>OX645064.1:12500000-15000000 GCA_951905685.1 Eumerus sabulonum
ATCTCCTCATGCGACTATTGGAGACGGCAATCGACTCGGCAGGTGATAATGACAAGGTACACACACGGACACAGTTTCTCTGCTGATTCTTTCCTTTAAAGATCTAATCCCCAGGTGCGTAGCAATGCTGTACGGACGTTGGGTAATCTACTTCGACTGATCACGGCCGATCATCTGAACAGGCCCAACTGGCGAAGTCTAGTCCAAAAGGCTGTCGAAAAGTTAGTAAATTGCATGAATTCCGGCGGCAATGCCAAAGTAAAATGGAATTCCTGCTATGCCATCGGGAATTTCATGAAGAATTCCGATTTATTTAACGCTCAACATCACGACTTGCATTGGCCAAGCATTGTGTTTCCCTCACTCTGTAACCTTATAGTCAATCACACGAATTTCAAAGTGCGAATCAATGGTACGGCTGCGCTGGTAACTATCCCCAAGCGTGCTCATTATGGTACATTCTTCCCGATGATCTGGTCAGCATTACTAGCTGCCATGGAGCAATCGAGCAACCTGACCGACTTCAACGAGTACAAGCACCGTGATAACCTCCAGGAACAGGTACCTATACGCTCTTCTCGAAAGTGACTCTCGCACTACATCCGATTGCGATTCATTTCAGCTCTGCATCGCGATAAGCCACATGATAAGCATATCCTCAGACGACGACTTCAACACGCTCAAGAAGGAACTAATCCCCAAGATCGAATGCATCAAACCGATCTGGATACGAGTAATCAATCGGATTCTGCCAGAGAATGCAGCGCCGTTGCTCTCGTGCGCATTGCGGCTTCAGGAGAAATTGAATAAGAACAACGTGACCGCTGAACAAAGGAACGCCTTACAAATTCTATCGTCGTGCTTTACGCAGCCGAACGAGGAGCTATTCGTTTACTAAATGCTCTGCCGTGTGACTAATGTTAAGAAACTAAAATTGGAATACGTGTTCTCTTCTTCTAGCTGCACTTTTGGTAATAAATTATTTCGACAGCGTTTTTACGAAACGATGGTTTTATGCATGACTTTGGAGCATCGGAAGTCATCGTTGGTTGATATTGTGTCTGTGGAAGTAGAATAGTCAGTCACTACTACGAAGCTCTACCAATCAATAGTGTAGCGTTCGTACACAGCAAAAAAAACAAAACAACACCTGGATTGCGGCGACTCCAGTGCAAACTACCGAAGAACCCTAATGAGAACACCGAAGGTCAACGACCTATGTACTACCAAAAAAAACTCGATTTGATTTTGATTTTCAGCTGCTCAGTCAGCTGATTCGTTTATTGGTTTCTCTTTTTTTGGATTGTGCTTATGGGACAGTCAGTTGGGTTTTATACAAAAAAAAGCGACCGTCTCTCGGTGCTGTGGGTGTTTTGTCCACGTATGTGTGCGCTGCAATTCAGCTATAAGTTTCTGCAGGCAAACCTTTGCAGCCGTGATGTGGGAGGCGCCTTCTTCGTTGGTGTTGATGAGACAGTTGTTGAATGTTGATTGCTGTACTGCCGACGGCAAATTACTGTCGGTTAGGAATTGGTTTGCCGACGGCATTTTATCCCGTGATAAGTGTATTGTACAGCTTCTTAGGTTTGCTGTACATTTCTGCGATTTAGGTTTGCTGTACAATTCTGCGATGAAGATGAGCATGTTGCATCACGTGCAACATTCTGCCAGGCCAGGGGATGAGAATTCACCATTTAATAGACGGTGACAGGAGACAGGAGACAGGTTGTCTTGTAGTGATGTAGGTCCACTATGATTTTGTTGTTGGGGTTGAGTTGTCAGCTGATCGCCTTCTTATGTAATGACGTTCGTCATCAAGTTGTTGCTCAGGTACATGAAAAAGAGAAAAGGGGGAGTGCATAGAATTGTGTGTGGCAATAATGAATTATTGGGTGTTAGTACATATTATTTTGCTAAATTAGCAGGAGTTTTTGTTTGTTTTTTTTTTTTATTATAACAAGGGGTTGTTTTATGGAGTGATTGTGGACGTGGATCGTAATTCATCCTCTTTATTTGTCATGGGGAGAAGGGCAATTTTGGTGATGGGGCGTTTCAGTTTAGTTGTCGCTGTTTTTAAGGTGACGACTCGAACTCTTCCATCCTTTCCTGGGTGTAATTCTTCAATTCTACCGAGATGCCATCGAGTTGGAGGTATCTGCTCATCCAAAAGGAGCACTAGTTGTCCTACCTTTAAATCTTGGTTGGTTGACAACCATTTTGGTCGTTGTTGAAGTCGACTCAAGTATTCCGCTTTCCAGTACTTCCAAAAATCTTGCTGAATCCTTTGCATCAACTGCCATCGATCTAGATAATTGACTTTCAGTTCGGATAGATCCCTTTCAGGTGGGTTATTTAGTGCTGAACCGATAAGAAAGTGTCCGGGTGTTAAGCATGATAAATCATCCGGATCACTGGTGATTGGACAAAGTGGTCGACTGTTGAGACAAGCTTCTACTTGAGCCAGCACCGTCGCGTATTCCTCAAACGTAAGCGTGTGGTGTCCGATGACTCGTCGAAGATGGTGTTTCATGGATTTGACTCCGGCCTCCCATAATCCACCAAAGTGCGGTGCAGCTGGCGGATTGAATTTCCATGTGGTTCCATCTCGTTGCAGTTGAGATGTCACGTCTGCATGCCAATGCGTTGACATGTGGTTTGCTTCCGAATCTAGATATTTCGCCGCTCCTTGGAAGTTGGTTCCGCAATCACTGTACAGTGTGTGGCAGATGCCGCGTCGAGCTGTGAAGCGTTTGAAAGCGGCTATGAAGGCAGGGGTACTATAGTCACTCACCAACTCTAGATGAACTGCCTTTGTGCAAAAACAGACAAAAATTGCAATATATGCTTTTGTTATCTTGTTGCAGCGACCCTTCCACGCCTTCAATTGTACTGGTCCAGCGTAATCAACACCGGATGTATAAAATGGACGAGCTGGATTGACTCGTGGAGCTGGTAAATCAGCCATTCTTTCTTGCATCTGCTTCGCTCGATGTCTAAAACATTTTAAACATTTACTGATGCAGCTCTTGACCTGTGATTTTATGTTTAAAATCCAAAATTGTTGTTTTAGGGTTGCCATCATTAGCTGTTGGCCTCCATGCAGCGTTCGATTATGTGTGTCTTGAATCAGTAGTTGTGTGAAACTGTCACCTGATGGGAGTATAATTGGGTGTCGTTGCGAGTGTGGTAGATTAGCATTCTCTAACCTGCCACCCACTCGAAGCACGCCTTATGCATCCATGATAGGTGATAGTCGTGCGATCTTGCTCCCCTTTGGAACTGATTCCCCGCTAGACACCCTTGAGTATTCTTCAGCGAGGGTTCTTCGTTGAACTACCATGATTAAGCGAGTACGAACTGCGGCAAGTTCGGGTTGTGTAAAAGCTCCTAGTCGTTTTTCATGTCCCTTATGCCTTTGGGCATTGTAGCAAAAACGAAGGCAGAGGGCTGCTATGCGCAGCAGCCGTTCTAAAGACGAATACCTCTTTAATAAGTCATTTGAGTCGTGGAGAGCGATAACATGCATGCAAGATGAGAAAAAGGATGAACTAGAGGCATCAGGGGGAACGATTTTTGTGTTACCTCTCGAAGATTCAGATGCCCTTATTTCTAATTCGGTGGGTTTGATTGGATGATAGCTGAATTTTTGTTCATCGAATGATTGCATAAATTCTGGACCGTACCACCAATGCTGGTGCGTAGCTAAGTCCGAGGGAGACGTACCTCGTGATGCCAAGTCAGCTGGATTGTTCTTGGATGCGACATAATTCCACTGGTTTGGGCTTGTAAGTTCTTGTATTTCGGCTACCCGGTTGGCAACAAACGTTGTTCTCACGTATGGGGGCGTCTTGATACAGGCAAGTGTGATCTGAGAATCACACCAAGCATACACCTTTGCTTCTTGAAACTCCATGGTTTCGATTGTGTGTGTTAGCAGTTGAGCTAGCAATAATGCTCCGCATAGCTCTAAGCGCGCGAGCGATTTCTTTTTTAATGGTGCCACTCTGGTTTTAGCTACCAAAAGATGCGATATCCATTTGTCTTCATAGTGTGAGCGGGCATACACTACAGCTGCGTATGCTTTTTCAGATGCATCACAGAACCCATGCAATTCAACTTGAGAGCCATTCTTGAATGATATCCATCGTGGAATCTCAATATTGCTCAGTGCATTGAGTTCCGCTCTTAAGTTGTACCACAATGTTGCTATTGATGCCGGAAGATCATCGTCCCATGAGATTTGCTGCTTCCAAATCTCCTGTAGAAGGAGTTTCCCCCTGACGGCACATGGTGAAATCCAGCCCATTGGGTCATACAATCGAGCGATGTCTGATAAGATAGCTCGCTTGGTACCCTTGGCTGTTTCCGGGAAATTGCAATCGAATTTGAACTTGTCTGTAGCGGGATTCCACTGAATACCCAATGTTTTTATTGAATTTCCCTCGTCGAACGACAGAGGGACCTGCACTTCCCGGTCTTCCTTGGGCATCAATGCTAGTAATTTCTCACTATTACTTGCCCATTTACGAAGATGGAAGCCTCCACTTCTAAGCATTGTGGTGAGTTGACGTTGCATCTGGATGGCTTCTTCTTCAGAGTCCGCACCGTGCAAGACATCATCCACGTAGAAATTTTTTGTCGCTATTTGGGACGCGATGGGGTAGTTACTTCTTTCGTCGAATGCTAATTGTTGTAACGTGCGAACTGCTAGGTATGGAGCAGATGCAGTTCCAAAGGTGACCGTGTTTAAACGATAGGTCTTTATCGCTTCATGAGCCTTATCTCTCCATAATATCCGCTGATACCTTGTTTCTTTCTCGGAGAGCCAAATTTGCCTATACATTTTGGTTATGTCCGCTGTAAAGACAATTTGGTGTTTCCGAAACCGAGCGATATGGTTTATAATATCATCTTGCAGGCGTGGACCGATGAGCAGATGGTCGTTTAAGGAAGTTCCGTTTGACGTTTTGCATGAAGCGTCAAACACAATGCGTAGTTTGGTGGTCGTACTTGCTTCCTTTATGACCGCGTGATGTGGAATGTAATAGTGATCGGCAGTGTGTTCTTCCCCAAATACTTCCGACATGTGTCCAAGTTCTCGGTAGTCTTCAACCACACGTTTGTATTCTTCATGAAACTTGGGACTCAATCTAAACCTTCGCTCCAGTTGCAGATATCGTGCCAGGGCGCAGTTATAAGAAGACCCTAGACTCGGAGGAGTTTCTTTCTTAAATGGGAGTCTAACCATGTATCTGCCGTTAGGTAATCTTTGGTGAGTCTGAGCAAAATGCATTTCACTCTGTTCTTCTTCTGTTGATCGCAACTTCTTCCTTGGAACTTCTTCCAATTCCCAAAATTTCGTTAGGATTTTTTCTAATCCGAGCGATTTTGTTACAATGTGTAAGGAATTGATGGATTTTTGGATGTGTGATCCAATGCATCCCGACAAAACCCAGCCAAACTCTGTTTTTTGGGCAATAGGAGTGCCTCGTTCACCTCGGGCTACCCCGTCGAGAAGAATCGATGAGTACGTGTCACTACCCAACAGAATGTCTATTCTGCCGGCCTTGTTAAACGTTGGGTCTGCGAGTTCTAAATGTTTTATGTGACTCCAGTTGGTGGTACTAATGTTTCGAGGGGGAAGAAGGGTCGTTAGTTTTGGCAAGACGAAGGCATTTATATGTAATTCGAAAGTATGGGTTTGTGGTTGAGCAGAGCGTGACTGAGACCTTGTGCTTGGATGCGCATGTCTTTGACTCTCCCACCCCCTGAATATTCACCGAGCACCTGTCTCTTGTAAGATGAAGTAGTTGAACTACTCCTTCGGAAATGAAGGACGCTTCTGATCCTGGATCTATGAGGGCCATTAGTATTATAGGAATACCTGTATTTGTATATGCCTTTACCAAGGCAGTGGCTAACAGCACTGTTTGAACATTCTCATCTTCTACAAGGTGGGTATTATGTACTGCCCTCGAGCTGCCAGGCACTGCAGCTTGGACAATGTTTTGAAAAGGGGGGGATGTTTTTTGTTGCACAGCTAGTGATGGTGATGCTGCTTCCTTAGCCACAGCTTGAATCGCATCATTGTGGAGTAGGGTGTGATGCCTTTGATGACAATTGGCACAAGTGAATGAACTCCCACAATGTTGCGTGAAGTGTGCGTTTGATAAACAATTGAAGCACAATTTATTCGTTCGGGCGACTTCTTGTCGTCGCTTGACACTTAGTGCCTTAAAACTTTGACAGTTCCTAATCGAATGTGTCCCTTGGCACATTGAACATACTGAGATCCTTGAATTGTGGGAACACACTGTTCCTGCTACAATTCCTTTAGACCTGGCTTGACTGGAACCCGATGAGGATTGATCCAAGATGCTTAAGGTACGTGACCTCATGAGCAAGAAATCCTCCAATACACTATAAGCTGGATAATCCACGTAAGCTGCAATGTGGGATTCCCACTGACTCCGAGTAGTTCGTGGAAGTTTTTGTACCGTGTGGAATATGAGAACATCTTCCCATGATTTCACGGGTACTCCCAGGTTGTGGAGCGATTGTTTGACTTCGTTGGTGGTATCCAACAGACGCTTGAGCTCATCGGATGATTCATGTGTTATCCGCCGTTGCTCAAACAGCAGCTTGAATTGGTTGTCCTTTAGCCAGCGTAGATTTTGGTAGCGCTTAACCAGAAGCGCCCATGCCGATTCGAAGTTTCCTTCTACGGACGTGTTTCGCAATAATCTGGCGGCTTCACCACTTAAATTTGTCTTTAAGTAATGCAATTTGTGGCATTCGGGAATGGCTGTATTTTTGTTGACCAGACTTTCAAAAAGAGCCTTGAACTCTGGCCACGTGTCGAATGAGCCCGAAAACGTAGGATTTTTGATGGGTGGTAATTTTAGTTCCACATTTGGCGCCTTGCTAGCGATTGTGCTATTATGCAGACCAGATGCATGATCAGAACTTGTTATCCGCTCCTTAAGCTCTGAGGAATATGTATAGTACAGTTCTTTCAGATGATGAAAAGCCAGTGACTCGACGTACTTGACTTTCACATCATCATTAGGAGCTGCCATGATCTTTTAATGCACCTCCCGTGCCTCATCAAAATACCTTTCCAGGTTGGTCAAGCGTAACTCATTCTGATGGACTGATTTGGTCGTGTCCTCCAGTGCGGAATACGCCTTATATTCTGCTTCCACCTCAGCCGAGATGTTCAGAACTGACTCAACCCATGACGGAGTTTTGACTTTACTCATTTTGGATACGTAATCGCGCAATCACTCAAATTAATACGTAATGCTTATAAATAAAAATTGTTATATAAGAAAAATGCCACACACCTGATGACGTGCGTTGCTCCCACGTCGCACCCTTGCTGTCCTTCACCTCTTGAAAGGATTGGTGATGCACTGCCTGGTTGCTGGTATTTTCTGGATGCCACCTCACTTAATCACTGCAATCGTCTGTTTGCGCACTGCAAATGTTTGAACACTGATTTATGATTAGCCCCTGTGGGTTTATTTCACGAACCGCGAATGTTCACGCCACAGATGGGTTAATTGCACACTGCAAATTTTTTACTTCCACTTCGCGTCACGATCCGGCTCGAAGGACTTATTTGTATAGCGTTCGTACACAGCGAAAGAAAACAAAACAACACCTGGATTGCGGCGACTCCAGTGCAAACTACCGAAGAACCCTAATGAGAACACCGAAGGTCAACGACCTATGTACTACCAAAAAAAACTCGATTTGATTTTGATTTTCAGCTGCTCAGTCAGCTGATTCGTTTATTGGTTTCTCTTTTTTTGGATTGTGCTTATGGGACAGTCAGTTGGGTTTTATACAAAAAAAAAGCGACCGTCTCTCGGTGCTGTGGGTGTTTTGTCCACGTATGTGTGCGCTGCAATTCAGCTATAAGTTTCTGCAGGCAAACCTTTGCAGCCGTGATGTGGGAGGCGCCTTCTTCGTTGGTGTTGATGAGACAGTTGTTGAATGTTGATTGCTGTACTGCCGACGGCAAATTACTGTCGGTTAGGAATTGGTTTGCCGACGGCATTTTATCCCGTGATAAGTGTATTGTACAGCTTCTTAGGTTTGCTGTACATTTCTGCGATTTAGGTTTGCTGTACAATTCTGCGATGAAGATGAGCATGTTGCATCACGTGCAACAGTGTTGCTTTGACCAAGGCTTCTGTGCTACGGGATCTTCGGTGTCAAAGATGAACAACACTCTAGTGAGCCAATCCCTGAATACTTACTTACTTTGATGGCGCTACAGTTCGGGGTGAACCAGGGCCTCAACCAACAAGCCTCTCCAGCCGGCCCGATCTTTGGTCAGCCGCTTCAAGTGCCGCACACCCAGTTGGTTGAGGTCCCTTTCCACCTGTGTTCGCTACCTTAAATATGGTCGCCCTCTGCTGCGTCGTCCCTCGGGGTTGGAGTCGAAGACTCTTCGGTCCGGAGCGTTGATGTCCAGTTGCTCTACATGGCCTAGCCATCCTAGACGTTGGATCCGAAGACGTCTAACTAGGCCGAACTTGGTTGAACCTCCTCCTCCACTCTTCGTTTACACAAACGGAACCAAAGATTGCACGCAGAATTTTCCTTTCGAAACGCTCAAGAGCCTCTTCCGCTTTTGATAACGTTCAAGCCTCAGCGCCGTAGAGGAGGACCGCGATGATTAAGGTTTTGTAGAGGGAAACCTTAGTTTTTCGAGAGAGGGCTCTACTACTCAACTGCCTCTTGAGCCCGACGAAGCAGCGATTGGCAAGAGTTATTCTGCGTTTTATCTCAGCGCTGGTGTCATTGCTGCTTGTCACTATCGAGCCAAGGTAGACGAAGTCCTTGACTACTTCAATAATATAGCTGCCGAAGGTGACGTTCTGACCAAGACGTCGGTGTTGTGCGTCTTTCTTGGATGACAGCATATATTTGGTCTTGTCCCCATTTACCCTTAGGCCCACTTTCGCCGCTTCTGCTTCAATGCTTGCGAACGCCTCATTCACGTCTCTCTTTGTCCGTCCAATAACGTCAATGTCATCTGCGTAGGCAAGCAATTGTGTGGACTTGAAGTAGATCGTACCTCTTGTATTGGCCGCAGAGTCCCGCACGATCTTTTCAAGAATAATGTTGAAGAAATCACATGACAGTGCGTCACCCTGTCTAAAACCTTTTTTAACATCAAAGGGGTCGGTTAGTTCACCTCCGACCTGAATGGAGCACCGAGAGTTCTCCATAGTCATCCTGCACAGTCTGACGAGTTTGGCAGGAATGTTAAAACATGACATGGCTCAGTATAGCTCGTCTCTATAAACACTGTCATACGCGGCTTTAAATTCGACGAAAAGATGGTGCGTGTCGACCTGGAATTCATGGGTCTTCTCCTAGATCTGCCGTAGTGTAAACATTTGGTCTATCGTGGATTTTCCCGGCCTGAAACCACACTGGTAGGAACCTATCAGATTGTCCACGAACGGTTTCAGGTACTTACACAGTACGGCAGAGAGGATCTTGTACGCGATGTTCAGGAGGCTTATCCCTCTGTAATTGGCGCAGTCATAGGGGTCTCCTTTCTTATGGACCGGGCAAACGATACTGAGATTCCATTCATCGGGCATGCGTTCTTCCGACCATATCTTGCAGATGAGTTGGTGCATGTTCCTAACCAGCTCTTCGCCAGCTGCTTTAAACAGTTCCGCGGGGAGTCCGTCTGCTCCATCAGCTTTATAAGACTTAAGTTTCGATATCGCTATCTTAACCTCGTCTAGGTCGGCTGGACGGGATTCTCCTTCGTCTTCGTCCATTGTGAATGGTTCGCTCTGCCTGACGGCGGCATTTTGACTATCATCGCCGTTATACAGTCTGCAGAAGTGGTCCATCCACAATCTCAGCATCGACTGTGACTCCACTACTAGTTGTCCGTGCTCATCCCTGCAAGCTTCTGCTCTGGCTTTATAGCCTTGGCATGTTCCTTTTACTTTCTGGTAACATTTTCGAACGTCGTTCCTGCAGTAACATCTCTCCATCTCCTCGATCTCGCGCTTCTCGTGCTCCTTCTTCTTCCCTCTCAGAAGCGCATGCTCCTCCCTCCTTTTCTGTTCATAGAGCTCGCGGGCAGCTCTCGTCCGTCGATGCAATGTGACCATGTATGCATTCAGTTTCTCTACATGGGCCTGTCTGTACTCATCATTCAACCAGGCTTGAAACCGAGTATATCTGAGGCGGCCTCTCTAATGGCTTTCTGACAACGACTCCATTGCTGTTCTATGGTTTCTGCAGATTGCATCGGGAACTGAGAGAGCTTGAGGGAGACTTGATCGGCGAAGGTTCTGGCAGTCTCCTGCCATTGCAGCTTTCCGACGTTAAATTTTGGTGTTCTTACTCGACTCCGTTGGTTCCGAGAAATTCGCATCCGTACCTTGGCTGCAACAAGGTAATGATCCGAGTTGATGTTGGCTCCTCGAATGGTTCGGACACCTAGGATGCTGGAGGAGTGTCTGCCGTCGATCGCAATATTATCAATTTGGTTGGTTGGTTTGATTTTGGTGTCATAGCTGGGACATTGCGCATACGTTCTGCCTAGGAGATCATAGAAGTCGTCTTTATGTCGGTCATCTTTCTCCGTGGACACATAGTAAGCTTATATTGCCGAGATTGGCCTTGATGCGGATAGTTATGAGGCGTTCGCTTACATACTGTAAGCTTAAGCCTTTTTTCCTGAGTCTGCCTCGAACCACAAATCCGCACCCGAGCAAGCGTTGTTTATTTTCTCTGTAACAGCTTCCGTAGTTTTTCATCCGCCTTTAGCCTGGCCCATCCCATCGCACTTCTTGGAGCGCGGTAATGTCTGCCTTATAGCAGTCCAAAGAGTTGACCAGTTTGATGAAATTCTAGAGCCGTTGGCACGCAAGCTCTAAGGACGTAGCGGAGGCTTTAAACATCAACCATATGGCAGTTTGCAATCATCTGAAAGGAGCAGGCTACTCATAAAAGCTCGATGCTTGGTTGCTACATGAATTAATGCAAGGAACTTTGATTGGTCGAATTACAATCATTCTTCTTCTCGGGCGCTGCAGTTCGGAGTGAACCTATGCGTCAACCAACATGCCCCTCCAGCTACCACCACCTTTTGCTAGCCTTTTCCTTAGGTGCGGCCATCCTCTGTTTCTTCGTCTCTCGGGAGGTGAGATTTAAAGACTCGCCGTGCTGGAGCTGCGTTATTACTTCGCTCTACATGGGCTATCTATCTTAGGCGTTGAATCCGTAGACGCCTGACTGGACTCATGTCGCTGTACAACCCGTAAAGCTCGTGGTTGAATCTTTTCCTCCATCCCCCGTTTGCGTTTAAAGCACCGACAATCACACGAAAAATCCTTCTATTGAAACGACCAAGGACTCGCTCTGCGCCATACAGCAGCACCGGGATGATAAGAGTCTTGTATAGAGTCAACTTGGTCGTACGGGAGAGAGCTCTATTACTCAATTGCCTCCTGAGTCCCAACAAGCAACGATTGACGATTGTTCGTTGTTCCAGGTCACCGCCGAGCCAAGGAAGACGAAGTCAATAACTCCCTCAAGCTGATATCAGCCAACAGAAACATTCTGCCAAGACGCGTCCTTATTTGATGACAGCATTTCTAAAACGATGTTAAAGAAATAACACGACAGCGCATCGTCCTGCCTAAATCCTTTTTCGACATCAAAACTATGGGTCAGGTCTGCATCAATTCGGATGGAGCAGCGAGCGTTCTCTAAAGTTATCTGGTGAGCTTGGTAGGGATGTCAAAGGTAGACATGGCGTTGTGTAGCTCGTCTCTAATTACGCTGTCGTATGCGGCTTTGAAGTCGACAAATAGGTGGTGAGTGTCGACCTGAAATTCATTGGTTTTTCCACGATCTGCCGTAGTGTGATCGAGGCGATGGTGGGCTTCCCCGGCCTGAAGCCACACTGATAAGGACCTATCAACTTATTTACAAAAGGCTTTAGGCGTTCACACAAAGATTTTGTAGGCGATGGTAAGGAAACTTATTCCTCTGTAGTTGGCACAGTCAAAGCGATCTCCTTTCTTGTGGATCGGGCAAACGATGCTGAGACTCTATTCCTCGGGCATGCTTTCCTCTAATCATATCTTACAGATGAGCTAGTGCATGCTCCTAACCGGGTCATATTTAGCTGGTTTGAACAGACAGTCCGTCAGCAGTTCTATTCGACTTAAGTTTCGATATGGCGTCGTGGTCAGGGGGACGGAATTCTCTGGGATATTCGTCATTAAGAAATGGATCATTCTGCGTGACAACGGTATATTGACTAACATCGCTGTTATAGGTGTCCGTTCTCGCCCCCTAGGAGGGCATGGGCTCGGACATACAGGGTAAAGTTGTTGATTGCTCTCAACCTGGCGAGATGCCAGCAACGATCCGAAAAAAATCCCGACCAGAATGGCGGTTGTGCGGCGGGCTAACAATCCGCCAACGTAAAAAAAAAACAAAAGTCCGGATACACGGACGGATACTCGACGACGACAACGCACGAAAAAGGAACACGATTTGCGAGTATGCTCCTGGAATGTCAGAATCTTGTACACTCCCGGAGCTGCTCATAAACTATAAGGAATCCTCACGCAGTACAAGGCGGATATTACTACGGTTCAGGAAATACGCTGGATAGGAAACGGTATGATTAGGAAGAATGAATGCGACATTCGTTACAGCTGTAACAAAGGATTGCACTTACTGGGATGCGGATTTGTCGTGGGAAAGCGGTTAAGGTCGAAGGTCATCGACTTTAAACCTATAAGTGATCGCCTGGCTGTGATCCGCATCAGAGGCAGATTTTATAACATCAGCCTTATATGTACACACGCCCCTACCGACGAGGCTGAAGACCCTATCAAGGAGGACTTCTATTACCTCCTGGACAACGCCTACGGAGCTTGTCCGGAGTACGATGTAAAAATCATGCTCGGGGACTTCAACGCCAAAATCGGTAGGGAGAACACCCTTGGCGGAGTGATCGGAAAGCACAGACTCCACGATACAACAACAGATAACGGCTTCCGACTCGCTGACTTTGCGACAGCTCGTAATGCGGTGATAAGTAGCACAATATTCCCTCGCAAGCGAATCCACACAGCAGCCCGGCGATCTCCGGACGGTCGAACCGCCAACCAAATCGACCATGTGCTCATTAACGCAAGGCACTCGTCAAACATCCTGGATGTGCGAACATTCAGAGGGGCAAATGAGGACTCTGACCACTTCCTCGTAGCAGCAAGATTCAGAGCTCGACTGTCCAATGTCAGAAAGCTGCACCAGCCCATCAGGAGGAGGTTCGACATTGGGCGCCTGAGCACACCGGAGGTTGCCAGAGTCTACAGGGAGCAGCTGAGCGAAAGACTCTACGGTATGCCTACGTCGAACACAAATGCCAATAATAAGTGGCTGCATTGCCGCTCAGCCATTCAGGAAGTAGCCGAAATCACTTTAGGATACCTACACCCCCGACAAGAAACCCGTGGTATGATAGCGAGTGTGAGCAGAAAAAGGCAGCAACCGACGAGGCGTACCAAAAGGCGCTGCAGAAGAAAACCAGGGCAGCGCAAGAAGAGTACCGAGCCAGAAAAAGGGAGGAGAAAAAACGACTGCGACAAAAGAAAAGGCTCAAGCTCAAGGATATCGAGGAGTCTAGGGATAAACATAAAACACGAGCCTTTTACAAGAAAGCCAAAGGCCTTGCAGGAGGCTTCAAAAAGGGCACCCAGGCTCTTCGAATCTTGTCACCGACCCGCAGGGAATAGTGAATGTATTTAAGCAGCATTTCTAGCAGTTGCTTAACGAGCATGACCAAGAGAGAGTGGTAGGGACCGAGGAAATCCCAACTCCAGCCGCTGAAGTAGTCCTCCCACCCAGCATCGAAGAAGTCGGCACGGCCATTCAGAAGCTGATGAATAACAAGGCCGCAGGCTCAGATGGCTTGCCATCAGAGCTCTTCAAGGCTGGCGGCGATGTTCTGGTAGGGAGCATGAACCAGATCATCTGCAGAATTTGGGAAGATGAAAGCATGCCCGACGACTGGAATACCAGCTCTATATGCCCCATCCACAAAAAAGGCGATCCTACCTCTTGCAAGAACTATAGAGGTATATCCCTGCTCAATGTCGCTTACAAGATCCTGTACAGCGTATTGTGTGAACGTCTAAAACCATTTTGCACCGCACTAATCGACAGCTACCAGTGCGGCTTCCGGCCCGGCAAATCGACTATGGACCAAATGGTCACACTTCGACAAATTCTGGAAAAGATCAACCAGTTTCGAATCGATACACACCATCTTTTCATCGATTTCAAAGCCGCATACGACAGCATTCATCGTGAAAAACTGTTTGTAGCGATGGCCGAATTCGGGATCCCGGGAAAACTGATCCAGTTGTGTCGCGCCACGCTAAAAAACACGCGATGCACCGTGCAACTCGGTTCTAGGACCTCGGAACCATTCGAAACATGCACCGGATTTCGGCAAGGAGATGCGCTGTCATGTGACTTCTTCAACCTGGTGCTGGAGCAGATAGTTCGACGGGCAGGCGTCAACAGGGAAGGCACTATCTTCTACAAGTCCATCCAGCTGCTAGGATACGCGGATGATATCGACATCATCGCGTGTTCTCGCCGTGGCATTGTGGAAGCATTCACGGCGATTGAAGAACAGGCGAAACGAGTTGGTCTTAAGATCAATGAGGACAAAACGAAATACATGCTGTCAAGCAAAAACCAATCCGTCGCTCACCACCTGGGACAAAACATAACAATTGACAGTCTACCTCGGGGCAAACGTAAATTCCACAAATGACACCACAGTGGAGATCCGGCGTAGAATCGCCCTTGGCAACCGCTGCTACTTCGGCTTGTCCAAACAACTGGGGTCAAAACTCCTCACTCGAAAGACCAAAGTCATGCTTTACAAAACGCTCATTCTGCCAGCCTTACTGTACGGAGCCGAAAGCTGGACGATAAGCAGGACAGCGGAGCTGATTTTGGGTTCTTTCGAAAGAAAAATTCTGCGCCGGATATTGTGTCCTGTCTGTGAGGAAGGTGAATGGAGAAGAAGACACAACCGCGAACTCTACGAGCTGTACCAAGATGTGGATGTAGTCCGGAAGGCAAGGATCCGTCGACTACACTGGCTCGGCCACATTGAGCGCATGGACATCAACGCTCCAGCTAAGAGGGTCTTCGACTCCGAGCCTCCTGGTTCGAGAAGAAGAGGAAGACCGAACCTCCGGTATAAAGACCAAGTAAACTGGAAGCAGCGTGCCCGGGACCATCAAGGATGGAAGGCAGCTATAGCTCAGGCTCAGATCCTCCATGGATCGCTGGCCTGATAAGTAAGTAAGTATGGAAATAAGTTTAATCTCGAAGCTTCTTAGACCCCTACTCGGAGAAACAACGCACCACTTGACTGTACTCGTAATTGTCCAACTGGATGACTAGGTAAGCCCTTAGCCCACATGCATTTTTCTGCTATGCGTGACATATCCTCTTATATTGGCGACATTTACCAATTCAAGTTCAAGGATGGCGTAGCCGCCGAAGCAGTCAAGGCCTCCAGCATTTGCATTACGCCGGTTTTCACGCCCATATGGAATTACTTATTCATAAAAACTGGACATTCCTTCCATTACAACAAATACGATGTAATATGTTAAATCTGAACACTAAGGTGTAATTTGTAGTGGAACTCGGAGAATGCGTGACAGACTGTGCACACGTAAGCGAGCTTTGAAAGAATGGCACAATGGAATTGCACAAATGTTCTGGTAAAGTGGAAGTACCCGTGAAACCAAATGTTCATGGATTTTAGGGAAAGCCATTCAAGTAATCAATTATTCATAAGGAGCGCTTGCATGCATGGGTGCTTGTGACGCATGTGATAAGCTTTAACAAATTAGAGCCTCGAATGTACTTTAGCCTACAATTCCGTCATTTTTAACACACGGAATGGAAAGTTCGATGAGTCAAATTACGTTTCTTAATTCGGTTACTTCTCAATTATAAATCGTTGAACTACATTCTATAGTAACCATCTCGAACAAGGCTTTTGATGGTGTTCCACAAGGTTATTGTATTTGTCCTATATTGTTTTCATGGTATCGCTAGAGATTATGCAACTTAGAAGCCTACCTCGAAAGGTTTGGAGCTACAGTATTCATATTATAACATTTCAAGCGATAGGCCCAGTAACTGATCCCTGTGGAACTCCACAATACATCGCAAAGAACGATCAACTGAGAATGCGCAACATCACTTAGTAGCGCGGTGTACACCAAACCACTAATCACTGAATTAGGGCGTTGCTTTAAGGCCGTATTATATGAGCCACATCCGGAGAGACCTCAGTGGCAGTATCAGAAGCTAAAGGGTGTCCATAAGGTGGAGTCCTTTCACCCTTTCTCCGGTCAGTAGTTAACGGCGACCTACTATATAAACTAACCAATCTCGGTTACGAAGGCATCGGATAAGCCGATCACCTTAGTAGTTCTTGTTACAGGCAGATACGAATTTTCTGACTGAGAACGTATGCAACTTGCGCTTCAGTCTATTTCTGACTGAAATAAGACTATCGTAGTCCCATTTACAAAGAGGAAAAAGTTATCGCCTTGCTCCTTCTCACTAAATCTCCACCTGAGATGACCAGGCCCTCGAACCGCTCGTGCAGAATTTCCAATGTGGCCTGTGCTGTGTGGCACGTTGCGTCGTCCTGTTGAAGCCACATGTCGTGGGTATCCATATCACCCAATTTAAGCCAAAACAAGTTGGTAATCTACAAGAGGTACGATCTACTTCAAGTCCACCCAATTGCTTGCCTACGCAGATGACATTGACGTTATTGGACGAACAAAGCGAGACGTCAATGAGGCGTTCGCAAGCATTGAAGCAGAAGCGGCGAAAGTGGGCCTAAGGGTAAATGGGGACAAGACCAAATATATGCTGTCATCCAAGAAAGACGCACAACACCGACGTCTTGGTCAGAACGTCACCTTCGGCAGCTATATTTTTGAAGTAGTCAAGGACTTCGTCTACCTTGGCTCGATAGTGACAAGCAGCAACGACACCAGCGCTGAGATAAAACGCAGAATAACTCTTGCCAACCGCTGCTTCTTCGGGCTCAAGAGGCAATTGAGTAGTAGAACCCTCTCTCAAAAACTAAGGCTTCCCTCTACAAAACCTTAATCATCCCGGTCCTCCTCTACGGCGCTGAGGCTTGGACGTTATCAAAAGCGGATGAAGAGGCTCTTGGACGTTTCGAGAGGAAAATTCTGCGTGCAATCTTTGGTCCCGTTTGTGTAAACGGAAAATGGAGGAGGAGATTCAACCAAGAACTGTACGGGCTGTACAGCAACATCGGCCTGGTTAGACGTTTTCGGATCCAACGTCTAAGATGGCTAGGCCATGTAGAGCGAATGGACATCAACGCTCCGGCCCGAAGAGTCTTCGACTCCAACCCCGAGGGACGACGTAGCAGAGGACGACCGCATTTAAGGTGGCGCGCACAGGTGGAAGGGGACCTTAACCAACTGGGCTCGCGGCACTGGAAGCGGCTGGCCAAAGATCGGGCCGGCTGGAGAGGCTTGTTGGTTGAGGCTCTGGTTCACCCCGAACTGTAGCGCCATCAAAGAAGAAGAAGAAGAAGTTGGTAATCATCGACCTATAGCCAGCCCAAAATCCATACTAAACAGAGACTTTTTCGGGATCCTCTTGGATCGCCCTTGGATCTCATCTGGATTGGTATCGTCCCAAATTCGACAATTTGGTTTGTTGAGGTACCCATTCATGGTCTTGGTAGAGATGATGAATCAGTTTCTATCGACTCCAGGGCTCATTCAGAGAACATGCGTCGTTTGCCTTCAACTCTTGGATCGGTTGAATGTAGTACGGGTGCAGGCCCAAGTCACGAGGCAAAATTCACCAAGTTGTGGTCTTCAAAAGGCCCCCTCGTTTACAAGGAGGAGAAGGATACAGCCTTGCTCCGTCGACCGTCTCTCTAAATGATACAAACATCAGAAGACATTAAGTACCTATCAAAAACAAACAAAGGCGACTAAGGCAATGTGGGCCTGTCGACGCACGTACGTTAAGACCCGAGGATTAACACCTAAGGTAATCCACTGGCTATAAACCGCGATAGTAAGATCTTTCATCACATATGCATCTGCATTATGGTGGACAAAAGTTGAACAAAAAACAATAATCGTTAAACGTCAGCGCCTTCAGAGACTAGCGTGTCTTGGCATTACAGGCGCTATGCCAACTTGCCCTACGGCAGCCCAAGAAGCACTGATTGGACTTACTCAACTCCACGTCTTCATCAAAAAGGTTGCAATATGCAGTCAGAATCCTCCGCTCAGAAACATGCCTACCGTATAGGCCATTGATTCACATGTCCATTTTGCAACATCTTCCTGAGCTGGATATGATTACGCCGGTTTGATTGCTCAATGTCAAGCGCCTTAGGTGGTACATAGATGGCTCCAAGAAATTTTTGTCCGTACAGGAACCGTTTTTTCTTGGCTATGGAACGGCTTTGAACTACCGATCTTCCGCTCGACAGTCGATGATGTTCACCACTGCACCACGGCCACCCCAAGATAGGTGACGACGTTGGCGCTGGCATCTTTGGACCAAATCAGAAAATCTCGAAGGTTCTGGGAATGAATCCTGGTATCTTCGAATTATATGCCATACTGGCTTGAGTCAACCTAAACTTAGAGACTGGCATAGGAGGTGTAACCATCAATACATTCTCATACAGTCAGGTAGCGCTCAAAGCGTTGAGCTCGTATAGCACGAAATCAAAGTGCGTTAAGGAATGCCATGATGCCCTACAGGACCTAGCCAAAAGAAATAATGTCAAACTCTGGTGGGTGCTAGGGCACATGGAAATCGCCGATCAGTTGGCTAGGAAAGGTTCCTGCGAAAGGTATATAGATGCTGAGCCTTTAGGCGGCATTCCCAAGTCTAGGGTTAAGTGTTTCTAGAGGGACGAATCGCGACATCTGTCTTTTGGAACGGCGCTCAAGGACTCCGCCAATAAACAAGCACTCGATTAATATCCTTAAACTTCATTAATAGAGTCGACATCAGAAGACTGGTCAGCTACCTTACGGGACACTGTGGTCTGAGACATCATCTCAATAAATTTAACCTCTCGTCTGAAACTGAGTGTCGACTCTGTCTTGAGGACGAAGAAACTGCTGGACACATACGATGTGAGTGTGTTGCCCTTTGTCATCTTAGGAAGTGCATCCTTCTCAGTGAAACTAAGACTCCTGATCATCTCAGCTCGTGCGAGGGACATTCTCAACTTTATTAAGGAAGTGGAGAAACTCCTCGTCGGATCGATTAGATCTACACAGGTAGCAGTGCCCCATGCGTTTATTAGGTCAATCCTATATAATAGTTCGAGGTGGTCGTCGTGCCATGATTAGTGTGTTGGACTCTGGCGCGCGATGAGCGAGTTCGGATCCCGATAACATCCAACACCATCGAATGTTTATTTCGCGACTTTCCTCCTCGGCGGGGTACTGGCAAAACCCCCCGTGGTATGAAAAAGCTTCTCGACTCACGCCGTTCGGAATCGGCATAAACTGTAGGTTCCTTTCACCTGTTTAAAAAATAAATCACGCACAACATGGGTGATTGAGGGAAGCTTGGCTCTGGCCTTCCATGGGCTATAACGAAACCAAGGTAGTTCAGTCTACCTTTTTTTTTATAGTTCGCGCAGGCTTAAGAGCTATAATCTTATGATGTTTGCCATACAACCTGAACGGAGTGCAGTGGTTTGGGTCGTAGATGTTCGTTCACTTCTCTCCAGGGGTGGTTGTCCTAGATAGGATTCGACAGAATTTTCACGTTGGTTGTAATTCTCAGCAACTTTTCCATGCACTCATGGTGTTATATGAGTATGAGCTTAAGGTAACCATATACTGTGAATGTTATGCCTTCATCAGTATGTTTGATCGATTCTCATTCATAACAGCTGTGTTAGTCATACCAAAGGACTCGATCTCCCTCTATACCGATGGCTCTAAGATGGAGTCGGGTGTAGGCAGTGGAGTCTTCTCCAAGGAGCTTAACCTCAGCCTATCCTTCAGACTCCCAAATTACTGCATTGTGTATCAGGCTGAAATAACAGCGATAACGGAGGCCCTTGCATGGCTCAGGATCAATGTAATATCCGCCAAGGATATTATCATTTGCACGGATAGCCAATCTGCGATAAAATCCCTGGCAGCGTTAACCCACAAATCAAAGACATCTCTTGACTGTCGCCTATCTCTAGATGAGATGGCTGAGCGGTTCAACATTAAAGTATTGTGGGTTCCCGGGCATAGGGATATTCCAGGAAACTGCGCGGCCGACGAACTCGCAAAGTTAGGATCTAGCACATTCAGCCTACCTACCCTCGGGTACCTAGAAACACCAATAAGTACGGTAAAGCATATGATAAAACTCCAAACCACTAAGGCGACCAACCTCCAATGGAATGAGAGTAATATCGGCTTTATCACCAAACAACTCTGGCCTAAATTAAACCTAGGACGAATCAGGGACCTAATGGCAACCAAAAGGACAACCTTAAGTACTCTGGTGGATGTCATTACAGGTCACTGCATCATTGGGAAACACGCCGCCAGACTGGGAATACCCTCCAACGAATTCTGTCGCGGCTGCATGGACGAGGAGGAGGAGGAATCAATACATCACCTCCTCTGCTCATGCCCCTCTTTTGCGAATCGCAGGAGGATCTACCTCGGCGCTCCCTTTTATGATAATTTAAGGGAGCTAGCAGACCATAAAATAGCTCAACTTCATCGCTTCATCAGAAGCACGGGTTGGCTCTCTGGTAGCGGATCTGGGTACAACGATCCATGTGGTATCACAATGGGCCGACTTCGGCCTACGTGTGGCTTATGCCGACCACAATAACCTAACCTAATCTAACAGCTGTGTTGCATAATTTTTTTCCGTACACTTACTTACTTACTTAGCGGGCACTATAGTTCGGGTAAGCCTGGGCCGCAAACAACATTCCTCTCCACCTAGCACGATCTTTCTCTAGTCTTTTCCAGTGCCCCACGCCCAGTTGGTTGAGGTCCCTCTATTCTTCGTCCTTCGGGGTTGGATTCAAAGGCTCTACGGGCTGGAGCTGTGGTGTCCTTTCGCTCTACATGGCCTAGCCATATTAGGCTTTGGATCCGTAGATGCCTGACTAGACCCATGTCGCTATACAACCCGCACAGCTCGTGATTGAATCTTCTCTTCCGACCCCCATCTGTGTTTATGGGACTGAAAATTACACGCAGAATCTTTCTCTCGAAACGACCAAGGCTTTCTTCACCCGCTTTAGATAAAGTCCATGTTTCTGCGCCGTATAACAGGACCGGTATAATTTAGGTCTTATATGAGGTCAACTTGGTTGTGCGAGAGAGGTTGGCAAGAGTAATTCTGCGCTTGATTTCGAAACTGGTATCGTTGTTCCAGGCCACTGCGGAGCCGAGGTAAATGAAGTCCTTAACTTCCTCAAACTTATATCTGCCAATATGCACGTTCTGGCCAAGATGTCGGTGGTAAATATCCTTTTTCGATGAAAGCAGATATTTAGTCTTGGCCTCATTAACTGCCAGACCAATTTCTGCCGCCTCCATCTCAATACTCGCAAACGTCTCATTGACATCTCGCTGTGATCTACCTATTATGTCAATATCGTCGGTGTATGCAAGGAGTTGCGAGGATTTGAAATAGATTGTGCCTCTTGTATTGGCCAGTGATACTTCACGATGTTGAAGAATCCCACGACAGCGCATTGCCCTGCCTAAATCCTTGTTTGACATCAAATCTACCGGTCAGGTGTTCACCTGCATAGTCTGACGAGTTTAGCAGGGATGTCAAAGGTAGACATGGCATTGTATAGCTCATCTCTATACACGCTGAAACCACACTCATAAGAGCCGATCAGGTTATCCACAAACGGTTTCAGGCGTTCACACAATACGGCAGAGAAGATCGTATATGCGATGTTAAGGAGACTTATTCCCCTATAGTTGGCGCAGTTATAGAGGTCTCCTTTCTTATGGACCGGGCAAACGATGCTGAGATTCCATTCGTCGGGCATGCTTTCCTCCGACCATACTTTGCAAATGAGATGGTGCATGCACCTTACCAGCTCATCTCCACCCGCCTTAAGAAGCTCAACAGACAGGCCGTCTGCGCCCGCGGCTTTATTAGACTTAAGTCTTAATATCGCTATTTTGACTTCGTCTAGGTCGGGTGGACTAGATTCTGCTACATCGTCGTCCATTACGAATGGCTCGTTCTGCCTGACAGCGGTATGTTGACTAACATCGCCGTTATACATTCTGCAGAAGTGCTCTTTCCAAATCCTCAGCATCGACTGCGACTCCACTACCAGTCCTCCATTTTTATCCCTGCAGGCCGCCGCTCTGGCTTTGTAGCCATGGCATGTTCGTTTTACTTTATTGTAAAACTTACGGGCGTCATTCCTGCGGAAGCATCTCTCCATCTCCTCGATCTCACGCTTTCCGTGCTCTCTCTTCTTTCTTCTGAAATGCGTGTGTGCCTCTCTTCTCTTCTGCTCATAGATTTCGCGAGCAGCTCTCGTCCGTCGTTGCAGCATGGCTTTATATGCCTCTTGTTTCGCTGCATGGGCTTGTTCGCATTGTTCATCGAACCAGGGATTTCTGGGTGGTGGCGGTTTGAGACTCAGCACCTCTGAGGCAGCGTCTCTGACGGCGCTCTGGCAATGCGCCCATTCCTGCTCTATTGTTTGTGCTACTGTGGGCGGATTTTGAGAGAGCTTGGAGGAGACACGATCGGCAAAAATTCTGGCAGTATCTTGCGATTGTAGCTTTCCGACGTCAAACTTACGTTGTGCTACTCGACTCCTAAGCATTCTTGATATCCTCATTCGTACCTTGGCTACAACAAGGTAGTGGTCCGAGTCGATGTTGGCTCCTCGGAAGGTTCGTATGTCGAGAATACAGGAGGAGTGTCTGGCGTCGAACGCAATGTGATCAATCTGGTTTGTGGTCGATTGATCAAAAGACCGCCAGGTACCCTTGTGGAAGTTGATATGGGGGAATCGCGTGCATGCTACAAGGAGGTTACGCCCCGCTAGGAAATCAATTAGCCTTAGTCCGTTGTCGGATGTGGTGTTATGGAGGCTATGCTTTCCTATGATCGACTCAAATATGTCCTCCTTGCCCAGTTTTGCATTAAAATCTCCTTGGACTATTTTTGTGTCGTAGCTGGGGCATTGGGCATATGTTCTGTCTAGGAGATCGTGGAATTCTTCTTTGAGTCGATCGTCCTTTTCTTCCGTTGGGGCGTGAGCGCATATAAAGCTAATGTTTCCAAATTTAGCTTTGATGCGGATTGTTATTAGGCGCTCGCTTATGTCTCGGAAGCTTAAGACTTTTTGTCGAAGTCTTCCTCGAATAACGAATCCGCACCCGAATAGGCGCTGTTTGTTCTCCTTGTAGCAGTTCCCGTAGTAGATGTCGCAGTTTTTGATCCGTCTTTTGCCTGGTCCATCCCATCGCACTTCTTGGAGTGCGGTTATATCTGCTTTATAGCAGTTGAGGGTTTGCTCCAATCGATCGCCTGCACCCGGTCTGTTAAGGGACCTAACATTCCAGGTGGAGACTCTCAAGTCCGTTAGTCGTTTGCAGGGGTCGTCAGCATTGTATCCGTCCGTATCCGAGGCTTGTTGTTGTTTCGGAACAGGTAGGTTTTTACGTGATAGGGATGTTACCTCTAAGCGCAACCCCCAACCAGGTCCGTCTTTCCCCAGGAACATGGGGTCGGGTCGCTGCACACATTGGTTCACTACCTGGCGAGTGCCAGTATTGCTATCTAGGGGAGGCCACGCGGAGGCTGTGTGTCAACTCGGATTGAGCAGGGACAGAGATCGAAGCTGGCGTTTGCCATGTTAAACGCGATCAACTTCTTTGCTCTGTTTGCTCGCTCTCCCCCCCCCCCCCCCCCCCCCCAACTAGAGCATTATAGCTGGAATGAAATTGTTCAAGAATTCTTTCGCCACCATCCTTATGAAGATGGAGTGCCCCGGTTCAAGCACTCTTTCCCTCTTTCACCCCACTTCACTTCTTGAATACAATCTTTAAATATTCCTTGATTCTGTACTCGATAGCTTTAAACGTGTTTCCATTTAAAATTGCCAAGAATACTCGTAGGCTTCTAGCAAACACCTGCTTCCATCGTAGACTAATAGATTTATGGCGTCTGTTTAGCAGGGGATATGAACCTTTTACGCCCGCTAATACGCTGCTCATATTCGCCACTCACACGCACTGGCAACCCATTAAAATTCATAACTTCTCATAACTCCAATACCCGCAAATCCTCGTACTTTCAACAAAGATCTTATCAAGCCCTCATCGTACCGTCTCCCTGTTCCTCTTGCGCCAGGGAAAAGTACAATTTCGTTAATGTTGACCGTCAGAGACCGTCTAGTAATTAGGCGTTTGTTTTTCAAATCCTACATAGCATGCACGTGTCCTACTTATTCATGCGGATGAAACCACTCGTAAGTCTAATAAAGAGTTGACCCATTCACACCGGCCCCAGTTTCGTCCCAGATTGTGGGCAATTGTACTAATCTAAAAGGAAATTTCCAAACTGAAATACAATATTTAATTGCAAAGCTATGTAAGTCGATAGTGTGTCTGGGGGACGCGGCAAAAATAAGTTAATGACTCCTCCTTCCTAGACATCGGCCTGGGCAATCGAGGATACTTTGTTCTACTGAATGTTTAACAAATGGTTCTTGGCCCCACTATGGCTGTTGTGGGCTACCATCTAGACCAGTACGAAAAGGGATCAACTTATTTTTTCCTTAATTATTTTGCCAGGAAAGTAACACGCAAGTAACACTTACGGCACCGGTTGTCGGTTTATTCAATTGTCCAAATCCAGGTCTAGTTTTCCAGACCATGCCAAGTGAGAAATAAAATCTTTCGTTTACGATAATATACGTACATATCTGACCATTACGAGTCGTAAAGACCTTTGGGTTCCTTGACATGCTCAATTGGCAAATTAAAAAAGAATAACATTTGCACGCTAGTTGACTGCGATTTTACAACAAGTCCGAACCTTTGACTCTGGCGAGTCAACCAGAACCGTCGCAACAATCTTTCTCATCTTTAAGGTAGGTAGGTAGGTAGGTAGGTTTGTAGCCTTCCCAGAATTGAGAAGAATACAAGAATACACACAGGCCCGAGAATGGTCCCCTATTCATGGAACCATGGAACCGGCAGAATGCTGGACAGTCGCAGAGAAGGTGATGAATGGATTCGACCTCCTCCTCATCTAGACAGCTTCTGCAGAAATCATTCAGGACTATTCCTAGTTTTTGGTCCCAGTGGTCCCACTGCCAATAAGGCAATGTCCTGTGATGACACCAATGATTTTATAGATGTCAGTTCTTTTTAGAGAGATCATACTCCTTGTCCGTTGACTGTCGAGCCGGGGCCAGATTTGCTTGGTGATGAGGCAGGTGTGTCCCTGGGTCCAACTCAAGTTCATCTCGCCTCTGGCGGAATTTGCAAGATTATGTTTAATGGTTGGGGGAGAAGGGAGCGAGCAAACAGAGCAAAGAAGTTGATCGCGTTTAACTTGGCAAACGACAGCTTCGATCTCTGTCCCTGGCGGGTGCCAGTATTGCTCCCCTGGATAGCAATACTGGCACCCGCCAGGTAGTGAACCAATGTGTGCAGCGACCCGACCCCATGTTCCTGGGGAAAGAGGAACCTGGCCCTCCAGGTTGGGGGTTGCGCTTAGGGCTAACATCCCTATCGCGTAAAACAAAAATTTTGTTCAGAGACAGCCAATAGCCTCGGATACGGACGGATTACATGTTGACGACCCCCGCAAACGTCAAAAAGGAAACGAATTTCGGATCTGCACCTGGAACGTTAGGTCCCTCAACAGACCAGGTGCAGCCGAACAACTGGTCAACTCTTTGGACTGCTATAAGGCAGACATTACCGCGCTCCAAGAAGTGCGATGGGATGGGCCAGGCTAAAGGCGGATGAGAAACTACGGAAGCTGTTACAGAGAAAATAAGCAACGCTTGTTCGGGTGCGGATTTGTGGTTCGAGGCAGACTCAGGAAAAGAGCCTAAAGCTTCCAGTATGTAAGCGAACGCCTCATAACTATCCGCATCAAGCCCAATCTCGGCAATATAAGCTTACTATGTGTCCACACCCCCACAGAGGAGAAAGATGACCGACATAAAGACGACTTCTATGATCTCCTAGGCAGAACGTATGCGCAATGTCCCAGCTATGACACCAAAATCGTTCTTGGAGATTTCAATGCGAAGCTGGGTAAGGAAGCTATCTTTGAACGGGTCATTGGAAAGCAAAGCCTACACAACACCACGTCAGAAAACGGACTAAGGCTAGTGGACTTTATGGCGGGACATAACCTGGTAGTAGCAGGTACACGATTCCCACACCTCAACATTCATAAGGGCGGTCTTTCGATCAATCGACAACCAACCAAATTGATCATATTGCGATCGACGCAGACACTCCTCCAGCATCCTAAATGTCCGAACCCTTCGAGGAGCCAACATCGACTCGGATCATTACCTTGTTGCAGCCAAGGTACGGATGCGAATTTCTCGGAAACACCGGAGTCGAGTAAGCTTCAATCGCAAGAAACCGCCAGAACCTTCACCGATCAAGTCTCCCTCAAGCTCTCTCAGGTCCCGGTGCAATCTGCGGAATCCATAGAACAGCAATGGAGTACTTGTCAGAAAGCCATTAGAGAGGCCGCCTCAGATATACTCGGTTTCGAGCCATCACCGTCGAGAAACCCCTGGTTTAATGATGAGTACAGACAGGCCCATGTAGAGAAGCAGAATGGATACATGGTCACATTGCATCGACGGACGAGAGCTGCTCGCGAGCTCTATGAACAGAAAAGGAGGGAGGAGCATGCGCTTCTGAGAAGGAAAAAGAAGGAGCACGAGAAGCGCGAGATCGAGGAGATGGAGAGATGTTACGGCAGGAACTACGTTCGAAAATTTTACCAGAAAGTAAAACGAACATGACAAGGCTATAAAGCCAGAGCAAAAGCCTGCAGGGATGAGCACGGACAACTAGTAGTGGAGTCACAGTCGATGCTGAGATTGTGGATGGACCACTTCTGCAGACTGTATAACGGCGATGATAGTCAAAATGCCGCCGTCAGGCAGAGCGAACCATTCACAATGGACGAAGATGAAGGAGAATCCCGTCCAGCCGACCTAGACGAGGTTAAGATAGCGATATCGAAACTTAAGTCTTATAACGCTGCTGGAGCAGACGGACTCCCCGCGGAACTGTTTAAAGCTGGCGATGAGCTGGTCAGGAACATGCACCAACTCATATGCAAAATATTGTCGGAAGAACGCATGCCCGATGAATGGAATCTCAGTATCGTTTGCCCGGTCCATAAGAAAGGAGACCCCTATGACTGCGCCAATTACAGAGGGATAAGCCTCCTGAACGTCGCGTACAAGATCCTCTCTGCCGTACTGTTTAAGTGCCTGAAGCCGTTCGTGGACAATCTTATAGGTTCCTACCAGTGTGGTTTCAGGGCAGGAAAATCCACGATAAACCAAATATTTACACTACGGCAGATCTTGGAGAAGACCCATGAATTCCAGGTCGACACGCACCATATAGGGCCAAGTCAATTTCGCTGTTGCGCATGTATCTAAGCGACACCATCGCTTATTGGCTTTCACCAATAGCTCCGTCTGTATCTCCCTGTAGAGCGCACTGAGTGGTGTTTTGGCCTCAGCTGAGATCTGCGCAATGTTAGCACCTGATCCCACCCTAGCCAACTCGTCCGCCCTCTCGTTTCCGGAGATATTCATGTGACCAAGTACCCAGCAAAAGGTCACCTCATTTACATTGGATATTTCTTCTAACTTCTCCTTGCAGAGTTTGACGAGTTTGGATCTTATCCATGCTGCCTGCAGTGCCTTAATGGCTGCCTGGCTGTCTACATAGATGCTGATCCTTTTTCCTGTAATATTCTCTTTGCTGATCAGGTCCGCCGCATGCTTGATAGCGAAGACCTCAGCTTGGAAGACCCTGCATCCATCATCAAGCCTGTAGGAGCAATGCATATCCCGAGATTGGCACCTGTGCCAACATCCATTTTGGATCCGTCGGTGTAGAGTGCCAGTTTACTTTCCGTGCGTACCAAATCACCGGTCCATTCCTCCCTGGAGGGAATTCTAATAGAGAATCTCCTCTCCCAGGAAGGAAGTCGGGTGACATAGTCCGTTACGGTTCTGAATCTCGAGACGGCCCATCGATCCAAGACTGATGCATGTCCGTGAGGACTCATTTTCCAGAGACCTGATTCCTGTAATCTTAGCGCAGTTCTGGTTGCGGCGCTCTCGCAGTACAAGTCCAGGGGTGGGAGGTTCAGCATGACTTCAAGGGCCGCCGTTGGTGTGGACTTCATAGATCCCGTCACCGCCAGACAGCCTGCCCTTTGAACCTTTGACACACTCTGAAGATGACACTTTTTCTCAAGCGCCTTCCACCAGACAACCGAGCCATAGACTAGGATAGGTCTTACTACCGCAGTGTACAACCAATGTACTAACCTCGGTTTGAGGCCCCATGTCTTTCCAAAGGCTACCTTGCACGAATATAGTGGCACATAGGCCTTTTTGATTCTTTCCTCAATATTTTCTCTCCAACTAAGCTTGGAGTCCAGGATTATGCCCAGATATTCCGCAGATTTTCCAGGGATCAGATCCATACCATTCATACGGGGGTAGGTGTATCTTGGTACAGATCTTTTCTTTGTAAAGAGCACTACCTCTGTTTTCGCCGGATTTACTCACGACTTAACTAACAGAACTCGACCGGAAATTGCCAGAATTGTAGCTATCAGTACTGGCCATTGGCTTGTCGGCTCCCATGCTGCCAAGTTAGGCAGCGACACACTGTCAAAGTTGCAAGAACCCGCTGGAAAAGGAAACTCTTAACCATTTCCTTTGCGAATGTCCCGCTCTAGCTAAAACCAGACGGCGCAACCTCGGAACCTATCACACACTAGGTCACTTGAGTGGGCCTTGGTCTTCTACATACCTACCTAAGTACTGCCCCTTACTACTTCAGTAGTACTTACTTCAGTACAAACAGATGTATAAACCAACAAAAAGTGAAATTCCTTTATTGGACACAACGAATGAAATACGTCCCTCATCTCGTCCTAAGCGTACCTGACGTTTGATGGTCTGTGACTGGCGTCAATATTCGATTTCTGTCTACGTGGTGGTGGTGGACTATTTATCCTTGGCGGCGGAGCTGAACGGGAAGCTTCCATCGGTACTGCCAGGACAGCTAATATGACAGCAATTAAAGCGGATAATGCGAAAATCTTCATTCTGCTAAGGTCTTCAGTCAACTGACGCTAGATTAGACAATCGTCGACTTATATACCCAGCGGGGTATGCGTTCCTTGGAACTGATAATCCCCCGGCAAATAGCTAATCGGACTTTTCGTTTTTGCGTTTATTTCATTATCAGCTCGTGAAGTCCCCTGAAACGTTGTATCATTTTCATTATGTACTTGCTAAATGGGAGTCACCGCGAGGCGGTGATGTGTTAACTAATTATTTATTGTATTATGGTTGGTCTATAAATAATCTAAAAAGACATTGATTGTTCGGTTTTTTCCTTCCAAATATACACAAAAGAATTGCGAAGAAAAATATGTTGTTTGCGGTTCGTCGAATTACACTGGTCAACAGTGGTTATGCCACACGAACTCTGATGGGTGATCGTGTCAGAGGTCAAGTTCATTTTTAACTTCCCATTACTTACTTACTTTGATGGAGCTACAGTTCGGGGTGAACCAGGGCCTCAACCAACAAGCCTCTCCAGCCGCCCGATCTTCGGCCAGCCGCTTCGAGTGCCGCACTCTCAGTTGGTTGAGGTCCCCTTCCACCTGTGCGCGCCACCTTAAATGCGGTCGTCCTCTGCTGCGTCGTCCCTCGGGGTTGGAGTCGAAGACTCTTCGGGCCGGAGCGTTGATGTCCATTCGCTCTACATGGCCTAGCCATCTTAGACGTTGGATCCGATGACGTCTAACCAGGCCGATGTCGCTGTACAGCCCGTACAGTTCTTGGTTGAATCTCCTCCTCCACTCTCCGTTTACACAAACGGGACCAAAAATTGCACGCAGGAATTTTCCTCTCGAAACGCCCAAGAGCCTCTTCATCCGCTTTTGAGAAAATCCAAGCCTCAGCGCCGTAGAGGAGGACCGGTATGATTAAGGTTTTGTAGAGGGATACCTTAGTTTTTCGAGAGAAACCTCTACTACTCAATTGCCTCTTGAGCCCGAAGAAGCAGCGGTTGGCAAGAGCTATTCTGCGATTTTTCTCAGCGCTGGTGTCGTTGCTGCTTGTCACTATCGAGCCAAGATAGACGAAGTCCTTGACTACTTCAAAAATATAGCTGCCGAAGGTGACGTTCTGACCAAGACGTCGGTGTTGTGCGTCTTTCTTGGATGACAGCATATATTTAGTCTTGTCCTCACTTACCCTTAGACACACTTTAGCCGCTTCTGCTTCAATGCTTGCGAACGCCTCATTGACGTCTCGCTTTGTTCGTCTAATAACGTCAATGTCATCTGCGTAGGCAAGCAATTGTGTGGACTTGAAAAACCTTTTTTAACATCAAAGGGGTCGGTTAGTTCACCTCCGACCTGAATGGAGCAGCGAGAGTTCTCCATAGTCATCCTGCACAGTCTGACGAGTTTGGCAGGAGTGTTAAAACATGACATGGCTCTGTATAGCTCGTCTCTATAAACACTGTCATACGCGGCTTTAAAGTCGACGAAAAGATGGTGCGTGTCGACCTGGAATTCATGGGTCTTCTCCAAGATCTGCCGTAGTGTAAACATTTGGTCTATCGTGGATTTTCCTGGCCTGAAACCACACTGTTAGGAACCTTTCAGATTGTCCACGAACGGCTTCAGGTACGCGATGTTCAGGAGGCTTTTCCCTCTGTAATTGGCGCAGTCATAGGGGTCTCCTTACTAATGGACCGGGCAAACGATACTGGGATTCCATTCATCGGGCATGCGTTCTTCCGGCCATATCTTGCAGATGAGTTGGTGCATGTTCCTGACCAGCTCATCGCCAGCTGCTTTAAACAGTTCCGCGGGGAGTCCGCCTGCTCCATCAGCTTTATAAGACTTAAGTTTCGATATCGCTATCTTAACCTCGTCTAGGTCGGCTGGACTCTCTGAATTCTCTTTCGTCTTCGTCCATTGTGAATGGTTCGCTCTGCCTGACGGCTGTATTTTGACTATCATCGGCGTTATACAGTCTGCAGAAGTGGTCCTTCCACAATCTCAGCATCGACTGTGACTCCACTACTAGTTTTCCGTGCTCATCCCTGCAGACTTCTGCTCTGGCTTTATAGTCTTGGCATGTTCGTTTTACCTTCTGATGAAATTTTCGAACACCGTTCCTGCAGTAACATCTCACCTCTCCATCTCCTCGATCTCGCGCTTCTCGTGCTCCTTCTTTTTCCTTCTCAGAAGCGCATGCTCCTCCCTCCTTTTCTGTTCATAGAGCTCGCGGGCAGCTCTCGTCCGTCGATGCAATGTGGCCATGTATGCATTCTGTTTCTCTACATGGGCCTGTCTGCACCCATCATCAAACCAGGGGTTTTTCGACGGTGGTGGCTCGAAACCGAGTATATGTATATGAGGCGGCCACTCTAATGGCTTTCCCATTTGAGAAGTTATATTGTAATGGGGCCGATTTTGCGAATTCCAAATTTTGACATATCTCCACGTTTCAAGGTCCCCGGAATCCAAATTCAAGGTTTTTATAATAGAGATGTATGTGTGTGTGTTGCTTTTTTTTTTTTTTTTTTTTTTGGTTGCGCCCAAGGATGTGGAATCTTCAAAAGATACTGGTAACCCGTGTTGCCAGTATGCACGATTCGCGGGATATTATTCTCCTTTTTCCACGCGCCTACGTACTAAATCACACCTCTGCACACTTCAACCACTCTCCCCGCGGGACTACCGTTGGGTATTACTTCGCGGGGCTGGTTAGCGATTTACGCTGTATCTCGAGTAGAAGCCTCTTGGGTTCTTCTTTCTGCTTCAGCTTGCCGCAGCTTTATTTGTACTGATGCAATGATCGAGCATGTTTGGTTCCAATTTTCCACCGAGTTCATCATATAGGGGACCAAGCTTTCAGGACTAGGTACATTTTGCCTTTGCCTGTCCTGCATTAAGCGACTACAATAGAAAACTGTGTGTTCTGCGTCCTCCTCGGAATTTGGGCATTGTGGACAAAAGGGCGAGCTATCATATCCAAATCTATGCAGATACTTTCGATAGCCACCATGCCCAGAGAAAAACTGCGAAAGATGATAATTGCAGTCTCCTGCCGGTCTTGATGTCCATGTTTCGATGACGGGAATGAGCCTGTGCGTCCATCTTCCTTTTGTGGAAGTGTCTCATCTGACTTGCCACATTGCCATGGATTCTGCCCGTTCTTCTGCTTTTATAAGCCTGGTCTGTTGCCGGTCTGGTGTTCGCCTGCGGTATACCTTTTGAGCTCGTCTGCCAATATATCGATGGGTAGCATTCCTGCTATCACGAACGCTGCCTCATCTGATATGGTCCTGGACCCGCAGATTACTCTTATTGCGCACAGTCGATAGACTGAATCCAATTTCGACTTTAGTCCTTTTACTGCAAGGGCTTCCGCCCAAATTGGAGCAGCGTAGAGTAGGACTGAGCTGACTACCCGTGAGAGTAGCACTCTGCATGCATATCCGGGACCGCCTATATTCGGAAGCATTCGCGAAAGAGCTCGTTGTGCGTGTGATGCCTTCTCGCTGGCATACAGTATGTGTTCCCTGAAAGAAAGCCTGTTGTCTAGGATGATTCCTAGATACTTGACTGCTTTCTTGGACCTTATCGCCCGATATCCGACTAAGAAGCTCGCATATTTCACCTTTTTACGGCTGGTTATAAGCACAGCCTCCGTTTTTTGGGCTGCTAGTTCCAGCCCGGCAATTGAGAGCCAATCTTTCACTTTAGCGATAGCTGCGTTCGCAGTAGCCTCTACTTTCTCTATATGCTTAGCCACTGTGACGATGGCAATATTGTCGGTGAAGCCGATGATTCGTCCTCCTTCGGGAAGCGCTAGTCGTAGAACGCCATCGTACATGATGTTCCACAGGAGAGGTCCAAGGACTGATCCTTGAGGGACACCCGCCGTTACTTGGTAGAATTTTACGCCTTCATCGGTATTGTACCTTAGCCTCCTGTTGTTAAAGTAGTCGATGACAATCCTCAATAAATAGGAGGGGGTAACCATGTCAATTAAAGACTTTTGTATTGACACAATACTTCTTCTCCCCCGATTACTATCTTTTTTCTTTGATGGCGTCCGCGGCCAAGTTTACCACTGTTTCTATGGCGTCGACCGTTGATTGTTCTTTTCTGAAGCCGTATTGGTTGGCTGACAATGTACCGTTAACTTCCGCCACCGCCAGTAACCTATCGTAGATCACTCGTTCTAGTATCTTGCCTAATGTGTCCAACAGACAAATTGGCCGATACGAGGACGGTTCTCCAGGTGGTTTCTTCCTTTTGGCAGTAGTACCAAGTGCTGCAGCTTCTACTGTGTGGGAAAGATCCCCTCCTGCAAGCATTTCCCCAAGGTGTGTTGGAAAGCGTCTGGTCTAGCCGTAATGGCCGCTTTGACTGCCTTATTTGGCATTCCATCCGGTCCGGGTGTTTTGTTGTTTTTGGCCTTCAATACTGCATTATGTAGCTCCTCTGGAGCAATAGCAGGAATTTCTTCAATGCTAATCCCCGCCATGCTGGTCCTATTAAGCGGCTCTCCCTGTGGGAACAGATTTTTTTTATTTTTTATTTTTTTTCCCTTTATTCAACACCTGTTTTGGATAACATTTAGTTGAAGTTTTTACAATTTAGTTTTGGGTATACGTACAATGTAGGACCAATGTCCTTTACAATTGTGTTTTTACTCGTGTGTAGGAGAAGATGGCACAAGTGGGATTTAGTCCACTCGAAGCGTTGGGGGTTTTGTTCACACCGAGCGCCCCCTATCGCTCGTTGTTGTCGCCAGATGCTCTTTTTTTTTTTTTTACTTCGGTGATGTACCCAGCATTTACCCATACCGTTCGATTAGGTCTGTTGGTCTGTATCGTTTAAGTCTTCGTATATGTGTTTGTTCGTCATTTGGGATATTGCGTATCTCGTCGTTTGTATGTTGTAAAATCTTACTTTGGTATTTGACGCAGTGTTTTTTTATTTCGTCTGCAACAGTTGTTATGTGAAGGTCTTTATGTATTTCCGTGTTTGGCACGTACCATTCTGCGTTGGTAATTGTTCTTAAGATTCTGTTTTGTGTACGTTGGATTATTTGAATATTTGAGGTTTTGGAAGTGCCCCATAGTTGTAGCCCATATGACCATATAGGTTTAATCATAGCTTTGTATATCAGAAGTTTATTGTCTATAGTCAATCTAGAATTTTTACCAAGCATCCAGTAGCATTTTCGGAGTTTGTCTTTTATTTGTTTTTTCTTTTCTAGAATGTGCTGTTTCCATGTTAGTTTACTGTCAATAACCATGCCTAGATATTTGGCGTGATCGTTGGTTTTAATATTCTTATTGTTAATTGTTATAGGAGGTGGATTGTCAATTTTTCTGGTTGTGTAGATAACCTGGATAGTCTTTTCTTCAATTATTTGTATACCGCACTTTGTGAACCACTCTATGGTATTATTTAAGTGGCTTTGTAGTTTGAGGTTTGCGTCGTTTACGTCTTTGTCAGATTGGAGTATGATAGTGTCGTCTGCAAATGTTGCTAGCATGGAGTGTTGCGATGTTGGGGTGGGTATGTCTGCAGTGTATATTAAGTAAAGTAGTGGTCCCAGAACGCTGCCCTGGGGAACGCCAGCTTGAACTATGTGCAAATTAGAATATTCTTCCTTGTGTTTTACGTAGAAGTGTCGTTGGTCAAGATAGCTTTTAAGTAGCAAGTAAAAGTCTAATGGTAAGGCTTTATTAAGCTTGTAAAGTAGTCCCTTGTGCCAGACTTTGTCGAATGCTTTAGATACGTCAAGAAATACTGCTGAGCAGTACCTTTTATTGTCTAAGTCGTTTGATATTTTGTTTATTACCCTATGTGTCTGTTGTATTGTCGAGTGATGTTGTCTGAATCCGAATTGGTGATTCGGTACAACGTTGTTTTTGTCAAGTATTGGTTGTAGTCTTTTCTGTATAATTTTTTCCAGGAGTTTCGATAACACTGGTAAAAGGCAAATGGGTCGATAGCTACTAGCTTTTGTTACGTCTTTTCCTGGTTTGGGGATGGCGTGCACTTCAGCGACTTTCCATGGTTTTGGGAAGTATTTAGATCGAATTACAGCGTTAAAAATATTTCTGATATAGATAATTGCGTGTTCGGGTAGTTCTTTTAAGATTTTCCCATTTATCATGTCGTAACCAGGGCACTTATTGGGCTTGAGACTATTCTTAATATGAAAACCAATTTCATTTTTAGTAGTCAATTTGATTGGAATTGGTTCATTCGTATTTTGGAGGTTTAAATATTGTGAATTGTTGTCCTTTTCATTTGTGAAGCAGTTGGCAAAGAAGTTCGCTAAAGTTGCGGCTTTTTCTACATTTGTCTTAGACCAGGATTTGTTTTCGTTTAATATTGGCGGTTGGTGTGAAGTTGTCTGTTTCAAGTTTCTTGTGGCTTTCCAGAGAGAGTAGTTCGTTTGGAAGGTCGGCGTCAAGTTTTTTAAGTAATTGTTGAGTTGTTTGTTTTTATGCTCTTGTAATATGTCCTTAAGTTCTTTTATGGTCTTATTTAGTTTGGTCTTTAGTTCGGGAGAGCGGTTTGTTTGCCATAGTTTTCGAATATTGCGTTTGTGTCTAATTTTGTTTAGGATATATTGGGGAGTATATGAGTCACGTTCAGATGGGACAATCTGTGGCGTACAGATGCTCAAGGCATTTATTATGGTGTCGTTAAAGTAGATTATCGCGCTATCTATGTTGTCAGGGCAGTTTAGGGGGATTCTGTGTGGCAGATCTCTTGTTAGGATGTCCTTAAATGTTTGCCAGTCAGTTCTTTTGTTGTAAATCCTTGTATTTTGAATAAGCGTGGTAGCTTTGGTCTCGTAGGTGATTATGATTGGGGAATGGTCGGAAGAGAGGTCAAGGGAAGTTTTTGCGGTTAATCTTGTCCTGGGTATACTTCTGTATATACAGAAGTCAATGAGATCGGGTTTCTTATTCATATCTGAGGGCCAGTATGTTGGTTCCCCTGGGCTGAGAAAATGCACGTTAAGTGATTTTAGAACGTTTAGAAGGATGCTTCCCTTTCTGTTTGTTAGTCTGGAGCCCCAGTCTGTGTTTTTTGCGTTGAAGTCGCCTCCTGCGATGAATCTTTTACCTAGTGTGTTAATGTAATGTTTGTATTGGTCTGTCGATATGATAAACTTAGGTGGACAGTAGAGTGCTGAAATTGTGAGTGGTCCATATGCATCTTCAATTTGTATGGTCGTTGCTTGGATATGCTCAGCTTTGTAACCTGCAAGGTCTATTGATTTGATTGTCTGTCTTATTATGATTGCTGTGCCACCATGAGCTTTGTTGTCAGGGTGATTTGTTTGATACATATTGTATTCGGGTATTTTGAAAAAGTTTTTGTCTGTGAAATGTGTTTCTGAGATCAATAGGATGTCTATGGAGTTGGTTCTGATAAATTGCTTTAATTCGTTGACATGCTGCTGCAGTCCGTTAGCATTTCAAATAACGATGTTTAGTCGGTCTAACTTCATATTTAATTACTCAGTTTGGTTATTAGTACTGTTAGTATGTTAATCATGTTAGCGATTTGTGTCACTAGTTGTTGTATCATTGTTTTTAATTCAGTAAGGTCATTTGAAGATTGTGCTTGCTGAGGTGTTGTTAATGTTATGGGAGTAGGTGGGTTAGTTGGGGGAGCGGGCTGTTTTTGTTTTGTGTGTGTTAGTGTTTGGGATTCAGACTTTGCAGCTTCTGCGTAAGTGGCAGTTGTATTGACGGCCGTAGTATTGTCTGTAGTAATAGTAGATGTAGGGGGAGTAGGAGTTGGTTTAGTTATTGGGATCTCTTTGCTTCTAAGAGGTGGAAATCTTTGTAGCTTCAGAGACCTATATATATTTCACAACCTTTGTAGTTTGCTATGTGGTTGCTTCTACAAAGAGCACAGCGTATGTCATTTGTTTTTTCTTTTATTGGACAGTCAATAGTTTTGTGGTTTTTTGCGCATTTGACGCACACTGGGGAGGAGGTACAAAAATTTCGTGTATGGCCGTATTTTTGGCAGTTGCTGCATTGGGGTATGTCTCTTCTTATGTGAGGTGGTTCAAAGGTTATTTGGCAGTGTAGTAGTATATTTATGTTATATATGTCTTTATTGTTCTTCTTGTTCTCTAGTTCTAGAGAGAATATTGATAGAGGTTCTCTAGTGTGTTTTCTTGTTAGGTTGTAAATGTTCGTTACGGTGTGTCCTTTTTCAGCGAGTTCATTTTTTATTGCTTCTTTGTCGGTGGAGGGGTGCATGTTTTTTAGGATGACTTTAAAGCCCCTTTGATCTTTAGGTTTGTACGTATAGTACCTCGTGTTCTTTTGTTGTAGCAATCTTAAGATCGATGTATAGTGCATCGAATCTGTTGGTTGGATCTTAACTTCTTCGTTTGGAAGGACCCGCATGAGGTAGTGGTTCTGCGCTACTTCGTTTAGGGCGTTTGTCAGTATACCTATTGTTTTTACTCCTTGGACAATTATTGGAGGGGGTTTGGTGACTTTTGGCGGCTTTTCTATAGCGGGCTTATTTGGGGTAGAGGGGAGGTTTCGGATGTCTTCATCGGGTGAAAGGATAGAGAATCTATTTTGTGTGTCATTGTTTGTGTCGTTAAACCAGTATGTCGTTAGTTTGGTTTGTGTCTCTGTTTTTTGTTTTTTGTTGTTGGTATTGTTGTTTGTTTGCACTGGGGAGTTTCGGGTTCTTTTTAGTTCATTAGGAATAGTCTCATACCTGATCGACGGTTTGGGTTTTATGCTGGTAAATACTAGGGTTGATGTTTCTGGTGTTGATGGGTGCATAGAAGTGCTGGTTGTGGTTGTTGTTGTGCCAGTGGTCGTTGTGGTTGTGGTTGTGAAGGTTGTTGTTGGTTTTGTTGTGGTTGTGGTGGTATTTGTTGTAGTTCTTGTTTTAGCCTCGTAGTGGTTTAACATGTTCTGTTGGAAAGGTATAAGTATGAGGTCACTATTTTGAGACGCTACTGTGTTTGATGGGAAGCTCGGGTTCATTGGAATTGGTTGGGAAACTGGCTGTGAGATGATACAAGGTTGGTGTCTAGGAAGAGCTTTGGTTGGAAGGGAAGGGAAATCCGGCTCGAAATTTATTGAGTTGGTTGATTTAACATGAGTGGGAGAGGGAGTTAGGGAATTTTTGGATTTACGCTCGAGGGGAGGCGAGCGTAAAACGCTCATACTTCCTTTGTTTATTTTTTTTTTTTTGTCCTTTGTTGAAATTTTTCCACTTTCAAGAAAAAAACTGTTATTAGATTGGCTGTTACTAGCCAAATCCATTATTTCGTGACACCGTCTATTATACGATTTTGAGAATGAGGTATAAATATTATATATTCAACAATTACATATAATTTTTTTATTGATTTCAATGTTTTATTTTCATATTACAGTATTATACATGTATTTACGTTTAAGTGTTCTTTATTTCTAATATTCTATCAACAATAGGTCTATGATATGATTTTATTTGATTTAATTCCACTAAACGACGCCGAATTTTTTTTTATCTGACATGTTGATCATTTTCGCGCGAGCTCACTACTACACATTCGCTAGGCCACGCCTACTCACACGGTTAGTCTACATTTTTCTGCGTTTTTTGCGTTTCGGCATCCCATATTTCAGCGCTAACCGATTTAATAGACGTTGTCACGTCAAAACAAAAGAAGAAAAATCACTGGATTTTAATTGGAGCTGAGCCAGAAGGGCTCTTTACTAAGATATAGTGTCTCTGTCACTTGTAATTTCGGTGAGATATATTAAACACGGCACTCGATGTAAAAACACGTCCGTCCGTTTCGTAATTCACTCGGGAACAGATTTTCCACTATACGGGTGAGCATTTCGGGATTTTTTATCTTTTTTGTGACCACTCTGTATGCTTTACCCCAGGGGTCTACGTCGGCCTCCTCGCAAAGTTTTTTGAAGGATCTCGATTTGCTTTTCTTGATTGATTTTTCTAGCTGACGTCTTGCGAGCTTGAATTGAAGAAGCCGCTCTTGGTAGTCTGGTCTATTTCTGGACCGCTGGGAATTTCTCCGCTCTCTGAGACATATCGCCCTTACCATCGGGATATTCTCGTTCCACCAGTAACACGGGGACCCCCTTCTGCTGGGCTTCCTCCTGGGCATCGCTGCGTCACATGCTGCAGTTATCGCCTGTGTCAGTTGCTAGAGATGTATGTGTATGTGCGTATGTGCGGTCGGAAATTTCGATTATCTTGAGAAACATAGATGGTATTGACATAGGACTGATTTCATTCGACGCGTTATTGTAACTCAAAACTGATTAAGTTTCCAGCAAATTAAGTAACTATGAGAAGTGATCAAATATACTGATGAAGGCATAGCACTCACAGCATATGGTCACTTCAGATTCATACTATGTGTGTGCAATTCTAATAGTGGAGTCACAGTCGATGCTGAAATTGTGGAAGGACCACTTCTGATAGTCAAAATGCCGCCCTCAGGCAGAACGAACCATTCACAATGGACGAAGGCGAAAGAGAATCCCGTCCACCCAACTTAGACGATGTTAAGGAAGCGATATCGAAACTAAAGTGTTATAAAGCTGCTGGAGCAGACGGACTTCCCGGGGAACTATTTAAAGCAGCTGGCGATGAGCTGGTCAGGAACATGCACCAATTCATCTGCAAAATATGGTCGGAAGAATGTATGCCCGATGAATGGAATCTCAGCATCGTTTGCCCGGACCATAAAAAAGGAGACCCCTATGACTGCACCAATTACAGAGGAATTAGTCTCCTGAACATTGCGTACAAAGTTCTCTCTGCCGTACGGTGTAAGCGCCTGAAACCGTTCGTGGACAATCTGGTAGATTACTACCAGTGGGGTTTCAGGCCAGGAAAATCCACGATAAACCAAATGCCACAGGCAAGACTATAGGTCTGTCCCCCTCAGTGCCCTGTTCGGGATTGAGCAGCTCCGTAAAGTGCTCGCTCCATCTGCGTAAGATGTCCATCTCATTGGAAAAGAACACACCATTTTTGGATTTAACTCCTTCGATGATGTTGAATTTCCTTCCTCTGAGCCGGCGAATGGTTTGCCAGAACACCTTTTTCGCAGATCTATGGTCGGCTTCCAACTTCTCGCCGAACTCCTTCCAGGACTGCTCTTTCGCTGCTGGCACAGCAAATTTGCAAGTTTTTCGCGCCACAGTGTATCGGTCACGAGAAGAAGAGTCCCCCAAGAGAATCAAGTCTCTGTAGGCCTTCTTCTTCTCTCTGATGGCTTCTTGAACTCCGGGTGTTTTAAACCACGCAGTTCCTTTCTCACCATCAGCCGCCACACCAAGCCGCTTCTCTTCACAAACATCACGTGCAGAGGCAATGACAGCTGTTGAAAATAGTCGCCATTCTTCCTCTACATGCGATGGAACAGTTGGAATTTGCTCAAACCTTTCGGATATGTGTCGTACGGAGTGTTGTCGCACCTCACTGCTCTGTAGTTTCTCCCACCGTATGCGTGTAACCACTCTTGGTTTCCGCCTTGGCAGACGAGGTACTCTATCAGTAAGACACAGCTTACACAACACCAGGTGATGATCAGTTGACAGTTCAGCCCCTCTCAACACACGAACGTCACAAACCATCCGTTTCGCAGACGATGCTATCACAAAGAAATCTATCAACGATTTCTGTTGAAGACTCCGACGATACCACGTATATTTATGAATGGCTTTGTGCGGAAGGAAGGTGTTCATAATGGACATGCCATTTGCACAGCAAAAATCCAACAACTTCTCTCCGTTCGCGTTTTGATGAGGATCACCGCTCCTCCCAATCACACTCCCCCGTCTCGTTACATCCACACCCACGTGGGCGTTGAAGTCACCCATCAGGATATAGGAATCCATCTCAACCACCCTATCAAGGGCCGCATCAATTTCATCCAGGAAAGTCGCATACCCAGACTCTAGATTAAGTGCATACACCTGCACCAAAGCCAAAGTGGCTCTTTCAAACTTGAGTTTTAAGATCGCGACTCTCCCTCCTAATGGTACCCACTCCAATACCCTGTCTGCCAGCCTGGGACTTATGAGTATCCCAACTCCCGCCTGTGCAGACATTTGAGGTGCAACTCCCGACAGGAAGAGTTTCCACCCGTCCGAAAGGTCCACAGTTTTATATCCTCTTTGCTTTGTCGAAGAGATACCTACGATATCTAACCGATACCTGGCAGCTTCCTCAACCAGCTCGTGATACTTCCCTGTGAGCGATGAGACGTTCCACGTGCCCATCCTAAGTCGATGCCGTTGTCTGGTGCCCTTTACTCCCCGCACGCACTGGTTAGTGCATGGCGTGATAACCCCCCCACCTCCGTAATGGCTCACGAGGCCACTGCCGGGTTGCTCGTGACTTCTTCGGGCTAAGCCCGACCGGCTGCCGAGCGGGACAGACCGGCCACCAGACGCTCGCATACTGCCACCATTCAGGCCTGGCTCCGAATGGGGCCCTGGCACACCAGCGTAGGCAGTTTCCGAGGCTGCTCTTCTCTTCGTCAAGGCAAGGAGATGCGCTGTCATGTGACTTCTTCAACCTGGTGCTGGAGCAGATAGTGCGACGGGCAGGCGTCAACAGGGAAGGCACAATCTTCTACAAGTCCACCCAGCTGCTAGGATATGCGGATGATATCGACATCATCGCGTGTTCTCGCCGTGGCATTGTGGATGCATTTACGGCGATTGAAGAACAGGCGAAACGAGTTGGTCTTAAGATCAATGAGGACAAAACGAAATACATGCTGTCAAGCAAAACCAATCCGTCGCTCACCACCTGGGACAAAATATGACAATTGTCAGCTACAATTCCGTGGTAGTTAAGGAGTTTGTCTACCTCGGGGCCCACGTAAATTCCACAAATGACACCTCAGTGAAGATCCGGCACAGAATCGCCCTTGGCAACCGCTGCTACTTCGGCTTGTCCAAACAACTGGGGTCAAAACTCCTCACTCGAAAGACCAATGTCATGCTTTACAAAACGCTCATTCTGCCAGTCTTGCTGTACGGAGCCGAAAGCTGGACGATAAGCAGGACAGCGGAGCTGATTTTGGGTTCTTTCAAAAGAAAAATTCTGCGCCGGATATTTGGTCCTGTCTGTGAGGAAGGTGAATGGAGAAGAAGACACAACCGCGAACTCTACGAGCTGTACCAAGATGTGGATGAAGTCCGGAAGGCAAGGATCCGTCGACTACACTGGCTCGGCCACATCGAGCGCATGGACATCAACGCTCCAGCTAAGAGGGTCTTCGACTCCGAGCCTCCTGGTTCGAGAAGAACAGGAAGACCGAACCTCCGGTATAAAGACCAAGTAATCGCGGATGTAAGACATCTTGGTCTTGACAACTGGAAGCAGCGTGCCCGGGACCGTCAAGGATGGAAGGCAGCTATAGCTCAGGCTGAGATCCTCCATGGATCGCTGGCTTGATAAGTAAGTAAGTAAGTAAGTAAGCTCTTCTCTTCGTCATCATGGGGGTTTGGTCCGTACGAAAATTAATTCCACGAGGAGTTCAGCTGCCGGAGGGGCTCAGATGATCAATGATCGTAAATATGGTCAATTTTGAAGGTATCAATAGCTACTCGCTCACGTGGTTTCGAAACGTACCTCACTCCTCTGACAACAGTGGATTATATTTCGTTTATAGACTTTCATAACATTTTTTTGTTTCAGCTTCAGACCGGCGGCAATGTTGCATTTTTAGATAAGACAAACGACTATCGGCATACCAAGTTGGGATGATATATCGTTCATTTGGTAATGGCATTCCTTGATACGAGTTCCTCGGTAGGTTTCGTACTATATAAGAAGCAAGCAAATTACTTCGGAATCGATTCTCAAGCGCGTGAAGTCGTTCGACCAACTTACAAAATGAATTTCCGTTCGATTTGGTTAACTCTTGCAACTATCTTGGTAGGACTAATTCTGTCTTCTAGTGCGTGCTCTTCCAAAACAACGCCATCACCACAGCCATCACCACTGCCATCACCACGGCCATCTCCACAGCCATCACAACGGCCATCACCCCAGCCATCACCACAGCCATCACCACAGCCATCACCACAGCCATCACCACAGCCATCACTACAGCCATCATCACCGCCATCGCCTGGTCCTAGTGTTCCGGGATCCAGTGGTGTTCAAACACCAGCGTATTAACAAGCATCGATGCATGTTTGTAATATAAATGTTTACACAAATAAAGACGAAACAGTTCAAAGAAATGTTTAACTTCAGTTCCAGCTCTTCAAGGAGGTGGTAGGTAGGTAGGTAGGGTCGTAGCCTTCCCAGATTTGAGAAGAATGCACATAGGCCAGGGAGGCCCGTTGTGTAGCTACGAGGGGGTTTCACCCCCTATTCGTGGAACCATTTTGTGCTTCTTAAGAAGTTAAGAAGATCAAGTATCCCTACTTTCTGAACATCTGTCAGACCGTTAAGGAAGTAAGAGCCTAGGTTTCCTGAAATTGCAGAGAGCTGGACAGGGGCAGAGAAGGTGGTGAATGGATTCGACCTCCTCCTCGTCCTGACAGCTTCTGCAGAAATCATTCGGAACTATTCCTAGTTTTTGTGCGTGACTGCCAATGAGGCAGTGTCCTGTGATGACACCGATGACTTTGTAGATGTCAGTTCTTTTTAGGGAGATTATACTCCTTGTGCGTTGACTGTCAAGCGGAGGCCAGATTTGCCTGGTGATGACTCAGGTATGTCCCTGTGCCCATCTTAGGTTCGTCTCGGCCCTGGCGAGATTGGTCAGATTATGTTTAATGGTTGTAAGGGGTACTCCCTCACAAGCCACGATTGATTGTAGCGTCGTTCCTAGTTTGGCGAGTGTGTCGGCTTTTTCATTACCTGTAATGTCGCTGTGTCCCGGTACCCAGATAAGCTGTATGTTGAACTGTTCTGTCATCTCGTTAAGAGATCTGCGACAGTTGAGACTAGATTTTGATGTGTACACATAGGACTCCAGCGACTTTAAGGCTGCTTGACTGTCTGTGAGAATGCGAATACCCGTGGTGGATATTACGTTCCACTTAAGCCAAGACAAAGCCTCTTTTATTGCCAACAGTTCCGCCTGGAAAACGCTGCAGTGATCTGGTAATTTTAGAGCTTTATGAAGCTTGAGCTGTTTGCAGAAAACTCCACTGCCCACCCCGTCTTTGGTTTTAGACCCGTCGGTGTAGAAATCCACACAGTTTCTGCGCGGTTGAGTTTGGCGCAGAAGGAGGTGGTAAAGTGCAACATTGCCTGTGCTCCGACGTTTAACCGTCTGGACTAAGACTAAGCTACGAGTCCCATGGTTTTTTCTCTATTTAGATAAAAGGCGTTTTGTTCAAAGGTTTTATAGTTGTTTTAGATAGGCATAGATCTGGAGCTTGGTGTCGCTATGGCAGATGATGAGTTTTTCTTCCAAGAAGCCTTAATTCTAGATTTCGAAATCCCACAGAAAGGTTTTTCTTGGCCTACCACAGAATCGTCTTGATTTTATAGATGACGGTCTCTAAGTAGTCCATGACGCATCTGGAACTTATCCCCTTTGAGCGCTAACTGGCTGTCTGTTAACGCTACACTCGATGATTAAATTGGCGCACGTAAAGAGGTGTTCAAATTCATATGATATAAAAAACTTGAGGCTAACGTTAATGCCTATGATATTAGCTTCATTTAAAAGACCATTGTATGCCATTAGTGACTAAGTATGACTTGGGCATATACGTGCCACGTATAGCTCGAATGAATATGGGGCAACTGGGGCAATAATACGGCGAATGTTGACTCCCAAATCGTTTAACGTCTCTGGTTTATCGGCACAGACTAATGACTTCATATACCCCCAAAAGAAAGGTGTGAGATCACAGGATCGTGGAGGCCAGTTCCCAGATCCACTCCACGAAATTATGCGCTCAGCAAATGTTTCCCGCAATAAATGAACGGTGTCGCGCACCGTGTGGGGTATTGCGTCATCTTGTTGAAACCAAAGCTCTGTCACGTCAATGCCATTCAACTGAGGAACGAAGAAGTCAGAAATCAGAGCGCTATATCTCTCCATTGACGGCAACATTCTGGCCGGCATCGTCCTTAAAGAAATATGGGACGTTGATTCCACAAACTATGGGCACACCGAACAGTGAGTTTTAATGGTTGTAAGGGCGCCTCGGCAAAGCCTTCTGGGTTTTCTCCACTCCAAAATTGGCAATTTCGCTGGTTTACATATCCATTTAACTAAATATGGGCCTCATCAGGGAACAAAATTTTGCATTGAAACTAAGGATCAAGCTGAATCATGCTTTCGGGCCATACATCGAACCTTACTTACTTTGATAGCGCTACAGTTCGGGGTGAACCAGGGCCTCAAAAAACAACCCGCTCCAGCCGGCCCGGTCTTTGGCCAGCCGCTTCCAGTGCCACACGCCCAGTTGGTTGAGGTCCCTTTCCACCTGTGTGCGCCATCTTAAGTGCGGCCGTCCTCTGCTTCTTCGTCCCTCGGGATTGGATTCAAAGACTCTCCAGGCTGGAGCTGTGGTGTCCATTCGCTCTACACGGCCCAGCCATCTTAGGCGGAACCGGGATGATAAGGGTCTTTTATAGAGTCAAATTTGTCGTTCGGGAGAGGGCTCTACTACTCAATTGCCTCCTGAACCCAAAGAAACAGCGATTGGGAAGAGTGATTCCGCGTTTGATTTCGGAGAGGATGTCGTTGTTTCAGGCCACTGCGGAGCCAAGGTAGACGAAGTCCTTAACTACCTCGAACTTATATTTGCCTATGCAAACGTTCTGGCCAAGACGTCGGTGGTGAGCGTCCTTTTTTGATGACAGCATATATTTAGTTGTGCCCTCGTTTACTGCCAAACCAATTTTCGCTGCCTCCATCTCAATATTAGCAAACGCCTCATCGACATCCCGCTGAGATCTGTCTATTATGTCAATGTCGTCGGCGTATGCAAGGAGTTGCGAGGATTTGAAATAGATTGTGCCTCTTGTATTGGCCAGTGAAGAAATCACACGACAGCGCATCGTCCTGCCTAAATCCTTTTTTAACATCAAAACTATGGGTAAGGTCGGTGAACAGACTGGACGGAGCAGCGAGCCTTCTCCAAAGTCATCCTGCATAGTCTAACGAGTTTAGCAGGTATGTCAAAGGTAGACATAGAGTTGTATAGCTCGTCTCTAATTACGCTGTCGTATGCGGCTTTTAAGTCGACTAATAGGTGGTGAGTGTCAACTTGAAATTCATTGGTTTTTTCCAGGATCTACCGCAGTGTGAAGATTTGGTCGATGGTGGACTTCCCTGGCCTGAATCTGCACTGATAGGGACCTATCAGCTTATTTACAAAAGGCTTCAGGCGTACACACAAAACGGCAGAGAAGATTTTGTAGGCGATGTTAAAGAGACTTATTCCTCTGTAGTTGGCACAGTCAGGGGGGTCTCCTTTCTTATGGATCGGGCATACGATGCTGAGAATCTGTTCCTTGGGCATGCTTTCGTTTGACCATATCTTACAGATGAGCTGGTACATGCTCCTAATCAGGTCATACCGAGCTGCCTTAAAGAGCTCAGCAGACAGTTCGTCTGCGCCCGCGGCTATATTAGACTTAAGTCTCGATATCGCTATTTCGACTTCGTCTAGATCGGGTGGACGGAATTCTCTTACATCGTCGTCCATTACGAACATAACGTTTTGCTTGACAGCGGTATATTGACTAACATCGCCGTTGTACAGTCTTCAGAAGTGGTTTTTCCATATTCTCAGTATCGACTGCGATTCTACTACTAGGTGTTCGTCCTCATCCCTGCAGGCTTCCGTTCTGGCTTTATAACCTTTGCATGTTCGCTTTATCTGTTGATAAAACCACGCCTGTAGTAACAGCTCTCCAAATCCTCAATCGCGTGCTTCTCGTGCTCTTTTCTCTTTCTTCTGAGATGCTTATGCTCCTCCTTTCTTTTTAACTCGTAGAGCTCACGAGCTGCTCTTGTTAATTTATACAGCGAGGCTTAATATGCACCCTGCTTCGCTGTGTGAATCCTCCTGCACTCGTCATCGAATCAGGTGTTTCTTCGTGGTGGAGCCTTAAGCCCAAAACGTCCGATGCAGAGCTTTTCAGGGCTTGTTTGCAAAGGTTCTGGCGATAGTAGCTTTCCGACGTCATAACTTTGGATTCTTACTATACTCCGCCGCGTTCGTGATATCCGTAGGCGCATCTTGGCTACTACAAGATAGTGGTCCGAGTCAATGCTAGCCCCTCGGAAAGTTCGGACATCAAGAATAGTGGAGGAGTGCCTGACGTCGATCGCGATGTGATCTATCTGGTTGGTGGTCAATTGATCAAAATACCGCCAGGTGCTTTTGTGTATATCGAGGTGCGGGAAACGCGTACTGGCTAGAAGGAGATTTCGCCCCGTAGCAAGATTAATCAGCCTGTGTCCGTTATCGGATTTGATGTCGTGTAGGCTGTCTTTGCCGATGACTCGTTCAGAGATGCTAGCCTTACCCAGCTTAGCCTTGAAGTCTTCTAGTTCAATTTTGATGTCATAGCTGGGACATTGGGCATATGTTCTGTCTAGTAGATCGTAGAACTCATCTTTGGCGGAGTCATCCTTGTCTTGCGGGGGGGCGTGGACGCAGATCAGACTGGTGTTAAAAAATGTAGCCTTGATACGGATCGTTATAAGGCGTTCGCTCACATGCCGAAAGCTTAGGACTTTTCCCCTTAGTCCACTTTGAACAACAATCGTTGTCCTCCCTCTCTATAGCATTCGCCGTAGTAGGTGTCACAGTTTTTGATCTGCTTTTTACCTGGTCCATTCCATCGCATTTCCTGGATGGCGGTCTATGGCGTCCGCAAGTTGTTCAGCTGCACGTGGCCTGTTTAGGGACCTAACACTCCACGTACAGAGTCGAAGATCATTGTCCTTTTCTCGTTTTTTGCAAGGGTCGTCAACATTAATCCGATTCGTTATATCCGAGGCTTGGGTCGTTTCAGAGTTTGTGGTTTTTTTACGGTTACGGCTTACTAGGCCGTAACCCAACCGACTACCGACCGATCGAGGCATACATTAGTCACATATAACGGATGTTGTCATGACTATCCAGGTGGCGCCTCGAGGAAGATGTGCATATGTCAACTTTACTTGCGTACTTACAAGGACCGCTGCTGGTATCTAGACAGGTTAGGCTCCAGGTTGAATCCGCCACACAATGAAAATATCTTAAAAGAGCTTCAACGTCTTTGCAGTTCATTAAGTAGGCATTCGACTTAGCAGTAATTAACGGAACAAAACCTTTTTATTAGGAATCAATAAACAGTGAGACATGAAACTGAAACAGCTTTGGAAAGACCACAATACTGCACTTTCAGATAAGAAGAAAAGTACTTAAGCCTTCGGTTTAATGACAAAATATTGCGACGTACTACCATGTGCCGCGCGTATTATTAATGGCATTCCTTGGGTTGAGTGCTGCTCTCGGACTATATAAGAAACCAGTTGTAGATGCAACTATGGACTTTAAGGTCGTGGCAATCTTCAAGTGCGAAAAGCGTTCTGTCGAATAAGAAACAAAAGAAAAATGAATTTCCGCTTAGTTTGGTTTATCCTTGCAAGTATCCTAATAGGATTCATTCTGTCTTGTCAAGCGTGTGCGCCGAAGTCACCACCTCAAAGCCGTCCGGGTGGAGGTTCTGAAGAATATGACGAAGTAACTGGAGTCGTTGAGAGGGCTTAAGCAAGTTCAAAATATTTTTTTTTTATAAAAATAAAAACGAAACTCTCGGAAGAAGTGTTGACTTTTGGTGTTGCTCTTTGATTAGTTTGAATATTCTGTCATATGTACACGGCGGCCGCCGTGGCGCAGTGGTTAGTGTGTTGGACCCTGACGCACGATGAGCGAGTTCGGATCCCGATAACATCAACGCCATCAAATGTTTATTTCGCGGCGTTTCTCCTCGGCGGGATACTGGCAAAAAACCCCCCGTAGTATACTTGCCTTGAAAAAGCTTCTCGTCTCAAGCCGTTCGGAATCGGCATTAAGACTGTAGGTCCCTATTACCTGTGTGAAAAATAAATCACACACAACATGGGTGATTGAGAGAAGCTTGGCTCTGGGCCTTCATGGGCTGTAACGCCACCAAAGGGAGGATGTACAATACATATCTTCATCTTCTTCTTTTGGCGCTACAGTTCATGGCGAACCTGGGCCTCCTTTAAAAAAACCTCTCCATCTGGCACGGTCTTTCGCCAGCATTCCCCAGTGCCGCACGCCTAGGTGGTTAAGGTCCTCTTCCACTTGGTTGCGCCACCTTAAATTTGGCCGTCCTCGACCGCGTCACCCCTCGGGGTTGGATTCAAAGACCTTCCGGGCCAGAGCTGTGTTTTCCATGCGCTCAACATAAGCTAGCCATGTTCATGTCGCTGTATGTATGTATGTATGTTGGCGTTACAGTCCATGAAGAACCTGAGCCGAGCTTCTCTCAATCACCCATGTTGTGTGTGATTTCATTTTCACATAGGTGAAAGGGACCTACAGTTTTTGCCGGTTCCGAACGGCGGATTTCGAGAAGCTTTTCATGACAATTTTACTACAGGGGGTTTTGTCAGAACCCCGCTGAGGAGAAACACCGTGAAAAACACCTTCGATAACATGGCTGTGTCGGGATTCGATCCCGAGTCATCGGCGTCAGAGGCCAACACACTACCCACTGCGCCACGGTGCTCTCGCTGTACAGTTCACTATTCAGTCTTCTCCTCCACTCCCCATTTATGCAGGTCGGGCCAAAAATCGTACGCAGAACGACCAAGGTACTCCTCATCGCTTTCGATAAGACCCATGTCTCTGTGCCATAAAGCAGAACCGGGATGATAAGGGTCTTGTATATGGTCACCTTGGTGTTTGGAGAGAGGGCTCTGCTTCTCAATTGCCTCCCGAGCCGAAAGAAACAGCGGTTGGCAAGAGTTATTCTGCGTATGATTTAGGAACTGATGTCATTGCTGCATGTCACTGCGGAGCCTAGGTAGATAAAGTCCTTATCTACCTCGAAATTATACCTGCCAATATGTGCGCCCTGGCCATGACGCCGGTGGACAGCAAATATTTCGTTTTGCCCTCATTTACCGCCAGTCCCATTTCCGCTTCCTCTTCCGTCTCAATGCTCGTAAAGGCCTCAATGACATCTCGCTGACTTCGTCCATTTATGTCAATGTCATCGGCATATGCGAGCAGTTGAACGAACTTCAAAAAGTTTTGCACGATCCTTTCAAGGACGATGTTGAAAAAGTCACACGATAACGTGTCGCCCTGTCTAAAACCTTTTTTGACATAAAAGGTATCGGTTAGGTCGCTTCCGTCTCTATTTATTCTATCGTATGCAGCTTTAAAGTCGACAAACAGGTGGTGGGTGTCGATCCGGTACTCGCTTGTTTTTCCAGGATCTGCCGCAGTGTGAATAATTGGTCTATAGTCAACTTCCCGGGCCTGAAACCACACTGATATGGACCAATCAGTTTATTAACAAACGGTTTCAAGCGTTTTATAAGCGATGTTCAGAAGACTTATTCCTCTGTAGTGGGCGCAGACAAAGGGGTCTCCTTTCTTTGGGATCGGGCAAACGATACTAACATTCCATTATGCTGGTGCATACTTCCCACCAGGTCATCTCCAGCTGCCTTAAAGAGCTCGGCAGGTAGTCCGTCTACTCCAGCAGCTTTGTTGGACTTAAGCTTAGAAAAAGCTTCGTCCAGGTCAGGGGGACGGAATTCTCTGCTATCATCGTCCGCTGTGAAACGGTTATTCTGCCTGACAGGGGGATCTTTTTCGTCATCGCCGTTATACAGTCTACAGAAGTAGTCCTTCCGGATTCTTAGTACCGACTGTGAATCCATTTTTGGATGTGGTGTTGCCAATAACCCTGCCAAAGGCGACTTCCTTGCCCAGTTTTGCGTTAAAGTCTCCCAGTACGATTTTAACATCCTAACTGGGACATTGGGCATATGTCCTATCTAGGAGGTCGTAGAAGTCGTCTTTTGTAGCGTCATCGTTGTCCTCGGTAGGGGCGTGAGCGCAAATAAGGCTGATGTTTGTGAATTTAGCCTTGATGCGGATTGTCATGAGGCGTTCGCTTACATGCTTGAAGCTCAAGACTTTTTACCTAAGTCTACCTCTAATAACGAATCCGCATCCGAATAATCGTTGTCTTCTTTCCTTGTAGCAGTCGCCGTAGTAGATATCACAGTTTCTCATCCTCTTTTTGCCCAGTCCATCCCATCGCACTTCCTGGATTGCGGTAATATCTGCCTTATAACAGTCTAGGGCTTCCGCAAGTTGTTCGGCTGTACGTGGTCTGTTGAGGGATCTTAAATTCCACGTACAAAGCCGAATATCATTTCTCCTTTTCCTTTGGTTGTTTCCTGGGTCGTCATCGGTTAATCCGTCCGTTTTTTTGTATCCGAGGCTTTTTTCGGGTTTTTGACTTGTTGGTTTTTTTCAGGTATGGCTTGCCGGGCCATAGCTTAACCAACACTTATCCTGTTTTGTGGCGCAGAAAACTCGCCACTAGCCCTTTTCCGTTCGCGATTTCAAATAGAAATCCCCAGGTGGCACCACGAGGAGGTGGAAATAGGGCTTACTATTAGAGCTGCTAGATGTTCGGCTGCAGTGGCTTCTGCTCGCCCTACGAGGCCTTTGTTAGTTGTTACCACCCGTTATTTTGACACTGACAGTTGTTTCCCGCTCGAAATCTTGACAGAAGGTCAGACTCATATCTCCGTGGAACGAAATGAGTCGCTTTACGCTGGAACCACGTTGGGATGAATTGGAAATTTATTTCCAAAGTGAGTGCTGTGTAGCCCAAACAGTGCATTTTTTGAAAAGAAATTTTAAACTGAAGCACCCACCGCGACTTGTTAGAAATAAAAAATAAACTTTAGGTTCTGAACACAACCTTTGTACACCTAAACTAACAAATGTCATTATACTGAATTGTCAAATAAAAACACTTCTTCTTTTCCGAATCTCCGACCGTGCAACTCGTGTTTTCTAACAGGTTATGGGCCTTTAAGTCACAAGAAATAGTTTATTTTGTCTAATTTATTTAAAATAAACATAAAACTAGTTTTGCAAATGTTACCTCTTAAATTTAAAATATAATTTTGTTAAAAGAAGCACTTGATCTCTTCGTTTTACGTCGATTTATAACTGGTAAGAAAATAACTTCTCAATCAATCTCTTTTCCATTTGAGAAACTTCGTGGACGAGAAAACTTTGACGTATGGAAGCGGCACGCCAAGTCATACCTAGTTATAAGAAACTGTTGGAAAATAATCGAAAATGGGTTATCCGAGACATCGACTGAAAAAGAAAAAGAGACGAACGAACGGGCACTGGCGGAAATAACCTTAATGGTTGAGCCGAGTAACTTTGCACACATTGCAACAACCGAGAGTGCAAAAGACGCATGGGATGCATTAATTGCAGCATACGATGATAGTGGCCTAACACGGAAAGTTGACTTATTGAAACAATTGGTACAATTAAAATTATCAGATTGCGATTCAGTGCAGGAATATATTAACACAATGGTTCTCACGTCACTCAAAGTTCAAAACGCAGGTCTAAATATTGATGACGAATTGACCGCATCCCTTATGCTAGCAGGGTTACCCGATGAGTTTCGCGCATTAGTGCTTGCAGTAGAAAATTCCAAAAAGACCTTAACCGTGGACGCCGTAAAGAACTTATTGCTCCAAGATGCAAAATTCGATAACAAATGTACCGAAAATGCACTATATGTAAAAAAAAAAGTACCTGTGACCAAGTTTCGTTGCCACACATGCAAACAAGTTGGTCATTTCAGCAAATCGTGCCCCGCTAAAAATAAAAGAAATAGCAAAACCTGGAATGATAAGAAGACGAAAGATAGAGTTTTATTTGCCTCATTGCTCGCCAACAACAGCAGTTCATCAGATTGGTTCATTGACTCAGGAGCTACTGCACACATGACTAACGAAGAAAGTATACTGTTCAACAAAAGTGCACCAGTCACTAACAAAGATGTGGTTGTTGCAAACAAACATAAAATGTCTGTCAAGTGTTCTGGTGAAGTAAGATTAGCACTGAAAACGGAAAATCGCAACATAAATGCTGTTTTAAAAAATGTTGAATACTTGCCTAACTTGTGCGCGAATTTGCTTTCAGTGCGTCAAATGACCAAAAATGGAAATACAGTGGTGTTCGAGAACGATCATTGTCATATTTACGACCGAAAGCGCAAACTGATTGCTAAAGCAAGTGCAATAAATAATTTATACCGTTTAAATCTTGCATCAGTGACAACTCCAAAAACTTGTGAAAGAGCTCTGTCCGTGACCAATTCTTACAACATTTGGCATCGCAGGTTGGGACATATATGTGACAAAAGTCTTTTAAATGTGAGAAATTCATCTGTGGGCGTAAATTACACTAAGGGCCACGTTGAAAAATGCATTGTTTGTATTAAGGGAAAGCAAACCAGAAAGCCTTTTAAGGACATTGGAAAGCGAGCGATAGGTGCCCTGGATTTGATCCATTCTGATGTGATAGGGCCGTTGAAATGTAGGTCTTTTTCTGGAGCAAGATTCTTAGTCACATTTGTGGATGACTACACCAGAAAAGTTTTCTTAGCGCCCATTAAACACAAATCAGAAGTTTTCAAAGAGTTTGTGAAGTTTAAGAACTTAGTTGAAAACCAATGCATGAAAAAGATAAAAATATTTCGCACTGATAATGGTACAGAATATACGGGAAACAATTTCCAAAATTACCTAGAAAAGAATGGTATCATACATCAAAAAACTGCGAGTTATACCCCTGAACAAAATGGCGTTGCTGAACGCATTAATCGCACCATTATCGAAAGAGTGCGTTGCATGCTACTGGACTCCGGGTTAGCCCATCATTTTTGGGCAGAGGCAGCAAACACTGCCGCTTTTCTCTTAAACTGCATACCGTGTAGAAACAACGATCGTTCCCCTGAAGAATTATGGTCAGGCGAGAAACCAAATTTAAAAAGCTTGCGTATTTTTGGTTGCAAAGCAATGGCACATATTCCAAAAGAAAAGAGATCGAAACTGGAAGCAAAATCAATTGAATGTATCTTCCTTGGGTACAGTGCCGGATCAAAAGCCTACCGATTATTTAATCCCTTGACAAAGAAAATTATTATTAGTCGTGATGTTATCTTTATGGAATCCGAAAGCAAGGTAAATAGCTCTAACATTAACTGTTCTAATCCCTCTGTTTCTTCCGTAGTTGAATTGTACAATTCCGATGAAGAGAATTCGACTGACAATTCAGGGGAAGTAACATCGGTAGAATTGCCAGTCACTGATTTTAAAGATGAATCCACGATGAGCAACAGCTTTGAGTGCGACGATGATGATAATGATGCAACCTTTGTTCCTGATCAAAATATCTCAGATCTGGAACATGAACAAGCCATTCGCCGTTCTGAGCGAATTGAAAACATGCCAAGGCCAAACTACAACTTATGTGTAACTAATCGTATACACAATGATCCCACAACTATCGAAGAAGCCTTATCAGGTCCTGAAGGACCTTTATGGAGAAGGGCGATGAAGGAAGAAATAGATGCACTCATGCTCAACAAGACTTGGACTTTAACTGCTTTACCGCCTGGCAAGAAACCAATCAGTTCAAAATGGGTGTTTAAAACAAAGTTTAGCACAGATGGTGAACTTATTCGTCGGAAAGCAAGGCTAGTCGTAAAGGGGTTTTGTCAGCAAAAGGGGATTGACTATGAAGAAACCTTTGCACCTGTTGTAAGGTACACTTCAATTCGACTTCTACTCGCCCTTGCAGCCAAGCATGACCTTCATGTGCATCAAATGGATGCTGTAACCGCGTTTCTAAATGGTGAGTTAAAAGAAGTTATTTACATGACTCAGCCCAGTTACTTTGATGATGGTTCTGGTCGCGTCTGTAAACTACAAAAGTCACTTTACGGACTTAAACAGTCTAGTAGGGTGTGGAACGAAACGCTCAACCAAGCATTAATTAACTTAGGACTGCAGCGTAGTGACGTAGACCAGTGTATATACTATCATTTTCACGAGAATCAGATGTTGTTTGTTGCAATTTACGTAGATGACGTATTAATATTTTCAAACTCACTTGAATACGTAAAAAATGTGAAATTAGAACTTTCTAGAAACTTCAAGATGAAGGACATGGGTGAGGCAACATCGATTTTGGGTATACGAATAACTGGAAGCAAGCCCGAAGGGTCCATAAAGATTGACCAATCACAGTACATTGCAGATGTACTTAAACGCTTTAATATGGAAGAATGCAACCCCATTTCTACTCCAGTAGATCTAAATCAAAGGTTGTCATCGAAAATGTGCCCTACCGACGAAACGGAGAAAGAGCAAATGAGGAGCGTACCATACATGCAAGCAATTGGCTCTTTACTTTTCGTTGCAGAAATCACTCGACCTGATATAACTTACGCTGTAAATTTATTAAGTAGATTCGGTACCAATCCAGGGAAGGCGCACTGGGTGGCTGTCAAGCGTGTGATGCGATACCTCAAAGGGACTATTGAAAAAGGTATTGTTTATCAAAAGAAACCAACTGATATTACAGGATACTGTGATGCTGACTGGGCGGGCGACATAGATGATAGGCGTTCCACAACTGGTTACTTATTTACCTTTCAATCTGGAGCTGTATCATGGGCTACAAAACGTCAACGAACAATCGCACTTTCATCAACGGAAGCCGAAGTAATGTCAGTTGTGGCAGCCATACAGGAGTCCACTTGGCTGAAGCGATTAATGACCGAGTTGTCACCAAATACATCGAAATTGATGCCACTGTTCTGTGACAATAAAAGCGCAATTCATATATTATCAAATAACTCTTACTCGCATAGAACAAAACACGTAGATATCAAGAGCAAATACATCCGTGAAAAATTGGAAAGTGGAGAAATCAAGCTTAACTATCTTCCCACTAACGAAATGTTGGCCGATGTCTTAACAAAAGGTGTGACCGCAGCAAAACAAGTTTGTTTCCTTAAGGGATTCGGCATAAGATAGATGAAGCACACACAACATGATCTATATCCTTTTTTGATAATTTGATTTGATTATTATTTTTTGAAGTACCTTTTGCAATGAATTTATCTGTGAATTTTCTGAATATGTTAATTTGATTTGATTATTATTTCTTGAAGTAGCTTTTGCTATGAATTAATCTGTGAATTTTCTGAATATGTTAACTTTATTTATCCTTTAGTATTGGACAAGAAAAGTTTATTTTAGGGAAGGTGTTAGAAATAAAAAATAAACTTTAGGTTCTGAACACAACCTTTGTACACCTAAACTAACAAATGTCATTATACTGAATTGTCAAATAAAAACACTTCTTCTTTTCCGAATCTCCGACCGTGCAACTCGTGTTTTCTAACACGACTGCTGTATGCAAGTTTGTGCAAAAGGTTCGTGAGACTGGTATGCCAGTGGACAACACTCATGGTTCGCGTCGTCGTAAGGTGCGCACAGACCAGAATGTGGCTACTGTGGCCGATAGTGTGAGACTCAATTCACAAACATCAACTCGCCATTAGTCTCAACAGCTCAACATTTCACGCACTAGCCTGAAGAGAATTCTGGACAAAGATCTGAGTCCAATTGACTCAGCAATTGAAGGCGCACGACCATCCGCTTCGTTATCGCTTCGCAGTTTGAGCCTTAGAGCAGCTTGAATTGGACAACGATTTTGGGCGAAAAATCATCTTTTCTGACGAGGCGCATTTTCATCTCGGCGGCTAGGTTAACAAACAAAACTGCCGCATCTGGGGCTCGAGAAGCCAATGCATCCACATAGAGTGACAGTTTGGGGCGGATTGTGGGGTGGTGGCATTATTATACCATTCTACTTCGAAAATGAGGCTGGGAGCAACGTTTCGGTCAACGGTGGCCGTTACAGAGCCATGTCAAACTATTTTTTTCTTTTTACTGAACTTGAAGACATCGATTTGGACGACCTCTGGTTCATGCAGGATGGCGCGCTTTGGCACACAGCCCATGCCACAATCGATCCTTTGCGCACCAAATTGTGTTATCAGTCGTCTTGGCGATGTCAATTGGCCGCTTCGGAGCTTCGGTTTGAACCGTTTGGACTTTTTTTGTGGGGAACCGTGAAGGGCCGATGATGTTCGAACTTTCCGAGGGGCTAACATCGGCTCGGACCACTATCTTGTAGTAGCCAAGATGCGCCTAGGGATATCACGAACGCAGCGGAGTAGAGTAAGAATACAAAGTTATGACGTCGGAAAACTACTATCGCCAGAAACCGCTCGTGCTTTTACCGATCGCGTCCCCCTTTCTCTCCAATACACCTCAATCCTCCACGCTATCATTAGAAGAGCTGTGGAGCCTTTGCAAACAAGCCCTGAAAAGCTCGGCATCCGAAGTTTTGGGCTTTAAGACTCCACCACGAAGAAACACCTGGTTCGATGACGAGTGCAGGAGGATTCACACAGCGAAGCAGGATGCATATAAAGCCTCGCTGCATAAAAGAACAAGAACAGCTCGTGAACTATATGAGTTAAAAAGAAGGGAGAAGTATAAGCTCCTCACAAGAAAGAAGTACGAGCACAAGAAGCGGGCGATTGAGGATTTGGAGAGGTGTTACTGCAGGCGAGATGTTCGAAAGTTTTGTCAACAGATAAAGCGAACATGCCAAGGTTATAAAGCCAGAACGGAAGCCTGCAGAATGATCCAGTTCTAATCGAAGAAGACCGCAGAGAATTCCGCCCCCGGACCTCGATGAAGTCAAGACTGCCATATCGAAACTCAAGTCTAATAAAGCGGCTGGCGCAGACCGACTGTCTGTTGAGCTCTTCAAGGCAGCTAGGGATGACCTGGTTAGGAGCATGTACCAGCTTATCGGTAAGATATGGTCAGAGGAAAGCATGCCCGAAGAATGGAGTCTCAGCATCGCATACCCGATCCACAAGAATGGAGACCCCTCTGACTGCGCCAACTACAGAGGAATAAGTCTTCTTAACATCGCCTACAAAATCCTCTCTGCCGTTTTGTGTGAGCGCCTGAAACCTTTTGTAAATAAGCTGATAGGTCCTTACCAGTGCGGATTCAGGCCAAAGAAGTCCACCATCGACCAAATCTTCACACTACGGCAGATCCTGGAAAAAAACAATGATGTCGACACTCACCACCTATTTGTCGACTTCAAAGCCGCATACGACAGCGTAATTAGAGATGAGCTATACAACGTTATGTCTACCTTGGACATACCTGCTAAACTCGTCAGACTATGCAGGATGACTTTGGAGAATGCTCGCTACTCCATCCGAATCGGTGAACACCTTACCGATAGTTTTGATGTCCAAAAAGGATTTAGGCAGGGCGATGCGCTGTCGTGGGATTCTTCAAAATCGTACAAGAAATGATTGTGCAAAAATCACTGGCCAATACAAGAGGCAGAATCTATTTCAAATCCTCACAACTCCTCGCATACGCCGACGATATTGACATAATAGGCAGATCACAGCGAGATGTCAATGAGGCGTTTGCGAGTATTAAGAAGGCGGCAGGGAAAATTGGTTTGGCAGTAAAGGACGTTCACCACCGACGTCTTGACCAGAACGTCTGTAATGGCGGATATGAGTTCGAGGTAGTTAAGGACTTCGTCTACCTTGGCTTCGCAGTGACCTGGAACAACGACATTGGTTCCGAAATCAGACGCAGAATCACTCTTGCCCATCGCTGTTTCTTTGGGCTCAGGAGGCAATTGAGTAATAGAGCCCTTTCCCGAACGACAAAGGCTCTACATAGGACCTTTATCATCCCGGTCCTGCTGTACGGCGCAGAAGCATGGACACTATCAAAAGCGGATGGGGAGGCCCTTGGTCGGTTCGAGAGAAAGATTTTGCGCGTGATTTTCGCGCCTATAAACGCAGACGGGTGATGGAGGAAAAGATTCAACCACGAACTTTACGGGGTGTACAGCGACATGAGCCTAGCCAGGCGGATTCAACGCCTAAGATGGCTGGACCATGTAGAGCGAATGAACACCACAGTTCCAGCCCGGAGAGTCTTTGAATCCAACCCCGAGGGACGAAGAAGCAGAGGACGGCCGCACTTAAGATGGCGCACACAGGTGAAAGGGGACCTCAGTCAACTGGGTGTGCGGCAATGGAAAAGACTAGCAAAAGATCGTGCTAGTTGGAGGGGCATGTCGGTTGAGGCCCAGGTTCACCCCGAACTGTAGCGCCCGTTAAGAAAAAGAAGTGTAGGGCCGATGTTATGCCAACAATCCGGAAACGATTCAAGTACCTAAGGCCAATATCATCAAAGCAATCTGTGAGCTACAATCCGAAACCATCAACAAGGTGGCAGCCGAGGCAGCCACTTGAACGACGTTGTATCTCATAATGAATGGGAATGTTTGTTCTTACTAATAAGGTCATAACACATTGAAAAAGTGTTATTTTGTTCATTTTGTTGCATTTTTAAAAAGAAACTTGTATTTGGCCCACCCTCTATGTACAGTAAAGCCCCAGCTCATGGGACATTCCATCAGCTCCAGTTGCATATAAAGAAAAGTTCCTCTTCAACAAGTATTTGGAAAAAAATTTCGGCGAAAAAATCATAAATCCTTTCCGCGTGCTGCATATTCCCAACCCACTGCACTCTATATACGAATACTCGTACCTCGAACAACAGAGAGTCAAACTACGAGTAACTAGGTTATCGCAGCTATTTCCAGTCTACTTCCTCTAGAATTACCCTTCATGTCGGAGTACAATACAAACATTCCAGGCATTCTTCCTTCAAGTATTTTGTAGACTTACCAACTTGGCCCATCTTTCGGCGCGAGAACGCAATCCGTCCGCCGCCCACCAGGAATACATATGAATACCCTCTGAGACGCTTGAACAATGTCAAGTCAAGCGATCGACATACCCACCAGAGAGCGGGTGATGGTCGCGTGCTAGATGACAATCTTCCTTTCACCCGCCAAGCAATAAGGAGTGTACGTACATAATACCTTTACTATGGCTACAACTCTCAAACAATTCCACCCTACGGGTTAGAGGGGTGCGAATTTCTCCAAAACGCTTTCCATGTTCCTCACAGTGACTTTGTCGCTCAGTTGAAATTCGCGCGCCACAATGAAAAGTCGGAAAAGTTTGGCCGAAATCTGAAATACAATTCGAGTAGCTACGGTTTCGATTGTGCTGTGAAGTTGGTGAAACGAATATTTACATAAATACTACCATGGAGATGGAAATATCAATTGTGTTGAAGTTGATTTTTGTGTTCCTAACATTCCATTTGGTGGAGATACTGACGGTGGTAGGGGCTCGAGATGCGCCGCCGATTCATATACCGGGTCAGGGTATGGTGATGGGTACCTATATGAAAATGTATCGAACGCAGAATATTAAGGCGTATCTGGGTATTCAGTATGCTTTTGCACCGCGATTTGCACCGCCCGTTGTCGATGGTTTAGAGTGGAAGGGTCTTAAGAATGCGTCAACGTTTCCGCCCGATTGTTGGCAGAATCCGAAGCGACCGATTAAGCGGCATAGTGAGATTTTCCAGAATCTCATAAAGGAATCTCATCCGCAGGAGATGAAGCGATACGATGAAGAGTGCCTTTATCTGAATATTTTCATACCAGATGGTAAGAGCTACTGCTTGTTGGGGTTTTTTGGTTTGATTTTTTCGAAGTGTGGTGATATGGAAGACTTGTGTGTGATGAAAAGTTCTAAAAATAAGATAAGGGTATCAAGGTATCGGTATTTAATATGGAAAACTAGACGCATCCTTCTGTAATGCATGCAATATGAATAGAAAAATACCAATGCGTCCTGACATCACACTTTTGTCTTGAATTTCGTACAAAAGATCGGTTTTCTTAGTGCAGTTTAGATCAACACGTCCCCCAAAAAAATGGATTACGAAACTCTGGGTATGCAAAAGATAGTGTCAATCGTTCCATCGTTGGTTGAGTTAATTTAATGCTAGCATGGTGTTGGGATTATTCCGACGACCGATATCGTCGGTAATTTTTTTTTTTTTTCTTATATATAGGGCTAGTGCAATCAATAGCAATGCGGCACTGGACCTTTGCAGATCTATTGTGCCTGGTAACCGATTTAGCCGAGTAGCCTCTCCACCTCCACAATGAAGTTGAGAATGCTTCTCGTAGGAGCCAGGGTGATCCCCTCAGGAGTCATAACTTCACTGATGGCAGAGAGCAGCACACTCAAACAGTATGTGTTCTGCCGTCTCATCGTCCTCAAGACAGAGCCGACACTCAGTTTCAGACGAGAGGCTAATTTTGTCTAAATGATATCTCAGACCGCAGTGTCCCGTTAGATAGCTGACTAGTCTTCTGATATCCATCCTATTGAGTTTGAGTATGTCAATAGGGTGCTTGTTCAGGGGTCGTATAAGTCGTTTAGATTGACGGAGTCCCCGAACGCCGTTCCAAAAGGATAGGTGTTGTAATTTTTCCCACTTGTCTAAGAAGTAATTTATCTTAGACGCGGGAATGCCGCAGAATGGTTCCGGACCTATATACTTGTCACTGGAGCCCTTCCTGGCAAGTTGGTCGGCAATTTCATTGCCCTTGATACCTTTATGGCCTGGCACCCACCAAAGTTTAACATAGTTTCTTTTGGCGGTTCCTTGACGGTTTTTGAGTTCGTGCTGTTCGAACCCAGCGCTTTAAGCGCTGCTTGGCTATCAGAGAGTATGTTGATGGTTACTCCTCTGATGCCAGTCTCAAGATTTAGATTTACGCATGTTAGGATGGCATGCAGCTCTGCTTGGAAGATGCTGGGACTTATTCCCAGTGCCTTCGAGATTTTGCGTTTTGGTCCAAAGATGCCGGCGCCAACGCCGGAAGCCATCTTGGAGCCATCCGTGTACCACCTAAGACCTTTGACATTTAGCAGGGGATCACTGTGTTCCCATGCTGAGCGGTTTGGGATCAATATCTCAAATCTCTTGTCAAAGGTGAAGGTGTGTGGCAGTGCGTCCGAGACTGTAGTAATCATATCCAGCTCGGGAAGGTGTTGTAATATGGACATGTGGCCTGCGGGTCTACATGGCATATTTGTTCCCGAGCAGAGGATTCTGATTGCATTGCGTAATGCCACCTTTTTGATAAAAAGGTGCAGTGGAGTGAGTCCAATGAGTGCTTCTTGGGCTGCCGTGGGGCAGGTTGGCATAGCGCCTGTGATGCCGAGACACGCTAGTCTCTGAAGGCATTGAAGCTTAACAATTGTAGTTTTTTGCTCAACTTTTGACCACCATACGGTGGACCCGTAGGTGACGATAGGCCTAACTATCGCGGTATATAGCCAGTGGACTACCTTAGGTTTAAGTCCCCAGGTTTTATCGTAGGTGCGTCGACAGGCCCACATGGCCTTAGTCGCTTTCATGAGTTTATTTCTCATATTGAAGTTCCAGTTGAGTCTACGGTCTAGGTCAATACCTAGATACTTTACTTCCTCTGAAAATCCTATGCGTGTCCCATTTAGTAAGATTGAGCAGGGTTGTACCTTTCTCCTCTTTGTAAATGGGACTAAGATCGTCTTATTTGGGTTAATAGATAAACCCTCTCTGCCACACCAGTCAGAGATAAATTGGAGCGCAAGCTGCATGCGCTCACAGGCAGTGATATCGCACTTGCCCGTAACAATGACTACAAGGTCATCAGCATATCCGATGACCTCATAGCCCCGAGTGGTTAGCTTGCGTAGTAGATCGTCGATGACTATCGACCAAAGCAGTGGTGGGAGGACTCCCCCTTGTGGGCATCCTCTAACCGCCGATACTGTCACTGAGAACTCTCCGTATGTGGCTGATATAATACGGCTATTTAGCATCGCCCTGATCCAGTGATTAGTGGGATGGTCTACACCCCTGCAGGATAGTGCAGTGGTGATCGAATCATAGCCAGTATTATCGAAAGCTTCCTCTATATCGAGGAAGGCGCAGATTGCGATCTCCTTTTGTATGAAACTATTTTCAATGTGCGTCACCAAGTGGTGTAGTGCATTATCGGTAGATCGCTCTTTGCGATATGCATACTGGTTGGGATGCAGAGGTATCTGGTTTTCCAGGATACCTCTAATATGGAGCTCTATCGGTTTCTCCATTGTTTTTAGAAAGAACGAAGTCAGACTGATAGGGCGATAGGATTTAGGTTGCTCACTTGGTTTCCCAATCTTGGGGATGAAGACGAGATTGACCTCTCTCCAAATTTGGGGTATGTATCCCAGGTTGAAGCAAGACCTAAAGAGAACTATCAGTGATGGTAGAATTGTATTCAAGCCTTTCTGTAAGATTGCAGGAAAGACACCGTCTTTACCTGGAGCCTTGTAGGGTTTGAATGAACCAATTGCCCATTTGACCCTGTCAGGGCTAAAGAGTCTACCAGAGAGGCTATTTGTTCTACTGTCAATGTTATCGTTTATTTGATCGTCAGAGGACATCGAGTAAGGAGTAGAACCAGGGAAGTGCATCTCGAGCAAAGTCTCTAGTGTTTCCCTGCGATTGACGGTAAAAGTGCCGTCTGATTTGCGAAGCAGCCCGAGCCCATTTGTGTGCTCTGGAGATAGTGCTTTTTGGAGTCGGGCCGCATTTGGCAGCGAGTCTATGTGCTCGCAATGTTTCCTCCAAGACATTCTCTTGGATTTCCTCAATTCGAGGTTGTATTTAGTTAGAGCAGATCTATAATCAGTCCAACTATTATACCGTTTAGCTCTGTTAAACAGCGATCTCACCTGCTTCCTTAGGGACTCAAGCTGAGTATTCTACCAGGGCACACACCGTTTGTGTGTAGTTTTCCTGGGTGTACAGCTGTCTTTGAAGGATGAGATGAGTGCTCCATTGAGCTGGTAAGCCGCTACGTCGATGTCGTCTGTCGATTCAATCGACTTAAGAAGCATATCCTCTTTAGCGGCGAGTTGAGCTTGGAACCGAGCCCAATTTGTTCGTTTGGGCTGATATCCGGGCTCAACCTCATTAACCTCACTAGAGATGTTGAATCTGATGTGCTGATGATCAGATAGTGAGGCTTCATTGGAAACATGCCAGTCCCCAATCACATTTGAGATAAACTGGCTAGAGATAGTGAGGTCAAGCACCTCTTTTCTAACCGCGTTTATAAATGTGGGTTTGTTGCCTCTATTGGCAACGGTGAGGTTGTTACTTATTAGAAATTCAAAAAGTGACTCACCTCGTTTGTTGGTATTGCTGCTGCCCCATTCCATATGGTGCGCGTTGGCGTCGCATCCAATTACCTGGTGGTGTTTCTTCTGGTTGCAATACCTAACCAGATCCTGGACTTCTGTGGGAGGGATTTGTTGACCGTCTCCAGGAAAGTAAGCGGAGGCGCATACAACCTCCCTTACTCCTCCATTGGTGGGGACTTCCACAATGACGGCTGCCAGGTCCCTTGTGACGAATTCTGGAATGGGGAGAAAATTTAGGTTAGTGGATATCGTCGGTAAAAACATTGCTTTTTACGACTCGAAAAAATAAAAACGGCCATAGAATGCTTCCCTACGGCACTCCAGATATAATCGCCTTGAATTGGACTATTTACAGTTCGGGGTGAGCCAGGGCCTCAACCAACAAGCCTCATCAGCCGGCACGATCTTTGGCCAGCCTCTTCCAGTGCCGCACGCCCAGTTGGTTGAGGTCCCTTTCCACCTGTGTGCGCCACCTTAGATGCGGTCGTCCTCTGCTGCGTCGTCCCTCGGGGTTGGAGTCGAAGACTCTTAGAGCCGGAACGGTGATGTCCATTCGCTCTACATCGCGCCCAGCTATCTTAGACGATGGATCCGAAGACGTCTAACTAGGCCGATGTCGCTGTACAGCTCGTACAGTTCTTGGTTGAATCTCTTCCTCCACTCTCCGTTTACACAAACGGAACCAAAGATTGCACGCAGAATTTTTCTCGAAACGCAAAAGAGTCTCTTCATCCGCTTTTGAGAAAATTCAAGCGTCAGCGCCGTAGAGGAGGACCGGGATGATTAAGGTTTTGTAGAGGGATACCTTAGTTTTTCGAGGGAGGGCTCTACTACTCACTTGCGTCTTGAGCCCAAAGAAGCAGCGGTTGGCAAGAGTTATTCTGCGTTTTATCTCAGCGCTGATGTCAATGCTGCTTGTCACTGTCGAGCCAAGGTAGACGAAGTCCTTGACTACTTCAAAAATATAGCTGCCGAAGGTGACGTTCTGACCAAGACGTCGGTGTTGCGCGTCTTTCTTGGATGACAGCATATATTTGCTCTTATCCCCATTTACCCTTAGACCCACTTTAGCCGCTTCTGGCTCAATGCTTGCGAACGCCTCATTGACGTCTCGCTTTGTTCGTCCAATAACGTCGATGTCATCTACGTAGGCAAGCAATTGTGTGGACTTGAAGTAGATCGTACCTCTTGTATTGGCCGCAGAGTCCCGCACGATCTTTTCAAGAATAATGTTGAAGAAATCACATGACAGTGCGTCACCCTGTCTAAAACCTTTTTCAATATCAAACGGGTCGGTTAGTTCACCTCCGACCTGAATGGAGCAGCGAGAGTTCTCCATAGTCATCCTGCATAGTCTGACGAGTTTGGCAGGAATGTTAAAACATGACATAGCTCTGTATAGCTCGTCTCTATAAACACTGTCATACGCGGCTTTAAAGTCGACGAAAAGACGGTGCGTGTCGACCTGGAATTCATGGGTCTTCTCCAAGATCTGCCGTAGTTTAAATACTTGGTCTATCGTAGATTTTCCTGGCCTGAATCCACACTGGTAGGAACCTATCAGATTGTCCACGAACGGTTTCAGGTACTTACACAGTACGGCAGAGAGGATCCTGTACGCGATGTACGACCCCAGTCATAAGGGTCTCCTTTCTTATAGACCGGGCAAACGATGCGGAGATTCCATTCATCGGGCATGCATTCTTCCGACCATATCTTGCAGATGAGTTGGTGCATGTTCCTAACCAGCTCATCGCCAGCTGCTTTAAACAGTTCCGCGGGAAGTCCGTCTGCTCCAGCAGCTTTATAAGACTTTGGTTTCGATATCGATATCTTAACATCGTCTAGGTCGGGTGGACGGAATTCTCGTTCGTCTTCAAACAACATGCTAAACCTTTCCATTGCCGCACACTGAGGCCGAGGTCCCCTTCCACCTGCGTGTACCACCTTAGGTGCATCCGCCCTCTGTTTTCCCCTCTCTCGGGGTTGGATCCAAAGACTCTCTGGGCTGGAGCTGCGGGGTTCATACGCTCCATATGGCCTAGCCATCTTATGCGCTGAATCCGTAGACGTCTGACTAGCCTCAGGTCGCTGTACAACCCGTGACATTCGGTAGAATCTTTTCCTTCGGCCAAGGACCATGCTTCTGCGCCGTACAGCAGGACCGGGATAATAAGGGTTTTGTATAGAGTCAACTTTGTGGTTTGGGAGAGTGTTCTATTACTCAATTGCCTCCTGAGCCCAAAGAAACAGCAATTGATTTCGGAACTGATGTCGTTGTTCCAGGTAACTGCGGAGCCAAGGTAGACGAAACCTCGAACTTATAACTGCCAATGCAAACGTTCCTACTAAGATGTCGGTGGTGAGTGTCCTTTTTTGATGACAGCATATAATTAGTTTTGCCCTCGTTTACTGCCAAACCAATTTTCGCCGCCTCCATCTCAATACTCAATACTGTCAATACTCAATACTCCTCCGCGTATGCGAGGAGTTGTAAGGATTTGAATAAAATTGTGCCTCTTGTGTTGGACATAAGAAAGGTGACCCCTATGACTGCGCCAATTACAGAGGGATAAGCCTACTGAACATCGCGTACAAGATCCTCTCTGCCGTACTGTGTAACCTGAAACCGTTCGTGGACAATCTGATAGGTTCCTACCAGTGTGGTTTCAGGCCAGGAAAATCCACGATAGACCAAGTATTTACACTACGGCAGATCTTGGAGAAGACCCATGAATTCCAGGTCGACACGCACCGTCTTTTCGTCGACTTTAAAGCCGCGTATGACAGTGTTTATAGAGACGAGCTATACAGAGCTATGTCATGTTTTAACATTCCTGCCAAACTCGTCAGACTATGCAGGATGACTATGGAGAACTCTCGCTGCTCCATTCAGGTCGGAGGTGAACTAACCGACCCGTTTGATATTGAAAAAGGTTTTAGACAGGGTGACGCGCTGTCATGTGATTTCTTCAACATTATTCTTGAAAAGATCGTGCGGGACTCTGCGGCCAATACAAGAGGTACGATCTACTTCAAGTCCACACAATTGCTTGCCTACGCAGATGACATTGACGTTATTGGACGAACAAAGCGAGACGTCAATGAGGCGTTCGCAAGCATTGAAGCAGAAGCGGCGAAAGTGGGCCTAAGGGTAAATGGGGACAAGACCAAATACAAGCTGTCATCCAAGAAAGACGCACAACACCGACGTCTTGGTCAGAACGTCATCTTCGGCAGTTATATTATTGAAGTAGTCAAGGACTTGGTCTGCCTTGGCTCGGTAGTGACAAGCAGCAACGACACCAGCGCTGAGATAAAACGCAGAATAACTCTTGCCCATCGCTGCTTCTTCGGGCTCAAGGGGCAATTGAGTAGTAGAGCCCTCTCTCGAATAACTAAGGTTTCCCTCTACAAAACCTTAATCATCCCGGCCCTCCTCTACGGCGCTGAGGCTTGGACGTTGTCAAAATCGGATGAAGAGGCTCTTGGACGTTTCGAGAGGAAAATTCTGCGTGCAATCTTTGGTCCCGTTTGTGTAAACGGAGAATGGAGGAGGGGATTCAACCAAGAACTGTACGGGCTGTACAGCGACATCGGCCTGGTTAGACGTCTTCGGATCCAACGTCTAAGATGGCTAGGCCATGTAGAGCGAATGGATATCAACGCTCCGGCCCGAAGAGTCTTCGACTCCAACCCCGAGGGACGACGCAGCAGAGGACGACCGCATTTAAGGTGGCGCGCCTCAACCAACTGGGCGTGCGGCACTGGAAGCGGCTGGCCGAAGATCGGGCCGGCTGGAGAGGCTTGTTGGTTGAGGCCCTGGTTCACCCCGAACTGTAGCGCCATCAAAGTAAGTAAGTGTGTTGGACAGTTATTTTTGCACAATCATTTCTAATAAACGATGTTGAAAAAATCACACGACAGCGCATCGCCCTGCCTAAATCCTTGTTTGACAAGGTGTTCACCGATTCGGATGGAGCAGCGGGCGTTCTCCAAAGTCATCTTGCATAGTCTGACGAGTTAAGCTGGGGTGTCAAAGGTAGGCATGGCGTTGATTAGTTCGTCTCTAATTACGCTGTCGTATGCGGCTTTGAAGTCGACAAATAGGTGGTGAGTGTCAACTTGAAATTCATTGGTTTTTTCTAGAATCTGCCTTAGTTTAAGCAATTGGTCGATGGTGGACTTCCCTGGCCTGAAGCCACACTGATAGGGACCTATAAGCTTATTTACAAAATGTTTCAGGCGTTCACACGAAACGGCAGAGAAGATTTTGTAGGCGATGTTAAGCAGACTTATACCTCTGTAGTTGTCGCGGTCAGAGGGGTCTCCTTTCTTAAGCTTTGAAGAGCTCAGCACATAGTCCGTCTACGCTAACAGCTTTATTCGAGTTGAGTTTTGTTATGGCGATCCTGACTTTGTCGAGGTCAGGGGCGGATTTCTCTGCGATCTTCATTTTGCCTGAAGTGATCACTCTGCTGAAGTTGTTTTTCCATATTTTCAAGTTCGACTGCGATTCTACTACTAGGTGGCCTGTTCCTTGGTTTCCGTAAGTGAAAGGCATCCGCGTTTCCATGACTGCTTCCCTTCCGGTGTACGCGTGTTCTCGCTTGGTCCCTTCTTGGCGAATCAGACCACGGACGCCTTCTTCGCGGACAGCAGTTTCTCGCCATGTGCCCCTATTGGTCGCAGATGTAGCATCTACCAGGGAATGAGACACTCCTACACGTCGTTGTTGCAGACGTGGTTTTTCCATGTTTTCCAGTTCGACTGCGATTCTACTACCAGGTGTCCATTCTCTCCCCTGCAGGCTTCCGTACGGGCTTTAAAATGTTCGCTTTATCTGTTGATTAAACCTTCGAACATCACGCCTGCAGTAACACCTCTCCAAATCTTCAATCGCGCGCCTCTCGTTCTCTTTCTTCTTTTTTCTGAGAAGCTTATGGTCCTCCCTTCTTTTTAACTCGTAGGGCTCACGAGCTGCTATTGTTCTTCTATGCAGCGAGGCTTCTGCTTTGCTGTGTGAAACCTCCTGCACTCGTCATCGAACCAGTTGTGGTGGAGCCTTGAAGCCCAATACTTGTTTGCAAAGGTCTATTGACTGCGTGGAGAGTTGAGGTGTATGAGAAAGCTTAAGGGAAACGCGATCGACAAAAGCACGAGCGGTTTCTGGTGATAGTAGCTTTCCGACGTCATAACATTGTTCTTACTCCACTTCGCTGCGTTCGTGATATACGTAGGAGCATCTTGGCATCAAGAATAATGAAGGAGTGTCTGAGGTCAATCGCAATGTGATCAATCTGGTTAGTGATGGATTCATCTGGCGACCGTCAGGAGCCTTTGTGTATTTCGAGATGCGGGAAGCTCATACGGGCTAGGAGGAAATTTCGCCCCGTAGCGGGATCAATCAGCCTGTGTCCGTTATCGGATATGGTGTCGTGTAGCTTGTGTTTGCCGATGGCTCGTTTAAGGATGCTTTCCTTACCCAGCTTAGCTTTGAAGTCTCCTAGTACATTAATTATGTCATAGCTGGAACATTGGCCATACGTTCTGTCTAGGAGATTGTAGCATTCATCCTTGGTAGAGTCATCCGCGGTTAGAAAACGTAGCCTTGATACGGATCGCTTCCGCTCACATGCCGGAAACTTAGGACTTTTTGCTTAGTCCACCTCGAACAACAATCGTTGCCCTCCCTCCCTATAGCAGTCGCCGTAGTAGATGTCACAGTTTATCATCCGCTTTTTACCTGGTCCCTTACATCGCATTACCTGGATGGCAGCTAAGTCTGCTTTATAGCGGTCTAGGGCGCCCGCAAGTTGTTCGGCTGCATGTGGTCTATTTAGGGACCTAACATTCTCCGTACAGAGCCGATGATCATTGTCCTTCGCTTGTTGTTGTCCCTGAGCACTGTGGGGTTTTCCGGTTACGGTTTGCTATTTTGTGGCGCAGGATAATCGCCACTCGTCCTCATCCGTTAGTAATTTTCATGGTCACGAAATTTGCAGATGGTACCACGAGGAGGTGCAAGTAGGGCCTGGCTAACAGAGCTGCAAGGTGTTCGGCTGCAGAGGCTCTTACTCTCTTTTATTTTTTGCGGACCAGCACCCGTCGATAGGTGTTACTCCGAGGACTTTGTTAGTCTTTTACCATCCTTCCCAACTGCCTCGTATATTACCTCGGGTTAAGTTCCTTAAGCTACCAGATAAAAACTTCAATGCATGTGCATGCACAACAGATAGTATCTCATTCAACTCTTCAACTTAACACCCGCAATCCACACATCGTAATTGAATTAACACCGCCCAGGACCTCAACTGTTTCCGCTTCATATATGTATACCTCGTTGCAGGCAAATGCACTTCATGAGTCTAGTAGTTCCTTAATACGATTGCATCGGACAACAGTTCAAAACGCAATACGTAGTCGTATTCGTGCGCCATTCAAGTTTCCTCCTTCCAAACTGGCCTAATGAACACAGACTTAATTACTCCTTTAAAACCTCCAACCACCACTAAGCGTTTGCTACCCATTTTCTAGATCAATCAACATCGACATTCCTAGGTGAATGCCTCCAACACCGGCTGGGTATTGATTTACGTTGCCAAAGACGTTTCAATTTGTAAACAAGTTCGACCGAAGCTATCGGCAGCGCTACAGCGTTCTAACCTCAATTGCGTTCAATCAAGGAAGGATGGGGGTTTAAGTTTTTGTTGAGAAGGCTTTTCGGGTCGTTTCCGTCTTAGTCACGATATAATTTGTCTGCACAGAGTTTGACGCATGACTGCGGTAGATGTAGACTATCCGAAGCTTTGATTGCTATTTAGCGGTTAGCTACTGTCCATATTGTACTACTTGCGAGTACTCGATGCACCGATTCTTGGTGATAACGCAAATATTTATTAATTTCATAACAGGACATTCGCCTTTATAGGTTATGTAATTAGCGTAATTAATACCGGCGGCTATGAGCTACGATAAAATCGTGAAAAGCCGTCCAAAGTGAGAGCGGGCACATTGGGGCTCTTGTTAAAATCGTGACTGGTGGCAGCGATGGTTAGAAATGGAATTTGTGTTTGTTTTATTGTTCTAAAGCACGGAAAGGTGGGAATAACAAAATATTTTTAATTTACATCGAAAAAAGCCTAATTTTTGTGGCCCCACTTAGCATCGTAGAGCACGGATAAGGGCTACACCGTTATTTTCCATTTGAAAAATTCACTTTTAATACGAATTATTGATTTTCTTCGTACAAATGAAAGAGGGACAGGAGGAAACCACGACCTCAGATTTGCAATCCATTTCCAAAACACTGTGAAGTACATAGCGCACACAATAAAATTTGTCGTCCAGTCGGATGTACAGAGTACGGATGTGGCATACACTTAAACGCCAAGGTTCAACAATTTGCATTTCCTGCCAAGTCTTTGTCAAAGGACTGCCTTAACTTTGCACTAAATCGACGGGCTGGAGATGGATTATTTCCGCTTTACATGCAGTTGCACACTTAATTGTTGACTGTTGGGCACATAGTTTACAGTCCACTGCCAGACGGTGTACAGAAGTAGCTTGGAATTGTATAATTAGTCGTCTTAATGACTTGTTCTGTTTACGTCCATATACAGGGCAAGTGCTTGGCTTTGTATTACTTATTTAGCAATGGAAATTGAAAGTTGGTTGCGTTCTTTGCCTTCATATCTTGGAATTCTTGAGATTCGTGGAATTAATTTATTTTTGTTAATTCTAAAGCTTTCTGTTCTGTACAATCCTTACCTTATACAGGGTACACAGCACATGGCATACATAATATTCAAAGCAAGCTGAGTATTTTTCGTATATTTTTAAAACTTGCCTCATTCATTAAGGTTTTCTGGACACAAAAGATTGACCTTGAACTGCTTACATCGCAGCCCTGGAAATGCCCGAAGAATATAGAATGACGCGAGCTACGCTTTCCGAATTGAAACATATTGTTACTTACTTACTTATCAGGCCAGCGATCCATGGAGGATCTCAGCCTGAGCTATAGCTGCCTTCCATCCTTGACGGTCCCGGGCACGCTGCTTCCAGTTGTCAAGACCAAGATGTCTTACATCCGCGATTACTTGGTCTTTATACCGGAGGTTCGGTCTTCCTCTTCTTCTCGAACCAGGAGGCTCGGAGTCGAAGACCCTCTTAGGTGGAGTGTTGATGTACATGCGCTCGATGTGGCCGAGCCAGTGTAGTCGACGGAACTTTGCCTTCCGAACTAGATCCACATCTTTGTACAGCTCGTAGAGTTCGCGGTTATGTCTTCTTCTCCATTCGCCTTCCTCACGGACAGGACCAAATATCCGGCGCAGAACTTTCCTTTCGAAAGAACCCAAAATCAGCTCCGCTGTCCTGCTTGTCGTCCAGCTTTCGGCTCCGTACAGCAAGACTGGCAGTATGAGCTATTTGTAAAGCATGACTTTGGTCTTTCGAATGAGGAGTTTTGACCCAAGTTGTTTGGACAAGCCGAAGTAGCAGCGGTTGCCAAGGGCGATTCTATGCCGGATCTTCACTGTGGTGTCATTTGTGGAATGTACGTGTGCCCCGAGGTAGACAAACTCCTTAACTACCACGGAATCGTAGCTGACAATTGTTATATTTTGTCCCAGGTGGTGAGCGATGGATTGGTTTTTGCTTGACAGCATGTACTTCGTTTTGTCCTCATTGACCTTAAGATCAACTCGTTTTGCCTATTCTTCAATCGCCGTGAATGCTTCCACAATGTGACGGCGAGAGCACGCGACGATGTCGATATCATCCGCGTATCCTAGCCCTGTTGACGCCTGCCCGTCGCACTATCTGCTCCAGCACCAGGTTGAAGAAGTCACATGACAGCGAATCTCCTTGCCGAAATCCGGTGCATGTTTCGAATGGTTCCGAGGTCCTAGAACCGAGTTGCACGGTGCATCGCGGAAAACTCGATCAGTTTTCCCGGCATCACGAATTCGGCCATCGCACTAAACGGTCCTGCACGATGAATGCTGTCGTATGCGACTTTGAAATCGATGAAAAGATTTCAGGATTTTCCAGGATTTGTCAAAGTGTGAACATTTGGGCTATAGTCGATTTGCCGGCCGGAAGCCGCACTGGTACCTGCCGATTAGTGCGGTGCAAAATGGTTTTAGACGTTCACACAATACGCTGTACAGGATCTTGTAAGCGACATTGAGCAGGGATATACCTCTATAGTTCTTGCAAGAGGTAGGATCGCCTTTTTTGTGGATGGGGCAAATAGAGCTGGTATTCCAGTCGTCGGGCATGCTTTTATCTTCCGAAACTCTGCAGATTATCTGATGCATGCCTCCTACCAGAACATCGCCGCCAGGCTTGAAGAGCTCTGATGGCAAGCCATCTAAGCCTGCGGTCTTCCTGTTATTCAGGTTCTGAATAGCTGTGCCGACTTCTTCGATGCTGGGTGGGAGGACTACTTCAGCGGCTGGAGTTGGGATTTCCTCGGTCACTACCACTCTCTCTTGGTGATGCTCGTTAAGCAGCTGCTGGAAATGCTGCTTAAATACATCCTCTATTCCCTGCGGGTCGATGACAAGACTACCCTCACAGTTTTGAAAGGCCTGGGTGCCCTTTTTGAAGCCTCCTGCAAGGCCTTTGGCTTTCTTGTAAAAGGCTCGTGTTTTATGTTTATCCCTAGACCCCCGATATCCTTGAGCTGGGAGGCTGCGAAGATCCTTTTCTTTTGTCGCAGTCGTTTTTTCTCCTCCCTTCTTCTGGCTCGGTACTCTTCTTGCGCTGCCCTGATTTTCCTCTGCAGCGCCTTTTGGTACGCCTCGTCGGTTGCTGCCTTTTTCTGCTCACATTCGCCATCATACCACGGGTTTCTTGTCGGGGGTGGTAGGTATCCTAAGGTGGTTTCGGCTACTTCCCGAATGGCTGAGCGGAAATGTAGCCACATATTATTGGCATTTGTGTTCGACGTAGGCATACCGTAGAGTCTTTCGCTCAGCTGCTCCCTGTAGACTCTGGCAACCTCCGGTGCAGCTAGTGCAGCTTTCTGACATTGGACAGTCGAGCTCTGAATCTTGCTGCTACGAGGAAGTGGTCAGAGTCGACATTTGCCCCTCTGAATGTTCGCACATCCAGGATGTTTGACGAGTGTCTTGCGGCTGTGAGCACATGGTCGATTTGGTTGGCGGTTCGACCGTTCGGAGATCGCCAGGTTGCTGTGTGCATTCACTTACGAGGGAATCTTGTGCTACTTATCTCCGCATTACGAGCTGTCACAAAGTCCGTGAGTTGGAAGCCGTTATCTGTTGTTGTATCGTGAAGGCTGTGCTTTCCAATCACTCCGCCAAGGGTATTCTCCTTACTGATTTTGGCGTTGAAGTCCCCGAGTACGATTTTAACATCGTACTCCGGACAAGCTCCGTAGGCGTTGTCCAGGAGGTCATAGAAGTCCTCCTTGATAGGGTCTTCAGCCTCGTCGGTAGGGGCGTGTGCACATATAAGGCTGATGTTATAAAATCTGCCTCTGATGCGGATCACAGCCAGGCGATCACTTATAGATTTAAAGTCGATGACCTTCTACCTTAACCGCTTTCCCACGACAAATCCGCATCCCAGTAAGTGCAATCTTTTGTGACAGCCATAATAAATGTCGCAATTTTTCTTCCTTATCATACCGTTTCCTATCCAGCGTATTTCCTGGAACGCAGTAATATCCGCCTTGTACTGCGTGAGGATTCCTTCTAGTTTATGAGCAAAGTCATCCCGTCTACATGTCAGTTACAACAAAATCCAAAGGCTCTCGGTCGACTTGCACAACATGTAATTTTCCCCGCTCCAGCTGCTTTGTTTGACTTATGCCTTGAAATTGCTATCTTGACCTCGTCAAAGTCGGGGGGACGGAATTCTTATCTATCGTCATCCAAGTTGAGTGGCACATTCTGCCCGATAGCGGTATTTGAGTCTTTCTCGCCGTTTAACAGCCTGCAGAAACGATTCTTCGAAATCCTCAGTATCGAGTGCGACTCTAATGCAAGCTGTCCATTCTCGTCCCGGTAGGCTTCGGTCCGAAGTTTGTATCAACTGGATAGCTGTTTTTTAATACTTTCGGACTTCATTCCTTATGTTCCTTCCTTTTCTTTTTGAAAAGCCGGTTCTCATCTATCTTCTTTTCTATTCGTAGGGCTTACGAACAGTTCTCGTCTTTCGACTTGCTTAGCTGCATGGGTCTGCCTGCACTCGTCGTCAAACCATGGGTTTTGCCTGGGCGGTGATGTCGTAAGACCCAGCACATCAGTTGCAGCTTCTTTGATGGCGTCTTAATAATGCTTCCATTCTTCTCCTTCGTTAGTGCAGGCGGAGTCGAACTTTTTTGGGAGACTCGGTCGCCAAAGTTCCTAGCGGTCGGATACGATTGTACCTTTCCGACGTCAAAACTCGGTGTTCTTTCTCGCCTCCGGATATCCGTGTTCTTACCTTGGAGACAACAAGGAAATGATCCGATGTTGGCTCCTCGGAAAGTTGGGGCACCGAGAATACTGGAGTAGTGTCTGACGTCGTGCACACGCCTATAAATTGGCAAGACCTAAGAGCAACAAATGTAATTAAACAATTTAGTGAATACGTAGTTTCATCTCTATTTGTGTAAACATTTATATTACAAAAATGCTTCGGTGCTCGTTAATACGATGGTGTTTCAATGCCCTCATCGAACTCCGAATAACATGGACAATGCGATGGCGATCGCGATGACGACGATGAAGAGCACGCATGAGAAGACAGAGTCAGTCCTACCAAGATAGTTGCAAGAGTTAACCAAATCGAACGGAAATTCATTTTGTAAGTTGGTCGAACGACTTCACGCGCTTGAGAATCGATTCCGAAGTAATTTGCTTGCTTCTTATATAGTACGAAACCTACCGAGGAACTCGTATCAAGGAATGCCATTACCAAATGAACGATATATCATCCCAACTTGGTATGCCGATAGTCGTTTGTCTTATCTAAAAATGCAACATTGCCGCCGGTCTGAAGCTGAAACAAAAAAATGTTATGAAAGTCTATAAACGAAATATAATCCACTGTTGTCAGAGGAGTGAGGTACGTTTCGAAACCACGTGAGTGAGTAGCTATTGATACCTTCAAAATTGACGATATTTACGATCATTGATCATCTGAGCCCCCTCCGGCAGCTGAACTCCTCGTGGTTGGGGGCGGGCAACAGGTTTGGGGTGTGCGAATTAATTTTCGTACGGACCAAACCTGGCTAACGAAGCGCAAACCCCCATGATGACGAAGAGAAGAGCAGCCTCGGAAATTGCCTACGCTGGTGTGCCAGGGCCCCATTCGGAGCCAGGCCTAAATGGTGGCTGTTGTATTTCACGAATGACAGTCCTTTATTCTCTTTGACATATGTATAACTTCACAATATAAGTGTTGCCATTACAACACCCCCTTTTACATATTAAGATTTACAAGTTTAATATTTATTATTATTAGACACATATTTGTATAAATAGAGATAACCAAATGAATTCCTTAATACATTTTCGATTTAGGGTATTTAAAATAAATGGTAATACTACACACTGTACTAATATTTCCGAAGAATTTGTTTTCCGGACCGAGTTATTAAAACATTGCTGGAGTTCCGCTCTGAAGATGTTTTGTCGCGTGAGTTATCCTCAATAGTTTTAGAGGTCACTTCTCCTTTTTCCCCTTGGTGTGCCGGTTCCGTACTTGTTCTAGCTCCCCTCGGGTTATCATGATCCTGAACGTTGATTGTATCTGGGTAATCAACCGCTGGTCTATGTGGCTGCAATGATTCTATAAAAGGTACTTTAATTAAGTGAAATCTGTTTCTGCGAATTGTTCTCTTCTCTGTTTCAATAAGATATGACCTGCATTGAATCTTTTTTATTATTTTTCCGTATCTTTTTAGGTCCTTTATCCACACGTGATCGCCATTCTTAAGTTCGCACAGTTCTATGGCGCGATGTCGCTTGTCAAAATCCTTTTTGTATCTTCTTCTGTACAGTTTTTCGTTTCTTTCCAGGTTTTTAAGAGTTGGTGTTTTCCTCAAATTTACATTTGGTAGTGTATCTCGTATTTGCCTTCCAAATAAGAGTTCTGCAGGAGTTAGTCCATTTGCAAGTGGTGAGTTCCTGTACGCCAACAGGGCCATCTCAATTCGATTTGGATTTTTCTTTATCAGTGTTTTTGCTATTTTTACCATAGCTTCTGCTGCTCCGTTTGCTTGATGGAATTGTGGACTGCTGGTAATAATTTCAAACGACCATTCTTTGGCAAACTTTCGAAATTCAGAGGAATCTAAATTTTGGAACTGTGTTCCGCTGTCCGTAAAAATATATTGTGGGATACCGTAGCGACAAAATGTGGATTTGCACGCATCTATTATATTGCTCATACGCATACGATTCAATTCGATTATTTCAAAATATCGGGAATAATGGTCCGATATGACTATATACCATTTATTATTAATTTTGAACAAATCCATGGATACTTTTTCCCATGGATATGCGGGGAACTGTGAAGGAATCAAGGGCTCTTGTTTATTTGTAGCGTGCTGGATACAAATTGGACATTGTTTTATTTTCTCTTCTATTTCTTTTGAAATACCGGGCCACCACATTGTTCTTTATGCTCTTAGTCTAGTTTTTGTTATGCCCAAATGTCCTTCATGTAATTTCGACAGTATAAGGCTTCTAAGCCCCTTTGGTACAATCATTCTATTACCACGCAGTAGGAGGTTGTCTACTAAATTTATTTCGCTTTTGACAGGGTAAAATATTTTGATCTGCGGACATAAAGAATGTTTTGTTGGCCATTCGGTTTTTACGTATTTTGATATTTCTTGGCATGTTTGGTCTGTTATTTGGGCGTTTTTAACTTTTTTGATATTGTCGTCTGTTGTGTAAATTTGTTTCAGGGAGATTTTATGGATAAAGGCGTCTACTTCATCTTCAAGTTCTAACTCATTTCTATCAGAAGAGGTTTTTAGTGGTGTTCGTGAGAGGTGATCTGCTACAACAAGATTTTTCCCTGGAATGTATTTGAGGGAGTAATCGAACTTCATCATCCTCATTCGCCAACGTTGAAGTCGTGGAGTTAAATCATCTAAATGCTTGGATTTTAAAATTTGTAATAAGGGCTTATGGTCTGTTTGAATTGTAAAATGTTTTCCTATAAGATAATTCTTTAATTTTTCACAAGCCCACGTAATTGCTAGCGCTTCTCTTTCTATGTTTGCGTAATTCCTTTCGGTTATTGATAGGCTTCGCGAAATATACGCAACTGGGATATTTTTATTTTTGTCCGTCTGCAGGAGAACGGCTCCCAATCCTACCATTGAAGCATCACATGATACAATAGTATCTTTTTCTGGATCAAAAATTGCTAAACTTGGAGGAGATGACAATATGCTTTTTATTTTATCGAATGAATCCTGCTGTGCCGTGTCCCAAATGAACTAATTTTTTTTGCATAATAGACTTGTAATAGGCTCGATAATCGTAGCTTTATTAGGAATGTATTTCCCAACGAAGTTAAGCATGCCTAAAAATCTTTGCACCTCTTTTACATTTCCCGGAGCCTCCGATTCTCTTAGTGCTTTTGTTTTCGCGCTATCGGATTTTATTTCCCCCTCAGAAATTATGTGACCTAAAAATTCTATTTCGGTTACCCCAAACACTGATTTCCGTCTGTTGAGAGTCATTCCGCTTTCCCTAATTTTCTCTAGCACTCCTTTTAGACATTTATTGTGTTCTTCGACACTTCGTCCCCATACTAAAACGTCGTCCATATGGACTATACAATTATTTGTACCCGCTAGCAAGTGTGTCATAGTCACATAGGATATGATCCCAAAGGGAAGTCGCAAAAACTTATAACGGCCAAATGGTGTCAAAAATGTTGTCAAATCTTGCGATTCTTCCGAAAGAGGTATCTGCCAAGACCCACTGTTTGCGTCGAGCTTTGAGAACAGTTTTGCACCTGCTAGTTGGGAAAGGGAATGATCAATCCCTGGTATAGGATATACCTGCCTTTTTACACTTTTATTCAATTCTGTCAAATCCACGCAGATTCGTATTCCCTCTTTTTTTGGAACGACCACCATTGGCGCACACCACTCTGTTGCTTTTCCCACTGCAGTAATTACTCCACTCCTCTCCATTGCTCTCAGATCATCCTGAACTTTACTCTTTAGGTGTATAGGTACAATTCTAGGAGTGCTGATAGCGTATGGCTTAATATTAGATTTTAATTCGATTATATACTTTTCCTTATACGTTCCCAACCCTTCAAATACATCCTTATATCTGCCTATCCAATTCTCTTGAAAAATTTCGAACACCCTTTTAAGAAGACCAAAACTTTCAATTCCTGGTCTACCGAGCAGAGGTGTTATATTATCTTTTGTAATGTAGATTGTTTCTAGAACTCTTCTATTTTGATATTGCAAATTCATAACCGCTTTTCCTATAATATCAATTGCTTTGTTTACACTGTACAGTTTTGCTCCCGCTTCTTTTATATTAATTCTTTTAATACATTTAGCAATAGACCAAGGAATTATTGACACATCCGCCCCTGTATCAAGCTTGAATTTTACCTTCTTATCAGACAGTCATAAATCCACAGACCATTTTTCAGACGCAGACCATTTTTGCACACAGCCCCAACGAAAAATTCATCATACTCTACTTTCCCAATTTCTTTGGTTTTACATTGTTTCGCAAAATGACCTAATCTATTACATTTGTTACATTTTTTATTTTTCGCGGGACACTCGTTGTAACTATGACCTTCAAACCCACAACGAACACACCTTCCGCTACGTTTGTGCTTCTCAAACGGTGCAGAGTTTTTTTCTTTTCCCTCTCTCCTCTGATTTTCTTTTTGCCCATGATTTTGACACTTCTTTTCTCCGAAACGCGCCACCTTACAAACATTCGAGGTTAGGGCGAGATCTTTTTTTTGACAATGTAGCTCCTCAACCTGACGCAATGCTGTGACTGCCTTTTCAAGGGAAAGATTCGGGTCGAGTTGGAGCTTGTCACTTAAACCCTCGTCCTTCATCCCCACGATGATTGTCAGGAGAATCATTTCGTTCTGAAGCAAACCCCAGTCACAGTTTTTTTCGAGAGCATTGAGTGAGGTTATGAACTCCTCTGCAGTTTCGTCGTCCCCTTGCTTCCTCTTTAAGAACTTCGTTCTCTCATAAATTACATTTTTTTTTTTTGGTATAAAATAGGAGCTAAATTTCTCAACGCTTACCTTGTATGTAGCGGGGCTTGGATGGAAAGTTTCGAAAATTTCCTCTGCCTTCTCTCCCATGCAGTAGATTAATGTGTTGACTTGATTTTCTTCTTCGGCCTCTTAAAGTCCGCTGCTAATCCGGTATCTGTTGAACCGCGCGATCCATCTTTCCCAATCAGATGGGATGAAGGAAAATTCTCCCGGAGGGTTTAGCACAATGTTTTTTGCTGTTTTTGTTCCTCCTGTTCCCGTTGATTTACCCGGCTTATCCTCTGGCATTTTCCCCTGTTTCCTTTTTCGATTTCCTTCTAAATCTAATTTTTATTCTTTTTTTTCTTGATTCGTTTTTTTTTTTCCCGTCTACTACTTAGACAACCGCTGCCACCATGTTGTATTTCACGAATGACAGTCCTTTATTCTCTTTGACATATGTATAATTTCACAATATAAGTGTTGCCATTACAACAGTGGCAGTATGCGAGCGTCTGGTGGCCGGTCTGTCCCGCTCGGCAGCCGGTCGGGCTTAGCCCGAAGAAGTCACGAGCAACCCGGCAGTGGCCTCGTGAGCCATTACGGAGGTGGGGGGGTTATCACGCCATGCACTAACCAGTGCGTGCGGGGAGTAAAGGGCACCAGACAACGGCATCGACTTAGGATGGGCACGTGGAATGTCTCATCGCTCACAGGGAAGTATCACGAGCTGGTTGAGGAAGCTGCCAGGTATCGGTTAGATATCGTAGATATCTCTTCGACAAACCAAAGAGGATATAAAACTGTGGACCTTTCGGACGGGTGGAAACTCTTCCTGTCGGGAGTTGCACCTCATATGTCGGCACAGGCGGGAGTTGGGATACTCATAAGTCCCAGGCTGGCAGACAGGGTATTGGAGTGGATACCATTAGGAGGGAGAGTCGCGATCTTAAAACTCAAGTTTGAAAGATCAACTTTGGCTTTGGTGCAGGTGTAGGCACCGAATCTAGAGTCTGAGTATGCGACTTTCCTGGATGAAATTGATGCGGCCCTTAATAGGGTGGTTGAGATGGATTCCTATATCCTGATGGGTGACATCAACGCCCACGTGGGTGTGGATGTAACGACACGGGGGAGTGTGATTGGGAGGAGCGGTGATCCTCATCAAAACGCGAACGGAGAGAGGTTGTTGGATTTTTGCTGCGCAATTGGCATGTCCATTATGAACACCTTCTTTCCGCACAAAGACATTCATAAATATACGGGGTATCGTCGGAGTCTTCAACAGAAATCGTTGATAGATTTCTTTGCGATACCATCGTGTGTGAAACGGATGGCTTGTGACGTTCGTGTATTGAGAGGGGCTGAACTGTCAACTGATCATCACCTGGTGTTATGTAAGCTGTGTCTTACTGATAGAGTATCTCGTCTGCCAAGGCGGAAACCAAGAGTGGATACACGCATACGGTGGGAGAAACTACAGAGCAGTGAGGTGCGACAACACTCCGCACGACACATATCCGAAAGGTTTGAGTAAATTCCAACTGTTCCATCGCATGTAGAGGAAGAATGGCGACTATTTTCAACAGCTGTCATTGCCTCTGCACGTGATGTTTTGGAGAGAAGCGGCTTGGTGTCGCGGCTGATGGTGAGAAAAGAACTGCGTGGTTTAAAACACCCGGAGTTCAAGAAGCCATCAGAGAGAAGAAGAAGGCCTACAGAGACTGGATTCTCTTGGGGGACTCTGCTTCTTATGACCGATACACTGTGGCTCGAAGAAGTTGCAAATTTGCTGTGCGAGCAGCTAAATAGCATTCCTGGAAAGAGTTCGGCGAGAAGTTGGAAGGCTACCATACTCGCTCTCGGGAGCAGGAAATTCAACATAACCGAAGGAGTTAAATCCAAAGATGGTGTCTTGCTTTCCAATGAGATGGACATCTTAGGCAGATGGAGCGAGTACTTTTCGGAGCTGCTCAATCCCGAACACGGCACTGAGGGGGACAGACCTATAGTCTTGCGTGTGGCGGAGAATAGTCCAACGGTGGAGGAAGTTATTTTAGCGATTGAATCGCTAAAAGTTGGCAAATCCTCCGGCGTGGATGAAGTTCGGCCAGAAATGTTTAAGGCAATGGGTAAAGAGGAAATTTTTGGGCTCTCTCGTGTCATTAAGGTGGCCTAGGAGTGCGGTGAGACACGTAGCGATTGGCAAACTGGGGTGATTGTTCCTCTTTTCAAGAAGGGGGATAAAAAGAGTGCTCCAGCTATAGGGGCATATCTCTTTTAATTGTCCCCGGTGAGGTCTACGCTAAGGTTTTGGAGGCGCGTTCTAGAGCTGTGGGCGAATCCAGGATAGGGGATGAACAGTGCGGGTTTCGTCACTGCAGAAGCACAGCCTACCAGCTTTTCACTCTAAGAATGGTACTCGAGAAGGCTTGGGAGTACGCCAAACTAATCTACAGCTGCTTTGTAGATTTGGAAAAGGCGTATGACCGAGTTCCTCGAAGTAAACTCTGGAGTGTTCTGCAGGAGTATGAAGCTGCTGCTTCAATTGGGTAGTAGAGCCCTCTCTCTAAAAACGAAGGTATCCCTCTACAAAACCTTAATCATTCCGGTCCTCCTCTACGGCGCTGAGGCTTGGACGTTATCAAAAGCGGATGAAGAGGCTCTTGGCCGTTGCGAGAGGAAAATTCTGCGTGCAATCTTTGGTACCGTTTGTGTAAACGGAGAGTGGAGGAGGAGATTCAATCAAGAACTGTACGGGCTGTACAGCGACATCGGCCTAGTTAGACGTCTTCGGATCCAACGTCTAAGATGAGCGAATCGACATCAACGCTCCGGCCCGAAGAGTCTTCAACTCCAACCCCAAGGGACGACGCAGCAGAGGACAACCGCATTTAAGGTGGCGGGTACAGGTGGAAAGGGACCTCAACCAACTGGGCGTGCAGCACTGGAAGCGGCTGGCCAAAGATCGGGCCGGCTGGAGAGGCTTGTTGGTTGAGGCCCTGGTTCACCCCGAACTGTAGCGCCATCAAAGTAAGTAAGTGAGTAAGATATATCGACTTAGTTAGAAAGTTTTTAAGGCCACTGGTCTTGCTTTTACGGCTCGTGAGCTCTACGAGCTTAAAAGAAGGGAGGAACATAAGCTTCTCAAGAGAAAAAAGAAAGAGCACGAGAAGCGGGCGATTGAAAACTTGGATAGGTGCTATTGCAGGCACGACCTTCGAAGATTTGATCAGCGGATAAAACGAATGTCTCAAGGCTATAAAGCCCGAACGGAGGCCAGTAAGGATGAGAACGGACACCTAGTAGTAGAATCGCTGTCGATGCTGAGAATTTGGAAAAACCATTTCTGCAGACTGTATAACGGCGATGACAGCCAACATACCGCCGTCAGGCAGAATGATCCATTTTTTAACGACGAAGATCGCAGAGAATTCCGTCTCCCTGACCTCGACGAAGTTGAGATTGCCATGTCGAAACTCAAGTCGAAAAAAGCTGCTGGTACAGATGGACTGTCTGCTGAGCTCCTCAAAGCGACTGGGGGTGAGCTGGTTAGGAGCATGCACCGGCTCATCTCTAAGATATGGTCAGAGGAAAGCATGCCCGAGGAATGGAGTCTCAGCATTGTTTGCCCGATCCACGAAAAAGGAGACCCCTTGGACTGCGCCAACTAAAAAGGAATAAGTATCCTTAATGTCGCATACAAGATCTTGGCTGCCGTTTTGTGTGAACGCCTGAAGCCATTCGTAAACAAGCTGACAGGTCCTTATCAGTGTGGCTTCAGGCCAGGGAAGTCCACCATCGATCAAATCTTCACACTACGGCAGATCCTGGAGAAAACCAATGAATTTCAAGTCGACACGCACCATCTATTCGTCGACTTCAAGGCCGCATACGACAGCGTAATTAGAGACGAGCTATATAACGCCATGTTTACTTTTTACATCCCTGCTAAGCTCGTCAGACTATGCAGGATGACCCTGGAAAATGCTCGCTGCTCCACCCGAATCGGTGCAGAACTGACCGATAGCTTCGAAGTCAAAAAGGATTTAGACAGGGCGATGCGCTGTCGTGTGATGTTTTTAACATCATATTAGAAACGATTGTGCAAAAATCACTGACCAATACTAGAGGCACAATTTATTTCAAACCCTCGCAACTCCTTGCATACGCCGACGACATTGACGCAATAGGTAGATCGCAGCGAGATGTCAATGAGGCGTTTGAGAGTATTGAGATGGAGGCGACAAAATTTGGTTTGGCAGTTAATGAGGGCAAGACTAAAAATCTGCTGTCATCGAAAAAGGACATTTACCACCGACGTCTTGGACAGAACGTGCATATTGGCAGATATATGGCTCCGCAGTGACTTGGAACAACGACACCAGTTTCGAAATCAAGCGCAGAATTACTCTTGCCAACCGCTGTTTCTTTGGGCTCAGGAGGCAACTGAGTAATAGAGCCCTCTCCCGAACGTCAAAGTTGACTCTATATAAGACCCTTATCATCCCGGTCCTGCTGTACGGCGCAGAAGCATGGACACTATCAAAAGCGGATGAGGAGGTCCTTGGTCGGTTCGAGAGAAAGATTTTGCCCCTGATTTTTGGGCCTATAAACGCAGAAGGGGGATGGAGGAGAAGATTCAACCACGAACTTTACGGGCTGTACAGCGACATGAGCGTAGTCAGGCGTCTACGGATTCATCGCCTAAGATGGCTGGGCCATGTAGAGCGAATGGACACCACAGCTCCAGCCCGGAGAGTCTTTGAATCCAACCCCGAGGGACGAAGAAGCAGAGGACGGCCGCACATAAGATTGCGCACACAGGTGAAAGGGGACCTCAGCCAACCGGGTGTGTGGCAATGGAAAAGGCTAGCGAAAGATCGTGCTAGATGGAGGGGCATGTTGGTTGAGGCCCAGGTTCACCCCGAACTGTAGCGCCCACTAAGAGGAAGAAGAACCGCAGCTTCGTTGGGCTCAAGAGGCACCTGAGAAGTAGAGCCCTCTCTCGTACGACCAAGTTGACCTTATATAAGACCTTAATTATCCCGGTCCTGTTATACGGCGCAGAAACATGGACTTTATCTAAAGCGGTTGAGGAAATCCTTGGTCGTTTCGAGAGAAAGATTCTGCGGGCGATTTTCGGTCCCATAAACACAGAGGAGGGTTGGAGGAGAAGATTCAATCACGAACTGTACGGGTTGTACAGCGACATGAGACTAGTCAGGCGCCTACGTTGCCAACGCCTAGGATGGCTAGGCTTTGTAGAGCGAATGGACACCACAGCTCCAGCCCGTAGAGTCTTTGAATCCAACCCCGAGGGACGAAAAAATAGAGGACGGCCGCACCTAAGGTGGCGCGCACAGGTGGAAAGGGACCTCAACCAACTGGGCGTGCGGCATTGGAAAAGACTAGCGAAAGATCGTGCTAGGTGGAGAGGCATGTTGGTTGAGGCCCAGGTTCACCCCGAACCGTAGCGCCCGTTAAGTAAGTAAGTAAGGTCTTGCTTTTCCCTCCAATTCCTCTTGATGAAGAGGAATATAAAAGCATTAAGGAGCAGATTGTTTGTCGTCAAGTTGCTTTGGACCCCAATCCATTCTATCTATTCTAAGTTCACTATTGGACTAAGGACAAACGTATCAGATCCGAAAACAACTCTTTCCGACACTACGCATAAGTCTACTGCCACGTATGAAATCCAATAGCTAACTATCTGATGTCAACATTAGGTTGCGGTTAGGGGAAAAAAATATCTGCACGCCTGATCTCACTAAACACGTCCGCGGGAAAGGAAATCGTCACGCTCTAGTTGCGTTGATATTACACGCCGTACGGGTACAATAAGTGAAAAAGTAATCATTCCCATTGCAAATCAATAAACAAAAGCATTTCGTATTGTAGATACTTAACTCGATCGCCCTAGTAGGTCCCTTACATACTCCGTTGACCACATTTACAAGTCGGTCAACGAAGCCCCCTTTTGGGGGTAGCTTACAGGTTACACCTTCCATTATAGTGCAGAAAAAATAAAGCAAAAAACCTCGAGTGGAAATAAGTGGCGTGCCGCATACATAACTCCATAACTCAGCATGGTAAACTCCAGCCATCCATCTGTTTCCGCCGGCGAACATTCTGTTGATTTACCCGAAATTGGGGTGTGAGCCCGCTGTAACCTACATATACACCCATTCGAGTAAGGGGGAAGACTTCCACACCCCTTTTCGCGTATTATGCATATGTTTGCATGGAAGTTACTGGGATTTACCAAAAATTACGAGTCAAAGGCACAGCTCCTGCCTTCTGCCCTCTCGGGAGCCAGTACTCGAATGGCGTTGTTGCTGTTTACTTATGATTCATTGGGAACTGTGATGATTTAGGAAACCTATATCGATTTTCTCGGTTTGATGGCTGGGAGTTAATGCAGTTTACGACGTTTCTGCTGGTGAAATTGCCTCTGATGTTGACGTTTTACTGCTTAACTACTTTAGGTTGTCCTTCAAGTGAAGTCCCCCTATCGTACTTTGACTGCCTTGATACTTTCTCAGCCTACTCAGCTGGTATACGGGTTTATTGGTACAATCATTCTTCAATGCTCATTCTTAAAATAGCTCTTAAGTAAACTAAACACGAGCTGTAATAACATTGCGCTTCTCTTCTCGTTTTTCAGGTCTTCCACCCATGCAAGGATACGCTGTCATTGCCTGGCTTCATTCCGGTGATTTTTCATATGGCAGTGCCACCGACCTTGATCCCTTCCAGCTTGTATTCAAGCAAAAAGTTATTGTAGTCACAATAGCGTATCGATTAAATATTTTCGGTTTCCTTACCACGCAAGACGGCGAGGCTCCCGGCAACTTTGGTCTTATGGATCAAGCTGCAGCACTCTTTTGGATACGACAAAATATCAAACTATTCGGTGGGAATGATAACGAAATCACCTTGATGGGTCACGCTGCAGGATCTGTGAGTGTTGGCTTACATTTAACGTCCGGCGAATGGACACAGGGAGTTTTCCACAAAGCAATCATGATGTCCGGCAATCCATTGGCAGAGTCTATGGTACGAACACCAGCCGACTATTCGGTGGCTTTAGATTCTGTGGCAAATACTTTTGGATGCTACCGACGACCGACATCGAAACTGATGGAGTGCCTGAGGCGAATCGATGCGAAAATTTTAGCAGAAAATCTGCCATTCATCGAATGGGGACCAGTCATAGACGAAGGACTCAGCAACACTTCGTTACCATTTGTCCCGGACTTCCCGAAGGTATTGGTCGAAAAGGGCATGGTCCGAAAGGTACCTCTACTGACGGGCTACACGGATATGGAAGAAGTTCTCGACTTGGTGGTCGGCGAGATGATGGACACGTCAATAACCAATGAGGTATACGAAACCATGTTGAATGACATCATCCTCTCCGATTTGAGTCAGTTTGATGACAACGACACGTGGTGCGGCAATGTTCAAATCGTTCTCGATGCAGTCAAATACGTCTACAAGCCCTATCCGCCGATGAAGAACGGCGGTAAGCTAAGGAGACTTTTTGTTAACTTTCACACCGATCGAAAGTACATTGCTCCAACGATGCTTTTGGCGAATATGCTTAGCGAAGGCAATCAGACCTATGTCTATAGATTCGATCTGAAACCCAAGACGACAATGGCTAACAAGGACATCTCCGATTGGATCGGTGTACCTCAAAACTTTGATTTGATTTTCGTCTGGGGCATACCATATTGGACCAACAGTGACATGATTAACGAGTGGGACAGCACCGATAAGAGGATATCCGATATCATCATGGCCATGTGGGCTAACTTTGCGAAAACCTCGAACCCCACCGCGACCGGGGTGTATATCAGATGGGATTGGTTCACACCGGACGAACAAAAGATTCTTGTCATAGATCGTGCCTTTAACATGACGGACGATATGAACTTCCAAGCGATTAAATTCTGGAACGACTACTACCCGAGAGTTGTGTACCATGCAATCAATTGCTGCAACTCTACGGACAATGGTGCCAGCATTTCCCCTCCAATAGGTTCGCCATTCAGCCTGACGTTATTGGGCACCTTGTCCATTCTGTCGATACACGTACGGGCAGACCTTTCCATTCGAACGTAGTCTGGGACATCCATCCATCCATAGTTGAAGTGTTAATTTAGCAAACGTTTAGATGTAAAAAGAAGTACTTTGATAGTTTGAAAGGTTTCATCGGAGAAAGGAGGCCCAACGACATGGAGTAAGCCGATGACTTGTACATATGTATTGGATTGCTGTCGATGGCTTCCTTTCTTACACCAATACTGTTAGTTATAAGGATGTTTCGTCTCTTTTGTAAAGTAGATTACTTATTCACAAAAAATAAAAACATGCTCCTTGCGACCTTACTCTAATTTATACTAGCTTTTTGGGACAAGGACTTAGCTTTAAGATAAGATTCCACCACGACGAATTGTACGGGCTGGACAGTGACACAACCTCCTCCTGTAGGGTTTTCGATTCCAGCCTCGAAGGGTGGCACAGCAGTGGACAACTGCACTTAGCCAACTGAGCTTGGAGTACCGAAGGCACTTGACTAAAAGTCCTACCGGCCGCGGAGGCTTGTCGCTTGAGACCCAACTTCACGGATTGTAACGCCATCTGAGCAGGTAATGAGTTGACATTTGGAGAGACTCAGTGTGATAAAAAGGAGGGTAAGGCCTGGGCATGTAGGGCAAAATTGCTGATGCTCAGGTCAAGCTGATATACAGCCTATTTGCGGCACCCTCTGGGTAACCTCCTCAGCACCCGTTGAGAGGTGAACAGACGTATGCAGCTAACGCCTTAGGCAAGAAGGTGGTTATGCGGAGGGCTAACGAAAACATGGCCTCGAGAAAAAGGACCACGATTTGCGTGTATGCTCCTGGAATATGGGAACTCTCTACACTCCTGGAGCTACTCATTATCTATAAAAGACCCTCAAGCAGTATAAGGTGCATATTCCTGCCATCCAGGAAGTGCGCTAAACAGGACAAGGAATCGTAAAGAAAAAGGACTACAGTTACCGCCAGAGACTTATTAGAATGCGGACTCGTCGTGGGGAAAAGGGCTAAGAACGAAAGTCGTCGATTTTAAGCCAAAAAGCGATGGAGGACAAAGACTCGGTAAATTTGTTGATTGCTCTCAACCTGGGGAGATGCCACAACGATCACACAGACTCCTTGCGGCGCCCTCTGGATAGCCTCCACAACAGCCGTTTAGAGCTAAACATATGTATGCAGCTATCGCCCTAGGCAAGAGGGCGCTACAATACCTCGACCAAACTGACAGTTGTGTCGCAGGCCAACAGCCCGCCCATGTAAAAGAAGAAAAGTTAGGAAAGAGAGTTAGGATCGCCTGGCTGTGATACGCATCAAGAGCAGATTTTACACCATCAGCTTCATCATGACGACTGACGACTGACGGCTGAAGAACCAATTAAAGGGGACTTCTACGACCTCTTCGATGACACCTACGAACCTTGTCTGGAGTACGAAATCAAAATCGTATTCGGGGACTGCATCGCCAAAATCGGTGAGGAGAACACTTTTGGCAGAGTAATCGGAAAGCACAGCCTCCACGATACGACAACAGACAAGGGCTTCAGACTTACGGACTTTGCTGCAACTCGTAATATGCAAGACATGCGTCGAACATCCTGGATGTTAGAACGTTCAGAGGGCCAAACGTCGGCTCTGACCATTTCCTAGTGGCAGCAATATTCAGAGCTCGACTGTTCAAAGTCAGAAAGCTGCACCAGACCACCATGAGGACGTTCGACATTGGGCGCCTCAGCGCACCGGAGGTTACCAGAGTCTACAGGTAGTAACTAAGCAAAAGGCTCTCCGGTATGCCTACGTTGAGCACGAATGTCAACAATATGTGGCTGCATTGCTGATGAGCTTTTCAGAAAGTAGCCGACACCACCTTAGGCTACCTACCAACCCCAACAAGAAACCCAAGATATGATGGCGAGTATGAGAAGAAAAGGGCAGCAACCGAGGGGGCGTACCAAAAGGCGCTGCAGCGAAAACCCAGAGCACCTCAAGAGGAGTATACAGCCAGAAGAAGGGTGGAGAAAAAACTGCTGCGACTAAAGAGAGGAATCTTCGGTCAAGGATATCAAGGAGTCTAGGGACACACATAAAATGCGGGTCTTTTATAAGAAAGCTAAAAACCTTGCAGAAGACTTCAAGAAAAGCACCCAGGTTCTTCGAAATTTCGAGGGTAATCTTGTCACCGACGCGCAGGGAATAGTGGATATATTAAAACAGCATTTCCAGCAGCTGCTTAACGATCATGACCAAGAGAGAGTGGTAGGGACTGTGGTCCCCCCACCCTGCACCGAAGAAGTCGGCACAGCTATTCAAAAGCTGAAGAACAACAAGGCCGCAAGCTCAGATGGCTTGCTAACAAAGCTCTTCAAGGCTGGCGGCGACTTACTGGTAGGAAGCATGCACCACATCATCTGTAGAATTTGCGAAGATGAAAGCATGCCCGAAGACTGGAATATCATAGAGCTGATATGCCTCATCCACAAAAAAGGCGATCCTACCTCTTGCAAGAACTATAGAGGTATATCCCAGCTCAATGTCGCACACAAGATCCTGTCCAGCGTATTGTGTGAACGTCTAAAGCCCTTTTACACCGTACTAATCGGCACATACCAGTGCGGCTTCCGATCCGGCAAATCGACCAAATCTTTACGCTGCGAAAAATCCTGGAAGGACCAGCGAGTTTCAAATCGATACACACCATCCCTTTGTCGATTTGAAAGCCGCATACGACAGCACTCATCGCAAAGAATTCTTCGATGCGATGACCGAATTCGGGATCCCAGAAAAACACGCGATGCACCGTGCAATTCGGTTCTAGGACCTCTGAGCCGTTTGAAACATGAACCGGATTTCGGCAGGAGGAAGCGCTGTCGTCTGACTTCTTCAATTTGGTGCTGGTGCTGGAGCGTCAATGGGGATGGCACTATCTTCTACAAGTCTGTCCAGTTGCTAGGATACGCGAATGATATTGGCATCATCGCGTGGTTTCAGCGTGACGTCGTAGAAGCTTTCACGGCTATTGAAGGACAGGCGAATCGAGTTGGTCTTAAAGTCAACGAGGATAAGACAAAGTACATGCTGTCAAGAAAAAACCGATCCGTCGCTCATTACCTGGGACAAAAGATAACGATTGACAGCTATAATTTCGAGGTGGTGAAGGAGTACATAAACTCAACGAATGACATCATTGTGGAGATTCGGCCCAGAGTCACCCTCTGCAACCGCTTCTACTTCGGCTTGTCAACACAGCTAGGGTCCAAACTTCCATCACTAAGAACCAAGGTTATGCCCTACAAGACTCTTATCCTACTTGTTCTGCCATATGGAGTTGCAAGGCGGACGATAAGCAGGACAAAAAGAGCTGATCCTTGGCTACGTCAAAAGAAGAATTCTGTTACGTATATTCGGTCCTGCCTGCGAGGAAGGCGATTGGAGGAGAACACACAGCCGCTAACTCTATGAGTTGTACAAGGATGTGGATATAGTCCGTAAAGCAAAAATCCGTCCAGTACAATGGGTGCGGCCACATCGAGCGCATGGACATCAACACTCCAGCTAAGAGGGTCCTCCAATCCGAGCCTCCTGGTTCGAGAAGAAGGAGGAGACCAAAGGATGGAAGGCTGTATCAGCTCAGGCCCAGACAATAAGTAAGTGTATTTCCTCGACAATGACGTGAATGGCGCTGCTGATATTACGAGCCAGAAACGACCCTTATGCGACGTGCAAAATTTCTATCCGACCAACAACTAAGGCGTGAATTCCTCCAATGCCCCAAAAGTAGCAAAAGTCTCCAGCCATTTGTCAAAAACGTTAAAAACTCCTATGTGTCGTCTATACCAATTCTTATCCACAACAACATTTCAGCTGTTTCACCCTTAGACAAAGCTTACCTTCTTGCTGCCCACTTCGCAGCCAGCTCGCAGCTCCCAACAGTTTGTCTCTGCCTGTACTAGACCGCGTCAATTCCACCATGGGACAAATCGACTATCATACTCGTACACTTGCAAGGGTCCTCAAAGATCTTGACATACGTAAATTCGTTGGTCCAGATGGCAGTTCCCCAATAGCTTTGAAGCTTTTCACGGTTCCTTCTCTTCTGGGCTCTTCCCGAGTAGGTAGTAGTTAGAAAGGTGAACTTCCCACTTTTTCGACCGACCCAAAGCACGTACCCTTATTTCCCATGCCATGGTAATGCTGGCAAGTCATCAGCTCTTAAAATATCTCCAAAGACAGGAAAAATCACGGTGTTGTCTTATGTCTTTTAAGGGAACTCTAAATTATAGTTGTTTCCACGATAACCTTAGTTGGTATGATCGTATGATCCATCGATTCTGACTAGTTAGGAACGATGTCTATGCGGAGAGCAAAAATGTTGAAAGATTTGATCGAGCTACCTCATCTCGGGTCCGTCAAGTCATCGATGACCTGAATAGCAAGGATTCAAAGTTCATGGTGGACACGCTCATGTTACTTTTTTTTTTTTGTTGAAGGCTTCTGCTATCCGCTGGAGCACTCAGACGCAAACACTGGCCCATTGTACTCCAGACAGACACCTTACATTACTGTATTTTCCCCGTTTTCCGGAGAATACATTTAAAGGAGCTTCAGTCATATAGAGCTAAGGGATTCGGCACACACCACGTCGGCTCCAAGGGTGCGCCACCGTGCGCGAGCAAAGGCGGGACAATCACAGAGGAAATGCTCTGCAGTGTCATCCTCCTCCTCGCAACATGCAGCACAGGTAGGCGTCTCACTGATGCCAAGAACGTAGAGGTGCTTAGCGAAAGTATAATGGCCCGTGGTAACTCCCTCAAGCCTTCTGCAGTCGATTCTCCTTAAAGACAGGAGGAATGCTGCAGATTTTTTGCAGACAACAGGGCATACGCGCTTAGTCATCCTGCAACCTGGACAATCCTTCCATCTACGGTTGTTTGCATTAAATACACAATCGTTAATGTAGGAATTTACCGTAGACGCAGGTAGACCTAGAGCGGGTTCAGGTCCAGAGAAGCTCACCTCTGAACCCATATTGGCGAGTTCATCAAAGATCTCATTAGTACCTTACAAGCCTTAGTGAATTTAGTCTAGCGACCCTGTTCAGGAAGGTCTTGAGTTCAACCACTAATTTGGAGCTAGTTAAGGGGTTACACACAGCTTTGACTGCAGCTTGGCTGTCAGTGCAGACGCATATCATTTTTCCCCTCCACCTGTGCTTCACAACATAGTGCATGGCCATTAGGATTGCGTATATCTCGGCTTGGAAGACAGACGCTTATTTTCCTAAGGAGAAGTGGAGTCGGATGTTTTCGCACTCAAAGAAGACCCCAGCACCGGACCCCCATCCAGACCTGGAGCCATCCCTGAAAATGCGAAGACTATCCTTTCCAGATTCAGTATCCAGCCATAGCCAATCCTGACGCCATGGAAATTCGACTGTGCAATTCCGGCGCAAGCACACCGTTATTCCTATGCGTGTTGTACCAAAAGCCATTTCTCTTCAGACGAGACATGGCCTTCACAGCACACCCTCTGATAAATATATCAAGAGGTGGAAGGTTCATGATAGCATCTAGAGCAGCGCCCGGCGTGCTGGGGAAGGCCCCCGTGCAGCTGAGACAAACCGTTCTTTGGAGTTTGGTGAAAGAGGCTACGACGTGTTTGAGTTTTAGTCTGTTCCACCAGACAACCGATGCATATGAGATTATAGGTCTTATCATTGCCGTGTAGATCCAGAGGATCTTTGCCGGCGATAAACCCCATGTTTTGCAAAAAGCTCCTTTGCATTGGCAGAAAGCTGACAACGCTTTGGTGGTTTTGACTCAACATGCTTTGACCAGAGAAGCTTGCTATCTAAGATGACTCCTAGATACTTAGCTTCCTTGGATATCGGGATGGAAGTGCCTTTTAGTACCAGCTGAGCCAGTAATCTTTCCTCCTTCTCGTAAAGAGAACGACATCGGTCTTAAGAGGATTGACTGACAGCCCATTTCAGGTACACCAGTCATCGATCACATTTAGCGCCGCCTGTGCTTTGAGACGGACAGTCGCTTAGCATGAGCCGACAGAAAGAATGGCGACATCATCCGCATAGGCCTGGGCATAGATTCCAGAGGCATTGAGAGCATCAAGCAGAGAATCGACCACCATGCACCCTAACAGCGGAGACAGGACGCCACCTTGAGGGCAGCCCCTGTTTACGCCGGATTGTTTTATTCAAAACAATTCCCTTGAGACTCCATACAGCGAATTGCATTGTCAAGAAGCACATCGAACGAGCGGCTTTAGACGCCTGTAGACTTGCACTCTTGAGTGGCCTCCACTCAATGCATTTCGCCTTCGCATCAACGTTTCTGACGGTCATCAGTCTTGAATTACATAAACTTCTCCATCTCATTTGATGACACGTACTAGTCGCGTGTTGGACGTGAGACTGCTCGGATCGTTTCTATAAAAAGTAATTTATCTTCGATTTCCTCAAGACATTCCCCACCACTGTTGCGTCGTAACATCTGGGCAATACACAATACCCGCAGTGAAAAGTGGCAGTTTAACACCATTGATCTTAGCATAGCTTTCAAAGAAGGCCATTAACTCCATGACTGCAGACCAGTCCAAGCCTTGCAGTGCTCGCTCAAAGACTTGTGTATACTTACAAAACTGAGTATAAGCTGTGCAGTTGACATCCGAAGGAACGAAAAACTCACTGATCTCTTATCCAAGGAAAGTTTCCCAGCACTCTAAGCGACCTAATGTAGGGTGCATTACATACAGTAGAATCCTGGACGCAAACCTGTGGACTTCGGGTCAATCCCAAGAAGACCGACCTAGTACTGTTCCGCCCTTCAGCCCACCGAGGTTGGGTGGAACCCAATTAATAATCAAAGATCAGGCTAAATACCTAGGCCTAGTCCTTGACAGTAGGTTGAATTGGAAACCCACAATTCTTGATCATGTCAAGAAAGCAACCACTGCCGTCTACAGCTGTAAGAAAGTGGTGGGCAAAAAGTGGGGTTTCCAACCAAGCATTATGCACTGGCTCTATACAGCAGTCATAAGGCCCATCCTCCTGTACGGCATCGTAGTCTGGTGGACTGCTCTGGACAAGGCAGTCTATCGTACCCTTCTGGGGAAAGTACAAAGACCAGGTCAACCTCCACGGAGGCCCGTTGGAACTCTTCAGCAAGCAAGTTGCTGCCTGCGCGGCCCTACGGATTAGGGACATAGGAAAATGGCCCACATCACATAAAGGCCATACTAGCATTCTTAATCACTTCGAAGTACCCATGGACACAGACTACACCATCCCGCAGAATGTGTTGGCTGAGAACTTCGAAGTTATTTATCCATCCAGGGAGGAATGGGCTGAAGGGAAAGTCATACCGAAGGACTCAATTTCCCTCTATACCGATGGCTCCAAGATGGAGACCGGTATAGGTAGTGGAGTCTTCTCCTAGGAACTAAACCTCAACCTATCATTCAAACTCCCAAATCACTGCAGCGTGTACCTACCAAGCAGAAATAACAGCGATAATGGAGGCCCATGCATGGCTTAGGATCAATGTAATATCCGCTAAGGATTACCATTTGCACGAACAGCCAATCTGCGATGAAATCCCTGGCCGCGGTAACCCACAAATCAAAAACATACCTTAACTGCCGCCTAACTCTAGACGGGACGGCTGAACAGTTCAACATTAAAGTACTGTGGGTTCCCGGGCATAGGGATATTCCAGGAAACTGCGCGCCCGACGGACTCGCCAATGGTCAAGCACACTCAGTCTTCCTACCCTCGGGTACCTAAAAACACCAATAAGTACGGTAAAGCACATGATAAAACTTCGAACCATAGAGGCTACCAACCTCCAATGGAATGAAAGTAATATGGGCTTCATCACTAAACAAATGTGGCCTAAGCTAAGCCTAGGACGAACTAGGGACCTTGTGGCAACCAAAAGGGCAACCTTAAGCACTCTAGTGGATGTCATTACAGGTCACTGCATCATTGGAAAACACGCCGCCAGTCTAGGGCTACCCTCCAATGACTTCTGCCGCGGCTGTATGGATGAAGAGGAAGAGGAATCGATACTTCACCTCCTCTGCTCATGCCCTTCTTTTGCGAATCGCAGGAGGATCTACCTCGGCGCGTCCTTTTTTGATCACAGCATATATTTAGTTTTGTCCTCGTTTACTGCCAAACCAATTTTCCCTGCCTCCATCTCAATACTCGCAAACGCCTCATTGACATCTCGCTGAGATCTGCCTATTATGTCAATGTCGTCGGCGTATGCAAGGAGTTGCGAGGACTTGAAATAGATTGTGCCTCTTGTATTGGCCAGTGAAGAAATCACACGACAGCGCATCGTCCTGCCTAAATCCTTTTTTAACATCAAAACTATGGGTAAGGTGTTCACCGACTGGACGGAGCAGCGAGCCTTCTCCAAAGTCATCCTGCATAGTCTGACGAGCTTAGCAGGTATGTCAAAGGTAGACATAGAGTTGTATAGCTCGTCTCTAATTACGCTGTCGTATGCGGCTTTTAAGTCGACAAATAGGTGGTGAGTGTCAACTTGAAATTCATTGGTTTTTTCCAGGATCTACCGCAGTGTGAAGATTTGGTCGATGGTCGACTTCCCTGGCCTGAATCTGCACTGATAGGGACCTATCAGCTTATTTACAAAAGGCTTCAGGTGTTCACACAAGACGGCAGAGGAGATTTTGTAGGCGATGTTAAAAAGACTTATTCCTCTGTAGTTGGCGCAGTCAGAGGTTCTTGTGGATCGGGCATACGATGCTGAGACTCCATTCCTCGGGCATGTTTTCCTCTGACCATATCTTATAGATGGGCTGGTGCATGCTCCTGACCAGGTCATCCCCAGCTGCCTTAAAAAGCTCAGCAGACAGTTCGTCTGCGCGCGCGGCTTTATTAGACTTAAGTCTTGATATCGCTATTTTGACTGCGTCTAGATCGGGTGGACGGAATTCTCTTACATCGTCGTCCATAACGAACATATCGTTTTGCTTGACAGCGGTATATTGACTAACATCGCCGTTGTACAGTCTTCAGAAGTGGTTGTTCCATATTCTCAGTATCGACTGCGATTCTACTACTAGGTGTTCGTCCTTATCCCTGCAGGCTTCCATTCTGGCTTTATAACCTCGCTTTACCTGTTGAAAAAACTTTCGAAGGTCACGCCTGCAGTAACACCACTCCAAATCCTCAATCGTGCGCTTCTCGTGCTCTTTTTTCTTTCTTCTGAGAAGCTTATGCTCTTCCCTTCATTTGAACTCGTAGAGCTCACGAGCTGCTCTTGTTCTTTTATGCAGCGAGGCTTAATATGCATCCTGCTTCGCTGTGTGAATCCTCCTGCACTCATCATCGAACCAGGTGTTTCTTCGTGGTGGAGTCTTAAGGCTCAACACTTTGGATGCAGAGCTTTTCAGGGCTTGTTTGCAAAGGCTCCACTGATGTTCTATTGATAGCGTGGAGGATTGAGGTGTATTGGAGAGCTTATGGGAGTCGCGATCGGTAAAAGCACGAGCGGTTTCTGGCAATAGTAGCTTTCCGACGTCATAACCTGGTATTCTTACTCTACATCGCTGGGTTTGTGAAATCCGTAGGCGCATCTTGGCTACTTCAAAATAGTGGTCCGAGTTGATGTTAGCCCCGTTCAAAGTTCGGACATCAAGAATAGGGGAGGAGTGTCTGCCATCTGTCGCGATGCGAACAATCTGGTTGGTGGCCGATGTTTCCTTTGTGTATATCGAGGTGCGGGAAGCGCGTACTGGCTAGAAGGAGTTTTCGCCCCGTAGAAAGATCAATTAGCCTGTGTCCGTTATCGGATGTGGTGTCGTGTAGGTTATGTTTGCCGATGACTCGTTCAAAAATGCTTTCCTTAGCCAGCTTAGCATTGAAGTCTCCTAGTACAATTTCGTTGTCATAGCTGGGACATTGGGCATACGTTCTGTCTAGGAGGTCGTAGAACTCATCTTTGGTGGAGTCATCCTTGTCTTCCGTGGGGGCGTGGACGAAGATCAGGCTGATGTTAAAAAATGAAGCCGTGATAAGGATTGTTATGAGGCCTTCGCTCACATGCCGAAAGCTTAGGACTTTTTGCCTTAGTCCACCTCGAAGAACAAATCCGCATCCGAACAATCGTTACCTCTCTCCCTATAGCAGTCGCCGTAGTAAATATCGCAGTTTTTCATCCGCTTTATACCTGATCCATTCCATCGCATTTCCTGGATGGCGGTGATGTCCGCTTTATAGCGGTCTAGGGCGTCCGCGAGTTGTTCGGCTGCACGTGGCCTGTTTAGGGACCTAACGTTCCACGTACAGAGCGGAAGATAATTGTCTTTTTTTTCGTTTATTGCAAGGGTCGTCAACATTAATCCGGTTACGGCTTACTAGGCCGTAGCTTTTTGGCGCAGGAGGTTCGCCATTCGCCCTTCCCCGTCTACAATTTCCATAGGAAATTTCCAGATGGCACAACGAGGAGGTGGAGATGGGACTTACTAACAGTGCCGCAAGATGTTCGACTGCGGTGGCTCTTTTCGCTTTTTAGCAGGCCAGAATCCTTCGAATAGATGCTACCCCTACGAGGTTAGTCCATTGGAATTACTAACTGAGATGCTAAATGTTCGGCTGCAATGGCTTCTTCTCGTAGTTTTACGGTCCAGCGCATGTCGGATACGCTACCCCTACGAGGCCTTTGTTAGTCGTTTACCATTTAGATATTTCCATTTTATTATTTGATAAACATAGTTCAAGGTATTTGGCATCACTGTTTTCACCCATTTGACAGCAAACTGAACGAAAAACACGTGCCCAATTGAGTTTTTTTTCCGCAGCCAAAGCATCGTTAAATGCCGTTCGAAGTGCGATTTCCAGTTCATTCTGTTTTTGACAGTTGCCGTGACGAGGAAGATTTCATGGTGTACTCGAGGCCACCTCCACTGTAATCTCCATTATAAAAGTAAAATTATTTTGCACAACCAACTCGAGTCTACATCCAGCTTCCGTATTTGCAACAACATTCACAGAGTCAACCAGCAATCGATAGCAGTGAGAGGAAGGCACACACATAAACGAAAAAAGTAATTTCCATTCCATTACGTAAGGGGGGCGGAGCACTACAAATTGATTTTTTTACTGATCGCGGACGGTCTACGACTTCAGTTCACATTTCAACTCGTGCGGGGTGCATAAAACCGAAATCAAAATTCCAATCAATCAAACCAAAATCAAGTGAAAATGTGTTTTAATCAAATCTGCATAAGCGAACGAGACATTTTGTGTGGCAACGCAGACAGTAAAAAATCCTTGAACTCTATTTGTTCTAAAAACCACGAGTTTCTTTGATTGAATCGTTGAAAGGAAACTTCGATAACATAAAATCAATAAAGTAAATACCAGTTAATAGTACATAGCCTAACAGCACACCCAATAGCCAAAGAGATTATTGTTTCTTCAGAGATTGAAGTAAAACTAAGCAGAATGGTTGCACGGAGTACGTAATTGTAATTTATAAGGAACCGAAAGGAGGAACTATAATAACAGTAATACAAGGAATTTCTTCTTCGTATATTCGTGTTTTCTCTTCGAAATTTTACACTAAAACAACTCGCCTTTTACACAACATAACGACCGATAGGTACATTCTAAGTAACAAGTAACAGAGGAGCAATGGCTGTAATCAATCAGAAGAACGTTGGAAAACTCAATCTTTTCTCGCATGTCAAGTATGAGCACCTGGTTGCCGGGATATCTGGTGGTGTTACATCGACTTTATTGCTGCATCCGTTGGATTTGATTAAGATTCGTTTTGCTGGTGAGTTTTTTTTTTTTTTTTTTGTTTTGATTTTCTTCCCTCATTCACTGTGATAGGTCGTGAGAGGCATTTTCCTCCACTCATTACAAAAGGGGCGAGGGGAAAGGGTGAAAAGAATGTCTTGACAACAAAGAGATTGCTTTTCAGGGCGTTTTTGGTGTGCTTTTATGAAGATCCTTCGTGAAATAGACAACGCCACTTGGAATGATGTGCTGCTTCTCTTGTCCATATCTGGGGTAGAATCACTCCTCGAACGAGTGATAGCTGATAGGAAACGGCACAGAATCATCATTCCAATAAGCGTGTCTATAGTGCAGAGAAACTGGTTTTCATTTGCTGAATTTCAATTTCAATACACTCGGGTAAGGCGAATAGACAAAGACGAAGACGAAGAATCTGATGCAATCATACCAAAGTGTTACAACAAGATGGAAAGAAGCACTTTGGCCACCGATAGATTCGATTGTCGGTTTAATATTTCCCTTCCACGAATACTGTACTCGATTTGGTATTTAATTTTTTTTTTTACGATTGGACGGACGAACGTATCTATATACAGACACTTTGCTCCGTGAGTCATTCAACTTTTCCCGAACGAGACTGCTTACAGTACAGTCATATGTACACTATATCGTCGCTATTCGTTTGTTGCTCACTTTGTTTGTCACGTGAGAGTAAAATCAGCTGAAACGAATACGATGTGCGAGAAGTTGGACAAAGAGGTTGCCTGCTTACGTACAGTACAGCTGCGGTCAAAAAAATAGCATCATAACGCCATTAATTCTATTTGCGAGCAAAATGTCTAATTTTTTTTAACTTTTTCCCATTTATTCCGGTCGTGGGAAGGTGTGGTCTTTGGTATTTTAACGAAAATCATCGATAAAGGTCAAGGTGCAATGTACATTCACCGTCAAAGGAACAGCCCCACCGTAGGAACTGACATAAAAACTATTTCTTTACACAAAACAACTTGTAAACTGTAGGTTAGATTAGGTACATGGATGCTCTATTGACGAAAAGTCAAGGCTCACGTAGACTACCTAGAGTCCATTGTGCCCAATTGATTTATTTAACCCGTTGATACCTAGACATTTACCGTTGAGATGTACCAACCAGACGAACGAGTATAAGAATCCCAGTATTCTGTTTAGCCCAATATTACCTACCTCTTCTAGTCCTGATAGGAAGTATCTTCCTAGGAATATATTCCCTTTTTGGGCTAGCGCCGGACACTCGCACAGCAGGTGACGAATGGATTCAATTTCCTCTTCGTCCCTGCAGCTTCTGCAGAAGTCATTGTACGACTGGCCTAGTCGATCTGCATGGTAGGATAGCATACAGTGCCCGGTGAGGGCACCGACTTCCGCTTCTTTGGTGGCGTTACAGCCCATGAAGGACCAGAGCCAAGCTTCTCTCAATCACCCATGATGTGTGTGATTTTTTTTTCCTACAGGTGAAAGTGACCTACAGTTTTAATGCCGATTCCGAACGGCGTGGGTCGAGAAGCTTTTTCCAGGCAAGCTATACTACGGGGGGTTTCGCCAGTACCCCGCCGAGGAGGGACGCCGCGAAATAAACGTTCGATGGCGTTGATGTTATTGGGATCCGAACTCGCTCATCGTGCGCCAGAGTCCAACACACTAACCACTGCGCCACGGCGCCCTCCGGGCGGAGTGGCAGGGCACCGACTGCCATTCGAATATTCCCACGATTGAACTTCAGCAGATTTTCCGTCCTTTTCTTGTCACAGACGGGCCAAGTCGATCTCGCCGTTGCGCATATATCTAAGCGACACCATCGCTTATTACTTACTTACTTATCAGGCCTGCGATCCATGGGGGATCTGAGCCTGAGCTATAGCTGCCTTCCATCCTTGACGGTCCCGGGCACGCTGCTTCCAGTTATCAAGACCAAGATGTCTTACACCCGCGATTACTTGGTCTTTATACCGGAGGTTCGGTCTTCCTCTTCTTCTCGAACCATGAGGCTCGGAGTCGAAAACCCTCTTAGTTGGAGCGTTGATGTCCATGCGCTCGATGTGGCCGAGCCAGTGTAGTCGACGGATCTTTGCCTTCCGGACTACATCCACATCTTTGTAAAGCTCGTAGAGTTCGCGGTTGTGTCTTCTTCTCCATTCACCTTCCTCACAGACAGGACCAAATGTCCGGCGCAGAATTTTTCTTTCGAAAGAACCCAAAATCAGCTCCGCTGTCCTGCTTATCGTCCAGCTTTCGGCTCCGTACAGCAAGACTGGCAGAATGAGCGTTTTGTAAAACATGACTTTGGTCTTTCGAGTGAGGAGTTTTGACCCCAGTTGTTTGGGCAAGCCGAAGTAGCAACGGTTGCCAAGAGCGATTCTATGCCGGATCTCCACTGTGGTGTCATTTGTGGAATTTACGTTTGCCCCGAGGTAGAGAAACTCCTTAACTACCACGGAATCGTAGCTGACAATTGTTATATTTTGTCCCAGGTGGTGAGCGACGGATTGGTTTTGTTTAGCAAAAACCAAAAAAAAAGCATCGCTTATTGGCTTTCACTAATAGCTCCGTCTCTATCTCCCTGTAGAGCGCACTGAGTGATGCTTTGGTCTCAGCTGAGATCTGCGCAAAGTTTGCACTTGATCCCAGCCTAGCTAGCTCGTCCGCCCTCTCGTTTCCAGAGATATTCACATGACCAGGTACCCAGCAAAGGGTCGCCTCATTTACATTGGATATCTCTTCTAACTTCTCCTTGCAGAGTTTGACGAGTTTGGATCTTATCCATACTGCCTGCAGAGCCTTAATGGCTGCCTGGCTTTTAACCTAGATGCGGATCCTTTTTCCTGAGATATTCTCTTTGCTGATCAGGTCCGCCGCCTGCTTGATAGCGAAGACCTCAGCTTGGAAGGCACTGCATCCATCATCGAGCCTATAGGAGCGATGCATATCCCGAGAATCAAAGTAGACTCTGGCACCTGTGCCAACATCCATTTTGGATCCGTCGGTGTAGAATGCCAGTTCACTTTGCGTGCGTACCAAATCACCGGTCCATTCCTCCCTGGAGGGAATTCTAATAGAGAATCTCCTCTCCCATGAAGGAAGTCGGGTGACATAGTCCGTTACGGTTCTGAATCTCGAGACGGCCCAACGATCCAAGAATGAGGACTCTTTTTCCAGAGACCGGATTCCTATAGTCTTAGCGCAGTTCTGGTTGCGACGCTCTCGCAGTATATGTCCAGGGGTGGGAGGTTCAGCATAACTTCAAGAGCCGCCGTTGCTGTGGACTTCATAGATCCCGTCACCGCCAGACAGCCTGCCCTTTAAACTTTTGACACACTCTGAAGATGACATTTTTTCTCAAGCGCTTTCCACCAGACAACCGAGCCATAGATTAGAATAGGGCTTACCACCGCAGTGTTCAACCAATGTACTAACCTCGGCTTAAGGCCCCATGTCTTTCCAAAGGCTACCTTGCACGAATATAGTGCCACGTAGGCCTTTTTGATTCTTTCCTCAATATTTTCTCTCCAACTAAGCTTGGAGTCCAAGATTATGCCAAGATATTTGGCAGATTTTCCAGGGATCAGATCTATACCATTCATACGGGGGTGGGTGTATCTTGATACAGATCTTTTCCTTCTAAACAGTACTACCTCTGTTTACGCCGGATTTACTCCCAGGCCTCGCCCCTTGACCTAGTTATCCACTAACATCAGTCCATAGCTTAGTCTATCGCTGAGGACCCCTACACCTCTGGGCTCTTTTCGAATAGGTGGAAAACAGCATTTGTCCAGCCCATACCCAAAAAAGGCGAATCATCTTCTCCCTCCAACTACCGACCCATTGCACTAACGTCCCTTCTTTCCAAGGTCATGGAAACGCTGATTAACCGTCAGCTTATGAAATATCTTGAATCACGGAAGCTCCTCAATGACCGCCAATACGGTTTCCGCAGCAACAGATCCACTGGTGATTTGATGGCATATCTCGCTGAAAAGTGGAATCACTCGCTTCACCAAGCAGGTGAAAGCAAAATTGTTGCACCGGATATTTCGAAAGCATTTGACAGGGTTTGGCACGAAGCCCTTTTGTCGAAAATGCGTGCTTTTGGGATCGATGAGTCTCTCTTTCAATGGATTAGAAGCTACCTTTCGAATCGTTCAATTCAAGTTGTTTTGGACGGATTCAAGTCTGATACTCACTTTGTAAATGCTGGTGTTCCCCAGGGCTCCGTTTTGTCTCCGACACTCTTTCTTATTTTCGTAAATGATCTCTTGTTTGTTACTTCTAATCCAATCCACTCCTTCGCTGACGACAGTACCCTCAGTTTCTCATATTCGTTCACCAGTTTACGACCCTGCACCTCGGCTTTAAATAATGAGCGGCAGCGTATGTTAAGCTCATTAAATTCCGATATCGACAGCATCATCCAATGGGGTTAAAACAATAGAGTGGAATTTAATGCATCCAAAACACAATGCTGTCTCTTGTCGTTAAAGCGTATAACTAACCCGCAGCCATTATCCACGAATGGCACTTGCATCTCACTGTTGCTCACAATCTTAATTGGAACGACCATATATTCAGTGTCGCCAAGAATGCTGCGAAATGCCTAGGCTTCTTATACAGATGCAAGAAATATTTCTCACCCTTAGATCTGGCTACAATCTATAAGGCGTTCACTCGCCCCAAATTACCAAATTAGAGTTTAACGCTCATGTCTGGTCCGGTGCTTCCAAGACCTCATTGCACCTACTAGACAGAATACAAAAACGAGCCATAAAACTGATAGGCGACTCCAGCATTACCAAAACATTAGACTCGCTGGAACACCGCAGGAATGTTACCTGCCTCTCCCTGTTTTATAGTTACTACCACCAAAAATCTTCTTCTTCTTTGGTGGCGTTACAGCCCATGAAGGACCAGAGCCAAGCTTCTCTCAATCACCCATGTTGTGTGTGATTTATTCTTCACACAGGTGAAAGGGACCTACAGTTTAATGCCGATTCCGAACGGCGTGAGTCGAGAAGCTTTTTCCAGGCAAGTTATACTACGGGGGGTTTTGCCAGTACCCCGCCGAGGAGGGACGCCGCAAAATAAACATTCGATGGCGTTGGTGTTATCGGGATCCGAACTCGCTCATCGTGCGCCAGAGTCTAACACACTAACCACTGCGCCACGGCGCCCTCCACCACCAAAAATGCTCTGATGAAATTGCCAGTTGCATTCCGCCCCTTCAACATTTCTCCCGCAATACACGTCTCTCTAGGAATGCTCACCAATATACCCTAGAGCCCGCTTTTGGACGTACTGTCAAATATAAAGAATCTTTCATTAACCGAACCACACGAATCTGGAACTCCCTGCCGAATTCGGTTTTCCCCCGCTCTATGCAAGCATTTAAGATCAATGTCCATCGGCATCTCCTCTATCCCACTTCCTTTCTACCTTCTGCCCGCACTGTGTCGCCGACATAATAAGGTTATTAGACCTTGAGTGCGCGCATATTATTTAAAAAAAATTTCGCCAAAAACTCGATCCATATCGTACCACAGCCACCGTATTCACCTGAGTTGGTACCGTGTGACTCCGTGCTATTTAATAAACTGCTCTGGGGACACCGTTTTGAGTCGATAGAGGAGATCCAAGCCGCATCGATACAAGAGAACTGAAGGCCATCCCGGAAATCCAGTTTAAGAACTTCTTGAAAGGTTGGAAAATCGGTTGGCAAGAGCGATCGCAAAAGCGATGGAATTGATTTGGAAGATTTTTCAAAATAAATTATGATCTATCGTAGTGTGAAGATTTGGTCGATGGTGGACTTCTCTGGCCTGAATCCGCACTGATAGGGACCTATCAGCTTATTTACAGAAGGCTATCAGCTTATTTGAGAGCACCGTGGCGCAGTGGGTAGTGTGTGGGCCTCTGACGCCGATGACACGGGATCGAATCCCGACACAGCCATGTCATCGAACGTGTTTTCACGGTGTTTCTCGCAATTCTCTTACATCGTCGTCCATTAAGAACATATCATTTACAGCGGTATATTGACTAACATCGCCGTTGTACAGTCTTCAGAAGTGGTTTTCCCATACTCTCAGTATCGACTGCGATTCTACCACTAGGTGTTCGTCTGTTGATAAAACCTGTGAACCTGTTTATCTGTTGATAAATTCTGCGAACGTCACGCCTGTAGTAAGAGCTCTCCAAATCCTCAATCGCGCGTTTCTCGTGCTCTTTTTTCTTTCTTCTGAGATGCTTATGTTCCTCCCTTCTTTTTAACTCGTAGAGCTCGCGAGCTGCTCTTGTTATTTTATACAGCGAGGCTTAATATGCATCCTGCTTCGCTGTGTGAATCCTCCTGCACTCATCATCGAGCCAGGTGTTTCTTCGTGGTGGAGCCTTAAGCCCAAAACGTCCGATTCAGGGCTTGTTTGCAAAGGTTCTGGCGATAGTAGCTTTCTGACGTCATAACTTTGGATTCTTACTATACTCCGCCGCGTTCATGATATCCGTAGGCGCATCTTGGCTACAAGATAGTGGTCCGAGTCAATGCTAGCCCCTCGGAAAGTTCGAACATCAAGAATAGTGGAGGAGTGTCTGACGTCGATCGCGATGTGATCTATCTGGTTGGTGGTCGATTGATCAAAAGAGCGTCATATGCCTTTGTGTATATCGAGGTGCGGCAACCGCGTACCGGCTAGAAGGAGATTTCGCCCCGTAGCAATATTAATCAGCCTCTGTCCGTTATCGGATTCGATGTCGTGTAGGCTGTGTTTGCCGGTGACTCGTTCAGAGATGCTTGCCTTACCCAGCTTAGCCTTGAAGTCTTCTAGTACAATTTTGATGTCATAGCTGGGACATTGGGCATACGTTCTGTCTATGAGATCGTAGAACTCATCTCTGGCGGAGTCATCCTTGTCTTGCTTGGGGCGTGGACGCAGATCAGACTGATGTTAAAAAATGTAGCCTTCGCTCACATGCCGAAAGCTTAGGACTTTTCCCCTTAGTCCACCTCGAACAACAATCGTTGTCCTTCCTCTCTATAGCATTCGCCGTAGTAGGTGTCACAGGTTTTAATCTGCTTTTTACCTGGTCCATTCCATCGCATTTCCTGGATGGCGGTCTATGGCGTCCGCAAGTTGCTCGGCTGCACGTGGCCTGTTTAGGGACCTAACATTCCACGTACAGAGCCGAAGATCATTGTGCGTTTTTTGCAAGGGTCGTCAACATAAATCCGGTCCGTTATATCCCAGGCGGTTATGGTTTACTAGGCTGTAGCTTTTTGACACAGTCTGCAACTTCCATAGGAAATCTCCAGATGGCACCACCAGGAGGTGAGGATGGGACGTACTAACAGTGCCGCAAGATGTTCGACTGCGGTGGCTCTTCTCGCTTTTTAACAGGCCAGCATCCGTCAGATTGATGCCACCCCTACGAGGCCTTTGTTAGTCCTTTGCCATCTACAAACGAAAAAAAAAAAAACGTTTCCGTATGTGGTGCTATTTTTGTTGACAACGGTGTTGTTGAAAATTGCAACTAGTAAAGTGCGTCATTGTTATTGCAGTCGGTTTTGCTTAAAATATTAAGAGCGCACGTCAACTGGTGGCATCCGACCGTCAAGTGTGGAAGAATACAAAGTTGGACCTATTTTTTTGACCGCGGGTGTAAATGCTTAAATGCTCTTGTCGCTAGGCAGTTGATGACTAAAGATTGAATGTCGTGCAGAACCTCTTTTCCATACACGACAATTCGATATAGAAAAAGTAGGCCTCCCATCAGCGCTCCACTTGCCGTTGCCGTTGACACGATTTCTAATCAAGCATCGCCCAGTAATTGCCCTTATCGGACTTATAACCAGGCAGCCGACAACCTCCCAATAAGTAAAAGCACTTGACTCGGTGCTTGTACATGGTTACACGTGTAAGCATATGACACCAAATACAGATAGAGAGGAAGGAAAATCCCCAGCAACACAGTTGTTTCGAATCAAGTATCTCCCCTTCCCTTGTGCCCCGGATAACACTCGTGTGCGATGACGCGCACGCGGAAGAAACTGGAATTTGCACGACTACGACTGGTTGAGCTTAGTGCGGGTTTATTTGAATAAATTGCTGATCAGCTGCTTGGTGAGTGATGGTATTGTTCGTTGTTATTGTTGACGTCGACTCGAGCTGGTGGATGTCGCTAATTGCACAGGCTGATGTGGTGCGACATTTACCGCTAAATCGAACATTCCCAGACAACTTTATCTAAATATCTAATTTCCACTCTCGTATCTCCGTACTGAGTCATTGGATTTCCCTGAATTGGTGTTTTCACAAAAATTAGCGATGACCATCGCTTGTCGCTTGTTTATGCACATTCGTGTGTTGTTTACCTCGTTATTCGGTGGCAGTACAGATGGTTCCAAAGCCTCTGACGTAAGAGAAGTTGGTATGTTTGCAATTTAGTAGGGGAAAAGGTCGTTATAGCAAGCAAGAAGCAACCACTTGCGTTCAACATGTTTACGCATTCGTTTGTGATTGCTTTTTGATCTTATCACGCTTTAGCCCCCGCTCAAGGCTGTCTGTCTGTCTGGCTGGTGGACTGAGGTTTCATGCGAATCGGGCGTGTTTGGCCAAAAAACATTTGCGCTGAAATCATACCTTATACCTAGTCGACAGTATGACCTTGATAATCGCGCAATTGATTTGGTCTTTCTTTCGCACTTATTTTAGCGTATGATGTGGGAGTGACTAGAATCCTCTAAGCCATACACTATCCTTCATTTTAACCGGACTGGACTGGATTAGAGCGATGCTGGAAATTTACTTAGATGGCGCTACAGTTCGGGGTGAACCAGGGCCTCAACCAACAACCCTCTCCAGCCAGCACGATATTTGGCCAGCCTCTTCTAGTGCCGCACGCCCAGTTGGTTGGGGTCCCTTTCCATCTGTGCGCGCCACCTTAGATGCGGTCGTCGTCTGCTGCGTCGTCCCTCGGGGTTGGTGTCGAAGACTGTTCGGGCCGGAGCGGTGATGTCCATTCGCTCTACATGGCTCAGCCATCTTAGACGTTGAATTCGAAGACGTCTAACTAGGCCGACGTCCCTGTACAGCCCGTTGAATCTTCTCCTCCACTCTCCGTTTACACAAACGGAACCAAAGACTCGAAACGTCCCAGAGCCTCTTTATCCGCTTTTGATAACGTCCAAGCCTCAACGCCATAGAGGAGGACCCGGATGATTAAGGTTTTGTAGAGGGATACCTTAGTTTTTCGAGGAGAGAGGGCTCTCCTACGCAGTTGCCTCTTGAGCCCGAAGAAGCAGCGGTTGGCAAGATTTTTTCTGCGTTTTATCTCAGCGCTGGTGTCGTTGCTGCTTGTCACTATCGAGCCAAGGTAGACGAAGTACATTTGAAGCGGCCTCTCTAATGGAGTTTTGACAACGACTTCATTGCTATGGTTTCTGTAGATTGCATCGGGACTTGAGAGAGCTTGAGGGAGACTTGATCGGCGTAGTTCCTGGCGGTCTCCTGCGATCGCAGCTCTCCGACGTTAAATTTTGGTGTTCTTACTCAACTGCGTTGATTCCAAAAAATTCGCATCCGTACCTTGGCTGCAACAAGGTAACCGCCAGGTCCCCTTATGGATGTTGAGGTGTGGGAATCGTGTACTTGCTACTACCAGATTATGTCCCGCCATAAAGTCCACTAGCCTTAGTCCGTTTTCTGACATTGTGTTGTGTGGTCTGTGTTTTCCAATGACCCGTTCAAAGATAGCTTCCTTACCCAACTTCGCATTGAAATCTCCTAGAACGATTTTGGTGTCATAGCTGGGGCATTGCGCATACGTTCTGCCTAGGAGATCATAGAAGTCGTCTTTATGTCGGTCATCTTTCTCCTCTGTGGGGGCGTGGACACATGATAAGCGTATATTGCCGAGATTGGCCTTGATGCGGATAGTTATGAGGCGTTCGCTTACATACTGGAAGCTTAAGACTTTTTTCCTGAGTCTGCCCCGAATAACGAATCCGCATCCGAATAAGTGTTGTTGATTTTCTCAGTAGCAGTTTCCGTACTAGATATGTATCACAGTTTTTCATCCGTTTTTTGCCTGGCCCAACTCATCGCACTTCTTGGAGCGCGGTAATGTCTGCCTTATAGCAGTCCAAAGAGTTGACCAGTTGTCCGGCTGCGCTTGGTCTGTTGAGGGACCTAACGTTCCAGGTGTAGATCCGGAATTCGTTTCCTTTTAGACGTTTGCGGGGGTCGTCATCATGTAATCCGTCCGTATACGAGGCTGAACAAGCTTTGGTTTTATGCGATAGGGATGTTAACCCTAAATACCACCCCCAACCTGGAGGGCCAGGTTCCTCTTTCCCCAGGAACAATGGGTCGGGTCGTTGCACACATTGGTTCACTACCGGGCGGGTGTCAGTATAGCTATCCAGGGGGCCACGCCGAGGCTGTGTGTCAAATTGGATTGAGCAGGGACAGAGATCGAAGCTGGCGTTTGCCATGTTAAACGCGATCAACTTCTTTGCTCTGTTTGATTGTTCCCTCCCCCCAGAGCGATGCTGGAAAGCCGTATTATATTAGCTGGGGGACAGTATCGGCAGCTTAGGGGTGTCCTTTCACCACCTCTCTGGTCGATAGTTATCGCTAACCTACTCTACACAAGCTAACCAATCTCGGTTATCAAGTCATCGGATACGCCGATGACCTAGTAGTGATTCCCACAGGCAGATGTGAAATTTTTGTCTGTGAATGGATGCAACTTGCGCTTCAGTCTATCTTTGACTGAAATGAGACAATCTTAGTCCCGTTTACAAAGAGGAGAACGATACAGCCTTGTCCCGTCTCTCTAAATGGATGGTACAAACAGCAGAGGAAGTTAAGTACATACCTAGGTCTTGACCTTGATCGCATACTTAACTGGGACACCAGCATCAAAACCCAATAAAGGCGAGACTAAGGCACTGTGGGCCTTTTTTTTTCTGCGCCCATCGATGTGGAATCTTCAAGAAGATACTGGTATACCGGGTTGCCAGCATGCACGATTCGCGGGATATTATTCTCCTTTTTCCCCGCGCCTACGTACTAAACCACACCTCTGCTCACTTCAACCACTCTTCCCGCGGGACTGCCCTTAGGTATTACTGTGCGGGACTGGTTAGCGGTTTACGCTGTATTTCGGGTAGAAGCCTCTTGGGTTCTTCTCTGCTTCGGCTTGCCGCAGCTTTGTTTGTACTGATGCAACGTACATATGTACGAGCATGTTTCATTCCAATTTTCCACCGAGTCCATCACAGGGGACCAGGTAAAGCGACTGCTGTAAAATACCGTGTGTTCTGCGTCCTCCTCTGAGTTTGGGCATTACGGACACAAGGAAGGGAGAACTATCATATCCAAATCTAGGCAGATGCTTTCGATAGCTACCATGTCCAGACAAAAACTGCGAAAGATGATAATAGCAGTATCCTGCCCCGGCCTTGATGTCCAAGTTTCGATGACGGGAATGAGCCTATGCGTCCATCCTCCTTTTGTGGAGGTGTCCCATATGGTTTGCCACATTGCCATGGACTGTGCCCCTTTTTCTGCTTCTATAAGCCTAGTCTGTTGCCGGTCTGGCGTTCGCCTGCGGTATACCCTTTTGAGCTCCTCTGCCAATATGTCGATGGGTAGCATTCCTGCTATGACGAACGCTGCATCATCTGAGATGGTCCTGAATCAGCAGATTACTCTTATTGCGCAGAGTCGATAGACTGAATCCATTTTCCGCTTTAGTCCTTTTACTGCAAGGGCTTCCGCCCAAATTGGAGCAGCGTAGAGTAGGACTGAGCTGAGAAGAAGCTCGCATATTCTACTTTTTAACGGCTGGTTATGAGCACAGCATCCGTTTTATGGGCTGCTAGTTCCAGACCGGCAATTAAAAGCCAATTTTTCAGTTTAGCGATAGCTGCATTCGTGGTAGCCTCTACTTTCTCTATATGATTAGCCACTGTGACGATGGCAATATCGTCGGCGAAGCCGATGATTCGTACTCCTTCGGGAAACACTAGTAGAACGCTATCGTACGTGATGTTCCACAGGAGAGGTCCAAGGACTGATCCTTGAGGAACCCCCGCTGTTACTTTGTATAATTTTACGCCTTCATCGGTATGGCAGTATGGGAGGGCGTACCCATGTCAATTAAAGACTTTTGTATGTGCGTCCAGTTAACCGAGTTGAAACCGTGTTTTATGTCCAGCATAATACGTAACAATACTTCTTCTCTCCCCATGTCCATCTGTTTCCTTTGATGGCGTCTGCAGCCAGGTTTATCACTGTTTCTATGGCGTCGACCTTTGATCGTCCTTTTCTGAAGCCGTATTGGATGGCTAACAATGCACGGTTAGCATCGATCGTAGACCACTCGTTCTAGTATCTTGCCTAGTGTAGCCAACAGATAAATTGGTCGATTGGTCCTTCCTTTTGGCAGTAGTACCAAGTGCTGCAGCTTCCACTGTGAAAGATCTTCTCCTGCAAGCATTTCTCCAAGGTGTGTTGGAAACCGTCTGGTCTAGCCTTAATGGCCGCTTTGACTGCCTTATTTGGGATTCAACCCGGTCCGGGTGTTTTATTGTTTTTGACCTTCGAGACTGCCTTATGTAGCTCCTCTGGAGCTATGTTCATCCCCGCCATGCTGCTACTATTAAGCGGCTGTCCCTGTGGGAAAAGATGTTCCACAATACGGGTGAGCATTTCGGGGTTCGATATCGGCGGACTTCTATTGTTAGGCACTGTGGGCCTGTCCCACTGGCTATATATCGCGATAGTTAGACCTTTCATCACTCACTGTATGATGGACAAAAGTTGAACAAAAAACAATAAATGTCAACGTCTTCAGAGACTATCGTGTCTCGGCATTACAACCTGCCCCACGGCAGCCGAAGAGGCAATGATTGGACTTACTCCACTGCATCTTTTTATTAAAAAGGTTCTAATACGCAGTGCAATCAGAATTCTTCACTCAGAAACAGGCCTACCATGTAGACCATTGGGTCAGAGTGTCCATTTTGCAACAACTTCCTCAGCTGGATATGATTACCACGTCCTCCTCGGACCCACTCGCTACCATACACGCTCACTTTTGACAAGATATTTGAGATACTGATCCCAAACCGCACAGCTTGGGAAAGCGGCGATCCCTTGCTCAATGTTAGGGGCCTTAAATGGTACACAGATGGCTCCAAGATGGGTCCCTGAGTTGGCGCTGTCATCTTTCGACTAAATCGGAAAACCTCGAAGGGAATGAGTCCTAGTTTCTTTCAGGCCGAATTGTAGGCCATCGAGACTGGCATAAAAGGTGGTGTAGCAATCAGTATACTCTCAGACCGTCAAGCAACGCTCAAAGTGTTGAGCTCGTATAGCACGAACTCAAAGTCCGTTAAGGAATGCCATGATGGCTTACAGGATCTAGCCAGTATCTAGGGATAAGCTCAAACTCTGGTAGGTGCCAAGGTGCAAGGGTATTAAGGGAAATGAAATCGCCAACCAACTCGTTAGGAAAGGTCCCATCGAAAGATGGGATGGCATTTGAAACAGCGTTCAAGGACTCCGTGAAGATGTATACAGTAGAGTAGCGTAGATATCAGAAGATTGGTCAGATACCTTACGAGATACCGTCGGTCGTCTGAGATATCATCTGAAACTGAGTGTCGACTCTGTCTTGAGGACGAAGAAACTGCAGGGCACGTGAGTGCGCTGCACTTTGCCATTTTGGCAAGCGTGTATCCTTCTCAGTATGGCGGGACATAACCTGGTAGTAGCAAGTACACGATTCCCACACCTCAACATCATAAGGGGACCTGGCGGTCTTTCGATCAATCGACAACCAACCAAATTGATCATATTGCGATCGACGGCAGACACTCCTCCAGCATCCTAGATGTCCGAACCTTTCGAGGAGCCAACATCGACTCGGATCATTACCTTGTTGCAGCCAACGTACGGATGCGAATTTCTCGGAACCAACGGAGTCGAGTAAGAACACCAAAATTTAACGTCGGAAAGCTGCAATCGCAGGAGACCGCCAGAACCTTCGCCGATCAAGTCTCCCTCAAGCTCTTTCAGGTCCCGATGCAATCTGCAGAAACCATAGAACAGCAATGGAGTCGTTGTCAGAAAGCCATTAGAGAGGCCGCCTCAGATATACTCGGTTTCGAGCCACCACCGTCGAGAAACCCCTGGTTTGATGATGAGTGCAGACAGGCCCATGTAGAGAAACAGAATGCATACATGGCCACATTGCATCGACGGACGAGAGCTGCCCGCGAGCTCTATGAACAGAAAAGGAGGGAGGAGCATGCGCTTCTGAGAAGGAAAAAGAAGGAGCACGAGATCGAGGAGATGGAGAGATGTCACTGCAGGAACGACGTTCGAAAATTTTACCAGAAAGTAAAACGAACATGCCACGGCTATAAAGCCAGAGCAGAAGCCTGCAGGGATGAGCACGGACAACTAGTAGTGGAGTCACAGTCGATGCTGAGATTGTGGAAGGACCACTTCTGCAGACTGTATAACGGCGATGATAGTCAAAATGCCGCCGTCAGGCAGAGCGAACCATTCACAATGGACGAAGGCGAAGGAGAATCCCGTCCACCCGACCTAGACGATGTTAAGATAGCGATATCGAAACTTAAGTCTTATAAAGCTGCTGGAACAGACGGACTCCCCGCGGAGCTGTTTAAAGCAGCTGGCGATGAGCTGGTTAGGAGCATGCACCAACTCATCTGCAAGATATGGTCGGAAGAACGCATGCCCGATGAATGGAATCTCAGTATCGTTTGCCCGGTCCATAAGAAAGGAGACCCCTGTGACTGCGCCAATTACAGAGGGATAAGCCTCCTGAACATCGCGTACAAGATCCTCTCTGCCGTACTGAAACCGTTCGTGGACAATCTGATAGGTTCCTACCAGTGTGGTTTCAGGCCAGGAAAATCCATGGTAGACCAATTATTTACACTACGGCAGATCTTGGAGAAGACCCATGAATTCCAGGTCGACACGCACCACCTTTCCGTCGAATTTAAAGCCGCGTATGACAGTGTTTATAGAGACGAGCTATACAAAGCCATGTCATGTTTTAACATTCCTGCCAAACTCGTCAGACTATGCAGGATGACTATGGAGAACTCTCGCTGCTCCATTAAGGTCGGAGGTGAACTAACCGACCCCTTTGATGTTAAAAAAGGTTTTAGACAGGGTGACGCACTGTCATGTGATTTCCTCAACATTATTCTTGAAAAAATCGTGCGGGACTCTGCGGCCAATACAAGAGGTACGATCTACTTCGAGTCCACACAATTGCTTGCCTACGCAGATGACATTGACGTTATTGGACGAACAAAACGAGACGTCAATGAGGCGTTCGCAAGCATTGAAGCAGAAGCGGCGAAAGTGGGTCTAAGGGTAAATGGGGACAAGACCAAATATATGCTGTCATCCAAGAAAGACGCACAACACCGACGTCTTGGTCAGAATGTCACCTTCGGCAGCTATATTTCTGAAGTAGTCAAGGACTTCGTCTACCTTGGTTCGGTAGTGACAAGCAACAACGACACCAGCGCTGAGATAAAACGCAGAATAACTCTTGCCAATCGCTGCTTCTTCGAGTGAGGAGTTTTGACCCCAGTTGTTTGGACAAGCCGAAATAGCAGCGGTTGCCAAGGACGATTCTACGCCGGATCTCCACTGTGGTGTCATTTGTGGAATTTACGTTTGCCCCGAGGTAGACAAACTCCTTAACTACCTCGAAATTGTAGCTGTCAATTGTTATGTTTTGTCCCAGGTGGTGAGCGACGGATTGGTTTTTGCTTGACAGCATGTATTTCGTTTTGTCCTCATTGATCTTAAGACCAATTCGTTTCGCCTGTTCTTCAATCGCCGTGAATGCTTCCACAATGCCACGGCGAGAACACGCGATGATATCGATATCATCCGCGTATCCTAACAGCTGGATGGACTTGTGAAAGATAGTGCCTTCCCTGTTGACGCCTGCCCGTCGCACTATCTGCTCCAGCACCAGGTTGAAAAAGTCACATGACAGCGCATCTCCTTGCCGAAATCCGGTGCATGTTTCGAATGGTTCCGAGGTCCTAGAACCGAGTTGCACGGTGCATCGCGTGTTTTTTAGCGTGGCGCGACACAACTGGATCAGTTTTACCGGGATCCCGAATTCGGCCATCGCCCCAAACAGAACAAAACTCCTCACTCGAAAGACCAAAGTCGTGCTTTACAAAACGCTCATTCTGCCAGTCTTGCTGTACGGAGCCGAAAGCTGGACGATAAGCAGGACAGCGGAGCTGATTTTGGGTTCTTTCGAAAGAAAAATTCTGCGCCGGATATTTGGTCCTGTCTGTGAGGAAGGTGAATGGAGAAGAAGACACAACCGCGAACTCTACGAGCTGTACCAAGATGTGGATGTAGTCCGGAAGGCAAGGATCCGTCGACTACACTGGCTCGGCCACATCGAGCGCATGGACATCAACGCTCCAGCTAAGAGGGTCTTCGACTCCGAGCCTCCTGGTTCGAGAAGAAGAGGAAGACCGAACCTCCGGTATAAAGACCAAGTAATCGCGGATGTAGGACATCTTGGTCTTGACAACTGGAAGCAGCGTGCCCGGGACCGTCAAGGATGGAAGGCAGCTATAGCTCAGGCTCAGATCCTCCATGGATCGCAGGCCTGATAAGTAAGTAAGTAAGTAATCGCTGCTTCTTCGGGCTCAAGAGGCAATTGAGTAGTAGAGCCCTCTCTCGAAAAACTAAGGTTTCCCTCTACAAAACCTTAAACATCCCGGTCCTCCTCTACGGCGCTGAGGCTTGGACGTTGTCAAAAGCGGATGAAGAGGCTCTTGGACGTTTCGAGAGGAAAATTCTGCGTGCAATCTTTGGTCCCGTTTGTGTAAACGGAGAATGGAGGAGGAGGTTCAACCAAGAACTGTAGGGGCTGTACAGCGACATCGGCCTGGTTAGACGTCTTCGGATCCAACGTCTAAGATGGCTAGGCCATGTAGAGCGAATGGACATCAACGCTCCGGCCCGAAGAGTCTTCGACTCCGACCCCAAGGGACAACGCAGCAGAGTACGACCGCATTTAAGGTGGCGCGCACAGGAGGAAGGGGACCTCAACCAACTGGGCGTTCGGCACTGGAAGCGGCTGGCCGAAGATCGGGCCGGCTGGAGAGGCTTGTTGGTTGAGGCCCTGGTTCACCCCGAACTGTAGCGCCATCAAAGTAAGGAAGTAAGTATCCTTCTCAGTGAAATGATAACTCTCAGCTCCTGCGAGTGGCATCCTCAACTTTATTAAGAAAGTGGAGAAACTCCTCCTCTGATCGACAAGCACGCACAATAGATCGATACTGGTCGCAGTGCCGCATGCTATATATATAGCTGCCACCACGCACAAACAGAATCATTCGTTTGCCTTGTTTTGGGTCATGCGATAGTGAATCCTCCCTGCCATCCCAAAAATAGACACCATCCATGCTCTTCAGGTCAGTTGCTGAGTAAAAAATTTTTCCATCCATTATTGGCGGCGAGGAAATTGCGACGAATAGCCCTGCCGTGGTCACATGACTCGACGAGCCCACTTTTATCTCCCCGCCGCCGGTTGAATGTCGCAGAGAATTCTATTTATACGCACTTGTACGTCCGCTCCTTGCTTCGGCATTGAAAGATGTCGCTTGGTTTCTGGACTACTCTCGTTCGATGATCTGACGAAATTCAAAGCAAATCTTGCACAACCCATTGCTGCGGATGTTGTGACCATGATGTTGGGTTGAATGCCAAATAGAAAATAGAATAGCTATGACGTCGGTACGTGCGTGTCGGGAAGCTTATCAAGTTTACTTAGTCTTTAGGTGTTTTCCTCGCTCCAACCATTGTGCTATGCACTTTTGCGAATAACAAGGTTGTTTATTGGCCATAAGCTTATTGATATTTGCCCCTGCTAATACGGCCCTATTTACATATTTTGATGTTTGTTTTCCAGTTAACGATGGTCGCACGGCAGCAATTCCCCAGTACAGAGGTTTGGGCAGTGCATTTACTACGATTTTCCGTCAAGAGGGTTTTCGTGGCCTATACAAGGGTGTGACACCGAACATTTGGGGATCGGGTAGTGCATGGGGATTCTATTTCATGTTGTAAGTAAACAACGAACGAGTAGGCAAATGGACTTTCGAGACTGATGTACGTAATTTCGTTTTGCAGTTACAACAGTATCAAGACATTTATTCAGGGAGGCGATGCAACAACTGCACTTGGACCTGGTTTGCATATGCTAGCGGCAGCCGAAGCAGGCGTTCTCACATTACTTCTGACAAATCCAATTTGGGTTGTTAAAACACGGCTGTGCTTGCAGTATGAGAATGTCGCTACTGCACCGAAATCAGAAGTATACCGTGGTATGGTCCATGCCCTTGGACAGATCTACCGGCAGGAGGGTGTTCGCGGATTGTATAGGGTAAGGAGTGATGTTGTTTTAGTTATTTTTATTGTCGATTCTATTCATTGGTGTGTGGTTTTAGGGTTTCATTCCAAGTATGTTGGGAGTGTCTCATGGCGCCTTGCAGTTCATGACCTACGAGGAAATGAAGAATTACTACAACGAGTACAGGAAGCTTCCAATCGATACGAAATTGGTAAGTACAAATGGTTGTTTACTATATTGCTTAGCAAAAACCGTCATGCGACACAACTGGCAAACAGCCAGCTGCCTGACAACAAGCGGTCTGTCGCTTACGTTAGCAACAAGATCACCATGTTATCTATCTCCCAAGTAGTTGTGCTAATGTTGTCTTTCGCTAAATCCTAAATCATTTCGTTATCACCTCAAGCTCGTTCTGGCGAATAGGGGGGGAACAAACAAGTTACGTGTTTGCCTCGTAAAAGAAAAGACAAATCGTTTGTTTTCGTGTTGTTGGCTAGCTTAGATCAGATGATTTCGGCTGTTGCTCGTGGCGATACCTTCCAAGCCGTAAACATATTTTTATAGATCACCTACGTACGTCACACCGCAAGTAAGGGGTGTGGTTGTTGACGTCGATACAGCGTGCTTCATCCAAACAAACATGATAAGACTGTACTCAGTCGTTCAGTCCTTATTCGAGGGCTCGTCATTCTTTGCTGGTGGCATGCTTTATTTGGCGATTAGCAACTAGAATAGAATAACAGAGAATTGTTATTGCCATGTTTTCGCTTCGGAAGTGTGATAACAATTATGGCCGAGGGGGTTGTTGTTGAATGGCTTCTGGGTAGTTTGATTGGACTTTGGTTTGACTTTGACCGAAGGTAAACTTTGGGAGAAACAAAGCTATTCACAACAGGATTTGGGCGTTGGTTGTTGTTGCTAAGTAGGTGGTACGAAATCCAAGGCTGAACGAGTAAGCATTTCAGTTGATGTTGATGTTGCAGCTGTGGTCCAATGAGCGCACTTCCTTCCTCTTGAAGTGACCGAAACGACACCGTTTTTCCATCAGTGCTGCTTTCAATTTATCTAACAAACAGGTATTGTACTGCCTGGGGATTCTGTTTCTCTTTTCCAAATAGACCGCCACGATTTCGCTGTGAGGATCTCAGAAAACCACCGACTTTTCCGGTCGATGGAACCCTTTTTGCCTTCTTTTGGGGCGAAGGTTATCTGCAAAAGTCCAGTCTTTTGATGGACCTTCAATTTCTGGCGTGTGGTGGTCCTTAAAAATTCGCAAATTCTGTTTTTTTTTAATCTTCGCCCGAATTCGTTTTCAGTCCACCGTCAGCATGCGCAGCACCCATCTTGCCGATCGCTTTTCATGCCCAAATGATCATGCTGCAATCTCAGTGATCTTATGAACCTTGACCCGATCGTTCGATACTATACTCGTAGCTTGGATTTTGTTGATCATTTCTTCCGTAGTGACCTCATTTGAACGTCCGGGGAGCTCATCGTCTTTTTTGCTCGGACGACCGCAACGGAATCCAGGGAGATTTATTGACATCAAGATGACGCAAGACCAACTAGACCACCTCACGCCTTTCCTCTCGAATAAAAGAAAAATCACGAAACAGTCGTTGATGCCTCTGCACGCTTATGAACAATTAAACTATCTGCTGTCGCGTGATATATTCTATTTATGCAATTTTTTGCAACTGTTTTGGAAGTCACAGCCTTTTCAAGTCAATTCTCTTCCAACTAGGCCATACTGTATAGGATCTTCCAATAGGGACTTCCGAACTTTGACAGTTGATAGCGGCCATATTGTTGAAGCTACATCTGTCAAGTTAGCTGTCGTTTAATCAGTCTGTTTTGCCAAATCACCATGGACAGACATAGCGTTCAACGACACGTGCAAATGATAAAATTGTTTTTTCAAAATGGATGTTCTACCGCAAGGACTATTCGCGCAGTGTGTCGGATAAATTTGAGTCCACGGTAAACCAACACCCGTACGTCGTCGAAACGCAATATCTGTCAAAAACATCGCCGCTGTCGATGAGAGTGTACAGGAGAATCCGAGGAAGCTGATTTCGCGTCGCTCACATGAACTCGGTCTTTCGCAGACAACAACTTGGCGAATCTTTAGTCATGACTTGGGCAAGCATCCGTATGAAATTCAACTGACCCAGGAAATTGAAGGTCGAGCGCTATAGGTTGTGGCCTGAATTGGATGATATGGACACCGACGACATGTGTTTTCAACAGGGAGGTGCTATGTGTCATAGAGCTCACGCCACATTGGAAATTCTGCACGGACAATTCGAGAGTTTGGTCATCTCACGTGGAGGTGATGCGAACTGACCACCGAGATCGTGCGATTTTACCTTTATTCTATCCGTGTAAGCCCCGAACCACGGCGACCCTTAAAGCCAACATAACCCATACCGTCGGTCATATTCAGCCTGAGTCGGGGGCTTTCCCAAGCACGCCGGGCGCTGCTCTAGATGCTATGATAACCTTCCACTCCTTGATACATTTATGCTCTGAAAGCCATGTCTCGTCTCAAGAGAAATGGCTTTTGGTACAACTCGCACAGCAATAACAGTGTGTTTCTGCGATCCCTGTCTCATGGACATGCCGTCTGACGCATTGACACTCGTTATCCTACTGCGCCTTAATTTCAGAGTCAAGTTTCCATGGCGGCAGGACTGGCTCTGGCTGGATACTGAACCGGGAAAGGAAAGTCTTCCCATTTTCACGGATGGCTCCAGGCCTGAGCGGTGTTCCGGAGCTGGGGTCTTCTTTGAGCGACTGCACTTCTCGTTAGGAAAATGTGCGTCTGTCTTCTAGCTCCAAATTAGTGCATGAACTCAAGACCTTCTTGAACAGAGTCGGTAGACTAAGTTCACTAAGGCTTGTATGGGATCAAAGTCACTCTGGGATCCCACGAAATGAGATCTTTGATGAACTCGCCAGAATGGGTTCACAGGACCTGAACCCGCTCTAGGTCTACCTGCGTCCACGGTAAATTCCTACATTACCGATTGGGTGTTTAATACACACACAACCGTAGATGGAGGGATTATCTAGGATGCAGGATGACTAAGCGCGTATGCTCGGATGTCTGCAGCATTCCTTTTGACCTCCTCTTGAAGGAGAATTAACTGCAGAAGACTTGTAGGATTCATTACGGGCCAACAAAAATGTTAAGCATCTCTGCGTGCTTGGCATCCTCTTCTCGAACCAGGAGGTTCAGAATCGACGACGCTCTTAGCTGGAGCGTTGGTGTTCATGCGCCCGATGTGGCCGAGCCAATGTAGTCGGCGGATCTTTGCCTTCCGGACTATATCCACATCCTTGTACAGCTCGTAGAGATCGCGGTTATGTCTTTTCCTCCAGTCACCTTCCTCACAGACAGGACAGCGGTTGCCAAGGGCGATTCTATGCCGGATCTCCACTGTGGTGTCGTTTGTCAAACTGATACTCCAGTTGTCGGGCATGCTTTCATCTTCCCAAATCCTACAGATGCTCTGGTGCATGCTCCCTACCAGAACATCGCCGCCAGCCTTGAAAAGATCTGATCGCAAGCCATCTGAGCCTGCTGCCTTTGTTGTTCTTCAGCTTTTGAATAGCTGTGCCGACTTCTTCGATGTTGGGTGGGAGGACTACTTTAGCGGCTGGAGTTGGGATTTCCTCAGTCCATACCACTCTCTCTTGATCATGCTCGTTAAGCAGCTGCTGGAAATGCTGCTTAAATACATCCACTATTCCCTGCGGGTCGGTGACAAGATTACCCTCGAAATTTCGAAGAGCCTGGGTGCCTTTCTTGTAGCCTCCTGCAAGGCTTTTAGCTTTCTTTGTCCCTAGACTCCTCGATATCCTTGAGCTGGCAGGTCGCGAAGAATCTTTTCTTTAGTCGCAGCAGTTTTTTCTCTTCCCTTCTTCTGACTCGGTACTCCTCTTGCGCTGCCCTGGTTTTTCGCTGCAGCGCTTTTTGGCAAGCATCGTCGGTTGCTGCCTTTTTCTGCTCACTTTCGCCATCATACCACGGCTAAGGTGGTCTCGGCTACTTCCTGAATGGCTTATCAGCAATGCAGCCACATATTGCTGACATTTGTGCTCAACGTAGGCATACCGGAGAGCTTTTCACTCAGTTGCTCCCTGTAGACTCTGGTAACCTGCGGTGTGCTCAGACGTCTAATGTCGATCCTCCCCATGGTGGGCTGGTGCAGCTTTCTGACATTGGACAGTCGAGCTCTGAAATCTTGCTGCTACGAGGAAATGGTCAGAGTCGACGATTGCTCCCCTGAATGTTCGTCTTGCGTTAATGAGCATATGGTCGATTTGGTTGGCGGTAAGGCCATCCGGAGATCGCCAGGTTGCTGGGTGGATTCGCTTGTGGGGAAATCTTGTGCTACTTATCACCGCATTACAAGTTGTCGCACAGTCTGTTAGTCGGAAAGCGTTGTCTGTTGTCGTATCGTGGAGGCTGTACTTACTATTCGGCCAATGATGTTCTTATCGATTTTGGCGTTGAAATCCCCGAGAACGATTTTGATGTCGTACTCTGGACAAGCTCCGTAGGTGTTGTCCAAGCGATCATAGACCTCTTTGATGAGGTCTTCAGCCTCGTCGGTAGGCTGTGTGGCGTGTCGTTATGACGAGGCTGATGTTGTGGAATCTGCCTTTGATGCGGATCACAGCCATGTGATCATTTATGGGTTTCAAGTCGATGACCTTCGACCTTAACCGCTTTCCCACGACAAATCCGCACCCCAACATGGGCAATATTTTGTGACAGCTGTACCGTTTCCTATCCAGCGTATTTCCTGAATCTCAGTAATATGCGCCTTCTGCCGCGTGGGGGTTCTTTTCAGTTTATGAGCAGCTCCAGAAGTGTACAGAGCTCTGACATTCCAGGAGCATACGCGCAAATCATGCTGCTTTTTCGTGCTATGTCGTCTTCGAGTATCCGAGGCTTTTTGCTCATCAATTTTTTTTTTAAATGCGCGGCTTGTTGTCCTGCCGCATAACCGGCAGTCTGGTCGGCAATAGCTGCATAGATTAGTTCACCTCTCAACGGTTGTTGTAGAGGTTATCCAGAGGGCGTCACGAGGAGGTTCTATGTCAACTTGATTCGGGAATTGAAACAGGAATCAACAACTTTGCCCGTGTCGTCCCATTTCATTCTATTACTTTGACAGCGCTACAGTTCGGGGTAAACCAGGGCCTCAACCAACAAGCCTCTCCAGCCGGCCCGATCTTTAGCCAGCCGCTTCCAGTGCCGCACGCCCAGTTGGTTAAGGTCCCTTTCTAGCTGTGCGCGCCACCTTAAGTGCGGTCGTCCTCTGCTGCCTCGTCCCTCGGGGTTGGAATCGAAGACTCTTCGGGCCGGAGCGGTGATGTCTATTCGATCTACATAGCCTAGCCATCTTAGACGGTGGATCCGAAGACGTCTAACTAGGCCGATATCGCTGTACAGCCCGTACAGTTCTTGGTTGAATCTCCTCCTCCACTCTCCGTTTACACCAAAGATTGCACGCAGTATTTTCCTCTCGAAACGACCAATAGCCTCTTCATCCGCTTTTGATAACGTCCAGGCCTCAGCGCCGGAGAGGAGTACCGGGATGATTGAGGTTTTGTAGAGGGATACCTTCGTTTTTCGAGAGAGGGCTCTACTACTCAATTGCCTCTTGAGCCCGAACAAGCAGCGGTTGGCAAGAGCTATTCTGCGTTTTATCTCAGCGCTGGTGTCGTTGCTGCTTGTCACTATCGAGCCAAGGTAGACGAAGTACATCTGAGGCGGCTTCCCTAATGGCGTTTTGACAACGACTCCATTGCTGTTCTATGGATTCTGCAGATTGCATCGGGGCTTGAGAGAGCTTGAGGGAGACTTGATCGACGAAGTTCCTGGCGGTCTCCTGCGATTGCAGCTTTCCGACGTTAAATTTTGGTGTTCTTACTCGACTCCGTTGATTCCGAGAAATTCGCATCCGTACCTTGGCTGCAACAAGGTAATGATCCGAGTCGATGTTGCCTCCTCGAAAGGTTCGGACATCTAGGATGCCATCGATCGCGATATGATAAATTTGGTTGGTTGGTTGGTTGATCGAAAGACCGCCAGGTCACCTTATGGATGTTGAGGTGTGGGAATCGTGTACTTGCTACTACAAGATTATGTCGCGCCATAAAGTCCACTAGCCTTAGTTCGTTTTCTGACGCGGTGTTGTGTAGGCTGTGCTTTCCAATGACCCGTTCAAAGATAGCTTCCTTACCCAGCTTCGCATTGAAATCTCCTAGAACGATTTTGGTGTCATAGCTGGGGCATTGCGCATGCGTTCTGCCTAGGAGATCATAGAAGTCGTCTTCATATCGGTCATCTTTCTACTCTGTGGGGGCGTGGACACATAATAAGCGTATATTGCCGAGATTGGCCTTGATGCGGATAGTTATGAGGCGTTCGCTTACATACTGGAAGCTTAAGACTTTTTTCCTGAGTCTGCCCCGAATAACAAATCCGCATCCGATTAAGCGTTGTTGATACGTATCACAGTTTTTCATCCGCTTTTTGCCTGGCCCAACCCATCGCACTTCTTGGAGCGCGGTAATGTCTGCCTTATAGCAGTCCAAAGAGTTGACCAGTTGTCCGGCTGCGCCTGGTCTGTTGAGGGACCTAACGTTCCAGGTGCAGATCCGAAATTCGTTTCCTTTTTGACGTTTTCGGGGGTCGTCAACATGTAATCCGTCCGTATCCGAGGCTATTGGTTGTTTCTAAACAAGTTTTTGTTTTACGTGATAGGGATGTTAACCATAAGCGCAACAACCCCCAACCTGGAGGGCCAGGTTCCTCTTTCCCCAGGAACAAGGGTCGGGTCGCTGCACACATTGGTTCACTACCTGGCGGGTGGCAGTATAGCTATCCAGAGGAGGCCACGCGGAGGCTGTGTGTCAACAGGGACAGAGATCACCAGATCGAAACTGGCGTTTGCCAAGTTAAACGCGATCAACTTCTTTGCTCTGTGTGCTCGCTCCCTTCTCCCCTATTTATTCTATAGTTTTGTAAAATTCACTCAGCTAGACGGCGAAAATGTTCATTTCATGGGCGAATCGGTACTCGTATTCTCGTATTTCTCAAATCGCAATTTCGACAGATAAAATTAGTCGTCAGTCAATGTGCACGTGGCTGATAGAGTGTGTCGGCTATGCCTATTTAGTTGTTGTCTACTCCTTCCCAGTCTTAAAAAAGTTCAAATTTATTTATTTATTTCGTTCCTGTTTCAGTCTACATATGAATATTTGGGATTTGCGGCTATCTCGAAACTCATTGCTGCAGCGGCTACTTATCCATATCAAGTTATTCGTGCCCGCCTACAGGATCATCATCACAGTTACGGTGGCACCTGGGATTGCATCCGACAAACATGGAGGTACGAACGTATGCCTGGCTTTTATAAGGGACTCGTTCCCTATCTAGTACATGTCACGCCCAACATTTGTTTGGTCATGCTTATCTGGGAGAAACTCACCAACTAAACGAGATACAAACCCAAACAGAACAATCAAATGCAAAACATTCACACTTAGTCTTAACTATGATGTATTATTCGATTAAACAAATGGAATTGTACGACATTAAGTAGCGCACAAATGACAGACTATTCTCGCTAAAGTATATTATGTATCCGGTATCCCCCTATGTGTAGACGTTAAATAGGTAATAAGAGTATATCCTCAACCCAAGGCGCGATGAAATTTCGAATAGAAAGAAACTAAATGCTAAGAACACAGAAAAGAAGAAACAAAAAACCAATCATTTGCTTGTAAGATCTTTTTTGTATTATTGTTATTATAAGAAACTTTTTATTCCATCCAATTATTAATGATTTCATTCAACGAAATGGAAAGCAAAAATATTAATTTCTTGAATACTAGCTGTTAAGTCTGCTTTTTCCTAGATTTTTTGTGTTTATTTTCTACCTTTTCTCGCTTAAAGTGTGTTTTCATTCGTATTTCTGCACCCATTGTCGCTGTGTAACCATTCAAAATCCATTTCTAGTTAAGATATTATTAATTTATTTCGAATGTATATCCATCAATCCGCATCTTGTCCCATTTTGATCGAGAACGATACATAAATCAATTGTTGAAAAATAGGAATAACGTGGAAGAGAGGCAAACTTGTTTATTTGGTCCTTTTTTTGGTCCTTTTTTTTGTTCGCTGTAAATAAATAGAGAAACAGTTCTGAAAACAGAATGAGTTTTGGTAAAGAGGAAACTACAATACAAGGAAAGACAGAAAAACTCGTTTTAAATGTTTTTTTTTTTAAATATAAGGAATGGAGAGAATAAAACAAAAAAGAAAAACCAATTTCTGGAATGGCTATCATGTAATAAAAGGAAGTTTGCATTCAGTAATTTGGGACTGATTACTGTTGAGTGTCCCCGACGAGAAACCACAAGTTCCACTTACAAGTAAACTGCTCTATCTGAATAACAAGTAATAATTCAAATACAAAACTAAGCTTTTCTACACGTCCTCGATTTAGTTCTAAACGTATAGCTGCGGTCAAAATAATTATAGTGAAACGCATGTTATCAGAAAAGGAAAAGGAATACATCCTCTTTATAAAGGGTCCGCCAAAAAATGAAAATGCTATAAAAACAAAAAAACCGGCCAAGTGCGAGTCGGACTCGCGCACGAAGGGTTCCGTACCATCTGTATATATAAATATGAAAGAGACAAAAGATATTGTCGACTAACCTTAGTTCAGTATGTGACCAAGGGGATTTTTTGGATGAAAATCATGTCTGTTGTATTGGAGTATTATCTTTGACGGCATCCCACAAATAATAGTCCAACGGTGTCAAATCGCAGCTCCGAGGTGGCCAAACGATATCAGGTCTGCGGCTGATAATGCGATCTTCAAAGACAGGGCGCAAAACATCGAGTGTAGCTTCGGCTGTGTGGCACGTAGCGCCGTCCTGTTGAAACCAAATGTTGCCAATATGCTCCTCTTAATTTTTTGTGAACAAAAATTTGTTCAACATGGCCCGATAACGATCGCTATTGACTGTAACGGCCACTCCTTGCTCATTTTCGAAGAAAAAGGGCCCAATTATGACTCTGAACCAAAATCCGCACCAAACAGTGGCTCGTTTTGGGTGCACCGGCTTTTCAATGTATGCGTGCGGGTTTTCTGTGCCCCAAGTGCGACAATTTTGCTTGTTTACATACCCGCCAAGATCAAAATGAGCTTCATCGGAAAAGATGATCGGCATCTTCTGTAAGTCGATCGCAGACCCACTTAGAGAAGCGAAAACGCATTGGATGGTCAGTTGGCTTCAACTCCCGAACCAATTGGTCTTTGTATGGCGTCATACCAAGGTCTTTATGCAAAATTCGTCTCAATGATGTCTCCGAAATGTTTAATTGTTGAGAACGACAGTGAATTGATGTTGATGGCGCTTCACGCACACTTTCCGCCGCAGCAGCAATATTCTCGGATGTACGCACTGTTTTTGGCTTTTCACGCTTTGGTTTATCGATAAGGATGCCAGTTTCTTTCACTTTTTTCACAAGATAACGAACATACGGAGCTGACGGTGCTTCTCTTCTTCCAAAATCCGTACGCAATTTTCGCACACATTCTGCAACATTACCATGATTTTCAAAGTAATGTCGCAATATTTCCCAGCGTTGTTCAAGCGTATACACAACCATATTCGTTCAGCGGAAGGATAAAACCAGGGATAAAGAATGAGATACCAATCTTTTTGCTTTGACAGGCATTTTGACAACTAGCCCCTACAAACGCATTGTGTTTGACGGCGTCTTGACTATGTCATTCTGCCTTGTTCCGACGTCTTGACTCTTAAGTCAAAAGCGTCGTTTTTAAAGCGGCCTCTAGACGCTCAATATTATTGTGCGAAATATTGCACAATTTTATTGGCTTGCGGTTCAATATTTTTCCCAATAATTTAGATGACCCGTCATATTTGTATTAAAAGTCAAAAGCGTTGTGATTTTCCGCAATGCATCGCACAATCTTGCAATATTATCTACAGACGAACAATATCAAATATTGCACAATGTTATTAGGCGTCTAGGGGCCGCTTTAATTACAAATGCAACAACCAACCCTTGCGGGGATCACAGGGCAGACGTACGAAAGTTTTCCATCTTGTTAATTTATCTATTCCTATAGTATCTTGCATTTCTCAGAAATTGTCAAAGTTACGTGCTTTCTTTTCTTTCCAGAAGACATTATTAAACATGAAATAAATAGAGTCATGCCTGTTTCACAATGCTACTACACAGCGACGCGACAGCGCAGCTGCAAACGCCGTAGCTGTCAAATCCATATTCATTCAATGGAATTATATGGAGTAAGTCACTTAGGCACGTATGTAGTCGTGGCGCAGCGCTGTAATTTCGAAAATTTGAAAAACTGTCGCAACTACACGGCGTTGTGCCATTTCGAATTCGACATTGGAGGAATACGTTTGATAACTTGGTCTAACCCACCACCTTCTTCTGACTTTTGTTTTCGCTTTTAACTTTTTATAAGCTAAAGCAGCCGCACATGTTAGCAATAATGTTTTTTTTTCAAATTATTTTGATCCATTTATGAACTAGTAAATTCAGTTTCAATCTTCGAATTTTTTACTGATGCCAACTTCACCCTATAGAACTCACCTCCAACTTCACTCACAGAAGTAACCGCGCTGTCAAAAAAAACGCCGATGAAAGTAGCTCCATTGTGTATTGACTGAACGACTTTACAACCACAGCAAACGGCAGCGTTTGTAGTTGCGCTGTCGCGTCGCCGTGTAGTAGCATTGTGAAACGGGCATCACTGTCTGAGAAAATGTTCAGAAAGGAAGCCACACCACACAAAATACGTCCTGTTCTTGAAAAAAAAAAAAAAACTTGCATGGAATGCGAAAATCAACAAATTTGAACTCGCATTGCAAAAATTGTAACGGTAAAAAACAGCCTGCTACATAACGTAAAGAACACCAGGGGAATTCCCGAAGTTGTGTGAACAAATATATTTTCTTCAAACTATGACACATGTATGTGTGAATTGAATAATCTGTCCGAATAGTAGAGGTAAAATTCTGAAAGTGTCCGAAATGTAACAGTGTCCGGACTACCGGAGTGTCCGAACTAGTGAATGTCCGGACTAGCGAGGCTGTACTGTACTGTATACAATCACCCGAAGCACTACTATTATTTTGACCGGAAGAAATCCACACGGAATATCCTGATTCCTAGCTCGTTTTGCTCTATCTGTTTTTGGTTGTGTTGGTGTTTCCGGATTAGATGGAGCTGGACTTTCGTGACTTACATAACTTCCGCACCATTGTGGCGCTCCATCTCTGCTCTGATTATCTTTAACACTAGTGGGGCGACCTCTTTTCCGTGCAACTACAGCTTTGCCGCATTTGCATAGGTGTTCAGAGATGGCTTGCTTAAAATCAAATAGAGCCATATGTATTTCTGGATTATTCCTTCGTCATAGTACCCAAGCGTTGACAATACACATATCCACCATATGAAAAAAAACTTCTCTTATACCACTTCTTAGAACGCAACTGAATTCTGTATAAACCCAGCATCGAATCTAATAAGTCGACACCTCCCATATGCTGATTGTAAACCCTAACAGCTTGAGGGCAGTTTATATCCTTAAATCGTTTTTCTTTTCTAAAATATCTTTGTTTTGTAGTTACTGGTTAACTTCCAACGTAAGTTGAAAGCATATGAACTGGTTTGTTATCAAACCAAGTGATGGCACTCACCCGGACTCCTTCAATGTAAAATCCACGGCCGTATTTTTTTCATTGCCTTTTCCGAAGGCATTTCAACATTGGGCACTCTGTTTAGACGAACAGTACCTAATGGCAAAAGTCAATTTTTTGTAAGATGTACCTGCAGTTTGGGAATTTATGAGTAACAACATTTCCACTAACCCCTAAGTCGGGAGCGCCATCAGGACGAGTGTTGCTTTGGTCACCAGCGAAGATATCGAAATCGTAACTAAATCTTGACACCCCACTCAGAACTTGATTTTTGTAGCCCCACTTATGAGGTTTTGCAGGATTATATTGCTTCAGGTCATGTCGAACTTTGGTATTATTTGTTCATCAACTGCTAAAAACTCTTCTTTTGGCACGAGCAAAAGTTGCTGCCTGATCCCGTCCAAAAGTGGTCGCACTTTAAAAAGCTTATCATGTCCTAGAGTACCTGCCGAATGGAATGAAATTGTTGCTATCATTGAAGTGCAAATGCTTTTTTATGGTTTCAAATCTATTGCATGTCATCAATTGATATACAGTGGGTTGTCCAATAGTTTTGTTCCAATAGTGACGTGATGCAGGTAATTTCACTATTGACATGAAAATTACCATTCCGATGATCTGCTCCATTTCTTGTCTAGTTATGCTGGCTGGTTTGTTTATATTGTCTTGTACAGCCTTTAGATTGGATTGCACTACTATAGTATCAATAAGATCATTGGAAAACAGAAATAAGAAAAAATCTGCTGGTGACTCAAGCTTTTCCAGAAAATCCGGTAGTTTTGTTATTCCCGTGAATTTGAAATTATTTTCACCATAGAGCTCGAGGTTTTCAATTGGGTTTAGGTCCGGACTGCGCAGGCAAGCCAGTCGAGCAAAGAAATACCTCGGATGTTAAAAAATTCGTTTGTAAGCTTGGATGAATGGATTGCCGCGTTGTCTTGTTGGAATATCCAGTCATCTCCAGCAACTTCTTCACCAAAGTCTATAAGCACCGCATCCAATAGTTCTACGTACTTGGAAGAGTCCATTTTTGTCGAAATGAAGCAGATTTGACTCTTGGCAACGCATGCTATAACGGGCCAAATCATGACTGTTCCTCCACCAAAGTTTCGGGACATTCGCGTCTCTTTTTCTCTGCGCTTGTCATGCCAATATCTTTGACATCCATCAGGACCGTCTAGATTGAACTTCTTTTCGTCGGAAAATATAGCTTTGGTCCATTCTTCATTCCAAAATTGGAACTTTTCCGCAAACTCCAATCTAGCCCTTTTGTGACGCATTGTCAGCCTAGGTTTTGGGATACGTTTAATGTATTCCAAGTTGGTATCAGCTTTTAAAATTTGTTGGATGCGTCTCACTGATACGTTGAGATCAAGAGAACGTCGGATATCTGAAGCGCTGTTTGATTTGTTTGTCGCTAATCTCTTCATTTCCCGAATAGTCCGTGTGGAAAGAACAGCTTTTCTTGCGGTACTCTTCTTCCCATAATTTTCTCCTAATTTTAAACAGTTAATGACAGCTGTCTTACTTCTGTTCATTCGAGCAGCAATATCTCTGGTTGTCATTCCCGATTGGCGACACATGACAATTTCGACCTTCTCTTTCTCTGTAAGCTGCTTACCACGACCCATTTTTAAACAACTTTTATAAATCTATTAAATTAAATAACGCAAATTAAAGTAAAATGTTCGCAGTTCACTTACACATTGTGGTCTTGTCAATATTTCGCACTAGAATGCGGTTTCGTTTCTTGGATGAACCCGAAAAAAATCCTAAAAATGCTATCGAAAAACGCAACAACACATGACACTCCAGCAATAGTATGAGTAAAAATCTGATAACAATGCAAACGGTCTCACAACTATTTTATTTAAAACGCAAAAGCTGCATTTTACATCGTGGTCTTATCATTATTTCGTGTAGTGTATAAGGGTTTGTATGCAGTAGAGGGTTAATAAACCGTTGCATATTTGACGAATTTGCACGACAAAAAAAAAGTGTGTACACACAATCGTAAAAAATATGTTGTGCTGTCATTTTATAACTGTTTTTTACAGTAAAAGGGGCCCATACACGACACAGACACGTCGTTGCAACCAATATACAGTGTTGTGCAAAAAAATAACAACAGTCGAGTGGGAGACCTTGCTTTTGAATTTGAAAAATAAACTTGAGTAAAATTGTTGTAATTATTAAATAATTTTTTTTTTTTTTTTTTTTTTTAATACTTTTCTAAACAAAATAATATGTACACTATACAAGAAATGAAAATATTCTTTAAAAAAAAAATGTTAAAATAATTGGACAAAATATTAACGAAGGCAAATAAGGATATCAATATTTGATTGTATTTCCTTTGCTTTTTAATACAGCGTCACATCTACGCGGCATAGAGTCAACGAGCTTTTGGCAAAGTGTGTTTCGGATATTATGCCGAATTCTTTGGATATTTTGCTACAGCTCGAGCCTGTTTCTTGGTTTTGTGGTCTTACTTAGCTCTCTCTTAACAAATCCCCATACATTTTCTATGGGATTAAGGTCTGGGGACTGTGCTGGCCATTCAAGAACTTGGATCTTCATGTCTGCGAACCACTTTTTCGTTACTTTGGCCGTATGTTTATGATCATTATCCTGTTGAAACAACCAATGCAACGGTAAATTGTCTTCAGCGAAGGGATACATAACTGTTTTTAAGATCTCAATGTATTTTTCCTTGGTTAGAGTCTCTTGTATCCAGTGAATAGATCCATTCCACCATGATAGTGAAAGACCATAATATTCCCCCCGCCGTGCTTAACGGTTTTCACCGAATATTTTGGATCAAATTCTTTTTTAGCCGGCCTTCTAACATACTGTTTTTTACTATCTGGCCCAATCAAGTTGATTTTGGACTCGTCTGACCAGAGTATGTTGCGCCACTTCTCAACTGTTTTATGTTGATGGCTTTTGGCGAAATTGATTCGATCCTTGATGTTCTTTTTCGATAAGGGATGACGTTTTTTTGGAATGTAAGCTTTTAAGTTATATTCTATGTCTTCGTCTGATCAAGGAAGTGTCAGATTTGATTTCCAGACGCTCTGCAGTGCAATGTTTTTTACGACCCAAATTGATCCTCAATACTCATTGTTAAACTTATCAATAAAAAAACCTAAAACGAATGCCTTTGCCAATGTTAGTCAACCGAGATTGCTTCTGTTCTTATTATTTTGCACAATACAAAAACGACCGTCTGCTACAGAAGTCTCCAGATTACTGGAAATAATAATGTTGAAGCAGTTGTCACGCTGATAATTTACCGTTAACTTAAAAACGAAATCAGAGCATAGTCGGAGTCTACACGAGGGCTAAAATAAGTGTAAAAGAGAGGGTAAGTGAAACAGAAATAAATTGGCACAGTCACGCGCGGGTAGCTACTTCGTGGTTTTTTTTCCATTTCCTTATCTCCTTTTCTTTGTTTTGCGATGTCGCTTCACTCCTGTTTCTGACTTGGAAGTGTACGTTTGGATACCATTCTTACTTTTCAAACATCAATGTCAAGAAACAGGCACGCGCAGAAAAGCTCCGTGTGGACGAGTCCTCAATTTGGAACGTAGGTTCAAAAGAAAAAGGCGCAAAAAGAAAGCCCTCGTGTAGACTCCGACATATGAAATTGTTTTATTTTGCAACTCAACAACTGTAAAATGAACGGTGACTTGGAAAGCAACGTGTGTTCTTATTATTTTGCACAACACTGTATTTTGTTGTTGTGCACATGTCTGTGTCGTGTGTGTCCATGTCGACTGTTTGCAACGACCGTCTGCGTGAATTCAATTTTTTTTTTTTTTTTTTGAATTTTTCGCGGCCTGCAACGACATGTCTGTGTCGTGTGTGGTGAATTTTGCACAGTCGAGCGAGAAAATTCACGTCGTAAACATGAACAAAAACAATGAAAGACAATTCTGCGTAGAATTTTTTAGTAATTTATAAAAGTTAGCCGGTTTTGTGGCATTTTAAAAGTGCTGATCAAGGTCACATCTTTTTTCAAACCATTCCTTGCTCCAAATTCATTTTTTTTTTATCCTAAATTAGGATTGAGAGCACGTTTCAAAAATTTTGCGATCGACATGTTTTCGCGACACGACATGCAGCATACAAAAATAAAATTTTGGTTAGAAAAATATATCAAGTGGACTCTCGTGATCGACCAACACGACATACGAGCTCGGATCGAGGAGAAAATTTTATGTAAACGCTAGCAGACTCTCGTGATCGACCGACACGATATACGAGCTCGGATCGAAGAGAAAATTTTATATAAACGCTAGCAGACTCTCGTGATCGACCAACACGACATACAAGCTCGGATCGAAGAGAAAATTTTATATAAACGCTAGCAGACTCTCGTGATCCACCGACACGATATACGAGCTCGGATCGAAGAGAAAATTTTATATAAACGCTAGCAGACTCTCGTGATCGACCAACACGACATACGAGCTCGGATCGAGGAGAAAATTTTATATAAACGCTAGCAGACTCTCGTGATCGACCAACACGACATACGAGCTCGGATCGAAGAGAACATTTTATATAAACGCTAGCAGACTCTCGTGATCGACCAACACGACATACGAGCTCGGATCGAAGAGAAAATTTTATATAAACGCTAGCAGACTCTCGTGATCGACCAACACGACATACGAGCTCGGATCAAAGAAAATTTTATATAAACGCTAGCAGACTCTCGTGATCCACCGACACGACATACGAGCTCGGATCGAAGAGAAAATTTTATATAAACGCTAGCAGACTCTCGTGATCGACCAACACGACATACGAGCTTGGATCAAAGAGAAAATTTTATATAAACGCTAGCAGACTCTCGTGATCGACCAACACGACATACGAGCTCGGATCGAAGAGAACATTTTATATAAACGCTAGCAGACTCTCGTGATCCACCGACACGACATACGAGCTCGGATCGAAGAGAAAATTTTATATAAACGCTAGCAGACTCTCGTGATCGACCAACACGACATACGAGCTTGGATCAAAGAGAAAATTTTATATAAACGCTAGCAGACTCTCGTGATCGACCAACACGACATACGAGCTCGGATCGAAGAGAAAATTTTATCTACAATTTCTTTGCGTTGAACTCTACGGAACTTCAAAATTTTTGAAACGTGCTCTCAATCCTAATTTAGGATATGGTCGTCAGAGTCGGGGCGAGACTCTACGCGGCTTTTTTTTTTTTTTTTTGTTTCTTTGTCAAAGCAATGATAAGCAGTATCCGCCATTTTTCGGACCCGACGTATACGACTATACGACGAAACGATACAAACTAATGTCTGCGCCGACTGTCTGCACCGTGTATGGCGAAGGGATGCTTGCACAGACTTAAGGTTAGCAACGACGTGTATGGGCCCTATAAGGATCATAAAAGGCAGCCCAGACAAAAAAGAGACCCTTATAAATTTAGTTTTATCTTTTACTACTCCTATTATTTTGACCGCCACTGTACATACCTCGGCCTTGTTTTCTATGTTTATTTGCTACTTTTACCCTCACTATCATGCTTCCTTTTATTGAAATCCATTTCCAAGATGATTTAATGAAGCGACTGAATTGAGCAGTAATTTTTGTACTTATAAGTTCGGAACCGATAGCCCATAGTACCTAGTGGCAATAAATAGTTTTGCATTAAATCGATTTAAAATTGTACTACACACACCCATTCATTCAATGTATATTTAAGAAAATACCTTTTTGGCAAAAAGATTCTTCTCTATCCTCCTTTACATATATGTCAAATCCTGTTAACCAAATAAACTGAACAATTAAAGAACTATCTTTGAAAAACGGCTCCTAGAATTGTTAGTTTGTTTTTTTTTTTGGTTTTTTTTTCGTGTTGTTTTCGAGTTTATGGAGCATATGCTTCCTCTGGGTTGTGTTGACGTAACAATTTCCAGGGTGCAGTATACTCCAAAATGTAGCCACGATAAAACACGTTATATTTTGCAGAATCTATTTGCTAAAAAGGTAAGCAAAGAACTGGTGGAAACAACGAAGTAACGACGTTTTTCTCTTACTCCTTGCAGGTATGAGGGTTGGCGTGGATTTTACAAGGGCATGCAGGCTAGCTTGACTCGGGTTGTACCGGCTACAATGATTACATTCGTCACATATGAGCACACATCGCGATATCTATTGAATCGGAGCAAATTGAGAGAGTTGGCAAAGCAAAGTGAAGAATATATCGAATGAAGGATATTGCGCATACCACACGTTCCTAAAGCTGCATTTAGCAGCTTTTCCTGTTTTTTGTTTTTTATGTTTAAGTATAAATGTACTCCAGAGAGGAAATAATAAATAGCCGATAGCACAATGTACATTGAAATGGACTGAGAAAATATATAAATTGAATGATCGTTTCCTGAACGTGGTTACAGTGTGTTATTCTCATCGAATTGACGCAGCCATACTCAACCCTTTTTTCCCTCGGGCCACATTCATATGTTTGCTACTTCACGCGGGCCGCAACATTATACATTTTGGGTGATGACCTTTTCGAGGAGTCTAGGGATAAGCATAAAACACGAGCCTTTTACAAGAAAGCCAAGGCCTTGCAGGAGGCTTCAAAAAGGGCACCCAGGCTCTTCGAAACTGCGAGGGTAATCTTGTCACCGACCCACAGGGAATAGTGGATGTATTTAAGCAGCATTTCCAGCAGCTACTTAGCGAGCACGAACAAGAGAGAGCGGTAGGGATCGAGGAAATCCCAGCTCCAGCCGCTGAAGTAGTCCTCCCACCCAGCATCGAAGAAGTCGGCACAGCTATTCAGAAGCTGAAGAATAACAAGGCCGCAGGCTTAAATGGCTAGCCATCAGAGCTCTTCAAGGCTGGCGGCGATGTTCTGCTAGGGAGCATGCAACTGCAGAATTTGGGAAGACGAAAGCATGCCCGACGACTGAAATATCAGCTCTATTTGCCCCATCCACAAAAAAGGCGAACCTACCTCTTGCAAGAACTATAGAGTCATATCCCTGCTCAATGTCGCATACAAGATCCTGTCCAGCGTATTGTGTGAATGTCTAAAGCCGTTTTGCACCGCACTAATCGGCAGCTACCAGTGCGGCTTCCGGCCTCCCCTGGATAGCTATACTGGCACCCGCCAGGTAGTGAACCAATGTGTGCAGCAACCCGACCCCTTGTTCCTGGGGAAAGAGGAACCTGGCCCTCCAGGTTGGGGGTTGCGCTTAGGGCTAACATCCCGATCGCTTAAAACAAAAATTTTGTTCAGAGACAACCAATAGCCTCGGATACGGACGGATTACATGTTGACGATCCCCGCAAACGTCAAAAAGGAAACGAATTTCGGTTCTGCACCTGGAACGTTAGGTCCCTAAACAGACCAGGTGCAGCCGAACAACTGGTCAACACTTTGGACTGCTATAAGGCAGACATTACCGCGCTCCAAGAAGTGCGATGGGATGGGCCAGGCAAAAAGCGGATGAAAAACTGTGATATATACTACGGAAACTGCTTCTTCTTTGGTGGCGTTACAGCCCATGAAGGACCAGAGCCAAGCTTCTCTCAATCACCCATGCTGGGTGTGATTTATTTTTCACACAGGTGAAAGGGACCTACAGTATAATGCCGATTCCGAACGGCGTGAGTCGGGAAGCTTTTTCTAGGCAGGTTGTACTACGGAGGGTTTTGCCAGTACCCCGCCGAGGAGGGACGTCGCGAAATAAACATTCGATGGCGTTGGTGTTATCGGGATCTGAACTCGCTCATCGTGCGTCAGAGTCCAACACACTAACTATTGCGCCACGGCGCCCTCGGAAATTGCTACAGAGAAAATAAACAACGCTTATTCGGATGCGGATTTGTTGTTCGAGGCAGACTCAGGAAAAAAGTCTTAAGCTTCCAGTATGTAAGCGAACGCCTCATAACTGTCCACATCAAGGCCAATCTCGGCATTATAAGCTTACTATGTGTCCACGCCCCCACAGAGGAGAAAGATGACCGACATAAAGACGACTTCTATGATCTCCTAGGCAGAACGTATGCGCAATGTCCCAGTTATGACTCCAAAATCGTTCTAGGAGATTTCAATGCGAAGCTGGGTAAGGAAGCTATCTTTGAACGGGTCATTGGAAAACACAGCCTACACAACACCACGTCAGAAAACGGACTAAGGCCAGTGGACTTTGTGGCGGGACATAACCTGGTAGTAGCAAGTACACGATTCCCACACCTCAACATCCATAAGGGGACCTGGCGGTCTTTCGATCAATCGACAACCAACCAAATTGATCATATTGCGATCGACGGCAGACACTCCTCCAGCATCCTACATGTCCGAACCTTTCGAGGAGCCATCATCGACTCGGATCATTACCTTGTTGCAGCCAAGGTACGGATGCGAATTTCTCGGAACCAACGGAGTCGAGTAAGAACACCAAAATTTAACGTCGGAAAGCTGCAATCGCAGGAGACCGCCAGAACCTTCGTCGATCAAGTCTCCCTCAAGCTCTCTCGGGTCCCGATGCAATCTGCGGAAACCATAGAACAGCGATGGAGTCGTTATCAGAAAGCCATTAGAGAGGCCGCCTCAGATATACTCGGTTTCGAGCCACCACCGTCGAGAAACCCCTGGTTTGATGATGAATGCAGACAGGCCCATGTAGAGAAACAGAATGCATACATGGCCACATTGCATCGACGGACGAGAGCTGCCCGCGAGCTCTATGAACAGAAAAGGAGGGAGGAGCATGCGCTTCTGAGAAGGAAAAAGAAGGAGCACGAGAAGCGCGAGATCGAGGAGATGGAGAGATGTTACTGCAGGAACGACGTTCGAAAATTTTACCAGAAAGTAAAACGAACATGCCAAGGCTATAAAGCCAGAGCAGAAGCCTGCAGGGATGAGCACGGACAACTAGTAGTGGAGTCACAGTCGATGCTGAGATTGTGGAAGGACCACTTCTGCAGACTGTATAACGGCGATGGTAGTCAAAATGCCGCCGTCAGGCAGAGCGAACCATTCACAATGGACGAAGACGAAGGAGAATCCCGTCCACCCGACCTAGACGATGTTCAGATAGCGAAATCTGCTGCTGGAGCAGACGGACTCCCCGCGGAGCTGTTTAAAGCAGCTGGCGATGAGCTGGTTAGGAACATGCACCAACTCATCTGCAAGATATGGTCGGAAGAACGCATGCCCGATGAATGGAATCTCAGTATCGTTTGCCCGGTCCATAAGAAAGGAGGCCCCTATGACTGCGCCAATTACAGAGGGATAAGCGTCCTGAACATCGCGTACAAGATCCTCTCTGCTGTACTGTGTAAGTACCTGAAACCGTTCGTGGACAATCTGATAGGTGTCTACCAGTGTGGTTTCAGGCCAGGAAAATCCACGATAGACCAAATGTTTACACTACGGCAGATCTTGAAGAAGACCCATGAATTCCAGGTCGACACGCACCATCTTTTCGTCGACTTTAAGGCCGCATAAGACAGTGTTTATAGAGACGAGCTATACAGAGCCATGTCTAGTTTTAACATTCCTGCCAAACTCGTCAGACTGTGCAGGATGACTATGGAGAACTCTCGCTGCTCCATTAAGGTCGGAGGTGAACTGACCGACCCCTTTGATGTTAAAAAAGGTTTTAGACAGGGTGACGCACTGTCATGTGATTTCTTTAACATTATTCTTGAAAAGATCGTGTGGGACTCTGCGGCCAATACAAGAGGTAAGATCTACTTCAAGTCCACATAATTGCTTGCCTACGCAGATGACATTGATGTTATTGGACAAAGCGAGACGTCAATGAGGCGTTCGCAAACATTGAAGCAGAAGCGGCTAAAGTGGTAAAGCGGCTAAGGGTAAATGGGGATAAGACCAAATATATGCTGTCATCAAGAAAGACGCGCAACACCGACGTCTCGGTCAGAACGTCACCTTCGGCAGCTATATTTTTGAAGTAGTCAAGGACTTCGTCTATCTTGGCTCGATAGTGACAAGCAGCATTGACATCAGCGCTGAGATAAAACGCAGAATAACTTTTGGCAACCGCTGCTTCTTTGGGCTCAAGACGCAACTGAGTAGTAGAGCCCTCCCTCGAAAAACTAAGGTATCCCTCTTCTTCTTCTTTGATGGCATTACAGACCATGAAGGACCAGAGCCAAGCTTCTCTCAATCGCCAATGTTGTGTGTGATTTATTTTTCACATAGGTGAGAGGGACCTACAATTTAATGCCGATTCCGAACCGCGTGAGTCAAAACGCTTTTTCACGGCAAGTATACTACGGGGGGTTTTACCGCCAGTACCCCGCCGAGAAGGAACGCCGCGAAATAATCATACGGTGGCGTCGGTGTTATCGGGATCCGAACTCGCTCATCGTGCGTCAGAGTCCAACACACTAACCACTTCGCCAAGGCGTCCCTCTACAAAACCTTAATCATCCCGGTCGTCCTCTACGGCGCTGAGGCTTGGACGTTATCAAAACTGGATGAAGAGGCTCTTGGGCGTTTCGAGAGGAAAATTCTGCGTGCAATCTTTGGTCCCGTTTGTATAAGCGGAGAGTGGAGGAGGAGATTCAACCAAAAACTGTACGGGCTGTACAGCGACATCGGCCTGGTTAGACGTCTTCGGATCCAACGTCTAAGATGGCTAGGCCATGTAGAGCGAATGGACATCAACGCTCCGGCCCGAAGAGTCTTCGACTCCAACCCCGAGGGACGAAGCAGCAGAGGACGACCGCATTTAAGGTGGCGCGCACAGGTGGAAAGGGACCTCAACCAACTGGGCGTGCGGCACTGGAAGCGGCTGGCCAATGATCGGGTCGGCTGGAGAGGCTTGTTGGTTGAGGCCCTGGTTCACCCTGAACTGTAGCGCCATCAAAGTAAGTAAGTAAGTATTGTGGGAGTGAGCTCAAGTCAAACCACGCATTATCCTCCGGCTTAATACTCTTTATCTTGTTGGGGATAAATGTGGTTAAGCCAGTATAGATAATGTTTGGGATCATATCAGTTGCGGCGTCCACGTCGGTCGTTGTCGAGGAAGCACAACGACCAGTTAAAGCTCCGAAAGAAGTTGTTAATTCAACTGATATGACACAGTGACCGGACGAGCCTAGAGGAGATAATACATTCAAAGTGTATTTATCAGGTTGAGAGGTAAGAAACAAGTCCAGGGTCTTGGCTGTATGACTGGCAACATCCGGGATACGAGATGGCTCATTCGCAAGCTGGGTTAATTGATTCAACTCAGCGAAAATTTCGACATACCTTCCCTCGGGTGTTGTCTGTCCAGGATGTCGAAGCCACTGAGAATTGTGAACATTGAAATCGCCCGCTATAACGATTTCAGTGCGAGGAAACAGGGAAACCATTCTTTGGATGGAGTCGGACAGTGCATCAAACGAGTGGAACGTGACGTCTCTGTCCAGGTTTGGGCTTTTGTTAAGTATAAGTAGCAGTTTTGGTCAACATCTTCCACATTGCATTACACGTCCAACGCGTTTGATTGTCTGTTCAGAAAAATTGAACTTTCCCAGTTGCCCATTAAGCTTGTCGTTTGTTTTCAGTACTCTATGTACCTTACTGTGGCCCTGCGGGGCACATTGCCCAACAAATATTTTTTTCTAAACTCCCGAGCACTCGCATGCATAGTGTAAGTAATTATGAAAATGCTTACACTTTCCTTGACCAAAGACAGACTGGTTTCAGTTTCAAATGTCCGGCATGGTAACCGCAGTTACCACACGCGAACATAGTGGAGACAATGAAAGCTCTACTCGGCCAGCACACTCGTAGTGTAAACGTCTGCAATTAAAGTCTATAAGCTCGTACTGTAGTAGGAGCACAAAGACATGCGCGATATTTTCCGGGCACACGTTGGAATGTAAACTGGTTTTTGGCGCAACAGTTCCGATGGTCAGTAAGCCATTCACGTTTTGTCTTCAGTGTGAAGTGAGCCGCATGTAAATTGTCCTGAGGCACTATCCCAAATTGGGCTGAACTACTGCATATGTTCTGTAGACACAACTAGCATCTTAATGGTTAGGTGTGCCAGATTTATGATTGTTGTTTCGTGTATCGTGTTATTGTTATTGTCGGCTGGTTGGAATTGGTCAAGACCTGTTTATAGTGAAGTAACACTGCATGTGATCGGTAGTATACTTGTCTATTAAGGGCCAAAGGAAGTAGCCGCTACTACACCCGACGTCTTTCGTTAATAACAATACGTAGGTATATCGTGACTTGTTTGTTGGGACCAATTTACGAAGGACGAAGAAGAAAACAAACAAACAATAGGGCCGTGTATGGAATGGACAAAATGGTGGTGTGTACCGGCCTGCCACTCTCAATGTACAATTAAGTGAACGAAATTTATGATTCGGGTCTTGATCAAATCTTTATTTCAATATATTTCTTAGATCTTGCCATTTCCGCACACCCAGTTGGCTGAGGTCCCCTTCCACCTGTGTGCGCCATCTTAAGTGTGCCGTCCTCTGCTTCTTCGTCCCTCGGGGTTGGATTCAAAGAGTCTCCGCCATCCGCCCAGCCATCTTAGGCGTTGAATCGCCTGACTAGACTCATGTCGCTGTACCTACAGCCCGTAAAGTTCGTGGTTGAATCTTTTAGTCCACCACGAGGAAGCTCTGTGCACTCCTCCCCTGAGAGACAGAGACGATAACACATCATATCATCAATAACTTGATTGATGGAGGGAATTCTTCGCAGAGTCACTTCCAACCGATGGTGAGGCGTACATCCTATTCTCCTAGAAAATCCACGAATCCACCATCCAGACGACGCCTCCATTAGTTCCTGAAACCGAAGCCGCCATTCGCAGACTGAAGTGCGGCAAAGTCCTGGACCCGGACACCTTGCCTGCGGAACTATTTAGAGCAGCTGCATCACAAGTAGTTCTGATTCTACATCCCATCATCGCAGAGACTTGATCTAGTCGTCGTATCCCCAAGAGTTGAAAGGAGGGCGTTATCATCACCAAGGCAACTGAAGAGGTATCACTCTTCTTAACACTATTCAGAAACTGCACGCCACCCTGATACTTCCGATGATCGTACCAACCATTGAGGAACGCCTTCGACGCGAGCCGGCTGGATTTAGACCTAATCGTTCGTGTGTTGTCGCATACAAGATCCTGTCGCACTAATCGGCAGCTACCAGTGCGGCTTCCGACCGGGTAAATCGACTATAGACCAAATGTATATATGCATGATGCATATAATGCCTCGCTGCATAAAAGAACAACAGCAGCTCGTGAGCTCTATAAGTTAAATAGAAGGGAGAAGCACAAGCTTCTTAGAAGAAAGAAGAAAGAGCACGAGAATGGTGTTACTGCAGGTGTTACTGCAGGCGTGACGTTCGAAAGTTTTATCAACAGACAAAGCGAAAATGCCAAGGTTATAAAGCCAGAACGGAAGCCTGCAGGGATAAGAACGGACACCTAGTTGTAGAACCGCAGTCGATGCTAAGAATATGGAAAAACCACTTCTGCTGACTGTATAACGGCGATTATAGTCAATATACCGCTATCAGGCAGAATGATCCATTTCTAATCGACGAAGACCGCAGAGAACTCCGTCCCCCTGACCTCGACGAAGTTAAGATCGCCATATCGAAGCTCAAGTCGAATAAAGCGGCTGGCGCAGACGGACGGTTTACTGAGCTCTTCAAGGCAGCTGGGGATGACCTGGTTAGGAGCATGTACCAGCTCATCTGTAAGATATGGTCAGAGGAAAGCATGGCCGAGGAATGGAGTCTCAGCATCGTATGCCCGACCCACAAGAAAGGAGACCCCTCTGATTGCGCCAACTACAGAGGAATAAGTCTCCTTAACATCGCCTACAAAATCTTTTCTGCCGTTTTGTGTGAACGCCTGAAGCCCTTTGTAAATAAGCTGATAGGTCCTTATCAGTGCGGATTCAGGCCAGGGAAGTCCACCATTTCAAGTCGACACTCACCACCTATTTGTCGACTTCAAAGCCGCATACGACAGCGTAATTAGAGACGAGCTATACAACGCTATGTCTACCTTTGACATACCTGCCAAACTCGTCAGACTATGCAGGATGACTTTGGAGAATGCTCGCTGCCCCGTCCGAATCGGTGAACATCTTACCGATAGTTTTGATGTTAAAAAAGGATTTAGGCAGGGCTATGCGCTGTTGTGTGATTTCTTCAACACCATATTGGAAATGACTGTGCAAAAATCACTGGCCAATACATGAGGCACAATCTATTTCAAATTCCCGCAACTCCTTGCATACGCCGACGATATTGACATAATAGGCAGATCACAGCGAGATGTCAATGAGGCGCTTGCGAGTATTGAGTTCGAGGCGGCGAAAGTTGGTCTGGCGGTAAACGAGGGCAAAACTAAATATATGCTGTCATCAAAAAAGGACGCTCACCACCGACGTCTTGGCCAGAACGTTTTTATTGGCAGATAAGTTCGAGATAGTTAAGGACTTCCTCTCCCTTGGCTCCGCAGTGACCTGGAACAACGACATCAGTTCCGAAATTAAACGCAGAATCACTCTTGCCAATCGCTGTTTCTTTGGGTTCAGAAGGCCATTGAGTAGTAGAGCCCTCTTCCGAACGACAAAGCTGACTCTATGTAAGACCCTTATCACCCCGATCCCGCGGTACGGAGCAGAAGCATGGACACTATCAAAAGCGGATGAGGAGGGCCTTGGTCGGTTCGAGAGAAAGATTTTGCGCGTGATTTCCGGGGTTCAACCACGAACTTTACGGGCTGTACAGCGACATGAGTCTAGTCAGACGTCTATGGATTCACCGCCTAAGATGGCTGGGCCATGTAGAGCGAATGGACACCATACCTCCAGCCCAGAGCTGGAGCGGCCGCACTTAAGATGGCGCACACAGGTGGAAGGAGACCTCAGCCAACTGGGTGTGCGGCAATGGAAAAGGCTAACAAAAGATCGTGCTAGATGGAGGGGCATGTTGGTTGAGGCCCTGGTTCACCCCGAACTGTAGCGCCCGTTAAGAAGAAGGAGGTGTCTACACTCTGTTTATGTATCTAACAACCATTTGTTTCGGTCTCAGCAAAACTCTCTTGATGATAAAAGATTGATCGTCCGAGCAGCCGCTGAAAATCACTTGACCAAGTTGTTTGCCGATAAACCACGGAAGAAACATGGTAAGAGGTCGTAGATGATAGTGGCAAAAAAAACCAACGAATTCGTTATACAAATGAGAGGAGCCTTTAGTGATGGACAAGCAACCTGCGGTCATAGTCCGTAACTGGTTGGCACTCTGTTTGACTAATGTCATCCGATACAGATATCTTGTTCCGGGTCGGAAAACATGCATATGTTATCGCTTCCAATCCGAGTATGTTCACTGCTAAGGTGACAGGTTGAAAGTGTGACTGCAACGACAGTGCAGCAACCGGAAGAAGAACTGATATGGAAATAGATGGCCAGAAGCACGCCAATTAGTCTTTGTTCACTTTTAACAATATTGGTAATGAATTAAAACAAAAGCAATTAGCTCCCCTCAGAGAGCTTAAAGCGAAAGTAATGCCGACTGGTAATGAAAAACCTTAAGAGAAACAATACGAAACCTCCCCCCTAATTGGAGCTTGATGGAAAAGCTTTAGCCGTGTGGTTCTCTTTCGTCCATCCGTCGACGACAGAGAGCAATAACCAGAAAAGCTAGAAGTCAATGAGCTTAGTATATGGAGCGTACTTGATACGTACAATCGACTGAAGACGGCGACAAAACCCAAAACACTGCTGGAAAGGAGTCAGAGTCACCAAGTCACCAGCCATATCGCCAGCGTATTTGTTTTTGTTCGTCGAACTGTGTTGGATTTTGGCAGTTTTCCCAGCCTTACTGCTGTGACAGCATCTCGTCGTTGTGGTCGTCGTCTGGAATTGTAATTGCAATCATTGCTCGTGCAACTATTGTGTTTTAGTGTTTCTGTTCCTTCTTCACTGTCCCACTAACTGAATTGTAGTCAAACAAGTGCGCGGCACTCGTTTTGGAAAAAAAAAAAAACCAAATGAACTGTGACTATAGCCCTTTGGCGGTATGCCTAGTTGATTTCAATTAGTGATTTTGTTTATCGTGATTTGTCGTCAATTTTATATCTCAAGTAATAAGCCGTCCAGTAACCCCAATGAAATGTGAATTAGTTTCCCCCCTCAATCGGTTTTTTTTTGTGAATTTTTACGTGCCATTCGCGCCGGGTCCAAATTGACATCGGGCACAAAGGCTAATTGAGTACAGCAGCCAGTGTATGCAACAGTACTGTGGAATAATCTAGTATAGATTCTCGTATCTTGATTACTGATTATATGAACTAACCACCATGTGGTATTAGATGAATTCATTGCATCGAGACGATAGTGCGAATAGTGGCGATAACGACAGTGTGCACACATGATGAGTAATCAGCTAGAGTAAAAGTTGAAAAATTAATTACGGAAATGTGTTTCGATTCCAAGTGGCCTTGAGGTTTGATAAAAAAAAAAAGAAGAGGAAAAGAGTACGACTTCCAAAAACAGACCCTGATAAGACGGAACACGTATGAATATCCGAGCGAAGAAAGGAAACTACGGAACCGACATTCGAATTTTATGACAACAACCATTATCCAGACACTACCAGTACCAGTAGAGAGCAGAGAAGAACACAACACCAATCCTCAGCATTTGCATAGTCCAAGTGAATCTACCGTCCTCGAAACCGATTTTAAAACAAACACTACATCCTGTATATGGTGTGAGTCTTGGCGACATCAGTCGAGTGCGAATCGGTCGAGCAGTAGTTTGTTTAAGCATTTCGACGATAATCGCCTGACCAGTACTCCGAAAAAGCAATTGCGTCAGGGTGAAGCGGAAGAGGTTCCAGATTTAAGCGATTCCATCATGACGGACACTAAACGGAATGGATTCGCAAGGAATGGGGTATGAATAGCTTTTGCTTTTGTTTTATTATCGTTCCTTTGTCGACAGTTGGATTTAACGTGTTTTTTTTGGATAGAGATTAGATAGTTAAGGTCGTAAAAGAAAATATGTAGCACTCGTCTAATCTGTACTACTCTCTTCCTTAACTACTGTCATTAGTTCGAGTTTCAAATATTTCAAGTTTCCGTACCCGTATACTATGTACACATCCGGGCACAAGCGAATCAATAAGGAACAATCGATACCGATACACGATTACTCAAGGAAACTGCTTTAAATAACTATTTATATCTCAAAAACTGAATTCTCCCGGCAACTCTTCCAAAACAGACTTCGTATGTATATATGTATGTAAAAGATATATTTATAGATCCACATTTGCATGCGGATATCACCGAGTGACGTCGTCCTACTAGGATATAACACGCAAACAGGATAACGATTTCATTTAATTTTCTTGCTACAAGAGAGTACTTTCAACCCCAAAGGCTATACCGAACCATGACGACACAACTAGCCAGAATCATCACCCACTCCCATATGAATTCCATCGTATCTGTGCTTCATTGTACTTTGTCAAACAAAGCACACCCGTACTCGTACTCATACTCAAACTTGTACTCGTACTCATGCTCGTGCTCATGCTCGTACAGTAGCGGCCTTTGTCGTTGCTCCAAATGTGGGGTGTCTGATTGGTGTTGATATAAAACGAAAAGAAAAAAAAAATTTGTAATCGACCTTGCTGGCGATCGAATCACAAACGGGGGAATTAGGAAACTAACGATAACAATAACAATTTGTTATGCTCCATAAGTGCTGCTCTATTGAAGGTCATCGATTGATTCGTTTTCTATGGTAATAGCATTGGTAAGTACCATTGTCGGTCTTGTGATAGTTGTTTGTGCAATGCAATCGGGGGTTTCCCCTTATGGCATAAAGCATAAGCTAACTGACAGATCACGTAAGCATGAGGATGTATCGAAAAGGTAGCGGTCGACTTATCATTTAGCGCTATTAGGACCATTTAAGTGAGGTTTTGGGCGCGTGGCCACAAGACCTGTTGTGGTATGGCGGGAATGTTATTATTTACAGAAGTCATCATCAGCGGGAGGCTTTTTTGGTTTTCTTTCATCATTAGACATACTTACATACATAATTGTTCAAGGCGTCACAGTTCAGGGCCCAGTTGCGTCTTAATGAATCGTCCTCATCAGCTGGTACTATCGTCACTTACTCTTGCATCTACTTTTCCTGCTTTTCTTTAAATGCTGTCAACCAACAAGCCTCTCCAGCTAGCGCGACCTTTTGCTAGCTGTTTCCAGTATCGCACGCCTAGTTGGTCGATGTTCCTTTCGACCTGTGTGCGCCATCTTAGACGCGGTCGTCATCAGCAACGTCGTCCTTCGGGGCTGTGGTGTCCATGTGCACTACACGGCCTAGTCATCTTAGAGGTTGGATATCGCTGTACAGCCCGTACAGTTCGTGGTTGAATCTTCTTCTCCACTCTTAGTTATTTTCCTTTCGAAATTACCAAGAGCATCTTCATCCACTTTTGTTAATGCCCAATCCTCTGCGCCCAAGGTTTTATAGAGGGTCACCTTAGTATTCCGCGAGAGGGCTCTACTACTCAATTGCCTTTTGAGCCCGAAGAAACAGTGGCTGGCAAGAGTTATTCTCCGTCTAATCTTGGCGCTGGTGTCGTTGCCGCTTGTTAGCAGCGAGCCAAGGTTGACAAAAACCTTGACTTACATCAAAGTTATAGTTGCCAATAGTGACGTTTCGGCCAAGACGTCGGTGTTGTGCGTCTTTATTTGACCACAGCATATATTTGGTTTTGCCTTCGTTTACCTTCACACCCACTTTAGCCGCTTCTGCTTCAATGCTCACAAAAGCTTCATTGACGTCTCGCTGCGTTCTCCCAATCACGTCAATATCTTCAGCGTATGCGAGCTAATCGTGCAGACTTGAAGTAGATTGCGCCTGTTGTATTGGCTAGTGAATCCCGCACGATCTTTTCCAGGATGTTGTTGATACATGACACTGCGTCGCTCTGTCTAATTTCTATTTTGACATTGAAGGCCTCGGTTAACTCCTTATCAGCGGAGCAGGGAGAATTCTCCATTGTCATCCTGCACAACCTGATGAGCTTGGCGGGAATGTCAAACCATAACAAAGCTCATTCCTATAGGCACTGTCACTTCTTCTTCTTCTTTTGGCGCTACAGTTCATGGCGAACCTGGGCCTCCTTTAAAAAATCTCTCCAACTGGCACGGTCTTTCGCCAGCAGTGTCCAGTGCCGCACCCATAATTGGTTAAGGTCCTCTTCCACTTGGTTGCGCCACCTTCAATTTGGCCGTCCTCGACCGTCCTCGGGTGGATGGCATTCTCTCTCACGTCCGTCCAGAGTGAATGGTGCATTCCGCAGTCGGAAGAAATTATCTTTTCATATTCTTAGCATCTCTGCACGGTCCGTTCTGGCTTCGTAGCCTTGGCGCGTTCGTTTTGCTCTTTGATAAAACTTCCGAACATCGTCCCTGCGATAACATCTCTCCCTTCATCTAGCACGATCTTTCGCTAGCCTTTTCCATTGCCGCACACCCAGTTGGCTGAGGTCTCCTTCCACCTGTGTGCGCCGTCCTCTGCTTCTTCGTCCCTCGGGGTTGGATTCAAAGACTCTCGGGGCTGGAGCTGTGGCGTCCATTCGCTCTACATGGCCCAGCCATCTTAGGCGTTGAATCCGTAGACGCCTGACTAGGCTCATGTCGCTGTACAGCCCGTAACGTTCGTGGTTGAATCTTCTCCTCCATCCCCCGTCTGCGTTTATAGGCCCAAAAATCACGCGCAAAATCTTTCTCTCGAACCGACCAAGGGCGTCCTCATCCGCTTTTGATAGTGTCCATGCTTCTGCGCTGTACAACAGGACCGGGATGATAAGGGTCTTGTATATGGTCACCTTGGTGTTTCGAGAGAGGGCTCTATTACTCAGTTGCTTTCTGAGCCCAAAGAAACAGCGATTGGCAAGAGTGATTCTGCGTTTGATTTCGGAACTGATGTCGTTGTTCCAGGTCACTGCGGAGCCAAGGTAAACGAAGGCCTTAACTACCTCGAACTTATATCTGCCTATACAAACGATCTGGCCAAGACGTCGGTGGTGAGCGTCCTTTTTTGATGACAGCATATATTTAGTTTTGCCCTCGTTTACCGCCAGACCAATTTTCGCCGCCTCCATCTCAATACCCGCAAACGCCTCATTGACATCTCGCTGTGATCTACCTATTATGTCAATATCGTCGGCGTATGCAAGGAGTTGCGAGGATTTGAAATAGATTGTGCCTCTTGTATTGGCCAGTGATTTTTGCACAATCATTTCCAATATGATGTTGAAGAAATCACACGACAGCGCATCGCCCTGCCTAAATCCTTTTTTAACATCAAAACTATCGGTAAGGTGTTCACCGATTCGGATGGAGCAGCGAGCATTCTCCAAAGTCATCCTGCATAGTCTGACGAGTTTAGCAGGTAGGTCAAAGGTAGACATAGAGTTGTATAGCTCGTCCCTAATTACGCTGTCATATGTGGCTTTGAAGTCGACAAATAGGTGGTGAGTGTCGACTTGAAATTCATTGGTTTTTTCCAGGATCTGCCGTAGTGTGAAGATTTGGCCGATGGTGGACTTCCCTGGCCTGAATCCGCACTGATAAGGACCTATCAGCTTATTTAGAAAAGGCTTCAGGCGTTCACACAAAACGGCAGAGAAGATTTTGTAGGCGATGTTAAGGAGACTTATTCCTCAATGGTTGGCGCAATCAGAGGGGTCTCCCTTCTTGTGGATCGGGCATACGATGCTGAGACTCCATTCCTCGGGCATGCTTTCCTCTAATCATATCTTACGGATGAGCTGGTGCATGCTCCCAACCAGGGCATCCCCAGCTGCCTTGAAGAGCTCAGCAGACAGTCCGTCTGTGCCAGCAGCTTTGTTCGACTTGAGCTTCGATATGGCAATCTTAACTTCGTCGAGGTCAGGGGGACAGAATTCTCTGCGGTCTCCGTCGATTAGAAATGGATCATTCTGCCCGACAGCGGTATATTGACTAACATTGCCGTTATACAGTCTGCAGAAGTGGTTTTCCGTATTCTCAGCATCGACTGCGGTTCTACTACTAGGTGTCCGTTCTCATCCCTGCAGGCTTCCGTTCTGGCTTTATAACCTTGGCATGTTCGCTTTATCTGTTGATAAAACTTTCGAACGTCACGCCTGCAGTAACACCTCTCCAAATCCTCAATCGCGCGCTTCTCGAGCTCTTTCATCGTTCTTCTAAGAAGCTTATGCTCCCTTCTTTTAAATTCGCAGAGCTCACGAGCTGCCCTTGTTCTTTTATGCAGCGAGGTCTTATATGCATCCTGCTTCGCTGTATAAATCCTCCTGCACTCGTCATCGAACCAAGTGTTATACTGATATACTGACAGTATATGGTCACTTAAAACTCCTACCCTATGTGTGCAATTCTAATATGGAACCATAAGTGCATGGAAAAGTTGCGGAGAACTACAACCAACGTGAAAATTCGGTCGGTTCCTCTCGAATCCTATCTGGGACAACCACCCCTGGAGAGAAGTAAACGAAAATCTACGACCCAAACCACTGCACTCCTTTCAGGGTAAATAACTCTTGAACTTGCGCGATCTATAAAAAAACAAAAAATCTGTCATCAGTTTGCCGTCTGGGTCGCTAGCATCAATGACAGCGGCCGTCAGGCACTTCCTCGCAAACTCGCGCCCAAGCCTTGCCCGGGAATGATTTAGAATGACAAACAAAACAACAGTAACAGGGAAAGACTTCCAAGAAATCCTATCTATCTATTTGCTGTCAAGAAGGGCTACAATAGACCCTTATGGTCGCAGTACTAGTGTCTTCCGATTCCTTAAATTCAAATCCACTCAAGTGTTCATTTCAGGGGCCGTTACTGTATGGCATGGGCTTACGTATTACACGTATACTGACTATTAACAGGCCTTAAAAAAATATTTACAACACACATGTCATACATACATATGTGTGTACATACGTATCCATTCACAGTTTCTTCATCCAAAATCGAGGTCTTCATTTAGGTTAAAGCATGTGTCAAGGCGATACCAAATACTAATTGCAAATAATTAATTGAACGAAAAACGCGGTCAAGCCATAGTTAAGTTACGTCAAGGGTTACAACAATCTTTTTCTTCACACGACCATCTACACGTGCTTATGGGATCACTATGTAGTATATCAGTAGAGTGTTGGCTAGTCTTTACGTATAATTATGATGACTAAACGTTTATTCATACACAGTTGGTTGGAATTGGTTGAAACTAGGACACTTTGCTTACGGTTACGACACATAGGTAGTGCTTGGTCCTTTAATCCTAATAGAGACCTGTCGTACCTGCTCTAGTAGGAAGCATTTTCAAGTATTTCTATTACATAATAGCTGCTTGCATCCATATACATATAGGATAGCAGTCTAGCTCCATGTGAGGGGAATTTCGTCAATTCAAAAGCTTTCAATTAGGGTTGTGTGTGGATATGCTATCTAATCAATGACCGATTAGATTAAACTGGCCAAAGTCAATGAAATCAGACGGGTAACCTGTGTAGGGTTAGTGGATTGAAATTTGTTGGCATTGACTTTCATGTGTCACAACTTTATTAAAAGGTATTTCGTGTGACTCATTTCGACATGCCACAAGTAAATGAAACTCTTCGAGATGGATTGAATGAAGGGAATTTCACCCAATCGCAGTGCAAATACACATTCGCCTCTAAATACTCCTACATGCGCCTATCTATTTGGGTTGAATCGTCGTGTCATGCGATTACACATTACGCATTACCGTCAAATCACTCGAGTCATACTTATTCGACAGATAACAATGGAAACGTATTGATGGCTTATAGCCTATACTCGTACATTGTATTCAAAATCAATATTGTTTTACGTTTTTGCACAATATTTGTTCTAGCTGATCAGAAAACAAACTTTGGATTTATGTTGTGACCCCTCCTTGAGTTAATTGCGTATGTAATACAGATACACGTTGATTGGAGCAGTTGACAACACGAGTGTATCACTTTGAGATAATTGCTTTAATCGTTTTTCTTTTTTTTTTTTTTGTGTTATATAATCTCTGGAGGGAACAGATCAGTGAGTCAATTCGTGTTGAGGGTTGAACGATCTTCATTGATCATTTCCAAATGGAAGACTCATTAACTGCTGCTTACACTTCTGAGCGCTGTTAAAACAAGTAAGGGTCCGCCAAATAACTTTTTTTTTTTTGAAAATGCTATAAAAAAAAAAACCGGCCAAGTGCGAGTCGGACTCGCGCACGAAGGGCTCCGTACCATCTGTATACATAAATATGAAAGAGACTATGTACATATGTTACCTCATCAAATGACAGATCTTGGTTGCAGGCAGGATTTTTTGGATGAAAATCATGTCTGTTGTATGGGAGCCCCCCTTAAATATTCATTTTGTTCTGTTATTAGTATTTGTCGTGGTAGCGGCAACAGAAATACATCATCTGTGAAAATTTCAGCTGTCTAGCTATCACGGTTTATGAGATACAGCCTGGTGACAGACGGACGGACGGACAGCGAAGTCTTAGTAATAGGGTTCCGTTTTACCGTTGGGTACGGAACCCTAAAAACAAAAAACTACTGAATATTTTCTCAAATTTCTTTTTTTATTTGAAAGTACAATCCTTCCGGTTAATAATGGAAAATAATTTCATTCAAATGGCTGCCTCGACTGGCCATGCAGTAGCCTACACGATCGGTCCAACTTTTAAGCACATTATCGATTGTGTGCAGCTGTATTTCACCAATGGCTTCACGAATATTGTCCTTTAAAGCGTCAATTGTCTCTGGCTTGTCGGCGTAACACTTATCTTTGACGGCATCCCACAAATAATAGTTCAACGGTGTCAAATCGCAGCTCCGAGGTGGCCAAACGACATCAGCTCTGCGGCTGATAATGCGATCTTCAAAAACAGGGCGCAAAACATCGAGTGTAGCTTCGGCTGTGTGGCACGTAACGCCGTCCTGTTGAAACCAAATGTTGCCAATATCCTCCTCTTCAATTTTTGTGAACAAAAATTCGTTCAACATGGCCCGATAACCATCGCCATTGACTGTAACGGCCACTCCTTGCTCATTTTCGAAGAAAAAGGGCCCAATTATGCCTCCGGACCAAAATCCGCACCAAACAGTGGCTCGTTTTAGGTGCACCGGCTTTCAATGTATGCGTGTGGGTTTTCTGTGCCCCAAATGCGACAATTTTGCTTGTTTACATACCCGCCAAGATCAAAATGAGCTTCATCTGAAAAGAAGATTTTTTTGGCAAGATCGTCATCTTCTGTAAGTCGATCGCAGGCCCACTTAGCGAAGCGAAAACGCATTGGATGGTCAGTTGGCTTCAACTCTTGAACCAATTGACTTGGTATGGCGTCATACCAAGGTCTTTATGCAAAATTCGTCTCAATGATGTCTCCGAAATGTTCAATTGTTGAGAACGACAGTGAATTGATGTTGATGGCGCTTCACGCACACTTTCTGCCGAAGCAGCAATATTCTCGGGTGTACGCACTGTTTTTGGCTTTTCACGCTTTGGTTTATCGATGCGGATGCCAGTTTCTTTCACTTTTTTCACAAGATAACGAACATACGGGGCTGACAGTGCTTCTCTTCTTCCAAAATCCGTACGCAATCTTCGCACACATTCTGCAACATTACCATGATTTTCAAAGTAATGTCGCAATATTTCCCGGCGTCGTTCAAGCGTATACACAACCATATTCGTTCAGCGGAAGGATAAAACTAATTATCTGTCAAATCAGACATGAGCTAAGTGTTGCCATTCACGAAATAACCACTACTTGAAAAAAAAAACGTTATATGGCGGACCCTTTAGTTGACGAAAACGACCAGAAGTGGGATGATAAGAACTTTGTACTTTGTGCTAAAGGTTGCTTACCGGTCACCTGTAGTGGCCTGGTGAGCTGTCCTGCTTTCAGCCACCTATACTGGCCTGGTGAGCTGTCGTGCTGCTGGCCATTTATAGCGGTCTGGTCAGCTGTCGAGTTGCCGTTCCTTTATAGTGGCCCGGTGAGCTGTCGAACTGCCGGCCACCTAAATTGGCGTGGTGAGCTGTGGAGCAGCCGGCCACCTATATTGCCCCCATGAGCTGTCGAGCTGCCAGCCACCTATGTATAGTACCTTTGCGAGCTGTCATGCTGCCGCCCTAGTAGGCTGTCGAGCTCCCGGCTACCTGCAGTGGCCTGGTGAGCTGTCGTGCCGCCGGTCACCTGCAGTGGCCTGGTGAACTATCGTTCTGCTGGCCACCTATAGTGGCCTGGTGAGCTGTTGTGCTGCCAGCCTTTTATAGTCTGGTCTGGTCAAGTGTCGAGCTGCCGGCCACCTATAGTCGCCTGCTGAGCTTGCCGGCCGCATATAGTGGCCTGGTCAGCTGTCGAATTGACGGGCATCTATAGTGCCCTGGTGAGCTGCCGAGCTGCCGCCCCCATATAGTGGCCCGGAAAACTGTCGGGCACATATTAGTCAGGTGAGTTGTCGAGTTGCGGGCCACCTATAGTGATCTGGTGAGCTGTCGTGCTGCCGGGCGCCTATAGTGGCCTGGTGACCTGTCGAGGTGCTAGCCACCTACAGGGACCTGATGAGCTGTCGAGCTGCCGGCCACATATAGTGGCCTGGTGAGTTGTCGTGCTCCCGGTCAACAGTAGTGACCTGGTGAGCTGTCGTGCGGCCGGCCACCAATAGTCGCCTGGTAAGCTCTCGTGTTGTCGGCCACCTAAAGGGACCTGGCTATATATCTGCCTGGCAAGCAAATGTGCCTGTCTGTCTATACAGGTTGCCCCACGGGCAGTGTGGCAACAAGCTAGAACGTGTAGGCCTTACTTAGCGGGCGCTACAGTTCGGGGTGAACCTGGGCCTCAACCAACATGCCTCTCCACCTGGCACGATCTTTTGCTAGCCTTTTCCATTGCCGCACACTCAGTTGGCTGAGGTCCGATTCCACCTGTGTGCGCCATCTTAAGTGCGGTCGTCCTCTGCTTCTTTGTCCCTCGAGGTTGGATTCAAAGACTCTTCGGGCTGGAGCTGTGGTGTCCATTCGCTCTACATGGCCGGCTATCTTAGGCGTTGAATCCGTAGACGCCTGACTAGACTCATGTTGCTGTACAGCCCGTAAAGTTCGTGGTTGAATCTTTTCCTCGATCTCCCGTCTGCGTTTATGGGCCCGAAAATCACGCCCGAAAATCTTTCTCTCGAACCGACCAAGGGCCTCTTCATCCGCTTTTGATAGCGTCCATGCTTCTGCGCCGTATAGCAGGACCGGGATGATAAGGGTCTTATATAGAGACCGCTTTGTCGTTTGGGGAGAGGGCTCTATTACTCAATTGCCAGCGATTGGCAAGAGATATTCTGCGTTTGATTTCGGAATTGATGTCGTTGTTCCAGGTCACTGCGGAGCCAAGGTAGAGGAAGTCCTTAACTACCTCGAACTTATATCTGCCTATACAATCCCCTTTTTTTTCTTGAGAAGGTTATGTTCCTCCCTTCTTTTAAGCTCGTAGAGCTCCCGAGGGCGCCGTGGCGCAGTAGTTAGTGTGTTGGACTCTGACGCACGATGGGCGAGTTCGGATCCCGATAGCACCAACGCCATCGAATGTTTATTTCGCGGCGTCCCTCCTCGGCGGGGTACTGGCAAAACCCCCCGTAGTATAACTTGCCTAGAAAAAGCTTCTCGACTCATGCCGTTCGGAATCGGCATTAAACTGTAGGTCCCTTTCACCTGTGGGAAAAACAAATCACACACACCATGGGTGATTGAAGAGAAGCTTGGCTCTGGTCCTTCATGGGCTGTAACGCCACCAAAAGAAGAAAGAAGAAGAAGAGCTCCCGAGCCGTTCTTGTTTTTTTTTTTTTTATTTGTGTAGTGAGGCTTCGTATGCCTCCTGCTTTTCGGCATGTATGCTTCTACACTCATCATCGAACCAGGTGTTTCGTCGTGGTGGAGCTTTAAGGCCCAACACTTCCGTTGCTGTGCTCTTCAGGGCTTGTTTGCACTGGCTCCATTGCTGCTCTAAAAGAGCTAAAACAAAAGCTCTGAGTACCACTAACACTGGCGCCCAACTCAGCATTGCCGGGCAGGAAACTACCTATATCTATGTAGTATGGTATCGGCTAATCGTGGTGGCACTGAACTGGATGTCCACAATCTGGAAAAACAGTGCTGTCAGCTTGAGAACTACGCTGCGACCGTTCTGCTTCAACGTAGGATTGGTACTATTCTGTGGATTCAATACCTAGAAAGTGGACATCATTAAATCTTGAGGATTTGTTTGGCCGAACTGTGTCTTTAACGATCAACTTATCCGAAATCAATCAATTTTGTACTGAACTTCTTCTAGATATGGTAGAGGTTAGGTTAGGTTAGGTAATTGTGGTCGGCATAAGCCACACGTAGGCCGAAGTCGGCCCATTGTGATACCACATGGACATAGGTTTGATTTTCATTTCTGTTGATACCTGCAACTCGATGGAAATACATATGTATATCGAATGCGCATGACTCGAAGTAACCAGCCATAAAAACTGGAAAGCGATACGAACCTTCCGAACTTTTTTTTAACTCCATGAATACCTGCGCTTAGACATCTCTTTCTGTAATTGATATAAATGAGCACATGGTATATCACACGACAACCCATCTCGAGGAAGACTTCTCTCGTGTCCCGACGGTCTCCCATTTATGCCAACCTCTTTGTACCCTTTTGCGCCTTTCACTTTGTCAAGCTTCCTTCGCAACAATTTGGAAAACTCTTTCATCTTCTCTACACAACAAAAAGGCTCTGAGATTGACTGTTTTCCAACTTTGGACCGATTGCTTTATCCTTGCTTGTCCTTTATCCCTAAACTCCAGTGTTTCCACTGTGTATGATTTAATGTCCTTCTAGCTGACATGCTCGCCAGAGAAGGAACGACGGAACGAATAAACATGACACACGCTGGTAAACCAATAGCAGCCATTAAACTAGAGCTAACTAATCAAGCCATAGCTGAGACGAACCTGAGATGGACCCAAGGGTATCCTGCAAACCATGGAACTAATCTACCTAAAACGAACCGACATCAACCTAATCTTTGGTGTCATCACTGGTCTATGTCTTATTGGCAGTCATGCACAAGGAATGACTTCTGTAGGAGTTGTGAAGGCGAAGAGACCTGCCCTGCGTCTGTGCGGTGCTCTATCATATGTAGTAGGAAACGATACCTGGGATGCGACTGCCTTAACGACCTGACTGACGTTCAATGGTTCCACGAATAGGGGGTCGTCCCCCTCGTAGCAACACAAAGAGCCTGTCTGGCCTAGGTGTGTAGTCCCCCTTATGGGGGCTACGAATTACATGCCTTCCTATCTAATGTTGCTCCGCTGCAAACCCATCTTTTCCCCGGCAGCATGGCTTCGTAAAAGGTAGGTTCACCACGACCAATTTCTTAAATTTTTCTCCAAAACGCTTTTAATATTGGAGCAAGTCATCCATTGAATGAAGAGGGAATAGACAGCACAGCTCCGGCCCGAAGGGTCCTCGACTCCAACCCAGATGGACGACGTTGCAGACGACGGCCGCATTTAAGGGGGCGCACACATCTGGAAGGGACCTAAACCAACTGGTCGTGCGACACTGGAAACTACTAGCTGGAAAGGCTTGTTGGTGGAGGCCCAGGTTAACCCCGAACTGTAGCGCCACCTAAGAAAGTAAGTAAGCCATCCATTTATCCATTTTAAAATCGAGGCTTTAGCCTTCCCATTCCAAATCATCGCATGGCTTAAATCGTACCTCGAAAATGGCTATTACGGAGTTTTTTTTAGAACCTCAATCTCTGACCCAAGGGTACCGTGGCGCAGTGGTTAGCGTATTGGACTCTAGAGGACAATGAGCGAGTTCCGATCCCGATAACACCAACGCCATCGAATGTTTATTTCGCTTCGGCCCTCTTCGGCAGGTTACTGACGAAACTCCCCGTAGTATACCTGCCATGAAAAAGCTTCTTGACTCACGCTGTCCGGAATCGGCATTAAACTGAAGGTCCCTTTCACCTGTGTGAAAAATAAATCACACACAACATGGGTGATGGAGAGAAGCTTGGCTCTGGTCCTTCATGGGCTGTAAGGCCACCAAAAGAAAAGAAAAGAAACTCGTACAAGGCCATGTCTACCTTTGACATCCCTGCTAAGCTCGTCAGACTATGCAGGATGACTTTGGAGAATGCTCGCTGCTCCGTCCGAGTTGGTGCAGACCTGACCGACAGTTTTGATATCAAATAAGGATTTAGGCAGGGCCATGTGCTGTCGTGTATTAGAAATGATTGTGCAAAAATCACTGGCATAAATCCTCACAGCTCCTCGCTTACGAATGACATTGATGGTGGCGAAAATTGGTTTGGCAATAAATGAGGACGCTCACCATTGACGTCTTGGCCAGAACGTCTGTATTGGCATATATAAGTTTGAGGTAGTTAAGGACCTCGTCTACTTTGGCTCCGCAGTGTCCTGTAATGACGACATCAGTTCCGAAATCAATCACAAAATCACTCTTGCCAATCGCTGTTCATTTGGGCTCAGGAGGCAATTGAGCCCTTTCCCATATGACCAAGTTTACTCCATTCAAGACCTTCATCATGTCGGTCCTGCTGTACGGCGCGGAAGCATTGACACTATCAAAAACGGATGAGGAAATCTTGCGATTTTCGGTTCTATAAACGCAGACGAGGGATGAAGGAAAAGATTCAACCGAATTGTATGGGTTGTACAGCGAAATGAGTCTGGCGTCTACGGGTTCAACGCCTAAGGCTATATAGGGCGAATGGACCATGCCGCTTCAGCCCGGAGTCTTTGAATCCACCCCCGAAGGATGAAGAAACAGAGGGCGGCCGCACCTAAGGTGGCGCATGCAAGTGGGAGAAGATTTTAGCCAACTGGGTGTGCGGCAATGGAAAAGGCTAGCAAAATATCGTTCAGGTTGGATGTGCATATGGGTTGAGACCCGGGTTCACCCCGAACTGTAGTGCCCGATAAGAAGAAGAAGAAAAACACTTCTAGCGATAAATATACTGCACCATGGCAACACTTCCTGAATATAAAACGATGACAGGAGGTGGAATATAGGCCGATGACAGGAGATGTCAGATGTCGCTAGGATCCACCAGTACGTCCCAAAGGGTCGATCGGCAGTATAAATACGAGTGCGCGGCAGCAGCAGAAAGCATTGCAGCGGTGAAATCGGAACGGTTGAGATAAACGATCTTATGTGCAGCGAGATATTTGAGAGGATTTATAGTGCGAGTTGAATAAAAGTGATAAATGTATTTGGGACAACGGAAAGAAGTTTTATTTAAAGAAGACTAATTAATAAACACGCAGCAATACGTTAAAAGGCCGGTTACCATAAAGGATTGATAAAACAACATTACGGCCGAGATAAATGTCGTAGAAACGTCCTTATTGGTGTCCTAAAAAATGTCGGCAAATGTTGAACGTCTGTAAGATAAGTAGTGGTGAACACTTTAACGATTGCTAAACCTGCAACTTGATTCAACTTCCCGACTTGATTCAAAAACAAATATTTGTGGCCTTAATTTAAACGCAAATTAAGGTCACAAATATTTGTTTTTCCTTCACTATATCTGGTCAACCCTTACTTACTTGGGCAGCGCTACAGTCCGTGGTGAACCTGGGCCTCAACCACAAGCGTCTCCAGCTGGCACGGTCTTTGACCAGCTGTTTCCAGCGCCGCATGCCCAGTTGGTTAAGGTTCCCTTCCACCTGTGTGCGCCACCGTTGATGCGGCCGTCCTCTGCCGTGCCTTCCTTCCGGGGTGGATTCGAAGACTTCGGGTCGGAGCTTTATTTTCCATGCGCTCTACATGGCCTAACCACCTTAGACGCTGTATCCGTAGCCGTACCAGGCCGATGTCGCTGTACAACCCATACAGTTCTTCGTTATATCTTCTCCTCCATACACCGTTTGAACAAACGGGACCGTAGATAGTGCGCAGAATTTTCCTGTCGAAACGACCAAGGTCATCTTCATCCGCTTTTGTTAAAGGGCAAGCCTCTACGCCGTAAAGAAGGACTGCGATGATCAAGGTCTTATATAGTATCACCTTGGTTCTCCCAGAGAGGGCTCTATTTCTCAATTGCCTCCTCTTCCGTCGGCGTACGCAAGCAATTGCGTAGACGTGAAATAAATCGTACCTCTTGTGTTGGCCAGTGATTCTTGCATGACCTTTTCAAGCACGATGTTGGAAAAGTTGCATGACAGCGCGTCACCTTGCCTTAATTCTTTTTTATCATCAAAGGTCTTGGTTTTCTCATTGCCGATCTTAATAGAGCAGCGAGAATTCTTCATTGTCATCCTGCACAGTCGGACGCGTTTGGCAGGGATGTTAAAACTAGACATGGCTTTGTACAGCTCGTCTCTATATACGCTGTCATACGCGGCCTTGAAATCGACGAAGAGGTGGTGAGTGTCAATTTGGTATTCCTGGGTCTTCTCCAAGATCTGCCGTAGCGTAAATATTTGGTCTATTGTGGATTTACCTGGCTTGAAACCACACTGATAAGAGCCGATCAGGTTATCCACAAACGGTTTCAGGCGTTCAAACAATACGACAGAGAAGATCTTATATGCAATCTTAAGGCGCAGTAATAGGGGTCTCCTTTCTTATGGACCGGGCAAACTATGCTGAGATTCCATTCATCGGGCATGCTTCTCTCCGACCATACCCTGCAAATGAGATGGTGCATGCACCTTACCAGTTCATCTCCAGCCACCTTAAAAAGCTCAGCAGACAGACCGTCTGTGCCCGCGGCTTAATTGGACTTAAGTCTTGATATCGTTATTTTGACTTCGTCTAGGTCGGTTGGACGGAATTCTCTTACATCGTCGTCCATTAGGAATGTCTCGTCCTGCCTGACAGCGGTATCTTGTCTATAATCGCCGTTATACAGTCTGCAGAAGTGGTCTTTTCAAATCCTCAGCATCGACTGCGACTCTACTACCAGTTCTCCATTTTCATCCCTGCAGGCCGCCGCTCTGGCTTTTTAGCCATGGCATGTTCGTTTTACCTTACTGTAAAACTTTCGGGCGTCATTTCTGCGGAAGCATCTCTCCATCTTCTCGATCTCACGCTTTCCGTGCTCTCTCTTCTTTCTTCTGAGAAGCGTGTGTTCCTCTCTTCTCTTCTGCTCATAGATTTCGCGAGCAGCTCTCGCCCGTCGTTGCAACGTGGCTTTATATGCCTCTTGTTTTGCTGCATGGGCTTGTTCGCATTGTTCATGGAACCAGGGGTTTCTAGGTGGTGGCAGTTTGAAACCCAGCACGTCTGAGCAGCGTCTCTGACGGCGCTCTGGCAATGCGCCCATTCTTGCTCTATTGTTTGTGCTGCTGTGGGCGGATTTTGAGAGAGCTTGGGGGAGACACGATCGGCAAAGATTCTGGCAGTCTCTTGCGATTGTAGCTTTCCGACGTCAAACTTACGTAGTCCTACTCGACTCCTAAGTATTCTTGATATCCTCATCCATACATTGGCTACAACAAGGTAGTGGTCCGATCCGATGTTGGCCCCTCGGAAGGTTCGTGCGTCGAGAATACTGGAGGAGTGTCTGGCCTCGATCGCAATGTGATCAATCTGGTTCGTGGTCGATGGGGGAATCGCGTGCTTGCTACAAGGAGGTTACGCCCCGCTAGGAAATCGATTAGCCTAAGTCCGTTGTCGGATGTGGTGTTATGGAGGCTATGCATTCCTATGATCGACTCAAATATGTCCTCTTTGCCCAGTTTTGCATTATAATCTCCGAGGACTATTTTTGTGTCATAGCTGGGGCATTGGGCATATGTTCCGTCTAGGAGACCGTAGAATTATTTTTTGAGCCAATCGTCCTTTTTTTCCGTTGGGGCGTGAGCGCATATTAAGCTAATGTTTTCAAATTTTGCTTTGATGCGGATTGTTATGTGGCGTTCGCTTACATCCCGGAAGCAATAGTGTCCAGCCTTCATATGGCCCAAAAATACCCGGGTGTATGCAGTTGGATTGGGCAAATGCTGGGTACTCGTATAGTAAATTCGGCGATGGGGAGAGCAAACGGGAGGGTGAGAGTAAATAAAGGTACACCACAAGGTGGCGTTCTGTCACCCCTCCTATGGCTCCTTGTGGTCGACGGAATGGTCAAGATTCTAGAGACGGAGAGTTTTAATGTCACGGTCTACGCCGAGGACATTGCCATTTTAATCCCTGGAAAATGTCCGCAGGTCCTCAGCGATAGACTAAGCTATGCACTGATGTTAGTGGATAACTGGCTCAAGGGGCGAGGCCTGGGAGTAAATCCGGCGAAAACAGAGGTAGTACTCTTTACAAGGAAAAGGTCTGTATCAAAATACTCCTCACCCCGTATGAATGGTATGCCAAATATTTTGGCATAATCTTGGACTCGAAGCTTAGTTGGAGAGAAAATATTGAGGAAAGAATCAAAAAGGCCTACGTGGCACTGTATTCGTGCAAGGTAGCCTTTGGAAAGACATGGGGCCTCAAACCGAGGTTAGTACATTGGTTGTACACTGCGGTGGTAAGACCTATTCTAGTCTATGGCTCGGTTGTCTGGTGAAAAGCGCTTGAGAAAAAATGTCATCTTCAGAGTGTGTCAAAAGTTCTAAGGGCAGGTTGTCTGGCGGTGACGGGATCTATGGAGTCCACAGAAACCGCGGCTCTTGAAGTTATGCTGAACCTCTCACCCCTGGACATATACTGCGAGAGCGTCGCAACCAGAACTGCGCTAAGACTACAGGAATCCGGTCTCTGGAAAAAGAGTCCTCATGGACATGCGTCAGTTTTGGATCGCTGGTAACGGACTATGTCACCCGACATGTCTCCTGGGAGAGGAGATTTTCTATTAGAATTCCCTCCAGGGAGGAATAGATCGGTGATTTGGTATGCACGGAAAGCGAACTGGCATTCTACACCGACGGATCCAAAATGAATGTTGGCACAGGTGGCGGAGTCTACTTTGAGTCTCGAGATATGGATGCTGTGTCTTCCAAGCTGAGGTCTTTGCTGGCAAGCAGGCGGCGGATCTGATGAGCAGAGAGAATATCTCAGGAAAAAGGATCAGCATCTATGTTGACAGCCAGGCAGAGATTAAGGTTTTGCAGGCAGCATGGATAAGATCCAAACTCGTCAAACTCTGCAAAGGGAAGTTAGAAGAGATATCGAATGTAAATAAGGAGACCCTTTGCTCGGTACCTGGTCATGTGAATATCTCTGGAAACGAGAGGGCGGACGATATGGCTAGGCTGGGATCAAGTGCAAACTTTGCGCAGATCTCAGCTGAGACCAAAGCACCACTCAGTGCGCTCTACAGGGAGATAGAGACTGAGCTATTACGGACTTGGCTCGTCTATGATAAGAAAAGGACGGAAAGTGCTTTTCAGAATTTCTTAGACTCACCAAGACGTCAGTGAACTTATCCTAACACGTGAAATTTGTTCGACTTCTTCCAACTGATTAAAGTCGTGACGTAGAAGCCAATATCTAATTCCCATATCCTGCACATTGGGGGTAAAGTGACATACACCCTTTAGAGGGCAAACGTACTCACTTTACCCCAATTCGTAGCTAGCATGATGTAACCATCTCCTTGAGGACGGAAAACCAATTTAATCAGCGAATAGAACATGTTTATGGGAAATCAATAGTAATCGCAGTCCTCAAGGAGTTACGGCAATGTAATGAGCATTAAAACTGTTCGCAATCTTGACAATCCATACCATACTCTATTCCAAATGTTCATGAAATGGCAATAAAGTGTGACAATAGGAAGCGGCGTCTTTCCCGAATCCGGCTATCTGATGTGAATACCATCGGGAGCATTAATTATTCAATTCATGGGGGTGTTTGCGCAGAGAATGCCTGGTGAATAGAACCATGTAATATGCAGACAACTTCGAACGCGTCACTGGTATCTGATGGAAAGTTTCGTTTTCAAGGGAGAAGTGGCTAGAAAAGGAAGATGACAAGTGACGAAAGATTGTATTCAAATCTTCGGATAATATATGCATACCATAGCTACTGAGCTTCATGTACGCAGTATTTGTTGTCTGGGCTTACCGTCAAGCTTCGGGTTCCAGAAGGCATATTGTCCTTTTAGATCAAGTGTGCAATCATTTAGATTCCCTCATCCCATAGGTATCTGCACCCTATCTTATCGTCGGTCTATTTACTAACCTTTCAATCGAACCGCCTATATTATCGCAAAGGAATGCATCCACCTATATTTCAATAAATCCTTTGTTTTACGAACATGTTTCTTACAAATCAGTTGCAATCAATATAGCGTAAGATGCGAATTGCGCACAAATATGTTTTTATTCGGTCGGCGATTAGATTAGCGTGACGCGGCTGTTCTGGACTATTGCGCAGTGCGGCAGTCGATGGCTGCGTTCTCATTTGCATTCAATAAAACCCATTCTACAACGTATTTTAAATCTATCTTTCTATATGTATCTGCATATATTGAAATGAAAAATGAGAATTGATTGAATGTCGCCCGGATGAATTGAATAGATAGATTTACGCGAAAATATGTGGGTTACGTTATCGTATCTCATAACTAGCTTCGTACTTAGTATTTTAGTTTCTTGCTAGTGTAAGTGAGTGTTTGTTATGCTAGATTAGGGCAACTATGATTGCAAGGCGTTTCAGTGCTTGTCACCTTATTATGAATGAGTCCAGCATTTGTGCGTTTATATATTATTTATTAGAATTAGGTATTGACATCAAAATTGTACTAGGAGTCTTCAAGGCTAAGCTGGGTAAGGAAAGCATATTTGAACGAGTCATCGGCAAACATAGCCTACACGACACCACCTCCGATAACGGACACAGGCTGATTGATCTTGCTACGGGGCGAAATCTCCTTCTAGCCAGTACGCGCTTCCCGCACCTCGATATACACAAAGGCACCTGGCGGTCTTTTGATCAATCGACTACCAATCAGATTGATCACATCGCGATCGACGTCAGACACTCCTCCACTATTCTTGATGTTCGAACTTTCCGAGGGGCTAACATCGACTCGGGCCACTATCTCATTGTAGCCAAGATGCGCTTACGGATATCACGAACGCAACGGAGTAGAGTAAGAATACAAAGTTATGACGTCGGAAAGCTACTATCGCCAGAAACCGCTCGTGCTTTTACCGATCGCGTCTCCCTTAAGCTCTCCAATACACCTCAATCCTCCACGCTATCAATAGAACAGCAGTGGAGCCTTTGCAAACAAGCCTTGAAAAGCTCTGCATCCGAAGTTTTGGGTTTCAAGGCTCCACCACGAAGAAACACCTGGTTCGATGACGAGTGCAGGAGGATTCATACAGCGAAGCAGGATGCATATAAGGCCTCGCTGCATAAAAGAGCAAGAGCAGCTCGTGAGCTCTACTAGTTAAAAAGAAGGGAGGAGCTTAAGCTTATCAGAAGAAAGAGCACAAGAAGCGCGATTGAGGATTTGGGGAGGTGTTACTGCAGGCGTGACGCTGGAAAGTTTTATCAACAGATAAAGCGAACTACCAAGGTTATAAAGCCAGAACGGAAGCCTGCAGAGATGAGAACGAACATCTAGTAGTAGAATCGCATTCGATGCTGAGAATATGGAAAAACCACTTCTGCAGACTGTATTACGGCGATGTTAGTCAATATACCGCTGTCAGGCAGAATGATCCATTTCTAATCGACGAATACCGCAGAGAATTCTGTCCCCCTGACCTCCACGAAGCTAAGATTGCCATATCGAAGCTCAAGTCAAATAAAGCTGCTGGCGCAGACGGATTGTCTGCTGAGCTCTTCAAGGCAGCTGGGGATGACCTGGTTAGGAGCATGCTCATCTGTAGGATATGGTCAGAGAAAAGCATGCCCGGGGAATGGCGTCTCAGCATCGTATGCCCGATCCACAAGAAAGGAGACCCTTCTGACTGCGCCAACTACAGAGGAATAAGTCTTCTTAACATCGGCTACAAAATCTTCTCTGCCGTTTTGTGTGAACGACTGAAGCATTTTGTAAATAACTGAAGCATTTTGTAAATAACTGATAGGTCCTTAACAGTGGCCAGATTCAGGCCAGGAAAGTAAACCATCGAAAAAATCTTCACACTACGGCAGATCCTGGAAAAAACCAATGAATTTCGAGTCGACACTCACCACCTATTTCTCGACTTCAAAGGCGCATACGAGAGCGTAATTAGAGACGAGCTACACAACGCCATTTCTACCTTTGACATACCTGCTAAACTCGTCAGACTATGTAGGATGACTTTGGAGAATGCTCGCTGCTCCATCTGAATCGGTGAACACCTTACCGATAGTTTTGATGTCAAAAAAGGATTTAGGCAGGGCGATGCGCTGTCGTGTATTAGAAATGATTGTGCAAAAATCACTGGCCAATACAGGAGGCACAATCTATTTCAAATCCTCGCAACTCCTTGCATACGCCGACGACATTGACATAATAGACAGATCTCAGCGAGATGTCAATGAGGCGTTTGCGAGTATTGAGATGGAGGCGGCGAAAATTGGTTTGGCTGTAAACGAGGGCAAAACTTAACATATGCTGTCATCAAGGAAGGACGGTCACCACCGACGTCTTGGCCAGAACGTTGTTATTGGCGGATATAAGTTCGAGGTAGTTAAGGACTTCGTCTACCTTGGCTCCGCAGTGACCTGGAACAACGACATCAGTTCCGAAATCAAACGCAGAATCACTCTTGCCAACCGCTGTTTCTTTGGGCTCAGGAGGCAACTGAGTAATAGAGCCCTCTCCCGAACGACAAGGTTGACTCTATATAAGACCCTTATCATCCCGGTCCTGTTGTACGGCGCAGAAGCATGGACACTATCAAAAGCGGATGAGGACGCCCTTGGTCGGTTCGAGAGAAAGATTTTGCGCGTGATTTTTGGGCCTATAAACGCGGACGGGGGATGGAGGAGAAGATTCAACCACGAACTTTACGGGCTGTACAGCCTAGTCAGGCGTCTACGGATTCAACGCCTAAGATGGCTGGGCCAAGTAGAGCGAATGGACACCACAGCTCCAGCCCGGAGAGTCTTTGAATCCAACCCCGAGGGACGAAGAAGCAGAGGACGGCCGCCCTTAAGATGGCGCACACAGGTGGAAGGGGACCTCAGCCAACTGGGTGTGCGGCAATGGAAAAGGCTAGCGAAAGATCGTGCTAGATGGAGGGGCATGTTGGTTGACGCCCAGGTTCACCCCGAACTGTAGCGCCCACTAAGAAGAAGACGATTAGGTATTGAGGGCGTCGTGGCGCAGTGGTTAGTGTGTTGGACTCTGGCGCACGATGAGCGAGTTCGGATCCCGATAACACCAACGCCATCGAATGTTTATTTACTGGCAATGCCCCCCGTAGTAAACTTGCCTTGAAAAAGCTTCTCCACTCACACCGTTCGGAATCGGCATTAAGCTGTAGGTCCCTTTCACCTGTGTGAAAAAAAAAATCACACATCACATGGGTGATGGAGAGAAGCTTGGCTCTGGTCCTTCATGGGCTGTACCCCACCAAAGCAAGCATTAGGTGCGTGACTAAGTCTCGCTTGAGTTGGAAAGGTGCTTTGAAAATTGGTTCAAACGCACGTAAAAAAAAAAAGAAAAAGAAACCGGCGAGTCAGACTCGCGCACGAAGGGTTCCGTTAGTCAGTTAGTTAGTTAGGTGGCGCTATAGTCCGTGGTGAACCTGGGCCTCAACCAACAAACGTCTCCAGCTGGCACGGTCTTTGGTCAGCTGTTTCCATCGCCGCACGCCCAGTTGGTTAAGGTCCCCTCCCATCTGCGTGCGCCACCGTTGATGCGGCCGTCCTCTACCGCGTCTTCCTTCCGGGGTGGATTCGAAGACTCTTCGGGTCGGAGCTGTATTTTCCATGCGCTCTACGTGGCCTAGCCACCTTAGACGCTGTATCCGTAGACGTCGTACCAGGCCGATGTCGCTGTACAACCCGTACACAGCATATCCGATGACGGTCGTTAGCTTGCGGAGTAGATCATCCATGACTATCGACCAAAGCAGTGGTGAGAGGACTCCCCCTTGTGGGCATCCTCTAGCCGCCGATACTGTCACTGAGGCCTCTCCGCATATGGCTGCTATGATACGGCTATTTAGCATCGCCCTAAACCAGTGATTAGTGGGATGTTCTTCGTTATATCTTCTCCTCCATACACCGTTTGAACATACGGGACCAAAGATAGTGCGCAGAATTTTCCTCTCGAAACGACCAAGGGCATCTTCATCTGCTTTTGTTGAGGTCCAAGCCTCTGCGCCGTAAAGGAGGAATGGGATGATTAAGGTCTTAAATAGTGTCACTTTGGTTTTCCGAGAGATGGCTCTGCTTCTCAATTGTCTCTTGAGCCCAAAGAAACAGCGGTTGGCAAGAGTAATTCTGCGTTTGATCTCAGCGCTGGTGTTGTTGTCGCTGGTCATCGTTGAGCCAAGGTAGACGAATTCCTTGAACACTTCAAAGTTATATCCGCCCATGGTGACGTTCTGGCCAATACGTCGGTGTTGTCCGTCTCTTTTAGATGAAAGCAGATATTTGGTTTTACCCTCATTAACCCATCTTAGCCGCTTCTACCTAATTGCTTACAAAGGCCTCATTGACGTCTCGCTGTGTCCATCCAATCACGTCCATGTCCTCGGCATACGCAAGCAATTGCGTAGACTTGAAATAAATCGTACCACTTGTGGTGGCCAATGACTCTTGCACGATCTTTTTAAGCACGATGTTGAAAAAGTTGTATGACATCAAAGGTCTCGGTTTGTTCATTACCGACCTTAATGGAGCAGCGAGAATTCTCCATTGTCATCCTGCACAGTCGGACGCGTTTGGCAGGGATGTTAAAACTAGACATGGCTTTGTATAGCTCATCTCTATACACGCTGAAACCACACTGATAAGAGCCGATCAGGTTATCCACAAATGGTTTCAGGCGTTCACACAATACGGCAGAGAAGAACTTATATGCGATGTTAAGGAGACTTATTCCCCTATAGTTGGCGCAGTTATAGGGGTCTCCTTTCTTATGGACCGGGCAAACGATGCTGAGATTCCATTTGTCGGGCATGCTTTCCTCCGACCATACCTTGCAAATGAGATGGTGCATGCACCTTACCAGCTCATCTCCAGCCGATTTAAGAAGCTCAGCAGACAGGCGCCCGCGGCTTTATTAGACTTAAGTCTTGATATCACTATTTTGACTTCGTCTAGGTCGGGTGGATTGAATTCTGTTATATTGTCGTCCATTACGAATGGCTCGTTCTGCCTGACAGCGGTATCTTGTCTATCATCGCCGTTATACAGTCTGCACAAGTGGTCTTTCCAAATCCTCAGCATCGACTGCGACTCTGCTACCAGTCCTCCATTTTCTCTGGCTTTGAAGCCATGGCATGTTCGTTTTACTTTATTGTAAAACTTATGGGCGTCATTCCTGCTCTCTCTTCTTTCTTCTGAAAAGCGTGTGTTCCTCTCTTCTCTTCTGCTCATAGATTTCGCGAGCAGCTCTCGTCCGTCGTTGCAGCATGGCTTTATATGCCTCTTGTTTTGCTGCGTGGGCTCGTTCGCATTGTTCATCGAATCAGGGGTCTCTAGGTGGTGGCGGTTTGAAACCCAGCACCTCTGGCAATGCGCCCATTCCTGCTCTATTGTTTGTGCTGCTGTGGGCGGATTTTGAGAGAGCTTGGAGGAGACACGATCGGCAAAGATTCTGGCAGTCTCCTGCGATTGTAGCTTTCCGACGTCAAACTTACATAGTCCTACTCGACTCCTAAGCATTCTTGGTATCCTCATTCGTACCTTAGCTACAACAAGGTAGTGGTCCGAGTCGATGTTGGCCCCTCGGAAGGTTCGTACGTCGAGAATACAGTAGGGGTGTCTGGCGTCGATCGCAATGTGATCAATCTGGTTGGTGGTCGATTGATCAAAAGACCGCCAAGTACCCTTGTGGATGTTGAGATGGGGGAATCGCGTGCTTGCTACAAGGAGGTTACGCCCCGCTAGGAAGTCGATCAGCCTAAGTCCGTTGTCGGATGTGGTGTTATGGAGGCTATGCGTTCCTATGATCGACTCAAATATGTCCTCCTTGCCCAGTTTTGCATTAAAATCTCCTAGGACTATTTTTGTGTCGTAGCTGGGGCATTGGGCATATGTTCTATCTAGGAGATCGTAGATTTCTTCTTTGAGTCGATCGTCCTTTTCTTCCGTTGGGGCGTGAGCGCATATTAAGCTAATGTTTTCAAATTTAGCTTTGATGCGGATTGTTATGAGGCGTTCGCTTATGTCTCGGAAACTTAAGACTTTTTGTCGAAGTCTTCCTCGAATAACGAATCCGCACCCGAATAGGCGCTGTTTGTTCTCCTTGTAGCAGTTCCCGTATTAGATGTCGCAGTTTTTCATCCGTTTTTTGCCTGGTCCATCCCATCGCACTTCCTGGAGTGCGTTTATATCTGCTTTATAGCAGTTGAGGGTTTGCTCCAATTGATCGCCTGTATGTATGTATATAAGTTAATATCATAAAGCATTGATTTGATCCGTAAGCGATGTAAACAAGCTGCGCTCAAATCACATGCCACATATTAGGGAAACCGGGAAGTGCGATCGATTTTTGTTGACACAGCTGCGGCTTAATGGCAAAATGCTTTTAGTCGAAGTCAAGTGGTTGCAGCTGCGTCGGCAGATTCGTGCGTGATTTATGGTCTAAGTCCAAAGTCCAGCAAAGGGACGCTGCCGTAGAGCAGCATAACGCTTAGTATATAAGTTAATCTAAGTTCAGCCCAACTTCAGTTCATCATCAACATCAGAGGACTCAGGTTCAGTTCATCATCAATGTCAGAGGACGCAACGGAGTTCAACAGCAGCACTGAGATCGATTGAGTGGACTCCGCGGCTTGGGTGTTTTGAGTAAAGTGAAGTTAGTTAAGTAAAATAGTATATTGAAAGTGAATTTGAATAACAAAAGCATAACTAGCTATATCTTTTTAAAAACTCTCCGTGTCGCGTAATAAAGTTAATTTTTATGTTGGCGTTACAGTCCATGAAGGGCCTGAGCCGATCTTCTCTCAATCACCCATGTTGTGCGTGTGATTTAATTTTCCCATAGGTGAAAGGGACCTTCCCAAAGGTGAAAGGGACCTACAGTTTATTGCCGGTTCCGAACGGCGAATTTCGAGAAGCTTTTCATGACAATTTTACTACAGGGGGTTTTGTCAGAACCTCGCTGAGGAGAAACACCGTGAAAAACACGTTCGATGACATGGCTGTGTCGGGATTCGATCCCGTGTCATCGGCGTCAGAGGCCAACACACTACCCACTGCGCCACGGTGTTCTCAATTGATCGCCTGCACCCGGTATATTAAGGGACCTCATATTCCAGGTGCAGACTCTCAAGTCCGTTAGTCGTTTGCAGGGCTCGTCAGCTTTGTATCCGTCCGTATCCGAGGCTTGTTGTTGTTTCGGAACAAGTAGATTTTTACGTGATAGGGATGTTACCCTTAAGCACAACCCCTAAACGTGGTGGGCCAGGTTCCTCTTTCCCCAGGAACAAGGGGTTGGGTCGCTGCACACATTGGTTCACTACCTGGCGGGTGTCAGGGTAGCTATCCAGGGGGGGCCATGCGGAGGCTGGGTGAGATCGAAGCTGGCGTTTGCCATGTTAAATGCGATCAACTTCTTTGCTCTGTTTGCTCGCCCGAATTCGAGATTCCGCCGTTGCATAAATCATAAGCAGTCTTTCGCGGACACTTTAATGAAACCAGTGCGATGTGGAAGTCAAATTCTCCTGTTCATGCTTTGGTGTCGTCAAATCTCACACAACGGCCCCCCGAAGTTGCAATCTTGATAAGAGAACAGAAGCTCGTAAATAGCGGTTGAGCATGTTGGTGTATTATTTACTCCTTGACGTGAACAGAAAAGGGGATTATCAGACATAAAACCTCTAACCGCTAACTCTTAAAGCTTCATAGGTCTATAAGTGAGGATAGGGGAGTTCAAGAGTTAAGGAAACACGCTAAGTCGGTGGAAAATGAAATACCACCGATGAGACGCAAACATCTATATGAAAATGTAAAGAAACCATGTATCTGCTCTAATTTTGATATTACTACATAGCCCACTAGACGCTTTCGTTTGCTCCCCATTTGACTCACTGTGTGCACGAACCTATGCCCATAAAACGTTTAACTCTTTCTGAAGGACTTTCAGTCAATAAACGTACAGGCGAATAGAATCAAATGAAGTGGATTCCAACCCCATGAGCCATTTACATCACGCTGGCCTAGATCTGTAGATATTAGTTTCATTTTTTTATTTTATTTTCTTCCTTCATTTTCCCTTCCTGATTTGGTGTAATGGAAGAGGGGTGGACCTTTTGAAATGCACGTCGAGGTATGGTTAAGCATGCAGTATACTAACATGGTGTAGATGGTATAGGCTCGCGGTGAAAATAGTAATCCACTGGCAACATATGAGGTTAGGCAAGGTACATAAGGATTTTGATGCGTTCCACTTCTGAAATGAAATGAAAGTATTCATCGTCCTTTGAGTAATTCTGTTGATTAGAAGAGTTCTTCATCAAGATCTGGCTACAGGTCTCGTATAGAAAAAGTCAATTAGAACTTTTTTTTTGTTGAAGGCTTCTGCTATCCTTTGGAGCACTCAGACGCAAATACTGGTCTATTGAACTCCAGACACCTGACATTAATGTATTTTCCCCGTTTACCGGAGAAAAATGAGAGTGAGCTTCAGTGATGTAGAGCTAAGGGATTCGCCCCCAAGGTTGCGCCACCGTGCGCGAGCAAAGGCGGGACAGTCACAGAAAAAATGCTCTGCAGTGTCATCTCCCTCGCAACATGCAGCACAGGTAGGCGTCGCACTGATGTCAAGCACGCAGATATGCTTAACAAAAGTGTAATGGCCCTTAATGACTCCCACAAGACTTCTGCAGTCAATTCTCCTTCAAGAGGAAGTCAAGTGGAATGCTGCGGATTTCTTGCAGACATCAGAGCATACGCGCTTAGTCATCCTGCATCCTGGATAATCCCTCCATCTACGGTTGTGTGTGTATTAAACTCCCAATCGGTAATGTAGGAATTTACCGTGGGCGCAGGTAGACCTAGAGCGGGTTCAGGTCCTGGCAAGCTCACCTCTGAACCCATATTGGCGAGTTCATCAAAGATCTCATTAGTACCTTACAAGCCTTAGTGAATTTAGCCTACCGACTCTGTTCAAGAAGGACTGGGTTGGTTAGTCTCACTTCTTTTCTACTAAAAACTCTAGAGAAGATATAAGGCGCACACATTCGATACAGCTATATCTCAGGAAGGCTGTCGGATAGCCAACATGCCTACAACAAAGGCAAATCAGTGGAAACAGCACTCCACTCACTGGTTAGCACCATAGAAAGGTTACTGGAACAAAAGGAATATACCCTAGTGGTCTTTCTCGATATTGAGGGCGCCTTTTAACAATGTTGAACCATGGGCCGTCACCAAAGCACTGTCTGATCTGGGTGTTACGGGACCAGTGATAGAATTGGTACTTCGCCAACTTCGCTGGTGTCGTTTCAACAAGAATAGTCAGTAGAGGTACACCACAGTGTGGAGTACTCTTCCCTCTGGAACGTGGTGGTCAATGAACTACTACTGTTGCTAGAAAAGGAAGGGTACGCCTTGACCATCTATGCAGATGACATTACTATTGCCGTCACAAGAAAATTTCCCAGTGCTCTAAGCGTAGTTACCTGGACGCAGTACTGTGGATTTGGGGTCAACCCCAAGAAGACTGACCTAGTTTACAAATAAATATAAAATTCCGCCCTTCAACCCATTGAAGCTGGGTGGAACCCAATTAATAATCAAAGAACAGGCTAAATACCGAGGCTTAGTCCTTGACAGGGAGCTGAATTGGAAACCCAACATTCTCGATTGAGTCAAGAAAGCAACCACTGCCCTCTACAGCTGTAAGAAAGTGGCTGGTAAAAAGTGGGGTCTCCAACAGAACATTATGCACTGGCTCGATATAGAAGTCATAAGGCCCATCCTCCTGTACGGCATCATAGTCTGACGAACTGTTCTGGACAAGGCAGTCTATCAAACCTTCTGGGGAAAGTGCAAAGATCGGCCAGCTTATATATAAGCGGCGCGATCAGATCAACCCCCACGGAGGCCCTAAATATTCTACTACATATTCCACCATTGGACCTCTTCACCAAACAAATTACTGTCTGCACGGCCCTACGGCACATAAAGGCCATACTAGCATTCTTAATAACTTCGAAGTACCCATGGGCACAGATTACATCATCCCGCAGAATGTGATCACTGAAAACTTAGAAGCTATCTTTCCATCCAGGGAGGAATGGGCTGAAGGGAAAGTCATACTGAAGGACTCGATTTCCCTCTATACCGATGGCTCCAAGATGGAGACTGGTGTAGGTAGTGGAGTCTTCTCCAAAGAACTTAACCTCAACCTTTCATTCAGACTCCCAAATTACTGCAGTGTGTATCAAGCGGAAATAACAGCGATAACGGAGGCCCTTGCATGGCTCAGGATCAATGTATCCGGTAACTCATAAATCAAAAACATCCCTTAACTGCCGCCTATCTCTGGACGAGATGGCTGAACAGTTCAACATAAAAATACTGTGGGTTCCCGGGCATAGGGATATTCCAGGACTCTGCGCGGCCGACGAACTCGCAAAGTTAGGGTCGAGCACACTCAGTCTTCCGACCCTCGGGTATCTAAAAACACCAATAAGTACCATAGTACCACCAATAAGTTGGAACCATAGGGGCTACCATCCTCCAATGGAATATCGGCTTTACCACTACACAAATCTGGCCTAAGCTAAACTTAGGACGAACCAGGGACCTTATGGCAACCAAAAGAGCAACTTTAAGCACTTTAGTCATCATAGGTCACTGCACTATTGAAAAACACGCCGTCAGACTAGGGCTACCTTCCAATGACTTCTGCCGCGGCTGCATGGATGAGGAGGAAGAGGAATCGATGCACCACCTCCTCTGCTCTTGCTGTTCTTTTGCGACTTTCTATAATAACTTAAGTGAGCTAGCAGATATAATAATAGCTCAACTCTATAGCTCCGTCAGAAGCATCGATTGGTTTCCAGGTAGCGGACCAAGGTAATATGATCCATGTGGTATCACAATGGGCCGACTTCGGCCTACGTGTGGTGTATGCTAACCACTTTAACCTAACCTAACCTAGGGGGTTGGACACAGCTTTCAGTGCAGCTTGGCTGTCACTGCAGGTGCAGATGCATATGCTTTTTCCAATACATCTGAGCTTCACAACATAGTGCATGGCCATTAGGAATACGTATATCTCTGATTGGAAGACAGACGCATATTTTCCTAACGAGAAGTGCACTCTTATGTTTTCGCGCTCAAAGAAAACCCCAGCGCCAGACCTACGCCCAGACCTGGAGCCATCCGTTGAAATGCGAAGACTATCCTTTCCAGGTTCAGTATCCAGCCAGAACCAATCCTGCCGTAATGGAAACTCGACTTTGCAATTACATCGCAGTAGGATAACAGGTGTTAATGTGTCAGAAGGCAGGTCCATGAGACAGAAGTCTCAGGATATTTCTTGCGCAAGTACACTGTTATTCCTGTGCGAGTTGTACCAAAAGCTATTTCTCTTGAGACGAGACATGGCTTTCAGAGCACTACTACTACTTCTCAGGCCAGCGATCCATGGAGGATCTGAGCCTGAGCTATGGCTGCCTTCCATCCTTGACGGTCCCGGGCACGCTGCTTCCTGTTATCAAGACCAAGATGTCTTACATCCGCGATTACTTGGTCTTTATACCGGAGGTTCGGTCTTCCTCTTCTTCTCGAAGACCCTCTCAGCTGGAGCGTTGATGTCCATGTGCTCGATGTGGCCGAGCCAGTGTACTCGACGGATCTTTGAGTTCCGGACTACATCCACATCTTTGTACAGCCCGTAGAGGTCGCGGTTGTGTCCATTCACCTTCCAGAATTTTCCTTTCGACAGAATCCAAAATCAGCTCCGCTGTCCTGCTTATCGTCCAGCTTTCGGCTCCGTACAGCAAGACTGCCAGTATGAGCGTTTTGTAAAGAATGACTTTGGTCATATGAGTGAGGAGTTTTAACCCAAGTTGTTTAGAGAAGCCGAAGTAGCAGCGGTTGCCAAGGGCGATTCTATGCTGGATCTCCACTGTGGTGTCATTTGTGGAATTTACGTTAGCCCCGAGATAGACTATCAATTGTTATATTTTGTCCCAGGTAGTGAGCGACGGATTCGTTTTTGCTTGACAGCATCTACTTCGTTTTGTCCTCATTAACCTTAAGACCAACTCGTATCGCCTGTTCTCCAATCTGCCCCCACAATGTCACGGGGAGAACACGCGATGATGTCGATATCATCGCCGTGTCCTAGTAGCTGGACGGACTTGTAGAAGATGGTGCCTTCCCTGTTGACACCTGCCCGTCGCACTATCTGCTCCAGCACCAGGTTGAAGGAGTCACATGACAGCGCATCTCCTTGTCGAAATCCGGTGCATGTTTCAAACGGTTCCGAAGTCCTAGAACCGAGTTACACGGTGCATCGCGCTTATTTTAGCGTGGCGCGACACAACTGGATCAGCTTTCCCGGGATCCCGAATTCGGCCATCGCACCAAAGAGTTCTTCATGATGAATGCTGTCGTATGCGGCTTTGAAAATTTATTCTATAGTCGATTTGTCCGGCCGGAAGCTGCACTGGTAGCTTTCGATTAGTGCGAAGCAGAATAGCTTTAGACGTTCAACAATACGCTGGACAGGATCTTGTATGCGACATTGAGCAGGGATATACCTCTATAGTTCTTTCAAGGGGTAGGATCGCCTTTTTTGTGGATGGGGCAAATGGAGCTAGTATCCCAGTCGTCGGGCATGCTTTCACCATCCCAAATTCTGCAGATGATCTGGTGCATGCTACCTACCAGAACATCCCCGCCAGCCTTGAAGAGCTCGGATGGCAAGCCATCTGAGCCTGCGGTCTTGTTGTTCTTCACCTTCTGAAAAGCTGTTCCGACTTCTTCGATGTTGGGTGGGAGGACTACTTCAGCGGCTGGAGTTGGGATCTCCTCGGTCCCTACCACTCTCTCTTGGTCATGCTCGTTAAGCAGCTGCTGGAAATACTGCTTAAATACATCCACTATTCCCTGCGGGTTGGTGACAAGATTAGCCTCGCAGTTTCGAAGAGCCAGGGTGCCCTTTTTGAAGCTTCCTGCAAAGTCCTTGGCTTTCTTGTAAAAGGCTCATATTTTATGCTTATCCCTAGACTCCTCGATATCCTTGAGCTGAGAGGCTGCGAAGATTCTTTTCTTTTGTTGCAGTTTTTTCTCCTCCCTTCTTCTGGCTTGGTACTCCTCTTGCTCTGCCCTTGGTTGCTGTCCATTTTCTACTCACACTCGCCATCAAACCTCGGGTTTCTTGTCGTGGGTGGTAGGTATCCTAAGGTGGTTTCGGCTACTTCGTGGATGGCTGAGCGGCAAGGCAGCCACATATTATTGGCATTTGTGTTCGACGTAGGCATACTGTAGACTCTGGTAATCTCCAGTGTGCTCAGGCGCCCAATGTCGAAACTCTTCCTGGTGGGCTGGTGCAGCTTTCTGACATTGGACAGTGGAGCTCTGAATCTTGCTGCTACGAGGAAGTGGTCAGAGTCGACATTTGCCCCTCTGAATGTTCGCACATCCAGGTTGTTTGACGAGTGCCTTGCGTCAATGAGCACATGGTCGATTTGGTTGGCGGTTCGACCGTCCGGAGATTGCCTGATTGCTGTGTAGATTCGCTTACGAGGGAATCTTGTGCTACTTATCACTGCATTACGAGCTGTCGCAAAGTCCGTGAGTCGGAAGCCGTTATCTATTGTTGTATCTATTGTGTCCTCCGATCACTCCTCCAAGGATGTTCTCCTTTCCGATTTTAGCGTTGAAGTCCCCGAGTACGATTTTAACATCGTACTCCGGACAAGCTCCGTAAGCGTTGTCCAGGAGGTCATAGAAGTTCTCCTTGATAGGTTCTTCAGCCTCTTCGGTAGGGGCGTGTGCACATATAAGGCTGATGTTATAAAATCTGCCTCTGATGCGGATCACAGCTAGGCGATCACTTATGGCTTTAAGGTCGATGACCTTGGACCTTTACCGCTTTTCCACGACAAATCCCCATCCCAGTAAGTGCAAACTTTTCTGACAGCTGTAATAAATGTCGCAATTTTTCTTCCTCATCATACCGTTTCCTACCCAGCGTATTTCCTGGACCGCAGTAATATCCGCCTTGTACTGCGTGAGGATTCTTTCTAGTTTATGAGCAGCTCCGGGAGTGTACAGGTTTCTGATATTCCAGGAGCATACTCGCAAATCGTGTTCCTTTTTCGTGCGTTGTCATCGTCGAGTATCAGTCCGTGTATCCGAGGCATCTTGCTCATTCAGAACTTTTGGGTTTCTTACGTGGGCAGATTGCTAGCCCGCCGCACAACCGCCATTCTGTTCGGAGTTTTGCCACTGCATACGTTTGTTCACCTCCCAATGGTTGTTGAAGCGGCTATCCAGAGGGCGCCGCGAGGAGGCCGTATGTCAACTTGACTCGGCCATTTAAACAGGGATCGTTGCTGGCATCTCGCCAGGTTGAGAGCGATCAACAACTTTACCCTGTATGTCCGAGCCCATGCCCTCCGGCTTTCCTCTGATAAATATATCCAGAAGTATAAGGTTCATCATAGCATCTGGAGCAGCGCCCGGCGTGTTGGGGAAAGCCCCCGGCTGAGACAGCCGGGTGAAAGAGGCTACGACGTGTTTGGGTATTAGCTGTTCCACCAGACAACCGATACATATATGATGATCGTTCTTATCATTGCCGTGTAGATCCAGCGGACCCTTGCCGGCGATTAGAAGATACCATAACACCAAAGTAAACAAAAGCCTTACTAGCTCTGTCTGTCACTTTCTCGTCGTAAGATAACCAAATTCCATTCATATCTCCATAACGATATATTGCATCTTGATGCTGCCACAAGTATGTAGTTTCTAACATGTTCCTTTCCATGAAACATAGTACAATTAAGTCGTTATCATTGTTTGTGCATAGATACGTACGTTCAGTTTTACACTAGACATTTTGCTCACGGACTCAAGAAGTGTGATAGCAGACTTATACCTGCATACACACCACCCCAATGAATGCCAGACGAATGGATAGATGTTTGTGCAAGACTCAGGACCCAAACAAACCAAACAAAACTACAACGCATCTTACGTCAGTGGAGTACATTTGTTTTCTTAATAGATTAAAGCCCAAGGAAGCACGATGAGCTCAGGTATCATATAAACCTCTGTGCAATCTACACGAAATTAAGCGCAACATTTCATCAAACTACGATGACTGATAACTGATGACTGATGACTGTGTTACTATATCGGCCACTTTCCCGCCTCTTTAACCATCGAATTTCCCAACTATAAATCATGTCTGCTGCTGAATGTATGACAAAACATCTTTATAATCCGATAGGGCCAACTGTTTCCACATGAATATCGTATAGAAACTCCTTAAGACCACATCAACCACCATACCGCTCTGTTATAACCAATATCGAGTGACGCACTCGCATTTCTTCCGAAGATGCTAGGAAGCCATATAATCAGTTCAGTAATTCTTCACACATCAGTAGTAATACTTGGGTGTCTCTGTTCTATTCCTATAGACTAGTTAACACCCCCATTACCTCGAGAACATCTATGTACATATCCGGTTGGGTCAAAACATTGCTACTTAAGACGAGTCCCTATATGCATGATCGAATCCATCCATAGAAGAATAGCATACACTTGGACGTACTCGTTCTCTGTACTAAGTACATACTCGTGTGTTTGGAATGTAATGGATTCCATGTGGCACCTTGGAGGAATGATATTCAATACGGATCGTGTGTTGGCATTTATTTTGCTTATCTTCAGCCACCCAGGGCGGTGGCGGCGGCGGTACGATTTGAAAGTTCGATGTCGCACTTGTCATACTTGCATTCGTACTCGTACCGAACTTGCTGATGTCATAGTGCTAGGCATAGTGCAACGCTGTCCATTTTCTCTTCCAGCTCGGTTCACTTGTTACAGTACAAGTATCTGTCACATTTACCCGGCGTCGACATCGTTGTTGTTGTTGGGGCAGATTTAAATTTTATAAAAGCCAAAGCAACGGCGGCTTAAGTTTCATTTAAATAACGCAAGGTGCCTCGGTGGGTTCGTTCTGTTTTGCATCTGCATCCGCGACAAACACACTGCGCAGTGCTACTACATTACATTTGCTCTATTTGTGGTCATACGAGTACATACTACGTGTAAATTCAATTAATGAAAGGTTCGAGAATAGTTGTGGCTTCAATCGTAAATTCGCCAAAGTGTATTCAACCCGACGGCGACGTGTTGACCGAAAGAGTTAAACTTTAACAATCAAAAAACGAATTCATAAATCAAGTGGATTATATACGAGAGTACATCGATGTGTTGTGATAACCCCCACAGAATTTATCTTTCGTGTATCTAGTGAGATAAGATTACATTTTTTCATCAACCGTGTGTAGGCACAGACGTGAGATGTTCGTGTTGGCAAAACCAAGAATCAAATTTTAATTTAGATAAAAACCAAAAGAGATAGAGAAGAAAATAAGAATAAATTCAAGGTGGAACGGCGGCATTCAGGCCGTCATAAATTCACACCCTCACTTCGTGTACCTAGATTCCTATGTGTATGTGTCCGAGATAGTCCCGCGGTACAGGCGAATGAAAATCCATCATCCACCCTCCCGAAACCACGGCTCGGTGGAGATATAATGCAAAACGTTGGTCTACCAAAATCTCTAGATACAAATTTGAATACAGCAGGCAGTGAGGTTGAATTGAGGCAATCCGAACAACCGCTGCTACGTAAAGCCTTATCAGATCATTTCGGTAAATCACTACAAAGCGACAACGAGGAAGACGACATACCAAACAGTGCGACACAACTCACGCAGCAGGGTAGTGAGGAAGTTCCCAAGGTAAAAGCACGTTCAAGATTTAGTTCGGCATTTCGATCGTTTCGTGGATCAAAGCAATCGAAAAAGAAATTCACTTCAGCATCTGCTGATACTGTGGTATCAAGTGGCGGTGAAGAAGGATTAGACACAAGCTTACCGGCTGGAGAAACACCAACAGGCGTTAAAAAGAAGAAAAGCCCTCTGTCAAAGAAGTTCTCACTGTCGGCGATCAAAAGGAACAAAGTTCAGCCCAAAAAAGCAGAAGCGGCATCATCGAATCCATTGCTTGTGACAAGTTCCACACAAACCACTCAAACACTAGACCGACGACCGATTTTCAGTGCAGAACATGAAACTAAGAGAAAGGTCACTGTGACGACAATAACGCCCACATCGACGCCGCTTCAATCACCCGAATCTTCACCGACAAAATTCGATAAAGTGCGAAAGATACAAATCACCATACAGGGCAAGAAAATCGAACACTCCAATAACAATCACAAGAAGAACAACAGCGGTAAGCAGTCGGCAAGAAAGAACTTACCCACCACGACAACAGAAATCACCGGCAGTGCACCACCATCCCCCACAACAGCGGGAGAAGCCGATTATCTAACTTCTGGCGAAGACAACGCAAGCAAGTCGAGGCCGGCAACCACCCCTTTCAGGAAGAGCTCACAGAAAAAGCAAAAATCCAAAACGAATTCTAATAGCCCGCCGACTACATCGCCCCATAGTAGTCCATCCTATTGCAAGTCAATCACCTCGACCATTTCCACGACTACAACTACGGAAGACAAGTTTGTAGTTACACAGAGTATCTGTGACACACCGCCACAAGAGAGAGCGCCTGCAAAGCCCAGTCGAGCTACCGGCTCATCACATACGAGTACTATCTCGTCGCCGCCATCAGCTGCTGCCACTCTTCACAAGTCGGCTTCACATCAAATACCGAAACTCAGGCGACAACATTTACACGTAGCTGAATCTGTCGATACTGAACCGCATTTCATGATACGCGAGGGAACTATCGAACGTGGTCGTCGCTTTCCCAGACCGTCATCCATCGATACCCAGGATATATCTACGTCTGTTCAAACTGTTCAAGCTCCTCCACTGCCAACACCCCTTGGTGCTCCAGACTCCCTAGTAACTGCATCACCAATCACAGAAGTCGACAACGAAGTCGTTGAATCCAAATCTCTTCCGTCATTCGTCGAAGAGACGAATGAACCACAAGAAACCATCACCCAACCACGTGAACCCCTATCGCTGCCAACACTCTCCTCGACTGCTACATCGACGCATCGAATAGAAATCGAAAGACAATCGACCGCAGTCATCGACGACAACAGCACACCTATACAGGACACCTCACCAAACGAACCATCTCAATTTGCCGGCAATAACATTCAGAATCCGAACCTCAGCGGTTCAATTGGCACTCAGCCACCCGTAGATAAAGACGCCAATTCAAGCGAGCAACAACTATCGTCATTAATACGCTTTGAAGTTGGTACACCTGTACGACCGCAAAGGACATCCGTCCTTCTATCCCAAGTGAACGTTGACAGTAAGGATTTCAGTTCGATCGGTTCGAATAAAAGTTCAAATTCAGATCCGAGTGTGATCAGCGAAAGTTCGATTCATCAACGAAGAATCCACTACGTGGATCAACCGTCAGTATATACGGAGGAAGAACGCGATATCCTGGACGGGAAAAAGGAAGCACTTACTTATCTGTCGGGAGTCAGTGAGTATTCGTTTGATTCCGAATTTTCGGCCGAGCCGCCAATGCCAGCTTTTGGTGACTTGACAATGGACCAAGAGGATCCGGTAAGCAAATTGATGTTATAACAAACTATGCCGTTCCATAAGCTTAGATGGTATGAAACGCCATAGAAATTGTATGGCTTCCCGGCCGATTTCACTCTATTCCCTTTTGTGCTATCGCGCTATAAGTATTCCTACATTGAGGCTTAGCATAGAAATTTGAAATTCGAAACCAAAGATCGTGTAGTAGGAAATGTTCTAACATAGGCCGATGAATGCTATTACTAATTACCGTGATTTCACATTTTTCATTTTTTGTTTTTTCTAATTTCAGCCAATAATGACATCCTCCACGGAGAAACGTGAGCATCTCTACAAGATTCTAGTCATCGGTGAGCTGGGAACAGGCAAAACATCCTTCATCAAACGTTATGTACATCAGTTCTTCAGCCAGAACTATCGAGCAACTATTGGCGTTGATTTCGCCCTGAAAGTCCTACATTGGGACGCAAATACCATTGTCCGTCTACAGCTATGGGATATTGCCGGTCAAGAGCGATTCGGGAATATGACCAGAGTCTATTACAAGGAAGCTGTCGGTGCCTTTATTGTCTTTGATGTCACCCGTAGTGGTACCTTCGACTGCGTGAGCAAATGGAAAGAAGATCTAGACTCGAAGGTTCAGCTGCCTGATGGTAGTCGAATTCCATGCATTTTGCTAGCAAATAAGGTTCATTTACACCCACTGTTATATAGAATAAACGAATGAAACTCATTTCCTTTCCAGTGTGATCAAGAGAAGCAAGGCATCGTTACGACACCGGAAAAAATGGATGAATACGTAAAGGAGAACGGCTTCGCTGGCTGGTTCGAAACATCGGCAAAGGAAAACATAAACATCGATGAAGCTGCAAGGGCATTAGTCAATAAGGTACAACCAATCTTCAACAATTAAGTCGACTAAAGTCCTTTAACATAACCAAATCCTTTAGATTCTCCTGAATGATAAGCTCATAAGTGCCGCTGATATCGCCGACAGTGAAAGGTTTAATTTGTCAGGTTCAAGTGGTAGTCAAGGCACGACACAGTCGATCAAAAGTAAATGTTCCTGCTGACGCCTTAAATGTCATAAACCCCAATTCAGAGGACTTACTATCTATTTGTTATGCTAAGTGTTGAATTTCTAGCTATGTACGTATATTTTTAAAGAAAAATAAAATTAAATTGAAAACGAAAAGTGAGAGTGATCGCTGTACGGAGAGCCGGAAACACCAAAATCAAAACTACACCGCTAGTATCGAGTATATGTCAATGTGTTATAACAAAATCCTTATGCGTATACATACACATACATGTGAATTTCATTTTGAAAAAAGTCAAAACCAAACTGTCCATTCGATTCTTGCCATCTCGCGCTACTCTTTAGGAGTTCGGTAGATACTTTACACACATTGTTACTACTAGGTACAATTGCATACATACTGTAGAACCTTTCATTCCTTTTTATATATATATACATACATGTAACACTTATACTCACATAAAAATGGCTACATTTGATTGCCAAGTTTTGCTTTTTTTTTTTCGTAAATAAGAAGTTTTATAATTAAAGACCGAAATTTGCTATTACATATCTGCCTTTGGTACCTTATTGTTGCGGACACGGTTTCGCTGTCAAAGTTTTGAATGGTAGGTGACAGCTAAAAAGGAAATGATGGTCACTTTCAGCGGCATACTGCTGAATGTCAATGCGAGAGGACGGAGCATTCTAGAGACTTCTGGCGGGGAACGTCTGACGGCCAACATTCGATATATAAGCCGGAACTCTCGCCCTCGGAGGCATTCAGTATTCATTCAGTGATCCAGTATTCAGTGTCAGTGATTCAGTATCCAGTGATCAGTCGGTAATCCAGTGAGGAAGTATTCAAGCCATCTAGTGAGTTAGTGGATGATTATCTAACAGTAATAAAGGACTAACAAAGGTCTCGTAGGGGTAGCATCTATCCGACGGATGCTGGCCTGCTAAAAAGCGAGAAGAGCCACCGCAGTCGAACATCTTGCGGCACTGTTAGTAGGTTCCATCCCCACGTTCTCGTTGTGCCATCTGGAGATTTCCTATGGAAATTGCAGACGGGGAAGGGCGAATGGCGAGCCTCCTGCGCCAAAAAAAAAACAGGATTAGTCGGTTGACCTACGGCCTAGTAAGCCGTAACCGTAAAAAAACCACACTCCGAAACAACCACATGCCTCGGATCAAACGGACCGGATTTATGTTGACGACCCTTGCAAAAAAACGAGAAAAAGAACAATGATCTTCGGCTCTGCACATGGAATGTTAGGTCCCTAAACAGGCAACGTGCAGCCGAACAACTTGCGGACGCCCTAGACGGCTATAAAGCGGACATAACCGCCATCCAGGAAACGCGATGGAATGGACCGGGTATAAGCGGGTGGAAAACTGCGATATTTACCTCGGCGACTGCTATAGGGAGAGAGGTTCTAAGCTTTCGGCATGTGAGCGAACGCCCTACATTTTTTAACATCAGCCTGATCTGCGTCCACGCCCCCACGGAAGATAAGGATGACTCCGCCAAAGATGAGTTCAGTTCTACGACCTCCTAGACAGAACGTATGCCCAATATTCCAGCTATGACATCAAAATTGTACTAGGAGACTTCAAGGCTTAGCTGGGTAAGGAAAGCTTATTTGAATGAGTCATCGGCAAACATAGCCTAAACGACACCACCTCCGATAACGGACACAGGCTGATTGATCTTGCTACGGGACGAAATCTCCTTCTAGCCAGTACGCGCTTCCCGCACCTCGATATACACAAAGGCACCTGGCGGTATTTTGATCAATCGACTACCAACCAGACATTCCTCCACTATTCTTGATGTTCGAACTTTCCGAGGGGTTAACATCGACTAGGACCAATATCTTGTAGTAGCCAATATGCGCTTACGGATATCACGAACGCAGCGGAGTAGAGTAAGAATATAAAGTTATGATGTCGGAAAGCTACTATCACCAGAAACCGTTCGTCCTTTTACCGATCGCGTCTCCCTTAAGCTCTCCAATACACCTGAATCCTCCACACTATCAATAGAACAGCAGTGGAGCCTTTGCAAACAAGCCCTGAAAAGCTCTGCATCCGGAGTTTTAGGTTTCAAGGCCCTACCACGAAGAAACACCTGGTTCGATGACGAGTGCAGGAGGATTCACACAGCGAAGCAGGATGCATATAACGCCTCGCTGCATCAAAGAACAACAGCAGCTCGTGAGCTCTACGAGTTTGAAAGAATGGAGGAGCATACGCTTCTTAGAAGAAAGAAGAAAGAGCACGAGAAGCGCACGATTGAGGATTTGGGAGGTGTTACTGCAGGCGTGACGTTCGAAAGTCTTATCAACAGATAAAGCGAACATGCCAAGGTTATAAAGCCAGAACGGAAGCCTGCAGGGATGAGAACGGACGCCTAGTAATAGAACCGCAGTCGATGCTAAGAATATGGAAAAACCACTTCTGCTGACTGTATAACGGCGATGTTAGTCAATATACCGCTGTCAGGCAGAATGATCCATTTCTAATCGACGAAGACCGCAGAGAATTCCGTCCCTCTGACCTCGACGAAGTTAAGATTGCCATATCGAAGCTCAAGTCGAATAAAGCTGCTGGTGCAGACGGACTGTCTGCTGAGCTCTTCAAGGCAGCTGGGGATGACCTGGTCATCTGTAAGATATGGTCAGAGGAAAGCATGCCCGAGGAATCGAGGAATGGAGTCTCAGCATCGTATGCCCGATCCACAAGAAAGGAGACCCCTCTGATTGCGCCAACTACAGAGGAATAAGTCTCCATAACATCGCCTACAAAATCTTCTCTGCCGTTTTGTGTGTACGCCTGAAGCCTTTTGTAAATAAGCTGATAGGTGTATGCTGTCATCAAAAAAGGACGCTTACCACTGACGTCTTGGCCAGAACGTTTATATTGGCAGATATAAGTTAAGGACTTCCTCTATCTTGGCTCCGCAGTGATCTGGAACAACGACATCGGTTCCGAAATCAAACGCAGAATCACTCTTGCTAATCGCTGTTTGTTTGGGCTCAGGAGGCAATTGAGTAATAGAGCCCTCTCCCGAACGATAAAGTTGACTCTATATTATCATCCCGGTCCTGTTGTATGGCGCATAAGCCTGGACACTTTCAAAAGCGGATGAGATTCAACCACGAACTTTACGGGGTGTACAGCGACATGAGCCTAGCCAGGCGTCTACGGATTCAACACCTAAAATGGCTGGGCCATGTAGAGTGAATGGACACCACAGCTCCAGCCCGGAGAGTCTTTGAATCCGACCCCAAAGGACGAAGAAGCAGAGGACGGCCGCCCTTAAGATGGCGCACACAGGTGGAAGGGGACCTCGGCCAACTGGGTGTGCGGCAATGGAAAAGGTTAGCAAAAGATCGTGCTAGTTGAAGGCGCATGTTGGTTGAGGCCCAGGTTCACCTCGAACTGTAGCGCCCATTAAGAAGAAGAAGAAGAATATAGGCGTTGGACTCTGACGCACGATGAGCTAGTTTTGATCCCGATAACGCCAACGCCATCGAATGTATATTTCGCGACGTCCCTCCTCGGCGGGGTACTGGCAAAACTCCCCGTACTTGCCAAGAAAAAGCTTCTCGACTCAAGCCGTTCGGAATTGGCATTAAACTGTAGGTCCCTTTCACCTGTGTAAAAAAAAGTAAATGACACACAACGTGGGGGATTGAGAGAAGCTTAGCTCTGGGCCTTCATGGGTTGTAACGCCACCAAAGTAAGCAAGCAATATAGGTGAAGCCCCAAGATCATTGATCTCAGGTGAAATAATAAAGTGTGTATTGATAGTTATCCTGGCACCCGCCAGGTAGTGAACCAATGTGTGCAGCAACCCGACCCCTTGTTTCTGGGGAAAGAGGAACCTGGCCCACCAGGCTTAAGGGTTGTGCTTAACAACCAGTAGCCTCCGATACGGACGGAGTACATGTTGACAACCTCCGCAAAAGTCAAAAACGAAACAATTTCAAAAACCGAAACAACTCTCTGGACTGCTATAAGGCAGTCATCACTGCGCTCCAAGAAGTGTGATGGGATAGGCCAGGCAAAAAGCGGATGAAAAACTGTGATATATCTACTACGGAAACTGCTACAGAGAAAATAAACAACGCTTATTCGGATGCGGATTTGTTATTCGGGGCAGACTCATGAAAAAAGTCTTAAGCTTCCAGTATGTAAGCGAACGCCTCATAACTATCCGCATCGAGAGCGATCTCGGCAATATAAGCATACGTGTCCAGGCCCCCACAGAGGAGAAAGATGACCGACATGAAGACGACTTCTATGATCTCCTAGGCAGAACACATGCTCAATGTCCCAGCTATGGCACCAAGACTATTCGACGAGATTTCGATGCGAAGCTGGGTATGAAAGCTATCCTTGAACGAGTCATAGGAAAGCACAGCCCACACAATACCACGTCAAGGAACGGTGTAAGGCTAGTGAACTTTATGGCGCGACATAATCTCGTAGTAGCAAGTACACGATTCCCACACCTCAACATCCATAAGGGGACCTAGCGGGCTTTCGATCAATCAAATTGATCACATTGCGATCGACGGCGGACACTCTTCCAGCATCATAGATGTCCAAACCTTTCGAGGAGCCAACATCGACTCGGATCATTACCTTGTTGCAGCCAAGGTACGGATGCGAGTAAGAACACCAAAATTTAACGTCGGAAAGCTGCAATCGCAGGAGACCGCCAGGACCTTCGCCGATCAAGCCTCCCAAAAGCTCTCTCAAGTCCCGATGCAATCTGCAGAAACCATAGAGCAGCAATGAAGTCGTTGTCAGAACGCCATCAGAGAGGCCGCCTCAGATGTACTCGGTTTAAAGCCATCACCTTCGAGAAACCCCAGGTTTGATAGCGAATGCAGACAGGCCCATATAGATAAGCAGAATGCATAAATAGCTACACTGCATCGACGGACGAGAGCTGCTCGCGAGCTCTATGAACAGAAAAGGAGGGAGGATCATGTGCTTCTGAGAAGAAAACAGAAGGAGCACGAGAAGCACGAGATCGAGGAGAGGGAGATATGCTATTGTAAGAACGATGTTCGAAAGTTTTACCATGCCATGTCTATAAAGCCAGAGCAGAAGCCTGCAAGGATGAGTACGGTCAACTAATAGTGGAGTCACAGTCGATGCTGAGATTGTGGAAATACCACTTCTGTAGACTGTATAACAGCAATGATAGTCAAAATGCCGCCGTCAGGCAGAGCGAACCATTCACAATGAACGAAGACGAAAGAGAATCCCGTCCACCCGACCCAGATGATGTTAAGATAGCGTTACTGTGGCTTAAGCTTTATAAAGCTGCTGGAGCAGACGGACTTCCCGCGGAACTGTTTAAAGTAGCTGGCGATGAGCTGGTTAGGAACATGCACCAACTCATCTGCAAGATATGGTCGGAAGAATGCATGCCCGACGTTTGGAATCTCAGCATCGTTCGCCCGGTCCATAAGAAAGCAGACCCCTATGACTGCGCCAAGTACAGAGGGATATTGAACATCGCGTACAAGATCCTCTCTGCCGTACTGTGTAAGCACCTGAAACCATTCGTAGACAATCTTATAGGTTCCTACCAGTGTGGTTTCAGACCAGGAAAATCTACGATAGACCAAATATCTACACCACGGCAGATCTTGAAGAAGACCCATGAATTCCAGGTCGACACGCACCATCTTTTGGTCGACTTTAAAGCCGCATATGACAGTGTTTATAGAGACGAGTTATACAGAGCCATGTCATGTTTTAACATTCCTGCCAAACTCGTCAGACTGTGCAGGATAACTATGGGGAATTCCCGCTGCTCCATTAAGGTCGGAGGTGAACTAAGCGAGACCTTCGATGTTAAAAAAGGTACTAGACAGGGTGATGCACTGCCATATGATTTCTTTAACATCATACTTGAAAGGATTGTGCGGGACTCTGCGGCCAATACAAGGGGTACGATCTACTTCAAGTCTACACAATTGCTTGCCTACGCAGATGACATTGACGTTATTGGACGGACAAGGCGAGACGTCAATGAGGCGTTCGCAAGCATTGAAGCAGAAGCGGTTAAAGTGCGTCTAAGGGTAAATGGGGATAAGACCAAATATATGCTGTCATCAAAGAAAGACTCGCAACACCGACTTCTTGGTCAGAACGTCACCAACGTCGGCAGCCATATTTTTGATGAAATAGTGACAAACAGCAACGCCACCAGCGCAGGATAACTCTTGCCAACTCTTGCTCAAGAGGCAACTGAGTAGTAGAGCCATCTCTCGAAAGACTAAGGTATCCCTCTACAAAACCTTAATCATCCCGGTCCTCCTCTACGGCGCTGAGGCTTGGACGTTGTCAAAAGCGGATGAAGAGGCTCTTGGGCGTTTCGAGAGGAAAATTCTGCGTGCGATCTTTGGTGTAAACGGAGAGTGGAGGAGGAGATTCAACCAATTTTCCTTTTTTTTTTATAGTTCGTTCGCACAGGTTCAAGAGTTATACACTTATGATGGTTCTCACATAACCTAGACGGAGTGCAGATGGTTTGGGTCGTAGATGTTGGTTTACTAGTCTCCAGGGGTGGTTGTCCTAGATAGGAGGAGAGGAGCTCAACTGAATTTTCACGTTGGTTGTAGTTCTCAACAAATGTTCCATGCCACGGTGGAACGTTGTTATATTAGAACTGCACACACAGAGTATGAATTTGAAGTGACCATATACTATGTACGAGGGCGCCGTGGTGCAGTGGTTAGTATGTTGGACTTTGGCGCACGATGAGCGAGTTCGGATACCGATAACACCAACGCCATCGAATGTTTATTTCGCGGCGTTCCTTCTCGGCGGGGTACTGGCAAAACCCTCCGTAGTACAACCTGCCTAGAAAAAGCTTCTCGACTCACGCCGTTCGGAATCGGCATTAAACTGTAGGTCCCTTTCACCTGGGTGAACATGCTGTCAAAAGTTGCGTTATCAAAAGCTCCCTCAATGTCGATGAAAATGCCCTGCGCGTACTCTTTCCTTTCGAGCGCACATTCAATTCTCCCAACTAGGTTCTGATGCGCAGTCTCGCAGGATTTTTCGCGCTGGTAAGCATGTCGCATCTCCGAAAGAGGGTGCATTCGAAGGGCAACTTTGCGCACGTGCAACTCTACCAGTCTCTTGATGCTTTTCAGCAGGAAGGATGTTAGACTAATTGGTCTGAAGCTCTTGGCAAGTGAGTAGTCCCCTTTTCCTATTTTGGGAATGAAGACCACTTTCACTGTGCGCCAAGGAATGGGTATGTGAGCAAGTGCTAGACTAGCAGTGAAAATTCTTTTCAAAGTAGGAAGCAGCTGCCTTATACCTTTTTGCAGCACAGGATATATTCCGTCGGTAACTGGCGATTTGAAACCATCGAAGGATGCCACAGCAAATTCAATGGCTTCAGTCGTAACCACGCGCGACAAAATATACCAGCTACGCCGAGTTGTTTTCATCGGAGCTCGGAGCTCGGAGGTTCGCTGACAGGATATGCGACATGGGAATTCTCCATAGTCATCCTGCAAAGTCTGACGAGTTTGGCAGGAATGTTAAAACATGACATGGCTCTGAATAGCTCGTCTCTATAAACGCTGTCATATGCGGCTTTAAAGTCGACAAAAAGATGGTGCGTGACGACCCGGAATTCATGGGTCTTCTCCAAGGTCTGCCGTAGTGTAAATGTTTGGTCTATCGTGGATTTTCCTGGCCTGAATCCACACTGGTAGGAACCTATCAGATTGTCCACGAACGGCTTCTGGCGCTTACGCAGTACGGCAGAAAGGATCTTGTACGCGATGTTCAATATCCCTCTGTACTTGGCGCAGTCATAGGGGTCTGCTTTCTTATGGACCGGGCGAACGATGTTGAGATTCCAAACGTCGGGCATGCATTCTTCCGACCATATCTTACAGATGAGTTGGTGCATGTTCCTAACCAACTCATCGCCAGCTACTTTAAACAGTTCCGCGGGAAGTCCGTCTGCTTCAGCAGCTTTATAAAGCTTAAGCCACAGCAACGCTATCTTAACATCATCTGGGTCGGGTGGACGGGATTCTCTTTCGTCTTCGTTCATTGTGAATGTTTCGTTCTACCTGACGGCGGCATGTTGACTATCATCGCCGTTATACAGTCTACAGAAGTGGTATTTCCACAACCTCAGCATCGACTGTGACTCCATTATTAGTTGTCCGTGCTCATCCCTGAAGGCTTCTGCTCTGGCTTTATAGCCTTGGCATGTTCGCTTTACTTTTTGGTAAAACTTTCGAACGTCGTTCCTGCAATAACATCTCTCCATCTCCTCGATCTCGCGCTTCTTTTGGTCCTTCTTTTTACTTCTCAGAAGCACATGCTCCTCTCTCCTTTTCTGTTCATAGAGCTCGCGGGTGGCTCTTCGTCGATGCAATATAGCCATGTATGCATTCTGTTTCTCTACATGGGCCTGTCTGCATTCGCCATCAAATCAGGGGGTTCTCGAAGGTGGTGGCTTGAAACCGAGTACATCTGAGGCGGCCTCTCTGCTTGCGTTCTGACAATGACCCCATTGCTGTTCTATGGTTTGTGCAGATTGCATTGAATCTTGAGAGAGCTTGAGGGAGACTTGATCGGCGAGGGTTCCGGCGGTCTCCTGCGATTGCAGTTTTCCGGCGTTAAATTGTGGTATTCTTACTCGACTCCGTTGATTCCAAGAAATTCGCATCCGTACCGTGGCTGTAACAAGGTAATGATCCGAGCCGAAGTTGGCTCCTCGAAAGGTTCGGACATCTAGGAAGCTGGAGAAGTGTCTGCCGCGATCGCAATGTGATCAATTTGATTGGTTGTCGACTGATCGAAAGACCGCCAGTGTTACTCTAAGTCTAATACCTTCTTGAAAATCCTTCCAAGTTTGTCTTTCTATTCATAAACCATTGCAACTGCAATCCGATCCAGCTTTGTGCAACATTTTACCTCTCTGTGAAGTACATCTTGAACCCCAACATTTTTGTTTGTCGGCTGACGACAAGCCACCAATAAGGAAACTCGGTCTACGGCCATTAAAAGGACAACGACAAAAAGTCTTCAAGAGTTCGTTTCTTCTCAGAGACCCGAACACTTGAGTGTCTGTCTTCCAAGTGCTAAAACCTTACATACAAGATACATAATCAAAACCACATCCAATTGAATGGCATTCAATTCTTACCTTTATTCATAAGGGGATACAAGCTTGTATATACGTCTACTGATCTGATTCAAACGTTGTATATTTCTTTCACATTCCTCCAGAAAGACATACGATCTTCGTCCGGATTGGTAATGATTTTAAACGGATCATCAATGATCAACACTTTGGTAACAAGATCGTTTCCAAGTCTCTTAAACGGCTCCCAAGTGAATCCCAATAAGCTCGAGTCGGGTGTAGGATTGCCACTCTTTGCGAAATTCGTCCAAAATTTGCACATGGTGTAACCCATTTTCTTTTCTCTCTCCGGCAACGGCTCAGGGACGTCAGTCATCTTAAAGATGTACCCAAGCTCGTCAGTATGAGTAGCACCCTTTAAATGTTCTCCATTTTGTATCTTCTTGTAGACATTCAGAACACCGACAAAGTCAAATCGATAGAAATACAATGGGCTATTGCGTTGTTTCCTGGCAAGGAATCTTGCAGCTTCCTGAGCAGGAAATATGAAATTCGGATCGCCTACCAGGTCAACCATTTCGTTAAGAACATCCTCGCTCAAATCCTTTCCCTTGAAGTAGAAGTTTTTGATCGACGTAGCCAACTCGAGAACTCTGGAATCCTCAATCTTTCCGTTTAGTGATGGTGGCACGAGGTCGCGAATGTTCTCGTTATATCTATTGAGACGGCCTACGCTTGGCCTAAAATCTATTCCCTCAGCTGATGTATAGCCCATCATGATCGGTACGTCGATGGGATCTTTGTCTTTTAGTGTTTGTAAACAGGATTTAGTGATAATAGCTTCAGGGCTCTCTTTTTCAACAACCGGTCTTAGCGGCATATCCAGTCCATCGAAAAAATCCTCCATCAGCACGGGTGTGGTGAAATTCGCCAAGTTCTCATATTCTTGAAAGAATTTTGCCATTTCGAAAGGATCAGTTGAGGTAAATCCGAGAGTTTGGGCAAATATCTTTGTCTTAGACGATGGGTCAATGTCGGCCGCCCAGTGTGCGTTTGCTGTCCCACTATGCATAATCGCTTTTTTGAAGAACTTTCTCGATTTGTCGGAGAGAATGTGCCAGTTAACGCTTACTGATCCTGCACTCTGACCAAATATAGTTACGTTATTTGGGTCGCCATTGAACTTGGAAATGTTTTCATGGATCCATTGCAAGGCGAGACGCTGTTTACGAAATAGTTAAGTTCCTTCTTATTACATGTAAAAAGAAGAACGTGTGAGCATACCTGATCCTTTAGTCCAGCATTTCCTGGAATGTTTGCTTCGGGAAGGGCGAGGAAACCGAGAATCCCCAGACGATAATTCAAGGTTACAACCACAACGTCCTCTTGGAGCAGCAAAGTTGGATTGAACCTGTAAAATACTCATATCTTCAGCCCATAATGATGCGATAAGATCATGCGCTTACTGGGCAAAGTTTCCGCAACCAGCAAAGAATGCTCCGCCGTGAATGTATACCATCACCGGCAACGACTGGCCAGGTTTAGTCTGTGGTGCATAAACGTTCAAGAACAGACAATCCTCAGAACCGACATTTTGCCTTTTGACCATGTCAAACTGATAAGACTTATTGCCTTCCTTCGTGCACTGAATTTCGGGTTGAGCGAATCGCTTCAATTTAACAGGCGCCTGTTGACCGTAGAACGAAATGGGGAAAGATTTGATTTTTTTTTTTTTGTCTATCGATGAAGTACATCGCTACTTACCAAGAACCTCAATTTTCCTAATGGAGGTACGGCGTACGGGATGCCTTGGAAGTAAAAATATTTTTCTCCATTTGGCAAGACACCCTCACCGCCAACTACAGTACCCTGCTCGACAGCCACTCTATTTCCGACAACCATGTTGCTTAAATGACGAAACAAAACTAGAACATAATCAGTCGCTACGTGGCTTATACGTCCCACATGAGCTACAATAGATAAAGCTCATGTAGCTGATCATAGATAACTAATACTCATTCTGACCCCCATGCACTTGTGGTGTGGATAGCGAGAGTAGAAAAGCTTACTCTTAGGTTGTTTACTGCGATTTTTTATTTATTTATTTATTCGACAGTGTCCCTATCTTGTATAGCGGTCTAATCGAATAAGTACACTCCAACAAGCAACAGCGATTACGATAGGTACGAGGATATGGAAGTGGAAATCTACTTAATAGAAAAATGTATGGAGACTGGGCCACACAGCAGACCGGCATGTTGTGCCGAAGAGATTCTACTCATCTCTACACATGAAAGGCTTACGAGAGAACAGAGATCCCACAGCAAAAGTATCTGTACTCTCCGCACTAGTAGATATGAACGCGTCCAATGTTCGAACGCCGCCGGACGTTTGCCTGTTTCACAATGCTACTACACGGCGCGGCGACAGCGCAACTACAAACGCCGTAGCTGTCAAATCCATATTCATTCATTGGAATCATATGGAGTAAGTCACGTAGTTCCTATGTGACGTAGTTCCTATGTGACTTACTCCCTATAATTCCATTGAATGAATATGGATTTGACAGCTACGGCGTTTGTAGTTGCGCTGTCGCCGCGCCGTGTAGTAGCATTGTGAAACAGGCAGTTCTTGCAAGAAAAAATCTGACAAGCGCGGGAGACTGTCTTCTTCCTTCCTCCGGTGGTGCTGTACCAGGCAGGTAGTCTTTTAAACATATAGATCGTTGAAATCGAACTCCAAAAATTACTAGTCAAGGCTCCACCACGAAGAAACACCTGGTTCGATGACGAGTGCAGGAGGATTCACACAGCGAAGCAGGATGCATATAAAGCCTCGCTGCATAAAAGAATAAGAGCAGCTCGTGAGCTCTATGAGTTAAAAAGAAGGGAGGAGCATAAGCTTCTCAGAGGAAAGAAGAAAGAGCACAAGAAGCGCGATTGAGGATTTGGAGAGGTGTTACTGTAGGCGTGACGTTCGAAAGTTTTATCAACTGATAAAGCGAACATTCCTAGGTTTTAAAGCCAGAACGGAAGCCTGCAGGGATGAAAACGGATACCTAGTAGTAGAATCGCAGTTGATGCTGAGAATATGGAAAAATCACTTCTACAGACTGTACAACGGCGATGCTAGTCAATATACCGCTGTCAGGCAGAATGATCCATTTCTAATCGACGAAGACCGCAGAGAATTCCGTCCCCCTGACCTCGACGAAGTTAAGATTGCCATATCGAAGCTCAAGTCGAATAAAGCTGCTGGCGCAGACGGACTGTCTGCAGAGCTCTTCAAGGCAGCTGGGGATGACCTGGTTAGGAGCATGCTCATCTGTAGGATATGGTCAGAGGAAAGCATGCCCGGGGAATGGCGTCTCAGCATCATATGCCCGATCCACAAGAAAGGAGACCCTTCTAACTGCGCCAACTACAGAGGAATAAGTCTTCTTAACATCGGCTACAAAATCTTCTCTGCCGTTTTGTGTGAACGACTGAAGCATTTTGTAAATAAGCTGATAGGTCCTTAACAGTGGCCAGATTCAGGCCAGGGAAGTAAACCGTCGAAAAAATCTTCACACTACGGCAGATCCTGGAAAAAACCAATGAATTTCGAGTCGACACTCACCACCTATTTGTCGACTTCAAAGGCGCATACGAGAGCGTAACTAGAGACGAGCTACACAACGCCATTTCTCCATCTGAATCGGTGAACACCTTACCGATAGTTTTGATGTCAAACAACGATTTGGGCAGGGCTATGCGCTGTCGTGTGATTTCTTCAACACCGTATTGGAAACGATTGTGCAAAAATCACTGGCCAATACAAGAGGCACAATCTTTTTCGAATCATCGCAACTCCTTGCATACGCCTACGACATTGACATAATAGGTAGATCACAGCGAGATGTCAATTAGACGTTTGCGAGTATTGAGATGGAGGCGGGGAAAACGAGGGCAAAACTAAATATATGCTGTCATCAAAAGAGGATGCTCACCACCGACGTCTTGGCCAGAACGTTTGTATAGGCAGATATAAGTTCGAGGTAGTTAAGGACTTCGTCTACCTTGGCTCCGCAGTGACCTGGAATAACGACATCAGTTCCGAAATCAAACGGCGAATCACTGTTGCCAATCGCTGTTTCTTTGGGTTTAGGAGGTAATTGAGTAATAGAGCCCTCTTCCGAATGACAAAGTTGACTCTATACAAGACCCTCATCATCCCCGTCCTGCAGTACGGCGCAGAAGCATGGACACTACCAAAAGCGGATGAAGAGGCCCTTTGTCTGTTCGAGATAAAGATTTTGGGCGCGATCTTCTGGCCTATAAACGCAGACGGGGGATGGTGGAAAAGATTCAACCACGAACTTTACGGGCTGTACAGCAACATGAGTCTAGTCAGGCGTCTACGGATTCAACGCTTAAGATGGCTGGGCCATGTAGAGCGAATGGACACCACACAGCTCCAGCCCGGAAATCCCTTTCCACCTGTGGGCGCCACTCTAGATGCGGTCGTCCTCTGCTGCGTCGTCCCTCGGGGTTGACGCTTCGGGCCGGAGCGATGATATCCATTTGCTCTACATGGCCCAGCCATCTTAGACGTTGATCCGAAGACGTCTAAGTTGGCCGATGTCGCTGTACAGCCCGCACATTTCTTGGTTGAATCTCCTCCTCCACTCTCCCTTTACACCAAAGAGTTGACAAAAGTTATTCTGCGTCTTATCTCAGCGCTGGTGTCGTTGCTGCTTGTCACTAACTAGCCAAGGTAGACGAAGTCCTTGACTACTTCAAAAATATAGCTGCCGAAGGTGACGTTCTGACCAAGACGTCGGTGTTACGCGTCTTTCTTTGATGACAGCATATATTTGGTCTTGTCCCCATTTACCCTTAGACCCACTTTAGCCGCTTCTGCTTCAATGCTTGCAAACGCCTCATTGACGTCTCGCCTTGTCCGTCCACTAGCGTCAATGTCATCTGCGTAGACGCAAATGAGTGGACTAGAAGCAGAGTCCCGCACGATTTTTTCAAGTATGATGTTAAAGAAACCACATGACAGTGCGTCACCCTGTCTAAAACCTTTTTTAACATCAAAGGGGTCGGTTAATTCACCTCCGACCTTAATGGAGCAGCGGGAATTCCCATAGTCATCCTGCACAGTCTGACGAGTTTGGCAGGAATGTTAAAACATGACATGGCTCTGTATAGCTCGTCTCTATAAACACTGTCAAGTCGACAAAAAGATGGTGCGTGTCGACCTGGAATTCATGGGTCTTCTCCAAGATCTGCCGTAGTGTAAATGTTTGGTCCATCGTGGATTTTCCTGGCCTGAATCGACACTGGTAGGAACCTACCATATTGTCCACGAATGGTTTCAGGTGCTTACACAGTACGGCAGAGAGGATCTTGTACGCGATGTCCAAGAGACTTATTCCTCTGTAATTGGCGCAGTCATAGGGGTCTAATTTCTTATGGACCGGTCAAACGATGCTGGGATTCCAGTCGTCGGGCATGCATTGTTCCGACCATACCATGAGTTGGTGCATGTTCCTGATCAGCTCATCGCCAGCTGCTTCAAATAGTTCAGCAGGAAGTCCGTCTGCTCCAGCAGCTTTATAAGACTTAAGTTCCGATATCGCTATCTTAACATCGTCTACGTCGGGTGGACTGGATTCTCCTTCGTCTTCGTCTATTGTGAATGGTTCGTTCTACCTGACGGCGGCATTTTGACTACCATCGCCGTTATACAGTCTGCAGAATTGGTCCTTCCACAACCTCAGCACCGACTGTGATTCCACTACAAGTTGTCCGTGCTCATCCCTGCAGGCTTCTGCCCTGGCTTTATAGCCTTGGCATGTTCATTTTACTTTTGGGTAGAACTTTCGAATATCGTTCCTGCAATAGCCTCTCTCCATATCCTCGATATGGAGCCTCTCTCCTGTTCGATAGTTTGTGCAGATTGCATCGAGACTTGAGAGAACTTGAGGGAGACTTGATCGGCGGAAGTCCTGGCGGTCTCCTGCGATTGCAGCTTTCCGATGTTAAATTTTGGTGTTCTTACTGGACTCCGTTGATTCCGAGAAATTCGCATCCGTACCTTGGCTGCAACAAGGTAATGATCCGTGTCGATGTTGGCTCCTCGAAAGGTTCGTCCATCTACGATTGATTGGTTGTTGATTGATCGAAAGACCGCCAGGTCCGTTATGGATGTTGAGGTGTGGGAATCGTGTACTTGCTACTACGAGATTATGTTCCGCCATAAACTCCACTAGATTTAGTCCGTTTTCTGACGTGGTGTTGTGTAGGATGTGCTTTTCTATGACTCGTTCAAATATAGCTTCCATACCCAGCTTCGCATTGAAATCTCGTCGAACAGTCTTGGTGTCATAGCTGGGACATTGAGCATGTGTTCTGCCTAGGAGATCATAGAAGTCGTCTTCATGTCGGTCATCTTTCTCCTCTGTGGGGGCCTGGACACGTATGCTTATATTGCCGAGATCGGTCTTGATGCGGATAGTTATGAGGCGTTCGCTTACATACTGGAAGCTTTAGACTTTTTTGCTGAGTCTGCCTGGAATAACAAATCCGCATCCGAATAAGCCTTGTTACCCCTAAGCACAACTCCCAACTTGGTGGACCAGTTTCCTATTTCCCCAGAAACAAGGGGTCGGGTCGCCACACACCATGATTCACTACCTGGCGGGTGCCAGGATAGCTATCCAAGAGAGGCCACGCGGAGGCTGTATGAGATCGAAGCTGACGTTCGCCGTATTCAACGGATCAACTTCTTTGCCCTGTTTGCTCGCACCCTCCTCCCCAGAGGTACCAGATCTCATGACTAACAATCAGCATGGTCATAGGGGAAGAACGTTTGGATCAAAGGAGGTATGCCTAAAGGAGATTTGTTTCTGGTTTGATGATGTGTGTTTAAGTCTGTATGCGTTTTTAGCAACGAAATAATATGACGAAAAGTTGTAAGAATTTATAAAAATTGACATAAAAGAAACTTGTTTTTAAATATGCTCCATGCCATACCTGTACGTTGAATCGAACTACAATACCCGCATGGACGCAGCTTTCTTGTTTTCCAAAAACTTATTCCGGAACCCCTCAAGATATAGTACAAAAAGGCGAATGTTAATGTAACTTGGTATATCGTATCCCTACGGAATGTAAACAAAGACGTAAAATACGTTTTTGTAATCAAAACTAATCAGAAAACAAACTCATTTGCCATGTCGGCAAGACAGGCCGCTGCAAGACTCGCATTACCTTCGTACGAGAGTCGAACGTCAACGAACAAAAAACAACTGTCAACCGTGAATTGTGAAGTTCCCCTTCTTGTTTGTCGTTTTCAAAAAGCGCGAGAAAATCAGAGAAAACTCAACTCTCGTCACCTACGCGGCGAATATCCTTCCAAAAAGGAAACTAAGACAACACTTATCAACATATTTTCATTTCTTTTGTTTTATTACCTCTCTAAACGTCCGTTTCACAGCATCAACTCAAGCCGTTGCTTGTGAAATTCTAAATCCGAAAAGTGAAACACAAAATTCCGTCGCAATCTTGTGTGGTGATTGGTTGTATCAACGTCAAGTCTTTTATTTTGTTTTCTTGTACATCCATTGCGTCGTGTGAAAAGGGATAAATAAGCAATCAAGTCTGTGGGATTACTACAAGTGATTTAGAGGCAACAGAATTCGGCAGACGAATGCAGCAACCAATTCTCGCGAATTAGTTGTTTTTGGTTTTTTTTGTTTTGTTTTTTTTTCTTTGTTTGCTAAATTGTAAAGCGCGTATACCTGCTATACATAGGTCGCTGAAAGAGATCCGCGTACGCGTTCCCGTCTGCGACAATTGTGTGTTTGTGTGGAGAAATATCCAAGTAGTCACGAAGCAAAAAGGCAAAATGGCCAACAGCAGTGGCAATTCGGACAGCCGCTACGACAGAATCATCGATATGATGCAGAAGTTGGACCTCCAAGACGATGGAATTGTTATGAATCACAAAATCAAGTCAATCGAACGTGATTTCTGCAGCATTGTGCACGATGAGAACATGCTCAAGTGAGTATGACATGGCCCATGGGCGGATAGACCTACTTTTTCCGGCGCTTGAATAACATTTCAATAACAAGTAATACATACCTAAGCCAGACACCATCGGCCTGGTCTGGTTTGCCCTTGTTTGGCGGTTGCAATGTGCTCAACATCATCACGTTGGCAGAATTAAACCATCGCAAACCCTTCCAATGAGGCAATGAAAATTTGAAGCAGAAAATTGTTATTTCGGTTTATTTTGGAGACTCGAGAGTTTTGCGAAAGAACCACTATATATTCAGCTATTTTCGTCGGCCTGCGGGAGTACAGATTATTTTCATTTCATTTTCTTACGCATACGGAACAGGTATACACATAGTGTGGCTAGAAGTATACCACCTATCCAATGCGCTTGTGTTTTTCTTCACAAAAAGAAAAACAGAAAGAAAACGATGGAAAATACGCTGCGCTCTTTTGTGTTTTGTGTTCTCGAATACTTGGGTGTCTCGGAGACTTCCGTTTGTCCTTGAAAGCAATGATGTGTGCTTGCTCTGGTACTGTTTACTGTGATTTGGATTCGAATCGCCCACGTTGGAACGTTGGAGAGCATTTGATTTTCTCTATTGATTCTCTGTTCGGTTCCAATCGATTTTTTTGTGATTTATTACCATACGTCACATGCAAATCTCTTGTTTACGTCCGCACGGAACCAGGCGGGTTGGGAATTATTGTGTGGTCGTTGCTCCGGTCCACTCCTTACTTCACTCTTTCTGTAGTCACGCATGAGTTTTTTCCGTTTTAGTAAACAAAAACATTTGTACGTTTGCACTGAGATGAATTAGCGTACGCACAAGTGAATTAAAGTTTTCGTCACAATTAATTCGTGTGCCGAATCGGCTGGGCACATTTTTAATTAACTCCGGAGCACTGGCTCTGTTTTCGGGCATGTGTGACGAGCTGCTGGATTTAATAACGCGCCAATTAAACAGTTGTGCATTCCATTTAAGTGATTTCGAAGCGGACATCGATTGGTGATTGGAGTAATTCGCATGCTGTTTTATGGGCCTGCAATTGAAGAGCGTCGCGAATGGCTTTAGTCGTTCAAACGCCACCTATTCTTCGCGTGTTGGCCGGAGGGCAACAGATTTTCATTCATTTGATGCTTCTACAGCTTGTTTTTTGTCGTGAAACATTCGTCGTTACTCGCTCAAAAAACTGTTTAAAAACTGTTCCTGTTGAGTGGAACCCAATGCGCTCTGCCTTTGCCCCCTTTTCGACATTTAAAGGTGATCGAAACGCAGTCACTTTAGATCACTCCACCCCGTAGTACGACTACTTAGTTGTCGTCACTTGCAAATACTTTTACGTTGTAGTTCTAGGCCATATGTACACGCTCCACTCGTCCCTCCCCTCCCCAAACCCTTTGATACCGCAAACGTAGGGGCCTCGTATCAGGTGTAGTAAAGAGAAATCCATTATTTGTGCTCGAACTTGAAGCCGCCCTTTAGCACAGCTAGAATGACCAGATTTGGGTCATATATGCACCGTTTTGTTCGATAACTTGTTGCCGTTTTGACGGTAATTCCACTATTCCCACGACCCCCTGACAAGAAACGAGCAGTCGTTCCTTACAAGCTTCTCTTGGGGCGATTTTTTCACCAGCGAAATCGTTCGCCATGGTCAGGAACATATGGTAATCACTTGATACCAGGTCCGGACTGTAAGGTGTTTGCATGAAAACCTCCAAACCAAGCACCTGAGAGCTTCAGGTGAGTCACTATCTATGTGTGTGGCCTGACATCGTCCTAGTGGACCTCATTTCTTCTTCTATTCTATCCTCTGTCCAATTTTGAGCAATTGCTCCCTTCACACAGTCCAATTGTTAGCAGTAGGAGCTCGAATTAAGAATTTTGCCGTACCTGCTGCCCCTCTAGCGTTGTGTTAAATAATTGTCACACTGACCGATTGGAGGCATGACTGACACATGAAGGGTGAAGGTAATCATGCTATTGTAAGGGCATAACACCTACTGTAAATAGTGTCTTTGTGAAACCGGCTATAGACGACTCTGCTCGTCGGTGCTGTACCTGTGTTCGAGATCTTTGCCCATTGGTGTCTTTTCCGTCCTCTATTACTCTACCTTCTGCCTACACTGTGCCACTGACATCACAAAGGCTCAACCTTGACTGCGCGCGTATATAAAGCAAAGGAGAACAGCCTGTAGGTCGAATTCCTAGCAGTATTCAGTCCCCACTGAACCGTTCGTAATCAGCTAGCCCAGTCCCTTTCTGCCGAATGTGCGCACTTCAAAGCCGCCAGGAGTGTCCGGTTGCAGCGCTCCACTTGTCCGTTCGCCCGAGGAGTGCGTACAGCGGTTTTGATATGCTGCATCCCATGCTTCTCGCAATACTCCTCAGATGATTCCGCCAGTCCAAACGCAGAGCAACACCTTGTCCGTCAATCCCGAATCATCGCGATTCGGCTCCGAATTATTTCGCTTGAGATTGTCCTCAGTAATCCACTTTTCATCACCAGTAACTATTCGTTTTAGAAATTGATCGATTTGCTGTAATTCAACGGCGATTCGCAGATAGGAATTCGGTCCACGAGGTTTTTTGAGTTAAATCGCGTGGCACCCATACATCGAGTTTCATGTTGTCTCCAGCCTGGTTCTCAAATGGTTTCTAACACTTATGGTCAAAGACAAAATCACAACATCTCTTCTACTCGGATAGAGTTCCAAGGCTTGCGCCAAAGTTAAACCAAAAAAAAAAAAAAAATCTTTAACAGAACAGCTCAAACGCTACTTTTCGGGAGACTGTGGTCTTCACAAAGTGTAAACAGTTATCTGCAGGTCGACGAAAGACTGAAGCGCCTGCTATGTTTTTTACTGCCCTCTGGCACCTTAAGAAATTAACTTTTCTCGGGGAAATCGTGTCTCTTAAGGAGGTAACGGATATTCCGATGTCGTCGATAGTTCGATCTTTTCGCCTAGTTGGTTCTTTGGGACAATATATCTATTACCTTGCAGCCGGCTTAATCCCATTTAAGGGGCTTAGCGGCCACTATATCTGGTCTGCACAGTGCTTGCATCTCGCAATTTTTACCTGTTCGTCTAAGGAGTTTGTGGCCAGGAGCTGTAGTGATTGAAGACAAGATCTTTTCTATTGGATCATCAGGCCCGTTTTCTTACAATTGCTTGACGCAGTATATCGTGTTGATCGCTGTAAACTTGAGAGTTGCCATTTCCACTCAACCAGCATCACCTGTTGCTCTATAAATTCTAGCGTACTCCCGGCCTTTGAGACTTCGCATTGTCATACGCGACAGAATGTTCATTACCAATTACAGTTCGATTAAGTTGTTACTGATTTGTTTGGATTCAAGCCGTCTATCGCACCAAAACCGCCGCGCCGCCTTAATCCTCCTTTTCAATATTATTCCCGAAAACTAATTATTTCATTTCTCTTCTTCTCTCCCGTCACAGTGAATCCATGGAATACATCAACGACAAGGCATTGCACGACCAAAATGCCTCTCTAAAGTTCGCATTGCTATTTTCCTCGCGCAACTTTGACTCGCTTGCCATGAATGAGACAAAGGTTCGTAGTAAAATGCTACAAATACTCGAATTGAACTATAGCAATGCGAAATTGCTGAGAGGCGAAGACAGAAACAGACTTTATAACTCCATAACCCTTTTGGGTGAATACTACCACCGTGTACGTTTGGCTTCCAATTGTCCCATCACCGTATTGGGACGTGCACTGCTGGAGCTGTTGATCCGTGAGATCGAGGGAAACGATATTATCGATGTCAGACTGGCCCGATTAATCCTTTCTCAAGTAAGTAGAACAGAACAGACAAGCATGTAGAACGAGTCATACATGTTGTTATTCGTTGATAGGTCACCCTGAATGGAGACATTTTACGCGTTCAACACAAATACGATCTCACCACACTCCTATTCCATGTGCGTCGCAATTTGATAGAACAGAGTGCATTGTTGCCCTCCACAAAAGCCCTACTGCTGATGACACTCGATCTGTACTATAGCAACTTTGCCAATCTGGGCAATATGCTCGAGGAGATGTATACAAAGTATCTAGTCGACGAGAGCGGGACTGAGGAGAATAATTTTGAGAATGGTAACGCTGTCGACGGGAATGAATACGAGGATAGTCAGCCAAAGAAATGGTCAGAGCAAGTGAGTGACGATAGTTTCTATGAGACTGACTCGCAGAGATGTATAGAGAGTCTAAGCATCAGTGGCGATAGTGGCTCGCGTCAGGCTCAAGACGCACCATCGACATCACAACAACAACAGGTCATCGATCACGAACGAGAGCAGAACGAGCATGGCAATAATGGTTACGTAAATCCGCCACCACCTAAGCATGAGGATGAGGACAAACCATTACCGCGGTGGCGAGCACCACGTTTTAATCGCCCGGACGATGAATATCTGGCCAATAACAATGGACGACACAATCGTCGTTTTAGCGGCAGCTTTGACGACGATCGTCATAGCGTTCGCAGCGATGGCGGTAGTATAAGACTTTATAGCATCAACGATAGGATTCGTCATTCGCAGAGCAAAAAGTCGAATAACAATGACGGTAATTGGGATCGGAACAATGGCGCCTATCAGAATTTCAATGGCAACTCGCGGGGACGTAATAATGGCGGCAACAGGAATAACTATAATTTCCGAAACAATTATGATCGTCCACCGCGCTTCCAGAAGGCCGATCGTATGCGTAATTCAATGGAACGCGACCAGTGGCGTAATAATCCAGCGGACGATGATAACAACAGTAATGTCGGCGATTCGAACAGTAGAAGTTCTTCGCGTGCACGAACGCTTCCGCGACGATCGAAGGGAAAATTCGACTCGTACAATGGCGGCGGTGGTAATCGTAGTCAGAGTCCAAATTCGTATCGTCAAAACGATCGGCCACAGAATTCACGTAATTTCAGCCGTAGTAATCGGTATAACAGTCAGAGTAGCTTGGCGAGCGAGGGTTCGAACAACACATGGGATCATCGTCATCGGCGTCGTAATTTCAATAACAGACAATCGCCACAGATACAAAGCAATGATTGGGAAGAAACGCATAGTGTTCATGGTCAGCCAGAGGAGCGTGACTGGGATAGTAAGGACAACAACAGTGAGCTGGTGAGAAATGCTCGAAACACTACTAAGTACATGAACTATTTGTCACAAAAGTGAATCGTGTAACGTACGATTGTGTGTAGAAATATATCTAGACGTAGTAGTTAAAGTACATACATAGTAGAGAACAGAACAACGCTTCCAATATACATATATCTTTTCGTTTCTTTTGTTACATAGTAGAGATGCATGCTTGTATAACACTAATAGTGTAAGGATCGCAGGTTAATGGTGATGTGTCACCACAACCCTTGTTGCATGAGTAGTGTGCCTGTTAACCCATCACAATCGTTTACTAATCTAACCATCTGCAATCTCGTGTCTTTCAAATTACAGGAAAAATCCTTAAAATAAGTCACAAATGAGAAACCAAATTACCTGATAGCAAAAGATTGAATCAAAACAACTTCGTGCATCCCTCCGTAAACAAGGCATTTCGTACGCATGCATATAACACCAAATGCAGTAGGTATAACATCTAACAGCCTGCATCCCATTTCAGTCATAAGAACAACTAAAAACAACACAAATCAGACTCAAAACAACCACAGTAGGAGCCATATACAAACACATACACGTACATACGGTCTTATATATTATTTTTTTTTATTTGATTGTAATCTATACTATAAGCGTTAATATCACAAAGCAGTTTATCGTATAAGAGTGGCGCAAAGGGGAAGGAGTACAGAAGAACATAATTTTTATATCGAACTTTACAGCATGGAATATCGTATACGTGCATACAAGTATCTAGAAGCGTTTCAACTACCATCTTTTATTAATTGTAATTATATAAATCAAATATATCAACTTTTGCGTATACAATTGTGTATATGGAGTTTGGAGAGTTATGATAGATATGTAGTGGTCACGCGGGTACGTTGTGGTTGAGCGCAGCCTCGTCGTGCTAGGTATTTACATTTATTTTCTTTTATTTCCTCTCTGTTTTAACTTTACCGTCAAATTGTTTACGTTAGAGATCTGAAAGTTACTTTTAATCATGTTTTAGAAAGTCAACAAGTTTATATGAAAAGCGTATATTTTAATTAGTTCTAGTGACATGCATACATCTTATGTTAAACGTACGAAATAAAATTGATTGTAAAAAGTGAATGTGTCCTCTTCTTCTTCTTAACGGGCGCTACAGTTCGGGGTGAGCCTGGGCCTCAACCAACATGCCCCTCCAACTAGCACGATCTTTTGCTAGCCTTTTCCATTGCCGCACACCCAGTTGGCTGAGGTTGCCTTCCAACTGTGTGCGCCATCTTAACTGCGGCCGCCTCTGCTTCTTCGTCCCTCGGGGTTGGATTCAAAGACTCCGGGCTGGAGCGGTGGTGTCCATTTGCTCTACATGGCCCAGCCATATTAGGCGTTGAATCCGTAGATGCCTGACTAGACACATGTCGCTGTACAGCCCGTAAAGTTCGTGGTTGAATCTTTTCCTCCATCCCCCGTCTGCATTTATAGGCCCGAAAATCACGCGCAAAATCTTTCTCTCGAACCGACCAAGGGCCTCTTCATCCGCTTTTGATAATGTCCAAGCCTCAGCGCCGTAGAGGAGGACCGGGATGATTAAGGTTTTGTAGAGGGATACCTTAGTTTTTCGAGAGAGGGCTCTACTACTCAGTTGCCTTTTGAACCCAAACAAGCAGCGGTTGGCAAGAGTTATTCTGTGTCTTAAGGTGAACGAAGTCCTTGACTACTTCAAAAATATAGCTGCCGAAGGTGGCGTTCTGATCAAGCCGTCGGTGTTGCGCGTCTTTCTTTGATGACAGCATATATTTGGTCTTGTCCCCATTTACCCTGAGACCCACTTTAGACGCTTCTGCTTCAATGCTTGCGAACGCCTCATTGACGTCTCGCTTTGTCCGTCCAATAACGTCAATGTCATCTGCGTAGACAAGCAATTGTGTAGACTTGAAGTAGATCGTACCTCTCGTATTGGCCGCAAGGTCCTGCACGATCTTTTCAAGTATGACGTTAAAGACATCACATGACATTGCGTCACCCTGTCTGAAACCCTTTTTCATATCGAAGGGTCGGTTAATTCACCTCCGACCTTAATGGAGCAGCGGGAATTCCCCATAGTCATCCTGCACAGTCTGACGAGTTTGGCAGGAATGTTAAAACATGACATGGCTCTGTATAACTCGTCCCTATAAACACTGTCATATGCGGCTTTAAAGTCGATAAAAAGATCTTCTCCAAGATCTGCCATAGTGTAAATGTTTGATCTATCGTGGATTTTCCTGGCCTGAAACCACATTGGTAGGAACCAGGTTTCAGGCGCTTACACAGTCCGGCAGAGAGGACCTTGTACGCGATGTTCAAGAGACTTATCCCTTTCTTATGGGCCGGGCAAACGATGCTGAGATTCCATTCTTCGGGCATGCATTCTTCCGAGCATATTTTGCACATGAGTTGGTGCATGTTCCTAACCAGCTCATCGCCAGCTGCTTTAAAAAGTTCCGCGTGAAGTCCGTCTGCTCCAGCAGCTTTATAAGAATTGAGTTTCGATATCCAGTGCAGTCGATGGATCTTTACCTTCCGGACTACATCCACTTCCTTGTACAGCTCGTAGAGGCGGATGGTTTTAACGTCACGGCCTACGCCGACGACATTGCCATCTTAATTTCTGGAAAGTTTCCGCAGGTCCTCAGCGAAGGACTAAGTTATGCACTGATGTTAGTTGATAACTGAGTCAAAGGGCGAGGCCTGGGAGTAAACCCGGCGAAAACAAAGACAGTACTATTCACAAGGAAAAGGTCTGTATCAAGATACACCCACCCCGTATGAATGGTATCGATCTGATCCCTGGAAAATCTGCCAAATATCTTGGCATAATCCTGGACTCCAAGCTTAGCTGGAGAGAAAATATTGGCGAAAGAATCAAAAAGGCCTACGTGGCACTATATTCGTGCAGAGTAGCCTTTGGAAAGACTGGGGCCTCAGCCCGAAGTTGGTACATTGGTTATACACTGCGGTGGTAAGACCTATTCTGGTCTATGGTTCGATTGTCTGGTGGAAGGCGCTTGAGAAGAAATGTCATCCTCAAAGTGTGTCAAAGGTTCAAAGGGCAGGCTGTCTTGCGGTGACGGGATCTATGAAGTCCACACCAACGGCGGCTCTTGAAGCTATGGTGAACCTCCTACCCTTGGACATATACTGCGTGAGCGTCGCAGCCAGAACTGCGCTAAGACTACAAGAATCCGGTCTCTGGACAAGAAGTCCTTACGGCCATGCCGTGTCTTGGATCGATGGACCGTCTCGAGATTCAGAACCGAAACGGATTATGTTAACCAACTTGTTTTCTGTGGGAGGAAATTCTCTATTAGAATTCCCTCCAGGGAGGAATGGACCAGTGATATGGCACGCACGGAAAATGAACTGGCAATCTACACCGACGGATCCAAAATGGATGTCGGCACAGGCGCCGGGGTCTATTTTGAATCTCGGGATATACATCGCTCCTATAGACTTGATGATGGCTGCAGTGTTTTCTAAGCTGAGGTCATCGCAATCAAGCAGGCGGCAGATCTAATAGCCAGGTAACATGAATAAGATCCAAAATCGTGAAACTCTGCAAAGAGAGGCTAGAAAAGATATCGAATAAAAACGAGGTGACCCTGTGCTGGGTACCGGGTCATGTGAATATGTCTGGAAATGAGAGAGCGGACGAGCTAGCTAGGCTAGGATTTGGTGCAAACTTCACGCAGATCGCAACCGAAACGCTACTCAGTGCGCTCTGCAAAGAGATAGAGACAGAGCAATTAATTAAAGACAATAAGCGATGGTGTCACTTAGATACATGCGCAACGGCGAGGTCAACTTGGCCAGTCTATCATAAGAAAAGGCCAGAAAATCTGCTGAAGTTCAATCGTGGGAATATTCGACTGGCAGTCGGTGCTCTCACCGGCCACTGCATGCTATCCTACCAGCTCGACCAGGCCAGCCCTACAATGACTTCTGCAGAAGCTGCAGGGACGAAGAGGAAATTGGATCCATTCGTCACCTGCTGTGCGAATGCCCGGTGCTAGCCCGAAAAGGAACGTATTCCTAGGAAGACACTTTCTTTCGGGACTGGAGGAGGTAAGTAACATTGGGTTGAACAGAATGGGGTCGTGCTCTGAGCCCGGGCGCCTCAGGTTCAGCAGAATGGTTACCCGCCCAGATTGGAGAGACGTTGTCCGATAGCATCACTGCTCTTTGTGGCTGGAAAGGACTCCGTCAGTGGTTTAAATCTAATCCATCAGACGGACTGTTCAAGGCAAAGCACACAGAAGACCAATGCCGGACTTACATAGGGCAGGGTAGGTAGGTAGGATCGTAGCCTTCCCAGAATTGAGAAGAATACACATAGGCCAGGGAGGTCCGTTGTGCAGCTACGAGGGGGTTTTGTCCCCCTATTTGTGGAACCATTTTGTGCCTCTTAAGAAGTTAAGAAGATTAGGTATCCCTACTTTCTGAACATCTAGCAGATCGTTAAGGAAGTAAGAGCCTAGGTATCGTTTCCTGATATTGAAGAATGCTGGGCAGGCGCAGAGAAGGTGGTGAATGTATTCGACCTCCTCCTCGTCCTGACAGCTTCTGCAGAAATCATACGGAACTATTCCGAGTTTTTGTGCGTGACTGCCAATGAGGCAGTGTCCTGTGATGACACCGATGACTTTGTAGGGAGATTATACTCCTTGTCCGTTGACTGTCAAGCCGAGGCCAGATTTGCCTGGTGATGAGGCAGGTATGTCCCTGGGTCCATCTCAGGTTCGTCTCGGCCCTGGCGAGATTGGTTAGATTATATTTAATGGTTGTAAGCCACGATTGATTTTCGTTTCCTGGAATGTCGCTGTGTCCCGGTACCTGGATAAGCTGTATGTTGAACTGTTCTGCGATCTCGTTAAGAGATAGGCGACAGTCGAGACTAGATTTTGATGTGTACACATAGGACTCCAACGACTTTAAGGCTGCTTGACTATCCGTGAGAATGCGGATATCCGTGATGGATATTACGTTCCACTTCAGCCAAGACAATGCCTCTTTTATTGCCAACAGTTTCGCCTGGAAAACGCTGCAGTGATCTGGTAACTTTAGAGCTTTATGTAGCTTAAGTTGTTTGCAGAATACTCCACTGTCTTTGGTTTTAGACCCGTCAGTGTAAAAGTCCACGCAGTTTCTGCGGGGTTAAGTTTGGCGAGTCCAGGGCAGGCTAGGGTAGGTTGAATTACTATTTATTGTAGAGTGCCGGCTTGGGCACAGTGAGACATTTATAGTTGTAGGCACTTTTGTCTAGCCAAGCGCTGATCGTACCCTCGGGCTACAACAAATAGAATAGACGTCGAAAGACAAAATTAAAAATACATATACTGTATAGCTTAGAGTGCCCGTTCAGGTCCAGTATGCTACGTTAGATAGATAAGATATTTAAGATAGGTTTAAGCGTTTTACCTAGAATAAGTTGTTTGGAAAAATATTAATAAAATGCTTTTAAAATGTAAAAAAATGTAAAATGCACTTTTGTCTAGCATAAGTTAAGCATAGCCGGTAGAAGGTGCCAAGCCTGGATGTCAATTTGAACTCTGGCGATGTCTTGTTTCCCGATCTGGACACTCAAGTAGATATTACCTTTGGGCATCCTTCTTTTACAGCCTGCAGTCCGTTCCACGAAACCTTTCAACCAAGTCTCTACACTTGCCAAGGTTTGGCTTTACTATTTGTAGCAGTTCCTCACCAGATTACCATTATTCAACAAACCCATTCCTACAATTCTATTACAAAATCGCCCGCACTGTCTTACCGACACCGTGCTCTAGCACTTTTCGCCGCCAACCAGCGAGAAGCGGACATCGCAGGAGAAGAAAAAAAGCAAAAAAGAAAATCACACATCAAATCAAAAGTCTAGCAAACAGCGCAATGCAGTCAATTTTCGACTAAATTCGGCTCTTGTCAATTGCGTAAAAGTCCTTTTTCTGCTTTCGATTTGCGTAAATAATTTTAAGTTCGAGTTTGCCGACACACGGATAATCGAATTGCTGGAGCAGAGCTGCGCTGGTACTCGGCGAAACTATTGAGCAAGCAATTTGCCAAGATTCGAATATGTCAGTCGCCGATAGTGGAAAGATATCGGATAGTTCTGGTAGCGGCGGCAATGATTGGATCTGCGGTGATGTTGAGTAAGAAAAACATTGTAACAAATCACTCCAGTGTTTTCTCAAAACATAAATAATAAAATTAAACTAAAAAAAAAAAACCAATAATAAACAAACACTAATTTCTCCTCCCCCCCATCTATCCAAATGTTCATTTGTTTCCATTTGCGCTTGGCCTATCTCTTTCGAAACGAATAATAAATATGAAAACAAACAAACACCGAAAAATAAAACAAAATTCGTGAACAAACTCTGAATAAATGCAAATAAAGTTGCAAAAATGTGAATTTCGGACGACGAACGCAATGCCACAAATGCCAGCTAGATCGACCAGAAGCTGTTGCGGATGCTGTCCCAGGTAGTGGTAGCGGCAGTAGCACCGGTAGTGGTGGCGGCGGTTTAGTAAAAAAGAAACTAGGCACCGAAATTGGGAAGGCTGCAGCTGAGAAGTCACGTGGTCTGTTTAGCGCGGAGGATTGGCAGTGCAGCAAGTGTGCGAATGTGAATTGGGCTCGTCGACAGACATGTAACATGTGTAACGCGCCGAAATTCTGCGATGTCGAGGAACGAACTGGTGAGTCGTGAAATGTCGGAATCAAATTTTAGTGCGCCCGATACGAATGTGTTTGCAAATTCACATAAATGTTTGTTTTCACTTTGTGTTGTTTGCAGGCTATGGCGGTGGTTATAATGACCGTGGCGTTGTCGAGTATAAGGAACGAGTTGAGTCGGACAGCGAGTACGATGAGTTCGGTCGAAGGAAGAAACGTAAAAACGAGGATCGCAAGAAATCATCATCGGATGGTGGTAAGTTGTATGGGGAAAAGGATAAGAATGGAGCGAGAAGTAAAGAATCACCGGCAATTGACAATAACGATGATGAAGAGGACGACGACGAAGACGATGGCGATGGGGATTTGTCCAAATACGATTTGTGGGGTGCATCAGACGATGATGATGACAAAAGAAATCAAAATCAAAAGAAATCAAATTCGCGTTCGAGATCAAAATCGAAATCAAAGTCCAAATCAAAATCAAAATCGCGATCTAGATCACGTTTGGCAAGACATTCATCACGTAGCTCTACGACATCCTCCCAGACATCTTCATCGAACTCGACATCATCGTCCAATTCGCTATCAACGTCGAGTGGATCATCAACTTCAACGGCTAGATCGAAGTCACGTTCCAGCGGTCATTCGAAGGCACGCTCACATGGCTCTTCCCGTCGTAATCGAAGCCGTCACTCCTCCAAATCTCGATCTCGTTCAACATCTTCCCGATGCCGACGCGATCGTGGCCGTTCCAAGGACAAGCGTCGACGAGAATCCGAATCGAAATCACGCTCACGATCAAAGACTCGATCTCGGTCTCGATCCCATTCGAGACACTATTCAAATTCATCTCGTTCGAAATATAAGCACAGCGAAACCAGTCGCTCGCCGCACTCGACTTCATCTTCAGTGCGGCGGAAGAAGCGATCGCGTTCGAGAAGCTCATCAATGAGCAAGCGAAGACGTTAGCTAGTAATTGGTCTACTAGAAGAATACAGAACAAACGGATTTGTGTTTGAATACTTTTCTTTTCACCCTTAGTTATATGCCTACGCACGGTTGACTATAATTCTTTTTTCTTTTCCTTTTATTTATTATTGTTACTTAATATCCATCTTATGTTTGTTGAAAGGAAATATAATGAAACGAAACGTATTTTTAGGACCCATGGTATGTACTTCCTTTATAGAAGTAAATAAAATTGTACAAAAAGCTAGGAAGGTTGTTTTGGATTATAATTTACGTAGATTGTGGGCAAATGTCCTTTTAATTACGGGGAATACGTCGTAAAGAAACATTTTTCCTAGAACCCTTGCAATTACAATGGACCCACTGAACGCACTTCACGTCGATTTTGACAACTGGCACATAACCTAAACAAAATTACTATTTTGATTCACATTTTACTCGAACAAATTGGATTCAACATGAGTTTAGTTAATTATATAAAACTCGCTAATAATGTTAATCGGCAATTTGTTCGAGGCTACGCTTTCAAGTCCGATTTAAAGATCAAATGGGTGCGTCCCGAGAAAATTCCATGCATAAAACCGGAGAAAAGTGGCGACTTGTCGAAGTTGCCACCAGTCAATCCGAATGAATTTGTTCCAGAGTTCAGGGAATCAAAGGAATTACAAGAGTAAGAGGTGGTCTTTTAAGCCTATATATCGATTGACTATCATTTCTTTGCAGTGCGGATGAAGTGGTCAAGTCCTTGTTCCAATTGGGCAATAATCCAAGAATTCACACATCAAATCACTACCGGGAGCTGCTGGTAAAATCGGTTCAACGACATCCTCTCGATTTCGGTTCAATGGAATCGACATGTAAGGCACATTGCCCTTATTTATTGCAAAATCACTTTCAATCCATTTTACAGTGGCCAAGATGACAGCAACAATACGTCGCTTCCAGGAGCACATGGAAAAGTTTCCCCACGACAAGAAGACCAAAGTAGAACTAAAAGAAATGATCGACAAGCGAAAAAAGTACCTCAAATACCTGCGACGATGGGACTACAAACGTTTCGAATGGATTCTCGAGAAACTCGATTTGGTCTACAAGCCACCGCCAAACGAATTCCATTGGATAACCCGCAAGGAGTCGCTCAGCAAGCTCACAAACATCCATTGTGACAATATCAAACAACAGCGATTGGATGAGTACCGTGACAGTCTGCAAAAGCAGCAAATTCCCTTTTTGGAAGAGAAAATCAAAAATCTAGAATTCATCCGAAAGGAACAGCAAGAATGTCAAGTCCCAGTCACTGTCACTCAAGAGGATATCAATTTGGTCAAAAAACAACTGCAACAATTGAAAAACGCACGCGATGAGCTAGAGCTAACAAGTGACCGCTAAAGTCAACCCTTCCCTCAGACCTTATAATAAATGTCCAAAACCCAATTTTTCTGTTTGTTTTCTTGTGATTCGTGGCACCCTGTAAGCGAAAATGCTAATGACATCATTGCCTAACGTCAAAAATACAGCAACAACACACTGTTTAATCATTTGTCATCAATTCAATTGTCATCTAATTTGCTTGGGGAAGGCAGGAAAAAAAAAAAAAGAATTTCTGCTACGCTTGTTGCTTCTTTTCCATTTTGCTTTTCGCTTTTGTGTTGCTCAAAAAAACTTAACCAAAATTCGCAATTAAACCATTTGAATGCTGTAACAAGACCAAAAAAAACGAAGGAAAACTCAAGTGGAATGCGTATACCATTCGAAAACGATAGTTTCAGGCATCAGAGCAACCGAATGGTGAGTGGATCGAGCAGCAGCAGTAGCAGCTGAAATGTCTTTACGTGCAATTAAGAAACGTGATAATGCTAGACCCTACAAAAAGCATATAACACCAGCGACTCGAACTAGGAAATTCTCACCGGAATCTCAGCCTCAATTGAGGAAACGCTCACGATCATATCCGGACATATCGAAATCCTCCTCGTCGTCGGCTTCCCAATACATTTCGAAGACAACATCGAAGTCGGATAGTGATGTACACAAGTTAGCGGCTACGTTGAGGGAAAACTCGAATCTAATTGGTGCTGCTAAGTCGGAAGTTTGTCTGAAAACGATTTCGGTTCATAGTACATTACATGGTGGTGCTGCAAGGACAAGAATGATGAATATGCCACTACAAGGTGCTCATAGTGAACGAGATTTGTCGCGATCGCGGTATGTGGATAGTGGAGTGTCTAGTACTATAACAGGTCGACAAAGTGAATCGTTGAGTGAGACTAGGCGACGAATGAGCGAGTGTAGTATTTCGAATCGTTCCAATCGTAGTGCTCCTTCATCCGATTATGGTGAACGATCGGGTTTTACCGATTCCAATGCCGTTCGCATTCCGATTATTGGCTATGAAGTGATGGAGGAACGAGCACGATTCACGGTATACAAGCTACGTGTGGAGAATCCATTTACCAATGATTGTTGGTTAGTGCTACGACGTTATACGGATTTCGTGCGGCTGAATAATAAATTGAAACAGGCATATCCGACAATAACACTTCACCTGCCGCGCAAAAAGATTTTTGGTGATAATTTCAATTCGGTATTCCTAGACAATCGGGTGCAGGGTCTGCAGATGTTTGTCAATTCAATTATGGCGAAAGAGGAGCTCAGGAAATTCAAGTTGGTCAGAGAGTTCTTTTGTCTCGACGAACCGCCAACCTATTCGGAGAGCATGGAAGAGTGTAGGGTAAGTATAAACGGTCATACTGTCCAAATGCCGTTCCTTAATGTCTTGCACTCTCCTTTGCAGGCAATTTTCGAAGCACAAGAGGAGACTATAGCGCATTTGAAGCTGCAGATAAATAGTAAAAACGATCTAATCATCAGCCTGCAGCAGAAGTTAAGCACTGAAGTGAATGAGAAGAACAAATTGCTCGATGCACTAAAGTAAGTTCCATTTCCATCCTGTCCTGGTATCCTATGACTGTAATACTCGTTTTGCATGTAGAAAAGTCTCAAATGGATGTCCCAAATGCACGCCAAATGGTTCTTCTATAACGTAAGCTGCCGACAGCGACACAATAAGAAATCAATCGATATCACAACACGAGCGAATCAATCAAATTCAGACTATTATTTACCTATACGAGTATATACACATCCTAAAAGGAGTATATAGAGCTTTAGAAGACAAATAATAAACCTTTAAGACTTGCTGTTGCAAACGTGTGTGTAGACGAAAGGATTTATGTATGTTATCGAGTAGAAAGTGAAATTGTAAGATTGTCATTTGTTTTTTGAACGTATTTTTGTATTTTTAATTTACTTCGGTTTTATAATATGATACAATACGACGCGACATAGCTTAGTGAGTAGGAGATGTATGCAATACGTGAATGTAACACCAATAAAAGCAATTTAAAGTATTTTTGTACTCTAAAACGCGATGTGTTTCAATTGTTTGTCGACTGAAAAGCGTCTTGATCGGTACATATATTGATTTTATTCATATAAAAAAAACAAAAAACTTATTGAATACATTTGCAATGTCCTTACGAATCTATGTATATGTTTATGTGGTTTATCGTGTAAATAACTACATATATCATACTGGGTTAAAGCATGCTGAGGGTACTATACTGCACTGTTTTGAATTTCAATATACAATCAAACGAACGATTTGTTTTTCTCTGGCGTTGTTGCAATAACTTAATGAAAATGACGGTAAACAAGGTGTGGTTCGATTTCTAGAGGCTTGTCATGGCAGGCGGACGGGCGTAGGCTTTCGGTATAAATCCATATTTACGAGTTTTCGGTGCGTAGGCCCATAACCAACCGTCCACGGTTTGATTATTCAAATCGGCATAGATCCAATCACCTCGTCGTACCGATAGATCGTCTGGCGCTTGCGCCTACAAAATATTTTGTTAACAAATTAACCAAATTCAAATGAAAGCAATCTCCTTACCTTATAGTCATAGAGCATGACCAACTCAGTTCCATGATATCGCAAGTCATCGGTTCCGACACCGATTTGCTGCTGTTGTGGACCATTGCCCGTTTGCAGAGTGCCACAATTGTTGTTTATTTGCGGTCCAGTACCGTTATTTGGCGGTCCAATTAAACCATTTTGAAGCGAATTGTTATTAGTATTCACCATACCAATACCATTTCCACATAGATCCGGGCTAAGTTGCTTTGTCGGACTTTGTCCGCCAACCGGTTTAGTTTGAAGCACACTATCTGCCGGATATACAAATCCCGATGGAATGAAACCTTCCTGTCCATCACTTCGTACAATCCAATACCAATCGGGATCCTCTCGATTCAAAACGGTAACAAATTCACCACGTTCCACTGACACATCGTTCTCGTCACGAGCTATGAATGTATACAAGACAATGTATCGACCGCTGGGATCTTTGGCAAATGGCAAGAAATCTGGTTCCGAGCTAAGACTCGCCTGTGAGTTCTTTAGCGGCGATTGCATACCATTGCTTATACCAGTACCAATACCACCACCACCACCACCAATGCCACCGCCACCTCCGCCTTGTGGTGTTGAATCGTCCAGTAACTCCAGTTTCATAGCATCACTGTGTATACCGTCCGTTAAATCATTCGGAAGACTCTGATCTCTCGGCAATTTCTTCTTTATGGCTAAATCGGCTAATTGCGTATTATACGGCGCACAATACGAATACGGTATAAATCCCTCCTGTCGAGTGTCCTGTCCTATCACATACACCCAGTCGTTCTCTCGATACAATATATTAACAATTTGCCCACGTTTCACCTCCAATTCATCATCAACGCATGGCGTAAAGTCATGCAATACGACCATTTTCGAGTCCGGACTTAGACCATGCTCCTTTTCGATGCCAACACGAACCAATGTCTCAATACTGGCCGATCCTGTAATGCGTCCCATTCCATGATTCAGTCCTAGCCCCGAACCGGGTCGTGATAGTTCCTTATCCACATCGTTATTCGATGCTGAAAGAGAAATGATATTGAATTGTAATGTGACAACAGGTGATGCACTTGATTGCACCACACATTGGGAGGGGGAAACGTCCAAACGAGTTCTCTACTCAACTCTTTCGTTTCATGAATTTATTCGGGCCCATTTGTTACGGTAAATGCTTAACATTCTTGGATTTGTTTTCTCCTTTGGAAAAACAACTGAATACTTACATTTCTTCTTTTTGCCCCGCCGTATTCGGACGGGACATAGGAATGCCATGTTTGAGCTAAAATCCGAACTGGAGCCTCAGGCGATGGTGTGTGATGTCTTTTCGATGTTTCTCTCAGATTTGTGACATTTTGCTGCGGATGCAATCTTGTTGACCAATCGACGATTGTTGGGGGATATTTTGTACAATTTATTGGGCGAGAATTGATGACACGGGCACTGCAGGTACATATGTTGTTGTCTTGGCGAGAAATGATTTGAAATTGTTTTTTGTTCGTGTGTGTTTGCTGGTATTTGTGGTCTCGTTGTATGGTGGCGACATCTGGCCGATGGCATGTGCCGCTGTCCACCACCAACTTCTTGTGGACTTTGACAGGTGTGTGGGTATAATTTTGGAACTTTCCTGGGAGTACAGGTATGTACTTTGAGGGTGTTTTCAGGTTATGTTGCAGACAAGTGATTTTGCGAATTGTGATCAAGGGGATGTTGTCACTCAGACATGGGGGACAATGCTGATGCAGTCTCTATAAAAGTTGTCCTCTGGTAGCCGTCAGCAATTCGTGGCATAGTTTTGGTGACGGAATCGATCAAACTTCTAGTGAAACTGATTCTTACTTACTTAAGTGGCACTACAGTTCAGGATGAAGATGGGCCTTAACTAACAAACCTTTCCAGCTAGCACGATCTTTCGCTAGCTGTTTCCCTACCTACCTGTCTGCGGCACGTTAGATGCAGCCGTCCGCTGCACCGTCATCACCCGCGTTTGGAGACGACGCTTCTCCGGCCTGAGCTGTGCTGTCCAATCGCTCAACATAGCCTAGATGCTGAATTCGTAGACGTTGTACTAGGCCGATGTTGTTGTACAGCCCGTACAATTTTTGGTTAAATCTTTTCCTTTACTCTCCGTCAACACAAACGGGACCGAAGATTGCTTACTTACTTTCTTATCAGGCCATACATCCATGCAAGATCTGAGCCTGAGCTTTAGCTGCGTTCCATCCTTGACGGTCCCGGGCAGGCTACTTCCAGTCATCAAGACCAAGTTGTCTTACATTCGCGATTACTTGGTCCTTATACCGAAGGTTAGGTCTTCCTCTTCTTCTCGAACCAGGAGGCTCGGAGTCGAAGACCCTCTTAGCGTTGGTGTTAATGCGCTCGATGTGATCGAGTCAATATAGTCAACGGATCTTTGCCTTCCGAACTATGTACACATCTTTATACAACTCGTAGAGTTCGCGGTTGTCTTCTCCTCCATTCACCTTCCTCATAGACAGGACCAAATATCAGAATTTTTCTTTCGAAAGAACCCGAAATCAGCTCCGCCATTCTGCTTATCGTCCAGCTTTGGGCTCCAAAGATTGTACGCAGAATAATCCTCTCGAAATGACCAAGAGCCTCTTCATCCATTTTTGATAAAGTCCAAGCCTCGGCGCCGCAGAGGAGGACCGGCGGTGGCTGTGGTAAAGTAGGAAACATCACCGACTGCCAAGCGGAAGGTCTGTAGTTCAAAGTATGTCCATAGCCATGAAAAAAAATAGTGCAACATAGCTGTTGTGTATGGGAAGTGAACAAAATACTGATGAAGGCATAACACCCACAGTCTACGGTCACTGCAAGTTCATACTCTGTGTGCGCAGTTTTAATATAACACCATAATGGCATGGAACTTTTGCTGAGAACTACGACCAACGTTAAAATTCAGTCGAGTTCCTCTCGAATCCTATCTAGGACAACTACCCCCGGAGAGCAGTGAACGAATATCTATGACCCAAACCATCTGCACTCCGTCCAGGTTGTGTGCGAAATATGACTCTTGAACCTGCGCGAACTAGTAAAAACTAAATTCGGGGAGACAGCGGTAGGTAAGAGTTATTCTGCGTCTAAGTTCAGCGCTGGTGTCGTTGTCGTAGCTGCCAATAGTGACGTTCTGGTCAAGACGTCCGTGGTGTTGCGCGTTATATATTTGGCATATATTTGGCTTTGCCCTCGTTTACCTTCAGACCCACTTTAGCCTCTTCTGCTTCAATGCTCACGAAAGCGTCATTGACATGTCGCTATGTTCTCCCAATCACGTCAATGTCATCAGTGTATGCGAGCAATTGTGCAGACTTGAACTAAATCGTGCCTCTTGTATAGGTCAGTGAATCCCGCACGATCTTTCCAAAAAATTAAATAATGTGATTTTGAAAAAATCACATGACAGTACGTCACTTCTTACTGACCTTAATGGAGCAGCGAGAATTCTCCATTGTCATCCTGCACAAGAGGGTCGTCAACATGTAGTCTGTTCATTAAATTCGAGGCTTGTGGTTGTCTCTAAGTTAAACATTTTTTTACGGTTACGTCTGACTAAGCCGTAGCCCAACCGACTAGACCTGCTTTTTGGAGCAGGAAACTCGCCATTCGCCCTTCCCCGTCTGTAATTTCCAATAGAAATCTCCAGATGGCACTACGTCAATGTCATCGGCATATGCGAGCAGTTGTAAGGACTTGAAAAATATCGTGCCCCTCGTAATGATCCTTCCAAGGACGATGTTTAGAAAGTCACACAGATATTAAAAGGTCGGTCAAGTCGCTTCCGACCCTGATGGAGCAGCGAGAATACTTCAATGTCATCCTGCACAATCTGACGAGTTTGGCAGGGATGTCGAAACTAGACACGGCGCTTTATAGCTCATCTTTATGTACAAACAGATGGTGGGTGTCAATTTGGAGCTCGTTGGTTTTTTCCAGGATCTGCCACAGTGTGAATACTTGATCGATAGAGGATTTCCCGGACCTGAAACCACACTGATATGGACCAATCAGTTTATTAACGAACGGTTTCAGGTTTCACACAGTGCGCCTGTAATTGACGCTATCATCGTCTGTTGTGAATGGGTCATTCTGCCTGACAGCGGAATCTGTTTCGTCATCGCCGTTATACAGTCTGCAGAAGTAATCTTCCCGATTTTTACTAAGTTTCCATTTTTGTCCTTGCAGGCTCCCGTTCTGGCTTTATATCCCTAGCATGCTTGTTTTATTCGTTGATAAAACCTACGAACGTCATTCCAGCGATGGCATCTCCCCACCTCTTCGATCGTGAGCTTCTCATGCTCTATTTTTTTGTTTTGAGAAGCTTATGAGACTCGCTCCTCTTCCGCTGCTTGGCTGCGTGTGCCCTCCTACACTCGGCGTCAAACCATGGGGTTCTGGTTGGTGGCGTTTTCAAGCTCAGTACCTTAGAAGCAGCACTCTCTTAGGCTTGTTGAGAGCGGGTCCATTGGTGTGTGTGGTCTGAGCAGGCATTGGATCGTTTTCCAAGAGATTGAGGGAGACGCGATTGGCAAAGGCAATTGTAAGCCGCTGGCCTTACTAGGTTTTTCTGTGACATATTCGTAACCGTAACTTGGCTGCAATGTGGTCAATCTGGTTCACGGTTGATTGATCCGGAGACCGGCAGGTCCCCTTGTGAATATTGAGATGTGGGAGACGCTTGCTAGCAACTAAAAGATTTCGCTCCGTTGCGAAGTCTATCAGCCAAAATCCATTTGGTGTTGTGTAGGCTTTGCTTGCAAATGGCCCTATCATAAGAGACTTCCTTGCCCAGTTTCGCGTCATAGTCTCCTAACTATTTTAACATCGTAACTGTGACATCGGTATATGTTCTATTTAGGAGATCGTAGAAGACGTCTTTTGCAGCGTTATCCTTGTCCTCGGTGCGGGCGTGAGCGCAAATTAGGCTGATGTTGGCGAACTTAGCATTGATGCAAATTGTTATGAGGCGTTCGCTTACATGCCGGAAGCTCAAGACTTTTTGCGTTGCCTTCTTTCCTAGTAGCAGTCGCCGTAATAGATGTCACAGCTTATCATCCGCTTTTTGCCCGGTCCAACCCTCGCACTTCCTGGATTGCGGTAATACCTGCCTTATAGCAGTCTAGGACTTCCGCAAGTTGTTAGGGTGCACGTGGTGTATTGGTGGACCTAAAATTCTACGTACGAAGCCGAATATCATTTTTCCATTGGTTTTTCTTTCCTGGACCGAGGCTTTTTTCGGCTTGCCAGGCCTTAGCCTAACCGACACTAGTCCTGTTTTGTGGCGTAGGAAACTCGCAATTTGTCCCTTTTCGTTCGCAATTAAATATAGAGATCCCCGGGTGGCATTACGAGGAGGTGAAAATAGGACTTACTAACAGAGCTACTAGATGTTCGGCTACAGTGGCTTCTACTCGCTCTTTTGCGGGCCAGCGCACGTCGGATACGCTACCCGTACGAGGCCTTTGTTAATCGTTTACCACCATGTTGTCAGATGCGGCTCTAAAATTGATAAAGAGGTCGTGGGTATCGATTTGAAACTCGCTGATCTTCTCCAGAATTTGTCGCAGAGTTAAGATTTGGCTGATATGCCGTTTTTAAAGCCCACTACGAGGCTTTTGGCTTTTTTTTTTTTGTAAGAGGTTCTTATTGCGTTTTCGTCCCTAGACTCCTCGATATCCTTGAGCTGGGAGGCTGCGAAGATTCTCCTCTTGCGGCGTAGTGCCTTTTTTCCTCCCTCGTTCTGATTCGGTACTACTCTCGCGCTGCTCGTGTTCTCCTTTGCAACATCTCTTAGTACGCCTCGTCGGTCGCTCTCTTTTTTTTTTCTACTCATACTCTCCAATCATACCACGGGTTTCTCGTCGGTGTTAGCGCGTAGCCCATAGTAATTTCAGCTGCTTCTTTGATGGTTGAGCGGCAATGGAGCCACATATTGTTGGCGTGTGTGTCTGACGAAGGCATACTCAGTTGCTCTCTGCCGTCTCTGGCGATCGTTGAGATGCTCAGGCTTCCAATGTCGGAGATCCTCTTTGTGCGCTGATGTAGCTTTCTGACATTGGAAAGTCGGGCTCTGACTCATTTGCTCTCTGTAGTCTCTTGCGATCTTTGAGATGCTCAGGCTTCCAATGTCGGATATCCTCTTTGTGGGCTGACGTAGCTTTCTAACATTGGAAAGTCGGGCTCTGAGTCTTGCTGCCACTAGGAATTGGCCAGAGCCGACGTTTGCCGACGTCTGGTTGGATCATCTTGCGAAGAAACCTTGTGCACCTTCCGTAGCTTTCCGACTACTACGCCAAAGATGTCCTCTTTACTCATTTTGGCGTTGAAGTCCCCAAATACGATTTTGAAGTCTTCGGACAAATTCCGTAGGCGTCGTCCAAAAGGTCGTAGAAATCCTCTTTGATGAGTTCTTTAGGCTCGTCGGTAGGTGAGTGTACACGGATGAGGCTGATGTTGTAGAATCTGCCTTGGATGCGGATCACAGCTGGACGATCGCTTATTGGCTTAAAATCGGTGACTTTCGTCCTTAGCCTTTTTCCCAAGACGACTCCGCATCCCAATAGGTGCAGCCTTTTGTGACAACTGTAATAAATATCGCACTCCTTCTTCCTTACCATTCCTTGTCCTATCCAGCGTACTTCCTGGGTCGCAGTAATATTCGCCTTATACTGTTTGAGGGTCTTGTCCAGTTGATCAGTAGCTCCATCGTTGGGTGTCTGTCCTTGAATCCAATGCCATTTTCTCGTTCATAACGTTACATGGACGGGTTGTTAGGCCTCCGCATAACCGTCATCCCGGTCGGGTTGGGTCCTCTTGCCTAGGGCGGTTGCTGCATCTATCAGTTCACCCTTCAACGGGTGTTAAGGAGGCTATCCGCTGTATGTCAACTTGACCTGAGCATTAGCAGGGATCGTTGCTGACGTCTCACCATGTTGGGTGCAATCAGTTACTTTACCCTACATGCCCAGGCGGTAGGACGATTATGGCGATCGTAAAATGGGCGAGGCACGCGGGACCTTGCCCGAACAGGACACCCATTTTGATAAAACTGTTTTATCGTTTGCACGTGTCGTTGAACGCAGACTGATGCCTGTTTCACAATGCTACTACACGGCGCGGCGACAGCGCAACTACAAACGCCGTAGCTGTCAAATCCATATTCATTCATTGGAATCATATGGAGTAAGTCACGTAGTTCCTATGTGACTTACTCCCTATAATTCCATTGAATGAATATGGATTTGACAGCTACGGCGTTTGTAGTTGCGCTGTCGCCGCGCCGTGTAGTAGCATTGTGAAACAGGCATGAATAAATGACAGCCAATTTGACGGATGTAGCTTCAACAATATGGCTGCTATCAACTGTCAAAGTTCAAGAGTCCCTAATGCCATTTCAACGCTATAAGTAATGCTTCACATAATTTTTTGCTCTACCACCATTTACATATGAAATCGAAGAAAAGTGAACAACAAAATATGGACTCGCTTCTTCCAAACTCTAAAATGATTTTCAAAATATGTTGGTATGGACCGGCGTTTTTCTTTAAATGCGAAAAAGGTTTAGCCAGAGTTCTCACTCATTTCCTGTCTTCTTTTAGTAATTCCAAATTAAACACGTCAGATGATGCTTTACTTTTGGCTGGGACTGTGTGTGCGAATCTACAAGTGTCAATCGTTTGACAGATGCAATGAAAACAAATATGAATATTCATTACCACATTGTTGTTAAAGCACTTTGCTTTGTTGATGATGTTGGCTGTTACATAAAAGTCCGGTTGAAATTGTTTAGCTCAATTTGATCAGCCCGATTGCAGACAGCGCCAACCGGCCGAACGCTTGCCCTGTCAACTTAACCTCTGACGTAGTGGCTGAGACTTTGATCTATGGACTCCTATATCTACGAAATCCACTGATCAACATTTTATCGCTAGGTTGCAGATAAAGACAATCTGAAAGTCATCCCATTCGACGAATGTGATACCCTAGCTCCTACAGGTGAGTGTCTTTATTCATTTTTGTCTTATCCCAATCAGAAGATCGACTATGCTCGCGCGATTCTTGTACAGAGGTCATAGTCTATTGCGAAAAATACGTCTACAGCATACTAAGGTTTGTCGAACAACTCTAATGAGCAGTATGTCCAAAGTGCAAGTAATTTTTCTCATCTCATATTGACAGGCAAGTCTCGGTATGTCGCTTCCTGTGAGGATTCAAGTTAAGCAAGGCACTGTCGTTGGCGGAGAAGGAACTCTTCCGAATGGCAATGGATATTGCTATTTTCAAGGAATTCCGTATGCCGTGCCGCCGCTCGGAGAATTGAGATTTAATGTAAGTCTTGCTACGGCAATGGCAGACAGTAGTCATACATACATGCGTGTGTGTTCCTTCTAGGCTCCTGTCCCGCTTACTAGATTCGAGACGACAGAAATCGATTGCACGAAGGAAGGTGATGTGTCCTTTCAGAAAGATCCCATCTCAGGTGAACTAGTCGGGTCGGAAAATTGCCTTTTCCTGAACGTCTATGCGCCAAAGGACAAATCCAATAAGCCACGTCCTGTAATGGTTTTCATCCATGGCGGAGGTTACATGATGAGCAGCAGTAGCAGTACTTTGTATGTTGACAGTTTCTATTTTTTTTAAACAACCACCTCACATTGCTGTATCCTTTTAGTTTCACGCCACTTTATCTCATGCAAGAGGGGGTAATCGTAGTGACCCTCAACTATCGTCTCGGGGCTTTTGGATTCCTTTCATGGCCCGAGGCGGGTGTGCCTGGAAATGCCGGCCTAAAGGATCAAGTAAAGATTGTCTCTACAAAAGGAAACTATTAAGTCACCTTTGTTCCTTTTTCTTTTTAGCGTTTAGCAATGCAATGGGTTAAGGAGAATATCGCCCAATTCAACGGTGACCCAGAGAACATCACTTTGTTCGGCGTAAGCGCGGGTAGTGCTTCCGTTCACTTTCACATATATTCGCAGACATCCAAACAATATTTCCATAAGGCAATCCTGCAAAGTGGCACGTCAAACATGCCGTGGGCAATGCAGGAAGCGCCAGTGTTCAAGGCGAAAAAAATGGCACAATTAATGGGGTGCACATCAGACGATCCCGCTGAGACGATCAAATTTCTGCGGAGTCATCCCAAATTAGTTGATTTCCTGAAGACGTACATGAAAGTCTTGAGCGCCGATGAACTTCGTCGTGGATTGCCTCTTGCTTTTAGACCCGTCGTCGAGGACAACCATCCAGATGCTGTAGTTACAAAAGATCCAATCGAGGCTATGAGTGATACTAATTCACTAGATATTCCTGTATTAATGGGTTACACTTCGGGCGAAGGTCTTATGAGTATCGCGAGTGCTTTGAGGAAACTGAAGACTTTGGACGAGGATTTAGCTCGCTTCATACCTAGAAATGTGAATCTAGATCCCAATGATCCTAGAAGCCTTGAATTAGCAGAGCAAATACGAGATTTCTACTTCCAAGGCAGGCGGATCGACGAGAACACGCTGAACGAACTATCGCACGTTTACAGCGATTTTCATTTCCTCATCGACCAGTTTATAGCGGCCGAGCTTCATTCGCGCAAGCAACACAAGTCACCGCTGTACTTCTATCGTTTCGACTACGTCGGGGAGTTGTGTCTGTTCAAGAAATTCCTCGGACTCGAGAAATTAAGTGGCGCATGCCACAGTGATGATCTGAATTATATTTTCCAAACGACCATAGCTCCGGAACCGTGGACAAATCAGGATAAGAAAATCGTTCAGATCATGTGCAATCTGTGGGCGAATTTCGCCAAATACGGGAATCCAACTCCAAAGCAACTTGAATCGCTTGTGGATTGCCGGTGGGAACCAGTGCCAAAGATTAGAAAAGGGGAACAGTTTCAACTGAATGCGTTTATTATCGATGAAAGGCAAAAGATGCTCAAAAATCCGGACATTGAACGGATAGAATTCTGGAGGAAGGTCTATGGGACACACAACAGGGATAGTTTAAGTTCCAAATTGTAAATAGGTCGTTTGTAGGTTTAAGTAAAACAGTGAAATTGGTCTTTTATGTTCGATAAGATTTCTGTTGTCTGTTGGAGTGGCCGCGCGCATTTGATTTGCAATAGACGCGGTCAAATAAAACAAACAGAAGACAACTTTCAAGAGCTTTTCACTCTTCGTGTGGCCATGAGTATGCAGAGTTTGTTTATTTGTAAATTCATCAACTCAGCGGTGTGGTTGTGGGTAATAGAGTCATCCAAGCTAGTTGAGCAGACCCCGCCGCCTAATGACCGTGATGTGATGTCCAGTCTGCGTGATCACCGCCTAGATGAAAACATTCGTCTCTACTTCGCTTACCTTCATGACGAGCGGGATACCGTCTGTATTGACGGCAAAACATGGATGGTTTCCATCCAACAAGAAGGTCTGCCTACTGACTTAACATCTTTGAAAAAAATCTATGACCGCTTCCATGAGAGGTTCAACATTTCTCTCCAAACCGTGTCTAGTGACCTCTCTAGTTTCGCTTCTCATATCGGGTTTTCCAATAAGGACTTGACAACTTTTTTTTTTTTTTAAATAAAATTTTTATAATTTGTAGACGTTTCTCGTTTCTGTAGTTTACCATGATGAAAATGTTGAGTTTACTGAATAAATTGACAATGACAGTTCGATGATTAGTGAAAGGGTGCGTTCACAAATCCAATTCAAAGTTGTCAATTCCGTATTGGAAAATCCTATATTAGCTCTAAGCGCCTTGCTTCTTCTCCAAAGAACTCGCACTGACGCGAAAAACTATTTCCGTCCCTACCTCTTCCATCAAAACCCCCTCTAAAGGTAGACCTTCGCTTCAAAACCTCAACTCCCAAATGCTTTCCTATGATATCTTCGCCTTAACCGAAACTGACCCCAATCCTAGTATTCTTAACTCCGAACTTTTCTCTTCCGACTTTGTCGTCTTTCGCGTTGATGGACATCGTAATAACGCACTTCCCACCGGTGGCGTAGTCCTTGACCACTTCGAATCTGTAGCTGCCAATTGTGATGTCCTGGCCGAAACGCCGGTGTTGCGCGTCTTTTTTGGTTGACAGCATATATTTCGTGTTATCCTCGTTAACCGAATGACCCATTTTAGCAGCCAGGTAAGCAGATTGGCTGGCTAGTGGGCAGGTTGGCTGGCTGGTAGCGGGGTGGCTGTCTGGTACCAGGTTGCCTGACTGGCGACCTGGCTGACTGGTGGCCGGTTTGGCTCGCTTGTGGTCGGGGTTGTTTGCTTGATGCAGGTTGGCGGGCTAGTGCCCAGGTTGATTGGCTGGTGGACAGGTTGACTGGCTGGCGGCCAGATGGGCTGGCTGGTGGGCGGGTTGGCCTATCTGGTGGGCAGGTTGGCTGACTGGTGGGCAGGTTGGCTGGCTGGTGGCCAGGTTGGCGGGCTGGCGGTCTGGCTGGTGAGCAGGTTGGTCTGGCTGTTGGGCAGGTTGGCTTACTGGCTAACTTGGCGATCTGGTTTGTCGGTCTGGTTGGATGGTCTGGCTTGGCGGTCTGGCTGGGCGGTCTGACACGATGGTCCGGCTGGGCGGTCTGGCCGAACGGTCTGGTTGAGCGGTCTAGCTGGGTGGTTTCTCTGGACGGTTTGGCCGAGCGGTCTGGCAGGGCGGTCTAGCTGAGTGGCCTCCCTGGGCGGCCAAGCTGGGCGCTTTGGCTTGGTGGTCTGGTTGGGCGATCTAGCTGGGCGGTCTGGCTAGGCGGTATGGCTGTGTGGTCTGACTGCGCGGCCTTTCTGGTTGGCTCACTGGATGGCTGGCTGGCCAATTGAAACGATTGTAAATATAGCAAAAGAATAATCCAAACCGAATTGAAACGTCTCTGTTGGCATGTAGAGTTGCACTACTTACAAATGGGAATGACAAGTAGAAATAGATTTCATCATTTAAAGAGTAATTATGGCCACATAACAAGCAGTTGATTACCCTTGTATGTATGTATGTTGGCGTTAGAGTCCACGAAGGACCAAGCCAGCCGTCTCTCAATCACCCATGTTGTGTGTGAGTTTATTTTGCCATATGTGAAGGGGCCTACAGTTTATTGCCGGTTCCGAATGGTGAAATTCAAGAAGCTTTTCTTGACAATTATACTAAAGGGGGTTTTTACAGAACCCCAGAGGTCAACATCCGGCGGGCACACCCGGCTGAGAACGGAGAGGTCACCTCTCTAAACCTATAGAATTTAACTCCTTCGGAAATAGATATTCGGAGCGGGAGAATAAATTCTGTACCAGTACCCCAGCGAAGATCTAATAACTCAGTCCGGAAAACAAGTTCTTTGAAAATATTCAAAGAATTTGGAATACATCATACGAAATTGAATTGATCTAGAATACGTGGGCAGCAATATGAAGGACATTTATGATATTAAATTAACTCTAATTGTTTTATTCTTTAAGTAAACAGAATAGGACCAATAGCAGAACTCTGTGGTACACATGAGCTAAGCGCCCTTGGCGTATTAAACTTGTGAACATATAAGATTTGATGTGATGAGCGGACAATTTCCGATTTTTTAAAGCTCCCCCTTTAAACATCGACATTGGTTGAGACTTATTCTTGAAGAGCGTGAAAAATATGGCTTTGTAGAAACAGTATACGACCCTGATAACACTTACAGGTGATCGCTTCAGATCTTCGATATCAATTCAGCAAGGTGGAGGTCAGGCTTATCAACCCCTATGAGCCGATTAAGACATTTTGTAGATACGGGAACTCCAAATTCCTTTTCTATTCAAGTGCTTTTCTATTCCCTTAATCTACGTGTAAGTTCGCGCCCATGAGCATGGGCATGAGTAGGCAATATTCTCTGATAAGAAAACCAAGTAAGCAATGTTCACCACGACTAGTTGCTGGAGCTTTCACGATATATCAATTTATTAAGATAAGGTGTTCCGACTGATTGTATTTCAGTTCAGTTTAGTCGGTTAAGCGATATGGTTGTCGGAAATAGAGTGGCTGTCGAGCAGGGTACTGTAGTTGGCGTTGAGGATGATTTACCGAATGGAAACAAATATTTTTACTTCAAAGGCATCCCATACGCAGTACCCCCACTTGGGCAATTGAGGTACTTGGTAAGTACTGCAGAACTTCATCGATAGACAAACAAAAATCCAATCTCCTACGGTCCACAGGCACCTGTTCGATTGGAGCGATTTGCACAACCCGAAATACAGTGTACAAAGGAAGGCAATGTGTGTCGCCAGATTGAGCAGTTCACAAATCAAACTGTCGGTTCTGAGGATTGTCTGTTTTTGAATGTGTATGCACCGAAGACTGAACCTGGACAGTCACTGCCAGTGATGGTATACATTCACGGTGGAGCATTCGCTTTCGGTAGCGGCAACAGTGACATGTAAAGGCCTAATCTCTTCGTATCACTTACTATATTCTAACTGAATGACTTGCCCATTTTGCAGACACAACCCAATTTATCTAATCCAGGAGGGAGTGGTGGTCGTCACCTTGAATTATCGTTTGGGCGTCTTAGGTTTTCTTGCCCTTCCCGAAGCAAACATTCCGGGAAATGCTGGATTAAAGGATCAGGTATGCACATGCAACCTATTTAGTAAGAAAGAAATTATCTATTTCGTAAATAGCGTCTTGCCTTACAATGGGTTCACGAAAATATCTCAAAATTCAATGGCGATCCAAATAATATAACGCTTTTTGGAGAAAGTGCAGGAGCAGTAAGCGTACACTATCACATCCTGTCCGAGAAATCGAGAAAATTCTTCCACAAAGCTATTATGCAAAGTGGAGCGGCAAATGTACCGTGGGCGGCCGACAGTGATCCATCGGTAAAAACAAAGAAACTTGCCCAAAGTCTTGGACTTACCTCAGATGATCCATTCGAAATGGCAAAATTCTTTCAAGAATATGACAACTTGCAGGATTTCCTCATACCTCTACTGAATACACAACCGTTAGAAGAATTGTTAGCCGGACAACCACTTCCGGTTGTTGAAAAGGAAAGTCCTGAAGCCGTTATCACCAAACCTTCTATACAGACATTGAACGAAAGTGATCTTATCGATATACCGATTATGATCGGTCACACATCAGCTGAGGGGATCCTTTTAATACCACCGTTTCTAAATCGACTAAATGAATTCAACGAGAACATTCGCAACCTCGTGCCACGAGCAATAAACCGAAAGCTTGAGGATTCCAAAGCTCTCGAATTGGCTACTTCGATCAAGAATTTCTATTTTAGGGGACAAGATCTGAACAAGGATCTTGTTAACGAGTTGGTTGATCTGCTAGGTGATCAAAGTTTCCTGATTCCAATTCACGAAGCTGCAAGATTGCATGTCAGGAAACAACGCAGCAGCCCACTGTATATGTATCGATTTGACTTTGTCGGTGCCTTAAATATTTTGAAGAAGTTTTTCAAAATGGAGCATTTAAAGGGAGCTAGTCATGCTGACGATCTTGGGTACATCTTTAAGACGATTGTCATTCCCGAGCCGTGGCCGGAGAGGGAGAAACAAATGCTTTCGACCGTGTGCAAGTTGTGGACAAATTTCGCAAAGGGTAGTAATCCCACACCCGACCGGAGCGAGTTAGGATTCACTTGGGAACCATTTAAGAAACGTGGAAACGATCTTGTTGTCAATGCATTGATAATCGATGAAACGCCTAAAATGGTTACCAATCCGGATAACGTTCGAGTCTCATTCTGGAGGAATATGCAACATAAGTACAACTTTTGAATCCGATTCTTTATGAGTACATATGTAGCAATAAAATCAAGATTTGAATGAAATTCAGGGGGGGAGGTATTGCATTGAATAGGTTATCGGGGTCAAAATTGTTATCAGCGAAAGTGGTGCAGAGCTTTTAGATACCAGTACAAACCGTACATAGTTTGGTTTGTATAGAACCAGATTATGGGTGCTACGTGTTTGGTTTTACCATAAGTCATTTGTAGATAGATAGGGATAGGGACAGGGATATGATAACACTATCTTTCCACTGAAACATTATATACATGGTGGGAAAAGACAGGAGTGTATTTATGTAACAAACAAAATTGAAGAAGGAAAAGTACGATAAAAAGCCTATTTTATGAAAAAAAAAATTATAAATAAATACAAAAATAAAAATGTGGTCTAGGTGCGACCCCAAAGACCCACACGACTAACTTCCCAGTGGGAAAAATGAAAACACCCATTCAATTCATTTTTTTTTTTAGTTTTTAACCCCCCCTGACGCAAAAAGGGGGGTGTTATTAGTTTGAGGTGTCTGTGTGTCTGTCTGTGGCAATGTAACTCCTGAACGAATAGACCGATTATGATACTTTTTTGTTTTGAAAGCTAAAGTGATCGAAACTCAAGTCGAATAAAGCTGCTGGCGCAGACGGACTGTCTGCTGAGCTCTTCAAGGCAGCTGGGGATGACTTGGTTAGGAGCATGCACAAGCTCATCTGTAAGATATGGTCAGAGGAAAGCATGCCCGAGGAATGGAGTCTCAGCATCGTATGCCCGATCCACAAGAAAGGAGACCCCTCTGATTGCGCCAACTATAGAGGAATAAGTCTCCTTAACATCGCCTACAAAATCCTCTCCGCCGTTTTGTGTGAACGCCTGAAGCCTTTTGTAAATAGGCTGATAGGTCCTTATCAGTGCGGATTCAGGCCAGGGAAGTCCACCATCGACCAAATCTTCACACTACGGCAGATCCTGGGAAAAACCAATTAATTTCAAGTCGACACTCACCACCTATTTGTCGACTTCAAAGCCGCATACGACAGCGTAATTAGAGACGAGCTAAACAACGCTATGTCTACCTTTGACATATCTGCTAAACTCGTCAGACTATGCAGGATGACTTTGGAGATTGCTCGCTGCTCCATCCGAATCGGTGAACATCTTACCGATAGTTTTGATGTCAAAAAAGGATTTAGGCGCTGTCGTGTGATTTCTTCAACACCATATTGGAAATGATTGTGCAAAAATCACTGGCCAATACAAGAGGCACAATCTATTTCAAATCCTCGCAACTCCTTGCTTACGCCGACGATATTGACATAACAGGTAGATCACAGCGAGATGGTTCGAGGCGACGAAAGTTGGTCTGGCGGTAAACGAGGGCAAAACTAAACATATGCTGTCATCAAAAAAGGACACTCACCACGGACGTCTTGGCCAGAACGTTTGTAGTGGCAGATATAAGTTCGAGGTAGTTATGGACTTCGTCTACCTTGGCTTCGCAGTGACCTGGAACAACGACATCAGTTCCGAAATCAAACGCAGAATCACTCTTGCCAATCGCTGTTCCTTTGGGCTCAGGAGGCAACTGAGCAATAGAGCCCTCTGCCGAACGACAAAGTTGACTCTATATAAGACCCTTATCATCCCGGTCCTGTTGTACGGCGCAGAGGCATGGACACTATCAAAAGCGGATGAGGAGGCCCTTGGTCGGTTCGAGAGAAAGATTTCGCGCGTGATTTTTGGGCCTATAAGCGCAGACGGGGGATGGAGGAGAAGATTTAACCACGAACTTTACGGGCTGTATAGCGACATGAGCCTAGTCAGACGTCTACGGACTCAACGCCTAAGATGGCTGGGCCATGTAGAGCGAATGGACACCACAGTTCCAGCCCGGCGAGTCTTTGAATCCAACCCCGAGGGACGAAGAAGCAGAGGACGGCCGCACTTAAGATGGCGCACACAGGTGGAAGGGGACCTCAGCCAACTGGGTGTGCGGCAATGGAAAAGGCTAGCGAAAGATCGTGCTAGATGGAGGGGCATGTTGGTTGAAGCCCAGGTTCACCCCGAACTGTAGCGCCCACTAAGAAGAAGAAGTGAACGGTGTGCTTACGGAGTTTGAATTTAAGCCATAAGAAATTAAGTTCTGATGTGGATGTTTGGCTATACTGTGGCAGCAGCTGGTGAGCAAAATCACTACGAACATAGATGGCGAGACCGCCGTGAGAAACGAATAATGGTATCCTTACTTACTTACTTAACAGGCTAGCGATCCATGGAGGATCTGAGCCTGAACTGTAGCTGCCTTCCATCCTTGACGGTCCTGGGCACGCTGCTTCCAGTTGTCAAGAACAAGATGTCTTACATCCGCGTCTTGGTCCGGATGGTTCGGTCTTCCTCTTCTTCTCGAACCAGGAGGCTTGGAGTCGAAGACCCTCTTAGCTGGAGCGTTGATGTCCATGCGCTCGATGTGACCGAGCCAGTGTAGTCGACGGATCCTTGCCTTCCGGACTACATCCACATCTTGGTACAGCTCCTTGAGTTCGCGGTTGTGTTTTCTTCTCCATTCACCTTCCTCACAGACAGGACCAAATATCCGGCGCAGAATTTTTCTTTCGAAAGAACCCAAAATCAGCTGCGCTGGCCTGCTTATCATCCAGCTTTCGGCTCCGTACAGCAAGCTGGCAGAATGAGCGTTTTGTAAAGCATGACTTGGTCTTTCGAGTGAGGAGTTTTGACCTCAGTTGTTTGGACAAGCCGAAGTAGCAGCGGTTGCCAAGGGCGATTCTATGCCGGATCTCCACTGTGGTGTCATTTGTGGAATTTACGTTTGCCCCGAGGTAGACAAACTCCTTAACTACCAAGGAATCGTAGCTGACAATTGTTATATTTTGTCCCAGGTGGTGAGCGACGGATTTGTTTTTGCTTGACAGCATGTATTTCGTTTTGTCCTCATTGATCTTAAGACCAACTCGTTTCGCCTGTTCTTCAATAGCCGTGAATGCTTCCACACGGATGGACTTGTAAAAGATAGTGCCTTCCCTGTTGACGCCTGCCCGTCGCACTGTCCGCTCCAGCACCAGGTTGAAGAAGTCACATGACAGCGCATCTCCTTGCCGAAATCCGGTGCATGTTTCGAATGGTTCCGAGGTCCTAGAACCGAGTTGCACGGTGCATCGCGTGTTTTTTAGCGTGGCGCGACACAACTGGATCAGTTTTACCGGGATCCCGAATTCGGCCATCGCCCCAAACAGTGCTTCACGATGAATGCTGTCGTATGCGGCGCTGAAATCGATGAAAAGATGGTGTGTATCGATTTGAAACTCGTTGGTCTTTTCCAGGATTTGTCGAAGTGTGAAAATTTGGTCTATAGTTGATTTGCCGGTCCGGAAGCCGCACTGGTAGCTGCCGATTAGTGCGGTGCAAAATGGTTTTAGACGTTCACACAATACGCTGGACAGGATCTTGTATGCGACATTGAGCAGGGATATACTCTATAGTTCTTGCAAGAGGTAGGATCGCCTTTTTTGTGGATGGGGCATATAGAGCTGGTATTCCAGTCGTCGGGCATGCGTTTCATCTTCCCAAATTCTGCAAATGATCTGGTGCATGCTCCCTATCAGAACATCGCCGCCAGCCTTGAAGAGCTCTGATGGCAAGCCATCTGCGCCTGCGGCCTTGTTGTTCTTCAGCTTCTGAATAACTGTGCAGACTTCTTCGATGCTGGGTGGGAGGACTACTTCAGCGGCTGGAGTTGGGATTTCCTCGGTCCCTACGACTCTCTCTTGGTCATGCTCGTTAAGCAGCTGCTGGAAGTGCTGCTTAAATACATCCACTATTCCCTGCGGGTCGGTGACAAGATTACCCTCGCAGTTTCGAAGAGCCTGGGTGCCCTTTATGAAGCCTCCTGCAAGGCCTTTGGCTTTCTTGTAATAGGCTCGTGTTTTATGTTTATCCCTAGACTCCTCGATATCCTTGAGCTGGGAGGCTGCGAAGATTCTTTTCTTTTGTCGCAGTAGTTTTTTCTCCTCCCTTCTTCTGGCTCGGTACTCTTCTTGCGCTGCCCTGGTTTTCCTCTGCAGCGCCTTTTGGTACGCTTCGTCGGTTGCTGCCTTTTTCTGCTCACACTCGCCATCATACCACGGGTTTCTTGTCGGGGGTGGTAGGTATCCTAAGGTGGTTTCGGCTACTTCCTGAATGGCTGAGCGGCAATGCAGCCACATATTATTGGCATTTGTGTTCGACGTAGGCATACCGTAGAGTCTTTCGCTCAGCTGCTCCCTGTAGACTCTGGCAACCTACGGTGTGCTCAGGCGCCCAATGTCGAACCTCCTCCTGATGGGCTGGTGCAGCTTTCTGACATTGGAGAGTCGAGCTCTGAATCTTGCTGCTACGAGGAAGTGGTCAGAGTCGACATTTGCCCCTCTGAATGTTCGCACATCCAGGATGTTTGACGAGTGCCTTGCGTCAATGAGCACATGGTCGATTTGGTTGGCGGTTCGACCGTCCGGATATCGCCAGGTTGCTGTGTGGATTCGCTTGCGAGGGAATCTTGTGCTACTTATCACCGCATTACGAGCTGTCGCAAAGTCAGCGAGTCGGAAGCCGTTATCTGTTGTTGTATCGTGGAGGCTGTGCTTTCCGATCACTCCGCCAAGGGTGTTTTCCTTACCGATTTTGGCGTTGAAGTCCCCGAGCACGATTTTTACATTGTACTCCGGACAAGCTCCGTAGGCGTTGTCCAGGAGGTCATAGAAGTCCTCCTTGATAGGGTCTTCAGCCTCGTCGGTAGGAGCGTGTGCACATATAAGGCTGATGTTACAAAATCTGCCTCTGATGCGGATCACAGCCAGGCGATCACGTATAGGTTTAAAGTCGATGACCTTCGACCTTAACCGCTTTCCCACTACAAATCCGCATCTCAGTATGTGCAATCTTTTGTGACAGCTGTAATAAATGTCGAAATTTTTCTTCCTAATCGTACCTTTTCCTATCCAGCGTATTTTCTGGACCGCAGTAATATCCGCCTTGTACTGCGTGAGGATTCCTTCTAGTTTATGAGCAGCTCCGGGAGTGTACAGGGTTCTGACATTCCAGGAGCATACTCGCAAATCGTGTTCCTATTTCGTGCGTTGTCGTCGTCGAGTATCCGTCCGTGTATCCGAGGCATAATGGTATCCAGGAAGACTAAAATTCGGAGGATTCGACTCTTTATCAACCTGTGCTTCACATAGGATCAAAATAGCTAGTTTATAGAGGGAAGCATGGACATACGTGGCAAGGAAATTCTTCCGTAACCCACGAACGTTGCGGAACTGCACACAAAATTTCCTCATGGATACAAACTACAAAACATATAAAGATACACACCCGTCTAAGCAGAGCCGTGAGGTGAAGTTCTCTCGCCGGATTTGCAAAAAACCTACTACCGTAGGTGTTATGATCTGCAAAGCGCACAACATTTCTCTATTGTCATTTTCGTGGAAACAACGCAGTAGTCTACTGGATTTCTACCGAATTGACTTTGTCGGTGCCTTAGATTCCTTTAGGGTTTGCCAATAGGGAATTGACAACTTTGAATTCAATTTGTGAACGCACCCTTTCACTAATCATCGAACTGTCATTGTCAATTTATAAAAAAAGTTGTCAAGTCCTTATTGGAAAACCCGATACAAGTAGTTGTTCAAAATGGAGAATTTGAAGGAAGCTTGTCATACTGATGAGACGATTGCCGTCCCCGAGCAAATACTTTTGACCGTGTTCAAGTTGTGGACGAATTTTGCAAGGGCTCGTTGTCCCACACCCGACCAGAGCGTGGTAGGATTAACTTGGCAACCATTGGAATCGATCTTGCATTGATAATCGTTGAACTTTCTAAAATGGTTTCCAATCCCAACGAAGATCCGATCTCATTCCGAGGGCGATGTGGCGCAGAAGTTAGTGTGTTGGACTCTGACGCAAGATGAGCGAGTTCGGATCCCGATAACACCAACGCGATCGAATATTTATTTCTCGACTCACGCCGTTCGGAACCGGCATTAAACCGTGGTTCCTTTCACCTGTGGGAAAATAAATCACACACACCATGGGTGATTGAAGAGAAGCTTGGCTTTGGTCCTCCATGGGCTGTAACGCCACAAAATTTTTAATTATTAAATACCACTCGTGGTCATGTGAACTACTGACTACACGATGGCTAATGGATAAATCATAAAACTTCGTATCTCTTCAAGGAAAATAGACCGTAACAACACTCTTATTGATGTTTTATGGTTTGCTTTGTATAAATTACTTCTTCCTATAAAATTTCACAATCGAACAGAACTACCCGCAACAGCTGGGCTGTCATCTGATATTTTTCGACAAGTAAATATGATTCAATTGCTTATCTGCGTTTTCCTTGTGAGAAAACTTGAAAAAATTAAATAAACATACAGAAACTGGAATAATGGGAGCTCTTTTTGGTAAAATGAGAAAGCCACAAAGCCGCGTAACAGAGCAGGACCGGGCTGTATTGGTAAGTGCACGGAATAACCCAGACCAAATGCCTTAGTACACGTTTACCTTCCTGTAGCAACTGAAACAACAAAGGGATCGGTTGAAGCAATACCAGAAACGTGTAGAATTAAGTCTTGAGAAGGATCGTGAACTGGCCAGAAAATGCCTCCAAATGGGACGTAAAGAGTAAGTATTATTTCCATAGAATCCCACCTGGAAGGCCATTCAATCGGCTCCTTGTATTTCAGGAGAGCCAAACTGCTCCTGCGAAAGAAGAAATACCAAGAGAAGCTACTCGCCAACACCGATATCCAGTTGGAGAACCTCGAGAAGCTCGCTGCCGACATTGAATTCGCCCAAATCGAAGCCGAAATCGTAGACAAACTGCGAATCGGCAACGAAGCTCTTAAGAAGGTCAATGCCGTCCTGGACATTGACGAAATCGAAAAAATCATCGAGGAAACCCAAGAGGGTGCGGAAAAACAACAGGAAATCAACACGATACTATCTGGCGTACTGACGGATCAAGACGAAGACGATGTCCTCGCCGAACTGGACGATTTGGTGAACTCCGAAGAGGCAGAACACGTCAAAGACCAACACATACAGTTGCCCGATGTACCTGAAGACGAACCAGTCGCCGATAAACCCGAAAAAATCAAAGAAAAACAAAAGAAAATCCTCGTCGAAGCATAAATTACATTCTTCTCCCAACCCCGTATAAGCCTAGAGTGCGTGTGTATATTTGCTACAGAAATAAACAAATTTTTAGAATACGCGTGGTTTATTGGTGACAAATGCTTTGCAGATACATAGATACAATGATTAACGATGAAATGCGGCAGATTACATGGCTGCCATTCGTGCGAATCGCAGAATGTGGTCATGGTTCGTCGGCGAGTCGGTAAAGATGGAAACGCGTTGCCACGTGCGACTCTCGCTCGACTTTCGAATTGCCTCTAACACGGCCTGAACGTACAGGCCATCTTCGAAGGTTGCTGCCGCCTGTACGGGCTCCTTAACCCATGTGGTCTCCTTTTGCGAGAAAGCCTCTTTAAGAGCGCCAACCATCTTGCACAGGCCCTTGATGTACGGCCGTGGGAGGTACGAGTCTGTTGTGGGGAAATTCAAGTCCTGCACGTCTACGTAGAGTGCTTCCTCCTTCAATTCCTTCGCTTGCGTTTCGCCCTTCGAGCGCAAGGCAAAAAGATCTCCGCCACGAACGGCCAAATGTCCGTTCTTTCCGCACACAAGAATCTCCTGAACAAACGCGTTCGTTGAGACCATGTGACTGTGAAGGGAAGCAGTTACGAGCGCCCCTCCGTCGAGTTCCATTTGAAAGTTGCAAAAATCCGGAGCGGAGATGTGCCGAATGCCATTCACTGACGGTGTGGTCTTCGTATATGCCTTCACTAAGCCATGCACGCGAATTGCTCGTCGGTTTAGCAGAAAACTGACTAAATCCACAACATGGCTACCGATGAGGTTCAATGCCCCGCCGCCCATAGCTGCGTCGCACATCCAATCGAATTTATCCGGAAACAGTGAGCCCATTTGGACACGCACGTCGATTAAAGTGATTTCATTCAACGGCCCAATCAATTCGTCATGCAAAGCTCGTTTCATATGTGTGATTGCTGGCAGGAATCGCAACGAATGATTTACCAACGAGATGAGAGTTGGATAGTACTGGGACGCACGTACCATTTTCATGGCATCCGCCTGACTAAGACCCATTGGCTTGTCGCATACTACGTGTTTTCCGATACCCAGTGCTTTGACGGATATTTCGGAGTGCAGATATGGTTGCGAGATGATAAATACCAGGTCGACGTCCTTTTTCAAGAGTACGTCATCGATTTTGTTGGTGTAGAATGGAATCTGCTGTTCGTGAGCAGTTTCTTCGGCTTCTTTCAGGGTTCGTCCCCAAATCGCTTTGATTTGAAAGCCTTTTTCACGTAATAATGGAACAAGTACCTTGGCCACAGCTCCAGTGCCAAATACTCCGATGCCCGGGAGCATAGTGAATAGTTGGCAATTGGCAGACGTACCTGGGAGGCATAAATTATTGTATTATTAAATATGTGTATGGTGTTTAGTGTGACGTAATTCACCTTTTTAAAGTGCTCTCGAGTGGTTTACATGGACCGGGACGGACGATTTAGATACGGATGTAAAGGAATTTGCAGAAAATCGACTTGTAATTGGATATGTATTGACAGGTGGGAATGTTGTCATGTTGGGACGTCAGAATACGGTTTGGTACTGTTTGCTTTGACAATTCGTTTGGCGCGATGGGTGCATTCAGCGCGGTGCGAATTTATTGTTGATTAAAATATATTTTTTGCCTTAGGGAAAAAATGGGGCTTAAGCCCCAAAATAACCTTATGGTTGTACATTACAGTCGTTAGACCTATTCTTTTGTACGGTGTTTTAGTCTGGTGGCTAAGGGTACAGAGGTTAGCAGGCATGTATGTCATCGGGGTCCTAAGGTCTACTCCAAAGGCGGCGATCAACATGCTACTCCACCTTAACCCACTCGATATCCACGGTAAGCAGGTAGCCACATATACGGCTGTGAAATTAGAGGCCAGCTCAAAATATTGCCGGCTTTGCTTCTATCCTGAAAACTTTGCGCAGAACTCCAACTACCTTTAGTCCACCACGGACTTTGACAAAAAGTTCAAAATAACTTACCCTGAAAGGAAAAAATGGTCCTTTCGGGGGGCTTTCAGACAGATGGGTAGCGGAGTCGTTTGCAAACAATTAAAACTGAGTCTGACCCTAAAAATTACCAGATCATTGCAGCGTCTTCCAGGCAGAGCTGCAAGCAATAAAGGAAGTCCTGTCTTAGCTAACAGTTTAACATTCACCTCTTATGGGTACAACATTTCGGGAAATGAGAGAGCTGACATGCTCGCGAAACAAGGAACGATGCACCGCACTAACATGGCATACCATGGCAGCCATTAAGTTAGAGCTAATGAATCAAGCCATGGCTAAGACAAACCTGTGATAAACCCAAGGGCATACCTGTCTATAACCACCAGGAAAATCGGGTCACGATTTGATCGTCAGCGAACCACGAGACTTATCTCCATAAAACGAACCGATATCAGCATAATGGTTGGTGCCATCACTCTTCTTATTGGCAGTCATGCACAGAGGCTAGGGCAAGTTTCGTATGACTTCTGCAAGACCTGTGAACGAAGAGGAGGGTGGGTCCATTCTGTCCATTCTGCTCTGAGCCTGTCCGGCCCACTGCCATAGTTGGAAACAATACCTAGGATCCTACTTGATTAACGACCTGACTGACGTTCAGCGGATAAGGATAAATGGTAGGTCTAAAAGGTTCAATGAATAGGAGGTCGACATTTCGTAGCAACGTAAAGGCCTATCTGGCCTGGAGGTGTAGGTTAGGATAGGTAAAAGTGGCATATGCCGGGGTAGATCCTCCTGCGATTCGCAAAAGTAAGGCATGAGCAGAGGAGGTGATGTATCGATTCCTCTTCCTCCTCATCCCAGCAGCCGCAGCTGAAGTCATTGGAGGGTAGCCCTAGTCTGGCGACGTGTTTTCCAATGTTGCAGTGACCTGTGATGACACCCACTAAGGTGTTTAAGGTTGCCCTTTTGGTTGCCACAAGGTCCCTGGTTCCTCCTAAGTTTAGCTAAGGCCAGATTTCTTTAGTGATAAAGTCGATATTATTTTCATTCCATTGGAGGTTGGTAGCCTCTATGGTTCGAAGTTGTATCATGTGTCTTACCGTACTTATTGGTGTTTTTAGGTACCCGAGAGTAGGAAAACTGAGTGAGCTTGATCCCAACTTTGCGAGCTCATCGGCCGCGCAGTTTCTTGGAATATCCCTATTACCAGGAACCCACAGTATTTAAATGTTGAACTGTTCAACTATCTCGTCTAGAGATAGGCGGCAGTTAAGTGTTGTTTTTGGTTTGTGGGTTATCGCGGGTTACCAGGGATTTTATCGCAGATTGGCTGTCCGTGCAAATAGTAATATCCTTAGCGGATAATCCATTGATCCTAAGCCAAGCAAGGGCCTCCGTTATCGCTGTTATTTCTGCTTGATACACACTGCAGTGATTTGGGAGTCTAAATTATAGGTTGAGGTTAAGTTCGTTGAAGAAGACTCCACTACCTACACCCGTCTCCATCTTGGAGCCATCGGTATAGAGGGAAATCGAGTCCTTCGGTATGACTTTCCCTTCAACCCATTCCTCCCTGGATGGAAAGACAACTTCGAAGTTCTTAGTGAACACACTCTACGGGATGATGTAGTCTGTGGCCATGGGTACTTCGAAGTGATTAAGAATGCTAGTATGGCCTAATATGGCCTCCTTTGTGCCGGACATTTACTATTTCGACTACCTACCAAATTTCTCCCTTAGTCCATTTCTTCCACGTTCTGTTGAGCCCCATATCATTGAAATTAAACTGAATCAACTTAATGATGAGTTCACTCCTGGACCCGATGGTGTCCCCGCCATATTATTAAAAAAAATGTCCTTCATTCTCTCCGTCCCGCTCTCAAAATTATTCAACTTATCCCTGTCCCTTGGAGAATTTCCCCAGATATGGAGAACCGCTTTCATAACTCCTATTCACAAAAAAGGTTCAAAGAGTGATGTTAACAACTACCGCCCATCGCAAAACTCTCACATATACACAAACTTTTCGAAAGCATCTTGTATGACACTCTAAGCTTCCATTGCAAATCTCTAATCTCCTCAAATCAACATGGATTCCTGAAATCCAGGTCCACAACCACAAACCTTGTCGAATTCGTGTCCTTTACCCTCTCAGCATTAGAGAATGGGAACGAAGTCGACGTCATTACAACTGACTTCAGTAAAGGCTTCGACAAAAAATATGTCACAAACTAACACTTTTCAAAATGTCTTGAAGCCTACTGCGCCGAAGTGGATATCTTCATATTTAAAAAACCGTTACTACAGAATTCGCTTTAGATCTGCCTTTTCTAACCCTACCGGAAGAGGCTACCGGTGTTCCTTAAGGTAGCCACCTAGGTCCACTTCTTTTCATTCTTACCATAGACGAAATTGGGATAATCATCAAACATTCCCATCTCTCACTGTACGCCGACGACACCAAGTTCTTTAAGACCATTTCCTCGCTACAAGACTCTTCCTTTATTCAATCCGATCTCAATAGCTTTTCTACCTGGTGTTCCAAAAATTGCTTGGAGCTTGACATTTCCAAATGCCAATCTATCACCTTCTCACGTAAACGTGTCCAATCCTCTCCTCGTCTCTACTTTCTCCACAACCAACCCATTTCTACCGTTCAGGTTATCCGCGATCTTGGCATACTATGTGACCAAGAGCTCAATTTCCGCGCACATATCGACGATATAATTCTTAAATTCTGCACTCGGTTTCGTGAAGCGCTGGTCCAAAGAATTCTCCAATCCCTAGGTGACTCGATCCCTCTATATTACCTTCGTTCGCCCCCTTCTTGAATACTTATCTCAAGCGTGGTCCCCTTATCAACAAACCCACATTTCTAGAATCGAGAGCATCCAGCGTCGATTCCTACGTTTCGCTCTTCGAGGTCTGCACTGGCAAAATCCTTTGTTCTTACCGCCCTATCAAGACCGACTCAAACTAATAAATCTGAATACCACCCATGTTGTGTGTGGTTTCATTTTTCCATAGGTGAAAGGGACCTACAGTTTATTGCCGATTCCGAACGGCGGATTTCGAGAAGCTTTTTCATGACAATTTAACTACAGGGGGTTTTGTCAGAACCCCGCTGAGGAGAAACACCGTGAAAAACACGTTCGATGATATGGCTGTGTCGGGATTCGATCCCGTGTCATCGGCGTCAGAGGCCAACATACTACCCTTTGCGCCTGTGACTGAGAGCAACATCCCTTAACACTAACCCTCGTAATACTCGCAATCCTCGTCTCTTCTATCTATCCACCCCCCGCACCTCTTACGGCTCCAATGAACCCATTTCCCGTATGCTGCGAAGTGTTAATTCGAACACTAACTTCGATTTTAACCTCAGCACTCCATGCCTAAAACTTCGTCTTCTCGGTATCCCCCCTTCTCCCTACCATAGTTCCCTCCCTACCATAGTTCATTCACTACTCTCAGGGGTGGTTGTCCTAGACCTAGATAGGACGAGAGCCGAACAAATTCCGCGCTGGTTATACTTACTTACTTACTTATCAGGCCAGCGATCCATGGAGGATCTGAGCCTGAGCTATAGCTGCCTTCCAGTGTGTAGTCGACGGATCCTTGCCTTCCGGACTACATCCACATCTTGGTACAGCTCGTAGAGTTCGCGGTTGTGTCTTCTTCTCTATTCACCTTCCTCACAGACAGGACCAAATATCCGGCGCAGAATTTTTCTTTCGAAAGAACCCAAAATCAGCTGCGCTGACCTGCTTATCGTCCAGCTTTCGGCTCCGTACAGCAAGCTGGCAGAATGAGCGTTTTGTAAAGCATGACTTGGTCTTTCGAGTGAGGAGTTTTGACCTCAGTTGTTTGGACAAGCCGAAGTAGCAGCGGTTGCCAAGGGCGATTCTATGCCGGATCTCCACTGTGGTGTCATTTGTGGAATGTACGTTTGCCCCGAGGTAGACAAACTCCTTAACTACCTCGAAATTGTAGCTGTCAATTGTTATATTTTGTCCCAGGTGGTGAGCGACGGATTGGTTTTTGCTTGACAGCATGTACTTCCTTTTGTCGTCATTGACCTTAAGACCAACTCGTTTCGCCTGTTCTTCAATCGTGGTGAATGCTTCCATAACGCCAAGGCGAGAACACGCGATGATGTCGATATCATCCTCGTATCCTAGCAGCTGGATGGACTTGTGAAAGATAGTGCCTTCCCTGTTGACGCCTGCCCGTCGCACTATCTGCTCCAGCACCAGGTTGAAGAAGTCACACGACAGCGCATCTCCTTGCCGAAATCCGGTGCATGTTTCAAACGGTTCCGAAGTCCAAGATCCGAGTTGCACGGTGCATCGCGTATTTTTTAGCGTGGCGCGACACAACTGGATCAGTTTTCCCGGGATCCCGGATTCGGCCATCGCACCAAACAGTTCTTCACGATGAATGCTGTCGTATGCGGCTTTGAAATCGATGAAAAGATGGTGTGTATTGTTGATTTGCCGGGCCGGAAGCCGCACTGGTAGCTGCCGATTAGTGCGGTGCAAAATGGTTTTAGACGTTCACACCATACGCTGGACAGGATCTTGTATGCGACATTGAGCAGGGATATACCTCTATAGTTCTTGCAAGAGGATCACCTTTTTTGTGGATGGGGCATATAGAGCTGGTATTCCAGTCGTCGGGCATGCTTTCATCTTCTCAAATTCTGCAGATGATCTGGTGCATGCTCCCTACCAGAACATCGCCGCCACCCTTGAAGAGCTCTGAAGGCAATCCATCTGCGCCTGCGGCCTTGTTGTTCTTCAGCTTCTGAATAACTCTGCCGACTTCTTCGATGCTGGGTAGGAGGACTACTTCAGCGGCTGGAGTTGGGATTTCCTCGGTCCCTACGACTCTCTCTTGGTCATGCTCGTTAAGCAGCTGCTGGAAATGCTGCTTAAATACATCCACTATTCCCTGCGGGTCGGTGACAAGATTACCCTCGCAGTTTCGAAGAGCCTTGGTGCCCTTTATGAAGCCTCCTGCAAGGCCTTTGGCTTTCTTGTAAAAGGCTCGTGTTTTATGCTTATCCCTAGACTGCTCGATATCCTTGAGCTGGGAGTCTGCGAAGATTCTTTTCTTTTGTCGCAGTAGTTTTTTCTCCTCCCTTCTTCTGGCTCGGTACTCTTCTCGCGCTGCCCTGGTTTTTCTCTGCAGCGCCTTTTGATACGCCTCGTCGGTTGCTGCCTTCTTCTGCTCACACTCGCCATCATACCACGGGTTTCTTGTCGGGGGTGGTAGGTATCCTAAGGTGGTTTCGGCTACTTCCTGAATGGCTGAGCGGCAATGCAGCCACATATTATTGGCATTTGTGTTCGACGTAGGCATACCGTAGAGTCTTTCGCTCAGCTGCTCCCTGTAGACTCTGGCAACCTCCGGTGTGCTCAGGCGTCCAATGTCGAACCTCCTCCTGATGGGCTGGTGCAGCCTTCTGACATTGGACAGTCGAGCTCTGAATCTTGCTGCTACGAGGAAGTGGTCAGAGTCGACATTTGCCCCTCTGAATGTTCGCACAACCAGGATGTTTGACGAGTGCCTTAAGTCAATGAGCACATGGTCGATTTGGTTGGCGGTTCGACCGTCCGGAGATCGCCAGATTGCTGTGTGGATTCGCTTGCGAGGGAATTTTGTGCTACTTATCACTGCATTACGAGCTGTCGCAAAGTCAGCGAGTCGGAAGCCGTTATCTGTTGTTGTATCGTGGAGGCTGTGCTTTCCGATCACTCCGCCAAGGGTGTTTTCCTTAACGATTTTGGCGTTGAAGTCCCCGAGCACGATTTTTACATCGTACTCCGGACAAGCTCCGTAGGCGTTGTCCAGGAGGTCATAGAAGTCCTCCTTGATAGGGTCTTCAGCCTCGTCGGTAGGGGCGTGTGCACATACATATAAGGCTTCTTCTTTAGTGGCGTTACAGCCCATGAAGGACCAGAGCCAAGCTTCTCTCAATCACCCATGTTGTGTGTGATTTAGTTTTCACACAGGTGCCGATTCCGAACGGCGTGAGTGGAGAAGCTTTTTCAAGGCAAGTATACTACGGGGGGTTTTGCCAGTACCCCGCCGAGGAGAAACGTCGCGAAATAAACATTCGATGGCGTTGGTGTTATCGGGATCCGAACTCGCTCATCGTGCGCCAGAGTCCAACACACTAACCACTGCGCCACGACGCCCTCGCACATATAAGGCTGATGTTATAAAATCTGCCTCTGCGGATCACAGCCAGGCGATCACTTATAGGTTTAAAGTCGACGACCTTCGACCTTAACCGCTTTCCCACGACAAATCCGCGTCCCAGTAAGTGCAATCTTTTCTGACAGCTGTAATAAATGTCGCAAATTTTCTTCCTAATCATACCGTTTCCTATCCAGCGTATTTCCTGGACCGCAGTAATATCCGCCTTGTACTGCGTGAGGATTCCTTCTAGTTTATGAGCAGCTCCGGGAGTGTACAGGGTTCTGACATTCCAGGAGCATACTCGCAAATCGTGTTCCTTTTTCGTGCGTTGTCGTCGTCGAGTATCCGTCCGTGTATCCGAGGCATCTTGCTCATTCATAACTTTTCTTTTTTTTACGTGGGCGGATTGTTAGCCCGCCGCACAACCGCCATTCTGGTCGGGGTTTTTTTTCGCTGCATACGTTTGTTCACCTCCCAACGGTTGTTGAAGAGGCTATGCAGAGGGCGCCGCGAGGAGGCCGTATGTCAACTTGACCCGGGTATTTAAACAGGGATCGTTGCTGGCATCTCGCCAGGATGAGAGCAATCAACAACTTTACCCTGTATGTCCGAGCCCATGCCCGCGTTGGTTATAGTCCGTAGTAATTCGTTCGAGCACTTTAGTATTGCATACGCAAAGGATGAATTTCAGTTGACCATATACTGTGAGTGTTATGCCTGCAGCAGTCTTGGCCACTTTCCATTCACAACTGCGTTGCGTTGTTTGCTGAAGAGGTCGGATGGTGGAAAATGTAGTAGAATAACTAGGGCCTCCGTGGGGATTGATCTGATCGCGCCGCTTATATATAAGCTGGCCGATCTTTGTACTTTCTCCAAAAGATTTCGATAGGCTGCCTTGTCCAGAGCAGTCCACCGGACTACAATGCCTAACAGAAGGATGGGCCCTATGACTGCTATATAGAGCCAGTGCATAATGCTTGGTCGAAGACCCGCCACTTTCTTACAGCTGTAGAGGGCAGTGGTTGCCACGGGGTGTAAGTGATAAGACGAAACCATGTCCACGAAAACACGATCGGATTATTGTTCCGAATAAATGATAAAATGATTTACCATAGATCCGTAAAAAGTAATTTAATATTCATCATATGTTTAGTATATGTATGCGATACACAAATGTTATACTACGTACTTCTAACGGTAATAACTTAGACAAATCTTTAGAGTTATAGTACAAAACAACAATTTCACATAAATTGTTTCTAATTCTTTCGATCCAATTTAGACAATTGACAAAGATACATTTACGAAATTAGTTAAATGTCACTACATCAAAGTTTATATATATATGTATATGTATATTCTTTAAGTATATGTTTCTGAATCTCTAGACAATTATCCTTTATGCATGTAAGGACACAGATAAATTCAATTTACTTACATCTAAGATGACTTCGTTTTTGTAATTTAATTTTTTGTGTGAACAAGACACTCAATGGTCCCGTGTAGGAGCAGTTAACACATAAATTTACTAAATTCTAAAATAGATAATAAATATTTACTGACTACGTCTTAAAGTAAAGCAAGTTAGTCTCATGAACAATATGTTGGTTCCCATTTGAAAATGTGTACATGCATTTAACTGCCGGTATGTTGACGATCCTTTTCGAATTCTCATCTCATAAGAATTTCTATTAAATCGTTTTTAACATTACAAAAGACTTTTCGTTTAGTAAAAATAGTATCTTTGAAGTAAAAGCAAAATTAAGTATTTATGTATATAGTTAAGGCACATCAGTATAGCTTTTCTTTAAAAATATTCGTTGAGCATAAGGGGAGTATTTCAAAAAGTTAGGTTAATTTATTTCATAGGAAAAAGGATAATGAATTGAATTTGTTGTTTTCGACAACGAATTTTACTAAATCCGTTTTGTACTTAGTTCTCTATTTAAATCGGGTATTAAAAGTGCTTTTGAAACGTGGAATAGTGGGAGAAAGTTCGAGAATTAACAATCGAGTAAGTAGCTAATAGGTTTTGGAAGTTGTGGAAGTTTTACATGTACTGCATGGATCGGTTGTAGGAGAGTAGAGTATTGATTCAAATTGCTAAACTGATGTTGTGTTGATATACGTATTCTGTTTATTTCATTATCCTTAAAATCACATCGCAGGATGCATGTGCATATATATTATATTTAAATCGTCTTACTGAAATAGAGACGGAGTAGCCCTTTCTTAGAGCTTCTTTTCTTTATTAATTTGCTTTGTTCTAGTTTAGATTAATGTTTTACTCAGTCGCATAGTTTTAAAAATCTTTCACTACGAGAACGGATAATTTCTTATTTTTGTTTAGTGCTAGTGATAGATACGGCCATTCTTATACAAGTCTTAGTTTAGTATATACAAATGTTTAAGTCAAGACATCTCGCACGGTCAGAGGGAGAAACCTTGTCGGTCGAATTGGTCGATTGGTATGGAGTCGTAGAGGATAACAGCTAAAATGAAGTCTATATGTACCAAGAGCGTTTTGAAGAATGTTTCCTCAGGAAAGTAGGCTGCTTGCAAGCTGATACAATCAGTGGAAGTACAGTGTATTTCAGTTGAAGTGTTATCAATACCGACACCATAAACTTACAAATGAAACTCGACTTTAGCGATAGTTCGTGAGTTGCAGTGTCTAAACGTGAATTACAACATCGTCTATTGGCACAGTAAACGAAGAATACGGTAGTAGGCATCGACTGGAAGATTTTAATGCGAAACTGAGCAAAAAGGTCATATTTTAGTCGATCATGGGGAAATATAGCCCACACGTTCGAAAACGGACATCGGCTACTTGACCTCCTGGCGGGGCGTAATCTCCTTCAAGCTAGTACACGATTGCCGCATCTCAATATCCACAAAGGAACCTGGCGATCACCTAATCAGTCGACCATCACAGTGATTGATCACATTGCGGTAAACGACAGACGTTCCCCCAGCATCGTAGATGTACGAACTTTTCGAGGAGTCAACATCGACGCGGATCACAACCTTGTTGTAGCCAAGGTAGGGATGAAGATGTCAAGGATGCCACGGAAAGCTACCGGCCGAGTTTCCCTTAACCTCTCGCGAACTCCGATGACACCATCACAATCCATAGAACAACAGTGGGAGACTCTGCTTCTGATGTCATGGGTTTCAAACGAGCGCCAACTAGAAACCCCTAGTTCGATGAGCAATGCATAAAAGTCCACGTAGCAAAGCAAACCGCCTACAAAGCCATGCTACATAGACGGACTAGAGCCGCTCGTGAACATTACGAGCCGAAAAGGAGAAAGGAACACACGATTTTAACAAAGAAAATAAAGAGAGCATGGGAAGCGTGAGATCGAGGAGATAGAGAGATGCAACCATAGGAATGACGCTCGCAAGTTTTACGAAAAAGTAAAACGAACATGTCAGGGCTATGATATGTCATGCCATCTGTAAGATACAGTCAAAGAAAAGCATGGAGTCTCAGCATCGTTTGCCCAGTCCACGAGAAAGGAGACACCTGTAACCGAGCCAACTACAGAGAAATAAGTTACCTTAACATCGCTTACAAAATCCTCTCTGCCGTTTTGTGTGAACACCTTAAGCCTTTTGTAAATAAGCTGATAGGTCCTTATCAGGGAAGTACACCATCGACCAAATCTGCACACTACGGCAGATCCTGGAAAAAACCAGTTAATTTCAAGTCGACACTCACCACCTATTTGTCGACTTTAAAGCCGCATACGACAGCGCAATTAGAGACGAGCTATGCACCGCTATGTCTACCTTTGACATATGTACCTACTAAACTCGTCAGACTATGCAGAATGACTTTGGAGAATGCTCGCTGCTCCATCCGAATCGGATGGATACCGATAGTTTTGATGTCAAAAAAGGAAAATCACTGGCCAATACAAGAGGCACAATCTATTTCAAATCCTCGCAACTCCTTGCTTACACCGACGATATTGACATAATAGGTAGATCACAGCGAGATGGCGAGATGGTTCGAGGCGGCGAAAGTTGGTCTAGCGGTAAACGAGGGCAAAACTAAATATATGCTGTCATCAAAAAAGGACGCTCACCACGGACGTCTTGGCCAGAACGTTTGTAGTGGCAGATATAAGTTCGAGGTAGTTAAGGACTTCGACTACCTTGGCTCCGCAGTGACCTTGAACAACGACATCAGTTTCGAAATCAAACGCAGAATTACTCTTGCCAATCGCTGTTTCTTTGTGTTGCGAAGGCAACTGAGTAATAGAGCCCTCTCCCGAACGACAAAGTTGACTCTATATAAGACCCTTATCATCCCGGTCCTCTTGTACGGCGCAGAAGCATGGACACTATCAAAAGCGGAGGAGGTGGCCCCTGGTCGGTTCGAGAAAACGATTTTGCGCGTGATTTTCGAGCCTATAAACGCAGACGGGGGATGGAGGAAAAGATTCAACCACGAACAGCGACATAAGCCTAGTCAGGCGTCTACGGATTCAACGCCTAAGGCCATGTAGAGCGAATGGACACCACAGCTCTAGCCCGGAGAGTCTTTGAGTCCAACCCCGAGGGACGAAGAAGCAGAGGACGGCCGCACTTAAGATGGCGCACACAGGTGGAAGGGGATCTCAGCCAACTGGGTGTGCGGCAATGGAACAGGCTAGCAAAAGATATCGCTAGATGGAGGGGCATGTTGGTTGAGGCCCAGGTTCACCCCGAACTGTAGCGCCCGCTAAGAAGAAGAGGAAGAACATAGCATTTAAGATCTTCTCAGCCGTACTGTGCGAACGCCTGAGACCCTTTGTGGATAATTTGATAGGTTCTTAACAGTGCGGTTCCAGACCAGGAAAATTCATGACAGAACAAATAATTGCACTGCGGCGGACCTTGGAGAAGACCTAAGAATACCAAATCGACACCCATCACCTTTTCATCGATTTCGAATCCGCGTATGAAAGTGTGCTTACGGAGCCATGTCTCGTTTTAACATCCCTGCTAAACTTGTCAAATTATGCAGAGTGACAATGGAGAATTCTCGCTGCCAAGACCTCTGATAAAAGGATTTAGAGAAGGCCACCTACTGTTATGTAACTTTTCTAACATCGTATTTGGAAAGATCATAGGAGACTCACTGGCCAACACAAGAGGTACGATCTGTTTTAAGCCTGCACAACTGCTTACGTACGCGGATGATTGACGTACATAATTGGACGAACACAGTGGAACGTCAATGAAGCGTTCGAAAGCATTGAAGCAGAAATGGGTCTTTCGGTTAACGAGGGTAAAACGAAATATATGCTGTCAGCCGAAATAGATGCCAGAACGTCCTAATTGGCACCTACAAATTGTGCATTGACTCACTAGTGACCGGCGACAACAACACCAGCGCTGAGATCAAACGCAAAATTACTCTAGCCAACCGCTGCTTCTTTGGGCTCAAGAGAAAATTGAGAAATAGAGTCCTCTCTCGAAAGACCAAGGCAGAGACCTTTACTTCAACGAAAGCGGTTGAAGAGGCCCTTGGTCGTTTCGGGAGGAAAATTCTGCGCTCACTCTATGGTCTCGTTTGCACAAACGTCTAAGATCGCTAGGCCATGTAGAGCGAATAGATAACACAGCGTCGGCTTGAAGAGTCTTCGAGTCCAACCTCGAGGGACGACGCAGCAGACGACGACCGAATCGAAGGGGACCTTAATCAACTGAGAGTGCGTCGCCTGAAACAGTTGACAAAATACCGTGCCAGCTGGAGAAGATTGTTGGTTGAGACCCAGACTTACACCGGGCTGTAGAGTCACCTAAGTAAGTAAGTAAGTGGACATCGACTGAGTGCAACATCAGCTCTTATTGGTAACAAGTAATATGGAGCGAAAGTCGTGTCGCAGCGGAAACCCAATGGCAAAAGAGCTACGTGTGTCTGCCGTAAGCATTTTACGAATATAGTTGATGGTCAAGACTTTAATATACGAAAGGTTCAAGACCTTACGGTTGCTCGAAAAGCATTGCAGTTTCAAAGACCGAAGGCATTGAAGCAGCGACTTGAAAAGTTGTTTGTTTATTGATAAGAAGGTGTTCATTTTGTAGCAATTCAATCATATTTGGTTGTCTGAACTCTGTGCTACGAATTTGAATCAATTGTGTGCATTTCGTCAAAAACCATCGTCCGTCACTGTCTGGGTCGTAGTTACCTGAGCAGTTATGTTGGACGGTTGTGTCAAACCATGGGCAGCCAAATATTTAAAAAAAAGAAAAAGCGCTGGGTTTTCCCGCATAACTCTCTAACCGATCACAAGCCACGACAACTCACGCTTGGCGTTCCTGACATCATTTCAACAGCAGAGTGGGCTTCATTCGCATCCGCCCACAACCCATTGGACTTCGCCATATTAAAGAGCAAAGCTAGCACCAAAAAACACGAACGCATTGAAACCTTAAAACTTGCTCTAGTCCGCGATTGGAACAACATTTCGCAGAATATCATTCGAGACTCATGCAATGCATTCGCCGATAGAAGAATACAATTCCTTTGCTCAATGAAATTGTCCTGAGTAGTTCGGAGCAGAAAAGTACAAGTTTTTGGGTTCAGTGCGAATATTTTCCTTCCAAAAGTGTTCTGCTTGTGTTCAGTGAGGGTATTCCGAACAAATTGGAGTAGGTACAGAATTGTGGAAAGTGTCAAAAACAGCTGTACTTGAAAATTTATAATGCGATTTATAATGCGATTTTTGACAGCTAACGTACGTTTCGATTTTGGCGGTTAACATATGGCTGTACTTTTCTGTTCTAACTTGAACTGACGTTTCTCACACATGGGTGTTGTTCTGTCTTGTTCTGTTCTTCTTTTTTTTCTCATTGGACGCAGCTAATACATACATATGCCTATGACCGCTTTCCAGCAGTTGCTGCTGCTGCTATGCCCGCTATTACATAGCACGTACTTAGTTAAGTGCGAAACAGAAATACACTGGCACAGCAACGCGCGGGTAGGCTTCTTCGTGAACCGCGGGCGATCCATCAGCTTACAGGCCACTTTGTATGTTGAACACGGCCGGAAACATTCTAGAGCGCATCATCAGCAACAGATTGAAAGCTGCGATTGAAGAAGCAGGCGGACTATCAGCACCCCAGTATGGCTTCCGAAAAGCACGCTCGACGGTGGATGTCATTAGGGAAGTATTCGACACAGTGAAAAGGGCCATAGAAGGAAGACGAGGAGAGGCGCAAAGCAGTACTGTTGCGTCATAACACTGGACGTTAAAAACGCGTTCAACACGGCGAGTCGGAAACATATACTTGAAGCACTCCGAAATATGAGGGTACAAACTTACATCAGTGGAATTTTAAGAAACTACCTCCGGCATAGAGTGTTACTCTACGAAACAGACGATGGTGTGAAGGAATATGCAGTAACTGGAGGAGTCCCCCAGGGCTCAGTTCTGGGACCAATACTATGGAACCTGATGTACGATGGTGTACTTCGACTTGAAATACCCGCTGAGGCTAAAATTGTCGGATTTGCGGAGTACTTCGCAATAGTGGTCACTGCAAAATTACTGGAAGAAGTTGTTCAAATTAGCAACGAAGCCATTTTGACTGTTCGACAGTGGCTAACGTCAGCCGGCCTTACGCTAGCTGAACAGAAAACCGAAGCGATCCTCGTCACCAGTAGAAAGAAACGAGAGACGGTCACGCTCACAGTGGGTGGGCATGAAATAACAACTAAGTCAGCTATCAAATATCTTGGCGTTATGATAGACTCAAGACATACATTTAAAGAACACCTGGAGTATGTAAGCAACAATCCTCTCGTGTGAGTATATCCATTACACGGATCATGCCGAATTTAGGGGGGTAGACTACTTTTAGCTAATGTAGTCACATCCGCAGTGCTTTATGCATCGCCAGTTTGGGCCGGAGCTATGAAGGTGACTTCATACAAAAGAAGGATTTCAGCAGTAAACCGATTATGTGCGCTTGGAGTAAGTAGTGCTTATCGCACAACCTCAGACCACGCGGCCTACGTCATGCTGAAACCAACACAAGAGGAAGAAGTAGAAGCCTAGTTTAATGGCAACAACGCTGGAACCTCTCAACCATAGATAAATGAACAAGATCGAAAACTTTCGTACGTCTGCCCTGTGATCCTCGCAGGGGTTGCTTTTTTTTGTTTTTATTACACCGACACTATGCGTGTTATTCTCCGTTTAAAAACGACGCTTTTGACTAACACAATGATAGTCTCAAGGCGTCGATGTGTAGAGTCAAGACGTCGGTACCAGGTCGGAACAAGGCAGAATGACATAGTCAAGACGCCGTCAAACCGAAACGCGCTTGTAGGGGCTAGCTGTCAAAGTGCCTGTTAAAGCCATCAGATTGCCATCTCTATGTACATATTTATCTATGCTCTCAACTAAGGGCCGTTGGACTTATCGCCTTATCCCGAGCATAGAAGCTTGGATGAACCGGAGGCATGGTGGAGTAAACTTCTACCTCACTCAACTTTTTGACTTGGTTGCTTCAAGTCATACCTGTACAAGTGCAGGAAGGTGGACTCCCTCATGTGCCCAACGTGCAGAAATATCCCTGCGGACGGGGAGCACGTATACTTCCACTGCCCACGATTCCAATTACAAAGAGAAGCATTACAAGGAGCTCTGGGTGGAACACCAACTCCAGATAACTTAGTGCACCATATGCTAGAAACGGAAAACAAGTGGAACGCAGCGAGCGCTTATGCCAAAGACATATGCCAGGAGTTAGGGAGACTAGAGCGAGAAGGAAGAGTAAGGGAAGAAAACGCAAGTGGCAAGTCCGGGCCTACACAGCGCATGTTTAACGATGGGTGAAATTAGTGCAAAAGAGAGGGTAAGTGAAACAGAAATACATTGGCACAGTCTCCTTATCTCCTCTTCTTTGTTTTGCGATGTTGCTTCACTCGTGTTTCTGATCTGAACGTGTAGGTTTGGATTCCATTCTTACTTTTCAAACTTCACCACAGGCTAACGACAGTGAAATGTGAAATAAAATGTCAAAATAAACGCGCAGTACTGCGGAATGAAGAAAAGCTCCATATAATAACATGCGCAACATATGGAGAATGTCAGCCCAAACGGAAATCACCGAGACTTGCGCGTAAAAAAGACGAGCGGTATAATACCGAACTATGTACCTAAATTCAAGCGTCGCAGTTCGTCGCGGTTGTCAGCAATTGAGCTCTAGTCTACTAACTCTAACTTACGCACTGAAGCATCCTGGTCTTGTGACACCTAAATTGACACCAATTTTGCTCCACCAATGAGGCGTTTTTTCGCCTTCGCAAAAGTACCTGATATTAGGAGATCGCCGTAGTCGTAGTCACTGTCATGTCATCGCGCATAGTAGCACGTTTTTACACAAGTGGCAGTGTAGTTTCTTTTATAAGTAACTCTAACGATTACAGCTAGCAATAATGGAAGCATGGGAGGGCATGGGCTAGGACATACAGGGTAAAGTTGTTGATTGCTCTCAACCTGGCGAGATGCTAGCTACGATCCCTGTTTCAATGCCCGGCCAAGTTGACACAATTACAGCTGTCACAAAAGATTGCAAATGTTTGTCGTGAGAATGCGGTGAAGGTCGAAAGTCGAAGACTTTAAGCCTATAAGTGATCGCCTGGCTGTGATTCGCAACAAGGCAGATTTTACAACATCAGCCTCATATGTATGTATGTGTACACTCTTAAACAACGCCTACGGAGCTTGTCCGAATTACGATGTTAAAATCGTACTCGGGGACTTCAATGCCAAAATCGGTAAAGAGAATACCTTTGGCAGAGTGATCGGAAAGCACAGCCTCCACGATACGACAACAGAAAATGGATTCCGACTTACGGACTTTGTAGCAAATCGTAATACGGCAAGATTTCCCACAGCAATTTGACGATTTCTGGATGGTCGAACTCCCAACCAAATCGACCATGTGCTCATTGACGCAAGTCAAACCAAATCAGGGGTCCCAGAAAAACTGATCCGACTGTGTTGCGCCACGCTAAAAAATACGCGATGCACCATGCAGTTCGGTTCTAGGACGTGTGAACCGTTTGAAACATGCACCGGATTTCGGCAAGGAGATGCGCTGTCGTGTGACTTCTTCAATTTGGTGCAGGAGCAGATAGTGCAACGGGCAGGTGTCAACGGAAAGCTCCATCTTCTACAAGCTATAATTTCGATATGGTTAAGGAGTTTGTCTATCACAGTGGAGATCCGACATAGAATCGCCCTTGACAACCACTCCTATTTCGGTTGGTCCAAGCAACTTGCGTCAAAACTCCTTACTCGAAGAACCAAAGTCATGCTTTACAAAACGCTTATACTGCCAGTCTTGCTGTACAGAGCCGAAAGCACGAACTTGGTGTCTTAAAAATGGTTGTTGGTCCTAGTCGCGCGACAAAAGTTGACCATTTTTAACGTGCGACTTCTTGTTGTGATATTTGGATGGGACGTTGGACTCTGACGCACGATGAGCGAGTTCGGATCCCGATAACACCAACGCCATCGAATGTTTATTTCGCGGCGTCCCTCCTCGGCGGGGTACTGGCAAAACCCCCCGTAGTATGACTTGTCTAGAATAAGCTTCTCGATTCACACCGTTCGGAATCGGCATTAAACTGTAGGCCCCTTTCACCTGTGTGAAAAATAGAATCACACACAACATGGGTGATTGAAGGGAAGCTTGGCTCTGGTCCTTCATGGGCTGTAACGCCACCAAAGAAGAAGAAGAAGATTGGATCGCTACGATCAGTAAGGAGCGATTAAGATACATGCTAACCAAAACGCTTCCTGAGTCAGACAGTTAAGCACAATATTGATCGAGCTATTCGTAAAATAAGGACGTAAGCTGTTAGAAATTCGCTCCTGATATAGGTAGACCAGATGCACTACTGCAAAGCCTTAAACGAAGGTTTAAGGTTTTATAGGAGTTTCCAAGACCAGCCAATGGTCCACCATGCTCAATGAGCTTTCCTAGCAAAAGCCTATGTACTGCTCCCACTCTTGGTACAACTACACTTTTGAACAGTGCTCTCATGAACATCTGTTGAAAGGATAGTCGTGGTTTATAGCCAAACAAAGGAATCTGTCCGCAAAGGACTAAAACAAAGGATATAAAAAGTCCTAAACGAAGATATCCAATTTAAAGTTTTTAATTGTCGAAAAGAAGATAAACCATGAGCGTAAACCGCCAAAAGTTTTAAGACATCTGAAACCGTTGTTAAAGCCATTTACGAAGTTGTAATTTTCTCATTGGAATTATGTGAAACCATTTAACCGTTAATGCACCTACAAAATGTGCAATATTGTGAATATCGTCCATAAGTTCGACCATCAGCATAAAGTTTTCCGAATAATAACGCTCGAAATCGGAGCTATTGGACGGACGACTCACGGTGCCATCATAATATTTGTGGTCCATAAAAGGTCCATCATCCATTCTGACTTGGTCCGTTCGATTACTGCGGCTCGTTATGCACTCATTACAGTCTCACGCTCAAAGTAGTAGCTTCTTGCCATAAATCAAGATATTAACGTGAAGGTCTTCGTATACGTGTCGTAAAAACTTTATCTGTCTGTCTTCTGTTCTCGCGAGAATGCTCCTTCAAGAGCAATTAAATATGTATCTTTCAGATTGAACTTAGGATGCGAAGTCCCTCTGCCGTACGTACATACGTATTTGCGATATCTATGTATATTCATAAATAATTGACTTACATGCATATGAATAGATGAATAGATGTTATGCGACCTATGGGATACAAAAAAAAAAAAAAAATCAACTCAGAGACATTCATCGACATGCCCGAAGACAGATGTTCATATAAGCATTTAAGAAATTAACGGTCTACGATAAAATCCGCGCTCGTTCAAGTGCAGTCCAAAAAAGTCGAATCCCACTTTAAAGCATTGATTTTTAAATGAACGTCTCTGACGGTAAATGTTACAAGTAGTCCTTATCGTGTGGTGGCGATGGTCCCGACACAGAAACCATCGGCAATGCGACTATACGTTGCTTCATGTTTTTTAAACTTAGATTTTTCGGGCTATGATGCGGTGAGCTACCGGGCGAGGATTGACTATGGTTGGTGGACGTCGTTGATGAGCGTTGATGGACGAGTTTACGCGGTCGTGTGATTGTGGTCGCTGTCGACGACGTTGTCGATATGGTTGTCATTAGTGGTTGTTTATGTTCGTCACCTGATTCAATGGTAGCGGCATTATCTTGGGATTGCTGTTTTGTAAGCGAAATATCGTCTTTTAGATTCGATGGTGGTGTTTCGATTGAGATGCTTCCGACAATAGCATTTGATGTCGTCACTGTCGCCGAATTCGATGTCAGATTCCGTGAAGTGGTATCGACGACTTCGTTAAGTTCAATTGCTTCGTTTCCTTCGCCGGTCGGATGATTGCCTTCATCCGTACGCCATTGACGATTCTCTGAGAAGCTCTTCTATATACATATGAAAGGTTAAGAGGTTAGTTAAACTAAGATTTTACGATTGTACCTTTCGTTCGTTGTCGGTAATGTTTTCAGCACTTCGTGCCTTGCGACACAGTACACTCTGGGAGCCATGACGTCTTAAGAATTCGATCGAATCGAATCCTCGTCCTTCGGACGATACGAAGATGGCAGAATTAATTCGACTACGTGTGCAGCGTTCTGCAATACTGGTAGATGGTTCCTCTTGCAGGAGATGGAAATGCTGAAAGAGGTTTGTAAAGTTAAACTTAATCACCAGCTCGTGCATAGGAGGTTCCATTTAGCATGATACCACATATGTATATACATAGATACATACATAGACTTTTGCATACATAAAGAGAGTAAAAATGTAAGGAAAGAATCATTAAAACAAGATGAAAAAGTAAATGAACCGAGAATAGAAGAAGGAGAGGACATTATACACTGGTTTACAAAAAATGAGAAAAACAAGAAAAAAAATTACAAGAACCTTGCTGGCGCTCTAACATATCTATAGAACGTGTTTTAGATACATTTGTTGATGGAGAATGGATAGACTTACGCGATTATTTAAGTGCAGTGGTTGATATGTTAAAGCTCCACAGTCGGCGCCGTCAAACTGAAATGATATTGAAACGAGTTGTGTTCGTTTGCATTTAAATTTTTCAATCAATCTACGGTAAATGGATTTTTGAGGTTAGGTTACGTTGTTGTTCATTAGATATTTTGTGTTATCTTTTTATATACTATTTGCCAAAAAATGCTTTATTTTAATTAATTGATTGATTAATTTTCTTTAAGCTTTCTGAAAGTACGTGGTGTGTACAGTTCAAATTGTTTTCCAAGCGTTTTAATTGTGCGTGCAAGTAGCATTAAATTGAGGCTTCTGCTCCTAACCCTCACTGCGGTGCACAAAAAAAAAAAAAAAAAAAAAAAAACAAACAAATCATTCCGCAAAACAGAAATCAGTAGGATGCGGACTGAAATGATTTAATTTTTGTTCGGAACTACGTGATTGATGATATAGCGAATTGGGGGCAGGAGGATGATCTTCTGATAAAATGGTTTATAACAAAAAAAAAAAAGAAAAAAATAAATAAAAACCGGCCAGGTTCCGTACCATCTGTATAGGTGTATAAATATGAAAGAGACGTAGTATGTTACCTCATCAGTCATCACATTAAATCACGTTTTTTGTATGATGACATATCTTGGCTGCAGGCAGGTTATAGGCATATTACTTTGATAATCAAAAATCTCCATGATGAGATAAGTAGATCATCAAAGTGTCCATTGAATTCAAATCAATTATCTTACTTGACAGCAAGGATGTGAAAAGGTGAATAACAATAACGGGAAATATGGGGAAAAGGTTTGCAGCTAGGAGTAATATATCAAGGACACAATAGGGATAAATGCTTGGAAGTGTTTTATTGGTTGTGGGATAGGTAGGTAGGTAGGTAAGACCGTAGCCTTCCCAGAGATGGGAAGAACACACATAGGCCAGGGAGGCCCGTTGTGTAGCTACGAGGGGGTTAAGCCCCCTATTCGTGGAACCATTTTGTGCTTCTTAAGAAATTAAGAAGATCAGATATCCCTACTTGCTGAACTTCGGTCAGATCGTTAAGGAGGTATGATCCCAGGTATCGTTTCCTGATTGTGCAGAATGCCGGGCAGGCGCAGAGGAGGTGATGGATGGATTCGACCTCTTCCTCGTCTAGACAGCTCCTACAAAAATTATTCGGAATGACACCTAGTTTTTGCGCGTGACTGCCAATAAGGCAGTGTCCTGTGATGACACCTATGACTTTATAGATGTCAGTTCTATTTTTAGCTCTTTCGATTGTGTTGCTTTTCCAGGTTAATTTCCTGTCCAGTATGATGCCAAGGAATTTGGCACTGGAGGAGTAGTTTAATCTGGTACCAAGCAACGAGCTCCGTTTTCTGGGGATTAGCCCTTTGCTATGCGCCCATTTGCGGCATATGAATGAAAGTTAATTTCACAACAATTGAATTTTTTGTTGTTTGATATCTTAACCTATCAGGATGGAAAAGGATGGGAATAGCAATAGTACGAAAGGGTTTGCAGCAAGGATTAACTTAGCAGTGACACAATAGGGATCATCAAAGTTTAAGGGGTATTTATTATTCTTCTTCTTTGGTGGCGTCGTTTGAGCCCATGAAGGACCAGAGCCAAGCTTCTCTCAATCACTCATGTTGTGTGTGTTTTATTTTTCACTCAGGTGAAAGGGACCTACAGTTTAAAGCCGATTCCGAACGGCGTGAGTCGAGATCGAGAAGCTTTTCAAGGCAAGTATACTAAGGGAGGTTTTGCCAGTACCCCGCCGAGGAGGAACGTCGCGAAATAAACATTCGATGGCGTTGGTGTTATCGGGATCCGAGCTCGCTCATCGTGCGCCAGAGTCCAACACACTAACCACTGCGCCACGGCGCCCAATAGTTGTTCGTAATTACAGAAAAAGGGGTTGCAGCTAGGATTAATACATCAAAGGAACAAAAGGGATAAAAGCTGGGAAGTTTGCTATTGGTTGTGGGATATTGTCGACTAACCTTAGATCAGTATGTGGCCAAGGGGATTTTTTGGATGAAAATCATGTCTGTTGTATGGTAGTCCCCTTAAATATTCTGTTTTTATTATTATAGCGGCAATAGAAATACATCATCTGTGAAAATTTCAACTTTCTAACTATCACGGTTCATGAGATACAGCCTGGTGACAGACGGACGGACGGACGGACAACGAAGTCTTAGTAATAGGGTCCCGTTTTACCTTTGGGAACGGAACCGTAAAAAGAATTCAATACACTATTGATTCGTCATTTATTTATAAACTTCGATAGTCAACATTTCAGTTGGATAGAAAAAAGTAATAATGATGATGAGTGGAATGGTATTACTCTTACTTAAAACGATGGAAAGGGAATTAAAAATACTGCAAGGAAGCGGACCACCAGCGAATCGTTGGCAAAAACTTGCAAAGCCTACAGCACGAACAGCAACTGAATTAACCGAAACAATACAGTCCGCGACATGATTATAGACATACACTGTCTCAAAAAATTGTCCGTTGACCCCTGACTTATTATTTCAAAACAGTATAACTTGGAAAGTACTTATCCGATTTCAACAAGAAATACCTCAATAGGCAACGAATGTGGTCTAGGTGCGACCCGTAAGGCCCACACGACTAACTTCCCAGTGGGAAAAATTGAAACATCCATTTCGTTTAATTTTTTTCTTCATTTTTAACCCCCGACGCAAAAAGTGTGAGGTGTCTGTGTGTCTGTCTGTGGCAATGTAACTCCTGAACGAAAGGACCGAATGTGTTTTTTTTTTTTTTTTTTTAGAGCTAACGTGATCGAAATTCGTGAAGATATGTTCATGTGTTTCAAGATCATTAACTCTTTTTGTTAGTTGCGGTAGGATATTTAGACGGATAATTGGTAATGTATCGGTTCTCGTCCGATCACCGCAATCAGCCAGATTGGGAGCCGCTTGGAAACAACGCGTGCCGTTGGCATCAAGCCGCATATATGAGTTAAACCGAACCCACCCTACAGAGTGCACATAAGTGTGTGTTCTCTTTAATGAACATATTAAGTGCGCACAGAGCTGAGCATCTATAAATGCACACACTCAGCGAAAATAGAAATGGTCACAGCCGATTACTCATGAGCGCGTGCGTTTAATAATTGCTCGTTGGGTAGTGCACACTTTTTGCCTATTTTTTAGTTATTTAATGTCTAATAAAAGACAAAAAAAACCGCTCGACCAATTTTGCTGAAAGCTTACTCAATTTTAAGTTGCGTAATTACGCAACCCAACCTTATGTCAATATACATACGTACATACACACACGTATATCTCTATAAAAACCTTGGATTTGGATTCTGGTGACCTTGAAACGTGGAGATATGTCAAAATTTGGAATTAGCAAAATCGGTCCCATTACAATAACTTCCCAGTGGGAAGTAGAGATACTACTGAAACAAGAAAATGTGATATTTTTATAGTTTTTGATCATTGTGCTCTAAGACTTTGTTGGCAACATTTGTTATTGATCTGTGCTTTTAAAGAAATGAAAAAAAAAAAAAAAAAAAACTTCTTACAAAGGCATTCCTAGAGATATCCAGCAATTAATAGTAAAACTCTGGGCAAAAGGTAGGAGTTTCTGTCGAAAGAACCCTTTGCTGTTGTGAATTAAAAGTGATCAAAAATATTGATGAAGGCTTAACACTCACAGTATATGGTCACTTCATACTCTGTGTGTGCAATTCTAATTTAACACCACAAGTGGGTGGAAAAGTTGCTGAGAACTGCAAGCAACGTGAAAATTCGGTCGGTTCCTCTCCACCTATCTAGGACAACCACCCCTGAAGAGTAGTGAACGAACATCTACGGACTCAAATCCCTGCCCTCCGTTTAGGTTTTTTTTTTGTATGGGGCTACTGCTACCATTAGCATATGGCACTGCGACTTTTGCAGATCTATTGTGCCTGACTCCGTTTATGTTGTGTGGTTAACATTATAAGAGTATATAAACTACTTGAACCTGCGTGAACTTTAAAAAATAAACAAAATAGTGTCTGCCAGGGGACGAAATAAAGAAGTTGGATACTCCACAAGTTCAAGGTAAAGCATTTTACGAGTAATAAAAAAAATCCAAAACGAATGCTACAGAAACAAGTACAATGCTTAAACAAGACTGCAATATTGATGTCAATCCACAAACAGTCAGAGATTTCTTGCATTCACATAACTTCAAAACCTGGGAACCTCGTAATAAGCCCTTGTTATCAAAACTGAATGTTGTAAAGAGACTGCAGTACGTAAAACCTTTGTCGATAAGCCTCCTGAGTTCTGGAATTGTGTCACTTTCTAAGATGAATCCAAATTTAATATTTTTGGCTCTGACGGGCGACGACGTTTTGTTTGGCGTAGGAGTGGAAAAGCACTTGACGATGGTAACATTAACCATACTGTCAAGCACGGTCGTGCTAATGTTATGGTATTGGGTTCAATGGCAGCTTCAGGTGTGGCGAATCTTGTGTTTATAGATGCAGTATTTACTCGTACAAATTTTAAAAGACAACAAGTATTCCACTTTAGACCAAGTGCATCGAATAACCGGTGTGGTCGAAAAGGCACTCGAGCATATTTCTTGACGTCTCCGAAGCACTTGACAAGTGTGATAGTTGTTTGGGAACAAACCCGAACAACTATCGAACGTTCTTGAAAACTACTTATCTAATAGACTGTTTCGTGTTAAACACTGGAGTGAATACCCACATTTTAGAGCAATTACGGCTGGCGTTCTGCAGGGAAGCGTACTTGGTCCGGTGCTTTACTCGCTGTATCCCGGAGACATACCACAAACGAATGACACTATGCTGGCCACAATCGCTGATAATAACGCAATTTTGGCCACGGGAAAATCAATTGAAGAATCAACGACTAAATTACAATATGTCCTGAACCGTTTAAGCGACTGGACAAAGACTTGGCGGATCGTGCTTAATGAAACCAAATATGTTCACGTAAATTTTAATTTTAGAAAATTAAGTGCACTACCTCTCTTTGTAAATTGAAATCAGATTCCATTCGCAAACGAAACGAGGCAAAATACCTAGGCATGACTCTAGGTGAAGAGCATGAGTTGAAATATAAGGAAGCGTACTGGCTGCTAGGAAAACGTTCCCAGCTTAGTATCGAAAACAGGCTGCTTTTAAACCTATTCGGGCTTACAGTATCTAACTCTTGGGTTGTACCAAGAAGAGTAATTCTTCTTGCGAGCCGTTGTTAACGTGCCGCGGTACATTCAAAACGGCGATGTTCATCCTGATTTATACATCGAAAATGCCGAAAATGAAGCTACATTTTTAGCCCGAAAACATGAAGGTCGACTGAAAGGTCATACCTATCAATAATACGGCTCTTGAAATAATTCTGCTTAGTGGGCGCTTCAGTTGGGGTGAACCTGGGCCTCAACCAACATGCCCCTCCATCTAGCACGATCTTTCGCTAGCCTTTTCCATATCTGCACACCCAGCTGGCTGAGGTCCCCTTCCACCTGTGTGCGCCATCTTAAGGGCGGCCGTCCTCTACATCTTCGTCCCTCGGGGTTGGATTCAAAGACTCTCCGGGCTGGAGCTGTGGTGTCCATTCGCTCTACATGGCCCAGTCATCTTAGGCGTTGAATCCGTAGACGCCTTACTAGGCTCATGTCGCTGTACAGCCCGTAAAGTTCGTGGTTGAATCTTCTCCTCCATCCCCCGTCTGCGTTTATAGGCCCAAAAATCACGCGCAAAATCTTTCTCTCGAACCGACCAAGGGCCTCCTCATCCGCTTTTGATAGTGTCCATGCTTCTGCAGGGTCTTATATAGAGTCAACTTTGTCGTTCGGGAGAGGGCTCTATTACTCAGTTGCCTCCTGACCCCAAAGAAACAGCGATTGGCAAGAGTTATTCTGCGTTTGATTTCGAAACTGATGTCGTTGTTCCAGGTCACTGCGGAGCCAAGGTAGACGAAGTCCTTAACTACCTCGAACTTATATCTGCCTATACAGACGTTCTGGCCGAGACGTCGGTGTTGAGCGTCCTTTTTTGATGACAGCATATATTTAGTTTTGCCCTCGTTTACCGCCAAACCAATTTTCGCCGCCTCCATCTCATACTCGCAAAGGCCTCATTGACATCTCGCTGTGATCTACCTATTATGTCAATATCGTCGGCGTATGCAAGGAGTTGCGAGGATTTGAAATAGATTGTGCATCTTGTATTGGCCAGTGATTTTTGCACAATCATTTCCAATATGATGTTGAAGAAATCACACTACAGCGCATCGCCCTGCCTAAATCCTTTTTTGACATCAAAACTATCGGTAAGGTGTTCACCGATTCGGATGGAGCAGCGAGCATTCTCCAAAGTCATCCTGCATAGTCTGACGAGTTTAGCAGGTATGTCAAAGGTAGACATAGCGTTGTATAGCTCGTCTCTAATTACGCCGTCGTATGCGGCTTTGAAGTCGACAAATAGGTGGTGAGTGTCGACTTGAAATTCATTGGTTTTCTCCAGTATCTGCCGTAGTGTGAAGATTTGGTCGATGGTGGACTTCCCTGGCCTGAATCCGCACTGATAAGGACCTATCAGCTTATTTACAAAAGGCTTCAGGCGTTCACACAAAACGGCAGAGAAGATTTTGTAGGCGATGTTAAGGAGACTTATTCCTCTATAGTTGGCGCAATCAGAGGGGTCTCCTTCCTTGTGGATCGGGCATAGGATGCTGAGACTCCATTCCTCGGGCATGCTTTCCTCTGACCATATCTTACAGGTGAGCTGGTGCATGCTCCCAACCAGGTCATCCCCAGCTGCCTTGAAGAGCTCAGCAGACAGTCCGTCTGCGCCAGCAGCTTTATTCGACTTGAGCTTCGATATGGCAATCTTAACTTCGTCGAGGTCAGGGGGGACAGAATTCTCTGCGGTCTCCGTCGATTAGAAATGGATCATTCTGCCTGACAGCGGTATATTGACTAACATCGCCGTTATACAGTCTGCAGAATTGGTTTTTCCATATTCTCAGCATCGACTGCGGTTCTACTACTAGGTGTCCATTCTCATCCCTGCAGGCTTCCGTTCTGGCTTTATAACCTTGGCATACTGGACGTCCAGTGCAATATAGAGTAAATAAAGTCGAAATTATGTTCAAGCAATAAAATATAAATATTTAAGAAAAAAAAAATATTTATCGTAATGAGATGGATACAATTCATAAGATCACCGCTCCTTAAAAAAATAAAACTAAAAAATGATAAATGAACTATTTAATGGGAAATATTTTAAATATCCGGTTTATTTAGAATTAAATTTGTAGATTGTATCTTAATTTCATGAAGTAGTCGGTATCTCATCAAAAGCGACTGAAGAAATTCTCCACCCAATCAGTCTGTGTAAGTCATTCAATTCGACGTAACTTTATCAGATTTAGGATTCACACTCCCGCTGCAAACAAGCTCTCTCAAGATACCCATCAGAATGGATACGAAAACCTATTTATCAAAGGAAATCGTAGACAAGTGTGTACTTATTGTGTAGAGCTTCCTACATGACATCTCCAACTTTCACTAGCCTGCTTTTCTTCTTCTTTTTTGTTATACACGGACATATATAAGTCCAAGTGTGTGCCGACATCATTTATCAAAACTCCTCGTATTATATTTGCAATATCCTAACACACCAAAGGCATACGCTACCACTAAACCAATAAGATTTTATTCTTTTGTTGGATAGTTTGACTGACGGCTAAATAATGATAACCGCCACACTGTTACCGCTAAACTACAACTGCCCAACTGTCAATTGGGTATTTGATACTTTCACTGCGAATGGGCAGGAAGCTCGTAGCGTGTTTCCTTGACATGCCAACAAGTGTCAAGAAAACACACGCACCCAATATATAGCTTTGGAAGGTTCATTTGCTAAGCACGGCGACACACTATCCTGTACGTGTAACAGGTGGTGGTAGAATTAGTAGCAATTGTTAAGGAAAAATGACACATGCGGAGAGGTCTCAGTGACAGTATCGGCGGTTAGAGGATGCCCACAAGGGGGAGTCCTCTCACCACTGCTTTGGTCGATAGTCATCGACGATCTACTACGCAAGCTAACCACTCGGGGCTATGAGGTCATCGGATATGCTGATGACCTAGTAGTCATTGTTACGGGCAAGTGCGAGATCACTGCCTGTGAACGCTTGCAACTTGCGCTCCAATTTATCTCTGACGGGTGTGGCAGAGAGGGTTTATCTATTAACCCAAATAAGACGCTCTTAGTCCCATTTACAAAGAGGAGAAAGGTACAACCCTGCTCAATCTTACTAAATGGCACACGCATAGGATTTTCAGAGGAAGTAAAGTATCTAGGTATTGACCTAGACCGTAGACTCAACTGGAACTCCAATATGAGAAATAAACTCATGAAAGCGACTAAGGCCATGTGGGCCTGTCGACGCACCGACGGTAAAACCTGGGGACTTAAACCTAAGGTAGTCCACTGGCTACATACCGCGATAGTTAGACCTATCGTCACCTACGGGTCCACCGTATGGTGGTCAAAAGTTGAGCAAAAAACTACAATTGTTAAGCTTCAACGTCTTCAGAGACTAGCGTGTCTCGGCATCACAGGCTATGCCAACCTGCCTCACGGCAGCCCAAGAAGTACTTATTGGACTCACTCCACTGCACCTTTTTATCAAAAAGGCGGCATTACGCAGTGCAATCAGAATCCTCTGCTCGGGAACAAATATGCCATGTAGACCCGCAGGCCACATGTCCATATTACAACACCTTCCCGAGCTGGATATGATTACTACAGTCTCGGACGCACTGCCACACACCTTCACCTTTGACAAGAGGTTTGAGATATTGATCCCAAACCGCTCAGCATGGGAAAACAGTGATCCCCTGCTAAATGCCAAAGGCCTTAGGTGGTACACGGATGGCTCCAAGATGGCTTCCGGCGTTGGCGCCGGCATCTTTGGACCAAAACGCAAAATCTCGAAGGCACTGGGAATAAGTCCCAGCATCTTCCAAGCAGCACCGTGGCGCAGTGGGTAGTGTGTTGGCCTCTGACGCCGATGACACGGGATCGAATCCCGACACAGCCATGTCATCGAACGTGTTTTTCACGGTGTTTCTCCTCAGCGGGGTTCTGACAAAACCCCCTGTAGTAAAATTGTCATGAAAAGCTTCTCGGAATTCGCCGTTCGGAACCGGCAATAAACTGTAGGTCCCTTTCACCTATGGGAAAATGAAATCACACACAACATGGGTGATTGAGAGAAGCTCGGCTCAGGTTCTTCATGGACTGTAACGCCAACATACATATATACATACATCTTCCAAGCAGAGCTGCATGCCATCCTAACATGCGTCAATCTAAATCTCGAGACTGGCATCAGAGGAGTAACCATCAACATACTCTCTGATAGCCAAGCAGCGCTTAAAGCGCTGGGTTCGTACAGCACGAACTCAAAAACCGTCAAGGAATGCCATGACGCCCTACAAGATCTCGCCAAAAGAAACAATGTTAAACTTTGGTGGGTGCCAGGCCATAAAGGTATCAAGGGCAATGAAATTGCCGACCAACTTGCCAGGAAGGGCTCCAGTGACAAGTATATAGGTCCGGAACCATTCTGCGGCATTCCCGCGTCTAAGATAAATTACTTCTTAGACAAGTGGGAAAAATTACAACACCTTTCCTTTTGGAACAGCGTTCAAGGACTCCGTCAATCTAAACGGCTTATACGACCCCTGAACAAGCACCCTATTGACACACTCAAACTCAATAGGATGGATATCAGAAGACTAGTCAGCTATCTAACGGGACACTGCGGTCTGAGATATCATTTAAACAAAATTAGCCTCTCGTCTGAAACTGAGTGTCGGCTCTGTCTTGAGGACGAAGAGACGCTTCTTAGGAAGCGTATCCTTCTCAGTGAAGTTATGACTCCTGAGGGGATCACCCTGGCTCCTACGAGAAGCATTCTCAACTTCATTATAGAAGTAGAGAGGCTACTCGGCTAGATCGGCTAGCAGGCACAATAGATCTGCAAAGGTCGCAGTGCCGCATTGCTATTGATAGCACTAGCCCTATATGTAAAAAAAAAAAAATAAAATAAAAAAAAAAAAGGAAAAATGACGAAGTTCACTAGCACATTGTGCAATGTCACACCTAAATGGATAGACGAAATAGGACGCAGAAAAGCTGACATTTGTCAGAACGCCATTTATCAATCTCTATTCAAACTATCTACACAAGTCGTTTTGTTTTTTTATTTGTGTTTCTGTTGGTAATCCTGTTGAATTCCCTTGACAAATGCAAAAGCATGTCGGTTTGGTGACCTTTCTCGTCATCATGAAGTAAATCATTTTTTATTAGCGTCCTGGGCTTCTCCTATAGATACATTGCGCCTCTGCACTGTAAAAACCGAAATTGGCCATTAAATCGAATAAAGAGGAAAACACAGAAATCCGACATTGCAATCCCCGATTGTAGCATATGGATGTAATCATTTAATCCATTAAAGTTTATGGCCAATATGTGCGCGACTTCCATTCAGTCCCATCTCGGGATGACCAATCAGACCATGCAGGGCGATGTACGATATTCCATCGTGTTTATAACGTTTTTTTCGTTTATGAAATGGGGCTTCGCAGATGATATTGCGCTTCGTATCCTTCGTATCCAATGCTTCAATGTTGGAATTATCATCGTTTTAGCTGAGAGCGAATTCTGCCTCAAGTTCACTTATACAGGGAAACCTACTTCTGTTGCTTATGAGTTTTGTGGAGTGCTTGGGGCAAAAACCTTTATCAATCGGCATGAGTTGGACTAAAATAATATTGACTTGATTGACTTGATATTGATTAATAACCTATTCAATATCAAGTCAATCGAAGAGGAATTTGTGGCTATATATCGGGCAGTGGAGTGTGTATGCACAAGAGTTTGACTACAATATGTAAAGGAAGTTTATTGTTTATTTTCACTTCTTAGAGCCACTGCAAGAGCGTTTAGCAGAGCCCGAACTCCATATCTTTGGTGCCAAATGCCACTAAATTTACAAGTCTTGAATAATCGTAGTATAGTTAGTCAGAAGGGATGGCAAAGGACTAACAAAGGCCTCGTGGGAATAGCATATATCCGACAGATGCTGGCCTGCTAAAAAGCGAGAAGAGCCACCGCAGTCGAACACCTTGTGGTAATGTTAGTTAATCCCATCCCCACCTCCTCGTGGTGCCATCGAAAAAGGGACAATGATCTTCCGCTCTGTACGTGGAATGTTAGGTCCATAAACAGGCCACGTGCAGACCAGCCGAACAACTTGCGGACGCCCTAGACCGCTATAAAGCGCACATAACCCCCATCCAGGAAATGCGATGGAATGGACCGGGTATAAAACGGGTGAAAAATTGCGATGTTTACTACGCCGACTGAACAAGTCATCAGCAAACATAGCCTACACGACACCACATCCAATAACGGACACAGGCTGATTGATCTTGCTACGAGGCGAAATCTCCTACTAGCCAGTACGCACTTCCCGCACCTCGATATACACAAAGGCACCTGGCGGTCTTTTGATCAATCGACCACCAACCAGATTGATCACATCGCGATCGCCGTCAGACACTCCTCCAATATTCTTGATGTTTGAACTTTCCGAGGGGCTAACATCGACCTGGACCACTATCTTGACGTAGCCAAGATGCGCCTACAGATATCACGAACGCAGCGGAGTAGAGCAAGGATACAAAGTTATGACGTCGGAAAGCTACTATCGCCAGAAACCGCTCGTGCTTTTACCGATCGCGTCTCCCTTTAGCTCTCCAATACACCTCAACCCTCCACGCTATCAATAGAACAAGAGTGGAACCTTTGCAAACAAACCCTGAAAAGATCTGCATCCGAAATTTTGGGCTTCAAGGCTCCACCACGAAGAAAAACACCTGGTTCGATGACGAGTGCAGGAGGATTCACACAGCGAAGCAGGATGCATATAAAGCCTCGCCGCAGCTCGTGAGTTCTACGAGTTAAAAAGAGGGGAGGAGCATAAGCTTCTCAGAAGAAAAAAGAAAGCGTACGAGAAGCGCACGATTGAGGATTTGGAGAGGTGTTACTGCAGGCGTGACGTTCGAAAGTTATAAAGCCTGCAGGGATGAGAACGGACACCTAGTAGTAGAATCGCAGTCGATGCGGAGAATATGGAAAAACCACTTCTGCAGACTGTACAACAGCGTTATTAGTCAATATACCGCTGTCAGGCAGAATGACCCATTTCTAATCGACGAAGACGGCAGAGAATTCCGTCCCCCTGACCTCGACAAAGTTAAGATTGCCATATCGAAACTCAAGTCGAATAAAGCTGCTGGCGCAGACGGACTGTCTGCTGACCTGTTCGAGGCAGCTGGGATGACCTCGTTAGGAGCATGCACCAGCTCATCTGTAAGATATCGTCAGAGGAAAGCATGCCCGAGGAATGGAGTCTCAGCTTCGTATGCCCGATCCACAAGAAAGGAGTCCCTTCTGATTGCGCCAACTATAGAGGAATAAGTCTTCTTAACATCGTCTACAAAATCTTCTCTGCCGTTTTGTGTGAATGCCTGATGCCTTTTGTAAAGAAGCTGATAGGTGCTTATCAGTGTGGATTCAGGCCAGGGAAGTCCACCATCGACCAAATCTTCACACTACGGCAGATCCTGGAAAAAAACAATGAATTTCAAGTCGACACTCACCACCTATGTCTGCCTTTGACATACCTGCTAAGCTTGTCAGACTATACAGGATGACTTTGGAGAATGCTCGCTGCTCCATCCGAATCGATGAACACCTTTGATGTCAAAAAAGGATTTAGGCAGGGCTATATGCTGTCGTGTGATTTCTTCAACATCATATTAGAAATGATCGTTTGGAATCGGCTTTAAACTGTAGGTCCCTTTCACCTGAGTGAAAAATAAATCACACACAAGATGGGTGATTGAGAGAAACTCGGCTCTGGCCCTTCATGGGCTGTAACGCCACCAATGAAAAAGAAGGACCCTCTACTACTTCTTCAATTTAGTACTGGAGCAGAGAGTGCGGCGGGCAGGCATAAGCAGGGAATGCACTATTTCTACAAGTCTCTGCAGCTTCTAGGATACGCGGATGATATTGTCATCATCAGACGGTCGTCGCGTGTTGTTATATAAGCTTTCACGGCGATGGCAGAGCAGGCAAAACGAGTTGGTCTTAAAGTCGAGGAGGATAAGACAAAATACATGCTGTCAAGCAAAAACCGATCCGACGGTTACTACCTGGGACAAAATATAAGAATTGAGAGCTATCATTTCGAGGTGGTTGACGAGTTTTTCTACCTCAGGGCAAATATAAATTCCACAAACGACATAGAATCGCCTATGGCAACTGCTGTTACTTCGGTTTGTCCAAACAACTTGGATCAAAACTCCACACAAATTCATGCTTTACAAAACTCTTATACTGTCAGTCTTGCTGTACGGAGCCAAGAGCTGGACGAAAAGCAGGACGGCAGAGAGCTAAGACGTTCGGTCTTCCTCTTCCAGCGGTATAAAGACCGAGTAATCGCGGATGTAAAAACAACGTGGTCTTGATAACTGGAAGTAGCGTGCCCGGGACCGTCAAGGATAGAAGGCAGCTATAGCTCAGGCTCAGATCCTTCATGGATTACTGCCTTGATAAGTAAGCAAGGATTGTCTTTGGCATCCGTGCCAAGCTTCACATCAAAATATTCATTCATTTGAAATGCGCTTCGTTTTGTGAGCGGGTAAATGAGAATTTTTCGATTTTTTGTCTAAGAAGTTAAAGAATGTGCCGAAGACGAAGAGCGTCCCCTACGACCATCAACATTAACCGATGAAGCTCACGTCCAAAAAATAAAGGAATTGGCGTTGGTATTTCAAAAGGAACAGTCAATGCCGTTTTAAAGGATGTTTTGGGATAGAGGAGATGCCGATGGACATTGTACTTAAATGCTTGCATGTTGCATTGAGGGGGGGAAACCGAATCCGGCAGGGAGTTCCAGATTCGTGTGGTTCGGTTAATGAAAGATTCTCTATATTTGACGGTACGTCCGAAAGCGGGCTTCAGAGTATACATATTGGTGAGCATTCCTAGAGAGACGTGTATTACGGGAGAAATGTTGAAGGGGCGGAATGCAACTGGCTATTTCATCAGAGCATTTTTGGTGGTAGTAACGATAAAACAGGGAGAGGCAGGTAACATTCCTGCGGTGTTCCAGAGAGTCTAACGTTTTGGTAATGCTGGAGTCGCCTATCAGTTTTATGGCTCGTTTTTGTAATCTGTCTAGTAGGTGCAATGAGGTCTTGGAAGCGCCGGACCAGACATGAGCGTTAAACTCTAATTTGGGGTGAATGAACGCCTTATAGATTGTAGCCAGGTCTAAGGGTGAGAAATATTTCTTGCATCTGTATAAGAAGCCTAGGCATTTCGCAGCATTCTTGGCGACACTGAATATGTGGTCGCTCCAATTAAGATTGTGAGCAACACTCATACCCAGGATGGAAAGCTTTTCAGTTTCTGAGATGCAAGTGCCATTCATGGATAATGGCTGCGGGTTAGTTATACCCTTTAACGACAAGAGACAGCATTGTGTTTTGGATGCATTAAATCCCACTCTACTGTTTTTACCCCATTGGATGATGCTGTCGACATCGGTATTTAATGAGCTTAACATACGCTGCCGCTCATTATCTACAACCGAAGTGCAGGGTCGTAAACTAGTGAACGAATATGAGAAGCTAAGGGTACTGTCGTCAGCGAAGGAGTGAATTGGATTAGAAGTAACAGACAAGAGATCATTTATGAAAATAAGAAAGAGTGTCGGAGACACAACGGAGCCCTGAGGAACACCAGCATTTACAAAGTGAGTGTCAAACTTGCATCCGTCCAAAACAAATTGAATTGAACGATTCGAAATGTAGCTTCTAATCCATTGAAAAAGAGATTTATCGATGCCAAAAGCACGCATTTTCGAAAAAAGGGCTTCATGCCAAACCCTGTCAAATATGTATCGATCGATCGAATCTCGACACAGCCATGTGTGTGTTTCTCCTCAGTGGGGTTCTGACAAAACCCCCTTTAGTATAATTGTCAAGAAAGGCTTCTCGAAATTCGCCATTCGGACCCGGCAATAAACTGTAGGTCCCTTTCACCTATGGGAAAATTAAATCACACACAACATGGGTGATTGAGAGAAGCTCGGCTTAGGTCCTTCATGGGCTGTAACGCCAAAATACATACATACATACATATGTATGTTTTCGTTACAGTCCATGAAGGACCAAAGCTGAGCTTCCCTCAATCACCTATAAGTGAAAGGGACCTACAGTTTATTGCCGGTCCCGAACGACGAATTTCGAGAAGCCTTTCTTGACAATTATACTAAAGGGGATTTAGTCAGAACCCCGCTGAAGAGAAGCACCGTGAGAACACGTTGTCGGGATTTGATACCGTGCCATTGACGTCAGAGGCCAATACACTACCCACTGCGCTACGGCGCAAGTAATATATCTTTCTTCTTTGGTGGCGTTACAGCCCATGAAGGACCAGAGCCAAGCTTCTCTCAATCACCGATGTTGTGTGTGATTTTTTTTTGAGACAGGTGAAAGGAACCTACAGTTTAACGCCGATTCCGAACGGCTTGAGTCGAGAAGCCTTTTCAAGGCAAGTATACTACGGGGGAGTTTGCCAGAACCCCGCTGAGGAGAAGCACCGTGAAAACACGTTGTCGGGATTCGATCCCGTGTCATTGGCGTCAGAGTCCAACACACTACCCACAAGTAGAAAAGAAGAAAACAATTATATTGTCTCTAAGTGGTGTTTACTTTCCTGTACCTGACCTTGGTCATAAAGGGTTATGTTCGACCACATTTTTTGGAGTTCTGAAAAAAATGGCAGCGGCATTAGAAAAAATGTCCAAAATCTGAAAAGCTGATGGAAATGATGTTGGAAAATGATAAATAACGCATTGACCCATCCTCGTCTGTCATAAGGCTTGTGATCTATCACTCATCCGTTTCTTTTGATTTTTGAAAGTATCTATAACTACATTCGAGTATCTCGTTTTGTCTTAACAAACGTTCAGCAGCTGGGCTTCCTCTATATATTAATTCTACTGTAAGAAAGCTGGAAATAGATTCTTAATCGAACAAGCAAAAAACGTATTTACAAAGCGCATTTTTGAACACACTGTAGCAGTTTCATTTACACAGACACTACAGGACATATATCATATATCCATCTCGAGTGAATTCAAGTGCAATGCGGACGACAACAAAGCGACTAGAGTGTGCTTGGACATGAATCTTAACATGATGCTGGGGACACTGAACATGGGGTGGACGAGTAAGTGGATCGATATGCATGAAATCTATATGAACTAGAGTCTAGATGTGGGTGCGTGTGACAAAATTGTTGCTCAGGAATATGATTGATTGAATTGATTTTTGTTGGGGTGCAGAAAGGATGCGGCAGCGTTTATGACTTACACTTACACTATTCGACTCGCTGTTTCCCATCGATGGTGTTGTACGCTCATTAGGGACATAGTATTTGGAGTCGTGACTGTCACGACTGCCTTCGCTGCGTTCCACGCATGAATATTGACGCCGATACAGGCGTCGTCGTTTAGTGGCTGCCGCACTCATCAACGGACGATAATGATAGCTATCGTAGCTGAATTGTTTCTTACGCCACTGTTCGTATTGCCGATAATGGCTGAATAATCGTCGACGTCTCAATATGATTTGACGTTTCGCCTCCTGATCGAGTAGATCGAATTCATCGAGTTGTTCATCATTAGCGTTCGTACTCTTCTGTGCTGTTAGTTGATTGCTTTTCTGGTTTAGGCTACTTGGCATTGATTGTGTCTTAAGACTGTGCAATGAACTATCCCGCTTCGATTGTGTATGAGAAGTCGAATGGTGATTGTGCTGCCCGTTGCCGTTGTTTGTACCGGCTGCACTGCTACCCTTATGATCGTGTACAGCATGTGAAGCGGCACCATCACCATGGGCTGGTTGCTAGCTTTCTACATCGGCCTTGTGCAAAAGGGCAAATTGACAGCCGCAGTCGCGTTCCAATTCTCGCCGTGGATATTGAAAGCATCGATCGAATATGCCACAGCCCTCGCAGCGTGGCAAGCACTAGAGTAATGGAGTGATCAACCAATTTGTTTTTTGGTTTTATTTAATGTTTTTTTTTTAAGTTTCAATTTAAAAACAAAAGTGGAAAAGAACGAAAAAAAATTTTACTTCTAAGTACTCATCAGATTAAATCAATTAATTTAAAAAAGAAATCACTCAACTAGGCGGATGCAAGCAATAAATCAATTTTATTCAAAAAAACAAAATTAAAATTAGAAAAAAAAATATTTAGTAAAAAGCCCTGTATTAAAAGCATTCCAAATCTGGAGGCAATAGAGACCAGGTTTTGATTTGAGTAGCAACGGAATGGGGTACATTGATGCAACGTTTTCCAACTTAAATTTAAATTCAAATTCCCGCGCAAGGGACATGGCACACTATCCATTTACTTGCAAACTAAAAACGAAAATCTATTTCTTTGAATTTATTTTTTATTTTATACATATACAGAGGTGGACAAAAGTTTTCACACACAGCCCTTTGTTGAATGAAAGAAGTGTTAAAACAAAATCTAAAGAAAATATAGGTTGCGTTCTTTTGGGAAAAGAATTACTCAACCTTAAGCTATTAAATACCATAATAATAAAATTAACACCCTGTTCTGGAAAACAACAAAACATCTACAATAACCCTTCATTGCCCGGACTAAAGTTTTCACACACTAGGTTTCCCCCCTCTCAACATACACAAGGGTACCTGGCGGTCTTTTGATCGATCGACCACCAACCAGATTGATCACATTGCGATCGACGCGAGACACTCCTCCTTTATTCTCGACGTACGAACCTTCCGAGGGGCCAACATCGACTCGGACCACAGCCTTGTTGTAGCCAAGGTGCGAATGAGGATATCAAGAATGCTTAGGAGTCGAGTGGCACAACGTAAGTTTGACGTCGGAAAGCTACAATCGCAAGAGACTGCCAGAATCTTTGCCGATCGTGTCTCTTCTAAGCTCTCTCAAAATCCGCCCACAGCAGCACAAACAATAGAGCAGGAATGGGCGCATTGCCAGGGCGTCATTAGAGACGCTGCCTCAGAGGTGCTAAGTTTCAAACCGCCACCACCTAGAAACCTCTGGTTCGATGAACAATGCGAACAAGCCCATGCAACAAGACAAGAGGCATATAAAGCCATGCTGCAACGACGGACGAGAGCTGCTCGCGAAATCTATGAGCAGAAGAGGAACACACGCTTTTCAGAAGAAAGAAGAGAGAGCACTAAAAGCGTGAGATCGAGGAGATGGAAGATGCTTCCGCAGGAATGACGCCCACAAGTTTTACAATAAGGTAAAACGAACATGCCATGGCTACAAAGCCAGAGCGGCGGCCTGCAGGGATGCAAATGGAGAACTGGTAGTAGAGTCGCAGTCGATGCTGGGGATTTGGAAAGACCACTTCTGCAGACTGTATAACGGCGATGATAGACAAGATACCGCTGTCAGGCAGAACGAGCCATTCGTAATGGACGACAATGTAACAGAATTCAGTACACCCGACCTAAACGAAGTCAAAATAGCGATATCAAGACTTAAGTCTAATAAAGCCGCGGGCGCAGACGGCCTGTCTGCTGAGCTTCTTAAGGCGGCTGGAGATGAGCTAGTAAGGTGCATGCACCATCTCATTTGCAAGGTATGGTCGGAGGAAAGCATGCCCGACGAATGGAATCTCAGCATCGTTTGCCCGGTCTATAAGAAAGAACCCTATAAATGCGCAAACTATAGGGGAATAAGTCTCCTTAACATCGCATATAAGATCTTCTCTGCCGTATTGTGTGAACGCCTGAAACCGTTTGTGGATAGCCCGATCGGCTCTTATCAGTGTGGTTTCAGGCCAGGTAAATCCACAATAGACCAAATATTTACGCTACGGCAGATCTTGGAGAAGACCCAGGAATACCAAATCGACACTCACCACCTCTTCGTCGATTTCAAGGCTGCATATGACAGCGTGTATAGAGATGAGCTATACAAAGCCATGTCTAGTTTTAAGATCCCTGCCAAACTCGTCCGACTGTGCAGGATGACAATGGAGAATTCTCCCTGCTCCATTAAGGTCGGTAATGAGCAAAACGAGACCTTTGATGTTAAAAAAGGATTTAGGCAAGTTGACGCGCTGTCATGCAACCTTTTCAGCAGAAGCACTCATGCCAACCGCTGTTTCTTTATGCTCAAGAGGCAATTGAGAAGTAGAGCCCTGTCTCGGAAAACCAAGGTGACACTATATAAGACCTTAATCATCCCAGTCCTCCTTTACGGCGCAGAGGCTTGGACCTTAACAAAAGCGGATGAAGATGCCCTTGGTCGTTTCGAGAGGAAAATTCTGCGTACTATCTACGGTCCCATTTGTTCAAACGGTGTATGGAAGAGAAGATATAACGAAGAACTGTACGGGTTGTACAGAGACATCGGCCTGGTACGACATCTACGGAAACAGCGTCTAAGGTGGCTAGGCCATGTAGAGCGCATGGAAAATGCAGCTCCGACCCGAAGAGTCTTCGAATCCACCCCGGAAGAAAGGCGCAGCAGAGGACGGCGGCATCAACGGTGGCGCACGCAGATGGAAGGGGACCTTAACCAACTGGGCGTGCGGCGCTGGAAACAGCTGGCCAAAGACCGTGCCAGCTGGATACGCTTGTTGATTGAGGCCCAGGTTCACCACGGACTGCTGCGCCACCTAAGTAAGTAAGTAACGTTATTAGAATATATTGATGAAAAATGAACAACACGCGGTGTTCCCAAGCGGTCCACCATCTAAGTACTAACCGCACCCGACGCTGGTTGATTACGGTGATCGGACGACAGCCGATACATATGAGATTGCTCGGACGGTGTTGTGGTTTGGTAAGGAAACGCAAACACTGGTGATCTGCTCGCGAGTGTGCGCTACCCAACGAGCAATTATTAAACGCACGCGCTCATGAGTAATTGGCTGTGAGCATTTTTTTCGATTTGGAAGTGGGCACCTACATACATATGTATATCCAACATACAAACTCCAGACCTTTTCACACGAATTCTTCAGGATCGTATTTGTCGTGTAAAAACAGAATAACGGTGTATGCATGTACATATGTATGTATCACCAGGATTAATGGTTACTCCTAAAAGTATGTCTAGGTTTTATTCATGAGGTTTATCATGTCATCGCCAAATGTTCTCATGTCCCCAAGTATGCAAATAAAATGGATGCCTCTCTATCGCTTGTTTCGCGCTATCTCTTGCACGCTCAGCTCAGGCGGAACGTGACAATGAGTCAAACTTTTTCGTACGTGCGGCCGGTGTTCATCGATTTATAAGACGTTATCACGTCAAAAATTAATTGTAATTGAAAACGTTACTTTCTACCTTCCACTCAATTACAATTTAATGGAGTAAGCATCCCATGGGAGCCCTGTGTTAAATATCTAGGAATCTTTCTCGACACAAAATTCATTTTTAATGACCACATAAATAGAACGGTTAAGGAAGCAGGAATTGCCATTAAAATGTTGTGCGCTTTTATTTGTAGAAAATCCACATTATCATTAGATAACAAGATAATAATCTACAAAGTCACTTTTCAAGCTATTCTTCTATACGGTTGCCAAGTCTGGGGTGATTGTGCGAAATGCCATATAAAGAAATATATGCCAAAATAAGGTTTTAAAAATGATGCTTAACTTGCCATGGCATCATTCTACCTTAGACTTACACGAAAAAGTGAATGCTGAATTGATCTATAAAAGGATTGAAAAACTTAGAGCAAGATTTGTGGAGCGATGTAATTTTGCTGACAACCCGCTGGTAAAAGAAATATGTGATAATCAAACTGTTTTGTAACTTCCTCTGTTATTATTTATGTGCACCTATTTATTACTCCAATGTTATGTTTATTTATTCATTTACTCACTTATTTATTAATTAACTTATTTAATTTATTCATTTATTTATTTATTTCGATTTGTTTATTTATTTATTTATGTTAATTTGTTTATTTATTTATTTATATATCAATTAATTTATTTATTACATTTATTCATTTATTTATTTATTTACTTATTTATTCATTTATTTATTTATTTATTTATACATCAATTAATTAATTTATTTATTTATTTATTTTTTTTTTTCGTATTTTTTCTCCTTTCTGGTTTTTCTTTTTTTTTTTTTTTTTTTGGTTGTGTATAGGGTTTTTGTCGTATTTTTCTTCTAAATAATTTTGTCCCTACTCAGTTTTTAAATAAAAAAATCAATATTTCAGTTGAAAGATATAACTTAAGTATCAAATCCCTGTATTATAAAGGGTCCGCCATCTAACGTTTTTTTTTTTTTTTTCAAGTAGTGCTTATTTCGTGAATGGTAACACTTAGCTCATGTCGGATTTGACAGATATTAGTTTTATCCTTCCGCTGAACGAATATGGTTGTGCCTATGCTTGAACGACGCTGGGAAATATTTCGACATTACTTTGAAAATCATGGTAATGTTGCAGAATGTGTGCGAAAATTGCGTACGGATTTTAGAAGAAGAGAAGCACCGTCAGCTCCGTATGTTCGTTATCTTGTGAAAAAAGTGAAAGGAACTGGCATCCTCATCGATAAACCAAAGCGTGAAAAGCCAAAAACAGTGCGTACACCCGAGAGTATTGCTACTGCGACAGAAAGTGTGCGTGAAGCGCCATCAACATCAATTCACGGTCGTTCTCAACAATTGAACATTTCGGAGACATCATTGAGACGGATTTTGCATAAAGACCTTGGTATGACGCCATACAATGTTCAATTGGTTCAGGAGTTGAAGCCAACTGACCATCCAATGCGTTTTCGCTTCGCTAAGTGGGCCTGCGATCGACTTACAGAAGATGCCGATTTTGCCAAAAAAAAAAAAAATCATCTTTTCAGATGAAGCTCATTTTGATCTTGGCGGGTATGTAAACAAGCAAAATTGTCGCATTTGGGGCACAGAAAACCCGCACGCATACATTGAAAAGCCGGTGCACCCAAAACGAGCCACTGTTTGGTGCGGATTTTGTCTCAGAGGATTTTGGGCCATTTTTCTTCGAAAATGAGCAAGGAGTGGCCGTTACAGTCAATGGCGATCGTTATCGGGCCATGTTGAACGAATTTTTGTTCACAAAAATTGAAGAAGAAGGATATTGGCAACATTTGGTTTCAACAGGACGGCGGCGCTACGTGCCACACAGTCGAAGCTACACTCGATGTTTTGCGCCCTGTTTTTGAAGATCGCATTATCAGCCGCAGAGCTGATGTCGTTTGGCCACCTCGGAGCTACGATTTGACACCGTTGGACTATTATTTGTGGGGTGCCGTCAAAGATAAGTGTTACGCCGACAAGCCAGAGACAATTGACGTTTTAAAGGACAATATTCGTGAAGCCATTAGGACGCCGTGGCGCAGTGGTCAGTGTGTTGGACTCTGACGCACGATGAGCGAGTTCGGATCCCGATAACACCGACGCCATCGAATGTTTATTTCGCGGCGTTCCTCCTCGGCGGGGTACTGGCAAAATCCCCCGTAGTATACTTGCCGTGAAAAAGCTTCTCGACTCACGCCGTTCGGAATCGGCATTAAACTGTAGGTCCCTTTCACCTGTGTGAAAAATAAATCACACACAACATGGGTGATTGAGAGAAGCTTGGCTCTGGTCCTTCATGGGCTGTAACGCCATCAAAGAAGAAGATTCGTGAAGCCATTGGTGAAATACAGCTGCACACAATCGATAATGTGCTTAAAAACTGGACCGATCGTGTAGGCTACTGCATGGCCAGCCGAGGCAGCCATGTGAATGAAATTATTCTCCATTATTAACCGGAAGGATTGTACTTTCAAATAAAAAAAGAAATTTGAGAAAATAATCAGTAGCTTTTTTTATAGCATTTTCAAAAAAAAAAAAAAAGTTATTTGGCGGACCCTTTATATAATGTGCGGTAGCAAATCTTTTGTAATTTTTATACGAAAATAAATGTCTATCTATAGACTGTGTGAGAACTTTAGTCCGGGCAATAAAGGGTTATTGTAGATATTTTGTTGTCTTCCAGAACAGGGTGTTACTTTATTAATTTTATTATAATGGTATTTAATAGCTTAAGGTTGAGTAATTCTTTTCCCAAAGGAACGCAACCTATGTTTTCTTTGGATTTTGTTTTAACACTTCTTTCATTCAACAAAGGGCTGTGTGTGAAAACTTTTGTCCACCACGGTACATTCTCCTTCAATTTCGCAATGACTTTTATTTAAAAAAAAAAAAAACGCACGTGAAACTACTGGATTTTAATGCACTAAATTAAAAGCAAATTTCGATTTCAATTAATTAATTTTTTATTTTTCGTTTTTGGTTTTTTGAAAAAAATTAGTGAAAATACTACGTGAACTGTATTTGAATAAGTTTTTTGTACCTGCATGAGCATGTCTGTATGTATACTCTACGAAACAAAATAAAAAAGTAAAAGATATTTTTGTAAATTAATTTTTTTCTATTTTTGGGTTCTTACACTTTGTATGGACGATGTACTAGGCGATAAGGGGGCGGATATAACATACAATGTTGAGTGGAGCGCTTAACGCGAGCGAGAGTATGAGCTGACAGGTGGTTGCACTACTATTATCGATTGATAGTAATTGAATGGCTACAGATGTGTGGGTTTGATTGGCATGAGGTGTGTATCTGGGGATAGCTTAATCGATTTTGTAATATTGAAGTGAAATACGAAGACTAATGGCTGGACCGGTGCAGTGGTTTCCTTTATTTAAATTGGATGAGCCAATGTCGTCAGAGGAATCCATTAAGCTTGATATTTAACAATCAAACGTCGGAAAGCCACTATCGCCAGAAACCGCTCGTTCTTTTACCGATCGCGTCTCCCTTAAGCTCTCCAATACACCTCAATCCTCCACGCTATCCATAGAACAGCAGTGGAGCCTTTGCAAACAAACCCTGAAAAGCTCTGCATCCGAAATTTTGGGCTTCAAGGCTCCACCACGAAGAAAAACACCTGGTTCGATGACGAGTGCAGGAGGATTCACACAGCGAAGCAGGACGCATATAAAGCCTCGCCACAGCTCGTGAGTTCTACGAGTTAAAAAGAAGGGAGGAGCATAAGCTTCTCAGAAGAAAAAAGAAAGCGTACGAGAAGTACGCGATTGAGGATTTGGAGAGGTGTTACTGCAGGCGTGACGTTCGAAAGTTATAAAGCCTGCAGGGATGAGAACGGACACCTAGTAGTAGAATCGCAGTCGATGCGGAGAATATGGAAAAACCACTTCTGCAGACTGTACAACAGCGATATTAGTCAATATACCGCTGTCAGGCAGAATGATCCATTTCTAATCGACGAAGACCGCAGAGAATTCCGTCCCCCTGACCCCCGCGAAGTTAAGAATGCAATATCGAAACTCAAGTCGAATAAAGCTGCTGGCGCAGACGGACTGTCCGCTGAGCTGGGGATGACCTGGTTAGGATCATGCACCAGCTCATCTGTAAGATATGGTCAGAGGAAAGTATGCCCGAGGAATGGAGTCTCAGCATCGTATGCCCGATTCACAAGAAAGCAGACCCCTCTGATTGCGCCAACTATAGAGGAATAAGTCTCCTTAACATCGCCTACAAAATCTTCTCTGCCGTTTTGAGTGAACGCCTGAAGCCTTTTGTAAAGAAGCTGATAGGTGCTTATCAGTGCGGATTCAGGCCAGGGAAGTCCACCATCGACAAAATCTTCACACTACGGCAGATCCTGAAAAAGAACCAATGAATTTCAAGTCGACACTCATCCCCTTGGGTCGACTTCGTCTACCTTGGCTCCGCAGTGACCTGGAACAACGACATCAGTTCCGAAATCAAACGCAGAATAACTCTTGCCAATCGCTGTTTCTTTGGGCTCAGGAGGCAACTGAGTAATAGAGCCCTCTCCCGAACGACAAAGTTGACTCTATATAAGACCCTTATCATCCCGGTCCTGTTGTACGGCGCAGAAGCATGGAAGCTATCAAAAGCGGATGAGGAGGCCCTTGGTCGATTCGAGAGGAAGACTTTGCGCGTGATTTTTGGGCCTATAAACGCAGACGGGGAATGGAGGAAAAGATTCAACCACACACTTTACGAGCTGTGCAGCGTCATGAGTCTAGTCAGGCGTCTACGGATTCAACGCCTAAGATAGCTGGGCCATGTAGAGCGAATGGACACCACATCTCCAGCCCGGAGAGTCTTTGAATCCACCCCGGAAGAATAAATTGTTGCGAAGCCTCAAATGTGGACGGGTACAAAGCTGACGACCTCTGTACAGACAATCAATTGGAGGAATCTTCAACTGCTATGAAGCAGACATAACCGCACTCCAAGAAGTGCGATGGGATGGACGAGGCAAAAGACTGATGAAAAACTGCAACATCTACTACGCGAATTTCTACAAGGAGAACAAACGATTATTCGGATGCCGATTCGTTATTCGAGGAACACTCCGACAAATATTCTTAAGCTTTCGGGATGTAAGCGAACGCCTTATAACAATCCGCATCAAAGCTAAATTTGGAAACATTAGCTTAATATGCGCTCAAGCCCCAACGGAAGAAAAGGACGATCGACTCAAAGAAGAATTCTACGATCTCCTAGACAGAACATATGCCCAATGCCCCAGCTACGACACAAAAATAGTCCGAGCAGATTTTAATGCAAGACTGGGCAAAGAGGACATATTTGAGTCGATCATAGGAAAGCATAGCCTCCATAGCACCACATCTGACAACGGACTAATGCTAATTGATTTCCTAGCGGGGCATAACCTCCTTGTAGCAAGCACGCGATTCCCCCATCTCAACATCCACAAGGGTACCTGCCGGTCTTTTGATCAATCGACCACCAACCAGATTGATCACACTGCGATCGACGTCAGACACTTCTCCTGTATTCTCGACGTACGAACCTTCCGAGAGGCCAACATCGACTCGGACCACTACCTTGTTGTAGCCAAGGTACGAATGAGGATATCAAGAATGCTTAGGAGTCGAGTAGCACAAAGTAAGTTTGACGTCGGAAAGCTACAATCGCAGGAGACTGCCAGAATCTTTGCCGATCGTGTCTCCTCCAAGCTCTCTCAAAATCCGCCCACAGCAGCACAAACAATAGAGCAGGAATGGGCGCATTGCCAGAGCGCCGGCAGAGACGCTGGCTCAGAGGTGCTGGGTTTCAAACCGCCACCACCTAGAAACCCCTGGTTCGATGAACAATGCAAAAAAGCCCATGCAGCAAAACAAGAGGCATATAATCTATGAGCAGAAGAGAAGAACACACGCTTTTCAGAAGAACGAAGAGAGAGCACGGAAAGCAGGAGATCGAGGAGATGGAGAGATGCTTCCGCAGGAATGACTCCCGGAAGTTTTACAAAAAGGTAACACAAACATGCCATGTCTACAAAGCCAGAGTGGCGGCCTGCAGGGATGAAAATGGAGAACTGGTAGTAGAGTCGCAGTCGATACTGAGGATTTGGAAAGACCACTTCTGCAAACTGTATAACGGCGATGATAGACAAGATACCGCTGTCAGGCACAACGAGCCATTCGTAATGGATGACAATGTAACAGAATTCAGTCCACCCGACCTAAACGAAGTCAAAATAGCGATATCAAGACTTAAGCCTAATAAAGCCGCGGGCGCAGACGGCCTGTCTGCTGAGCTTCTTAAGGCGGCTGGAGATGAGCTGGTAAGGTGCATGCACCATCTCATTTGCAAGGTATGGTCGGAGGAAAGCGTGCCCGACGAATGGAATCTCAGCATAGTTTGCCCGGTCCATAAGAAAGGAGACCCCTAAAACTGCGCCAATTATAGGGGAATAAGTCTCCTTAACATCGAATATAAGATCTTCTCTGCCGTATTGTGTGAACGCCTAAAACCGTTTGTGGATAGCCCGATCTGCTCTTATCAGTGTGGTTTCATGCCAGGTAAATCCACAATAGATCAAATATTTACGCTACGGCAGATCTTGGAGAAGACCCAGGAATACCAAATCGACACTCACCACCTCTTCGTCGATTTCAAGGCTGCATATGACAGCGTGTATAGAGATGAGCTATACAAAGCCATGTCTAGTTTTAAGATCCCTGCCAAACTCGTCCGACTGTGCAGGATGACAATGGAGAATTCTCGCTGCTCCATTAAGGTCGGTAATGAGCAAACCGAGACCTTTGATGTTAAAAAAGGATTTAGGCAAGGTGACGCGCTGTCATGCAACCTTTTCAACATCGTGCTTGAAAATATCGTGCAAGAGTCGCTGGCCAACACAAGAGGTACGATTTATTTTAAGCCTACGCAATTGCTTGCGTACGCCGACGACATTGACGTGATTGGACGGACACAGCGAGACGTCAATGAGGCCTTTGTAAGCATTGAAGTAGAAGCGGCTAGGATGGGTCTCAAGGTTAATGACGGTAAAACCAAATATCTGCCTTCATCGAAAAGAGACGGACAACACCGACGTATTGGCCAGAACGTCACCATGGGCGGATATAACTTTGAAGTGTTCAAGGAATTCGTCTACCTTGGCTCACTGATGACCAGCGACAACAACCCCAGCGCTGAGATAAAACGCAGAATCACTCTTAACAACCGCTGTTTCTTTGGGCTCAAGAGGCAATTGAGAAGTAGAGCCCTCTCTCGGAAAACCAAGGTGACACTATACAAGACCTTAATCAAAAGCGGATGAAGATGCCCTTGGTCGTTTCGAGAGGAAAATTCTGCGCACTATCTACGGTCCTGTTTGTTCAAACGGTGTATGAAGGAGAAGATATAACGAAGAACTGTACGGGTTGTACAGCGACATCGGCCTGGTACGACGTCTACGGATACAGCGTCTAAGGTGGCTAGGCCACGTAGAGCGCATGGAAAATTCAGCTCCGACCCGAAGAGTCTTTGAATCCACTCCGGAAGGAAGGCGCGGCAGAGGACGGCCGCATCATCGGTGGCGCACGCAGGTGGAAGGGGACCTTGACCAACTGGGCGTGCGGCGCTGGAAACAGCTGGCCAAAGACCGTGCCAGCTGGAAACGCTTGTTGGTTGAGGCCCAGGTTCACCACGGACTGTAGCGCCACCTAAGTAAGTAAGTACAGGTTACTGCACCATTAACAAACATGCCGCCAAACTAGGGCTACCTGCCAATAACTTCTGCCGCAGCTGCATGGACGAGGAGGAAGAGGAATCAATTCACCACCTCATCTGCTCATGCCCCTCTCTTGCGAACCGTAGGAGGATCTACCTCGGCGCGCCCGTTTACGATAGCTTAAGTGCGCTAGCAGATATAAATAGCTAAGCTCCATCGCTTCAACAGAAGCACTGATTGGATTTCGCATAGCGGATCTAGGTAGTATGATCTATGTGGTATCACAATGGGCCGATTCCGGCCTACCTAACCTAACTATATATTACAGCGTAGTACAAGTACTTGTTAGGTGACCGCCACACCCCATTCGACACTGGAAAACAGAAGAAATGAATCCCAGTTCTCAGGCTCTTCATCAATTACAAATCGTTTGCCAGATGTGACAAGCTTCGCCATTACGTTGGCCTTACTCATTGTAATCATGCATGCAGCCCGCTTTAGTGTTTTGCTGAATATGAAAATGCGGCTGAGGGAAAAAAGTCACACTGATCAGCTGCTCTACCGCTACGACGTGTTTATTTATTTATTTAATCTACAAGCTACTCATCAATTGTTTAAACAATATTGTTTATTAGTCATACTCTTATGATGTTTGTCACACAATCTGGGCGGAGTGTAGACGGTTGGGGTCGCAGATGTTCGTTCATTACTCTCCAGGGGTGGTTGTCCAAGATAGGATTCCAGAGGAACTCGACTGAATTTTCACGTTGGTTGCAGTTCTCGACAAATGTTCCACGCCATTATGGGGTTATATGTAGACAGACTTTGAACTATAGCCCTTTCGCTCGATAGTCGGTGATGTTAACCACTGCCCCACGGGCACCCCAACCTTATTCTTAGAGCCCGATTTGTGAATGGGAACACGAAATGTTTCATCAAGAAAAACTTCTTTAGATAAAGAACGGTTGAATATGAGTAAAAGTGAGCAGTGACCATGCTATCTGCATGGTAAAAGACTAATAAAAGCCTCGTAGGAGTAGCATCTATCGACGGGTGCTGGTCCGCAAAAACAAAAAGCAAGTAAGAGCCTCTGCAGCCGAACACCTTGCAGCTCTGTCAACCAGGTCACCTAGTGGTATTATTTAAAAATTTCTTGACCACGGAAATTACTAACGGAAGAGGACGAATGACGAGTATCCTGCGCCTTAAAACAGGATTAATGTCGGTCGGCATATGGTCTAGCAAACCGTAACCGGAAAACCCCCACAATTGCTCAGAAGTAATCACGAGCCTCGGATAAAACGGACCGGATTAATGTTGACGACCATTACAAAAAACAAAAAGCAGACAATGATCTTCAACTCTGTACGTAGAACGTTAGGTCCCTGAACATACCACATGCAGCCGAACAACTTGTGGACGTAGCGGACTTAACTGGTATAAAGCAGATGAAAAACTGCGACATCTACTACGGCGACTGCCATAGGGAGATAGGACAACGATTGGAGGTGGACTAAGGCAATAAGTTCTAAGCTTTCGGCATGTGAGCGGTCGCTTCATAACGATCCGTGTTGAGGCTAATTTTTTTAACATCAGCCTGATCTGCGTCCACGCCCTACGGAAAACAAGGATGACTCCGCCAAAGATGAGTTCTACGATCTCCTAGACAGAACGTATGCCCAATGTCACAGCGATGACATCAAATTTGTACTAGGAGACTGCAATGCTAAGCTGGATAAGGAAAGCATCTTTGAACGAGTGATCGACAAATCGACAATGGACAGGCTGATTGATCTTGCTACGAGGCCAAATCTCTATCTAGTCAGTAGGAGCTTCCCGCACCTCGATATACACAAAGGCACCTGGCGGTTTTTTGATCAATCGACCACCGACCAAATGGATCACATCGCGATCAACGTCAGACATTCCACCACTATTCTTGATGTTCGAACTTTCCGAGGGGCTACCATAGACTCGGACCACTAGCTTGTAGTAGCCAAGATGCGCCTACGGATATCACGAACGCAGCGGAGTAGAGTAAGAATACAAAGGTATGACGTCGAAAAGCTACTATCGCTAGAAACCGCTCGTGCTTTTACCGATCGCGTCTCCCTTAAGCCCTCTAATACACCTCAACCCTCCTCAACGTTTCTGCAGGCGTGACGTTCGTAAGTTTTATCAACAGATAAAGCGAACATGCCAAGGTTATAAACCCAGAACAGAAGCCTGCAGGGATGAGAACGGACACCTAGTAGTAGAATCGCAGTCGATGCGGAGAATATGGGAAAAACCACTTCTGCAGACTGTACAACGGCGATGTTAGTCAATATCCCGCTGTCAGGCAGAATGATCTATTTCTAATCGACGGAGACCGCAGAGAATTCCGCCCCCCTGACCTCGATGAAGTTAAGATTGCCATATCGAAACTCAAGTCGAATAAAGCTGCTGGCGCAGACGGACTGTCTGCTGAGCTCTTCAAGCTAGCTGGGGATGACCTGGATCGGAGCATGCACCGGCTCATCTGTAAGATATGGTCAGAGGAAAGCATGCCCGCGGAATGGAGTCTCAGCATTGATTGCCCCATCCACTAGAAAGGAGACCCCTTTGACTGCGCCAACTACAGAGGAATAAGTCTTCTCAATATCGCCTACAAAATCTTCTCTGCCGTACTGTGTGAACGCGTGAAGCCATTTGTAAAGAAGCTGATGGGTCCTTATCAGTGCAGATTCAGGCCAAGGAAGTCCACCATCGACCAAATGGTCACACTACAGATCCTGGAAAAAACCAATGAATTTCAGGATTTCGTCTACCTTGGCTCCGCAGTGACCTGGAATAACGACATCAGATCTGAAATCAAATGCAGAAACACTCTTGCCAATCGCTGTTTCTTTGAGCTCAGGAGGCAATTGAATAATAGAGCTCTGTTCCTTATTACCCCGGTCCTGCTGTACGGTGCAGAAGCAGAAGCATGGATACTGACGAGATCCTTGGTCGATTCGAGAGAACGGTTTTGCGTGTTATTTTCGGTCCTATAAACGTAGACGGGGAATGAAGGAAAATATTCATCCACGAGTTTTACTGTGACATGAGTCTAGTCAGACGTCTACGGATTAAGCGTCTAAGATGGCTAGGGCATGTAGAGCGAATGGACACAACAGCTCCAGCCCAGAGAGTCTTTGAATCCAACAGTCCAGAGGACTGCCGCACCTAAGTTGGAAGTAGACCTCAGCTAACTGGGTGTGTAACAATGGAAAAGGCTAACAAAAGATCGGACTAGTTGTAGGGGTATGTTGTTATGTTCGCCCGACAAGAAGAAGAAGAAAAAGTTTTGGCTTTAAACTAAGGATCCAAAGTCTATTAAGCTAAGTGAACTATTTCGACTAACGTACGAGTAATTGGGATTGACGTTATTGGAATTGGAATCAGAAAAGGTGGATTGAACAAACTGCAAACAGTTCAAGAGTAGGGTCGATGTTATAAGATTCTACTTCATTGAAATGCATTAAGTCAGGTATTCCGACAGATTTCCGTTTACTATCCTTACTATCGTGCCTTATATTCCTTTCAATAGAAGGAATGTGGTTTTCATATAGGAACGAACAATTCTTTACGTAAATTACTAGGTTAGGTTAGGGTTAGGTTAGTTGGGTGCCCTATTGATATGAGGTCAAGGCTCACTTAGACTACGAGGAGTCCATGGTGCCCAGTGTGAATATCTAACCCGAGGGGAACCTATTAATTGCCCGCTGAGCTGAATCATCTAGATGCAATCAAGAATAATAGCAGTTTGTTCAGCTTATTGTCTCTTGCCTCCTCTAAACTCGAAAAGAAATAGCTCCCGAGGAACGTATATCTTTTTCGGGCCAGTACCGGGCATTCGCACAATAGGTGACGAATGGATTCTATTTTCTCTTCGTCCCTAGTCTAGCTGTATGATATGATATCATGAAGTGCCCAGTGAGGGCACTACTAAGATTTAACAGACTTTCCGTCCTTTTCTTGTCATAGACAGGCCATGTTAGCCTTGCCGTGGCGCATGAGTCTCATTGACACCATCGCTTGTTGGCTTTTTCTAGTAGTTCCAACCCTATTTCTCTGAATAGTGTACTGAGTGGCGTTCTAGCCTCAGTTGTGATCTGCGCCTGATCCCAGTCTGGCTAGTTCGTCCGCCTTCTCATTTCCGGGAATATTCACATGCCCTGGTACCCAGCAGATGGTTACCACTTTGACATCCGATATTTCTTCTAGTTTCTCTTTACAGACTTTTACGAGTTTGGATCTTATCCATGTTGCTTGCAGAGCCTTAATGACTGCTTGACTGTCAACATAGATTTCGATTCTCTTATCTGAGAAATTCTCCCTAAGAATCAAATCCGCGGCTTGTTTAATTGCGAAAGTCTCAGCCTGGAAGCCACTATAGCCGTCATCAAGTCTGTAGGAGCGATATGCGTCCCGAGGTTCGAAGTAGACTCCGGCTCCTATATCGGTATCCGTTTTGGATGCGTCAGTATAGAATAGAAGGGGATCTCAGCCAACTGGGTGTGCGGCAATGGAAAAGGCTAGCGAAATATCGTGCTAGATGGAGGGGCATGTTGGTTGAGGCCCAGGTTCACCCCGAACTGTAGCGCCCACTAAGAAGAAGAAGAAGAAGTATAGATTGCCAGTTCCTCTTCCGTGTTTACCATACCACTGCCCATTCTAATAGAGAATCTCCTCTCGCAGCAAGAAATTGGGGTGGTATAGTCCGTTTCGGTTGCGGATCTCGGGATATCCCATCGATCCAGTATTGATGCGTGGCCGTGAGGACTTCTTTTCCAAAGACTGCCCTGTCTGCAGTGTTTTCACAATACATGTCTAGTGGTGGAAGGTTCAGCATCGCTTCAAGGGCTGCCATTGGTGTGGATTTCATAGATCCGGTCACCACCAGGCAGCCAGCCCTCTGAATCCTGGTGAGACTTTGAAGGCTGAATTATTAGAGGCATTGTTGGAGCTTTTGACCTCGATTCGATTTTTTTTTAAATTTGCGCGCACTCAAGGTCTAATAACCTTATTATGTCGGCGACACAGTGCGGCAGAAGGTAGAGAGGAAGAGGAATAGAGGAGATGCCGATGGACATTGATCTTAAATGCTTGCGTGTTGCATTGAGGGTGGAAAACCGAATCCGGCAGGGAGTTCCAGATTCGTGTGGTTCGGTTAATGAAAGATTCTCTATATTTGACAGTACGTCCGAAAGCGGGCTTCAGAGTATATTGGTGAGCATTCCTAGAGAGACGTGTATTGCGGGAGAAATGTTGAAGGGGCGGAATGCAACTGGCTATTTCATCAGAGCATTTTTGGTGGTAGTAACGATAAAACAGGGAGAGGCAGGTAACATTCCTGCGGTGTTCCAGCGAGTCTAATGTTTTGGTAATGCTGGAGTCACCTCTCAGTTTTATGGCTCGTTTTTGTATTCTGTCTAGTAGGTGCAGTGAGGTTTTGGAAGCATCGGACCAGACATGAGCGTTAAACTCTAATTTGGGGCGAATGAACGCCTTATAGATTGTAGCCAGATCTTAGGGTGAGAAATATTTCTTGCATCTGTATAAGAATCCTAGGCATTTCGCAGCATTCTTGGCGACACTGAATATATGGTCGCTCCAATTAAGATTGTGAGCAACATTCATAACCAGGATGGAAAGCTTTTTAGTTTCTGAGATGCAAGTGCCATTCATGGATAATGGCTACGGGTTATTCATACGCTTTAACGACAAGAGACAGCATTGTGTTTTGGAAGCATTAAATTCCACTCTATTGTTTTTACTCCATTGGATGATGCTGTCGATATCGGAATTTAATGAGCTTAACATACGCTGCCGCTCATTATCTACAACCGAAGTGCAGGGTCGTAAACTGGTGAACGAATATGAGAAGCTGAGGGTACTGTCGTCAGCGAAGGAGTGAATTGGATTAGAAGTAACAGACAAGAGATCATTTATAAAAACAAGAAAGAGTGTCGGAGACAAAACGGAGCCCTGGGGAACACCGGCATTTACAAAGTGAGTATCAGACTTGAATCCGTCCAAAACAACTTGAATTGAACGATTCGAAAGGTAGCTTCTAATCCATTGAAAGAGAGAATCATCGATCCCAAAAGCACGCATTTTCGACAAAAGGGCTTCATGCCAAACCCTGTCAAATGCTTTCGAAATATCCAGTGCAACAATTTCGCTTTGTGAAGCGAGTGATTCCACTTTCAGCGAGATATACCATCATATCACCAGTGGATCTGTTGCTGCGGAAACCGTATTGGCGGTCATTGAGGAGTTTCCGTGATTCAAGATATTTCATAAGCTGACGGTTAATCAGCGTTTCCATGACCTTAGAAAGAAGGGACGTTAGTGCAATGGGTCGGTAGTTGGAGGGAGAAGATGATTCGCCTTTTTTGGGTATAGGGTGGACAAATGCTGTTTTTCACCTACTCGGAAAGAGCCCAGAGGTGTAGGAAAGGTGAAAAAGCTTACGCAGTGGTTTTGCAAGCGTAGAAGAACACCTCTTCAGAACTATTGGGGCAATACCATCTGGACCAATGGATTTGTGTATGTCGGGGTCTTTAAGAACCCTAGCGACTGTACGAGTGCGGAAGTGGATTAGTCCCATGGTGGAATTGACGCACTCTAGTAACTTTTGCTACCTTTGGGACATTGGAGGATTTTACGCCTTAATTTTTGGTCGGATTGGAATTTAATCCGTCGAATTTGGGTGTTGCAGTCATTTCTAGCTCGTATGTACTTTTTTCGGATTTCCTCAGAACTGTTTGCCTTGTAGGCCCGAAAACTTAGCTCCCTGAGCCTAATAGCCTCTTTGCAGCTCAAGTCAAACCACGAATTATCCGTAGGCCTGGTGCTTTTTATTTTGCTGGGATTAACATTTGCCATGCCGATTCGGATAATGTTTGCGATAGCATCAGTTTCGGCGTCCACGTCGCTGTCGAGGAAGCACAACGACCAGTTAAAGATCCGAAAGCAGTTGTTAAGGCCGCACCAGTTGGCTTTCTCGTATAGCCATAGTGTTCTCTTAGGAGCTTTTTCTTTAACTGGATGGTGGGAGTTCGAGAATTTTGCTGATATCATGCAGTGGTCAGACAAGCCTAGGGGTTCCAATACATCGATCGTGTATTTGTCAGGCTGAGAGGTATGAAACAAGTCCAGTGTGTTGGCGGTATGACCAGCAACATCGGGGATACGTGATGGCTCATTCACAAGTTGAGTTAAGTGATTTAACTCAGCAAAAATTTCAACATACCTTCCTTCGGGTGTTGTCTGTCCAGAATGTCGAAGCCACTGAGAATTGTGTACATTGAAACCGCCCGCTAAAACGATTTCAGTGCGAGGGAACAGGGAAACAATTCTTTGGATGGAATCAGACAGTGCGTCGAATGCATCAAATGTTGCATTCCTGTCTAGATTGGGGCTTCTATAAAGAAAACAGTAGTGGATGGAGTGCTTACGGAATATGAATTTAAGCCATATGAAACTAAATTCCGGGGTGGATGTTTGGCTATACTGTGGAAGTAACTGGTAAGCAATATCACTACGGACATAGATGGCGAGACCACGGCGAGAGACGAATAATTATTATTGATCATCCTTTTCACTTAATTTACATTTTTGATTTAGTATATCCTTTTTTCCTCCATCAATTATATACCAAATGAGTGCTCTCTCTGTCCATAGTGATATTAAGGAGTAAATCGGCCAGTTCCTACATCTATAGAGCTTCTATAGCGGATGCATGAAAAATGTATGACAAAACGATTCCCAAAAAAAACATAATTTCGTCCTTCGTCTTCTCAGCTCTCTCGCTCGCCTCAAGTACTCACGGGACACGTAAAGGTATTTATTAAACGAGAAATAAATAAACAGAAATAGGACATTTCTCCTCTTTTTTGTTCACTTCCCACAACAGGCCTTCGTGTTGCCTATTGTAATTCCATATACCCGAATGCCTAATTTCGAGGACGACTTTACATAGGAAGCACGAAAATGAATTTTTCAAATATCCAAAAGATGACCTGCTGCGGGAGGAACTACCCGTCGTAGATATGTCGGATACATACAAATAGAACAAGGAGAACGATCCTTGACATTACAATTACGATATTTACCTGATGCGAATGCTGTCCAGTACATACGCCGCCCGAACACACTCCGGTTCCGGGCACTTTAAGCTGTTCGTGTTTATAATCTGGCTGATAGGGTAATAGCATCCGGATTTTGCCCCAACGGTTGAAGAACAATGCAATAGCACCCGCCCATACCATAAGCACGATGAGGACGATTCCGATTTCAACGCCTCGTACCTACATACATATGTATTTGTGGGGGAAAAAAACCAAAATCAATTTATCCAGATACAAATGATTGTCTGTGGATTGTCGACTATACTTACCGTTGGTAGTTCGCGTTGTTGTGTGGAATTCGTTAGATTACTGGCTGACGTCGCTATAGTATCGTCTATGTAAACGCCTGGATTTATGACTTTATTCGGTGGCATGTCGCCGTTCAAGCCTTGTTGCGATGACGTTTTCGGTGCGTCTAAATATTCAGTCGAGTGACAAAGAGTAAAGTTTGATTTAATTGCAACCTGTTTCGATAGTCGATAATTAAATTGCGCAGCGCATTTACCTAGCGTTCTAAATATAATCTGTCTACTGCGGTATTTTTTCCCAAGCCTAATAGCCGTTACTGCTATGGAATACTGCGTGCTAGGCGATAAGCGATCTAGAATGATAGCCTCACTATTACCTGCGACATCTCGAGAGACCCTGTAACTTGAATTCGTTCAATTACCATTCATTGCTACGTTACTACACACAACTGACATTTAGAAAATATACATTTCTACAAAAGGATGTTTTTTCTATGATTTCAATAAAGCATTTTCATGCACTTAAATAAAAGATAGCGAGCAGTGAACCAGGATACCAAATGACAACAACATGCACAGTCCGAATTGTGTACAAATATCTACCACTTCCTTTCGGGCCAGGATTAAACCAACATTTCACAGAAACAGACACCAAACCACTGAGCGAACAGCAAAGTCAATTCGATTCAAGGACGACCGGGGACGCGACATGAATACGAATTTGTTCAACGCCCGCGGCGGATATCAATGGGATAGTTTATCGGAGGCAGACTGCATATGCACTAAACCAACCGCACGACATTCGTTAAACGTTCTGATGTCCTTACCACCTTCGATAGGGTTTCGAGCTTATCTGCTACTCGTTGATTGACTAGAGTACTGGCTTTGCGCATATGTAGTAGCAACTGCTCCTGTCGATACACATAAAGCGCGTAGTACAATAGCCCACAGCGTGATGGATGGGTTTGTGTAATTTCTTTCAAATACTCGACTCCCAACATGGATTCCTTTAACTTACACCACTTTGATTAGTCATACCATGGTTCGGGTATAGAGTGTTGTAGTAGTAGTCAAGTCAGGCGATGGAAACTCCCGGATGGGGGCAGTGACATGGTCTCGGCACACTATAACTCTGCCTCACAGCTAGTCAAGCGAATTAATCATTCATTAGTTCGAAAACAATCGATACATGGAAACTAATGTCAAGTGGTTATCTATGGCAGTGGCGTCGTGCAGAGGTTGTTTGCCCTCTCACTGGCAACCCTTCTTAGTACCCTGTCGATGCAATAGCAATAGAGTATTGTAATCACTCCAATTGAAAAAGGATCCCAGGCGTTCTGTGTTATCTTTAATACGTTTGAAAATGAATTTCTGGTGGCAAGCGTTGGGGGTCCTTTTTCATAGGTTAATCAAACCAGGGTTATTGACGACGTGACACTATAAATACCCGTCTAGTCGAAATGACAGTGATCCCCATGGATAGTAGTTAGTCGAATCTATTTTTAGCGTACGTGCCTTTCCAAAACGTCACAACGACCGAATTCGATTAAGTCCCAATCCGCGGGATGAACCTGTTTTTTTTTGTTTTGTATCTTTCCATGAAACACTTAATTCGATTTTGAAACTTTCAATGGATTCAGTTTTGGATAGCGATTTTCAATATTCGTGCGACGAACGATTAATCCGCTATTGATTGCATTGACTGAATCCAAACAAAATCCTGTTTATCGCTGCGGATGAATGGTATCTACTAGATTGTTGCATTGCCAACGCGGTGTGGATACAACTTTTCACCGTGTTGTATATTCAATGGTATTCGTACTTGTTAAGTACTACAATGCGGCTTGAAAAACGTGGGGGGTAAACTGAATAGCCCATGAAGCACGGAATAAAAGAACATTTCGTTTAATGTCGAGGTTCGTGAGGAAATCTACAAAAAGCAAAAGAACAGAAAACCTCATTCGTTCTTAATGTTACCCGAGGTGTTATCCTTTCTCGGAAGGAGTGAACACGGTGAAAATGGCTTAGGAAAGGATAGCGAATGGTCTGGATGGGAAGAGAATCTGATCGTCAAAGGAAACCATTTTCTACGTAGATGGAGCAATCATTGGGGGCCAGCCTCCAAAGATATTCCATAAGGGCAATAGTCGACGCAACACAAAAGAGCCATAGAAGGAAAAATATGGGGAAGAGGACTGTAGCAGGTATGTTGCGTCATACACTGGACGTTAAAAAGGCGTTTAACACGGCGAGCTGGAAACAAATCATTGAGGCGCTTCGAAATATGAGAGTACCAACTCCTTCTTCTTCTTCTTCGGCGCTACAGTTTATGACCTCCTTTTGAAAAACCTCTCCAACTGACACGGTCTTTCGCCAGCAGTCTCCAGTGCCGCACGCATATTTGGTTGAGGTCCCCATCCACTTGCGTGCGCCACCTTAAATTTGGCCGTCCTCCACCGTGACGCCCCTCACGGTTGGATTCAATGACCTTCTGGACCGAAGCTGTGTTTTCGGTGTGCTTTATACGACTTAGCCATCTTAGGCGCTGGGTCCGCAGATGCCGTGCTACGTTCGTGTCGCTTTACAGCCTGTACAATTCACTATTAAGTCTTCTCCTCTACTCACCAAATATGCAGGTCGGGCCGAAGATCGTAATCAGGAAGCAACAGAAGGAAAAGGAAGAATGATATTCGGTTTTGTACGTTGAATGTAAGGTCCCTCAACAGACCACGTGCAGCCAAACAACTTACGAAGGCCCTAGACTGCTATAAGGCAGATATTACCACAATCCAAGAAGTACTATGGGATGGACCGAGCAAAAAGAGGATGAGAAACTGTGATATCTACTACGGCGACCACTACAAGGAGAGAAGACACCGCTTATTCGAATGCAGATTTGGTATTAGAGGTAGACTTAGGCAAAAAATCTTAAGCTTCAGGCATGCAAGCGAACGCCTCATGATAATCCGCATCACGCTCCTGGACAAGGATGACGCTACAAAAGACGACTTCTACGACCTCCTAGATACGACCTATGCCCAATGTCCCAGTTACGATGTTAAACTCGTACTGGGGGACTTTAACGCAAAACTGGGCAAGGAAGTCGCCTTTGACATGGTTATTGGCAAGCACAGCCTACACAACACCACATCCAAAAATGGATTTAGGCTGATAGATCGCAACAGGGCGAAATCTTGAAATCTTCTAGTTGCTAGCACGCGTTTTCCACAGCTCAACATCCACAAAGGGACTTGGCAATCTTCAGATCAATCCACCGTCAACCCAATTGACCATATTGCGATTGATGGCAGGCACGCATTCGACATTCAGGATGTGCGAACTTTTAGATGAGCCAACATCGACTCGGACTACTATCTTGTGGCAGCCACGTTGCGACTACGAATATGCCTGGCCCAATGTCGCAATGCTACAATCGCAAGAGACCGCCAGAGCCTATGCCAATCGCGTCTCCCTCAGGCTCTCGGAAAACCCTCCAACACCTGCTCAGACCGTACAACACCAATGGACCCGTTGTCAACAAGCCTTAGAAAGTGCTGCTTCTAAGGTACTGGGTTTTAAACCGCCACCAACAAGAAATCCATGGTTTGACAACGACTGTAGGAGGGCACACGCAGCCAAGCAACAAGCCTATCAAGAGGCGCTGCGTAGAAAGACGAGAGCTGCTCATGAGCATTATAAGCAGAAGAGGAGGGAGGACCATAAGCTTCTCAAAACAAAAAAATGGAGCATGAGAAGCTCGCGATCGTAGAGATGGAGAGATGCTTTCGCAGGAATGATGTTCGAAGGTTTTATCAACGAATAAAACAAACATGGCGGGGATATAAGACCAGAACGGAAGCCTGCAGGGACGAAAATGGAAACATTGTAGTGGATTCACAGTCGGTACTAAGAATTTGGAAAGACTACTTCTGCAGACTGTATAACGGCGATGATGAAACAGATCCCGTTGTCAGGCAGAATAACCCCTTCACAGCGGACGATGATAACAGAGAATTCCGTCCCCCTGACCTGGAGGAAGTTAGGAATGCTTTTTCTAAACTTACGTCCAACAAAGCTGCTGGAGTAGACGGACTACCTGCCGAGCTCTTTAAGGCAGCTGAAGATGACCTGGTTGGGAGTATGCACCAGCTCATCTGTAAGATATGGGCAGAGGAATGCATGCCCGATGAATGGAATCTTAGTATCGTTTGCCCGATCTACAAGAAAGGAGACCCCTTTGTCTGCGCCAACTACAGAGGTTGCATACGATAGTATAAATAGAGACGAGCTATACAACGCCATGTCTACTTTTGACATCCCTGCCAAGCTTGTCAGATTGTGCAGGATGACATTGGAGAACTCTCGCTGCTCCATCAGGGTCGGAAGCGACCTAGCCAATACCTATTATGTCAAAAAAGGTTTGAGACAGGGCGACACGATATCATGTGACTTTTTCAACATCGTCCTTGAAAGGATCGTGCAAATCTCACTGGTCAATACGATGGGCACCATCTTTTTCAAGTCTGTACAACTGCTCGCATATGCCGATGACAAAGAATACGCTGTCGTTGAAAAAGAACACGAACCACCGGCGTCTTGGCCAGGACGCACATATTGGCAGGTATAATTTTGAGGTAGTCTAGGACTTCATCTACCTAGGCTCCGCAGTGACATGCAGAAATTACATCAGCACCGAAATCAAACGCAGAATAACACTAGAGGAGGCATCGAGAAGCAGAGCCCTCTCGAAAAACCAAAGTGACTATATACAAGACCCTTATCATCCCGATCCTGCTTTATGCCGCACAGACATGGACTTTATCGAAAGCGGATGAGGAGGCCCTTGGTCGTTTTGAGAGAAAAATTCTGCGTACGATTTTCGGCCCAACCTGCATAAATTGGGATTGGGAGTGGAGGAGAAGACTTAATAGTGAACTGTACGGGCTGTACAGCGACATGAACATAGCACGGCGTCTTGGGATCCAACGCCTAAGATGGCTAGGTCATGTTGAGTGCATGGAAAACACAGCTCCGGCACGAAAGGTATTTGAATCCAACACCGAGGGGCGACGCGGTCGAGGACGGCCAAATTTAAGGTGGCGCAACCAAGTGGAAGAGGACCTTAACCAACTAGGCGTGCGGCGCTGGATACTGCTGGCGAAACACCATGCCAGTTGGAGAGGTTTTTTAAAGGAGGCCCAGATTCGCCATGAACTGTAGCTCCAAAAGAAGGAGAAGAAACTATCAGCTCCGTAGAGTCTAATTAGGTATGACAAAGTTATCGTGGTTGAGTGACCTGCAAGGACATTGATTTGGTATTTGTTTCAGATAATATCCTCCTCACGTCGGACACACTATCGGCTACTCTTGAAATAACTATTGTCCCGAAATGTCAAACGTCCTTCCTCCTGACTCCAAGCGACACAACACTATCACACAGACAGATGTTCCACTACGTAACCAACCATGACTAAGTAATATTCGGTATTACCCGACACATGCATAGTACATAACAACGACGCACTTATTCAAATGTCAAACTTTATTTCTGTGAACCACAGTTCAAGGAAACACCATATCCTACGGGGCGCTCTGATTTCGGGTCACGGACTCTGATTAGGAAACCCATTAAGCAAAAGCTGCAAGCAAAACTCAGTAGCTATGGCGAAACTGCCACCCACCACTATAGCGGCAATTAAAGAAAACATGGAAAAGAGTATTGGTCTCAAATGGCCTTTTTAGAAACAACCACAATCAGAATCCATGTCAGCCTTTGTTGCGACAGCCAATGCAATAAATGTTTGATGGGAGCGATTCAACTTTCATAACTACACTTATGCCATGTTTGCTTCTTTATGATAGCCAACGGGCAGAGATGGATGAAGTCGTTTGTTTTTTAAACTGCTTTTCTGTCCAAAATCGCCTGGCAATTATGGTATGCCATCCGTATCATGGGATATATGTACACGCTGTTTGCGCTTAACCCTAATATCATTCACAAAGCCGGACAATAGCTCTGAAAATACTCATGACACCCATAAATACGACCATGTACCGAAGCACAATGGAAGCAGTGGAGCCGACAAGATCCTGGCAAATTTAGTTTCGCCATAGAACCTGTGTATCTCGGTTGTCCAGTCATCCGGCTAAAGGTTCAAAAATTACTTTTTTCGGTTCATTGAGTTGAAATGTGTATGTACGAGTACATATGTATGTGTGTATGTGCCGCCTTTGCTTTATGATAATGATTTGTAGCTTGATCGAAACTGGAAATTTGATTAGTTCAGCAAAAACCGACTTAAAGTAGGTTCTAGAATGTTTAAGGGATGGCAAAGGATCAACATAGACCTCGCCTGCTAAAAAGCGAGTAGAGGCACCGCAGTCGAACATCTTGCGGCACTGTTAGTAGGTCCCATCCCCACCTCCTTGTGGTGCTATCTGGAGATTTCCTATGGAAATTGCAAACGGGGGAGGGCGAATGGCGAGCCTCCACCACAAACTCCGAAACAACCACAAGCCTCGGACGCAAAAAACGCAAAAAGGACAATGATCTTTGGCTCTGTACGTGGAATGTTAGGTCCACAAACAGGCCACGTGCACCCGAACAACTTGCGGACGCCCTAGACCGCTATAAAGCGGACATAACCGCCATCCAGGAAATGCGATGGAATGGACCGAGTATAAAGCGGATGAAAAACTACGGCGACTGCTATAGAGAGAGAGGACAACGATTGTTCGGATGCGGATTTGCTGTTCGAGGTGGATTAAGGCATGCTTTCCTCTGACCATATCATACAGATGAGCTGGTGCATGATCCTAACCAGGTCATCCCCAGCTCAGCAGACAGTCCGTCTGCGCCAGCAGCTTTATCCGACTTGAGTTTCGATATGGCATTCTTAACTTCGTGGAGGCCAGGGGGACGGAATTCTCTGCGGTCTTCGTCGTTTAGAAAGGGATCATTCTGTTTAACAGCGGCATATTGACTAACATCGCTGTTGTACAGTCTGCAGAAGTGGTTTTTCCATATTCTTCGCATCGACTGCGATTCTACTACTAAGTGTCCGTTCTCATCCCTGCAGGCTTCCGTTCTGGCTTTATAACTTTCGAATGTCACGACTGCAGTAACACCTCTCCAAATCCTCAATCGCGCGCTTCTCATGCTCTTTCTTCTTTCTTCTGAGAAGCTTATGATCCTTCCTTCTTTTTTTAGCTCGTGGAGCTCACGAGCTGCTCTTGTCCTTTTATGCAGTGATGCTTTATATGCATCCTGCTTCGCTGTGTGAATCCTCCTGCACTCGACATCGAACGATGTGTTTCTTCGTGGTGGAGCGGTTTCTGGCCATAGTAGCTTTCCGACGTCATAACTTTGTATTCTTACTCTACTCTGCTGCGTTCGTGATATCCGTAGGCGCAACTTGGCTACTACAAGATAGTGGTCCGAGTCGATGTTAGCCCCTCAGAAAGTTCGAACGTCAATAATAGTGGAGGACTGTCTGACGTCGATCGCGATATGATCAATCTGGTTGGTGGTCGATTTATTAAAAGACCGCCAGATGCCTTTGTGTGCGGGAAGCGCGTATTGGCTAGAAGGAGACTTCACCCCGTAGCAAGATCAATCAGCCTGTGTCCCTTATCGGATGTGGTGTCGTGTAGGCTATGTTTGCCGATGACTCGTTCAAAGATGCTTGCCTTACCCAGCTTAGCATTGAAGTCTCCAAGTACAATTTTGGTTTCATAGCTGGGACATTGGGCATACGTTCTGTCTGGGGGATCGTACATAGAACTCATCTTTGGTGGAGTCATCCTTTGTCTTCCGGGGGGCGTGGACGCAGATCAGGCTGATGTTAAAATTGTTTGCCTTGATACGGATTGTTATGAGGAGTTCGCTCACAAGCTTAGGACGTTTGCCTTAGTCCACCGCGAACAACAAATCCGCATCCAAACAATCATTGTCCTCTCTCCCTATAGCTGTCGCCGTAGTAAATATCGCAGTTTTTCATCCGCTTTATACCCGGTCCATTCGATTGCATTTCCTGGATGGCGGTTATGTCTGCTTTATAGCGGTTTAGGGCATCCGCAAGTTGTTCGGCTGCACGTGGCCTGTTTAGGGACCTAACATTCCACGTACAGAGCCGAAGATCATTGTCACTGTCCACGGGTCGTCCGTTATATCCGAGGCTTGTGATTGTTTCGGAGTTCGTGGTTTTTTTTTATACGGTTACGGCTTACTAGGCCGTAGCCCAACCGACTAATCCTGTTTTTTGGCGCAGGAATTTCGCCATTCCATATTCCCAGAATCCCCGTCTGCAATTTCCATATTCCATATTTCCAGATGGCACCACGAGGAGATGGGGATGGGACTTACTAACAGTGCCGCAAGATGTTCGACTGCGGTGGCTCTTCTCGCTCTTCTCGGATCCAATGTCTAAGGTGGGTAGGCCATGTAGAGCGAATGGATAACACAGTTTCGACGCGAAAAGCCTTCGTGTCCAACCTCGAGGGACGACGTTTAAATGTAAAGATAGGAAGCGCTTAATGCAAGACCCTGTAGGTTGAAAGCTGTTTCTGGCAACTGACCCAAACACACGTCCTTGCCTTTTCGTCCTGATTGAATGCATAAATCAAAATTCACCACCAATGCACCGTGCATTCGAGTAACACCCTCCAAGCTTTATGCCTTGACGCTTTATTACTTCACCTTCATGCAGGTTCTCATAATAATACCTTAAATCGTAAACCTTAATGACCGCCACGGAATTCATGAAGCCACTTGTCCTCGACGTCGAAACACTTCATTTGCATTTAATTGTCCTCCAGACCAAAACCACAAAAAAAAAAAAAAAAAACAAAAACGAAACCGAAACCCGCATTTTACGCCTGAATAACTTCAGGCTACAGGCAACCATCTTAGCCTTCCTCAAGGTAATTGCCAGCTTTGCTCGTTTCAAGGCGATTTGCATATTGACAGAAAACCGTGTCTCATTACCCAAGTCCTGCCGGTTAGCAGTGTTTCCAATTTGTGCGGACGTACATAATTCATTGTGGGATGTGGCACCGAAAAGCTACTTGTGCTGTTTGAGGAATTCGACTACTCCCAGCCTTAGTTCGCATCGCATTGTGTGGTATGCAGTTTGCGCAATTAATACCGACAGACTATGTCCTTTGTGCTAAAGCTTTATTTCTTTTTTGTATTTACCAAATACTTACTTACAAACAAACCGAGCCGGAAGAGAAGGGTACGAAGAAAGGTCACGGGGTAAATCGATGTGTTTTATATTCAAAAAGGACATATAAAAGGACGAATCGGAAGAGAGCCACAGAGAGCCACAGGGAGAGAGATAGACATTTCTGCGGTTTTGGCGGCTATCTTTGTTGCGTGTTTACCCTCGGGACCTGCTCAATTCCCACACTCAAAGCCGACGTCTTTGCATTCGCTCGTTAAGCTCTCGGTGTCCTCGTACCCCGTTCTTCGTTTTGTCATTTACATCAACTTTTACGACGTGAATGGCATTCAGTTTGGTAACAAAAATGGGTCGGAACCGAGAAGAAAAAAGCATTTTCGTGGTATTTATAACAAATGGTTTCGTTGTCGGATTGTCGGGCTTTATTGACTGTCTTGTGGGGTTTTATAGCCTTTACGTCGCTGCAAACAATGGGTGTTGATATGTAAACATAACCATATGGCTGCTGTTGCTGCTCAAATGTCCATCCATCTGGATTCGGTTTTTGCTGCTTTTTTTCCCCAGGACTTCAGAAGTATTGATTGTTCACTGCCATCGTGATGAAGTCGTACATGTGAAGGGCATAAGGATGCCAAAGGCAATGAGGGACCTGTCAAAATATAATGACCGTGCATGGAATTCCAACAACTGTCCCTCGTGTTTCGTTCGTTTGCTCTATTCCTCAGGCACTGAATAGCCGGTCGGCCGGTGAGTGTGACTGGGACTGTAAACAGCATCGACTTAAACGGCCTCAAGCTTGACATGAAACTTGACAAGTATTGTTCTACGTATACTTTATAACTGCAGGAATTGTTTGACAAATGACTAATTTGATTACCGTTGTTTCTGCGGCCCCATAGGTGTGATATGGTCATTGACCCATATCCCAAATCCTATTCTGTCCTTGGCCCTTGTTTTGTGAAATTGAAAATGACTTGCGAGAATTGAATTGAAAGTTTCGTTTATTGTTTACACTCACATGCATGGATATGACATCCGGGCAGACACTGCTCGACGTGTGGTTGTGTAGCTGATGATTTAGGGCTGTTCGAATGCCTGTGGCCTGACAGGATAGCCATAATAAAGAAAATTGGCTCTCCTATGACGTAAATGTGTTTTTGGGATGATTTACAACTTAGGGACGTGGTGCAGGTTGCGGAATGGCTCCTGGTGTTTACCCCTTACTCTGTTGGTCACTGGGGATTTTAAGTTAAATTTAACAAAAGGATTTGCGAAAGACAATGCGATTTTCAGCAATTTTGGTTTGGGATGAAAACTGAGTCTATTGTCTGCATGTTTTCGCTTGCATTGGTGGTTATAGTGGTGATAGTGATATGGGACTATCACCAATAATAAATTCTTTATTTCAAGACTCAAAAGAATCAAAAAGGCCTACGTGGCACTATATTCGTGCAAGGTAGCCTTTGGAAAGGCATGGGGCCTCAAACCGAGGTTAGTTCATTGGTTGTACACTGCGGTGGTATAGTCTATGGCTCGGTTGTCTGGTGCAAAAGTGTTGAGAAAAAGTGTCATCTTCAGAGTGTGTCAAAGGTTCAAAGGGCAGGCTGTCTGGCGGTGACGGGGTCTATAAAGTCCACACCAACGGCGGCTCTTGAAGTCATGCTGAACCTCCCACCCTTGGACATATACTGCGAGAGTGCCGCAACCAAAACTGCGCTAAGACTACAGAAATCCGGTCTCTGGAAAAGGAGTCCTCAAAATCGTTGGTCACCGGACACTGTCTTATTGGGAGTCATGGACAAAAACGACTAGGGCAGGTTTCAAACGACTACTGTAAGATCTGTGAAGACGAAGAGGAGGATGAGTCCGGCCCTCTACTAAAGCAGGAAACGATATCTAATGATCCGACTGACATCCAACAGATAGCACTGAGTCGTTCCATGAATAAAATGTCGACCTTCTCTAGTAGCAACATAAGGGGTCTCTCTGGCTTAAATGTATACTTCCTTCGTGGAGGCTACGAATTACCTACGTACCTACCTACCTACCTTTACTAAGCACAAAATGACATGTGTACTTAGGTACCCGACAGCAATAGACTTCGTTATTTCCGGTACATTTGAGAGATTGCCGGAATGCATTTTCGCAATGTCAGTCTGAACTGCTTTTACTACATGACCAAATGCAAACTCCCATCGGGATGGATGTGGAAAGTGTTACTAATTGTCGGAGGATGGGAATATTGGTTGAAAACGTGTGTATCAACGAATGTAGTCTACAAAAGGGTCACTTTGTTTGGATCTTTAAATCCGCTTAGTAAATAAAACTGACTTTCCGTGATGTTTGCTTTAGTGGAGCCGGCAACGTTCCCCTTATCCTCTTACATAACGTGTACCAAGACCCTCCGATAAATGCTCCCCTATTTGTTTGGCGCTTTATTTCTAGCTTTAACGACATCTCGTAGTGTACGAGGTTCATTCGACCTTTTGGTAGTAAAAATCGAAAACCATTTAATCCGCTCAATACTCACCCATGTGAACACCATGCGCAGTAAATCAACGTTCGATCCCAAAACAAAACAAAAATCCTTTCAGATAGAACAACAGACCGAATGAAATCCCTAAAGGCTTAATCCTAGTCCGGCGGAAATTGCGTTTCGGCTTTGCTCGTCGGATACCCTGCCGAGTGTACAGATGAATGGCGGGAAGGAATTATCGACATTTCCTGTTCCATTAGGTTGGCAATGTCGGAAAACACATGAGGATTCATGGTTTTTAGTTGAGTGCTTATGCCCCACAAATACTTTGGACTTAGGTTGCTCCAAATACCTTTCTTCTGACAACTATTTGAACTTTAATGTATGCCACAAAGTGAAACATCCTCATGAGCATTGCTCTGGCGTTTTAATACCTTTGATTCTCGTTGTAATAGTGTACAGAGTTCGAGTAATATTACGTACGAACCTAAATTGTTCTTTTTTATTGGCAGGAAGACACCGAAGTTCATAAAGCCTTTCTTGTCGTCTTTGGAGAAAACTTGAGCCACAATTCGTACTACATCTCGATCTCGCTGTTTACGCCCATAGTGACATCGCATAAAGTTAAGTTGCTGATTGCTCTCAACCTGGCGAGATGCCAGCAACGATCCCTGTTTCAACGCCCGAGTCAAGTTGACATACACCCTCCTCGCGGCGCCCTCTGAATAGCCTCTAGAACAACCGCAGAGAGGTGAACAGATGAATGCAGCTATCGCCCTAGGTAAGAGGGCGCTGTAATACCCCGACCAGATTGGCGGGCCAACAACCCGCCCATGTGAACAAAAAACAAGTTATGAATGAGCAGGATGCCTCGGACAAACGGACGGATTCTCGAAGACGACATAGCACAAAAAAGGAACACGATTTGCGAGTATGCTCCTGGAGTGTCAGAACTCTGTACACTCATGGAGCTGCTCATAACCTGGAAGAATCCTCGCGCAGTATAAGGCGGATATTACTACGATCCAGGAAATATGCTGGATAGGAAACGGTATGATGAGGAAAAGTGGTTAAGATCGAATGTCATCGATTTTAAGCCTATAAGTGACAAATGAAGGACGACCTAGAGCTTGCATAATGATTAATAACACTATTAAAGCCATTCCCATCCAGAATATACGAATAAGGACCTGGCAGCTGCCATTATCCAGTTATTCACTACGGAAGGTAGGTCAGAAGCCGTAATTTGCCCAGCCTACCTCGCGGGCGACTCCACCGATCTTAGCTTCACACCACTGCAGGATCTTCTCGACTACTGTGGAGCGCCAACGCCCACCACACAGCATGGGCAAGCTCGGGCATCAACAAAAGAGGTGAGTACCTGTTGGAATTCATTTTCAGGAACAACCTCAATATCATAAACCGTGGAAATAGTCCCACCTTTATTAATAGAATTAGAGAAGAGGTATAAGACCTCACCTTTACCACTCCGTTCATAGGCAACTCTATCCTAAACTGGCATGTCTCAACAGAAACATCGATGTCAGATCATTGACAGATCTGTTTTGGCATAAAAGTAGGATATAGAATACCAGAACACATAGACAACCGAGAGCGACAGACTGGGGCATATATAGCCTAGAAATCGCACAATCGATCGGAAACTGTCCAAACAGCATCAGAGACATAGACAGCCTCGAACTTAGCTGTGACAGCCTCAATGCTACCATCCTATTGCCTTTCACAACGCTTGCCCAGAAAAAGTCAAGTGAGGCAATTGTACCACTCCGTGGTGGAACAGCAATCTGGCCAAGCTAAGAGCACTAACCAACAAATGTTCAACAGAGCTAAACGGACTGATGACTGGACACAGTACCGTACCTCGCTCACCAACTACAACCAAGAGATTAGAAGAGCCAAAAGAGACTCATGGAAAAAGTTCTGCAGTAGTCTATCAGACATTCATAGCAGCGCTCATATCCACAGAGTTCTCGCCAAGGAGCACACTAACCAAATTGGACTGTTGAGGAGAGCAGATGGCACTTACGCGGAAAATGGTACAGAAGTACTCAAAATTCTGAGCAGTATGCACTTCTCAGACTCCAACATCATTCCCTCCAATCTCTCTAACATACCTACGCAGATCAACGTAACTAGACCCAACAGGAAGGATTGGAAGAGAGCACGAACGATTTTTCACGAGGGAAGCATAAAATGGGCCATTAATTCATGTGACCCGTACAAAGGATGGCATGATGGCATCTTCCCAGCCCACCTTCAGAAATGCGCAAATCAGCCTCATGCTTATCAACATCTTTAGAACCAGATATGCATGGGGATAATTACCAACGAGCTGGATAGAGGTAACGGTAAACACAGACCTGCCTAAGTCCTACAGACCGATAAGCCTTACCTCTTTCTTCCTAAAAACAATAGAAAAAATTCTGCCATATCAGGGACGGTGCGCTGAAAAGACCACCACTTCACAAAAACCAATATGCCTACCAGCCTGGGAAACCGACCACGCATGCTCTTCAGGAGCTAACAGCCCGGATCCACAAATCCCTGAGCGACAAAGAAATTGCGATAGGTTGCTTTCTCGATATTGAGGGTGCTTTCGATAATACCGACTACACCCAAATAAAACCTTGCATCCTCAGCACAGGGGTGGATAACACCACATGCAATTGGATCCAACACATGCTTAGCAATAGGAAAATAAACATCTCACTAGGCAATGATAAAATCAGTGCAAATGCCGCGAAAAGATGCCCTCAAGGCGGGGTTCTCTCACCTCTCCTGTGGTCCATCGTGGTAAATGAACTGATTAATATACTCAGCAACAATGGTTTCTTTGTCCAAGGCCGACACACTCGCCAAACAAGGAACGACGCTACAATCAATCGTGGCTTATGAGGTAGTACCCCTCACAACCATTTAACATAACCTGGCCAATCTCGCCAGGGTCGAGGCAAACCTGAGATGGAACCGGCTCGACAGTTAACCGACTAGGAGTATAATCTCCCTAAAAAGAACTGACATCCACAAAATCATCGGTGTCATCACAGGACACTGCCTTATTGGCAGACACGCGCATAAACTAGAAACAATTCCGAATGATTTCTGCAGAAGCTGTCAGGACGAGGAGGAGGTCGAATCCATTCACCACCTTCTCTGTGCCTGTCCAGCTTTTTGCTACATCAGGAAACGTTACCTAGGCTCTTACTTCCTTAACGGTCTGACTTATGTTCAGAAAGTAGGGATACCACAAAATGGTTCTACGAATAGGGGGGTAAAACCCACTCGAAGCTGCACAACGGGCCTCCCTGGCCTATGTGCATTCTTCTCAATTCTGGGAAGGCAACAAACCTACCAAAGGCTATGCCGACGGCATAGTGATCCTGGTTAGAGGCAAATTCGAAGACACACTCTCGGAACTCCTCCAACGGGCAAACTGTTGTTGCAAACTGGTGCATAAAGGTTGCACTAAAGGTCAACCCTAGAAAAAGCACTATAGTCGCCTTCACCAAAAGGAGGAATAGGCACAAACTTACCAAACCTACCCTCTTTGGTGAAGCGATAGAGTTCTCAAAAGAAGTCAAATACCTACGGATAACTCAAGACTCTAGCAAAAGTCTCACTGGCAAAAATTGGGGCACAAACCCCAAAATATCCCGCTGGCTGTATACAGCAATCACCAGATCAATTCTCACATATGCTGCGCCCGTCTGGTGGCACAAGCCTAGCACAACAAATTGCAAAGACTAGCTTGTATCTGTATCACCGGGGCCATGAGAACAACCCACAAAGCAGCACTAGAAGTCATCACGGACCTGCCACTTCTTCATCTCCAACTGAAGAAAGAAGCAATGGTCTTCGCCCACAGACTAATCGCGGAGGATGACTCTAACCGTAGGATCTTTCACCTTGATATCCTTACCCCACTAAACAGGCATGTAATCCTAAAGATATCCCTCACAGACAACTGTTTCCCCAGACACAACTTCAGCCAAAACTACAAGGTCACATTCCCCAACCGACAAAACTGGGAACAGGATAGACCCTCCTTCAATCGTGGATCCTACGTGTGGTACACAGATGGCTCCAAAACGAACGAAGGCGTTGGGGCTGGAGTATACGGAGCAAATACAGACACATGCATCTACGTCAGCATGGACAGATATAACTCCGTTTTTCAAGGAGAGATCTTTGCTATAGAACTCTGCCTCAGGGAAAATATAAACAGAAGCAAGGCTGCACTTCTGGCCCTAAAGAGCTATGAAATCACCTCCAAACTGGTATCGGACAAACAGAGTTCATCTCATTCGGATACTTGGACACAGCGGCCATACAGGCAACGAAAGGCGAACCTACTAGCAAGGAAAGGCTCTGCATCACCATTTATGATGCCACGGCCTTTCTGCGGCATACCCATCAGCACCACCAAATGCTGCATAGACAATTGGTTAAGGAACACGACGGACCACTACTGGTTACAAACGAAAGGTAGCAGACAAGCCAAGTTGTTCCTCCCAACTACATCTCTCAGAAGAACGAAACAACTCCTCATGCTTTCGAGGAGTCATAATCGCTTAATCACAGGTTTGCTTACTGGACACTGCCCAGTCAACAAACACCTCAAGACAATGGGTATTATACAAGATGACACTTGCAGATGGTATAATGAAGACGAAGAAACAGTAGAGCACATACTGTGCCACTGTAACTGCCTTGTGAGTACACGTCATCGTCACTTAGGCAAGTATTATCTTGAAGCAGATGAAATCGCTGCTAGCTCACTCAAAAGCATACTAAGTTTCATCACAAACTCAGGATTCTTGAGTGAACTGTAAGTGGGGGACATCACAATAGGCCCACTCGTGGCCGGTGATCAGGCGACGTTGCCCCACCCCCTAATCCTCTCTAACTCTAAGCCTATAAGTGATCGCCTGGCTGTGATCCGCATCAAAGGCAAAGTTTACAACATCAGCCCCATATGTGCACACGACCCTACCGTATAAGCTGAAGACACCTGGACAACACCTACGGAGCTTGTGCGGAGTATGATGTTAAAATCGTACTCGGGGACTTCAATGCCGAAATCGGTAAAGAGAACACCTTTGACGGAGTGATCGGAAAGCATACCCTCCACGATACGACAACAGACAAGGGCTTCCGACTTACGGACTTTGTAGCAACTCGTAATACGGCAAGATTTTCCCCAGCAACCTGACGTTCTCCGAATAGCCAACCAAATCGACCATGTGCTTATTGACGCAAGACACTCGTCAAACGTCCTGGATATGCGAATATTCTGGGGGGCAAACGGCGACTCTGATCATTTCCTCATATCAGCAAGATTCCAGAGCTCGACTGTCGCCACACTGGAGGTTACCAGAGTCTACAGGGGGCAACTGGGCGAAAGGCTCTCCGGTATGCCTAAGTCGAGTACTAATGTCCACAATATGTGGCTGCATTGCCGCTCAGCCATTCAATGAGTAGCCGAAAACACCTTAAGCTACCTACCACCCTCGACAAGAAACCCCTGGTATGATGGCGAGAGTGAACAGAAAAAGGCAGCAACCGACGGGGCATACCAAAAGGCGCTGCAGCGAATATACAGGGTACCGCGAGAGGAGTACCGAGCCAGAAGAAGGGAGGAGAAAAACCTGTTGCGACTAAAGAAGAGAATCATTGCGGCCTCCAAGCTCAAGGATATCGGGATGTATTTAAACAGATAGGGACTGAGGAAATCACAACTCCAGCTGCTGGAGTAGTGCTCCCACCCAGCGTCAAAGAAGTCGGCACAGCTATTCAAAAGCCGAAGAACAACTAGGCCACAGGCTCAGATCGCTTACCATCAGAGCTCTTCAAGGCTGGCAGCGATGTACTGGTAGGGAGCATGCACCAGATCATTTGTAGAATTTGGGAAGATGCTCGACGATTTGGATATCAGCTCTATTTGCCCCATTCCCAAATAAGGCGATCCTACCTCTTGGAGGAACTATAGAGGTATCTCGCTGCTCAATGTCGCATACAAGATCCTGTCCGGCATACTGTGTGAACGTCTAAAGCCCTTTTGTACCGCACTAATCGGCAGCTACCAGTGCGGCTTCCGGCCCGGCTATAGATCAAATATTCACACTTCGATAAATCTTGGAAAGAACCAGCGGGTTTCAAATCGATACAAACCATCTCTTTATCGATTTTAAAGCCGCATACGACAGCCGAGAAGCTCGGCTCAGGTCCTTCATGGACTGTAACGCCCACATACATACATACATACGACAGCATTCATTGCAAAGAACTGTTTGATGCGATGGCCGCATTTGGGATCCCGGGAAAACTGATCCGGCTGTGTCGTGCCACGCCAAAGCATATGCGATGCACCGTGCAGTTCGGTTATGGGACATCTGAACCGTGTGAAACATGCACCGGATTTCGTCAAGGAGATGCGCTGCCGTGGGACTTCTTCAATTTGGTCCTGGAGCAGATAGTCCCACGGGCAGGAGTCAACAGGGAAGGCCCGATCTTCTTCAAGTCTGGATGGACGGATGATATTGACATCTTCGCGCGGTCCCGGCGTGACGTTGTAGAAGTTTTCACGGCTATTGAGGAGCAGGCGAAACGAGTTGGTCTTAAAGTCAACGAGGATAAGACAAAGTACATGCTTTCAAGCAAAAACCGATCCGTCAGTCACCACCTGAGACAAAATATAACGGTTGACCGCTATGGTTTCGAAGTGGTTAAGCAGTTTGTCTACCTCGGGGCAAACGTAAAATCCACAAACGACACTACAGTAGGGATCCGGCATAGAATCGCCCTTGGCAACCGCTACTATTTTGGTTTGTCCAAACAACTTGGGTCAAAACTCCTCACTCGAAGAACTAAAGTCATGCTTTACAAAACGCTTATACTGCCAGTCTTGCTGAACGGAGCCGAAAGCTGGACGATAAGCAGGACGGCAGGGCTGATTTTGAATTCTTTCGAAAGAACAAATCTGCGCCGGATATCTTGTAACACTTTTGCAATGTGGTTTCGCCACAATTCAGCAGATTTGTAATGAATGAAAGTTGACAATCCACTACTAGAAGTCGAAAACTATTTTGTTTAAAACGCCATTGTCTTAGACCTGGGCATCTACTGGCGCACCAAAGTATTGTAAAATATCTCAGAATGTGCTTAGACCAGATCTGAGCAAATCTGTTTGATATCAGTCAACTTGAAAGCAGAGTGAAGGTAATCCTAAATCGACACGTGATTCCGATGTTGAGAGACAGTGTCTGGGGACATGTCTTGGAAAATACAGAAAACCAGAGCACGAGTATACGAAATTCTATCCCAACGAGGTCGAGTGCGCCTTAACAGCGTTGTTCACTCTCAAGCATTCTTGTACTTCGACAAGTATCTAGTATATAACTAGTTTGCCGCACTCTTTAGAGCGGCGGCTGTGTCTTGTAAAGGGGGCTGTTTGAACTGCCCAGTGGGAAGTTACCTATTGTAATTGGGCCGATCTTGCGAATCCCAAATGTTGACATATCTCCACGATCCAGGGTCACGAGAATCCGATCCAGGGTCACCAGAATCCAAATACAACGTTTTTATAAAGATGTATGTGCGTATGTACGTATGTGCATATGTACGTATGTGCATATGTACGTATGTGTGTAAGTGCGGTCGGAATGGTTCGCCTCGATTATCTCGAGAACCAAGGATGACATTGACATAAGGCTAGTTTCATTGGATGCATAACTATGCTATTTAGAACTGATTAAGTTTTCAGCAAAATCGGTTAAGTCGTCTTTTGTTAGAAATTAAATAACTAAAGTGTAGTCTGTTATGAATATTGTTGTTAATTGCGAGTAAAAAACCGTTAATTCAGCATACTCAGTTCTTCTTCTTCCTAACGGGCGCCATAATTCGAGATGAATCTGGGCCTCAACCAACATGCCCTTCCAACTAGCACGATCTTTTGCTAGCCTTTTCCATTGCCGCACACCCAGTTGGCTGAGTTGTGGTGTCTATTCGCTTAACATGACCCAGCCATCTTAGGCGTTGAATCCGTAGACGACTGACTAGGCTCATGTCGCTGTACAGCCCGTAAAGTTCGTGGTTGAATCTTCTCCTCCATCCCCCGTCTGCGTTTACAGGCGCGAAAATCACGGGCAAAATCTTTCTCTCGAACCGACCAAGTGCCTCCTCATCCGCTTTTGATAGTGTCCATGCTTCTGCGCCGTACAACAGGACCGGGATGATAAGGGTCTTATATAGAGTCAACTTTGTAGTTCGGGAGAGGGCTCTATTACTCAGTTGCCTCCTGAGCCCAAAGAAACGGCGATTGGCATGAGTGATTCTGCGTTTGATTTCGGGGCTGATGTCGTTGTTCCAGGTCACTGCGGAGCCAAGGTAGACGAAGGCCCTAACTACCTCAAACTTATGCTTGCCAATATCAACGTTCTGGCCAAGCCGTCGGTAGTAAGCGTCCTTTTGTGATGACAGCATTCCTCATTTACTGCCAAAGCAATTTTCGCCGCCTTCGCCTTAGGCTCGTACATAAACGTCACATTGACATCTCGCTATGTTCTTCCAATTATGTCAAGGTCAAATTGTGCCTCTTGTGTGGGCCAGTGATTTTTGATGTTGAAGCAATCACACGACAACGCATCGCCCTGCCAAAATCTTTTTTTGACATGAAAGCTGTCGGTATGGTACTCACCGATTTGGATGGAGCAGTGAGCATTCTCCAAAGTCATCATGCGTAGTCTGACGAGTTTAGCAGGTATGTCAAATGTAGACATAGCGTTGTATAGCTCGTCTCTAATTACGCTGTCGCGGCTTTGAAGTCGACAAATAGGTGGTGAGTGTCGACTTGAAATTCATTGGTTTTTTTCAGGATCTGCCGTAGTGTGAAGATTTGGTCGACGGTGGACTTCCCTGGCCTGAATCCGCACTGATAAGGACCTATCAGCTTATTTACAAAAGGCTTCAGGCGTTCACACAAAACGGCAGAGAAGATGTTGTAGGCGATGTTAAGGAGACTTATTCCTCTATAGTTGGCGCAATCAGAGGGGTCTCCTTTCTTGTGGATCGGGCATACGATGCTGAGTCTCCATTCCTCGTTCTTAACTTTGTGGAGGCCAGGGGGACGGAATTCTCTGCGGTCTTCGTCGTTTAGAAATGGATCATTCTGCTTAACAGCAGCATATTGACTAACATCGCTGTTGTACAGTCTGCAGAAGTGGGTTTTCCATATTCTTCGCATCGACTGCGATTCTACTACTAGGTGTCCGTTCTCATCCCTGCAGGCTTCCGTTCTGGCTTTATAACTTTCGAATGTCACGCCTGCAGTAACACCTCTCCAAATCCTCAATTGCGCGCTTCTCATGCTCTTTGTTCTTTCTTCTGAGAAGCTTATGCTCCTTCCTTCTTTTTAGCTCGTAGAGCTCACGAGGTGCTCTTGTTCTTTTATGCAGCGATGCTTTATATGCATCCTGCTTCGCTGTGTGGATCCTCCTGCACTCGACATCGAACGAGGTGTTTCTTCGTGGTGGAGCGGTTTCTGGCGACAGTAGCTTTCCGACGTCATAACTTTGTATTCTTACCCTACTCCGCTGCGTTCGTAATGTCCGTAGGCGCATCTTGGCTACTACAAGATAGTGGTCCGAGTCGATGTTAGCCCCTCAGAAAGTTCGAACATCAAGAATAGTGAAGGAGTGTCTGACGTCGATCGCGATGTGATCAATCTGGTTGGTGGTCGATTGATCAAAAGACCGCCAGGTGCCTTTGTGTATATCGAGGTGCGGGAAGCGCGTACTGGCTAGAAGGGGATGTCGCCCCATAGCAAGATCAATCAGCCTGTGTCCGTTATCGGATGCCGATGACCCGTTCAAAGATGCTTTCCTTACTTTTTATGTCATAGTTGGAATATTGGGCCTATGTTCTGTGTAGGAGATCGTAGAGCTCATCTTTGGCAGAGTCATCGTTGTCTTCCGTGAGGGCGTGGATGCAGATCAGGCTGGTGTTCAAAAATGTAGCCTTGATACGGATTGATACAAGGCATTCGCTCACATGCCGAAAGCTTAGGACTTTTTGCCTTAGTCCACCTCGAACAACAAATCCGCATCCGAACAATCGTTGTCCTATCTCCCTATGGCAGTCGCCGTACTAGATGTCGCAGTTTTTCATCTGCTTTATACCGGTTAAGTCCGCTTTATAGCGGTCTAGCGCGTCCGCAAGTTGTTCGGCTGCACGTGACCAGTTTAGGGGCCTAACATACCACGTACAGAGCCGAAGATCATTGTCCTTTTTTCGTTTTTTGCAAGGGTCGTCAACATTAATCCGGTCCGTTATATCCGACTCTTGTGGTTATTTCGGAGTTTGAGGTTTTTTCACAGTTACGGCTTACTAGGCCGTAGCCCAACCGACTAAACCTGTTTTTTTGGCGCGGGAGGCTCGCCATTCGCCCTTCCCTCTCTGCAATTTCCATAGGAAATCTCCAGATGGCACCACGAGGAGGTGCCTATGGGACCTAATAACAGGGCCGCAAGATGTTCGACTGCGATGGCTCTTCTCGCTTCTTAGCTGGCCAGCATTCGTCGGATAGATGCCACCCCTACGAGGCTTTTGTTAGTCCTTTAGTTTTGCCCACTGGGAAGTTAGTCATGTAGACCTTGCGAGTCGCACCTAGACCTAGAATTCATCTATCAATTTACATTAGTTAGGCATTCGTGTTAGAAGGGAGAAAGGAAAAGACCATCAGAGTCAATTTGTATTGTGGCACTTCTTGATCCTTTGAAGGTGAAAAAATCTTCGTACAATAGTTGGTTCTTTTTTAAATTACATAGAATAGAGGAGAGATTCAACGGCATTAAGCCGCGTTGAAAGCGCACACTAGTGCAAGAAACCCTTCAACCAACTGAGTATGCAGCCAGCATGAGGCCGCACTACTTGTAGAGGCGTATTGCCTGAAACCACAATAACAAGTTGCTCGAGTATCTGCTTAGAATTAATTAGAGTTCATTATGCTTATCGCTTCACTACAACGACCTGTTCGTGTTCGCCTATTTTGACACACGGCCTGAAGGCTCACATTCCTTAATGTTAGTCTCCTTTGTAGGAATCTCAAATGGCATAACCACAAACAGCACTCGTCAAGGCCAAACAGAGCCATAGCCCTCCGGTATAAGTGACTGTTTTAAAAGTGCATGTCAAAAACGTCTGCTCGTACAGTAGGTTCCTTCATCATCATACACTTTGGGCGTTAAATCAATATCCACAAAGCACTTAATACTAAATATGATTAAAACTCTATCTGCCGGCAGGAATAGAAGGAGCAACACGATGTAGAACTAACGACAGACCTTAGAAAGGTCCTTCGTATGTGAAAGAGAGGGAATCAATGAAGATGTGAATAGATAATACGTTACTCGTACAACAACGTTAAGCGCGTGGATGACGAATAAAGTACGAAAGTGCCCTTCTACAATATCAAGAGCCTCTCACGAATGGCTCGAAAGCAAAAATATTTAACAAAAAAAGGAGAATGGAAGCTTAACACAAAACATGCAAGCTATTAACGTCCACATTGTCTACGAGTACAAAGCAACAAGGAGTCAAGTTGCGCTCGAGTATGTTTTTGAACTTGAGCTCTATGCAGCATATACCCATGATGTAGAATTTTGAGGGCAGATGATATGCATTTACATCGAATAGCGGAAGCTTTACATTTTTGAAATGCATTCTCATTAGATACATATATGTACATACATTGACGCGCAGAAAGGATATGGAGGACTACAACAGGTCGAGGGTGGAATGATACAAACATACATGCTAGAATGGGAGGCGTGTGACTTACCTATCGTCGGATGGCTTATATGCAACGATATACTTGTCGACGGACTCTGAATGGAGATTAGTTTGCCAGGACACGCGAACGGTAGTCGGTGACAGGAAAGTGACGGTTATATTCTCCGGTGTCGCTGGGATCGTGCCTATGGAAAGATACAAGAACATGTCAAAGCAGTTGTGTTAGTTTTTCATATTAAAACACAAAAACCGTCAATTGTTATAAAGCTACAATGGTCGGATGGATAAGCTTGCAAGAAGGGCAAGGGTGACGATTGAGCGATGTATCTACTACCACCGTGGAGTATTGTTGAGGGATCTGACCTATTTTCACTGCGACAACATTGAAAACAATACGAGTACAAGGAGCGTGGGCATGGAATTATTCGACCTCTTCCTTCGACCACCTCTTTGAATGGATATAAGTGTTCTTACAGTTGACGCTTGGTATAGGATGAAAGTGACCCAGTTTTACGATAATTGGCTGATAATAACGCTCTTCACGATGCGCCTAAGGATTTAATAGATTTCTTTTGTTTTTCTTTTATTTTCCTCCTCTCGTTACGTTCATCACGGACAGGCTTCGAAATAACGTGGTACTCTGTATAGGAGGAAGGCCGCGCGCTGGTTTAATTAATTGATAGAAGGTACTTATAACTCCACTCTCTCTTGTAGGCCAACATTCGTAGTCTCTTTTACGTCCACCGCTTTTTTTTGAGTATTTTTTGTTGATTTTCTAAATAATTTATGTAATCATGAAAGGTCGACCTTCAATCGTGTCACGCACGGCGTGCACACCGTATTACGTAAAGTGAAGTAATTCCATCTGACCACCTGGCCACCAGACATGTGTACATTTCTGAGAAAAAAAAATCTCCTGTCGAAGGCACAACACTATGTAATCGAAATCTGAGAGTGAAAGTTGGCCACGAGCTCGCCTTTAGTGTTCCGTTCTGCAGAGATTTTAATTAGTAGTGGAGTCCCGTCAGAAGCCCAATCGAACCAACAATAACTCAAGAAATATCACCACCTCCTACGGCCAGACATAGTTGTATGTCCCGAGGTGATGACTTAAAACCCTTTCCTTTTACCAAATTCTCCCTCAAGTAGTCAATGGGTTCATTACCCACTTTGGCGAGGAGGAAACATCGTTTCCTGGGAACTTCCCTTGTTTATTGGGGTTCGGATAAGAAGGTAAATACAAAGAGAAATGAAAGAACAAATTGAATTTGAACCGTTTTTCTAAGGTGTCCCCATATGGTTTCGAAAGCTCGAGTAACCACTAATGGATTTGGATGGTGCTATGCTGGTAAGTCACGCTAATAGAGTTATCTAAATGTAACCACGTACTACCTAATCGCGACCCTAGCCTTCAATGTTCTATACAAAACATCAATTCCCAATCGACGACATTGGGAGGGGAATGAATTTCCAAGCAAAGGCATTGCGCTGGAAATATACACAGACAGATCCAAGGCGTGGGTGCTGGTGTCTATGCATTTCCATCGGGGTGAACTATAAGAAGCACAAAATGGTTCCATGAATAAGGGGATAAACCCTTCTTGTGGCTGCACAACGGGCCTTCTAGGCCACGAACCTACCTACCTACCTAGTTCGGGATGAACCTGGGCACCAACCAACAAGTCTTTCCGTTTAGCACGATCTTTTGCTGTTTCCAGCGTCACACGCCCAGTTGGTCGAGATCTCCTTCCACCTGTGTGCGCCAACTTAGACGCAGCCTTTCTCTGCAACGTCGTCCCTCGGGGTTGGAGTCGAAGACTCATCGAGCCGGAGTTGTGCTATCCATGCGCTTTACATAGCCTAGCCACCTTATACGTTGAATCCATAGACGCCGAATGGCTCAATGGCTTCTTGCGTTATTCCGCGTCTAATCTCAGCGCTAGTGTCGTTTCCGCTTATTACCAGTGAGCCAAGATAGACAAAATCTTTGACTACATTGAAGTTATAGCTGCCAATAGCAATGCTCTGGCCAAGACATCGGTATTGTGCTTCATTCATTGAAGACAGAATACATCGTCATTTTCCAACAGCAGGAGCTGCTTCAATACTCACAGAAGCCTCATTGACGTCCCGTTGCGTTCTCCCAATCAAGCCAATGTCATCAGTGTATGTGTATTGTGCCTCTTGTATTGGTCAGTGAATTCCGCACGATCTTTTCGAGAATGATGTTCGAAAAATCACATGACAGTGCGCCGTCCTGTCTGAATCCTTTTTTGTTATCGAAGGTCTCGGTTAACTCATTACCGTCCTTAATACAGCAGCTAGAATTTTCCATTGTCAGCCTGCATGGCTAACATGGCTCTAGACAGCTCATCGCTATAGACCGGGCAAAGGATGCTGAGATTCCATTCGTCGAGCATGCTTTCTTCCGACCATATCTTACAGGTGAGCTGGTGCGTGTCCCTGACCAACTCATCCCCAGCTGCCTTAAATAGCTCAGCCGTTTGCGCCAGCAACTTTGTTAGACTTCAGTCAGACTTTCAGTTTTGACTTCATCTAAGTCTGATCTTCGTCCAGTGTGAATGGTACGTTCTGCCTGATAGCGGTATCTTGGCCATTTTCGCCGTTCGCCAGTCCGCAGAGGTGTCCGCGTTCCGCTCTGGCTTTATAACCTTGGCATGTTCTTTTTACTGTTTGGTTAAACCTTCGAACGTCATAACATCTCTCCATCTCCCTGAACACGTGTTCCTCGTGCTCTTTCTTTTTCCTTCTAAACAGCGCATGTGCCCTTCTTTTCCGGCTCATAGAGCTCACAAGCAGCTATCCGCTATCGATGTAACGTGGCCATGTGTGCATTTTGTTTTTCTGCATGTACCTGTCAGCACTCGTCAATAAACCAAAGGTTTCTCCTAGATGATGACTGGAAACCTAATACCTCAAAGGTAGCATCCCTGATGGCGCTTTGACAACGTCTCCATTGGCGTTCTATGGTCTGTGCATTTTGCATCGGCTCTTGAAAGAGCTTAAGGGAGACACGATCGGCGAAGTTACTGGCGGTCTCTTGCGATTGCAGCTTCCCGACGTCAAATTTTTCTGATCCTACTCGACTCCGCAGTGTTGCGATATCCGCATACGTACCTTGGCTGCAACAGGCTAATGATCCGAGTAAACATTGGCTCCTCAAAAGGTTCGACTATCCAAGATGCTAGAGGAGTGTCTGGCGTCGATCGCAATATGACCCATTTGATAAACACATAATTGATCAGGAGACCGCCAGGTCGCCTTATAGATATTGAGATGTGGGAATCGTATGCTAGCTACTAGGAGATAACCTCTCGTCACAAAGTCTATTAGCCTGAATCGGGCATGGTATTGTGTAGGCCGTAGTTTCCTAGGACTCGTTTAAAGATGTCGTCTCTATTCAGCTTCGCCTTGAAATCTCCTAGAACAATATTAGTGTTATAACTGAGATTTTGGAAATCATCAGGAGATCATGGAAATCATAATTGACTTTGTCGCATTTCCTTTTGTGGGGGCTTGTACGCATATCAAACTGTGGTCCCCCAAGGTTAGGAGGGTAGGTTAGGACTTTTTGCCTAAGTCCACCTCGAACAACAAATCCGCACCCAAATAGGCGTTGCTTGTTCTCCTTGTAGCAGTAAATGTGACGATTTTTCACTCTCTTTTTACCCGGTCCATACCATGGCACCTATTGGGGTGCTAACCTATAGTAGGTTAGGGCTTTTTCCAACTGTTTACCCTCGCCCGATGTATGTATTTATGTTGGCGTTACAGTCCATGAAGGACCTAAGCCGAGCTTCTCTCAATCATCCATGTTGTGCGTGATTTCATTTTCCCATAGGTGAAAGGGACCTACAGTTTATTGCCGGTTCGGAACAGCGAATTTCGAGAAGCTTTTCGTGACAATTTTACTGCAGGGGTTTTTGTCAGAACCCCGCTGAGGCGAAACACCGTGAAAACACGTTCGATGACATGGCTGTGTCGGGATTCGATCCCGCGTCATCGGCGTCAGAGGCCAGCATACTATCCACTGCGCCACGGTGCTCTCGCACCAATACTCTTGTCTTTTTATACGGGGATCGTCTCTGAGTTTTTAAACCTTTCTACGGTTACGGCTTACTAGGCCGTAGCCTAACCGACTGAACCTTGTTTTTGGCGCATGAAACTCGCCATTCGCCTCTCCCTGTCTGTAATTTCCTAAGGAAATCTCCAGGTGGCACCACGAGGAGGTGGTGATGAGACTTACTAACAGTAGCACCAGGTGTTCGTCTGCGATGGCTCTTCTAGCTTTTTAGAAGGCCAGAATCCGTCGGATAGATGCTACCCCTACGAGGCCTTCGTTAGTCCTTCGCCATCCGCTGGTGTATATGCACTGACCCAAAGAATCAATCGATTTCAAAGCCGCATACAACAGCGCAATCAGGCATCCCTGCTAAGCTCGTCAGACTATGCAGAATGACTTTGGAGAATACTCGCAGCTCCATCCGAATCGGTGCAGACCTGACCGATAGTTTCAATGTCAAAAAAGGATCTAGGCAGGGCGACGCGCTGTAGCGTGATTTGTTCAACATTGTATTAGAAATGATTGTGCAAAAATCACTGGCCAACACAAGAGGCACAATTTGACGCTGACATAATCGGAAGAACATAGCGAAATGTCAATCTGACGTTTACGACATCAAAAAAGGACACTTACTACCGATGTCTTGGTCAGAACGTTCGTATTGGCAGGTATAATGTTGAGGTTGTTGGGGCCTTCGTCTTCCTTGGCTCCGCAGTGATTTGGAACAACGACATCAGCCCCGAAATCAAACGCAAAATCACTCTTGCCAATCGCTGTTTCTTTGGGCTCAAAACGCAATTGAAAAATAGAGCCCTCTCCCGACTATGTACGAGATGAAGTAGTCATTGGCCGTTTCGAGAGAAAAATTTTGCGTGTGATTTTCGGTCCTAAAAACGCTTACAGTCTTACAGGCTGAATAGCGACAAGAGTCTAGCCAGGCGTCTACGGATTCAACGTCCAAGATGGCTAGGCATATAGAGCGAATGGACACCGCAGTTCCAGCCCAGTCTTTGACTCCAACCTCGAGGGACGTAGAAGCAGAGGATGGCCGCACCTAAACTAGCGCTCACAGGTGGAAGGGGACCTCAGTCAACTGGGTGTGCGGCAAAAGAAAATGCTAGCAAAAGGTAGTTGAGGTCCAGATTCACCCCGAACTGTAGCGCCCGGTAAGGAGAAGAAGAACAGCATAAGCCGATAAAAGCTTTGTAGTAGAAACTTCCATCACAATGCTCATTCTATAATTAAATTTGTAATCCCTGCAAACTCGACCCGAATTCAATGTCTTTAAGTTCAGTGAAACCATCTTTCTAGTCCCGATTACTTGTAATTCCACCCACAAAAAAAGAGAACAATAAAAGCCATAAACAAAACGTCTACTGAAAAAGGATATCCTACACAGAAGGGGTCCTTCCATAAATAATCTACTCATCGATATCCTTAGTCTCACTTGTAATGGTATTAATCGTATTCTGTTTTCTAACTCCTAAATGAACAGCTTGATACAGCGGCGAAGACCTTTTAAGGATAAATGCTTCACGGAACATTGGGTATCAAAGAAAAGGATTAGAAATTACATTATTGCCGGTAGAATTGATGATGAGCTCATCCCTGAATAGGAAATAAGATCTATACCAAAAAAGGAGACGGAAGTTGAATTAAATAGAGAATTAAGCTTCATGCAATTGTCGCAGGATATTCGCAATTTTAAGCAATTTGTCAGTTTCGGACTAGTTTCGCGGGAAGTGTATGAGCTCGTGGCTCCGAATAAATTATTCTTTGATCCAGTCACCTGTTTTGTAACATCTTGCTTATGGTGAAAAAGAAATTGAACACTTCCTCTAAGAACTGTTTCGAAGCGAACTGTATTGGGATTGGACTTACGAGTATGTGAGTATCCGAACTTTCTTTTCGGAATCATGCAACTTTAAGGACATTCCCCAAACTGACGAAAAACATCTGAAATATCTCAACTGAAAAACTTTTCGCACGGTAAACCCATGCATTAGCTCTTGAATATTAAAGTTGACATGACGATAGGAAAGCAAACACTCTTCCGTAGGAACACACTATAGACACAGAGCACTCATTCCAAATGGAAGAGCTTAGTACTATAACGCTGAGGGCTTGCAGACGTATGTGAAATATTAATTGCCTGCACTGCTATGACTTTCTGCCTTGGATCGACGGAAAATGATGCGGCTCCCATGAAGGAATACGTAAGTTGTTGTTAGGATAGTACGAGTCGAGTACAATTAGATTTGGTAAGCCACTCTGACAATCGAGACATCATCTCCCACGGAATCCTTTCTCCTCGTATCCACGAACGAAGTCTTTCCAGCACCACAGACCTTTGGAGGGAAGAACAGAAAATCGAGCAACGAAAGGAAATGACGGTGAATTAAATTAAAATGGACCTTACAAGCTCTAGTAGCTGCTGGCTGTGTTCGTGATTATCTCTAGAAAATGCTGGCTAATTGTGAAGTCACGTCTGCCGAATTACATGTGTACATTTCCCCTTTTATTTACACCGAACGTGAGTTGTTTATCAAATAAGCACACATGTTTCCACCAGCGAAATGGATACGAATGGAATCGTAAAAAAGCGTTTAATTTTAAACCAGCCTCGCAATTTCTCTTTAGTTGTTGCTCCTTTTTCGATGAAGATGTGTCCCTGTCAAGGTCATTCTTCTGGAATACGACCCAACTTATGCAACACCACAATGCATATGCCAGCCCTCATTTACTGGCCATAGAATGTATTTATGGGTTTTCAGCCTTTACGTAAATATTTATCTATCCGGCTGTTAATCGATTTGAAACGAACTAACTTCCCCTGTCATCGATCGAAGGTGATTTTGGAAAAAAACACATTGAACACACACGCACACAGTGACTCAGGCAATTTTTGAAACTCGATTAGCTTGAAATTGAGTTATGGCTAAAGTTTTCCATTCCAATTCTTCCATCTCAGTTGGTGGAAGGGCTTGGTTATGAGTTAATGTCTGGACGGTGGCGCCTGGTGTTGTGGGAAGGGATTCTCAATAATGGCTGTTGATTGCACGAAATGATAAAGTTTCGCCGACACTGGTGTGCAACAGTTTCCTTATTGATAACTGGAAGGATCAAGTTTTTTGCTTTAATCAAACATCGATATATTAGGTTCCTTGGTGGTTAAGGGAAAATACGTCATAACCATTTATCTTAACCATAAAAGGGGAATGTTATGTTTTGAGTCTTCAATTTCTTCAAGAAAAAACTAACGTTAAGCCTTGTGAGAGAAAAAGTGAAAATAGGAAAAAAAAAAAAACCAACTTGTAGCGTTCGGTTGTTCGAGACCAACTTGTTGCCATCGGAAAATCACAAGTTGCCTGGTATAAAAGGTGGCAAAGTGTCTTAATTGGATGACTCAATTGGATGACGTCAATCCGTGACCCTGATAATGCCATTTTACCATGGCCATAACCTTTAAGGCGAGCAAAAACGCTTTTATCTTTCTTCGAGCACATTTGTTTAGAGAAAATCACTCTTTTTGACTGTTTTGTGGTCTATAATGTCTACTCATAAATCAAGAAGGACGATTTTGCAAATTGTATGATTTCTTTTATGTATCTTGTCGCACATTCTCCTGTTCAAAATAGAAAAAGCGAACTACCGAGCGTAACTGCTCTTTTTTCGGCCTAAAGAAAGTGGCCTAAAAATCTCAACAGAAACATTGCGTGTCGATTTGTGAGCCCGATAATGCCATTTGGCCGTATCCATAACCTCTCTGTCGAGTGAAACTACTGAAGCAAATTCGTTCAGCGAAATCCACTTTTTTGACTGCTCTTTGGGCTCTAATGAGTAGTGGTGAATCCAAATTTACCGTTGTATACATAAAAAGTATCATTTCTCTTATCATGTCCTTCGTTTTCCCGTTCAAAATAAAGAAAGCGAACTAACGAGCAAAACTGTTCTTTTTTTCAGCTTGACGAAAGTCATTAAATTGCTCAATTACATGATTCAGTGTCAATTCGTGGCCCAGATAATGCCATTTCGCCATAGTAATGACCTTTCAAAAGAGCAAAATCGCTTTTGTCTTTCTTCGAGCAAATTCGTTTAGAGAAAATCACTCTTTTTGACTGCTCTTTTGTCTACTGGTGAATCCAAAATGACGATTTTACAAATTGTATAATTTCTTTCATCTCGTCGCACATTTTCGTGTTCAAAATAAAAAAAAGCGAACTACCGAGCGAAACTGCTCTTTTTTCGGCTAGAAGAAAGTGGCCTAAATATCTCAATTTCCGTTTAATGTAATGATAAAACAATGAAAGGCAGGAAACATTCCTGCGATGATCCAGCGAGTGTAATGATTTTGTGATGCTGGAATCTCCTATGAGATTTATACCGCGATTTTGTATTCTGTCCAGTAAGTGCAGTGAGATCTCAGATGCGGCAGACCCGACAACAGCGTTGCACTCCAACTTAGGACAAATTACGCCATATAAATTGTAGCCAGATCGAAGGATGCAAAAAATTTCTTGCGTCTATATAGGGAACCTAGGCATTTCGCGGCATTCTTGGTGACACTAAATATGTGATTGTTCCAATAAAGGCTGTCACCGATGCACATATCAAGGATAAAAAGTTTGTCGATTTCAGAGATACAAGTGCCATTCATGGATAATGACATTGGGTCAGTGTTACGCATTATTCAATCCCACTCTACTTTTTTTACCCCATTAGATGATGCTGTCGATATCGGAATTGAATGCGCTTAACATACGCTGCCGCTCACTATCTACAGCCGAAGTACAGGTCGCAAGGAAGTGAACGAATATGAGAAACTGAAGGTAGTAATTGAATAAGAAGTAACAGACAAGAGATAATTTGTAAAAATGAGAAAAGTGTCGAAGACAAAATGGAGCCCTGCGGAATACCAGGATTTACAAAATGAGTATCAGACTTGAATCTGTCCAAGACAACTTGAATTGAGCGATTCGAAGGGTAGCTTCTAATCCATGGATGAAGGAGGTCATCGATCCCGAATGCACGCATTTTCGACAAAAGAGCTTCATGCCAAACTCTGTCAACTGCTTTCGAAATATCAAGTGCAAATATTTTGCTCTTACCCGCCTGATGGAGCGATCGATTCCACTTCTCGGTGACATATGTCATCAAAGCACTAGTGGATCGATAGCTGCGGGAACTATACTGCCGGTCATTGAGGAGTTTCTGCGATTGGAGATATTTTATTAGCTGATTTATCAGCATTTCCATGGCCTTGGAACGAAAGGACGTTAGTGCAATGGGTCGGTAATTGGAGAGAGAAGAAGATTCGTCTTTTTTGGGCTGGACAAATGCTGTCTCCCACCTACTCGGATACAGCCCGGAAAAGTAGGACAGGTGAAAAAACTTACGCAGTGGTTTTGCCGGCGTAGAAGAACACCTCTTTAGAATTATTGGCGAAATACCATCTGGATCAGCGAATTTGTGTGTGTCAAGTTCTTTAAGAACCCTTGAAACTGTACGAGTACCGAAGTCAATTTGTCCCATGGAGGAATTAATGTAGTCCAGAACAGGCGGTGACAAAGATAACATCACGCTTGTGAATGAGCGTGGGTATAGACGACGAGACGGAGTCCTTGATGTTTTTGACAAAAAAGTAAAAACTTCTGCTATCTTTGGGACACCGTAGGATTTTACGCCTCAGTTTTTGGTTTGTAAAAATCTGGCTAGTCGAATGTGGCTGCGGCGTCCATGTCATTGTCGAGGAAGCACAACAACCAGTTAAAGCTCCGAAAGATGTTGTTAAGACCACACCAATCAGCTTTTTTGTATATTCATATTATTCTTTTGGTGGCTTTTTCTTTAACTGTGTGAAGTGAATATGGGAATTTAGCTGATATCACACAGCGGTCAGACGAGCCTAGAGAAGACAATACATCCAAAGAGTATTTTTCAGGTTGAGAGGTAAGAAACAAGTCCAGGGAGTTGGCGGTTTGACTGGCAACAATTGAAAGTTTCTATGCCAATTCATCATCCCGATAATGTAATTTTGTCGTGACCATGACCTTTCAGTCCGGACTGAAGAAGATTCCCTTAGTGAAAATCACTTTTTTTATCTGCTCTTTGGTCCATTATATCCAGCGATGAATCCACATTTACAATTGTATATATCGTATGCTTTCTATTAACTTGCCGCACATTTTCCGGTTCAAAATAAAAAAGGCGAATTACTGAACGATACTGCTCTTTTTTCGGCTGGGCAAAAATTCAAAGCACAGACGAAAACAATGCAGAATGTTATAATATTCCCTCTTATCTGCACGATAGGTTTTTATACATGAGTATAAAGATCGGATCCCGATAACACCAACGCCATCGAATGCTTATTTCGCGGCGTTCCTCCTCGGCGGGGTACTGGCAAAACCCCCCGTAGTATACTTGCCGTGAAAAAGCTTATCGACTCACGCCGTTCGGAATCGGCATTAAACTGTAGGTCCCTTTCACCTGTGTGAAAAATAAATCTCACACAACATGGGTGATAGAGAGAAGCTTGGCTCTGGTCCTTCATGGGCTGTAACGCCATCAAAGAAGAAGATAAAGTCGGACTCTGTACCCGGTCAAGCCCAGAAAAACTTGGACTTGACTTCGAAAAAAAAAAAACATTCTTCCGGCAGATTATCCTTCGTCCTCACCCAACCGTAGCCCAATAGACAATTCAACATATGAGTCATTTCGGAAAGCAACAACCGCGAAGGGAACAAAATTCTGCAGAGCGTCAATCGATATTCATGCAATACGTTCACCGACAGGACCGTGATCCTATTCACTTTTTTATTAATTTTGGAAGGAATTTTTCGCCGACATTAGAAAAAAAAAGTGTGATACTTGGATTACAGTCAATACCCTGCATTGGTTTAACCTACATGTTACTATGATTCACATTGCATGAAAAAGAGTGAAGAGTGAAAGAGTAAAAAATACCAGTGAAAAGCAATTTGCATCAGAAATAGCAGTAGTAAGGACATAACTCATGTGCGATGTGTCATTTCTAATCGTTTGTAGACAGCCATAGAGGAAGAGCTCTAGGTTTAATGGGTAATTTCAGACTGAATATCGCAATGAAATGACATTAACGCGACATTAACGACCGAGCAATTTCCCGATTGCTCATAAATATCATAAATAGGTAATCGGCACGACAAGATAAATAACATCGCTGTTATCAGAGACAGTCACCCTATGCCATCCGTACAGATAAAGATACATATAAAATCCATATTCAGAAATACATTCGGCTTACCTGCAATACAAGCATGAATTATGAAAATTGCCACAAAAATCAACATCTTCTCACGTCGCACTCGATATGTTGACTACGCAGAAACGTCGGAGTTCTACCAATAAAAGCTCCCCCGATGTATGTAGCTTGGTGTCCCCTTCGGCAAGCAAGGAACGTATCCAGACGAATAAAACGAATCAATAGAAACACATAAAATAAAATATAAAAAAAAAAAACGAAAAAACGTAAAGCTGATTCACTACAAAAGAAATGGAGAAACGAATATCAGTCTTGACGGTGTATTCTTTCGGTAATTGATCCCCAAGGTCCTTGTGTCTAGATTCAGCCGAATTTCTTCATTACCAACTGAATCCGTCGCAATACTCTCGAATAGTTTTTCAGCTCTATCTTTACTGCACTCGTCATTACACTCCTCATCACGAACGCGATTCGTTATTATCGTTATAAACGAAATTATCAAAAACTGTGTTCACACATACGTCACACAGATGTCGGCACTCATGTGTATGCACATTCTATTGTTGTTTGTTTATTACTCGTATTCAGGACTAATTGCCCTCGGACCAGCGGCGATGATGTTAATCCATAATTATCCCCAAAACCACATGCACTATCGAGCCAGGCTAAATTGGTTCCACACTGAAATGATATTTAAAAGAAAAATTGTTATTCGGGTTGCCATTGAAGTCAGATTAGTTTATGGCATAGCAAGAGCATTTTGAATGTCCAGGTGCGTGGGGGTCGAATCTAGTTCAATAGAATTCAATTTTGTATTTTGATAATGAAAAAATCCACAGTCGCACAATGCCACAACCGTTTATAGACCGTAAGGCCTGTTGTCACCGTTCACTTTTGGAATGCGCTTAAATTATATTTTTCACTCCACAAGTCCCTGAATCCTGAAATCATTTGTCATGCATGCTGGTATGTGAGCGGATAGTGCAGAATTATGCTACTGTCAGAGGGTTGACAGGGCGGATATTTTCTGAAATTTCGTTTGGCCAGTAAGCCCGAATGAATGAAGATTGCATTTATTAATTAAACGGAAGGTATTGCACTTAAAGTGCGAGGTCTTTTGCAGGGGAATCAAGAGCAGATGGAAATGACGACAGAGATCGATATTGTAATGACTGGAAAAAAACGATTTTGTTCGCTGCTACCTGCCAGCAGTTGAGAGAAGAGATATCGCGCTATTGGACAGTGATTGATACCGGGGGAGGGTGTATGAAAAGATAAAATAATCTAGGGGACGCAGCGAAATTGAATTATATTGACAGGTATTGGATTGTGTAGGTGACTGATATAAAATCACTCGGAAGAGGGGACTTTTCGGCGTCGAGAATGGTTCTACATAAAGGTGTCGACATATTTTAATACATTGCTGTTCAGTCCCTTATTTCTTTCCTTTAGTATTGGAACGATACGACCAAGTTTGGCTCGAGCTAGATAATTTAGCCAGTCAGCAATCAACTGATTTACAGTGCGACCTCAATGAAAGCAACTAATAGAAATTTGGCGGTTGGGCGGGTTTTATAGAGATGTATGTGTGTGTGTATGTATATATGTGCGTATGTGCGTTGCGGAATTTTCCACTCGACTATCTTGAGAACCAAAAATGGTATTGACATAAGATTGGGTTAATTCCACGCGTAATTACGAAACTTAGTACTGAATAAGTTTCCAGCAAAATCGGTGAAGCTGTTTTTTTGTTAGAAATTAAATAACTAAAAAATAGGCAAAATAAATGAACAACACGCGATGTTCTATAATATTTTAGTCTAAGATGGCTTCATTTTCTATAAAGTCTAAATGAGAAACTTTCAGCAATCGAAATTGCACACGCACGTGAGCAACAGATTGTTTCATGTGCGCATATGAGTGTGCGTTTCCTTACCCTGGGCTACATGGAGCGACAGCAACTTGGCGGCTTGATGCCAATAACATGCGGTGTTTCCAAGCGGTTCCCATCTAAGTACTGACCGCACCCGCTTCTGGTTGATTGCGGTAATCGGACGAGAACCGATACATTACCCATTATTCGGCTAAGAATCCCACCGCAGCTAACAAAAAGATCTAATGACCTTGAAACACCTGCACAGATCTTCACAAATTTCGATCATGTTAGCTTAAAAAAAAAAAAAAAAAACCATCCTAATCGGTCGATTCATTCAGGAGTTACGATGCCACAGATAGACACACAGACACCACAAGCTTATAGCACCCCTCTTTTTGCGTCGGGGGTTTAAAATTAAACAAAATTAAATAAAATGGGTATTTCAATTTTTCCCATTGGGAAGTTAGTCGTGTGGACCTTGCGACTCGCACCTAGACCACATTCTTTTTTCTTTGAACTTAACCAAAAATGGTTCAACGGGTTTTGGCTTATTTGAGAGCTTTTCTCCACAAATTTTTAGGTTGCGAATTCCATTTGGTTTTTTTTAAATTTAAAAACCAAACATTGCTGGCATTAAAGGATCCTGGTTTTTCCTTGATCTTGTTGTACAGTATAAATTGAACTGAACTTCAGTATAAGTTGACACATTTCGATGTCGATTTTCTAGAAACCGTTTGTACAAGGCTTTCTCCATACGTGGAAACTCATACGCTCTCCAAGTTACTCGTTTTCCCGGTCCACATTCAGAATTTGCAACGAATTTTGTCAGCGCTCCTTCCTTCTTCCTTCTTCGGGCCGGAGCGTTGATATCCATTCGCTCTACATGGCCTAGCCATCTTAGACGTTGGATCCGAAGACGTCTAACCAGGCCGATGTCGCTGTACAGCCCGTACAGTTCTTGGTTGAATCTCCTCCTCCATTCTCCGTTTACACAAACGGGACCAAAGATTTCACGCAGAATTTTCCTCTCGAAACGTCCAAGTGCCTCTTCATCCGCTTTTGATAACGTCCAAGCCTCAGCGCCGTGGAGGAGGACCGGGATGATTAAGGTTTTGTAGAGGGAAACCTTAGCTTTTCGAGAGAGGGCTCTACTACTCAATTGCCTCTTGAGCCCGAAGAAGCAGCGATTGGCAAGAGTTATTCTGCGTTTTATCTCAGCGCTGGTGTCATTGCTGCTTGTCACTATCGAGCCAAGGTAGACGAAGTCCTTGACTACTTCAAAAATATAGCTGCCGAAGGTGACGTTCTGACCAAGACGTCGGTGTTGTGCGTCTTTCTTGGATGACAGCATATATTTGGTCTTGTCCCCATTTACCCTTAGACCCACTTTCGCCGCTTCTGCTTCAATACTTGTGAACGCCTCATTGATGTCTCGGTTTGTTCGTCCAATAACGTCAATATCATCTGCGTAGGCAAGCAATTGTGTGGACTTGAAGTAGATCGTACCTCTTGTATTGGCCGCAGAGTCCCGCACGATCTTTTCAAGAATAATGTTGAAGAAATCACATGACAGTGCGTCACCCTGTCTAAAACCTTTTTTTAACATCAAAGGGGTCGGTTAGTTCACCTCCGACCTTAATGGGGCAGCGAGAGTTCTCCATAGTCATCCTGCATAGTCTGACGAGTTTGGCAGGAATGTTAAAACATGACATGGCTTTGTCTTCATGGGTCTTCTCCAAGATCTGCCGTAGTGTAAATATTTGGTATATCGTGGATTTTCCTGGCCTGAAACCACACTGGTAGGAACCTATCAGATTGTCCACGAACGGTTTCAGGTACTTACACAGTACGGCAGAGAGGATCTTGTACGCGATGTTCAGGAGGCTTATCCCTCTGTAATTGGCGCAGTCATAGGGGTCTCCTTTCTTATGGACCGGGCAAACGATACTGAGATTCCATTCATCGGGCATGCGTTCTTCCGACCATATCTTGCAGATGAGTTGGTGCATGTTCCTAACCAGCTCATCGCCAGCTGCTTTAAACAGCTCCTCGGAGAGTCCGTCTGCTCCAGCAGCTTTATAAGACTTAAGTTTCGACATCGCTATCTTAACATCGTCTAGGTCGGGTGGACGGGATTCTCCTTCGTCTTCGTCCATTGTGAATGGTTCGCTCTGCCTGGCGGCGGCATTTTGACTATCATCGCAGTTATACAGACTGCAGAAGTGGGCCTTCCACAATCTCAGCATCGACTGTGACTCCACTACTAGTTGTCCGTGCTCATCCCTGCAGGCTTCTGCTCTGGCCATATAGCCTTGGCATGTTCGTTTTACTTTCTGGTAAAATTTTCGAACGTCGTTCCTGCCGTAACATCTCTCCATCTCCTCGATCTCGCGCTTCTCGTGCTCCTTCTTTTTCCTTCTCAGAAGCGCATGCTCCTCCCTCCTTGTTCGTACAGCACAAACTCAAAAACCGTCAAGGAATGCCATGACGCCATACAAGACCTCGCCAAAAGAAACAATGTTAAACTTTGGTGGGTGCCAGGCCATAAAGGTATCAAGGGCAATGAAATTGCCGACCAACTTGCCAGGAAGGGTCCCAGTGACAAATATATAGGTCCGGGACCATTCTGCGGCATTTCCGGGTCTAAAATAAATTACTTCTTAGACAAGTGGGAAAAATTGCAACACCTGTCTTTTTGGAACAGCGTTCGGGGACTCCGTCAATCTAAATGACTTACACGAGCCCTGAACAAGCACCCTATTGACATACTCAAACTCAATAGACATATCATTTAAACAAAATAAGCCTCTCGTCTGATCGTCTGGAACTGAGTGTCGGCTCTGTCTTGAGGACGAGGAGACGGCAGAACACATACTGTGTGAGTGTGCTGCTCTCTGCCATCTTAGGAAGCGTATCCTTCTCAGTAAAGTCATGATTCCTGAGGGGATCACCCTGGCTCCTACGAGAAGCATTCTCAACTTCATTATAGAAGTGGAGAGGCTACTCGGCTAAATCGGCTAGCAGGCACAATAGATCTGCAAAAGTCGCAGTGCTAATGGTAGCACTAGCCCCATAATAAAAAAAAAAAACATTTTTCTACTGCAGTCTATCGCAGATTGGACAGATAATATGACATGACCATTACCAATGCCAACAGTAGGAAAGCATCCGACGCTCCAGTAACCAAAGTAGAGAAAACCTACTCCAGGGGAAGAAGGGGTAGAATATGCCAAGATATGGCATGTAGATGCGTACAGACCAGTAGCACAGACTACTGGTATCCATGGGGGTTGCACACGCTGACAACCAGATTAATCATTTTGAAATTGAGTCAAAGCATTTCTTCAGCATTTTGAATGTCCGCATATTCCGAGAGCAACATTCTAAGAGCGATACCATCATTAAAACGAAAAGACCATTTTCCGCCACAGATGGTTTGAATGGCTACGTTCATAAGCTTATCCGACACATCTGGTCAGGACGAATACCAAAGAATAAAACTTTGGCAATGGCTTTTACGAGTAGTAGTCATTTAATATTATTTCATGAGCAATCTCGTTGGTTTTGACCAGAAAAGTTTTGGTCTCCAACCAGCAGACACCCAACGCAATGGAAATTGCTAAATCCTCATTCTAACCTCATTTCAGGGAAGATTAAATGAACTTGCCTTTGATTTGTCTTCAACCAAAGCGTCTATGGGACAAAAAGGCAAAGATTAAAAAGGAAAATGAAAAGAAGGGACATACAAGGACGTATTTAACCGACAAATTGAATTTAGCTACATTTAGAGATATCGACAAAAGGTTCATTAAGCGCTTCCTCTCTTTAGATTTAAATAACCATGGGTGTGGAATGAACGCCTATGTGGCCTTGGTGGTATACGTGATGTTACGATTCTTTATGATGAGCGATCCGATAGGCCCAGAGTCGGCCTCATCATATCGAACTCACTATCGGCAACCAAACTTGGGCACTTTTGTGGACAAGATCTGGTGGCTGCTAGAGTAAGCTACAAAACGCACGGAGTTATAGAACACTTCGTCGTTGCGTCTGCCTCCACCACCGAAGGTAGTTTCTGAACTCGTAGAGTACTGTGAAGCCAAAAGGATTGTTCTCATCTTGTGTTGCGATGCTAATGCCCAAAACACTGCATGGGGCAGCAGCAAGTGTAATACAAGGGGGGACCGTCTTTTAGACTTCATTCTCTCGTCTGACCTTACCATCAACAATGTTGGCTCTCAACCAACTTTTGTTACGACAAGACGACAGGAGGTAATCGACCTGACCCTATCCAACAGATATTTGAAGGACATCACTAACTGGCGAGTCTTGCCTGATGCTACGCTGTCGGACCATAAATATATCGAATTCCGATTAAGTTGTGGGATCTCTTCCTTGCAGCTTAGACGGAATCCGAGAAGGACGGACTGGGTACGGTTTAAAGAGGAGCTTGAGAAATCCACTCAGGTCCTACCTAAACTCAGAACGAAACAAATGGTAGAGAACGCTTTTCATAACCTGAATAGCGTCATCACCAGTTGTTTTGAACTCGCATGTCCTGTCAGCAAACCTCCCTGCAGGAAATTGGTCCCCTGGTGGAATGCCTAGAATTCTTCTGACTAGATCACTCAAATCGAATTCGGAAGATGACTGGAACAAGTATCGGTCGAAGCAGAAAGAATATAAGAAACTTATTCGTAAATCGAAGAACGATTCTTATAGGACCTTCTGCGAAGAGATCAAGTCTCTAAGTGCGACTAGCAAGTTGGTTAAAGTCCTCAAACGGGGAAAACCGACAAAGCTAGATGCACTCAGAAAATCTGATGGTACTGAGTCTAAAGCGGAAACTCTTAGTTTACTGTTTGGGACTCATTTCCCGGGAAATCAGACCGACATCGGCTCGTTGCACACTCCTTCAAGGGAAACTGCAACTGAAACGATGAAAACAACTCGGCGTAGCTGGTATATTGCGTCGCGCGTGGTTACGACTGAAGCCATTGAATTTGCTGTGGCATCCTTCGATGGTTTCAAGTCGCCAGGTACCGACGGAATATATCCGGTTATGCTGCAAAAAGGTATAAGGCAGCTGCTTCCTACTTTGAAAAGAATTTTCACTGCTAGTCTAGCACTTGCTCACATACCCATTCCTTGGCGCACAGTGAAAGTGGTCTTCATTCCCAAAATAGGAAAAGAGGACTACTCACTTGCCAAGAGCTTCAGACCAATCAGTCTAACATCATTCCTGCTGAAAAGCATGGAGAGACTGGTAGAGTTGCACGTGCGCAAGGTTGCCCTTCGAATGCACCCTCTTTCGAAGATGCAACATGCTTACCAGCGCGGAAAATCTTGCGAGACTGCGCTTCAGAACCTAGTTGGGCGAATTGAATGCGCGCTCGAAAGGAAAGAGTACGCGCCGGGCATTTTCATCGACATTGAGGGAGCTTTTGATAACGCAACACTGCCAGACATCATGGCGTAGATGAAGCACTGGTCCTTTGAATCAAAGCAATGTTCATGCACCGCTTATGCAGGCCTCGACCAGTGTGTCAAATCCGGCGTAAACAGGAGCTACCCTCAAGGTGGCGTCCTGTCTCCGCTGTTATGGTGCATGATGGTCAATTCTCTGCTTGATGCTCTCAATGCCTCTGGAATCAATGCCCAGGCCTATGCGGACGATGTCGCCATTCTTTCTGTCGGCTCATGTTTAGCGGCTGTCCGTCTCAAAGCACAGGCGGCGCTAAATGTGATCGATTATTGGTGTACCAGAAATGGGCTGTCAGTCAATCCTCTTAAGACCGATGTCGTTCTCTTTACGAGAAGGAGGAAAAATACTGACATGACTCAGCTGGTACTAAAGGGCACTTCCATCCCGATATCCAAGGAGGCTAAGTATCAAGGAGTCATCTTAGATAGTAAGCTTCTCTGGTCAAAGCATGTTGAGTCAAAAAAAAACCAAAGCGCTGTCAGCTTTCTGGCAATGCAAAGGAGCTTTTGCCAAAACATGGGGTTTATCGCCGGACCCCTGTCTCATGGACATGCCTTCTGACGCATTGACGCCAGTTATCCTATTGCGTCGTTATTTCACAGTCGAGTTTCCATGGCGTCAGGATTGGCTATGGCTGGATACTGAACCTGGAAAGGATAGTCTTCGCATTTTTACGGATGGCTCCAGGTCTGGGCGGGGGTCCGGTGCTGGAGTCTTCTTTGAACGCGATAACATCCAACTGCACTTCTCGTTAGGAAAGTTTGCGTCTATCTTCCAATCAGAGATATACGCAATCCTAATGGCCATGCACTATGTTGTGAAGCACAGGTGGAAGGGGGAAAGCATATGCGTCTGTAGTGACAGCCAAGCTGCACTAAAAGCTATGTGTAACCCCTTAACTAGCTCCAAATTAGTGCTTGAACTCAAGTCCTTCTTAAACAGAGTCGGCAGACTAAATTCATTAAGGCTTGTATGGGTTCCAGGTCACTCTGGGATTCCAGGAAATGAGATCTCTAATGAACTCGCCAGAATGGGTTCAGAGGAGAGCTTCTCAGGACCTGAACCCGCTCTAGGTCTACCTGCGTCCACGGTAAATTCCTACATTAACGATTGTGTATTTAATACACACAACCGTAGATGGAGGGATTGTCCGGGTTGCAAGATGACTAAGCGCATATGCCCTGATGTCTGCAAAAAATCTGCAGCATTCCTCCTATCTTTAGGAGAGTCGACTGCAGAAAGCTTGTGGGAGTTATCACGGGCCATTACACTTTTGCCAAGCATCTCTACGTGCTCGGCATCAGTGAGACGCGTACCTGTGCTGCATGTAGCGAAGAGGAAGATGACACTGCAGAGCATTTCCTCTGTGATTGTCCCGCCTTTGCCCAATTTTCCATGACCCTGGCGCACTAACTCAGCCTGACCGATGGCATGGGCTATGTTGGCTTTGAGGGCTTTGTGGCTTATGGCTTATGCGCATCGACCTGCGATTTCAGAAAACTCCCCAAGAAAAAATCTGATGGCGTCAAATTGCACGATCTTGGTAGCCAGTCCACATCACCTCCACGTGAGATGACCATGCCCTCGTATAACGTGAGCTGTGTGGCACGTAGCGTCATCCTATTGAAACCACATGTCGTTGGTGTCCATGCTATCCAATTCAGGCCAAAAGAAGTTGATAGTCATCTACCTATAGTGCTCGCCGTTGATGGTGATGGCCTGACCAACATCGTTCTCAAAGAAATATGAACCGATAACACCGCCCGAACAGAACACCCATTTTGATGAAACAATTTTGTCTTTTGCACGTGTTTTTGAACGTTATATCCTTCCATGGTGATTTGGACTGACCGAATAAATAACAGTCGATTTGACAAACGTAGCTTCAACAGGAGTATCGGTTCTGCACCTGGAATGTTAGGGTGGACCTGGGAAAAAGAGGATGAAAAACCGTGACATGTACTACGGAAACTGCTACAAGGAGAACCAAGGCCTAGTTGGAACGTACGCCTCATAACAATCTGCATCAAAGCTACATATATTCGGGAACATCAGCGTGATATGCCTTCACGCCCCCACAGAAGAATAAGACGACAGAGTCAAGGATGACTTCTATGGCCTTCTTTATAGAACATACGTTCAATGTATCAGCTATGACACCAAAATTGTTCTAGGAGATTCCAACGCGAAGAGATTCGTAGGAAAGCACAACCTACACGTCCGAAAACGGCTAATAGTCTTCCTGACGGGTCGTAATCTCCTAGTAGCTAGCACACGATTCCAGCATCTCAATATCCATAAGGGGACCTGGCGGTCTCTAATAAATTATCTGTTAATCAAATCGATCATATCGCCATAGACGCCAGACAACCATCTAGCATCTTGGATGACCTCGAGTAGCTGAAATCGCAAGAGACCCCCAGGACTTTCGCTAATCGTGTCTCCTTTAAGCTCTCTCAAGAGCCGATGCAAACTGCGCCATCAGGGGTGCTGCCTCTGATGTAGTAGGTTCCCTGCCTAGGAGAAACTTTTGCAGGTACATGCAGAAATCAGAATGCATATATGGCCACGTTGCATCGAGAAGCTCGAGAAGCCCGTAATCGAGAAGGTGGAAAGATCGCAGGAACGACTTTCAAAGGTTTTACCAAAGACTAAAACGAACATGCCGACGTTATAAATCTAGAGTGGAAGCCTGTAAGGATGAACACGGACACCTGATAGTTGGATCGCAGTCGTTGCTGGGAATATGAAAGACTATTTCTGCGGACTATATAACGGCGAAGATGGTCAAGATCACGCTGTCAGGCACAACACGCCTGACACTTCACACTGGACGAAGATGAGAGAGAATTCCGTCCACCCGACTTAGACGAGGTTAAGATAGTTATGTCAAAACTTAAGTCTAACAAGGCTGCTAGCGCAGACGGCTCGCCTGCTGAGCTATTTAAAGCAGCTAGAGATAAGCTGGTTGGGAACATGCACCTGCTCATCTGTAAGTTACGGTCGGAAGAAAGCATCGTTTGCATCGACCGCTAGAACTGCGCCCACTATAGGTGAATAAGTTTCAATAGCATCGCATATAGGATCTTGTGTGCCGTGCTGCGAGGACGACTGAAACCTTTCGTGGACATTTTAATATCAATACGGCGTTAGGCCAGGAAAATCCACGATAGATCAAATATTCACACTGCGGCAGATCTTTGAGAGGACGTCGACGCACACCACCTTTTCTTCGACTTTAAAGCCGCCTATGACAGTGTCTATGGAGACGTGCTATATAGAGCCATGCTATGTTTTGACATCCCTGCCAAACTCGTCAGGTTGTGCGAGATGACAATGGCGAATTGGTAATGAGTTAACCAAGACCTCCCATGTCAAAAAATATTCAGACAGAACGACGCACTGTCATGTGGTTTTTTCAACGTCACCCTTGAAAGGATCGCGCTGGATTCATCGGCCAATACAAGAGGCACGATACGCATACGCTGATGACATTTACGTTATTGGGAGAACGCAAAGGGAAGTCAGTAAGGTTTTTGTGAGCATTGAGGAACGGCTAAAGTGGGCCTTAAGGTAAACGAAGGCAAAACCAAATATATGCTGTCGTCAAAGAAAGACGCAGAACACCTACGTCTTGGCCAGAACGTCACATTTAGCAGCTATAACTTTGATGTGGTCAAACATTTCGTCTTTCTTGGCTCACTGATAACAAGCGGCAACGACACTAGTGCTGAGATTAGATGCAGAATAACTCAAGAGGCAATTGAGTAGTAGAGCCCTCTCTCGGAAAACTAAGGTGACCCTCTATAAAACCTTAATCATCCCTGTCCTCCTCTATGGCGCAGTGGCTTGTACCTTATAAAAAATGGATGGTCGTTTCGAGGGTACAATCTTCGGTCCCATTTGTATTGACAGGGAATGGATGAGAAAATTCAACCACGAAATGTACGGGCTGTACAGTGATATCGGCCTAGTATGACATCTACGGACCCAATGTCTAAGCCGGCTAGGCTAGTCTGGGACAGCACAGCGCTGAGCCGAAGAGTCTTCGACTCCAACCGGGAAGGACGACGTTGCAGAAGTGGCCACACAGGTGGAAAGGGACCTTTAACAACTGTGCGTGCGACCCTGGAAACAGCTAGCAAAAAATCGTGCCAGCTGGAAAGGCTTTTTGATTGAAGCCCAGTTTCACCCCGTACTGTAGCGCCACCTAAGTAAGTAAGTAAGTTATGCCAGTAGCAAAGCCTGCATATTAGTTCATGTACCAAGCAAATTGTTTAACACTTCCCTCCGATTGTGTTTGCGTTAACCAATTAATGGATGTAAGAATCAATAACTGATTCACTTAGTGTACTTACTTATCGGGCTGACACTTAACATCATTTTTATCGTAAAAATGTGACCTAAACACCAGTTTTTACATAAAAATAACAAAAAGGCAGGGGAAAACCCCAAGTAATTGGTGTCCCTAATTACTTTTTGCTTTCACGTTTTCTTGCTGCAACATAATACCCACAGAGATCCTGGAAATCCATTCCAAACTATCCCTTTCAGCATAAGTAGTCAATCTCGTTTCCTTCATAGCATCAAGGTATGAAAGAGTCTAAGAGGATGATAATATAAGTTAGGGAAACCACAATATCCCCTTGGTTGGGATAATCAACTTTGACTAACCACTGAGTTTGGACCAATATTACACCGGCTCCTTTAATCTTGCCTCCTATCCAACTTGATTGTGGTTTACCTTACTCATGGAAGAGTTGAATTACATTTCACCCACTATCCTTTAGCTGGTACATAGTTAAAAATCACTCACCTCCTTCTTTCCTGGGACATATTCCCTGAATGAACCACTATCAGAAAGAGTCCAAAAATCATTTCATCTTTATTGGATCTTCTCATTAATTCGACCCACACTCCGCACTTCTATGTACCGAGTGCAAGATGTCAATTGAGAAATGGGTTTCCCGTATTGACTGACGTTTTGCCTCACTTGACGCCAGCTGTCGCACTTGATTAAGGTAAATAAAATTTGAAAAACGTATAACGAAAACGAAAATCACAGGAAGGAAGAAGGAAGAGTAAGGTGTGAGTCAGTCATGAATACTGTTTTCGTAAAATCCGCAAGGACACAAGCATTCGTTCTATCACCCTCCCGTTCAAGCTTTCCAGATGTGGCATTGCGGGGCGTATGAGTGATATTTTTAGGCGAATACAAAACGGAAACGAAAAATAAACTTTCCGAGTAAATTCGTTAGACTTTCCGGTGCAATAACCTTCACTGTCTGAGACCCATATATCTCTTCCATTATTTGGGTCTTCAGACTATGTACAGAAATTACCAAACGCTGTCCTCGTTAACATATTAAACTCTTCTATACTATCCTTATAAACCAACCTATCGACGGCCCTGTTATTAAGCCGATCAATAGTGGAGAATGTTATGATATTGCACCTCATCTTAAGGACATCGGTAATCCTTATTTATTAACTTCTCAGTGGGAAGTTATTGTAATGGGCCGATTTCGCGAATTCCAAATGTTGACCTATCTCCACGTTTCAAGGTCACCAGAATCCAATATGTGTTTATGTATGTACGTATGTGCGTATGTGTATTTATGTGCGCATTTTATTCGGTTCTCGATTATCTTAAGAACCAAAGCTGATATTGACATAAGATTGTGTTCATTCCATGCGTAATTACGCAACTTAGAACTGAGTAAGTTTTCAGCAATATCGGTCCAGCCGTTTTTTGTTAAAAATTAAATAACTAAAAAATAGGCACAAATAATGGACAACACGCGGTGTTCCCAAGCGGTCCGCATCTAAGTACTAACCGCACCCGCCGCTGGTTGATTGCGGTGATCGAACGACAGCCGATACATACATGATTGCTCGGACAGTGTTGTGGTTGGGTAAGGAAACGCACACTCATGAGCTGCTCCTGAGCGTGCACTGCCCAACGAGCAATTATTAAACGCACGCGCTCATGAGTAATTGGCTGCGAGAATTTTTATTTTCGCTGACGAACACGAGTGTGTGTGGATTTATGGAAACTCACCCCTGTGCGCACTTCAAATGTTCGTTAAAGAGAACGCACACTTATGTGCGCTCTGTAGGGTGGGTTCTGTTTAACGCACATGTGGAGTGCGCACATCGGGTGAGTTTCCATAAATCCTCTCACACATGGAAACATTTCGCTCAAACATTTTTTTTTAACGCACATGTGGAGTGCGCACATCGGGTGAGTTTCCATAAATCCTCTCACACATGGAAACATTTCGCTCAAACATTTTTTTTTAACGCACATGTGGAGTGCGCACATCGGGTGAGTTTCCATAAATCCTCTCACACATGGAAACATTTCGCTCAAACATTTTTTTTTTTTATTTTCCATTCTTATAATATTTTAGTCTAAGGTGGCTTAATTTTCCATGAAGTCTAAATTAGAAACTGTCAGCAATCGAAATTGCACACGCACGTGAGCAGTTTATGAGCAATAGATTGTTTAATGTGCGCACATGAGTGTGCGTTTCCTTAACCTGGGTTACATGGAGCGACAGCAAATAGGCAGCTTGATGCCATCAACACGCGGTGTTTCCAAGCGGTTCCCCATCTAAGCACTGACCGCACCCGATGCTGATTGATTGCGGTGATCAGACGTTACCTATTATTCGTCTAAGAATCATCCTACCGCAGCTAACAAAAAGAGCTAATGACTTTGCTAATGTAAAGTCGGTTTACGGACGATTATTTTGCGTGATAACGTCATAAGAAAATATTGATGAAAAATGAACAACACACGGTGCTCCCAAGCGGTCCACCATCTAACCGCACCCGACGCTGGTTGATTACGGTATTCGGACGACAGCCGATACATATGAGATTGCTCGGATAGTATTGTGGTTTGGTAATGAAACGCAAACACTCATGAGCTGCTCGTGAGTGTGCGCCACCTAACGAGCAATTATTAAGCGCACGCGTTCATGAGTAATTGGCTGTGAGCAGTTTTTTCGAGTTGGAAATGGGCACATACATATGTACATATGTATGTATATATGTACATATATCCAACATACAAGCTCCAGACTTTTCCACACGATTTATTCAGAATCGTATTTGTCGTCTAAAAACAGAATCAGGGTGTATGCATGTATGTATGTATCACTTGGATTACAGATGACTCCTAAGAGTATGCCTACGTCATCGCAAAATTTTGTCATGCCCCCAAGTATGCAAACAAAATTCTATCCCATAGGCAAAATAGATGCCTCTCTATCGCTTGCTTCGCACTCTCGCTTGCACGCTCAGCTCAGGCGGAACGTGACAATGAGTCATACTTTTTCGTACGTGCGACCGGTGTTCATCGATTTATAAGACGATATCACGTCAAAAGGTTTGCAGCAAAATTTATACAACAAAAACACAAAAGGAATTAAAGCTCGGAAGTTTGCTACTTGTTGTGGGATATCGTCGACTAACCTTAGGTCAGTATGTGACCAAGGGGATTTTTTTGGTGAAAATCATGTTTTTAGTATTTGTTGTTATAGCAGCAACAGAAATACATAATCTGTGAAAAGTTCAACTGTCTAACTATCACGGTTCATGAGATACAGCCTGGTTACAGACGGACGGATGGACCGACGGACGGACAGCGTAGTCTTAGTAATAGGGTCCCGTTTTAAATCGGTCTTTCCATTTTTTCTACTGGGAAGTTAGTTGTGTGGGCCTTGCGGGTCGCACCTAGACCACATTTTTCACCTTTAATTACATTTAACGAGGATTGAATGATGCCCTTTGCCTGGTGTAACTTACGGTTTTCCAGTATAACACCGTGTTATATTCAAAATCATTTTATAATTTCAAGCCATCATCTTGAGTTACGGCTGCTTGATTCGGTTGTCTCTCGGGAGAAGTTAAACTGCCCTGCCGCATGGCACTTACCCTCTCTACTTCCGACCCGTGCTCATCGGAGAATACGATTAAGTAAATGAAACACGGGAGCATCGTAAAATCAGGATTGTTCACTCTAACAAAAAAGGATTAATGTCCATCATCGTGTCTGGATTCACGTTGTCTCGTAATTGGTTCAAAGGAAGACTTCATGAATTCGATGGGATAAGTACGGCATTGTGCAGTTTCAGCAGCACACACTCACGTACATAATTCTATTTCGAATTTCAAATCCGATATTTCGCATAAGACAGATACATATGCCTCCATTCCCACTTTACTGTCTCTGAAAATTGAATTGTTTACGAACTAAGTGGCCTCCCGTGAATTCTCGGTTCGTTAGACTTGCAGTTCGCCGAACATATAATATTAAATAATTCACGAAGGTAACTTCGCACTGAAAGATACATAGATCGATATGTGACTTGATTTTCTGAGCATACGTATTCGGAAGAGAAGCACTCGACAAAGAACTTCATGTGCTACACTCGTACATATCATTCATTCTCGAGATGTAACTATAGCTACTGTGAAAGTTGTTGATGAAAGTTACGAGCAAATTCCTCTCGGCCATTACGTGAGCTACTGACTATTTTGGAACATCAATTCCGGGGGCTACTCGAGCACCGTCTGTGTGTTATACCACTACCACCATTGAAAGGACGAAATGACTCCTGATATGGATCAACATAATCAGAGGATAAATTAGGGGGAATTTTTCGTTTCCTAAATGACGCATGAAACACTAATTTGGGTAAAATGTTAATGCTGTAGTTGGGGAAGGTCAGTCTGTTGAACGTGTGGGTTTTTAAATTGCTCTCAAACACCATACTTTTCCGACTTGACTTTTTGAAGTTTTGATAGAGTCACACACGCTATTCTGAAATTGGTGTTAACGGCCCGTTTTCGAGGATCGTTTATTGAGCGCGATTTTCAACCGTCATTACTTACTTACTTACTTATCAGGCCAGCCGTCCCGGGCACGCTGCTTCCAGTTATCAAGACCAAGATGTCTCACATCCGCGATTAATTGGTCTTTATACCGGAGGTTCGGTATTCCTCTTCTTCTCGAACCAGGAGGCTCGGAGTCGAAGACCCTCTTAGCTGGAGCGTTGGTGTCCATGCGCTCGATGTGGCCGAGCCAGAGCAGTCGACGGATCTTTACCTTCCGGACTACACCCACATCTTTGTACAGCTCGTACAGTTCGCGGTACATGCTGTCAAGCAAAAACCAATCTGTCGCTCACCACCTGGGACAAAATATAACAATTGGCAGCTACAATTTCGAGGTAGTTACGGAGTTTGTCTTCCTCGGGGCAAACGTAAATTCCACAAATGACACCACAGTGGAGATCCGGCATAGAATCGCACTTGGCAACCGCTGCTACTTCGGCTTGTCCAAACAACTGGGGTCAAAACTTCTCACTCGAAAGACCAAAGTTATGCTTTACAAAACGCTCATACTGCCAGTCTTGCTGTACGGAGCCGAAAGCTGGACGATGAGCAGAAATTTAAACTGAAATTTCATCCTCTGCGTATGCAATACTAAAGTGCTCGAACGAATGACTACGGACTACATCCAAGGCAGAATTTGGTCGGCTCTCGTCCTATCTAGGACAACCACCCCTGAGAGTAGTGACCGAACATCAACGACCCAAACCACTGCATTCCGTTCAGGTTGTGTGTGTATCACATCATAAGAGAATATAGAAAACTCTTGGACCTGCGCGAGCCTAAAAAAAAAAAGTTCTGCGCCAGATATTTGGTCCTGTCTGTGAGGAAGGTGAATGGAGAAGAAGACATAACCGCGAACTCTACGAGCTGTACAAAGATGTGGATGTAGTCCGTGAGGCAAAGATCCGTCGACTACACTGGCTCGACCACATCGAGCGCATGGACATCAACGCTCCTCCGAGAGGAAGAAGAGGAAGACCGAACCTCCGATGTAAAGACCAAGTAATCGCGGATGTAAGACATCTTGGTCTTGATAACTGGAAGCAGCCTGCCCGGGACCGTCAAAGATGGAAGGCAGCTATAGCTCAGGCCCAGATCCTCCATGTATCGCTGGCCTGATAAGTAAGTAAGTAGTACAATAATTCTCAAGTAAGTCGAACTCAGCTCGAGATAGATCCTTTCACTCTATAACAGGAAATTCACTTGGTAATCCGAGAAAGGAACGGCAGCCTATAAATAGTATCACTGATGGCAGCTCTCCCTATTCCACCAAAGAGATGGTTTTATCCAATGGCGATGTGTAACGATCCTGCAACGGTATCGAACATATTTAAGGATTTCTTTTCTTGGGTTGATCCGATGACTCCTACTTTTTGCAATGACTGTGCTAAGTCGTATTTAGTCAACGACAATGTTTGCTACGAAGGAATGATGGCCTTTGGGCTTTATAATGTTATGCGTTTACTAACAACTCAAGCTCTCGCGGAAATGTTGGTCCTACCCTTAAAAATATAGCACTTAGTACTGTAGACACTTTAGCCCATGTTTTCAACCTAAGCATCTGCATCTTTCTTTATGAAACTCTGGATGATAAAAAATGTTGCGCTGGTCCTTTTGTAGACATTACCAGAGCCTTCGACCATCACAGGTTCCTTCTAAACAAATTACACTTTGTAGGATTTCGTGGTTTTATGAACAACTTGTTTGAGTCCTACTCTGTTAGTAAACTTAAAGCTATGAACTCAGTTGTGCCTCAGGGATCAGTTCATGGCCCCCATATTGTTCGTTCCCTATTTATATAACCATTTGTAGGGAAAGTTAGAGCTTTCGCAGATTTTTATCTAAGCATTTCGAGGCATTCTTGGCGATACTAATTATGTGATCGTTCCAATTAACGTTGTCATTGAGGCACATATCCAGGATAAATAGCTTATCGGTTTCAGAGATGCAAGTGCCATTTATGGATAATGGCATTGGTTCAGTGTGCATTAATGACGGAAGACAGCATTGTGGTTTGGACGCATTAGATTCCACTCTGATTTAATGAGCATAACATACGCTCCCGCTCACTATCTACAGCCGAAGTGCAGGGTTGCAAAGCGGTGAAAGAATATCAGAAACTAAGGGTACTGCCGCTGGCGAAGGAGTGAATTGGATTAGAAGTAACAGACAAGAGATAATTTATAAAACTGAGAAAGAGTGTCGGAGACAAAACGGAACCCTGGGGAATACCAGCACTTACAAAGCGAGTATCTGTCTTGAATCCGTCCAACACAACTTGAATTGAACGATTCGAAAGGTAGCTTCTAGTCCATAGAAGAAGGAAGTCATTGATTCCGAATGCTGCGTTTGATCTTAGTGCTGGTGTTCTTGTCGCTAGTCACTAGTGAGCCAAGATAGACGAAGTCCTCGACCCTTCGAATTTGTAGCTTTCATTTCTGACGTTCGGTGTTGTGCGTCCTTTTTGGTTGACAGCATATAACTTGTTTTACTCTCGCTAACCGAAAGATCCATTTTAGCCGCTTCTGCTTCAATGCTTTCGATCGCTTCAATGACCTCCCGCTGTATTCATTCAATGACGTAAATGTCATCCGCGTACGTAAGCAGTTGTACAGGCTTGAAATAGACCGTACCGCTTGTGTTGGCCAATGAGTCTCGTTTGACCTTTTCAAGCACGATGCTTAAAAAATTACATGACAGTGGGGCACTTTCCAATCCTTGTATAAATCCTTTTTCAACATAAAATGCTTCTGTTAATCGCTACCGACCTTAATGGAGCAGCGAGAGTTCTTCATTGTCATCCTGCAGAATCTGACGAGTTTAGCAGGGATGTCAAAACTAGACATGGCGCTGTATAGCTTGTCTCTATGCACACTGTCGTACGCGGCCTTGAAATCGACGAAGAGGTGATGGGTATGGATTTGTAATTCTTGGGTCTTCTCCAAGGTCTTCTTGGGTCTTCTGCAAGGTCTGCCTGGCCTTACACAGCACTGACGACAAGAATCTATCAGATTATCTACAAAGGGTTTCAGACGTTCACACAACACGGCAGAGAAGATATTATATGCGATGTTGTATGTATATGCGCCCATGTAGTTGGCGCAGTTATAGGGATCTCCTTTCTTGTGGATCGGGCAAACGATACTGAGATTCCATTCGTCGGGCATGCTTTCCTCATCTCCATCCGCTTTTAATAACTCGCTTAATTTGCATATTCGTCCGATACGAATGGATCATTTTGCTTGACAACAGAAGTGTTCCTTCCATATTCTCAGCATCGATTGTCACTCTACTACTAGTTGTCCATCTTCATTCCTACGGCTTCTGCTCTAGCTTTATAGCCCTGGCATGTTCGTTTTACTTTTTCGTAAAACTTGCGAGCGTCATTTCTGTGGTAGCATCTCTCGATCTCCTCGATCTCCGGCTTTCTGTCCTACATTTTTTTCTTCCTTAAGAGCGGGTCTTCCTCAGCCCGTTTCTGCTCGGAGTGTTCACGAGTGGCTCTCGTCCGTCTGCGTAGCATGGGACTGTAGGCGTTTTGCTTTGCTACATGGGTTTGCCCGCATTGGTCACCATACCAGAGATTTCTAGCTGGCGGTGGCTTGAAACTCAACACATCAGAGGCAGCATCTCTGATTGCGCACTGGCAATGCTCTCAATGTTGTTCTGTGGATTGTGCGGGTGTCATTGTAATTTGCGAGAGGTTAAGGGAAACTCGATCGGCGAAGATCCTAGCGGTCTCCTGCGATTGTAGTTTTCCGATGTCAAACTTTTGTTGTCCAGCTCGACTCCGTGGCATCCTTGACATCTTCATTCGTATCTTGGCTACAAGAAGGTAGGGATCCGAATCGACGTTGGCTCCTCGGAAAGTTCTCACATCTTGGATGCTTGAGGGGTGTCTGGCGTCGATCACAATATGTTCAATCTGGTTGTTAGTCGACTGATCAGGTGATCGCCACTAAATGTGGAGATGCGATGCGGGAATAGTGCAAATGACCGATATCCGTTTTCGGTACTGGCGAAACCCCCCGTAGTATAACTTATCGTGAAAAAGCTTCTGGACTCACGTCGTCGTTCGGAATCGGCATCACAACATGGGTGATTGAGAGAAGCTTCACTCTGATCCTTCATGGATTGTAACGCCGGCAAAAAAGACATTGGGCATAGGTTTTGTTTAGGAGGAGATCGTAGAAGTCGTCTTTGAGTCGGCCATATCAGGATAATGTTCCCGAAATTAGATTTAATCCGGATTGTTATGCGGCGCTCGCTTACATACCGAAAGCCTAAGACTTTTTGTCGGAGACTTCTTCTAATAACGAATCCGCATGCGAATAAGCATTGTTCGTTCTCCTTGTAGCGATTCCCGTAGTAGCTGAGGACTTACTCCAATTGATTGCCTGCACTCGGTCTGTTAAGGGACCTCACTTTCCAGATGCAGACTCGCAAGTCATTTAGTCGCTTGCAGGGGTAGTCAGTTATGGAGGGCCAGTTTCCCCTTTCCCCAGGAACTAGGGGCCCGGGTCGCTGTACACATAGGTTCACTATCTGGCGGATGCTAGGTCAGCTATCCAGGGAGACCACGCGGGGGCTGTGTGTCAACTTGAGTTGGGCAGGGATAGAGATTGAAGCTGGCGTTTGCCACGTTAAACGCGGTCAACTACTTTACTCTGCTTGCTCACTCCCTCTGGTGGATTAAGCAAATAAAAAATTGTTAAACTAAAAGTAATGAATAAACTAAACTATTAACAGTTCATGGCTAAATAGGTTCATATGCGACGAAATTCCCAAGATTCCCAGGAAAGCCCAGTCCTCTAATAACAACCCTTTTGCGTGGCATGTTCACTACAAAGCAATAATTGTATTCAAGTAATACTATCCAGATAAGGACGAAAGGTTTCATGTCCACCACTAACATTCATATCTGTTCCATTGTTTTTCGTCCTAGTCCATCTGTTAACCTTTCTGAATCGTCAGACAATCCAACTCCCTATAGCAGACAAAGCTTAAGTGCCATATCCCAGTGCCACCTACCACCGCCCGACTATTTATATACATCTTGTTCCAGATATAATGAAATAACGTAAACGTAAAAACCAACAAACTAAGAATAGAAACATCATTGTGGAAACAATTTACATTACAACAGACCCATCATCGACGTCGTCGTCGTCGTCTTGTTCTCCTCGTTTATGGGCGACTATTTTCGGGGGGAACGACAATATTGCCGTGCATCTCAGCATGGGGCGGGATGTTGATTAAAAGTAGAGAAACTGCGGTGCTCTGCGAGTGGGAAATGAATGCGAGAGACTCAGAGGATTAGGTTGATTTACTAAATTGACAATACACTCAACTATATACGTGGGGATAGAACAAAACTTTAAAAAGAGCTCTTTAAAAAATCCAATGGATTTTGGATATTCATAAGGACAATTCACTTACAAGCACTAGACGAACTTGCTGACGCATTGTAATCAATGAAAAAAAAGGAAAGGGTGCGACCCGGAAAGGACTATGTGCATATTGTTGTCACTTTAAAGTAAATTGTCCTTATAAAGGCATAAAAGGATATTTGTTAAATGGCCATGCTGTAATAGTAAACATCACCGACTATAGAGCGGAAGGTCTGTAGTTCAAAGTGTGTCCATGGCTAATGACATGCAACTCCTATACAGCTGTTGTGAATGGGAAGGGGCTAGTGCTATCAAATGGTATTAGACACTGTGACCTTTACAGATCTATTGTGACTGCTAGCCGATTAGCCGAGGAGCTTCTCCACTTCCTTAACGAAGTTAAGAAGTAGGAGACAAGATGACGCCCACAGGAGTCATGATTTCACTGAGAAGGATACACTTCCTGAGATGGCAGAGAGCAGCACACTCCCACAGTAAGTGCTCTGTCGTCTCTTCGTCCTCAAGACAAAGTCGACACTCAGTTTCAGACGAGAGGTTAATTTTATTAAAATGATATCTCAGACCGCAGTGTCCGGTCAGGTAGCGGACTAGTCATCTGATATCTACTCTATTAAGTTTGGGTAGTATAAATCGTTTTGATTTGAGTGGAAGTCCCTGAACGCTGTTCCAAAAGGACAGGTGTTGCGATTTTTCCCACTTGTCTAAGAAGAAGTTGATCTTAGACTTGGAAGTGTCGCAAAAAGGTTCAGGACCGACATATGTATTTTTCGCTGGAACCTTTCCTGGCGAATTGATTGGCGACTTTATTGCCCTTAGTACCTTTGTGCCCCGGCACCCACCAAAGTTTGACACTGTTTCTTTTGGCGAGGTCTTGTAGGGCATCATGGCATTCCTTGGCGGTCTTTGAGTTCGTGCTGTACGAACTTAACGCTTTAAGCGCTGTTTGGCCATCAGAGAGTATGTTGACGGTTACTTCTCTTATGCCAGTCTCTTGGTTTAGATTGACGCATGTTAGGATGGCATGCAATTCTGCTTGGAAGATGTTACAAGACATTCCCACGGCCATCGAGATCGTACGATTTGGTCCAAAGATGCCGGCGCCAACGCCAGAAACCATCTTGGAGTAGAGCCATCAGTGTATCACCTAAGGCCTTTGACATTAAGCAAGGGATCACTGATTTTCCAAGCTGAGCGGTTTGGGATCAATATCTCAAACCTCTTGTCAAAACTGAAGGTGTGTGGTAATGCGTCCGAGACCGTGGTAATCATATCCAGCTCGGGAAAATGTTGCAAGATGGACATGTAACCCATGGCAAGATTAGTCCCGAGCAAAGAATTCTAATTGCACCGCGTAATACCACCTTTTTAATAAAAAGGCGCAGTAAAGTAAGTCCAATAAATGCTTCTTGAGCTGCTGTAAGGCAGGTTGGCAGAGCGCCAGTTGAGTCTGTGATCAATTCAAGTACCTAGATACTTAACTTCTTCTTAAAATCTCATGTTTGAACCATTTAGAGAGACGGAGCAGGGCGTAATCATCTCGTCTTTGTAAACAGGAATAAGATTGTCTTATTTGGGTTAATGGATAAGCCCTCTCTGCCACACCAGGCAGAGATAGACTGAATCGCCAGCTTCATGTGCTCCCCGGCAGCAAATTTGCACTTGCCCGTAACAATGACTACTAGGTCATGAGCCTATCCGATGACCTCGCAGCCACGAGTGGTTAGCTTGCGTAGTAGGTCTTCGATAACTTTCGACCAGGGAAGGGGTGTGAGGACTCCTCCTTGTGGACACCCTTAAGCCGTCGTTTTAGCATCGCCCTAATCCAGTGCACTGGTGGTCATTGTATTGCCATTGTGTATTGTCAAAATCCCCTTGAATGTCGAGGAAGGAAACTATCTTCAACACGCGCCACTGGGTGGTGTAGCGCATTCTCAGTAGATCATTCTTTGCGTTATGCATATTTTCCAGGATACCTCTAGTATGGAGCTCTATCAGTTTTTAGTAGAAACGATTTTAAACTGATGGGGCGATAGGATTTAGGGTGTTCACTTGGCTGGCTAATTTTGGAAATGAAGACAAGGTTGGCTTCTCTCCAGATTTGGGGGATGCAGCCCAGATTGAAACAAGACCTTAAAAGAACTGTCAAAAGTGATAAAATAGTGTGGCTGCGCCACAACGCCCTCATACTGTATACTCACAGTATATGGTCGCTTCAGATTCATTCTCTGTGTGCAATTCTAATATAATACCATAATGACATGAAACATTTGCTGGGAACTACAACCAGCGTGAAAATTCGGTCGAGTTCCTCTCGGATCCTATCTAGGACAACCACCCATGGAGAGTAGTGAACGAACATCTACGACTCAAACCATCTGCACTCCGCCCAGGTTGTGTAACAAACATCATAAGAGTATAACTCTTGAACCTGTGCGAGCTATGAAACATGAAAACAAAAACCAAAAAAAAAGTCCTTAGCTGCAGGGTCATGAGAAGACAATTTACCAGAAACAAATGTGCAAACGCATGTGCAATTGATTGTGGGGTCCAAACCAAACCCGAAATGAGAGCCGTGGGAGTATACAAATCGTTCCGCCGGGTATAATGTGGAAGAGACTAAAACGCAAACCCGTCGTAGCCTCTTTCGCCAAACTCCAAAGAACGGTTTGTCTCAGCTACACGGGAGCTTTCCCCAGCACGCCGGGCGCTGCTCTAGATGCTATGATGAACCTTCCACCTCTTGATATATTTATCAGAGGGTGTTCTCTGAAAGCCATGTCTCGTCTGAAGAGAAATGGCTTTTGGTACAACTCGCATAGGAATAACGGTGTGCTTGCGCAAGAATTGTCCTGCGATCCCTGTCTCATGGACATGCCTTCTGACGGACTGACGCCTGTTATCCTATTGCGTCGTAATTTCACAGTCGAGTTTCCATGGCGTCAGGATTGGCTATGGCTGGATACTGAACCTGGAAAGGGATAGTCTTCGCATTTTCACGGATGGCTTCAGGTTTGGGCGGGGGTCCGGTGCTGGAGTCTTCTTTGAGCGCGAAAACATCCGACTGCACTTCTCGTTAGGAAAGTATGCGTCTGTCTTCCAATCAGAGATCTACGCAATCCTAATGGGAATGCACTATGTTGTGAAGCACAGGTGGAAGGGGAAAAGCATGTGTGTCTGTAGTGGCAGCCAAGCTGCACTAAAGGCTGTGTGTAACCCCTTAACTAGCTCCAAATTAGTGCTTAAACTCAAGTCCTTCTTGAACAGAGTCGGTAGACTAATTTCATTATGGCTTGTATGGGTTCCAGGCCACTCTGGGATCCCAGGAAATGAGATCTCTGATGAACTCGCTAGAATGGGTTCAGAGGAGAGCTTCTCAGGACCTAAACCCGCTCTAGGTCTACCTGCGTCCACGCTAAATTCCTACATTAGCGATTGTGTATTTAATACACACAATCGTAGATGGAGGGATTGTCCGAGTTGCAGGATGACTAAGCGCGTATGCCCTGATATCTGCAAGAAATCTGCAGCATTCCTCCTGTCTTTAAGGAGAATCGACTGCAGAAGGCTTGTGGGAGTTATCACGGGCCATTACAGTTTTGCCAAGCATCTCATGCATGTTGCGAGGAGGAGGATGACACTGCTGAGCATTTCCTCTGTGATTGTCTCGCCTTTGCTCGCCGTACGGTGGCGCACCCTTGGTGTGTGCCGAATCCCTTAGCTCTACATCACTGAAACGTAAAATACCGTCATGTAAGGTGTCTGTCTGAAGTACAATGGACCAGTGATTGCGTCTGAGTGCTCCAGCGGATAGCAGAAGCCTTCAACAAGAAAGAAAATAAAAAAATACTTTTGCATAAATCTTTGGGAATAATAAGGGTTACGCTCGCTAAAGAGTTGGGTAAAATACAGTCCAGAGTTGTAAACAACGGTACAGAAAGAACAACTTTCGTAAGTACGTAATTCGTGGGAAATTCCATCTGAATCTTTCAAAACTTTACTTTGCAAATTGAATTCTAAACAGTTTCCTCCTCTTTCAGAGATCAAAATCGTAGTCATTACCAGAAAGCCGCGTAAGTTGAGAATAACAAAACACGAAATCCAACGAAAATGTATTCAAACATCCAAAGAGAGTAAAGAAAGGACCCAAGAATCCAGTCTTGGAATGAGGACAACGGAATCAAATTACTAAAAGTGTATATGTACGTACTCCAGCCCATATGGCTGTACACATTGTCTCTGTATATGACGGTAATGAGATTTTAAAATTTTAATTAAACTTTACAACCGCTTTCGTCATTGGTAGAGGGACAGATGAAGGCAGCTTTCAATACCTTCTCAGGCACGGAATATTTAAGGTGTTTCGTCCTTTTGTCCTTTCGTCCTCAACGACCCAACAGTCTGCTATTGTCCACATGCGCGACAATGAACCTTAATTAACATAAATTTAATTTCACTAATTTGGACGAAGGAAAAAAAACTTTTTTGCCGCCGTTTGAGTCAGAGAATAAGACGTCCATGTCAATGTCATTTATGTCCTTTATTCCAAAAGTGGTGGTTTATCAACATTTCTAAGAATCCCTGCCGTTCAATCGCAGAATAATCGCTTTGTTTGGAGAATTCAGATTTTCCGAGAATCAGATACATAAGGGGAGAGAGGAAAACCTCGAGTAGCTCAGGAATATCTAATTACTTGGCATGAAGTGTCGTTCCTGTAAGTCGATTAGGCTTATAGGATGCTTGTCTTCTGTTGTTCAGTAGAATCCAATTAAGCAAGTGGAAATTGGAAATTGAGAAAGTCAAAAACGTTGTCATCTGTAGCTCTTTTGAAAAAATGTATTTCAAGGAACAACTACTCGTTGTTCGATTCAACGAATCGACATCCCGTGGCATATTCAATGATATCGATTTTAGGGACCATTCTTGTGCTCTATTGTTCTAGGTAAACGCACGTGGAATTCCCAACTCATGATGTTCAGGTAAGTATAGATTTCTGAAAACAGAGATTGGAACACCATGTTGCTTCGATCCAATATGGTTGAATACACATGGCATCCTTTTCAGTTTTTTCTATTGTATCTATGTACATATTACCATACCATTGTGTAAAAAGTTATCGAACAGCAGAGGTTTGCGATGCACACCACGATGTTAAATCAAACTGCGTACTACTGACGTCTAGGACAAGCAAAATCCGCATGTACATAGTTACAATGAAAACTCCAGATGCATCTCATCTGAGTTCATAAAAATGCAAACGAGACGAGGCATTCTTGTATAAATTAAATGTAATGACCTCGCCATCATTTCCATCTCTACGCACGTAGTCTAATGGTTTTCATGTAAATTGTCGAAGCCAGCAAGGGCAGTCAAACGTTCCCTATAAGGAGATGATGAATGACAAGCTGCAGACAAGCAGAAGAAAAGGAAACTCTCGGTAGTGTTTGTGCATAAAATGCTCACTCCCTCACTGTTCTGTTTTAATTCCATTCAAGTAGCATTTCCTTTCATATCTTCTTCCTCTTCTGCGCTACAGTTCATGGCGAACCTGGCCCTTCTTTAAAAAACCTCTCCAACTGGCACGGTCTTTCGCCAGCAGTCTCCAGTGCCGCACGCCTAGTTGGTTGAGGTCCTCTTCTATTTGCGTGCACCACCTTAAATTTAGACGTATTCGACCGCGTCACCCGGAGCCGGAGTCGGAGTTGGAGCCCGGAACGCCGTCTTAGGCGTTGGATCCGCAAACGCCGTGCTACGTACATGTCGCTTTACAACCCGTACATTATTAAGTCTTCTCCTCCACTCCCTATCTATGCAGATCGGGCCGAAGATCGTACGCAGAATGTTTCTCTCAAACGACGAAGGGCCATCCGCTTTCGATAAGGTTTAAGTTGCTGTGCCATAAAGCAGGACTGAGATTTTTTTTTTTTTGTTTTTTGTTGAAGGCTTCTGCTATCCGCTGGAGCACTCAGACGCTAACACTGGTCCATTGTACTCCAGACGGATACCTTACATTACTGTATTTTCCTCGTTTTCCGGAGAAAAATTTGAAGGAGCCTCAGTGATGTAGAGCTAAGGAATTCGGCACACACCACATCGGCTCCAAGGATGCGCCACCGTGCGCGAGCAAAGGCGGGACAACAGGAAATGCTCTGCAGTGTCATCCTCCTCCTCGCAACATGCAGCACAGGTAGGCGTCTCACTGATGCCAAGCACGTAGAGATGCTTGGCAAAATTGTTATGGCCCGTGATAGCTCCCTCAAGCCTTCTGCAGTCGATTCTTCTTAAAGACAGGAGGAATGCTGCAGATTTTTTGCAGACATCAAGGCATATGCGCTTAGTCATCCTGCAACATGGACAATCTCTCCATCTACGGTTGTGTGTATTAAATACAGAATCGTTAATCCAGGAATTTACGGTGCACGCAGGTAGACTTAGAGCGGGTTTAGGTTCTGAGAAGATCTCCTCTGAACCCATTCTGGCGAGTTCATCAGAAATCTCATTTTGGTGAGATCCCAGAGTGGCCTGGAACCAATACAAGAGAGACTTGAGTTCAAGCACTAATTTGGAGCTAGTTAAGGGGTTACACACAGCTTTTAGTGCAGCTTGGCTGTCACTACAGACGCATATACTTTCCCCCTTCCACCTGTGCTTCACAACATAGTGCATGGTCATTAGGATTGCGTATATCTCTGATTGGAAGACAGACGCATACTTTCCTAACGAGAAGTGCAGTCGGATGTTTTCGCGCTCAAAGAAGACTCCAGCACCGGACCCCCGCCCAGACCTGGAGCCATCCGTAAAAAATGCGAAGACTATTCCTTCCAGGTTCAGTATCCAGCCAGAGCCAATCCTGACGAAATGGAAACTCGACTTGGAAATTACGACGCAATAGGATAACGGGCGTCAGTGCGTCAGACGGCATGTCCGTGAGACAGGGGTCGCAGGACAATTCTTGCGCAAGCACACCGTTATTCCTATGCAAGTTGTACCAAAAGCCATTTCTCTTCAGACGAGACATGGCTTTCAGAGCACACCCTCTGATAAATACATATATCAAGAGGTGGAAGGTTCATTATAACATCTAGAGCAGCGCACGGTGTGCTAGGGAAGGCCCCCGTGCAGCTGAGACAAATCGTTCTTTGGAATTTGGTGAAAGAGGCTACGACGTGTTTGCGTTTTAGTCTGTTCCACCAGACAACCGATGCATATGAGATTATAGGTCTTATCATTGCCGTGTAGATCCAGAGGACCTTTGCCGGCGATAAACCCCATGTTTTGCCAAAAGCTACTTTGCTTTACCAGAAAGCTGACAACGCTTTGGTGGTTTTTGCCTTAACATGCTTTGACTAGAGAAACTAGCTATCTAAGATGACTCCTAGATACTTAGCCTCCTTGGATATCGGGATGGAAGTAGCTTTTAGTACCAGCTGAGTCATGTCAGTATTTTTTCTCCTCGTAAAGAGAACGACATCGGTCTTAAGAGAATTGACTGACAGCCCATTTCTGGTACACCAATCATCGATCACATTTAGCGCCGCCTGTGCTTTGAGACGGACAACCAACCCCGAAGCAGCAGAGGACGGCCGCACTTAAGATGGCGCACACAGGTCGAAGGGGACCTCAGCCAACTGGGTGTGCGGCAATGGAAAAGGCTAGCAAAATATCGTGCTAGTTGGAGGGGACTGTAGCGCCTATTAAGAAGAAGAAGATGAACCGCTGGCAGAGAATCAAATTACTCCCTCTGGAAAGCTATTAAGGGCATTGAAAAGCCTAAACTGAAACCACCACCAATAAGGAAAAATCGAAATGAGCAAAGAACGATGAAAAAAGGCTGAAGTTTTTGCTGAATATCTTGCTGAAAGCTTCAAGCCATTAGGAGGACAACCACTACCTGATGCTAGCAACACTCTGGAAATTGCCATAGAATACAGAATGACGAAAGCTATGCTTTCCGAACTGGAAAATATTGTTGCCGACACGAACCGACGGTTAAGTTAGATATTCGCTGTCAAAGTTTGGGATACTCTCTTGCAGCTAAAAGGGAAATTATGGTAACTTTCAGCGGCATGCTGCCGACGGTTAAGTTAGATATTCGCTGTCAAAGTTTGGGATACTCTCTTGCAGCTAAAAGGGAAATTATGGTAACTTTCAGCGGCATGCTGCTGAATGTCAATGCCAGAGCACGGAGCATTCTAGAGACTTCTGAAGGGGGACTTCTCACGGCGAACATGCGAGAAAGTGGACCGAGGGCTATATAAGCGGGAACACTCGCCCTCGGAGGCATTCAGTATTCGGGATTCAGCAACCAGTAATCAGTCGGTATTCAGTGTGAAAGTAATCAAGCCGCCTAGTGAGTTGTAGAGACAAAGTGTGTAATAAAGGTGTGTGTAAGCAATAAAGTGTAAAGTGTGTAAGGGCTTACAATAAAGGTGAAGCGCCCAAATAATAGATCTGAGCTAATAATGTGTGTGTATTGAAAAAAAAAGTAGACGGTTGTAGGTTATCACAATCCATTGATGGAACCCTATTCTGAACGATTTAATCTTCGTAACAATATCATAAAGTCCCTCAAGTCAAATAAAGAACCAGGCTTCGACTTAATTACAGGAGGTATCCTTAAAAATTTGACGAGAAATGCTCGCTCAAACTTTTATATCTTGTTTATGCAGAGTTTACGTTAGATGTACCGACCCAAGGAAAGGTCGCCGAAGTTATTATGGTTCTAAGGCCCGGAAAGCCACCGACGGATAAAAAATCTTACTGCCGAATATCGTTGCTGCCGATCATTTCGAAAGTCGTCGAAGGGATCATGGATAACCAATCGCTTAAAGCCAATTGTCGAAGAGAAGCGTCTTTTGCCGGATCCCTAGTTTGGTTTCAGAAGCAAGCATTACACTTTAGACCAAGTGCATCGAAAAACCGATGTGGACGAAAAAGCACTGGAACATAAGGTAGTGTGCTTGAGTGTATTTCCCGACGCCTCCCAAGAATTTGATGAGGTCAATATTGTCTTCATCCCCAAGATGAGAAAGCCAAGTGAGCAACCTAAATCCTATCGCCCTATCATATCAGCCACATGCGGAGAGGTCTCAGTGACAGTATCGACGGCTAGAGGATGTCCACAAGGAGGAGTCCTTTCACCACTGCTGTGGTCGATAGTCACCGATGACCTACTACGCAAGCTAACCACTCGGGGCTACGAGGTCATCGGATACGCCGATGACCTAGTGGTTATTGCCTCAGTCCATCTCTACTGGTGTGGCAGAGAGGGTTTATCGAATAACCCAAATAAGACAATCTTAGTCCCGTTTACAAAAAGGAGAAAGGTACAGCCCTGCTCAATCTTTCTAAATGGCACATACATAGGATTTTCAGAGGAACTAAAGTTTCTAGGTATTGACCTAGACCGCAGACTCAACTGGAAATCCAATATGAAAACTAAACTAAGCGACTAAGGCCATGTGGGCCTGTCGACGCACTTACCGTAAAACCTGGGGACTTAAACCTAAGATAGTCCACTGGTTATACACCGCGATAGTAAACCTATCGCCCCCTGCGGGTCCACTGTATGGTGGACGAAAGTTGAGCAAAAAACTACAACTGTTAAGCTTCAAGGCCTTCAGAGACTATTGTGACTCGGCATTACAGGCGCTAGCCAACCTGCCCCACGGCAGCCCAAGGAGCACTCATTGGACTCACTCCACTGCACCTTTTTACCACAAAGGTGGCATTATGCATGCAATTAGAATTCTCTGTTCGGGAACAAATATGCCATGTAGACCCGAGGGTCACATGTCCATATTACAACACCTTCCCGAGTTGGATATGATTACCACGGTCTCGGACGCATTGCCACACACCTTCACTTTTGACAAGAGATTTAACTTATTGATCCCATATCGCTCACCATGGGAAAACAGTGATCACTTGCTCAATGTCAAAGACAATGTGGTATACGGATGACTCCAAGATGGCTTCTGGCGTTGGCGCCGGCATCTTTGGACCGAATCGCAAGATCTCGAAGGCCCTTGGAACGAGTCCCAGCATCTTTCAAGCAGAGTTGCATGCCATCCTAACATGCGTCAATCTAAGTCTTGAGTTTAGCATAAGAGGAATACCCATCAACATACTCTTTGACGGCCAAGCAGCGCTTAAAGCGTTAAGTTCGTACAGCACGAACTCAAAAACCGCCAAGGAATGCCGTGATGCCCTACAAAACCTCGCCAAAAGAAATAATGTCAAGCTTTGGTGTGTGCCAGGGAACAAAGGTATTAAGAGCCAGGAAAGGTTCCAGCGAAAAATACATAGGTCCTGGACCTTTTTGCGGCACTCCCAAGTCTAGGATCAGCTTCTTCTTAGACAAGTGGGAAAAATCGCAACACCTATTCTTTTGGAAAAGCGTTTAGGGACTTCGCCAATCGAAACGATTCATACGGCCCCTGAACGAACACTCTATTAACATACCCAAATTTAGTAGAGTAGATATCAGAAGACTAATCAGCCGGACACTGCGGTCTGAGATGTCATCTCAATTAAATTAACCTCTCGTCTGAAACTGAGTGTCGACCCTGTCTCCAGGAGAGGGCGGAGCACATAGTGTCTGAGTGTGCTACTCTCTACCATCTTAGGAAGCGTATCCTTCTCACCGAAGTTATGACTCCTGAGGGGATTACCTCGGCTCCTACGAGAAGAATTCTTAACTTCATTATGCAAGTGGAGAAGCCCCTAGGCTAATCGGCTAGCAGGCGCAATATATCTGCAAAGGTCGCAGTGCCATATGCTAATTAATAGCACTAGCCCCACTTTAAAAATACAAAAGCCTTTGATAAAGGGTGGCACGAAGGTATGGGACATAAACTGAGACAATTCTTCTCCGAACAACTATCGAACGTTCTGGAAAACTACTCGTCTAATAAAGTCTTTCGTGGTAAATACGGGGGCGAACACTCAAATTTTAGAGCGATTACGGTTGGCGTTCCACAGGGAAGCGTACTTGGTCCGCTGCTTTACCTGTTGTATAAGAGGGACATCCACCAGACGGATGGTACTATGCTGGCCACATTCGCGGTTGATACTGCAAGTTTTGCCACAGGAAAATCAGTCGAAGAATCAACGACTAAACTGACTAGACAAAGACTTGGTGGATCGCACTTAACAAAACCAAATCTTTTCACTGTTCTCACAACTGACCTAGATCGACGGATGATGTTTTTATAAGTCAAATCTAACACTACTATGAGCACGCCTTGTCGGTCCTCATAGTGTCTTTTGAAGATTTTCACCAAGCCTCGCAACAAAAACTAAAATAAAAAATCTGTCAAGGAAGTGGCCTCATATATCAGACTCTAACAGACGCCTTTGGAGTCTAGTCATTCCATGATGTCGAAACCCTTGTTGCATGAATTTTTAAGATAGCAATCATCTCTTCAATCAACCGGAAGAAACAGAGAGATGAAGAAAAATCCTTGAACATCATTTGGTCGAGTAGTCAGGCAACGTGTACAAAAAGCCCATAAAGCCCGTAGGGATATGAGCAGGAGCAAAGGAGAACAATGAATTTCTAATATGACGCGGATCTCAGGGAACACCAAACGTAACCGATAAAATTCCTTAAGGGTACGAAGAATACAAGAAAATTGCACGCCCATTAGTCAATATAATAGTAATGAGATTCGCGTTGCCTAAAGCTACTGCTGTGGAAGTAAACAAGGTCATCATCGCGATTGAGTTCCAAGCATTGTTTAAAGCTTATAAGATGACTACCAGACCAAAAATCATTCAAGTCAATTGAAGTAGATGGTCTCAGATCACCAACTTCGCAACAGCACGTACTCGGAAACACCGAATTAATGTCTATTATTGTCGATTATTAGAGATTAGGAAAGAGGTACTTGACTTAACAGTCTCTAGCCCCTTTGTTTGAAGTATAATTTGTAACTGGCACGTCTCCAATGAGGCCTCACTACCTGATTGCTCTTTGATCTGTGGTGTAGTTAGGGAAGCTGAGCTTAGATATCAACCCAAACGAACAAACTGGACTCTGTGTCAAGCTCAACTTGCCACTAAAGAAGATATGCTCCTTAAGGCGATTGCATCGACAGATGATATCGAAAAAGCGACTTATCAACTCAACGAAGCACTTACCTCCTCTTTTAGAGTCAGCTGTACACACAGAACAAGTACACAGAAGCGGTGTGTACCGTGGTGGAATGCACAGCTGGAATCTCTAAAGAAGCAGGTGAGATCTCTGTTTGACAGAACCAAACGAACGAATAGTTCGACTGATTATAGATCTGCTCTAACGAAATACAACCTCGAACTGAGGACATCCAAGAGATTATCTTGGAAAAAAACATTGCGAGAACATAGACTCGCTACCAACTGAGACCTGACACCATAAAGCGCTATTCCAAGAGCACACAGATGGCATCGGGCTGCTTCGTAAGTCAGACGGTACCTTTACTGTCAATCGCAGGGAAACCCTGGAGACCTTGCTTGAGGTGGATTTCCCGGGCTCTACTCCACAGCTGATGCCTTTTGACGAGCGTCATAAATAACATCAACAATAGAACGAACAGTCTCTCTGGTAGACTTTTCAGCTCCGATAGAGTTAAATGGGCAATTGGTTCATTCAAACCCTATAAGGCTCCAGGTAAAGACAGTGTCTTTCATGCTATTCTCCAGAAAGGCCCAACATTATTCTATTACCGATGATAGTTCTTTTTGGTCCTGTTTCAACTCTGGAGAGAAGTCAACCATGTCTTTTTCCCCATGGGGCTTTTGACGATTTTGCCTATGACTCGATCACCACTTCACTATCCTACAGAGGTGTAGACTATCCCACTAATCACTGAATTAGGGCGATGCTGCTGATGACAGTATCAGCAGCTAAAGGGTATCTACAAGGAGAAGTCCTTTCACATTAAAAACAAACTTACAAAGGTGACTAAGGCCTTTTGGGCCTGTCGACCCACGCACGGTAAAACCTAGGGATTGAAACCTAAGGTAATCCACTGTCTATATCCCGCGACAGTAAGATCTATCATCACTTATGCGTCCTCGGTATCGTAGACATAAGTTGAGCAAAAGATGATAATCGTTAAACCTCAACGCCTTCAGAGACTAGCGTGTCTCGGCATTACAAGCGCTATGCCAACCTGCCCCACGAGAGCTCAAGAGGCACTAAGTCGACTTAATCCACTGCTGCTTTTTATTAAGCAGGTTGCATCAGGTAGTGCAATCGGAATTCTTCGCTCGGGAACAGGCCTGCCATGTAGGCCTATGGGTCACATGTCCATCATGCAACATCTCTCTGAGCTGGATATGATTACCACGGTCTCGGAAGCGTTACCACACACCTTTACTTTTGACAAGAGATTTAAGATATTGCTCCCAAACCGCACAGCTTGGGAAACAACTGACCCCTTGCTCAGCGTGGAAGGCCTAAGTGGTACACTAGTGGCTCCAAGATAGTCTCTGGCATTGGCGCCGCCATCTTTGGATCAAATCGGACGATTTCGAAGGCCCCAGAAATGTGACACGGAATCGAATCCCAACAACAGCCATGTTGACATGTTTTCACGGTGCTTCTCTTCATGAAAAGCTTCCGAAACTCCCTTTCACTTATGGGGAAATAAAATCAAACACAATATGGATGATTGAGAAAAGCTCGCCTTTGGTCCTTCGTGGACTGTAACGCCAACATACATCCAGGAATGAGTCTTAGTATTTTCCAAGCTGAATTATATGCCATCCTAACTTGCGTCAATCTAAACTTACAGACTGACATAAGAGGAGTAACCATCAATATACTCTCTGATAGCCACGCAGCACTTAAAGAGCTGAGTTCTTATAGCCATGCCATGATGCCCTACAAGTTCTTGCCAAAAGAAATATGGTCAAACGGCATGAAACTGCCGATCAACTCGCAAGGAAAGATTCCAGCAAAGGGCACGTAGGTGCTGAACCTTTCTGCGGCATTCTCAAGTCTATTATTAACTTTTTCCTAGACAAGTGGGAAAAATCGCAACATATGTCCTTCTGGAACAGCGTTTAAGGACTTCGCCAATCAAAAAGAATTATACGGCCTCTGAAACTTAACAGAGTAGGTATCAGAAGACTGGTTAGCTACTTTCCGGGACACTATGGTCTGTGATATCATCTCAACAAGATTAACTTCTCGTCTGAAACTGAGTGCCGACTCTGTTTTTGTCTTTGACATCATAGGAAGCGCATCCTTCTCAGTGAAATTATCTTACTTACTTACTTACTTACTTATCAGGCCAGCGATCCATGGAGGATCTGAGCCTGAGCTATAGCTGCCTTCCATCCTTGACGGTCCCGGGCACGCTGCTTCCAGTTGTCAAGACCAAGATGTCTTACATCCGCGATTACTTGGTCTTTATACGGTGGTTCGGTCTTCCTCTTCTTCTCGAACCAGGAGGCTCGGAGTCGAAGACCCTCTTAGCTGTAGCGTTGATGTCCATGCGCTCGATGTGGCCGAGCCAGTGTAGTCGACGGATCCTTGCCTTCCGGACTACATCCACATTTTGGTACAGCTCGTAGAGTTCACGGTTGTGTCTTCTTCTCCATTCACCTTCCTCACAGACAGGACCAAATATCCGGCGCAGAATTTTTCTTTCGAAAGAACCCGCTGTCCTGCTTATCGTCCAGCTTTCGGCTCCGTACAGCAAGACTGGCAGAATGAGCGTTTTGTAAAGCATGACTTTGGTCTTTCGGGTGAGGAGTTTTGACCCCAGTTGTTTGGACAAGCCGAAGTAGCAACGGTTGCCAAGGGCGATTCTATGCCGGATCTCCACTGTGGTGTCATTTGTGGAATTTACGTTTGCCCCGAGGTAGACAAACTCCTTAACTACCTCGAAATTGTAGCTGTCAATTGTTATATTTTGTCCCAGGTGGTGAGCGACGGATTGGTTTTTGCTTGACAGCATGTATTTCGTTTTGTCCTCATTGATCTTAAGACCAACTCGTTTCGCCTGTTCTTCAATCGCCGTGAATGCTTCCACAATGCCACGGCGAGAACACGCGATGATATCATCCGCGTATCCTAGCAGCTGGAAGGACTTGTAAAAGATAGTGCCTTCCCTGTTGACGCCTGCCCGTCGCACCAGGTTGAAGAAGACACATGACAGCGCATCTCCTTGCAAAAATCTGGTGCATGTTTCGAATGGTTCCGAGGTCCTGGAACCGAGTTGCACGGTGCATCGCGTGTTTTTTAGCGTGGCGCGACACAACTGGATCAGTTTTACCGGGATCCCGAATTCGGCCATCGCCCCAAACAGTGCTTCACGATGAATGCTGTCGTATGCGGCTTTGAAATCGATGAAAAGATGGTGTGTATCGATTCGACAAGGGCACCCTGGCTCTTCGAAACTGCGAGGGTAATCTTGTCACCGACCCGCAGGGAATAGTGGATGTATTTAAGCAGCACTTCCAGCAGCTGCTTAACGAGCATGACCAAGAGAGAGTGGTAGGGACCGAGGAAATCCCAACTCCAGCCGCTGAAGTAGTCCTCCCACCCAGCATCGAAGAAGTCGGCACAGCTATTCAGAAGCTGAAAAACAACAAGGCCGCAGGCTCAGATGGCTTGCCATCAAAGCTCTTCAAGGCTGGTGGCGATGTTCTGGTAGGGAGCATGCACCAGATCATCTGCAGAATTTGGGAAGATGAAAGCATGCCCGACGACTGGAATACCAGCTCTATATGCCCCATCCACAAAAAAGGCGATCGTACCTCTCGCAAGAACTATAGAGGTATATCTCTGCTCAATGTCGCATACAAAATCCTGTCCAACGTATTGCGTGAACGTCTAAAGCCATTTTGCACCGCACTAATCGGCAGCTACCAGTGCGGCTTCCGGCCCGGCAAATCAACTATAGACCAAATTTTCACACTTCGACAAATCCTGGAAAAGACCAACGAGTTTCAAATCAGTGAAATTATCTACGTACAATAAATCTACGAATAAAGGTCGCAGTGCCTCATGCTATTTGTTAGCACTTATTAAACAAAAAAAAAACTTGTCGATTAGGGCTATCTCAAAACAGATAACAGCTAACGTCACAAAAATGGGCCATCCATTCCATCCATGGCGTATACTCGGTGTTGTGATGCCCTGTCCAAAGAGGGCGCTTAGCCACAATTCCTATTTATAACAACGTTATCGCCACTATCTGTAAGCCGAAACTTAGGATATAAAGTTAACGTTGATTACCACTAACTAAGGCCAATATTGGAAGGTTGCACCTGGGTGCAAATGCGTTATATTATGTTGGGTTCGATTTTAATGGTATCACTAGCTCCATACAGATGGTCGATTGTCAGACACGTAAGACCTACATTCCTTTCAGGGACATCTACTAACGCACCAAAGGATCTAATCACATCTCCTATTACATAAAGGTCAATTTCACTCTTTCCCTCGACGAAATTGCTCCGAAATTGTTAAAGCACTTGACTACACTATTCGCTCTACGAATCACTCAAGCCACAGTCGTGCTCGTATGCCAAAAATACTTACTGTCAGTAAATGACAGACATTTAGAGTGCTAAACAGCCAGAACCCATAGTAAAATTAGATTGACGAATGCGGCAGAATGTTTATTTGTCTATTTCCATCCAAATTCTACTAATTGCCTTTTTTGTGGCCACACCGCTGTGGATATTCACTTGGGATAGTGCATCACGAATGCGTTTTATAGCTGCTTATGACCAAAATAGCATTTAGACGAATGTGTTTGGTTCGTGACCAAATGATGAGGAGCTAAAGCACGGTTCCTGGACACAAGATTCATGACACGCAACTATACAAATTTGCATGCGATTAACTCGTTTGATATTAAGTTTTAGTATGGGTCTAACGACCGTAATGTAGAGCCATTGGGTGACCTCGGTGTTGAATCCCCATTTTTTCCCTAGGGCTTTCTCTCGGTTGTGTTGCTCTTCCAGGTTAATTTCCTATCTAGTATAATGCCAAGGTATTTGGCACTGGAGGAATAGGTTAACCTGGTACCAAGCAAAGTGACTGGGCAATATTCCGGAATTGTGTGCTTTTTGGTGAATAGCACGAGCTCCGTTTTCTTGGGATTTACCCTGAGCCCATTGCTATGCGCCCATTTGCAAAGAATTGAGAATGCCGTTTGCATGCGGTCATTCAGTGTGGATAGGTATTTGCCTGCGATTGAAATGGCAACGTCTGAAGTAGATAGTCCCTCTTGTATTGGCCAGGGAATCCAGCACGACCTTTTTAAGCATGATATTGAAAAAGTCACATGACAGTGCGTCGTTCTGTCGAAATCCTTTTTTGATATCGAAGGTCTCGGTTAACTCCTTACCGAGCTTAATGGAGCAGCGGGATGATCCATTGCCATATTTGGTGAATATTTGGTCTAGGAACTTATCAAACTGTCCACGAACGGTTTCGGGGGTGGCCGTGGTGCTGTGGTTAACATCATCGGCCGTCGAGCGGAAGGTTTATAGTTCAAATTCGTTTCATAGCCAAGAAAAAGCAATTCCTATACGGATAAAAGTATGCAACACAGTTGTGAATGGTAAGTGACCAAACGTACTGCTGCAGGCATAACACTCACAGTAAATGTATGTATGTATGTTGGCGTTACAGTCCATGAAGGACCTGAGCCGAGCTTCTCCCACAGTATATGGTCAATTGAAATTCATCCTCTGCGTATGCAATACTAACACCAAACGTGCATGAACGAATTACTGAGAATTATAACCAACGCGAAATTTGGTCGGCTCTCGTCCTATGTCGGACAAGCCACCCCTGAGAGCAGTCAACGAACATCTATGACCCAAAAACCACTGCACTCCGTTTAGGCTGTGTGTCAAAACATCAACCTGGGCGAAGAGCTGGAAGAGCCACGTTACGTGGAAAACATTCGATGAAAATGACTCAAATTGTCCGCCCTTAAGAGGGCGAAAGACAAGAACTAAGAAATGAAAACCCTAGATAAAAAGATGAACTTCTTCTTCGGACTGAAGACACACAACACGGAACTCTTATCTGTGGGAGGTACATTTTAACTTTACGATCGCTGCACGGGCAAGAGTACGACAGTGTCTGCCACCCACTCCAGGTCCAATAACGAACTATATTACATGCACTTTGTCGTACCACATGGATACGCATGTACATACATACATACTTACAAGACTTGTATATTCAAAGTAAACTGGGACAACTCGGATACATTTAGAGCGACATTCACACCATACTGGCTACACTGTAACCGACTATCTTCATAGCTATACCGTCAAGTTACTGCGTTTTGTTGGCGAACAAAAGCTTTTATCACACGTTCGTTTCATTCGTTTTCCGGAGTGTTTAACTTAAGTGGATTGTTATTCATGAGAAGGAATTAATATTGATTTTATACGACAACGACAGCGGCCCTACACAGAGACGAATTCACGCACAAAAGGTACATTTAAGAGGTATAGTCGTACGTTAACTGCCGCCGGCTGATACATATGTACATATGGTGACAAATGGCTTGAACATGGACATTTCAAAAAATGGGAACACGAACTGAACAAATCTGGCGAGTAGATACCTACATATAACAGAGCCAGAAGTGAAAATACGATTGGGTCTTTCCTGGATCGACACAAGCACGACGGAATGCTAAAAATAAATCAAAGACAGTGCGTTCTGCACGTTGCTGCTGCCTTATGCTCTCCTACTCGGGGGGGAAAAAAAATCACAAATGGTGAACGGGTGAACCACAAAACCACTAAATCACTGAATCACTGAATCCATATACAATACTCAGGCTACTCGTAGCTATTACTCTCCATTGGCCCATTAAGGAACACAACAAGATTAATTTGATTACTCGCGATTACACACCAAGTATCTTGTGTTCCTGGATAGCACAACGGTTTTCTTGTTAGCATACCATGAAATGAAGCAACACCAATTCCAGATATTGTATGTACATGAACGCAATCGCTATTTCTTCATCTCGAATCACCTGTTCACAAGCCAACTATCCGAATAAAAATATACCAAACGCACACACGCAGATTGTAGATACAAATTGTAGAATGTTTTCGCGTAGAAAATCTTGCCCAACTCGACTCGGTGCGACGACGATAATGTACCGCCGAATTGGCTGCCGGAAAGATGACTGAGAAAATGTGTGTACTTTCCGGAACACACTTGCGCCGCTCAGTGCATTATCCTATTTTACAGTTGACGTGAGAATTTACTACACACTTTCACCACACTCTGTCGATGGACTACACCACTCATTCGGGAGTGAACGCGAAGCACGCGACTGAGTGGATGTGGAGAGCCGAAAAAAAGCTTTAGCGGGTCAACAGGAGCTTGGGTGGTATATGAGCAGTGTATCCGTGCAGTATTCAATGCAGTCTCTTAGTAGAGATACATTTTCTCTTATTTCCTGACAGCTACCACTTGTACATTTAGAATGCGCAATATTTTCTATTTTCAATGGAGCGTCTATCCAATGACTATCATTCCGTGAGTGGTTGAGTATCCCACTAGCGGTTGTATGGATTCCAGTAGAAATGGAATGATACCGTCAGAGAGGACAAGTATGAAGAATGAAGCGGTTCCTGCCGACAAATGGAGAGATTTATGGATAGGTAGAATGTAGTCTGATGGAATCAACCGTCCGTAGGAGCAATTTAATTTTGCTCATAAAACAAATTTGTTTTTGCATGAAATCTGAATCCGCCCTCAGGACTTTGAATAGGGGGGACGTTAGCACACCTCTTTGCTTATAAAACGGCAGGGGTTTTTTTTTTTTTTTTTTTTGTAATAGGAAAGCATAGCCTACACAACACCACGTCAGAAAACGGACTAAGGCTAGTGGACTTTATGGCGCGACATCATCTCGTAGTTGCAAGTACACGATTCCTACACCTCAACATCCATAAGGGGGCCTGGCGGTCTTTCGATTAATCGACATTCAATCAAATTGATCACATTGCGATCAACGGCAGACACTCCTCCAACATCGTAGATGTCCAAACCTTTCGAGGAGCCAACATTGACTCGGATCATTAAACTTATTGCAGCCAAGGTACGGATGTGAATTTCTCGGAATCAACGGAGTCGAGTAAGAACACCAACAATTTAACATCGGAAAGTTACAATCGCAGAAGACCGCCAGGACCTTCGCCGAACAAGTCTCCCTGAAGCTCTCTCAAGTCCCGATGCAGTCTATTCAAACCATAGAATTGCAATGGAGTCGTTGTCTGAACGCCTCAGATGTATCTCCTCGGTTTCAAGCCACCACCTTCGAGAAACCCCTGGTTTGATGACGAATGCAGACAGGCCCATGTAGATAAAAAGAATGCATACGCGAGCTCTATGAACAGAAAAGGAGGGAGGAGCATGCGCTTCTGAGAAGAAAAAAGAAGGAGCACGGGAAGCGCGACATCGAGGAGATGGAGAGATGCTATTGCAGGAATGACATTCTAAAGTTTAACCAAAAAGTAAGACGAACATGCCAAGGCTATAAAGCCAGAGCAGAAGCCTGCCGGGATGAGCACGGACACGGCGATGATAGTCAAAATGCCGCCATTAGGAAGAGCGAACCATTCACAATGGGCGAAGACGAAAGAGAATCCCATCCACCCGACCTAGACGATGTTAAGATAGCGATATCAGGAAAATGCACCAACTCATCTGCAAGATATGGTCGGAAGAATGCATACCCGATGAATGGAATCTCAGCATCGTTTGCCCGATCCATAAGGAAGAAGACGCCTATGACTGTGCCAATTACAAAGGGATAAGTCTCCTGAACATTGCCTACAAGATCCTCTCTACCGTACTGTGTATTCGCCTGCAACCGTTCTGCCAGCTGCAAGGTAGCGTATTTTCGCAATCCAAAATACGCTGCTCATGACCTTCCTGACCAATGCGACCAACTTCGCTTTTCTTGGCGCTGAACCACCTCAACCAACAAGCGACTCCAGCCATCACGATCTCTTGCCACCCATATTCAAATCGACTTGACCCATATCTTTTATGTCAAAAAAGGTTTTAGACAGGGCGACACGCTATCGTATGGCTTTTGCAGCATCGTCTTTGAAAGGATCGTGCAAAACTCACTGGTCAATAGGATGGGCACCATCTTTTTCAAGTCCGTACAACTGCTCGCATAAGCCGATGACATTGACATAATTGGACGAACTCAGTGAGATGTCGTTGAGGTCTTTACGAGCATCGAGGCTGAAGCGGCTTAAATGGGACTGATGGTAAATGAGAGCAAGACGAATTATACGCTTTTGTCGAAAAGGGACATGAACCACTGGCGTCTTGGCGAGGGCGCACATATTGGCAAGTATAATTTCGAGGTAGTCCCGGATTTCATGTTCATCTACCTAGGCTCCGCAGTGGCATGCAGCAATGAGATCAGTGCCGAAATCAAACGCAGAATAACACTGGCTAACTGCTGTTTCTTTGGGCTCGGGAGGCAATTGAGAAGCAGAGCCTTCTCTCGGAAAACCAACGTGACCATATACAAAACTGTTATCATCCTGGTCTTGATTAATGGCACAGAGACAAGGATCTTATCGAAAGCGTATGAGGAGGCCCTTGGTCGTGGGGAGTGGAGGAGAAGACTTTATAGTGAATTATACGGGCTGTACAGCGACATGAACGGATCCAACACCTAAGATGGCTGAGTCATGTGGAGTGCATGGAAACCACAGTTCCGGCCCGGAAGGTCTTTGAATCCAACTCTGAGGAGCGACGCGGACGAAGTTAAGGTGGCGCACGCAAGTGGAAGAGGACCTCAGCCAACTAGGCGTGTGGCACAGGAGGCTGCTGGCGAGAGACCGTGCCAGTTGAAGAGGTTTTTTTTAAAGGAGGCCCAGGTTCGCCAAGCAAAAGAAGGAGACGTCAGGCAATCCATATATAGAGCTTGTCACCATCGACACCTTCAGTTAGTGGTAAGCTGGAGACTCGACCTGCTTCGTCATATATATGATAGAACCAAGAACCTTCTTTTGCAGAAGCTATATGACGGAGGAAGATCGGAAGAGTATGAGTACACAATCATACGTGTGCCTATACGTTGGAAAGAGAGACCTGCATTTTTCATTGAGTTAGACTACCATAATGTAGCCCAAGGAGGGTCTTTACAGCTCCTTTACAAGTAATCCTTTAGACCTTGCAGGAGGCTCTTCGAAACTGCGAGGGTAATCTTGTCACCGACCCGCAAGGAATAGTGAATGTATTTAGGCAGCATTTCCAGCAGCTGCTTAACGAGTATGACCAAGAGAGAGTGGTAGGGACCGAGAAAATCCCAACTCCAGCCGCTAAAGTAGTCCTCCTCCCCAGCATCGAAGAAGTTGGCACAGCTATTCAGAAGCTGCAGAACAACATAGCCGCAGGCTCAGATGGCTTGCCATCAGAGCTCTTCACGGCTGGCAGCGATGTTTTAGTAGGGAGCATGCACCAGATCATCTGCAGAATTTGGGAAGATGAAAGCATGCCCGACAACTGGAAACCAGCTCCATTTGCCCCATCCACAAAAAAGGCGATCCTACCACTTACAAGAACTATAGAGGTATATCCCTGCTCAATGTCGCATACAAGATCCTGTCCAGCGTATTGTGTGAACGTCTAAAAGCCATTTTGCACCACACTAATCGGCAGCTACCAGTGCGGCTTCCGGCCCGGCAAATCGACTATAGACCAAATGTTCACACTTCGACAAACCCTGGAAAAGACCAACGAGTTTCGAATCGATACACAATATCTTTTCATCGATTTCAAAGCCGCATATCACAGCATTCATCGTGAAGAACTATGTGGTGTGATGGCCGAATTCGGGATCCCGGGAAAACTGATCCAGTTGTGTCGCGCCACGCTAAAAAATACGCGATGCACCGTGCAACTCGGTTCTAGGACTTCGGAACCTTTTGAAACATGCACAGGATTTCGGCAAGGAGATGCGCTGTCATGTGACTTCTTCAACTTGGTGCTGGAGCAGATAGTGCGACGGGCAGGCGTCAACAGGGAAGGCACTATCTTCTACAATTCCGTCCAGCTGCTAGGATACGCGGATGATATCGACATCATCGCGTGTTCTCGCCGTGACATTGTGGAAGCAGTCACGGCGATTAAAGACGTGTTGGTCTTAAGTTCAATGAGGACAACACGAAGTACATGCTGTCAAGCAAAAACCAATCCGTCGCTCACCACCAGGGACAAAATATAACAATTGACAGCTACAATTTCGAGGTAATTAAGGAGTTTGTCTACCTCGGGGCAAACGTAGATTCCACAAATGACACAACAGTGGAGATCCGGCATAGAATCGCCCTTGGCAACCGCTGCTACTTCGCTTGTCCAAACAACTTGGGTCAAAACTCCTCCCTCGAAAGACCAAAGTCATGTTTTACAAAACGCTCATACTGCCAGTCTTGCTGTATGGAGCCGAAAGCTAGACGATAAGCGGAAATTTCAACTGAAATTTCATCCTCTGCGTATGCAATACTGAAGTGCTCGAACGAATGACTATGGACTACAACCAAGGCAGAATTTGGTTGGCTCTCGTTCTATCTAAGACAACCACCCCAGAAAGTAGTGAACGAACATCAACAGCCCAAACCACTGCACTCCGTTCAGGTTGTGTGTGTATCACATCATAAGAAAATATAAAAAAAATCTGGACCTGCGCGAGCCTAAAAACAAAAAAAGTTCTGCGAATGGAGGAAATGACGTAACCGCGAACTATACGAGCTTTACAAAGATGTGGATGTAGTCCGGAAGGCAAAGATCCGTCGACTACACTGGCTCGGCCACATCGAGCGCATGGACATCAACGCTCCAGCTAAGAGGGTTTTCGACTCTGAGCCTCCCGGTTCGAGAAGAAGAGAAGACGAGGTAATCGCGGATGTAAGACATCTTTTGTCTTGACAACTCGAAGCAACTTGCCCGGGACCGTCAAGGATGGAAGGCAGCTACAGCTCAGGCTCTGATCCTCCATGGATCGCTGGCCTGATAAGTAAGTTACAAGAAATCCTTTAATCAAATTAGATAAAATGGAAGAGTATGATCGCTAGGGTATGGTAAGCGTGGTTCTCCAAAGGTGTTAACAACGCTACAGATGCAAAGAAGTAAATAACAAAAATGTTTATTTAAAGTAGAATTAGGGGTAGAGTAATGAGAAAAGTGCACTGTTTGTCTCCTTCATTAACTTTTAATTACATGTAAACTTCCTTAGAATAAACACATCACCCACGACTCACATTCAGACGGATGTAATTCCCACCTTCGAGAATAATAAATATCCACGCCGCTGTGTTAGTTTGAATTCCGTACCACGGCCCCTTGTGTAAACATTCATTCATCTCGAAAAGGTGTATTTAAAAAACCCAGGGGAAAAGGAATTCTTATTTGCTCATAGGCAGACCAAAAATGAGGCCATCTCAACTGAGAAATATAATTGCTCCCCCACTGACTAGACTGACTAGTAAGATATCACGACGAGACCCCACAGAAATGTCCTCGATCCGAAGGACGTTTCGAAACTATCTAGAAGTACCACTTAAACGAAAATCTCTCAATCACACCCCCGTAAGCTGTCTCTGCTCAGCAACCGACCCGCAGAGGTAAAGAAACATTTACATATTCCCATTCTCCAGTGTTCGTCCGTCCATCTACTTCATTCCAGCATGGAATGGATACGGATGGGGCACGAATAATGTTATGAAATCGCAATGAAGCCATCATGCCGTCCTGCAGTGTGAGGAGGTCATTTTTATTTTGTGTGTTATTGTTTCTCCCCCTTTATCCGTAAGATAAATATGTATCTGAAGGCGAAACAATTGTTTACCTGGCTTTTTGCATTTACCAACGCGACGTATCGTATTTGTTTACTTCAGATTGTTTATTTCGTCAGCGAAGAAGCGTAGAGTAGTGGAAGAATTTGAATCTGAATTTATGGCGAACAGTAGAAATGTCTTCATATGGTTTTGTGTACTGCATTTGAGATACATAGAGAGCATTCATTTAGGCATGGTCTAAGAGCAGTGATTGATTTGTTATCGTTCTAAAAACAGAATTATGGGAAATAGCAGGTTTGGTGGTAACGAAATTGTCCTAGAACAGGTTATATCCCAACAGTTACTACCTACTACTGGGACAAATAAGTCCCACCGTATACTAAATAAGTCAAAACAAAATCTCGATGCAAATAATGTTAATTTTTTTGAATATTCATATTACATTACGTACATACAGTCACTGGCAAAATTATTTACACATTTCAATGCTTGCTACTTGAGCAGCCTTTAAAGCTGCAGAACTTCTAAAATAACAAAAATGTGGTCTAGGTGCGACCCGCAAGGTCACCAGGACTAACTTCCCAGTGGCAAAAATGGAAACCTCCATTACGTTTAATTTTTTTTTTTTCATTTTAAACCCCCGGCGCAAAAAGAGGGGTGTTATGAGTTTGAGGTGTCTGTGTGTCTGTCTGTGGCATCATAACTCCTGAACGAATGGACTTTTTTTTTTTTTTTGAAAGCTAACATGATCGAAATTTGTGAAGATCTGTTTAGGTGTTTCAAGGTCATTAGCTCTTTTTGTTAGCTGCGGTAGGATTCTTAGACGAATAATGGGTAATGTGTCGGTTCTCGTCCGATCATCGCAATTAACCAGCGTCGGGTGCGGTCAGTACTTAGATGGGAAACCACATGGGAACACAGCGTGTTGTTCATTTTGTTTGCCTAGTTTTTAGTTATTTAATTTCTAACAAGAAAACGGGTGGACCGAAAACTTACTCAGTCTTAAGTTGCGTAATTACGCGCGTAACGAACCCAACCTTATGTCAATATGATCTTTGGTTCTCGAGATAATGGAGACGAAAATTCCGATACGCACATACGTACATACACACAATTCGCAAAATCGGTCCCATTACAATAACTTTCGACTGGGAAGTTATTAAATGGTCCATGATTTTTCTCTGTTTCAATCTTTCAATCTTTATTAATTTTTTTAAGCAGTAGACAAAAAACCTTGTCCAATTCCAACAAGTAACTGTTAACAACTCAAGAATGTAAGAGGAAAAATTATTTACAGAGCCATCGAACACTGCCAAAATTATTGACACAAATCCATTTTTTGGGGTCTCGTACCCAAAGGTAAAGCGGGACCCTATTACTAAAACCACGCTGTCCGTCCGTCCGTCTGTCACCAGGCTGTATCTCATGAACCGTGACAGTTAGACTGTTGAAATCTTCATAGATGATGTATTTCTGTTGCTGCTGTAACGACAAATACTAAAAACAGAATAAAATGAATATTTAAAGGGGGCTCCCATACAACAGACATGATTTTCATCCAAAAAATCCCCTTGGTCACATACTGACCTAAGGTTAGTCTCGCACTTGGCCGGTTTTTGATACGGTACTTAATAAGTTGTGGCTCCTCCTTTTGCCGCAATAAACTCTGCAAGGCGTCTGGGCATAGAATCTATGAATCCTTGTACTTGTTCCAGTGGAACTGTGCCCCAAGCTGCAATGAAGTCCTTCCAAGCCTGATCAGCAGTATGTATTTTCTATTACGTTCAGATCAGGACTTTGCAGGGGCAATTTTAAGACTTGCTGGTCTACTTCTGCCAAATACTTTTTAATGCTACAGGCGGCTGTAAGTACCGGCGCATTGTATTGTTGTAGTATAAAATGACTGCCGATAAATGTTGAGTCTTCAACCAGTGTAACATCATTTCAAATATTTAAGTAATCTGGAGCATCTGATATGGAGGCCCACACCACTATCTTACCACCTTACCACCTCTTACCACCTCTGGATTATCTCCTGGGTTGCGTGATGGGTTGTTTTTCCTTAGTTTTGGCACTGGAGTAAAAGTATTTATATCCATAGGTATCATCTAAGGAGTTTTGCCGTTGACAGCCGTCGTGCGCGGACGTACACACGTGTGATAGCCGTAAAAAAAAAAAAAAAAAAAAAAAAAAAAAAAAGCGTGAAAACGGGGAAAACAAAACAAACAAATCAGAAAAACAAACCCGGTTGTGTTGTGCTGCGTGGACTAAAACAAAAACAAAAACCAAAAGAAAAACAAATACAAAAAAAAAAAAATTCAGTGCAGTGCAGTGCAGATAACACGCGTTAATCGGGCAGTCCATCCACCTCCTTCCCTCTTCGGCGGGTGTTGGCACTCATTACGCCAACTGAGTGAGTGCTAATACCACTAACACATAGCGGGTCGTGAGTGTTGATTCTTGTTGGTGAAGCGAAACTTACTACTGTAAGGGCATAACACCTACGGTAGTTCGTTTTTGCATTGCCAACGTCGGATCTTCACTTCACGGCTCTGCTTAGTTGGTGTTGCGTCCGTCAATGTTTTGCGTATTGTACTGATGGGGGAATTCAGTATTCATTCCTCTAACATCCGTGGATTAAGGAAGAATTTCTTTGCCACGTATGCCCATGTCTCTCTCCTCAAACCGGCTGTTTTGGCACTTTGTGAAACACAGGTTGATGAAAAGTCTGATCCTTCGGATTTTAGCCTTCCTGGATATAGCTTAGTGCCATTATTCGTTTCTCACCGCGGTCTCGCCATCTATGTTCGTAGTGATATCGCTTACCAGCTGCTTCCGCAGTATAGCCAAACATCCACCTCGGAATTTCATTTCTTATGGCTAAAATTCACTCTTCGTAAGCACACAATTCACTGCTGTTTTCTTTACAGAAGCCCAAACCTGGACAGAAGTATCACGTTCGACGCGTTTGGTGCACTGTCCGACTCCATTCAAAGAATTGTTTCCCGGTCTCCTCGCACTGAAATCGTTATTGCGGGCGATTTCAATGTTCACAATTCTCAGTGGCTTCGACATTCTGGACAGACAACACCCGAAGGAAGGTATGTCGAAATTTTCGCTGAGTTGAACCAATTAACTCAGCTTGTGAATGAGCCATCCCGTATCCCGGATATTGTCAGTCATACCGCCAATACCCTGGACTTGTTTCTTACCTCTCAACCTGATAAATACACCTTGGATGTATTATCTCCTCTAGGCTGGTCTGATCACTGTGTCATATCAGCTAAATTCCCATACTCACTCCACTCAGTTAAAGAAAAAGCTCCCAAAAGAATAATATGGGAATATAAGAAAGCTAATTGGTGCGGCCTTAACAACTTCTTTCGGAGCTTTAACTGGTCGTTGTACTTCCTCGACAACGACGTGGACACCGCGGCTGATATGTTTACAAACATTATCAACACTGGCATAAGCAATTTTATCCCTGATAGGGTAAAAAGTCTAAAGCCGGTAGATAATGCGTGGTTTGACTGGAGCTGCAAAGAGGTTATCAGGTTGAGAGAGATAAGTTTTCGGAATTATAAGGCAAACACCACTGAGGAAAACCGAAAAAGATATATACAAGACAGAAATGACTGCAACTCCCACATACGACGAGCCGAATTTTTACACGACCAAAAACTGAGGCGTAAAATCCTACAATGTCCCAAGGGTAGCAGAAGTTTTTGGTCTTTCGTTAAAAACGTCAAAAACTCCGTATCGTCGTCTATACCTACGCTCATTCACAATGGCATTCCAGCTGTCAAACCCTTAGACAAAGCTAATCTGCTTGCTGCCCACTTCGCAGCGAACTCGCAGCTCCCCAAATCATCTTTGTCACCGCCTGTTCTAGAGTACGTAAATTCCAGCATGGGACAAATTCATTTCCGTACTCGTGCAGTTGCAAGGGTTCTTAAAGAACTTGACATACTCAAATCCGCTGGTCCAGATGGTATTTCCCCAATAATTCTGAAGAGGTGTTCTTCTACGCTGGCAAAACCACTGCGTAAGCTTTTTCACCTTTCCTACTCTTCTGGGCTCTACCCGAGTAGGTGGAAAACAGCATTTGTCCAGCCCATTCCCAAAAAAGGCGAATCTTCTTCTCTCTCCAATTACCGACCCATTGCACTAACGTCCCTTCTTTCCAAGGTCATGGAAACACTGATAAATCGTCAGTTAATGAAATATCTCGAGTCGCAGAAACTCCTCAATGACCGGCAGTACGGTTTCCGCAGCAACAGATCCACTGGTGATTTGATGGCATATCTCACCGAGAAGTGGAATCATTCGCTCCACCAGGCGGGTGAGAGCAAAGTAGTTGCACTTGATATTTCGAAAGCATTTGACAGAGTCTGGCACGTAGCTCTTTTGTCGAAAATGCGTGCATTCGGGATCGACGACTCTCTTCTTCTATGGATTAGAAGCTACCTTTCGAATCGTTCAATTCAAGTTGTCTTGGACGGATTCAAGTCTGACACTCACTATGTAAATGCTGGTGTTCCCCAGGGCTCCGTTTTGTCTCCGACACTCTTTCTCATTTTTATAAATGATCTCTTGTCTGTTACTTCTAATCCAATTCACTCCTTCGCTGACGACAGTACCCTCAGCTTCTCATATTCGTTCACTTCTTTACGACCCTGCACTTCGGCTGTAAATAGTGAGCGGCAGCGTATGTTAAGCTCATTAAATTCCGACATCGACAGCATCATCCAATGGGGTAAAAACAATAGAGTGGAATTTAATGCTTCTAAAACACAATGCTGTCTTCTGTCGTTAAAGCGTAACACCGACCCATTGCCATTATCCATGAATGGCACTTGTATCTCGGAAGCCGAAAAGCTTTCCATCCTGGGTATGTGCATCAGTGACAACCTTTGTTGGAATGATCACATATTCAGTGTCGCTAAGAATGCCGCGAAATGCCTAGGTTTCCTATACAGATGCAAGAAATTTTTCACACCCTCCGATCTGGCTACAATTTACAAGGCGTTCATTCGTCCTAAATTGGAGTTCAACGCTCATGTCTGGTCTGGTGCATCTAAGACCTCATTGCACCTACTAGATAGATTACAAAAACGCGCGATAAAACTGATAGATGACCCCAGCATTACCAAAACACTAGACTCGCTGGAACATCGCAGGAACGTATCCTGCCTTTCATTGTTTTATCGTTACTTTCATCATAAATGCTCTGATGAAATAGCCAGTTGCATTCCGCCCCTTCATAACTTCTCCCGCGATACACGCCTCTCCCGGAATGCGCATGAATTCACCTTGAAGCCCGTTTTCGGTCGTACTGTCAAATATAGAAATTCTTTCTTTAACCGAACCACACGAATGTGGAACGCGCTACCTCGTTCAGTCTTCCCCCCTCAATACAATATGCAGACATTTAAGACCAATGTCAATAGGCAGCTCCTCTCCCTCTCCCTGTTACCTTCTGCTCGCACAACGTCCGTCGTTATAAGGCCTTAGACTTGAGTGCGCGTACGACTCTAAAAAAAAAAAAAAAAAAAAAAAAGCAGTTTCATCCGTCAAAAGAATGCTTCTCGAAAACTCTGGTGGCTTGGTAATATGCTCTCTAGCAAATTGTAATCTAAGCTGCTTGTGTTTGGGGGTTATACCTATACGGCTTTTTCTGGATGACGTAGGCTTTTATCTTAGTTTCCCTCAGCCTTCGATGCAATGTTCTCTCATTGATCTTGTTTTCCCGATTTTTGTTTAGGCCCGCGAGTGCACCTGAGACACTTTCACATGGGTTTTTTTAAAGGACCGAACAATGTTAGCAATCAAAGCAATTTCCATGAGCTTCGTTTCCAGGAAAATAATCTACAGCCACCATTCGCTGTTTTTGGAAAACTTTTTTTCATCGCTTGCCTGATTTTCGGTCAGGATCGTCAAGTGATGAAAATTGGCCAGACAAATCCCATGTATTTGTTATAAAATTCAATGGCTTCTGGACATGGGACATCGGTGCTATCTCCTTTCTTATTCGTCCTTTTTACAGTGGTAACTGCATTGGTATGTGGTGAACGACTAACAAAGGCCTCGTAAGGGTAGCGTATCCGACATGCGCTGGCCCGTTAAATAGCGAGCAGAAGCCACTGCAGGCGAACATCTAGCATGTCTGTTGGTAAGTCCTATTTGCACCTCCTCGTGGTGCCACCTGGGGATTTCTATTCAAAATCGCGAACAGAAAAGGGCGAACGGCGAGTTTCCTGCGCTGCAAAACAGGGTAAGTGTCGGTTAGGCTATGGCCCGGCAAGCCATACCTGGAAAAAAAACCTACAAGCCAAAAAACCCAAAAAAAGCCTCGGATATAAAGGTCCCTCCACAGACCACGTGCAGCCGAACAACATGCGGAGGCCCTAGACTGTTATAAGGCAGATATTACCACAATGCAGAAAGTGCAATGGGATGGGTGAGAAACTGTGATATCTACTACGGCGACTGCTACAAGGAGAGAAGACAACGCTTATTCGGATGCGGATTTTTTATTAGAGGTAGACTTAGGCAAAAAGTCTTAAGCTTCAGGCATGTAAGCGAATGCCTCATGACAATCCCCATCAAGGCTAAATTCACAAACATCAGCCTAATTTGCGCTCACGCCCCTACCGAGGATAAGGATTACGCTACAAAAGGCGACTTCTACGACCTAGCTGGGAGACTTTAACGCGAAACTGGGCAAGGAAGTCGCTTTTGGTAGGGTCATTGGCAAGCACAGCCTACACAACAACAAATCCGAAAATGGGTTTAGGCTGACAGACTTCGCAGCGGGACGAAATCTTCTAGTTGCTAGCACGCGTTTCCCATATCTCAACATCCACAAAGGGACTTGGCGATATTCAGATCAATCAACCGTCAACCAGATTACCACATTACGTTTGATGGCAGGCACGCATCCGACATTCTGGATGTGTGAACTTTTAGAGAAGTCAACATCGACTCGGAAAACTATCTTGTGGCAGCCAGGTTGCGACTACGAATATGCCTGGCCCAGAAAAATCGAGTAAGGCCAGCGGCATACAACGTCGCAATGCTACAATCGCAAGAGACGGCCAGAGCCTATGAAAATCGCGTCTCCCTCAAGCTCCCGGAAAACCCTCCAACACCTGCTCAGACCGTACAACACCATTGGACCCGTTGTCAACAAGCCTTAGAAAGTGCTGCTTCTGAGGTACTGGGTTTCATACCACCGCGCCACCAACAAGAAACGCATGGAATAGTGTAGGAGGGCACACGTAGCCAAGCAGCAAGCCTATCAGAACGGAAGCCTACAGGGACGAAAATGGATACCTAGTAGTGGATTCACAGTCGGTACAAGGAATCTGGAAAGACTACTTCTGCAGACTGTATAACGACGATGACGAATCAGATCCCGCTGTCAGGCAGAATAACCCCTTCACAGCGGACGATGATAGCAGAGAATTCCGCCCCTCTGACCTGAACGATGTTAGGGATGCTTTATCTAAGCTTAAGTCCAACAAAGCTGCTGGAGTATGCGGACTACCTGCCGAGCTCTTTAAACCAGGTGAAGTTGACCTGGTTGGGAGTACGCACCAGCTCATCTGTAAGATATGGTCAGAGGAATGGAATCTTAGTATCGCTTGCCCGATTCACAAGGAAGGAGACCCCTTTGTCTGCGCCAACTAGAGAGGAATAAGTCTTCTGAACATCGCTTATAAAATCTTCTCTGCTGTACTGTATGAACGCCTGAAACGGTTCGTCAATAAACTGATTGGTCCATATCGGTGTGGTTTCAGGCCCGGGAAGTCCACTATAGACCAATTATTCACACCGCGGCAGATCCTGGAAAAAACAAACGAGTTTCAAATCGACATCCACCACTTGTTTGTCAACTATACTATACTATCGTATAGTTTCCTAGCAGCTGGACGGACTTGTAGAAGATAGTGCCTTCCCTGGTGACGCCTGCCCGTCGCACTATCTGCTCCAGCACCAGGTTGAAGAAGTCACATGACAGCGCATCTCCTTGACGGAATCCGGTGCATGTTTCGAATGGTTCCGGGGTCCTAGAACCGAGTTGCACGGCGCATCGCGTGTTTTTTAGCGTGGCGCGACACAACTGGATCAGTTTTCCCGGGATCCCGAATTCGACCATCGCACAAAACAGTTCTTCACGATGAATGCTGTCGTATGCAGCTCGTTGGTCTTTTCCAGGATTTGTCGAAGGGTGAAAATTTGGTCTATAGTTGATTTGCCGGGCCGGAAGCCGCACTGGTAGCTGCCGATTAGTGCAGTGCAAAATGGTTTTAGACGTTCACACAATACGCTGGACAGGATCTTGTATGCGACATTGAGCAGGGATATACCTCTATAGTTCTTGCAAGAGGTAGGATCGCCTTTTTTGTGGATGGGGCATATAGAGCTGGTATTCCAGTCGTCGGGCATGCTTTCATCTTCCCAAATTCTGCAGATGATCTGGTGCATGCTCCCTACTAGAACATCGCCGCCAGCCTTGAAGAGCTCTGATGGCAAGCCATCTGAGCCTGCCGCCTTGTTGTTCTTCAGCTTCTGAATAGCTGTGCCGACTTCTTCGATGCTGGGTGGGAGGACTACTTCAGCGGCTGGAGTTGGGATTTCCTGGTCACTCTCTCTTGGCCATGCTCGTTAGGCAGCTGCTGGAAATGCTGCTTAAATACATCCACTATTCCCTGCGGGTCGGTGACAAGATAACCCTCGCCGTTTCGAAGAGCCTGGGTGCCATTTTTGAAGCCTCCTGCTAGGCCTTTGGCTTTCTTGTAAAAGGCCCGTGTTTTATATTTATCCCTAGACTCCTCGATATCATTGAGCTGGGAGGCTGCAAAGATTCTTTTCTTTTGTCGCAGTAGTTTTTTCTCCTCCCTTCTTCCGGCTCGGTACTCTTCTTGCGCTGCCCTGGTTTTCCTCTGCAGCGCAACCTCCGGTGTGCTCAGGCGCTCAATGTCGAACCTCCTCCTGATGGGCTTGTGCAGCTTTCTGACATAGGACAGTCGAGCTCTGAATCTTGCTGCTACGAGGAATTGGTCAAAGTCGACATTTGCCCCTCTGAATGTTCGCACATCCAAGATGTTTGACGAGTGCCTTGCGTCAATAAGCACATGGTCGATTTAGTTGGCGGTTCGACCGTCCGGAGATCGCCAGGTTTCTGTGTTGATTCGCTTGCGAGGGAATCCTGTAATACTTATCACCGCATTACGAGCTGTCGCAAAGTCAGCGAGTCGGAAGCCGTTATCTGTTGTTGTATCGTGGAGGCTGTGCTTTCCGATCACTCCTTACCAATTTTGGCGTTGAAGTCCCCGAGCACGATTTTTCCATCGTACTCCGGACAAGCTCCGTTCCGTAGGCGTTGTCCAGGAGGTCATAGAGGTCCTCCTTGATTGGGTCTTCAGCCTCGTCGGTAAGGGCGTGTGCACATATAAGGCTGATGTTATAAAATCTGCCTCTGATGCGGATCACAGCCAGGCGATCACTTATAGGTTTAAAGTCGATGACCTTCGACCTTAACCGCTTTCCCACGACAAATCCGTATCCAAGTAAGTGCAACCTTTTGTGACAGCTGTAATAATTATCGCAATTTTTCTTCCTCATCATACCGTTTCCTATCCATCGTACATATTTCCTGGACCGCAGTAATATCCGCCTTGTACTGCGTGAGGATTCCTTCTAGTTTAGAAGCAGCTCCGGGAGTGTACAGGGTTCTGACATTCCAGGAGCATACTCGCAAATCGTGTTCCTTTTTCGTGCGTTGACGTCGTCGAGTATCCGTCCTTGTATCCGAGGCATCTTGCTCATTCATAACTTTTCTTACTTTCACTCCTCCATCCTGAATAACAAGTCAATTATAGCAGAATACCTAGACCTCACAGAACCCACCACAGTCTTGGAAAAAAACTTTACAACGACCTACCCGGATAGACAAAACTGGACTCGCCAGACTCAACCTCGCAGAAACTGCGTAGACTTCTACACTGACGGGTCTAAAACCAAAGACGGGGTGGATAGTGGGGTATTCTGCAAACAACTTAAGCTGAACAAAGCTCTAAAACTACCAAACCACTGCAGCGTTTTCCAGGCGGAACTGTTGGCTATAAGAGAGGCTTTGTCTTGGCTGAAGTGGAACGTGATATCTACCACGGATATCCGCATTCTCACGGATAACCAAGCAGCCTTAAAGTCGTTGGAGTCCTACGTGTACACATCAAAAACTAGCCTCGACTGTCGCCTATCTCTTAACGAGATGGCTGAACAGTTCAACATACAACTTATCTGGGTACCGGGACACAGCGACATTCCAGGAAACGAAAGAGCCGACAAACTCGCCAAACAAGGAACGACACTACAATCAATCGTGGCTTGTGAGGGTATACCCTTTGCAACCATTAAACACAATCTTATAAATCTCGCCAGGACCGAGACGAACCGGAGATGGACTCAGGGACATACCTGCCTCATCACCAGACAAATCTGGGCCTGGCTCAACAGTCAACGGACTAGGAGTAATATCTCTCTAAAAAGAACTGACATCCACAAAGTCATTGGTGTCATCACTGGACACTGCCTTATTGGCAGTCACGCGCAAAAACTAGATATAACTCTGAATGATTTTTGCAGGAGCTGTCAGGACGAGGAGGAGGTGGAGTCCATTCATCACCTTCTCTGTGCCTGCCCGGCATTCTGCACAATCAGGAAACGATACCTAGGATCTTACTTCCTTAACGATCTGACCGAAGTTCAGCAAGTTGGGATATCTGATCTTCTTAATTTCTTAAGAAGCACTAAATGGTTCCACGAATAGGGGGCAAAACCCCCTCGTAGCTGCACAACGGGCCTTCTTGGCCTATGTGTGTTCTTTTCAATTTCTTTTGGGAAGGCTACGGTCCTACCTACCTACCTTTCACATTACGTTTTTAGTATTTTTTTTTTTTCAATCATTAAAAATGTTGAAGAGTCATACTCGTATAGCTGGGGAGCTACTTACAATGACTTCAACAAGCAGTAACGAGTACTTGTACAAGAGCCGGGTAAATAATACGACAGGCAGTATACCCAATAACACACAAGCATGTACATAAGTAGTACAAGTTTTTCTTCTCTGAAATATGTCGTACTTTACAGGGGCAATTCACCATACAACAAGGCTTCAGCTCAATTGAAACCTATCAAATTCGTCATGTAAAGGGACATGTTGTTTCCACATTTTCTTACCATCAAATACCACCCACAAAACAGAGCTATTACACGGCACCCAATTACCCTATAAATCCACTTCCACTCTACTTTATAAGCAAATTCATTCCTTAACCCATTTGGAACCGGATTCATGTAGCATATCACTCGTTATCGACGGTTGTCATTAATGTGCCCGAACTCGACCGAATGAATTCACTTCCTTCCGCGTGTTCGCGAACCGATTACCATGAACAAGAGTAAACAATTTCATTAGCCATCAATGGGCCCACATACACTCACTTTATTCCCAATGTATCGAAAAGCGAACGAACCGCTGAACATTCTCCAGCAATTCTTCGTAATTTACGGTAATTCACTAGGACATCAACCGTCTCCGCAAGTCGTTGATGATTGAGTTATACATAGTAGGAAAGTATCTATTATCCTTAATCGACTGCAAGCCTGTAGTATCGAACAAAGCTCATTCACCGCCTCTCTTTCGCTCTCTTTGTCTGTCTCTCTTATCGGCAATAGTATCGGGAAGCTTCTCGAGAGTACATCAAGTCGTCACCTCTTTGGGAAGGGGTTCATTACCAATTTGCGCAGCGCAAACAAAGCTGTTGCAATACGGGTTATAAAACAAAGTACCATGGCAACAGAGGCATACACTTCGGGGTATGTTAGATCAATTTGCCTGATTTAGGAATTTCGAAAAGTCGTTTCTATTCAAACACAAATCAATTTGAAGATCATGAGATACAATTTATCAAATCGAGAATGGAGGAGAATATAGCAGCACCTGCGGTATCTGTTGTGCCAAAACTCGTTTACGGTCTTCGGCACGAAGTCGTTGGCAATGTCGTTTTCAATTACAATCAGGAGGTCATCTACCCCGTCGAGGCAGTCCTCGTATTCCATGATGTTGTTACTAATAATCAGCGGTTCCTGAGGTAAGATGGTTACATTTTTGCTTTTTGCTATTTACCACCTAACAATTTGGTACGTTCTTGGGCGCCAGATTGCCGGAAAATACGACTCCGGCAATCATCAACATCAGTGCAAATAAACGTTTACTCGGAGTTGTCGAAATCACCCAAAGAGGGGAGCAATCGTAAGTAACCATCACTCAATGTGGATTCAATTTCAGAATAACTTATCAACTCGTATCCTATCCCTTAAAGCGAAACAAACATATCCATATACGATACAACTACTCTGAAGAAGCGTCGCAATTTCCAACTGCCCCCAGAGCACTTACACAGACAAGTGTCTCAGATATCCTTCGTCTATGACTGTCGAGCGGCTATCGTGCTCACTAAGCCACCCAATCAAATGCTTTTCTATTTTTTTTTCGATAAAACTGGCACCATTGTCACAGGACCTATTCTACAACCGGGACAGCGCGGTACAGCTACTTGTATTGCTGGCAATCCTCAGGATGGTGGTCTAGTGGCCGTCTTTGGTGAAGGCGTCTTGAAGATGATGTCCAAAGACGAAACGACCTTTGCGACAAGTATCAACATTAAAGCTCATCTCTCGGTCAAATGCTTGGCATGGCTTAGTATGGAAATGCTAATGCTCGGTCTCAAGAAGAGCAAACTTGCATTGATCGAAAATGGCGAAATAAAGATCACATTCCGTGCCAGCGAGGAGGACATTATAGATACTTCGAAAGATGCAGAAGCCGCGGATCAGGATGCAACTGAACGGGACGCTGGACTTACTACAACGACGGTGAGCAGTGAGGCTGTAACTTGTATGGTTGCCCAATCAAAGACGATTATATATTCGATTGGAAATGAAGTGTTCTGCTACGAAAAGATAACAAAGTACAAGTACCAGCGTTTGGCAATTATCAAATTACCCATTGGAGCGTATGGGGAAGATTTGTATAAGATCACAAATATGACAGTCAATGCGCAGCAAGATACTATTGTGGTCACTGCAAAACATTCCCAACTGTATGTGGCCGAGTTGAAGGGCTTAGAATTGGGTGACTATCCTAATCTGGTGCAGTTTAGGCCATTTGGCCAGTCTATACACATCGATGAGATAGTCGACTTGGCCGTGTGTTCCTGGAGGACAATAATCATGACCGCATGTGAGTATATTTGTCCGTTAGTATAGATACCTTCTGATATTAACAACATTTTATAGCAAAGGATAAGACCGTCAGAGTTTGGAACTATGAGACAGGCGAGGTTGAGCTCATCAAAAAGTACCAAGTGGATATAACTGCGGCGGAGCTGAATCCAACGGGTCAGTTTGCGGCCATCGGTTTCTCGGATCAATTAAGAATCATGCAGATCTTCATGGATGACCTAAACGTTCGTATATGACGTCGTTTTTACTTGAGAATGTACAAACTTCTCCTTGTAGATCATCAAGACGTATAACTTTCCGCGATGCTCGGTGGTAAAGTACTCATTCCTCGGTCATCTAATGGCTGCTGCTTACTACAACTTTGTATCGATAACCTCTGTGTATTCACTGGAGATCATACGAACCCTAAAGGTCAGTTATATAGGTACCAAGCTCTCGTAAATTGCCTAATTCGTCCATTTCTAAACAGGGCCACAACGGAAATGTACTCAGCTTGGCTTGGTCGAGATGCGACAAATTTCTGATTTCGGGCGGTGCTGAAGGTGCAATATACCAATGGGACGTCGAAACAGGAGATCGTGTACAGGAGATCGTTCAAAAAGGCACCGAATATCGTGCTCTACGCTGTACCGGCGAACCTCTTACCTATTTTTCCGTCACCGGATCTGGATTACTGCGTCAGCTGGCCAACTCAGAAATAATTCGCGAACTCTCGCCAGTGGAAAAAAGACCATTCCTCTATTTAGCCCTAGCCCGGTCGGATCTGATGATGTTCGTCTCCACCGACGCCGGCCATCTCTATAACGTACAATTGCCATTTTTCGAGGCTGGCGGTGGTCTTTTTACAAACAATCGATTCTTTGACAGTGCCGTCACGCGATTGACCTTTTCTCACGATGATACTCTACTCATCACGGCCTCCAAACGTGGCACATTGGTCGTATGGATTTTACAAAATATCGATGGCAAAGTTGCCGCACTTGATAAAGACCTACTAAGAGGACAAGAGGTCCTTATTCCGCGTCAAATCTTGAAAGAGAAACTCGAACAGATCGAGAACCTGCAACTTCGCATCCATCAACAAGCTGCCGAATTTCAGTATCAACAGAGTCAAAATGAGATTTTTGAAAGTCAACAACTGGCCGACATCCACAAGGGCTATTGTACCGCTCTAGAGACCTTAAAATCCCGAAACAATGACCTAGAGCAGCGACATATCGAGGAATTGAACGAGATCACGTTCCGGATAAACGATCTCAAGGCGGAGCAGAAGAAGCAGGTCGCAAACCTAGCCGAACAATTCACCGAACGTATGCTAATGGAGTATCAGAAGTACATCAGCTTCAACCGTAGCGGTAATGAGATTAAGGACAGTTACGAGGAGAAATTGAGAGAATCGGCTGGCTTCCTGCAAGACAGCGTCGAAGCTCTGGAGGTTGACTTCAAAAAACAGCTCGATCAGCGAGATGAACTCATTCGTGACCTGATGCAAGAGATCCAAGACGAAAAGTTCGAATTCAACGAATATTGTCGACAGGTGGCGGCAGAAAACGAGGCCAACATGATGGACACAGTCATCAGATACGAGAACATGCTCAAAGCCCAACAGGACGAGATGGTGAAATGGCGCGGAAGAGACGGTGTCCTGAGGAAAAAATCCGAAACGATGAGCAGAGAAGTCGAACTTGTCATAGAGGACGTAGATCTGCTCCATGAAGAGCATGAAAAGAATCAACGGATTATCAAGCAACTCCTTCGTACAATCGAGGATCTACGAAAGGACGTCACCGATCGTGAGTTCGCCATGAGCGTTAAGGAAAAACGTATTCAGGAAATTCTCCATAAAGAGCAGGAGCTCGAAAAATACAAACAAGTTCTAAGCCATCGTATCACCGAATTGAAAATGCAAATCGAACCACTTGAGTGCCATATAAACGAGAAACGAAAGCAACTCACCGAGATGGAGAGGCGTCTTAACGAGCTGAACAAGAGCAATATTTTGCTGGAGGATCAACAGAAAAAATTATCGGCAAAATACCGACAGACAGTTGCGAATTTGAAGAAAAAACGCCTGTTGAGCAAAAAGTCCAGAGAACTGATCTACACCATATGTACGGACATCTACCACGTGTCCGGGAAGGTGAACGATGAAAGCGCTCTCAAGAATGGCGTTCGACTATTGTTCCAAAGATATGCAAACGATGAGAGCCTAAAGAAGCACATCATGCTGGAGAGTCAAGTTCAGGCTGAGTTTAGTCGTCAGCGGGGTTACATTGAGAGCTCGATACGTGCGTGCAAACGAAGGATGCAAGATAAATCACAGTCCGAATTGTCTGACAATTTGTTGAAGGCAAACCTAAAACTATTGCATGAATACGAGATGAAACGTAAGGAAGTAACAGCCCAGAAGGATAAACTTAAGTTGATAGAGGTCTTAGTAAAGATGTCCTTCAAAAAGGATAAGAAGAGTGTCCGTACGAAAATCGCCAGTACATTGGAGGTAAATTTGATTTGAAATAGTGCATGACTGATGCTTTTTGTATTGCAGTTTATCGGAGAAGCAAGGGCAAAGACGACAGAGATGAAAGCAATTGTCAGGGAAGAGCTCGAAATAGCAGAGAATACAAAGAAAAAGTTGGTGGCGCAGTTGGAAGATTTACTTGCGGAGCAGTCCAAAATTAATTGAAAGAAACCTATTTGCTTCCGAGTTGATTAAATCATTTTTTTCCGAACAAAGCCGTTTGTCTTCTTCTTTAACTATCCGCTTAAGCACACAAGCCATTTCTCTAAGTGTTTTGCATCTCATCAGCCCCCGATCAATCCAATCCAGCAATCAATTATCCGTCCCTTTACAATTTACATCCGCACATAATGGATTAGGACCTTATTCCACCCCTATCCAAGCTGTATTACACGCGATGCATTAGCCCAACACCAAATGCAGCATGTGCACCACATCCATTACTTAATGGACCGGGTGGGAAGGAAGCCAGGAAGGATAACGCTCATCCAAGTAGTCTGTTAATGAATTGACACCTGTTGTCAGCCGCCGCACCGGTACAGAAGTAATTATCAAGGGAAGAGAAGTGATTCCATTACGGCACTTAAGATGAGTATCTTGGCGGTAAAAAGCTATGAAACACTCTATCCTCCTAAAGCGTTGTAAAGGCGGTTACGATCTTGAAAATTAATGAGAATTCCTGCCCGAAAATCTTTGTTGTTTTTCCTCAGACGTCATGCAATCGTCTTAACAGATAATTTCTCGCAAAAAAGTCGAATTCACGAAACAACATCTGTTGCCCCATCTGCTCTCACTAATTCAGATGGCCAGATATGATTAATGAGCTCAGACTTGTCCAAAAGCCCAATTATCATTGTTGCGATGCTAATGCCCAAAACACTGCTTGGGGCAGCAGCAAGTGTAACACAAGAGGAGACCGTCTTTTAGGCCTCATTCTCTCGTCTGACCTTACCATCAACAATGTTGGCTCTCAACCAACGTTTGTTACGACAAGATGACAGGAGGTAATTGACCTGACCCTATCCAACAGATATGTGAAGTACATCACTAACTGGCGAGTCATTTTTAACCCTACGGCAGCCCGGAACGACACCGGCCCCTGCGGCTCACTGTCTGACCACCTGGTCCGACAGAGCGTGAGCGGTGCATCCAGCGAAGGCGACGTGGCGCGGCACAAGAAACCGCAAAGGTGGAACGCGCCCCAGAATTGGGACGTACTGCTGAATGTAGCAATGCATTCAGCAGTGCCAAAAAAGTAGAGGTAGGAGGCGTGCCCGAAAATTGTGCAAAGAGGCTGACAAACCCAAAGGCACAATAGTCGAGGTTAACCCCTGGGGGAACCAGTTAAGAGAGTTAGGTCGACGGAGGTATCTCGTACCGAAATCGAAGCGACCCTCCTTCCTGAGCTCCACTCCTCTCTCGAAGGTGCGCAGCGCGGAAAGCGTCGGCGATTGGGAAAGGCAGCTGAAGGAGGCATAAGCCTCCAACTCTCTTCCTCTTACTGGGAAGGTTCAACTACCCAGTAAAAGCGTGATCGATTCCCGTAATGACGGAGCAGGAAGCTGTCAGATTTCTGCTATGGCCGGCGCTGCCGCCGAAAAAAGTGGCGGGACTGAAGGGCAGACTCTGAGCGCAGAAGGCGAAGTCGTTACGGGTCCTAGCAATCCTCGAACTGGTAAGGCTGTCCCAAACCGGCGTCCGAAGGGAGCAGGAGCTTTAACCGAAAAAGGTAAAGGCTCCCGCAAACGGAAGACCGCCGCTAAGGATAGCTTCGCTAGGGAGAGAGTGTGCGATGCCGCCTTCTCCGGTGGGGCGGTGGAAAATCGGAGTCCAATGGCAGATGTGGCAACCCAGAACGATCAAAGCACGGGCCAGAAGGCGAAGATAGCCAAAAATCACTCCTCGGCGGTGGGCGAATCACACAACAAACAGAAGCAGATCCAAATTACCGTAAGGAGTTGAAAGAAGCAGCTCTCTTATAAAGAGGCGGCCATCACCTCTGAAAAGGTCAGGATAGTTTTTATCCACATCAATCTACAGCATTGCAAGCTGCTACTGCTCTTTTAAGTAGTAGAATTGCATGCAGTAGTAAAAATCATCACGCTGTATCCATTCAAGAACCGTGGGTGTGGAATAAACGCCTATGTGGCCTTGGTGGTATACGTGATGCTACGATTCTTTATGATGAGCGATCCGAAAGGCCTAGGGTCGGCCTCATCATGTCGAACTCACTATCGCAACCAAACCTGGACACTTTGGTGGACAGGATCTGGTGCCTGCTAGAGTAAGCTACAAAACGCATGGAGCAATAGAACACTTCGTCGTTGCGTCTGCCTACTTTCCCTACGATTCGTTACTACCTCCACCACCGAAAGAAGTCTCTGAACTCGTAGAGTACTGTGAAGCCAGAAAGATTAGTCTCTTCTTGTGTTGCTTGGGGCAGCAGCAAATGTAACACAAGAGGGGACCGTCTTTTAGACTTCATTCTCTCGTCTGACCTTACCATCAACAATGTTGGCTCTCAACCAACGTTTGTTACGACAAGACGACAGGAGGTGATTGACCTGACCCTATCCAACAGATATGTGAAGGGCAAGTCTTTCCTGATGCTACGCTGTCGGACGGACCATAAATCGATTAGGTTGTGGGATTTCTTCCTTGCAACCTAGACAGAATCCGAGAAGGACGGACTGGGTACCGTTTAGAGAGGAGCTTGAGAAATCCACTCAGGACCTACCTAAACTTAGAACGAAACAATTGGTAGAGAACGTTGTTCATAACCTGTTGTTTTGAACTCGCATGTCCTGTCAGCAAACTTCCCTACAGGAAATTGCTCCCCTGGTGAAATGCCGAGCTCCAAAGTCTTCGCAGGGAAGCCAGAGGTCTTCTAAATAGTCTTCCGAATTCGGAAGATGACTGGAACAAGTATCGGTCGAAGCAGAAAGAATATAAGAAACTTATTCGTAAATCGAAGAACGATTCTTATAGGACCTTCTGCGAAGAGATCAAGTCTCGGAGTGCGACTAGCAAGTTGGTTAAAGTCCTCAAACGGGGAAAACTGACAAAGCTGGATGCACTCAGTAAATCTGATGGTACCTTTACTGAGCCCAAAGCGCAAACTCTTAGTTTACTGTTTGAGACTCATTTCCCGGGAAATCAGATCGACATCGGTTCGTTGCCCACCCCTTTAAGGGAAACTGCAATTGAAGCCATTGAATTTGCTGTGGCATCCTTCGATGGCTTCAAATCGCCGGGCACTGACGGGATATATCCTGTTATGCTGCAAAAAGGCATAAGACAGCTGCTTCCTATTTTGAAAATAATTTTCACTGCTAGTCTAGCGCTTGCTCACATACCCATTCCTTGGCGCACAGTGAAAGTGGTCTTCATTCCCAAAATAGGAAAAGAGGACTACTCACTTGCCAAGAGCTTCAGACCAACATCCTTCGTGCTGAAAACCATGGAGCGACTGGTAGAGTTGTACGTGCGCAAAGTTGCCCTTCAAATGCACCCTCTTTCGGAGATGCAACATGCTTACCAGCGCGGAAGATCCTGCGAGACTGCGCTTCAGAACCTAGTTGGGCGAATTAAATGCGCGCTCGAAAGAAAAGAGTACGCGCTGGGCAATTTCATCGACATTGAGGGAACTTTTGATAACGCAACTTTTGACAGCATGTGCAACGCTGCCAGACATCATGACGTAGATGAAGCAATGGTCCTATGGATCAAAGCAATGCTCATGCACAGGACAGTATGTCAAATCCGGCGTAAGCAGGGGCTGCCCGCAAGGTGGCGTTCTCTTTACGAGGAGAAAAAATACTGACATGACTCAGCTGGTACTAAAAGGCACTTCCATCCCGATATCCAAGGAGGCTAAGTATGTAGGAGTCATCTTAGATAGTAAGCTTCTCTGGTCAAGGCATGTTGAGTCAAAAACCACCAAAGCGCTGTCAGTTTTCTGGCAATGCAAAGGAGCTTTTGGCAAGACATGGGGCTTATCGCCGGCAAAGGTCCTCTGGATCTACACGGCAATGATCAGACCTATAATCTCATATGCATCGGTTGTCTGGTCCTGGTGGAACAGACTAAAACGCAAACACGTCGTAGCCTCTTTCACCAAACTCCAAGGAACGGTTTGTCTCAGGTGCATGGGGGCCTTTCCCAGCACGCCGGGCACTATTCTAGATGCTATGATGAACATTCCACCTCTTGATGTACTTATCAGAGGGTGTGATGTGAAAGCCATGTCTCGTCTGAAGAGAAATGGCTTTTGGTACAACACGCATAGGAATAACAGTGTGCTTGCGCAAGAATTGTCCTGCGACCCCTGTCTCATGGACATGCCTTCTGATGCACTGACGCCCGTTATCCTACTGCGACGTCTTCTTTGAGCGCGAAAACATCCCACTGCACTTCTCCTTAGGAAAATATGCATCTGTCTTCCAATCAGAGATGTACGCAATCCTAATGGCCATGCACTATGTTGTGAAGCACAGGTGGAAGGGGGAAAGCATATGCGTCTGTAGTGTCAGCCAAGCTGCACTAAAAGCTGTGTGTAACCCCTTAACTAGCTCCAAATTAGTGCTTGAACTCAAGTCCTTCTTGAACAGAGTCGGCAGACTAAATTCATGATGGCTTGTATGGGTTCCAGGCCACACTGAGATCTCACCAAAATGAGATCTCTGATGAACTCGCCAGAATGGGTTCAGAGGAGAGCTTCTCAGAAACTGAACCCGCTCTAGGACTACCTGCGTCCACGGTAAATTCTCCACAATAACGATTGTATATTTAATACACACAACCGTAGGGGGGATTGTGCTGATGTCCGCAAAAAATCTGCAGCATTCCTCCTGTCTTTAAGGAGAATCGACTACAGGAGGCTTCTGGAAGTTATCACGGGCCATTACACTTTTGCCAGGCATCTCTACGTGCTCGGCATCAGTGAGATGCCTACCTGTGCTGAATATTGCTAGGAGGAGGATGACACTGCATAGCATTTCATCTGTGATTGTCCCGCCTTTGCTCGCGCACGGTGGCGCACCCTTGGAGCCGATGTGGTGTGTGCCGAATCCCTTAGCTCTACATCACTGAAGCTTCTTAACAATTTTCTCCGGAAAACGGGGAAAATACAGTAATGTAAGGTGTCTGTCTGGAGTAGAATGGACCAGTGTTTGCGTCTAAGTGCTCCAGCGGATAGCAGAAGCCTTCAACAAAAAAGAAAAAAAATAATAAAATCATAGACACATCCTGGCAAAGGTCGAACGAATAGCAATAAGTTTCTTGACTCCTCGCCGCACAGCTGGTGGCTTTTCAAGGCATATGTACGTCCATAAGAAAAAACGCAAGCAATTCAGCTGCATTAAGCAAGACGTACATACACATCCATCCCCCTTTAGTCAAACTTCTTCATTTGACTAATACAACCACACGCACAAGTATCCAGAGCTTATGAATCAAACGTTTTCTCTTCATCCCGAGCTTCCTGAGAAACAGTCCAATTCATCATTCTTCCTGCGCAGCAACATTACGAAAAGCTGCCTTACTCGCACACCATCTCTGCACCCGGATACAAAGTATTTACAATACATCAACCTATTCATTGTTTTGGTGATGAATGCCATGGCGACTTTGGAACTACCGTGACGGAATGTTACTATTAAATCGATTAAAGATTGCTTTCCGAAATACATCAAAATACAATAATTTTCAGTAAGGAACTAGGAAAGGTGAAATTTACGAAATGGACGAGGAAGGACGTGGTGATGGCCTACAAGTGTCTATTGAACCGAAAATTGTCTACGGACTGCGGACGGATGTCTTAGGAAATATACATTTCAATAAGAATCAAGATGTTATCTATCCGGTGGAAGGTGTTTTGGCATTTCATGACTACGTCAACAACAAGCAGAAATTTTTGAAGTATGTACCTTTAAGATTGATTCTTGTGTTCTCCTTTCTATGAGGAGTTGTAGACTGGGTTAGAACGATGAATTTTTTAATGCCTTTATGGAATAATGTGCTTCGAAACAGTTTAACTTTATATGCTTAAAGTTCATTGTTGATTCATCGGTGTTGTGTGGGAACTTTCAAAGCCTATTGCAACGGGTAATCGAACTGCCTAATCTTAAATGATGTCACATAAGTATAGCCCAGTTTAGCCTAATGTTCCCTTATTTTGCGAGACATCGACATAGCGGATCCTACTTAAAACTCTAGCAACAAATTGGCTTCAAGTAATTAAACAGTCAATCATAAACTTAAGCCTTCAACCACAAGTCCCCAACCACAAACTCTCAAATACATCTAATAGCCCCAAAACTTTGGCCATAGACCGCCAACCACCAGCCATCAGCCATAAGCCTTTAACTACAAATTTACAACCACAAACTGCCAGCCGCAAGCTTTAAGCTACAGACCTTGAACCAAAAGTTTTCAGTTCAAAGTTTTAGACGGGAAACCTTTAGCCACAAATTGTCACACTTTTCACATAGGTGAAAGAGACCTGAAGTTTAATGCCGATTCCGAACGGCATGGGTCGAGAAGCTTTTTCAAGGCAAGTATACTACGGGGTTTTTTTCCAGTACCCCGCCGAGGAGGGACGCCGCGAAATAAACACTTGATGTCGTTGGTGTTATCGGGATCCGAACTCGCTCATCGTGCGTTAGAGTCCAACACACTAAACCCAGCGCCCCGGCGCCAACCACAAGCCGTCAGTTACAAACCTTCATATACAATAGCCACAGGCCTTCAGCCACCAGCATACAAAAACAAGACTTCAGCCAACAATCTTACGCCCTCAACTTTAAGACACAAACCTTCAGCCACAAACTGTCAACCACAAATTGTCAGCCACGAAACGCCAGTCACCAGCCGTCAGTGGCAACATTTCGGTCACTTAACCCTAGGCTACAAGCCTTTAGCCACAAACCTTCAACCACAAGCTCCAAGCACATATTTCATCCACCAACCTTAAGCCTTAAACTTACAGTCACAACCATTCAACCATTAACTGCTAACCACAATGTATGTTTTAGCCACATACCGTACGACACAAATCGTAAGCTACAATCCTTTAGCCACAAACAAGCCATCAACCGCAGACCTTCAGCGACGACCCATCGCGCATCAGCCGTCGGTTATAAACCTCCACCTAAAACACTTCAGCCACAAACCTCCAGCCACAAACCTCCAGCCACATACCTCCAGCCACAAACCTTTAGTCTTAAGCCTCAAGCCTTTAACGTAAAACCTTAACCACAAACCCATCAAACCCTCAGGCACAAACATTTAGCCATCAGCCACCGATCAACTCACTAGGAAAGGTTCCAGCGAAAGGTACGTAAGTGCCGAACCTTTCTGCGGCATTTCCAAGTCTAAGATCAACTTTTTTCTTAGACCAGTGGAGAGCACCGTGGCGCAGTGGGTAGTGTGTTGGCCTCTGACGCCAATGACTCGGGATCGAATCCCGACACAGCCATGTCATCGAACGTATTTTTCACGGTGTTTCTCCTCAGCGGGGTTCTGACAAAACCCCCTGTAGTAAAATTGTCATGAAAAGCTTCTCGAAATTCGCCGTTCGGAACCGGCAATAAACTGTAGGTCCCTTTCACCTATGTGAAAATGAAATCACACACAACATGGGTGATTGAGAGAAGCTCGGCTCAGGTTCTTCATGGACTGTAACGCCAACATACATACATACATACATACAGTGGAAAAAAATAGCATTACCTGTTCTTTTGGAACAGCGCTCAAGGACTTCGCCAATCGAAAATATTTATATGGCCCCTGAACAAACACTATTTATATCCTTACACTTAATAGAGTAGATATCAGAAGACTGGTCAGTTACCTTATGAGACACTATGTAGAAAAACTCCTGGTCTAATCGGCTAGTAGGCCCAAAAGATCTATAAAGGTCGCAGTGCCTCGCCCCTTTAAAAAAAATCCTTCGGCCATACATTTTCAGCCCCAAGCCCTTAGTCACAAATCGTCTCAAGCAATGAACCAGTAAACTTCGCTAGAAAACTTCGGCCTCAAAATCTCAATCACAAACCTTTAGCACCAAGCGACAACTCTCAGCTTACACTCTGTATACCTTGACGAAGTCAACTCCTCTATAGACCCTAAAAAAAAGTCTTCAGAACTCCTCTCACCTAACACAAGCTCAGTCCAAAATTCCATGTGCTCACACTAATGCCTGTTTTCGCTCACCTCTAGACTACCATCCAATACGGCACCGACTTTAATCGCCATCAACTCTAACCGAACCTTCATAGCCGTAGTTGAACTAACAACAACCGAAGACCAACCCAGGTACGTTACTTCTCCGTCTCCATACAAGCTCGAACTCGACAATTTCAGTTTTCCATTCCAGCGAAACCAATATTGTCCTCTACGAACTAAGCACCCAGCGCAGGCAGAAGGTCATTCCCTTACCCGAGAGCGCCCAAAATAAGAGAGTCACCCAATTATTCTTCCTCAGTGATTCGAGTGCGCTAGCACTACTCACCGAGTATCCCGACGAAATGCTATACCTACTATTCTTCGATCGTATAGGTACTGTCTTCGAGTGTCGTGCCGGTAATACCAACAAACGTGGAAGGGCCAGCTTTCTATCCTGTAATCCACAGAACCCAGACGTACTAGCTGTCGCCGGCGAGGGATTGCTCAAATATTTCTACAAATCTGAGAAAAGTCTCTCGATTCATGGCGACCTGAAGTTCGAAATCGATTTCACCTCGATTGCGTGGATTTCGCTCGAAATGTTTTTCGTCGGAACCTCTAAAGGAGCTTTGATCCTCTTCGAAAACTTCAACAGGAAGATCTGGTTCAATGCTAAGGAAACGGAAGTTATGGAACTGACAATCGAAAGTGATTTCGAGAATTTCGACAACAATGAAACTGATGTCAAGAACGAGGAAGTTGCCTGCATGACCACGTTCCCGAAAGGTATTGCCTATGCCATCTTCAACCAAGTCTACGTGTACGAGAAAATCTCGAAATATCGGTACGAACGGAAAACGGTAATAGACATACCGATGGACAATTATGCGGAACCGCTGTATAAGATCACTAACTTGGCCATCAACTCAAAGCAAGACACGGTCATTGTTACCGCTAAGCACAGTCAAATCTATGTGGCCATTCTCATCGTCCCGGAATCGTTGAAGACCAAACGACTAAAGTTCCGAACTCTAGGCGAACTCATACACATCGATGAGATAGTCGATATGTCCGTGTGCTCGTGGAGACCAATCGTAGTGACGTTATGTAAGTGGAAAATGTTGTATCCATATGTCTAGAATACATTTTTGCTTGACGTGTTCCAGCCAAGGATAAGACAGTCCGTGTGTGGAACTATCAAACGGGAAAGGTTGAACTTGTGAAACATTTCGTGAGTTCAATAACCGTGATTGAGCTCTATGCTTCGGGACAGTATGTGGTCATTGGCTTTATGGAGGCTGTCAAAATCATGCAAATCTATATGGACGACATGAAGGTATGCAATGCATTGCCCAGACCATGGTATCTCTAACCTTGTATTCGTTCACAGACCATCAAGTCGTTTCCATTCAAGAATTCCAGAAACGTCAAGAACTCGTTCTATGGGCATTATATTGCAATTGCCTATGGCAGTGATATAGCCATTACGTCTGCGTTCAATTTCGAGACGCTCCACAAGCTGAAGGTATAATTTCGAGCGATACAACTAGCGACTACTACCTTTTTGGCTTCTTTTGTTCTTTTAGGGTCACAGCGGAAATGTTCTGACTGTTGCCTGGAGTCAATGTGACAAGTATCTGTTCTCAGGCGGCGATGATGGAATCATTTTTCGCTGGGATGTCGACACTGGCCTATCCTTAGAAAAAATCGTCCATCCCGAAGTTAACTATACTTGCCTTTGCATACCAAGTAAATTGGATTGCTTTTATGCTGCCACTAGTCTAGGAACGGTTAGGCTTATCAAAGATGGAGTTATCGAGAGTGAGGTGAAAATGCCGGCCAAATCGCCGGTCAAAGACTTAGTTCTGACCAGAACCGATTCGATCATGTTCGCTGGAACTAAGAGAGGCTACTTGTGCCACATTCATCTACCATTTTCAACGGGTCGCGATAGGCCCCTGATCGAGTATCTATTCTTCGACAGTTCGATCGCCAAACTTCGGTTCTCGCACGATGAAACTCTGCTCATTTCTTGCTCCAACAGTGGAACATTGCTCATATGGCAACTCAAGAACGCCGAAGGGAAACTATCAACAATCGACCATGACCTACTGAAGAGTGAAGAAGTGCTTATACCACGTAAGCAGTTGCAGGAAAAACTAAACATCATCAAATCGCTCGAAGAGAAACTCAAGCAACAAGCTGCCGAATTCTATAACAAGCAAAGTCAAAGTGAACAATTTGATCAGCAACAGATGCTCGACATCCATAAGGGCTATTGTGCAGCCTTGGCCGAGCTGAAGACTAAAAACGAAGAAATCAGTGTGCGACATGCATCGGAGCTGGATCAGATCATGCAACAAATTGAAGAGCTTGAGACCGAACACAAAATCCACATGGACAAATTGTCCGAGCAGTATTCGGAACGAATGCTCATGGAGTACCAGAAGTTTGCCAAATTGCGTGACTACATGCTCTCGACACGGGACAGTTACGAAGAAAAACTGGCCAAAAGCAAGGCTATCCTACGCGATACCGTCAAGGCCTTAGAAGGTGACTTTCAAAAACAACTTGAAGAGCGTCAACAGCTTATTCGCGAACTCATGAAAGACATGGATGACAAGAAGCAGGAGTTCATCACCTATTGTCGGCAAACGGAGATCGATAACGATCGAAAGATGATCGACTGTCAGATCGAGTACGAGAAAAAGGTCAAATTCGAGCGCGATGAAACGGATAATTGGAAGCGACAAGCCGATGACCACGAACAAAGGTTCAACATGATACAAAAGGAAAGGGACTCCCTGGTCGATGAAGCCAACAAACTCAAGGAACAACACTACAAAACAAAGGCAACAATGGCTCAACTCCGAGAAGATATCAGTGATCTCCACCGAGATGTGGCAGATCGTGATCATGCCATAAATATCAAGGACGAACGTATCGAAGACATACTTCGAAAGAATCGAGAGCTGGAAAAATACAAACTCGTACTGAATCACAAGATCAATGAGCTCAAGGCACAGATTGAGCCTCGCGAAATGCAGATTGTGGAGAAGCGCAAACAACTCGCCGAAATGGAATCCGAACTTAACGGCCTGATCAAGAACAATCTTCAACTCGAACTACAACTCAAAGAGCTCAAAGACAAGTTCCTTAGCGTAAGCGTTGAACTCAAAGTCGAAAACAATCGACTAAAGTCGTCCCGTGTATGCATCACAAGCATATGCTCCGAGATATATCAAGTTGCGCAGAATCAAAACAACTTGCAGAAACTACGCGAAGGTATCAAGTTCCTCTTTCAAAAATACTCCGCGGACAATGCGCTAAAGAGTTTCGTCTCGCTCGACACGCAGGCTCAAGCCGATCTCAATCGACAGCGGATGAATATCGAAAAGATCATGAACAAATGCAGGCAAAAGATCAAGGGGAAAACCTACATGGGAAAGGCCAAAAAACTAAAGATGGACAATAAAATCTTGAACGAGGAATACCAGTCGGCATGCAATCAATGTAACAATCTGAAGGCGGAAATCAAGAACATGGAAACGTTGCTAGATATCATGAAGAAAACTGAAGCGACGGGTGCTGACATTACTAAGCTGGATATATTGATAGTACGTGCCAGGCTCTCCTTTGTGTATCTATCGAATAACTTCTATTTTTATGTTTTAGGAACCGGAAAGGGTATACAAATACTTCGAAGCATCCATTACGGAGCCCCTTAGGGTGGAATTGAGGAGACTAAATGAAGAGAATGAAAAGCTAACCGAGGACATCCAAACCCAGCGACGATTGATGTACTCGGCAAACTGAAAACCAACAAATTAGTTGACCATTGCATCTTATATATTTTTGTTGTTTATTTTTAAATAGAAATCTTCCTCGTTTGGTGACGTTACGGCCCATGAAGGACCAGAGCCAAGCTTCTCTTCAATCACCCACAAAAAAAAAGAAGTAATTATCACAACCACCAATAACCAATTGGATAGGAGTATATCGATACAGTTGTCGATAACACTGTACCAAAGCCTAGGCTGGCGGAGCCAAAAGGCAGATCGGGGCAGGCAATTATTGTCCTGCATTGCGAAGCCCTGGAAGCTCTAGCCCTAAGCTTGATAGTCGATTAGGTTTGGCTTCAGAAAAATCAAACGGAATATACACAAAAGGGATGAGGAAATGCCACCGAAAGCCAGGCTAATAGCTTGGCCAAAAATGAAAGCTCGACACGGAATAGGAATCCCCAACCCCCTCGAGGTCTGCAGAGACCAGGAGTTATTGCTCGACTCCGGAAGCGAGGCCTCACTGGAATACTCAACGAGCTCGCTAATGGAAGAGGATGTTCTAGACTCAGATCTGGAAGAGCTCAACACCACTGTAGTGGATGCAAACGGAATTGATAACAGCTCCGATGCTGAGATCATCATCACTCCAAAGCGGCAACCGCAAATCTTCTCAGGCTGGCTAGAGGGGAAGAAGATATAGTCCTAATCCAAGAGCCATGGTCACCCGACCACAAGGTTCGTGGACTAAGTACTCCGGCCTATCATCTAATTACTTACTTACTTACTTATCAGCCCATCCATGGAGGATCTGAGCCTGAGCTATAGCTGCCTTATATTCTTGACGGTCCCGGGCACGCTGCTTGCAGTTATCAAGACCAAGTTGTCTTGCATCCACGAGTACTTGGTCTTTATATCGAGGGTTCGGTCTTCCTCTTCTTCTCGAACCAGGAGGCTCGGAGCCGAAGACCCTCTTAGCTGGAGCGTTGCTGTCCATGCGCTCGATGTGGCCGAGCTAATGTAGTCGACGGATCTTTGCCTTCTGGACTACATCCACATCTTTGTACAGCTCGTAGAGTTCGCGGTTGTGTCTTCTTCTCCATTCACCTTCCTCACAGACAGGACCAAATATCCTGCGCAGAATTTTTCTTTCGAAAGAACCCAAAGTCAGCTCCGCTGTCCCGCTTATCGTCCAACTTTTGGCTCCGTACAGCAAGACTGGCAGTATGAGCGTTTTGTAAAACATGACTTTGGTCTTTCGAGGGAGGAGTAGCCGAAGTAGCAGCAGTTGCCAAGGGCGATTCTATGCCGGATCTCCACTGTTGTGTCATTTGTGGAATTTACGTCTGCCCCGAGGTAGACAAACTCCTTAACTACCTCGACATTGTAGCTGTCAATTGTTATATATTGTCCAAGGTGGTGAACGACGGATCGGTTTTTGTTTGACAGCATGTACTTTGTCTTTTCCTCGTTTAAGACCAACTCGTTTCGCCTGTTTTTCAGTCGCCGTGAATGCTTCCACAATGACGGCGAGAACACGCGATGATGTCGATATCATCCGCGTATCCTAGCTGCTGGACGGACTTGTAGAAAATAGTGCCTTCCCTGTTGACACCTGCCAGTCGCACTATCTGCTCTAGCACCAGGTTGAAGAAGTCATATGACAGCGCATCTCCTTGCCGAAATCCGGTGCATGTTGCAAACGATTCCGAAGTCCTAGAACCGAGTTGCACGGTGCATCGCGTATTTTTTAGCGTGACGCGACACAACTGGATCAGTTTTCCCGGGATCCCGAATTCGGCCATCACACCACATAGTTGTTCACGATGAATGCTGTCGTATGCGGCTTTGAAATCGATGAAAAGATGGTGTTTATCGATTCGAAACTCGTTGGTCTTTTCCAGGATTTGTCAAAGTGTGAACATTTGGTCTATAGTCGATTTGCCGGGCCGGAAGCCGCACTGGTAGCTGGCGATTAGTGCGGTGCAAAATGGCATTAGACGTTCACACAATACGCTGGACAGGATCTTGTATGCGACATTGAGCAGAGATGTACCTCTATAGTTCTCGCAAGAGGTAGGACCGCCTTTTTTGTGGATGGGGCAATTAGAGCTGCTATTCCAGTCGTCGGGCTGCTTTCATCTTGCCAAATTCTGCAGATGATCTGGTGTATGCTCCCTACCAGAACATCGCCGCCAGCCTTGAAGTGCTCTGATGGCAAGCCATCTGAGCCTGCGGCCTTATTGTTCTCCAGCTTCTGAATAGCTGTGCCGACTTCTTCGATGCTGGTTGGGAGGACTACTTCAGCGGCTGGAGTTGGGATTCCTCGGTCCCCACCACTCTCTCTTGGTCATGCTCGTTAAGCAGCTGCTGGAATACTGCTTAAATACATCCACTATTACCTGCGGGTCGGTGACACGATTACCCTCGCAGTTTCGAAGAGCCTGGGTGCCCTTTTTGAAGCCTCCTGCAGGGTCTTTGGCTTTCTTGTAAAAGGTTCGTGTTTTGTGCTTATCCCTAGACTCCTCGATATCCTTGAGCTGGGAGAGCTGCGAAGATTATTTTCCCTTATCGCAGTAGTTTTTTCTCCTCCCTTCTTCTGGCTCGGTACTCTTCTTGCGCTGCCCTGGTTTTTCTCTGCAGCGCCTTTTGATACGCCTCGTCGGTTGCTGCTTTTTTCTGCTCACTCTCGCCATCATACCACGTGTTTCTTCCCGGGGGTGGTAGGTATCCTAAGGTGATTTCGGCTACTTCCTGAATGGCTGAGCGGCAATGCAGCCACATATTATTGGCATTTGTTTTCGACGTAGGCATATCGTAGAGTCTTTCGTTCAGCTGCTCGCTGTAGACTCTGGTAACCTTCGGTGTGCTCAGGTGCCCAATGTCCTCCTGGGGGGCTGGTGCAGCTTTCTGACATAGGACAGTTGAGCTCTGAATCTAGCTGCTACGAGGAAGTGATCAGAGTCGACATTTGCCCCTCTTAATGTTCGTACATCCATCTAATTACACCAAAAAAAGAAGGTAAAACTCGTACTGGCATTCTTGCAAAGAATACTTTAAATGCATACCTTCTGCCAAACTACAGCTGTCCCGATACCACGGTTATTGCTGTACAATCATCCAGAGCCAAACTAGTTCAGGAAAAGATCATCCCACAAGACGACGTCAGGACAACAAGCCGAGCTCCTAATCGTCGTGGACGCTCCACTCGGGTGAGTGGCTGATTGAGTTCATACTAACCTCCAATCTGACTATATGTAATAAGGACAACATATCTACATTTATTACTAAAAACCGTAGGGAGGGACTAGACATAACTCTAGCATCTCCCTCGCTCAATAGCAGAATCAGCGAGTGGAGGGTCTCTGAAGAACATTCCTTCTCAGACAACCGGGTTTATAACCTAGCAACCACAGTCCAAACCCCAGCCGGCTCTCCTCACAACCCTGCGAGGATAGACTGGTAACGCTATAAAGCCTTTATAGGCTGATACCCCGCGAGCCCCGACGGATATAGACACGCTGGTCGATTTCTTGACAAATACACTGGGTAACGTACGGGCAAATAGCTTCGTACTCCATAAGATTAGGAAAATCTCACACCCAGCCTGTGGAACGCAACTCTAAGCAAACTCCGCAAGGACTGTAATAGGCTCTTCAACAAAGCAAAAGGCACTAAAAACGGCAGAGGCTGGTGTCTGTACAGAGAATCACTCACGGTGTATAAGCAAGCTCTGAGAAAAGAACAAAGGAAGTCATGGAAACTGTTCTGCAGCAATAGAGAGGGAATCTCCGAAACCCCCAGATTGAGAAAAATACTCTCGAAAGATCCACTAATACCAAGTTGCCTCTTAACACTTGACCTTCTCCTCAATACGCACTTCCCGGGCTGCTCTGAGTCGCAAGAATCAGTGAAAACAAGGAGAACTCATACCTCTCCCGCGTTAGAAGGACAGTATGATCATATAATCTTTAAAGAGAAAATTACTTGGGCGATAAAAAGCTTCAAGCCCTTGAAATCGCCAGGGCTGGATGAAATCTACCACATCGAACTTGCACAAATTATGGAGTGGAAAATGCCATGGCCAGACACTATCTTTAAAAGCTGCCTAGCTTGGAGACACATTGCAGAAAAGTGGAAGTGCGCAAGGGTACTCTTCATCCTCAAGGCCGACAGAAACTCCCACACCTCCCCCAGGGATCTAAGGCCTATCTGTCTATCATCCTTTGTATTAAAAACCATAGAAAGGCTGATAGACTTACGTTGCCATAATTCCGATCCATCCCTAATCTCTAAGGCACAGCACGCCTACTGCAAGGGTAGATATCTATTGAAACAGCCTTGCATACACTGTTGAGGAAAATCGAGAGACCTATGCATTTTGAAGAATACACCTTAACAGCTTTCCTAGATATAGAGTGCGCTTTCAACAACGTCACTTCGAAAACAATGATAAGAGGGCTAGAAAATCTTAAAGTGCCGAGGAGTCTAACACACTTGAGTTTCTCTCAGCACCCAACATCCACTCTAAATGGGAAGGCCAAGTAACCACAAGATTGGTTACGAGAGGCACTTCACAAGGGGTCCTCTCTCCTCTTCACGGGAATGTAGTTGCAAATAAACTACTGACCAAACTGGAGAAACAAGGCCTCGATGTTATCGTCTACGCAGATGACGTTGCTATTACCATCTCGGGCAAATATCTACCCACACTGAATGACCGTATGCGTACGGCGATCTCCATACTGTGCAAATGGGCACAACACAATGGGCTTGGGGTAAACTCCCAGAAGACGGAGCTTGTGCTATTCACCAGCAAGCATAAGATTCCGGACCATGACCAATCACTTTACTTGGCACCAGGTTAACCTACTCTTCCAGTGCCAAATACCTTGGCATTGCACTATAAAGGAAACTAACCTGGAAGAACAACACCATCGAATGTGCAAAAAAAGCAACTATAGCTCTCTACACCTGTAAGAAAGCCTTAAGGAAAAATGTAGATTCAACCCTAAGCTTACCCTATGGCTTTATATTACAGTTGTTAGACCTATTCTTATGTATGGGATGATAGACTGGTGGACTGCACTACACAAAACAACATACCATAAACAATTCGAGAAGCTACTGCATGTGCATCACCGGGGCCCTAAGGTCCACTCCAACGCCAGCGCTTAACAGGATACTTCACCTTACACCACTCGACATACTTGGCAAGCAAATATTCACATATACGGCAATCAGACTAAATGCCAACTCCAAATAGACGAGCTACATCACTGGCCACTCCTTCATCCTGAACAACAGGATAACCTTGGCGGAAAACTCTGACCACATAGAGCCCACCACAGTCTTTGAGAAGAAATTCAAAATAACATACCTGGATAGACGGAACTGGTCCCGCCAGACGCAAACTCGCAAGAGCTGCGTGCACTTCTGCATCAACGGGTCAAAAACCAAAGACGGGGTGGAAACAATTAAACCTGAGCCAAGCTCTAAAACTACCAGGTTATTGGAGTGTCTTTCAGGCGGAGCTGTTGGCAATAAATGAGGTTTTGTCTTGGCTTAAGTGGAACGTAATGTCCGGCTCGACAGCCAATGGACCAGGGAACTAATCTCCCTAAAACGAACTGACATCTACAAAATGATTGGTGTCATCACCGACCACCAACTCATCGGCAGTCATGCACAAAAACTAGGGCAAGTTCCGAATGACTTCTGAAGAAGCTGCTTAGACGAATAGGAGGTCGAATCCATTCATCACCTACTCTGCACCTGACCGGCTCTCTGTTCAATCAGGAAACGCTACCCAGGATTCCTTAACGACCTGACTGATGTTCAGCGAGTAAGGATAACTGACCTTAACTATTTAAGATGTACTAAGTGCTTCCACGAATAGAGGGTCAACCCCCCTCGTAGCAACACAACGGGTCTCTCTGTCCAAAGTGTATTCTTCCCACTCTGGGGAGGCTACGAACTACCTACCTACCTAAGACCTAGATACATACTGTGTTCAATGAGGTTGTTCTGAATAGATTCACAAGATTTTGTGTTAATTGAAAATATTTTCTGTCCGAAAGTGTTCTGCCTTGTGTTCAGTGAAGCTGTTCCAAACAGATTGGAACAGGATTTTCTGAACCTTCTCTTGAGGTAGAACTAATTTGTGAAAAGTGTCAAAGACAGCAATACCTGAACGACATATAACATATGTTTCGATTTTTGGCGGTTAACATATGGCAGTACTTTTCGGTTCTAACTTGATCTGACGTTTCTCACAAATGTGTGCTGCTCTACCTTATTTCGTTCTGCCTGTTTTTTTTTTTTTTCTCATTGAACACAGCTACAGTAAAATAACTGCGAATACACCTTCGAGCTAATCAAGCCCCGTATTTGTAAGCCCCCAATTGCTGTTATCTCCTTTCGCAAAACACGTTGACGTTAATCATCTAAATCGTACAGGCAACTCACACGAAATCGCTTGGTTTAATGCTCTGAACTCACTTTTCGGTAAATTGAATCGAGGTCAGATCCATCAGTGAAAATTAGGATGGTAAAGTGGGTATGTTGATTCATGCGCCGTAGGGTCCCGGTATACTCGTAGAGTCTACTTTGTCATTCGGGAGGGCACTCTATGATAAGGGTCATGTATATGGTCACCTTGGTATTTCGAGAGAGGGCTCTGCTTCTCAATTGCCTCCCGAGCCCAAAGAAACAGCGATTGGCAAGAGTTATTCTGCGTTTGATTTCGGCACTGATATCATTGCTACATGTCACTGCGGAGCCTAGGTAGATAAAGTCCTTGTCTACCTCGAAATTATACCTGCCAATATGTGCGACCTGGCCAAGAAGCCGGTGGTTCGTGTCCTTTTTCGACGTTTGTTTTCGTTTTGCCCTCATTTACCGCCAGTCCTATTTTAGCCGCTTCCGTCTCAATGCTCGTAAAGGCCTCAACCACGCCTCGCTGACTTCGTCCAATTATGTCAATGTCATCGGCATATGCGAGCAGTTGTACGGACTTGAAAAAGATGGTGCCCCTCGTATTGACCAGTGAGTTTTGGATTTCCCGGGCCTGAAACCACACTGATATGGACCAATCAGTTTATTAACGAATGGTTTCAAGCGTTCACACAGAACAGCAGAGTAGATCTTGTAGGCTATGTTCAGAAGACTTATTCCTCTGTAGTTGGCGCAGACAAAGGGGTCTCCTTTTTTGTGGATCGGGCAAACGATAATAAGATTCCATTCATCGGGCATGCATTCCTCTGACCATATCTTACAGATGAGCTGGTGCATCTCCAGCTGCCTTAAAGAGCTCGGCAGGTAGTCCGTCTACTCCAGCAGCTTTGTTGGATTTAAGCGTAGAAAAAGCATTCCTAACTTCGTCCAGGTCAGGGGGACGGAATCCGCTGCTATCATCGTCCGCTGTGAAGGGGTTATTCTGCCTGACAGCAGGATCTGTTTCGTCATCGTCGTTATACAGTCTTTCCCAGATTCTTAGTACCGACTGTGAATCCAGTACTAGGTTCCCATTTTTGTCCCTGCAGGCTTCCGTTCTGGTCTTATATCCCCGGCATGTTTGTTTTATTCGTTGATAAAACCTTCGAACGTCATTCCTGCGATAGCATCTCTCCATCTCTACGATCGCGAGCTTCTCACGCTCCCTGTTTTTGTTTTGAGAAGCTTATGCTCCTCCCTCCTCTTCTGCTCATAATACTCACGAGCAGCTCCCGTCTTTCTATGCAGCGCCTCTTGATAGGCTTGCTGCTTGGCTGGTTCGAGTTCTCTAAAGGTTCGCACATCCAGAATGTCGGATGCGTGCCCGCCATTAATCGTAACGTGGTCAATCTGGTTGAGGGTTGAATGATCTGAAGATCGCCAAGTCCCTTCGTGGATGTTGAGATGTGGGAAACGCGTGCTAGCAACTAGAAGATTTCGCCCCGTTGCGATGTCTATCAGCCTAAATCCATTTTCGGATGTGGTGTTGTGTGGGCTGTGCTTGCCAATAACCCTATCAAAGGCGTCTTCCTTGCCCAGTTTTGCGTTAAAGTCTCCCAGTACGATTTTAATATCGTAACTGGGACATTGGGCACATGTCCTATCTAGGAGGTCGTAGAAGTAGTCTTTTGTAGCGTCATCCTTGTCCTCGGTAGGGGCGTGAGCGCAAATTAGGCTGAGGTTTGCGAATTTTGCCTTTGATGCGGATTATCATGAAGCGTCCGCTTACATGCCAGAAGCTCAAGACTTTGTGCCTAAGTCTACCTCTAATAACAAATCCGCATCCTAATAAGGGTTGTCTTCTCTCCTTGTAGCAGTCGCCGTAGTAGATATCACAGTTTCCCATCCTCTTTTTGCTCGGTCCGTCCCATCGTACTTCTTGGATTGTGGTAATATCTGCCTTATAGCAGTCTAGGGCTTCCGTAAGTTGTTCAGCTGCACGTGGTCTGTTGAGGGACCTTACATTCCATGTACAAAGCCGAATATCATTTTTTCCTTTTCCTTTGGGTCGTCATCGGTTAATCCGTCCGTTTTATTGTATCCGAGGCTTTTTTCGGTTTTTTTGGCTTAATGGTTTTTTTCCAGATATGACTTGCCGGCCCATAGCCTAACCGACAATTGTGCTGTTTTGTGGCGCAGGAAACTCGCCATTGGAAATAGGGAAATAGGGTTTACTAATAGAGCTGCTAGATGTTCGGCTGCAGAGGCTTCTGCCCGCTATAATACGGGTCAGCGCATGTCGGATACGCTACCCCTACGAGGCTTTTGTTAGTCGTTAACACATCGTTACCGATGTAGGAAGACATCGGCCTAGTTAAATGTATACGGATCCAACGTCTAAGATGGACATCACCGCTCCACCTGAAAAGTCTTTGACTCCAACCTCGTGGGACGACGCAGCAAAGGACGACCGCATATAAGGTGGCGAGCACATGTGGAAAGAGACCTCAACCAACTGGGCGTGTGGCCCTGGAAGCAGCTAGTCAAAGATCGTGCCGGCTGGAGAGGCTTGTTGGTTGAGACCTTGGTTTACCCCGAACTGTAGCGTCATCTTAGTAAGTAAGTAATCCCTTCTTCGTGGGGTACTGGCAAAACCCCCCTAGGTAAAACTTGCCATGAAAAAGGTTCTCGACGTACCATACGCCGGACGTATCGTACACCGTTCGAAATCGGCATAAAACTTTTGGACCCTTTCACCTGTGTAAAAAAGAAATCACACACAACACGTGCCCTTCATGGGCTGTAATGCCACCAAAGAAGAAGAAGAAAGAGAAGAAGAGGTACTGTTTTTGTATCGTAGCAGGGACATTGGGCAAAGGTCCTGCCTAGAAGATTGTACGAGTCATCTTTAAGCAGCCGATCGTCCTTTTCGTTCGATTGTATGCATGAACGCATATTCAGCTAATGTACCTTACATGCCGAAAGCTTAAGACTAACTCTTCCTTTCTGCAACTTTTGTAAAACTGTTAAGCCATTGGAAACCATGAACCATTCAAGCAGTTTCGTACGATTTCGAACAATCTACTCAAAACAAAAAATACGTCAGTAAACGAACATACCCACTGACGCCAAAAACCCCACCGCCGTCGAACAGATCCGTCCGATTCCATTTCGTTTCACGAAGTCATCGAGATGTCACTTAATCACCACACGTAAACAAAATCACAGGCGAGACAGGAACGTGAACAGATTTTATTAGAAAATTATTTTATTTTTACATAATTCCATGCTTTTTGCATAAACTAACAATCATTGGCTTATCGTATCATATTCACATACAATCGGATCGTTTTCGCATGCAAATATGTGGGACAAGTAAGTGCAGCTTAGAGTTGTGGCAACTCGAAATCATCATTTATCACGAAACTCACAATTTTCCTCTTCCAATAACCCACACACACAGTTCGGATTTGATTGAGATCCAAACGAATCTCCGCAACATTAATTTCAATTTGGCAAAGTTGTCTGCTGGCGAAGAACTACAAGGCGATGTGCTGGAAGAGACCAAATCACAGATTAGGTTCATACGAAACTCATGCTCCCGTGGGACGGGCGTACAAAATTTCATTGTCGATCAACCGGAAACAAGTGATTTTATACAATTCTTAAAATCAAATACGACCTGCGACGCGTCTATAATCGATTTGTCATGGCAATTCATTGCAAATCTCACAGTCCAAAATGAGGGCACACAGAAGTTCATCTGGCAGCAGTTGGGTGCAAATCTATTCGATGATATTCGTACGAAACCGATCGATGGTAATACGGACAAGAAGCTGATGATCATCTACAACATATGCAATGGGGGTCTGCGTGATTGTAACGAGAAAGTCTGCCTCTCACTGATGGCAGATCTTTGGCGACGAATCATTACAGAGACAATCACCGAGAATCTGGTCTTTGTCGATTTGTTCTTTGAATATTTTCTCGTGAAAAATCAATGGACCTTGAGGTCGTATGCCAGTTTGAGTACACAGAACCGAATCGATGTGTTGGACTACATTGCGACATATATTCGGAACGAGAGTCCAAATGGAGCCGTGAGACCCGGATTGATGGAATTTATAGCAAAAGAATTCCGAAAGAAAGCCGATTGTGTACTCAAGTCACCGGATGAGCTAGAGAATAGCCTTATACCGCAGGAAGTGTACAATTTGTTGAGTGTGATATCCCGTGCCACTGGCAGTGATATGTATACATTTGTGTTCGATAACGATGAATACTTGTTTGTGAGCGTTGCAGCCTTGCTCAACCGTATCGTGGCCTTAGGCAAGAGTCCAAAGAATCAATTCACACCAATGACGCGACTGGAGGAGGTCGCTCCCGGAACGAAAATCGACACAACATTCGAATCGCAAATATCCTTCGAACTGAAAATCCTTCTCATACGAACCATTGGCAATCTACTTTATGGGAATAAGGACAATCAGCAGCATTGCATCAACATGAAGCTTCTGCCGACACTGTTGGAGTGTACCCAAATGGATGCGAGGAATCCGCGTGAGTAAAAGACAAGTCGCTCTGCTTAACAAACAAATTAACAAAATTTTATTCACTTATGTAACGTTTCAGTCATGAAGGAGTGGAGTATATTGGCCATACGGAATGCTTGTTACGATTGCCCGGAAATACAGAAAATGATATCGCAGCTCACTCAGACTGGCGTGGCACGAAACGACCTTATCGACGAACTCAATCTTGAGATGGGCGCCCTCCGAATACAGCCAAGAGAGTAGTAATAGTCAAATAAAATAGACAGAGAGAAAGAGAGAGAGAGAAGAGTCGTTGTGCGTTTCTGTTTTTTTGCTCTTAGACTTTATAAGATCTTATCAAGCTCCTGGGCGTAGCGTCGCCACACGAGGATTTCAGGCAATTTGGCGCAGTTCTTGTCTACAAATTCGATCAGCATTTCGTCGGTGGAATGTAGTACACGCACGTTGATGGGCTGATCCAGTATCATACCGCCGATGATTTTCAATGCATTGTCCTCGTCTTCCTTGGTCCTGGTCGCATTAGCAATACCGGCAATCCGGCATTTGTATGCCTGAAACGAGTACGATGACAAATCTTTATTCCAAGCTGCCAGACCCGTTAATGGAACCATATCCTCGTTGCCGTAGTCAACGTAGAAAACCCTAAACGTGTTGTCTTCGTAGCAATCCAACACTTGCGCTCGATACCAGTTGCCATCGCTGAATTGAGCCAATACCATGTCGTGCTGCAACGGTGGCGATTTGAGCCTCGTCTTGTCGGGAATATCTCTCGAGCTCCAGAACAACGGATTTTCGTTCCTGTCGCTCATCTCCATTTGCGCGTAGAACGAACAAACATTCACGATATGAGTGGGTATCACACGAACGATGAAACCGTCCTGCGGGAACACCATTGGAACACATATGTCGATTACGGTGGTATCTTGGTCCTTCGTCCAACCGTCTGCTATGGTTTCGGTATGTAACATACGACAGTTGGTGCCTTTGAAACAGCTCTTTGTCGCCGGATTGTAAAACTTACAAATACGTGCATCGTCCCTGGGATCGTGTCCCATGACAGCCTTAAGTGCATTTGAAGTTTGAATCGGTTCTTCGTAAAATACTTGGATATCCTCCGTGGTCAATCCGTTTTTCTCAGGCACTATCGCCTTCGTTGCTACTTCCTTCTCCTCCGGGCAGGCGGATTTAAACGGATTCGTCTCTTGAGTCGTCAGATTTTCAGCCTTTTGATCCCCTTCCACCAGATTCATGTACAGAATCGTATCATCCTTCTGCACTAGCGTGAAACTGGCCTTTTTGCAATCGTACTTAAGTAACGCTTTCCGCAAATTACATTGCGTATCACCGTTCACCGAAACCAGTTCGCAGAGCACCGCTTGAGCCGGAATCTCCCTATACCGCTGCGGCAAGTGGAACATCTCACTAAAGTTATTCACTTCGGTTATCTCACCGAATTCGAGTAGATATGCAAGATAACTCTGTTGAACATCTCTGGTACTCTGGCGAACAGCCCGAAACAATTGGTTGTCTATCACCAGACCAAACACCTCGTTGGCATCGGGCATCTGATCATACGGCTGGCAATTTCCATTCAACATTTTCTGCAGATTCATCAGTGCCGAAATGAGAGGATTCCGAATCTCACAAATCGAAAATCGCAACGACATTCGATCCACATACGTGACACAAGCGTCGATTTGCATGTTCTCCTTGAAATGATCAATACTCGCCTTTTTGTACAGGAACAACGGTTGCGAATCGACAGACAATTCCCCGGCATCGTCACCGCTATTCAGGGCATTCATTCGACAACAGATATTCTCCATATCCTCCCGCTGTTGTAGCTCCTGGAAGTACAGGTGAAGATTGAATTTTCGCGTCATATCGGTCAACGCTGACAGCTTGGTCGAGTAATTATCGTAGGCGATCAACGTGACCATATCACCGTCTGCATTCGTCTCCAGTCGGCTGCACAGTAGCTTGTAGACCTTTTTACTTTCCTCCAGGAATGTTGTTATGTTCGCCCGGAGTTTGGTCATCTCGGCACAGCACACTTCGTAGATGAGCTCGAGATTGTGTACTTTCTCTCGGTTGTCCATTGGCGATTGCAGCTGCTGAACTTTGTGGATGTTGAGTCTTAAAACTAAGTGTCAAACTCTGTCACAAATTACTGGTAATCAATCAGGAATTTACTCTATACGCTTCGATAAAGTGCTAGATTCCGCGAGACGGCAGTGAACAGACGACGGACGACGAGTTCTATCGAATTGAGTATTGCACTGGGTGGACGAAAACATCCGTTCGGCTCGTGGGTACGTTCGATTTGTATGTCGATTTTTTCGAAGAAAATATACTCACAGTGGCGCCGAGCAGAGGACAGTGGGTCTTTTATTTTTCAATTTGACAAGAGGGTTGTGCCGGTAATAGTCCACCACTCACTAAGAAAAAATCGAAGATTTAGACATTCAGTTCGTCGAAACTCTGTTGATTATCAGAGAAACTGGAAAGCGGTGAATTTTGACCGGGTCTCAAAGAAGAGCTTGACTGCCGGACAATCCTTCGGTCAACAATATATAGAATAAAACTAAGAAGGTATCAGGGGTGGCGTATCCGACGTGGCTGGCCCCCAAAATAGCAATAGAAGCCACTGCAGCCGAACATCTAGCAGCTCTGTTAATAAGACCTAGTAAGCTGTAACCGTAAACAATTTTGAAACTCAGAGACATTCTAGGATTTAACGGACGGACTACATATTGATGACCGTCGCAAACGTATAAAAGGACAGGAGTATCGGTTCTGCACCTGGAATGTGAGGTCCCTGAACAGATCGGGTGCGACCGAACAGTTAGGAAAATCCCTAAGTGCGATGGGATGGACCGGGTAAAAAGAGAATCAAAAACTGTGACACGTAATACGGAACACTGGACATCTTTGAATGAATCGTAAGAAAGCAAAACCTACATGACACCACGTCCGAAAACGGATTCAGACTAATAGACTTTGTGGCGGGGCGTAATCTCCTAGTAGCTAACATACGATTTCCACATCTCAATATTCATAAGGGGACCTGGCGGTCTCCCGCATCTTGGATGTCCGAACTTTCCGAGGAGCCAATGTGGACTCGGATGATTACTTTGTTGCAGCCAAGGTACGTATCGGAATATCGTGAATTCTACGGAGTCGAGTAGGACCATAAAAATTTGACGTCGGGAAGCTGCAATCGCAAGAGACCGCCAGGAACTCCGCTGTTTGTGTCTCCCTCAAGCTCTCTCAAGAGCCGACGCAAACTGCACAAACCGTAGAACCGCGGTGGAGACATTGTCAAAGCGCCATCAGGGATGCTGCCTCTGATGTATTGGGGTTCTAGTCACCACCTAGACGGTAAGATGACGAGTGCAGACAGGTACATGCAGAAAAGCAGACGTCGACGACCGAGAACTGCTCGCGAGCTCTATGAACGAAAGAGAAGGGAGGAGCATGCACGAGAAGTAAGCGATCGAGGAGATGGAATGACGTTCGAACGTTTTACCAAAGAGAAAACGAACATGCCGAGGTTGTAAAGGAAGATCCCGCAGGGATAAACACGGACACCTCGATGCTGAAAATATGGAAATCTTCTTATTTAACGTCAAAGTTAGGGAACTGCAGTCAGTGACTATAACGAAGGGTATCCCCTGCAGGTACACTCTGAAACGGCGCAGAGCATTGATAATAGTCAGACTCGAGCTCGAAGCTTGAGAGATAGTGCTCCTAGAAAAGTACACTACTGGGTGCAGTTTCTTATCGTCTCTGAAGCAATATTGCCCCGTAGCCACTATAGATTGAAAGTACGGGAGCTGAGGTTAGGCGTTTTTGGAGTTGGCGGAAAGCACTCTTACAACCCGAAGTCTCGCTATTCGCGAAAATGATTCCACAAACCGTCGGAAATGAGGGCATAGGCCCAGGAAGAAAGGCAGTTTTTCCGGATTAGTCGGAAGGGGATAGTTGACAAGGACACGTACATAAGTGTGCATCACTTGGCTGGACACTGGCCTCAGTGACCTTATATCCTAGGTAGTCAATTGTTGGGTAGGCAATATGACATTTAATTAGCTTAAGCTCTAGACCGTTCATCTAGATACACTGGGGGACTCCTGTCAGTAGTTCTATATGGCCTTCTATGCCTCTAGTCCCTCTGAACTTGGAATATGTCGGGATTTTATTGCGGAGATTTTCGGGCACCAGAGAAAGACGAATGAAACTGGCCGGACTACCGGTGTCCAGGAGAGAAATAGTATTACATATCACTCATGCGCTTACCCCTAAAGCTCTGAAAGGCAACACTCACCATTTGGACAGTATCATCCGGGCCAGCTCTTCGTCCGGTTGGTCGTTTTTATGTTTCTCGACTGTGCCGACTCGGTTCTGTTGAGTGCGCTTGGGGCGATCTTTATGGGTGTGAGTGGGGCTCCACAATGGAATCGGAGCCCAGGAGGGCGCCTCTTCCTCGGACATCTAGCGAAGGGGTGTTCGTGTCCCGAACATCTTTTCTGCGGTTAGGTACTTGAAGTGCGGAGGTGGGTGGACTTCTCGTTGAAATTTAGGGCCTGACGTTGACCAGAAGTTGGCGGTCATAAGTCTCCGTTGGATCCTGGCACGACCCCGAATAATGAGGACGTAGTGCAGGGCGGACTCTCCTTCCTTTCTTGACCTGAGGCTCAGCTCCTTGTACACCTCGTGCCGACTCACCTTGCGATCGAATTCTTCAAGGAGAACCTGTTTGAGTTCCTCCCAGCCTTCGACATGAATTATTCGGAGGAGTAGTTTGGCGGTATCCGTGAGTAACCGCCTGCCAAACAGGTATTGGGCTCGGTTGCTGCACTTCAGGGGCTGAATTACGTCCTCGAAGTCACAGATCCACATCCGAATTCTATACGTGTTGTCGCCGGATAAAATTGGGATTGCGTCTTCGATATCCGAAAACTCAGTCCGGCGTGGTTCGTAAGTCGCTCGTCTCTAACTCGGCCAGTTCTCTCTTGAGGTCCGCAATCTGCTTTCGTCTCTGGAGTTTCATCAGTTCTCGTTTCTCCTCTTCGTTCGTTTATTCGACGGTTCGTTTCGGACCAGACATTGGCTGTGCCCTCTCTGCAGGGGTGTCGGAAAGTGCAGGAGGTCCGGAACGGAAGGCGCACTAAGTTCGGAATGCTCGGAAGTGGTTGTCAATCCATCGGTCTCGTTTGGGAACGCGTCCAAATACAACGCTCTAATTTGTCCCGTGGTCATGGTTGGCGTGATGTCAAAGCGGACCGCTCTAAGCATATCCGCCATGTGATTCTTCGTTGACATTTGGTTCATTCTTCCTCCTTTTTTTAATCCCCGTATGTTTCACTGATCCACTGAGGTTTCGGTTCTTAATGTGGTTATACCCCACCCTGGGCTTTAATATTGATTCTTTCCAATTAATTTTTTAAAAGTTTTATTTCACAACTTAGAAGCAATGCTAAAAATACGTTCTTCCTACCATAAGTCAAAAATGTCCCGCTCTCGGTGTGGTGTGTTACTAGAAGGAAGTTTCGAGACTCGCGACTCCATTTCCGTTCACTGAACCAATTGTCATCCCTAACATTGCGTACCAAGGATACAAGGCCAGAACGGAAGCCTGCAGGGACGAAAATGGAAACCTAGTACTGGATTCACAGTCGGTATTAAGAATCTGGAATGACTACATTTACAGACTGTATAACGGCGATGACGAAACAGATCCCGCTGTCAGGCAGAACGACCCATTCACAGCGGACAACGATAGCAGAGAATCCCGTTCCCCTGACCTGGACGAAGCTAGGAATGCTTTTTCTAAGCTTAAGTCCAACAAAGCCGCTGGAGCAGACGGACTACCTGCCGAGCTCCTTAAGGCAGCTGGAGATGACCTGGTTGGCAGTATGCACCAGCTCATCTGTAGAGCTGGAAGGAGACCCCTTTGTCTGCGCCAATTACAGAGGTATAAGTCTCCTGATAATCGCTTATGAGATCTTTTCTGCTGCACTGTGTGAACACCTGAAACCGTTCGTTAATAAACTGATTAGTCCACATCAGTATGGCCCGGGAAGCCCACTATCGATCAAGTATTCACACTGCAGCAGATGCTGGAAAAAACAACGAGTTCCAAATCGACACCCACCATCGATTTGTCGATATTAAGGCCGCATACGATAGCATACATAGACACGGGCTATACAACACCATGTCCAGTTTTGACATCCCTGCCAAACCCGTCAGATTGTGCAGGATGATATTGGAGAACTCTCGCTGCTCCATCGGGGTCGGAGGCGACCTAACTGATACCTTTTATGTCAGAAAAGGTTTTAGCCAAGGCGACACGCTATCGTGTGACTTTTTAACATCGTCCTTGAAAGGATCGTGCAAAAATCACTGCTCGATACGAGGGGCACCATCTTTTTGAAGACCCTAACTGCTTCCAAATACCGATGACATTGGTATAATTGGACGAACTCAGCGAGATGTCACTGAGGCCTTTACGAGCAGCGAGGCCGAAGCGGCATAAATGGGACTGACGGTTAATTAGAGCAATACGAAATATACGCTTACGTCGAAAAAGGACACGAACCACCGGCGTCTTGGCCAGGGTGCACATATTGGCAGATATAATTTCGAGGCAGTCAAGGATTTTATCTACCTAGGCTCCGCAGTGACATGCAGCAATGACGTCAGTGCCGAATACAAACGCGGAATAACTCTTGCCAACCGCTATTTCCTTGGGCTCGGAAGGCAACTGAGAGCAGAGCCCTCTCTCGAAAAAGCAAGGTAACCATATACAAGGCCCTTATTACCCCGGTCCTGCTTTATGGTACAGAGACATGGATCTTATCGAAAGCGGATGAGAAGGCCCTTGGTCGTTTTGAGAGAAAAACTCTGCGTACGATTTTCGGCCTGACCTGCATAAATGGGGAGTGAACTTTACGGGCTGTACAGCGACATGAACGTAGCACGGCGTCTTCGGATCCAACGCCTGTGATGGCTAGGTTATGTAGAGCGCATGGAAATTACCGCTCAGGCCCGGCACGGAAGGTCTTTGAATCCAACCAAGAGGGGCGACGCGGTCAGGACGGCCAAATTAAAGGTGGCACAACCAAGTGGAAGAGGACCTTAACCAACTAGGCGTGGGGCACTGGAGACTGCTGGCGAAAGACCGTGCCAGTTGGAGAGTTTTTTTTTAAGGGAGGCCCAGGTTCGCCATGAACCCTAGCGCCGAAAAAGAAGAAGAAGGACATTGTGTGCGTTCAAGCTTGCACTGAATGATTTCTTTATCGATAGTAGAGAAGGGACAAAATTTAACATTTTTGGTTCCGATGGTTGTCGTTTTGCCTGGAAAAGACACGGAACTGTTTTGGATCTAAGAAAGTATTACTTAAAGCGTAAGCACGTTGGTTGTAACATAATAATTTGGGGAGCAATGGCGACAAATAGAGCTGGTCTTCTTCATATAAGTAATTGTACGTTTAGAGAGTGTGAAACATTGTTTAGTCTGTCACCAATTATCCTTCTTTCTTCTCGAAAATTCTAAAACTGCTTTTCGGGTAATTTCCCTATAAGGAAGTAGTTCGAGTCCGGAATTGAGCAGGATAGTCACACTTGAGTTTCCATTTTATCATTATACTATTGAAGAATTGAACTAGTAAATCCCTTCAGTCGATTAGAATTTAAAACAAATTCGTAATTCCGTGATTAAGAAAATCGCTAGAAACTTTGAATACATTTATAACACCATAATTGTTTTAAGAGTACTCTCAACTTGTCACCGGCCCCACTGTTAACATATTTTCACCCGACAGCTGTCACCTCTGACAGCGGGATTCATTTGTAGCGGTTTAGCAGTTCCTGCGGAGCTCTTTCCGCAATTCCGTTGAGTTACACGATACACGAAACGCCAGGTTTTACCGAAAAGTATCATTTATCCTTTTATGGATATTAAAAACTAAAGAATCCGATTAATAATACATCCATTAGTTAGAATGATGGCACCACCGACGATTCAAATTCCCATTGTGCCACAATGGAATCTGGCCGCCGGCTGTGCTGCAACACCCGACGAAGGATTTCTGTATGTTGGCTTGAAAACTATCAATTACATATCGGAGATCAAAGGCGATGGCACACCGCCGGTGATGAAGATATTCCACACTCGTCAGACGATCAAAAGTCTGGACTGCGACACGGACTGGTCGAAAACCAAGTACTTTGCCATTCTCGCCCAGGATAATTCGGTGCAGATCTGGGATTTCGATCAAGAAAAAGCTGTATACGGTCACAAGGCACATTTCATGAAGCGCCATACGGAAGGCGAGGGTCCATCGGCGACAGATGTCGTGCATATGGGTTTCATGTCGAATCGGAATATTTTGTCGATATGCCCAAACGACCTGGTAATCTATTGTGTGGCTTCGAACACGTACTGCAGACGACAGCGCATCATTCCGAAGAAGTACAATGTGTCGGTGCTGAAGTGTTCACCCTTCAACGAGCACATTTTTGCCGTGGGCACGCAGAAGGGATTAATAATTTTGGCCGATGTGAAGAAGGAACAGGTTTTGTATACATTGAAAGGTCATGATGCTTGCATCACGTCAATCACATGGAATGTTGTTGAATTCTCCGGGCGACCGAGTCCTACGAAACCAAAGCAAATTACGGCGTCTAAGCAGGATGATAGGAAAGCCATCGCGGGTGCGGATGATATCTTTGACATTTACGACTACGATTACTTGGAAAATGAGTTCGGGATTCCATGCGACACGAAGCAAAACATCGAACAGCAATTCGACGTTCCCGAGAAGAATCAAGAGGAGGATAACAGCACCAATTTCAACTATGTGGAGGCGTGTGAGAGCCTAAAACAAGAGATCACAGCATTGAAAAATAATTCAGGCGGATTCTCGGATCAGGAGCAGGTCACCCTTGAGGATTGTCAAAATGTCGAGCACCATGATGACACATCGTGTTCCTGTGACTCGAACAATAGTGTCGAATTGCTCGATAAGAGCTCCACCGATTGTAGTACAAACAAAGATAAACTTGTGCTACATCATCAGGCCGAAGTGCATGCACAAGACGAGGCTGAGGTTGAAACGCCTCATACATCGGTCTCACCACCCTCGAGTCCGGGCAAGACTACGGTGATCGTTTCGGCCAGCTCGGACTCGAACGTTTGGGTGTGGAATGCCAAAACTGGAGCCGCCTATGATCAGTTGAAGGGACGCACCGCCAATCATGGAAAGAGTAAGTCCGACTTCTGTACTCTCTCTCTCTACACTCTGTACAAAATATTCATTATTTCCAGATAGCCACATCGAAACCATATGGATTAGTTCAACTACTCTGCTGGTAACCTCCCGCTCAGGCATCATTACATCATTCTCCATCGATAACTCCAAGCCCGGCAAGTTCAAGGAGGATGCACGTGATTTTCCCCAACAAGCAGTGGTATCGCTATGCCGTTCGGTTACCGTACCCCTGCTGTGGACCATTTCATCGTACCGCGAAATTGTCTGCCTACACCTGGACTCAAGTCAAATATTTGCCAAATACAGCTGTGCATCGACCAACATCATGGCGATGCGAGAACGTCCCGACGACATGAACAAGTAAATCACCAACCGCTCGACCGATATCGATACTCTAAAAAAACAGTCTCTCGTTTTAGAATCGCAATCGCATTCTCAGACAGTCGAATCGGCATCATCGACGTCTCAAAAATGACACCAACCAGCATTGCCATCGAAAACTATACCAACAAAATCGACTCGCAAATCTATGCCCTTGTCTGGGGTCCTAATACTAATTATTTAGCCTTCGGCACCAACGAAGGAAGAGTATGTGAATTAAAAGAAATAGAAAATCAATATATATAGATAGATAAAGCAAAAGATATGAAATGCATTGATGATTATTTCTCCTCAGGTTGGCATTCTGCGGGTGGACAGTCCGAAGGATACGCCTTTTCTTTTTCATCCAGTATCTGGCAAACCGATCTACTCAATTGACTGGAAGAACAAATACATCTATGTGTGCTGTAACGAGAGAGTAGCATTGTATCGTGACGACAAGAAGTCCAAAGGTATGTTATTGCTTTCTTTCTACCTCGAAACCTTGTCATAAGTCTGAAGGGCAGCATCTCGCCTATGATAGGTAATGTCCGTTTGACACGAATGTGTTTGCGAATTGCGTAGGTTTGCAAGTTGTATGGCTCGTCGACGATAATCCCAGACATTCCATGAGTATGTGTTACGTTCGGCAATTGTGCTTGGTGGTACACAATGTTCGGTCTGGACACCAGCTTCCATGGTCTTCTCGACCGTGAAGAGTTCGACCGTTGTCTTGGATCTCGATGGAAACTCTTTGTATGGCGAGAATTCTTGTGGTATTTTGAAGAGTATACACATTTCGGGATTCTGAAATGCGGTCATCAGGAAATAGGTGGTGAACTTGTAATAGTGTTTTTGGGCAAAGGCACAGTAGTCCTTTCGTTTGAAGGTGATCACTTGCTGGAACAGTGGCAGAACACCGAACGTGACTTCGGACTTGATAAGAAGTCCGCCAGTTAAACCTAATGTGAGAGCACAAAATTGTTGCAATGGATTGATCTAAAATCGAAGAGAGAGGGTTGATCTGCATAAATGTGTACGAATGGAAAAGAGACAGTGGGACTCACGAAGAGAGAAGCCCTTCGGTTTCGTGTGCGTAATACCACAGATTCACCGCCTTTATAGATATCAAATGGCATCGGATGTTCTTCAGTCCTGTTGTATGGTGTAAGGAGTTTTTTTGCCATCTCTTCGAATGGGTAATCATTGTCGACAACCTTTGACATTTCATCGTTGAATTTGTTCATATGGACTAAGTATTGGAGATGCACCAGGATCGTATGCCAACTCTCGAAAAGTACCGCAAAATGTGGCTAAGAAGAAATGATTTAATCGCTCTTGAAGCACACCGAAGTGTGTTACTTACAAAAACTAATTCGACGGGAACGGCCAGTCGAAATTTGAGAACTTCCTCGAGTGCATTCAGAGTTTTATTGATGGTAGCAATGTAATGAAGAAGGGTTAACTTGACGCGTTTCAATGGTTCCATCGTACGATTCAGATAGATCTCAAGCAGTAGGTGTATGTAGTTGTACTTGTTGAAATGCCTTATGTCTTCCAGCTCAACATTCTTCGGCAGTTTATAGATGATCTTCCCTTCAGCTGGATTAATCTGAACAATACGAGCAATCGGTTCGAGACCTTTTAGAATCAACTGATCGCAGCGTACACTCTTCAGACGTATTGCTTCCACTGTATTGCGATAGGCCAGCTGGGCATCACCCGCCACTAATTGAGAAATAGTGGTCAGTCATAGACAATACTCGTAGTCACAAGATCATTCAGTAAGTAGTTACCATCTCGAATGCCTGCTCCGCCCAAGCCGGTGTATTTATTGAATATTAAAATGCCACACAGGATCTTGTCGATTCTACGCAGATATTCGATACGAAAGTGTTTCTTTCGCTTCACAAACTCATGTATGTCATGATCCGTGAATATAGTCTGAAGCGCAGCTTTAGCTTCAGCCATCATCTGTCGGTGAAAAACAAACAAGAGACAATAGTCAACAGCATGCCAATGGCATCAATTAAGTCTTACATGACCATTCTTGGTGTTAAAGAGCTGATTTGACGCAATGATGTACAACGCGATCTTACCGAAAAGCTCTTTGAAATCATCGTCGTCCGTAGCCGTGTAGCCGCAGATATATTCGGTTAATGGTATCAATCTGTTTTTCAAATCTAGTTCATTCTTTAGACGTACAGCTTCCGAATTTGTTGTATTATTTTCAAAGTGATACTTCAGCCTTAGCACTCTGACAGTTGGCCCATTGGCTAAGTGAAAGAGTTTTTTAGTAACACAACACGACGAATGATAAAAATCGATTGCCAACTACCGAATATTTCTTCGAAAATCGATTGATATATGGCGGTGGTGGTTTCGTCGTCAGCTTTCTGTAACTGACCCTCACGGCTTGATAGGAGCCATTCAATGAGATAGCTCATCAGTGCCCTGGGTATTGTTATACCACGTTTTTGGCATAGCGCCAAACCTTGACGGGTGAGAAAGTCCACGCGAAACTTTTCATCCATCGAAAAGAGAATTTAGAAACAAGTTCGCTACACACTATTCTATACTATTCCCGAGATTGAGGTTTAGGAAAAATATTATCGATCAAACAATCGGTGACGATAAGTGCTAGGCAGACTCCGGTAGTCATAACAAGTGCGCACACTGACACGATTTGTCTTTGTTTCACAGATCCCTACGTGCTGGAGTATATCACTGGAGCATCGGCTATATCTGTCTGTAACAACTATCTATTCGTTGGCACCCAGAACGGACACGTGGAGATATTCAAGCAGAATGAGAATTCCAATTTGTCCTATGACTTGATCCGTAGCTTGGAAATATGTCCGCGATATGTCACTGAAATCTCTTGGAGCCCGATTAATCCGTCACGCTTTGCGGTCGCCTCGATGTCACGCAAAATCCGTATTTTTACCTTCAATCAACAGGACGGAACAGCTTCACTGGTACGCGATGTAGTTGTTACTAGTAAGAATGCGGCAAATGGTTGCGTGAAATGGAGCAATCGCCGTGACAATTTGCTTTTGGCCAGTAGTTTTGACGGTGCCATACGAGTGTGGGACTTGGATTCACAGCGCGATGATGAATTATTCCTCAAGCAATTCCGTTGCCCGATGTTGTGTGCATTGTTCTTGCCATCCAATGAGGATATCATTATCTGCGCTGGCCGCAACACATCGATTGAAATGTTTAATATGCTCCTTGAGAGCACGCAGAAGTATTCTGATATCAAATTTAAAAAGCAGGTATTGAAGGGCCTCGATGCTGTGCAGTGGGGAACGAAGATTACAAGTTTCGACGGCAAGATTAAGTCCGAGAAGAAGCGGAAAAAACGTGATAAAATGGAAAAGGATGATGGAGAAAATGGTAACGACGGTGCAGAGGAAGTGTCCGGTATGTTGACCAAATTGCAGTTAGAAAACAAAGAGAAGGACACTGTCGTCGGCGGGCCATGTAAAGCCTGTAAGGAATCAGTGATCTCACAGGTATGGTTACTCAATATTTGACTTTATTTTGCTTATTTGTTTGCATTTTCACAGAATCCCTCGACCGTTTTCTACCTGACAACCAAGGAAATACACAAAGACAACTTAGAACGACTGAACCAACTGCTGGACTCGCCGAAAGAGAAGCATCGTCTGCTCACACCGAAGATGTTTGGCAATCAAGCCGACGCTAAACGTTTGCTCGAGGAAGAGAGTAAGATCCCAGCAAATATGCTCTTTATATATCCAGGATCCTTAACGTTTTCTTGTCATAGTTCGAAATCATCAGACGTCTGTAGTTAGACCAGCATCAAGCATTTTAGCGCATCAAATAAACTCAAATCTACAGCAGGAAGTACTGAAGCGCATAGAGAGCAAAACCCTAACAGAATGGCATGTTTCCCTAGCTCCATCGGTTTCCTATCTATTTTGGAAAAAGTGTTGTCAAGCCTATATAAACCAACTACTGGAAGAGGGGCACGTTCTCCAAGCAGCCACCTATCTCATTGCTCTGCATGACCTTAAGCAGGCAATAAGAACGCTCATGGAAAAGCAGTATTTCAAGGAAGCCTTAATCATGGCGAAAATTCATTGTCAACCCGACGACCAACTAATCCTAGAGATCACGGACAAGTGGATTAATTATTTCGTCGAGGTTGGAAACCTTCTTTCGGCAGCTTACATGTAAGTTTTTGTTTTTCTACTTATTCTTCACTCGTTGAGTTTAATTTACGTTTGGGTTTATGTAGTTGTGCGGTATCTGGACAGTTTCATCGAGCTCATAATGTTCTCTGTAAGATAAGGAATGTAACATCGGAGATTCAGGAGGTACTCGACAAACTGCGGGAAAAAGCCTTGAAGACTTAAAGGAAGACGACCAACAATCTATTTAGGTTTCAAGTAGTAGCTATTCAACGTATTATTTTACAACATAAACTGAATTTCATTTTCATTAAAATCTGTTTAATAAATAAAGAGTTACATCACTACGACTGGAAGTTATTTTGCTTAACTATACCATGTTTCTGTAGACTCCTTAATTGACCGACGCTTTATACATTCAACAACACCCGAAATCTACCTAACAACACCACCCGAAAACCCATCCAACAATACCATCCGAATACCTATCAAACAATACCACTCGAAATCCCATCCAACAGCACCACCCGAAACCACATCCCACAACACCGCCCAAAAATCCGTCCAACAACAACACCCGACAACCCATCCACAACACCATCTGAAAGCTAATTCAATAACACCATCCGGAGACCCATCCCCAACACCATCCGGAAACCCATCCACCAATACCATCGTAAAGCCCGTCCAACAACACCACCTGAAAACCCATCGAACATCACCAGAAAACCCATCCAACAACACAACTCAAAACCCCCCGAAATTTCAACCAATAGCGCCACCCGAAAACCCATCCACAACACCACCCGACTACCCATCCAACAACACCAGCCCAAAACCCATCCAACACCACCCGATACTCCATCCAACAACACCACCCGAAACCACATCCCACAACACCGCCCAAAAATCCGTCCAACAACAACACCCGACAACCCATCCACAACACCATCCGAAAGCACATTCAATAACACCATCCGGAGACCCATCCCCAACACCATCCGTAAACCCATCCACCAATACCATCGTAAAGCCCGTCCAACAACACCGCCTGAAAACCCATCGAACATCACCACCAGAAAACCCATCCAACAACACAACCCAAAACCCCCCGAAATTTCAACCAATAGCGACACCCGAAAACCCATCCACCACCACCCGAAAACACATCCAACAACACCGCCCGAAAGCACATACAACAACATCACCCGAAATCTACCTAACAACACCACCCGAAAACCGTTCCAAAAACACCCGAAAGCCCATCCAACAGCACCAATAGAAAACCTATCCAACAGCACCACCCGAAAACCCATCCAACACCACCCGAAAACCCATCCAACAACACCGCCCGAAAGCACATACAACAACATCACCCGAAATCTACCTAACAACACCACCCGAAAACCGTTCCAAAAACACCCGAAAGCCCATCCAACAGCACCAATAGAAAACCTATCCAACAGCACCACCCGAAAACCCATCCAACACCACCCGAAAACCCATCCAACAACACCGCCCGAAAGCACATACAACAACATCACCCGAAATCTACCTAACAACACCACCCGAAAACCGTTCCAAAAACACCCGAAAGCCCATCCAACAGCACCAATAGAAAACCTATCCAACAGCACCACCCGAAAACCCATCCAACACCACCCGAAAACCCATCCAACAACACCGCCCGAAAGCACATACAACAACATCACCCGAAATCTTCCTAACAACACCACCCGAAAACCGTTCCAAAAACACCCGAAAGCCCATCCAACAGCACCAATAGAAAACCTATCCAACAGCACCACGCGAAAACCCATCCAACACCACCCGTAAACCCATCCAACAACACCATCCGGAAACTCATCCACAACACCACCCGACAACCCAACCAACAGCACCACCCGGAAACCCATCAAACAATACCACCCGAAAACTCATCCACAACACCACTCGGAAACCCATCCAAGAACACCATCCGGAGACCCATCCCCAACACCATCCGGAAACCCATCCACATCACCACCCGACAACTTATCCACAACACCACCCGACAACCCAACCAACAGCACCACCCGGAAACCTATCCAACACCACCCAGTCAGTTTTATACGGACGGCTGTAGTGGATGTGCGACTGCCAGTTCGGTATTGGCATCGGTTACACCGACTCCATCGATTGCAAGTGAAGATGATCCATCGCAGTTCTGCTGGACGGACACCGACAAAAGGCATGGAATCGAAATTGCAGTCATTGTGGCACAGTGTAAAGTACGGGTGGAGTGGTAAGATACGTTCGAATTCCCCTAAGGAACAACCGGTTTGGCTGTTGGGTCGGTGCTATTATCGAAAGTATACACCGCCGCCATCGATGTAAAGTTCTGGAGAATATTCAGCAAGGCTTGAACCGAACAAGGGGGGTGATGCGAGATTCGACGCAGAAACTCGGTATGGACGCTATTGAAAATCAGGCAACTGAGAATCCATGGGAAGAGGGAATCGAAGGATTTAAACGAGATTTCTGCAGTCGACTATGGATGACATATTGCCGGGAATTCCCCATAATGAACGGCTCCAATTACGTCTCGGACCGTGGTTGGGGTTGTATTCTATGTAGTGGACAAATGCTTCTCGTGCAAGGATTGCTCTGCCACTTTCTGGGCAGAAGCTGGTAGGACCCTCAACGCAACTATGTAGATCGTACCTATGAGGATAATACGCGTATGCATCGAAATATCATGCGTTGGTGTTGGGGACGGCCAACACACTACCCACTGTGCCACGGTGCTCAGGAAAATGCCTTTACATTCAGGAAATTCATGACGTGTGCTATGTACCGGATAATAGCAAAGAACACGTTCCATGCCAAACGAGCACGTTCCTCAAAAACAAGCGCAACAGCAACAGCTGCACCGGAAAACTCTCATCATTCTCGTACCCCTTCGACTGTGCACCGAAAAATTGAATCCGGTTATTTCGTCGGAACCTATTTCAGATTAGCAGCGTCACTAGCAATCTTGGCCGACAACTTTACCTCATATTTTCTTCAGATGCCTACACCGCCGTTGCTACAGCGAGCAACCATTTGCTATCCACCCTTGATCGATACCATCTCCCCTCTTTCTTAAATGTTCCTATAAACATGATCTACTTTACGTAGATCCACCACAACCAACCTTATCCAATTTGCCTCCAAACGCTTTTGACTTTGGAGCAAGGCAAGCTCGAGGCTTAAGGCTTCCCGCCCTTAATTCTCACATGGCTTAAATCGTATCTGGAGAATCGACATTACAGAGTACTTTTCAGAAGATTAATTTCTGAAAGGCCTTGTTGACCCTCTTTCGGGGTCCCACAAGGCAGCTATCTCGGTCCTCTAGTTTTTTCCCTAATCGTTAACGATGTGGACTTTATCATAAAAAGGTCCTCCAGCCTGTCCATTTAGGCTGATGATATGAAAATTAGCTGGCTGACTCGCTTGCGCTCCAAAATGACCTTAATTCCTTCGGTACTTGGGGCGGTAATAACTTCCTGGAACTCAACGTCGGTAAATGCCTTTTTTCAAAAACGCTCCTCATCAGCTCGCAGAACCTACTATCTTTTCAATGAGCCCGTACCACAAATCTCTTTATTCGAGACTTGGGAATCGTTTATGGTAGCGAGCTAAATTTTCTCTTCCTACGTCGTGGCGCAGTGGGTAGTGTGTTGGCGTCTGACGCCGATGACACGGGATCGAATCCCAACAACAGCCATGTCATTGAACGTGTTTTCACGGTGCTTCTCCTCAGCGGGGTACTGACAAAACTCCCTGTAGTATAATTGTCAAGAAAAGCTTCTCGAATTTCGCCGTTCGGAATCGGCAATAAACTGTAGGTCCCTTTCACCTATGGGAAAATAAAATCACACACAACATGGATGATTGAGAGAAGCTCGGCTTTGGTCCTTCATGGACTGTAACGCCAACTTACTTACATATCAACCATATGATACAAACAGCTAATTCTGCCCTTGGCTTGAATGGCCTAAAAAATTCTCGAACCCTTGTGTTACCAAATCCTTCTACATCACTTTCGTCAGGCCTCTTCTTGAATACGTCAGCTAGGTCTGGTCTCCATACTATGTACATCAACCACTCAGTACGAATTGAAGCTGTGCAACGCCGATAATAAAAAATCTCTTCACGCGTCCATGTAATACTCTACTCCTGCTCTCCCCCTTTCTAACTCACCATCACCTGCTGCCACAATTCTCCTACCATAGTTTTTCCTGGGCTAAGTTCCTTTACTTAGTTACTTAGGTGGCGCTACAGTTTGGGGTGAACCTGGGCTTCAACCAACAAGCCTTTCCAGCTAGTACGATATTTTGCTAGCTGTTTCCAGTGTCGCACACCCAATTGGTTAAAGTCCATTTCCACCTGTGTGCGTCACCTTAGATGCGGCCGTCCTCTGCAACGTCGTTCTCCTGGATTGGAGTCGAAGACTCTTCGAGCCGGAGCTGTGCTGTCTATTGGCTCTACATGGCCTTGTCATCTTAGACGTTGGATCCGAAGACATCGTACTAGGCTGATGTCGCTGTACAGCCCGTGCAGTTCGTGGTTGAATTTTCTCCTCCACACTCCGTCAGCCAGCACAAACGGGACCGAAGATTGTACGCAGAATTTTCCTCTCGAAACGACCATGGACCTCTTCATCCATTTTTGATAAGGTCTAAGCCTCTGCACCGTAGAGAGGGTCCCGGGATGATTAAGGTTTTATAGAGGGTCACCTTAGTTTTCCGAGAGAAGGTTCTACTACTCAATTGCGCCTTGAGCCCGAAGAAACAGCGGTTGGCAAGAGTTGTTCTGCTTCTAACCTCGGCGCTGGTGTCGTTGCCGCCTGTTACCCGTGAGCTAAGGTAGACGAATTCCTTAACTTCATCAAAGTTATAGCTGCCAATAGTGACGTTCTGGCCAAGACGTCGGTGTTGTGCGTATTTCTTTGACGACAGCATACATTTAGTTTTGCCCTAGTTTACCTTCAGGCCCACTTTAGCCGCTTCTGCTTCAATTCGCTGTGTTCTTTCAATTGCCTCAATGTCATCAGCGTATGCGAGCAATTGTGCAGACTTGAAGTAGATCGTGCCTCTTATATTGGCCAGTGAATCCCGCACGATCATTCCGATGATGATGTTGAAAAAATCACATGACAGTGGGTCGCCCTGTTTGAATCCTTTTCTTACATCGAAGGTCTCGGTTAACTTCTTACCGACCTTAATGGAGCAGCAAGAATTCTCCATTGTCATCCTGCACAATCTGACGAGTTTGGCAGGAATGTCAAAACATGACATCGTTCTTTATAGCTCGTCCCTACATACGATTCCATTCATCGGACATGCTTATCCTCCAAACATATCTTAGAGATTAGCTGTGTATGTTCACAACTAACTCATCTCCAGCTGCTTCAAACAGCTCAGCTGGCAGGCCGTCTGCACCAGCAGCTCTATTAGACTTCAGTTTTGATATCGCTATATTAACCTCGTCTAAGTCGGATGGACGGAATCCTCTCTCATCTTCGTCCAGTGTGGATGGTGCGTTCTACCTGCGTATCTTGACCATTTTCGCCGTTATACAGTCCTCAGAAATAGCCTTTTCACATTATGAGCATCGACTGTAATTCAATTACTAGGTGTCTGTGTTTATCCCTGCAGGCTTCCGCTCTGGCTTTATAACTTTGGCATGTTCGAAAGTCGCTCCTGCGATAACATCTCTCCATCTCCTCGATCGCGTGCTTCTCGTGCTCTTTCTTTTTTCTTCTGAAAAGCGCATGCTCCTCCCTACTTTTCCGTCCATAGGGCTCATGCGCATGCAACGTGACCATGTATACATTCTGTTTTTCTGCATGTACCTGTCTGCACTCGTCATTAAACCAAGGGTTTCTCCTAGGTGGTGGCTGGAAACCTAATACATCAGAGGCTTGATTCCTAATGGTACTTTGATAACGTCTAACTAACATTGCTACAAGGTGTCCGTCTGCGATGGCTCTTCTCGCTTTTTAGCAGGCCAGCATCCATCGGATAGATGCTACCCCTACGAGGCCTTTGTTAGTTCCTTTAGTTTACCTAATATTTGAGTTGAGAATTTTAGTAGCTTACCACACGAAATCCATCCAACAACACCACCCGGAAACCCATCCAATAACATCACCCGAAAAAAAATTCAATGAATCCCGGAAATATAGTGTGTCGCATCGTTCAATGGTTTTAAAAAAATGCGGCTAATTCAGTTGTTAAGTCTCCCACGATTGCCGCTCAAGACGGAAAATAATGACAGTTTTTGAGTAATGGCATTGAGGCATTAGTGGAGCAATTAGATACGTCTGCTTTCCCATAAAAACAACACTATCGCATGTCCGGAATAAAGACACCGTTGTTTCATTAACCCCGGAATTAGGTGCCAAAAGTGACGCTTAACGACTGCTGCGCTGATGATGAAAGAGATAATGCGTCGGACGAAGAATCCCTTACACATGTAGGTAGGTAAATGCATTGCATCAGTTGAATGGCCAATGATATTCACACGGATTTCGTAAGAGTCATAAAAAACCATAAAAAAACAATCTCATGAATGCAAACAGCAATTCCGCATGTATTTGAATAGCAAACAAATATCTGAAAATTCCATATTCGCATAATAATCAAACTCGTAGATCAAATCCATAAAAAGACGCAAAAAAAAACAAATACCAAACGGACACCTCACAGAAGGCTTTGTTGTTACAAGCAATTAACAACGAGATAATGGTAATTGTTTTGGTGCTTTCTCTACGCTTAGTTTTAGATTAAAAATCGAATTGATTAATTAAAAACAAGACCCGTTTCAAATTCAGATGTAAAAGCTTGCGTTCCCGCCCGACCATCGAGAGTATCAACACCACAGTCAAGTGTAAATTTAGAGGGAAAAAAAGCTCTCCACGGTGATGTAGACGAGCGCGCGAGCATGCAGCGAAGCGGAAAAACATCCACGCACTAGGCTTACAGTTAGTTGTGCTGTAGACCCCAAGCAGGTGAGTTCAGTAGTTGCACAGTGATCGTATCGTGCCTCGGCACATGTAGTGTAGTTCGCACACCAACTCTTTCATTTTCACTTTTCTGCATTTCTCTTTGATTCTGCATCATCGTGACCACGACGAATATACATTAAAAAATCCCTAGCGTACCTTAAGCTGAGACTGTCTTGTAAAATTGAAAATCAAAAAAAAGATACTTAGAAGCGGTGAAATGTATCTGTGTTGATTGAAATGTGATACGAAGAAATTGTGAAATCGAATCGAAACTAGGCGGTGGAGAGTTTCGAATTTAAATATGAATTAGACCTAATCATAGTAGAATAATCGGAGCCCTTGTGTTTATTGTTCTTCAAACAAAAGTGAAAGGTTCGGTTGGTGAATTTTCCCGGAACAAGATACAAAGCGCAGTGATTATGGTGGGCTGTCGCTTGCAGTGTTTTGTTTGTTTAGCTGAACTGTATGCTTGCAATTAAATGCACGAACTTAGTGAGCACTCGTGTGGTATGGACTAAACTGTTATGTTATGTTGGTGCGTTGGGAGAAAAAGAGATGATCAGAGTGTGAAATGGATTACGTAGCGCTTAAAATATTTCTTTCATACTAACTGGTAGATTGCGTCAGTGATCTGTGTCATAGGGGCGCGTTTTATGATTTTACTGAATCACATATGTCCCTACTCTCGATGGTATGTACTCGTATCGTTGTCGTTAAACGCGCGATCTTTTCCTCCCCCCCTTGTTGTTTTGCATTAAATTATGCAGTTGGTGTTAGGAAAAGAAAGAAAGACAGACAGAGCGATGGCAAAACAGTTAGTTCTCGAGCATAGGACAAACGAACAATAGACCACCGAACAGAGGTTATTGTAAGTCATAATGGTGATGTACGGTGAAACGGTCTGTTTATGGCTTACCATGATTGGCAGTCAAATTGATTGCCAACAGGAATATCTATCTTCTATCATTCAAGGCACGACTAAACGTTGCCTATACCCAAAGAGCGTATGTGAGTAGTTTTGCTCTTTTGTTTTTTGCATTTTTGGTAATCATTCAACGGTGATAGTTAACAGTGGTATCCGGTATTGAAATGCATCTAGGAATCGTTAAAAAACTGAAAAAAGAAAATGCAATCCTCGTAGATTTTGCTCGCTTTTCACTTGCAGTAATCGGATAAATCACCGCACATCCTAATGCATACCAAGAGTACATAGCATAAATCGTATTTTTGTAGGTGGCTGGTGCGGTAACGAAATAGAGGAGAACAAACAAACGAGTCTATTGAACTTTTTCGGGGCCATACACAATAAAACACGAGCAAAACCCAGTCAAAAAAACAAAAAAAAAAAAAAAAAACACAACAATGGTGGCCTTGCAGACATCTAGCACAAAAGAGATTTAGAAAAGACGGAGGTCGTTTCGTATTTTGGATAAGTGACATATGTTTCGCACGATAAGTATGATAAATGGCACTAAAGTAATGGAGGCTGGATGCAAGGGCGATGCTGCTGCACCCAATACCGCTAACCACAGTAGTCTGCACAACTGTTGGAATGAACGCATTATGGGACGTTTCATCAAGGCGAACTTGTTCCTTATTTGCTGCATTGCAGCTGCATTATTATTGGTAAGTGTTTATGGTGCCGATCACGATGCACTCGTTTTTTGTTGAGCGAGGTAAGTATTTTGATCTAGTTGTGAAAGTTGAGTTAATACGCTATTGTGTGATGTAACACAATGATCTCCTTCCGATACGGTAGCCAATGTTATGGTCGTCAATATGTATACTGTTGGCGGTACGATCGTTTTCATCCATCACTACTGGCACACACAGCTCACATAGATGACCGCTACTCTCAATCGATATTTGAAAATCTAGAAAGTTATTGTCTTGCCCGATGCACAGTGCATTATATTATTTCAAACGGAAAGCCATGAATTGGGTGAAACCGATGATGGGTAAAGGAAAATATGCACAAACCTAGGAAGATGGACAGGAAAAGATAAAAGAAAATCAATTAAATATACATTTTCTTCTTTGTACGATTTTATTCTGATTATGTATGTTGTGTATTGCAGATTGCGTATTTAGCAGCGTTTTCCTGTGAGGTCTCGTGGATCCTTGAGGCGAGAGGAGAGCTACCTGCCTCGGCGTATGTACTGTGTACACAGTATTTCATTGTTTTCGTAGCGACGACTATACTGATTCATGGACTAGTAACGGGGCTATCATGGGGGCTATTCGCGTGGTCGATAATCATTGGCATTCTGTCGATACCAGAACTGTTTTTCGTGATGGTTATGACCACACAGCATTGGGTAGGTGCACAAGCCTTGTTCTAGCTTTTGGATACTGGTGATTGGTAATTGGTTACGGTTTTATAATTGGCATGGTCTGTTACGTATAATAACCTTCACAACCTTAGCTGGTATGTAATACCTGCAGTATCTATTCAAATTTGATTCTTTACAGGGTCTACAATCTATTCATGGTCTCATCGAACTAACGTCCTACCTCATTCGTTTGGTAATCAGTTGCTTTGCGCTCATCTGTGTTATACCCACCGGTCTCAAGTGATTATCCTCTCTCTGCACTCCCATAAACCACACTCATATCATTTTTCATTTCAGATGGCGACGTGAAACGCAGGTACTATCACAATTACAAAATCTAGCATCACGTCTGCAACTACAAACACCACCACCCAGTGTACCAATAATCAAAGGCGACTCACGCCGTACCTCAAAACGTGCACAAAACAATTGTAACATCACCTCATTCGATAATACCGGCTACATTATCAACGAAACAAAACAACACGGATTAATGCCATCGCAGCAGCAATTCTTCAGCAATGGCCCCCATCTCGGATCTCAGAATGAATTCGATGCGAGCATGTTTTCATCGCCAAATAACAATCAATTCACGGGAATTAGCGGAGGTAAGCTACTTAGTTTATGGGTCGCCCATGTCGAGTTCATTGTACGGTACCGTCTGAACTGGTCTATTTGTCCATTTTTCCATTTTCACGCTTGCACCACATACCCAATTGCGATCTGGTTTTGGTGTATTTTCTTCATTTTTATTTTTGATTACCACTCTCGGTTTCAAAGGATTCAAGAAAAGTGAGGCGCACACCTTCCACAATATGTTTTATATTTTTCTATCCAAATTGTTGGCTCTTGGCAGTGCTTGCAGAGGTGTCTAGAATACCATGTGTAGTATGAGGGTAGGCTGACAGTCGGGATCGTAATTGGTTTGTTGAATGACTTGAAGAGCACATGGAAGGTAAGCCGAAGAGTAGTTAATTGGTGGGCTCCATTCTACCCTGAGGTGCAGTTTTAAAGTGGGCTTACCGCGTCGTAATGAAAACGTATTTCTGTCGAGGTGCTTCTTGAAGTTGTTTATTAATATTTTCTTACAACATAGTCATCTTGAAGGTCATGTGAATACAACGAATTTAGTTGTTAGTAAACAACATGCTCAAACCTAGTGAAACCAGTTGACGTCGATAGTGTATTGTCAACGACAAAGGACTTGTCGTGTTGAAACTGATTTCGCATAAACTCTAAAGAGCGTACAAAACATCTTTCTAGCAGCCGTAGAGTGACGTCGTACCATTCTTTCAACATAGCCTCCGCTCATTTAAGGTGTTGACTCCCTAGATATCAGTTTTATGTTATCGAGCCGTCGTCGTTGTCATTCTCTCTGGAAGTACGTTGAGGTGTTTAGCAAACGAGAGGTGCTTAGGACGCGATCAGTAACGACTTTTTTTGGCGAGGTTTGGTGAACATTTTCAAAAGACACTATAAGGACCGACAGTGCGTGCTCATAGTAGTGTTAGATTTGACTCACTAAAAACGCCACCCTTCGACTTAATTAACTTCCCAGTGGGAAGTTATTGTAATGGGGCCGATTTTGCGAATTCCAAATTTCGACATTCTCCACGTTTCAAGGACACCATAATCCAAATCCAAGGTTTTTATAGAAATGTCTATGTGTGTGTGTGTACGTATGTGCGTATGTACGTACCAATGAACAACCGCGGATAAACCGCGCCCGACGCTAGTTGATTGCAGTGATCGGACGAAAACCGATACATATGAGATTGCTCAGACAGTGTTGTGATTGGGTAAGGAAACGCACACTCATGAGCTGCTCGAGAGTGTGCACTACCCCCCCCCCCCCCCCCAACGAGCAATTATTAAACGCACGCGTTCTTAAGTAATTTGCTGTGAGCAGTTTTACTTTCGCTCACGAGCACGAGTGTTTATGGAAACTCACCCCTGTGCGCACTTCATATCTTCGTTAAAGAGAACGCACACTTATGTGCACTCTGTAAGGTGGATTCTGTTTAACGCACATGTGTATTGTGCACATGGGGTGAGTTTCCATAAATGCACACACCCGCGTTCGTGAGCTAAAATGAGTTGATTTACTGCTCGGGAGTTGTTTGCAGACATTTCACTTGAACATTTTTTCTTACTTTCCATTTTATAATATTTTAGTCTCAGATGGCTTCACTTTCTATAAAGTCTAAGTTAGAAACTTTCAGCAATCGAAATTGCACACGCACGTGAGCAGTTTATGAGCAATAGATTGTTTAATGTGCGCATATGAGTGAGCGTTTCCTTATCCTAGGTCATATGATCCAAACAACACGCGGTGTTTCCAAGCTGTTCCCCATCTAAGTACTGACCGCGCCCGATGCTGGTTGATTGCGGTGATCGGACGAGAAAAGAGCTAATGACGTTGATACACCTGAAGAGATCTTCACAAATTGTAGCTTAAAACCATTTCCATCACGTTAGCTTTCAATAAAAAAAAGAGGCATCATAATCAGTCCATTTGATCAAGAGTTGCGATGCCACAGACAGACACACAGACACCTCACACTTGTAACATCCCTCTTTTTGCGGCTCACACCTGGAGCACATTTTTATTTTTTCCTTTACCACGGCTAAGTCAGTTGACTTATCTGACAGTTTTCCGTTCGCGAGGTAAACACATTTAACAGACAGCATTCCAGTGAAAGTTCCGGTTGTGTCCTTTGAAGACGGTGCATCAGGTTTTTTACTTCCTTAGGTGGTGCTACAGTTCGGGGTGGACCCGGGCCTCAACCAACAAGCCTCTTCAGCTAGCACGATCTTTTGCCAGCTATTTCCAGTGTTGCACGCCCAGTTGGTTGGGGTCCTTTTCCACCTGTGTACGCCACCTTAGATGGGACCGTGCTCTGCAACATTGTCCCTCGGGGTTGGAGTCGAAAGTTCTTCAGATTGGAGCTGTGCTATTCACTCAACATTGCCTAGCCGGCTTAGACGTTGAATCCGTAGACGTCCTACTAGGCCGATATCATTGTAGAGCGCGTACACTTCGTGGTTAAATCGTCTCCTCCACCCTCCCTCAACACAAACGGGACTGAAGATTGTACGCAGAATTTTCTTCTCGAAACGACCATCCATTTTTAAGAGGTCCAAGCCTCTGCACCGTAAAGAGGGGCCCGGGATGAATAACGTTTTATAGATAGTCACCTTAGTTTTCCGAGAGAGGGCTCTACTACTCAATTGCGTTTTGAGCCCGAAGAAACAGCGGTTGGCAGGAGTTGTTCTGCTTCTAATCTCAGCGCTGGTGTCGTTGCCGCCTATTACCAGTGAACTAAGGTAGACGAATTCCTTAACTTCATCAAAGTTATAGCTGCCAATAGTGACGTTCTGGCCAAGACGTCGGTGTTGTGCGTATTTCTTTGACGACAGCATACATTAAGTTTTGCCCTAGTTTACCTTCAGGCCTATCGATGCCATTATCCCAATGTCTGCTGCGGCTTTTCTAGGTGGCGCGCATCCCATATATCGAATTTTCCATGACTCTGGCGCATAAATCAGGCTTTAAGGGCCGTTGTGGCTGGTGGCTTTTTCGCATAGACCTGCGACTTCAGACAACCTCACAAGAAAATGTCTAACGAGGTCAAATCGCACGATCTCGGTGGCCAGTTCACATCGCCTCCACGTGAGGTGACCATGGCCTCAAATCGCTCGTGCAGAATTTTCGATATGGCGTGAGACCAAAAGATGGTGATGGCTTGGCCAGCGCCGTTCTCAAAGAAATATGAGACGCCGCCAGCCCAAAATCCACACCAAACAGTGACTTTTTCGGGATGCATTGGACGCCCTTGGATCTCATGTGGATTGATTATTTTATTATTAAGTTGGCGCTACAGTCCGTGGTGCACCTGGACCTCAATCAACAAGCGTCTCCAGCTGGCACGGTCTTTGGCCTGCTGTTTCCAGCGCCGCACGCCCAGTTGGTTAAGGTCCCCTTCCACCTGCGTGCGCCACCGTAGATGCGGCGGTCCTCTGCCGCGCCTTCCTTCCGGGGTGGATTCGAAAACTCTTCGGGTCGGAGCTGTATTTTTCACGCGCTCTACATGACCAGCTACCTTAGACGCTGTATCCGTAGACGTCGTACCAGGCGGGTCGCTGTACAACCCGTACAGTTCTTCGTTAAATCTTCTCCTCCATACACCGTTTGAACAAACGGGACCGTAGATAGTGCGCATAATTTTCCTCTCGATGCGACCAAGGGCATCTTCATCCGCTTTTGTTAAGGTACAAGCCTCTGCGCCGTGAAGGAGGACTGGGATGATCAAGGTCTTATATAGTGTCACCTTGGTTTTCCGAAAGATGGCTCTACTTCTCAATTGCCTCTTGAGCCCAAAGAAACAGCGGTTGGCAAGAGTGATTCTGCGTTTTATCTCAGCGCTGGTGTTGTTGTCGCTGGTCATCAGTGAGCCGAGGAAGACAAATTCCTTGACCACTTCAAAGTTATATCCGCCCATTGTGACGTTCTGGTCAATACGTCGGTGTTATCCGTCTCTTTTAGATGAAAGCAGATATTTGGTTTTACCCTTATTAACCTTGAGACCCATCTTAGCCGCTTCTACCTCAATGCTTACAAAGGTCTCATTGACGTCTCGCTGTGTCCGTCCAATCACGTCAATGTCGTCAGCGTACGCAAGACTTGAAATAAATCGTACCTCTTGTGTTGGCCAGTGACTCTTGCACCATCTTTTCAAGCACGATGTTGAAAAAGTTCCATGGCAGCGCGTCACCTTGCCTAAATCCTTTTTTAACACCAAAGGTCTCGGTTTGCTCATTACCGACCTTAGTGGAGCAGCGAGAATTCTCCATAGTCATCCTGCACTGCACTAGACATGGCTTTATATAGCTCATCTCTATACACGCTGTCATATGCAGCCTTGAAATCGACGAGGAGGTGGTGAGTGTCTTTTCCAAGATCTGCCGCAGCGTAAATATTTGGTATATTGTGGATTTACCTGGCCTGAAACCACTCTGATAAGAGCCGATCAGGTTATCCACAAAAGGTTTCAGGCGTTCACACAATACGGCAGGGAAGATCTGATATGCGATGTTGAGGAGACTTATTCTCCTATAGTTGGCGCAGTTATAGGGGTCTCCTTTCTTATGGACTGGGCAAACGATGCCAAGATTCCATTCGTCGGGCATGCTTTCCTCCGACCATACCTTGCAGATGAGATGGTGCATGCACCTTACCAGCTCATCTCCAGCCGCCTTAAGAAGCTCAGCAGACCCGCGGCTTTATTAGACTTAAGTCTTGATATCGCTATTATGATTTCGTCTAGGTCGGGTGGACGGAATTCTCCTACATCGTCGTCCATTACGAATGGCTCGTTCTGCCTGACAGCGGTATCTTGTCTATCATCGCCATTATACAGTCTGCAGAAGTAGGCTTTCCAAATCCTCAGCATCGAATGCGACTCTACTACCAGTTCTCCATTTTCATCCCTGCAGGCCGCCGCTCTGGCTCTGTAGCCATGGCATGTTCGTTTTACCTTATTGTAAAACTTCCGGGCGTCATTCCTCCGGAAGCATCTCTCCATCTCCTTAATCTCACGCCTTCCGTGCTCTCTCTTCTTTCTTCTTAAAAGCGTGTGTTCCTCTCTTCTCTTCTGCTTATAGATTTTGCGAGCAGCTCTGGGCGGATTTTGAGAGAGCTTGAAGGAGACACGATCGGCAAAGATTCTGGCAATCTCTTGCGATTGTAGCTTTGCGACTTCAAACTTACGTTGTCCTACTCGACCCCTAAGCATTCGTGATATCCTCATTCGTACCTTGGCTACAACAAGGTAGTGGTCCGAGTCGTTGTTGGCCCCTCGGAAGGTTCCTACGTCGAGAATATTGGAAGAGTGTCTGGCGTCGATCGCTTGATTGATCAAAACACCGCCGGATACCCTTGTGGATATTGAGATGGGGAAATCGTTAGGGAATCGACTAGCCTAAGTCCGTTGTCGGAAGTGGTGTTATGGAGGCTATGCTTTTCTATGATCGACTCAAATATGTCCTCTTTGCCCAGTTTTGCATTAAATTCTCCTAGAACTATTTTTGTGTCGTAGCTGGGGCATTGGGCATGGGTTCTATCTAGGATATCGTAGAATTCTTCTTTGAGCTGTTCGTCCTTTTCTTTCGTTGGGGCGTGAGCGCGTATTAAGCTAATTTTTCCAAATTTAGCTTTGATGCGGATTGTTATGAGGCGTTCGCTTACATCTCGGAAGCTTTTTGTCAGAGTCTTCCTCGAATAACGAATCCGCACTCGAATAGACGCTGTTTGTTCTTCTTGTGGCGGTTCCCGTAGTAGATGTCGCAGTTTTTCATCCGTCTTTTGCCTGGTCCATGATAGGGATGTTACCCCTGGAGGGCCAGGTTCCTCTTTCCTCAGGATCAAGGGGTTGGGTCGCTGCATACATTGGTTCACTACCTGGCGGGTGCCAGAGTAGCTATCCAGGGGGGGGGGGGGGGTCACGCGGAGGCTGTGTGTCAACTCGGATTGAGCAAGGACAGAGATCGAGGCCATGTTAAACGCGATCAACTTCTTTATTCTGTTGGCTCGCTCCCTCCCCCCTGTGGATTGATATCGTCCCAAATTCGACAATTTTGTTTGTTGACCCATCCAAAAACATGCCTCATCGTTGAAGATGATTTTTCGATGAAAATTAGAGTCAGGTTCCAACACATCGTTGTTTATGGTCGTTTACCTTACCTCCTGGGTGAGCTGAATTTCGTACGTGTGCAGGCCTAAGCCACGACGCAAAATTCGCCAAGTTGTGGTCTGCGAAAGGCCGAGTTCTTCTGAGCGACGCGAAATCGACTGTCTCGGATTCTTCCGCATACTCTCACGGACAGCGGCGATATTTTCGGCAGATTTTGCGTTTCAACGAGTCACGGGTGTTGGTTTATCGTTTTTACTGAACCAGTGGACTCAAATTGATCCACCATACTGCGAATGGTCCTCTCGGTAGGACGATTATGGCGACCATAAAATGGGCGAAGCGCGCGGAACGTTGCCCGAACAGAACGCCGATTTTGATAAAACCGTTTTATCGTTTGCACGTGTTGTTGAACGCTATGTCCGTGATTTGGCAAGACAGACTGAATAAATTACGGCCAATTAGAGAGAGGTAGCTTCAACAAATGAGAGCGCCGTGGCGCAGTGGGTAGTGTGTTGGCCTCTGACGCCGATAACTGGGGATCGAATCCCGACCCAGCCATGTCATCGAATGTTTTTCACGGTGTTTCTCCTCAGCGGGGTTCTGACAAAACCCCCTGTAGTAAAATTGTAATGAAAAGCTTCTCGAAATTCGCCGTTCGGAACCGGCAATAAAACTGTAGGTCCCTTTCACCTATGTGAAAATGAAATCACACACAACATGGGTGATTGAGAGAAGCTCGGCTCAGGTTCTTCATGGACTGTAACGCCAACATACATACACATACATATACAGCTTCAACAATATGGCCGCTATCAACTGTCAAAGTTCGGAAGACCCTATTGGAATACCCTATATTACAAGCTGCAGAAGTGTAGAACCAATGCTAATCGGTTTCTCCCTTTCCAAATTCCTTGTGTGCGTGCAGACTAGGTGCAGACTATACAAAAAAACAAAAAGACTCTGAATGTATTACTACAGAAGAATTAAGGATCGGGACTCTTCTCCAGTGTTCTAAGCTTTGAGCTACGAATCGTGCTGTCTGCATAACCGACTTTTGTTTCACAAATTCGCCGCTGGCTGCGATGTAATCGAGATTCCTTATCCACTCACCGCATACTGCAAGAATAGAACCTGTTTCCACTTTAATGATCATTCTTAAAGCTCGTTAAAACCCTCACGAGGGGGTTCTCATTTCCTTGATGAAACAAAACAAAAAGTCTCGCGTGGTCACACCACTCTGTCTTTTACTTGAATCCAATTTGTACGCAATGCACGTACGAAATGCACATTTCTCGCCGCATGCATCAAGATCGTTCACTGCCAACCGTCAAGTAACCACGTTCTCTTCAGTTCAACACTGCCTTGTTCTGTGTTCATTAACCGTACCGTCTCGATATGGATCTCCTGATAGTTTTTTCAACTCTTGTGACACCTTTTTCCATCGCTTACTTTCAGGTAACCGCACCCAATCTTTGATGGATTTACGTTGCACCCTACCTGGCATGTATAACCCACGCTACGTGCTCGACACCGAGGACAGCAATGCGAAATATTTCAACATCACTGTCGACGATCTGAAAAACAGCCTCAACGACACGAAAAAAAAACCAACGAACAACACCGACGAACATCACTCAGTAATCGGCAGTTCGGTCGCCGCCGATCCCATCTATTGTACGATCGATGCAGCCAAGCAACAAAAACTCTCACGCAAATGCATATCGTTGGAAAACCTCGACGGAATGGCCAAAATCCAACGTGATCTAAGCTACGGTAACAATCTACTTCAAAACTATGAACAACAATACTACCTAGCCATGTTGGGTCATCATCCGCTCAATTACAATCCAATCCAATACCATGCACTGATGGAACATCTGTACCAACATCATTATCATCATCATCAACATCCGTCACATGTGCAGCAATCACATCTCCCGTATCACCACAATCAGTCGTCACATCATTCGATGATGAATGGCATGATGGGCTGCGGTGGGATTACCTACGGTGGCTACCCAAGTCCGTTTCCCTCGAGTACGGCCGGAAATAGTACACAACCCACGGGCAGAGAGTCGGACGATTATCGAAAATATCGCGACGTGGCTCTATAGGTTTACAATGAAAGTAAATCGTGACCAAAGAACCCGGAACGATGACTATACCCGACACAAAATTCGATCGGTGCGATGTAATACTCTCAAGTAGATCGACCAACTATAGTAGTTAAGCAAAACCAAATGTGTACCAGGACGAAGGCAATCCTCTCGTTGTTTTTTTGTTTCATTTCTTTTTAAGCAAAAAGACTTGTAAATTCCGTATTATTTATTAACTATTTATATGTAGGTGTGTATATGATTGAGGATTAGGCTGTAGGAGAGATAAAAAATTTGGAAAATAGATACAAATACACTATGAAGGCGGTTTGTGAATGAGCGATCGATTAGGGATCGAGAAGGTCAGCTAAGGGGTTGTTGCTGGCTGCCGGCTGCTGTTGATTCGGATTAGGCGGTTTCGCGGGATATACTGCCACGGATGACGGCTTCGAATTAGGCTTACCTACCGGCGGGGGGGAAGATGGTTTAGAATGATATGAGAAAAATGAATAGGTTACCTTCGGTAGGTTTCTTCCTCGCATTTCTAAACAGATCATCGTCGTCCGATAGGTCGGCGAAAAGACTCGATGTTGGTTTGGTCGTGACCGAATCAACCTTTTTGGGTTGTGCCCTAGTCTTAGTCTTTGGTTTGCCGAAAATATCACCTGGGCCGTCGTCTTCGTCACTGGAGAAAAGCGACGTTACCGGTTTGACTACCGGCTGAGTGACGACAGGTTTTGCCGGAACCTGCTTTTCAACAACCGGCTTAGAAGGTTCAGGCTTTTTGGAGGCCTTCAGCTCCTTAAATAAATCATCAGAATCATCATCTGACTCACCAAAAAGACTGGTCGACCTAGTAGGTTGCAATGACTCTTCGGTAGGCATCACCACTTCAACGACGTTCGTTTCCGACTCAGTGATTCCTTGGACCTGTGCTTTTCCCCCGACAAATTGGTTTGCGGATCTGTTGGATGTATTATCAGTGTTAGCAAGACCTGAATCAAAGAGAGAATCTACATTATTGGACACCGGCACGGTTTTGATGTCCTGTGTCTTCTTTGAACTCAGAGACTTGAAAATACCATCTTCATCACTGTCGCTCTCTTCGAACAAGGCCGATTTTGTCGTCGGTTTTGCCAGAGGAACAGGGCTCTTTAGAGCCGCCTTGAGTTCCGATATTGGAGACAAAATGGTCTTTGATTGGAAGACCTCCTTCTTTGGAATCAAGGGTTCCTCTTCAACAGCTGCTTCGTCATCCTTCTGACTATCGTTTGAACTCTGAATAATCGTTTGAACCTCTTCTTCAATTAACGATCGTCTATAGCTCTCCTGACGTCCCCTGCGAGTGGATGGTCTACGCTTCACCTGAACCTTAATACGATCTCGATTCAGATTTGGTAAGATATTTTCAGGCACATCGCGATTAGATGGTTGAGGGACGTCGGAAACTTTGCTCACTGTCACAGGCGTTTCATCACTTACAGGTTCCGGTTTCCTAAAGGATGGCGCCTTACTGCTTGGAAGCAAAGCTTCTACGTTGATTTGAAGGTCGGTTTTCTTCAGTTTCGACACCGTTGGCTTGTCTTTTTTGTGCTCCACCATGCTAACCTTGGCCTCCGGGTGTTGTTTTTCGCCTTGTGTTTCATCATCTGGCGGAGGTTCTTCATTAAAAATATAACTCGACGCTGGGGCTCGTTTCTCACGACTTGCCTCTATCGTCTCGCTAAAATCGTCATAGAAAATGCTATGAATGCGTTTTGTTTCAACCGGTGGAACGCGTGTAGGAAAATCATCGTCTGGTGGAACGTCAGCGAAGAGATTTATATTGCCATAAGCAGTAGGGAACGTAGTAGGTTGATGCCCTGCATCCTCGTCGACATCGGATGGTGGTTTGTCATGAAACAAGTTTGTATAGGTAGGTGTTTCCGGTCGTTGGTCCAGTTGAGGATCCGTTTCACTCTCATGCAGGGAGATCATGCATGAGAGAGTTGAGCCATTATTCTCGTCCTTTTTCTCCTGTAAATTATTGTCAACTTTAGCCGCTTCGGAGGTGGACTTCTCATTCTCAGGGGTTAATGAAGAACGCTTCTTTGCTTGAGGTAGCTTCTTTGGGATAATCTCCTCGAAATCATCCTTAAAATCGTCGGCAAATATGTCGGCTACTTTTGTCAACTTTTTGTCGGTCGGTGAGACGGCAATATCATCTGGCGGTTCATTCTGGAATATGTCCGCGAAGAGGGTTTTCTCTTTCGCTGCATTCGATGTGCTTGGAATGGTTTGATCTGCACCTTTAATTGGTCCCTTGGGTGTCTCAGGACTGGGTGATTTCTTGCTGACTGTCTCATCGGCTTGTTTTTCGTCAAATCTCCCAGCGAAAAGATCCTTTTTAACGACGGTTGATGGAAAGAGGTTGTCTTCATCCTTTACATGATCGTTATCTTCTTCATCGAAGAGGCCCTTTGTGGTCAGAGCAGTCTTTCTACTATCTTTCCCGGGGGAGACTGGCGCATGTCTCGCTGTTTCAGAAACCACATTCTCAGCCGCATCGTCCTTGAACAGATCCTTTGTTTTCTGTGTAAATGTCTCATTTCCGCTTTGTTTCGTCGCAAAGATCTTTTCAAAGTCATCATCTTCCTCGTCGTCATCGAATAAATTTCGAGTCTGCCTGCCCACAGTAGTCGACAAGGGAGGTGAAGCCGCAAAAAGGTCATCTTGTGGCGTTGGCGACGGCACTTTATGTTTTGTTTGGACGAGCGGCCGAGGATTTGGATTGAATAACTCATCCGTGTCTTCGAAAAGATTGGGAAGCTTCAGCTTTTTCAACGGTTCAACCTCCTTCTCCAGTTCCGGTTCTTCGCCTGAATCATCGAATAGATTTGGAACTATAATCTTCTTCGATGGTTCCTTCTTTCGATTATTTTCTGTTAATTCGTCAAAGAGGTTGGAAGCCACAGTTCTTTTAGACGGTGCCGGTTCTTCACTGGTCTCTGTGAACAAGTTAGGAGCGACTGTTCTCTTTGCCGGTTCAAGCCGACTCGTATGCTCATCGAAAAGGTCGTGAGGAACAGATCCTCCGTGCGGTCTCTGTGATGGCAAATGCGGAATAACTCTCTTCTGCGGATGTCGTTCCTTTGTCGTGCTCTCTATACGCTGATCGTCGTCCATTGCATTCCTGCTGGTTGCCGATTTAACTATTTGATGCATGAACGAACTAAACTCGTCATCGTCGAACAGATTTAGTGTTTTCTTGGCGCCTGTTCGTTGGCTACTGGTGATTTCGTCTGACTGTATGTCCGGTGGAGGTTCATCGGAAATAATCGGATGATTAACTGACTGGTCCTGTGGAATAGTAGCATTTGGAATTGCTGTTGCTTGCCGCTGTGACTCGGTAAAAAGATCATCGAAAACGTCCTCCTGTCTCCTTGGAACATGTTGATAATATCGCTGTTCTTCAACTGGCTCTGTAGATGATCTTGCTCTCTGAACTCTCGGTGTAGATGATCCTGATTTCTGTGAACACTTTTCGCCTTGATTCGATGACTCACCGTCGTTGGATGGCGTGTGCGTTTCCTTTCGCTCGCCCACCAAATTCGTATTCAATCCCCATGCCGTGGAATCCCATTCCGACATTGTCTGATTCGTACTCTCGAATGAATTATCCGTAGTCGATGATGAATCCGAAAACTGTTCCGAATCCTCATCAGCAGAGAAATCATCGTCCGAATCGCAGAGTCCAATGTGCCATTTCTCTTTCCACTTGTCGGAGCCATAAAGATGCGGTAGAGGTCTGGCATCATAAGGATTCTTCGCGCGATAAACGACACTACAAAAGAGATGTTGACGAAGAAGAATCAATGAAGCTAATATGAATGCTTCTTACTTGGTTGATGGTTCTTCCTCGTCCGAATCCTCATAACTGATGGTGACTGCTTCGTGACAGGAATTCATTTTCTCAACAGTCGTCTTCACAAACGACGCCACATCGAACTCTTTCGCCTTGTCCGTCTCCTATTTGAATTGATCGATACAACCACTGGATACCATTGTATTTGGGAGCGATTTACTTACATCGACCTGTGGATTCGGTACTTCTGAGACATTGGCAAGGGTTTCGTCATCATCGTGAACACGATTCTCCACAAACTGTGAGTACTGGAGCGCCGCTAAATTATTCGTGGCATTACTCAGCGAAACCGATGCTCGATCAACCGTTGTTGTCAGGAGAGAAAGTGCAGAAGTTGTCTTCAGCACTCTGCCCTCGAGATTCTACAACAAAACATTCGTTTCTAGCGAAATATGAACAAAAGAAATGAATTGTTACTTTGGAAATCTGATTCATCCACTTGAGCAAAGTGCAGTCGCCCTCGAGTGACCATTGCTTCGAAGCGTCAATTATCTGGTCAGCGGTAATCGGTGGCGCATCGCTTTCCTGAAATTATTCGAATTATTTACGGAATCTTTCCACAAACGACAAATTACTTACCATTTCATCCAGTTGTTTTGATATCTTTGACAACTCCTTATCAGATGACATTTTGACAGCTGTTATGCGCCGGAAGCTAAGGCTGCAGCTGCATCTACACTCGCGCGTCAAGACAGATGGACGGTGGTGTCGTAATTATTTTGTCATCTTAACGGTATTATTTGTATCTTTGAATTTGGTGAAACATGGATTTTGTGTTGATTTTGCTTTTACCCAAACTAGAGGAAAAAATACTCGAAAAAAAACCTTTTTTAAGTCACATCGGAAAACGGAATGCTGAAAACGATTTGTCAGCACAAAACTGGAGCACTTGGGGGTTTAGTTTTGAAAAGTAGAAAGGCGCAAGTTAAAATATGGAAATGGTTGTTTCTGGTATGGCCAAAGCAAGCCCATATTGTTTATATACTATTCTTACCATGGAAAGAATAGTAGAGCTGCACGTGCGCAAGGTCTCACTTCGAATGCATCTTCTTTCGGAGATGCAACATGCTTATCAGTGCGGAATATCCTGCAAGGCCGCGCTTCAAAATTTAGTTGGGATGATAGAATGCGCACTCAAAAAGAAAGAACACGTGCTGGGCATTTTCATTCACATTGAGAGAGCTTTTGAAAACGCAACTTTTGACAGCATGTTTAACGCTGCTAGACGACATGGCGTAGGTGAAGCGCGGGTTTTGTGGATCGAAGCAATGCTCGTGCACTGGACAGTTATCGCTGACGCAGGTTTTGGACAATCTGTAAAATTTCACCCGCAAGGTAGCGGGCTATTGCTATCGATGCTATCAATGCCTCTGGAATCCACGCCCAGGCCTATGCAAGTGATGTCGCCGTTCTCTCTGTCGACCCATGTTTAGCGAATGTCTGGCTCAAAACGCAGACAGAGCTAAATGTGATTGACGATTGGTGCACGTGAAATGGGCTGTCGGTTGATCCTTTTAAGTAAGTAAGCCGCTTCCACTGCCGCACGCCCAATTGGTTGAGGTCTCTTTCCACCTATGCGCGCCACCTTAAATGCGGTCGTCCGCATGGAACGTTGATGTCCATTCGCTCTACATGGCCAAGCCATCTTAGACGTTGGATCCGAAGACGTCTAACTAGGCCGATGTCGCTGTACGGACCGTACAGTTCTTGGCTGAATCTCCTCCTCCACTCTCCGTTTACACAAACGGGACCAAGGATTGCACGCAGAATTTTCCCCCAGAAGACCCCCTTCATCCGCTTTTGATAACGTCCAAGCCTCAGTGCCGTAGAGGAGGACCGGGATGATTAAGGTCTTGTAGAGGGATACCTTAATTTTTCGAGAGAGGGCTCTACTACTTAATTGCCTCTTGAGCCCGAAGAAGCAGCAATTGGCAAGAGTTATTCTGCGTTTTATCTCAGCGCTGGAGTCATTGCTGCTTGTCACTACCGAGCCAAGGTAGACGAAGTCCTTGATTACTTCAAAAACGTATGTAGCTGCCGAAGGTGACGTTCTGACCAAGACGTCGGTGTTGCGCGTCTTTCTTTGATGACAACATATATTTGGTCTTGTTCCCATTTACCCTTAGACCCACTTTAGCCGCTTCTGCTTCAATGCTTGCGAACGCCTCATTGACGTCTCGCTTTGTCCGTCCAGTAACGTCAATGTCATCTGCATAGGCAAGCAATTGAATTTAGAATAATGTCTAAATCTTTTTTAACATCAAAGGGTTCGGTTAGTTCACCTCTTAATGGAGAGAGTTCTCCATAGTCATCCTGCACAGTCTGACGAGTTTGGCAGGAATGTTAAAACATAACATGGCTCTGTATAGCTCGTCTCAATAAACACTGTCATACGCGGCTTTAAAGTCAACAAAGAGGTCAAAGAGATGGTGCGTGTCGACCTGGAATTCATGGGTCTTCTTAAAGATCTGTCTTAGTGTAAATGGAATGCAACATTTGATGCATTCGACGCACTGTCTGATTCCATCCAAAGAATTGTTTCCCTGTTCCCTCGCACTGAAATCGTTTTAGCGGGCGATTTCAATGTACACAATTCTCAGTGGCTTCGACATTCTGGACAGACAACACCCGAAGAAAGGTATGTTGAAATTTTTGCTGAGTTAAATCAACTAACCCAACTTGTGAATGAGCCATCACGTATCCCCGTTGTTGCTGGTCACACCGCCAACACACTGGACTTGTTTCTTACCTCTCAGCCTGACAAATACACGATCGATGTATTGGAACCCCTAGGCTCGTCTGACCACTGCATGATATCAGCAAAATTCTCGAACTCCCACCATCCAGTTAAAGAAAAAGCTCCTAAGAGAACACTATGGATATACGAGAAAGCCAACTGGTGCGGCCTTAACAACTTCTTTCGGATCTTTAACTGGCCGTTGTGCTGCAACTGATACTATCGCAAAAATTATCCGAATCGGCATGGCAAACTGTATTCCCAGCAAAATAAAAAGCACCAGGCCCAAGGATAATTCGTGGTTTGACTTGACTTTGACTGCAAAGAGGCTATTAGGCTCAGGGAGCTAAGTTTTCGGGCCTACAAGGCAAACAGTTCTGAGGAAAACCGAAAAAAGTACATACGAGCCAGAAATGACTGCAACATCCACATTCGGCGGGTCAAATTCCAATCCGACTAAAAATTAAGGCGTAAGATCCTTCAAAGTCCCGAAGGTAGCAAAAGTTTCTGGTCTTCCGCACTCGTAAAGTCGCAAGGGTTCTTAAAGACCTCGACATACACAAATCCGCTGGTCCAGATGTTATTGCCCCAATAGTTCTGAAGAGGTGTTCTTCTACGCTTGCAAAACCACTGCGTAAGCTTTTTCACCTTTCCTACACCTCTGGGCTCTTTCCGAGTAGGTGGAAAACAGCATTTGTCCAGCCTATACCCAAAAAAGGCGAATCATCTTCTCCCTCCAACTACCGACCCATTGCACTACGTCCCTTCTTTCCAAGGTCATGGAAACGCTGATTAACCGTCAACTTATGAAATATCTTGAATCACGGAAACTCCTCAATGACCGCCAATACGGTTTCCGCAGCAACAGATCCACTGGTGATTTGATGGCATATCTCGCTGAAAAGTGGAATCACTCGCTTCACCAAGCAGGTGAAAGCAAAATTGTTGCACTGGATATTTCGAAAGCATTTGACAGGGTTTGGCACGAAGCCCTTTTGTCGAAAATGCGTGCTTTCGGGATCTATGAGTCTCTCTTTCAATGGATTAGAAGCTACCTTTCGAATCGTTCAATTCAAGTTGTTTTGGACGGATTCAAGTATGATACTCACTTTGTAAATGCCGGTGTTCCCCAGGGCTCCGTTTTGTCTCCGACGTTCTTTCTTATTTTTATAAATGATCTCTTGTCTGTTACTTCTAATCCAATTCACTCCTTCGTTGACGACAGTACCCTCAGCTTCTCATATTCGTTCACCAGTTTACGACCCTGCACTTCGGTTGTAGATAATGAGCGACAGCGTATGTTAAGCTCATTAAATTCCGATATCGACAGCATCATCCAATGGGATAAAAACAGTAGAGCGGAATTTAATGCATCCAAAACCAAATGCTGTCTCTTGTCGTTAAAGCGTATAACTAACCCGCAGCCGTTATCCATGAATGGCACTTGCATCTCAGAAACTGAAAAGCTTTCCATCCTGGGTGTGGGTGTTGCTCACAATCTTAATTGGAGCGACCACATTTTCAGTGTCGCCAAGAATGCTGCCTAGACTTCTTATACAGATGCAAGAAATATTTCTCACCCTTAGATCTGGCTACAATCTATAAGGCGTTCATTCGCCCTAAATTAGAGTTTAACGCTCATGTCTGGTCCGGTGCTTCCAAGACCTTATTGCACCTACTAGACAGAAAAACAAATACGAGCCATAAAACTGATAGGTGACTCCAGCATTACCAAAACATTAGACTCGCTGGAACACCGCAAGAATGTTACCTGCCTCTCCCTGTTTTATCGTTACTACCACCAAAAATGCTCTGATGAAATAGCCAGTTGCATTCCGCCCCTTCAACATTTCTCCCGCAATACACGTCTCTCTAGGAATGCTCACCAATATTACCTGAAGCCCGCTTTCGGACGTACTGTCAAATATATAGAATCTTTCATTAACCGAACCACACGAATCTGGAACTCCCTGCCGGATTCGGTGTTCCCCCCTCAATGCAACATGCAAGCATTTCTCCATAGACATCCTGCACAGTCTGACGAGTTTGGCAGGAATGTTAAAACATGACATGGCTCTGTATAGCTCATCTCTATAAACCCTGTCATACGCGGCTTTAAAGTCGACAAAAAGATGGTGCGTGTCGGCCTGGAATTCATGGGTCTTCTCCAAGATCTGCCGAAGTGTGAATATCTGGTCTATCATGGATTTTCCTGGCCTGAAACCACACTGGTAGGAACCTATCAGATTGTCCACGAACGGTTTCAGGCACTTACACAGTACGGCAGAGAGGATCTTGTACGCGATGTTCAGGAGGCTTATCCCTCTGTAATTGGCGCAGTCATAGGGGTCTCCTTTCTTATGGACCGAGCAAACGATACTGAGATTCCATTCATCGGGCATGCGTTCTTCCGACCATATCTTGCAGATGAGTTGGTGCATGTTCCTGGCCAGCTCATCGCCAGCTGCTTTAAACAGTTCCGCGGGGAGCCCGTCTGCTCCAGCAGCTTTATAAGACTTAAGTTTCAATATCGCTATCTTAACATCGTCTAGGTCGGGTGGACGGGATTCTCCTTCGTCTTCGTCCATTGTGAATGGTTCGCTCTGCCTGGCTCGAAACCGAGTACACCTGAGACGGCCTCTCTAATGGCGTTCTGACAACGACTCCATTGCTGTTCTATGGTTTCTGCAGATTGCATCGGGACTTGAGAGAGCTTGAGGGAGACTTAATCGCCGAAGGTCCTGGCGGTCTCCTGCGATTGCAGCTTTCCGACGTTAAATTTTGGTGTTTTTACTCGACTCCGTTGATTTCGAGATTCCGCATCCGCACCTTGGCTGCAAGGTACTCTCTCTTCACGAGAAGGAGGAAAAATACTGGCATGACCCAGCTTGTTGGAAAAGATATTCTCATCCCGATATTCAAGTAAGCTAAGTATCTGGGAGTAATCTTAGGTAACAAGACACCAAGGGGGTGGCCGTGGTGCAGTGGTAAACATCACCGACCTTCGAGCGGAAGGTCTGTATAATCTCATATGCGTCGGTTGTCAGGTGGAACAGGCTAACATGCAAACACTTTGTAGCCCCTTTCACCAAACTCCAAAGAACGGTTCGTCTCAGCGGTAGGGGGGCTTTCCCCAGCGCGGTGGGTGCTGCTCTAGATGCTGTGATGAACCTTCCACATCTTGAAATATTTATTAGAGGGTGTGCATTGAATCGGGATCGGTTCTGGCCACATGCTAAGCCTCGAAAAGATAGTCTTCATATTTTCAATGATGACTCCAAGTCTGGGCTGGAGTCCGACTGCACTTTTCGTTAGGGAAATATGCGTCTGTCTTTCGGTCAGAGATATGCGAAATCGTGATGGCCATGCAATATTTTGTGACAGCCAAGCTGCACCCAAAGCTGTGTCCAACCCTTTAATCGCTCCAAGTTAGTGTGTGAACTTAAGGCCTTTCTGAGCAAAGTCGGAAGGCTAAACACATTGAGGCTTGCTTGAATGGGCTCAGAGGTGAGTTTCTTAGGATCTGAACCCGCCTTGGGTCTACCTACTACCACGGTCAATACGTACATCAACGATTGGATCTTCAATGCACAGAATCACAGATGGAGGGAACATCCAGGATGCAGGATTACTAAGCGCGTACGCGCTTCAGATCAACAAGATTGGCATGACATAACATACATTTAGTTAGTCCAACTCGAACTGGAAGAGCTACGTCATTTGCCACTCCTCGATCCTGATTAACAGGTCAACCATGGCAGAAAATCTAGACCTCACAGAACCCACCACAGTCTTGGAAAAAAACTTCACAACGTTCTACCCGGACAGGCAAAACTGGACTCGCCAGACTCAACCTCGCAGAAACTGCGTAGACTTTTATACTGACGGGTCCAAAACCAAAGACGGGGTGGGAAGTGAAGTATTCTGCAAACAATTTAAGCTAAACAAAGCTCTAAAACTATCTAATCACTGCAGCGTTTTCCAGGCGGAACTGTTGGCAATAAAAGAGGCTCTGTCCTGGCTGAAGTGGAACGTGATATCCACCACGGATATCCGCATTCTCACGGATAGCCAAGCAGCCTTAAAATCGCTGGAGTCCTATGTGTACACATCAAAAACTAGCCTCGACTGTGGCCTATCTCTTAATGAGATGGCTGAACAGTTCAACATACAACTTATATGGGTACCGGGACACAGCGACATCACTGGAAATGAAAAAGCCGACACACGCGCCAAAAAAGGAACGACGCTAAAATCAACTGTGGTTTGTGAGGGTATACCCTTCGCAACCATTAGACACAATCTCACTACCCTCGCCAGGGCCGAGACGAACCGGAGATGGACTCAGGGACACACCTGCCTCATCACCAGGCAAATCTGGCCCCGGCTCGATAGTCAACGGACTAGGAGTATTATCTCCCTAAATAGAACTGACATCTATAAAGTCATAGGTGTCATCACAAGACACTGCCATATTGGCAGTCACGCGCAAAAACTAGGTATCACTCCGAACGATTTTTGTAGGAGCTGTCTAGACGAGGAAGAGGTCGAATCCATCCATCACCTCCTCTGCGCCTGCCCGGCATTCTGCACAATCAGGAAATGATACCTAGGATCATACCTCCTTAACGACCTGACCGAAGTTCAGCAAGTAGAGATATTTGATCTTCTTAATTTCTTAAGAAGCACAAAATGGTTCCACGAATAGGGGGCTAAACCCCCTCGTAGCTACACAACGGGCCTCCCTGGCCTATGTGTGTTCTTCCCATCTCTGTGAAGGCTACGGTCTTACCTACCTACATACCTAGACGATATGATGACGATCAACAATTATTCCAAGTCAAATAAAGACCCCCATTGAGTGTCCAATTAGTTGGGCAGTCTATCTACCTCCCCGTCAATTCTTTTGTTAAGTGATTCGTCTTGTGGTCCCTTTTAAAAGTTTCTTTTTTATAAAAAGCGCGCACACAAGGATGAACCTATCCTTATAAGCCTGCCCTAATGTTGGTGATGCAATGTGGTCAGAAAGTAGAGAAAGAGAGGAAGGAAGGAGACACCAATCAGCACTGATCTTGACAGCACGGGCAGAATCGGGAGGTGTTTTCTCAATCTGAAAAAAAAAAAAAAAAAACACTGAGGCTAACGTCAATGTCTATGATGTCTGGGCCTGAGCTAATACAGCCTTCCATCCTTGCCGGTGGATGACGGATGCTCGGCCTCCCCCTTCTTCTCTAACCAGGAAGCCTCTCGTAGACCCTCTTAGCTGAAGGTTGCTGTCCATGTCTTCTCATAGAGTTCGCGGTTATGTTTTCTCCTCCATTCGCCTTCCTCGAAGACAGGACCTAACATCCATCCCAGAATTCTTCTTTCAAAGGAGCCAAGGATAAGCTCTGCTGTCCTCCTTATTATCCAGCTTTCGGGTCCATATAGCAGAACTGGCAGGATCCTAGCTGTTTTGATAAGCCAAAGCAGCGTTTGCCCCGAGGTATGTGAACTCCTTCACCACTTCGAAATTATAGCTGTCGATCGTCATATTTCATCCTAGGTGACGGGTGACGGAACGCTTTTTTGTTGACAGCATATACTTCATCTTCTCCCCATAGATGTGAGAACCCACTCGTTTCGCCTGATTTTCAATCGCCGTGAATGCTTTCACGGTGCACTGGAAACTTGCGAGAATATCAAAATCTTCTTGTGGAAGATAGTGCCTTTCGTGTTGACGTTGGCCTGGCGCACTAATGTTCTGTCCGAAAGTGTTCAGTCAGACTATTGGGAACAGATTGGAACATGATTTTCTGAACTTACCCTTGAGGTCGCATAGATTTGTGAAAATGATCAAAAACAGCTGTACCTGAGCATTTGCTTTAATTCCTGCTGATTTTTTGTTCCAACTTGATCGGGCATTTCTCACAAATGTGTGCTGCTATGCCTTGTTCTGTTCTACTTTTTTCCTCATTGAACAGAGCTTGTGTTCATGGGAAAAATGTTCTATCCGAAAGTGTTCTGCTTTGTGCTCAGTGCTGTTCGGAACATATGGAAACAGGATTTTCCGCACCTACCCTTGGGGTAGAACAGATTTGTGAGAACTGTCAAAAATATCTGTAATTGGAAAATTCAAGATTGCAAAAATGGAAGAAATCGAAATTAAATCCGAAACCGAAGAAGATGAATCTCTACTAGTCCAGGTTTCCCCAAGTAAGTACGCGTACAACACTTTATGGAATCAGATATGTCTACGTTCATTTTTCGTTTATGTTTAAGATAAAGTTTTCCTTAAACAAGTTTTCGGGCAATCCCTTAACGAAGACTTAGAAGACGAGTTTAGTCCCAATGCTTCAACCTCCGCTCAGTCACTGGGGGAAAGACCAAAAGCGATGTGGCTGTACAAGGACTGTCAGCTTCTCATTAATCTATACAAGGAAGAGTACCCAAATCTTGGTAAGAAGGTTGAGGTTAGAACAAAGAGAAAACTATGGGAGCATATTGCCGAAAGGATGGCGGAACACGGCTCTTATTTTACGTCCTACCAGGTAGAAGGTAAATGGAAAAGTTTGTGGAGAAGTTTTAGAAACGAAAGGACCACATGTCCTTACGAAAGGTAAGATGACGTTAGGTTTTCTGTATTTTTAAACCTAGATACATCGGTTTGGTACATAGAGAGCTTTCTGATGTGTTGGTTAACCGGCCATCTGTTATGCCATCGTACCAATTGGGAAGTACGATAAAAAGCGGCAAAAGAAAAGGAGACACATTGATGGAAGAGGGGTTTTCTTTCAGTGCAGGTATAGTATTAAAAACTACAAGACTGTCTGCATTCAGGCTAAATTCCATTCCGATTCTAGAACTGACAAGGGAATCTGCTGAAAGCGACACTAATCCATTAGAAGAGAAAGGTTTAGACCAACCACCCAAGCGACTAAAGGTCAGCACGATGGCAGAGGAGTTAATTAAGTTGAGGAAAGAGTTTGCCGAAGAGAGAAAGTCAAGAAATGAATATAGAAAAGCTAAGCTGGAAGCGTACAAAGAAAGAACGGCAGTGCTTAGGGATTTTCTCAATAAAACAACGGCAAATTATTCCTTCATTTCTATTGTCTCTGTACTCAATTGAAATGAGAATGCACTTCTTCACACAGCCTATTTCTAAGGATCAAGCCTCGTTTCTGGTCAAGCTCACTGCTGTGATGAACCTTTTGATCAAGGCTTTGGCCTAGTTGAAATGGAAGCTCATCATCATTGCATAGATTGTGCAAAACGATGCAAGCTCGAATGAAATGGCAGAGCTGTTCAATCTCGCTGAGCTTACAATGGTAGAGCTGTCGGAAACGTTGTTTTAGAATTTCAAACGAATGTTCTATCAGCATTCTTCCAGAACTGAGCATTCGGTTGAAAAACGTCTGTTTCGATGATAAGTGCCCGTTGTCACGATATGGCGTTACCAAATATTGAGAGCACGCATAAGGGGAATCCCCCAATAAGAAACAACTGCCACATAAATCGGACAGTTGAGGACATATATCGGAGTTTTCAAAAACCCTGTTATCATCGACCGATCCTGGATATCCAACAAACATGTCGATAAATTTGCGATTTTCGTTGCATAGTCCTTGTAGACACAGACTCGTCACGTTGTTCCTATCAACGTAGTCCTCTTTACAGTGGTTAGGGGGATCGATTCGTATTCTTGTCCCGCCTATAATCCCTATAACAAAATCAAAAATACCTCGTTTGCTAACATACTTACAGCAGATATGTGTGTTCAGTACCTATAACGCCTTGAATTCCAGTTTTGCTTATCATACACGAGATCGTTTTCATTTTTTCTTCCTGGGTAGGCTATCGAATAACTGATTCGCAAAGGTTGCTGATGAAATATATGACCCGAGATATAAGAACGTCGACAGTATCCAAGTCGAGATTGAATCTATCCGCAATGTCCATGTAAGAACAAGCCTCATTGCCAGCAAACCAAAGGAACAGCGCTATATGCATTTCTGCAGAATACGTTTCACGGGTCTCTAATTGAGTGTAGTTGTCCGACTCGGAAAACATATCCACCAAACGTTTGTATAGTGCGCGGTTTATACGAAATTGATTGATGAATTCCTTTTCGGTATAGGAAGGAACAACTTCATCTAGGAATTGTGAAATGCACTTCGTTTCCTCTTCACCAACAGAACAAGTTGCAATTTTCGTTAGAGTATCCCAATCGTCGGAATCTGTTTCCGAATCACTGTCAGTTTCAAAACTATCTAGGATAACTCCCATCATTTTATTTAAATCCATTATAAAGCTCAAATTCATACAATACAACAATAAGAAATGACAAGAACAGAACAAGGCGGCATAGCACACATTTGTGAGAAATGTCATGTCAAATTAGCGCAGATGAGTACAGCCATATGTTAACCGCCAACAATCAAAACAAATGCTACTTGTCATTCAACTACAGGTGTCTTTGACACTTTTTACAAATCTGTTCTACCTCAAGGGTAGGTTCAGAAAGTTCTGTTCCAATACATACACACATTTTCAGTGGCCCGCATGTTCCACTAAAAGAGTCGCGGGGGTAATGCGCGCACGCGGGAGCTCCAGGCCACTCGATCCTCCGTCATCGACTCTAACTCATCAGGAGTTATGCCCAAGCGCACTTAGGCGAGTTTTTGGACTTGGTCCAACTACCTCGTCCTGGGTCTGCCAAGCGGTCGCCTGCCTGATGGTATTGCATCCAACGCACGCTTCGGAAGTCTTGATCATGGCGACATTCGTCTCACGACCAAACCATCGAAGCATAGCCCTTTCCGTTCGGAGAAGCAGCTGCTCAACATTGAGCTCCCCGCGCACTGCCGTGCTTCTCACAATATCCCGGCGCGTAACTCCCACAACAGCACGAAGAAATCTCATTTCGGCAGGGAATACGATCTTATTCTTTCGTTCAATACCCACATTTCATGACCATAGGTGAGAGTTGGAACAAATACTGAGTTAAAAACCGCTAACTTGGCTTTAACACCAAGCTCGGTCTTCCTGATTACAGATCTTCCAAGCTGTTTCAAAATTGACCCAGCTTGGCCCATCCTGCAGGAAAGCTCAGTATTACTCCTCCCATCATTCGTGAAGAACACCCCGAGATACTTAAACTTCTCCACCTGCTTCAATGGGTCTCCACTAACATGTAGAGTGAATTGGACAGGTGTTCTGGAAATAACCATAACCTCGAATTTGTCCACGTTAATCCTCATTCCAGCATCAGCACATACGGCCACAAACCTATCTAGAGCGCGCTGAATGTCCATCTGGGAGGATGTGAGGACAACTAGGTCATCTGCAAAAAGAAGATGGCTTATCCTCAACTCTCCCAATGTAAAACACTCCTCGCCTCGACTGCGCTGCAACATCCAGTCCATATATATATAATGAAAAGGAGAGGTGACAAGACGCACCCTTGGCGAAGTCCAACGCCCACAGGGAATGGTGCTGATTTATTACCGTTAACCCGAACGCAGCTGCTACAATTTATGTATAGAGACTGAATGGCCTTAACAGAGGACCATCAATTCCATACTCCTGCAGAACACTCCAGAGTTTACCTCGAGGAACTCGGTCACACGCCTTTTCCAAATCTACAAAGCAGCTGTAGATTGGTTTGGCGTACTCCCAAGCCTTCTCGAGTACCATTCTTAGAGTGAAAAGCTGGTCGGTTGTACTTCTGCCATGACGAAACCCGCACTGTTCATCCCCTATCCTGGACTCGACCATAGCTCTAGAACGCGCCTCCAACACCTTAGCGTAGTCTTTACCGGGGACACTTAAAGAGATATGCCCCTATAGTTGGAGCACTATTTTTTATCCCCCTTTTTGAAAAGAGGGACAATCACCCCGGTCTGCCAATCGCTAGGTGTCTCACCGCATTCCTAGGCCACCTTAATGACACGAGAGAGCCATAATACTCCCTCTTTACCCTTTACCTTAAGAATTTCTGGCCGAATTTCATCCACACCGGCGGATTTGTTAACTTTTAGCGATTCAATCGCTAAAATGACTTCCTCCACCGTTGGACTATTCTCCGCCACACTCAAGACTATAGGTCTGCCCCCTCAGTGCCCTGTTCGGGATTGAGCAGCTCCGAAAAGTGCTCGCTCCATCTGCGTAAGATGTCCATCTCATTGAAAAGCAACACACCATCTTTGCATTGAACTCCTTCGATTATGTTGAATTTCCTTCCTCTGAGCCGGCGAATGGTTTGCCAGAACACCTTTTTCGCAGATCTATGGTCGCCTTCCAACTTCTCGCCGAACTCCTTCCAGGACTGCTCTTTGGCTGCTCGCCCAGCAAATTTGCAAGTTCTTCGCGCCACAGTGTATCGGTCACGAGAAGCAGAGTCCCCCAAGAGAATCCAGTCCCTGTAGGCCTTCTTTTTCTCTTTAATGACTTCTTGAACTCCGGGTGTTTTAAACCACGCAGTTCTTTTTTCACCACCAGCCGCCACACCAAGCCGCTTCTCTCCATAAACATCACGTGCAGGGGCAATGACAGCTGTTGAAAATAGTCGCCATTCTTCCTCAACATGTGATGGAACAGTTGGAATTTGCTCAAACCTTCCGGATATGTGTCGTGCGAAGTGTCGCCGCACCTCACTGCTCTGTAGTTTCTCCCACCGTATACGTGTAACCACTCTTGCTTTCCGCCTTGGCAGACGAGGTACTCTATCAGTAAGATACAGCTTACACAACACCAGGTGATGATCAGTTGACAGTTCAGCCCCTCTGTTCGGTTCCAGTCTGCTCGAAATAATCGGACTAAACACTTTCGAACAGAAAATTTTCTCGATGAACACAAGCTGCGTTCGATGGGGAAAAAAGCAGAACAGAACAAGGCAGAACAGCACATACATATGTACATATATGTATGTGGGAAGTGTCAGATCAAGTTAGAACAGTAGGTTGCAAGCATGAAAAGAAATTTTCAAGAATAGCCGTTTTTGACACTTTTCACTGATCTGTTCTACCTCAAGGATAGGTGAAGAAAACCATGTTCCAATCTGTTCGGGACATCCTCATTGAGTACAAAGTAGAACATTTTCGGACAGAAAATGTACTTGTACTCAGTGAGGCTCAAAAAAGGAATTAGATTCGCCAAAAAGAGCTCCTGGAGGAGTTTCTGTGGTTCTATTGAATCCTGTACGGATGCGGCCCGTCTGAGAAATGTACTTGCCAACGCTCCCCTACAGATGTCCTCTATTAAGAGATCTGATGGTAGCTGGACAGACTCAAATGAAAGCGTGTTCGATGGCTTACTAAAGTGTCATGGTTCTGAATCAGTCAATAAAATTGTTACCGAGATCCTGTGGACAGTCAATTCGTTTTACCGCTACAAAGAGCCAGGAATCGACGGCATGTATCCGTTAATGTTGCAAGAGCTACATAGGTAAAGCTATTATTCCATGGCTGAAGCGCATTCACTCCTGGTGGGCTATGTTCCGCAAGCATAGAGGGAAGTTTGGTTGGTTTCCATACCCAAGTCCGGAAAGGTCAACCATGCCACTGCAATGGATTATAGACCTATAAGTCTATCCTCCTTCCTTGTGAAAACACTGGAACGATTAGTCGACATGTACATGAGAGATGAGATTGTTGACAGCTTTTATCACAATCACACGACGTGTACACAAACGGTAAATTGGTAGGTACTGCCCTTCATAAGATAGTCTATACGATAGAAAATGCACTCAAAGTCGAAAAATTTGCTTTAGGTGTCTTTCTAGACATTGAGAGTGCCTTCTATAACGTCAGTACTGAGGCAATAGTGTCCGGCCCTTAGATGGCCCAAATAAACTCGGGAATATGCAGATGGATTAAACAAATGCTGAGTAAGCAGAAGGGTGACGGTCAATCGGGGCGCACCACAAGGTGGCTTTCTATCGCTTCTACTATGGCTCCTTGTGGTCGACGGAAAGGTAAAACTTCTAGAGGAACGTGGTTTTAACGTAACGGCCTATGCTGACGACATTGCCATTCTGATACCTGGGAAGTTTCCTCAGATCTTCAGCGAAAGACTATGTTATGCACTGTTACTGATTAATAACTGGGTCAAAGGGGCGAGGCCTGTGAGCAGTCTTCTTAACAAGGAGAAGATCTATACCACGATACACTTACCCCCGTATGAAGGGTATCGATCTGATCCCCAAAAAATCGGCCAAATACCTTGGCATAATCTTAGAGTAGAGTAGCCTTTGAAATGACATGGGGCTTCAAAAAGTGGTATATTGGATGTACGCTGGGGTGGTTAGACCTATTTTAAAATATGGTTTGGTGGAAGGCACTTGAGAAGAAATGCCATCTTCAAATTGTTTCAAGGGTTTATAGGGCAGGTTGTCTAGCACTGACTGGATCTATGAAATCCGCACCAACGGCGGCTCTTGAAACAATGCTAAGCCTTCCACCTTTAGACACATACTGGGAAAGTACCTTAGCCAGGACTGCGCTAAGAATGCAGGAATCCGATCTCTGGACAAGGAGTCCTCATGGGACTCGAGAGATTCAAAACCGAAACGGACTATATCACGCGACTTCCTTGCTGCGAGAGAAAATTCTCTATCAGAATTGCTTCCAGAGAGGAGGAATGGACCAGTGGTATGGTACGTACGTAAAATGACCTGACAATCTAAACTGACGGATCCAAATGAAATGCCGGTATAGGAGCCGAGGTCTATTTCGAATTTCGTGAAGCAAATCACTCCTATAGATTGATGATGGCTTTAGCGTTTTCTACGCTGAAATCTCCCCAATTAAACAGGCTGCGGACGTGATTCATAGAGAAAACCTCTCAGGTAAAAGGACCGACATCTATGTTGACAGCCAGGCAGCCATTAAGGTTCTGCAGGAAACATGGATAAAATCTTACTTACTTACTTACTTATCAGGCCAGCGATCCATGGAGGATCTGAGCCTGAGCTATAGCTGCCTTCCATCCTTGACGGTCCCGGGCACGCTGCTTCCAGTTGTCAAGACCAAGATGTCTTACATCCGCGATAACTTGGTCTTTATACCGGAGGTTCGGTCTTCCTCTTCTTATCGAACCAGGAGGCTCGGAGTCGAAGACCCTCTTAGCTGGAGCGTTGATGTGCATGCGCTCGATGTGGCCGAGCCAGTGTAGTCGACGGATCCTTGCCTTCCGGACTACATCCACATCCTGGTACAGCTCTTAGAGTTCGCGGTTGTGTCTTCTTCTCCATTCACCTTCCTCACAGACAGGATCAAATATCCGGCGCAGAATTTTTTTTTTCGAAAGAACCCAAAATCAGCTCCGCTGTCCTGCTTATCGTCCAGCTTTCGGCTCCGTACAGTAAGACTGGCAGAATGAGCGTTTTGTAAAGCATGACTTTGGTCTTTCGAGTGAGGAGTTTTGACCCCAGTTGTTTGGGCAAGCCGAAGTAGCAGCGGTTGCCAAGGGCGATTCTACGCCGGATCTCCACTGTGGTGTCATTTGTGGAATTTACGTTTGCCCCGAGGTAGACAAACTCCTTAACTACCTCGAAATTGTAGCTGTCAATTGTTATGTTTTGTCCCAGGTGGTGAGCGACGGATTGGTTTTTGCTTGACAGCATGTATTTCGCTTTGTCCTCATTGATCTTAAGACCAATTCGTTTCGCCTGTTCTTCAATCGCCGTGAATGCTTCCACAATGCCACGGCGAGAACACGCGATGATGTCGATATCATCCGCGTATCCTAGCAGCTGGATGGACTTGTAAAAGATAGTGCCTTCCCTGTTGACGCCTGCCCGTCGCACTATCTGCTCCAGCACCAGGTTGAAGAAGTCACATGACAGTGCATCTCCTTGCCGAAATCCGGTGCATGTTTCGAATGGTTCCGAGGTCCTAGAACCGAGTTGCACGGTGCATCGCGTGTTTTTTAGCGTGGCGCGACACAACTGGATCAGTTTTAGCGGGATCCCGAATTCGGCCATCGCCTCAAACAGTGCTTCACGATGAATGCTGTCGTATGCGGCTCTGAAATCGATGAAAAGATGGTGTGCATCGATTTGAAACTCGTTGGTCTTTTCCAGGATTTGTCTAAGTGTGAAAATTTGGTCTATAGTGTAAACTATGTATTTATTTATTTTTCTAAAATTTCAAAATTAAGGAAACTGAATTTGTGACCTCTTCCTTCGACTTCTACTTTTCAACTTCTTTTTTTATTCTCCTTTTCTTTTCAAATAGCTCGATAGATCGAGCTATTTGATTGGACGATAGAAGGGGCAATCCCATTGGTCGGGCATTCTGTTCCTTTTGACATTCGAACATCGTGACAGCTCGAGATGACTGTCCGAAAAACAGAATGTCCAAAGGAGCAGCCACATGGGTCAATTCCCTTTTCGGTGTTATACATTATATTACAACTCGGCCGATCTGACATTAAAACCGACCTCGGTTAAACTAACTTATTCTATTCTTACGATTATTCACCTTCTGATAAGTGTTGCCCACATCAAGTTTCGACGGATCATTCAGTGCAATGTCATCTGCTACCCATTTTCTAATACGCGAGGCCTCAATCACGCCATCGTATGGCAACTGAGTGAGCTGGCAGTTCTCTATGTCCCTAATGACATACCGGTCATGTGGTAAAACCTTATGGACAACGTATGGACCGCGGTATTTTGGTATGAGTTTCTTATTGGTCCCGACGACCGTATCTACGTTACGTATCACAACAAAATCGCCTTCTGAGTAAGTTTTCGCGGGCTTACATCGTTCGAGAAAATAATTCAGATTATACTCCTGGGATTTAGTAATAGCGTCCGAGGCAGACGACCGTATACCTTCTAAATCGCGTTCTGAAGTTGAGCCGAGTTTTTCTTCAAGGTATTCCGTTAACCCATCAACCAATTCACCTCTCTGCTCTACCCCGAACAGCAGCTTACTTGGCGTCTGTTTCGTAGTGGAGTGCACAGTATTATTCAGACCATATTCAATTCGGCCCAACATACTGGACCAATTAGCGTGGTTCACGGGCTCACTTATTTTACTAAGCATAGATTTAATGACTCTGTTTACACGTTCCACTTGCCCATTCGCTTGCGGAGATGCGACAGCCACCTTGACATGAGAAATATTGTGCCCCAACAAATACGCGTCAAACTCAAGGGATGTAAAGCACGAACCTCGATCGGTTACGACACGCATTGGTCGACTATAGTAGCTAAAATATTTATCCAGGCAGGCTTTAACCTCCTTAGTACTCGTGGAATTAACTGCATATAAACGGACGTACTTTGTGAAGGCATCGATAACCACCAGAATGTGCCTACGCTTCGAACTTATTGACGGCAAAGGACCAAAATGATCCAAGTGTATGGTGTCAAACGGAACGGGCCTCTTGGGAATACTATGGAGATTATGTTCATGTATACGAGCAGGGGCTGAACACATTATGCAGCGAACACAGTTCTGTATAAACCTGTCCACTTTTTCTGTCATTTTTGGAAACCAATAGTTTTTCTTCAACTGATCGCACGTCTTCCCTGTACTTAAGTGGCCTATTTTTTCATGAACTAGCCTAATCACATTACCCTCCATCTCGTTTGGAACAAATAACTGCAACGTCCTAGCTTTATCTTTCCTGAAAACCAACCCATCTACTAAGTCGTAGCCCACCATCGCTTCTTCCTCTAACCGTTCTCGCAATCGTTTTATTATCTCATCACGATTTTGAGCTACCTGAATCTGAAAATCGACCTCATCTGAATCCACAGTGTATACTACTTTACATCGATGATCGGTGGCATCGATATCCTCGCTTACAGCACCAGTTAGAGACTCTATAGGGTTAGCAGTTCCAGAGGTGTGGCAGCGACTCAATGCATCAACATGACCCATATTAACACCACCTCGATGCTGGATCGTATAGTTATAATTTTCCAACTCTAATGCCCATCGGCCTATTCTGCGGTTAAGCTGCTTTTTATTGAGTGTCAATATCAGCGAGTTGCAGTCCGTAACTATTTTAAACGGGATCTTATCTAAATAGACATCAAAACGTCGCAGGGCGTATATAACTGCTAATGTCTCCAGCTCAAAACTATGATACCGCGCTTCAGCAGCAGTCGTGGCTTTAGAAAAAAATGTCACTGGGTGCAGCTTTCCATCTGATTGGCGCTGCAAAAGCACTGCGCCAAACCCGGCCGAACTTGCATCGCAATGCAACTCAGTCTGCTTCGTTGGGTCGTAAATAGAAAGGACCGGGGCTGAGGACAGTCGTCTTTTCAGTTCGTTAAATGTGCGTTTGCATTCATCAGAAAAAACAAATTGGACTCCGTCGTGGGTCAACTGTTGCAGGGGCTTAGAAATTTTTGCATAATTTGGGATGAATTTCCTAAAATAAGAAAACAACCCCAAGCACGCCTTTACCTCCCTTTGGTTTGATGGCACTGGGTACCCTCGAATAGCTTCTATATGCGAGTCACTTGGACATATACCTTCAGAATTAATCCTGTAACCAAGGTATTCTATGTCAGTGTAACCAAACTTACACTTACTCAATTTTAGCTCTAAGCCTCTTACCTTCATTCGTCGTAAGACTTTCGCCACTAACTGCAGGTGTGATTCGAAATCAACTGATCCTATGATGATGTCGTCCATATAGATTATAATAAGACCTTTGTCAACCAGGTCTCTAAATATGTTATGAATATACCGCTGAAAGACAGCTGGAGCATTTTTTAAACCGAAGGGCATACGCACATATTCGAACTGGCCATACGGTGTGACAAAGGCTGTATATTTTATGGAATCGGGTGCCATCTTCACATGGAAAAATCCGTTTCGTAAATCAAGAGTCGTAAACCAATTTTTCCCGCCTAAGTACTCGATACAGTCTTCAATTAGGGGCAATGGATAATTGTCTCTGACAGTCAATTTATTTAATGGACGATAGTCTACGCATTTCCGAATTTCACCGTTCTTCTTTTTCACCAAAACTATTGCGGACGCATATGGGGACTCACTTGGCCTAATAATATTTTTTGCTAACAGATCATTGGTAATTTTGCGTAACTCGCTTTTCTCATGAAATGATAAACGGCGCGGTAGGGAGTGAAAGGGTGTATCGTTAGTTAACCTAATGTGCATTTCATAATCATATGGCTTAAATTTGATTTGGTTTGGTTGCAAATAATTATCAAAAATAATATCTCCTAACGCTTTAGAATACTGTTTACCCAGAACAGGGTTAACGTCTACCTCAGTGGGCGCCATTTCCGTTTCGATTGACATTATTTCATTTAAAAATTCATCATCGACAACGTGAACCGTTTCCGACGGTCTTGCAGCGACATGCAATATACTTTCCTTAGCTTGCCCACTGGCAGCTATTTCATCGGCAACTGAATGATCCCCCACTTCTAAATTACTAACAAAATTTGTGTTAAGCGCACAGAAATGTGATTGTTTGTCAACATTTTTTTTATTAAAGCAATTAGAAAAATTCGATTTGTTTACTTGACACAGGTGTATATTAAATGTGTCTAAGAAATCACGACCTAAGATTAATGGAATGGCCATTGTTTCATCTGGCACTATATTTAAAAATACATATTCGATTCGATTTTTGAATTTTATTTCAGCTTTTATTTTCCCATGTGTCATCAGTGCATGTTTTCCGAGACCAGTATATTTCGATTTAACGGCAATATTTTTTATATTATTCTGCAGCGGCGCGTCAGATTTACGTATGAAGTTAGTCGGACTACCGGTATCAAAAAGAGATAAACATTTCTTAAATTTCTTGCGCTTAACTTCCCCAATATAGTAGGCAACACTTACCAGATTAATGGCATCTACAGCACTACGAAAATCCTCAAAGTCCTCTTCATCGTGGTGGCCGTGGTATTGGTTTCGTGCATCAGCGGCATCGTTCCTGGAATCGGCGACAGCGGCGACGGTATTTTTGATCGATTTCAAAATTTTCTTCGGGTTGGGGCAGCTGCGGTGATCATGTCCGATTTTCCAGCAGCGGAAGCAGCTACCATCTGGCCTTTTCTCATATGGACATTTACTCTGGTAATGGCCCATTTGTGTACAATTGTAGCATCGGACCTCTCTTGCATCAGTTGCGTCGGTTTTTACATATGTTTTGGACATCGGTGTTTTTTGTTTGGTAATGGCAGCGGTTTCGGGTTTTGTGGCAAGTCGATTCGCACGGCGTTGCTCATAGAGATCCAGCGAATCCTTAAACTGGTCCATTGTTCGCGAATTCATTAACAGGTGTGATTCCGGTGACGAGTCTTGCATTCCATCGATGATGAAGCCAATCAGTTCAAATTCGTCGATGTAGTTGCAACGGGCAGCAATGTTTTCCATTTCCAGTACATATCTTCGGACATTGTCTCTCTTGTTCCATCGGTGCTTCGAGAGTAATTGGTACATCTCGCTACGGCCGACCGCGCGACCGAATTCTTTTATGAGCGTCGCCTTCAGGTCATCATAGTCGAGTGCACCTTTGTTGAGGATTAACTTGGCAGTGCCAGCCAAAGAGTTGCACAAAGATGTATAGCGGAATAGATCATCGGCGCCCACCATACTCATAATTCTCTCAAAGTTTCGTAGAAAATCATGCACACTGTAGGCCTTGGATTCACCGTCGAACTTTATGATGGCGTGTTCGATGTCTCTGAATGTCAACCGGGACGTTGAAATTGCAGAGGGCGTCGATATTTGTGTAACGCGTTGTGTAGGTAGTGCCTCGGCTCGCTCTAGTCTAGCAATCGATTGCTGCAGCATAATAATTTCTTGGCGTTTGCGCAGTAAAACTAATTTACGGTCCAGTTCAGCTTCAGTTTCTTGAGTGGCAACAGGCTCCTCAGCAGTTTCGCTGTCTGTTCCTCGTGGATCATGGGCGTCGGTATATATATCGTCGGTGACTTCGGTGGCGTCGGCAGCTTCAGTGGCGCCGGTGGCATCAGTTCCGCGTATGAGATTAGTGCCCGAAGTTTCAGCAGCGGTTTCGTCAGCATCAGCGTTTGTACTTATCGGGACAGCAGTTGTGGCATCCAGGTTTCCGCACATTTGCCTCAACCGGGGAAGAGTAATGGTTGGAGGTACATTAATGCCTGCGCTTTGTAACGCTTCCATCATCTCCCGTTTTGTCAGGCGGTCGCACATGGTGTAGAACACGTGTTTTTTTTGTTGGTGAATATACCCCACACCTGAGCTGTAAACTATGTATTTATTTATTTTTCTAAAATTTCAAAATTAAGGAAACTGAATTTGTGACCTCTTCCTTCGACTTCTACTTTTCAACTTCTTTTTTTATTCTCCTTTTCTTTTCAAATAGCTCGATAGATCGAGCTATTTGATTGGACGATAGAAGGGGCAATCCCATTGGTCGGGCATTCTGTTCCTTTTGACATTCGAACATCGTGACAGCTCGAGATGACTGTCCGAAAAACAGAATGTCCAAAGGAGCAGCCACATGGGTCAATTCCCTTTTCGGTGTTATACATTATATTACAATAGTTGATTTGCCGGGCCGGAAGCCGCACTGGTAGCTGCCGATTAGTGCGGTGCAAAATGGTTTTAGACGTTTTAGACGTTTAGACGTTTTAGACAATACGCTGGACAGGATCTTGTATGCGACATTGAGCTGGGATATACCTCTATAGTTCTTGCAAGAGGTAGGATCGCCTTTTTTTGTGGATGGGGCATATAGAGCTGGTATTCCAGTCGTCGGGCATGCTCTCATGATGATCTGGTGCATGCTCCCTACCAGAACATCGCCGCCAGCCTTGAAGAGCTCTGATGGCAAGCCATCTGAGCCTGCGGCCTTGTTGTTATTCAGCTTCTGAATAGCTGTGCCGACTTCTTCTATGCTGGGTGGGAGGACTACCTCAGCGGCTGGAATTGGGATTTCCTCGGTCCCTACCACTCTCTCTTGGTCATGCTCGTTAAGCAGCTGCTGGAAGTGCTGCTAAAATACATCCACTATTAAGAGCCAGGGTGCCCTTTTTGAAGCCTCCTGCAAGGCCTTTGGCTTTCCTGTAAAAGGCTTGTATTCTATGCTTATCCCTAGACTCCTCGATATCCTTGAGCTGGGAGACTGCGAAGATTCTTTTCTTTTGTCGCAGTAGTTTCTTCTCCTCCCTTCTTCTGGCTCGGTACTCTTCTCGCGCTGCCCTGGTTTTCCTCTGCAGCGCCTTTTGGTACGCCTCATCGGTTGCTGCCTTTTTCTGCTCACACTCGCCATCATACCACGGGTTTCTTGTCGGGGGTGGTAGGTATCCTAGGGCTACTTCCTGAATGGCTGAGCGGCAATGCAGCCACATATTATTGGCATTTGTGTTCGACGTAGGCATACCGTAGAGTCTTTCGCTCAGCTGCTCCCTGTAGACTCTGGCAACCTCCGGTGTGCTCAGGCGCCCAATGTCGAACCTCCTCCTGGTGGGCTGGTGCAGCTTTCTGACATTGGACAGTCGAGCTCTGAATCTTGCTGCTACGAGGAAGTGGTCAGTGGATAAAATCTAGGCTCGTGAAACTCTGCAACGAGAGGCTAGAGGATATATCAGATGTCAATAAGGTGGCCCTCTGATTGATACCAACTGCAACCTCCATGCAGATCACAGCTGAGGCTAAGACGCAGCTCAGTATACTTTTATGGGAAATAGAGGCGGAGCTAATAGTGAAAGCCAATAAACGATGGTATCAATTAGATGCATGCGCAACGGCCCGTCTATGATGAGAAGAAGAAGAAATCTGCCAAGGTTCATTCGGGGGAATATTCGAATGTCAGTCGGTGCTCTCACTGGGCACTGCATGATATCCTACCATGCAGCCAGACTAGGCCAGCTCAATAATGAGTCCTGCAGAAGCTGCAAGGACAAAGAGGAAATTGAATCCATTTGTCACCTACTGTGCGACTGCCGGGTACTAGCCCAAAAAAGGAACATATTCGATGGAAGTAACTTCCTTTCGGAACTAGACGAGGTAAGTACGATTGGGTTGAACTACCTACTGGGATTTCTACCTGCATCTAAGTGGTTCAGCTTAACGGGAAATTTTTAGGTTTCTACGGGTTAAACGTTAACTGGACATAATAGACACCTCATAACCTAAGTGAACATTGACCTTTCGTCAATAGAACACCCATTCACCTAACCTAACCTAACCTACTTGTACTTTTCTGTTCTGAAATACTCAGAACAACCTCATTGAGCATTGTCTGTAGCAAATATGACACGCATTTGTTATGTGTTTTTTTATTCATTTCTCAATTCTTTTTTAAATTAAGGACACACTCAAGGTTGAACGTTATAATGTCGATGACAGTGCTAGCAGAAGGTAACTAAGTGAGGAAGGAAGGAGACACCAAGGAGCGTTGGTCTTGAAGATATGTACAGCACAGACGACTTTACGGCAAACAACGCCATCGTCAGTGAAATCGCTACACCATCTTCGAGTTACTTAACAAAAAACAGAAATAAATCCACGGGTTAAAAAGTTGTTGTGGAAATTGCCAATGTGACTTCTACTCAAACATTTGACATCGGAAATAGTCTGTAACAAGGCGAGATCAACTTTCCGATTCTTTTTATCATTTTATCAGTGTTCGTTGGATACGGGGAAGTCAACAGACTAGTTTTTCGCTTTCTCTGGCTTCTAATGAAGGATTCATACTCTGTCAACAATCTCGCCGAAGAAACATTTATCCATTACCCTTAGAAAAGTCCAATCAGTACTCCACGATAGTTATGTGGTTGTCTTGGGCTTCAATCACTATTCTCCTTGTGAACGCAGACAGAAGTGAAAATTCGAATTTCTGGACGCATGTCAACTTTGACAGTCCACACACGTGTTTATCACCTTGTCGACCTGTCGCGGATGTTATACACGCGATCTACGCCAATTGTCCACGAAATCCTTGTAAATCGCAACTGAAAACAACATAATACTAAATCAAAAGTAAAAGTAGATACCTGTCCCTAGTACAAGCCTTAGTGATCGATCGAAATGGCAATGTTGGCGGAGTACCGGCGTCGCAAGAGCTACAATCTCGTGCCAAAAGGCAAAGCACTATTCGAAGGTTTTTCCGCTCACAATCCAGCATTGAAATAGTGATTGTAACTAACTTCTCTTTCAGATAACGACCGGTTCGGCACGAAAATGCTGGAGAAAATGGGTTGGTCCAAAGGCAAAGGTCTGGGTGTCCGCGAAAATGGTCAACAAGATTTCGTTCGGGTTCGTTACAAGAACGACGTCAACGGATTGGGTTTTGAAGATCGCGACGATCAATGGACAGAGCATGAAAAGCACTTTACTGGTTTGTTGGAAACGTTAAATTCAAATTCGGATGAGGGTGATGAGAGCGCTCCAGCATTTGGTTTTGGTGCGAAGACAGCCGGTAAAGAGAAAATGCGGGACAAATTCAGTGGACAGTCGCTAGAGGAGATGTCAAAGAACAGTAGAGCTCGTGTGCATTACAAGAAGTTTACGAAGGGCAAAGACATATCGCAGTATAGTGAGAAGGATTTAGCAAATATATTCGGCAAGAAAGCCGTGCCAGACGAGACGAGTATTTACGATCAATTTCAAGCTCTTAGTACCGTCAATAGTGAAAGGACAGAAACAGAGGAGGAGCCTAAGGAGTCGTCCATCAGAAATCAGGGAAAATATTTCATAAACACCGGGATATCGGTGAATGATTACTTCAAGCAGAAGATGGAGGCTCTGAAAATGAGGAATGCGAGTACACGAGCTGTACAAGAGGAAAAGAAGCAACTTGTCGATGACTGTGACGTTCAGAAAGCTGGGAAACGTACAATAGAAGAAGACGAAGTGGAGGTTCCTCGAAAGAAGAAGAAAAATAAGAATGAAAAGGAAACAAACAGCGCCGAAGAGCAGCCTGCAGCATCAACTGACCAGGAAAAAAGCGGAAAGAAGAAGAAAAACAAACAACTGGAAAAAGCCCCTGCGATCGCATTGCCTGAAGAGAGCCAAGTTGCAAAAAAGAAGAAATCAAAGAAATTGCCAAAAGAATCCGAGTTAGTGGCTGAAATTGCGCGGCCAAACACAGAAATCTCAGCAGATAAAATGGAAGAACCCATCGTTGCACAGGCGGCGCAGGATCACAAAGCGTCTCCTCCCAGAAAGAAGAAGCAGAAAAACGAATCGCCGCCAGAGGACAACAAAATCGAACCTACAGAGCCAATTATAAGCGAAGAGCCATCGAAAAAGAAGAAAAAACGCACTGAAGGGAATCAATCAACAATAGATGTAACCCAACCTACAGACGAGTCACAAGCAAAGAAAACGACCACCGCGGAAGAAGATGAGCCGTCTACTCTCCACCCAGGCAACCCTCCAACAGAGGGTTCCTCTAAAAAGAAAAAATCGTCAAAATCCAACACCGACGAGCACCTCTCAGAACGCAAACCACCCGAGCATCGCATCGATTCCAACGAAGTATCAAACCCACCAGTCGCGTCCAAGCCGAAGAAAAGCAAAACTAAATCCAAATCCACCCAACAAACCTCTTCCCTAACTGAAGTAAGTTCCCATCAAGATATAAATCACTTAAAGCGCAGCCTTTACCTAGATACTTACACCATTTCCACATTCTGCGCAGAAAAATTCCGCAACATAAACCTGCGGAAATTCCACAACTCCAACATAGGCGACATCATCGGTTACGAACTCAGTGAAAATCTGGAACTTAACATTAAAACAATCCAAAAGGATGAGCAACGTATTACGCAACTATGGAGCGGCGTTGTGAACAAGTATCAAAATGTGAATTCAAAGCAACAGCTGTATCAAACGTACATGAAGAAGGCGAAGGAGGCGTGTAGGACGAAACAGAAAATACCTAGAATGAAAGTCAAATCGCTAAAGCGGAAGAACCTGTTTCAGGGCTTGTGAATAGGCAGCAGAATGGGCTGTTGAGTAGCGTAAGTGGATTGTTGAATAAATAGTAAATTAGTTAAAGAGGAAAACGATTTTAATTTGACGAAGGAGAGCAGGGGAAAGACGCCAACCTGATATTTTGAAGCTTGTGTCTTACGGTTGCAGAATGTTATCTACTTCCACTGTTCTTCAGTCTTTACAGATGCTAAGCTCCTCGACGGAATGAAAAAATTCAGAGAATTCGGTGTCAGTGGAGCTTGTCGTGCGAGGTAGTCACGCTGGCCAAGCAAGTTGCTTTCGATGTCATCAATATCCTTGGACCACTGTATCTTCTCTATCGACTTAAAACGGTGTCCCCAAAGCTGTCTTTTGAGTTTGCGGAATAGCCAGAAGCCGTGCACGATGCCAATTCAGATGAATACGATGGTTGTGAAACGATATGGGACGAGTTTTTGGCAAAATGGTCACGACGATTCAATGCAGTGTGAGACGGTTTTTGCTTTATCGTGATGCAAAAACCAAGAGTTGTCTCGCCACAAGCGAGCTTCACGACGCCTAACGCTGTTTTCGGGTCGTAAGCATAAATCTAATTCTCTGTCCTGATACTTCAAAGCGAGGCGTCTAAGGCCGGAAATATCCTTTAAAATAGTCCTGACTGATCCTTTTGGAATGCCAACATCGTCAGCAAGACCTCTAATTATAAATCGACAGTTTGCAAGCACCAAATCTTTGATTTTTTTAACGTGAGCTTCGTCGTTAGAAGTTAGTGGTCGTCCGGGGCGTCCTTCGTCTTCGAAACGTTCTCGGCCTACCTTGAACTCTACAGCTCATTGCGAGCCTGGTCCTCCTTTAAAAAGCTTCCCCAAATGGAATGATCTTTTGCCAGCAGTCTCAAGTGCCACACGCCTAGTTGGTGGAGTTCTTCTTCCGCTAACGCGCGCCATCTTAAGTTTGGCCACCCTCGATCGCGTCGCCCATCAGAGTTGGATTGAAACTCCTTTCTAAGGTGTACATGCGCTCTACATGACCTAGCCATCTTAGGCGTTGGATCCGTAGACACCGTGCTACGTTCATGTCGCTGTACAGCACTTGCAATTCACCGTTAAGTCTTCACCTCCATTCCCCATTTATGCAGATCGGGTCGAAAATCGTTCGAGACCATGGGTCTCATCATCCGCGCCATAAAGCAGGACCAGGCCGATGTAGTCCTTGACTGCCTCGAAAATATGCCTGCCAGTATGTGCGCTCTGGCCAAAAGGCCCCATTGACGCTGCTTCTGCCCCATTAAAATCTCACTGAGTTTGTCCAATTATGGCAATGTTATCGTACGGACTTGGACGAGATCGTGCTCCTCGTATTGACCAATGAATTTTGCACGATTCTTACAAGGACAATGTCACACGATGGCTTGTCTTAAACCTTTTTTGACGTTAAGGGTCTTAGTAAAGTCGCTTCCGACCATAATGAAGCAGCAAGAGTTCTGCAATGTCATCCTGCACAATCTGACGAGTTTGGCAGGGATTTCACAACTAGACAAGGCGCTGCATTGCTCGTCTCTATGCACGCCTTTACACGGTTTTAAAGTCGACAAACAGAAGGTGGGTATCGATCTGGAACTCGTTGGTTTTTTCCGGGATCGGCTGTTGTGTGTATATTTGTTCGATAGTGGACTTCCCGGGCCTGAAACCACACTCATATTAATGAACGGTTTGAGGCGTTCACACAGTACAGCAGAGAAGAGCTTGTAAGCGATGTTCAGGAAACGTATGCTCTGTAATTGGCACAGACAAAAGGGTCTCCTTTCTTGTGGATCGGGCAAGCTCGATACTAAGATTCCATTCATCGGGCATGCATTCCTCTGACCATATCTTACAGATGAGCTGGTACATGCTCCTAACCAGGTCATCCCCAGCTGTCTTTAAGAGCTCAGCAGACAGTCCGTCTGCGCCAGCAGCTTTATTCGACTTTAGTTTCGATATGGCAATCTTAACTTTTTCGAGGTCAGGGGGACGGAATTCTCTGCGATCTTCGTCATTGAGAAATGGGTCATTCTGCCTGACGGCGGTATGTTGGCTGTCATCAGTCTGCAAAAGTGTTTTTTCCATATTCTGAGCATCGACTGCGATTCTACTACTAGGTGTCCGTTCTCATCCCTGCATGCTTCCGTTCTGGCTTTATAACCTTGGCATGTTCGCTTTATCTGTTGATACAACTTTCGAACGCCACGTCTGCAGTAACACCTTTCCAAATCCTCAATCGCGCGCTTCTCGTGCTCCTCCCTTCTTTTTAACTCGTAGAGCTCACAAGCTGCTCTTGTTCTTTTATGCAGCGAGATTTTATATGCATCCTGCTTCGCTGTATGAATCTTCCTGCACTCGTCATCGAAACTGGTGTTTCTTCGTGGTGGAGCTTTGAAGCCCGAAACTTCGGATGCAGAGCTTTTCAGGGCTTGTTTGCAAAGGTTCCACTGCTGTTCTATTGATAGCGTCGAGGGTTGAAGTAAAAAGCACGAGCGGTTTCTGGCGATAGTAGCTTTCCGACGTCATAACTTTGTATTCTTACTCTACTCGGAGCAGTCCGAGTCGATGTTAGCCCATCGGAAGTTCGAACATCAAGAATAGTGGAGGAGTGTCTGACGTCAATCGCGATGTGATCCATCTGGTTGGTAGTCGATTGATAAAAAGACCGCCATGTGCCTTTGCGTATATCGCGGTCCATTCCATCGCATTTCCTGGATGGCGGTTATGTCTGCTTTTCAGAACACAAACCAAATGGACATTCGAAAGTTTAGCCAACTCTATGATTTATCTATGGAGATGCCAATGCTTCGTACGTCTGCCCGGTGATCGCCGGAAGGGTTGATTGTTGCTTTTGTAACGCCAACAACAACGACGCGGTGGGACCTTACAGTTCACGGAGTGAGCAGGCAATACATATTGTTACGAATTATTCGCTTCCACACCGAACATTCGCACCACTGGATTGCGATAAACTACAATTGTCTTTTTATCCAAAATAAACAATATTGTTGCGGAGATGCAAGCGGACCGTTAAGTTCGAATTTCGCTGTCGAAGTTCGAAAACTCTCTGGAAGCGGGGATTAGAATGATGTCAACTTCCAATGGAATTGTCAGAGCGTTCTAGAGATTTCCGAAGGGGAACTTCCAACGGCGAACGTTCGAGACGGTGGACCGGGAGCTATATAAGCGCGAACACTCGCCCTTGACATTCATTCAGTTTGTGGTATAAAACAGCGTGTGACAAGTCGGTGTGATCAACAGTGTGAAAATAAAAGCTCTCAACTAAGGTTTGTTTGTGTAATAAAGTGGATAGTATTGGATAATAAATAAAAGTGGTGAAGCTACACAGATAATTGATCTGTGGTGAAAGAAAGAAAAGTGTGTGTGCTTTTATTCGGATAAAAAGGACAATTGTAGTTTATCGCAATCCAGTGGTGCGAACCCTGTTCGGTGTGGGATCGAATAATTCGTAGCATTTGGTGTCAGAAGTGGGATTGCGAGTAAACGAGTGGAACGTTTATTTAAATTGTGAATTGCGCAAAGTGAATTGTTAAGAGATAGAAAAAATGGTGGAATTGGAAAAGTTGACAATCGAACAACTGAAAAGAGAGCTGGATGCTCGGCAATTATCCACAGTGGGAAGTAAAGCCAACCTGGTGGAGAGACTGCGATCAGCGTTGCAGGGAGAAGGTGCCGACTGGGCATTCGATGTGCAGCAAATTCTCGCGGCTATGAACGCTATGAGTGCTTCCATGAACCAGAAACTAATAAAGCTGGAGGAAAATTCCGCTGCCGTAAGTAGAAAGTTGGAGGAAAACTCCACTTCTCTGAGTCAGAAATTGGAGGAAAATTCTACTTCCATAAGTCAGAAACTGGAGGCGACCGTACATCAAAAGTTGGAGGAAAATTCTGCTGCCGTAAGTAAAAAGTTGGAGGAAAATTCCACTTTCCTGAATCAGAAGCTGGAAGAGATGCTAGAGAACACTTGAGAAAGCTTAAGAAACATCCAGCAGGCCGTCGACGATCGATTCCAGAACGTCGAAGAGAGAATCGAGATACTGGAATCGAGGTTCGACAAGAAGGTTCTAGATCTCGAAAATAATCAAGAAAAGATAATCGAGACTATGGAATCGAGGTTCGACAAGAAGGTTCTGGAACTCGAGAAAACTGTCCAGAACGTTCAGCATCAGGGAATCGTTGTACCGACTGCAGCATCGAAATTCACAGCTCCCAACTTCGACGGCACGAGCGCATTTAACATCTTCAAGCTCCAATTTGAAACAACGGCGGAACGGAATCAATGGGGAGAAGAAGATCGTGTGGCCGCTCTAGTAATTTCGCTTAAAGGCGAAGCAGCTGGTGTTCTACAGACCATCCCGGAGACCCAGAGAAGGAACTACACAGCCATATGGGAAGCTCTTCACCGAAGATACGGCAGTGAGCACATGCAGGAGATGCACAAGCTGGAACTTAATGGACGCAAGCAGCGTGGAAACGAGACCATCCAACAGTATGCTGACGACATCGAGAGGCTATCCCACCTTGCCTACGCAGATGTCCCAGTTGATGTGGTGGAGAAACTAAAAACGGATTCTTTCCTCCAAGGGCTAAGGGACCCCGATACGCAGCGAAGTTTGATTCTCCTGCCGAAAACATCTTTCAAGGAGACAGTTGCCAGCGCTCTCGCATGTGAAACGTCGCTCTTGATATGCCGACCTTCCATCAAACTACTACGCATATCTCAAGACCAGGATAGTTCCAGAACAACAACGGCAAGTAGGAGTGGTTCATTCCCGGTTAGATGCTACATCTACGACCAGCAAGGGCACATTGCGAGAAACTGCCGTCTGCGGAGAAAGCGTTCATCCAGCAAATTGCGGCGTAGTTTCAGAGAAACAACGGTGAGTAGGAGCCGTCCGTTTCCAGGTAGATGCTACATCTGCAACCAGCGGGGGCACATGGCGAGAAGTTGCTGTCTGGGAAGAAGGCGTCCAAGGTCGGATTCGCCAAAAAGGGATCAAGCGAGAGCACGCGAATACCGGAAGGGAAGCAGCCATAGAAATGCGGATGCATTAACGAGCCGACCTCGCGGCGTTGAATGCAAGCATTGTTCACGTGCGGAAACCAAAGAAGAGGTCACCGATATCCGTCGTTTCCATGTGCTGCCAGAAGATGCTTGGAGTGCCGAGAAGGTTGGAAGAAAGCAGCGAGAAGATGCCGATCTGGCGGTCATCATCGGATACCAAGAACGAGGTTTTCGACCAACTTGGCAGCAAATATCCAGTGAAAGCCCAATCGTGAAAGCTTACTGGGCTCAATGGCAGAGTTTGAAGCTGAAGAACGGTTGCCTCTACCGCAGTTGGGAAAGTGAGGACAGGAACATTGTGAACGACTTGCTGGTAATTCCAAAGGAACAAATCGACGAGGTCATCCGAGAATACCACGCGGGACCAAGTGGGGGTCATCTTGGTGTTAACAAGGCAGTAGAAAAGATTAAGAGACGTTTCTACTGGGTAGGATGCCATGAGTCGGTCACACATTTCATTCGCAAGTGTGAACAGTGTGCGAAGGCAATGGGGCCAGTTAGGAAAACTCGAGGAAATATGCAGCAGTACAATGTTGGAGCACCGTTCGAACGTATCGCCATGGACATCGCAGGCCCATTCCAAACGAGCAACGCTGGCAACAAGTACGCGCTGGTGGTGATTGATTACTTCAGCAAGTGGCCTGAGGTATTTTACATCCCGAACCAGGAAGCCAAAACCATTTCGGATGCATTCGTGAACAACTGGGTTGCGCGTTATGGAGTACCGTTGGAACTGCACTTAGACCAAGGACGGAACTTCGAGTCGTCGGTGTTCAAAGAACTCTGCGACATGCTAGGTATCAGAAAGACACGGACAACACCATTACACCCACAATCTGATGGTCGAAAGGTTCAAACGGACCGTGGAGGAATACTTGAGAAAAGTCGTCGTTGGAGATCAGAAGGAATGGGATAAACATCTTCCCCTTTTCTTAATGGCGTACCGTTCGGCACAGCACAATTCAACGGCAGCAACACCAGCTGAAGCCATTTTTGGATCTGATCTCCGACTTCCATCGGACTTGAAGTTCGGCGTGGTACTACTGACAACTAGCGGCAGGGAGGACTTCGTAACCGAAAAGAAAGAACAGCTGAACTCCATCCATCAGTTCATCCGGGGGCGACTGAACTTGGTCAGCGATAAAATGAAGGCGAGATACGACTTAAGGGCGAATACTTCTGGATTCGAGACAGGACAATTGGTATTGCTGTACAACCCACAACGAAAAAAAGGCTTGTGCCCCAAATTGCAATCAGCCTGGGACGGACCATATGAGATCATCAAGAAACTCAATGAGGTGGTATACCGGATACAGCAGATGGGGAACAGACGGGCGAAGTATAAGATTGTCCACGTAGAGAGGTTAGCGCCATATTACGGAGAAGGATCCAATCGCTTGTTCGAGGACGAACAAGTTTAGGAGGAGGGCAGTGTTGCGGAGACACAAACCGACGGTTAAGTTCGAATTTCGCTGTCGAAGTTCGAAAGCTCTCTGGAAGCGGAGATTGGAATGATGTCAACTTCCAATGGCGTAATGCTAATTGTGAGAGCATTCTAGAGATTTCCGAAGGGGAACTTCCAACGGCGAACATTCGAGAAGGTGGACCGAGAGCTATATAAGCGCGAACACTCGCCCTCGGTATGCATTTAGTTTGTAGTATTGAACAGCGTGTGACAAGTCGGTGATATCAAACAGTGTGAAAATAAAAGCTTTAAACAAAGGTTTGTTTGTGTAATAAAGTTTACAGTGGATAGTATTGGATAATAAAGAAAAGTGGTAAAGCTGCACAGATAATTGATCTGTGGTGGAACAAGAAAAGTGTGTGTGTTTTTATTCGGATAAAAAGGACAATTGTAGTTTATCGCAATCCAGTGGTGCGAACCCTAATTGGTGTGGGGATCAAATATTTCGTAACAGTATTAAATGGTTCCACGATCGGCCTTCCACACACGAATTTCCAGTTTTTCCAGACAGAGAGCTTTTAGGCGGATATGTCAAAAATGAGTGCAAGCCATCAGAGCCTTGGCATCTGTAGTCTCTACCCCTATCCCTGATTTTAGCCATGAGTCGCTTTACACCAAAAGAATGCGCGGAAGTAGTTTCAATGTTCATTAAAACTGGACGCTCTATTGTGCTAACTCAACGTGCGTATCGTGCAAAATATCGTGATCGTGTTGTGCCCAAAAAGATACAATTCGTTGTTTGGCCTCGAATTTTTTTCAATTTGGTTCTGTGGCAAGCGCTCGTGAGCAACCTAAGCCACGTCCGCGGCATTCAAACTTATCTATTCAGTCTATGAAAGCCAGTGTTCAAGGAGGCCGAAGTTTGTCATACCGGCGCTGTTCACACCAGTTAGGCATCAGTGGGAGCACTTTGCGGAGAATTTTAAAGGATGATCTTCACTTATTTCTATACAAAGTGCAGATAACTCGAAGAATTTTGCCTCAAGATGAGCCATGGCGCTTGGCATACGCACAAAATGTCGTTGCAATGATTAATGCTGAGCCGGAGTTCTGGCAGCAAATTTTGATGACCGATGAGGCGCATCTTACGCTCTCTGTTTGAGTTAATAAACAAAATTGTCGCTCCTGGGGGCACCGAAAATCCTCACATTATTCACAAAGAGCCGCTATATGGTCAAACAGTTACTGTTTGGGCCGGTGTATGTGCTAAAACCATCGTTGGACCGTATTTCTTGAAAGTTGGCAATACAGTGAATGGCGATCGATATCGGTGGATGTTGGCCCATTATGTGGTCCCAGAAATGTGTGAAAAAGGCTTATTTCACTTTTGGTTTCAACAAGACACCGCGACATGCCATACGGCGGACATAACAGGGAACCTTTTGCGTAAGAAGGATTGGTGTCAAAAAAGGGCGATATTGACTGGTCTCCGAGATCGCCAGATTTGACTCCTCCAACCTTTTTTCTTTGGGGATACTTGAAAAGCAAGGTGTATGCTAACGGTCCGAAGACAATAGAAAAGCTCAAAAGAAACGTTCATGCGAAAATCGCAGAAATTTCGACAGAAAGGCTCGAAAATGTCATGAAGAATGTGTGAAAACGAGCCCATTTTTCATCACCAATAAAGGCGGCAATTCAATTGATATTGTTTTCAAAAATTAATCAAAACGAATTGTTAAGGCCTAATTGAATAAAAGTTTTTAAATTTCCAAAATCGGTTGGGAATTGTTGAAGTTATTCGAGATTTACATCGACCCATATGAGTATGGCCTTTGTGTGATGTGGGCCATTTTCTTATGCCCCTTGTTTGCTGAAGAGATCCAATAATGGGAGATGTAGTAGAATGTTTAGGGCCTCCGTGGGGGCCCACTTATGCATATGCTGGCCGATCTTTGCACTTTCCCCAGAAGGTTTCGATAGACTGCCTTATCCAGAGCAGTCTACCAAATTACGACGCCGTACAGAAGGATAGGCTTTATGACTGCTGTATAGAGACAGTTGAAGAAACCTCCGAATGCCAATCCTGCGATAGCATCTCTCCGATCTAATGTTCTTTTCGTCCTCTCATCCTTCTTTGCACGACAGCTTGATAGGCTTGCTGCTTGAGTACGTGTGTTTCTACACTCGTCAAACCACCTGTTTCCTGTTGGCGTCGTTTTGAAACTCAGTACCTCAGAAGCAGCGCTCCCTTAGGCTTGTTGCTGACAATGGGTTCACTGTTATTGTACGGATTGAGCAAATGTTGGAGACTTTTCCGAGAGTAAAAGATAGTGCCTTCCCTGTTGACGCCTGCCCGTCGCACTATCTGCTCCAGCACCAGGTTGAAGAAGTCACATGACAGCGCATCTCCTTGCCGAAATCCGGTGCATGTTTCGAATGGTTCCGAGGTCCTAGAACCGAGTTGCACGGTGCATCGCGTGTTTTTTAGCGTGGCGCGACACAACTGGATCAGTTTTACCGGGATCCCGAATTCGGCCATCGCCCCAAACAGTGCTTCACGATGAATGCTGTCGTTTGCGGCTTTGAAATCGATGAAAAGATGGTGTGTATTGATTCGAAACTCGTTGGTGTTTTCCAGGATTTGTCGAAGTGTGAAAATTTGATGATTTGCCGGGCCGGAAGCTGCACTTGTAGCTGCCGATTAGTGCGGCGCAAAATGGCTTTAGACGTTCACACAATACGCTGGACAGGATCTTGTATGCGACATTGAGCAGGGATATACCTCTATAGTTCTTGCAAGAGGTAGGATCGCCTTTTTTGTGGATGGGGCATATAGAGCTGGTATTCCAGTCGTCGGGCATGCTCTCATCCTCCCAAATTCTGCAGATGATCTGGTGCATGCTCCCTACCAGAACATCGCCGCCAGCCTTGAAGAGCTCTGATGGCAGGCCATCTGGCAACCTTTCGAGTCTTTCGCTCAGCTGCTCCCTGTAGACTCTGGCAACCTCCGGTGTGCTCAGGCGCCCAATGTCGAACCTCCTCCTGATGGGCTGGTGCAGCTTTCTGACATTGGACAGTCGAGCTCTGAATCTTGCTGCTACGAGGAAGTGGTCAGAGTCGACATTTGCCCCTCTGAATGTTCGCACATCCAGGATGTTTGACGCGTGCCTTGCGTCAATGAGCACATGGTCGATTTGGTTGGCGGTTCGACCGTCCGGAGATCGCCAGGTTGCTGTGTGGAATCGCTTGCGAGGGAATCTTGTGCTACTTATCACCGCATTACGAGCTGTCGCAAAGTCAGCGAGTCGGAGGCCGTTATCTGTTGTTGTATCGTGGAGGCTGTGCTTTCCGATCACTCCGCCAAGGGTGTTTTCCTTTCCGATTTTGGCGTTGAAGTCCCCGAGCACGATTTTTACATCGTACTCCGGATAAGCTCCGTAGGCGTTGTCCAGGAGGTCATAGAAGTCCTCCTTGATAGGGTCTTCCGCCTCGTCGGTAGGGGCGTGTGCACATATAAGGCTGATGTTATAAAATCTGCCTCTGATGCGGATCACAGCCAGGCGATCACTTATAGGTTTAAAGTCGATGACCTTCGACCTTAACCGCTTACCCACGACAAATCCGCATCCCAGTAAGTGCAACCTTTTGTGACAGCTGTAATAAATGTCGCAATTTTTCTTTCTAATCATACCGTTTCCTATCCAGCGTATTTCCTGGACCGCTGTTATATCCGCCTTGTACTTCGTGAGGATTTCTTCTAGTTTATGAGGAGCTCCGGGAGTGTACAGGGTTCTGACATTCCAGGAGCATACTCGCAAATCGTGTTCCTTTTTCGTGCGTTGTCGTCGTCGAGTATCCGTCCGTGTATCCGAGGCATCTTGCTCATTCATAACTTTAAGTTTCTTTACGTGGGCGGATTGTTAGCCCGCTGCACAACCGCCATTCTGGTCGGGGTTTTTTTCGTTGCATACGTTTGTTCACCTCCCAACGGTTGTTGAAGAGGCTATCCAGAGGGCGCCGCGAGGAGGCCGTATGTCAACTGGACCCGGGCATTTAAACAGGGATCGTTGCTGGCATCTCGCCAGGTTGAGAGCAATCAGCAACTTTACCCTGTATGTCCGAGCCCATGCCCTCTACACTGGGCTTTACACCACTTGTAAACATCATCACCGAAGGCTCTCTACACAATTATCAACGAATCACCAACAGAGAATTCACTGCCCAACAAATTTAGTCATGAAGATCGAAAAAATTCACTTTTGGCAGCTCACGAAAGGAAGAATATCTCAATCACTAATGAATGCGATGATGAGAAACTTGGCACGGATGTCAAACACAGTCCTGCCAACCTAAGGATAAAGGCATTTTCCCAATGCGTCACGTTTAGACCAATAACCAAGGCCTGAACGATCGAATTGAAACGTTTTAGTATATAAAATGTAATTCTTCTTTGATTTTATTATTCTATCGAATAAAACGTAAGAGAATTGTTTCTTTTTTCTGTTTCTTCCTATATACATTTGATTAAATAAATTCTAATCTCTATCAACGGCAAAAACTACTTCAATAATCGAAAAAAAAAAAACGAAAAAAAAAATTGGCAAAGAAAAGGTAAAGAGAACGTAAAGAAAACAACTTGTGATCTACAACAAACAGGTCAACAAACTGCCAGCTACCATAGCTCTCTACTCGCCTCATCCTCATCATCATCCTCCTCGTATTCATTATTTTGTGTAGCTATTCGACGCGATCGGCGCACCGGAATTCGCCCGACACCATCGTTTCGATTGCGATCGAGCATGCTTTTGAACGTATTCAGGTTAACGTGAGTGTCCCACTGCAAAATAGCAAATCAATTTGTTACAATTTCGATTCATGATTCATAGCGTACGTACCGAGCTGGAAACGATTTCCGATCGTACGGGATGCCACGTTAAATCCCGCACAATGTCTTTGTGGCCCTCAATGGCTTTCTTAATGTGGCCCGTAAGTACATCATAGACTGAAAACAAAAAACAGAATTGCAACAAAAACGAGGGAGATATGTCGCCCTACGATTGGCTTACTTATAATACGACCTGTCCCACAACCAGTATAGATGTACCGCTGACCAGTCTGGGCGGCTGGAGAGAATTTCGCTCGTATCAAGCTTTTCGTCACCCGATGCCCTCTGAATGTCATCACACTAACATCACTATCGAGAACCTTTTGCGGATTATAGTCTAAAATGAGAGAAATCAGTCTTGCTACTATCGCTCCGCCCCCACTCCGAATCAATTTATGTACATTCTTGAGGCACAACGTCCCATCGGTAATCCCAGTTTTTCATTGGCAAATCACGTTCACCATATACCTTATCGGTTGGTGTCGGCTTTCGCAGGTCCCAGATCTTGATGCTTTGATCTTTCGAATTTGACAAAATATAATTGCCATCATTCCGTGGATCGATGTACGTGATGCCATCATAATGCCCCAGGAATGTCGAAACCGGTGTAGCAACATCGCCCGGACAAAGGCAACGTCTGTCCCAGAGTTTTATAACACCCAGATTACAGCCTGTGACGAAGATATCGGAACTCGTATCGCTCACATAACTGACCGCATTGATGTCGATATAATTCTCGTTTTCAGTCTGTAATATCGTACGGGAATGACTGGAAATTCACAGGAGATGAACGCATAATCATACCTTAACAGCCGTCACCGATGCAGGCTCTCGATCGCAGATATATACACAGGAATCATTACAGCCACCAAGGAGCATTTTACCGCATGGCGAGAAACGTACAGAGAATATCCCTGCCCGATTGACGTCCGCGTTAAAGCGTAACCATTGAAACTCATCCGAATTTCCGCTCAGCGGAACGATGAAAACTAAATGGCAACACGTTTAGTGGCATACTCTGTATAGAAATCATATGAACTTACAGTAATCGGACCACGTGGAGTAGGTGAAGAACTCGCCACATGGGCTAAAGTCAATGTCCAGTATACCCCAGCCGACCTCCTGTGCCCGGATGCGATTTATTCTGTGATACGTTCCCTTCGATGAGTCGAATACTCTTATTATAGCATCTACACAAACGTGATATTGAAAATATGTGATATGTAGTTGAAAAGGGAATGCTGTGTTGACCTACCTTGGCTAGCGGTTATCAGACGGCTACCGTCCCTATTGAATTTGCTAACAAACACCTTTGAGTCGAAGGACATTAGACGTTCCTCCTTGTGATTTGGCAGAAAATGATTTACAATGCGCCGATGCTGGCTCGGAGTAAAGTAACCCAAACGTTTGGACGCCAATCCATTCTCGCGCTTCATAAGACCCCGCTGCAATGACCATTTCTCATTTGGTCGACGATTTGTTGGCGCAAAACCACACAAGTACTTGATCTCTTTGTAGAGAGGCGTATGCTAGAATAGTGCACGCGCACGTAGAATGATTTGTATGCAATTGTACGTATTATCACGATCGCGTGATTTAAAAAAAGAAACCAAAAGCCTCATTACTCACCCTAAACGTTCGCAGATCCGGTCTTTTTCGTATTACTGGCATTTCCACCGACGAGTGTCTTGGCAGTGTACCCACAATGCTACAAGCAAAACCCAAAACAACATAACATTAACGTACTACGCAAGCAAAACTGCATTAAAACTTGACTTTCGAATCTTACTGATTGACCATCCGCCCGAGAGCATGCGTTATTTGGTCCCGATCTGTAAATTCAATCACTTCGTCGTTATCATAATCACCTTCCATTTCATACGTTATTATATTATTGCCCATTAATGCTGCAATAGAAATTGTGTTCCTTTGTTATGTTTTGGCTTTGGATGCATGATTTTTGTTTTTTTTTTTTTTTTTCTTTTGATGGACAACGAAAGTAACACATAAGTTTGCTTGTTGGCATGGAAAGTTTTATTAATGATGATTTGTAAGTGCGTTACCTGTTGAAATTTGTATCCGAATATCGAATAGAGAAGTTTGTATTATCGTTTGATGGACGATTGGTTGCGTGCTGTTGGTTCAATTGCGTTTCCTTTTGGGATTTCTCTCGTAATGGGGCAACTGGCAGGTAACAAATGAAAACAGATAAGCTGAAAAGCTGTGGGTTGACAGTTGATATTCGAATGTCAAGTGTCCGTCAAACAAGTTTGTGTTTTTTTTTTTTTTTTGTTTTCTGTTTTCGAACTCGAATAGTGACAATTCGTTTTGGGTGCGTTTCATCTGAAAATGTATTTACGTCGGAACAAGTGCTGAACGAATAATTTATTTAAAATGAGATCTCCGGTTAAAATAGACTACGGAGATACAATATGTACATATATGTATGCATATATGTGTATATATTAACGGCTTACGGAATCGAATCTGAGATTTTATTTGGATGACAGTTGTACAGTTCTTTAAATACCGAAAGTGAGGTCATGCCATAGTCTGTTTTTTTTAGAAAAAAACACTTAAAAATTGCTAAAGTGTACGCAAATTTAATTTGATGCCCTAATACTTGGCATTAATCTTTGGAGATTACTTACTTATGTAGCTGGCGCTGCAGTTCGTGGTGAACCTAGGCCTCAACCAATAAGCCTTTCCAGCTAGCACGATCTTATGCCAGCTGTTTCCAATACCGTACGTCCAGCTGGTTAGGATCTCTTTCCACCTGTGTGCGCTAACTAAGATGCGGCCGTCCTCAGCAGCGTGGTCATTTGGGCTGTCCATTCGCTCTACATGGCCTAGACCATGGCCATGGGGGTGGCCGTGGTGCAGTGGTTAACACCCTCGATCGTCAAGCGGAAGGTCTATAGTTCAAATTCGTTTCATAGCCAAGAAAAAGCAATTCCTCTACGGAAAAAAGTATGCAACACAGTTGTGAATGGAAAGTGACCAAGCGTACTGCTGCAGGCATAACACTCACAGTATGTATGTATGTATGTATGTTGGCGTTACAGTCCATTAAGAACCTGAGCCGAGCTTCTCTCAATCACCCATGTTGTGTGTGATTCCATTTTCACATAGGTGAAAGGGACCTACAGTTTATTGCCGGTTCCGAACGGCGAATTTCGAGAAGCTTTTCATGACAATTTTACTACAGGGGGTTTTGTCAGAACCCCGCTGAGGAGAAACACCGTGAAAAACACGTTCGATGACATGGCTGTGTCGGGATTCGATCCCGAGTCATCGGCGTCAGAGGCCAACACACTACCCACTGCGCCACGGTGCTCTCAACTCACAGTATGTAGTCAATTGAAATTCATCCTCTGCGTATGCAATACTAACACCAAAAGTGCATGAACGAATTACTGAGAATTATAACCAACGCGGAATTTGATCGGCTCTCGTCCTGTCCAGGACAAACCACCCCTGAGAGTAGTCAATGAACATCTACTACCCAAAAACCACTGCACTCCGTTCAGGTTGTTGGTCAAAACATCAACCTGCGCGAAGCTTTCCCTCCCCCTGTTACCTTCGCTCGCACAACGTAGGCCTTAGCCTTGAGTGCGCGTATGACTCTAAAAAAAAAAAAAAAAAGACGTCTTATACGTTGAATCTGACGTCATACTAGGCCGATGTATCTGTACCGCCCGTACAGATCTTGGTTGAATCTTCTACTATACCCCCCATGAACACAAACGGGTTCGAATATTGTAAGCAGAATTTTCCCCTTTAATAAGATCCAAGCCTCTGCGCCGTAGAGGAGGACCGGGATAGTTAAAGTTTTATAGAGGGTCATCTTAGTTTTCCGAGAGAGTGCTCTACTACTCAATTGCCTCTTGAGTTCGTAGAAAGAGCGGTTGGCAAGCATTATTCTGCGTCTTATTGGGCTGGTGTCGTTGCCGCTTGTTACCAGTAGGCAGACGAAATCCTTGTTTATTTAATTTTTTGTGATAAATAACTAACTAATAACTAACGTTCGAAAGAACGTGCTTCTTTTCGGAAGGTTGACACAAGAAGAAGATGAAAGGTACCAGAAGTCCAAAAATCAGGTCGCTCTCGGTGCGGTGTGTTAATTGAAGGAAATTTCGAGACCCGCGGCTCTGTTCACAGAGTCAGTAGTGATCGCTAACATTGGGTGCGTTAACGCTTGCAATGAATGATTTTTTCTCGATACTACAACTCGGCCAACATGAGGATAAATCGTCCCCGATCAAAGGAGTAGCAAGAGCACTTTTCTTCAAATAAAAAGCCACATTATGTAAGTGACGATGGCGATACTATGGACTACTACTAGACACTAATAATAAACTATCAAGATGATTCACTCGCTGAAGAACCAGTCGCTTAAGAGCCAGTCGTTGAAGAACCAGCGAAAGACGAATGAAACTAGCCGGAATGATTGGACAACATCCATATTCCGGGCCATCTCTTTTTCCTGTTGATTGTCTTCATGTTCCTCAACTGCGTCGACTTGGTTCTAATGAGTGCGCTTGGGGTAATCCTTATGTATGTGAGTGGGATCCCCACAACGGAAGTAAAACCCAGGAGGCCGTCCCTCCTTCGGACATCTAACGGAGGGGTGCCCGTATCTTGAATAATTGAAGGAGCGCATCTTTTGGAGGTTGGTGCTTGAAGTGTGGAGCCCGCTGCACTTCTCGTTGAAGTTGACGGTTGGCTGTCGGGACACCGTCACTGAATATGGGTTGGTAATTCTTCTCTTCGTCGGTTTCCTCGACGGTTTTGCTGCAGGGATCTCGGAAAGTGCAGGAGGTCCGGAAGGCGCAGGAAGTTCGGAATGCTCGGAAATGGTAGTCAATCCATCGGTCTGGTTTAGGAACGCGTCCACATACAACGCTCTAATTTGTCCTACTGTCATGGTTGGCGTGCTGTCAATGCCGACCGCTCTGAGCATATCCGCCATGTGTTTTCTTCGTTGGCACTCGGTTCATTATTTCTTCTTTTTTTAATCCGGGCATATCTCACTGATCCGATGAGGTTTCGGTTTTTTAATGTGGTTATACCCCACACCTGAGTTTCAATATTGATTTTTTTCACTACTTTTTTGTGACAGCTGACAACATGCTGTATAATAAACAAAAGAAAAAAATAACTAACGTACGAAAAAACGTGCTGCTTTCCGGAGAGTTAACACAAGAAGAAGAAAGGAACCAGAAGTTCAAGAAATGTCCGCTCTCGGTGTGGTGTGTGATTCAGTTTTCAACTGAATCGATTGTTGCCTAAATCAAAGCGTGTGTGGCCTTGTCATGTGATCGATTTGACGGTTGACGATTTGGTTGATGAAAAATCAAAATATTTTTAAATTTCCATGTTGATGGGCAAGTCGGTAAACTAAGTCAAATCGTGTGTGGGCAAGTCGGCTGACAAGCTGTCAAATTTGAGAATTTGTACCAAATACATACTCGCCTGAACTACATCCGCTACCAACGGAAAGTGTGCAAACCACTTCGCAAGGTTACAGTGTTGGAAAGCGAACTCAAAGAAGCTCCACTCTTGAAAATACGACATCCGGCCTTTTTAAAGGATTTCAATGAATCCTTTGTCCTTTATTTTATTACTCCAAGAAATGCTCTAGCGGAATTTACCCAGAATTGTTTTATTACAGCCTTGGTAAAGCTATATATATCCATAAACCCTCAACCATAAATTATGTATGTATGTATCTCCCTCCCTATCTCTTGCGAGACTGCGCTTCAGAACCTAGTTGGGCGTATTGAGTGCGCACTCGAAAGGAAAGAGTACGCGCTGGGCATTTTCCTCGACATTTAGGGAGCTTTTGATAACGCAACTTTTGACAGCATGTGTAACGCTGCCAGACATCATGGCGTGGATGATGCACTGGTCCTTTGGATCAAAGCAATGCTCATGCACAGGACATTGACCGCTGATGCAGGCCTCGACCAGTGTGTCAAATCTGGCGTAAACAGGAGCTGCCCTCAAGGTGGCGTCCTGTCTCCGCTGTTATGGTGCATGGTGGTAGATTCCCTGCTTGATGCTCTCAATGCCTCTGGAATCTACGCCCAGGCCTATGCGGATGACGTCGCCGTTCTTTCTGTCGGTTCATGTTTGGCGACTGTCCGTCGCAAAGCACAGGCGGCGCTAAATGTGATCGATGATTGGTGTACCAGAAATGGGCTGTCAGTCAATCCTCTTAAGACCGATGTCGTTCTCTTTACGAGAAGGAGGAAAAATACTGACATGACTCAGCTGGTACTAAAAGGCACTTCCATCCCGATATCCAAGGAGGCTAAGTATCTAGGAGTCATCTTAGATAGTAAGCTTCTCTGGTCAAAACATGTTGAGTCAAAAACCACCAAAGCGCTGTCAGCTTTCTGGCAATGCAAAGGAGCTTTTGGCAAAACATGGGGCTTATCGCCGGCAAAGGTCCTTTGGATCTACACGGCAATGATAAGACCTATAATCTCATATGCATCGGTTGTCTGGTGGAACAGACTAAAACGCAAACACGTCGTAGCCTCTTTCACCAAACTTCAAAGAACGGTTTGTCTCAGCTGCACGGGGGCTTTCCCCAGCACGCCGGGCGCTGCTCTAGATGTTATGATGAACCTTCCACCTCTTGATATATTTATCAGAGGGTGTGCTCTGAAAGCCATGTCTCGTCTGAAGAGAAATGGCTTTTGGTACAACTCGCATAGGAATAACGGTGTGCTTGCGCAAGAATTGTCCTGCGACCCCTGTCTCATGGACATGCCTTCTGACGCACTGACGCCCGTTATCCTATTGCGTCGTAATTTCACAGTCGAGTTTCCATGGCGTCAGGATTGGCTATGGCTGGATACTGAACCTGGAAAGGACAGTCTTCGCATTTTCACGGAAGGCTCCAGATCTGGGCGGGGGTCCGGTGCTGGGGTTTTCTTTGAGCGCGAAAACATTCGACTGCTCTTCTCCTTAGGAAAATATGCGTCTGTCTTCCAATCAGAGATATACGCAATCAGTGGCGTAGCGTGCCTTGGAGGGGCCCTGTATCAAAATTAGTTGGGGGGCCCAAATGAAGTCCAAAGAATTCTCACAAAAGAAACAAAAATGCTTGCATTAAATTCAAATAAATATTTATTGTTTATAAGTTATCGCTTCCTCCTAGAAATTGAGCTAGCCAAACAATTCAAATTAAATATACACTTTTCTTGCCTTTTTTTCGGCAAATTGATTTACTAAATCATCTATAGCTGAAGACGATTTCAGTTTTTCTAAAATTTCTGTCTCTATAGACAATAGTGACAAGTCTGATAGCCGTTCCTGCCCCATCGAAGTCCCCAAGTAATTTTTTATCAGTTTTAATTTTGAAAAACTTCTTTCAGCTGTTGCGGTTGTAACTGGAAGGGTCAAGAATAGAAAGCATGCTGTTATTTCCTCCGGAAAATTGGATGCAAGGCTATTGAATTTTATCAGCAATAATTCCATGAGTTCCTCAATGGAATGAATTTTTTGAATTCCAGATCTTAAGCATGTTTTCAGAGCAATTAATTGATCATAAAGATTAACTGAGATGTCTTTACTGTATTTAATCGACAGTTTTCCGGAAGCGTTTTTTATCACTTCGTTTGAAGAAGATAGGAATTTCTCCGGTTGTAATACTGCGAACATATTACTCAGGTCACAAAGGCTCTGAAATCTTTGTTCAGTTTGAGAAATTAATATATCTAAACAGCAACAGTATACATTGATTTTGAAATATGATTCCGGGTCTGAAATTCTCTCATCTTGTGATAACTCATCAAAAAAACTCTTCGTTATCTTTCGTCTTTTATTTTTAAAAACAGTTGTTACCCCCCACTCTTTTGCTAAGTCTCTGGACTCATTAAGCAAACCATTGAAAGAATTTTGATTTCCTATTTCGCTCAGTCTGTTCAAAAGATTACTTAATAAAATACTAGCTTTCTGTAAGTCATTATTTTCATTCTGTAGAGCTCTAGAAACGGGATTAATGACTTCAAATAGTGAAGAAAAAAATGTGACAAGCACTAAGAAATCATAACTCTCTAAAATGTTAATTATATTTTTACATTCTTCACGTTCATTTTTTTTAGTGGAAATTAAATTTAGTTGGTACAAGGTTTTCATGATTAATAAATAATTTTTCTTTATCGCTAACAAAGCGTCGTTCTTTGAAGACCATCTGGTAGGACATACCTTTTTAAGGGTAATTTCATATTTTTCAGATGAATCGTTACTCAACATTTCCCAGCGTTTTATTCTATTGCTAAAAAAAGTATATGTTTTTTCTAAATTACCGAAAAAAGTCGACACTTCAATAATATGTTTCGCAACATCGTTTGAAATTAAATTTAATGCGTGTGCAGCACAATGAACATAATCGGCGTTCGGGGCATGCTCTTTTATAAGGGCTTGTAATTCTCCATATACACCCGACATAACATTTGCTCCATCGTAACCCTGTCCTCTACATCTAGACAAATCAATTTCATATCCTTTAATCATATTTAAAATTTCAGCCTTAATTCTTTCTGCACTGCAATCGGATACTGCTATAAACCCCAAAAAGGACTCACAGATTTTTAATTCGTCAGTTACATTATCATCGTTTTCTGTTATCGAGATGTATCGAAAAACTACCGAAAGTTGGTCAATTTTTGACAAGTCTTGTGTTGTATCCAAAATAATTGCCAGAAATCGAGCTTTTTTAATTTCTGAAATAATATTATTCCTAACTGCGGTACCAAGCAAATTAATAATTTCATTTTGAATTTTAGGGCATAAATATTTTATCTCGCCTTTCGGTTTTAAAAGAAGTTCTTTTAAAATAGGATCATAATTAGATAGTAAACGTAAAATTGACATGAAATTTCCAGAATCAGGATCATGGCCTCTTAAATGTAGATTACATGATGCTAAAGTAATTATTACATTAATTATACGATGCAATGCATCTCTCCAGAATGTAATTTTACTATTGATTTCACTTTGCAATAAAGTATCGATAGTATTTCCTTGTAGTCAATTATTATAAGATAGGGATGCATTTATATGCTGCTGTGAGTTTTCATCGTCAAATATACATTGCGTAAAATTGCTTCTAACGGAAACACCGTTAACCCATGCAGAGGAGTACGATTTGCTTTGACGATCTGCTAATAACCAACAGAAGTGGCAATACGGCTTGTTTAAAACATGAGAATAACATAGCCACGGTCTTGGAATTTTTATGTAAGCCTTATTTAAATATGAATAATGATAGGCCGAAAAACATCGCTTTGTTTCTGAATCTATTGGAAACGGTCCTTGTGGTTTAAATGGGCCCAATTTAAAAATTATTTTTCGTTCGCATTCAGTTGGACTGTCACCAAAATTTCCTCTATCTGACGAAATTATATTATGAAATTCTTCAGACTCCTTAGAATCATCGATTTGGGTTTCTTCGATTTCCGGATGGACATCTAATAGAGAATGTGCTTCAGAAGAATCTAAAAACATAATTGAATTAAATTAATACAGTAAAGATTTTTTTAATTATTCGAAACTAGGGGACTAAAACTAATGTTTAGATAAATTAAAAAAATGTATGTTAAATAACGTACGATACATAAGGTTACGAGTATTTGGTAAAAATTCGGAATTTACATTTTTTTCGTAGGCGACAGAACCTGAAAATCTTAAAGTGCTAATTTATCTACTCTCCCAGCATTATGAGAAAAATGGCTTTGAGAGTCAAAACAAAATTCTTATTATTGAATGAAATAAATCACGTAAATATTGCTCTCCGTGGTTTGTCAATGTACATCGGTTATTGCGGGATTCCCCCGTTTAATTTAATGACTTAAACGGGGGAATCCCGCAGTAACCGATGTAGGATCTTGCCAAATTTTGGCGCACGCTTTACCCGGGAAAAAAAGAGATTGGTTTTTTTTATGACTTTTGTCATTTCTGAAGTGAGAAGTCTATAGGCACGTACGACAGTTTTTTTTATATGTTTTTTTCACCGGGAAGCACGATTTTTTCCTTTCAAGACAAAAAAAAAAAATTTCTAGGAAGGAAATCGCTCAGAAAACAAAGTTTGTTTTGGAAAAATTCACACAATTGTGATTTAGTATTAAAAAAATGGAAAAAACGTAGTGATTCATACATATATGCATTTTTTCCTAAAAACAAACAAGAAAAAAATAAGGAAGTAATTCACTATCAAAGAAAAAACAAACTCCATGCAAAATAAATAGAACAGAAAGATATGTATAAGTTGCAATAAATAAAATTTGTAAATGTTTCACTAAAAGCTCAGATCTCAGTGTTTCAAATAAAATATTTAAATTAATATCTTTAGAGAAAATTGCACTAACCAGGTTGTACATACATATATATGTACGTATAAATAAGGCGTGCAAGAATGGAAATAATGCACTGCAAGTATAACAACACAAAAGTTCAACTACAAAATAACACAGAAAACCAACGCCTGCTATCGTATGGTGATTCATATATGATCATTACAAAAAATCAGTATTGCACAGATATATTATTCTCGAGCTACATATAAACTATGAAAGTAAATCAACAACCACGAATCCAAAGAGTATGAATATAAATTTTTTAACTCACTTTTTCAAATAAATTATTACTTTCTTGTCATTATTCCCTTATTCACGCCACATGCGCCACGCACTAAACTTATCACAGAATGAAAAGGAATGTGTGTTTGCGGAATCTGTAAATAACCATACTTGGAAGAGGAAAGTTCAAGGAATCAAAGACAGAATACCGTTTTTCATTCTGGCTAGTAGTTCAAAAGAAATCGTTAAAAAACGTAAGGAAATGTATATGAATCACCATGCGTCATAGGGTTAAGTGATATTCTGAATAACATTTTACAAATTTTTCCTTACACACGTTAGGGGCCCCTGTAGCCCGGGGGCCCCGTATCATTGATACGGCTGATACGGCGGTAGTTACGCCCCTGTACGCAATCCTAATGGCCATGCACTATGTTGTGAAGCACAGGTGGAAGGGGGAAAGCATATGCTTATGTAGTGACAGCCAAGCTGCACTAAAAGCTGTGTGTAACCCCTTAACTAGCTCCAAATTAGTGCTTGAACTCAAGTCCTTCTTGAACAGAGTCGGGAGACTAAATTCATTAAGGCTTGTATGGGTTCCAGGCCACTCTGGGATCCCAGGAAATGAGACCTCTGACGAACTCGCTAGAATGGGTTCAGAGGAGAGCTTCTCAGGACCTGAACCCGCTCTAGGTCTACCTACATCCACGGTAAATTCCTACATTAACGATTGTGTATTTAACACACACAACCGTAGATGGAGGGATTGTCCGGGTTGCAGGATGACTAAGCGCGTATGCCCTGATGTCTGCAAAAAATCTGCAGCATTCCTCCTGTCTTTAAGGAGAATCGACTGCAGAAGGCTTGTGGGAGTTATCACGGGCCATTACACTTTTGCCAAGCATCTCTACGTGCTCGGCATCAGTGAGACGCCTACCTGTGCTCCATGTGGCGAAGAGGAGGATGATACTGCAGAGCATTTCCTCTGTTATTGTCCCGCCTTTGCTCGCATACGGTGGCGCACCCTTGGAGCCGACGTGGTGTGTGCCGAATCCCTTAGCTCTACATCACTGAAGCTCCTTCAAATTTTTCTCCGGAAAACGGAGTACTCCTAAACCTACCTCTAGACCTTCACATTAGGTATACCGCATCTTGCAGCGCAATTAGACTCAGAGAATCCGCGTTCTACTACCTGACACATGGCTACGACTTCAACCGACTTTATGAGACCAAACACCCATTTCCCATCCAGAACGGTATGGTAAAATGGATTGCACTTAACTTACTTACTTCAGTTACTTACTTATGTGGCGCTACAGTCCGTGGTGAACCTGGGCCCCAACCAACAAGCGTCTCCAGCTGGCACGGTCTTTGGCCAGCTGTTTCCAGCGCCGCACGCCCAGTTGGTTAAGGTCCCCTTCCACCTGCGTGCGCCACTGTTGATGCGGCCGGTCTCTGCCGCGCCTTCCTTGCGGGGTGGATTCGAAGACTCTTCGGGTCGGAGCTGTATTTTCCATGCGCTCTACATGGCCTAGCCACCTTAGACGCTGTGTCCGTAGACGTCGTACCAGGCCGATGTCGCTGTACAACCCGTACAGTTCTTCGTTATGTCTTCTCCTCCATACACCGTTTGAACAAACGGGACCGTAGATAGTGCGCAGAATTTTCCTCTCGAAACGACCAAGGGCATCTTCATCCGCTTTTGTTAAGGTCCAAGCCTCTGCGCCGTAAAGGAGGACCGTCACCTTGGTTTTTCGAGAGAGGGCTCTGCTTCTCAATTGCCTCTTGAGCCCAAAGAAACATCGGTTGGCAAGAAGAATTCTGCGTTTCATCTCAGTGCTGGTGTTGTTGTCGCTGGTCATCAGTGAGCCAAGGTAGACGAATTCCTTGACCACTTCAAAGTTATATCCGCCCATGGTGACGTTCTGGCCAATACGTCGGTGTTATCCGTCTCTTTTACCTGAAAGCAGATATTTGGTTTTACCCTCATTAACCTTGAGACCCACCTTAGCCGCTTCTACCTCAATGCTTTCAAAGGCCTCATTGACGTCTCGCTGTGTCCGTCCAATCACGTCAATGTCGTCGACGTACGCAAGCAATAGCGGAGACTTGAAATAAATCGTACCTCTTGTGTTGGCCAGTGACTCTTGCACGATCTTTTCAAGTACGATGTTGAAAAAGTTGCATGACAGCGCGTCACCTCGCCTAAATCCTTTATTAACATTAAAGGTCTCGGTTTGCTCATTACCGACCTTAATGGAGCAGCGAGAATTCTCCATTGTCATCCTGCACAGTCGAACGAGTTTGGCAGGGATGTTAAAACTAGACATAGCTTTGTATAGCTCGTCTCTATATACGCTGTCATACGCGGCCTTGAAATCGACGAAGGGCTGGTGAGTGTTTAGTTTAGTTTAGTTTATTTACAGTAAATGCTAACACATTAAGATAAATCTTATAAACTAGTGATAGCTAATGAGTACAGTTATATACGTTTTACAATGAATTTCAAGTAAGTAATATACAAATATTGGTTTTAATTACAAATAAGATACAGATTTAAAAGTAAATAGAAGTTAATAACGAGAGGAAATTGAAGTTGAAGTTCGTTGCTTTGATTAAACATTATTAAAAAAGATTTTAAGCTTATTTTGGAACTGTTGCATGCTGTTCGACTCACGTAGGCGAGCGGGGAGTGAATTCCACAAGCGGATTGCAGCAATGAAAAATTGTCTTTCGGATGTGAGGCATGAGAAACGAGGAAGTGTCAAGTTGTTTGTTCTATTTGACGCTGGGAATTGAAGGATTTCGTACAAATATGCAGGTTGTTTTGTATGGAGTATTGTGTAAAGTAATTTCATAGTACGAAACTTGATGAAACTTTCGAATGACATTTTAAGGAGGCTTGTAGATAAATGGGAAATGTGATCGTATCTTCTTAAAACGTAAATGTAACGGAGAATACTGTTGAATGCTACTTTCAGTTTTACATTGCTTGCATAGTCACAGTTGTAGTAAATTTCACAACCGTACGTGAGAACTGGAATCACAAGGGTCCTTGCAAGGAGCATTCTGGTGTCAAGCGAAGTGAAATGTTGGACTGGCCATAGAGATCTAAGAATTCCATAGGTTTTACCTACTACTGAGTTAACGTGGTCGTTCCAAGTTAATGTCCTGTTGAAAACAATACCTAGGTTTCTTGATTTGTCTGTGAACTCTAAGGGGATGCCGTTTAGTTCGATAGATGGGAAATAAGATAAGTCCAAAACCTTTTTCGATATCACTAAGCATTTGCATTTTGTTGGATTAAGCAGCAGTGAATTGCGTTCTGCCCAAGCATTAATCCTTTCAAGTTCAGCATTTATAGTGCAGACACAGTTTTCGATAAGACCGATAGGGCAACTTTTGTATATTTGTATGTCGTCTGCATAAAAATGCTTTGAGACGTTATTTAAGATGGATGCTAATTCATTGATATACAAGGAAAACAATAGGGGAGAGAGAATCGATCCTTGAGGAACACCACGTCGAATCGGAAGGAACTCGGAGAGTTCATTGCCTACAGAGACAGACTGCATCCTATCGAGCAGAAACGAGGAAATAAGTTTGATAGCCTCTATAGAAACATTGAATTTATACCGTAGCTTGTTTAATAGGAGCGAATGGTTGACCATATCGAAAGCTTTGTCTTCAATGACTTTGAGGAGTGCTGTTGTGCAGCTATGTTTTGCTCGGAAACCAGATTGAACGTTTACCGTGAGGTTGTGCCACATTATGTAGTCATTGAGTTGGTTTTGCATTATACGTTCACATACTTTAGCTAAAAAAGGTAAGATGGAAATTGGTCGAAATTCATCGCAAAGAGTATTTTTGGGCACTGGTATAACTTTGGCTATTTTCCATTGACGTGGAAAGATTCCAGTTGTTATGATTGTATTAAAAATATGTGTTAGAAAGGGTAGTATTAATGGTAGTATACATTTCAGAAATTTGGGACTTATATCGTCTACACCAGATGCGTTCGATTTTATCGATAGCAAACTTCGTAAAACCTCTTGATTGCTAACGCAGGAAAAGCTAAAGGGAGAGAATGAGAAATCTAAAGGCGGTTCGGCAAATTCCTGATTAGTGTTGGGAGTTATACTTGGTAAAGATAAAAACTTTTGATTTAATTCGTCGGCGTTGATGTTGGTTAGTGGACATATTTTTTGCTTTCCTATACCAAGATCTCGAAGATTTCTCCAGAGTTTCTGAGAGTCAGAGGACACGTTGAGGTGATTTGTATAAAATTGTATTTTGGCCTCTCTTATTTTTTGAACAGCCTTATTACGCAGTATTTTATATACCCCATGAATCTCTTCAATCCTTGTACGAACCCTGCGTTTATAAGCTTGATCACGTTGATTGATTAAATCTTTAATTGCTTGGGTGAGCCAAGGTTTTGACGCGTTGATGTACCTTTTTGTTTTAATTGGAACATGGGTATTAAAAATATTTATTATATTATTATTTATAAACTGAACTTGTTCGTCGGGTGAGGTCATATAGTAAACATTTTCCCAAGGTATAGTTCTAATATGTTGTTCGAGATGTAAGAGATTGATATTTTGAGTGTCGATTTGGTATTCCTGGGTCTTCTCCAAGATCTGCCGTAGCGTAAATATTTGGTCTATTGTGGATTTACCTGGCCTGAAACCACACTGATAAGAGCCGATCAGGTTATCCACTAACGGTTCCAGGCGTTCATACAATACGGCAGAGAAGATATTATATGCGATGTTAAGGAGACTTATTCCCCTATAGTTGGCGCAGTTATAGGGGTCTCTTTTCTTATGGACCGGGCAAACGATGCTGAGATTCCATTCCTCCGACCATACCTTGCAAATGAGAGGGTGCATGCACCTTACCAGCTCATCTCCATCCGCCTTAAAAAGCTCAGCAGACAGGCCGTCTGCGCCAGCGGCTTTATTAGACTTAAGTCTTGATATAGCTATTTTGACTTCGTCTAGGTCGGGTGGACTGAATTCCACTTTGGATTACTTCGTGGTCCATTGCGAATGGCTCGTTCTGCCTGACAGCGGTATCTTGTCTATCATCGCCGTTATACGTCTGCAGAAGTGGTCTTTCCAAATCCTCAGCATCGACTGCGACTCTACTACCAGTTCTCCATTTTCATCCCTGCAGGCCGCCACTCTGGCTTTGTAGCCATGGCATGTTCGTTTTACCTTATTGTAAAACTTACGGGCGTCATTCCTGCGGAAGCATCTCTCCACCTCCTCGATCTCACGCTTTCCGTGCTCTCTCTTCTTTCAAAAACACAAAAATAACTATTTTGGACAGAAGAAGCAATCCTTCAATTCAGTTGAACTAGTGTGTGGCCTAGTATCAATCAGGGATAAAGAAGGAGATACCAATCTATTGGCTTTGACAGGCACTTTGACAGTTTGCACCTACAAATAGTTTGCGGTTTGACGGCGTCTTGACTTGTCATTCTGCCTTGTTACGACCATTTTGCCACGTCTTGACTCTACACATCGACGTCTGGTGACTATCATTGTGTGTTAGTCAAAAGTGTCGTTTTTAAATGGAGAATAACACGTATAGTATCGGTGTGTATTACAAAAGCAACAACCAACCTCTGCGGGGATCAACGGGCAGACGTACGAAAGATTGGTATCTCATTGCTTATCCCTGGTATCAATCCAATTGAAAATTCAATTTACAGTTGAGTTGAATTGTGTATGGGCTACATTACTTGAAGGAAACTTCGAGACTCGCGTCTCCGTTCACTGAGCCAATAGTGATCGCTAACATTGGGTACGTTCACGCTTGCAATGAATGATTCTTTCCTTCTCGATGATATTCTGGCTTATACAGGGTTGTTATCGGGGTTGGTCGCCTTTCTTTGACGACAGAATATATTTGGTTTTGCCCTCGTTTATCTTCAGACCCACTTTAGCCGCTTCTGCTCACAAAAGCTTCGTTGACATCTCCCTGCGTTCTTCCAATTACGTCAATGTCATCAGCGTATACAAGCAATTGTGCAAATCGTGCTTCTTGGATTGGCTAGTGAATCCTCCCTTCTTTTTCGCTCATAGAGCTCACGAGCAGCTCTCGTACGTTGATGTAACGTGGCCATGTATGCATTCTGTTTTTCATTCAGCTTATAGCCGGAGCTATCTACTCTTCTGCCCTCCTGGAAATGATTTCGCGTAACACTACTCCACTTTTTCGACTCCCTTTAAGTGTGCTACTGCAACACACTAAAATGTGTGTTTTTATTGTAGTCATTTTTAATGCAATTTAAAGTGTGTTATTATGGACACACACAAAGAGGGAAATTTTCCAAATATACACAGAAAGGGGAAACTCCCAACTATGTGCAACCATGCCAGAAAGTAAATTGAGACCCGGACCCATGGTAAAGTAGTTAACACGCTGGACTTCCAACCCGGTGTTCCGATCTCAAGGTTCCTGTGAAATTTTTTTGCAGCAAACAAGAAAACACGACTCCGAGCATTTGTCGCTTCGAGGGATTATTTCTTTTCATTGTGAAGCAACATCATGATCGACGATCAATGTAGAATGGGAAAGGAGATGTTGACTGTGCTTCTTTTTGTTGGCTGCATACATTGAGATTTGAACTCGGATTACTGGGTTGAAAGCCCAGTGTGTTAACCATTACGCTCTTGATCCGACTCGCGAATTACTTTGTGGCAAGGTTGCAAACACATAAATGGGAAATGTCACTTTTGTTTGATTGATTGATTGATTGATGCAAAGTGTGTTAATTATTAATAAGTGTGTCTGTGCAACACACTTAAGATGTCATTAGAGTTTTTATTCATGAGTTTTTATTCATGACACGCAATAGTTTCAACTGTCAATTTCACAGATCAAACGTGTTAAGTGACACACTCAATCTGAAAGTATGTCGAATGAGACACTTGCTCCGTGTTGTTTAACACACTAGTATTTGCAGTGAAATGTTCACTATGGCGCACCTGCGTCCGTACTTGACGGCCGCCCAAAAGTGACTTAGTGGACGCCCTAGAACTTTAGTTAATGCGACTGGTATGTGAACAACAATATTTTTTTTTGTCATTTATCAGGCCAGCGATCCATGGAGAATCTGAGCCTGAGCTATAGCTGCCTTCCATCCTTGACGGTCCCGGGCACGCTGCTTCCAGTTGTCAAGACAAAGATGTCTTCCATCCGCGATTACTTGGTCTTTATACCGGAGGTTCAGTCTTCCTCTTCTTCTCGAACCAGGAGGCTCGGAGTCGAAGACCCTCTTAGCTCGATGTGGCCGAGCCAGTGTAGTCGACGGATCCTTGCCTTCCGGACTACATCCACATCTTGGTACAGCTCGTAGAGTTCGCGATTGTGTCTTCTTCTCCATTCACCTTCCTCACAGACAGGACCAAATATCCGGCGCAGAATTTTTCTTTCGAAATAACCCAAAATCAGCTCCGCTGTCCTGCTTATTGTCCAGCTTTCGGCTCCGTACAGCAAGACTGGCAGTATGAGCGTTTTGTAAAGCATGACTTCGGTCTTTCGAGTGAGGAGTTTTGACCCAAGTTGTTTGGACAAGCTGAAGTAGCAGCGAAATTGTAGCTGTCAATTGTTATATTTTGTCCCAGGTGGTGAGCGACGGCTTGGTTCTTGCTTGACAGCATGTACTTCGTTTTGTCTTCATTGATCTTAAGACCAACTCGTTTCGTCTGTTCTTCAATCGCCGTGAATGCTTCCACAATGCCACGGCGAGAACACGCGATGATGTCGATATCATCCGCATATCCTAGCAGCTGGAGGGACTTGCAGAAGATAGTGCCTTCCTTGTTGACGCCTGGCCGTCGCACTATCTGCTCCAGCATGAAATTAAAGAAGTCACACGACAGCGCATCTCCTTGTGAATGGTTTCGAGGTCCTAGAACCGAATTGCACGGTGCATCGCGTATTTTTTAGCGTGGCGCGACACAACTGGATCAGTTTTCCCGGAATCCCAAATTCGGCCATCGCAGCAAACAGTTCTTCACGATGAATGCTGTCGTATACAGCTCGTCGGTCTTTTCCAGGATTTTTGTTTTTTTTTTTTTGTTTGTTGAAGGCTTCTGCTATCCGCTGGAGCACTCAGACGCAATCACTGGTCCATTGTACTCCAGACAGACACCTTACATTACTGTATTTTCTCCGTTTTCCGGAGAAAAATTTGAAGGAGCTTCAGTGATGTAGAGCTAAGGGATTCGGCACACACCACGTCGGCTCCAAGGGTGCGCCACCGTATGCGAGCAAAGGCGGGACAATAGCAGAGGAAATGCTCTGCAGTATCATCCTCCTCTTCGCCACATGCAGCACAGGTAGGCGTCTCACTGATGCCGAGCACGTAGAGATGCTTGGCAAAAGTGTAATGGCCCGTGATAACTCCCACAAGCCTTCTGCAGTCGATTCTCCTTAAAGACAGGAGGAATGCTGCAGATTTTTTGCAGACATCAGGGCATACGCGCTTAGTCATCCTGCAACCCGGACAATCCCTCCATCTACGGTTGTGTGTGTTAAATACACAATCGTTAATGTAGGAATTTACCGTGGATGTAGGTAGACCTAGAGCGGGTTCAGGTCCTGAGAAGCTCTCCTCTGAACCCATTCTAGCGAGTTCGTCAGAGGTCTCATTTCCTGGGATCCCAGAGTGGCCTGGAACCCATACAAGCCTTAATGAATTTAGTCTGCCGACTCTGTTCAAGAAGGACTTGAGTTCAAGCACTAATTTGGAGCTAGTTAAGGGGTTACACACAGCTTTTAGTGCAGCTTGGCTGTCACTACATACGCATATGCTTTCCCCCTTCCACCTGTTCTTCACAACATAGTGCATGGCCATTAGGATTGCGTATATCTCTGATTGGAAGACAGACGCATATTTTCCTAAGGAAAAGTGCAGTCGAATGTTTTCGCGCTCAAAGAAGACCCCAGCACCGGACCCCCGCCCAGATCTGGAGCCATCCGTGGAAATGCGAAGACTGTCCTTTCCAGGTTCAGTATCCGGCCATAGCCAATCCTGACGCCATGGAAACTCGACTGTGAAATTACGACGCAATAGGATAACGGGCGTCAGTGCGTCAGAAGGCATGTCCATGAGACAGGGGTCGCAGGACAATTCTTGCGCAAGCACACCGTTATTCCTATGCGAGTTGTACCAAAAGCCATTTCTCTTCAGACGAGACATGGCTTTCAGAGCACACCCTCTGATAAATATATCAAGAGGTGGAAGGTTCATCATAGCATCTAGAGCAGCGCCCGGCGTGCTGGGGAAAGCCCCCGTGCAGCTGAGACAAACCGTTCTTTGAAGTTTGGTGAAAGAGGCTACGACGTGTTTGCGTTTTAGTCTGTTCCACCAGACAACCGATGCATATGAGATTATAGGTCTTATCATTGCCGTGTAGATCCAAAGGACCTTTGCCGGCGATAAGCCCCATGTTTTGCCAAAAGCTCCTTTGCATTGCCAGAAAGCTGACAGCGCTTTGGTGGTTTTTGACTCAACATGTTTTGACCAGAGAAGCTTACTATCTAAGATGACTCCTAGATACTTAGCCTCCTTGGATATCGGGATGGAAGTGCCTTTTAGTACCAGCTGAGTCATGTCAGTATTTTTCCTCCTTCTCGTAAAGAGAACGACATCGGTCTTAAAAGGATTGACTGACAGCCCATTACTGGTACACCAATCATCGATCACATTTAGCGCCGCCTGTGCTTTACGACGGACAGTCGCCAAACATGAGCCGACAGAAAGAATGGCGACGTCATCCGCATAGGCCTGGGCGTAGATTCCAGAGGCATTGAGAGCATCAAGCAGGGAATCGACCACCATGCACCATAACAGCGGAGACAGGACGCCACCTTGAGGGCAGCCCCTGTTTACGCCAGATTTGACACACTGGTCGAGGCCTGCATCAGCGGTCAATGTCCTGTGCATGAGCATTGCTTTGATCCAAAGGACCAGTGCATCATCCACGCCATGATGTCTGGCAGCGTTACACATGCTGTCAAAAGTTGCGTTATCAAAAGCTCCCTCAATGTCGATGAAAATGCCCAGCGCGTACTCTTTCCTTTCGAGCGCGCACTCAATACGCCCAACTAGGTTCTGAAGCGCAGTCTCGCAAGATTTTCCGCGCTGGTAAGCATGTTGCATCTCCGAAAGAGGGTGCATTCGAAGGGCAACTTTTCGCACGTGCAACTCTACCAGTCTCTCCATGCTTTTCAGCAGGAAGGATGTTAGACTAATTGGTCTGAAGCTCTTGGCAAGTGAGTAGTCCTCTTTTCCTATTTTGGGAATGAAGACCACTTTCACTGTGCGCCAAGGAATGGGTATGTGAGCAAGTGCTAGACTAGCAGTGAAAATTCTTTTCAGAGTAGGAAGCAGCTGCCTTATACCTTTTTGCAGCATAACAGGATATATCCCGTCGGTGCCCGGCGATTTGAAGCCATCGAAGGATGCCACAGCAAATTCAATAGCTTCAGTCGTAACCACGCGCGACGCAATATACCAGCTACGCCGAGTTATTTTCATCGTTTCAGTTGCAGTTTCCCTTGAAGGAGTGTGCAACGAGCCGATGTCGATCTGATTTCCCGGGAAATGAGTCGCAAACAGTAAACTGAGAGTTTCCGCTTTAGACTCAGTAAAGGTACCATCAGATTTTCTGAGTGCGTCTAGCCTAGTCGGTTTTCCCCGTTTGAGGACTTTAACCAACTTGCTAGTCGCACTCGCGGACTTGATCTCTTCGCAGAAGGTCCTATAAGAATCGTTCTTCGATTTACGAATAAGTTTCTTATATTCTTTCTGCTTCGACCGATACTTGTTCCAGTCATCTTCCGAATTTGATTTGAGCGATCTATTCAGAAGAATTCTGGCTTCCCTGCGAAGACCTTGGAGCTCGGCATTCCACCAGGGGACCAATTTCCTGCTGGGAGGTTTGCTGACAGGACATGCGAGTTCAAAACAACTGGTGATGACGCTATTCAGGTTATGAACAGCGTTCTCTACCAATTGTTTCGTTCTTAGCTTAGGTAGGGCCTGAGTGGATTTCTCAAGCTCCTCTCTAAACCGTACCCAGTCCGTCCTTCTCGGATTCCGTCTAGGCTGCAAGGAAGAAATCTCACAACCCAATCGGAATTCGATATATTTATGATCCGACAGCGTAGCATCAGGCAAGACTCGCCAGTTAGTGATGTCCTTCACATATCTGTTGGATAGGGTCAGGTCAATCACCTCCTGTCGTCTTGTCGTAACAAACGTTGGTTGAGAGCCAACATTGTTGATGGTAAGGTCAGACGAGAGAATGAAGTCCAACAGACGGTCCCCCCTTGTGTTACACTTGCTGCTGCCCCAAGCAGTGTTTTGGGCATTAGCATCGCAACACAAGATGAGACCTATCTTTTTGGCTTCACAGTACTCTACGAGTTCAGAGACTTTCTTCGGTGGTGGAGGTAGTAACGAATCGTAGGGAAAGTAGGCAGACGCAACGACGAAGTGTTCTATTGCTCCGTGCGTTTTGTAGCTTACTCGAGCAGCCACCAGATCTTGTCCACAAAAGTGTCCAAGTTTGGTTGCCGATAGTGAATTCGATATGATGAGGCCGACCCTAGGCCTTTCGGATCGCTCATCATAAAGAATCATAGCATCACGTATACCACCAAGGCCACATAGGCGATTATTCCACACCCACGGTTCCTGAATGGATACAATGTGATGATTTGTTCTACTACATGCAATTCTACTACTTAAAAGAGCAGTAGCGGCCTTGCAATGCTGTAGATTGATCTGGATAAAAGCTATCCTGACCTTTTCAGAGGAGATGGCCGCCTCTTTATAAGAGAGCTGCTTCTCTCGACTCTTTACGGTCATTTGGATCTCCTTCTGGGAGGAAGGGGTTTTGTTGTGTGATGTGCCCGCCTCCGAGGAGTGGTTCTTGGCTATCTTCGCCTTCTGGCCTATGCTTTGATCCTTCTGGGTCGCCACATCTGCCATTTGACTCCGATTTCCCACCGCCCCATCGGAGAGGGAGGCATCGCACACTCTCTCCCTAGCGAGGCTATCCCCAGCGGCGGTCTTCCGTTTGCGGGAGGATTTCCAGGATTTGTCGAAGTGTGAAAATTTGGCGATTTGCCGGGCCGGAAGCCGCACTTGTAGCTGCCGATTAGTGCGGCGCAAAATGGCTTTAGACGTTCACACAATACGCTGGACAGGATCTTGTATGCGACATTGAGCAGGGATATACCTCTATAGTTAGATGGGGCAAATAGCGCTGCTCTCATCTTCCCGAATTCGCCGCCAGCATTGAAGAGCTCTGATGGCAAGCCATCTGAGCATGCGGCCTTATTGTTCTTCAGCTTCTGAATTGCTGTGCCAACTTTTTCGATGCTGGGTGGGAGGACTACTTCAGCGGCTGGAGTTGGGATTTCCCCGGTCCCTAGCACTCTCTCTTGGTCGTGCTTGTTAAGCAGCTCTTGGTTGCTGCCTCTTTCTGCTCACACTCGCCATCATACCACGGATTTCTTGTCGGGGGTGGTAGATATCCTAAGGTGGTTTCGGCTACTTCCTGAATGGCTGAGCGGCAATACAGCCACATATTATTGGCATTTGTGTTCGACGTAGGCATACCGTAGAGTCTTTCGCTCAGCTGCTCCCTGTAGACTCTGGCAACTTCCGGTGTGCTCAGGCGCCCAATGTCGAACCTCCTCCTGATGGGCTGGTGCAGCTTTCTGACATTGGACAGTCGAGCTCTGAATCTTGCTGCTACGAGGAAGTGGTCAGAGTCGACATTTGCCCCTCTGAATGTTCGCACATCCAGGATGTTTGACGAGTGCCTTGCGTCAATGAGCACATGGTCGATTTTGTTGGCGGTTCGACCGTCCAGAGATCGCCAGGTTGCTGTGTGGATTCGCTTGCGAGGGAATCTTGTGCTACTTATCACCGCATTACGAGCTGTTGCAAAGTCAGCGAGTCGGAAGCCGTTATCTGTTGTTGTATCGTGGAGGCTGTGCTTTCCGATCACTCCGCCAAGGGTGTTTTCCTTTCCGATTTTGGCGTTGAAGTCCCCGAGCACGATTTTTACATCGTACTCCGGACAAGTTCCGTAGGCGTTGTCCAGGAGGTCATAGAAGTCCTCCTTGATAGGGTCTTCAGCCTCGTCGGTAGGGGCGTGTGCACATATAAGGCTGATGTTATAAAATCTGCCTCTGATGCGGATCACAGCCAGGCGATCACTTATAGGTTTAAAGTCGATGACCTTCGACCTTAACCGCTTTCCCACGACGAATCCGCATCCCAGTAAGTGCAACCTTTTGTGACAGCTGTAATAAATGTCGCAATTTTTCTTCCTAATCATACCGTTTCCTATCCAGCGTATTTCCTGGACCACAGTAATATCCGCCTTGTACTGCGTGAGGATTTCTTCTAGTTTATGAGCAGCTCCGGGAGTGTACAGGGTTCTGACATTCCAGGAGCATACTCGCAAATCGTGTTCCTTTTTCGTGCGTTGTCGTCGTCGAGTATCCGTCCGTATATCCGAGGCATCTTGCTCATTCATAACTTTGGGTTTTTTTTCGTGGGCGGATTGTTAGCCCGCCGCACAACCGCCATTCTGGTCGGGGTTTTCTTCGCTGCATACGTTTGTTCACCTCCCAACGGTTGTTGAAGAGGCTATCCAGAGGGCGCCGCGAGGAGGCCGTATGTCAACTTGACCCGGGCATTTAAACAGGGATCGTTGCTGGCATCTCGCCAGGTTGAGAGCAATCAACAACTTTACCCTTTATGTCCGAGCCCATGCCCTCTGAACCGCAATAATTAAAATCAGAAATTGCCTAAGGGATGTCTGATTTTTAAAGGAAAGTATGTTAGAGCCAGAGGTAGAGGCCGACATGTACCTTAGGGTTTATTAAGTGCAGTGAAAAACGTTTCTAACCTTTTCCAAAAAAATGGTGGAATACTCAATTGGAGTATAATAATGGAAAATTGACAAACAATACGACTTCCTGACAAATCCAAAAATCTCTCATCACTCAACACCCTGTTCGCTCGGCAAATAAACCATCTCATCGTGAAGGCAAGGCAACGTGCGCACAAGTCACACATGTGCAACGGACACGGAATCTCGCTTAGTTGCCATAATAAGAAAACGCGTCGCGTCGTCACTTACTCAACGGCAGTGTTGCGCTAAATTTAATTGCATTTTGATGGATAATTTCACGTCAATGCGTTTTCACGCATATGCACCAAAATAATATCTTAAGTGGCTAAGTATACATGGATTTATGATCTGTCATTCAGTCGTCAGGATGAGCCGAAATGTTTACAAGAATGCAAATGAGGCGCATTTGCTTCCATGGAGTGAAAGTTTTTATTGTAATTTTCGGTGCAAAGAAAAGCTTCTCGAATCTCGCCGTTCGGAACCGGCAATAAACTGCTGGTTCCTTTCACCTATGGGAAAATAAAATCTCACACAACTTGGGTGATTGAGAGAAGCTAGGCTTTGGTCCTTCATGGACTGTAACGCCAACATACACACATACATGTTATCAATGATGCCAACTATCGACCGAATTTTCAATGAGCCTTTCCATGCCTTCGAATTAAAAGCAATTAATTGAATGAGCCCACAGTCTATCCAATTATGAACCAATAGCCGGATCCTTATCCTCATCGTCACAAGCAATTGTTAATTATGCATGTGTTGAATGAAACCGTAATAAGGCGCCCGTTTGCCGAGAGAGCATGCATACCTATGGACCGTGTCCTGTGGTGTCCTTGCATGCACACGAGAGCGTTCTGTGCCGTGACCACCACTCATCGGCCTCAAATCGATTACACGTCCTTTGTCTATCCGACATGTCCATACAAATTAACCCTTTCAGCCTGACACCGCTAGTTTGCCTATGTAACCGTTCGATAAACAATAATTTGCCATCAACCCACTAATTAGATCGAAATTAAAAACCATTTAGTCGGTGTATTGTGTCCGTTGTCCAAGTGGGAGTGGCTCCTTGTTGGTTAAACATTGCGGTTGGACCGCGTCGTTACCTTGCCGTTTGGGGCGTGAGGGTTGTTTTTTCCATAATTTCGTGCGATTCGTTTCTCGTGACAGCATGAGGTTGCCCTTATTACATAGCCATCATGCACATGTCTGTTCCCACGAGCCGCATCACTGACTACGACCGTCGACTGTCGGTCGAAAAGCTCCTCTCAGGATGTCATAATCATTTTTTAATTATCAAATTAATTTGCCAATAAATTAGACCAGCCAATTGTTTGGGGACGGGGGGACTACGCGACGACAGTGCCCCGACATGCACTCGGTATTTGGTATTTGGTGGAATGTTGTCTCAGACATATGCGCGGATTGTCGTTTCTCGTATAGATGCCGACGACGACAGAACTATTCAAAGTATTTCGGACAATTTGTCAGTTGATTTTAAAACAAGAAAAAAAGATACAAAACTCATTCTCACTCACTGAGCGCTGCCGTCTTTTGGGTGAGATATTTAAAGCAGCCTACGACGAGGCAGGGAATGGACATGGATGACATAGCTTTGGGACACCCCAAACGTCAACGGCATTCTGATTTATTTCCGAGCATGATATGCATCAGCGAATTTTGTTAATTTGACTTTTAATTTATTTTGTTCTTTAATGTTTTCGAATTTAGTTTTGATTTTTGTTATTTTCTTTTTCATTTCATCAACCGCATAATTAAATTTTGTCGTCGCGAAGTCATTAGACTTAAAGACACGCCGTTTCTGAGTTGTGATGGAAGCTATCGGAAAGTAGTGTCTGTACATTCCCACGCGGAGGCGATTCGTTGGGATACTAATGGTGCCAAAAATGATAACTTGAGGATTTCGACTCGACAAAACTGCCTTATCGGAAGTTTTCATCAAAACATAAGACAAGGTTGCCTCCATGGATTAGAATGCAACCCCAGATTTAGTGGCAGATGTAACTACTTTTACGGAAAGCTTTGCCAATATTTGTAACGAAAATGCCTTTAGGTCGAAAAACGCTTCAAACTTTTCACTGACAAAAAAGCAGAGTCTATCACAAATATTTTCGGGCGAAATGCAGTCCCATACACTGCAAATGTTAGTGTGTTAAACAACACACAGCAAGTGTGTTCTTTGACACGATTAAGTGTGTCACTTTAAAGCCGCGTATGACAGTGTTTATAGAGACGAGCTATACAGAGCCATGTCATGTTTTAACATTCCTGCCAAACTCGTCAGACTATGCAGGATGACTATGGAGAACTCTCGCTGCTCCATTAAGGTCGGAGGTGAACTAACCGACCCCTTCGATGTTAAAAAAAGATTTTAGACAGGGTGACGCACTGTCATGTGATTTCTTTAACATCATTCTTGACAATATCGTGCGGGACTCTGCGGCCAATACAAGAGGTAGGATCTACTTCAAGTCTACACAATTGCTTGCCTACGCAGATGACATTGACGTTATTGGACGGACAAAGCGAGACGTCAATGAGGCGTTCGCAAGCATTAAAGCAGAAGCGGCTAAAGTGGGTCTAAGGGTAAATGGGAACAAGACCAAATATATGCTGTCATCAAAGAAAGACGCGCAACACCGACGTGTTGGTCAGAACGTCACCTTCGGCAGCTACATACGTTTTTGAAGTAATCAAGGACTTCGTCTATCTTGGCTCAATAGTGAAAAGCAGCAGCGACACCAGCGTTGCGATAGAACGCAGAATAAGTCTTTCCAACCGCTGCTTCTTTGGGCTCAAGAGGCAACTGGGTAATAGAGCCCTCTCTCGAAAAACTCAGGTATCCCTCAACAAAACCTTAATCGTCCCGGTCCTCCTCTACGGCGTTGAGGCTTGGACTTATCAAGAGGCTCTTGGGCGTTTCGAGAGGAAAATTCTGCGTGCAATCTTTGGTCCCGTTTGTGTAAACAGAGAGTGGAGGAGGAGATTCAACCAAGAACTGTACGGGCTGTACAGCGACATCGGCTTAGTTAGACGTCTTCGGACCCAACGTCTAAGATGGCTGGGCCATGTAGGGCGAATGGACAACACCACTCCGGCCCGAAGAGTCTTCGATACCAAACCCAAGTGACGACGCAGCAGAGGACGACCGCATCTAAGGTGGCGCGCACAGGTGGAAAGGGACCTTAACCCACTGGGCGTTGACGATTTCGTGTTGGTTTATTTCATTGTGAGTAGATCGGCACTCACTTTTGCTCGTTACCGCCGACTAAACCGCTTTCGTTCATTGTCGCCGATTTACTCATTTTCCTTAATGCCCAGACAAATAATAATTGTGATGTTAAGAACCGAAAAAGGCCCAAGAGAACTCGAAGACTTCCTAAGGAGAATTTCCCTACGATTTCCAAGTAAATTTTTTCCCCAAAACGATCAGATTCGCTGATCGTATAGTATTCATTTCAAAGTTCAAACGTGTTAAGTGACACATTTAATCGCATTTACACACTTTTGTGTGTCAAATAACACACTTATGTATGTGTGTTATTTAACACATTTCTGCGTGTTGCTTAACATACTAGCATTTGCAGTGCAACAGTAGAGATTTTGAATCACCATTTTCCGAGTCGTATGTTTCCTATTATATCGATTCGGCCGTTCGGGTTGACATTAATTTAGCCCTGCAATATGCACGCCAAATCACTATTCTCCACCTATGGTTCTTAATCGATTTTAAGATAAACTCAATTTCGTAGAGTCTCTAAGAACCCTCAATAGGAAGTTTGCATCATAGGCATGCAAATGAGATTTCTGGTCTTATCCTTGCCGTGTAGATCTAGAGGATGAGCCCCATATTTTGCTAAACGCACCTTTGCATTCCCAAAAAGCAGACAGCGCTTTTGTGTTTTTTGACTTGCCTTAGATGGCAAGCTTTTACCAAAAAAGCTTGCCATCTAAGGTGACTCCCAATGTCCTATGTCATATGGGCAGTAAAAAGCTTTGAACCATACAAGTCCCCAGGACCGGATGGGATCATACCAGCTGAGTTCCAGCAGGTAGCAGATATCATCCACCCCTGGCTTGTGGTAATTTACAATAGCTGCCTCTCCCTATCCTACATCCCCAGCAATTGGAAGGTAACCAAAGTCATTTTCATACCCAAGGCAGGCAAAAGCTCCCACACGTATGCAAATGACTTGAGGCCTACTAGTCTTACTTCTTTTCTACTAAAAACTCTAGAGAAGATTTTAGACGCACACATTCGGTACAGCTGCATCTCAGGAAGGCTGTTGAATAACCAACATGCCTACAACAAAGGCAAATCGGTGGAAACAGCACTCCACTCACTGGTCAGCAAAATAGAAAGGTCACTGGAACGTTAGGATTATACTCTAGTCGCCTTTAACAATGTTGAACCATGGGCCGTCACCAAAGCGCTGACTGATCTGTGTGTTACGGTATCAGTGATAGAACTGGTACGACAAAGAGTTGTCAAAGCCAACTTCGCTGGTGCCGCCTCAACTAGAATGGTTAGCAGAGGTACACCACAGGGTTGAACAGGAAGGGTACGCTGTGACCGCCTATGCAGATGACATTGCTATTGCCGCCACAGGTAAATTTCCCAGCACTCTATACGACCATATACAGTGCGCATTACATACAGTAGAAACATGGACGCAGTACTGTGGACTTAGGGTAAACCCTAAAAAGACCGACCTAGTACTGTTTACTAACAAATATAAAATTCCGCCCCTCAACCCACCGAGGCTGGGTGGAACCTAACTAATAATCAAAGAGCTGAATTGGAAACCCAACCTTCTTGACCGCGTCAAGAAAGCAACTGTTGCCCTCTACAGCGGCAAAAAAGTGGTGGGCAGGAAGTGGGGTATCCAACCAAGCATTATGCACTGGCTCTACACGGCGGTCATAAGGCCCATCCTCCTGTATGGCGTCGTAGTCTGGTGGACTGCTCTGGACAAGGCAGTTAATCGAAACCTTCTGGGGAAAGTACAAAGATCGGTCAGCTTATACATAAGCGGAGCGATCAGATCAACCCCCACGGAGGCCCTAAACATTCTGTTACACCTTCCACCATTGAACCTTTTCAGCAAACAAATTGCTGCCTGCGCGGCCCTGAGGATGAGGAGCATAACAAAAAGGCCCACATCACAAAAAGGCCACACAACCATTCTAAAACACTTCAAAGTACCCATGGACACAAACTATATCATCCCGCAGAACGTGTTCACTAGAAACTTCGAAGTTGTCTTTACATCCAGGGAGGAATGAGCTGAAGGGAAAGTCATACCAAAGGATTCGATCTCCCTCTTACACCGATGACTCTAAGATGGAGTCGGGTGTAGGCAGTGGAGTCTTCTCCCTCCAAGGAGCTTAACCTCAGCCTATCCTTTAGACTCCCAAATTACTGCAGTGTGTATCAGGCAGAAATAACAGCGATAACGGAGGCCCTTGCATGGCTCAAGATCAATGTAATATCCGCCAAGGATATTATCTTTTGCACTGACAGCCAATCTGCGATAAAGTCCCTGGCAGCGGTAACCCACAAATCAAAGACATCTCTTAACTGTCGCCTATCTCTAGATGAGATGGCTGAGCAGTTCAACATTTTGAGTTCCCGGGCATAGGGATATTCCAGGAAACTGCGCGGCCGACGAACTCGCAAAGTTAGAGTCTAGCACACTCAGCCTACCTACCCTCGGGTACCTAGAAACACCAATAAGTTCGGTAAAGCACATGATAAAACTCCAAACCATTGAGGCGACCAACCTCCAATGGAATGAGAGTAATATCGGCTTTATCACCAAACAACTCTGGCCTAAATTAAACCTAGGACGAACCAGGGACCTAGTGGCAACCAAAAGGGCAACCTTAAGTACTCTGGTGGGTGTCATTACAGGTCACTGCATCATTGGGAAACACGCCGCCAGACAAGGACCACCCTCCAACGACTTCTGTCGCGGCTGCATGGACGAGGAGGAAAAGGAATCAATACATCACCTCCTCTGCTCATCCACCTCTCTTGCGAATCGCAGGAGGATTGCCCTTCTATGATAATCTAAGTGAGCTAGCAGACCAAAAAATAGCTCAACTCCATCGCTTCATCAGAAGCACCGGTTGGTTCTCTGGTAGCGGATCTGGGTAACACGATCCATGTGGTATCACAATGGGCCGACATCGGCCTACGTGTGGCTTATGCCAACCACATTAACCTAACCTAACCTAAGGTGACTCCCATATACATAGGTACTTATCTTCCTTGGATATCAGGACGGTATTTTTCCTCTTTCTCATGAAGAGAACGACATCAGTCTTAGGAGAATTAACCAACAGCCCAGGTTTCGTGTACTAATCGTGGACCACATTGAGCGCCGCCTCTGCATCGGTTGACTGAAAATAGACAAGACAGTATGATTGGTTTTTCTCTCATGCCTTCCATTCCATTCCGGCAATTTCTGCCTGAACAGAAACTCTTCTCTCATTATTATGACAACAATCTTAAAACCGTTGGATGGCAAAGGACTAACAAAGGCCTCGTAGGGGTAGCATCTATCCGACGGATGCTGGCCTGCTAAAAAGCGAGAAGGGCCACCGCAGTCGAACATCTTGCGGCACTGTTAGTAAGTCCTATCCCCCCCTCCTCGTGGTGCCATCTGGAGATTTCCTGTGGAAATTGCAGACGGGGAAGGGCGAATGGCGAGCCTCCTGCGCCAAAAAAAAAACAGGATTAGTCGGTTGGGCTACGGCCTAGTAAGCCGTAACCGTAAAAAAAAACACAAACTCCGAAACAACCACAAGCCTCGGATATAACGGACCGGATTTATGTTGACGACCCTTGCAAAAAACGAAAAAAGGACAATGATCTTCGGCTTTGTACGTGGAATGTTAGGTCCCTAAACAGGCCACGTGCAGCCGAACAACTTGCGGACGCCGTAGACCGCTATAAAGCGGACATCACCGCCATCCAGGAAATGCGATGGAATGGACCGGGCATAAAGCGGATGAAAAACTGCGATATTTACTACGGCGACTGCTATAGGGAGAGAGGGCAACGATTGTTTGGATGCGGATTCGTTGTTCGAGGTGGACTAAGGCAAAAAGTCCTAAACTTTCGGCATGTGAGCGAACGCCTCATAACAATCCGTATCAAGGCTACATTTTTTAACATCAGCCTGATCTGCGTCCATGCCCCCACGGAAGACAAGGATGACTCAGCCAAAGATGAGTTCTACGATCTCCTAGACAGAACGTATGCCCAATTGTACTAGGAGACTTCAATGCTAAGCTGGGTAAGGAAAGCATATTTGAACGAGTCATCGGCAAACATAGCCTACACGACACCACCTCCGATAACGGACACAGGCTGATTGATCTTGCTACGGGGCGAAATCTCCTTCTAGCCAGTACGCGCTTCCCGCAACTCGATATACACAAAGGCACCTGGCGGTCTTTTGATCAATCGACTACCAACCAGATTGATCACATCGCGATCGACGTCAGACACTCCTCCACTATTCTTGATGTTCGAACTTTCCGAGGGGCTAACATCGACTCGGACCACTATCTTGTTGTAGCCAAGATGCGCTTACGGATATCACGAACGCAGCGGAGTAGAGTAAGAATAGAAAGTTATGACGTCGGAAAGCTGCTATCGCCAGAAACCGCTCGTGCTTTTACCGATCGCGTCTCCCTTAAGCTCTCCAATACACCTCAACCCTCCACGCTATTAATAGAACAGCAGTGGAGCCTTTGCAAACAAGCCCTGAAAAGCTCTGCATCCGAAGTTTTGGGTTTCAAGGCTCCAACACGAAGAAACACCTGGTTCGATGACGAATGCAGGAGGATTCATACAGCGAAGCAGGATGCATATAAGGCCTCGCTGCATAAAAGAACAAGAGCAGCTTGTGAGCTCTACGAGTTTAAAAGAAGGGAGGAGCATAAGCTTCTTAGAAGAAAGAAGAAAGAGCACGAGAAGCGCGCGATTGAGGATTTGGAGAGGTGTTACTGCAGGCGTGACGTTCGAAAGTTTTATCAACAGATAAAGCGAACATGCCAAGGTTATAAAGCCAGAACGGAAGCTTGCAGGGATGAGAACGGACACCTAGTAGTAGAACCGCAGTCGATGCTGAGAATATGAAAAAACCACTTCTGCAGACTGTATAACGGCGATGTTAGTCAATATACCGCTGTCAGGCAGAATGATCCATTTCTAATCGACGGAGACCGCAGAGAATTCTGTCCCCCTGACCTCGACGAAGTTAAGATTGCCATGTCGAAGCTCAAGTCGAATAAAGCTGCTGGCGCAGACGGACTGTCTGCTGAGCTCTTCAGGGCAGCTGGGGATGACCTGGTTGGGAGCATGCACCAGCTCATCCGTAAGATATGGTTAGAGGAAAGCATGCCCGAGGAATGAAGTCTCAGCATTGTATGCCCGATCCACAAGAAAGGAGACCCCTCTGATTGCGCCAACTATAAAGGAATAAGTCTCCTTAACATCGCCTACAAAATCTTCTCTGCCGTTTTGTGTGAAGGCCTGAAGCCTTTTGTAAATAAGCTGATAGATCCTTATCAGTGCGGATTCAGGCCAGGGAAGTCCACCATCGACCAAATCTTCACACTACGGCAGATACTGGAGAAAACCAATGAATTTCAAGTCGGCACTCACCACCTATTTATTAGAGACGAGCTATACAACGCTATGTCTACCTTTGACATCCCTGCTAAACTCGTCAGACTATGCAGGATGACTTTGGAGAATGCTCGCTGCTCCATCCGAATCGGTGAACCCCTTACCGATAGTTTTGATGTCAAAAAAGGATTTAGGCAGGGCGATGTGCTGTCGTGTGATTTCTTCAACATCATATTGGAAATGATTGTGCAAAAATCACTGGCCAATACAAGAGGCACAATCTATTTCAAATCCTCGCAACTCCTTGCATACGCCGACGATATTGACATAATTGGTAGATCACAGCGAGATGTCAATGAGGCGTTTGCGAGTATAGAGATGGAGGCGGCGAAAATTGGTTTGGCGGTAATCGAGGGCAAAACTAAATATATGCTGTCATCAAAAAAGGACTCTCACCAGCGACGTCTTGGCCAGAACGTTTGTATTGACAGATATAAGTTCGAGGTAGTTAAGGACTTCGTCTACCTTGGCTCCGCAGTGACCTGGAACAACGACATCAGTTCCGAAATCAAACGCAGAATCACTCTTGCCAATCGCTGTTTCTTTGGGCTCAGGAGGCAACTAAGTAATAGAGCCCTCTCCCGAACGACAAAGTTGACTCTATATAAGACCCTTATCATTCCGGTCCTGTTGTACGGCGCAGAAGCATGGACACTATCAAAAGCGGATGAGGAGGCCCTTGATCGGTTCGAGGAAAAGATTTTGCGCGTGATTTTTGGGCCTATAAACACAGACGGGGGATGGAGGAGAAGCTTCAACCACGAACTTTACGGGCTGTACAGCGACATGAGCCTAGTCAGGCGTCTACGGATTCAACGCCTAAGATGGCTGGGCCATGTAGAGCGAATGGACACCACAGCTCCAGCCCGGAGAGTCTTTGAATCTAACCCCGAGGGACGAAGAAGCAGAGGACGGCCGCCCTTAAGATGGCGCACATAGGTGGAAGGGGACCTCAGCCAACTGGGTGTGCGACAATGGAAAAGGCTAGCGAAAGATCGTGCTAGATGGAGGGGCATGTTGGTTGAGGCCCAGGTTCACCCCGAACTGTAGCGCCCACTAAGAAGAAGAATCTTAAAACCGTTGTATGATTTACTTAGTTCTTCTCCAGTGCTCCGTCTAGAATTCATTCTTATTAATTCTTAGAACAAATCCCAGACGAATCAGAGGGCTCGTCACAAGTCAATTTCCCGTGCCTTATGCTGTTTTGGCTTGTAGAAGACTCCTTCTGAATCGTCCTCCTGAAAACCTGAGCAAGCAGAGTTAGAGTTCTGGCTATCAAAGCATACAGATGCTTAGGAATGACTTCCATTTCCGTCACTTTCCTTGTACATGAACGGTTTGTATACACATGTCGCACGTCACCGAATTTCTGTCATTTGAAATTCTATAATTTACGACTTCCCGTCAACAGAGCTCTTAAGGCTTTAACGCTTTCTTACAATTATATTTTTATAATTCCACCTAGCCTAATGGGTAGGTATGTGTGTCTGGATTTTCTAAAGCGATTCCCATTCCGTCAGCAATCTTTCTCACTAATTTGGTCATCGCATATAGCAATTACGAAGTATTTAATGAAATGTTTAATAAGCCCCATCACCACTCGAGTATGTACATATTCCCATATGCGTTCTTCGCCAATTATCTTTCAGTTACGACACGTTCGGCCCCCGGGGTTGGATCAGGTACTTACGTTCTATTTGAACCCCTCAACTCGTCCTTAAAAGCCAGTCACATACCCTTGCAACAAGAACAACAACAAACAGACAGCAGAGACGACAAAATTCATAATTATACTCATCCGGAGGATACTACTGGATCGGAGAGCGTAGAGCGTGGAACGAGGAACGAATTACGCGTATATGAGTGCTTACTTGTCCGGGTATGTGTCCACAAAATTGCTCACTAATTTATTTGAAATTCATTTTAATGTGGGGGCGTGGCCGTATGTTCCCTCTTCGTAGTTAAGTGCAACCCCGCATCAATGATGCATAATGTAATGGGTAAGCGAAAGAGTAGACACCAGCGAGCACGTCGCGTCCGCCCTACTCCGACACAGTGGAAATGTGCTGAACAAGCTAGAATCACTCTCTCTTTCCGGCGGTATGTGAGTATTCGGTTCGTTCATTGGCATGCGTTGATCCTCTGCGGCCATGTTGATTTGACCAATGGGCGTATCCAGGCGCACGCATTGAGAAACCTGATTGCTCATTGGAGGGGATAATAACACAAACGTCACACGATATCTCATCTCACATTGTCGCGTCGCAACCCCTGTGACGTTAGTCATTTACCAATTCAGTTGTCGTTTGCTGGTATCGTTCGCATTGTTGACAGTTTCACTTCGTACGCGGTTCGTGTTTGGTGTGTTGGCGCTTTGCAGTCGATAAGCGTTTGATAAGCGATATGCGAAAGTGTTGATTAGCAATGGAGAATCCCACGCGTTCACTCGATGTGGATAATAGTAAGCTGTCGAAGATCTCTAGTCCGTTTTCCATCGAATCGATCATTTCTAATCGGAATGCACCAAAGTCATCGGCGGCACGCCAGTTAAAAGTTCCTTCTGCCTCGTCTGCTGATCCTGCCGATATGCCATTTCCTCCACAAAGTCTGGCAATGGGATTTCCGCCTAATTTTCCATTCTATAATCCTTGGATACATGGCTACTTTGGTCAGAGTACCGATCGTCTCAATCAGCTACTCACGAATGGATCGTACTATCTGGGTAATCAGCATAGTTCAGCTGCCGTCGCTGCTGCAGCTGTAGCCGGAATGGGATCTGTGAATCAATTACATGCCGGCTTGGAGTCTGATAAGCGAATGCCGCCTTTAGACAGATCCTTGCTCAACGTGACCGATCAGAATTACTGCGAGAAACTTGTGAACTTTGTTACGAGTAACGTTAACAATGGTAGCTTTGATCCCGCGCGTGAAAAACTCGCCGAGTTTCTTATCAATGTGAATGGCGGTGGCGAGTACGCTAGTGATCGATTACAGTGTTTCAATCGAACTTTGAGTGAAAGTCGTGACGCGCGAAGTATCGAATCAGGCGATCGACCGAACAGTAATGCAATGGGTATTGATCGCTTGCCAGTGACTATTTCGAAAGCGGAAACGAATGACTTTGAGAGGACAGAGGAGGAGTTCGAGCATAGTGGCGATTCGTGTAGCGACATAAGCCTGACAATGTCGACCGAAGATGCGGATAAGAATCAAGGTAATAAGAGATAGTATTTCAATTCTACTCGTAAACACGAACTATACAGATTCGTTTTCTGCTCAATGAGTTGGAGTGTAATTATGTACTCGTAAGCCGTCGGCAGGTTGTTCCTTTGCGTGTAATCTAATTGATTTGCCTTTTTTCTGTGATTTTGTCTTCAATTTTCATCTGTAACGTGGTTATGTAGTAATATGATTAAATCAGGAATGGGTTAGGCGTGTCTATGGAAGCATGCCGATGTAGAGGATGCATTCCTTGGTCTTAGGCGCCTGTGTTTATGTAATTCTGTTAAAATGACAACATACTACATAGATCAGGCACTTTTGAATGCTTTTATAGTTTATATTGCAGTCCTTTGAAACCCCTGCTCCTTGTAGTTCAATGACCACACCATACAGTGCATTTTGTGCTTCTATAATGGTGTTAACTTTCGTCAATGAGTTTGCAACATCGTTTCACTCTCTGTAAAAAGCTCCTTCAACTTGAATGCCCTATTCGCTGAACTATGGTTATGGAACCTTAGTTCCTACACCGGTCGGATCTTTTGTGAGTGTAAACCACGGTCATCTCTTTTACTTATATACCCAAGTGATTAACAAGAGCCTAACGCACGATGAGCGAGTTCGGATCCCGACAACATCAACGTTATCGAATGTTTATTTCGCGGTGTCCCTCCTCGGCGGGGTACTGGCGACACCCCCTGTAGTCGTATACTTGCCATGAAAAAGTTTCTCGACTCACGCCGTTCGGAATCGGCATTAAACTGTAGGTCCCCTTCACCCGTGTAAAAAATAAATTACACAGAACATGGGCGATTAAGGGAAGCTTGGCTCTGGTCCTTCCTGGACTGGAACGCCACCAAAGGAAAGAAAGAACTAATGTGACACATACATTCATATAAGGGATGGGCCATCTAGTGGTTTTTTTTTAAACCATAGGTTATTTTGACACTGACAGCTGTTTCCCGCTCGAAATCTTGACAGGAAGTCAGTATCGTACCTCCGCTTGAACAACGTTGGGAAACATTGAAAATTTATTTCCAAAATGAGTGCTGTGTAGCCCAAACAGTGCATTTTTTGAAGTTTTGGCCGAATCGAAGCACCCACCGCGACTGTTGTACGTAAGTTTGTGCAAAGAATTGGTGAGACTGGTATGCTAGTAGACAACACTCATGGTCCACGTCGTCGTACGGTGCGCACAGATGAGAATGTGGCTGCTGTGGCCGAGATTGTGAGACTCAATACGCGAACATCAATCGCCATCGATCTGAACAGCTCAACATTTCACGCACTAGCATGAGGAGAATTCTGCACAAAGATCTCGGATTATTCGCTTACAAGGTCCAATTGTGCGACCATCCGCTTCATTATCGCTTCGCAGTTTCGGCCTTAGAGCAGCGCCTAGGACAACAATTTTGGTCGAAAACTCATCTTGTCTGACGATGCGCATTTTCATCTCGGCGACTACGTTAACAAACAAAATTGCCGTATCTGGTGCTTGGAAAACCCGCACGTTATTGTCGAGAAGCCAATGCATCAACAGAGAGTCATATACTCCGTTTACATGCGTAGTTGAATCCGGATTGAACTAGGATCGAAACGCATGTAAACGCGGATCGAGTTGAAATAGAGTTGACTTTACTCGATCTAGCTAGCTGAGCTGGGTCGAGGAGTTGAACTGACATTTTGTCTCTGTATGTCTGAGACATCTTTTTTGTTTTTTTTTTTTTGGCTTTCTGGTTGGCACAACGCAAGACTAACACATCCAATTTAAAAGGTCCGTATGCCGAAAAACCTTGGTCGAAATTTCAACTCAGTTTCGACTTGATCTTTCGACTACGCATGTAAACGGGGTAATAAATGCTGATTGTAGACTGGTGGCATCATTGGACCATTTTTCTTCGAAAATGAGGCTGGGAATAACGTTTCGGTCAATGGTGGGCGTTACAGAGCCATGTTAACTGCCCATGCCACAATCGATCTTTTGCGCACTAAGTTTTCAAATCATGTTATCAGCCGTCTTGGCGATGTCAATTGGCCGCCTGGGAGCTGCGAGTTGATCCCTTTGGACTTTTCTTTTTTTTGTGGGGAACCGTGAAGGACCGATACTATGGCAATGATTCGGAAACGATTCAAGCACTTAAGGTCAATATCATACAAGCAATCCCTGAGCTACAGCCCGAAACCATCAACAAGTTCTTGGAAAATTAGGACGACAGAATGCGTTACTGCGAAGCCAGCCGAGGCGGCCACTTGAATTAAATAAACTACATATACTCGTAAAAGAATAGTAAGGCCTACATGGCCTACATTTTCCAGTCGGGCTATTCTAATTTTTGTCAGGTCTTCAATGAAATTTGTAGTCTGACATCACCTAATGTAGACCTCAGACAACATTGCATTTCTTCCAGTCAGGTTGAAACTACATATTTGTATGTATGTATGTTGGCGTTACAGTCCAAGAAGAACCTGAGCCGAGCTTCTCTCAATCACCCATGTTGTGTGTGATTTAATTTTCCCATAGGTGAAAGGGACCTACAGTTTATTGCCGGTTCCGAACGGCGAATTTCGAGAAGCTTTCATGACAATTTTACTACAGGGGGTTTTGTCAGAACCCCGCTGAGGAGAAACACCGTGAAAAACACGTTCGATGACATGGCTGTATCGGGATTCGATCCCTTGTCATCGGCGTCAGAGGCCAACACACTACCCACTGCGCCACGGTGCTCTCGAAACTACATATTTACGTCAAAAAATAATCTAGTTCGCTCCAAAGTGACCCAAAAATCGACCTTCAGCCTAGCTAAATTTTTTTCCTATCAAATTTTGGGATTTACAACCGACAATCTCTTCTGATAATCCATACATATGTGGCTGCATTGCCGCTCAGCCATCCAGGAAGTAGCCGAAACCACCTTAGGATATCTACCACCCCCGACAAGAAACCCGTGGTATGATGGCGAGTGTGAGCAGGAAAAGGCAGCAACCAAGAGCTGCTTAACAAGCATGACCAAGAGAGAGTGCTAGGGACCGAGGAAATCCCAACTCCAGCCCCTGAAGGTAGTCCTCTCACCCAGCATCGAAGAAGTTGGCACAGCTATTCAGAAGCTGAAGAACAACAAGGCCACAGGCTCAGATGGCTTGCCATCAGAGCTCTTCAAGGCTGGCGGCGAATTCAGGAAGATGAAAGCAGCTCTACTTGCCCCATCCATAAAAAGGCGATCCTACTTCTTGCAAGAACTATAGAGGTATATCCCTGCTCAATGTCGCATACAAGATCCTGTCCAGCGTATTGTGTGAACGTCTAAAGCCATTTTGCGCCGCACTAATCGGCAGCTACAAGTGCGGCTTCCGGCCCGGCAAATCATCAAATTTTCACACTTCGACAAATCCTGGAAAAGACCAACGAGCTGCATACGACAGCATTCATCGTGAAGAACTGTTTGGTGCGATGGCGGAATTCGGGATTCCGGGAAAACTGATCCAGTTGTGTCGCGCCACGCTAAAAAATACGCGATGCACCGTGCAACTCGGTTCTAGGACTTCGGAACTGTTTGAAACATGCACCGGATTACGACAAGGAGATGCGCTGTCGTGTGACTTCTTTAATTTCATGCTGGAGCAGATAGTGCGACGGCCAGGCGTCAACAAGGAAGGCACTATCTTCTACAAGTCCGTCCAGCGGCTAGGATACGCGGATGATATCGACATCATCGCGTGTTCTCGCCGTGGCATTGTGGAAGCATTCACGGCGATTGAAGAACAGGCGAAACGAGTTGGTCTTAAGATCAATGAGGACAAAACGAAGCACATGCTGTCAAGCAAAAACCAAGCCGTCGCTCACCACCTGGGATAAAATATACCAATTGACAGCTACAATTTTGAGGTAGTTAAGGAGTTTGTCTACCTCGGGGTAAACGTAGATTCCACAAATGACACAACAGTGGAGATCCGGCATAGAATCGCCCTTGACAACCGCTGCTACTTCGGCCTGTCCAAACAACTTGGGTCAAAACTCCTCCCTCGAAAGACCAAAGTCATGCTTTACAAAACGCTCATTCTGCCAGTCTTGCTGTACGGAGCCGAAAGCTGGACAACAAGCAGGACAGCGAAGTTTTTTGGGTTCTTTCGAAAGAAAAATTCTGCGCCGGATATTTGGTCCTGTCTGTGAGGAAGGTGAATGGAAAAGAAGCGTAACCGCGAACTCTACGAGCTGTACAAAGATGTGGATGTAGTTTGGAAGGCAAAGATCCGTCGACTACACTAGCTCGGCCACATCGAACGCCTGGACATCAACGCTCCAGCTAAGAGTGTCTTCGACTCCGAGCCTCCTTGTTCGAGAAGAAGAGGAAGACCGAACCTCCGGTATCAATACCAAGTAATCGCGGATTAAGACATCTTGGTCTTGATAACTGGAAGCAGCGTGCCCGGGACCGTCAAGGATGGAAGGCAGCTATAGCTCAGGCTGAGATCCTCCATGGATCGCTGGCCTGACAAGTAAGTAATCTCTTCTGATAGCCAACATGATACCAATAAGCGGCCTTGCCAATAGAAAAATTGAATATTTAGTTGACCTTTTCGACCCTTGGCTCCAGGGCACATTCTACGTCAAAATGTCCAGAGCAACCATTAACGAACCATTTCTGATCATTTGATCTCTTACATACATACTTGTCGAACATAAACAAATTGTTCACTAATAATCAGCTGACTTGTCAACTGTTAAACCAAAATAAGGAGAGAGCTGTCATATGACACGCCTCCTGCCCATATTCAATCCAGTAGCCCAGTAGCCCCTTTTCCTTATTGTTGACGTCATAATTAGTCTCCCGTGTACAACCTTTTGGTACTTGAATTCGACACTTGCTAGGTTTCACTCAACAACTTGTTTTCCTTCGTTTGTTTCTCTATATACAGGGTGGTCCAGCATTTGGTTTATAAATAACTCGAAAAGAAAACACATTTATTTACTGTTAAGTGATTAGCCTTTTATTTTGGAGCTTGAACAATTTGTTTTGATCACTTTGATGACATCAGGTAAATGGTCGCCTTTCCAGCGGATGGCGCAATGAGCTCGTTTTTGAGCATTTTCCATCACTTTGCGAAGTGTTGCGGGCTGTATAGCGGCTATTTCGAGTCGAACATTGTTCTTTAACTCTTCCACAGTCCGTGGCTTGTTGGCATAGACTTTGGACTTTAAAAAAACCCACAAGAAAAAGTCCAGTGACGTCAAATCGGGTGATCTTGGTGGCTAGTCAAAATCACCCTTCTTAGAAATTAGACGATCGACGAACCTACGGCACAATAAAGCGATGGTGGCCCGAGCTGTGTGGGCTGTGACGCCATCTTGTTGGAACCAGAAGTTGTCCATGCCATGTTCCGCTAAAAATGGCAACAAAAAATCCGTTATCATCGCCCGATAACTCTCGCCATTAACGGTGGTGGGCATCCCAACGTCGTCTTCAAAAGACGAGGATTTTCAGCAGCGTTAAATGTTGGCATAAACCAATAACTTAACGAAGCCCCAAAAAAAAAAAAAATAGTCTAGAGGCGTTAAATCGCACGAACGAGGCGGCCAGTCGACCGGCCCATTTCTTGAGATAACACGCTCATCAAACTTACTCTTTTATAAATGAAGAGGGTGGCCGTGGTGCCGTGGTACAGTGGTTAACATCATCGATCGTCGAGCGAAAGGCCCAGGTTCAAATTCGTTTCATAGCCAAGAAAAAGCGATTCCTATAACGGAAAAAGTATGCAACACAGTTGGGAATGGAAAATGACCAAACGTACTGCTGCAGGCATAACACTCACAGTATGTGGGCAATTGAAATTCATCCTCTGCGTATGCAATATTAACACCAAAAATGCATGAACGAATTACTGAGAATTATAACCAACGCGAAATTTGATCGGATCTCGTCCTATCTAGGACAAACCACCCCTGAGAGTAGTGAACGAACATCTACGACCCAAAAACACTGCACTCCGTCCAGGTTGTATGTCAAAACATCAATCTGCGCGAAACTTTCCCTCTCCCTGTTACCTTCGCTCGCACAACGTTCAATACGTTATAAGGCAGGCCTTAACCTCGAGTGCAAGTGTGACTATAAAAAAATAAATAAAAAAAATCGATTGTAACGTATGCTGTGTGGCTTGTTGCACCATCCTGTTGAAACCACATGTCGTCCAAATCCATATCTTCCAATTCGGGCCAAAAATAATCGGCAATCATGGCGCGATAACGCTGGTCATTCACAGTAAGTGACGATCGTTATCGTCGACGAAAAAATATGGCCCAATAACGCCGCCGGCATGCAAACCGCACCTAACAGTTATTTTTTGTGGATGAAGTGGTGATTCATGAAGCACATGTGGATTTTCACCCGACCAATAACGCATATTGTAGTTGTTTCGGAGTTTGTGTTTTTTTACGGTTACGGCTTACTAGGCCGTAACCCAACCGACTAACAGGATTTTTGGCGCAGGAGGCTTTGCGATTGAGAATTTGGAGAGGTGTTACTGCAGGCGTGACCTTCGAAAGTTTTATCAACAGATAAAGCGAACATGCCAAGGTTATAAAGCCAGAACGGAAGCCTGCAGGGATGAGAACGGACACCTAGTAGTAGAACCGCAGTCGATGCTGAGAATATGGAAAAACCACTTCTGCAGACTGTATAACGGCGATGTTAGTCAATATACCGCTGTCAGGCAGAATGATCCATTTCTAATTAACGGAGACCGCAGAGAATTCTGTCCCCCTGACCTCGACGAAGTTAAGATTGCCATATCGAAGCTCAAGTCGAATAATGCTGCTGGCGCAGACGGACTGTCTGCTGAGCTCTTCAAGGCAGCTGGGGATGACCTGGTTGGGAGCATGCACCAGCTCATCCGCAAGATATGGTTAGAGGAAAGCATGCCCGAGCATGCTCAGCAACGTATGCCCGATCCACAAGAAAGGAGACCCCTCTGATTGCGCCAACTATAGAGGAATAAGTCTCCTTAACATCGCCTACAAAATCTTCTCTGCCGTTTTGTGTGAACGCCTGAAGCCTTTTGTAAATAAGCTGATAGGTCCTTATCAGTGCGGATTCAGGCCAGGGAAGTCCACCATCGACCAAATCTTCACACTACGGCAGATACGACACTACGGCTTTGTCGACTTCAAAGCCGCTTATGACAGCTTAATTAGAGACGAGCTATACAACGCTATGTCTACCTTTGACATACCTGCTAAACTCATCAGACTATGCAGGATGACTTTGGAGAATGCTCGCTACTCCATCCGAAGCGGTGAACACCTTACCGATAGTTTTGATGTCAAAAAAGGATTTAGGCAGGGCGATGTGCTGTCGTGTGATTTCTTCAACATCATATTGGAAATGATTGTGCAAAAATCACTGGCCAATAGAAGAGGCACAATCTATTTCAAATCCTCGCAACTCCTTGCATACGCCGACGATATTGACATAATGGGTAGATCACAGCGAGATGTCAATGAGGCGTTTGCGAGTATTGAGATGGAGGCGGCGAAAATTGGTTTGGCGGTAAACGAGGGCAAAACTAAATATATGCTGTCATCAAAAAAGGACGCTCAACACCGACGTCTCGGCCAGAACGTTTGTATAGGCAGATATAAGTTCGAGGTAGTTAAGGACTTCGTCTACCTTGGCTCCGCAGTGACCTGGAACAACGACATCAGTTCCGAAATCAAACGCAGAATCACTCTTGCCAATCGCTGTTTCTTTGAGCTCAGGAGGCAACTGAGTAATAGAGCCCTCTCCCGAACGACAAAGTTGACTCTATATAAGACCCTTATCATCCCGGTCCTGTTGTAGGGCGCAGAAGCATGGACACTATCAAAAGCGGATGAGGAGGCCCTTGGTCGGTTCAAGATTAAGATTTTGCGCGTGATTTTTGGGCCTGTAAACGCAGACGGTGGATGGAGGAGAAGATTCAACCACGAACTTTACGGGCTGTACAGCGACATGAGCCTAGTCAGGCGTCTACGGATTCAACGCCTAAGATGGCTGGGCCATGTAGAGCGAATGGACACCACAGTTCCAGCCCGGAGAGTCTTTGAATCCAACCCCGAGGGACGAAGAAGCAGAGGACGGCCGCCTTTAAGATGGCGCACACAGGTGGAAGGGGACCTCAGCCAACTGGGTGTGCGGCAATGGAAAAGGCTAGCGAAAGATCGTGCTAGATGGAGGGGCATGTTGGTTGAGGCCCAGGTTCACCCCGAACTGTAGCGCCCACTAAGAAGAAGACTTACTTACTTACTTAGGTGGCGCTACATTCCGTGGTAAGCCTGGGCCTCAGGGCCTCAACCAACAAGCGTCCCCAAATGCATCCGAACGAACATCAACGACCCCAACCACTGCAGTCCGTTCAGGTTGTGTGTGTCAACACATCATAAGAGAATATGAAAAACACTTGAACCTGCGCGTGTCTCTAAAAAAAAAAAAAAAAAAGGACATAACCTTGGCCTTCTTTGGAGCAATGCCACCGGCTACCACGCTCTGCTTAGATTGTTAGTGTATAAAAATGAATCCATGTCTCATCTAGGTCTCCTTCAAACAGTCGCTTATTAGCCGCGAATTGGGAAAGTGTCACTCTTTCACGTTTTTGGTAAATTGTTGACAAACGTGGCACCCCCCTTGCCGAACGCTTTCTTCATGCAATATGTTGGACACTTGTTCATATGAGATGTTTAGAGTTAGAGTGAATTAGGGAGTGGGACGAGGTTGCCTGATCACTGCGGCCACTAATGCACTAAGTGGCCTATTGTCATATCCCCCACTTACAGTTCACGCAAAAACCCTGAGTTTACAATAAAACCTAGTTTGCTTTTGAGTGAGCTAGCAGCGATTTCTTCTGCTTCAAGATAATATTCGCCTAAGTGACGATGACGTATACTGACAAGGCTGTTACAGTGGCATAGTATGTGCTCTGGCGTTTCTTTGTCCTCATTATACATTCTGCAGGTATCATCTTGTATAATGCCCATGGTTTTGAGGAGTTTGTTGACTGGGCAGTGTCTAGTAAGGAAGCCTGTAACTGTACGAATCCGACTCCAAAAAGCATGAGGAGTTGTTTCGTTCTTATGAGGGAAGAGGTTGGGCGGAACAACTTGGCTTGTCTGCTACCTTCCGTTTCTAACAAGTAGTGATCGGCCATGTTCCTTAACCATCTGTTTATGCAGCATTTGTTGGTGTTGATGGATATGCCACAGAAAGGCCGTGGCATCATGAACGGTGATGCCTTCCTAGTAGGTCTGCTTTTTCGTTGTCTATATGGCAGCTGAGAGTACCGTGGCGCAGTGGGTAGTGTGTTGGCCTCTGACGCCGATGACACGGGATCGAATCCTGACACAGCCAGGTCATCGAACGTGTTTTTCACGGTGTTTCTCCTCAGCGGGGTTCTGACAAAACCCCCTGTAGTAAAATTGTCATGAAAAGCTTCTCGAAATTCGCCGTTCGGAACCGGCAATAAACTGTAGGTCACACACAACATGGGTGATTGAGAGAAGCTCGGCTCAGGTTCTTCATGGACTGTAACAGCCAACATACATACATACATACATACATATGGCAGCTGTGCCCAGGTATCCAAATGAGGTGAACTCTGTTTGTGCTGACCAGCTGGTGCAGTAGCTGTAGGCAGTTCCATACCAGGTTGGAGGTAAGTAGTTGAGTGTGTTTACTTTTTGGTGGCTGCGATCCTTGAGATCTGAACTCGGATCACTGGACTGAGAGTCCAATGTGTTAATCATTACACAAGGGATCCGACTTGCAAATTACTTTCTAGAAAGGTTGCATATAGTTGGTAAATTTCCCTTTTGTTTGATTGATTGATCCAAATTAAAAAGTGTGTCGCTGCAATGCACTAACGGTCAATAGGCACATCCTCTCCCCCTCCCTGTTACCTTCTGCTCGCACGTGTGCGTGTGTTCAGAAAAAAAAAGATCAAACGACACACTTACATACATATGTGACATACATATATGTGGATGTAACACACTTCTGCAAGTTTTTTAACATAATCAAAAATTCGCCCTTCAGATATACCGTTATTCATCCAAAAACAACGTTTGCAGGCAAGAGAGTCGAAAGTATCCTAGTTAGCCGTCATTGATTTTATGTTTACTTACTTATCAGGCCAGCGATCCATGGAGGATCTGAGCCTGAGCTATAGCTGCCTTCCATACTTGACGGTCCCGGGCACGCTGCTTCCAGTTATCAAGACCAAGATGTTTTACATCCGCGATTACTTGGTCTTTATACCGGAAGTTCGGTCTTCCTCTTCTTCTCGAACCCGGAGGCTCGGAGTAAAAGACCCTCTTAGCTGGAACGTTGATGTCCATGCGCTCGATGTGGTCAAGCCAGTGTAGTCGACGGATCTTTGCTTTCCGGACTACATCCACATCTTTGTACAGCTCGTAGAGTTCGCGGTTGTGTCTTCTTCTCCATTCAACTTCCTCACAGACAGGACCAAATATCCGGCGCAGAATTTTTCTTGCGAAAGAACCCAAAAAACTCCGCTGTCCTGCTTATTGTCCAGCTTTCGGCTCCGTTTAGCAAGACTGGCAGTATGAGCGTTTTGTGAAGCATGACTTTGGTCTTTCAAGGGAGGAGTTTTGACCCAAGTTGTTTGGACAAGCTGAAATAGCAGCGGTTGCCAAGGGCGATTCTATGCCGGATCTCCACTGTGGTGTCATTTGTGGAATTTACGTTTGCCCCGAGGTAGACAAACTCCTTAACTACCTCGAAATTGTAGCTGTCAATTGTTATATTTTGTCCCAGGCGGTGAGCGATGGATTGGCTTTTGCTTGACAGCATGTATTTCGTTTTGTCCTCATTGATCTTAAGACCAACTCGTTTCGCCGGTTCTTCAATCGCCGTGAATGCTTCCACAATGCCACGGCGAGAACACGCGATGATGTCGATATCATCCGCGTATCCTAGCAGCTGGACGGACTTGTAGAAGATAGTGCCTTCCTTGTTGACGCCTGCCCGTCGCACTATCTGCTCCAGCACCAGGTTGAAGAAGTCACATGACAGCGCATCTCCTTGCCGAAATCCGGTGCATGTTTCGAATGGTTCCGAGGTCCTAGAACCTAGTTGCACGGTGCATCGCGTGTTTTTTAGCGTGGCGCGACACAACTGGATCAGTTTTACCGGGATCCCGAATTCGGCCATCGCACCAAACAGTTCTTCACGATGAATGCTGTCGTATGCGGCTTTGAAATCGATGAAAAGATGGTGTGTATCGATTCTAAACTCGTTGGTCGTTGATTTGCCGGGCCGGAAGCCGCACTGATAGCTGCCGATTAGTACGGTGCAAAATGGTTTTAGACGTTCACACAATACGCTGGACAGGATCTTGTATGCGACATTGAGCAGGGATATACCTCTATAGTTCTTGCAAGAGGTAGGAGCGCTTTTTTTGTGGATGGGGCAAATAGAGCTAGTATTCCAGTCGTCGGGCACGCTTTCATCTTCCCAGATTCTGCAGATGATTAGGTGCATGCTCCCTACCAGAACATCGCCGCCAGCCTTGAAGAACTCTGCTGGCAAGCCATCTGACCCTGCGGCCTTGTTGTTCTTCAGCTTCTGAATAGCTGTGCCGACTTCTTCGATGCTGAGTGGGAGGACTACTTCAGCGGCTGGAGTTGGGATTTCCTCGGTCCCTACCACTCCCTCTTGGTCATGCTCGTTAAGCAGCTGCTTAAATACATCCAATATTCCCTGCGGGTCGGTGACAAGATTACCCTCGCAGTTTCGAAGAGCCTGGGTGCCCTTTTTGAAGCCTCCTGCAAGGCCTTTGGTTTTCTTGTAAAAGGCTCGTGTTTTATGCTTATCCCTAGACTCCTCGATATCCTTAAGCTGGGAGGCTGCGAAGATTCTTTTCTTTTGTCGCAGTAGTTTTTTCTCCTCCCTTCTTCTGGCTCGGTACGCTTCTTGCGCTGCCCTGGTTTTCCTCTTCAGCGCCTTTTGGTACGCCTCTCGGTTGCTGCCTTGTTCTGCTCACACTCGCCATCATACCACGGGTTTCTTATCGGGGGTGGTAGGTATCCTAAAGTGGTTTCGGCTTCCTAAATGGCTGTGTTCGACGTAGGCATACCGTAGTAGAGTCTTTCGCTCAGCTGCTTCCTGTAGACGCCCAATGTCCAACCTCCTCCTGGTGGGCTGGTGCAGCTTTCTGACATTAGACAGTCGAGCTCTGAATCTTGCTGCTACGAGGAAGCGGTCAGAGTCGACATTCGCCCTTCTGAATGTTCGCACATCCAGGATGCTTGAAGAGTGCCTTGCGTCAATGAGCACATGGTCGATTTGGTTGGCGGTTCGACCGTCCGGAGATCGCCAGGTTGTTGCGTGGATTCGCTTGCGGGGAAATCTTGTGCTACTTATCACCGCATTACGAGCTATCGCAAAGTCCGTGAGTCGGAACCCTTATCTGTTGTTGTATCGTGGAGGCTCTGCTTTCCGATCACTCCGCCAAGGGTGTTATCCTTACCGATTTTGACGTTGTCCAGGAGGTCATAGAAGTCCTCCTTGATAAGGTCCTCAGCCTCTTCTGTAGGGGCGTGTGCACATATAAGGCTGATGTTATAAAATCTGCCTCTGATGTGCGGATCACAGCCAGGCGGATCACTTATAGGTTTAAAGTTGATGACCTCCGACCTTAACCACTTTCCCATGACAAATCCGCATCCCAGTAAGTGCAATCTTTTGTGACAGCTGTAATAAATGTCGCAATTTTTCTTCCTCATCATGCCGTTTCCTATCCAGCGTATTTCCTGGACCGCTGTAATATCCGCCTTGTACTGCGTGAGGATTCCTTCTAGTTTATGAGCAGCTCCGAGAGTGTAGAGGGTTCTGATATTCCAGGAGCATACTCGCAAATCGTGTTCCTTTTTCGTACGTTGTCGTCGTCGAATATCCGCCCGTGTATCCAAGGCATCTTGCTCATTCATAACTTTTGTGTTTTTTACGTGGGCGGATTGATACGTTTGTTTACCTCCCAACGGTTGTTGAAGAGGCTATCCAGAGGGCGCCAGGAGGAGGCCGTATGTCAACTTGACCCGGGCATCTAAACATCGTTGCTGGCATCTCGCCAGGTTGAGAGCGATCAACAACTTTCTGTTGCGTCGTCCCTCGGTGTTGGACTCGAAGACTCTTCGGACCGGAGCTGTGTTATCCATTCGCTCTACATGGCCTAGCCATCTTAGACGTTGCATCCGTAGACGTTGTATTAGGCCGATGTCGCTGTGCAGCCCATATAGTCCGTCGTTGTATCTTCTTCTCCACTCCCCGTTCATACAAATGGGACCATAAATTGAACGCAGAATTTTCCTCTCGAAACGACCAAGGGCCTCCTCATCCGCTTTTGTTTAAGTCCAGGCCTCTGCGCCTCGAGAGAGGGATCTACTTCTCAATTGCCTCTTGAGCCCAACGAAGCAACGGTTGGCAAGACCAATTCTGCGTGTGATCTTAGCGCTGGTGTTGTTGTCGCTGGTCACTAGTAAGCCCGGGTAGAGGAAGTCCTTAACCACTTCGAATTTGTAGTTACCAATTGTGACGTTCTGACCGAGACGCGTCTTTTTTGGTTGACAGCATATATTTCGTTTTACCCTCGTTAACCGAAGGGCCCATTTTAGCTGCTTCTGCTTTAAGGCACCATTGACGTCCCGCTGTGTTCGTCCAATTACACAACACTTGTGCAGACTTGAAATAGATCGTACCTCTTGTGTTGGCCAGTGAGTCTCGTATGATCTTTTCAAGCACGATGTTGAAAAAATTACATGACAGTCGGTCACTTTGTCTAAATTCTTTTTTTAACATCAAAGGTCTCGGCTAATTCGCTACCGACATTAATGCAGCAGCGGGAATCCTCTATTGTCATCCTGCATAATCTGACGGCAGGGTTTCAGGCGATTACATAATATGTTAGGAAGACTAATTCCCCTGTAGTTGGCGCAGTTATAGGGGTCTCTTTTGTGTGGAGTGGGTAAACGATGCTGATTCCATGATGAACTAGTGCATTCACCCTACCAGCTAATCTTCAGCGACTTTAAATAGCTTAGCAGATAGGCGTCCTCGGCTTTATTAGCTCAATTTCATCTAGGTTAGGTGGACGGAATTCCCTTGCATCTTTGTCCGTTGTGAATGGATCATTCTACCTGACAGCTGTATTAGATCTTTCGTCGCCGTTAAACAGTCTATAGAAGTGTTCTTTCCATATTCTCAGCATCGACGGTGCCTCTATTATTACTTGTCCGTCTTCATCCCTACAGGCTTCTGCTCTGGCTTTATAGCCCTAGCATGTTCGTTTTACTTTTTCATAAGACTTGCGAGCGTCATGCCTGTGGTAGCATCTCTCCATCTCCCTCTCCTCTCCTTTTCAGCTCGTAGTGTTCACGAGCGGCTCTCGTCCGTCTATGTAGCATGGCTTTGTAGGCAGTTTGCTTTACTACATGGATTCGCTCGCGTTGCTCATCAAACCAGGGATTTCTAGTTGCCGGTTGCTTGAAACGACGTCGCTTGTAGCAGCGTCCCTAATGGTGCGCTGGCCATGCTCCCACTGATGTTCTGTGCATTGTTCCGGTGTCATTGGAATTTGGCAAAGACTCTAGCGGTCTCCTGCGATTGTAGCTTTCCAACGTCGTTGTCCAGGTCGACTCCGTTGCATCCTCGAAAGGTTCGTACATCTAGGATGCTGGAGGAGTGTCTGGCGTCGATCGCAACGTGATCAATCTCATTGGTGGTAGACTGATCAGCTGATCGCAACACATAAAGGAACCTGTGAGTGCTGAGATGCGGGAATCGTGTGCTAGCCAGAAGGAGATGACGCCCCGCCAGGAAGTCGAGTAGCCAATGTTCGTTTTCGGACGTGGTGTCGTGTAGGCTATATTTCTCCGTGATCGACTCAAATATGCCCTCAGTTCGCATTATAATCTCCCTTTCGGTTGGAGCATGAGCGCATATCAAGTTAATGTTTTTGAAATTAGCTTTGATGCAAACTTTTATGAGGCGTTCGCTTACATCCCAAAGGTTAGGTTAGGTACATGGGTGTCCTATTGACGAAAAGTCAAGGCCCAAGTAGACTTCGTAGAGTCCATTGTGCCCAATTGATTTATTTAACCCGTTGATACCTAGACATTTGCCGTTGAGCTGAAACACCCAGACAAGGATAAGAATCCCAGTATTCTGTTCAGCCCAATATTACCTACCTCTTCTAGTCCCGAAAGGAAGCATCTTCCTAGGAATATATGCCTTTTTTGGGCTAGCGCCAGTCATTCGCACATCAGGTGACGAATGGATTCAATTTCCTCTTCGTCCCTGCAGCTTCTGCAGAAGTCATTGTAGGGCTGGCCTAGTCGAGCTGCATGGTAGGATAGCATGCAGTGCCCGGTGAGGGCACCGACTGCCAGTCGAATATACCCACGATTGAACTTCAGCAGATTTTCCGTCCTCTTCTTGCCATAGACGGGTCAAGTCGATCTCGCCGTTGCGAATGTATCTAAGCGACACCATCGCTTATTGTCTTTCTCTAATAGCTCCGTCTCTATCTCCCTCTAGAGCGCACTGAGTAGTGCTTTGGCTTCAGCTGAGATCTGCGCAAAGTTTTCACTTGATCCCAACCTAGCCAGCTCGTCCGCCTTCTCGTTTCCAGAGATATTCATATGACCAGGTACCCAGCAAAGGGTCACCTCATTTACATTCGATATCTCTTCTAACTTCTCTTTGCAGAGTTTGACGAGGTTGGATCTTATCCATGCTGCCTGCAAAGCCTTAATGGCTGCCTGGCTGTCAACATAGATGCTGATCCTTTTTCCTGAGATATTCTTTCTGCTGATCAGGTCCGCCGCCTGCTTGATAGCGAAGACCTCAGCTTGGAAGACACTGCATCCTTCATCGAGCCTATAGGAGCGATGCATATCCCGAGACTCAAAGTAGACTCCGGCACCTGTGCCAACATCCATTGTGGATCCGTCGGTGTAGAATGCAAGCTCACTTTCCGTGCGTACCAAATCAACGGTCCATTCCTCGCTGGAGGGAATTCTAGTAGAGTATCTTCTCTCCCAGGAAGAAATTCGGGTGACATAGTCCGTTACGGTTCAGAGTCTCGAGAGGGCCCATCGATCCAAGACTGATGCATGTCCGTGAGAATTCTTTTTCCAGAGACCGGATTCCTGTTGCGACGCTCTCGCTGTATATGTCCAGGGGTGGGAGGCTCAGCATGACTTCAAGAGCCGCTGTTGGTGTAGACTTCATAGATCCCGTCACCGCTAGACAGCCTGCCCTTTGAACCTTTGACACACTCTGAAGATGACATTTTTTTTCGAGCGCTTTCCACCAGACAACCGAGCCATAGACTAGAATAGGTCTTACCACCGCAATGTACAACCAATGTACTAACCTCGGTTTGAGGCCCCATGTTTTTCTAAAGGCAACCTTGCACGAGTATAGTGCCACGTAGGCCATCTTGATTCTTTCCTCAATATTTTCTCTCCAACTAAGCGTGGAGTCCAAGATTATGCCAAGATATTTGGCCGATTTTCCAGGGATCAGATCTATACATCAGTGCATAGCTTAGTCTATCGCTGAGGACCTGCGGAAATTTTCCAAAGACTAGAATGGCAAGATCATCGGCGTAGGCCGTAACATTAAAACCCTCCGTCTCTAGAATTTCCCAAAAGCTTAAGACTTTTTGTGGGAGTCTTCCTCGAATAACGAATCCGCACCCGAATAAACGTTGTTTATTCTCCTTGTGGCAATTCCCATAATAGGTGTCGTAGTTTTTCATCCGTCTTTTGCCTGGGCTATCCCATCGCACCTCTTGGAGAACGGTTACATCTGCTTTGTAGGAGTTGAGGGCTTACTCCAATTGATTACCTGCACCCGGTCTGTTAAGGGACCTCGCATTCCAGGTGGGTGCAGACTCGCAAGTCATTTAATCATTTGCAGGGGTCGGCAGCCTTATATCCGTCCATATCCGAAGCTTGTGATTGTTTCGCAACAATTAATGTTGTATATGATAGGGATGTTACCCCTAATCATAACCCCCAACCTAGAGGGCAAGTTTTCTCTTTCCTCAGGAACAAGGGGGTCGGGTCGCTCCACACATTGATTCACTACCTGGCGGATGCCAGGGCAGCAATACAGGGGAGGTCACGCGGAGGTTGTGGGTCAACTTGGATTGAGCAGGGACATAAATCGAAGCTGGCGTTTGCCACGTTAAACGCGATCAACTTGTTTGTTCTGTTTGCTCGCTCCCTCTCCCCTGACACAAGGAGCAGGACACGAAATGCTCACTACTCTCCTTTAGATTTGGACCTATCAGTAATTGAACTTAACAATTCCTCAGCTTTATGTGATTGGTTTTGTCCTTTTGCCAAGGCTCAAAGGAAGATCGATTAGCGAACACTTGTTTAACACAAGTGTTAGCTCGTAAATAAAAGCAAATACTCAAAATTCATTTAGCCACGCTCGAAGCTGACAGCCACTCTCTCACAACTCAATTATCCTTCAAGCGAGTCGTACAACCGAAAAGGATAGATTGACGTTTCGCTGCCCTACCGCGTGAGCTCAGCTAATCTAGTGGCAGAAGTGAAAAAGAAATCCTATTTCCACTGTTAACCGTCAATCAAATAAATTTCTCCACCATATCCTCCTCAAGGATTCTATTCATTCATCTTGACATCTTGACATCCATAACTAAAAGTATGTTAATTTCCACCACCACCATCCAGCTGGAGTGGTCCAAAGACCACAAAATCAGATATAGCGAACGAAAGAAAGATATTTTAAAACTCAATTCATAGATTCGTTGCATTTGAAAAGCCAGTAATGGATGCAAGAATTATGTGTTAAACTTCATCTCTTCCTGTCTCCCTTCGGTAAGTACTCAAGTAGCGGCGGTCAAATTAATCGGGTCGTCCTAAAAAGCAACCGTCCGTCCGTCAAGCGAGCTACCCAGCTATTTGGCCAAACAATTTATTCATATCCATGAGTTAAGGACGACCGACGGACGGCGATGTTGTATGTTTGCCGTTTTGGAAAATCACTAAAACAACTTACCCACCCCCAAAAGTAAATTACTCGAGGAATATAAATTTCATGGTCTCGTCGTCCTCGGCATCGTCGTATACGGAGCAGGGAAGGGAAGGGAAGGGAATGGAAAAGCGAGTCTTGCCACAGGATAAGGAACGATTTAGCGTTCCGGTAATTCGACCATAAAAGTGTTGGGAAAACGATGAGTTGTGATTTAATTTGCGGGTGATGGTGGGTGGGTGGGTGAGATTCGAGATGTGAGCTGCTTCATCCCCCATTTGTCAGGAGTTAAGTGTGGATGATGATGAAATTATAATGTCATCGCCACCACAAAGGCGGCAGTCGCTCACAGTACGTATACATTGTATTCGCACCCCATTAGGTCCTTTGCCATGAATATTTGATATTGTTATTCCCATTTGTATTCAATTGACTTTCGGTTAGATAGATGTACGAGTACATATGACTATGATTGTACAAGAGGATTGTAGGACACGTTCTAAGGGATTATGGGATTTGAAACAGATCTTGTTTGCCTGATTGACTTCTTTTGCGCATTAAGCATTTTCTACACCATTTAAGCGATTAACTAATATCTGTTTTTGCTATTGTTTCTGGTCAGATTTCACGCACTCCGACTCGGAAGACTGCTCCGACGATGATGGCATTTCTGGACCAAATGCTTCCAGTGGAAGTGGATCAGTGAAGGGTCAAGCGAATGGCGCCAACAGCAACAATAACTCCAAATCACGACGAAGAAGAACTGCATTCACCTCCGAACAGTTACTCGAATTAGAACGCGAATTCCATGCCAAGAAATACCTTAGCCTAACAGAGAGAAGCCAAATCGCCACCAGCTTGAAACTAAGCGAGGTCCAGGTATATAAATACAGCTGCGATTCCATTAATCTTTGATTTTATTTTCAAATTTCATAATCAGGTGAAAATCTGGTTTCAAAATCGACGAGCGAAATGGAAACGAGTCAAAGCCGGCCTCACCACACATGGCCTTGGTCGAGGCACTTCCGCCAATGGAACAAAAATTGTCGTCCCCATCCCGGTGCATGTGAATCGTTTTGCCGTACGTTCGCAACATCAACAGATGGAGAAAATGGGACTAAGTGGTCCCAAGCCGGACTTACGAAAGAAAATCTCACTAGAACTTAGCGGTTTTGAATGTTTCAATGGCAACAGTGGCGGCGTTATGGGAGCGAGTACTAGTACAACAGTCGTGCCAACAGCTGCGCGAAATATTTACTGATCTATTCGAGCCTTTCGAAAGTTGAGTTTGATTTCACGTTTTATGTAAATGTATTTCAAAAAAAATCGAATATTTTATGTGACTTAAGTGCGAGTAGAGTTTTTAAGTACCTATAGACCGTTAGATATCGTATTAAGATTGTTTTAAGTGAGTTGACGTAAGAAAGGCAATTGTGTAAAAATCTGTATAAAAGTTAAGTAAAAATAAAATTCAAATGAGTTTTGATTAAATGTTTGTTAAAATGATTCGAGACAATGTTTTCATCGAGCATTTCAGGTTGAAATAGCTGGTGGTCGATGGTTGGTGTGACATGTGATGTAAAACTGCGATATTGATGACAACATTTGTCAATACTGTCGTATTCTCCAATTTCTTAAGGACACAATGAAAAATTTAGTTTACATTTCGTAGGTATTTCGTTCGAATCGAAAAAGAGCAGTTTAGTTCGATGATTCGCTTTTTACGTTTGAACGAAATAAACATGCAGGCTCATACAAACAAGCTGTATTCTATTTGTGAAGACTCTTCGCCGTGGTTGATCACAATTAAATGTAGGCTTAAAGGGCTTAATTTATCCTTAAGGGTCTAATGAGCAGTGATCAGCTTACCAGCAAGCATAGCAACTGAAGAAATTGTTGAAAACATAAAGGATATCATCTCTTTCAGATCGCCAAACTGAATTGCACAAAAAAAGGGAAGTCTCAACACGCCTACCTCAAAAGCAAGCCCACTGAGACCGCTCTGCATGAAGTTGTGCAAACGATCGAAAAAATCTTCCACATCAAGCAGTTCCTAGCTAGTTTGTTAGCAGATGAATCATATCCATGTTCAAAACTAGGATCATTCAGACCCATATGGGAAACACCATTATAGCCAAGACTCACACACCCCAAGGATGATCATATAGCCTCTATCGGGGGGTTTCCCCTCACATAGAGCTCTCTGATTAAGCTAAGCTCTTGGGCCACATTATGTGGTCATTTACGCAAGGACCAGATAATGTGGCCCTAGAGCTTAGCCCTAGTTAAACGGAATTTATGATGTTTACCACTCAATATAAGATACCGACCCGTAATCTCCCTTGACTCAACAACCAGACACTCTCTCTGTCTTCCGAGGCTAGATATCTAGGAGTTATCATTGATCCACAGCTCAATTGGAAGCTAAACATAGAACATCGGGTACGGAAGACATGTGCCCAAATTGGTGCTGTAGATGTACACAGCCGTCGTACGCCCTGTCCTCAACTTCGGATCACTTGTTTGGTGGCCCGTCTTAAGCAAAACATACAATATGTATTTCCAAACAAAATCGAGTCCAGAGGTCGGCCGGCTTTGGTGTAACAGGTGCTCTTCGGTCCAGCCCGACAGAAGCACTCATCGTAGTCCTAAATCTCCTCCCTCAGGAGCTCCATATCAGATATTGTTGCGCAATTAGGCTTAAAACATCCGGGTTCCGGTTATCAAAGACCTACGGTCATAGTAGGGAATTGAACCCATTACCTGGGGACCCGCCTATGACCTCAACCGACTTCATGGCACCCAAACACAGCCTACGCAAAGCCGCCCAAATCCATTTCCCGTCAAGAATGGTATGGAAAAATGGATTGCTTTTCTCAAACCATCAGGTAGCGCTAGGGTGTCCCAAGCGGTAGTACTAGTGATTAAAGAAGATTACCCCATTACTAAGAAAGACGATCGATTCACACAGCGTCCATTACATCCAAACTAGTCACACAGTATTCAGATGGATCACCCTGAGTAACTGTTTCATATCAAGAAAGATACGGCCTTCCTACAACACAAAAAGAACTCACGACCTAACTATCAGTACTGACCATTGGCCCGTCGGCACAAATTAGGCATCCCATTCAACACACACTGCCGAAGTTGCAAGAACGCGCTAGAAAAGGAAGGCCGGCTCTAGCTAGAACCAGACAGCACAGACCCGGCATAGCCTTCTTTGACGACCTATCAGAATTCAGTAATATAGAATCCTCCTCACTTGAGTGGTGGCATCAAAACGGCGCACACGCGCTAATCGGGCTTTGGTCTCTTTAATACCAGGTGGCCACTTCTACCTACCTATGAGCTGCGAATGGATCATTCTGCCTGACAGCGGTATCGGGTCTACCATCGCTGTCAAACAGTGCACAGAAGTGTTCTTTCCATATTCTTAACATCGACTGTGACTCTACTACTAATTGTCCGTCTTCATCCCTACAGGTGTCTGCTCTGGCTTTATAGCCCTTGCATGTTCGTTTTATTTTTTCGTAAAACTTACGACCGACATTCCTATGGTAGCATATCTCCATTTACATCTTTTCTCCTTTTCAGTTCTTAGTGTTCACGAGCGGCTCTCGTCCGTCTATGTAGCATGGCTTTGTAGGCAGTTTGCTTTGCTACATGGAATTGCTCACATTGCTCATCAAACCAGGGGTTTCAGCTGGCGGAGGATTGAAACCCAGTACATCAGAAGCAGCGTCTCTGATGGCGCGCTGGCAATGCTCCCACTGTTGTTCTATGGATTGTACCGGTGTCATCGGATTTTGCAAGAGATTGAAACAAACTCGATCAGCAAAGATCCGAGCTATCTCCTGCGATTGTAGCTTTCCGACATCAAACTTTCGTTGTCCAGCTCGACCCCGTGGCATCCTTGATATCCTCATTCGTATCTTGGCTACAACAAGGTAGTGATTCAAGTCGGGGTTCACTCCTCGGAAGGTTCGTACATCTAGGATGCTGGAGAAGTGTCTGGTGTCGATCGCAACGTGATCAATCTGGTCGACTAATCAGGTGATCGCCAGATTCCTTTGTGGATATTGAGATGCGGGAATCGTGTCCTAGCTAGAAGGAGATTACACCCCGCCAGGAAGTCAAGTAGCCTGTGTCCGCTTTCGGATGTGATCTCGTGTAAGCTATACTTCCCCGTGATCGACTCAAATATGTCCCCTTTGCCCAGTTTCGCAATAAAATCTCCAAGTCTTATTTTTGTATAGTAGCTGGGACATTGGGCATAGGTCATGTCTAGGAGATCGTAGAATTCTTTTCTGGGTCAGACCGTCCTTTTCTTCGCTTAGGGCGAGAGCGCATATTAAGCTAATGTTCCCGAATTTAGCTTTTATGCAGATTGTTATGAACCGTTCGCTTCTATACCCAAAGCTTAAGACTCTTTGTCGGAGTCTTCTTCGAATAACGAATCCTCATCCGAAAAAGCGTTTTTTGTCCTCCTTATACCAATTCCCGTAGTAGACGTCGCAGTTTTTCATCCGTCTTTTGCCTGGTCTATCCTATCACACCTCTTGGAGAGCGGTTATATCTACTTTATAGCAATTGAGGGCTTGCTCCAATTGATTACCTGCATCCGGTCTGTTAAGGAACCTCACATTCCAGGTGCAGACTCGCAGGGGTCGTTAGCTTTGTATCTGTTAGTATCCGAGGCTTGTTATAGTTTCGAAATATACATATGAATGTTACTACTTAGCACAAGTCCTAACCTGGGGAGTAGGTTCCTCTTTCCCTAGGAACAAGGGGTCGGGTCGCTGCACACATTGGTTCACTACTTGACGGGTGCCAGGGTAGCTATCCAGGGGGAGCCACGCGGAGCCTGTGTGTCAACTTGGATTGAGCAGGGACAGAGATCAAAGCTGCCATATTAAATGAGATCAGCCTTCACTCTTATCAGCGAGATACCAGCCATTAAAAGCCAAACGCTTACAAAATCACGATCCCTAGCGAATGAAGTAGAACTTGGAATACACTTGAGCTATTTAGCTTTTTTTTGTTTTTTGTATTGTACCTTTTGGCTTCAGAAGCATATATACTAACAGTTCGAAACCGCGAGCGCCCTTATAGAGTAGACAGTCTATTTACACAAAGATGATGGTAAGCCTATTCGCCTGTTACGTTTATGAAGACAAAATATTGTAGAAGAATTGCTCAGTAAATTGATACCTAGGATCCCGGTTGAAGGTTCCATAATTCGTTCGAAAGTGTTTCCTTCTGCCGACGGATGCTGGCCCGACAAAAAGCGAGTAAGAGCATCTACAGCCGAACACTTCCACCTCCTCGTGGAGTCATCTGGAAATTTCCTTACAAGGGAAATTACTGACGGAAGAGGCCGAATGGCGAGTATCCTGCGCTACCAAACAGGATTAGTTTCGGTTGGGCTATGTCTAGCAAACCATAACCGTAAAACCACTGATTGCTCAAAAGAAAAAACAGCCTCGGATAGAAAAACGGAACGGACCTATGTTGGCGACCCTATAATAAAGCAAAAAACAAATAAGGGCCTTCGGTTCTGTACGTGGAGTGTTAGGTCCCTAAACGGACCACGTGCGGCCGAACAACTTGCGGACGCCCTAGACCGCTGTAAAGCGGACATAACCGCCATCCAGGAAATGCGATGGAATGGACCTGGTAAAAAGCGGATGAAAAACTGCGACATTTACTATGGTGACTGCTATAGGCAGAGAGGAAAACGATTGTTCGGATGCGGATTTGCTATTCGAAGTGGACTAAGGCAAAAAGTCCTAAGTTTGCGGTATGTGAGTGAAGGGTGACAAGGGTGACTCCATCATAAGATGATTTCTTTGATCTCCTAGACAGAACATACATATACCAAATGCCCCAGCTATGATACCAAAATCATACTAGGAGATTTTAACGCTAAGATGGGTAAAGAAAGCATGTTTGAACAGCCTACATGACACCACATCCGATAACGGACACAGGCTGATCGACCTTGCCAAGGGGCGAAATCTTCGTTTAGCCAGCACACGACTTCCCCACCTCGATATACACAAAGGCACATGGCGGTCGCCAGATCAATCAGTCACCAATCAAGATACGTCAACGGATAACACGAACACCGCGGAGTAGAGTTAGAACACCAAGCTATGAAGTCGGAAAGCTACTATCGTCTCCCTTAAGCTCTCCGATACACCTCAATCCTTCACTCAGTTAGTAGAGCAACAATGGAGCGTGTGCAAACATGCCCTGAAGAGTACAGCAACGGAAGTGCCGGGTCTTAAAGCTCCACCACGACGAAACACCTGGTTCGATGACGAGTGTAGAAGGATTCATGCAGAAAAGCAGGAGACATACAAAGCCTCGATATACAAAAAAAAAAAAAAAAAAAAACAGGAGCGGCTCGTGAGCTCTATGAGTTTAAAAGGAACATGCGCTTCTCAAGAGAAGAAAGAAAGAGCACGAGAAGCGGGCGATTGAAAACTTGGAGAGGTACTATTGCAGGCACGACCTTCGAAGATTTTATCAACGGATAAAACGAATGTCTCAAGGCTATAAAGCCCGAACGGAGGTCTATAAGGATGAGAACGGACACCTAGTAATAGATTGGCAGTCGATGCTGAGAATTTGGAAAAACCACTTCTGCAGACTGTATAACGGCGATAACAGCCAATATACCGCCGTCAGGCAGAAGATCAATTTCTTAACGACGAAGATCGCAGAGAATTCCGTCCTCCTGACCTCGACGAAGTTGATATTGCCATGTCGAAACTCAAGTCGAATAAAGCTGCTGGCGCAGATGGATTGTCTGCTGAGCTTTTCAAAGCGGCTGAGGTGAGCTGATTAGAAGCATGCAACGGCTCATCTGTAAGATATGATCAGAGGAAAGCATGCCCGAGGAATGGAGTCTCAGCATAAAGGGGTTTTTAACTGCGCCAACTACAGAGGAATAAGACTGCCTAATGTCGCAGACAAGATCATCGCTGCGTCATCTTTACTTTTGACATCCCGGGTAAGCTCGTCAGACTTTGCAGGATGGCTTTGGAAAATGCTCGCTGCTCCATCCGAATCGGTGCAGAACTGACCGATAGCTTCGAAGTCAAAAAAGGATTTAGACATTGCTATGCGCTGTCGTGTGATTTGTTCAACATCATATTAGAAATGATTGTGCAAAAATCACTGGCCAATACAAGAGGCACAATCTATTTCAAATCCTCGCAACTCCTTGCATACGCCGACTACATTGACATAATAGGTAGATCGCAGCGAGATGTCAATGAGGCGTTTGCGAGTATTGAGATGGAGGCGGCAAATATTGGCTTGGCAGTTAATGAGGGCAAGATTAAATATCTGCTCTCATCGAAACCGCCGACGTCTTGGACAGAACGTGCATATTGGCAGATATAAGTTTGAGGTAGTTAAGGACTTTATATACCGCGGCTCCGCAGTGACCTGGAACGACGACACCAGTTTCGAAATCAAGCAAAGAATCACTCTTGCCAACCGCTGCTTCTTTGGGCTCAAAAGGCAATTGAGAAGTAGAGCCCTCTCTCGTACGACCAAGTTGACTTTATATAAGGCCTAAACTATCCCGGTCCTGTTACACGGCGCAGAAACATGGACTTTATCTAAAGCGGATGAGGATATCCTTGGTCGTTTCGAGAGAAAGATTCTGCGAGCACAGAGGGGGGTTGGAGGAGCGACATGTGTTTAGTCAGGCGTCTACGGATCCAACGCCTAAGATGGCTAGGCCATGTAGAGCGAATGGACACCTCAGCTCCAACGCGTAGAGTCTTTGAATCCAACCCCGAGGGACGAAGAAATAGAGAGCGGCCGCACCTAAGATGGCGCGCACAGGTGGAAAGGGACCTCAACCAACTGGGCGTGCGCCACTGGAAAAGACTAGCGAAAGATTGTGCTAGGTGGAGAGGCATGTTGATTGAGGCCCATGTTCACCCTGAACTGTGGCGCCCGTTAAGTAAGTAAGAGATCGGATCAACTTCTGACTTCACTTAGGCCCAATACACACGGAGCAATCGGAAAGAAACTGATCAGCGATAAGAATTGGCAACTAATTTGCCTTAAGTCGCGCCCTGTGTAATCAAATGGGATGATACACACGAGGCGACTGGTTGAAAACTCGTTTGCAATTCAAAAAAGAAAAAAACGGTTTGTAACCAGTTGCCAATTGATTTGCATGTCGGGTTGCCTATTGATTTCAATTTCTAGTTGCTGTTCCTTATATCAAGGCACTGGGAAAGCCTTCCGGAAATCTGTTGCAGCCACAATAGGAGGAGGAAGAAGGACTTTCCGTACGGGATGATGGGGGTGATTACGACACACCATCTGAAACTCCATCACCATTCCCACAACCACCTCCAAGGTCCGAGCTAATCCAACAGCCAATACCAAAATCGAAGCGTGCTGCGAAGAATGATGATGTGGATAAAGCGTTCATCGAATATTTGGAATGTAAAAAGGCGACTTCATTGGCCAGTGGTAGGCAGGCTTCCGGATCTCATGCAAATGGATGATCGTGAAGTGCGACAATTCAAGAGGAAGACCTTGGATGTGCGTCCTCCCTCCTCATGCTCATCCACGAGTAGCTATTCGTTTTCTGCAGAGATGCCTCCACCCATCATAGACCGAATTGGGGACTTTTTTATAGTTTGCGCAGGTTCTAGAGTTAAACTCTTATGATGTTTGGCACACAACCTGAACGGGGTGCAGTGGTTTGGGTCGTTGATGTTCGTTCACTACTCTCAAGGGTGGTTGTCCTGGATAGGACGAGAGCCGACCAAATTCCGGGTTAGGTTATAGTCCGTGGTAATTCGTTCGAGCACTTTAATATTGCATACGCAGAGGATGAATTTCAGTAGACCATATACTGTGAGTGTTATGCCTGCAACAGGACGTCCGGTCACTTTCCATTCACAACAGCGTTGCATACTTTTTGTCCGTATAGGAATTACTTTTTCTTGGCTCTGAAGCGAATTTGAACTATAGACCTTCCGCTCGGCGGTCGATGATGTTAACCACTGCACCACGGCCACCGCCACCCGGGCACTATACTTCGCTAGAGGCAGCTGAGATTTGGATCGGTGATGAGTTTCCTCGTGTCTATCCCGGAAAACTGCCCTATCACTCTGCTCGATACCAGGTTAGCCTACTCCCCCAGTGCCAAATTCCTTGGCACTATACTCGATAGGAAATTAACTTGGAAGAGCAACACAACTGAAAAAGCAAAAAAAGCAACAATAGCTCTCTACACATGTAAGAAAGCCCTAGGAAAAAAATGGGGATTCAACCCCAAGATTACCCTATGGCTCTACATCACGGTCGTTAGACCCATACTAATGTATGGAGTGATAGTCTGGTGGACTGCACTAGACAAGACAACATACCACAAACAACTCGAGAAGGTGCAAAGGATGGCATCTATGTGCATTACCGGGGCCCTCAGGTCCACACCAACGGCTGCGCTCAACATGATACTAGAACTTACACCACTCGATATTTTCGGCAAGCAAATTGCCACACACACGGCCATAAGACTAAAAGCCAACTCGAAATGGGTGAGCTATGTCACTGGCCACTCCTCCATCCTGCAAAACAGGATAACTATGACAGAAAACCTAGACCACACAGAACCCACCATAGTCTTGGACAAAAACTTTACGATGATTTATCCGGACAGGAAGAACTGGACCCGCCAAACTCAACCGCGCAGAAACTGTGTGGATTTCTACACTGACGGGTCTAAAACCAAAGACAACAACAAAATTACCAGATCACTGCAGCGTGTTCCAGGCGAAAATGTTGGCAATAAAAGAGGCTTTGTCTTGGCTGAAGTGGAACGTAATATCCACCACGGATATTCGCATTCTCACAGACAGTCAAGCAGCCTTAAAGTCGCTGGAGTCCTATGTGTACACATCAAAATCTAGTCTCGACTGTCGCAGATCTCTTAACGAGATGGCAGAACAGTTCAACATACAACTTATCTGGGTACCAGGACACAGCGACATTACAGGTAATAAAAAAGCCGACACACTCGCTAAACTAGGAACGACGCTACAATCAATCGTGGCTTGTGAGGGAGTACCCCTTACAACCATTAAACATAATCTGACCAATCTCGCCAGGGCCGAGACGAACCTGAGATGGACACAGGGACATACCTGCGTCATCACCAGGCAAATCTGGCCTCGGCTGGACAGTCAACGAACAAGGAGTATATTCTCCCTAAAAAGAACTGACATCTACAAAGTCATCGGTGTCATCACAGGACACTGCCTCATTGGCAGTCACGCACAAAAACTAGGAATAGTTCCAAATGATTTTTGCAGAAGCTGTCAGGACGAGAAGGAGGTTGAATCCATTCACCACCTTCTCTGCGCCTGTCCAGCTCTCTGCAATTTCAGGAAACGTTACCTAGGCTCTTACTTCCTTAACGATCTGACAGATAATCAGAAAGTAGGGATACTTGATCTTCTTAACTTCTTAAGAAGCACAAAATGGTAAAACCCCCTCGTAGCTGCACAACGGGCCTCCCTGGCCTATGTGCATTCCTCTCAACTCTGGGAAGGCTACGACCCTACCTACCTACCTACCTTCCTCGTGTCTGGAGTCAAGTCCCCGCTGAGTTCGTAACTGGTTTGTAACCCGAGTTGCTAACCGGTTTAGTTTCTTCCCGTTTGCTCCGAGTGTATTGGGCCTTAGAGTTTCTTTGGCCTCTTGCTATTCTCCTCCCTTCTGATATCTCTAAAAAATAAATATGCTGAGCAACCCTTCCTCAAAGGATAAGAAATCAAACCAAAATCATTCAACCAATAACCGATGAGTATTTCACTTTAAATGTCCAATGTTCACCAAATCAATCTCAATATTCAGTCGATTACGTCCGCTCCGCCGTTTATTTTTACTTTGTCGCCTTAACAGATTTAAAGTGACAGTGACTCCCCATAATGGCCACCGCTCTTTGCGAATATTCAATTCAATAATTGTGTACTGCATTAACAGTAATTGCGCTTCGCTTGCAAATTATGACAGTTGCTATGTTTACATTGTTTGCTATGACACTGGGCGGTGCCGATACAAATGATAAATTGCGACAGGATTTCCGAAGGACTAGCCAGAAAGTAGTCGCTTTTCTCCAACGACTGCTTTTACCCCTATATTCCACAGAGTACATATCTGCTGTACAAGAGATTGAAGTTTGTGCGCATCCATTAGATTTAAAATGTCATAAAATTACACAGAAAAAAAAAGAAGAATCAGTTGAACTCGCAATTAATTAGAAGACAGATTACAATAATGAATGCTGCCGCAAATCCCTCTATTCAATTTCCCACCACATCCTTAAATGGCTCGTTAACAAAAGGGCCATCCGCCGACGGATGGACGCAGTAAATGCTACGAGAAACCCATTCGGATAAACGTGTCAAAAATATCCGAGGAGGCGTGTCGTCGAATAAAACCCATTACGAGTCGGAACACAAATTCTACTTGCAACAAAGCGCGCTACTGTGTATCGTTCAATTGTCAACTTGTATGCTCTTACGATTCGATTAACGTGTATGTGTGTGAGTGAGAGTTTGTGAGGACGAAGCGTTCCATGCCAAGGGTGGTAGATATTTACCGAGGCGGCCAAACAATACAATTGCAGCTTGATGTTGTTCACTTGGCAGCGAAAGAGGCGTCTGAAAAGGCGCTTCGAAATAAATCAGTTCTCGCCGTGTTAAAACCGAGAGGGTACACACAGCTACTCCTCGACAGCCCTCGGATCTGCTCGTCGTCGTCGGTAACAATTAATCTATGAAATTAGGTTCAGAACAGTATGGTATAGAAATCATACTGCATGATGGGCGTGAGACACCTGGAGGCATTGCCTTGCCACAGCATCAATCTTTTGTAACTTTGCCATGTGCAGATTGTACATACTCGCCGTGGGTAAGGCGCATACATATCGAAGTGAAGTATCGATGAGGACGACGACAATGAACGGGATGAAAAGTAGCAATTTGGTGCATGAAATTGCCCAATTCGTCTCGTGTAGTTGACTTTGTCGTTAGTAATTGCCAACGTGTCGAGTGTTTGAGTATTTACCTTGGTCGAACTGGGAAATTTGTCACTTGGTCGATTAATGACAGTTGTTGAGGTAAAGTGGAAGAGGCCCGCATCCTTGCGCGAGAGATGATGGTTAAGAAATCTCATTGTATTCGAGGGACATACGAAAAGGAAAAAGTTCTTGCTTTCGAGTGAATTACCCTTACAAGTTGGATTCACTTCATCCTCAGTGGCTTAGCATTCGATTGATCGTATGAAGTGATTTGTGAGTGGCACAGACGAATCGAAAGAATTCAAAGGAAACAAAACAAAGAAACAATTTTTATGAATATGTTAATTGGGTAATAAAGTTTGGCGTTAAATGAGACGCCATCAAGAATGAAATTCACATGGGTGGAGCTTTAACGTGTAAAAATTCTTGTTTGTCAGGTTTGCTGACGGCTGTAAATAGGTGATTAACAATTCAACAGTCTGCCATTGGGGGACATGATCTTCACTTACTTATGACTGCGCGGTAAGGAATCACTGGTAAATTGCTGAGAGGTGCTGACAAGCCTAGGCGCCATTACAATGTGGGACCGAACTCGATTCTTTATTTTTTTTTCTGACTCTTTTCTTGCAAATTTTGTTTTTTTACTAGAACTTTCCATTGTCGCTGAATATTGAAGACTTGTACAATGGTCTTCAAAGTCATACATACATACATATACATACTTCTACTACATAATAGAACCCTGAGTACGGGTATTATACGGACAGCTTGAAATCCTTCATTTCCTGCAGACTAATATCCTTATCGCCGTGGACGCCGTGGCGCAGTGGTTAGTGTGTTGGACACTGACGCACGATGAGCGAGTTCGGATCCCGATAACACCAACGCCATCGAATGATTATTTCGCGGCGTCCCTCCTCGGCGGGGTACTGGCAAAACCCCTCGTAGTACAGTTGCCATGAAAAAGCTTCTCAACTCTCGCCGTTCGGAATCGGCATTAAACTGTAGGTCCCTTTCACCTATGTGGAAAATAAATCACACACAACATGGATGATTGAGAGAAGCTTGGCTCTGGTCCTTCATGGACTGTAACGCCACCAAAAGAAGAAGAATATCCTAATCGTTTGGGTCGTACTATGATCTAGTTAGAGTCAGGGCTAGGCCTTTTTCAACTATCGCTGTTGCGTGTGATTTTTTTCAGAATAAATTTAAACTGACCCATCTGCCAGTAGGTATATTAGAGTCAAGATATGAAAAATCCGGCTAAAAAATTACCAGCCAATCCAGAAGACTTAGGTAGGCTGAGCTAGAATCTCCCAATATCCTGACAAAACTATTTAAAAAACAAAACAGACTTGGGTTTACACTTATGTCGCATGCTGTAGTATCCCCCCCAATTTTGCACTTACGCTCGACTTACGCTCTCGTACCAGTATTAGGCATACCGGCCTTGTGACAAAGGACTAACAAAGGCCTCGTAGGGGTAGCATCCGACGGAAGCTGGCCTGCTAAAAAGCGAGAAGAGCCACCGCAGTCGAACATTTAGTAAGTCCCATCCCCACCTCCTCGTGATGCCATCTGGAGGTTTCCTATGGAAATTACAGACAGGGAAGGGCGAATGGCGAAAGGTTTCCTGCGCCAAAAAACAGGATTAGTCGATTGGGCTACGGCCTGGTAAGCCGTAACCGTAAAAAACTACAAACTCCGAAAGAACCACAAGCCTCGAATATAACGAACCGGATTAATGTTGAAGACCCTTGCAAAAAATGAGAAAAAGGACAATGATCTTCGGCTCTGAACGTGGAATGTTAGGTCCCCAAACAGACCACGTGCAGTCGAACAACTTGCGGACGTCCTAGACGCGGACATAACTGCCATCCAGGAAATGCGATGGAATGGACCGGGTATAAAGCGGATGAAAAACTGCGATATTTACTACGGCGACTGATATAGGGATAAAGGACAACGATTGCTCGGATGCGGATTTGCTGTTCGATGTGGACTAAGGTAAAAAGTCCTAAGATTTCGGCATGTGAGCAAACGCTGTATCAAGGCTAAATTTTTAAGCATCCGCCTGATCTGCGTCCACGCACCCACGGAAGATAAGGATGACCCCGCCAAAGATGAGTTCTTCGATCTTCCAGACAGAACGTATACCCAATGTCCCAGCTATGACATCAAAATTGTAATAGGAGCCCCCAATGCTAAGCTGGGTAAGTAAAGCATATTTGAACGAGTCATCGGCAAACATAGCCTACACGACACCACATTCGATAACGGACAAAAGCTGATTGATCTTGCTACGGGGCGAAATCTCCTTCTAGCCAGCACGCGCTTCTCGCACCTCGATATATGCAAAAGCACCTGCCGGTCTTTTGATCAATCGACCACCAACCAGATTGATCACATCGCGATCGACGTCAGGCACTCCTCCACTATTCTTGATGTTCGAACTTTCCGAGGAGCTAACATCGACTCCACTATCTTGTAGTAGCCAAGATACGCCTACGGATATCACGAACGCAGTGGAGTAGAGTAAGAATATAAAGTTATGACGTCGGAAAGCTACTATCGCCAGAAACCGGTCGTGCTTTAACCGATCGCGTCACCCTTAAGCTCTCCAATACACATCAACCCTCCACGCTATCAATAGAATGACAGTGGAACCTTTGCAAACAAGCCCTGAAAAGCACTGCTTCTGAAGTTTTGGGCTTCAAGGCTCCACCACGAAGAAGCACCTGGTTCGATGAGGAGTGCAGAAGGATTCACACAGCGAAACAGGATGCGTATAGAAGAACAAAAGCAGCCCGTGAGCTCTACGAGTTAAAAAGAAGGTAGAAGCATAAGCTTCTCAGAAGAAAGAAGAAAGAGCACGAGAAGCGCGGGATTGAGGATTTAGAGAGGTGTTACAGCAGGCCTGACGTTCGACATGCCCAGGTTATAAAGCCTGAACGGAAGCCTGCAGGGAAAAGAACGGCCACCTAGTAGTAAAATCGCAGTAGATGCTGAGATTGTGGAAGGACCACTTCTGCAGACTATACAGCGGTGATGATTGTCAAAATGCCGCCGTCAGACAGAACGAACCATTCACAATGGATGAAGACGAAAGAGAATTTCGTCAACCCGACCTAGACGATGTTAACATAGTGACATCAAAACTTAAGTCTTATAAAGCTGCTGGAGCAGACGGCCTTCCCGCGAAACTATTTAAAGCAGTTGGGCAGTAAGCGCCTGGAATCGTTCGTGGATAATCTGGTAGGTTCCTACCAGTGTGATTTCAGGCCAGAAAAATCCAAGATAGACCAAATATCTACACTACGGCAGATCTTGGAGAAGACCCATGAATTCCAGGTCGACACGCACCATCTTTTTGTCGACTTTAAAGCCGCGTATGACAGTGTTTTTAGAGATGAGCTATACAGAGCCATGTCATGTTTTAACATTCCTGCCAAACTCGTCAGACTGTGCAGGATGACTATGGAGAATTCTCGCTGCTCCATTAAGGTCGGAGGTGAACTAACCGACCCCTTTGATGTTAAAAAAGGTTTTAGACAGGGTAACGCACTGTCGTGTGATTTCTTTAACATCAGACTTGAAAATATCGTGCGGGACTCTGCGGCCAATACAAGAGGTAGGATCTACTTCAAGTCTACACAATTGCTTGCCTACGCAGATGACATTGACGTTATTGGACGCACAAAGCGAGACGTCAATGAGGCGTTCGCAAGCATTAAAGCAGAAGCGGCTAAAGTGGGTCTAAGGGTAAATGGGAACAAGACCAAATATATGCTGTCATCAAAGAAAGACGCGCAACACCGACGTCTTGGTCAGAACGTCACCTTCGGCAGCTATATTTTTGAAGTAGTCAAGGACTTCGTCTACTTTGGCTCGATAGTGACAAGCAGAAACGACACCAACGCTGAAATAAAACGCAGAATAACTCTTGCCAACCGCTGCTTCTTTGTGCTCAAGAGGCAACTGGGTAGTAGAGCCCTCTCTCCAAAGACTGAACCCTTAATCATCCCGGTCCTCCTCTATGGCGCCGAGGCTTGGACATTATCAAAAGCGGATGAAGAGGCTCTTAGACTTTTCGAGAGAAAAATTTTACGTCTAAAATGGCTGGCCATGTAAAACGAATGGACATCACCGCTCCGGCCCGAAAAGGCTTTGACTCCAAACCCGAGGGACGACGCAGCAATGGACGACCGCATCTAAGGTGGCGCACACAGGTGGAAAGGGACCCAAAGATCATGCCGGCTAAAGAGGCTTGTTGGTTGAGGCCTTGGTTCACCCCGAACTGTAGCGTCATCTAAGTAAGTAAGTAAGTAAGCCTGTTCCACCAGACAACCGAAGCATATGAGATTATAGGTCTTATCATTGCCATGCAGATGCAGAGGACCTTTGCCGGCGATAAGCCCCATGTTTTGCTGAGTCGACAAAGGCAACGGCGACTTCATCCGCATAGACCTGGGCATAGATTACAGAGGCATTGAGAGCATCAAGTAGAGAGTCGGCCCCCATGCACCATAACAGCGGAGACAGGACGCCAGCGTACGGGTAACCCTTGCTTACGTCAGATTTGACACATTGTCCGAAACCTACGTCAGCGATCAATGAGCATTGCTTTGTTACACATGTTGTCAAAAATTGAGAAATGGGCTATCGGTTAATCCTCTTAAGATTGATGTCGTTTACTTCACGAGAAGGTGGAAAAATACTGGCATGACTCAGCTGGTTCTAAAAGGCTTTCCCATCCCGATATCTAAGGAAGCTATGTTGGTCAAAGGATGTTGAGTCAAAAACCACCAAAGTGCTGTCAGCGTTTGACAATGCCACCGTACCTTTAGCAAAACTTGGGGTCTCTCGCTGGCAAAGGTCCTCTAGATCTACACGGCAATGATAAGGCCGATAATACACATGCATCGGTTGTCTGGTGAAACAGGCTAACACACAAGCAAGTCGTAGCCTCTTTCACCAAACTCCAAAGAACAATTTGTCGCAGCTGTACGTGGGCTTTCCCCAGCATGTCGGGCGCTGCTCTAGATTTGATGATGAACCTTCCACCTCTTGACATATTTATCAGAGGGTGTGCACTGAAAGCCATGTCTCGTCTCAAGAGAAATGGTTTTTGGTACATCTCCCTTGGAATGATAGTGCGCTTCGGCAATAAATATCCTACAACCCCTGTCTCATGGTTATGCCCTCTAACGCAATGACACCTGCCATTCTATGGCGCTACAATTTCACAGTCGAATTTCCATCGCATCAAGATGGGCTCTGGCCACGAATGGCTACAAGTTACCGGCTGGGGTTTTCTTTGAATGCGAAAACGTCCGACTGCCCTTTTCGTTAGGAAAATATGCGTCTGTATTTCAATCGGAGATATACGCAACCCTAATGGCCATGCGCTATGTTGTGGAGGCACAGGTGGAAGGCGAAAAACATATGAGTCTGTAGTGACAGCCAAGCTTCACCAACCCTTTAACAGCTCCAAGTTAGTGTGCGAATTTAAGGCCTTTCTGAACAAAGTCGAAAGACTAAACACACTAAGGCTTGCATGGGTCCCAGGTCATTCCGGGATCCCAGGAAATGAGATCTGTGAAGGATTGGAATGGGCTCAGAGGAGTTTCTCGGGACCTGAATCCCCCTTGGGTCTACCTACTTCCACGGTATATACCCACATCAACGATTGAGTCTTCAGTGCACACAATCGTAGTACGCCCTGATGTCTGCAAGAAATCCTCAACATTCTTTTTATCCTTGAGAAGAATTGACTACAAAAGACTTGCGGGTATCATTACGGGTCATCACACTTTTGCCAAGCATCTCTGCACGCTTGGCATCAGTGAGTCGCTTAACTGTGCTTCATGTTGCGAAGAGGATGACGCAACACTTTCTTTGTGACTGTGCCGCCTTTGCTCGCTCACTGTGGCGCACCCTTGGGGCCCACGTAGAGTATGCTGAATCTCTAAGCTCTACATCACTGAAGCTCCTTCTCATTTTTTGGCGAAAAACGGGGAATTACAGTAAAGGTAGGCGTCTGTCTGGTAGTCTGAGTGCTCCAACAGATACCTGAAGCCTACAACAACAAAAAACAAAAACCGTTGATGTCCCATGGTGCGCCGTGGCACAGGACTCTGGTGTTGGACCCTGGCGCACGATGAGCGAGTTCGGATCCCAATAACACCGACGCCATCGGTTATTTATTTCGCGGTGCCCTTCCTCGGCGGGGTACTTGCCAAACCCTCCATAGTATACTTGCCCTGAAAACGCTTCTCGACACACGTCGTTCGGAAATGGCATTGCATTGTAGGTCCTTTCCACCTGTGTCAAAAATAAATCACATACAACATGGGTGATTGAGAGAAGCTTGGCTCTGTTCCTTCATGGGCTGTAACGCCACCAAAGAAGAAGATGTTCCATTACCAAGTATGGTAATAACCGTATCTTTCGCACGTTTTTAGGATACCGATTTCGTCCACAAAAGCAGTTTGCTAACTTTTGGTGTCCCAATTACAATGTATCTTTGTCCACAGTTGGATTGTCCTACGCCTCGTTGAAGACACATTCCAACTACTCAAGATGCCTCTCTCAAAAAACCTCATTTCGCACAAAACCTTCGCAGCTTTCGCACCATATGGCAAAAACCATCCTAGGTGGATTGCTCTCTTCCAACAAATCATTCATTTCACGACCTCTTTTGCCGATACAACAACACCAATGATACCAGTCTACTCATGGACCTGATATCAATAATCGAGCTAATCTGTGCCGCTGAAAATACGTTTCATTTCAAAGACGGGACACTGGATTCGTAAACTATCGCTGAACCACACACTCACGTTCCCTGAATACTAACACTCTCCGAATTTCCCACCCAAAAAAAAGCTACCAACCATCACCTGGCAGTAAGTAATCCGCCTTAGACGCCTGGACACCTTCTTTAAATTAAGTCCCAACCCCAAGGAAAAACCGAGAAAGCTACTTGCACGCCCTAATTAACTATTCCTCATAGAGCCCGGTGCATTCCAAGTGATTGATGGCTTCCTTTATTACTAAATATACGATCTTACCAGATAATGTCACACACAAATCACATTGGACAAACCATAGTCCCGAACATGTGCATCTTCATTCACGAAACACAAACGGATACCGCAGACTTTTCGACGCATAAATATGATCACTCTCGTTGATATCTGCGCCGCCGCTGCCAGTCACAACTAGCGAACTAGCGGTCACTTGAAAGTATTCACCCCCGCTCAACGCTCAACGCTCAATCGCTCGATCACGTGGATGTATTAACAATAATTTAATTACCCTATTCTGTCGAATTGATAACTGGAGAGAATTAAGACGTTAGACATGTCAATACTGCAGCACGGACGTGCTCATATCGTCTGGGAACCAAGAGGACTACTGCATCGTTTTTGGTTCGGGCCAGACGAATCCTTATTACGCATTCATGTGGGATTGCATTCTCGTTTCTTTTTCGAAATTCTTCAGAAGTTACGGGCCAGAAGGCATCGAGTACGAGTATATGCACTCACCGACAAAGAGTCATATGTCCCGTGATGTGTGATGACACCGATGACGATGATGGGCACAAATTTTGGGCATAATTCACCATCGATCGATCGATCGATACGCGATTGATCCGCGCTCTGTTGTCGTGATATTAGCGTTGCCATAAATTAATGATTCCACGGAGGACAGTGGTCAACTGTCTGATAAGTGATCAATGAATTCAGATTCGTTCGATTGGTGCAGCTTACAATCGGTTAGGTTGGCTTAAGGAGCAAAAGATTGGCTTTAAGCCCCTCTGCGGTCGGCGTGCGCATGTTGGCGAAACACACAAAAGACCAGAATAATAAGTTTTGCCGAGCGATCGGTTCGCTGAAATCTGTCAGTAAATATTGGCGAAACTCATCGGGGACCGTCTTCGTCGTGACTGGTCAGAGAAGAGCGGTTCATTCGGCAACGATCGTCGATGCCTTAAATTGGTGTCAGCCGTGTTGTGAGACAGTGGGCGCAGTAGTTGTTTGGGTAATTTAATTGTGATCATGATCATGCCCGCGCCCCCCCGATGGTGGCATGGTGCGGCGGTGTACGAGGTCAGAGAAGAATCTGCTGCCATCCGCGCCACTTGGACGATTGGTTTCGAGTTATTTGATATTCTAATCCAATAATTGGCATTGTTCGACTTTTATAACTCCCGACTGATTGATATTCAAATCGTTCGTGTTTGCTCTTGAGATGGGAACCTAATTTGCACGATAAAGCCCGAAGAGAATGCAGGGGGGGAGGGTAAAGAAACTAACACAGTTGAAGAGCCATTTGAAACTCAAGGTCTTTGCTGGGTGTGATGATCCACTTTTGTTCTGAATTTCCCCGGCGCTCTGCATCACATTGACAAATTGCTTTCCTTCATCGTCACATATCCTCGCTGCGGTGGTCATACACATACACAGCACTCACCCACACACACCGGTGTCATGAAACGTGATTGTTTTCCTATTCGGTGATTTTCCCGAAGCGATAAATCCCGACTGTAACACATTCAGGCCAATAAATGCCGGATGCTCTCGTGCGGTATGTCCTATTCTCTTGGTTTATGAGGTGCACAATGTGATGATCGTGTGGGGCCGTGGCACGTCTCACATTCGACCACAACAACACCACAACCATACACTTCAGCCACCTTCAAATGACAAATTGCTACAGAATGAGGCATTAGATCGGATGCAACGATTAACCCAGTCGCGCCTATTACGAATTCCCTTCGCATTGCACATTTTAAAGGACTTCTAGAAGTCGTTGTTCCACAAATTGTGCATTGTCAGCACAACGGTTAGTAGCGAAGGGAATGGGGGAAAAGGAAAACCAAAAAAAGAATTATCGAATGAATGTCCATGCATAAAAAAGGACGAAACATTCGGTAGCAGCAAAGCGACTGGCGGGGCTATAAAGAAATTTATTCCTGCGTTCCCACCCAGGACGACATTGAACGTAATTTAGTGACTCCACAAAAAAACGTAAAACAACATTTCTGCCGTCATCGGTCGCTTGATTCGATACTATATACCGAAAGGACTAGCAAATTACGGCCAACAGCATACCACATAGCACAACACCATTGATATAAATAATTCATTCGAAGAAGTAGACCATTAACAGTGGAGCGCATTGGTACTGCCCACTTCACAGTATGTGGGAGAGAAAATCGAACAGTAATCAGGACGACGACGATGCTAAAAAAACGACCAAAGGACTAACCTCATACACCAGGCGACAGACGTGTGTATGAGACGACGCTCATCTCCACATATACATACTTGACACGGACTCGTATGGTGGACGTCCGTCGTCGTTGTCGTTGTCGTTGTCGTGTCGCCGTCGGGGGTGAATTGGTCCTGTTGGCTTTTTTCCTGGTTTTATGGTTCAATTGCAGGGACGAACATATTTCAGGATTGTACATTGGTATTATGATTTTATTTATTTTTTTTTTTTTTTGTCCTTGTTGTTATTTTCTCTTTTTTTATGGAGCCCCATCGTTGTGGTCAGTAGATTGTCGGAAGTTGTGGTTTCGAGGTGGTACCACCCCGGTGACCGGGGGAAACAAATTAGGATGAACATGGGAAATATGTTTCACTTGGAGTTGGGGTCAGGAATAAAAGCGAACATTAAAAAAGGAAGGAATTTGCTGAATTGCAATAGCTCTGGGGAGTGGTGTGAAGATGATCATTCATATATTGGCGCACAAAAATGATTCTTTCAGGGATCAGGATACTAGGTAGCGTGGAGTGTTATATACAGTGATCCCCGCTTAGTTGAACTTGCCACTTTGTCAGACTTTTTGAGCAATTATCCGGGTGGTTCAATTAACGAAATACCGCTTAATTGACCCATCTGTTCAATTATGCGAAACTCCGTTTAATTTCATCTCGGAGGTTGGCGTGATTGAGCAAATCAGTTAAGATGATGTATTCATCCAACACTTAAGGCAATACTTGAATTCCCACGTGTACATACTATAGAGTCAATGTAAAGGAAATTTCAACAATTTCAGAACAACAGCGGCGAGTAGGAGTTCCTCATTCCCGGGAAGATGCTACATCTGCGGTCAGCAGGGGCACATTGCGAGAAACTGCCGCCTGCGAAGAAAGCGTTCGAGGTCTAGTTCTCCAAAAAGAAAGAGAACGAGTCAGTGCAGAGGGGCCTACGCTGATCCCACATCGGAGTGCCCCAGCATCCTCGTGTCCCGAATCTCTAGGGGTGTAACCAGCCTAGTCGTCGAAGGAACACTGGACGGGCAACGGTTTCTACTGACTTTGGATACGGCGCAACTCATTCAGTCATTCGAAGCGGATTGGTTTCTGACATCGAACCATTTACCGGGGTAAGGCTTCGTACAGTAACTGGCGAGAAGGCGGAAGTTAAGGGTAAGGTCCAGAAGAGAATTACGATGGGTACTGTCGAGTTCCAGCATGATTTCATCGTTGCGGACATTACTTCTTCTTCTTAGTGGGCGCTACAGTTCGGGGTGAACCTGGGCCTCAACCAACATGCCCCTCCATCTAGCACGATTTTTCGCTAGCCTTTTCCATTGCCGCACACCCAGTTGGCTGAGGTCCCCTTTCACCTGTGTGCGCTATCTTAAGGGCGGCCGTCCTCTGCTTCTTCGTCCCTCGGGGTTGGATTCAAAGACTCTCCGGGCAGGAGCTGTGGTGTCCATTCGCTCTACATGGCCCAGCCATCTTAGGCGTTGAATCCGTAGACGCCTGACTAGACTCATGTCGCTGTACAGCCCGTAAAGCTCGTGGTTTAATTTTTTCCTCCATCCCCCGTCTGCGTTTATAAGCCCAAAAAATCACGCGCAAAATCTTTCTCTCGAACCGACCAAGGGCCTCCTCATCCGCTTTTGATAGTGTCCATGCTTCTGCGCTGTACAACAGGACCGGGATGATAAGGGTCTTATATAGAGTCACCTTTGTCGTTTGGGAGAGGGCTCTATTACTCAGTTGCCTCCTGAGCCCAAAGAAACAGCGATTGGCAAGAGTGATTCTGCGTTTGATTTCGGTACTGATGTCGTTGTTCCAGGTCACTGCGGAGCCAAGGTAGACGAAGTTCCTAACTACCTCGAACTTATATCTGTCAATACAAACGTTCTGGCCAAGACGTCGCTGGTGAGAGTCCTTTTTTGATGACAGCATATATTTAGTTTTGCCCTCGTTTACCGGCAAACCAATTTTCGCCGCCTCCAGCTCTATACCCGCAAACGCCTCATTGACATCTCGCTGTGATCTACCTATTATGTCAATATCGTCGGCGTATGCAAGGAGTTGCGAGGATTTGAAATAGATTGTGCCTCTTCTATTGGCCAGTGATTTTTGCACAATCACTTCCAATATGATGTTGAAGAAATCACACGACAGCGCATCGCCCTGCCTAAATCCTTTTTGTGACATCAAAACTATCGGTAAGGTGTTCACCGATTCGGATGGAGCAGCGAGCATTCTCCAAAGTCATCCTGCATAGTCTGACGAGTATAGCAGGTATGTCAAAGGTAGACATAGCGTTGTATAGCTCGTCTCTAATTACGCTGTCGTATGCGGCTTTGAAGTCGACAAATAGGTGGTGATCGACTTGAAATTCATTGGTTTTCTCCAGTATCTGCCGTAGTGTGAAGATTTGGTCGATGGTGGACTTCCCTGGCCTGAATCCGCACTGATAAGGACCTATCAGCTTATTTAAAAAAGGCTTCAGGCATTCACACAAAATGGCAGAGAAGATTTTGTAGGCGATGTTAAGGAGACTTATTCCTCTATAGTTGGCGCAATCAGAGGGGTCTCCTTTCTTGTGGATCGGGCATACGATGCTGAGACTCCATTCCTCGGGCATGCTTTCCTCTAACCATATCTTACGGATGAGCTGGTGCATGCTCCCAACCAGGTCATCCGCAGCTGCCTTGAAGAGCTCAGCAGCAGTCCGTCTGCACCAGCAGCTTTATTCGACTTGAGCTTCGACATGGCAATCTTAACTTCGTCGAGATCAGGGAGACAGAATTCTCTGCGTTCTCCGTCGATTAGAAATGGATCATTCTGCCTGGCAGCGGTATATTGACTAACATCGCCGTTATACAGTCTGCAGAAGTGTTTTTTCCATATTCTCAGCATCGACTGCGGTTCTACTACTAGGTGTCCGTTCTCATCCCTGCAGGCTTCCGTTCTGGCTTTATAACCTTGGCATGTTCGCTTTATCTGTTGATAAAACTTTCGAACGTCACGCCTGCAGTAACACCTCTCCAAATCCTCAATCGCGCGCTTCTCGTGCTCTTTCCTCTTTCTTCTAAGAAGCTTATGCTCCTCCCTTCTTTTTAACTCGTAGAGCTCAAGAGCTGCTCTTGTTCTTTTATGCAGCGAGGCCTTATATGCATCCTGCTTCGCTATATGAATCCTCCTGCACTCGTCATCGAACCAGGTGTTTCTTCGTGGTGGAGCCTTGAAACCCAAAACTTCGGATGCAGAGCTTTCCAGGGCTTGTTTGCAAAGGCTCCACTGCTGTTCTATTGATAGCGTGGAGGATTGAGGTGTATTGGAGAGCTTAAGGGAGACGCGATCGGTAAAAGCACGAGCGGTTTCTGGCGATAGTACCTTTCCGACGTCATAACTTTGTATTCTTACTCTACTCCGTTGCGTTCGTGATATCCGTAAGCGCATCTTGGCTACAACAAGATAGTGGTCCGAGTCGATGTTAGCCCCTCGGAAAGTTCGAACATCAAGAATAGTGGAGGAGTGTCTGACGTCGATCGCGATATGATCAATCTGGTTGGTAGTCGATTGATCAAAAGACTGCCAGGTGCCTTTGTGTATATCGAGGTGCGGGAAGCGCGTACTGGCTAGAAGGAGATTTCGCCCCGTAGCAAGATCAATCAGCCTGTGTCCGTTATCGGAGGTGGTGTCGTGTAGGCTATGTTTGCCGATGACTCGTTCAAATATGCTTTCCTTACCCAGCTTAGCATTGAAGACTCCTAGGACAATTTTGATGTCATAGCTGGGACATTGGGCATACGTTCTGTCTAGGAGTTCGTAGAACTCATTTTTGGCTCAGTCATCCTTGTCTTCCGTGGGGGCGTGGACGCAGATCAGGGTGATGTTAAAAAATTTAGCCTTGATGCGGATTGTTATGAGGCGTTCGCTCACATGCCGAAAGCTTAGGACTTTTTGCCTTAGTCCACCACGAACAACAAATCCGCATCCAAACAATCGTTGCCTCTCTCCCTATAGCAGTCGCCGTAGTAAATATCGCAGTTTTTCATCCGCTTTATGCCCGGTCCATTCCATCGCATTTCCTGGATGGCGGTGATGTCCGCTTTATAGCGGTCTAGGGCGTCCGCGAGTTGTTCGGCTGCACGTGGCCTATTTAGGGACCTAACATTCCACGTACAAAGCCGAAGATCATTGTCCTTTTTTCGTTTTTTGCAAGGGTCGTCAACATAAATCCGCTTTTTAGCAGGCCAGCATCCGTCGGATAGATGCTACCCCTACGAGGCCTTTGTTAGTCCTTTGCCATCCTTGCGGACATTACTGATAACATTATAATCGGCGTCGACTTCATGATTAGGCATGGCTTCACATTGGACCTCAGCCAAAAAGTAATGAGGTAGCTCCCATTATTAATAGATAATGGACAGGGTAACAAGATCAGGCAAATATTCGTGCAAGAGCGCCAAACAGTTCCTCCCAATGCAGAAGCTGTGGTTTGGGCAAAGATAGAAGTGGATGCGGGGACAAGCCGAATGTGGGTGGTCGAACCCGACAAACGACATCGACCCGGCGATGTCATTGTTTGTAGGGCTCTCGTGGAACTCCGACAAGACCATTTGGTTCCAGTAAGAGTCCTGAATTCAGCCAGTACACCTGAGACTGTACAAAAGGGAACAACGATCACTCAGTGCCAAGAAGCTGCCGCCATTATGAACTGGGAGGATCGGAAACACCAGGAAATCCAGACTAACAAAGCGTTCTTGAAAACAATGGCCAGAGAGTGGACGCAACATCTAGTGGAGAAGCAGAAAAGTAAAGCACTCTCCCTACTTCGTACGTATTGGACAGTTTTTGCAGGACTTCACTGGAGGGCTTGCATAGTTTATCTGGATGACATAGAAGCTTGAAGAAGTACTGGAACGTATTCTAGCAGCCGGACTGACATTGAGCCCGAACAAATTTTCACTCTTCCAAAACGAAGTGAAGAACTTGGGACATGTTGTGACTGCAAAAGGAGTCCATACAGATGAAGACAAAATCTCGGCGGTTAAGGAATGGCCACGGCCGAAGAATCTTCATGAGTTAAGGTCATTCCTGGGACTTTGTGGGAGAAGCCACAGGAGGAAGCGTTCATTCACCTGAAGGAATTGCTCTGCAGTGCGCAGATTCTTGCATATCCTGTCCCGGGAGAAGTTTATTTTGGATACCGATGCAAGCGGACATAGAATCGAAGGAGTACTCTCTCAAATGATTGACGGGCGAGAACGGGTCATCGCTTACTACAGTAGGATCCTGTGGAAACCGGAGAGGAACTATTGTGTAACTGGGCTAAAAGCTCCCGGTCGACTGTGTCAAGCATTTCCACAAATATCTCTATGGCCAAGCTTTTCATCTTAGGACGGACCACGCAGCGTTGAGGTGGCTGCTGCAGTTCAAAAACCCGGAAGGCCAATTTGCTAGATGGATGGAGAGGATCCAGAGTTATGACTTCAGCATCGAACACCGGAAGGGAAACAGTCATGGAAACCTTATCGAGGCGACCTTGCGACGTTGAATGCAAGCGTTGTTCACGTGCGGAAACCAAGGAACAAGTCACCGACATCCGTCGTTTCCATGTGTTGCTAGAAGATTCCTGGACTGCGGAGAAAGTCGGAACGAAGCAGCGAGAAGTTGCCGATCTCGCAGTCATCATCGATCACCAAGAACGAAGTTTTCGGCCAACGACGCAGCAGATGTCCAGTGAAAGCCCAATCGTAAAGGCTTACGGGGCTCAATGGCAGAGTTTGAAGCTGAACGGTTCGAACGGTTGCCTCTACCGCAATTGAGAAAGTGAAAACGTGGGCATTGCAAACGATCTGCTGGTAATTTCAATGGAAAAAATCGACCAGGTCATCCGAGAATACTTCGAGGGACCAAGCGGGGGTCATCTTGGTGTTAACAAGACTAGGAAAAGTTAAGAGATATTTCTACAGGATAGAGTAGACTATTTGGCCATGAATCGGTCACAAATTTCATTCGCAAGTGTGAACAGTCTGCGAAGGCAAAGGGACCACTTAGGAAAACTCGAGAAAACCGACAAAGCTGGATGCACTCAGAAAATCGGATGGTACCTTTACTGAATCTAAAGCGGAAACTCTTGGCTTACTGCTTCAGACTCATTTCCCGGGAAGTCAGATCGCCATCGGCTCGTTGCACACTCCTTTAAGGGAAACTTCAACTGAAACAATGAAAACAACTCGGCGTAGCTTGTATATTGCGTCGCGCGTGGTTACGACTGAAGCTATTGAATTTGCAATGACAGTCTTCGATGGATTCAAATAGCCAAGCACCGACGGGATATATCCTGTTATACTGCAAAAAGGTATAAGGCAGCTGCTTCCTACTTTGAAAAGAATTTTCACTGCTAGCCTAGTACTTGCTCACATACCAATTCCTTGGCGCGCGATGAAAGTAGTCTTTATTCCCAAAATAGGAAAATTGGACTACTCACTTGCTAAGAGTTTTAGACCAATTAGTCTAATATCCTTCCTGCTGAATAGCATGGAGAGACTGGTGGAGATGCAGGTGCGCAAAGTTGCCCTTCGAATGCATCCTCTTCGGAGGAAAATCCCGGGAGACTGCGCTTCAAAACCTAGTTGGGAGAATTGAATGCGCGCTCGAAAGGAAAGAGTATGCGCTGAGCATCTTCATCGACATTGAGGGAGCTTTTGATAAGGCAACTTTCGACAGCATGTGCGACGCTGCCAGACGTCATGGCGTAGATGAAGCACTGGTCTTGTGGATCAAAGCAATGCTTGTGCATAGGACATTGACCGCTGATGCAGGCATCGACCAGTGTGTCGAATCCGGCGTAACCAGGGGCTGCCTAAAAGGTGACTTCCCGTCTCCGCTATTATACTGGATGCTCTGAAATCTATGCTCATGTCTACGGGGATGATGTCGCCGTACTTTGTGTCTGCTCATGCTTAGCGATTGTCTGTCTCAGAGCACAAGCGGCGCTATATATGATCGATGATTGGTGTACCAGAAATGGGCTTACGGTCAATCCTCTTAAGACCGATGTCGATCTCTTCACGACAAGGAGGAAAAATACTTACCTGACTCAGCTGGTACTATAAAGGCACTTCCATCCCGGTATCCATGAAGCTAAGTATCTAGGAGTCCAAGCTTCTTTGGTCAAGGCATGTTGAGTCAAAAACCACCAAAGCGCTGTCAGCTTTCTGGCAATGCAAAGTAGCTTTTGGAAAAACATGGGGTTTATCGCCGGCAAAGGTTCTGTGGATCTACACGGCAATGGAAAGACCTATAATCTCATATGCATCGGTTGTCTGGTGGAACAGACTAACACGCAAACACGTCGTAGCCTCTTTCACAAAACTCCAAAGAACGGTTTGTCTCAGCTGCACGGGGGCTTTCTCAAGCACGCCGGGCGCTGCTCTAGATGCTATGACGAACCTACCACCTCTTGATATACTTATCAGAGGGTGTGATTTGAAAGCCATGTCTCGTCTGAAATTGGCTTTTGGTACAACTCGCATAGGAATAACGGTGTACTTGCGCCAGAATTGTCCTGCGAATTGTCTCATGGACATGCTTTCTGACGCATTGACACCCGTTATCCTACTGCCCTGTTATTTCACAGTCGAGTTTCCATGGCGTCAGGATTGGCTCTGGCTGGATACTGAACCTGGTCCAGGTCTGGGCGAGGGTCCGGTGCTGGGGTCTTTTTTGAGCGCGAAATCATCTGACTGCACATCTCGTTAGGAAAATATGCGTATGTCTTCCAATCAGAGATATACGCAATCCTAATGGCCATGCACTATGTTGTCGGAACTGATGTCGTTGTTCCAGGCCACTGCGGAGCCACGGTAGACGAAGTCCTTAACTACCTCAGACATCAAAACTATCGGTCAGGTCTTCACCGATTCGGATGAAGCAACGAGGATTCTCCAAAGTCATCCCGCATAGTCTGACGAGCTTAGCAGGGATGTCAAAGGTAGACATAGCGTTGTATAGCTCGTCTCTAATCACGCTGTCGTATGCGGCCTTGAAATCGACAAATAGGTGGTGAGTGTCGACTTGAAATTCATTGGTTTCTTCCAGGATCTGCCGAAGTGTGAAGATTTGGTCGATGGTGGACTTCCCTGGTCTGAATGCACACTGATAAGGACTTATCAGCTTATTTGCAAAAGGCTTCAGGCGCTCACACAAAACGGCAGAGAAGATTTTGTGAGCGATGTTAAGGAGACTTATTCCTCTGTAGTTGGCGCAGTCGGAGGGTCTCCTTTCTTGTGGATCGGGCAAACAGTGCTGAGACTCCATTCCTCGGGCATGCTTTCCTGGTGCATGTCCCTAACCAGGTCATCTCTAGCTGCTCTAGAGCTCTAGCTCTCGAGCTCAACAGACAGTCCGTCTGCTCCAGCAGCTTTATTCGATTTGAGTTCCGGCGATCTTAGCTTCGTCGAGGTCAGGGGGACGGAATTCTCTGCGATCTTTGTCGTTAATTGGATCATTCTACCTGACAGCGGTATATTGACTATCATCGCCGTTATACAGTCTGCAGAAGTGGTTTTTCCATATTCTCAGCTTCGACTGCGATTCTACTACTAGTGGTCCGTTTTCATCCCTACAGGCTTCCGTTTTGGCTTTTTAAACTTGGCATGTTCGCTTTATCTGTTGATAAAACTTTCGAACGCCACGCCTGCTGTAACACCTCTCCAAATCCTCAATCGTGCTCTTCCTTCTTTCTTCTAAGAAGCTTCTGCTCCTACCTTCTTTTAAACTCTTAGAGCTCACGAGCTGCTGTTGTTCTTTTATGTAGCGTGGCTTCATACGCATCCTGCTTCGCTGTGTGAATCTTTCTGCAGTCGTTATTGAACCGGGTGCTTCTTCGTCGTGGAGCATTGAAGCCCAAAACTTCAGAAGCAGTGCTTTTCAGGGCTTGTTTACAAAGGTGTATTGGCGAGCTTAAGTGATAAGCGATCGGCCAAAGCACGGGCGGATTCTGGCGATAGTAGCTTTCCAACGTTATAAGTTTGTATTCTAACTCTACTCCGCTGCATTCGCGATATCTGTAGGTCGATCTTGGCTACTACAAGATACTGCTCCGAGTCAATGTTAGCTCCTCGGAAAGTTCGAACGTCAAGAATAGTGCAGGAGTGTCTGACGTCGATCGCGACGTGATCAATTTGATAAGTGATTGATTGATCTTGCAACCACCAGGTGCCTTTGTGTATATCGACCGGCGAGAAGCGCGTACTGGCTAGAAGGAGATTTCGCCCCGTAGCAAGATCAATCAGCCTGTGTCCGTTATCGGATGTGGTGTCGTGTAGGCTATGTTTGCCGATGACTCGTGCAAAGATACTTTTCTTACCCAGCTTAGCATTGAAGTCTCCTAGTACAATTTTGATATCATAGCTGGGACATGGGGCATACGTTCTGTCTCGGAGATTGTAGAACTCATCTTTGGTGGAGTCATCCCTGTCCTCCGTAGGGGCGTGGACTGATCAGGCTGATGTTAGAAAATGTAGCCTTCCTACGAATCGTTATGAGGCGTACGCTCACATGCCGAAAGCTTAGGACTTTTTGCCTTAGTCCACCTCGAACAACAAATCCGCATCCGAACAATCGTTGTCGTAGTCCATTCCATCGTATTTCCTGGATGGCGGTTATGTCCGCTTTATAGCGGTCTAGGTCGTCCGCAAGTTATTCGGCTGCACGTATGGACCTATCATTCCACGTACAGAGCCGAAGATCATTGTCCTTTTTTCGTTTTTTGCAAGGGTCGTCAACAATAATCCGGTCCGTTTTATCCGAGGCTTGTGGTTGTTTCAGAGTTTTTGTTTTTTTTTTACGGTTACGGCTTACTAGGTGGTAGCCCAACCGACTTCTTCTTCTTTGATGGCGTTACAGCCCATGAAGGACCAGGGCCAAGCTTCTCTTAATCATCCATGTTGTGTGGGATTTTATTTTTCACACAGGTGAAAGGGACCTACAATTTAATGCCGATTCCGAACGGCGAGAGTCGAGAAGCTTTTTCACGGCAAGTGTACTACGGGGGGTTTTGCCAGTACCCCGCTGAGGAGGAACGCCGCGTAATAAACATTCGATGGCGTTGGTGTTATCGAGATCCGAACTCGCTCATCGTGTGTCAGAGTCCAACACACTAACCACTGCGCCACGGCGTCCTCAGCCCAACCGACTTGTCCTATTTTTTCGGTGCAGGAAACCATTCGCCATTCGCCCTTCCCCATCTGTAAATTCCATAGGAAATCTCCAGATGACACCACGAGGAGGTCGTGTGCCGCGTTTGCGGTGTTCGTTTGCGGTGGTTTTCTCGCTTTTTAGCCGGCCAGCATCCGTCGGATAACTCACTCTTTTCCAAAATGCACTACTTGTGCTCTGCCGTCATTTCGTTCAACGAACTTCAAATTTAAATTTCCGTTGGACATAGGGGATTTCCCATTTTAAAATTAAAACACAACTCATTCGAACAGGACTTAAACGCGAATAGTGTTGCCACTTGATATTTATAGTATCGTACTGGATAGAGTAAATTATAAAAACGGTTGCGTAGGACACAAGACTTAAACGACGGCTATAGCTGTAATGAGCCGTGAATTATGGACCTCCCGCTCATGGGTAACCAACTCAACGGTCACACTACCATCTAGCGGTCACGTCAGCTTCCAAAAAAAGATTCTCCAATCGCACAACCAGTCATACCGACTCCATCGACTCTACTCTACCGATACCTGTTGTTCGTTCGGCGCAATGTTTTCTTCTTTTCCTCACATCTTTCTGCCGCACCTTTCCTCATGACATTCCACTGGCCGTGTCCGCTCCACACTGACACTGACAGTCCGCAGCCCTAGTATTTGTGTGTTATTTTCATTTTCCCCTTCCGATCACTCACCAAATGGCAAAGCTGCTAGCCAGCCATCCCATTTTTCAATGAGCAATTTGTTGCTCTCCTCTTCGTTGTTTTTTGTTGATTCGCGTCTTGTTTTACTTTTTCTATTTACGAGGTTATCCGGAGCAATCGACCTGCCAAATCGAATCATAGAACAACAGCAACAGTAAAAGTGGTAGCAGCAGCAGCTGGTGGAACAAGAAGGATTTTGCTGACGTCGTGAGTCGTGGATTAGCTACTCTACGCCGTTCCGAAGAGACAAACAAAGTGAGAAGTGCCATCGAATGTGTTGTCATCAGAGATGAGTGTTAGATGAAGTATCACACTGGCCATCATCAACACAGACACAACGGTGCTGTAGCAGGTCGCCTACGCTGAGACAGTCGTGTGCCATGATTTGCTTCTTCAACAACATTCACTCCGACCGGATTGTGTATGTGTCGTTCGGCCAACCTGCTATCGTGTCCCAATTTGTTAGAAATCATCATCGAAACAACCGTCAAGTAGTGAGCAAGAGTGATACCAGTTTTCAGCCATCACCCCTCCCTTTCCGCGCGAACAGGGACAACAAGTAGACTTAGTTTAGTTGTAGTGTTTACATCGAAAGTACATAGTGTGTGCGCGGTGGACGATAGTAAAGAAACACAGACAAAATGCTTCCCAGATTCCGACGTTCCTTCTATGGCAAACTGATAGTCCTTATGGTAGTTGCTTCCTGTTTTGTCTTCTACCTCAAAGTAACGAACATAAATCCGGATGCCAATGCAGATGGAGTGGACAATAGTTTGAGTAAACAAATTGCCGCTCCGCCAGAAGCGCTGCATAGTCAGGAGATCAGTCGTGAACCAAATCATATCGGGGACGAGGACAATTCGATTGTAACACCGTTTATCTATCCGTCAGAGGAGAATATCTACGAGAGGGAGATTCGTGAGGATCTTCGAAAACAAGTGCCTACACTGGGTGATGAAGGACGTGCCGTGATACTCGAGGGAGAAGAAAAGGTCCGTGGCGATGAGATATATCAGAAGATTGCCTTGAACGAGATACTTAGCGAGAAACTGTCCTACAACCGAACCGTGCCGGACTCGAGAATACCAAAATGCACCAAAATACATTACGATCTGAATAGTTTACCAACGACCAGTGTAATTATCATCTTCTTCAACGAACCGTATTCGGTTCTAATGCGAACTGTGCACAGTGTTTTGAACACGGGCGATTTGCGTATCCTAAAGGAGATCATTCTGGTCGATGACGGCAGTACGAACGAAGTACTTGGCGGGAAACTAGATTACTACATTACCACACGCCTGCCGAAGGGTGTTGTTCATGTACTGCGACTGAAGAACAGGTATGTGAAGGAGCTTCTAAGCCATTTGATTAGATAATTCAATTATTGAGACATTGCGCGTCTGAAACTTGCCTAACCTGTCCCGTGGTTCGAGGCCGATGCCGTTCGTGATCGTCTAACATTTCGGTTCAAATGAATATTAATGCCAATCGGTGACGAAAACACTGCCTCTTGGATCCGTGTTTGCTTGTTATGCGACATTGTTGAACAAGCGGTAGAAAGCGAATCTGATTGACCTTTTGCCTCTAGCAAAAGTGCGCGATCCGGTGGAATTTACTATGATTTTTGTAGCCCTCCCCACCTTGGTGACCTGTGTCATGGAGTATAGACTCTGTCGTTTCATTCGCGTCCCAATTCGGATCATAAATAATTCATAAGCTCCAAACGATCGACGTGTAAGCTAAGATTTTCGCTGCAAAACTTTAGAATAATCTCTAAACCACTGTTATTCGGCGCTGAAACAAGTTCTCGAATTCAAATCGGTGGAGGAATGAGAAGAAAACCGTCCACCGTGGCGACCGATGACGACTTGTTTTTATTCTTCTTTTCGTTTTGTTTCTTCCCTGACTATTTCTCCTGTTGCTGATGCGAGATATTCAGGTGGAATCTTCCCGCAGTTGAATGACGATTGCACTTGAATGTCGCTCGGGAACTGGCTGGTAACAATTATTCTGTAATTAGATGATCAGATTGTAAGCGGTTGATAGATAGGTACTACATAATTGGAGGCATCTTTCCGTGGCGTTCAGGGTCAATTGGTGTATTGTATTCGCGACCGATTGACTGTTGTTAGTAGAAACTGATCTGATACTCGTGCGATGGCTATCGGATGATCATCATTGGATTCCGAGGTTCTTCTTTTCCATAACTGCTTTGCATATACCTTTTGGGGATGCCAACAAACCCATTAATGCAAATTAAAGCAATCGTACGCAGAAAATCACAGCGATTCACCACAGCGATCGAACTAATCTACTTAGCACTTCCCACTCCCTTAATTAGCACACTCTCTGTACTTTTCTTTTACATGTAAGGTTGGGACTCATCCGTGCTCGTTTGGCGGGAGCTCGCATTGCAACCGGCGACACATTGATCTTCCTCGACGCCCACTGTGAAGCTGTAACCGGATGGATCGAACCACTACTGGCTCGTATAAAAGAGTCACGTACCAGTGTACTGGTACCCATTATCGATGTCATCGATTCACAAGACTTCCAGTACTGCACGAACGGGTATAAGCAATTTCAGGTTGGCGGTTTTCAGTGGAATGGCCATTTTGATTGGATCAATGTTCCTGATCGGGAATATGAGCGGATCAAACGAGAATGTGACCGGCCAGCTGAGGTCTGTCCCACGTATAGTCCGACAATGGCTGGCGGATTGTTTGCCATAGATAGAAAGTACTTCTGGGAGGTTGGCAGCTACGATGAGCAGGTATGTGTATGTCTTACCCGACGTGGAAACGTGTTTTTTCGGACTCTCTCTCTAGATGGATGGATGGGGTGGTGAGAACTTGGAGATGTCCTTCAGGATCTGGCAGTGTGGTGGTACGATCGAGACTATTCCATGCTCTCGTGTGGGACATGTATTTAGAGATTTTCATCCTTACGCGTGAGTTGGATAAAATTTCTTTCGGGAATACGTTTTGTAAACATTGGCTTCCTATAGTTTCCCGAACGATCGTGATACACATGGTGTGAATACCGCTCGAATGGCTCTGGTCTGGATGGATGACTATATAAAGCTATTCTACATGAACCGACCCGATTTGAAATTCCACCCAGATGTGGGCGATGTAACGCATAGAATCATGCTGCGCAAGAAACTTCGATGTAAGAGCTTCGATTGGTACTTAAAACACGTCTACCCGGAAAAATTCATCCCGACCAAGGGCGTCCTCACCTACGGAAAGTAAGTCTACTAGATCGCACATGTGATATATAATGAATTCTCGTTCCTTTTCTCCCTCTCTGTCTAGGATTAAAGCGATGACACGTAACCTTTGCTTAGACGACCTGCAGCAAAACAACGAAAAACCCTACAATTTGGGTGTTTTCTATTGCAGCAACCCGATCACACGATCACAATTCTTCTCAATAACCCTAGACGGTGTACTTAGAAACGAACTGAGTTGTGCCACCGTTCAACGTAGCCATGTACCTCCCTATAGAGTAGTTATGACGCCATGTTTCGATAAGGAAGACTTCAACGAACAGTGGGAGTATGCCAATGAGCAGTTTGTGCATCTGAAAACAGGACTTTGCCTGGATCATCGGGGTCTAAAGAGTGCCGATGATGTTCAGGTGACGATATGTGATACGGAGAGTGAGACTCAGAAATGGTTAATCGAACGTAGATAGGACTTGCCCTATTTCGTTTTATTTTCTCTTATCATCATTTTCCCTGAGATTTATATGTTTACTGTCTGTCCAATGCCTGTAATTACTCGTAAAACTGTAAGAGGATGGTTGAGCTTTAATTGTTTGTGTGAATTGTTGTCGTTTACATCACTACTTACTCGATAAGTCGATTTTATACTAATTTGTATGATAATAGAAAAGGAATCCCGAACAAAATGGAAGAGAGAGGGAGTGATGGGGGTTTTTTGTCAGACTTCTTACCATTCCTCTCTTAGCACTAGTCGAAGGGCAGCTACATATGTGGAACAGTTTGAGAAGCTTTTTTTACAAACATTTTGTACGAATACGTGGAGAGCAGCTGCATATGTCTCCACCAAACTAGTAGTTAGGTTGTGTAGAAATAAATCAAAATAAAGTCAGAAGCCAATCGAATGGAAATTATTTATTTTTTGTCTAATAAAATGCGAAATTTCTTTATTTTCAACTACGAAATCGAGGGTTTTACTTGCGAAATCACTTTCAGGTGTCTAGCCGCCCGGCAGGCGATCGGCTATGTATTTGAGACGTAACTGCTTCGAATCATAGCAGTGCAACTGGTACCTCTCCGCGGTGGTCGCTGGTAACAACCTGTTCAGTAAGGTCATGTCTTTGCTGAAGGGCTGGCTAAATCTAGTTTGGCGAGGAGAAGGATAACTGCCAAATCCAAGGTGGAATAGTATAGGCTGAAGGATGAATGGCTAGTGGGTCAACTAGTCGCTATTATGCGGACCTGGGATGCCCTGGCGAGGTACCATTTCAACAAGTGCCCATTCGAGTTAATCCGGAGCTCTGGCTCGAATGACTTATTGATCCGCGGTACTCGTGGGACCACGACTTACTTCCAACTCCTCGCGGCACTATTTGGTATGTGAGGCTGAATCTTCTAATATCAGCCTGATCTGCGTCCACGCCCCTACGGAGGACAAGAATGACTCCCCCAAAGATGAGTTCTACGATCTCCGAGACAGAACGTATGCCCCATGTCCCAGTTATGACATCAAAATTGTACTAGGAGATTTCATTGCTAAGCTGGGTAAGGAAAGCATCTTTGAACGAGTCATCGGCAAACGCAGCCTACACGTCCGATAGCGGACACAAGCTGATTGATCTTGCTACGGGGTGAAATCTCCTTCTAGCCAGTACGCGCTTCTCGCACCACGATATACACAAAGGCACCTGGCGGTCGTAAGATCAAACAATCACTAATCAGATTGATCACGTCGCGATCGACGTCAGACAGTCCTGCGCTATTCTTGATGTTCGAACTTTCCGAGCAACCAACATTGACTCGGACTACTATCTTATAATAGCCAAGATCCACCTACAGATATCAGGTACGCAGCGGAGTAGAGTAAGAATACAAAGTTATGACGTCGGAAAGCTACTATCCCAGAATCCGCTCGTGCTTTTGCCGATCGCGTATCCCTTAAGCTCTCCAATACACCTCAAGCCCCCACGCTGTCAATAGAACAGCAGTGGAACCTTTGCAAACAAGCCCTGAAAAGCACTGCTTCTGAAGTTTTGGGCTTCAAGGCTCCACCACGAAGAAAAACCGGGTTCGATGACGAGTGCATGAGGATTCACTCAGCGAAGCAGGATGCGTATAAAGTCTTGCTACATATAAGAACAACAGCAGCTCGTGAGCTCTACGAGTTTAAAAGAAGGTAGGGGCCTAAGCTTCTCAGAAGAAAGAAGAAAGATCACGAGAAGCGCGCGATTGAGGATTTGGAGAGGTGTTACAGCAGGCGTGACGTTCGAAAGTTTTATCAACAGATAAAGCGAACATGCCAAGGTTATAAAGCCAAAACGGAGGCCTGTAGGGATGAGAATAGACACCTAGTAGTGGCATCGCAGTCGATGCTGACAATATGAAAAAACCACTTCTGCAGACTGTATAACGGCGATGTTAATCAGTATACTGCTATCAGGCAGAATGATCCATTTCTTAATAACGAAGATCGCAGAGAATTCCGTCCCCCTAACCTTGACGAAGTTAAGATCGCCATATCGGTACTCAAGTCAAATAAAGCTGCTGGCGCAGACGGACTGTCTGCTGAGCTCTTCAAATCAGCTAGAGATGACCTGGTAGGGACATGTACCAGGAAAGCATGCCGGAGGAATGGAGTCTCAGCATTGTTTGCCCGATCCACAAGAAAGGAGACCCCTTTGATTGCGCCAACTACAGAGGAATAAGTCTCCTTAACATCGCCTACAAAATTTTCTCTGCCATTTTATGTGAACGCCTGAGTGTGGATTTAGGTCTGGACAGAAGTCCACCATCGAGCAAATCTTCACACTACGGCAGATCCTGGAAAAAACCAATGAATTTCAAGTCGACACTCACCACCTATTTGTCGACTTCAAAGCCGCATACGACAGCGTAATTAGAGACGAGCTATACGACACTATGTCTACTTTTGACATCTCTGCTAAACTCGTCAGACCATGCAGGATGACTTTGGAGAATGATCGCTGCTCCATCTGAATCGGTGCACACCTTACCGATAGTTTTGATGTCAAAAAAGGATTTAGGCCGGGCGATGCGCTGTCGTGTGATTTCTTCAACATCATATTGGAAATTATTGTGCAAAAATCACTGGCCAATACAAGAGGCACAACCCTTTTTTTTTTTTTTTTTTTAAATTTGCGCGCACTCAAGGTCTAATAACCTTATTATGTCGGCGACACAGTGCGGGCAGAAGGTAGAGAGGAAGAGGAATAGAGGAGATGCCGATGGACATTGATCTTAAATGCTTGCGTGTTGCATTGAGGGGGGGAAACCGAATCCGGCAGGGAGTTCCAGATTCGGGTGGTTCGGTTAATGAAAGATTCTCTATATTTGACAGTACGTCCGAAAGCGGGCTTCAGAGTATATTGGTGAGCATTCCTAGAGAGACGTGTATTGCGGGAGAAATGTTGAAGGGGCGGAATGCAACTGGCTATTTCATCAGAGCATTTTTGGTGGTAGTAACGATAAAACAGGGAGAGGCAGGTAACATTCCTGCGGTGTTCCAGCGAGTCTAATGTTTTGGTAATGCTGGAGTCACCTATCAGTTTTATGGCTCGTTTTTGTATTCTGTCTAGTACGTGCAGTGAGGTCTCGGACCAGACATGAGCGTTAAACTCTAATTTGGGGCGAATGAATGCCTTATAGATTGTAGCCAGATCTAAGGGTGAGAAATATTTCTTGCATCTGTATAAGAATCCTAGGCATTTCGCAGCATTCTTGGCGACACTGAATATGTGGTCGCTCCAATTAAGATTGTGAGCAACACTCACACCCAGGATGGAAAGTTTTCCAGTTTCTGAGATGCAAGTGCCATTCATGGATAATGGCTGCGGGTTAGTTATACGCTTTAACGACAAGAGACAGCATTGTGTTTTGGAAGCATTCAATTCCACTCTATTGTTTTTACCCCATTGGATGATGCTGTCGATATCGGAATATAATGAGCTTAACATACGCTGCCGCTCATTATCTACTACAACCGAAGTGCAGGGTCGTAAACTGGTGAACGAATATGAGAAGCTGAGGGTACTGTCGTCAGCGAAGGAGTGAATTGGATTAGAAGTAACAGACAAGAGATCATTTATAAAAATAAGAAAGAGTGTCGGAGACAAAACGGAGCCCTGGGGAACACCGGCATTTACAAAGTGAGTATCAGACTTGAATCCGTCCAAAACAACTTGAATTGAACGATTCGAAAGGTAGCTTCTAATCCATGGAAAGAGAGACTCATCGATCCCAAAAGCACGCATTTTCGACAAAAGGGCTTCATGCCAACCCTGTCAAATGCTTTCGAAATATCCAGTGCAACAATTTTGCTTTCACCTGCTTGGTGAAGCGAGTGATTCCACTTTTCAGCGAGATATGCCATCATATCACCAGTGGATCTGTTGCTGCGGAAACCGTATTGGCGGTCATTGAGGAGTTTCCGTGATTCAAGATAATTCATAAGCTGACGGTTAATCAGCGTTTCCATGACCTTGGAAAGAAGAGACGTTAGTGCAATGGGTCGGTAGTTGGAGGGAGAAGATGATTCGCCTTTTTTGGGTATAGGATGGACAAATGCTGTTTTCCACCTACTCGGAAAGAGCCCAGAGGTGTAGGAAAGGCGAAAAAGCTTACGCAGTGGTTTTGCCAGCGTAGAAGAACACCTCTTCAGAACTATTGGGGCAATACCATCTGGACCAGCGGATTTGTGTATGTCGAGGTCTTTAAAAACCCTTGCGACTGTACGAGTGCGGAAGTTGATTAGTCCCATGGTGGAATTGACGCACTCTAGTACAGACGGAGACAAAGTACAAGCTGGCAGCTAAGAACTGGTTGCGAAATGGGCAGCAAGTAGGTTAGCTTTGTCTAAGACGACAGCTGGAATGTCATTGTGGATGAGCGTCGGTATAGACGACTTAGTTGAGTTTTTTACGTTTACGTTACGTTTACGTTGAGTTTTTTACGTTTTTTACGTACGGAACCAACCGGTGCTTCTAATAAAGCGGTGGAGTTGAGCTATTTTTTGGTTTGCTAGCTCACTCAGATTGTCGAAGAAGGGCGCGCCGAGGTTAATCCTCCTGCGATTCGCAAAAGAGGGACATGAGCAGAGGAGATGGTGTATTGATTCCTCCTCCTCCTCGTCCATGCAGCCGCGACAGAAGTCATTGTAGGGTAGCCCCAGTCTGGCGGCGTGTTTTCCAATGTTGCAGTGACCTGTAATGACACTCACTAGAGTGCTTAAGGTTGCCCTTTTGGTTGCCACCAGGTCCCTGGTTCGCCCTAAGTTTAACTTAGGCCACAATTGTTTGGTGATAAAGCCGATATTGCTCTCATTCCATTGAAGATTGGTCTCCTCTATGGTTTGAAGCTTTATTATGTGCTTTACCGTACTTATTGGTGTTTCTAGGTACCCGAGGGTAGGTAGGCTGAGTGTGCTTAACCCTCACCTTGCAAGTTCGTCGGCCGCGCAGTTTCCTGGAATATCCCTATGCCCGGGAACCCACAGTATTTTAATGTTGAACTGTCCAGCCATCTCATCTAGAGATAGGCGACAGGTAATGGATGTTTTTGATTTGTGGGTTACCGCTGCCAGGGATTTTATCGCAGATTGGCTATCCGTGCAAATGATAATATCCTTTGTGGATATTACATTGATCCTGAGCCATGCCAGGGCCTCCGTTATCGCAGTTATTTCTGCCTGAAACACACTACAGTAATTTGGGAGTCTAGATGATAGGTTGAGGCTAAGTTCCTTGGAGTAGACCCCACTGCCTACACCCGACTCCATCTTAGAGCCATCGGCCCATTCCTCCCTGGATGGAAAGACAACTTCGAAGTTCCTGATGAACACATTCTGCGGGTTGATGTAGTCAGTGTCCATGGGTACTTTGAAGTGTTTTAGAATAGAGGTGTGGCCTTTTTGAGATGTGGGCCATTTTCTATTGCTCCTCATCCTTAGGGCCGCGCATGCAGCAACTTGCTTGCTGAAAAGGTTTAATGGTGGAAGATGTAGTAGATCATTTAAGGCCTCCGTGGGGGTTGATCTGATCGCTCCGCTTATATATAAGCTGGCCGATCTTTGTACCTTCCCCAGAAGGTTTCGATTGACTGCTTTGTCCAGAGCAGTCCACCAGACTACGACTCCATACAGGAGGATAGGCCTTATGACTGCTGTGTCGCTGGTAACAACCTGTTAAGTAAGGTAATTTCTTTGCAGAATGGCTGGCAAAGACAAAGAATAGCTGGTTTGGCGAGGAGAGGGATAACTGCCAAATCCAAGGTGGAACAGTATAGGCTGAAGGATGAATGGCTAGTGGGTCAACTAGTCGCTAATATGCGGACCTGGGATGCCCTGGCGAGGTACCATTTCAACAAGTGCCCACTCGAGTTAATCCGGAGCTCTGGCTCGAATGACTTATTGATCCGCGGTACTCGTGGGACCACGACTTACTTCCAGCTCCTCGCGGCACTATTTGGTATGTGAGGCTGAATTTTCCAATATCAGCCTGATCTGCGTCCACGCCCCTACGGAGGACAAGAATGATTCCACCAAAGATGAGTTTTACGATCTCCGAGACAACGTATGCCTTATGTCCCAGTTATGACATCAAAAGCTAAACCTAGGACGAACCAGGGAGCTAGTGGCAACCAAACGGGCAACTGAATTTTATTTTTTTTTTGTTTTTAGAGACTCAGTGAGGTTCAAGAGTTTTTATATTATCTTATGATGGGCTGTTACACACACAACCTGAGCGGAGTGCAGTGGTTTGGGTCTTTGATGTTCGTTCACTACTCTCAGGGGACGAGGGCCGACCAATTTCGCGTTGGTTATAGTCCGTACTAATTCGTTCGAGCACTTTAATATTGTGTTATGCCTGCAGCAGTACGTCTGGTCACTTTCCATTTACAACTGCGTTGCATACTTTTTGTCCGTATAGGAATAACTTTTTCTTGGCTATGAAGCGAACTTGGACTATAGACCTTCCGCTCGGCGGTCGATGATGTTAACCACTGCACCACGACCACCCCCACTGCCCCACGGCCACTGCATCATTGGAAAACACGCCGCCAGACTAGGGTTACCCTCCAATGACTTCTGCCGCGGCTGCATGGACGAGGAGGAGGGGGAATCAATACATCACCTTCTCTGCTCATGTCCTTCTTTTGCGAATAGCAGGAGGATCTGCCTCAGCGCTTCCTTCTATGAAAATCTAAGTGAGCTAGCAGAACTAATTCTAAAAGGGGGGAGGGAGGGAGCAAACAGAGCAAAGAAGTTGATCGCGTTTAACATGGCCAGTTTAAATCCAGCTTCGATCTCGGTCCCTGCTCAATCCAAATTGACACACAGCTTCCGCGTGAGACGGACAACACCGACATATTGGCCAGAACGTCACCATGGGCGGATATAACTTTGAAGTGGTCAAGGAATTCGTCTACCTTGGCTCACTGATGACCGGCGACAACAACACCAGCGCTGAGATAAAACGCAGAATCCCTCTTGCCAACCGAGCGGGCTCAAGAGGCAATTCTTTGGGCTCAAGAGGCAATTGAGCAGTAGAGCCCTCTCTCGGAAAACCAAGGTGACACTATATAAGACCTTAATCATCTCAGTCCTCCTTTACGGCGCAGAGGCTTGGACCTTAACAAATGCGGATGCAGATGCGCTTGATGGTTTCGAGAGGAAAGTTCTGTGCACTATCTACGGTCCCGATTGTTCAAACGGTGTATGGAGGAGAAGATTTAACGAAGAACTGTACAGCGACATCGGCCTGGTACGACGTCTACGGATATAGCGTCTAAAGTGGCTAGGCCATGTAGAGCGCATGGAAAATACAGTTCCGACCCGAAGAGTTTTCGAATCCACCTCGGAAGGAAGGCGCGGCAGAAGACGGCCGCATCTACGGTGGCGCACGAAGGTGGAAGGGGACCTTAACCAACTAGGCGTGCAATGCTGGAAACAGCTGGCCAAAGACCGTGCCATTATTGTTTTTATATTCTCTTATGTTGTGTTGACACACACAACCTGAACTGAGTGCAGTGGTTGGGGTCGTTGATGTTCGTTCACTACTCTCGGGGGTGGTTGTCCTAGACCTAGATAGGACGAGAGCCGACCAAATTCCGCGTTGGTTATAGTCCGAAGTAATTCATTCTTCAAGCACTTTAGTATTGCATACGCAGAGGATGCATTTGGGGACGCTTGTTGGTTGAGGCCCAGGTTTACCACGGAGTGTAGCGCCACCTAAGTAAGTAAGTAAGTAGCAGATCTAAAAATAGCTCAACTCCATCGCTTCATCAGAAGCACCGGTAGGTTCTCAGGTAGCGGATCAAGGTAATATAATCCATGTGGTATCGATAGATAGATAGGGCTTAGGGGGTGGGACGGAGTCGCCTGATCACTGCGGCCACGATTGGGCCTATTGTGATGTCCCCCACTTACAGTTCACTCAGAAAACCTGAGTTCGTGTTAAGACTTAGTATGCTTTTGAGTGAGCTAGCAGCGATTTCTTCTGCTTCAAGATAATACTTGCCTAGGTGACGAAGACGTGTACTGACAAGGCAGTTACAGTGGCATAGTATGTGCTCTGCTGTTTCTTCGTCTTCATTACACATACGGCAAGTGTCATCTTGTATGATGCCCATTGTTTTGAGGTGTTTATTAACTGGGCAGTGTCCAGTAAGGAAACCTGTGATTAAACGAATCTGACTCCTCGAAAGCATGAGAAGTTGTTTCGTTCTTTTGAGGGATGTAGTTGGGCGGAACAGCTTGGCTTGTCTGCTACCTTTCATTTGTGACCAGTAGTGATCCGTCGTGCTCCTTAACCAATTGTTTATGCAGCATTTGGTGGTGCTAGTGGGTATGCCGCAGAAAGGCCGTGGCATCATAAATGGTGATGCAGAGCCTTTCCTTGCTAGTAGGTCCGCCTTTTCGTTGCCTGTATGGCCACTGTGTCCAGATATCCAAATGAGATGAACTCTGTTTGTACTGGTCAGCTGGTGAAGTAGCTGTAGGCAGTCCCATACCAGCTTGGAGGTTATTTCAAAGCTCTTTAGGGCTTGAAGTGCAGCCTTGCTGTCAGAGAGAATGTAAATGTTTTTGTTAAGTATATTTCTGTTTATATTTTCTCTGAGGCAGAGTTCTATAGCAAATATCTCTGCTTGAAAAACGGAGTTATAACTGTCCATGCTGACGTAAATGCATGTGCCTGTATTTGCTCCGTATACTCCAGCCCCAACGCCTTCGTCCGTTTTGGAGCCATCTGTGTACCACACGTAGGATCCACGGTTGAAGGAGGGTCTATCCTGTTCCCAGTTTTGTCGGTTAGGGAATGTGACCTTGTAGTTTTGGCTGAAGTTGTAACTGGGGAGACAGTTGTCTATAAGAGATATCTTTAGGATATCATGCCTATTTATTTCTGTAAGGATATCAGGGTGAAAGAGCCTACGGTTAGAGTCATCCTCCACGATCATCCTGTGGGCGAAGACCATTGCTTCTTTCTTCAGTTGGAGATGAAGAGGTGGCAGGTCTGTGATGACTTCTAGTGCTGCTGTGGGGGTTGTTCTCATGGCCCCAGTGATACAGATGCAAGCTAGTCTTTGCAATTTGTTGAGCTTGGCTTGCACTGATACTTGTTTTGTTTTGTGCCACCAGACGGGCGCAGCATATGTATGGATTGGTCTGGTGATTGCTGTATATAGCCAGCGGGACATTTTGGGGTTTGTGCCCCAGTTTTTTCCAGTGAGACTTTTGCTGGTCCATAGGGAGATCCTGGCTTTCTCTATGGTCTTTGTAATGTGAGAGTTCCAAGTGAGCTTTTCGTCTAGAGTTATCCCTAGATATTTGACTTCTTTTGAGAACTCTATTACTTCACCAAAGAGGGAAGCTTAGTAAGTTTGTGCCTGTTCCTTCTTTTGGTGAAGGCGACTATAGTGCTTTTTCTAGGATTTACATTTAGTGCAACCTTTAAGCACCAGGTTGCAACAAGGTTTAGTGCCCGTTGGAGGAGTTCCGAGACTGTGTCTTCGAATTTGCCTCTGATCAGGATCACTATGTCGTCAGCGTAGCCTTGGACATAGAAGCCATTGTTGCTGAGTATGCTTATCAGTTCGTTAACCACGATGGACCACAGGAGTGGTGAGAGAACCCCGCCTTGAGGGCATCCTTTCGCGGCACTTACGCTGATTTTGTCATTGCCTAGCGAGGTGTTTATTTTCCTGTTGCTAAGCATACGTTGGATCCAATTGCATGTGGTGTTGTCCACCCCTGTGCTGAGGATGCAGCGTTTTATTTGGGTGTATTCGGTGTTATCGAAAGCACCCTCAATATCGAGAAAACAACCATCCATGTGGTATCACAATGGGCCGATTTCGGCCTACGTGTGGCTTATGCCAACCACTTGTACCTAACCTAACTTTTCATTTTTCTCACTGGGAAGTTAGTCGTGTGGGCCTCGCGGGTCGCACCTAGCCACATTTTTATTTAAGTTTTCGGTTGGGAATGTGGCAGGATTTTTTCAAGTCTGTACTCGAAATTTGCTAAAAAAAAGCATAAATTTGCTGTTGAAAAATAAAAACAATTTTTTAAATGACCAGTTGACTTTCATTTATTTTTTAAGACATCGAAAATGATTTTTTGTTTCGTATTTTCATATACATATATATATATGGTTTTTTAATCTTTTTTTGGTTTTACATAATAATAATTAATTTGTTGTTTGTCGTTTTATTTTATTTTGTGGTATCTTTACGCACAACCAAACCAAAAGATTATTTAGATCGTACTCTGTCCCAAAAAAGATAAAACCAAAAATCGTGTTATCCATATTGCTAGAAATTCTGTTTAATATCCACATATGTGTATGTGTATATGTACGTTGTATATATATATATATATGTTTGTATGCATATCTTAAGTTTGCTTTCTCATCACATTCCGTCAAATAGAACGATATAATACGATGCAATAACACCCCTCATTAAATTGCTTGTTGTTCTTATTTGAATACTTTCAAAAAATAATTTATAATCAAAATGAAAAAATATTTGATTGCGTTTGGTAGCTTAAAAACATTGCAATTAATTTATTTCTGATCGAAATCAATTGATAAATTGCTTTGTAAATGTTAATGTGTTTTCCTTATAATTCCTACAACTTTTCAAACGAGCTCTCTTCTTAACACCTCACTCACGCCATTAAAGGGCCTTGTAACGTATCTAAAATATTTTATTTATTTATTTAGATTTAGTGTTTTTTTTATTTTTTATTCTTTATCCATGAATATATTAATATTTTCTTTTTATTTAAATTCTATTTTACACTTGCAGAAAAGGACACAAAAAGAAACAAAAAAAAAAACGAACTTTTGCTCTCGTTATGTTTGAGATATTTTTTTCTTTTTTAGTTTTGTATATATTGTTTATCTTATAATCTTTTACAATAAATAGTATATTTAAATGTTCTCTTTTTAAAGAATGTGTGTGAGTGTATATAAGTACAGATTCAGTGTAGGACTTGTAAATACAATCTATACTAAGGGCCTTGTAAAAGCTTTATTTGTTTTCTGTTTCTTTTATTTATTTATTTATTTATTTATTTATTTATTTATTTCAGTAATGTGGCTCATTAAAAATTGTATTCGATTTAAGTTAAATTGTTTGTTGGTTTGTTTTTTATTTATATTTTATCTCAAAAAAATACTGTCAAAAAGCACACGATGATTAGCTTAATAAAGTATCTAAATGTATATGGATATACGCGTATAAGTATTTTTCCTTTATTTATTCATTTATGTTTAATTTTTATTTTTGGTTGTCATTTTGTTTTTAGAAAAATATTTCTGAATGAAGTGTTATATTCTTGTTAATCCTTTTTGAGCTTCAGTTTTTATCTAAGTCAAATGTCAGGGACTTTTGGAGGAAAGTCTTAAGCTCATTGGTTTTAGGTTTTTTGTTTTTTGTGTGTTGTGAAGGATGAGCTATCCCTTGCGGGGCTGAACAACATGTTAGTTATTAACTTTGGATATTTGTGCATTTTATTACTTCTTCTCGTTTTGTTTTGAAGTGTTATTCGTTGTTGTTTTTAACAAAAGAGGGAGTTGTTTTTGATAGAGGATTATTGTTCTAGATTTCGATTTTTTGTAGTATCAATTGTAACCGCCTATCGAACACAAATTTATCGAGAAATGAATACCTTGCCAGTGAAAGGTATTTAAAATCTAGCGGCAACCGGGAAATTAAGCGTATAAGAGGTATTTAATGGAATGGACGTCATGAGGTGCTTTAAGTGCAAAGTTTTTAACCATAGAGCAATTGATTGCAAAAAGAAAAAAATGTATACGAAGTGTGCCATGGAAACCACAAAACGAAAGAATGCCAACGACTTGAACAGATAATTAAGTGTATTAACTGCAAAAAGATGAATGAAAAATTAAGACTTGTACTAGATGAAAACCACGAAACCTTGGACAGACAATGTCCGGTATTTATGAAGAAACTGGAAATAAAACGGAATAAAGCTGGGTATTAGCGACCAAATACTTTTAAGGGGTATTATGCATGCATGATGAATGGAATGTCAGTATCGTTTGCCCGGTCCATAAGAAAGGAGACCCCTATGACTGCGCCAATTACAGAGGGATAAGTCTTCTGAACATTGCGTACAAGGTCCTCTCTGCCGTACTGTGTAAGCGCCTGAAACCGTTCGTGGACAATCTGATAGGTTCCTACCAGTGTGGATTCAGGCCAGGAAAATCCACTATAGATCAAATATTTACACTACGGCAGATCTTGGAGAAGACCCATGAATTCCAGGTCGACACGCACCATCTTTTTGTCGACTTTAACGCGTATGATCGTCTGGCATTGAAGCAGAAGCGGCTAAAGTGAGTCTAAGGGTAAATGGGGACAAGACCAAATATGTGCTGTCATCCAAGAAAGATGCGCAACACCGACGCCTTGGTCAGAACATCACATTCGGCAGCTATGTTTTTGAAGTAGTCAAGGACTTCGTCTACCTTGGCTCGATAGTGACAAGCAGCAACGACACCAGCGCTGAGATAAAACGCAGAATAACTCTTGCCAACCGCTGCTTCTTCGGCGACAAGAGGCAATTGAGTAGTAGAGCCCTCTCTCGAAAAACTAAGGTATCCCTCTACAAAACCTTAATCATCCCGGTCCTCCTCTACGGCTCTGAGGCTTGCACGTTATCAAAAGCGGATGAAGAGGCTCTTGGGCGTTTCGAGAGGAAAATTCTGCGTGCAATTTTTGGTCCCGTTTGTGTGAACGGAGAGTGGAGGAGGAGATTCAACCAAGAACTGTACGGGCTGTACAGCGACCTTGGCCTAGTTAGACGTCTTCAGATCCAACGTCTAAGGTGGCTAGGCCATGTAAAGCGAATGGACATCAACGCTCCGGCCCGAAGAGTCTTCGACTCCAACTCAGAGGGACGACGCAGCAGAGGACGACCGGATTTAAGGTGGCCCGCACAGGTGGAAAGACTCATCAACCAATTGGGCGTGCGGCACTGGAAGCGGCTGGCCAAAGATCGGGATGGCTGGAGAGACTTGTTGGTTGAGGCCCTGGTTCACCCCGAACTGTAGCGCCATCAAAGTAAGTAAGTAAGTATTATGCAAATATTCGTGGTATCATACAGAATTTTAAGCATTTGGGAGCGGCTGTGGTTCAGTGGTAAGCACCACCGACCGTCGAACGGAAGGTCTGTAGTTCAAAGCCATTCCATAGCCAAGAAAAAACAATTGCTGTACGGAAAAAAACTATGCAACACAGGTGATGTATGTATATAAGAAGTGATCAACATACTGATGAAGGCATAACACTCACAGTATATGGTCTTTTTAAAACTCAAACTCTGTATGTGCAAATTTAAAATAACACCATATGTGCATGGCAAAGATGCTGAGAACTACAACCAACGTGAAAATTCGCTGGGTTCCTACCGCATCCTATCTAGGACAACCACCCCTGGAGAGAAGTGAACGAACATCTACGACCCAAACCACTGCACTCCGTACAGGTTGTGTGCAAAAACATCATAAGAGTATAACTCTTAAACCTGCGCGAATCATAAAAAAAAATCTAGAAATAACAGCAGACAAAATTAATCCGGACTTCATGATTCCATCGGAAGTGCGGAAGTAACATTAGCCGGGTACAGCAATATTTCCCATAGGTGAAAAGGACCTACAATTTATTGCCGGTTCCGGACGGCGAATTTCGAGAAGCTTTTCATGACAATTTTACTACAGGGGGTTTTGTCAGAACCCCGCTAAGGAGAAACACCGTGAAAAACACGTTCGATGACATGGTTGTGTCAGGATTCGATCCCGTGTCATCTGCGTCCGAGGCCAACACACTACCCACTGCGCCACGGTGCGCAATGGGTCGTTAATAGTCGTTAATAGACGACTTTAAAGAGGTAAATAACTGGTTAAAAATTAACAAAAAACAAAATGGATGGAAATCAACTTCACTTCTCATGATAACCTACAAATAAATGGACAAGATATCGAAAAAGTGGACCACATCAAATACCTACAGTGGTCTTCTTATAAATAGTACACCCTTATTCAAATGTGTATTTGCTTGCAATACACACTGTACTCACAAGCTGCACAGGAGTACCGTTATGAATATGAAAACATACCACAAAGAAGACCCCGTTAGGTTTTCCTGGTTTTGCAATCGTTAAGCGAGGTACACACCTTCGATCAAAAGTGACGTTTTAGTTGAGTGTCACTCAAAACGGATACTGTGTACACGTGAATGATGGTTTGACGATCAAAAGTGACGAGTTGCAAAAATGTTTGACTTTTGTCTCCTTTGGTTACGTGAGCTTACGTTTTCTCTCGCTCTCATTTTTAGGGTTCCGTACCCAAAGGTAAAACGGAACCCTATTACTAAGACTTCGCTGTCCGTCAGTCCGTCCGTCCGTCTGTCACCAGGCTGTATCTCATGAACCGTGATAGCTAGACAGTTGAAATTTTCACAGATGATGTATTTCTGTTGCCGCTACCACGACAAATACTAAAAACAGAACAAAGTGAATATTTAAAGGGGGCTCCCATACAACAGACATGATTTTCATCCAAAAAATCCCCTTAGTCTTCATACTGAACTAAGGTTAGTCGACAATATCCCACAACCAGTAGCAAACTTCCCAGTTTTGATCTCTGTTGTGTCTTTGATGAATTAATCCTAGCTGCAAACCTATTTCCCATATTTCCCATTATTGTTATTCACCTTTTCACATCGTTGCTGTCAAGTAAAATAATTGATTTGAATTCAATGGACACTTTGATGATCAACTATATCTCATCATGAAGATTGATTTAATGTGATGACTGATGAGGGCTTCCGGCCCGGCAAATCAACTATAGGCCAAATTTTCACACTTCGACAAATCCTGGAAAAGACCAACGAGTTTCGAATCGATACACACCATCTTTTCAAAGCCGCATATGACAGCATTCATCGTGAAGAACTGTTTGGTGCGATGGCCGAATTCGGGATCCCGGGAAAACTGATCCAGTTGTGTCGCGCCACGCTAAAAAACACGCGATGCACCGTGCAACTCGGTTCTAGGACCTCGGAACCATTCGAAACATGCACCGGATTTCGGCAAGGAGATGCGCTGTCATGTGACTTCTTCAACCTGGTGCTGGAGCAGTTAGTGCGACGGGCAGGCATCAACAGGGAAGGCACTATCTTTTACAAGTCCATCCAGCTGCTAGGATACGCGGATGATATCGACATTATCGCGTGTTCTCGCCGTGGCATTGTGGAAGCATTCACGGCGATTGAAGAACAGGCGAAACGAGTTGGTCTTAAGACCAATGAGGACAAAACGAAATACATGCTGTCAAGCAAAAACCAAGTCGTCGCTCACCACCTGGGACAAAATATACCAATTGACCGCTACAATTTCGAGGTAGTTAAGGAGATTGTCTACCTCGGGGCAAACGTAAATTCCACAAATGACACCACAGTGGAGATCCGGCATAGAATCGCCCTTGGCGACCGCTGCTACTTCGGCTTGTCCAAACAACTGGGGTCAAAACTCCTCACTCGAAAGACCAAAGTCATGCTTTACAAAACGCTCATTCTGCCAGTCTTGCTGAACGGAGCCGAAAGCTGGACGATAAGCAGGGCAGCGGAGGTGATTTTGGGTTCTTTCGAAAGAAAAATTCTGCGCCGGATATTTGGTCCTGTCTGTGAGGAAGGTGAATGGAGAAGAAGACACAACCGCGAACTCTACGAGCTGTACCAAGATGTGGATGTAGTCCGGAAGGCAAGGATCCGTCGACTACACTGGCTCGGCCACATCAACGCTCCAGCTAAGAGGGTCTTCGACTCCGAGCCTCCTGGTTCGAGAAGAAGAGGAAGACCGAACCTCCGGTATAAAGACCAAGTAATCGCGGATGTAAGACATCTTGGTCTTGACAACTGGAAGCAGCGTGCCCGGGACCGTCAAGGATGGAAGGCAGCTATAGCTCAGGCTCAGATCCTCCATGGATCGCTGGCCTGATAGGTAAGTAAGTAAGATGAGGTAACATACATATGTACATTGTCTCTTTCATATTTATATATACAGATGGTACGGAAGCCTTCGTGCGCGAGTCCGACTCGCACATGGCCGTTTTTTTTTTTAATGAACGTAAGCTCGCCAACGCAAACGCAGTATTCTGGACTACCCCCATTGAATTGCTTGTGTTGGATGTCTCAGCTAGCACTAACGCAGTATTGTGATATGGGCATTAAAGGCTCACACATTGGCTTTCGATGCTTTCCACCTTCTTACCAAAAAACAAAAAAAAAAAAAAAAAACAATTTACGATGACAGTTTTCTAAGAACCTCCTCCATTACCGTAAACAATCTCCCTCTTGTAGTCAACGAAAATCGTGTTCTTGCGTTGCGTACTGTGTACCTAAATTGTTGCCTGGTGCCTTTAAATGAAATCCATGCATGCTCTACGTATGTACATAATGTTTATTGCTTGTTATAGCTGGATATAAGCCATAGCGATGGTAGGCCTGCATAAGAACTGCTAGTACAAACAAATCGTTCGATTTATCTAAAAAAAAAACTGTGTATCTCGTAAATCTATACAAAAAAAAAAAAAAAAAAAAACGGAGAAAAGGAATTGTTTTTTTGCTACACGTACACGTAAATATTATTTTTGGTTTGTTGCAAAATTTACATTTAATTATATTTGAGAATAAAGTTGGACGTTTTTGTTGTTTTAATGTATCTTCGCTTTTTTCTTTTTTGGTTTTGATTGTAGAAAAAAATATTCCAAAAAGTTTGAGTTTTATTTTAAATTAGTTGTCGTTTTTTGGTTTTGAATATTTTTTTTTTTTTTTTTTAATTAAAAATACATTTACGAAGGGATTTTATAATAAAATGGAATTCTTTGTTGATTTTTATTTTAGTTTGTTTTGTTGTGTAAAGTGGTAATTTATTGTTGCGAATTTCATTTATCTCAGACGTTAAAGTTATGTTAAGATATTTTTTTTTTTTTAATTTATGCTTACAACTCCTTACTTCACTTCTCTCTGGTTAATTAGTGGATGGACAATTACGCTTTTCATTTTGTTACTTCTTATTGTTTATAAATAAATAACTTATATTCTGAGCTATGTTTCTAGGTCGGATTTATTTATTTATCGCTACAGATAATGCAAAAATTAACACAAACCATTGAGATACTTTATGTAATATCTCTGTATCATGTATGGGTGCAGTTTATAAGCGCAGATGCAAAATCATAAATAATAATATGCAACTCACCTAATTGCTTAATACACTATGCCACTCTATGGGTGTAAGGATTGTACGGCAGAATGAAGCGAAGCCGATTACGATTAAAAATACATCTCTTCATCTAAAGGATATCATAGTGCATATCTTTACTTATTCCTTAAATATTTTCGCTTTTTGTTTTGATTCATTTCTAACGATTACCATAGTGGAATGTATTTAATACGAGTAGAATGAATACAAATAACTAAATGTTTAGAGTATAGTAATCGTAATTGTAATTGTATGTGAATTGCACTCTAAAAAATACGATTCGCCTCTATCTCTATCTACTGCACTACGTGGTGTTACGAGTACGTCTATTCCTAGGATTATTCTAATTAGTTTTCTTGTATGCCTCTCAGTTGTAAAAAACAATCATAAGATTTAAGCAAAACGATAAATCTACTTTGTATTGCACGTTGGACACTAGTGATACGGGGATAGTAGTGAACGGAAATGTGTTTGCTTTTACTACTAAGGGGTGTTGATCAATCTAAAATAAGCGCCGAATAAGCTCTTCTATTCCAGTATTTTTTCTTAGAATTTTTAAGAAGTTTTTCCCTTCCCCACTCTATTCGTTTGACTATCCGTTCTAAGCAGCAACAAATTCACAACTTAATGTAATAAAGTTGAGTGATGTAGGAGATGACCCAAAGTGTTGCCAACTAAAGAAGGAAGACAGAGTGATAGTTGGCAGAGCAGAACAATGAAAGCACTGTCGGGCAATGTCGTTAAAAAATAATGACCGCGTGGCAGCCTAAACTCGTCCTATTGTTAAGAGATTGAATAAGAAATTCAAGGAAATCGGTACCCCGGTATGTGATTTTATCCACTCCAGTCGGCCTCATGTTTGTAAAACGTTACGATGCGTTATAAGGGCGGGAGGGGGGGTTCGAACAACGCGTTATGTAACATTTTTTTTTTTATTTAAATAAAAAAAACTAGGGAATTAGTCTCCGAGGTTGGCAACTCTTTTCGTTTTTGTTTTACGGCTAGTCCCTCGACTGTTTTGCACATCAATTTTGGCGCAATTGTGCCAAAAAAAAAAAAAAATGCCAACCTGCCCTTCTGCAGCTCAAGAAGCACTAATTGGACTTACTCCACTGCACCTTTTTATTAAAAAGGTCGCTATACGTAGTGCAATCATAATTCTTCGCTCGGGAACAGACCTATGGGTCACATGTCAATCCTGCAACAGCTTCCTGAGCTGGATATGAATACCACGGTCTCAGACGCATTACCACACACCTTCCCTTTTGACAAGAGATTTAAGATATTGATCCCAAACCGCACTGGAAAACCAGTGATCTCTTGCTCAACGTCAAAGGCCTTAGGTGGTATACTGATGGCTCCAAAATTATTTCTGGCGTTGTCGCCGGCATGCCCTAAAAGACCTAGCCAAAAAAACAAATTCAAACTCTGGTGGGTGCCAGGGCACAAAGGTATTAAAAGCATTGAAATCGCTGATCATCTCGAAAGGAAAAGTTCCAGCGAAAGGTACATAAGTCCTGAATATTTCTGCGGCAGTGAGAAAAATCGCAACTCCTGCCCTTTTGACTTTGCCAATCGAAAAGATTTATACGACCCCTGAACAAACACTCTATTAATATTCTTAAACTTAATAGAGTCGGTATCAGAAGACTGGTCAGCTACCTTACGGTCGTCTGAAGCTGAGTTACGACTCTGTCTTGAGGACGAAGAAACTGCAGGGCACATACCATATGAGTGCGCTGCCTCCTAAGGGGATCATCTCAGCTCCTACGAGAGACATTTTCAACTTCATTAAAGAAATGGAGAAGCTCCTGGCTAGTGGGCACAATAGATCTATAAAGGTCGCAGTGCCTCTTGCTATTTGTTAGCACGTTACATGGGGGCGCGTTACATGGGGGCGCCTTACATGGGGGCGCGTTACATGGGGGGGGGGGTAAAAATTCTTAAAAAAATTGCGTTACATAATTCTTGAACGCCCCCCAAGCACGGGAACATACATATTTTATAAAACACACAAAAGCACAAACAAAGCCATATCAAACGCACAGAACATAGGAAAGTGATAGCTAAATAGCTGTCACCAGAAAACTGTCACAAAAATGTGACAATCACAATGACTATCACCTTACACGATACCGAAACCGAGAATGTGACTGTCACTTGTCACAAAACACCTTAGCCCAAGGGCTCCCAAGGTGTGCGCCCTGGTGCGCCGTAGAAAGTAAAGAAGGGCGCCGCGCCGTGAGTTAGGTAGAATAAGCTTCGCGCTGCTTGTAAACTGAATTTTTAAACTTTCACTTTGCCTCTCTTTTGACACATCAGTCCAGCGAGAACTAGGTAAATAAAAAAATGTCAAACCTGTGACAGGCGCAATGCGTCTTATTCAAATCTCAATTTCCGTGCTTAAGAAAGCGTTTGGTTGAACAAAAACAAGAACAACTTGATGAGTCCCAAAACGTCGTTAATCCTATAATACAGCCGAAGGCATGCTTTTTGAACAAACTTATTGCGACCTACTATCATACTTTAATGCTTCATGGAGGAGTTAATACGCCAAGAATGCGAGGAAAATTTTGGATGCAAAGTGGACGTCAGGTCATTAAGAGGGTCATTGCTGAATGCCGAGTTTGCAGAAGGTTGAGAGGAAAGGCTGCTTAGCAACCATTTGCTCCGTTACCGCTGTCACGAATAAAGGCGTCCCGTCCCTTTGAAACCGTTGGGGTGGATTTCGCTGGCCCACTATATACGGCCAAGGATGAAGACATAAGACGTAAGGTTTACGCTATGATTTTTACATGTGCCGCTGTACGTGCCTTACATTTGGAGTTGGCTCTGGACCTCACCACTCAAAGCTGCTTATTGGCACTGAGACGGTTTATGGCGAGGAGAGGTATTCCTAACGTAATTTATTCAGACAACGCTAAGACGTTTAAAAAGGAGGCCACGGAAGTGAAATCAGTTGGTGCAATCTTTAAGAGCGAAATCTTTCATGGATTTCTCAGCAATCGCGCAATAGTCTGGCGTTTCAGTGTGGAACGAGCGCCCTGTTGGGGCGGATTTTAGGAGCGAATGGTGAAGAGCGTCAAAGATATTCTTAAGGTTACCATCTGGAAAGCGAATGTTGACATCGATGAACTCTATACGCTTCTGACAGAAGCTGAACGTGTTATCAACATGCGACCTCTTACGTACATCTGCGATGAACCTCTCGATTTATCTCCGATAACGCCCGACAGTTTTCTTACTAGTAATTCTACACAGATCATGGATGAAAACGAGAGCAAAGATCCAAACAATTCTAAAAAACTTCGAAACAAATCGATTGCGAGACTTAAATACACATCTATTCCTTGGAGAAGATGGAAGGCAGGGTATCTGAGTCTTCTACGTTCAGCACATATATCAAGGGGCATGTTGGTTAAGGCCCAGGTTCACCCCGAACTGTGGCGTTCGTTCAAATAACTAAGGTAGGGCGCCGTGACGAAATATTAAACTTGTAAGTGCGCCGCGGGCTGAAAATGATTGGGAACCACTGCCTTAGCCGATTTCACCCCTGATCTGAAGTGTATTGAAATGAGACCAAAGAGTTACACATCTGAAAGAATCCATCAGGCACTGGTCAAAATGATCGCGTTAAATCAAATGCCTCTTTCATTCTATTCTAGCAAAGGTTTTCTTGAATTTGTGGCTGGGGTGGAACTACACGTGGATGGCAAAGGACTAACAAAGGCCTCGTAGGGGTAGCATCTATCCGACGGATGCTGGCCTGTTAAAAAGCGAGAAGAGCCACCGCAGTCGAACATCTTGCGGCACTGTTAGTAAGTCCTATCCCTACCTCCTCGTGGTGCCATCTGGAGATTTCCTATGGAAATTGCAGACGGGGAAGGGCGAATGGCGAGCCTACTGCGCCAAAAAAAAACAGGATTAGTCGGTTGGGCTACGGCCTAGTAAGCCGTAACCGTAAAAAAACACAAACTCCGAAACAACCACAAGCCTCGGATATAACGGACCGGATTTATGTTGACGACCCTTGCAAAAAACGAAAAAAGGACAATGATCTTCGGCTTTGTACGTGGAATGTTAGGTCCCTAAACAGGCCACGTGCAGCCGAACAACTTGCGGACCCCCTAGACCGCTATAAAGCGGACATCACCGCCATCCAGGAAATGCGATGGAATGGACTGGGCATAAAGCGGATGAAAAACTGCGATATTTACTACGGCGACTGCTATAGGGAGAGAGGGCAACGATTGTTTGGATGCGGATTTGTTGTTCGAGGTGGACTAAGGCAAAAGGTCCTAAGCTTTCGGCATGTGAGCGAACGCCTCATCACAATCCGTATCAAGGCAACATTTTTTAACATCAGCCTGATCTGCGTCCACGCCCCCACGGAAGACAAGGATGACTCAGCCAAAGATGAGTTCTACGATCTCCTGGACAGAACGTATGCCCAATGTCCCAGCTATGACATAAAAATTGTACTAGGAGACTTCAATGCTAAGCTGGGTAAGGAAAGCATATTTGAACGAGTCATCGGCAAACATAGCCTACACGACACCACCTCCGATAACGGACACAGGCTGATTGATCTTGCTACGGGGCGAAATCTCCTTCTAGCCAGCACGCGCTTCCCGCACCTCGATATACACAAAGGCACCTGGCGGTCTTTTGATCAATCGACTACCAACCAGATTGATCACATCGCGATCGACGTCAGACACTCCTCCACTATTCTTGATGTTCGAACTTTCCGAGGGGCTAACATCGACTCGGACCACTATCTTGTTGTAGCCAAGATGCGCTTAAGGATATCACGAACGCAACGGAGTAGAGTAAGAATACAAAGTTATGACGTCGGAAAGCTACTATCGCCAGAAACCGCTCGTGCTTTTACCGATCGAGTCTCCCTTAAGCTCTCCAATACACCTCAATCCTCCACGCTATCAATAGAACAGCAGTGGAGCCTTTGCAAACAAGCCCTGAAAAGCTCTGCATCCGAAGTTTTGGGTTTCAAGGCTCCACCACGAAGAAACACCTGGTTCGATGAGGAGTGCAGGAGGATTCATACAGCGAAGCAGGATGCATATAAGGCCTCGCTGCTTAAAAGAACAAGAGCAGCTCGTGAGCTCTACGAGTTAAAAAGAAGGGACGAGCATAAGCTCCTTAGAAGAAAGAAGAAAGAGCACGAGAAGCGCGTGATTGACGTTCGAAAGTTTTATCAACAGATAAAGCGAACATGCCAAGGTTATAAAGCCAGAACGGAAGCCTGCAGGGATGAGAACGGACACCTAGTAGTAGAACCGCAGTCGATGCTGAGAATATGGAAAAACCACTTCTGCAGACTGTATAACGGCGATGTTAGTCAATATACCGCTGTCAGGCAGAATGATCCATTTCTAATCGACGGAGACCGCAGAGAACTCTGTCCCCCTGACCTCGACGAAGTTAAGATTGCCATATCGAAGCTCAAGTCGAATAAAGCTGCTGGCGCAGACGGACTGTCTGCTGAGCTCTTCAAAGCAGCTGGGGATGACCTGGTTGGGAGCATGCACCAGCTCATCCGTAAGATATGGTTAGAGGAAAGCATGCCCGAGGAATGGAGTCTCAGCATCGTATGCCCGATCCACAAGAAAGGAGACGCCTCTGATTGCGCATACTATAGAGGAATAAGTCTCCTTAACATCGCCTACAAAATCTTCTCTGCCGTTTTGTGTGAACGCCTGAAGTCTTTTGTAAATAAGCTGATAGGTCCTTATCAGTGCGGATTCAGGCCAGGGAAGTCCACCATCGACCAAATCTTCACACTACGGCAGATACTGGAGAAAACCAATGAATTTCAAGTCGACACTCACCACCTATTTGTCGACTTCAAAGTCGCATACGACAGCGTAATTAGAGACGAGCTATACAACGCTATGTCTACCTTTGACATACCTGCTAAACTTGTCAGACTATGCAGGATTACTTTGGAGAACGCTCGCTGCTCCATCCGAATCGATGCCCACCTTACCGATAGTCTTGATGTCAAAAAAGGATTTAGGCAGGACGATGCGCTGTCGTGTGATTTCTTCAACATCATATTGGAAATGATTGTGCAAAAATCACTGGCCAATAGAAGAGGCACAATCTATTTCAAATCCTCGCAACTCCTTGCATACGCCGACGATATTGACATAATAGGTAGATCACAGCGAGATGTCAATGAGGCGTTTGCGGGTATAGAGCTGGAGGCGGCGAAAATTGGTTTGCCGGTAAACGAGGGCAAAACTAAATATATGCTGTCATCAAAAAAGGACTCTCACCAGCGACGTCTTGGCCAGAACGTTTGTATTGACAGATATAAGTTCGAGGTAGTTAGGAACTTCGTCTACCTTGGCTCCGCAGTGACCTGGAACAACGACATCAGTACCGAAATCAAACGCAGAATCACTCTTGCCAATCGCTGTTTCTTTGGGCTCAGGAGGCAACTGAGTAATAGAGCCCTCTCCCAAACGACAAAGGTGACTCTATATAAGACCCTTATCATCCCGGTCCTGTTGTACAGCGCAGAAGCATGGACACTATCAAAAGCGGATGAGGAGGCCCTTGGTCGGTTCGAGAGAAAGATTTTGCGCGTGATTTTTGGGCCTATAAACGCAGGCGGGGGATGGAGGAGAAGATTCAACCACGAACTTTACGGGCTGTACAGCGACATGAGCCTAGTCAGGCGTCTATGGATTCAACGCCTAAGATGGCTGGGCCATGTAGAGCGAATGGACACCACAGCTCCAGCCCGGAGAGTCTTTGAATCCAACCCCGAGGGACGAAGAAGCAGAGGACGGCCGCCCTTAAGATGGCGCACACAGGTGGAAGGGGACCTCAGCCAACTGGGTGTGCGGCAATGGAAAAGGCTAGCGAAACCTGAGGCCCAGGTTCACCCCGAACTGTAGCGCCCACTAAGAAGAAGAAGAAGTGCGCCGCGGGCTGAAAAAGATTGGGAACCACTGTCTTAGCCGATTTCACCCCTGATCTGCAGTGTATTAAAATGAGACCAAAGAGTTGCACATCTGAAAGAATCCATCAGGCACTGGTCAAAATGATCGCATTAAACCAAATGCCTCTTTCATTCTATTCTAGCAAAGGTTTTCTTGAATTTATGGCTGTGGTGGAATTACACGTATTTTACTAAATACACGTGTAGAACTAAATACATGTGTTTCTACACGGACAATTCAATTACACGTATACACGATTACACGTGCAATAGAGAGCTCTAGCCTCAACGCTCAAATGGGAAATACTACACCACCCGTAGATATTGCGTCAGAAAGATGGGGAAAAGGTTTAGCTAGCGATGGGAAGTACTTTGAATGATTCATTGTAACCAGTTCTTCGTAGTAAAGTTGCATTTTCATAAAAAAACAGCGAAAACTTAGTTGCGCGCCTAATACCTCTTTAGAAAACAATGTTGTTTTTCAATCTCCTGCAAAGTTTATGTAACCCGACGTCCAGCGCGAGTTTGGGGCATCTCCTACATCGTGTTGATCATAAAAAAAAATAACAAAAACCCAAGAAAAAAGCGAATAACAACAGAGGAAAAACGAAAAGGAACCACAACAACAACCGATTATTAAAATAAAAACAAAAACACAAAATTGTAAACTAAAAATAAGATCACATAACAGTTTTACTTTAATTCCAATGCTCCGCTCCCATCATCATCCTTTCCATCAATACTTTACATAAAACAATCAAAGAAAAATAAAATAAAAACCTCTCTCATCACTATACAACACAAAATACTTGATCGTGTAAACGTAGATCTTTAAATAAAAAACATATTTATATACTATATAAAATAAAAAGCATTTTCTCCAACGTGTAATTGTATACTAATCACAAATTACTTGTTTTACTTTTGTGTTGTTGTGAGCAAATTAGGGAAAAGGAAGTAAAGAAGCGACAACTCATAGAACGAATGTTGTTGTTCGGACCTAAAGCGATGGTAGGGGGTGTGTTGTTCGATTTAAACCTAAGTGTATTCTATAAATATCGTAGAACGTTCGGTATACACAAACAATGATAATGATTAATCTGTCTTTCAGTGATAGGACGCATATAGTATATGAGTAGTAGCAGTAGTGCATATGGTCTCCTGTCTTTCGCTTTCTTTCTTTCTACATTTTAAATACTAAATTACAATTAAGCTAAGGATTTAAACAGAAAATAAAGAAAAGAGAAGAAGACTATGTGTAAGTGCGTGAAAATGAATGTTTGTTTGTTTGCTTTGCTATTCTCGATACTCCATTGCTTTCGTCATCTCGTTCTTGGTTATTAGAATGCAGTCGAACGTCTATTGTAGTTTCGTGACAATGCAACAACATTGGCATTTGGTTTCGATGAAGAAATGTTCGCGTTAGTGCGGCCGGTATTCCTGGTGGTTCGATTACATGATGATCTGGTAATGGTGGCATTTGGAGAAATCAGAGTTGATGGCTCCTCAGATTCTCCCCAGCAATGAAGACGCTGCACTTGATGCGAACATTTCGGATACAATCATTTGCGCGACGTGCCGAGTGTGTTTATAGAATCGCCGCGACTTCTCGACCGTGACATGCTCGTCTCTAGAGCTATTTGAAAAAAGAACAAAGTCAATATTGACATATCAAGCATATGCAGTTCTAATTCGTACCTTTAGCATTCTTCTCGGCCTTGTACTGTCGCATCGCCTTGCCCCGCTTGTCCAGTATCAGTTTGTCGAATCGAACAAAGATTCCGTGTTTTGCTTTACATTGAAAGTATTGAATGCCTTGCACGGTGCCGTCATTCTTGCCTGTGGGAGTGTCGAGTTCGACACCGATCCATGTGCCGCCTTGGAAATGCGTTTGTCCAACGAAACTTATAACACCACTGGTGTTGTATGGCCGGATAAGAACTGATTCGCCGATAGTCACCCATTCTGGTAGTGGCACATCGACATGCTGTTTGTTATCGTCTAAAAATCCCAAAACCATTAGCCTCCTGTCTTCATCCAATGTTATCAACTGGCTTACCTTCTAGTCGCTCGGATGAATCGATAGTAGGACCACTGCTGGTCATATTGTTAAATTGCGCGTTCAATTTATCATTGGATGAAGTCAACTCGATCGACTTCATCATCGGTAAAGATGCCCGATTGCTATTGTTCGAACGGACTTGATTGACAACTGTCTTTTTCCGGCGTACAACCTTACCCGCTGGCAATTGTGCCTTCACTACATTGTTATCTTCAAGATGTGCATTGGTCTTACTATTATCCATTCGTACATCGTCCTCGTTTTGGGTATTTGTTGTGGATTCATTGGCATTTTGGTTATCCTCGATTAAAGTGGCAGCTCTCGTCGGTTGCTGTGTGGTGGTGAAATGATTCTTATTCTCATCACTTACCGTCACGGCAGACTGTTCGACGACATTGATTGTCGTTTCTTCATTTTGTGCTTCATTCTTATTATCGTCGCTGTATTGTGAATCTTCCGATTGAGTTTCACCTTCATCTAGGTCTTTTAGTGGATGATCCTTTGTTGGGGTCAAATACTTGACTGGCGAAGTCGGTTGGTCCATCGGACCGGGGGATTCTGTTATTGCACTCTTGTTCAAATTTGGCATGTCCTTTAGGAATGGATTGAATCGTGGTTGACGACTGGTGACCGATGGTGTTGAAATATTTTCGACATTATTGCTGACCGAGCTGTAGGCCTTGTTGTTAGGCGGTGAACTCGAGTTTACTCTATCAAAATCTAAAAAAAAAAAAAAAAGAAGACATTTGTGGTCATTGATTAACAAGGGCAAGGGAGTCGTGTTCTTACCGGGCGTTTCGTCGATGCTCATAGACCGCATCGAGACTGTGTCGTCGTTCGTCAGATTACTACACGAAACGGCCTAAAGACAAACAGAACGATTTCCAGACTCCATTAGAAAACAAAGACAAAAAGCATACTCTACCTGTGATCCATAGCCACTGGACGTGGAGGAACTCATACTAGGTGTTCCTATACCAGTTAAATGCTTCAGATTCGAATTTGCACTCGACGTATAGCTGATGCTCGTATGCGAATTATTGATGTCCATAAACGAATCCATCGTTTTCGACGATGTTAATCTTGATTTTGTCTTAAAGTTCTTTGCATACTTGCTACTCTCATAATCAGCATACTCTGAATCGCTGTAACTATCCTCTGGCTCCTCGGCTAACGAACGTTGTCCCAATGGTTCTTCGTGCAATGTCGTCATTCGTAGTCCAACCAATTTGCTCGTAGCTGGCGATGCTATAATTGAAGTTAAATTACATATTAATCTCATGAGATGAGTATTCGTGAAGGAAAAGTTAAATATTTAGCTGGGAATGAAGGTAGTAACATACGCTTTGTGGGTTGTGATCTCAGAGAATTCAAGTTCAAGCTGAGATTAAGGAAAGTGGGCCGAGCTGCATTCCAAGTGTGAGTTTAAATGAAATCACAAAACATTAGTTTCATGTGGATTTTATGGTTCCTTACTTTATATATAAATATTTGTCATGTTTGTCTGTATTTTTAGGCAGATCACTAGAGATCTACGGCATCTACAAACTAGCTAGAACGTTTTTACAACATCTCTCTAGAATTTCTTTTGTTTTTTGTGGTACAAAAAGCCCTTCGAGAGCTCTTCGATTATGACTGCTAGTCAGCCAATCGTGATTATAGAACTTTAATAAAGTGCAGCATTCAGTTTTGTATCGGATGAAATGCAATGAGAATGGTATGGTTGGTGATCATGATGAGACTAGTGTTGATCTCCTAAACTCGAATGTGATGATGAACTCTGACGCGCGATGGTGTTGTTTGTGATTAACAAAATGCGTAAAGATGAAAAGCAATCACACAAATGAAGCATAATACATACGAGTAGTGAAAAGAGTAAATAACAATAAAGTCAAAATACAAAACACTCATGTGCGCCACCAGAAACACATCGATAAGCCGAAAGGAGTGAAACACACGAATAATTGCAAAAGCATGATTCAAACTTAAGACAGCTGCATTGCTTACCACAACACACAACATAAAAACTCATTCAATTGAAAAGCGAAAACAACATGAACATGTGAGGTCACGGAAGTTGTCCATAATGCCAACTGAAAAAAACTTCAATAAAAATCAAGCGCCATCAGCAGAAACAAGTGGAAATTGATTCGTAAATGATTAAAGTAATTTGACGCATTAGTAGCGTCAAAGAAACGTCTCAAAGTCCTTCCTCTTCGGGAACTTGATAAACTAAAAACAACAGGAAAGTCGATAAACACGTACTCGCAATAAATGTTGTCCCAAAAACCATGCAAAAATTTGAATTTCGCGCCTATAGTGTGGGAAAGTGTTGCCAACGGAGGAAAGATAAAGACAATTTGACAGCTGTCAATTCAGAATGATCGCTAAACGAGGGAATGATGGATTTTAAAGGCAAGCAGAATGGAGGAGATAACGATGGGTATTGATCATAAATGCTTGCGGCCGAATCCGGCAGGGAATTCCAGATTCGTGTGGTTCGGTTAGAGAAGGATTCTCTATATTTCACGGTACGTCCGAACCGGGCTTCAGAGTATATTTGTGAGCATTCCTAGAACGACGTGCGTTGCGGGAGAAATGTTGAAAGGAATACAACTGGCTATTTCGTCCCGAGCATTTGTGATGGATATAACAATAAAGCAGGGAAAGGCAGGAAAAACTCTGCGACGTTCCAGCGAATCTAATGTTTTGGTAATGCTGGAGTCATCTATCCTTTTTGTCTTTGTAGCGTTACAGCCAATAAAGGACCAGAGCCGTGGCGCAGTGGTTAGTGTGTTGAACTCTCACGCACGATAAGCAAGTCCGGATTCCGATGACACCAACGCCATAGAATGTTTATTTCGGGGCGTATCTCCCCGGCGCGGTACTAGCAAAACCCACCGTAGTACACTTGCGCCATGAAAAAGCGAGCCGTGCGGAATCGGCATTGAATTGTAGGCACACACAACATGGGTGATTGAGAGAAGCTTGGCTCTGGTCTTTCATGGGCTGAAACGCCACTAAAGAATAGAGACTATCAATCAGTCTTATCACGCGATTTTGTATTCTGTCTAGTAGGTGCAATGAGGTCTTGGATGCACCGGACCAACCAGACATGAGCGTTAGACTCTTATTTACTGGGATGCGGATTTGTCGTGACAAAGCGGTTAAGGTCGAAGGTCATCGACTTTAAACCCATAAGTGATCGTCTGGTTGTGATCCGCAACGGAGGCAGATTTTATAACATCAGCCTTATATGTGCACACGCCCCTATCGAAGAGGCTGAATACCCTATCAAGGAGGACTTCTACGACCTCCTGGACAACGCCTACGGAGCTTGTCCGGAGTACGATGTTAAGATCGTACTCGGGGACTTCGGAAGACCGCAGAGAATTCCATCTCCCTGACCTCGACGAAGTTGAGATTGCCATGTCGAATCTCAAGTCGAATAAAGCTGCTGGCGCAGATGGACTGTCTGCCGAGCTCTTCAAAGCGGCTGGGGGTGAGCTGGTTAGGAGCATGCACCGGCTCATCTGTAAGATATGGTCAGAGGAAAGCATGCCCGAGGAATGGAGTATCAACATTGTTTGCCCGATCCACAAAAAAGGAGACCCCTTGGACTGCGCCAACTATAGAGGAATAAGTCTCCTTAATGTCGCATACAAGATCTTCGCTGCCGTTTCGTGTGAACGCCTGAAGCCATTCGTAAACAAGCTGATAGGTCCTTATCAGTGTGGCTTTAGGCCAGGGAAGTCCACTATCGATCAAATCTTCACACTACGGCAGATCCTGGAGAAAACCAATGAATTTCAAGTCGATACGCACCATCTATTCGTCGACTTCAAGGCCACATACGACAGCGTAATTAGAGGCGAGCTATATAACGAAATGTTTATTTTTGACATTCCTGCTAAGCCCGTCAGACTATGCAGGATGACCCTGGAAAATGCTCGCTGCTCCATCCGAATCGGTGCAGAACTGACCGATAGCTTCGAAGTCAAAAAAGGATTTAGACAGGGCTACGCGCTGTCGTGTGATTTCTTCAACATCTTATTAGAAATGACTGTGCAAAAATCACTGGCCAACACTGGCTATTTCAAATCCTCGCAACTCCTTGCATACGCCGACGATATTGACATAATAGGTAGATCGCAGCAAGATGTCAATGAGGCGTTTGCGAGTATTGAGATGGAGGCCACTCTATAGTTTTTACCCCATTGGATGATGCTGTCGATATCGGAATTTAATGAGCTTAACATACGCTGCCGCTCATTATCTACAACCGAAGTGCAGGGTCGTAAACTGGTGAACGAATATGAGAAGCTGAGGGTACTGTCGTCAGCGAAGGAGGGAATTGGATTAGAAGTAACAGACAAGAGATCATTTATAAAAATAAGAAAGAGTGTCGCATTTACAAAGTGAGTATCAGACTCGAATCCGTCTAAAACAACTAATCTAATCCATTGAAAGAGAGACTCATCGATCCCAAAAGCACGCATTTTCGACAAAAGGGCTTCATGCCAAACCCTGTCAAATGCTTTCGAAATATCCAGTGCAACAATTTTGCTTTCACCTGCTTGGTGAAGCGAGTGATTCCACTTTTCAGCGAGATATGCCATCATATCACCAGTGGATCTGTTGCTGCGGAAACCGTATTGGCGGTCATTGAGGAGTTTCCGTGATTCAAGATATTTCATAAGCTGACGGTTAATCAGCGTTTCCATGACCTTGGAAAGAAGGGACGTTAGTGCAATGGGTCGGTAGTTGGAGGGAGAAGATGATTCGCCTTTTTTGGGTATAGGCTGGACAAATGCTGTCTTCCACCTACTCGGAAAGAGCCTAGAGGTGCAGGAAAGGTGAAAAAGCTTACGCAGTGGTTTTGCCAGCGTAGAAGAACACCTCTTCAGAACTATTGGGGCAATACCATCTGGACGGATTTGTGTATGTCGAGGTCTTTAAGAACCCTTGCGACTGTACGAGTGCGGAAGTGGATTAGTCCCATGGTGGAATTGACGCACTCTAGTACAGGCGGAGACAAAGTACAAGCTGGCAGCTGAGAACTGGTTGCGAAATGGGCAGCAAGTAGGTTAGCTTTGTCTAAGGGGGTGCCAGCTGGAATGTCATTGTGGATGAGCGTGGGTATAGACGACTTAGTTGAGTTTTTTACGTTTTTACAAACGACCAGACACCTTTGCTACCTTTGGGACATTGAACCCGTCGAATGAGGGTGTTGCAGTCATTTCTGGCTCGTATGTACTTTTTTTGGTTTTCCTCAGAACTGTTTGCCTTGTAGGCCCGAAAACTTAGCTCCCTGAGCCTAATAGCCTCTTTGCAGCTCGAGTCAAACCACGTATTATCCTTAGGCCTGGTGCTTTTAATGCCAATTCGGATAATGTTTACGATAATATCAGTTGCGGCGTCCACGTCGTTGTCGAGGAAGCACAACGACCAGTTAAAGATCCGTAAGAAGTTGTTAAGGCCGCACCAGTTGGCTTTCTCGTATAGCCATAGTGTTCTCTTAGGAGCTTTTTCTTTAACTGGATGGTGGGAGTTCGAGAATTTCGCTGATATCATGCAGTGGTCAGACAAGCCTAGGGGTTCCAATACATCGATTTGTCAGGCTGAGAGGTAAGAAACAAGTCCAGTGTGTTGGCGGTATGACCAGCAACATCGGGGATACGTGATGGCTCATTCACAAGTTGAGTTAAGTGATTTAACTCAGCAAAAATTTCAACATACCTTCCTTCGGGTGTTGTCTGTCCAGAATATCGAAGCCACTGAGAATTGTGTACATTGAAATCGCCCGCTAAAATGATTTCAGTACGAGGGAACAGGGAAACAATTCTTTGGATGGAATCAGACAGTGCGTCGGATGCATCAAATGTTGCATTCCTGTCTAGATTGGGGCTTCTATAAAGAAAACAGTAGTGAATGGAGTGCTTACGGAATACGAATTTAAGCCATATGAAATTAAATTCCGGTGGATGTTTGGCTATACTGTGGAAGTAACTGGTAAGCAATATCACTACGGACATAGATGGCGAGACCACGGCGAGAAACGAATAATGGCACTAAGCTATATCCAGGAAGACTGAAATCCGAAGGATCAGACTTTTTAGCATGTTGGTTGAGGCCCAGGTTCACCCCGAACTGTAAGTAAGTAAGTAAGTAAGGTGATAGTCAAGTCCTTCAAAGAACAAAAAGTTCATGACCTTACAGTTGATCAGAAAGAAGGTGTTGAAGCTGAGGTTACACTTCTTTTTTAACTGAACTGATAACTGAACTGACAACTGATCGTCTAAAAGGGGCTTAAAAAAAATCGATGATATCTCACACACACTTGGTAATTGTAGATCAATATACGAATTTCTAATTTCTGACTAAAAAAATCCGTATTTTCTGCGCGATTTTTGGGACACTCTTAATTGCAGGTTGATGGTATAAACATAATATTAAAATGCCAATGTCGCTATCAAACCAAGAGGAAATCAAACGAAAAACAACACAAACAACTGAAAGAAATTGAAGAAAAGAAAAAACAATCAAACACTCGGTGTTTTCCAAGACGATAACGAAAAACAACAACCGAAAAAGGAGAACAACAAAAATGAAAAAAACCATAAAACAAATTTACAAAATCTCTAATCAACACGAACTAACACAACCATCGAACACAGTCGGATCATATAGCACAGTAATGCACAATAATTTCTTTTTTCCGGGTTTCATTGAATGTTTTTTGTAATGGTTTTGGGTTTGTTGTTGTTTAGCTGTTGTACATGTTGTTTTTCGCAAGGGAATTGCTGTTGTTGTTTGAATGTTTGCAAGAGTACTTTGGTTTACGGCAGGATAGTGTGTACAGTGTTTATAAAGAGTTTGTTTTAGTTCTCGAGTGTTCTTAATTAGATATTTTACCTGACAGTATAGAGCCTGGACAGATAGAAAAAATAACGCGCGTAATAACGTTGGCAGATATGCGACGTAATTTTTTTGTTTTTTAATCAATTTTTTTGATTTTCGTTTCGAAACAAATATAAATAATAACAAAAGGACGAGAAAAGGATATTCACATATAAGAAAAATAGAAAATTCGTGAGAATATGTTTTTGTTTTTTAAATTACAACTAATTAATTGGTTTTTAACGCTTTTTTCTACGGAAGGGGGTATAAATCAGCCTATCAGTCGCGTCTGGTCTAATAGGAGATTAAAAAACTAAACAGAAGCAACTGATGGGCTTGGATGAACTTTGATCGTGTACGACAGTTTTTTGTTATTTAATTCTCATTTCCTAGCCTAAGATTGAATGCTAACAAAACAGAAGCTTATTAAATGTAATGATGAATTGAATTGAAGAATAAAAATGTGGAAGAGAGCGCTGGGAGAGCCATTAACGTTTTTTTTTTGATTAAATATTTTGTTTTTCAAAGCTAAGCAGCATATACCAGTTGTTTAAGTTTTGCAAGAGGAAAATAAACAATAATGGAACGAAAAAATAAATAAATTGGTTATGCACTTCTGTGTTGCTAAGCGTAAAATATATGAAGAATAAAAAACACTAAGGAATAACAAGGGCCCGCCAAATAACCATTTTTTTTTTTTTGAAAATGCTATAACAAAAAAACTACTGAATATTATCTGAAATTTCTTTTTTTATTTGAAAGTACAATCCTTCCGGTTAATAATTGAAAATAATTTCATTCAAATGGCTGCCTCGGCTGGCCACGCAGTAGCCTACACGATAGGTCTAATTTTTAAGCACATTATCGATTGTGTGCAGCTGTATTTCACCAATGGCTTCACGAATATTGTCCTTTAAAGCGTCAATTGTCTCTGGCTTGTCGGCGTAACACTTATCTTTGACGGCACCCCACAAATAATAGTCCAACGGTGTCAAATCGCAGCTCGGAGGGGGCCAAACGGCATCAGCTCCGCGGCTGATAATACTTACTTACTAAGGTGGCGCTACAGTCCGTGGTGAACCTGGGCCTCAACCAACAAGCGTCTCCAGCCGGCACGGTCTTTGGCCAGCTGTTTCCAGTGCCGCACGCCCAGTTGGTTGAGGTCCCCTTCCACCTGCGTGCGCCACCGCTGAGGCGGCCGTCCTCTGCCGCGCCTTCCTTCCGGAGTGGATTCGAAGACTTTTCGGGTCGGAGCTGTATCTTCCATGCGCTCTACATGGCCTAGCCACCTTAGACGCTGTATCCGTAGACGTCGTACCAGGCCGATGTCGCTGTACAACCCGTACAGTTCTTCGTTATATCTTCTCCTCCATACACCGTTTGAACAAACGGGATCGTAGATAGTGCGCAGAATTTTCCTCTCGAAACGACCAAGGGCATCTTCATCCGCTTTTGTTAAGGTCCAAGCCTCTGCGCCGTAAAGGAGGACTGGGATGATCAAGGTCTTATATAGTGTCACCTTGGTTTTCCGAGAGAGGGCTCTACTTCTCAATTGCCTCTTGAGCCCAAAGAAACAGCGGTTGGCAAGAGTGATTCTGCGTTTTATCTCAGCGCTGGTGTTGTTGTCGCTGGTCATCAGTGAGCCAAAGTAGACGAATTCCTTGACCACTTCAAAGTTATATCCGCCCATGGTGACGTTCTGGCCAATACGTCGGTGTTGTCCGTCTCTTTTCGATGAAAGCAGATATTTGGTTATACCCTCATTAACCTTGAGACCCATCTTAGCCGCTTCTACCTCAATGCTCACGAAAGCCTCATTGACGTTTTGCTGTTTGCGTCCAATTACGTCAATATCGTCGGCGTACGCAAGCAATTGCGTAGACTTGAAATAAATCGTACCTCTTGTGTTGGCCAGTGACTCTTGCACGATCTTTTCAAGCACGATGTTGAAAAAGTTGCACGACAGCGCGTCGCCCTGCCTAAATCCTTTTTTAACATCAAAGATCTCGGTTTGCTCATTACCGACCTTAATGGAGCAGCGAGAATTCTCCATTGTCATCCTGCACAGTCGGACGAGTTTGACAGGGATGTTAAAACTAGACATGGCTTTGTACAGCTCGTCTCTATATACCCTATCATACGCGGCCTTGAAATCGATGAAGAGGTGGTGAGTGTCAATTTGGTATTCCTGGGTCTTCTCCAAGATCTGCCGTAGCGTAAATATTTGGTCTATTGTGGATTTACCTGGCCTGAAACCACACTGATAAGAGCCGATCAGGTTATCCACAAACGGTTTCAGGCGTTCACACAATACAGCAGAGAAGATCTTATATGCGATGTTAAGAAGACTTACTCCCCTATAGTTGGCGCAGTTATAGGGATCTCCTTTCTTATGGACCGGGCAAACGATGCTGAGATTCCATTCGTCGGGCATGCTTTCCTCCGACCATACCTTGCAGATGAGATGGTGCATGCACCTTACCAGCTCATCTCCAGCCGCCTTGAAAAGCTTAGCAGGCAGGCCGTCTGCGCCAGCGGCTTTATTAGACTTATGATAATGCGATCTTCAAAAACAGGGCGCAAAACATCGAGTGTAGCTTCGGCTGTGTTGCACGTAGCGCCGTCCTGTTGAAACCAAATGTTGCCAATATGCTCCTCTTCAATTTGTGTGAACAAAAATTCGTTCAACATGACCCGATAACGATCGCCATTGACTGTAACGGCCACTCCTTGCTCATTTTCGAAGAAAAATGGCCAAATTATACCTCTGGATCAAAATCCACACCAAACAGTGGCTCGTTTTGGGTGCACCGGCTTTTCAATGTATGCGTGCGGGTTTTCTGTGCCCCAAATGCGACAATTTTGCTTGTTACATACCCGCCAAGATCAAAATGAGCTTCATCTGAAAAGACGATTTTTTTTGGCAAAATCGGCATCTTCTGTAAGTCGATCGCAGGCCCACTTAGCGAAACGAAAATGCATTGGATGATCAGATGGCTTCAACTCCTGAACCAGTTGGACTTTTTGTATGGCGTCATACCAAGGTCTTTATGCAAAATTCGTCTCAATGATGTCTCCGAAATGTTCAATTGTTGAGAACGACGGTGAATTGATGTTGATGGCGCTTCACGCCCACTTTCTGCCGCAGCAGCAATATTCTCGGGTGTACGCACTGTTTTTGGGCTTTTCACGCTTTGGTTCGTCGATGAGGATGCCAGTTTCTTTCACGTTTTTCACAAGATAACGAACATACGGATCTGACGGTGCTTCTCTTCTTCCAAAATCCGTACGCAATTTTCGCACACATTCTGCAACATTACCATGATTTTCGAAGTAATGTCGCAATATTTCCCAGCGTTGTTCAATCGTATACACAACCATATTCGTTCAGCGGAGGGATAAAACTAATTATCTGTCAGATCAGACATGAGCTAAGTGTTACCATTCACGAAATAAGCACTATTTGAAAAAAAAAAAGTTAGATGGCGGACCCTTTATATGAAATATAGGTTTCTAGTTGTTTAAAATCTAATATAATCGTGTTGCATTGAATATTGCCTCGTAAGTATGCATATGCAATTCGTACAACTACACTCGGGATTAGTAGTATGAAGTGTTTTTTTTAGAGGTTTGGTTTCTACGCTGGCAACACTGTTTGTACAGATTGTCAATTTGACAGTTGACAGTTGATTTGTGGTTAATGTGTACGTGTTGCTATTTTACTGCTGGAACACAATCATTTCGGTGTCTCGATCGTAGGGTGTGTCGCGCGAGTTAGCTAACTTTTAACTCGGTCGTACGCCGCATAAAACCAAAGCTTGTCCAGAGACAACTAACAGCCTCGGATACGGACGGATTACATGTTGACGACCCCCGCAAACGTCTAAAAGGAAACGAATCCCGGATCTGCACCTGGAACTTTAGGTCCCTCAACAGACCAGGTGAGTCTAAAATGCTATAAGGCAGACATTATCGCGCTCCAGGAAGTGCGATGGGATGGGCCAGGCAAAAAGCGGATGAAAAACTGTGATATCTACTACGGAAACTGCTACAGAGAAAATAAACAACTCTTATTCGGATGCGGATTTGTTATTCGAGGCAGACTCAGGAAAAAAGTCTTAAGCTTCCAGCATGTAAACGAACGCCTCATAACTATCCGCATCAAGGCCAATCTCGGCAATATAAGTTTAATATGTGTCCACGCCCCCACAGAGGAGAAAGATGACCGACATAAAGATGACTTCTATGATCTCCTAGGCAGAACATAAGCCAAAATCGTTCTAGGAGATTTCAATGCAAAGCCGGGTAAGGAAGCTATCTTCGAACGAGTCATCGGAAAGCGCAGCCTACACAACACCACGTCAGAAGACGAACTACGGCTAGTGGACTTAATGGCCGGACATAATCTCGTAGTAGTAAGTACACGATTCCCACACCTCAACATCCATAAGGGGCCCGGCGGTCTTTCGATCAATCGACAATCAATCTAATTGATCACATTGCGATCGACGGCAGACACTCCTCCAGCATCCTAGATGTCCGAACCTTTCGAGGAGCCAACATCGACTCGGATCATTACCTTGTTGCAGCCAAGGTAGGGATGCGAATTTCTCGGAATCAACGGAGTCGAGTAAGAAAACCAAAATTTAACGTCGGAAAGCTGCAATCGCAGGAGACCGCCAGGACCTTCGCCGATCAAGTTTCCCTCAAGCTCTCTCAAGTCCCGATGCAATCTGCAGAAACCATAGAACAGCAATGGAGTCGTTGTCAGAACGCCATCAGAGAGGCCGCCTCAAATGTACTCGGTTTCAAGCCACCACCTTCGAGAAACCCCTGGTTTGATGACGAATGCAGACAGGCCCACGTAGAGAAACAGAATGCATACATGGCTACATTGCATCGACGGGTGAGAGCTGCCCGCGAGCTCTATGAACAGAAAAGGAGGGAGAAGCATGCGCTTCTGAGAAGAAAAAAGAAGGAGCGCAAGATCGAGGAGATGCTATTGCAGGAACGACGTTGGAAAATTATACCAAAAAGTAAAATGAGCATGACAAGGCTATAAAGCCAGAGCAGAAGCCTGCAGGGACGAGCACGGACAACTAGTAGTGGAGTCACAGTCGATGCTGAGATTGTGGAAAGACCATTTCTGCAGACTGTATAACGGCGATGATAGTCAAAATGCCGCCGTCAGGCAGAGCGAACCATTCACAATGGACGAAGACGAAAGAGAATCTCGTCCACTTGACCTAGACGATGTTAAGATAGCGATATCGAAACTTAAGTCTTATATAGCTGCTGGAGCAGACGGACTCCCCGCGGAAATGTTTAAAGCAGCTGGCGATGAGCTGGTTAGGAACATGCACCAACTCATCTGCAAGATATGGTCGGAAGAATGCATGCCCGATGAATGGGATCTCAGCATCGTTTGCCGGGTCCATAAGAAAGGAGATCCCTATGACTGCGCCAATTACAGAGGGATAAGTCTCCTGAACATTGCGCACAAGATCCTCTCTCCTGTACAGTTTAAGCGCCTGAAACCGTTCGTGGACAATCTGATAGGTTCCTACCAGTGTGGTTTCAAGCCAGGAAAATCCACGACAGACCAAATATTTACACTAAGACAGATCTTGAAGAAGACCCATGAATTCCAGGTCGACACGCACCATCTCTTTGATCTCTTTGTCGACCTTAAAGCCGCGTTTGACAGTGTTTATTGAGACGAGCTATACAGAGCCATGTCATGTTTTAACATTCCTGCCAAACTCGTCTGACTGTGCAGGATGACTATGGAAAACTCTCGCTGTTCCATTAAGGTCGGAGGTGCACTAACCGACCCCTTCGATGTTAAAAAAGGTTTTAGACAGGGTGACGCACTGTCATGTGATTTCTTCAACATCATTCTTGAAAAGATCGTGCGGGACTTTGCGGCCAATACAAGAGGTACGATCTACTTCAAGTCTACACAATTGCTTGCCTACGCAGATGACATTGAAGTTATTGGACGGACAAAGCGAGACGTCAATGAGGCGTTCGCATCATTTCAGCCGAAGCGGCTGAAGTGGGTCTAAGGGTAAATGGGGACAAGACCAAATATGTATATGCTGTCATCAAAGAAAGACACGCAACACCGACGTCTTGGTCAGAACGTCACCTTCGGCAGCTATATTTTTGAAATAGTCAAGGACTTCGTCTACCTTGGCTCGATAGTGACAGCAATGACAGCAGCGCTGAGATAAAACGCAGAATAACGTTTGCCAACCGTTGCTTTTTTGGGCTCAAGAGGCAATCGAGGAGTAGAGCCCTCTCTCGAAAAACGAAGGTATCCCTATACAAACCCTTAATCATTCCGGTCCTCCTCTATAGCGCTGAGGATTGGACGTTATCAAAAGCGGATGAAGAGGCTTTTGGGCGTTTCGAAAGGATAATTCTGCGTGCAATCTTTGGTCCCGTTTGTGTAAATGGAGATCGGAGGAGGAGATTCAACCAAGAACTGTAGGGCTTTACAGCGATATCGGCCTAGTTCAACGTCTTCGGAACCAACGTCTAAGATGGCTAGGCCATGTAGAGCGAATGGACATCACCGCTCCGGCCCGAAGAGTCTTCGACTCCAACCCCGAGGGACGACGCAGCAGAGGACGACCGTATATATGGTGGCGCGCATAGGTGGAAAGGGACCTCAACCAACTGGGCATTCGGCACTGGAAGCGGCTGGCCAAAGAACGTGCCGGCTGGAGAGGCTTGTTGGTTGAGGCCCTGGTTCACCCCGAACTGTTGCGCCATCAAAGTAAGTAAGTAAGTCCTTATTGGAAAACCCGATACATTGGCGCGTCCTTTTACGATAACTCAAGTAAGCTAGCGGATATAAAAGTCGCTCAAATCCACTGATTGGTTTTCAGGTAGCGGATTTAGGTAATATGATCCATATGGTATCATAATGGGCCGATTTCGGCCTGTGAGTGGCGTATGCTAACCTAATGAATGTCATTGAAAAAAATCACGTAATTCGTGTCTAAGTAGCTAGCCTCCTAGCGCACCCTACTCCCCTGTTTTACAACCCATTGACTTCCTACAAAACACGCAACAGGCAATAAAGTGCGACTGGGCACACAAACGCTTCCACCAAAATCATTCATCACCCTAATTAGAAGTCATTACAACTGAAACATAATAACGTAGTCGAGGGAAATTAGCTTCGTGTCATCTACTATTCGTCAATTCATTTACTTTGTACTCACATTTCGCGGTTGAACTCCACCAAAACCACCATTCACCCACCGTCACCTACTACACTATTTATAAGCAAACTTTATGCGACAATTTACATTCCAGGATTAATTAAGCTGTATCGCTTACAAATGAATATTCACTCCTACGATGGTCTAACTAAAAAAACAGAAAAGGTCCCCTAGGAGCATGTCCCTTCCGTCGTCTGCTTGAGTGACTACTGACTAGTATGTTCTCCCTTCGAGTGTAGTTGTACGATGTAACCTTTTACACCACCTCTGTGTTGTTCTCACTTGTTTTTTGGGTAATGGACAAGAAAACTATTTGCTAATGGCCTTGTTTGCTTTAGAGAGAATGTTCATGACTAAAACGGATACCATCTAGTTGGATATTGTTTGCATTAGCATATTGGCATTGGCGTTTGCGATTACATTAACTTTTGCTCTTGCGTTGCTTTGCTTTGCTTTAGCTTGAAACAAACCATAATGGATTGTGTGCTAACTATGGCGTTAAATATGCATTTTCTTAGGATTTAATTCGAATAGAAAATTAAGAGTAAACACAATAAAAAACCAAAAAACAGAGAGAGCAGTGGGAAGGAACATGCGTGTACATACCTAAGCCGAATGGTTTTCCGGGAGAGTCATCGTTTGAACCTTTGCCGCCGAAACTGTGTCGATTGCGGACACCGAAGTCTCTAACTCCTGGTGGTCCTAAAGAGAATAAAATGATTTCACTATCGTGTAACTTGTTATTATCGAAATCGAGAACTCACCTGTTTGGGATAAGAATTGCTTCGAAAAGTCCGTGTTGTTAAGATCCACAAAGGATTCGGAACGTCCGACATTGATTAAAGACTCCATCGACACATCGAACCGCATAAGCTGCATGGAATTCAAAATGATTATTAGTCGTTGATCGATCATTTGCTTCTCACTACAACTACATTCCAAGTCTAACGATCTCTAACAACAACAGAAACAATAAAAATCCATTCACTACACAAGAGATAAGCCCCGCGTTTAGGAGCGGCAACTCTCAAATCAAGAAAGCAAAGCACCAACGTAAGGTTAAATGAAAGAAAAACAACAAACGAAGCTACTGAACAACAGAAGACAACAACCGAAAATAGTAACCAAAAAACAACCAACAATAGATGCTTGCACAGACTGAGAGCAATACTTACACCTCCAGTGGCTGCTGTGTCTTTGACGGCCTGTTGTTGCATTTGTTTTTATTAACGGCCGAACAAAGATCAATTTGTTATGTGCGTGAGGACAATAGAACACAGAGACAAAAGATATTCGTAGTAAAGGTGGAAAGCCAGTGAGGAAACGGAAAATAACAAAAATTCGTTTGTGAGTAATGGGCAGAAGGAGTATGACACACTGAGAGAAACGCTGACGTTTGAATCAATTGTTTCGAATAAGATTGTTTGAAAAGCATCAATGCTAGTGCAAAATACGTTAGTTAGTCGGTTTACCTGCGAGAAGTTTGGCACACTGACTGTCTTCCTCATCGACAGCGGTTGGCCGTGGGCTGTTTGCAATTCCTTGATGGCAACATTCTGACGCAAACGATCCAGTGTGAGGATACTCTCAACGGCCGACACTCCCCTCGTGTATTTCTCTGCAAAAATCACACTCCCAATCAAGTTAGATATTCCGAGTAGATTTCATAGTAAACACTCACCGATATAGGTCTCTCCATCGCTGGTTGAACAATCATCACCACTGGCAGCGAGCTGTGCGAGCGATTCTCTATCCTCGAGTTCTTCCGAAGCTTTTGGAATGTTCGATACAACTTCGTAGGTGACACCGGTCAATGCAATAGCATTCTCTCCCCTCACCAAACGGAACTTCTTAAGCCGATCTGTAATACTTTGCCTCTTGTAGATATTCAAACATAATCGCTTGCGCAGCATTAAATCCATTGGTGCCGGATGCGATAGACGCACTGTCGTCCTGAGGATCAAGTAAACCCTCTCGTTTGCTTCTGTGATGCGATTTAGTGCCTGACTATCATGCATCGACGAATCCCAACTGGCAATTGCACATACGTCCTTATCCAAATGCTGTAAGATCTGCAACGTATAGAATTTATGACCATGCTCCTTGGACAGAATTGAATTTAGGCCGGCAATTGAGAATTCATCGTTTGTATTCTGTGCCGACAAATCATCGGCATTGAGATTGAGGAATAGCACTGGTACATGGGGCTCCATACCAGCTGGAGGTTCCCATGAAGCGGGTGCACCCGGAATACCGGATCCTGGTGCCGGCACCAAAACTGCATTTCTCTCCTCGGTAAGCGACACCCATTGATGAACTAAACTCAATTCTCGTTCGCGTTCTTCTTCGCTCTTCTCCTCCTTTTTGATTAACTTTTGTATTTGCTGATCGAGATACTGTCGACGACGGCCCAAAGCCTCACTCCATTTCTCACGTAAAACGGTGAGATCCTCCTCCTGATACGAGTCGAGCGGACGTTGTAGTCTCGATCGGACAATCACACTGCCAACGGCTATGTTCACTATCGACTGACAGATAATTGGAAGTGTTCCCGAATTCTGGACAGGTTTCACGCGTACATGAATCCTTCTTTGTTGGCCCTGGCGCAGTTGATACACTCCGCCGGTTAGCACCTCATTCCGATTGGTCACCTCCACGGGTGAGTATTCACCATTGTCGTTCAACTCATGGATCTCGACCCATAGCTCGATCTTTCGTGACAACTCGGCCCATCGATCGACTAACGAACGTGCCTTTGCCTGTTGTTGTTCGACCTCCCAGCCTTTGGATTTTGAGAATCCGGCACTCCGATGACCCCATACTTCGATCGAGAGTGCACCCTCGATACAATGCTCGAGGAATTCCTCATTCAACGTAACGGTAAAGTCCTTTGTGTGCTCGAACTTGAACGACATGTTCTGATTGTGACTGGGCGGTTCGTTATTAGTAACAACCGGGACCACAGTTTCCTGATGACCCCAAAACGTGTACTGGCAAAATACAAAATTCGACAATGATAATGGCAGTCCTGTCGCCTGTTTAATGGTCACGCGACATGTGATTTGATTGGCCATTGGATCATTTGGATCGTAATCATCGTCACGGCTATCGGTGGAACTATCCGAAGCCGATTCGCACATACGATCTTGCGGCAATTGTCCGGCAATACGTGATATCTCCACCTGAAGTCGTCCAGCAACTTCGCCCTGTTGACTGATGATCGGTGTGTGATAGTCCAGTTTGACATCATGGAATAGGACTTCGAGAAAGATGTTAGCCACGCCGATTAGATTGTGATTCTCTTGCGACTCATAGAACGGATCCATGGGCTTCTGTTGACCGTTTTCCTGTAACGAGAACAGGATTCCACATTAATCGTGTGCTCATTCAAACAGTTGAGAGTAAAGGCATTTCGGTTGATCGAAAGTGATAATAGTATGATCGAAATTACCTCTTCGTTGTCCTCATCGTCACTTAAAGCCTCAATGATCGGCTTTGAGTGGTCACAGCGCACGAGTGGTAAGTAGTAAATAGAAATGTTTTGCAAATGAATTTTAGTAGTTACAGCACAGGCATAAGAAATGAGCGAATGAACTTAGGAACTATGTAAAGTGAATGGAGGGCTTCTTACCAATCCGGACAGTACGCGCTCTTTGTGCTCTTGATACATCTCGCGCATGTCGATTAGTTTATTCTCGAGCTTTTCCATCGTCCAGATTTGACTGCCCGAGTTGACGCGCTTCACCAGAATCGCTGGCTCGCTCACAAATGCTCCGCGCTAAACAATCAAAGCGGTTAGAATGTGATTGGAATTGAATGGAATGACTTCTTACTCTACGATTGGGACTTAGATTTGCCGGTGGAATTTGAAGGGTTACACTGAACTTGGTCTTCTTCTCCATCTCTTCGGCGAGGAAGTTTGCCTCTTGGACTAGGGCGTTTGCACGCATAATATCTGTCTTCAATTGGCCTAACGAACGCTTAAACATTTCATCACGTTCCTATACAATATAGATAGTTAGTTGCTTTAGGGTATATGGTGGACAAGATAGAAGGCAGGCATACCTGTGCCCATTTCTCGACCCGCATCTGTGAAGTCGGTGTGTTGGGCGTGATTTTCCCTAATCGCAACGGATCATACGGTGCATAGGGAGCATACGGAGTACTTGGTGACAATATATTCCGCAACTGTTGGAACTGACGTTCGTATTCCTAGAACAACAACATCGTGATCGTGAACCTCAGATGAACACAATTGAACTAACCTGTCGCTGTTTTTCCAAAGCAACCTGCTTATCTTCCTCATGTTGTCGCTCGAGTCTGGCTATAGCCGTCTGTATAGGATCGTTGCTTAATTCGTTTTGCATGATTTCATCACGCGCAAAATTATAGTCAATCAATTGGGCGGGCGTTTGTGGCTCGGAGCTAAGATTCGTGTTGGCACTTTTCGGACAATTTACGCGAAAGAAGTGATGATTACCCCATAGGATTCGATCGCCATGAAGCAGTGGCGTCTTATCTACAACTGGTGAGCCATTCACAAAGCATCTTGCACCTTGTATCGGCTCCATAAACAGGCCACCGTCTTCGATAATGATAACGCAATGTTCTGGCTGAATACCAAGTCCAAAGAGTTGAATATCCGGCTGTTGACCCGAAATACTCTGCCCACCTACCAACGTTCGCTCCTGCAATGCACACAATTAGTTCTGTTTATCGTAAATGCTCACCTGAATTCGCCGTACCTTTAGATAATACACTAATAGTTCATTAAGGGACGGATCTGCATTCAAATTGACTAAATAGTATTTGTTCTTCTCGACCTTGATACCACTGGCCTGTACACTGATGCCCATCTTCTCGAGGGCCTGTTGTCGTTCGTTTTGTATTCGCTCAGTCTTCACTAGCTTCTCTTCCCAAGTCTGAGAAATTTGCTTCATCAAATTCTCGCTTTCGGCTAGTTTATCGTGAATATCCACGCGCTGAATATCACCTACGGGCGAGCCCTACAAAACAAAAGATTATAAGCCGCCAATAAGAATATGGGAGTAATAAGGCGTAGGACTATATTACAGTGGCATGTTTCAGCATATTTCGTAATGTTTCGACTTCCAGACGCAATTCACGAATGATACGTGCATTGGGATCCTCATTGACCACAGCATGGTTGACGATTCTCTTAGCTCGATCGGCATACCGCAAAGTGGACAGTGTTTCTTCGAAATTATCGGCAGCTGGCGAGATTGTAGCCACCATGACTGTCTTGGAATTACCGCCGAGATTGTCTTTTAGTAGCCACGTGAGCACAGAGTCACGATAAGGGACAAACTTATCGTTACGATTGTTTTTGCCACTCGACTGATCTGCCAACTTGGAGATCACCAGCCCCAGGGTTGTTAGTGATCTATAGAATAGAAACGATCATTAATCGTATACTTGGCATGTAAGCGAATTCTACTTACTTGTTTATGTTGGATCCCTCTTTGAGGCGATCGCCTACCGCTCCCGTTTTGACAGCCCTCTCGCTGCCAGCTAAATCGACTAGAGACATGCGCGAGACCTTCTCGCCACTCACACCAGATCCAGGATCTGTTAGGATTTGTGTTAGTACCACCGAAAAGACGGCATGAGATCGTGATGATTCGGCATTCATATTCGTTGCGGCAACCGTTCGCGATTTATTACCCTCTGTCATCAGATTGTCAATATCCTACACAAAACGAATTGTGACTAGAGATGATGATCGATTGGTGGACAAATCACTTACCTTATAGGACGCTACAGCCAATTGTGACAAACCATCCACGTATGGACCCAAAACATTATGTTCGCGAACCTTTAACGATTGTTTATTCGGCTTCGGATCGAGTAGATCGTGGACTTTTTCGTTGTAGATCTCCATGTAGGAGACTTCAACTTTGTACAAAAGTTCCGATGTGGTTTTGTTACTAATCGAGCCGAATAGCTCGTCACATAGACGTGGAATTATCCCCTTGGAATCTTGCGTGCCCATCATTGTGTATGATTTGCCGGAACCTTTGAATGAAGGATAAATACAAAGATAAGATCGAATGTGTGCTTGAGATTGAGTTCATACCGGTTTGTCCATAGGCAAAAATGCAGGCATTGTAGCCTTGGAATGCATTATCGAGGATATCCTGTCCCACTGATGCGAATACATCTTCTTGTGATGCGAAATTCGGATCGTCTACGTCAATCGAGTTGAAACAATGATCGAAAGCAAATGTCTTTGGTTGTTTTCTGGAAAGAAAGTAGAAAAATGGAACGTTAATGAGGCAGGAATGTGTCATTCTCTTTTTCGAATTTTTATGCTCAATAGCTAGATATCCCAAAACCGACGACATGGCATGAAAAAGGACAAGGATTTACGGGTGTGCACGTGGAATGTCAGAACTCTATACACTCCTGGAAAACATCCTCATGCGGTATAAGGCGGACATAACTACAGTCCAGGAAATACGCTGGATATGAGATGGAATGGAAAATATCGTTGACGGCGATGTCGGAAAGCACAGTCTCCACGAGACAACAACAGATAAGAGCTGCCGATTAGCAAGCTTTGCGACAACTAGTCACACGGTGATAAGTAGCACAAGATTCCCTCAGAAAAAGATCCACTCAGCAATCTGGCTATGTTCAGATGGTCGAACCGCCAACCAAGTCGACCATGTGCTGATTGACGCCAGGCATGCGTCAAGCATCCTGGACGTGCGAACGTGCAAACGTCGATTCTGATCATTATCTACTAACATCGACCAAAACAATAAATACATAAATGACTTTACTTCACTCATCTCTCCCAACCACGATGAATCATCTTAACCCCACATCTATCAACAACCCTACCGACCCCGCCATCCACAGACCGCCCGTCGGAGCCCATCACAAGGCCCACAAACATCTACCACAGGATGGCGGGGTCGCACCGTACGCACTAACCCTAAGATCACCACCAACAACAACTCCCAACCCACTCCATTTTCACTGAAGATAATACAATGGCACCTCAGCTGCCTCTAGCGAAGTATAGTCCCCAATTCGGTCGGTGGTGGGTGGAGGCATCTCAGCAGAAAACGAATAACTACTCGTGGATGGGCATGAGAAGGGAGGACGTGTAGATTTGGATGACAGTATGTCACCCACAACATTCAATGTCTTCCTCTTGAATTGTCGCTCTTCACGATCATCCATTTGCATGCTAAGAAGGAACACTTCAAGGCTTCCTTCCTGGGCTCTGTAGCCACCTGCCTACCACTGGCCAATGAATTCGCCTTTTTACATTCCAAATATTCGATGAACGCTTTATCCACATCATCATCCTTCGCAGCACGTTTCTTTTTTGGTATTGGCTGTCGAATTGGCTCGGACCGGTGATCCCGATGCTGTGGCAATGCGGGTGTTGAAGACCTTAAAGGTGATTGCGGGGATGGTAATGGAGGTTCAGATGGTGGGTAGTAATCACCCCCATCATCCCCTACCGAAAGTCCTTCTTCCTCCTTCTGTTGCGACAGATTTCCGGAAAGCTTTCCCAGTGCATTGATATAAGGAACAGCAACTAGAAATTGAAATCAATAGGCAACCCGACATGCAAATCAATTGGCAACTGGTTACAAACCGTTTTTTGTTTAATCGCTAACGAGTTTTCAACCAGTCGCCTCGTGTGTATCGTCCTATTTGATTACACAGGATGCGACTCAAAGCAAACTAGTTGCCAATTCGCATCGCTGATCAGTTTCTTTTCGGTTGCTCCGTATGTATTGGGCCTTATTACTAATCAAAACATCATGTCCCAAAATAATAGCACCCAAACTGCCAACAATTACCTACTAATCTCCCAAAACACTTCCCATATGGCGGTATTGCCCTCCTGATACACACATCCATTGAATTCAAACCAATCCCCCTCAATAACGATATTGAAGCCCTAGGCATTTCAATTGTTTCGAAACTAAATTTCTCATTAATAAACTGTTACGCCCCCCTTCTCAAAACCTAACCATCCCCCACTTAGAAAATGTCCTCTTCCCCCGACATAGCTAACTGGAACCTCTACAACAAACTGCTAGACAAATATAACACCAAATATCCCATGAGCAACAATCCTAACAAAGAAGCCGCTAACATCCATAAAATTATCCTCGAAAGTGCCAACCAATCCATCCCCCAACCCCATCCTCCATCAGGTAATCACAAAGTTCCGTGGTGGAACAAAGAACTTGCACAACTAAAAGAAGAGAAAAAAAAGAATGTGGCGATCCCTAAAACGTAACATCTTCTTCTTCTTCTTTGGTGGCGATACAGCCCATGAAGGATCAGAGCCAAGCTTCCCTTCAATCACCCATCTTGTGTGTGATTCTATTTTTCACACAGGTGAAAGGGACCTACAATTTAATGCCGATGCCGAACGGCATGAGTCGAGAAGCTTTTTCTAGGCAAGTTATACTACGGGGGGTTTTGCCAGTACCCCGTCGAGGTGGGACGCCGCGAAATAAACATTCGATGGCGTTGGTGTTATCGGGATCCGAACTCGCTCATCGTGCGTCAGAGTCCAACACACTAACTACTGCACCACGGCGCCCCTCCAATATTATAAACTACAAAAGAGCAAATGCCCAATACAAAAGGAAAAACAAAATCGCAAAATCGGAATCCATCCACAAATTAACTTCAGAGATGGACCCCAACACCCCCACCACTAAAATCTGGTCATACATAAAAGACTTCTGCGGCACAATATCCCTCTCCCCCATTCACTCAATCTCCGCCACAGTTCAATAAAACCACAACATCACAGGCCCCACCAACCTTTCCAATCGTTTTGCCAATTTCTGGTCCGAAGAATCCCACGACTCCAACTTCCCCCTTGCTCTCCTACTCACCCACAAAAAGCGTCTAAACTATAGAAAAAGACATCACCCCACTAGAATTAAACCTTGCACTAAAAAAATTAAAAGGAAAAACCCCCGCAAACGACCGTATCTCCTACCCTATAATTTCCAATCTATCCCAGGCTCTAAAAACAAGACTCCTCAACCTATACAACAACATCCTCCAGGGCAATATTCCACAACAATACAAAAACAGCACCATCATCCCCATCCTCAAACCGAACTCTAACAAAACTCTCACCAAATCCTACAGGACCATCTCCCTTATCTCCTGCTGCGCCAAAGTGCTTGACAAAATATTGCTAACAGACTCTGGTGGTTTGTCAGTCATAACAAACTCCTCAGTAGTCACCAGATGGGCTTCAAAAAAGGCAAATCCGTTAACGAGACACTACTGTTCTTAGACAATCCAATTACCGGTTCCCTAAACAGGAGAAGTCACATTTCCCTCGACTTTAATATAGCCTTTGACAAAATAGGTATCCACACTATCATCAATCAACTTAAAGCATGGAAGCTGGGTCCCAACATCATAAGACATGTATGTATATCCTCCAATTCATGTCTAATCGAAAGATCTGTGTCCGCATTGGTAACTCCCTCTCATCCCCATATCCCCTCTTCAACGGCATCCCCCAAGGTTCACCTCTCTCCGTCCCTCTTTTCCTTACAGCATACAACAGCCTCTGTGAAACCCTCTTCGCCCACAAACAAATCAAATTCTGCGCATACGCAGACGACTTCACAATAATTAAAAAACTTAAAAAAAAATCTTCACCCAACTTAAACCTAAACCCCATCTTCCAAGATACCCTCTCCTGGTGTGAATATTCATGGGCTAAATTATCCCTCCAGTCAGTACTAAGAATCTGGAAAGACTACTTCTGCAGACTGTATAACGGCGATGACGAAACAGATCCCGCTGTCAGGCAGAATAATCCTTTCACAACGGACGATGATAGCAGAGAATTCCGTCCCCCTGACCTGGACGAAGTTAGGAATGCTTTTTCTAAGCTTAAGTCCAACAAAGCTGCTGGAGTAGACGGACTACCTGCCGAGCTCTTTAAAGCAGCTGGAGATGACCGGGTTGGGAGTATACACCAGCTCATCCGTAAGTATGGTCAGAGGAATGCATGCCCGATGAATGGAATCTTAGTATCGTTTGCCCGATCCACAAGAAAGGAGACCCCTTTGTCTGCGCCAACTACAGAGGAATAAGTCTTCTGAACATCGCTTATAAAATCTTCTCTGCTGTTCTGTGTGAACGCTTGAAACCGTTCGTTAATGAACTGATTGGTCCAGATCAGTGTGGTTTCAGGCCCGGGAAGTCCACTTTAGATCAATTATTCACACTGCGGCAGATCCTGGAAAAAACAAACGAGTTCCAGACCGACACCCACCACCTGTATGTCGACTTTAAGGCTGCATACGATAGTATCAATAGAGACGAGCTATACAACGCCATGTCTAGTTTGGACATCCCTGCCAAACTCGTCAGATTGTGCAAGATGACTTTGGAGAACTCTCGCTGCTCCATCAGCGTCGGAAGCGACCTAACCGATACCTTTTATGTCAAAAAAGGTTTTAGACAGGGCGACACGCTATTGTGTGACTATTTCAACATTGTCCTTGAAAGGATAGTGCAAAACTCACTGGTCAATACGAGGGGCACCATCTTTTTCAAGTTCATACAACTGCTCGCATATGCAGATGTCATTGACATAATTGGAAGTCAGCGAGATGTCATCGGGGCCTTAACGAGCATTGAGACGGAAGCGGCTAAAATGGGACTGGTGGTAAATGAGGGCAGAACGAAATATATGCTGTCGTCCAAAAAGGACACGAACCACCGGCGTCTTGGCCAGGGCGCACATATTGTTTGGTGGCGTTACAGTCCATGAAGAACCAGAGCCAAGCTTCTCTCAATCACCCATGTTGTGTGTGATTAATTTTTCACACAATGCCGATTCCGAACGGCGTGAGTCGAGAAGCTTTTTCCAGGCAAGTTATACTACGGGGGGTTTTGCCAAGGGCGCACATATTGGCAGGCATAATTTCGAGGTAGTCAAGGACTTCGTCTACCTAGACCCCGCAGTGACATGCAGAAACGACATCAGTGCCGAAATCAAACGCAGAATAACTCTTGCCAACCGCTGTTTCTTTGGGCTCGGGAGGCAATTGAGAAGCAGAGCCCTCTCTCGAAAAACCAAGGTGGGCATATACAAGACCCTTATCATCCCGGTCGTGCTCTATGGCGCAGAGACATGGACCTTATTGAAAGCGGATGAGGAGGCCCTTGGTCGTTTTGAGAGAAAAATTTTGCGTGCGATTTTCGGCCCGACCTGTATAAATGGGGAGTGGAGGAGAAGACTTAACAGTGAACTGTACGGGCTGTACAGCGACATGAACATAGCACGGCGTCTTCGGATCCAACGCCTAAGATGGCTAGATCATGTTGAGCGTATGGAAAACACAGCTCCGGCCCAGAAGGTCTATGAATCCAACCCCGAGGGGCGACGTGGTCGAGGACGGCCAAATTTAAAGTGGCGCAACCAATTGGAAGGGGACCTTAACTAACTAGGCGTGCGGTACTGGAGACTGCTGGCGAACTGTAGCGCCAAAAGAAGAAGAAATTATCCCTCGAGGAGGGCAAACACCTACACATCTGCAGGAAACACAACTGCTCATGCGACATCCTCACCGACAACATCACCCTGGAAAAAGTCGACAAATTGAAAATCTTAGGCATCGTCTTCCAAAAAAAAACTACAAATGGAACTCACGCATCGACCATTTACGCCAATCCTTGAAAAAAAAAAAACTGAACATAATTAAAATCCTCTCCTGCAACAAATACAACTTCAACCCCCTTTCCCTAACCTCCATCATCCGGTCCATCATCGCCAGAAAAATCCGATATGGTCTCTTCCTATACGGCTACTCGGCAAATTCACACTTGAGCAAAATCAAAACGCTCTGCAGCGACTCCCTATCATCGATTGACGCCGTCGCTAACGTCAATAATCAAACCTATTATCCCTCCTTTATCCGCATTCTACTCTATCAGCAATTCCCCAGAACCAAACTTATGTGGATACCAAGCCATGTGCAAATTCCTGGGAACGAATTTGCCGACAATACCGCCAAACAGACCTTAACAACCCCATCCCTTTTCTCCACCAACTTCAACCTAATAGACATAAACAAACACATTAAAACAACCCTCCACCACCCCTAACAACAGCTCCTTTTCGAAAAATCGTCCCAATGGTACCTTGCCCATGAACAAGGACACCCATTCCCATCCAGAACAGACCTTACAAAAATTACCAGACTACGACTCGGACATACCAAACTCACCCACGAACACTACTTGGACAAGAACAAACCATCCACCTGCACATACTGCAACCAGTCCCGATTCAACGTCCACCATATCCTCTCCGCATGTCCCGCTTTCCAGATACCCAGGCTCCAACTCCTTTCCAACATCAACATAAACAATCTCTTATCTAACCCAAATACTAAAAATATTAAAATTGTAATAGACTTTCTCAAGAACATCAATCTGTATAGTCTCATCTAACCGAACATGTTAACCATAAAGCCGAAGGCCTTCGTCGCTATGGCTGATAAGGCTAGCTAGCTTATACATTTAATTATAGTGTTAGCTTAGGAAATAAATACTAACAGCACGACTCAGAGCTCAACTGTGAAATGCCAGAAAGCTGCAACCACCAACAAAACGGAGGTTAGACATTGGGCGAGTGCACGCACCGGAAATGGCCAGAGACTACAGAGAGCGGATGGGCGAGAGACTCTTCCATATACCTCAAGCCTACACAAGCGCTAACAACATGTGGTTTTTCTGCCTCATTGGCATCCAGGAAGTATCTGACAACACTCTAGGCTACCGACTACCCCCGACGAAGAAACTCGTGGTACTACGGCGAAAGTCCGGAAAGGAAGCGAGAAACGGATGAAGCCTATCCGAAGGCGCTGCAACGGAAAACAAGGGCAACGCGGGAAGAGTACAGAGCTAGCAAAAGGGATGAATAAAAGCTGCTGCGAAAAAAGAAAAGAGCCTTCGCAGCCTCTAAGCTTAAGGATATCGAAGAGGCCCGGGCTAAACAAGATGTGAGAACCTTCTACAAAAAAGGCAAAGCCCTTGCATCCGGCTTTAGGAGGTGCGGCTAGATTCTTTGAAATTGTGAAGTTGATCTTGTCACCGACTCGCAGAAAATAGTGAATGTAAGCTGCACTTCCTACATGCAGAAAAACAGAATGCATACACGGCCACGTTGCATCGAGAGCTTCTCGCGAGCTCCAGGAGCGAAAAAGAAGGGAGGAGAAAACGCGCGATCGAGGAGATGGAGAGATGTTATCGCAGGAACGACGTTCAAAAGTAAAACGAACATGCCATGATTATAAAGCCAGAGCGGAAGCCTTGAGGGATGAACACGGGCATCTCGTAGTTGAATCACAGTCGATGCTAAGAATATGGAAAGACTATTTCTGCTGTGTGTATAACGGCAACGATGGTCAAGATACCGCTGTCAGGCAGAACGCACCATTCCCTCTGGACAAAGATGAGAGAGAATTCCGTCCACCCGACTTGGACGAGGTTAAGATAGCGATATCAAAACTGAAAACTAATAAAGCTGCTGGCGCAGACGCCCTATCTGCTGAGCTATATATTTAAAAGGGCTGGACATGACTTGGTTGGGAACATGCACCAGCTCATCTTTACATAGCTCATCGGATGAATGGAATCTCAGCGTCGTTTGGCCGGCCCACACAAAAGAAGACCCCCTACAACTGCGCCAACTATTGGGGCATAAGTCTTCTTAACGTTGCGTATAAGATCTTACGTCTGAAACCATTCGTGGACAACTTGATAAGTTCCTATCAATGTGGCTTCAGGCAAGGAAAATCCACGATAGACCAAATATTCACACTGCGGTAGGTCTTGGAGAAGACCCATGAATTTCAGGTCGACATTATCGTTGATTTTAAGGCCGCATATGACAGTGTCTATAGGGACGAGCTATATAGAGCTACATATGTTAAGTTTTGACATCCCTTCCAAGCTCGTCAGGCTGTGCAGGATGACAGTGGAGATTTTTCGCTGGTCCATTAAGGTCGGTAAGGAGTTACTGAGACCTTCGATGTCAAAAATTATTCAAACAGAACGACGCACTGTCATGTGATTTTTCCAACATCATCCTCGAAAAGATCGTGCGGGATTCACTGGTCAATGCAAGAGCCACGATCTACTTCAAGTCTGCACAATTGCTCGCATACGCTGATGACATTGACATGATTGGGAGAACGCAGCGAGTTGTCAATGAAGCTTTTGTGAGCATTGAAGCAGAAGCGGCTAAAGTGGGTCTGAAGATAAACGAGGGCAAAACCAAACATGTGCTGTCGTCAAAGAAAGACGCACAACACCGACGTCTTGGCCAGAACGTCACTAGTGGCAGCTATATCTTTGATGAAGTTAAGGGATTCGTCTATCTTGGCTCACTGGTAACTCTTGCCAATCGCTGTTTCTTCGGGCTCAAGAGGCAATTGAGTAGTAGAGCCCTCTCTCGGAAAACTAAGGTGACCCTCAATATCATCCCGGTCCTCCTCTATGGCGCAGAGGGTTGGACCTTGTCAAAAGTGGATGAAGAGGCCCTTGATCGAGGAAAATTCTGCGTACAATCTTCGAACCCGTTTGTGTTGACGGAGAGTGGAGAAGAAGATTCAACCACGAACTGTACGGGCTGTACAACGAAATCGGCTTATTACGACGTCTATAGATCTAGCGTCTTAGATGGCTAGGCCACGTAAAGCGAATGGACAACACAGATCCGGGCCAAAGAGTCTTTGATTCCAACCCTCCAAGCCGGAAGGACGGCCGCATCTAAGGTGGCGCACACAGGTGGAAAGGGACGTTGACCCAGTTGGGCATGCGACACTGGCAACAGTTAACGAAAGATCGTGCTAGCCGGAAAGGTTTGTTGGTCGGGGCCCAGGTTCACCCCGAACTGTAGCGCCACCTAATTAAGTAAGTAAGTAAGCTGCACTTCCAGTAGCTGCTTAGAGGGCATGATCAAGAGAGAGTGATAGGAACAGAAGAAAACTCAATGCCAGTCGAAGAACTAATAATCACCCCACCCAGTCAGCTCATCTATACATAAGCTGAAATCCAATAAAGCTACTGGCCCAGATGGTCTTCAGGCTGAGCTCTTCAAAAATGGCGCTGATGTTCCGAAAGGAATCGTGCACCAGATCGCCTGTCACATTTGGGATGACGAAAGCATGCCTGACGATTGGGCCGACTACCGAGGCATAGCCCTGCTTAATGTCGCTAACAATATCATATCCAGTGTACCATGGGGACGTCTTAAGCCGTTTTGGATCACAATAATAGGCACGTACCAGTGTGGCATTCGGCCTGACAAATCGACTAAAGGCCAGATCCTGAAAAACCAACGAGTTCCAAGTCGATACTTACCACCTTTTAATCGACTTTAAAGCCGCATACGACAGCATTCATCGTCAAGAGCTCTACACGACGATGGCCGATTTCGGAATTCCGACAAAATTGATTCAGATGTGTCGCGCCGCACTGTGTAGTTTGGACGTTATACCGCCGAACCTTTCCAAACACGCACCAGATTTCGGCGAGGAGACGGGCTGTCGTGTGATTTCTTCAATTAAGTCATTGAAAAGATACGAATAGTAAGACAGACGGATGTCAACACGGAAGGCATTATCTCCTTCAAGAGCGTCCAACTGCTGGGATATGCGGATGACATTGACATCATTGCAATCTCCTAGCGCGACGTAGTAGAGGCATTTACGGCATCGTCTACGAGCTATATTGACTCTCCCATTGAAAGCATCGTGCCTGGGACCGATATGAATAGAAGCAGGCTCTCGTTCAGGCTCAGACCCTCCAAGGTCGCTAACCTGATAACAAAGAATTCGCAATACCCTCATATTTGCATAACTTCATCCACTGAGCACCTTAAAGCTAGGTACGAGCAAAACGAACTAAAACAAATCAAAATACGACTACCGGATGCAAGGCAATAAAATTCAATAGACTCGTGTGCTCAGCTGTCTGTAAATGACACCACCCACCGTGAGCATTTTACTCTTGCATTTCGAAACTCTTTTCCAAGCAAACGAGAGCGTCAGCGCTCCGACAATCTATTGATGTCACCCAACAGAACCAAATAGGAATCTCAAAAGCCAACAGATCATGCTTTTTGCTTGTTGGAATCCACGCGTCGCTTGTATTTTTAGCATCATGCTGATGTAAAGAACCTCATCACTGACGCAAAAGAACCTCATCACTGTCGCCATTCCCCCGTGGGCTGAGTTTTGGTTTTATTCTGTTCATTTGCATATCGCGCGCAAATTGCCTTCTTTTCTTGTTTATTTCTCCAGCTTTTTCCCCAATTGGAATCGACTTACATGTCAGTGTTGACAGGGTTTTCAATTCCATCCGGCAGTGTCACACCGAGAACCCTCTGCTCCGTATGGATTTAGATTTGATTCAACTTTAGAAATTGATTTGAGATCGGTCAACCTATAAAAGAATCAGGTGAATATGAGTACTCCCGTGGTTATTTGTGGGACGGGACAAGAGCTGTCTGTCTTTAGTGACTATGTATTGTGAAACCTACGGGAATAGCGTTCCCATTCGGTATAATAGTGTTCCTCCAGTTACATCCGGCCATCCCGCTTCCCTTTCATTTTGTTTTCTGCTTTCTTTTGTGTAGTGATGTCCGTTTCCGTTCTTTGTTAGCTTCTGACACAACTGGGTCAGGATTTGTTTCCAACTTTTTCTTTGTTTCTAACTGATTAGTGCATCCATTTTCAAGGAGAATTCAAACGTGACATGTAGAGGCATTTGTAGATGCGGAACTTTTGTTTTTCTTTCGATTTCTATCGACTTCCTCTGGGCTGTGTTTGCTCTGAATATGGTATACTATAGCGATATCGCCTATTGAACTGTGCGTTACTCCTTCTCATATTTCCAAAGCGAGTATCTAGTTAACGAATTCCTTCGGATTAACTTTGGATGGGAGGCAGAGGATCGAAATATTCAGTGCAGGTAATAGCGCTACTCAAGCAAACTGCCTTTGGCATCTCATTTCAAAAACCGGATAACATCTCCACCACCCGCCATGCACTTTATATTTGAAGAGTGTCTCGTCGATCGATTTAATGTATATTGGGGTTTCCGTATACCGACCAGCAGGGGGCAAAACAGTTGTGCGGCAGGATGTTTAACTCCACGGGCAGTCTTCGAAAGTGCCATACCTATGCCCTGCTTGATTGATAGGAACATTTGAGTATTTTAGAAAGAAAAATGCCTTCCCTGGTAACTTTAATGTCGTTTGACTGATTGGAAGCTTTTCCGTTTGATGATTCTATTCGGGGATAGCCTTCCTACCTCTATGTTGTTGGCAACGAAGTGTCAGCTTGTCAGGCTTCCATTCATATCGGACACGCTGCTTTCAATTGGAGCGTCCAAGTTCCCGGACGTCCGCAATCACTTGGTCTCTAATTCGGAGGTTCGGTCTCCCTTGCCGAAGACCCTCTTTGCAGTCGTTCATGCCCTCGATGTGGCCGAGCCAATGTGGTCGACGGATTTTTGTTTTCGGACTACGTCCACATCATTATACAACTCGTAGAGCTGGCGATCTCCGGACGGTCGAACCGCCAACCAAATCGACCATGTGCTCATTGGCGCAAGGCACTCATCAAACATCCTGGATGTGCGAACATTCAGAGGGGCAAATGTGGACTTTGACCACTTCCTCGTAGCAGCAAGATTCAGAGTTCGACTGTCCAATGTCAGAAAGCTGCACCAGCCCACCAGGAGGAGGTTCGATATTGGGCGCCTGAGCACACCGGAGGTTACCAGAGTCTATAGGGAGCAGCAGAGCGAAAGACTCTACGGTATGCCTACGTCGAACACAAATGCCAATAATATGTGGGTGCATTGCCGCTCAGCCATTCAGAAAGTAGCCGAAACCACCATAGGATTCCTACCACCCCCGACAAGAAACCCGTGGTACGATGGCGAGTGTGAGCAGAAAAAGGCAGCAACCGACGAGGCGTATCAAAAGGCGCTGCAGAGAAAAACCACGGCAGTGAAAGAAGGGTACCGAGCCAGAAGAAGGGAGGAGAAAAACCTACTGCGACAAAAGGAAAGAATCTTCGCAGTCTCCCGGCTCATGGATATCGAGGAGTTTAGAGATAAGCATAAAACACAAGCCTTTTACAAGAAAGTCAAAGACCTTGCAGGAGGCTTCAAAAAGGGCACCCAGGCTCTTCAAAACTGCGAGGGTAATCTTGTCACCGACCCGCAGGGAATAATGGGATGTGTTTAAGCCGCATTTCCAGCAACTGCTTAACGAGCATGACCAAGAGAGAGTTGTAGGGACCGTGGAAATCCCAACTCCAGCCGCTGAAGTAGTCCTCCCACCCAGCATCGAAGAAGTCGGCACAGCTATTCAGAAGCTGAAGAACAACAAGGCCGCAGGCTCAGATGACTGACCATCAGAGCTTTTCAAGGCTGGCGGCGATGTTCTGGTAGGGAGCATGCACCAGATCACCTGCAGAATTTGGGAAGATGAAAGCATGCCCGACGACTGGAATACCAGCGCTATTTGCCCCGTCCACAAAAAATGGCGATCCTACCTCTTGCAAGAACTATAGAGGTATATCCCTGCTCGATGTCGCATACAAGATCCTGCCCAGCGTACTGTGTGAACGTCGAAAGCCATTTTGCACCGCACTAATCGGCAGCTACCAGTGCGGCTTCCGGCCCGGCAAATAATCTATAGGCCAAATTTTCACACTTCGACAAATCCTGGAAAAGACAACGAGTTTCGAATCGATACACACCATCTTTTCATCGATTTCAAAGACGCATACGACAGCATGCGTCGTGGCGCAGTGGTTAGTGTGTTGGACTCTGGCGCACGATGAGCTAGTTCGGATCCCGATAACACCAACGCCATCGAATGATTATTTCGCGGCGTCCCTCCTCGGCGGGGTACTGGCAAAACCTACCGTAGTACACTTGCCAAGATAAAGCTTCTCGACTCAAGGCGTTCGGAATCGCCATTAAACTGTAGGTCCCTTTCACCTGCGTAAAAATAAAAAAATTAATCACATACAACATGGGTGATCGGGAGAAGTTTGGCTCTGGCCCTTCATGGACTGTAACGCCACCAAAGCAAGCATACGACAGCATTCATCGTGAAGAACTGTTTGGTGCGATGGCCGAATTCGGGATCCCGGGAAAACTGATCTAGTTGTGTCGCGCCACGCTAAAAAATACGCGATGTACCGTGCAACTCGGTTCTAGGACTTCGGAATCGTGACATGCACCGGATTTCGCACTATCATGCTGGAGCAGATAGTGCGACGGGCAGGCGTCAGCAGGGAAGGCACTATCTTCTACAAGTCCGTCCAGCTGCTAGGATAAGCGGATGAAATCGACATCACAGGTTTCATTACTGGACACTGACCAATTAATAAAAACCTCAAAACAATGGGCATCATACAAGATGACCCTTGCCGAATGTGTAATGAAGACGAAGAAACAGCAGAGCACATACTATGCCGCTGTAACTGCCTTGTCAGTACACGTCTTCGTCACCTAGGCAAGTATTATCTTGAAGCAGAAGAAATCGCTGCTAGCTCACTCAAAAGCATACTAAGTTTTATAACGAACTCAGGTTTTCTGAGTGAACTGTAAGTGGGGGACATCACAACAGGCCCATTCGTGGCCGCAGTGATCAGGCGACTCTGTCCCACCCTCTAACCCTATCTATCTAGAATAATCAACTGCAAACATATGAGAGATACTAAGTGCCACACGTCTTAGTGCCAGCGAATGTACTACTCGTACAATATTTGGAGGTTGCAGCATCTTTAACCAGCAGACACTATGTGGAGCATATAAGGTAATCGAATGAGGTCAGGAGATTGGGTTAACACAAACAGGCATCCCAGAGGACTTGCCAAGGCAAATAAATGTACACCTTCAAAAGGTAACAATGACAATATGGTAATTTTTCCGAACTCTGGACAATCATCTCCAAATAGGCAGCTCAAAAGACCAAATGGAAGATAAGGATCTCCTTGCCTAAAATGACAAGGACTTACTTGCTTTAGTGGAACGATATGAAATGCAGATTATGAATAAGAACTCTAATGATATCTTAAATGTGTTGCGGCGACACATTTTTATAATAATTAACACACTTTGGATCAATCAATCAAAATTGGGAAATTTCGAGTACATGCAACCTTGCCAAAAAATAATTTGCGAGTCGAATCCATGGTGTAATGGTTAACACACTGGCCTCTCAAACCAGTGATCCGAGATCAAATCTCAAGGTCCGCAGCCATCAAAAAATAAAGACACTCAACTATAGTTACTTACACCTTTTGGTGTGTTACAGTAACACACCATTTGCAGTGGTGGTCCGAAAGGTCTTTGAATCCCATCCCGAAGGGCGATATGATCGAGGGCTGCCAAACTAAAGGCGGCGCTCGCAAGTGAAAGGATACCTCAACCAATTACCACTCCTCAATGGAGAAGCTTTTTAAAGGAGGCCCAGGCTCGCCATAAGTTGTAGCGCCCAAAAAGAAGAGGCAGAAGTTGTGGATATATGAAACGAGAATTAATCTGCTTGGAAGTAATGACAAGCAAAAAAAAAAAAAAAAACAAACAAGGACCTTCGGTTCTGTGCGGCCGAACAACTTGCGAACACCCTAGACCGCCACTATAAAGCGGACATAACCGCCATCCAGGAAATGCGATGGAATGGATCGGGTAAAAAGCGATTGAAAAACTGCGACATTTACTACGGTGACTGCTATAGGGAGAGAGGACAGAGACTATTTGGATGCGGATTTGTTGTTAGAGGTGGACTAAGACATAAAGTCTTAAGTTTCCAGTATGTGAGTGAACGCCTTATAACGATCCAAATCAAGGCAAATTTCTGCAACATCAGCCCCATATGCGTCCATGCCCCCACGGAAGACAAGGATGGCTCCATCAAAGACGATTTCTTTGATCTCCTAGACAGAACATATACCAAATGCCCCAGCTATGATACCAAAATCATACTAGGAGATTTTAACGCTAATCTGGGTAAAGAAAGCATCTTTGAGCGGGTCATCGGCAAACACAGCCTACATGACACCACATCCGATAACGGACACAGGCTGATCGACCTTGCCACGGGGCGAAATCTTCTTGTAGCCAGCACACGATTATCCCACCTCGATATACACAAAGGCACCTGGCGGTCGCCAGATCAATCAGTCACCAACCAGATTGACCACATCGCGATTGACGTCAGACACTCCTCCACTATCCTTGATGTTCGTAATTTCCGAGGAGCGAACATCGATTCAGACCACTATCTGTAGTAGCCAAGATACGTCAACGCATAACACGAACACCGCGGAGTAGAGTTTGAATACCAAGCTATGACGTCGGAAAGCTACTATCGCCAGAGATCGCCATGCCTTTGCCAACCGCGTCTCCCTTAAGCTCTCCGATACACCTCAATCCTCCACTCAGTCAGTAGAGCAACAATGGAGCCTGTGCAAACAAGACCTGAAGAGCACAGCAACGGAAGTGCTGGGCCTTAAAGCTCCACCACGACGAAACACCTGGTTCGATGACGAGTGTAGAAGGATTCATGCGGAATGCTCTTCCGCATACAAAGCCTCACTACACAAAAAAACAAGAGCGGCTCGTGAGCTCTACGAGCTTAAAAGAAGGGAGGAACATATGCTTCTCAAGAGAAAAAAGAAAGAGCACGAGAAGTGGGCGATTGAAGACTTGGAGAAGTGCCATTGCAGGCACGACGTTCGAAGATTTTATCAGCGGATAAAACGAATGTCTCAAGGCTATAAAGCCCGAACGGAGACCTGTAAGGATGAGAACGGACACCTAGTAGTAGAATCGCGGTCGATGCTGAGAATTTGGAAAAACCACTTCTGCAGACTGTATAACGGCGATGACAGCCAACATACCGCCGTCAGGCAGAATGATCCATTTTTTAACGACGAAGATCGCAGAGAATTCCGTCTCCCTGACCTCGACGAAGTTGAGATTGCCATGTCGAAACTCAAGTCGAATAAAGCTGCTGGCGCAGATGGACTGTCTGCTGAGCTCTTCAAAGCGGCTGGGGGTGAGCTGGTCAGGAGCATGCACCGGCTCATCTGTAAGATATGGTCAGAGGAAATCATGCCCGAGGAATGGAGTCTCAGCATTGTTTGCCCGATCCACAAAAAAAGAGACCCCTTGGACTGCGCCAACTATAGAGGAATAAGTCTCCTTAATGTCGCATACAAGATCTTCGCTGCCGTTTCGTGTGAACGCCTGAAGCCATTCGTAAACAAGCTGATAGGTCCTTATCAGTGTGGCTTTAGGCCAGTGAAGTCCACCATCGATCAAATCTTCACACTTCGGCAGATCCTGGAGAAAACCAATGAATTTCAAGTCGACACGCACCATCTATTCGTCGACTTCAAGGCCGCATACGACAGAGTAATTAGAGACGAGCTATATAACGCCATGTTTACTTTTGACATCCCTGCTAAGCTCGTCAGACTATGCAGGATGACCCTGGAAAATGCTCGCTGCTCCATCCGAATCGGTGCAGAACTGACCGATAGCTTCGAAGTCAAAAAAGGATTTAGACAGGGCGATGCGCTGTCGTGTGATTTTTTTAACATCATATTAGAAATGATTGTACAAAAATCACAGGCCAATACAAGAGGCACAATCTATTTCAAATCCTCGCAACTCCTTGCATACGCCGAGGACATTGACATAATAGGCAGATCGCAGTGAGATGTCAATGAGGCGTTTGCGAGTATTGAGATGGAGGCGGCAAAAATTGGTTTGGCAGTTAATGAGGGCAAGACTAAATATCTGCTGTCATCGAAAAAGGACATTTACCACCGACGTCTTGGACAGAACGTGCATATTTGCAGATAAAAGTTCGAGGTAGTTAAGGACTTCATATACCTCGGCTCCGCAGTGACTTGGAACAACGACACCAGTTTCGAAATCAAGCGCAGAATTACTCTTGTCAACCGCTGCTTCTTTGGGCTCAATAGGCAACTGAGAAGTGAGCCCTCTCTCGTACGACCAAGTTGACCTTATATAAGACCTTAATTATCCTGGTTCTGTTATACGGCGCAGAAACAGGACTTTATCCAAAGCGGATGAGGAAATCCTTGGTCGTTTCGAGAGAAAGATTCTGCGTGCGATATTCGGTCCCATAAACACAGAGGAGGGTTGGAGGAGAAAATTCAATCACGAACTGTACGGGTTGTACAGCGACATGAGTCTAGTCAGGCGTCTACGGATCCAACGCCTAAGATGGCTAGGCCATGTAGAGCGAATGGACACCACAGCTCCAGCCCGTATAGTCTTTGAATCCAACCCCGAGGGACAAAGAAATAAAGGACGGCCGCACCTAAGGTGGCGCACACAGGTGGAAAGGGACCTCAACCAACTGGGCGTGCGGCATTGGAAAAGACTAGCGAAAGATCGTGCTAGGTGGAGAGGCATGTTGGTTGAGGCCCAGGTTCACCCCGAACTGTAGCGCCCGTTAAGTAAGTAAGTAAGAAGTAATGACAGACAGTGTCATCGCCAGTGCCAACCTCCAGTGATGTAGTAAACATACCTACGTATGCACGTACCTATTTATCGTTTTATTTTTAGTGTCATTAGCCACTAGAGTAATTTACGCTTACTACTCTTGTAGTTACTTGCTTGTCATGTGGGAGTTAAGTGTGATTGGCTGACTAAAAAAGGATTCAAACGCCCCTAGGCCCGTAGAAGATCGCGTGTAAAGGAAAGTCATTCAAATAACTCAATTCCCCTGGACACACTTTTCTCATTTTCCATGAAAACACTTCTCAAAATCATATGTGTACGTTTGCCCGTTCAACAATTCCAGAATCAACAAATGTTAATCGATTCAAATCACTGACGCATTGGGTCTACTTAGTCTGTGTTTAGTAAACACATCAAATCCCCAAAATACACACAAACAATGAAACAAAAACAATTTTTCAACAACCATCGGGAAGCAGTTCCGCTTCGACGCAAAATGAAGGTTGCGTGCAAAACGTAAATGCCGGTGACGGCATTCGCGATAACTATGACGTAAGGTGTATTTTTTGGTTGTTTTAAAGATAAGGGGTTATTACTGTGGAAAGTTCCATAAATTCCATCCGAAGAAAGAAGGTGCGTTAATGGAAATATGTATCATTCCATCAAGTTCCCGGCTTGGCATGTACCTATACATACACATAATATATGTATGTACCTACTCCACGTTAAAGGCCAAAAGTCGATGTGCGGTTCCCCTACCAAACTCTTTGGCTAGCAAAACCCTCACTAAATCGTACGGACCCATCTCCCTCATTCCCTGCTGCGCCAAAGTGCTTGACAAAATAATTGCCAACAGACTCTGGTGGTTTGTCAGTAACGAAAATCTACTATTCTTAGACCATTCAATTACCGGTCCCCTAAATAGGAAAAGCCTCCCTTATCTCCTTTGATTTTGTCAAAGCTATTGATAAAATAGGTAGGTATCCACACTATTCATGTCTTAGCGGAAAATCACTGTCCAAGCAAACACCTACACATCTGCAGAAAACACAACTGCTCCTGTAACATCCCGACTAACAACATCACCTTGGAAGTCGATAAACTCAAAATCTTAAGCATGGTAGTCAAAAAAAACAAAAACAACTACAAATGGAACTCCCACGTCGATCATATATGTACGCCTAGCCGTGGGAAAAAAATTGAACATAATCGAAATCCTCCCCTGCAACAATCCTCTTTTCCTAATCTCCATCATCCAGTCCATTCTCACCCCCAAAATCCGATATGGTCTCTTCCTATACGGTTGCTCAGCCAGCTCACACTTGAACAAAATCAAAACCATCTACAACACTGCCATCAGAAAAGCTCTTAAGGCCCGCCGCACAACTCCCATCAATCATTTGCTACAATCCAACATGCCAACTATCGAAAATGTACGTTACCAGCCCACCTTAAAACTATTCCAACCTATCCTTCTATGCAAACGAACTCGATCAGGACAACAAAAAACACAAATACATATACCGTCCTGCATACACCGCGCAGAAACCCTCTGCAACGAAAACTTCAACCCCTGCAAACCTTCGATTTTACCCCAGTGGCTCTCCTCTCCCTCCGCCCTCATCTCCGATCTATGTACGTTCTTATAACAAATCCCACATTGCTCCAGAAGTATTTCGTTCCCTTTTCCTTGAAATCAAATATAAACTCCTCGACCACCACTTTATCTTCACAGATGGCTCCAAAACAGAAGACAACGTCAGCTTCAGGGTAACCACTGAGAACGAAACCATTTTCTCATTCCTCCTTCCCCTTATACACCTTCCTTCTCGGCAGAAATAATCGCCATCCCAAGAGCCCCACAATACACTGAGGCTTCCACCTTCAAATTTGCACCTGCACATACTCCCTAACATCAATAACCAAACATACGTATTACTCCTCCTTAATCCGCAACCTACTCTATCAGCAGTTCCTAGAACCAAGCTTATATGGTAAAAGACACAACCAAACACATTAGAATCCTTCAGCACCTCCTTTTCAATAAATCACCTCAATGGTACCGGACTGCCAACAAAGACAAGCTCTCAATGAAAGACTATGCCTAGGAGGCAGGACAACCAGCCCCATCCAAAACAGACCCTCCAAAAATAACCCGATCGGGTATCCCGGTCTCCCGCGTGACAGGCGGGGATCCTAACCACTTACCAAATTGTCCCGACAAGCGCGACCCCGCAGGGACTACCTGGTCTTTTAGACAAATGCGTCAAAAACCAAGGACGGGGTGGGTAGCAGAGCCTTTTACAAGCAATTAAACCTGCATCAGACTACAAAACTACCAGACCATTGTAGGGGCGCTGCTAGCAATAAAGGAAATCCTATCTGTTCAACTGCCTTGAAATCGCTGGAGTCTTATGCCTACACATCCAAGGCAAGCCTTGGCTGCCGCCTATCTCCTCTCATGGGTACCAGAACATTTCAGAAAATGAGAAAGTTGGCATGCTCGCCAAAAAAAGGAACGACGCAACGAACTAACATGGCATACGCTAGTACACCACTAGAACCCATTAAACTAGAGCTAACGAATCAAGCCAACTTAAGTTTTATAAAGCTACTGGAGCAGACGGACTTTCCGCGGAACTGATTAAAGCAGCTGGCGATGAGCTTGTTAGGAACATGCACCTACTCATCTGCAAGATATGGTCGGAAAAATGCATGCCCGATGAATGGAATCTCAGCATCGTTTGCCGGGTCCATAAGAAAGGAGATCCCTATGACTGCCCCAATTACAGAGGGATAAGTCTCCTGAACATTGCGCACAAGATCCTCTCTGCTGTACAGTGTAAGCGCCTGAAACCGTTCGTGGACAATCTGATAGGTTCCTACCAGTGTGGTTTCAGGCCAGGAAAATCCACGACAGACCAAATATTTGCACTAAGACAGATCTTGAAGAAGACCCATGAATTCTAGGTCGACAAGCATCATCTTTTTGTCGACTTTAAAGCCGCATATGACAGTGTTACATTCCTGCCATACCCGTCAGCCTTTGCAGGATGTGTATGGAGAATTCCCGCTGCTCTATTAAGGTCGGAGGTGAACTAACCGAGACCTTCGATGTTTAAAAAGGTTTTAGACAGGGTGACGCTCTGTCATGTGATTTCTTTAACATCATACTTGAAAAGATCGTGCGGGACGCTGCGGCCAATACAAGAGGTACGATCTACTTCAAGTCTACACAGTTGCTTGCCTACTCAGATGACATTGACGTTATCGGGCGGACAAAGCGAGACGTCAATGAGGCGTTCGCAAGTATTGAAGCAGAAGCGGCTAAATTTGGTCTAAGGGTAATTGGGGACAAGACCATATATATGCTGTCATCATTAGTTGGTCAGAACGTCACCTTCGGCAGCTATATTTTTGACGTAGTCAAGGATTTCGTCTACCATGGCTCGATAGTGACAAGCAGCAACGATACAAACGCTGAGATAAAACGCAAAATAACTCTTTCCAACCGCTGCTTCTTTGGGCTCAAAAGGCAACTGAGTAGTAGAGCGAAAAACTAAGTTAAACCTCTACAAAACCTTAATCATCCCTGTCCTCCTCTACGGCACTGAGGCTTGGACGTTATCAAAAGCGGATGAAGAGACGTGGAGGGAGGAGATGCAACCAAGAACTGTACGGGCTGTACAGCGACATCGGCCTAGTTAGACGTATAGATGGCTGGGCCATGTAAAGCGAATGGACATCACCGCTCCGGCCCGAAGAGTCTTCGACTCCAGCCCCGAGGGACGACGCAGCAGGGGATGACCGCATCTAAGGTGGCGCGCACAAGTGGAAAGGGATCTCAACCAAATGGGCGTGCGGCACTGGAAGCAGCTGACCAAAGATCGTGCTGGCTGGAGAGGCTTGTTGGTTGAGACCCTGGTTCACCCCTAAGTGTAGCGCCATCTAAGCAAATAAAGTAAGTAACGAATCAAACCATGGCTGAGACGAACCTGATATGGACCCAAGAACATAACTGCCTTACCACCAAAACCTGGCCACGACTTAACCGACAGCGAACCACGGGACTAATCTCCCTAAAATGAACTGACAACAGCATAATCGTTGGTATCACCACTGGTCGTTGTCTTATTGGCAGTCATGCACAAAAACTAGTTAAAATTTCGAAGGACTTTTGGATATGGATAACTGATCTTCTTAACCCAGATGTGGCTGACACCCTGCATGTAGATCGGCTAGAACATGCACAAACTTGAATAAACCGATTAGCACATGTTGTTTGCACATTGGTTTTTTGCATTCAGGCGTGTAGCGTCTTCACTGTTGGACGTGTTTTTAGCGAAGTTGGTGAAAAAAATGTGACTTAATTGTATTCGGATTTAGTTTTACAAATTACACTGATTACATTGTGTTTTGTCAAAATATTGTAACGGAATTCCATAGCTGCAGGTATTACGGAGTTCCACAGCTGCATTAGTGCCGGCAACGCAGTGCTCCTCTAACATCCCACTCTTATGTCATTTTTCCTCGTGAATTGCAAGGTTTTTTGTAACTTCAGGAGAGATTTAAGCCCAATCTTCGGTTAAGGCCGTCCGAAGGCCTTGTTTTGACGTTATGACCCGATTCCTGATATTTCTGTACAAAACTTCCCACAGATGTTCAATGGAATTACGGTCTGGAGATTGTGGAGGAGAGTTAAGCTGTTTGGAGGTATGGTACAGCAACCAGCAACCATTCTTTGCAAATTTTGGCCGTTTATTTTGGGTCATTGTCTTGTTGGAAGACCAAAGCGATGTGAGGCCCAATTTTTACACACTAGGGAGTAGATTGTCTTTTAAGATGGCTAGATAACCCTTCATTGTTGATTCAATAAAAATAAGATTTCCCGTTTCCGAAGCCGACATGTAACCTCAAACCATCACTGAACCTCCACCAGGTTTTAGGGTAAATCCCTACTTTTGCAAAAAAAAAAAAAAACACTCAAATACCGCTCAAACGTTTTGGGATAATGTCATCTTTAGTGACGAGAGCAAGTTTGAGATATTTGGTTCAAAACGCAGGACTAAGGCCTGGAGCACACCAAATAGTGAGCTTCTGCCACAAAACCTTACTTCGACCATGAAACATGGTGGAGGTTCAGCGATGGTTTGAGGTTACATGTCCTCTGCCGCACCTTTCTTCCGGGATAGATTCAAAGACTCTTCGGGTCGGAGCTGTGTTTTCCATGCGCTCTACATGGCCTAGCTACCTTAGACGTAGAGACAATTGAGTAGTAGAGTCCTCTCTCGAAAAACTAAGGTATCCCTCTACAAAACCTTAATCATCCCGGTCCTCCTCTAAGGCGCTGAGGCTTGGACGTTATCGAAAGCGGATGAAGAGGCTCTTGGCCGTTTCGAGAGGAAAATTCTGCGTGCAATCTTTGGTCCCGTTTGTGTAAACGGAGAGTGGAGGAGGAGATTCAGCCAAGAACTGTACGGGCAGAGACATCGTCTTCGGGACGACGCAGCAGAAGACGACCGCATCTAAAGTGGCGCGCACAGGTGGAAAGGGACCTCAACCAACTGGGCATGCGCCACTGGAAGCGACTGGCCAAAGATCGTGCCGGCTGGAGAGGCTTGTTGGTTGAGGCCCTGGTTCACCCCAAACTGTAGCGCCATCAAAGTAAGTAACTAAGTTTGATGAGCGTGTTACCTCAAGAAATGGGCCAGTCGATTGGACGTCTCGTTCGTGCGATTTAACGCCTCTAGACTATTTTCTTTGGGGCTTCTTTAAGTCATTGGTTTCTGCCAACAAGCCGACGACGTTGAAAGAGCTCAGAGCGAACATTGAATGCGAAATAGCGGCCGTTTCGTCCGAAATGTGTGACCGAGCCATCGAAAATTAGGTCCAACGAATCGACCGCTGCAAACGCGCCCGCGGTGGCCACATGAACGAAATCGTGTTTCATTCATAAATGTTTTGATTATACCTTAAGCCGATAATAAAGTTTTTGAAATATCTCAAATATCTTCAATAAATCCTTATTGGAAAACCCGATACTATTCCGGATTACGTTTTAGTCATACATATCTGGGTCAATTTCGTAAGAAGTACAAAATGGTTCCATGAATAGGGAGTCGTCCCCCTCGTAACAAGACAAAAGGCCTATCTGCCTTAGGTGTGTACTTCTCCCTCCGGGGTGGCTACGTATTACCTACCTACCTACTCTCATCCTGTCAAGTCGAACTTTTTAGGGGAACCCCCTTCCCCAAACTTGACTATAATCATTATAGTCTAATTCATTGGCTACCATGCCATATATAGCTCTACAGCCACTATCCACAAAATTTGCGACCACCACCACTTATGCTGCATGATCTCTCTTCCATTCTCTCCGTTTGAGCAGTCAATTCATTTCTATTTGGAAAGCATTATTTGGCAAAGAAGACCATGACATTGCCCTGTAAGAGCTTTCCGAGCCAATAAATTCCATATCGAATCGAAAACAAAAACAATGAGGCGACGGCGAAAAGAGATTTTATTTGTTTACTCGTCCAAAAGCTTAATAAACTCCAGCAGCATCGACAGTTGAACCTGATGGATCCATTAAACTGTCGTCGTCGTTATCTTGCAACGTGTCGCTTGATGGGCTAAAGCCTGTATGTACTTACTACTGCTATTCGTAGCATGACTCAGGGATCATCATTCGTCTCCTCTATGCTTCTGGTTCTGCTTCTGCTTTTCGTTTGTCTGATTTTATACTCTTTGCTGAGAAAGGTTAAAGATTAAATATTGAAAGATACATGTGTGGTTTGCCTGATAGGATTTTTGAATAGACTCGCGTAGAAGCAAGGCAACGAAAATTGCTTTTCATCTTTTGGTTGCGGGGGACAGTCTAAAGATATTTCGATGGCCTTACATGCATGTAAGTCTATACAAAACGCATATTTGCTCGTCTACTTCTAGAGAGTTTCCCTCATATTTTGCACTCAAGTTCGAATTAATTATCAACTTTCCGCTTGTTTTTTTGTTCTATAGAACGTACTTCCATACTCGTCGTTCCGTGATTTTTCGTTTGCTGCGGTGACGTTCGGATTTTTTGTTTTTTCATCTTGCCATACACTTGCAGTTCATATACACCCATAGAGTGTAGTGATAACGTTGCTCTATTTCTACTTCGTGTATGGTGCGCGTTTCACATGAAGCTTGTAGGGAAGCTAGCCCCACCAAGCCCCATCGTCAAGTCAGTTGCTGACTGTTGTGATTCATGTTTGCAGTTTGATTAAACTCTCCGCGCTCTGCGTCTCCTCGGCTAATAGCATTCAAGGTGGCGCATGAACGTTAATAAAAAATAAACAGAAATAACAACCCACCCCGCCACTGGTGCCATTATGCTGCTTATCATCAACGACGGGAGTATCATTCCGTTTAGGGCTCGGGTGGAAATATGATATTGAGACGCAGCACTGTAAGGGGAACGGACAAGTGCAATAACACTTTGGGTGTAGTGTCTCTGGTTAAATTCTTTGCTTATCTATTCGAGAGGGTTCATCATGTGACATAAATTCAATGGAAGAACGGGGGCTGCAGTGATTACGATTCACATCTAAATTGTCGAATGACGAATTCCAGTTGTTTGGCTTGAGATAGTGAATTTGGAGCATAGATCTCCTCAGACAGGTGACTGTGTAAACTACAAAGGGTGTCACAAAATTCAACAGCATATTCTAATTAGTGATAAGGTTATTTATAAAACAGCACAGAGGGTAAATGGCCTTCATGACTTTGCTGGCATATACGCAAATTATTGTCGAAATTTTTCATGATCACTCTGAGTCATGGAATTAATGTTCCTTGACTCTCACGAATTGCCTCGATGTTTTATGTCGAAAGTCGATTTCTTCTTATCGGGCGCTACAGTTCAGAGTGAAACCTGGGCCTCCACCAACATGCTCCTCCAACTAGCATGATCTTTTGCTAGCTAGCTACCGACGGGTGCTGGTCCGTAAAAAAGCGAGTGAGAGCCTCTGCGGCCGAAAAACTTACAGCTCTGTTACCCAGGTCCTACTTCCACCTCCTCGTGGTACCATCTGAAAATTGTCTGACCATTTAAATTACTAACAGAAGAGGACGAATGGCGAGCATCCTGTGCCACAAAACAGAATTAATGTCGGTTGGGCTATGGTCTAGCAAAGGGTAACCGGAAAGCCCCACAATTGCTCAGAAGTAACCACAAGAATCAACCAGGATAAAACGGACTGGATTAATGTTGAAAGTCGGCTAGAAATGTATATTTCACATATCGATCTCAATTTCCTTGATTTCTTTTTACTATTTTCTTGACAATTACAATTAACTTTAGCTGTCAAGCCTTTATTTTCAAAATAACAGGTCTAGTAAAAAGAAATCAATTTTGTTTTTCCACCAGATGGCTTTAGTAATCACTATCTCGCGTTGTATATGTACGTCCCAATGGACGGTGCCGTTGAAAAGATAAGACTTTGTACTACGAAAAAACAAACTTCTCTGACAGTTTTGTGATTGGTTGACTTAGTCTAGACAGGCGTCGTCGTCAAAATAAGCCATATTTCACAGATTTTCTTCGACAAAGGCGAACATTTGCATAGCACTAATGGTACTGATACTGAAGCAGCCAATCACGCGCAAGGCTTGTTTCGTCGATCCGTTCCAACAATTTAGATGTCAAGGATGCACATTTCCCGGGAAGGTCAATTGTCGAAAAATCATGCAGTATGCCGACCCTGACCGTCAAGTAAGCACTGCTTCGATTGCCCCGAAGCTAAAGATTGCATAAAAACTCGTTCGGAACCATTTGAATAATGCTGGATAGGTTAGGTTAGGTAAGTGGGTGCCCTATTGACGAAAGGTCAAGGCTCACTTAAATTACGAGGAGTCCATTGTGCCCAGTTAACTTTTAACCCGTAGAAACCTAACCAATTTCCGTTAAGCTAAACCACCTAGACGATGATAAGAATCATAGTATTCTGTTCAGTCCAATGCTACTTACCTCCTCTAGTCCCGAAAGGAAGTGACCTCCAACGAATGTGTTCCTTTTTTGGGCTAGTGCTGGGCATTCAAACAGCAGGTGACGAATGGACTCGATTTCTTCTTCGTCCCTGCAGCTTCTGCAGAAGTCATTGTGGGGCAGTGCCGAGTATGCATGTTTGTCAGAACCCCGCTGAGGAGAAACATAGGGAAAAACACGTTCGATGACATGGCTGTGTCGGGATTCGATCCCGTGTCATCGGCGTCAGAGGCCAACACAGTACCCACTGCGCCACGGTGCTCTTGGGGCAGTGCCGAGTGAGGGCACCAAATTCCAATCGAATATACCCACGACTGAACTTAAGCAGACTTTCTGTCTTTTCTGATCATATACGGGCCATGCTGATCTTGCCGTCGCGCATGTGTCTAATTGATACCATCGCTTATTGGCCTTCACTAATAGCTCCGTCTCTATCTCTCTAAAGAGCGTACTGAGTGACGTTTTAGCTTCAGTCGCGATCTGCGCAAAGTTTGTGCCTGATCCTAGTCTAGCTGGCTCTTCCCCCTCTAGATAACAGAAGAGCTCAGAGGGCATGGGCTCGGACATACGGCCTCCTCGTGGCGCCCTCTGGATAGCCTCTACAACAAACGTTGGAAAAAAAAAAACAAGTAAAATACCTCGGATACACGGATGGTATGATGACGAAAAAAAATTGCGACATCTGTTACAGCTTTCACAGAAGATTGCTCATGTTGGGTGTGGATTTGTCGTGAGAAGGCAGTTAAGGTACGAAGATCATCGACTTTAATCCTGAAAGTGATCGACTGGCTGTGACCCGCATCAAAGGCAGATGTTACAACTTTAGCCTCATATGTACATATGTGCACACGCCCTAACCAAGAGGCGCTAAAGATCCCATCAAAAAGGACTTCTATGATTCTGGATAACGCCGACAGAGCTTGTCCGTGGAACGCGCATCCTCCACGATACAACTTTACAACTTTGCGACAGCTCGTAATGCGGTTATAAATGTCACAAGATTTCCCCGCAAGCGAAACCACGCAACACCCTGGCGATCTCCGAATGGTCGAACCGCCAACCAAATCGGCCTTGCGCTCATTGACGCAAGACACTCGTCAAACATCTAACATTTAGGTGGGCAAACGTCACGTCGATTCTAAACATTTCCTTGCAGCAGCAAGGTTCAAAGCTTGATTGTCCATGTCAGAAAACCGCACCAGCCCATCATGAGGAGCACACCGGAGGTTACCAGAGTCTACAGCAATTGAGCGAAAGGCTCTCCTGGTATGCCTACGTCGAGCACAAATGTCAACAATATGTGGCTGCATTGCCGCTCAGCCATTCAGGAAGTAGCCGGGACCACATTAGGCTACCTATCACCCCCGACAAGAAACCCGTGGTATGTTGGCGAGTGTGAGCAGAAAAAGGCAGCAACCGAGGAGGCGTACAAAAAGGAGCTGCAGCGAAAATTCAGGGCAGCGCGAGAGGAGTACCGAGCCAGAAGAAGGGAGGCGAAAAAACTGCTGCGAGTAAAGAAAAGAATCTTCGCGGCCTCCCAGCACTTCGAAATCTCGAGGGTAAGCTTGTCACCGACCTGCAGGGAATAGTGGATGTATTTAAGCAGCATTTCCAGCGGCTGCTTAACGACCATGACCAAGAGAGAGTGGTAGAAACTGAAGAAATCCCCACTTCAGCTGCTTTACGGCTGGCGGCGATGTTCTGGTAGGAAGCATGCATCAGATCATCTGTAGAACAGTATAGATATATATCCCTGCTCAATGTCGCATATAAAATCCAGACCAGCGTACTGTATGAACGTCTAAGGCTCTTTTGCACCGCACTAATTGGCAGCTACCAGCTTCCGATCCGACAAATCGACTATAGACCAAATCTTCACACTTCGACAAATCCTGAAGGAGACCAGCGAGTTTCAAATCGATACACATAATCTCGCCCTCGATTTTAAAGCCGCATACGACCGCGTTCATCGTGTGCCCAGTGGTCCCGTCAGGCGCAACCTCGCAAGACCTGCGCGGACTTCTACACCGATGGGTCAAAAACCAAAGACGGAGTGGGCAGTGGAGTATTCCGCAAACAATTGCTCTAAAATTACCGGATCATTGCAGCGTTTTTCAGGCGGAGCTATCGGCAATAAAGGAGGCCTTGTCCTGGCTGAAGTGGAACGTAACATCTACTATGTATGTTCGAATCCTCATAGACAGTCAAGCAGCCTTTAAGTCAGTGGAGTCCAATGTGTACACTTCAAAAGTAAGCCTTGATTGCCCACTATATTTTAACGAGATGGCCGAACAGTTTAACATACATCTCCTATGGGTGCCAGGACACAGCGATATCTCAGGAAATGAAAGAGCCGACACACTCGCCAGACAAGAAACGACGCAGCAATCAAACATGGCATGATGGTATACCTCTAGCAGCCATTAAGCTTAAACTTACAAACCTCACCATGGCTGAGATGGGCGCAGAGGCACACCTGCCTTATCAAATCCTGCCTCGGCTTGACAGTTAACGGATCAAGGGACTAATCTCCCTAAAACGAACTGACATCTACAAAATTATTGGTGTCATCATCGGTCACTCTCTCATTGGCAGTCACACACAAAAACTAGGGCAAGTTGCGAATGGCTTCAGCAGAAGCTGCTTAGACGAAGAGGAGGTCGAATCCATTCATCACCTACTCTGTGCCTGCCCGGCTCTCTGTTCAATCAGGAAACGCTACCTCGGATCCTACTTCTTTAACGACTTTACCGATGTTCAGCGGGTAAGGATAACTGACCTTCTTAATTATTTAAGAAGCACTAAGTGGTTACATGTGGCCAACGGGCTTCTCTGGCCTAAGTATATACCCCTTCCAACCTTCTTGACCAGCTGGATGCCTTAATTCGCGAGAAGTGGCCTGGTTTGACAACGCACTTGTACATAAGGATGTGTTGGCGTTGGGAGAACTGTGGGATTTGGAATATGACTCGCTCGACCATACTCCCCGTTCTCCTGATTTGGCACCTTAAGACTTTCATCTCTTCCCAAATTTGAAGAAATTTGTATTCTGGGAAGCGCCTCGCATCCAAGGAGTTGAGAGGGTCGTAAATACATTGATAGCCTTCCGGGCTATCACTTCAGGGGAGGAACATTGGTTTTGGAAAACCAAAATATTTTTTTAACTGGGTCAGACCGATAACTCTTCACCTTACCCTCGTACTCATACTCGCACTGTCTTTACTCTCGTTGATAGCAGGTCGTCACTTAAATCTTGTGTAAAACACTCTTTGGAATACCCTTATCATGAACAAAACAAATTGTAGCTGAGTTAGAAATCTTATATCTCAAATTTAGCTCTCGAATCAAGTGGTACGACAATTTGGAAGAGAAATGTTCAAGCGTTATGCCAATACTGACCCGTCAGAATATCAAACATCTCATTTGCTCCATCTCTGACGTTATCCTCTTGGGATTTTAATTATTCTTCCGTGCTCGTCCTCTCCTTTCAGGTTGCCAATTTAATCCCATTCAAACGATAAGAATCACACCTACACACCACCAATCGTAGCGCATGAATATATGTACTATAGCTTCAATTTCTATTTAGTGGCTCAACGACTTCCTAAGGCACGTACTTAAATCCCGGTTGCCGAGTGAATTTCAATCTTATTCCTTTCATTTCCTCATCGCCTCGTCGCCTCAGGCAGTAAACGAGAAGTGGAAAATGGAGAAACATCTCGATCTCACTTCCCTTCATATTCACATCCTAGCTTTGCATGTTGCATACGTTCTGCCATACCGAACAACTTCACTTAATGTTTTATGGTTTCAGTCGAGAAACTCTTGAAATGCTTCGTCACCTTCTCGTTTTCTGCCTCTTCTTATGTACAATGTAACTGAGTACAACACCTTTTGCGGAAGAGTCATCTTCAAATCTGTCATCCCTCGATTCGTTCATTAAACATCAACAACATCAATCCAATTAGTTAAGAAAGTGTGTTGTGACTGTTCAAGTTTAATCAGACCTTGTTGACATGCACAAAAAATTCGAAAATAAAAACGAGCTCAGTTGAGCTCGGCTACCTTCGCATGGAATTGAATTAATCAACTCGCGAGTCGCGACCCAACAACAGACTCAACAAACAACTACCAAATACATAATGTATAAGCACAAGCGAAGCACTGAAGCAGCAAATTTTCGTGGCATTTCCAGATTTGGCGCGGTTCCCAGGAGCTTTTTGCTCATCGACAATGACATTGAACAAGAACATCAAGGCAACGTTAGATATGTGAATATCCGCACATCGATTTTGTAGATAAACAGGAATATGGCGAGCTAAAGGTGTTAAATGTTATTCATTAGCTCCCAGTCATACTTTCTAGCCTCTAACTTGTCCGATGATATCATGTCAAATGTTGGGATGGTGATGGAAGAAGAAGCTTTGCTAACCGGTTCGATTATGACCAGATACGAGTAGGCAAGATAACTAGGCAGCCGTTACCAGTTGACTTAATACTTAGCAAATAGTATAAGAGACAGCGAGTTCTTTCTTCAGTTATTAACTCGATAACAAATGAATCGTATCATACAGTCAGTCTTTAATCATGCAAATTAATGATCCTTTACAAAGAGGAGGGTACAGCCTTGCTCCGTCTTTCTATATGGCACAAACATAGGATTTTCTGAAGAAATCAAGCCTAGATCGCAGACTCAACTGAAACTCCATTATTAAAACCAAACTCATAAAAGCGACTAAGGCCATGTGGGCGGTTATACACCGCGATAGTAAGACCTATGGTCACCCATGCGTCCACTGTATGGTGGACAAAAGTTGAGCAAAAAACGATAATTGTTAAGCTTCAACGCCTTCAGAGACTAGCGTGTCTCGGCATTACAGACGTTATGCCAACCTGCCCCACGGCCACGGCAGTCCCAGAAGCACTCATTGGACTCACTCCACTGCACCTTTTTATTAAAAAGATGGCATTACGCAGTGCAATCAGAATCATTCGCTCGGGAACAAGCCTGCCATGTAGACCTGAGGGTCACACGTCCATCTTGGAACATCTTTCCGAGCTGGATATGATTACCACGGTCTCGGACGCATTACCACACACCTTCACTTTTGACAAGAGATTTGAGATATTGATAACCAGCGATCCCTTGCTTAATGTCAAAGGCCTTAAGTGGTATACTGATGGCTCCAAGATTACTTCTGGCGTTGGCGCCGGCATCTTTGGACCAAATCGTAAGATCCCGAAGGCCCTGAAAATGAGTCCTAGCATCTTTCAAGCAGAATTGAATGCCATCCTAATATGCGTCAATCTAAACCTAGATAAGAGGAGTAACCATCAACATACTCACGATCTCAAAAACCGTCAAAAAATGCCATGATGCTCAACAAGACCTCGCGAAAAGAAACAATGTCAAACTCTGGTGGGTGCCAGGGCACAAAGGTATTAAGGGCAATGAAATTGCCGATCAACTTGCCAAGAAAGGTCCCAGAATAAATACATAGGTCCAGAACCTCTCTGCGACACTCCCAAGTCTAAGATCAATTTTCTTTTAGACAAGTGGGAAAAATCGCAACACCTGCCCTTTTGGAGCAGCGTTCGGGGACTTCGCCAATCGAAACGATGAACAAACATCCTATTAACATACTTACCTCCTTATTTAGGTGGCGCTACAGTCCGTGGTGAACCTGAGCCTCAACCAACAAGCGTCTCAAGCTGGCACGGTCTTTGGTCAGCTATTTCCAGAGCCGCACGCCCAGTGGGTTAAGGTTCCACCTGCGTGCGCCACCGTAGATGCGGCCGTCCTCTGCCGCGCCTTCCTTCTGGGGTGAATTCGAAGACTCTTCGGATCGGAGCTGTATTTTCCATGCGCTCTGCATGGGCTAGGCCATGCTGTATCCGTAGACGTCGTACCAGGCTGATGTCGCTGTACAACCCGTACAGTTCCTCGTTAAATCTTCTCCTCTATGCACCGCAGAGGAGAATTTTCCTCTCGAAACGACCAAGGGCATCTTCATCCGCTTTTGTTAAGGTCCAAGTCTCAGCGCCGTAAAGGAGGACTGGGATGATCAAGGTCTTATATAGTGTCACACTGGTTTTCCGAGAGAGGGCTCTACTTCTCAATTGCCTCTTGAGCCCAAAGTAACAGCGGTTGGCAAGAGTGATTCTGCGTTTTATCTCAGCGCTGGTCTTGTTGTCGCCGGTCACCAGTGAGCCAAGGTAGACGAATTTCTTGATCACCTCAAAGTTATATCCGTCCATGGTGACGTTCTGGCCAATACATCGATGTTGACCGTCTCTTTTTGATGAAAGCAGATATTTGGTTTTACGCATATTAACCTTGAAGCCCATTTTAGCCCCTTCTACCTCATACGATCACATTATCTCCAGAGAGAAAATTATATGGGCATTAAAAAGTTTCAAGCCCTACAAATCGCCGGGTCCAGATGAAATTTACCCTATCGAACTCACACAAACTATGGAATGGACTATTCCATGGCTAGAGATAACCTTTCATCCCCAAGGCCGGCAGGAACTCTCATACTTCCACCAAGGATCTAAGGCCTATCTGTCTATCATCCCTCGCTCTAAAAACTTTAGAAAGGCTGATAGACTTACACATACGGCACAGCTTGGATCCCTCCCTAATTTCTAAGGCACAGCACGCCTACTGTAAGGGTAGATCGGTCGAAACAGCCCTGCACACACTAGTGAGGAAAATCGAAAGATCAATCCATCTCAAGGAATATACTCTAACAGCCTTCCTAGACATAGAGTGCGCCTTTAACAACGTCACTCCGAAAGCAATAATAGAAGGGCTAGAAAAGAGAGGACTCTGATATAGCTGATCAGCGAGTTGTTATTAACTCGCAAGATTCACTCTAAGTGGGGAAACCTAGTAACTACCAGAGTGGTTACCAAGGGAACCCCGCAAGGTGGGATCCTCTCACCTCTTCTCTGGAATGTAGTTGTAAACGAACTACTAATCAAACTGGAGAAAGAAGGCCTGGATGTTGTTGCCTACGCCGATGACGTTGCCATTTCAATCTCAGGTAAATACCTATCCACACTGAATGACCGCAAATGGGCGCATAGCAACGGGCTCAGGATTAATCCCCAGAAAACGGAGCTCGTGCTTTTACCAAAAAGCATAAAATCCCGGAAAACTGCCCTATAACTTTGCTCGATACCAGCTTAGCCTATTCCTCTAGTGCCAAATTCCTTGGCATTATACTCGATAGGAAATTAACTTGGAAGAGCAATACAATTGAAAAGTCAAAAAAAGCAACAATAGCACTCTACACATGCAAGAAAGCCCTAGGAAGAAAATGGGGATTCAACCCCAAGATCACCCTATGGCTCTACATCACGGACGTTAGACCCATACTAATGTATGGAGTGATAGTCTGGTAGACTGCACTGGACAAGACAACATATCACAAACAACTCCAAGAGGTACAAAGGATGGCATGTATGTGCATTACCGGGACCCTCAGGTCCACACCAACGGCTGCGCTTAACATGATACTAGACCTTACACCACTCGATATTTTTGGCAAGCAAATTGCCACACATACGGGCATAAGACTAAAAGCCAACTCGAAACGGTCGAGCTATGTCACCGGCCACTCCTCCATCCTGCAAAACAGGATAACGATGGCAGAAAACCTGGACCACACAGAACCCAGCATAGTCTTGGACAAAAACTTTACGACTATATATCCGGACAGACAAAACTGGACTCGCCAAACTCAACCCCGCAGAAAATGTGTGGATTTTTACACTGCCGGGTCTAAAACCAAAGACGGGGCGGGCAGTGGAGTTTCTGCAAAACAACTTAAGTTGTATAAAGCTCTAATATTACCAGATCACTGCAGCGTTTTCCAGGCGGAACTGTTGGCAATAAAAGAGGCTTTGTCTTGGCTGAAGTGGAACGTAATATCCACCACGGATATTCGCATTCTCACAGACAGTCAAGCCGCCTTAAAGCCGTTGGAGTCCTATGTGTACACATCAAAATCTAGTCTCGACTGTCTCTTAACGAGATGGCAGAACAGTTCAACATACAGCTTATCTGGGTACCGGGACACAGCGACATAACAGGAAATGAAAAAGCCGACACACTCGCCAAACAAGGAACGACGCTACAATCAATCGTGGCTTGTGAGGGAGTACCCCTTACAACCATTAAACATAATCTGACCAATCTCGCCAGGGCCGAGACGAACCTGAGATGGACCCAGGGACATACCTGCGTCATCACCAGGCAAATCTGGCCTCGCCTTGACAGTCAACGAACAAGGAGTATAATCTCCCTAAAAAGAACTGACATCTACAAAGTCATCGGTGTCATCACAGGACACTGCCTCATTGGCAGTCACGCACAAAAACTAGGAATAGTTCCGAATGATTTCTGCAGAAGCTGTCAGGACGAGGAGGAGGTCGAATCCATTCACCACCTTCTTTGTGCCTGTCCAGCATTTTGCAATATCAGGAAACGTTGCCCAGGCTCTTACTTCGTTAACGGTCTGACAGATGTTCAGAAAGTAAGGATACTTGATCTTCTTAACTTCTTAAGAAGCACAAAATGGTTCGACGAATAGGGGGGTAAAACCCCCTCGTAGCTGCACAACGGGCCTCCCTGGTCAATATGCATTCTTCTCAATTCTGGGAAGGCTACGATCCTACCTACCTACCTACCTCAATGCTTACAAAACTCTATTAACATACTCAAACTTATTAGGGTGGGTATCAGAATACTAGTCAGCTACCTGACGGGACACTGCGGTCTGAGATAACCTCTCATCTGAAACTGAGTGCCGACTCTGTCTTGAGAACGAAAAGACGGCAGAGCACATACTGTGTGACTGTGTTGCTTTTTGCCATCTTAGGAAACGTATCCTTCTCAGTGAAGAAGGATGGTCTCCTGAGGGGACCATCGACCATCTGATGTTGAAAAGCATTCTCAACTTCATTAGGGTCGGCTAATCGGCTAGCAGCACAATAGATTTGTAAAGGTCGCAGTACCAAATGCTATTTGATAGCACTAGCGCCGTATAAAATTAAAAAAAAAAAAAAAAAAAAAAAAAAAACTCGGTTACCAAATGTCTCTTCTTCCTTCAATTAAGTCCGGAAGTAGAACTCCCCCGTCCCACACACACAATCGACTCCCGAAATGACTGCTCTGTCTATCACTTAAGCTCTTGATTCATCTAATTACCCCAAAGAACTGAAGGAACGAATTCCCAAAATTCGTCGGTTTTATTCCTTCACCTAAACGCCATTATTCCATTACCTAGTTCCCTCCTACACATTCATTTTTAATTAACTTGAGGTTTAGGATTAAACCTTCCTTTTGTTTTTTTTTGTGTGTCATCCTTTACGACAGCCAACCTTTCAGTTTACTTCGATTACGCCGAAGAGGTACATACGACTCTGCCACGAACTTATGTAAATTCCCATAGATTCTCTTCCAGGCTAATGTACTTTGTTTTTGTGGCAACATTTTCATCTTGTACGAGTAATTGGGTATTGTATAGGCATGGAGCATGGAGGTCCTCGTAACCACATTGTTTTTATACCAAATTTTGTGCAGACTACTTGTCTACTACTAGTCTACTATTAGAAGCAAATAAATTGTTGTTTGTCTTATCGATGGACATAATCCTTTCGATAGGATCTTGGATGGGAGAACAGTACTTTTGTTGGCAAAACTTCGAATATATCTTTTCTGGCTATTCAACAGAAATTTATGAGAATTCGCTTCCAGCATCCTCCTTTCATCGATGGACAGTTCCACTTTTTCTATTTTATTTTTGTGTATGCGGACAACTATTGGCGCTTAGCTTTGTGTCATTCATGGGACGCACAAAGGCAGGGGACAACTTGGTTTGAAGTGAAAATCGATTTTTCGAGGAAATTCATTGTCCACTCGAAGTTAGTCGTGTTTTGAATGACAATCTAAAGCAATTCGATTGTTTTTAGTGAGCAAAGTTACTATTGTATTGATGAGTTGAATAGTTTTGGGTATGGAGTAGTATGTAGCTGAGTTAGTGAGCCACCAAGCAAGGAGAGGACAGTTGAACACAAGGACCAGTGTGGTTTTCCACTAAAGAACAGGAATCAAGTGGTTTTCATAACATTGTTTTGACTTCATGTTAACGACCCCCGCAAACGTATAAAAGGACAAGAGTATCCGTTCTGCACCTGGAATGTTAGGTCCCTTATAAAGACCGGGTGCGGTCCAACAGTTAGAAAAAGCCCTAGGCTTCTATAAAGCAGACATTAATTTTCTTTTTTTTTTTAGAGTCTAGAGTCACACGCGCACTCAAGGCTGCGTAGGTGTTCATCGACTACTCTCTGGGGTGGTTTGTCCTACATAGGAGGAGAGCCGACCAAATTTCGCGTTGGTTATAATTCTCAGTAATTCGTTCATGCACTTTTGGTGCTAGTATTGCATACGCAGAGGATGAGTTTCAATTGACCATATACTGTGAGTGTTATGCCTGCAGCTGTACGTTTGGTCACTTTCCATTCACAACTGTGTTGCATACTTTTTTCCGTATAGGAATTGCTTTTTCTTGGCTATGAAACTAATTTGAACTATAAACCTTCCGCTCGACGGTCGATGATGTTAACCACTGCATCACGGCCACCCCAATTACCGCACATTACCGCACTCTAAGAAGTGGGATGGGATGGATCGGGTAAAATGAGGATAAAAAACTGTGACATACACTATGGAAACTGCTACAAGGAGAACAAACAACGCCTATTTGGATGTGGATTTGTTGTTCGATGTGGACTTAGGCAAGAAGTCCTAAGCTTCCAGCATGTTAGCGGACGCATCAAAGCTATCTTCGGGAACATCAGCTTTATATGCGTTCACGCCCCCACAGAATAACAAGACAAAAGAGTCTAACATGACTTTAATGACCTCCTAGATAGAACATACGCTCAATGTCCCAGTTATGACACCAATATCGGTCTAGGAGATTTCTATGCGAAGCTGGGTAAAGAGAACATCTTTGAACGAGTCGTAGGAAAGCACAGCTAACACGACACCACGTCCGAAAACGGATTCAGGCTAATAGTCTTTGTGACGGGGGGTAATCTCCTATTAGGTAGCACACGATTCCCATATCTCAATATCCATAAGGGGACCTGGCGGTCACCTGTTCAATTATTTGCTACTCAAATCCATCATACATATTGCAATCGACAACAGGCATGCCTTCGGCATCTTGAATGTCCGACCCTTCCGAGAAGCTAATATACATAGATTCGGATCATTCCTTTGTTGCAGCCACGGCAAATACGCATGCGAATATCGCAAACACTGCGGAGTCGAGTAGAATCAGCAACATTTTACTCCGGGAAGCTGCAAGAGACCGCCAGGACCTTCGCCGATCGTGGCTCCCTTAAGTTCCATCAAGAGCCGACGCAAACTGCACAAGCCATAGAACAGCAATGGAGACGTTGTCAAAGTGGCAACAGGGATACTGCCTCTGATGTATTAAGCTTCCAGCCGCCACCTAGAAGAAACCATTGGTTTGATGAGGAGTGCAGACAGGTACATGCAGAAATACAGAATGCATACAGGGCAACGTTGCATCGACGAGCGTGAGCTGCTCACGTTAAATCACAGTCGATGCTAAGAATATGTATGACATAACGGCGAAGATGGCCAAGATGCCGCTGTTAGGCAGAAGGCACCATTCACACTGGACGAAGATGAGAGAGAACTCCGTCCACCCGACTTATTTAAAGCAGCTGGAGATAAATTGATTGGGAACATGCACCAGCTTATCTGTAAGAAATGGTCGGAGGAAAGCATGCATGAAAGATGAATGGAATTTCAGCCTCGTTTGCCCGGTCCATAAGAAAGGAGATACGTCTTCTTAACATCGCCTATAAGATCTTCTCTGCCGTGCTGTGACCGCCTGAAACCATTTCTGGACAATTTGATAGGTTCCTATCAATGTGACAAACACCACATTTTCGTCAATTTTAAAGCCGAATATGATATGAAACAAGAGGCACGATTTACCTCAAGTCAGCACAATTGCTCGCATACGCTGATGACATTGACGTGATTGGGAGAACGCAGCGAGACATTAATGAAGCATTTGTGTGCATTGAAGCAGAAGTAGATAAAGTAGGCCTGAAGGTAAACGAGGGTAAAACCAAATATACGCACAACATCTTAGCCAGAAGGTCACTATTGGCAGCTATAACCTTAATATATTCAAGGGTTTCGTCGAACTTGGCTTGCTGATAATAAATGGCAACGACACCAGCGCTGAGATTAGACGAAGAAAAACTCTTGCCAACCGCTGTTTCTTCGGGCTCAAGAGGCAATTTAGTAGTAGAGCTTAGTTTTCCGGGAGAGAAAACTAAGGTGACCCTCTATAACCCCTTAATCATCCCGGACCACTTCTACAGCGCAGAAATATGGACCTTATCAAAAATGGATGAAGAGGCCCTTAATCGTTTCGAGAGGAAAATGCTGCATACAATCTTCGGTCCCGTTTGTGTTGATAGAGAGTCTAGAAGGCTCAACCACGAACTGTACGGGCTGTATAGCGACATCGGCCGAGTATGGCGTCTATAGATCCAACGTTTAAGATGGCTAAGCTATGTAGAACGAATGGACAGCACAGCTCTGGCCCGAAGTGTCTTCGACTCCAACCCGGTAGGACGACGTTGAAAAGGACGGCCGCTTCTAAGATGGCGCACACAGGTGGAAAGGGACCTCAACCAACTGGGAGTGTGTCGCTCGAAACAGCTTGCAAAGATCGTGCTAGCTGGAAAGGCATGTTGGCTGAGGCCCGGGTTCACCCCGAACTGGCCTCCACTATCTCATGAGAGGGCGCCGTGGCGCAGTGGTTAATGTGTTGGAGGACTCTGACGCACGATGACCGAGTTCGGATCCCGATAACATCAACGCCATCGAATGTTTATTTCCGACGTCCCTCCTCGGCGGGGTACTGACAAAACCCCCCGTAGTATACTTGCCTTGAAAAAGCTTCTCGACTCAAGCCGTTCGGAATCGACATTAAACTGTAGGTTTCACCTGTGCGAAAAAATAAATCACACACAACATGGCTGAGTGATAGAAGCTTGGCTCTGGTCCTTCATGGGCTGTAACGCCACAAAAGAAAAAGAAGAATCTTATGATCTAACACCTTTAAATTACTTTCTTTCGGGGTATGTGAATCACTATGCCGAGAAACCAGAGACATAGGACGATTTGGAAGTCAACATTCGCTGTGTTATTGCCCCAATTGCTCGATAAATATGTCGAAAATTGGACTTCAAGGTTGCTCTTGATTCGAGCTACCCGTGGTGCGCATATGCCCGAAATCATATTTAAATACTAATGGCTTAAACTTATCTATTAAATAAAACTAATATCATAGACATTAACATTAGCTTCAAGTGTTTTATTTCATATTGAATTTGTATCCCTCTAAAAAAACATCCTTTAGAAGTTGCACAGAGTCTAGCTGATGAAGCAGCACCAGAGCACCAGCGTCTTCTCTCCATAACCTGTTGCTAAAATATCTTGCCCAATACTTCTTTAATTCCAAGAAATTCCTTTTAGAGTCAGAAGCAGACGATGTGATTAAAAAAGCACTGGCTTTCTACAGACTGTGACATCAGCTCCAGACACAAATGGTTATATTGACGTCAGCACTCGACCAGACAGTTCACGTAAAGCTTTCTAAAAAACAGTCAAACCGATGCCATACTACAGAGCTGGTCATTTATGGTAAGTGTGAATCGAAGTAAGATGGAGAAAAGCAATGCGAGGAGGAATACCTTAAGCGTAATCGAGCATGATGATGCATAGTGACCCGTCAAGCGTTTTCAGGCAATTCTAAGACAAACCATCTCTTCGTACCGCTCTACGTGTAGCCTTATTAGGTAGGTATATCAAAAGAGTTCGTGGGTACTCAAATGCCTTTTTCGATTCAAATCAATTTATAAACTTTCCGGTGCTTGACCCCTTCTTCTCACTTTGTATGTCTGCAACAACCCTCTAGCAATAGCCAATGGTACTAACGAAAGGTGGTCAAAGGAGATTAAACGAAAAGGAAATGAACAAAGTCACACCCATGCATGGGGTGCTGTGGATATAAGTAATTTAATTTCGTTTGAAAATATTGAAACTGAATTACCAACAAATTGAACATGAAATTAGCCTCCAGTCCATCTCATGGTTGTTTAATTCTTATACTTGTGATAGAGGCAGACAGAAGGCTTTATACAATTCAAGGCATGTTGCCGCTTTTTTGATGATATGCGCGCACTCAAGGTTTAATAACCTTATTATGTCAGCGACACTGTGCGGGCAGAAGACAAAAAGGATGAGGGATAGAGGACATTGCTCTTAAATGCTGCAATTGGCTAGTTCGTCAGAGCATTTTGCTGTCGAAGTAAAAATAAAACAGGGGAAGGCAGGAAATATTCCTGCGATGATCCAGCGAATCTAATGTTCTGGTAATGCTGGAATCACCAACCAATTTTATCGCACGATTTTGTATTCTGTCTAGTAGGTCCAATGAGGCCTTGTATGAACCGGACAGTCATGAGCGTTAGACTCTCATTTAGGGCGAGTCAACGCCTTATAGATTGTAGCCAGATCTAAGAGTGAGAGAAACTTAGGCATTCTTGGCGACACTGAATATGTGATCGTTCTAATTAAGATTGCCAGCAACACACACATATGCAGTATGGAAAGCTTTTTGGTTTCTGAGATGCAGGTGTCATTAATGGATAAAGGCTGCGGGTTAGTGATACGCTTTAACGACAGGAGACAGCACACAGCACTGTGTTTTGGAGGCATACAATTCCACTCTATTCTTATGAGTGAATGAGCTTAACATACGCTACCGCTCACTGTGAACGAATATGAGAAGCTAAGGATACTGTCGTCGCCGAGGGAGTGGATTGGATTAGAAGTGATAAACAAGAACTCATTTATAAAAATGAGAAAGAGTGTCGGAGACAAGACGAAACCCTGGGGAACACCATAATTTAAGAAATGTCAGACTTGAATCCGTTCAAAACAACTTGAATTGAACGATTCATAAGGTAGTTTCTAATCTATTCAAGAAGATACTCATCGATCCCGAAAGCATGCATTCTCGACAAAAGGACTTCATGCCAAAATTTGTCGAATGTTTTCGAAATATCCTGTGCAACTATTTTGCTGTCACCTGCTTGGTGAAGCGAGCGATTCCACTTTTCGGTGAGATATGCCATCAAACCACCAGTGGATCTATTGCTACGGGACTTTGAAGCGAAAAGAAGTGGGTAAAAGCTGGACCAAAGCTGTTTTCCATCTATTCGAAAAAAGCCCAGAAGAGTAGGAAAACTGGAAAAGCTTACGTCTTGAAAACTATTGGAGCAACACCATCTGGACCACCGGATCTGTATATGTCGAGGTCTTGAGAACCCTTGCGACTAGTGCGGAAGTTGATCTGTCCCATAGTAGTACAGGCGGAGACAAAGTACAAACTGGGAGCCGTGAACTGGTGGCTGCGAATTGGGCAGCAAGTATGTAGGTTAGCTTTGCCTAAGGGGGTGACAGCATGAATGTCATTGTGGAAGAGCGTTGGTATAGACGACGTAGTTGAGTTTTTTTTTAGGTTTTTTACAAACGACCAGAAATGTTTGTTACCTTTGGGACACTGAAGGATTTTACAGGGCAGCAAGTATGTAGGTTAGCTTTGCCTAAGGGGGTGACAGCTTGAATGTCATTGTGGAAGAGCGTTGGTATAGACGACGTAGTTGAGTTTTTTTTAGGTTTTTTACAAACTTTGGGACATTGAAGGATTTTACGCTTAAATTTTTGGTCGGATTTGAACATAACCCGTCGAATGTGAGTTGCAGTCATTTCTGGTTCGTATATATGTACTTTTTATTGGTTTTCCTGAGAACTGTTTATAGGCTCGAAAGCTTAGTTCCCTTAGCCAAATAGCCTCTTTGCAGCTCAAGTCAAACCAAATATTATTCTTTGGTCTGGTGCTTTTAATCCAACTAGAAATAAAAGTTGCGATGCCGATTGGGATAATATTTGCGATAATATCAGCTGCGGCGTTCATGTCGTTTTCGAGGAAGCACAACGACCAGTTAAAGATCCGAAAGAAGTTGTTAAGGCCGCGCAAGTCCAAGAATCATACTCCTATTGGGTTTATCACACAACCTCGATGGAGTGAGGATGGTTTGGGTCGTAGATGTCCGTTGACTACTCGCCGAGGGTGGTTGTCCTAAATAAGGTTGGAGAGGAACACGACTAAATTTTCACGTTGGTTGTAGTTCTCAGTAAATGTACCATGAAACAATGTTAATGAAAGTCCATGAATAGTAATCCGGCGAATACGTTGCAAGCAAACACTACACCAGGTCATCTCTCAAATTCCGCTCCAATAAGCTTATTTCGCATACAAAAAAGCAAAAGCTTTGCACGACATACTATACAAGGCAAATATGGATGCAGGTGCAAGTGCGATTATAACGGTATCAAGAAGAACAGGTACAATAAAATCCATTGACGCGTAAATTGCCATCGTATAAAAGCAGAACGCGTGTAGCATATTTCACGTATTCCCTTCCAGCAGAGCATAACGAACGAGCAAAGTCACACCACGATTGCTTTTCACATTCAAATCCACATGCGACAGTTTCTTTTTGACGAACGAACATGTAGGTAAAGAGGGAATATGTGGAGCATTAATTGGTAAACAATAGTGAACGTTAAATGATCAACAATACAATATGGTTCTTTGGTGAATAGACTATTGTCTGCCGGGGAAAGAAGTGAAAGTATTTGCTTATATTTAACTCAAACACTTACCGATCCATTTTGTCAAGTGATGCCGGATTGTGTAGCACCGTTTGATGTTTGTCCATTTCGACGATGCATTGTGTGCCCAATTCGATTTCTATAAAGAAAAAAATGAAGAAAAGAGACTTTAATGGAATCGTTTAAATTCAGAGAACATTAAAGGGTAAAGTACTCGGATGTAGGAAAAACCTCTGCGAGAGACCACTCTGGTCGGGTCATTGCAATTATGGAAGTCAACTACGAACGTGACACAGAAATGGATGGTCACAAACGTCGAACACAAAAACGTTCTATATTCCTCCCACTTTCACAGGCACCCCGTCCTACTCTCCGCGAAATCAATTTCAATTCAAAGAATTTTAGAAAAAGAAAGAAAAAACTTCGAATTCACTGAAAGTCCGCGCTCAAGCAAAGGAGCGCGGATAACTAGACTACAAATTGCTACCAGCACTCACCGCCAAAGTATTCGCGGCTAAAAGCAGCAAAAGCGTCACACCACCAAACGAACGACCAACCATCATCATCCGAGTGAATAAAGATTTTTCTCTTCTTTTTTTGCTTTTGGTTTTTGCGTTGATTCAAGGTTTTGCGTACACTCCGTACTGGAGTACCTCTTGCAGGCTCCCTCAAATTTCACTCGTTCGGGTCAACAAGCTTTTGACCCATTTCCCATTCCTTTGTGTTGCATGGCCGCCTTTCCTCCTTTTTAATTTTCGAATCCGAATCCCCACCTCCACACTATCCACTTGTGAATAATGCATTCCCATTGCTAGCCGAATGTCCACTTAAAAGCTTCCTTTATAGCCATATTTCCGATTTATTGAATCGGCACAACGTAAACATAATCATAAAAATAAAATCTCTCAAATCCATACATGGAGTCACATACATATGACGTACATATACTGGTCACAAGGTTCGCAAAGAAGGTGAAGAGAAACGGAAAACATGAGTAAGAAACAAGTTTTCAGAGTCATAAAAGCATGACTGGCCATACGATGAATTGCCACATTACCAACTCATCCAGCCAAATGCTGACGTAACAAAGACGCGGCACTGAGCCAACTGCCACAGAGACAGCAGACACAGAAACCCGATCAAGTTTTTTGAACCGTCTTTGTTGGATTTTCTCTAGATTTTCTCATTTCTCAACTCTTCTTCGTTTTCTGGCTTTTATTATATGATCGTCTAGCTTATTCGACACATAAAACGAGTGATGGAGAGTGTATACGGAAGAAAAACCAAACCTTGTCTGTCCGCCATCCACCAACATCCATTCGAATGCAATAGAAGGGCAAAAGAGCAATTTAGGCCATGCCAACACAGCTTAGACTGAGTGACGGGATGAGATGGTCGCTACCAGTTTCGATATCAATTATGCGCAACGTAATTATTTTTCCTAACCACAGTCCCTATTATGGCCGTTCTAGCTCATACTCTCGCATACATATGATTACCTTGGCAGCGCCATAAAGGGAACCATATATTTCCCAGAGTATCCACAAAAATAAAAGCAAAAAGCACCTCTCGACACGACACAAAGGGATACGGTATATACAGCAATACAATAGGGCAAGCACTGAAGATTTACGACCTGACCGGCTTACGCTGAAGAGGGTGCCAAAATAAACCAGCATGCAACACTTGCCGCCATCGCCACCACCCCAAGGGTGCAATAAAAACAAAAGAATATACGAAACGAGTAAGCACACTAGTAAGAACGCCAAAAGCGGAGGCTAAGCTTAACAAAAACAACAAAGAACCACGTTCCCGTGGGTCATTGTAGTATAAATTTGCATACGAATTAGGTGGCAGCCGCTGCCCTCTAATCTCCCGCGCGCCAGGCCCTTTAAATCTACTACTCATGCAAACGCTTTTTCATTCTACTATTCTAGCTGTTGGTCAACCGCTATATTCATAAACAAAAAACAGTAAGAAAAAAATTAAAAAAGCTTTAAGGACGAATGTACCTTCTTTCAAAAGAATCGTAGCTTTCCATGTGGTAAACAAATCCAAGGAACACAAGTACTTAAGCAGTGATTCAGCCCACTGGGTGGTGCTCACTCAGAAATGTATTCACAAAAGTAACAAGAAGAAGGATGACTGGCTAACCAGGTTGTATTTCAACTGAATCATCTTTGCTTGAAGGAAGGGCCGAGGATGATGGCGTAATGAGTCAGGTAAGTGCACGGCATCGTACATTGGACAAGACCTTCCTTACAGCCATAAATACTTTCTCAGTTCGTCGAGGACGTATACCACATAGTTACTCCTCATACCTCAACTAGAGTGTCAGAACTTTGAAGTATTTAATAATCTCACACCGGTCATTGCCTTGAACGGTGGCTTCTAGTTACTAACTTTCAAGGTGCATTGTTCGAATGGTGAACGTATTTTAGGGCGGTCACACCCAGTGAAAGGTTTGATTATATTTAGATTTGATGGCTGCCCGTTTTCCATCAAGTCGAGTGATTGTGTGCAAATATGTAGTCACGCAAATGGTCTACATTAGCATTCGTACACTAATTACTTTCTGTCGCAAAAAAGGTAGAAGACTTAGGAAACTACGCGCTATATTCAGGCTCTCTCTAGCTATAGACGTGCAACAAATCTGACAACAAAACATTTTAAAGGAACCATTCTGCGTCAAACTTTAAGACAATTGCTGTTGAGTACAAGCAATGTTGGTAAAGCAATTGCATAAAATGTTTTAGGGAGGAATGGGGTGCTTTTTAGGGTTCCGTACCCAAAGGTAAAACGGAACCCCATTACTAAGCCTTCGCTGTCCGTCCGTCCGTCCGTCTGTCACCAGGCTATATCTCATGAACCGTGATAGCTAGACAGTTGAAATTTTCACAGATGATGTATTTCTGTTGCCGCTACCACGACAAATACTAAAAACAGAACAAAATTAATATTTAAGGGGGGCTCCCATACAACAGACATGATTTTCATCCAAAAAATCCCGCCTGCAACCAAGATCTGTCATTTGATGGGCTAACATACATAGTCTCTTTCATATTTATGTATACAGATGGTACGGAACCCTTAGTGCGCGAGTCCGATTCGCACTTGGCCGGTTTTTTTTAATCTTATGGTGAATGAACTCTATTCAATCCTGGAGCATGGCGACTGTTCAATGACCACCTATGCGGACTATGTTTCTGGCATGCATCCCAATGCGCTTTGGAAAACTCTGCTCTATAGTTGATATTGCGCTTATTGGACTTTAAAATAGTACCAGAAAAACGGAGTACTGCGAGAATGAAGTGCAACATTACTGGTCAGGCAGACAGCTTCCCCCTGTGATCTGGTGCTAAGGCATTTTGATATACTCGCTACGATATAATCAAGGCTATGCGTCCTTATGAGAGCGGTAAATAAGACACAGGAGAAAGTAAACGTGAATTAAAACTCGAATCGACATCTTTCATCTCTTGCAGAGGACAAACCCCGATCTTCCGATTGCAAATTAGAAGGACATTAAGACGGAGGTCGAAAAGGACTCTGAAAGAACAATCACCTTGTTGCTGAACAGAGACTTCCTCATCCCTCCGCTTAAAGCGAAGGAAGGTTAAGTCAAATACGACCTTAAAGCAATCAAGCTCAAGGTGTACGAGCAGGAAGAGAGGTAGGTAATGGCCAACATTCCCTTCACCACAACTTCCTTCAGAGCTCGGCACCCTATCCTCTGATTCAGAGCATCTGAACGCCACTGTTACAGCGGCATCTAAACTTAGCGATAGCTTCAATGCTGCATGTAACTCAGATATACCGCCACCACAGTAAGGTTGCTTCTGCCAACCTCAATCTCCACTTTGCAGAGCGGTGAAGACGACATAGTTCTAATCCAGGAGACATGGATTAGCAATAATCGCATTACCGGATTAAGGACAAACATGAGGCTAACCTTAAAGGTGCTATTATCCCGTTCAACTAAGTTACCCCTTAGTCGCATGTGGACATTGAACCTCTGGCGACTAAGGTTACAGGAGCAAAGAACAAATCCTTTCTAAAGTCTTGCCCAAGCAGCAGACCAGCAAAGGGAACCAAACCCCTATGGTGGTCGGCAGACTTTGGCAAGGAAATAGTGAGGCCAGTAGAGTGAGAAAGATACTATCAAAGGCTCCCACTATACCCGCCCTAATTAATAAACCACCGCACTGCACCGCAACGCAACGGGGACCAGTGAGGTTTCGCTAGACCTCTTATATAATACACACTTTCCTGATAACGCAGAACGAAGAAGAAGAACCTCAAATGGGCGGTAAATAGCTTCCTTCCGTACAAATCGGCAGGCCCGGGTGGAATCTACCCGGTAGATATGCAACGTGCTTATGGCATTCTCGAACTATGGCTTTTGGTACTGTTCTCTTCTAGCACTATCCTAGAGAGATGTAAAAGTAACTTTTATACCTAAAGCTGCTGGTGCTATAAATGCCAACTGTCTACCGTTTTCCGTGGCTCATCGGAGGCTGCATAGGAACAAATTCATCTTTTCCTAGTGGTATTATGGCATTTAGTCACCCCTATGGCACCTTTTACGTTGGTAGCACTTGCACCAACTAGACAGAGAGTGCGATTATCTCCATCAGTTCAAGAGCTATAATCTTCCTAAACAAGCAAGAGGAATATCAATATGCCCATACCCAAACGCATTAGTAAAGGAGTCATGTCGGCAATCTCAACAAGTTTGCTGACATCCGCAGTCATTACTTCATTTGGCTCATTGTAAGCCTAAATCGCCAGCGCGATCGCAATTTGGTCGGACTCTTGAAGCTTTGAGCCGCTACACCCTTTATCGTCCCAGTTGTAAGCCTTGGCGAAAGTGGACGACAGATCCAAACTTCTTTAAGCACCTGGCAAACGAAGCAGAGGTTGCAGCTCACTGTGGCGATATGAAATGTGTTTCTGCTGGCACGTGGAGGCCCTGTGGAGTGATGGCTACCGCCCCTCCACTGAGCGACAGAGACGGAAACACGCCCACATCAGAACGGCAACAACTTGATCGGTGGAGGGAATTCTTAGCAGTCACTTCCAACCGATGGTGAGACGTAGTTCTCATTTTCTCCTTCTGTGCGCAGAAAACCACCAACAACGATCCAGAGGACGCCTCCAACAGTTCCTGATTGGATTCGCAGACTGAAGAGTAGCAAAGTCCCGGGCTATATCAGCTGCGTCACAACTGGCTCTAATCCTCCATCCCACCATTGCAGAGGCTTGGTCTACTCTTCGTATCCCCGAGAGTTGAAAGGAGGGCGTCATCATCACCATCCCGCGTAAAAGAGTGTAAAAACTGGAGAGGCATCTTTTTAACACCATTCAGAAACTGCTCGCTATCCTGAGGATCGCACCAATCATCGAGGAACACCTTCGACATGGTATGTTGGATTTAGACCTAATCGTCCTTGTGTTGGCCACAGAAACACACTATTGAACAATCTGTTGAATGGAACAGCCCCTATTCGTAGACTTCGAGAGAGCCTTCGACATGGTCTTCATTGGGATCCCAAACACTATCATCGACCTCGTGCCGAGACGCTCCATGCACGATGCGCTTCAAGGGCAAAAAGAGCACGGCCTTCATCAAAACCAGAGGAGTGAGACAAGGGTGCGTTATATCTCCCTTGTTGTTCATCGCTGTCCTCTACCTTGTCCTTATACGCACCAACTCGGAAGCTCCCAATGGAATTCAGTGGTCTCTGACACAGAAGCTCCATGACTTAGACTATGCGGACGTCTAACTAGTTCACTGTTATCCAGCAGAAATTGAACAAGCTAAACATCAACGCTTGCAAAGCTGGACTCACAATTGACATCGCCGAATCCGCACGAGATGTGAGACAATCCTCTCTTCAACGGGGTGCCGATCGAAGATGTTGCTACCTCTGCAGCATGCTGGGGGATCAGAAGTCGACGTCTCGACGCGCATCAACAAGGTGCGCTCGACCTCCTGTGCATTAAGGAATATATGTATGGAGCTCCAATTAGCTTTCTTCCTCTTTAAAACTCCGAATCTTCAAATCCAATGTCAAATCCATCCTCCTCTATAGCTGTGAGACTTGGAAGACCATTGGCAGCATAGACCGGAAGCTATAGGTCTTTCCTAACAAATGCCTGTCGGAGTGGATAATGAACGAGGACCTGCTACAGAGAGCTTATCAGCTACCAGAAGCGCCGGAGATCCTGAAGAGGAAATGGAGTTGACACGGATGCCGCAAAGATGGCCCTCACAAGGAATCCACAAGACACCCGCAAACGTGCTCGGCCAAACCTGACCCGAAGTGAAAGGCTAGCTTAAGACAGGGTCACGTGGAGGAAGTTCGTACAATCCTTCCTACTGCTTTGTGCTCCATAGGAGCGGTTTCTCGTCTTGTATTGTGTTGTTTTCTCAAGAAATTTTGATGCGATTGATGCAGTTTTCTGGTTGGTTTCTTCGTCTCCGGCGTCTCGAGATCGTCCCGACAAAGCCTAATCATAGACCGATCACAGCAAATATGGAAAATTGGCTGTACGTACATGACGACTAATGAAGGCATGTATGTATGTATGTTGGTGGCGTTACAGTCCATGAAGAACCTGAGCCGAGCTTCTCTCAATCACCCACGTTGTGTGATGTGATTTCATTTTCCCATAGGTGAAAGGGACCTACAGTTTATTGCCGGTTCCGAACGGCGAATTTCGAGAAGCTTTTCATGACAATTTTTACTACAGGGGGGTTTGTCAGAACCCCGCTGAGGAGAAACACCATGAAAAAGACGTTCGATGACATCGCTGTGTCGGGATTCGATCCCGTGTCATCGGCGTCAGAGGCCAACACACTACCCACTGCGCCACGGTGCTCTCTAATGAAGGCATACGTCAACAATTAAATTAGTATTTCGTTCAATGGGATATAAGAAAAAAATTTTAAAAAGCCCATAATCACCATCCAATTTGACATTGCATTTATGAATGATGCTCTCGACAACGATGGTAATCCAAAAACCCCTTCTAGAAGCTTATAGAGCACTAGAACACAGTCGTCATAGTCGTCATTCCCATGAAACTAATTAAACCAATCACACTTACACTTATGTGTGAATACTGCTGCGTTGATCTTTTTCCTGACCCTTAGCTATGCCAATAAACAGCACTTGACGGTCCACTTGAGAGGGCGACGAATAAACGACGTTTCGTTTCCTCCTTCGGTCGTTCTAGTCGATCATTTTATTTTCGACGCTTTTACTCATCTCACTCTCTAGTACGTATATGCTTCACAACTGTGCTTCCGTTTAAGCTATGACGACAGGTCGATTTCCTACAAATGCTATGTGTGGGCACAGTGTAGACGTGTTTGATTAGAATAAACCGCCTGACTCTAAAGACTCTGTGTTTTGATTCACTACTTTCCTTTGTTTATCACTATCCGTATTTGTGCAAGTGATAGCGAAACTTCAAGGCCTTATCGTTTGCCATACAATAGCTTATCTGGAATAGTAAAACACTCGATGCGTTCGAATATGGTTAGTAGAACACCAAGCTGTGTGCTTGGGTAAATGTTTGTTTTGAGCCAATACTCAGCCGACATCATGGGCTGCATACCAATCGACTATTGTATAATTCCATTACATGAATCTGATGTAAGAGAATTGAGATTGTTTTCTGCTTTTGGTTCCTTTTCCCATTCTAATCGCGACGTGCAGTCAGCAAGGTCTTATCTTAATGGGTGTTTATCAATAAGGCTACTGATTAGACTGGAATTCCACTGAATGACTGTATGATATACGCGGACATTATGGAGCAGGTGGGAACGCTGTACATGGGGAAAAGTCCTGTCCCATGACCAGAGAAAGCACATTGTACTTTGCATAATGTTATTCATTAGGCTCCAAGGTCTTATGAATAATTCATGGGCAAAGAAAAGCGTTTTCCATGCTCCCAAATACACGGGGATATAGATGTCAACACGAGCAGTTGATGCCAAATATTGTGGAAACAAGTGGAAACAATCGAAGGAATATGGAAGCAGGCGGGTTCTTGCTTTTGTTTTGTTTATTTCAAGGCAATATAAGGAGGGCCTATGACGAGTACAATTTAAGACTTTTCCGTATGTATTCAAGAAGATTTGTAAGATCAAGGCGCTAGAGGCTTAAACAGGCTTACACCAATATGCCTTAAACATGCTTGTCAACTACGTTGATTTAGAACCAGGATTTCCCCAATTTGCGACGTTTTTCCGATTACAACCTCAGCCCCTTGGCAAGGTTAAGGTCTGTGCACAATCGACTGTAATATTTTTTTCTCAATTGAAAGCTACAGGGTCTTTCATTAAACGCTTCCTATCTTTAAACTTAAATAAAAGAAAATGTATGTGAGATATTATCGACATTTTTCATTGCTTTGAGAGGCCTATCGATGCCATTATGTACGGCTTCTCTAGGTGTCAAGTAATGTCTCAGTAATGTCAAATTTTCCATGATTTTGACGAATAAGTTAGGCTGAATTTGACCGATGGCATGGCCTATGTTGGCTTCGACGGCCATTGTGGTTTGTGGCTTATTCGCATAGACCTTTTTCCCTTCGTTGTGTGCGATTTATTTTTCACACAGGTGAAAGGGACCTCAAGTTTAATGACGATTTCGAACGGCGTAATCGAGAAACTTTTTCGTGGAAGGTATACTACGGGGAGTTTTGCCAGTACCCCACCGAGGAGGGACGCATAGAGCTACGACTTCAGAAAACCCCACAAGAAAAAGTCTGACGGGATCAAATCGCACGATCTGGGAAGCCAGTTCACATCATCTGCACGTGCGATGACCATACCCTCGAATCGCTCCTGCAGAATTTCCAATGAGCGTGAGCTGTGACACGTAACACCGTCCTGTTGAAGCCACATGTTGTTGGTGTCCATATCATCCAATTCAGACCAAAAGAAGTTCGTAATCATCGACCTATGTATAGCGCTCGCCGTTGGCGGTGATGGTCTGACCAACTTAGTTCTCAAAAAAAAATATGGACCGATGACGACGCCGGGCATTGGGCGTCCTTGGATCTTATGTGGATTGGTATCGTCCCAAATTCGACAATTTTGTTTGTTCATCCAGGAATGGGCCTAATTGCTCAATAACCAATTGCTCCAGAGCCCATTCGGCGAACACATGTCGTTGTCTATGTTCGTTTACCTTCGGCTCCTGGGTCAGTTGAATTTTGTACGGATGAAGGCCCAAGTCACGACGCCAAATTCGCCAAATTGTGGTCTGCGAGAGGCCAAGTTCTTGAGAGCGACGCAACATCAAAGGCCTCGGATTCTCCTGCACACTCTCACGGACGAACGGTTGTTGGTTCATCATTTACTGAACCAATGGACTTGTCCACCATACTGCGAATAGTCGTCTCGGTAGGACGATTATGGCGACTGTAAATGGGCGAATGTTGCCGAACAGAACACCGAATTTGATAAAACAGTTTTATCGTTTGCACGTGTTGTTGAACGCTATGTCCGTCCATGGTGATTTGGCAAAACAGGCAGCCAGTTTGACAGAGGGCGCCGTGGCGCAGTGGTTAGTGTGTTGGACTCTGGCGCGCAATGAGCGAGTTCGGATCCCGATAACACCAACGCCATCGAATGTTTATTTCGCGGCGTCCCTCCTCGGCGGGGTACTGGCAAACCCCCCGTAGTATAACTTGCCTGGAAAGAGCTTGTCGACTCACGCCGTTCGGAATCGGCATTAAACTGTAGGTCCTTTTCACCTGTGTGAAAAATAAATCACACACAACATGGATGATTGAGAGAATCTTGGCTCTGGTCCTTCATGGGCTGTAACGCCACTAAAGAAGAAGAAGAATTTGACAGATGTAGCAGACTCTTTAACGGCGATGTTAGTCAACATGCCGCTGTCAGGCAGAATGATCCATTTCTTAACGACGAAGACCGCAGAGAATTCCGTCCCCCTGACCTCGACGAAGTTAAGATTGCCATATCGAAACTCAAGTCGAATAAAGCTGCTGGCGCAGACAGACTCTCTGCTGAGCTCTTCAAGGCAGCTAAGGATGACCTGGTTAGGAGCATGCACCAGCTCATCTGTAAGATATGGTCAGAGGAAAGCATGCCCGAGGAACGGAGTATCAGCATCGTATGCCCGATACACAAGAAAGGAGACCCCTCTGACTGCGCCAATTACAGAGGAATAAGTCTTCTTAACATCGCCTACAAAATCTTCTCTGCCGTTTTGTGTGAACGCCTGAAGCCTTTTGTAAATAAACTGATAGGTCCTTATCAGTGCGGATTCAGGCCAGGGAAGTCCACCATCGACCAAATCTTCACACTATGGCAGATCCTGAAAAAAACCATGGAATTTCAAGTCGACACTCACCACCTATTTGTCGACCTCAAAGCCACATACGATAGCGTAATTAGAGACGAGCTATACAACCCTATTTCTACCTTTTACATACCTGCTAAACTCGTCAGACTATGCAGAATGATTTTGGAGAATGCTCGATGTTCCATCCGAATCGGTGAACATCTTACCGATAGTTTTGATGTCAAAAAAGGATTTTAGCAGGGCGGCCACACTTAAGATGGCGCACACAGGTGGAACCTCAGCCAACTGGGTGTGCGGCAATGGAAAAGGCTAGCAAAAGATCGTGCTAGTTGGAGGGGCACGTTGGTTGAGGCCCATGTTCACCCCGAACTGTAGCGCCCGTTAAGAAGAAGAAGAAGAAGCGTCAACAATATAGCCGCTATCAATTGTCAAAGTTCGGAAGTCTCTATACAAATCACCCGACGTATTCGCTTTAAATAAAGTTAATGTTTCGACGTCTTTACGAGTACATTGGTACACAACTGCCTTCAAGGCAAACAAATTGGCAACGTTTGAGTAAACAAAACCTCCTAATGGGCAATTCCCTTCCGATTCCACCAGACATATTTAATTCGAGCCTTACAGTCATTATCTCCTGATAGTTAACGTGCCGCTCATGCTCCATTAGCTGCACGATTTTATGGACTTTTGCAGTGATTGACCGACCAGATCGAGGTTCGTCTTTGATACCGATATTTCGGTAACGGATTCAAGTAAACCGCTTATAGCATTCTCATTCTCACCGTACACTTGACAGATTTTTCAGAACGTTTTCGCTGCGTTTTTTTTTTTTTTTTTTTCCTTTTAATAGTAAAAAAGCATCACACGGCGTATTTCTTCAGGTATTTCACTCATTTTCAATTCGATAACTATAACTTGTCAGTAAACTGTGTAGACAAATCAAGTCTGAAATGTCACATTTCAAACGTGCCTTCGTTTAACAGAATCCGATTAGTGCTACCCAATATATGGGCTTCAAAAAACCACGGAGACTTTTTATATGAGCTATTATTTTGTCTTAAGGTTAAGCATAGTCACTGCAATTGACGTGATGTACCTGAGGTTCTAGCTAGTTGCCATTAGAAACCTAGTACATCAGTGGTAGAGTTGTTGGCAGTGTTTTCAAATTTGATCGGCATCGATATCCGCAATAAGCTCGACTGTATAACCGGTTATTGCTCCAAATCGCTGTTTGACCTTTGAAAAGTTCAAGTGTGGTGGTCGGGTGCTTTTCGTTGATCGCAATATAATTAGATTAGTCAAGGGGTAGAAATTGCCTGATTGGTAAGTCGGAACTTACCCGCCAAAAAAAAAAAAACAAAAACATTGTTGGAATATCGTGGCACTCATAGAAGTTATCTTTGATACCGTCGACCTTGACTTCGGGGATGAGGACACACAGCAGTTAAATAATGAGGGTTGTTATCAGACGTTATGCGCCCAAACAGTCGCTTTTTTTGTTCTCTATAGCAGCCACCTTAACTCTCTGGCAACGACATTCTATTCTGAAAAATGAGGGACCGCGCCATAGCGAAGAAGGGAAAGTTAGTAAGCCAAGGCTAATGTGTCTGCGACTAATTCGACTTGTTCGAGTATCTATTACTGGATGTGTCATATTTCATTAATTTAATAGCCAACCATGTGGTTACTCATTTGCGTTGGCGTTTGAAGAAAGTGGCTGTGTCACAACCGACCGAATGTCGAACTTTGTATGCAGCATTCTTATGGTCATTACCATGTTGAGAGTGAAGATGGTCCGTAGGAATATCCACATTTGTACGTTCAAATTTCTGTCCATAATATGATTTTAAATATCTTTTACAGGTGCTGGTTCCTAAATAATGACGCCATCGTCATCGACCTTTGTAAGCTTGTCTTACTTCAATATGACCGAAAAATGCCAAACTTTCTTTTATCAGGGAATGATACCGGCGGTCTTAGAAGCTAATACCTTTTCTGCTTCTTTCTGTTCAAAAGGGATATCTTTGACCTTTAACATACAGTATTGAAGTTTGCCCCCGGTGTTCTCCAGCCTAGAAGGTTTTAGCTCTGGATCGTTAAGCAATTTCGACATCTTCTGTTCTCAATAAAGTTATTCCGGAAAAGGAAAAAGTCGCCCATCGCCCAGAAGGGTTATAGTCGCTATTTTTAAGTGAATAGCAATCGGCGTACGGTGGTAGCGATAGGAGCGGATTAAATATTCGATTTGATCCGACTCCATTTGGCAAAGATAAAAGGGCAAATGCCTATATCATAGAACTACTACTTCTTTGGTGGCGCTACAGTCCAGTGTAAGCCTGGGCCTCAACTAACAAGCTTCTCAGTTAGTTGCGCCAACTTAGACTTGGTCGTCCTCTGCTGCGTCGTCTCTAGGGATTGGAATCGAAGACTCTTCGGGCTGGAACCGTGTTGTCCATTCGCTCTATATGATCTAGCCATCTTATACGTTGGATCCGAAGACGACGCACTAGGCCGATGTCGCTATACAACCCATACAGTCGTCGTATCTTCTCCTCCACTTTCCGTTTATACAAACGGGACGCAGAATTTTCTCCTCGAAACGGAAAATGGCCTCTTCATCCACTTTCGTTAAGATCCAAGCCGGGATGATTAAGATTATGTATAGCACAAGATTGACCTTTAGAGACGCCTCTTGAACCCAAAGAAGCAGCGATTGGCAAGAGTCTCGGTTAATTTGCTACCGACCTTGATGGCGCAGCGAGAGTTCCCCATTGTCATCCTGCATAATCTGATGGGTTTGACAGGGATGTCAAAACTAGACATGGCGCTATATAGCTCGTCTGTATGCATACTGTCATATGCGGCCCTGAAATCGACGAAAAGGTGATGGGTGTCGATTTGGTATTCTTGCGTCTTCTCCTCAGTGTGAATATTTGGTCTATTGTGGATTTAGCTGGCCTGAAACCATACTGATAATAACCTATCAGATTATCCACAAAGGGTTTCTTAGAGCACGCCAAAGAAGATCTTATATACGATGTTAAGGAAACTTATTCCCCTGTAGTTGGTGAAGTTATAGGGGTCTCTTTTCTGGTGGACCGAGCAATCGAGATTCTTTTCGTCGGACATCCTTTCCTCCGACCATATTTTACAGATGAGCTGGTGCCACGTTAAATAACTCAACAGACAGGGCGTCCGCGGCTTTATTAGTTTTAAGCTTCGAAATTACTACCGTAATTTCGTACGTAGCATCTCTCCATCTCCTCGATCTCACGCTCTACATGCTCTTTTTTTTTCTTCCCTAAAAGCGGATGTTCCTCTCTCCTTTTTTGCTCGTAGTGTTTACGAGCGGCTCTCGTCCGTCTATGTAGAATGGCTTTATAGACAGTTTGCTTTGCTACATAGACTTGTTCGTATTGCTCATAAGATCAGGGATTTTTAGTTGGCATCGGTTTGAAATCAGAGGCAGCGGCTCTGATGACACGCTGGTAATGCTCCCACTGTGTTATGTGGATTTTGCCGGTATGATCGGATTTTGCGAGAGATTGAAGGAAACTCGATCAGCAAAGATCCTAGCGGCCTCCTACGATTGTAGCTTTCCGACGTAAAATGTTCGTTGCCCAACTCCATGGCATCCTTGATATCCTCATTAGTACCTTGGCTACAAGGCTATGATCCGAATAGATGTTGACTCCTCGGAAGGTTCGTACATTTAGGATGCTGGAGGAGTGTCTGAAGTCAATCGCAACGTGATCAATCTAGTCGACTGATCAGGTGATCGTCAGGTTCCTTTGTGGATGTTGAGATGTGGGAATCGCGTGCTAGGTAGACGGTATATTATACAAGTGTTTAGGGCCTGGGAAACGTAATTTAACGTTATCGCAATCCGATGCGGGGCGCACGAGAGGAGAATCAATGCAAGTCGTTTTTTTTACGCATCTCTAGCTTAAGAATGGCTTTCTTGTTGGGCTCCTCCCGAATAATCCAATTTCTTTAAGACGTCTGGTGGCCACTTCCAATTGGAGGTTTTGTTTTATTTTCGTTCGGTAAAGCGTTTAATCAGACAGTTCGGTTGTCCGACTTGCGTTTTGTCCTTTTGGTTCAGGCCCCAATTGTTTGCATTTGTGGTTAAACAACACGCAGAAATGTGTCATTCGACGCACAGAAGTGTGTAAATTAGTTTACACGCGTCACTTAACACGTTCGATATTTGAAATTAATACACTTATTCGTGTTAACACACGGGGTGTGTAAGCCAGCTCTAGACCTAAGTGTGTTACAGAAATTAGTAATTAACACACTTTGGAGCATTACATATTGAGCACACTCGTTTGTGTGTAAAAGTGTATTATGTACGTTGCTATATACCCTACTCTCTCTATCGCATGACGGCCGCATTAGTGTCATTCTGCTCGTTAACGCATGATACTTCAGACAAAAGAAAGCTCGAGAAGCAAAAAGCTAAGTTAGTTGTAGGCTGTGCAAGCCAGTATTTCGTGAATAACTCTCTCTCGCCAGAGAAAGAAAATTAATATAAAATGCATGTTGCATCACAACAAAAAAGAAAAACAATCAATCAAACAAGTTGCTTCACAACACGAGCAACCAAATCAATCAAAACAAAAAAAACGAACAACAAATCATCAGTTCTCCGCTCTCCGAGCATTTGTCGCTTCGAGGCTCATCCAGTCCGAGACATTGTTCTTTATTTTTTGTTTGGTTGAATTGGTTATTTTGTTTGGAAGCAACATGACGATGATCACTCCATCCGGCTCAAAGGACCAATGTATTTAGAATGAGAGGGGGGAGTAGTTGAGCGTATTTGTTCTTTGGTCGCTGCAGAACTTGAGACTGGAACACGGATCAATGGGCTCAGACTACATTGGGTTAACTATTACACCATGGTTCCGGCTCACAAATTGCTTTCTGGCAAGGTTGCCTATAACTACATAGTAGGAAAATTTCCCTTTGGTTTGACTGATTCGATTGTTTTGCCGCGAAACAACTTGTTGAACAACACACTTTGTAGCGTGTTTTCGTAATTACACAACTTAAGAATGACTACAACGAAAACACACACTTGGGTGTGATTCAACCACGAGCTTTACGCGTTGTACAGCGTTATGGGTCTAGTCAGGCGTATACGGATTCAAGGCCTAAGATGGCTAGGCCATGTAGAGCGAATTTTCAGCCCGAAGAGGCTTTGAGTCCAAAATTTAATGCAAATTCTTTGCTCAATCGATCAAGGAATAAAAACCGAAAAAATTCACTTTCAGCAGCTCATAAAAAGAAGCGTATCTCGAACACTAATGAATATTTTGGTATAAAACTTGGCAAGGATATCAAAGACCGTCCTACCAACATATAAACGAAGCAATTCCCCAAAACCATTTGGGCGCGCAGTCTAGATTCAAATTGAAAAATGAGGAGCTTCAGTGATGTAGAGCTAAGAGATTCGGCACACACCACGTCGGTTCCAAAGGGCGCGAGCAAAGGTGAGACATTCACAGAGAAAGTGTTTTGCAGGTGGGCGTCTCACTGATGCCGAGCATGCAGAGATGTTTGGCAAAAGTGTTATGGCCCTTAATGACGCCTGTGAGTCTTCTGCAGTCAACTCTCTTCAAGGATAAGAACACTGCAGGTTTCCTGCAGACATCAGGGCATACGCGCTTTGTCATCTTGTATCCTGGATATTCCCTCTATCTACGGTTGTGTGCATCTAAGTTTAAATTGTTGATGTGGGTATTGGCCGTGGAAGCAGCTAGACCTAAGGCGGATTCGGGTAGTTACTGAGAAACTCTTCTTTGAACCCATTCTGGCGAGTTAATCAGAGAACCATTTCCTGGGATCCCAGAGTGACCTGGAACCCATAAAAGCCTTAGTGAATTTAGTCTACCGACCCTGTTCAAGAAATACTTGAGTTCATGCACTCCTCCCTTCTTCGGGCGTCTTGTCGTGGCGGGAGGCTTAAGAGGTCATAGACCTCGAACTAAGACTCGAAGACCCCAAAAATGAATGGACAAACAAAAGGAATTAAGTACTCCAGGTGGTAGCCGCGGCAGCGGAAACCCACCCGCGATCTCTTTGATTACGGCTGGGGCACGGATTCTGGAGACATCGACATTCATTTTTAATCCTATGGCAGCCCGGAACGACACCGACTCCTGCGGCTCACTGAGTGACCACCTGGTCGGACTGAGCATGAGCGGTGCATCCAGCGGAGGCGACACCAACGATGGCGTGGCACGGGAAGCCGCAAAGGTGGAACGCGCCCCAGAATTGGGACGTACCGCTTAATGCACTACTAAGTGCCAAAAAAGAAAGGGAAAGAGGCATGCCCGAAAATTGCGCAAAGAAGCTGACAAAGCTGAAGGCGCAATGGTCGAGGCTACACCTCTGGGGAACCAGTTAAGAGGGTTAGGTCGACGGAGGTATCTCCTACCGAAATCGATCCGGCCCTCTTTCCTGAGGTCCTCCCCTCTCTCGAAGGTGCGCAGCGCGGTAAACGTCGGCGACTGGGAAAGGCTGCTGAAGAAGGCGTAAGCATGCTCTAACTTTCGGCATGCGTCTGATCAGTTCCCGTAACGACGGGGCCGGAAGCGTTCAGGTTTCTGAAATGGTTGGCGCTGCCGCCGAAAAAGGTGGCGGGCCGATGTACGCACTCTGAACGCCGTCGCTACAGGTCCTAGCAGTCCTCGAACTGGCGAGGTGGTCCAGGTAAAAAGGTAAAAGCCTCGGCAAACGGAAGACGGCCGCCAAAGATTGCCTCGTTAGGGAGAGAGTATATGGTGCCTCCCTTTCCGGTGGGCCGGTGGGAAATCGGAGTCTAATAGCAGATGTGGCCAGCCAGATGGATCAAAGCTTTGGCCAGAAGACGAAGATAGCCCAAAACCGCTCCTCGAAGGCGGGGACATCACGTAACAAAACTCCTTCCTCGCGTATATGTATCTCTGACTGACAGACGCATATTTTCCGAACGGAAAGTGCAGTCGAACGTTTTCGCATTCAAGGAAAACTCCGGACACCAGCACAGACTTTCCAGGTTCAGTATGTGGCCAGAGCCAATCCTGACGCCATGGAAATTCGACTGTGAAATTTTCCCGCGCAAGCGCACTGTCATTCCAACGCGAGTTATACCAGCAACCATTTCTCTAGAAACGAGACATGGTTTTCAGTGCACACCCTCTGATAAATATGTATGTCATGGTGTGGAAGGTTCATCGTAGAACCTAGAGCGCCGGCGTGCTGGGGAAGCCCCCGTACAGCTGAGGCAAAACATTCTTTGGAGTTTGGTGAAAAAGGCTACGACGTGTCTGCATGTTACCCTGTTCTGTTAGACAACCGATGCATATGATACTATGGGTCTTTTCATTGTCATGTAGATCCAAGGGACATTTGCCCGCGATAAACCCCATGTTCTGCCAAAGGCACCTTTGCGTTGCCATTACGCTGACGGCGCCTTGGTGGCTTTTGACTCAACATGCTTTGACTAAAAGTGCTTGTCGTCTATGATAACTCCCAGGTACTTAGCTTTCTTGGATATCGGTGGATATCGGCTGAGTCAAGACAGTATTTTTCGTCCCTCTCGTGAAGGGAACGACATCAGTCTTGAGAGGATTAATCGTCAGCCCATTTCTCGTGCATCACTCATCGACCACATTTAGCTCTTCCTGTGCTTTGAGACAGACAGTCGCTAACCATGAGTCGACAGACAGAATGGCGATATCATCCGCGTAGGCCTGGGCATTGATTTCAAAGACATTGAGAGCATCAAGCAAAAAGTCGACCACCTTGCACCATAACAGCGGAGACATGACGCCGCCTTGCGGTCAGCCCCTCCCTCAATGTCGACGTAAATGACGGGCGCGTATTTCGAGTGCGCATTCCATTCTCCCAACTAGGATTTTCCGCGCTGATAGGCCTGTTCGAAGGGCAACTTTGCGCACGTTCAGCTCTACTGTTCCCTCCATGCTTTTTAGCAAGAAGGATGTTAGACTGATTGGTCTAAAACTCTTCCCGAGTGAGTAAGCCTTTTTCCTTATTTTGGGAACAAAGACTACTTTCACTGTGCGCCATGGAATAGGTATGTATGTATGTATGTAGGCACGTGCCAGGCTAGCAGTGAAAATTGTGTTCCAAGGTAGGAAGCAAGTGCCTTATACCTTTTTGCAGCACTGCATGGTATATCACGTCGGGGCCTGGAGATTTAACGCCATCAATGGCCTCAGTCGCTGCTAAGCGCGACGCAATATACCAGCTTCGCCGAGTTGTTTTGGTTACCGTTGAAGGCGTATGCAACGAGCCGATGACAGACCAACTTATAGTCGTCCATAAATCATTGTAACAAAAAACCTATAAGAAACTAGAACATAGCCATACGACCCCACGAACACCTCTCGCCAGCATCTTAATCGCAACCAAATACCACCTCAATCCGATCGTCTTGTAAGACGAAATTGGGATTTAGTTAATCGGCCAGTTAAGACGCAATCGAACCCATTTCCGACCGGATTCACGTACAAACTCTGAAACCATTTTGCTGTCTACACGGTTTTCATATTATCGAGAGCAACCTTGAATAGGCGAGTATAATTGGATCAATCCAAGGGCTCCTGCTCTCGATTTAACTCAGTAAATATGTACTACGTATTGGCAAAGGAGCGAGCTTTCATTCTTAAACCATTCATATTGCTAAACCACATCGTTAACTGCAGTGTAACCAACAATTACCGCTAGTTAGCTCGTCCAACCGACCTTTATTGTTGATGTTGTGATGTGATGTGTTGGGAAATGCCTCTCACTTTGCTCAACCTTCGTACAGTGATTTTTCCACAAAAACAAAATGCAAAAGTGAAGAAAAAAGCTACAAACAGGTAACGTCAGTCTCATGTGGCTTGTTAGGAAGTGAGCTGAGCGCTTTCGCTAGTCTTGATCGCTCCATTGGCATACACATCGCGTACAACGTGTGTGACTCATGTACTATACGAGTGTAGTATGTACTCGTGTGTACTACATACGACGAGTGCCTTGACTTTTCTACTTGCCTTATTGCTTAGTGTAGCTACTCTCCTACCGTCCACCCAACCCTCAATCGGTATTCGTCCATTGTAAACTGTTCTCTGTCCCTTTTTCTATATCAATTTAATTGCCCTTACAAGGTTTGTGCCTGTGGATACATCCTTCGGACCCCTTCTCAGGCATAGAGCACGAGGACATGCCTCAACTAATTTGATAAATTAATTAAAGAGAAATGTGTTTGCAGGGAAAATACATAGTAAAAAAGGGAAAAAAGAAAAGACTTACCACGTCGATTGAAGGGTCGCACCCTTACGGCTACCTTAATCTTATCTGTCGACATTCTGAGCCACGAAGACACCGAGAGACGCGAGGGACAATACACTTATCAAATAACAATTAATTGAAACAAAACAAACAAACACGACTGCCGAGTCGAGTCAGTCGAGTCGAGTGTGATAAAGCAAGAAATCTTGGCACACAGGATGGGTATGTACTATGTTTTGGGACGACACCAGCCAAGCCAAACTCCTTTGATTTCGATTTCGTGTGCGGGAATGTATGTCTCTAGATACACTTTTCTCTTCACAAGGATATTAGGTCATGCCAAGAGGCCATTATTTACATAATTTCTTTGCGAAAACCAAAAACGCACTTTAATCCTCTCGAATGTGGTTGGTGGTGGCCATTACCGACAGCGAGACAACGAACGAACGACACTGAATTGAGTAGTACTTGCTCGATCATACTTGCCCCAGCACACGACTAAGGCTAAGGCTCCAACACACGAATCACTTTGGGGGGGCCGATTTCGAATGATGTCGTCGAGACACGGAGAATTCAATCAAACAATTTCGTTGGAATCGAATGTTGTTATTGCGGATCGTTGTGTCGCGAAATATTGCACTCAAACTAAGAGAATAAAAAACAAAATATTACGACGAAGTAAGGTAGGACACCAGAACTCGAACTCTGCCTGTGACTATTGCAAGTCCTTCGGGAATCGATTTTCTTCTTCTTATCCTTTAGGCCACGGAATTGATCGCTTTTTGCAAAACACACACACGCATACACACACGACACCCACAATTCCACTTCCACTCGAGTCGAATTGAAAATACGTTCGCTTGACTGCCTTCCAGCAGCTTCCAATTGGTCCTTGCGATAATCAATTTGCAAACTTTCGATGCAATTGTCGGATGGAATTGTGTACGATTTGTGGTTAGTAGATTGTTGATTGGATTTTTAATCGAATTTAGACGGATTTTTTGGCCCGAAAAATTGTTAACTTGACAATCGACGCCATTTTTTGATGTTCACTCCGAATACACGACAGAGAAATGAGGGAAAAGTGAGAAAAACAAGGGAAGCGATCGGATGTGTTCGCGAAGTGAGTGGTCTGTTCTGTTTGTGCTGATTGGTTTCTGACAGCGCGCATGACATGTCGGCAATGTGGTGTGGCACTGACTCTTAGTGGGGAGCTGTATGGGCGCGGATAACTTTCATGACGGCAATTAAGTTGTGGAATTCAATTTTCTTAGTTAAATTGAATTTCCATTTTTAGAGTGTACAAATTGGTTTACTTAAACTGAATTACTTCATGGTGTTTTGTCAAAAGATGATGACGACGACCATATACAAGATAGCACTATTCCGATTCTGTCAAACGAACGCGCGCTTAAAAGGTGACTCTTCAGGCTAAACATTTTGTGCACAATCCATGGAGGATCTCAGCCTGAGCTACAGCTGCCTTCCATCCTTGATGGTCCCGGGCACGCGGGTTCCAGTTATCAAGACCAAGTTGTCTTACTTCCGTGATTACTTACCTACTTTAGGTGGCTTTACAGTCCGTTGTGAACCTGTGCCTCAACCAACAAGCGTCTCCAGCTGGCACGGTCTTTGGCCAGCTGTTTCCAGCGCCGCACGCCCAGTTGCCGTAGCGTAAATATTTCGTCTATAGTGGATTTACCTGGCCTGAAACCACACTGATAAGAGCCGATCACCAACGGTTTCAGGCGTTCACACAATACGGCAGAGATGATCTTATATGCGATGTTAAGGAGACTTATTCCCCTATAGTTGGCGCAGTTATAGGGGTCTCCTTTCTTATGGACCGGGCAAACGATGCTGAGATTCCATTCGTCGGGCATGCTTTCCTCCCACCATACCTTGCAAATGAGATCGTGCATGCATCTTACCAGCTCATCTCCAGCCGCCTTAAGAAGCTCAGCAGACAGGCCGTCTGCGCCCGCGGCTTTATTAGACTTAAGTCGCTATTTTGACTTCGTCTAGGTCGGGTGGACTGAATTCTCTTTCATTGTCGTCCATTACGAATGGCTCGTTCTGCCTGACAGCGGTATCTTGTCTATCATCGCCGTTATACAGTCTGCAGAAGTGGTCTTTCCAAATCCTCAGCATAGACCTTGATTCTACTACCAGTTCTCCATTTTCATCCCTATAGGCCGCCGCTCTGGCTTTGTAGCCATGGCATGTTCGTTTTACCTTATTGTAAATCTTCCGAGCGTTATTCCTGCGGAAGCATCTCTCCATCCCCTTGAACTCACGCTTTCCGTGATCTCTTTTCTTTCTTTTGAGAAGCGTGTGTTCCTCTCTTCTGCTCATAGATTTAGCGAGCAGCTCTCGTCCGTCGTTGCAGCATAGCTTTATATGCCGCTTGTTTTGCTGCATGGGCTTGTTCGCATTGTTCATCGAACCAGGGGTTTGTAGGTGGTGGCGGTTTGAAACCCAGCACCTCTGAGGCAGCGTCTCTGACGGCGCTCTGGCAATGCGCCCATTCCTGCTCTATTGTTTGTGCTGCTGTGGCGGATTTTGAGAGAGCATTCTTGATATTCTCATTCGTACCTTGGCTACAACAAAGTAGTGGTCCGAGTCGATGTTGGCCCCTCGGAAGGTTCGTACGTCGAGAATACTGGAGGAGTGTCTGGCGTCGATCGCAATGTGATCAATCTGGTTGGTGGTAACATTGTGGATGTTGAGATGGGGGAATTGCGTGCTTGCTACAAGGAGGTTACGCCCCGATAGGAAATCAATTTGCCTAAGTCCGTTGTCGGATGTGGTGTTATGGAGGCTATGCTTTCCTATGATCGACTCAAATATGTCCTCTTTGCCCAGTTTTGCATTAAAAGCTCCTAGGACTATTTTTGTGTCGTAGCTGGGGCATTGGGCATATGCTCTGTCTAGGAGATCGTAGAATTCTTGAATTCTTCTTTGAGTCGATCGTCCTTTTCTTCCGTTGGGACGTGAGCGCATATTAAGTTAATGTTTCCAAACTTAGCTTTGATGCGGATTGTTATGAGGCATTAGCTTACATCCCGGAAGCTTAAGATTTTTTGTCGGAGTCTTCCTCCACTAACGAATCCGCACCTGAATAGGCGCTGTTTGTTCTCATTGTAGAAGTTCCCGTCGCACTTCTTGAAGCCCTGTTATATCTGCTTTATAGCAGTTAAGGGTTTGCTCCAATTGGTCTGTTAAGGGACCTTACATTCCAGGTGCAGACTCTCAAGTCCGTTAGTCGTTTGCAGGGGTCGTCAGCTTTGTATCCGTCCGTATCCGAGGCTTGTGGTTGCTTCTGAACAAGTGGGTTTTTACGAGATAGGGGTAACCTAAGCACAACCCCCAACCTGAAGGGCCAGGTTCCTCTTTCCCCAGGAACAAGGCGTTGGGTCGCTGCACACATTGGTTCACTACCTGGCGCTTGCCCGGGTAGCTATCCAGGGGTGCCACGCGGAGGCTGTGTGTCAACTTGGATTGAGCAGGGACAGAGATCGAGGCTGGCGTTTGCCATGTTAAACGCGATCAACTTCTTTGCTCTGTTTGCTCACTCTCTCCCCCCTTACTTCCGCGATTACTTGTTCTTTATAACGGAGCTTCGGTCATCCTCTTCTCCCCAAACCGGGAAGTTCGGAGTTAAAGACCCTCTTAGCTTCAGTGTTGGTGTTCATGCACTCGATGTGGCCGAGTCAGTGATTTCGAGGAAACTTTGCCTTCCGGACTATATCCACATCTTTGTACATGTCATAGAGTTCGCGGTTATGTCTTCTCCTCCATTCACCTTCCTCACATACAGGACTAAATATCCGGCGCAGACTTTTTCTTTCGAAAGCACCCAACATCAGCTCTCGTCCAGCTTTCGCCTCCGTACAGCAACACTGGCAGTATAAGTCCTTTGTAAAGCATGACTTTGGTTTTTCGTGTGGGTAGTTTTGACCCAAGTTGTTTGGACAAACCGAAGTAGCAGCGGTAGCCAAGAACGATTCCATGCCGGATCTTCACGGTAGTGTCGTTTGTAGAGTTTCCGTTTGCTCCAAAGTAGACAAACTCCTTAACCACCTCGAAATTATAGCTGTCAACCGTTATATTTTGTCTTAAGTAGTGAGCGACGGACCGGTTTTTGCTTGACAGCATGTACGTTGTCTTATCCTCGTTAACTCTAGGATCAACTCGTTTCGCCTGTTCTTCAATCGCCGTGAAAGTTTCTACAACGTCACGCTGAGACCGTGCGATAATGTCAACATCATCCGCGTATCCTACCAGCTGGACAGACTTGTAGAAGATAGTGCCTTCACTGTTGACGCCTGCCCGTCGCACTATCGGCTTCAGCACCAAGTCACACGACAGCGCAACTCCTTGCCGAAATCCGGTGCATGTTTCAAACGGTTCAGAGGTCCTAGAATCGAACTGCATGATGCATCGCGTATTTTTTAGCGTGGCGCGACACAGCCGTCGTTCGACTTTAAAATCGACAAAGAGATGATGTGCATCGATTTGGAACTCGCTGGGCTTTTCCAGGATGTAGTCTATAGTTGAGTTTCCGGGCCGGTAGCCGCACTGGTAGCTGCCGATTAGTGCGGTGCCCTAGACGTTCACACACTACGCTGAACAGGATCTTGTATGCAACATTAAGCAGGTATATACATCTATGCGTTCCACCGAGATGGGTACGATCGGGGATGAGATAAATAGAGCTGATATTCCAGTCGTCGGGCATGCCTTCATCTTCCCAAATTCTACAGATGATCTGGTGCGTGCTCCCTACCAGAACATGGCCGCTCGAATTGAAGAGCTCTGATGGCTCCTGACTTAGGAGTTGGGATGTCCTCAGTCCTTACCACTTTCTCTTGGTCATGCTCGTTAAGCAGCTGACGGAAATGGTGTTTAAATACACCCACTATTCCCTGCGGATTGGTGACAAGATTACCATTGAAATTTCGAAGAGCCTGGGTGCCATTCTTGAAGCCTCCTGCAAGGCTTTTAGGTTTCTTATAAAAGGTCTGTATTTCATGTTTGTCCCTAGACTCCTCGATATCCTTAAGCTTTAAGATTCTTTTCTTTAGTCGCAGCAGTTTTTTCTCCTCCCTTCTTCTGGCTCGGTCTCTGGCGCTGCCCTGGTTTTTGGCTGCAGCGTCTTTTGGTACACCTCGTCAATTGCTGCCTTTTTCTGCTCACACTCGCCATCATACGGCGAGTTTCTCGTCGGAGGTGGTAGGTAGCCTAAGGTGGTCTCGGCTACTCTTGAATGGCCGAGCGGCAATGCAGCCACATATTGGTAACATTTGTGATCGACGTATGCATACCGGAAAGAGTCTTTCGCTCAGTTGCACCCTGTTGACTTTAGTGACCTCCGGTGTGCTCAGGAGTCCAGTGTCGAATCTCCTCATGGTGGGCTGTTGCAGCTTTCTGACATTGGACAGTCGAGCTCTGAATCTTGCTGCTACGAGGAAATGGTCAGAGTTGACGTTTGCCCCTCTGAATGTTTGCACATCCAGGATGTTTGACGAATGTCTTGCGTCATTGTGCACATGGTCAATTTGGTTCGCGGTTCGACCATCCGGAGATCGCCAGCCTGCTGTTTTGATTCCCTTGCGGAGAAATCTTGTGCTACTTATTACCGCATTACGAGCTGTCGCGAAGCCCGTGCCATAAGTCGAAAGCCCTCATCCGTTGTTATATCGTGAAGGCTGGGCTTGCCGATCATATTGAAGTCCCGGAGTTCGAGTTTAACATCATACTCCGGACAAGCTCCGTAGGCGTTGTTCAAGAGATCATAGAAGTCCTCTTTGATGGGGTCTTTAGCCTCTTCGGTAGGGGCGTGTGCACATATGAGGCTGATGGCTGATGCTGTAAAATCTGACTTCGTGCGGATCACAGCCGGGCGTTAACCCCAACATGTGCAATCTTTTGTGACAGCTTTAATAGATGTCGCAATCTTTTTTCCTGCGTGAGGATTCTTTCAAGTTTATAAGCAACTCTGGGAGTGCACGCCTGGTCCGCGGAGAAGAGGAAGAGTGGGCCTCCGGTATAAAGACCAAGCAGTCGCGGAAGTAAGACAACTTGGTCATGACAACTGGAACCAGCGTGTCCGGGACCGTCAAGGATGGAAGGCAGCTGTAGCTCAGGCTTAGATCCTCCAGGGATTGCTGGCCTGATAAGTGGTTAGGTAGGTATGCTCTTGGGTTTCCAGCGTATCCCATGTTAGCTCGTTGCATTGTTCGTTGTCTGGCGAGGATCGTTGTGTCGCTGTGTTCTGGTACTTTTGTTAAGAGATAGGCCGCAGTCGAAGCTTGTGTAGGCACAAGATTCCACCGATTTCAGGGCATAACTGTGACACGTTCCATTTTAGCCAAGACAGAATTTCCTTTATTGCTAGTAGCTCCGCCTAGAAGACACTGCAGTAGTCTGGTGGTTTTAGGGTAGTTTTAGGGTCTTGATTACAAAAGACTCCGCTACCACCCCCGTGCTTGGTTTTTGACCCATCGGGGTCGCGCTTGTCGGTACCAATTTTGTCTTTGAAATTTTTCTCAAAGACTGTGGTGGGCTCAATGTAGTTGAGTTCCCTACCAATGCTCTCCTGTCGTTCAGGTTAGAAGCATGGCCGACGATATAGCTCGTCCATTTTGAGTCGGCCTTTAACCTCGCTGCCGTGTGTGTGGCTAGCTGCTTACTGTAGATATCGAATGGGTTTAGGTGGAGTAGCATGTTGATCGCCGCCGTTGGAGTAGACCTTAGGGCCATGTTGATGCACACGCCTGCTAACCTCTGTTCTTTCTCGATCCGTCTGTGGTATGTTGTTTTGTCTGGTGCAGTCCACCAGACTAAAACGCTGTACAATAGAATAGGTATAACGACTGTGATGTACAACCATGGGGTTATTTTGGCGTTCGTTCGCGACTACGTTCTAGAGAAGAGGGGAGAGGACCCTCCCTTGTGGAGTTCCTCTGGTAACCGAGGCTTCCCCATTTAGAGAAGATCCTGCGTGTTGAAAGCAACTCGCCAATCCGCTCTACTAGAGTCCTCTCAACTTTAAGGTTTTCTAGCCCTTCCGTAATTGCTTTCGATGTCACGTTGTTGGAAGCGCCCTCTATGTCCCAGAAATCTACCAAGGTGTGCAAGGCCGTTTCGACAGAATTACCTTTGCAATAGGTATGCTGTGCCTTTGAGATTGACGCTGGATCAAGGTTGTGTCGTATGTGTACGTCTATCAGCCTTTCCAGGGTTTTTAGTACAAAGGAAGATAGACAGATAGGGCGAAGATCCTTGGGTGTAGTGTGGGAACTTCCGCTAGCCTTGGGGACGAAAGTTACTCTTACGGACTTCGCCTTTTCTGGTATGTGTCTCCAGACTAGACATCCTTTGAAGATAACTTCCAGCCATGGTTTTATTCACTCCATAGGCTGTGCAAGTTCGATAGGGTAAATTCCATCCGGCCCGGCGATTTGAAGAGTTTAAGGCTTTTTATAGCCTTATTCTTTAGGGATCCTTTGAGAGGATTTTTCTTAGTCTGGAGGCATCTGAGATATCTTCCAGGCTGCTGCGAAAAAGCCTTCCTTTACTCTATCCTTATAAGCAATCCCTATCATTTCTGAGTGATTTTTTGTGTACAGGTCCCGGTCTGTATCGTTTCTAGTACTCTTCGCTTTGTTAAAGAGCCTACGACATACTTTCAGAGCTTGCTTAGTTTTGCGCTCCACCAAGATGGGTACGGCTTCTGCTACGACTTGTATTTTGAACAACTGGTTGTTAGTGCGTTACCCAATGTTTGAGTTAGAATATCGACCAACTTGTCTATATCAGACGGAAGGCCTGGAAGATCAGGGATCATTTTCACTATAGAATTGTCTAACAGGGCCTTATAACAACTCCAATCTATTCGCCTTGGATTTGGAGGAGAACTGAATGGAGATTGGACTAATGTTTGTAGACTGTAGAGAAGGTAGCGGTGATCCGAAAGAGAATGTTCTTCGGAGATTACCCACTCACTGATCCTGTTAGTGAGCGATGGGGATACCATAGTGATGTCTATTACCTTCATCCGGTTTTTCGTAATGAAGTTGGGAGTGTTCCCCTGTGTTCCCAGGTAGCCACTCACACCTTTTAATTGTGTCGCTGCTGCATGTTGCCTCGACGCGTCCTCGACTAATCGTCTGACGTTGTCCTATGGGACGACCTTCTCCTAGGCCATATATGATGAAACTATCCAGAGTTTGGCTTCATGTGATTCGATGGTGATCACCGTGTCCGGACAGATGTAGCTTGGGAGAAGGTAGACGTTTAGAGTTTTCTTTGCGAGAATGCAAGTAGTTGGTGGGCTGGGGTCCTTAGCCCGCGAAACTTGTAGACGTATTATCACGGCTCTTGGATTAGCAATAAATCTTCTTCTTGTTTTGCCAGCCTTAGTAGAAGATTTGCGGATGCTGCTTTTGAGTGATGGAGGTTAATCTGAATTTATCTCAGCATTGTAGCCAATCTACAATGGACACAATTGTCCATTGCAGCTTCGTTTCCGGAGTCGAGCAATAGATCCTGGACTATACATACCGGGCTTATTGGTGTTGTTTCAGCATCTTCCTTCACAGGACCCTTGCTTCCCAGGGTAGTTTGGGGTTCCTGTACAGTTGTGCTTTCTGTGATAGCCAGGGGTTCTTCTTGTTTTCGACCCAAGGATTCACGGTTTAGGACAATGATTGCCTGTCTCGATAATTCCATGGGTTCGTCCAGCTTTGCAACTTTCCAGTCCTTTTTTGGGAGGCTAGAGCTGCAGTACGCATGATTCCATGATTTTCAGAAGGTCATCAGGCATCAAAAGGGACCAGCATCTTGCGGTCGATTCGGAATCTGGTATTTAGATACTACTTTGAGCTTAACACTCTCCCACACCTCAACTTTTTCCACTGTTGCCCTTAGCAGATCGAAAGATCTTGGGTCTGCCTTCGTACCATCCGTCGTAATCGAGATGGGTGGTGGTCCTGGGTACTTTCTTACTGCCTTTAGGAAGTTAGCCACTAAAGCTAACGATAGCGGTCATCAGGCACGCCCTCGCAATCTCTGGAAGGACTTGGATAGCTCGGCTGGTGTTGCTTGCCTAGCCTTCTTGGCCTCTCTTTACGGTTCCTCGGGTGACGATCTAGGTCTCTGGACTAGTTGGTCTTTTTTTTTTGGGCCAGGATTTTAGTGCCCCAGGTGACGACTCTTTTGTTTTTTTTCAGACAGGTCGCTCTTGTGTGTTCATTTATTCAATATTCCCAAGACCGCCTTACGGTCTCTATAGGCCCTGGTTGACGGGTTTACCTTTTTGGCTTTGATGTCACCATCGTTGGAGGCATGTGTAGGAGATAGTCTATTTGCGACCCCAGTCGGTGGAATCTTAACAGCCTGTGGTTGCTTGCAGCTTCTTCCGGCCTCATTTTTATTGATTTTTTCGTTAAAATTAATTTTCATTGTATTTTACCATAATGTGGTCCCACGATCTGCGGAGGAATAAAGGTCCACCTGTGCAGAGATCCGCAATACGCAGGTAAGGCAACTTGAAGCGGATGGCGCCTGGTTGCGAATACCCCTTTATCGACTGAGCTATTTTTTATCTGGGCCCCCAATCTGGTCGACAATTTGGCACGGTTCGGTTAACACCTTATGTACAGGGCCTGGGAGTCGATGGGGGAGATGACAGAATAGGGTTGGTGTAGGGTGGTGACGGGGTTGATTATCCTTTGGTGAAAGATACCACACCGCGTCTAGGTAGATAATCTGGTGGGGAAGAGCCGACAACAAATCGTCGTGGAATTCCCTACAAAAGCTATTACCCATAAGTACGGAAAAGCTATTAACTTGCGGACTCGAACGTTTTTATTTTTTTCACGTTTGTTGTTTCCAACAACTTTGATTAAAGTTAAACTCCCGCGACAGGCTCCTTAACTCCAATTCAAGATCGTTTGTTATGATATTTAGCAACTCCGTATCCTCCACAGGAACATGGCAACATAAAGTCGGCGTCTCAACAGAAGCAATCACGTAAAGACAAGAGTAAATGGCCCAAAAACCCATCGAGCCACAAACTTTTAAAAATGTATGTTTCACTGCACCCAAAACTCACTAGGCCATTGAACATCTCTCCATCATCTAAGACAATCACGAGGTCACCGACTACTACATTTCAGTCTGGATACCCTTGAAAATATTTCGAGCACTATTACCATAAAATATCATACCACAACAGCCACTTAAGCTATGTCTCAAAACAATGAGTGGCAATGGCACCTTATCAGCCCCATGACCGAATCTGGGCCATCGAACGTGCATTACCGGTCGACCGATCTTGCAATGGCCGATCGAAAGCCCACGATCGCTCAGTGTGCCACTAAGCCGATCACTCTCGCTTTCCAAGCGACCAACTATTTAATCAATCATGACTCAATCATAAGCGTATATGCCCGAACGTTGTTGCGTAACATGATCAGAGAATAAGACGACACAAGAACCATTGTTGCCGGCTGACTAGCGTACGTACTCATCTTGCAATCTTAATCATCATGCCTCCGCATTCCTCATGTTTTCTTAACTCTTCCGATCATATTTTCTCCCGCGACTACAAAGTTCGTCGCTTGGTTCGAGCCCATCTCGAATGCTCATTGTGCATGAGCGTCGATCTGGCTCACACCCAAAGGCATATCACACAGTGGCGCACCAGGCTAGAGCGTCGTCTCGGTGATGAATATGAGCGCGAGCAAGCAAAAATCAAAAAAGCAGAAACGCAGCTTTTGACAAACACTGCGGCTCACGTTAATAAAAGTTTCAGGTAAGCCCGAAACAAGGCTCATTCGTTCAGTTTCCGTTGCGGCGTTTAAGACGCTTAGCAAGCCAACTACAAACTACATCTAACTGCTGCTCGTGTACACTCGCGGGACAATAGATTTGGCTTACATGCGTACGAAGAGTTATTAATTACATGTGTATACCAAGGTGTATCCATTAGATAAATTGTATCTAGAGCATTTAGTAAGTGAACGTGAGGGGGTCGCAGCTTATTGTCGGTGTCAGTGATAGACGCATTACGGATCTTAACCAAATTGAGACGAAAATTGAAATCGAAAGTTTGGGCAAATAGAAAGTCGAGTCATTGGCCGTGGTAGTAATCATCTGGGGCTTCAGTCGTGTAGTGTGGTCTTTTGTCGACGCTATCACCGTGGTTGTCGTGATCTTGCATTCGCGCGGTAATTGTGTTTAAAGTTTCTTGAGTTTCTGTTATTAAATAATGTTTATTTGTTTATTTATTTACTAAGCTAACACTATAATTAAAATTATGAGCAAGCCTTACCAGCCATAGCAACGAAGGCCTTCGCGACGTAAATTGATAACGTTTTGCGCAATTTTTCGGCGGTTGTTACACAACCGATATAGCGGTTTTCTCGTTAACTGGCAGATCGAAAAGAGAATCTTGGCGAAACGAATCGAAATTGCATGACGGTAAGTGGGTCACAGACACTGTTGTTCCATTTTAAAGCTTTTTATATCCCAGACTATCAGTATCTCACTATCCGATCGCATGGTCTTAAGTAACAGTCGAAAGTGTGTGCGTTTTTTTTCGGGTTTTTTTTTTATGAACCTTTCTTCTCGTGGGCATGTGCTATGGATAAGAGCTGGTGGTATCGTCATGTTCTTCAATTTATGACATACTACAATTTTGTACGGTCTTTTCGGCAAGGTTACACGGCAGTATAAGGCGTGCGCGATGTGTTGATGCGGTAACCATCGAGTGATATAATTTATTCGCTTCTTTTCGTTTTCGTTTTTGTTTCCATTTGGCTTTCCCGATGTAAAAGATAGATTTTTGCCAATTTCTGAGGTTGTCGTTACGTACTACGTAGGTTCCGTTTTCAATTAGACTAGACGGATGTAGAGGTTGGGCTAGCGGTAATGGGATATTTGTGATTTGGCAATTGAACCTATGAAAGTGTTATTTCTCTTTAAAACGGACTGGCTTTGGATGTATTCCTTATTGGTCTTCACTTGACTCGACTTAGTGGTAATTAACACTTTGTTTAGGGGGAAATGAAAGGAGTAGCGCGCGGTTACGATATGCGAAAAGCAGTTTTTTTTTTTTTGATTTATTTGTGATGTGATGATTACATGCTTCATTAGCACATTGGTGCGTGGGTATTGGGTTTTCCTGGCAGTTGTGGAACACCATTAAGTTGCGCAAAAATTGCTTCAGTTTTGGAAGAAATAGGAAAAGAATTTGCGTATTTATCAGATTCCAATTCTCAGGAAATAACCTGCAGTAAATCCCACTCGCTTTGAGCTAGACATATTGGCTGCAAGATAAGAGATCTTGAGGCATTGATGCCAATGTATTTAGCCTGAGAGACTGCAGATCCCTTGCGAAATGTTAAAAGTCCCAGATTGTTCCCAGTGAGAAGTCTTCTTAACCGAGTTTACCGTTATTTACACTTACGTTAATCTAAATTTCTGGACTGAACGAACGACAGCCGAAGCATAAAGGGGAAGTTCCTTGAAGACGACCAGCTAAGAAGACCAAAGGCAAGCTCCTTTGAATAGGGTAATAAAAAAGTGTCGCAGTCAATGAAATCGCTTATTGAAATGTGTCGCACAAGATACATATAACTTTAATAGAAAAGCAAAGTTTTTACTTTTAAGTTTTATATTTTTGCTTGAGTCATATAGTACCAATACATATCGGCTACAGATCCACAGTTGCACAGGATATTTCGAAAGCGTTTGACAGGATTTGGCACGAAACCCTTTTGTCGAAAGTGCGTGCTCTTAGGATCGATGAACCCTTTCTTCAATAAATAGGAAACTATGCACCTTTTGAATCATTCAATTTAAGTTGTTTTGGATGAACTCAAGGCTGTGTTTCACTTTTTAAATGCTGGTGTTCCGCAGGGTTCCATTTTGTCTCCGATATTCTTTTCCATTTATTTAGCTAACCTCTTTTCTGTCACTTCTAATCTAATCTACACCATTGCTGGCGCTTTAAATATTCGTTCATTACCTTACGACACTGCTTTTAGGGTGTAAATAGTGAGCGGCAGCGTAGGTTAAGCTCTTTTAATTACGATAGACTCTAAGTGAACGCTTCCCAAACACAGTGCTATCTTCACCGACTCGCAGCCATTATCTATGAATGCCACTTGCATCTTAGAAACCGAAAAGATCTCCAATCTGAATATGTGTGTCACTAGCAATCTTAGGTGGGACGAGCACGTAATCCGTATCGCAAAAAATTTTGTGGAATGCCTATGCTTCTTATACAGATGCATGTAATTATTCTCCCGTTTGGATCCGGCTAAGATCTATAATGCGTTCATTGGTTCTAAATTAGAATTTAACGCTCACATCTAGTCCGATGCATTTAGGACCTAATTTCGCTTGTTAGATGGAATTCAAAGCCTTGGGATAAAACTGATAGGAGACCCAGCATCACCAAATCATTCGATACGTTGGAACATCACAGGAATATTTCTTGCCCGCGCCTGTTTTATTGATACTTCTGCCAGTTACATATCCTCCCTTCAACAATATTCCCACAACACATCTCTCTCTAGAAATGCTTACCAACATACCCTGAAGCCCCCTTTCGAACGTACCGTTACATATAAGGAACCTTTCTTTAATCGAATCGCACGGATCTGGAACTCCTTGCCGGATTCGGTCTGCCCCCTTCAGTACAACGTAAGATTAACGTCCACCGTTATCTCCTTCTTCTTTTTATCTTTGGTCCGCCCTGCGTCATTGGCATAAAAACATGCTTAACCTTAATTGCGGGCTTAAACTGCAAATAGTAAGTGTGTTACTGCAACACACCAAAGGTGTGTTTTCATTGTAGCCATTTTTTATGCATCTCAAAGCGGGTTATTATGGAAGCCGCAAAAAGAGAAATTTCCCAACTATACATATGGAACCTTGCCAGAAAGCAAATTGCGACCCGAACCCATGGTGCAATGGTTAACACACTGGACTCCGAACCCAGTGATGGCGTGCTTAAATCTCAGGTTTTCTGTGGACATTTTTCGTAGCGAACAAAAAAAGAAAGACGCTCTCCGAGCATTTGTCGCCTCGAGGCGTTCGTTTTTGATTTATGTTTGATTGAATTGATTGTTTCGGTTTTGTTGTAAAGCAACATCATGATGATCAGGCCATCCGCTCGAAGGACCAATGTAGAAAGTGAAAGGGAAAGGGAAAGGAGAGGTTGCGTGTCTTTGGTTTTTGGTGGAACTCGGATCGTTGGGTTGAGAGTTCAGTGTGTTTCACATTTTTCATAAAACCATTACGCCATGGATCTGACTCGCAATTCACTTTCTGGCGAGGTTGCATATAGTTGGTTGATCCAAAGTTTGTTAATCAATAATAGGTGTGTGGCTGCAACACACTTAACTCGTCTTTAGAGTTTTATTCGTGTCACGCAATAGAACGTGTTATAGTTTCAACACAAATAAATGCCCCAATTCCAAAGATCAAACGTGTTAATTGACACACTTAATCTTAAAGTGTGTCGAATGACACACTTGCTGCGTCTTGTTCAACACACTAACATTTGCAGTGCATAACATAGGTATAAAAAACAACAAATATGAGAAAATACTGAAAAGAGCTACCCGAAATGTAAAAATCTAAACAACGGTGCTCGATGCTATAGTTGTTTCTGAGCTGTTAACAACGGTCTAACAAACGATTTGAATATTTTCTGTTTAACAGCTTATTTAGAGATGAAAGGGTAAATTGATAGATACTGGTCTTCAAAGGGTAGTATATACGATAGAAAATGCACTCAATGTCAAAGAATTTGCTCTAGGTGAATTTCTTAAGATTGAGGGGACCTTTGATAACGTCAGTCATGAAGCAATAATGTCCAGCCTTCAGATGGCCCAGATAAACTCGGGAATATGCAGGTGGATTATACAAATGCTGAGTACTTTTATAAAAAAATCCGACGATAGGAGGAGTAAATAGAAGAGTGAGGATCAATCGAGGTGCCCCACAAGGTGGTGTTCTATCGCCTCTCCTATGCCTCGTTGTAGTCGACGAAATGGTAAAACTTCTAGGGCAGATGGTTTTAACGTCGTGACCTATGCTGACGATATTACTATTCTGATAACTAGGAAGTTTCCTCAGATCCTCAGCAAAAGGCTAAGCTGTTCACTACAACTGGTTAATAACTGGGTCAAGGGGCGAGGTCTGGTAGTAAGCTCGGCGAAAACCGAGATAGCCCTCTTCACAAGGAGAAGATCTATACCAAGATACACTTACCCCTCTACGAATTCTCAGACTCCAACCCTACCTGGAAGGACAACATTAATTCTTCTTCTTTGATGGCGTTACAGCCCATGAAGGACCAGAGCCAAACTTCTCTCAATCACCCATGTTGTGTGTGATTTATTTTTCATATAGGTGAAAAGGACCTACAGTTTAATGCCGATTCCGAACGGCGTGAGTCGAGAAGCTTTTTTCACGGCAAGTATACGGGGCAGGAAAATGAACTGGCAATCTATACCGGTACATGACCGGGATCAATTTCGAATCTCGTGAAACAAATCACTCCTATAGACTTGATGAGGGCTGTAGCGTTTTCCAAGCTGAGCTGAGGTAAGGCAGCAATCAACACCCTGCAGGCAACATGGATAAGATCCAAGCTCATAAGACTCTGCAAAGAGAGACTAGAGAAGATATCAGATGTCAATAAGGTGACCCTCTGCGGGGTACCAGGTCATATATATATTTCGGAAATGATAAGGTGGACGAGCTCACACCTGACATGACAATTTTACTACAGGGGGTTTTGTCAGAACCCCGCTGAGGAGAAACACCGTGAAAAACACGTTCGATGACATGGCTGTGTCGGGATTCGATCCCGTGTCATCGGCGTCAGAGGCCAACACATGAAATGAAATCACACACAACATGGGTGATTGAGAGAAGTTCGGCTCTGGTCCTTCATGGACTGTAACGCTTACATCCATACATACAGAGGCGGAGTTAATTATAAAAGCCAAGAAACGATGGTATCAATTAGATACATGTGCACCTGTAAAATGAGAGCATCGTGGCGGAGTGGTTAGTATGTTGGACTCTGACACACGATGATCGGGTTCGTATCCCGATAATACCAATGCCATCCAATGTTTATTTCGCAAAGTCCCTCCTCGGGACTGGCAAAACCCCCCCGTAGTATACTTGTAATGAAAAAGCTTCACGACTAACGCCGTTCTGAACCGGCATTCAATTGTAGGTCCTTTTCACCTGTGTATAAAAACAAATCACACACAACATGGGTGAATGAGAAAAGCTTGGCTTGGCCCTCCATGGGCTGTAACGCCACAAAACAGCAACTGTAAAATCGGCATGGCCCGTCTATGATGAGGAAAAGACAGGAAGTCTGCTAAGGTTCAGTCGTAGGAATATTCGATTAGCAGTCGGTGCCCTCACTGATATACATATCAGCCTGACTAGGCTAGTCCCACAATGACTTCTGCTGAAGCTGCAGGGACGAAGATGAAATAGAATCCTTTCGTTACTTACTGTGCGAATGCCTGGCTCTAGCTCAAAAAAAAAAAAAAAAAACATTTTTCTTGAAAGCAATTTCCTTTTGGGACTAGAAGAGGTAAGAAACATTGAGCTGAACAAATTGGGTGGTTCGATTCAACGAGTAACTTTTAGGTTTCTTCAGGCTAAACCTAAGCTGAACACAATATACTCCTCATAGCCTAAGTGAGCATTGACCTCTCGTCAATAGAGCACCCATACACCTAACCTAACCTAGAGATAATCTTACTTACTTATCAGGCCAGCGATCCATGGAGGATCTGAGCCTGAGCTATAGCTGCCCTCCATCCTTGACGGTCCCGGGCACGCTGCTTCCAGTTGTCAAGACCAAGATGTCTTACATCCGCGATTACTTGGTCTTTATACCGGAGGTTCGGTCTTCCTCTTCTTCTCGAACCAGGAGGCTCGGAGTCGAAGACCCTCTTAGCTGGAGCGTTGATGTCCATGCGCTCGATGTGGCCGAGCCAGTGTAGTCGACGGATCCTTGCCTTCCGGACTACATCCACATCCTGGTACAGGTCGTAGAGTTCGCGGTTGTGACTTCTTCTCCATTCACCTTCCTCACAGACAGGATCAAATATCCGGCGCAGAATTTTTCTTTCGAAAGAACCCAAAATCAGCTCCGCTGTCCTGCTTATCGTCCAGCTTTCGGCTCCGTACAGCAAGACTGGCAGAATGAGCGTTTTGTAAAGCATAACTTTGGTCTTTCGAGTGAGGAGTTATGAATGAGCAAGATGCCTCGGATATACGAACCTAGAGATGATCAGAGTGTTTAGAATTGATCTCGTCACAGTTGAACTACTACTCCGACCATGCAACATACTTAAGATGTCATTAGAGTTTTTACTCATGCAATAGAACGTGTCATATGTAGGTTTAACACGAATAAGTGTCTCAATTTCAAAGGTCAAACGTGCTAAGAGCACCGTGGCGCAGTGGGTAGTGTGTTGGCCTTTGACGCCAATGACTCGGGATCGAATCCCGACACAGCCATGTCATCGAACGTGTTTTTCACGGTGTTTCTCCTCCTGTAGTAAAATTGTCATGAAAAGCTTCTCGAAATTCGCCGTTCGGAACCGGCAATAAAACTGTAGGTCCCTTTCACCTATGTGAAAATGAAATCGCACACAACATGGGTGATTGAGAGAAGCTCGGCTCAGGTTCTTCATGGACTGCAACGCCAACATACATACATATACAGTGAGTGTTATGCCTGCAGCAGTACGTCTGATCACTTTCCATTCACAACTGCGTTGCATACTTTTAGTCCGTATAGAAATTACTTTTTCTTGGCTATGAAGCGAATTTGAACTATAGACCTTCCGCTCGGCGGTCGATGATGTTAACCACTGCACCACGGCCACTTGATGTCTGGTTGGAAGATCTATTGTCCTGACTCGTTTTAATCTGCGTCTTTTATTTTGTTCGTCACCGGGAATTACCGTTATTTCAGGATTGTTGTGATTAATGAGTCGGGATATGTGTTTGTTGCTCGTATTTCGTATTTCCTCCATAACAGTAGGTATTTGTAGGTCCTTGTGTATGTCGGTATTGGGCACGTACCATGCTGCGCTTATTACGGTTCGAAGAATTTTGGATAGTAGTCTCTGAATGATGTTAATGTTGGATTTGCTGGCTACACTCCAGAGCTGTAGGCCATATGCCCAGATGGGTTTAATTATCGTCTTGTATAGAAGGAGTTTGTTGTCGGTTGATAGTGCAGAATTGCGAGCTAACATCCAGTATAGCTGTCTGAACTTATCCCTGATTTGATTACGTTTTTGAGTAATATGATGCTTCCATATTAGTTTGTTGTCGATGTGCATACATATATTCCTAGGTATTTTGCATTGTTATCAATTTGTATGCTTTTGTTGTTTATTATTAAGTTGGATGGATTAACAGTTCTGTGTGTGGGATATATTACTTGTTCGGTTTTGTCTGCACCAGCCCATCAGGAGGAGGTTCGACATTGGGCGCCTGAGCACACCGGAGGTTGCCAGAGTCTACAGGGAGCAGCTGAGCGAAAGACTCTACGGTATGCCTACGTCGAACACAAATGCCAATAATATGTGGCTGCATTGCCGCTCAGCCATTCAGGAAGTAGCCGAAACCACCTTAGGATACCTACCACCCCCGACAAGAAACCCGTGGTATGTTGGCGAGTGTGAGCAGAAAAAGGCAGCAACCGACGAGGCGTACCAAAAGGCGCTGCAGAGGAAAACCAGGGCAGCGCAAGTACCGAGCCAGAAGAAGGGAGGAGAAAAAACTACTGCGACCAACGCAGTAGTTTTGGGTGCCCTTTTGGTCTGGAAAAGACCAACGAGTTTCGAATCGATACACACCATCTTTTCATCGATTTCAAAGCCGCATACGACAGCATTCATCGTAAAGAACTGTTTGGGGCGATGGCCGAATTCGGGATCTCGGTAAAACTGATCCAGTTGTGTCGCGCCACGCTAAAAAACACGCGATGCACCGTGCAACTCGGTTCTAGGACCTCGGAACCAATCGAAACATGCACCGGATTTCGGCAAGGAGATGCGCTGTCATGTGACTTCTTCAACCTGGTGCTGGAGCAGATAGTGCGACGGGCAGGCGTCAACAGGGAAGGCACTATCTTTTACAAGTCCATCCAGCTGCTGGGATACACGGATGATATCGACATCATCGCGTGTTCTCGCCGTGGCATTGTGGAAGCATTCACGGCGATTGAAGAACTGGCGAAACGAGTTGGTCTTAAGATCAATGAAGACAAAACGAAGTACATGCTGTCAAGCAAAAACCAAGTCGTCGTTCACCACGTGGGACAAAATATAACAATTGACAGCTACAATTTCGAGGTAGTTAAGGAGTTTGCTTACCTTGGGGCAAACGTAAATTCCACAAATGACACCACAGTGGAGATCCGGCATAGAATCGCCCTTGGCAACCGTTGCTACTTCGGCTTGTCCAAACAACTGGGGTCAAAACTCCTCACTCGAAAGACCAAAGTCATGCTTTACCAAACGCTCATTCTGCCAGTCTTGCTGTACGGAGCCGAAAGCTGGACGATAAGCAGGACAGCGGAGCTGATTTTGGGTTCTTTCGAAAGAAAAATTCTGCGCCGGATAGTTGGTCCTGTCTGTGAGGAAGGTAAATGGAGAAGAAGTCACAACCGCGAACTCTACGAGCTGTACCAAGATGTGGATGTAGTCCGGAAGGCAAGGATCCGTCGACTACACTGGCTCGGCCACATCGAGCGCATGGACATCAACGCTCCAGCTAAGAGGGTCTTCGACTCCGAGCCTCCTGGTTCGAGAAGAAGAGGAAGACCGTACCTCCGGTATAAAGACCAAGTAATCGCGGATGTAAGACATCTTGGTCTTGACAACTGGAAGCAGCGTGCCCGGGACCGTCAAGGATGGAAGGCAGCTATAGCTCAGCCTCAGATCCTCGATGGATCGCTGGCCTGATAAGTAAGTAAGTAAGTAAGTCGGTTTTGTCTTCATTAATCTGTATTCCCCAACTTTGAAACCATTGTAGTATCTCATTTAGAAATGAGTAGTAGTTGAAGAGTGCTAACAGCGTTTACAAGGTTTCTATGTGAGTAGAGTATAATTGTGTCATCTGCAAAAGTTGCTAGTTGTGAATTTTGGGGTTTTGGTGTTGGTATGTCTGCAGTGTAAATCAGGTATAATCTAGGTCCAAGTACACTTCCTTGTGGTACACCAGCGGCTATTGGTCTTATTGTTGAGAACTCGTCTGCTTTTTTGACATAGAAGTACCGATCAGTCACGTAACTCCTGATGAGTTGGTACATGTCCTTAGGTAGCATGCAGCTTAGTTTTTGGACAAGGCCTTTGTGCCACACTTTGTCGAATGCTTTGGATACGTCTAGGAAGACTGCTGCGCAGTATCGTCTATGGTCGATATCAGAAGAAATTTTGTTAATTACTCTATGAATTTGTTGTACTGTCGAATGATGTCGCCGGAAGCCGAATTGATGTTTTGGTTAAATTTCACGTTGGGATAGAATTGAGTCGAGTCGTTTGGATATTACTTTTTCTAAGACTTAAGATAATGTTGGTAACAAGCTGATGGGTCTACAGTTTTCTGGCTTAGTTGCGTCCTTACCAGGTTTTGGGATAGCTATTATTTCAGCGACTTTCCACACTTTTGGGAAGTGTTTTTATCTGATGATTGCATTAAATACATACTTAATGTAAGTGAATGCTTTGTCTGGAAGTTATTTTAAAATTGTTCCGTTAATCATGTCATAGCCTGCGGATTTTTTGCTGTTTTTGCTGTCTATTTCAAGAACGATTTTTTTTTAATTTCACTTTCGTTTGTTTTTCTGGTCTTTCTGTTGTAATTGTTTGGATTGAATTCCATGGGAGTGTGGATAGTCTGCTTGTCGTTTTTAAAGGTTTGTTCGAAATGGTCTGCTAGGGTTTCAGCTTTTTCTGAGTTTGATCTGGACCAAGCTCCTTTTTTGTTAAGAATAGGTGATTGATGTATTATCGTTTTTTTAATGTTTTTGGTTGCCTTCCATAGGGAGTAGTTTGTAGATAGAGTTGATGCCAACTTAGAGAGATAGTTCCTAAATTTGGTGTTTTTATAATCTTTAAGTAGTTTTTGTCTTAGCTTCTTGTGTCCTGATAGTTTGCCATCGTTTTCTAAGTATTCTTTTTTCCTTAATTTTTCTTTTGATCGCTCTCGGTATATCGGTTGATCTGCTTGTTGCGTCTACGATGATGTTATTAAGATGGATGATAGCCCTTTCTATGTTGTCAGGTGAAGTGAGAGGAACATGGGGTTGCAGATCCTTATTAACTATGTCTCTAAAGGTGGCCCAGTCAGTTTTTCGGTTAAATAGTTTTAATTGTGGTTGGGATGGTGAAATTACAGTATTATAGGTTATAATGGTAGGGAAGTGGTAGAAAGATACTACTACTACGGTAACTGTTACAGTCCATGAAGAACCTGAGCCGAGCTTCTCTCAATCACCCATGTTGTGTGTGATTTCATTTTTCCCATAGGTGAAAGGGACCTACAGTTTATTGCCGGTTCCGAACGGCGAATTTCGAGAAGCTTTTCATGACAATTTTACTACAGGGGGTTTTGTCAGAACCCCGCTGAGGAGAAACACCGTGAAAAACACGTTCGATGACATGGCTGTGTCGGGATTCGATCCCGTGTCATCGGCGTCAGAGGCCAACACACTACCCACTGCGCCACGGTGCTCTCGGTAGGAAGATAGTTCTAGATTAGTTTTTATGGATAAGTTGTTTGGATTAATATTTTTATACATGCAGAAATCAATAAGATCTGTTTTTTTCTTACTGTCCGTAGGCCAGTAAGTTGGTTCGCCAGTGTTTATGTATTTGACGTTATTTACCAAAAGTGAGTTTAGTAGCGTAGTCCCTTTTTTGTTCGTGGTTCTTGAGCCCCAGTCGGTATGTTTTGCATTAAAGTCTCCTTAATGCCAAATGACACACTTATATGTGTCATCTGCGTGTGGTTTTACACACTAACATTTGCAGTGTAAGCGCTCATGTCCGAAACCGTGATTCAAATCGATTTCCTGATTTTAGTGCAAAATAATTTTTGTAATTTATCAGATGCTTAGTTTCATCCCTTTCCCTGACTATTCAGTTTTCTCAAATTTTGAACAATGGGATAAACAGGCACCGAATGGGTATTATATTGCTTCTATCACTTGAGTAGTGCGATTACAAGCATGCCATTCCAAAATACATTAGTCGTTATAATTGTCGCTTTCAATTATGCAATTATTTTGACAAGAGCCATTCACACGCAATTTGCAAACTACAAGGGTACACCTTGACTCATGGCTGACGGCCGGGCCGAGATTGTCCTTTATTTTATTACGAACCAATTAACACTACGAGAGGTCTAATAACGAATCAAACTATATACAAAGCCTCTCACCACTAAACCTTTGTTTATCCTTCAGATGACTGTGTTAAGGCATAACATTCCTATATATACCGTCATTTTCAAACTGATGTTCGGCAATCTAACACTGAGTAATAAGCCCACACCTCAGATATGCATTCAATTAAATCAGGCTTGGCAAAAATAACATAATACGAGCTTAATACAACGAGTTTGCCTATACCTACGAATGTTTTTACCTCACGGTATGTGCACGTAAGCAAGTATCATAGAGTCTAACATACAACACCCGCCAGTACATTTGTCAATGGATAGAGGGGGGAAAGAGTAGAAAAACAAACAATCTATGGTCGAATATTTGCCTTGGCTAATATACCCCGAGGATGTTAAGGCTTTTATTCAATTAATTTGATTTCTATGTGCAACGATTATTGCACTTGAGGACTAATTGTGTCCTCAATAGGTACATATTTGAGTAAATGAAAATGTTGACGAATACGCCATTCTATTCATCCGCATATTGGACTAATATGCAAATTGATAATGTTAGTTTGGGATACATATAGCTCGCTCGTGGTAGCAATATGGTTCGAGGCGATATAAAAGGTTAAAACGATAAAATGGGATCAATCAATGGGACGCAGGTGCACTTACACTTATTGGTGCACAAGATCAAGGTTTAACGAAGGGATTAAAGGTTGCCCAGAGCCTTGTTTGTATCACCATTCAATTGAAGGCAAATCGGCGCTTTAAATTAGAAACTTTCAGCAATCGAAATTGCACACGCACGTGAGCAGTTTATGAGCAATAAATTGTTCAATGTGCGCATATGAGTGTGCGTTTCCTTACCCTGGGTTATATGATCAAAACAACACGCGGTGTTTCCAAGCTGTTCACCATCTAAGTACTGATCGCGCCCGATGTTGGTTGATTGCGGTGATCGGATTAGAAAAGAGCTAATGACCTTGAAACACCTCAACAGATCTTCACAAATTGTAGCTTAAAACCATTTTAATCACGTTAGCTTTCAAAAAAAAAAATCAAAGGCATCATAATCAGTCCATTCGATCAAGAGTTGTGTTCAGGAGCGTTTTCCTGAATTAAAGTACCAAGCGCATAAACTTGATATTTTATATTACCATGTGAAGCAAGCACTTGAACTTGTTCACGTCGGAGATGATATTAGCGTTTTCTTGTATTATAGTATCAAGCACATAAACTTGATATATTATATTATTAAGTGAAGCAAGCACTTGAACTTGTTCACGTCGGAGTTTTTATGGGTAAAGGAATGAAACGATCAGTGTCTATTACTTCAGATTAACTGAATAACTGATATATTTTTGTAATTGGCTTACATCTTTTATACTTAAATTTAGCTTACTCTAACAATGATAAAAAACTAAATTACTGTCAGCATAATGGTAACAATTACATATATTGATTGCTTAAAACTAAATTACTGCCGGCAATGCACCGTCAGCATAATGGGTCATTGGCACCCAATTCAGAATCACGCATCGGCATATACACATTTGTTTTGGAATACGTGCTGCGTCAGCGCAAGGGTTGGTGTTGACGTCGTGCGGTGAATTACCTTGACACACAATTGTTGTATGCGCTGCGTCATAGGTAATTCAACTGAACATTCTCCCCCGCGTTGAATGACCATTCAATACTCTAAGCGATGGTAACTACAAATTCTGAATTTGTTGGTGTTTGATGAGGTGCTGGCCGTACTGGTTCCGTAATATCTGCTGATCTTGCTAATTTGTGCCTCCAAATTACGTAGACGGCTAACATAATGGATAATATTAGAGCCGAATATCCAGTTGCAAAGTGGTGATGACTGCGGACTTGAAGTTTGTGTGGTAGGTCAAGAACTTCTTGTTCTTTGATTATTTTTTGTAGGTCCGTTAGATTTTTCAGTTGAATATCGTATTGTGTGGTATTGAATTTGTGAAACAATGCTATATGTTGGTCTGGCGCTAAAATGTCTGATACGCTTCCGAAGCTGGTGTAGGAAGTTTGAAGGTTAGTAGAGAATGTGTTATGACCTTGAATTGTAATGGAATTGTGTCTTAAGATGCATCCTGACTGCAACGTAACTATTCCGGATCCCTCCAAGAGTAACTGTTCGTTCTGGTTTCCACAAATTGCTGTAAGTCGAGATGGCTTATTTGTGAAATACAGCCATTTGTTTTTGTGTTCTAGTTGAATCCAAGTAGAGTTTCTTCCAGATTTGGTCAGTGTACATGTAGCCCTTGTTTCATTATTGAAAAGACCCATATCGCAGGAACAAATTTCTGCTCCGTCGTTATATCTTGATTGTATATTGAGACATAGATATTGTTCTTCCCTTAATTTGATACATCCTTCTAAAGTAGTTGACTGTATCGGAAAGTAATGGTCTCTATGTGCATTCAAAGCCAGTATTGGGGCGCAGGGAGTGATGGTTAACATGGTGTTGTTTATGAAATGTGGTATAGGTGTGATTCTAAATAAATTGTATTGTTCGTGATCTACTAACGGGAGTGTGACCCAAAACACGACTCGATTATCTGCTACTCCTCCCTTCACTGTCATCAGCTTATATAGTTGTAGGAAATCTTCTTCATCTACGGGCATCTCTAGAAATGTTGGTAGGTGCGCCTTAATGGTTGTAAGTTCTTTCTTCAGTTGAGTTGTTGACAACAGTAGCGAACTAATTTTGCCGTGGTGGGTGTCCGTGAGTACGTCAATGAGAGCTGATTGCATCCTTTGTATATTAAGTATCATGATGATTATTTGGGATGACAGTGATGAGGCGATCTGAGATATTTTGGATTGGTAGTCTTCTTCATCGTTGTCACGTATTCTTGCTCGTATTTCAGTCAGTTGGTTGTTGATTTGATCGAATCTATTATTTATAATAGTTTGGTCTTGTTTTACAATGTTGATTGTTGAATCAACGACTGAGGTTTGATTTCGAAGCAAGTTTAATAGGTGATTTTCATTGGTGTTTACTTGGTCTATGGTGTCGGACATTTGTTCAGCATATTCGGTATCCAATACTCCAAATAAAGAGTTAGCAAGTTTTCCAACTATGTTAAAAGCTCCTCTTTTAATTCGTTTGTTAGGTAAAAGAGTGTTTTCCGACTGTAGTTCGGTTATAATATGCTGAACTTGATTTAAGGTGCTTATACAAAAGCTCCTTTTTTGAATTTCTCGACATAAATGATTAAGGGTCAATGTTCCGTTGGATAATGCATTGTATTCTCCTATTAACGGATTCAAATTATAATGGATGATGAAGTTCCATTCGCTTGTTGCTATTTTTGTTGAACCAATTCCTTCAAAGTAGATGCCCAAATTGGATTCAAATTTGCTGATCTCGATGTTTTTACTAAATACTGTTGGCAAGATGAGAAGAATTGTTAGTAATGAGGCAATTCCCTCGGTACCAGATATTCGCCGTCTTTTTGTCGTTGTTGTGGTTACTTGGTCTGGTACTTGAGACTGATGTGTTGATTCTTGGGCCTCATTCCCCGTAGTGATGTCATTCTTTGTTTCATGCTCAATTGGGAGTGGCGCTAATCTGTGGATCGGACGTTTCCAGATACCTGATGCTGTTCGAACATCAACTACTCGTACGGCACCATCAGTACCCTTATAAGTCTTGGTAATTCTGCCGAGTGGCCATTGAAGGGCTGGAACATTATCTTCCTTTATGATGACCATGTCTCCCACATTGATATTCTTAGAACATTCCTTCCATTTATGGCGATACTGGAGTTCGTTTAAGTATTCTTGTGACCAGCGTTTCCAAAATTCATGCTTGAGATGTGAGACCAAGTTCCATCTTGTCAGATGAGTGTGTTTTGCAGGAACTGTGTTTGCGTCGATTTGTGCAGTAAGGGGTTCACCGATGAGAAAGTGTCCAGGTGTTAGCGCCGCTAGATCGTTCGGGTCACTTGAAAGTGGTGTTAGTGGTCTCGAATTTAGGATAGCTTCGATTCCAATTAATACCGTTTCTAATTCTTCGTACGTCAACGAGGCTGTTGAAACACTTTTTCTTAATAAGTGTTTTGCTGACTTAACGGCTGCTTCCCAAAGACCTCCAAAATGGGGAGCCCTGGGGGGAATGAAGTTGAATTGTATGGCCTTATTGCTGCATTCCTTTATAATGGTCGTACGTGCCTTTTGGGAGTAAATAGCGTCTTCCAACTCGGACAATTGATTATTGGCTCCCACAAAATTCGTTGCGTTGTCGCAATATAGATTCTGGCAATGTCCTCTACGGCCGATGAATCGTCTCAGTGCTCCAAGAAACGATTCGGTAGTCAGATCGCTTACGAGTTCAATATGAACTGCCTTTGTGGCGAAGCAACAAAAAATTGCCACATATGCCTTGTGGGGTCGTTTTCCGCGAATTTTGTAGTGAATCCAAAAGGGTCCGCAGTAATCAACTCCTGTATTTATAAAGGGTCTTGATGGTGTTATCCTTGGTGACGGTAAACTTCCCATGATTTGTTGCAGTAATTGTGGTCTGTCTCTATTGCACTTCACGCAGTGGTGTACTATGGACCGCGCCATTATTTTGCCCTTAATTGGCCAAAATCGTTGTCGAAGATGGGCTAGCAATGTTTGGGCGCCGCAGTGGCTATTGTTTTCGTGGATATCCTGCATCAAAAGTTTTACTAGAGAATTGTTGTATGGTAATAGCATTGGATGCTTCGCGTCAAAAGAAAGTGTCCCAGACTCTAGTCGACCTCCAACCCGAATAATTCCATTATCATCCAAAAATGGACTCAGACTGGCGAAATTACTTCTTTGTTTTGACTCCTTGTATGTCTGCAGGTCACTGATTTCCTCCTTGAAATCGAATGCCTGCATTGCTCGAATTATTGTGATCAATGAGTCTTCTAATTCCTTAGTAGTTAGTAGTATTTCATTTTGCCGCTGACCCTTGCTACATCTGGCATTCTTGCAGAAACGTATGATATACCCAACTATTCTCTGAAGTGTCCTGAATGAATTGCGATGGTTAATTTTATATATCAACTCGTTATTGCCATCATGAGTCGCTGCTGCGACAATTGGTAGTTTTCGTTTTCTCTCTGTGTTTTCCGGAATTGAGAGCTCCTTCATATATTTCGTTGGCCACATATCTTGATGGCCTGATAGGAAAAGAGGACCATAAAACCATAGAGTGCATGATGGCAAGTTTGCTGGTTGAAGACCCCTCGATAGTATATCCGCTGGATTGTGTTTTGACGGTACATGTCGCCATTGCTCGGGAAGTGTTAGTTCTTGTATAGTGGAAACTCGGTTAGCCACAAATGTTTGAAATGATGAAGAAGGAGAATTTATCCATGCGAGAACAATTTCAGAGTCTGTCCATAAGAATGTGGGTGTATTCATGAGGTTTAAATCCTTCTTAATTCGAGCGGTTAACTGAGCGCCAAGAACCGCTGCACACAATTCCAGGCGTGGCAAAGTTTGTTTCTTCAGTGGAGCCACTCGTGATTTAGAACACAGGAATCTTACGATTATTCTTCCATCCTTCATAATTGCTCTCAAGTATACCACTGTACCATATGCCTTCTCAGATGCATCAGAAAAGGTGTGAATTTGAATGGCTGTGGGTACACCATTGTTGAACATGTGGCGTGGAAATTGAAAATTGTTTATTTCCCTCAAGTTATTCCGAAATGTTATCCATCGTGTGTGTAGCTCAGCTGGCAGTGCTTCATCCCATGAGAGTTTTAGCAACCAAAGCTCCTGGACGAATATTTTCGCTGTGACCACTAGTGGAGCCATCATGCCCAATGGATCAAATAACTTGGCAAGATCTGAGGTTACACTTCGTTTTGTAACTCTACTGGTCGAGCTCATATTAGTTTTGACACAAAATGAATCGTTCTTTGGCTGCCATGTTAATCCTAATGTCTTAATTGAAGCATTACTTTCATCGTTAAAGTCAAGATCAATTTCTTTATCTTCCTTGGCAATGCCTTGTAGCAGACGGGGATGATTGGCGCTCCATTTTCGTAATTTGAACCCTGCACACTGTAGAATGTGTATAAGTTGATTTTGCATTTCTACAACAGTCGATAGATTATTATCTCCCGTCAGGCAGTCATCAACGTAGAAATCGCTATGGAGAACCCTTGCACCTAATGCAAATGTTGCGTTATGCTCCTTTGCCAGTTGCTGCAAGCATTTTGTAGCTAAATAAGGTGCTGCTCTTGTACCATATGTTACCGTGTTGAGTTGATAGTAACGTAAAGACTCGCTTACGTTGTTTCTCCATGCGATGATTTGATATCTCCTGTCCTCCGGATCCATGACTATTTGTCGATACATTTTTTCAATGTCAGTGCAAAACACATATCGTGGTAAGCGGAATCGAAGCAATAATGAAAATAATTCACTCTGCACTACTGGCCCTGTGTACATGATGTCGTTTAACGATACCCCAGTTGATGTTTTGGATGATGCATCAAAAACTACTCGGAGTTTAGTAGTACTGCTACTAGCCTTGAAGACACAATGATGGGGAATGACGTAATTCGGAGCTACAACGTTATTGAGGTCGATTTCTGTCATATGACCCAAGTCTTCATATTCCTTCATGAATTTGATATATTGGTCTTTCACTTCCTTGGTTTTCTCTAGCCGTCGCTCAAGGGCCAGAAATCTGTTGGTTGCTATTTCCTTGGACCTGCCAAGAGTGATTGGGCTCTCATGAAACGGTAGTTTGACAACGAAGCGACCATCAATGGTTTTATGTGTGTTTTGAGCAAAGTGAGCTTCGCACATCTCTTCGGCCCTCGATAACTTGCTACGCGCCGGTTCAATTTCTTCGAGGCTCCATAATCGTTCGATCATCTGATGAAGATCATTGTCATCATAAGTGGAGATGCCGCATGTTGCTGTATCAGATTCAGTTACAGCTATTTTACCAGCTAGTATCCATCCGAGGACTGTATTCTGAAGAATAGGTAAATCGTCTGCTAAACGTATCTGCCCGATGGAGAGCAGTTGATGGTAGAATTCTGCACCAAGGAGAATATCAATGTTGTCGGAGTGATTGAATTTAGGGTCGGCTAACGGAATATTTCTTGGCATTGGCCATGATGAAATGTTAATATGTTGTGAAGGTTGTGGTGGTATTATGCTCGGCAGGACAAATGCTTCCAGGTGGATATTGAAATCGGTTGTTCTTGACTGTAGTTTTACATTCACACGTTGATGGGCTTCCTTTCTCCCATCGCCAATGCCTTGAATACTCATTGATGAGCTTCTTGCACTGAGTCCTAATCTCTTTACTAGACGTGTGGTGATCAAGTTGACTTGAGAGCCTGAATCCAGAATGGCCCTGCAATTCGTCTTTTGTCCATTGGTAGCAACCAATTCTACGACGGCAGTACTGAGGAGCACGTAATGATGTTTTTCTGAGCTCTTGGACGCTGCTAATGTTACTGATTGACTTGTAGTGTTTTGGTGATTGTTGTTCGTGTTGTTTGACTGTTTTTTGGTGGGAGAACCCTTCGTGTTACTCTCAAGATGTAGCATCGTGTTGTGTCTTTGACCACACCTTAAACAGCTTCTGAAAGCGCAATTTTTTGTTCCATGACCAGTTTTAAGGCAATTTAGGCAAAGTTTATGTTTTTGCGCTAAATGTAAACGCTCTATTGGCTGCAATTGTATAAATTGTTTGCAAGCAAATATCGGGTGTATCTCTGTTCCACAAGCCTTGCAGTTTCCTCTGTTGTTGTTACTCGAGGTTACTGACGCACAAGCTCGAGACGATGTATCCCTTTTCTTTCGTCCGATTGATTCTAATGATTGAAACTGGTTCTCAAGGAACGTTAAAAATTCATTAATGGACTGCAATTCCTTTGGCTTCTTGAGTGATTGTTCATATAGGAATCTTGTGTTTTGGTCTAGTTTGTTAACTAGTAAATGTAGAAGGAGAGGGTCCCATGTTGTTGTATTAACACCTATGTTATTTAATGCCATCAAACATTCTTGGGTGGTATCGTGGAGAGCCTTGATAGCCCCTGCTGATGGTTGCTGCTGTGCCTGGTTTGGTTGTCCAAGTATTTTTTGCAGAAGATTTGACGTGAGAACCCTTATATTGTTGTAGCGATCTTGAAGGATGCTCCAAGCAGTTTTGTAGTTGTCCTCCGTGAGTGATATATGGCGGATGAGATGCTCTGCTTCTCCGCTTAGATGTGTTTTCAGATACCACATCTTTTGTATGTTCGGTATTGGTTGGCTGTCAACCATTTGGGAGAAGAGATCAAAAAATTGTCTCCACTGTAGATAATCGCCATCGAATTTTGGGATAGTGACTTTTGGTAGATTTAGAGAATTATGGGTGATGATGCCATTTGATGAGGCATCTTCGATAATCCCATTGTTCTGTGGTTCTAGCTTTATCGATAAAGCGATAAGGTTTTCCTGTGCCATTTTCTCGATTGCGATATATTCCGCGTGATCGTACCCAATTTCAGTTGGGTTGTCCCTTAATTCCCAAATTGTACAATTCAGTGCTTCTATTTGCTGCCAGAGTTGTTCAAGTGTTCGGTACATACATTTATAATACTGTGAGGGTTCATGTTCTCTCAGAGATAGGCCCTCGATCAGCCTACGTAACGAACCCATGATTGTCCGTTGTCTTCTTATCGCACCAACGATTTTTGGTGGATTTTCTTCAACGGTTTCGACTGTTGTCTTAATGGGATTTATCTTTGATGTGGTTGCCCTCTCTTCTGAATTCGTTATTGACCTTATTCCGTCTTCAAAACGAAGTTTATATTCGTCACATAACGTTGATATCTTGCTGAAATACTGATTAACGAAATAATCGTGTTCAGCCGGAGCATTCGGCAATGATTTTATTTTTGCATCTGCCATTTCAAAAGTACTCCAGTGCTCCTGTAGGCGTTGTAGTCGCTCTTCTAGATAGGTTCTGGACTTCTTTCTGTCTGCGGGATCCTTCTTGAAGTTGGTTATTATTCGCTGAATTTCTTGGCCAGTTGCCAACTGTGCCACAATCAGCTCTTCGAATGATGTCATCTTTTCTCCTTGATGAAACGGACAACCTTTGCTGAGATGATGAATTGAGGAATTCGATGAGAATCCTTGGTTGTATGATCCTTGTTCTGGATCACGTCGGGGTCACCAAAATGTTCAGGAGCGTTTTCCTGAATTAAAGTACCAAGCGCATAAACTTGATATTTTATATTACCATGTGAAGCAAGCACTTGAACTTGTTCACGTCGGAGATGATATTAGCGTTTTCTTGTATTATAGTATCAAGCACATAAACTTGATATATTATATTATTAAGTGAAGCAAGCACTTGAACTTGTTCACGTCGGAGTTTTTATGGGTAAAGGAATGAAACGATCAGTGTCTATTACTTCAGATTAACTGAATAACTGATATATTTTTGTAATTGGCTTACATCTTTTATACTTAAATTTAGCTTACTCTAACAATGATAAAAAACTAAATTACTGTCAGCATAATGGTAACAATTACATATATTGATTGCTTAAAACTAAATTACTGCCGGCAATGCACCGTCAGCATAATGGGTCATTGGCACCCAATTCAGAATCACGCATCGGCATATACACATTTGTTTTGGAATACGTGCTGCGTCAGCGCAAGGGTTGGTGTTGACGTCGTGCGGTGAATTACCTTGACACACAATTGTTGTATGCGCTGCGTCATAGGTAATTCAACTGAACAAGTTGCGATACCACAGACAGACACACAGACATCTCACACTTGTAACACCCCTCTTTTTGCGGCTCGCACCTGGAGCACATTTTTATTTTTTTCCTTTACCACGGCTAAGTCAGTTGACTTATCTGACAGTTTTCCGTTCTCGAGGTAAACACATTTAGCAGACAGCTTTCCAGTGAAAGTTCCGGGTTTTGTCCTATGAAGACGGTGCATCAGGTTTTTTACTTCCTTAGGTGGTGCTACAGTTCGGGGTGGACCCGGGCCTCTTCAGCTAGCACGATCTTTTGACAGCTGTTTCCAGCGTTGCACGCCCAGTTGGTTGAGGTCCCTTTCCACCTGTGTACGCCACCTTAGATGTGACCGTCCTCTGCAACATTGTCCCTCGGGGTTGGAGTCGAAAGTTCTTCGGGTCGGAGATGTGCTGTCTATTCACTCTACATGGTCTAGCCAGCTTAGACGTTGAATCCGTAGACGTCCTACTAGGTCGATATCATTGTAGAGCGCGTACACTTCTTGGTTGAATCGTCTCCTCCACCCTCCCTCAACATTGAATTCCGACCTCGACTGCATAGTTATATGGGAAAATGTTGTTTTATGTGAAGTGAAATTCTAAGACACAGCTGCTATCGAGTATCACTCGAACACCGTAGGAATGTCTCCTGCTTCTCTCTGTTTTGTCGTATTTTCCACAATAGGTGCTGTCTTGTCTTGTGTGGATCTTCACCCACAATCTTTGGCAAGCTCGGAATACACATCAGTTAACCCTTATGCCGGTCTTCGGGCATACCGTCAAGTATAAGGAGTCGTTCATTAGCCGCACTACACGAATGTGGAGTGCCAAGTTATGCGTTCCCCAACTACAAGGCCTTTCATCAAGCTCTTCCTATTTTTAAAATTAAATTAAACAAAGTATGTGGGAGATATCATCGATATTTTTTATTCGTTTGAAAGGCCTATCAGCTGCCTGCGGCTTTTCTATGACTTTCCAATTTTCTATGACTCTGGCGCATAAATCAGGCTTTAAGGGCCGCTGTGGCTAGTAGCTTTTTCGCGTAGACCGCCGACTTCAGAAAACCTCACAAGAAAACTTCTAACGAGGTCAAATCGCAAGATCTCGGTGGCCAGTTCACATCGCCTCCACGTGAGGTGACCATGGCCTCAAATCGCTCGTGCAGAATTTCCGATATGGTGTGAGGTTTGTGGCACGTAGCGCCGTCCTGTTGAAACCACATGTTTTTGCTGTCATTACATCCAATTCAGACCAAAAGATGGTGATGGCTTGGCCAGCGCCGTTCTCAAAGAAATATGACACGCCGCCAGCCCAAAATCCACACCAAACAGTCACTTTTTCGGGATGCATTGGACGCCCTTGGATCTCATGTGGATTGATTATTTTATTATTTAGGTGGCGCTACAGTCCGTGTCGAACCTGGACCTCAATCAACAAGCATCTCCAGCTGGCACGGTCTTTGGCCTGCTGTTTCCAGCGCCGCACGCCCAGTTGGTTAAGGTCCCCTTCCACCTGCGTGCGCCACCGTTGATGCGGCCGTCCTCTGCCGCGCCTCCCTTCCGGGTGGATCCGAAGACTCTTCGGGTCGGAGCTGTACTTTCCGTGTGCTCTACATGGCCTAGCTACCTTAGACGCTGTATCCGTAGACGTCGTACCAGGCTGATGTCGCTGTACAACCCGTACAGTTCTTCGTTATATCTTCTCCTTCATACACCGTTTGAACAGACGGGACCGTAGATAATGCGCATAATTTTCCTCTCGAAACGACCAAGGGCATCTTCATCCGCTTTTATTAAGGTCCAAGCCAAGCGTCGTAAAGGAGGACTGGGATGATTAAGGTCTTACATAGTGTCACCTTGGTTTTCCGAGAGAGGGCTCTACTTCTCAATTGCCTCTTGAGCCCAAAGAAACAGCGGTTGGTTCTGCGTTTTGTCTCAGCGCTGGTGTTGTTGTCGCTGGTCTTCAGTGAGCCAAGGTAGACGAATTCCTTGACCACTTCAAAGTTGTATCCGCCCATGGTGATATAATCCCTGGAAACCAGCGGGTGGAAGGTCATTGCTTCTGCAGTCGATAGTGTATTAGCAATTAACGAGAAACACCTCCCAAAAATCCGAGATTTGGTGGAAACAGGCCTAAGCAAACTTGCCAATTAGGCAGAAACTGCGAGCTTGGAATAAATTCCTTTTTTCTCTTTTTTCTTTTTTATTATAGTTCGAACAGGTTCAAGAGCCATACTCTTACGATGTTTGTCACACAATCCGGACGAAGTGCAGATGATTCGGGTCGTAGATGCTCGTTCAGTACTCTCCAGGGGTGGTTGTCCGAGATAATATTCGAGAGGAACTCGACCGAATCTTCACGTTGGTTGTAGTTTTCAGGAAATGTTCCATGCCATTATGGTGTTATATTAGAACTGCACACACAGAGTATGCCTTCGTCTGTATTTTGATCACTTCCTAATCACAACAGCTATGTTGTGCAATTTTTCGGTACGGGAATTGTATTTCTTGGCTATGGACAGACCTTACGCTCAACAGTCGGTAATGATTACCACTGCATCGCGGCCAACCCCTGGTGTTAACCATTACACCATGGGTCCAGGTCGCAATTTACTTTCTGACAAGGTTGCATACAGTTGGGAAATGTTCCTTTTTGTATGTTTTCATAATAACACACTTTAGATTGCATTAAAATTAACTACAATGTAAACACACCTTTTGGTGTATTGCAGTAACACACTTGCCATTTGCAGTGTAGTCATTAAAAATGCCAAGCTTTACGATGAAACGTTAGGTGTAATTTAAGCTGCAACCTACGTACGTCATCCGCATCTTAATGTCGTGCTGACTCGACCCGTGCCCAAATTCCATGTGAGATCTATGAACATCTGCTATATCGCGAGTTTTCCTGGCTAGAAATCTAAAGTCGCCCTGAACCTACCAGTAGCACAGATTGTCGTTCGGTTGTTGAAAACTTTGCTCAGCTTATGCCCCGATTTTAAAATGAAATCAATACAGCAGCTTACACTATATCAAGTGCCTATCAGGCGCTTTTATCGAGTGCCTTAATTGAGCTATTACGCTATCAGCTTATTGTTTGTTCACCAATCGCTGATCTATTAACACCACCAAGCTAATTAAGCAAGTCACGTAATAGTAAATGATGTGTTTAAGCCATTCCTCAAGCTCCATTTGAACACTTTCTTTCGACCCATATAAATCACAGACTGTGACATTGGCCACTAGCCAATTAGAGCTATTTAGGTTGGTAAAACCCAAAAGCCTCTCGCGATTTACTGCCAAATCATTGCGGAAAGAAACACACAAGAAAACAAGAAAATAAAAAATATCATACAGTGTCCCCTCGAGATCTTGGCCAATGCCTCCGAGTGAATAACTTTACTACAAATCATGTTAATACCTCTTGCACCAACAGCTGATGACGAAACGCTTCATCACCGCCATATAAACAAAAGAGAAACAATCCGAAGCGAACAAATAAGCTTGAGGAGGAAAAAAAAAGTAATGAAACCGCTCTCCTTCTGAACGAGGCCATTCGCGTGCAGCGGTCGGCAAGCGGCCGCCATCAACAGTCCAGCAATATGGTCAGAGGCAATCGCTCTTGTCGTAGCCGAATCGAATCCAAATCGACCGTCAAATTCAAATAGATTCGAAGCGCTACGTCACTTCGCACCGTTGTAAACAGATCGTGTGACTGAAAGTAGAGGTCAAAAGCGAGATACTGTGGAATTGCATAATCCCTATATACCCAATCATCAAGGTGCACGATCTCTCTTTTCTCTTCTGGTCTTCTTCTATGCTTATGCTGACCAATCCAAGGTTAATCCAATAGTCTAATGCGTTATCGGCTCACGATTTTGGGTGTTGGGCAATAGCAACCGACTGACAACCGATTGATTGTCTTGACTTTGAAAGGAAATGCACTGTTGTTACGAGAACGCGACGACGACGGTGGGTTCGAATCATGATATTGAGATGTGGTGTAGTGTTGTGTGGTTACTCGTTTGGTGCATTTGGTGGTCAATGGCCACGACCGATGAGGTAGCGGAGGTAGCGGTCGGGTCTGGACCATGGCCTGAGCCTCATCTGCATGTTTGCATATGCATAGAATGGAGCGATGACCATCGCGGATTTGATTGGTATTTCGTTGTTGTTGTTGATTTTATGCGTGAATGCTAATGGGCACGTGTGTGTTGTAACGCATTGCAGCGCTGTCGTCCGCTGTGTGGAGCATGCATCATCGTCCAAATTACTTGTTTTCGATTTTTATTTTTATTTTCGTTTCATAGTCATGTAATGGTATTAAGCGAGTTGGCCGGGTCTCAATCGATGATTTTGAATTCGAATGACGAAGCGGAAGAAGATTTTAATACCATATTCAGGCTACAAAAAAATTCCGAAACCAGTACGAGGGTTTTTCGGGGGGCTAGTGCTAATATATAGCATGAGACACTGCGACGTGTGTAGATCTATTGTGCCTGCTAGCCGATCAGACGAGGAGTTTCACCACTTTCTTAATAAAGTTGAGAATGTATCTCTTAGGAGCTGAGATGATCCCCTCAGGAGTCATAATTTCACTAAAAAAGAGACAATTCCTAAGATGGCAAAGGGTAGCTCACTCACATAGTATGTGCTCTGCAGTTTCTTCACTGCAAATGCTAGTGTGTTAAATGACACGCAACAAGTGTGTCATTCGACACACTTTAAGATTAAGTGTGTCACTTAACACGTTTGATCTTTGAAATTGAGACACTTAATCGTGTTAAAACTAAAACAGGTTCTATTGCGTGTTATGAATAAAAACACTTTAAGTGTGTTGCAACGACGCTTTATAATAATTAACACACTTTGAATCAATAATCAAAATAAAGGGAATTTTCCGAACTATACGCAGCCTTGCCAGAAAGTAATTTGCGAGTCGGATCCATGGAGTCTCAACCCAACGGTCTGAGTTCAAATTTCAATGTCCGTAGCCACCAAAAAACAATGCTCCTCAACCTCTCCTTTCCCATCCTACATTGATCCTTGGAGCTGGATGACACGATCATCTTGACGTTGCTTCACAAACAAAAAGAAGCAATCACACAATGTTTCGGGCTTGACGAACCCCGAAGCGACAAATGCTCGGAGAGCGAGGACTTCGATGAGTCTGTTTTTTTTTTTTGTTCGCTGCGAACTGGGTTAAGAGTGCGGTGTGTTAACCAATACACCATGGACCCGGTCGTAATTTGCTTTCCGGCAGGGTTGCATATATTTTGTTGGAAATCGCCCACTTTGTGTGTTTTCATTATTCCTCTTCTTTGGCGGCGTTACAGCTCATATAGGAACAGAGCCAAGCTTCTCTCAATCACCCTTGTTGTGTGTGATTTATTTTTTGCCACAGGTGAAAGGGACCTACAGTTTTAATGCCGATTCCGAACGGCGTGAGTCGAGAAACCTTTTCAAGGCAAGCATACTACGCAGGGTTTTGCCAGTACCCCGCCGAGGAGGGACGCCGCGAAATAAACATTCGATGGCGTTGGTATTATCGGATGTGTTTTCATTATTACACACTTTAGATTGCATTAAAAATGACTACAATGAAAACACACCTTGTGCTGTGCTGCAGTAACACACCTACCATTTGCAGTGTTCGTCTTCAAGACAGAGTCGGCACTCAGTTTCAGACGGGAGGTTACTTTTGTTGAGATGAAATCTCAGACCACAGTGTCCTGTAAGGTAGCTGACCAGTCTTCAGATATCGATTCTATTAAGTATAAGGATATTCTTCTTCTTCTTAATGGGCGCCACAGTTCGGAGTAAACCTGGGCCTCAACCAACATGCCCCTCCAACTAGCACGATATTTTCCTAGCCTTTTCCATTGCCGCACACCCAGTTGACTGAGGTCCCCTTCCACCTGTGTGCGCCATCTTAAGTGCGGGCGTCCTCTGCTTCTTCGTCCCTCGGGGTTGGATTCAAAGCCTCTCCGGGCTGGAGCTGTGGTGTCCATTCGCTCTACATGGCCCAGCCATCTTAGGCGTTGAATCCGTAGACCTGAAGTTCGTGGTTGAATCTTTTCCTCCATTCCCCATCTGCGTTTATAGGCCCGAAATTCACGCGCAAAATCTATCTCTCGAACCGACCAAGGGCCTCCTCATCCGCTTTTGATAGTGTCCATGCTTCTGCGCCGTACAACAGGACGGGGATGATAAGGGTCCTATATAGAGTCAGTTTTGTCGTCCGGAAGAGGGCTCTATTCCTCAGTTGCCTCCTGAGCCCAAAGAAACAGCGATTGGCAAGAGTGATTCTGCGTTTGAATTCGGAACTGATGTCGTTGTTCCAGGTCCCTGCGGAGCCAAGGTAGACGAAGTCCTTAACTACCTCGAACTTATATCTGCAAATACAAACGTAGGAGTGGTTTTTCTTTATTCTCAGCATCGACTGCTATTCTACTACTAGGCGTCCGTTCTCATCCCTGCAGACTTCCGTTCTGGCTTTATAACCTTGGCATGTTCGCTTTATCTGTTGATAAAACTTTCGAACGTCACGCCTGCAGTAACTCCTCTCCAAATCCTCAATCGCGCTTCTCGTGCTCTTTCTTCTTTCTTCTAAGAAGCTTATGCTCCTCCCTTCTTTTTGACTCGTAGAGCTCACGAGCTGCTCTTGTTCTTTTATGCAGCGAGGCCTTATATGCATCCTGCTTCGCTGCGTGAATCCTCCTGCCTCGAACCAGGTGTTTCTTCGTGGTGGAGCCTTGAAACCCATAACTTCGGATGCAGAGTTTTCAGAGCTTGTTTGCATAGGCTCCACTGCTGTTCTATTGATAGCGTGGAGAATTGAGGTGTATTGGAGAGCTTAAGGGAGACGCAATCGGTAAAAGCACGAGCGGTTTCTGGCGATAGTAGCTTTCAGACGTCATAACTTTGTATTTTTACTCTACTCCGCTGCGTTCGTGATATCCGTAAGCGCATCTTGGTTACTACAGGATAGTGCTCCGAGTCGATGTTAGCCCCTCGGAGAGTTCGGACATCGAGAATAGTAGAGGAGTGTCTGACTTCGATCGCGATGTGATCAATCTGTTTGGTAGTCAATTGATCAAAAGACCGCCAGGTGCCTTTGTGTATATCGAGGTGCGGGAAGCGCGTACTGGCTAGAAGGAGATTTCGCCCCGTAGCAAGATCAATCAGCCTGTGTCCGTTATCGGATGTGGTGTCGTGTAGGCTATGTTTGCCGATGACCTGTTCAAAGATGCTTTCCTTACCCAGCTTAGCATTGAAATCTCCTAGTACAATTTTGATGTCATAGCTGGGGCATTGGACATACGCTCTGTCTAGGAGATCGTAGAACTCATCTTTGGCGGAGTCGTTCTTGTCTTCCGTGGGGGCGTGGACGCAGATCAGGATGATGTTAAAAAATGTAGCCTTGATACGGATCGTTATGAGGCGTTCGCTCACATGCCGAAAGCTTAGGAATTTTTGCCTTAGTCCACCTCGAACAGCAAATCCGCATCCGAACAATTGTTGCCCTCTCTCCCTATAGGAGTCGCCGTAGTAAATATCGCAGTTTTTCATCCGCTTTATACCCGGTCCATTCCATCACATTTCCTGGATGGCGGTTACGTCCGCTTTATAGCGGTCTAGGGCGTCCGCAAGTTGTTCGGCTGCAGGTGGCCTGTTTAGGGACCTAACATTCCACGTACAAAGCCGAAGATCACTGTCCTTTTTTCGTTTTTTGCAAGTGTCGTCAACATAAATCCGGTCCGCATAATGCCTAGGTCCTGTAGGGCATCATGGCATTCCTTAACAGACTTTGAATTTAAGCTATACGAGCACAATGCTTTGTGCGCTGCTTGACTGACCTTTTATGCCAGTCTCTAAGTCAAGGTTGACATACGTCAGGATGGCGTATAATTCAGCTTTGAAGATACTGGGACTCATTCCCAGAGCCTTCGCGATTTTCCGCTTTGGTCCAAAGATGCCAGCACCAACGCCGGAACCCATCTTGGAGCCATCGGTGTATCTCAAATATCTTGTCAAAAGGGAGTGTATGTGGTAATGTGTTTGAAACCGTGGTAATCATATCCTGCACATTTGAACCAATGGTCTACATGGTAGGCCTATTCCTAAGCGAAGAAGTCTGATTGCACGATATGTGAAGTGAAGAAAGTCAAATCAGTGCCTATTGGGCTGCTGTAGAGCACGCTTGTATCTGAAGGCGTTGAAGTTTAACAATTGTTCTTTTTTGGTCAACTCTTGTCCACCATAGTGCGGACGCATAAGTGACGACAGTCTTACTATCGCGCGTACATAACCAGTGGTTTTAATTCCCCACTTTAACCGTAAGTGCGTCGACAGGCCCATAGGTCCACAGTGCCTTAGTCGCCTTTGTGAGTTTGTTTTTGATGTTGAAGTTCCAGTTAAGTTTGCGATCAAGGTCAATGCCTATATACTTAACTTCTTCTGAAGTCCTATGCTTGTACCATTTAGAGAGACGGAGCAAAGCTGTATCTTTCTCCTCTTTGTAAACGGGACTAAGATTGTCTTATTTGGGTTTATCGATAAACCCTCTCCGCGGCGCCAGTCAGGGATAGACTGAAACGCAAGTTGCATGCGTTCACAGTCATAAATTTCGTATCTGCCTGTAACCATAACTACTAGGTCATCGGTGTATGCGATGATTTCGTAGCCGAAATTGGTTAGCTTGTAGAGTAGGTAGGTAGGTAGGACCGTAGCTTTTCCAAAAAGAAAATAAGAAGAACATAAATAGGCCAGGGAGGCCCGTTGTGCAGCTACGAGGGGGCTTAGCCCCCTATTCGTGGAACCATTTTGTGCTTCTTAAGAAGTTAAGAAGATCAGATATCCCTACTTGCTGAACTTCGGTCAGATCGATAACTAAGTAAGATCCTAGGTATCGCTTCCTGATTGTGCAGAATGCCGGGCAGGCGCAGAGAAGGTGATGAATGGATTCGACTTCCTCCTCGTCTATACAGCTCCTGCAAAAATCATTCGGAGTTATACCTAGTTTTTGCGCGTGACTGCCAATAAGGAAGTGTCCATTGATGACACCGATGCCTTAATGGATGTCAGTTCTTTTTAGGGAGATAATACTCTTAGTCCGTTGACTGTTGAGCCAGGGCTAGATTTGCCTGGTGATGAGGCAGGTATGTCCCTGAGTCCATCTCCGGTTCGTCTCGGCCCTTGCGAGATTTATAATATTGTGTTTAATGGTTGCAAAGGGTATAACCTCACAAGCCACGATTGATTGTAGCGTCGTTTTTGTTTGGCGAGTGTGTCGGCTCTTTCGTTTCCTGGAATGTCGCTGTGTCCCGGTACCCAGATTAGTTGTATGTTGAACTGTTCGGCCATCTCGTTAAGAGATAGGCGACAGTCGAGACTAGTTTTTGATGTGTACACATAGGACTCCAACGACTTTAAGGCTGCTTGGCTATCCGTGGGAATGCGGATATCCGTGGTGGATATCAGGTTCCACTTCAGCTGAGACAAAGCCTCTTTTATTGCCAATAGTTCCGCCTGGAAAACGCTGCAGTGATTTGGTGGTTTTAGAGCTTTGTTCAGCTTAAGTTGTTTGCAGAATACTCCACTACCCACCCCGTTCTTGGTTTTAGACCCGTCAGCATAGAAGTCTACGCAGTTTCTGCGAGGTTGAGTCTGGCGAGTCCAGTTTTGTCTGTCCGGGTAGGTTGTTGTAAAGTTTTTTTCCAAGACTGTGGTGGGTTCTGTGAGGTTTTCTGCCATAGTTGACCTGTTATTCAGGATGGAGAAGTGGCCAGTGACATAGCTCGACCAGTTCGAGTTGGCTTTAAGTCTAATGGCCGTTTGTGTAGCGTAAGCTTGTGTGGTGTAAGGTCGAGTATCATGTTAAGCGCAGCCGTTGGGGTGGACCTGAGGGCCCTGGTAATGCACATACACGCCAACCTTTGTATCTTCTCGAATTGCTTGAGGTATGTTTGCTTGTCCAGTGCTGTCCACCAGACTGTTACTCCATACATTATTATGGGTCTGACAACCGTGATGTAGAGCCATAGGGTGATCTTGGGGTTGAATCCCCATTTTTTCCCTATGGCTTTCTTGCATGTGTAGAGAGCTATATTTGCATTTTTAGCTCTTTCGATTGTGTTACTCTTCCAGGTTAATTTCCTATCTAGTATAATGCCAAGGTATTTGGCATTGGAGGAATAGTTTAATCTGGTACCAAGCAAAGTAATAGGGCAGTGTTCCGGGATTTTGTGTTTTTTGGTGAATAGCACGAGCTCCGTTTTCTGGGGATTCACCCTGAGCCCGTTGCTATGCGCCCACTTGCAAAGAATTGAGAATGCCGATTGCATGCGGTCATTCAGTGTGGATAGGTATTTACCTGAGATTGAAATGGCAACGTCATCAGCGTAGGCAATAACGTCCAGGCCTTCTTTCTCCACTTTAATTAGTAGTTCGTTTACGACTACATTCCAGAGAAGGGGTGAGAGGACCCCTCCTTGCGGGGTTCCCATGGTAACCACTCTGGTGGTTACTTGGCTTCCCCATTTGGACTGAATCCTGCGCGTAGAGTAGGTCGTCGATGACTACCGACCAGAAAAGGGGAGAAAGGACTCCACCTTGTGGACAACCCTTCGCTGCCGATACTGTCTCTGAGACCTCTACGGATGTAGCTGATATAATACTGCTTTCTAGCATCACCCTAATCCAGTGGTTAGTGGGATGGTCTACACCTCTGCGGAATAGTGCAATAGTGATTGAGTTGTAGCCAGTGTTATCAAAAGCCCCCTCAATATTTTCAACACGCGCTACTGAGTGATGTACCGCATTCGCAGTTGATCGTTCTTTGCGATGAACGGCATAAGGCCAACACCGAAATGGAGCAATCGGTGAAAGTATCAAGTCTATTGAACAGTCATAGAGCTTCGTGGGTTGTTTGCATTTTCCGGACTTAGACTTAATCATCAAACGGCGAATGCCATAATATTTACATTTGAGAGCTAATGGACTTTCAACAAAAATTCCTGCTTGAATTTGCGCAGCGATTCGCGCTCAAAGGAATCTGTTGTGCCCGTCTAACGAGCATCCGGTACGCTATTTAATCTATCTGTAAATAGAAAACACGTGGATGAAACAGTGGTTTATCAAAGCGCTTAGTCTCGGGTAATACCCACCATGTCAGTAACATTCCCGAGCAGATAATGTGATCTTTTTTACGGAGATACGAGTAGTGGTAGGTACTTGACGTACGAATATTCGATTTAATTTGTTTGTTCGTCACCTTTAAGCTCAGTCCTTTGTAGTGGACTTCTTCCCTCTGATTGATTTTTCTCTAGATTTTTTCTTAAATATTTACCCGCCGCACTTGTTTACTTATAGACTTCAGCAGTGCCGGCTGGAATATTCTGACGATCATAACAACGCGCTTGCAGTTTAAAGACTGCAAAAAGCTTGCTTTGTCACTTCACTGAATCAACGTGGAAGTCTACTATGTTTACCCACAACCACCTGTTGATAGTCATAATTGGCTTGAGCACACACTTGTCCGGTGCCGATCAGCTGGTGAGTACAACTCTGGATCATCATAATATGACCTGCGAACGATTGTGCGAACTACCTGCCACGGCACAACGACGATACGAAGTGAAGAAAAACATGTTTATGAGTGAATCCAATAAGACCGATGAACCTCCTCCGCCAAGGCATGTGGAACGAACAACTCATATCCTGTCATCATCGTATCTGGCGACTTCTTCGATCATTTTCGGACTCTCGCAGATAGCTAATGAGGCATACATGAGTGAGGAGTGTTTCAAGAATTTCAAATCCATCGAGAGGGGAATCCTTCGGCGAGAGCCATGGGCCATGAAAGGTATAACTCTACTCCTATAGGTAATCAACTCTTTAAACGAATACAATAGCATTTTCTCTTCACAGTTCTCGATGCGTCAGGCGGGAAGGAATCTGGTTTCATTTGGGGCCAAAACTACTGGCTAGGGAGTCAGCAGGGCTGTGCCGCCGTTCAGTATCCAGTTCAGATCACTCTCTCCAATCAATTCGAACGGACAATGAAGAATGGACTCATTCAGCAAATGGCACCATTCAAAATGGACTACCGGGTGGTTTACATGAAACACAATTCACCCTGGCAGGTTGAAATCAAGTTCATGACCGAGCGTGTGATCCACCTTGGTCTATGTTTGCCTACAGCGTGTTCGTCATCCGAAATTCACAATATCACCCAGACGTTCATGAACGAAAATTTGCTGGGTGAAAGCAATGTTTTCGATCTGAGCTCGGAGGTGCTTTACATTAAAGATCTGAAACTGAAAGACAGTTTCTTCGATAAGATTAGTTTGAGGATAGTATTTGGTTTCCTAATATTCACAGTTTTCATGATACTTGCCGCTAGTCTTTTGACCGTGAACTCTGACAAAGCAGGGAATGCGACAGCCGAAATGACTAGCTCAAATGGGGAATCAAACCAGCCTGGGACAGTGACATTTATCAAGTGTTTCGATCTAGCTGCCAACTCACGGGCTCTATTCCAAATGCAAGAATCAACACCGAATTCAATCCCAGTCATCAATGGCCTAAGATCTGTATCCTGTTTTTGGATAATGCTCTTTCACGTGGTTTGGTACATGTACTTTACGGTCAACAACAAGATCTTCCTTGTGTCATATGGCGAAAAGGTTTTCTTTCAATATGTCAGCACCGCTCCGCTGCTCGTGGATTTGTTCTTTACCATAAGGTAAGGTTTTTCGCTACACCGGATTGTCAGATTCTAAAAATGCTTTTCTATCTTATTTTTTACTTTAGTGGCTTCCTGCAGACGTACAACTTTATGAGGAACGAAAAACGCCTGGAGGACATTCGAAACAATACGCTGACTCAAAATGCTAAAATATTTGCAAAAATGCTTTTTCATCGATATCTGAGGTAGGTTTAATGAAGCTGACAGCATTGGTCGTGAAAGGTCACCCAATAGAAGTGACGGTAACCCTCTTACTTACTTACTTATCAGGCCAGCGATCCATGGAGGATCTGAGCCTGAGCTATAGCTGCCTTCCATCCTTGACGGTCCCGGGCACGCTGCTTCCAATTGTCAAGACCAAGATGTCTTACATCCGCGATTACTTGGTCTTTATACCGGAGGTTCGGTCTTCCCCTTCTTCTCGAGCCAGGAGGCTCGGAGTCGAAGACCCTCTTAGCTGGAGCGTTGATGTCCATGCGCTCGATGTGGCCGAGCCAGTGTAGTCGAAGGATCCTTGCCTTCCGGACTACATCCACATCTTGGTACAGCTCGTAGAGTTCGCGGTTGTGCCTTCTTCTCTATTCACCTTCCTCACAGACAGGACCATTATCCGGCGCAGAATTTTTCTTTCGAAAGAACCCAAAATCAGCTCCGCTGTCCTGCTTATCGTCCAGCCTTCCGTACAGCAACACTGGCAGAATGAGCGTTTTGTAAAGCATGTCTTTGGTCTTTCGAGTGAGGAGTTTTGATCCCAGTTGTTTGGATATGCCGAAGTAGCAGCGGTTGCCAAGGGCGATTCTATGCCGGACCTCCACTGTGGTGTAATTTGTGGAATTTACGTTTGCCCCGAGGTAGACAAACTCCTTAACACCCTCGAAATTGTAGCTGTCAAATGTTATATTTTGTCCCAGGTGGTGAGCGATGGATTGGTTTTTGCTTGACAGCATGTATTTCGTTTTGTCCTCATTGGTCTTAAGACCAACTCGTTTCGCCTGTTCTTCAATCGCCGTGAATGCTTCCACAATGCCACGGCGAGAACACGCGATGTTGTCGATATCATCCGCGTATCCTAGCAGCTGGATGGACTTGTAAAAGATAGCGCCTTCCCTGTTGACGCCTGCCCGTCGCACTATCTGCTCCAGCACCAGGTTGAAGAAGTCACATGACAGCGCATCTCCTTGCCGAAATCCGGTGCATGTTTCGAACGATTCCGAGATCCTAGAACCGAATTGCACGGTGCATCGCGTGTTTTTTAGCGTAGCGCGACACAACTGGATCAGTTTTACCGGTATCCCGAATTCGGCCATCGCACCAAACAGTTCTTCACGATGAATGCTGTCGTATGCGGCTTTGAAATCGATGAAAAGATGGTGTGATTCGAAACTCGTTGGTCTTTTCCAGGATTTGTCGAAGTGTGAAAATTTGGTCTATAGTTGATTTGCCGGGCCGGAAGCCGCACTGGTAGCTGCCGATTAGTGCGGTGCAAAATGGTTTTAGACGTTCACACAATACGCCGGACAGGATCTTGTATGCGACATTGAGCAGTGATATACCTCTATAGCTCTTGAAAGAGGTAGGACCGCCTTTTTTGTGGATGGGGCAAATAGAGCTTTCATCTTCCCAAATCCTGCAGATGATCTGGTGCATGCTCCCTACCAGAACATCGCCGCCAGACTTGAAGAGCTCTGATGGCAAGCCATCTGAGCCTGCGGCCTTGTTGTTCTTCAGCTTCTGAATTGCTGTGCCGACTTCTTCGATGCTGGGTGGGAGGACTACTTCAGCGGCTGGAGTTGGGATTTCATCGGTCTCTACCACTCACTCTTGATCCTGCTCATTAAGCAGCTGCTAGAAATGCTGCTTAAATTCATCCACTATTGCCTGCGGGTCGGTGACAAGATTACCCTCGCATTTTCGAAGAGCCTGGGTGCCCTTTTTGAAGCCTCCTGCAAGGGCTTTGGCTTTGTTGTAAAAGGCTCGTGTTTTATGTTTATCCCTAGACTCCTCGATATCCTTGAGCTGGGAGGCTGCAAAGATTCTTTTCTTTTGTCGCAGTAGTTTTTTCTCCTCCCTTCTTCTGGCTCGGTACTCTTCTCGCGCTGCCCTGGTTTTCCTCTGCAGCGCCTTTTGGTACGCCTCGTCGGTTGCTGCCTTTTTCTGCTCACACTCGCCATCATACCACGGGTTTCTTGTCGGGGGTGGTAGGTATCCTAAGGTGGTTTCGGCTACTTCCTGAATGGCTGAGTTGCAATGCACCCACATATTATTGGCATTTGTGTTCGACGTAGGCATACCGTAGACTCTGGCAACCTCCGGTGTGCTCAGGCGCCCAATGTCAAACCTCCTCCTGATGGGCTGGTGCAGCTTTCTGACATTGGACAGTCAAGCTCTGAATCTTGCTGCTACGAGGAAGTGGTCAAAGTCGACATTTGCCCCTCTGAATGTTCGCACATCCAGAATATTTGACGAGTGCCTTGCGTCAATGAGCACATGGTCGATTTGGTTGGCGGTTCGACCGTCCGGAGATCGCCAGGTTGCTGTGCTACTTATCACCGCATTACGAGCTGTCGCAAAGTCAGGGAGTCGGAAGCCGTTATCTGTTGTTGTATCGTGGAGGCTGTGCTTTCCGATCACTCCGCCAGGGGTGTTCTCCTTACCGATTTTGGCGTTGAAGTCCCCGAGCACGATTTTTACATCGTACTCCGGACAAGCTCCGTAGGCGTTGTCCAGGAGGTCATAAAAGTCCTCCTTGATAGGGTCTTCGGCCTCGTCGGTAGGGGCGTGTGCACATATAAGGCTGATGTTATAAAATCTGCCTCTGATGCGGATCACAGCCAGGCGATCACTTATAGGTTTAAAGTCGATGACCTTCGACCTTAACCGCTTTCCCACAACAAATCCGCATCCCAGTAAGTGCAACCTTTTGTGACAGCTGTAATAAATGTCGCAATTTTTCTTCCTAATCATACCGTTTCCTATCCAGCGTATTTCCTGGACCGCAGTAATATCCGCCTTGTACTGCGTGAGGATTCCTTCTAGCTTATGAGCAGCTCCGGGAGTGTACAGGGTTCTGACACTCCAGGAGCATACCTGCAAATCGTGTTCTTTTTTCGTGCGTTGTCGTCGTCGAGTATCCGTCCGTTTATCCGAGGCATCTTGCTCATTCATAACTTTGTTTTTTCTTTTACGTGGGCGGATTGTTAGCCCGCCGCACAACCGCCATTCTGGACGGGGTTTTGTGACTGCATACGTTTGTTCACCTCCCAACGGTTGTCGAAGAGGCCATCCAGAGGGCGCCGCGAGGAGGCCGAATGTCAACTTGACCCGGGCATTTAAACAGGGATCGTTGCTGGCATCTCGCCAGGTTGAGGGCGATCAACAACTTTACCCTGTATGTCCGAGCCCGTGCCCTCCTCCTCCATGATTTCCACACATGTCACAAATCATGCATGGGCTGTCAAAACTAGAACACTGAAAAACCAAACAGCAAAGAAATCACCAATCACCAATTTCACAATCGATCTACTTTATCCTCACTTTATCCCAATGTTTAGGTGAATTGCGCCAGTTATGCAAAACCTCATTTATAACCCCTATACACGAAAAACGTGCCGAGGCGCAGTGGGAAGTGTGTTGGCCACTGACGCCGAGGACACGGGATCGAATCCCGACAACAGCCATGTCATCAAACGTGTTTTTCACGGTGCTTATCTCGAATTTCGCCGTTCGGAACCGACAATAAACTGTAGGTCCCTTTCACCTCTTTCACCTATGGGAAAATAAAATCACGCACAACATGGGTGATTGAGAGAAGCTCGGCTTTGGTTCATCATGGACTGTAACGCCCACATACACACACATACATTCATACATAAAAAAGGGCCCGAAAAACGATATCAACAATTATCGTCACATTGCCAAACTGTCGTATATACCCAAACTCTTCGAGAGCATTTTGTACGAAATTTTAAGTTTTCGCTGCCTTTAATCTCCCCTAGACAACAAGGTTTCCTCAAATGCAGATCTACAACCACAAATCTTGTTGAATTTCTGTCCTTTACCCTCTCGACCTTAGAGAATGGCAATGAAGTCGACGTTATTTCTACCGATTTCAGTAAAGCTTTTGATAAAATTTCCCACAGACTAATACTCTTCAAATTGTCTTCCTTTGGCTTCGATCCTATTTCTTTGAAGTGGATATCTTCTTACTTAAACAATCGCTCTTATAGTGTTCGCTTCATTTTTGGCTTCCTCCGGTGTCCCCCAAGGTAGACACTTAGGTCCACTTCTTGTCGTTTTTACCATTAATGATATTGAAATTGTGATTAAACATTCCCACATCTCACTATATGCCGACGACACCAAGTTCTTAAAGACAATTTCCTCCAGTCATGATTCTGTATGTATGTATGTATGTATGTATGTATGTTAGCGTTACAGTCCATGAAGAACCTGAGCCGAGCTTCTCTCAATCACCCATGTTGTGTGTGATTTCATTTTCACATAGGTGAAAGGGACCTACAGTTTATTGCCGGTTCCGAATGGCGAGAAGCTTTTCATGACAATTTTACTACAGGGGGTTTTGTCAGAGCCCCGCTGAGGAGAAACACCGTGAAAAACACGTTCGATGACATGGCTGTGTCGGGATTCGATCCCGAGTCATCGGCGTCAGAGGCCAACACACTACCCACTGCGCCACGGTGCTCTCAGTCATGATTCTACCCTTATCCAATTAGACCTCAATAGTTTTTCGACCTAATCGACAACGAACGCAGAGAATTCCGTCCCCCTGACCTCGACGAAGTTAAGATTGCCATATCGAAACTAAAGTCGAATAAAGCTTCGGGCGCAGACGGACTGACTGCTGAGCTCTTCAAGGCAGCTGGGGATGACCTCTGGAGACCCCTCTGACTGCGCCAACTACAAAGGAATAAATCTTCTTAACATCGTCTACGAAATCTTCTCTGCCGTTTTTTGTGAACGCTTGAAGCCTTTTGTAAATAAGCTGGTAGGTCCTTATCAGTGCGGATTCACGCCAGGGAAGTCCACCATCGACCAAATCTTCACATTACTGCTGATCCTGAAAAAAACCAATGAATTTCAAGTCGACACTCACGACCTATCTGTCGACTTTAAAAACGCATACGACAGCGTAATTAGAGACGAGCTATACAACGCTCAGTCTACCTTTGACATACCTGCTAAACTCGTCAGACTATGCAGGATGACTTTGGAGAATTCCCGCTGCTCCATCTGAATCGGTGAACACCTTACCGATAGTTTTGATGTCAAAAAAGGATTTAGGCAGGGCGATGCGCAGTCGTGGGATTTCTTCAACTTCATATTAGAAATGATTGTGCAGAAATCACTGGCCAACACAGGAGGTACAATCTATTTCAAATCCTCGCAACTCCTTGCATACGCCGCCGACGATATTGACATAATAGGTACATCACAAAAAGATTTTGAGCGTGACTTTCGGACTTATAAACGCAGACGGGGGATGGAGAAATTGATTCAACCAGGAACTTTACGGGCTGTACAGTGACATGAGTCAGGCGTCTACAGATTTAACGCCTAAGATGGCTGGGCCATGTGGAGCGAATAGACAACACAGCTCCGGCCCGGAGAGTCCCTGAATCCAAACCCGAGGGATGAAGAAGCAGAGGACTTAAGATGGCGCACCACACAGGTGGAAGGGGACCTCAACCAACTGGGTGTGCGGCAATGGGAAAAGGGCTAGCAAAAGACCTGGTGTTCCAAAAACTGCTTGGAGCTCATCATTTCCAAATGCCAATCCATTACTTTTTCATATAAGCCTTCAGGCTATCCGCGATCATTGCATATTATGTGACCAGGAGTTAAATTTTCGCACACATATCGACGAGATAATCCTTAAAGTAAATTCAGCTCTCGGTTTCGTGCAGCGCGCGATGGTTTAAAAAATTCTCCAACCCCTACGTTACCCGATCTCTCTACACAACCTTTGTCCCGCCCCTTCTTGAATACGCCTCTAAAGTGTGGTGTCCTTACCAACAAATTTCTAGAATCGAGAGCAACCAAGGCCGATTCTTACATTTTATACTTCGAGGACTCCCCTGGAACAATCCATTGCTCCTACCACCCTATCAAGACCGTCTCACACTAATCATCATGAATACGTTGGAGGAAAGAAGAATTGTACCTGACATTCTCTTCATCCATCGACTGCTTTCTGGTACCATTGATTGCGCGATCCACTAGGAATCTGTCTGTATCAACTCTAATCCTCGCAATCTACGAAATCCCTGTCTCTTCTATCTACCCACCCACCCCGTACCGCCTATGGCTCCAATGAACCCATTTCTCGTATGCTGGAAAGTGTTAATTCGAATCCTTACTTCAATTTCAACCTCAGCACTCCATGCTTAAAGACCCGTCTTCTTAATCATGCCTCCTCCCCGCCATCCTTAGCTTCTAGGTCAGATTAAGTTAGATTAAGTGAGAAGTTGGCTTGAATTAAGCTCAATAAATGGCGATGTTTGTTCTTTTTTCGCTGAAAACCTCAGCCTCACAAAAGCCGGTTAGGTTAGATAAGTGGGTGCCCTATTGACGAAAAGTCAAGGGTTACCTAGACTACGAGGAGTCCAATAAGCCCAGATAACGTTTAACCCGTAAAAACCTAAAAATGTTTCGTGAGCTGAACCACTTAGATGCAGATCGAAATCCTAGCAGTCTGTTCAGCTCCTCTAGTCCCGAAAGGAAGTGACTTCCAAGGAACATGTTTCTTTTTTGAGCTAGTGCTGGGCATTCATCAGTAGGTGACAAATGCATTCAATTACCTCTTCATCCTTTCAGCTTCTACAGAAGTCATCGTGGGGCTGGTCTAGTCTGGCTGCATGGTAGGATCACATGCAGTGCCCAGTGAGGGCACCGACGTTAGCAGACTTTCTGTCATTTTCTTATCATAGACGGGCCAAGTTGATCTTGCCGTTGCACATGTATCTAATTGATACCGTCGCTTATTGGCCTTCACTATTAGCTCTGCCTCAATTTCTCTGAAAAGTATACTGATCGGCATTTTAGCCTCAGATGTGATCTGAGTGGAGTTTGTGCCTGATTTTTAGTCTAGTCCGCCTTCTCATTGCCCAAAGTAATCACATGACCCGGTACCGAGCAGAGGGTCACCTTATTGACATCTGATATCTCCTCCAGCCTCTTTTTTCAAAGTTTAATGAGTTTGGGTCTTATCCATGTTGCCTGCAGAGCCTTAATGGCTGCCTAGCTATCAACATAGATGTTGATCCTTTTTCCTGATCCCGATCCGCAGCCTGCTTGATTGCGAAGACTCAGCTTGGAAGAAGCTACAGCCATCATCAGGTCTATAGGAGCGATGTATTTCACGAGATTTGAAATAGACTCCGGCTCCTGTGCCATTGATCCACTATTCTATTCCTCCCTGGAAGGAATTCCGATAGAGAATCTCCTCTCGCAGAAAGGAAGCCGGATGATATAGTCCGTTTCGGTTTTGGGTGGGAGGTTCAGCATTCTTTCAAGAGCCACAGTTGGTGCGGATTTTATAGATCTAGTTACCGCCAGACATCCTGCCCTCTGAACATTTAAAACATTTTCAAGATGGCATTTCTTCTTAAGTGCCTTCCACCAGACAATCGAACCAGAAGAATGGATCTTACCACCGCAGTTAACAACCAATACACCACCTTCGGTCTGAGGCCCCATGTCTTTCCAAAAGCTACTCTGCACGAATATAGGGCCAGGTGGGCCCTATGGTTCTTTCATTAATGTTGTCCTTCCAGCTAAGCTTGGAGTCTAAAATTGTGCCAAGATATTTGGCAGATTTTCCGGGAATTAAATCGATACCATTCATACCGATTGGGATTCCCTTCCGGAGGTTGATTAAGGGTCTTACACAGCTCCGTGTTAACCTTCTGCCAATTCGCCTTCCGTGAGTGTAGAAAAACGTTCCTGTCCGGCTTACTTACTTACTTACTTATCAGGCCTGCGATCCATGGAGGATCTGAGCCTGAGCTATAGCTGCCTTCCATCCTTGACGGTCCCGGGCACGCTGCTTCCAGTTGTCAAGACCAAGATGTCTTACATCCGCGATTACTTGGTCTTTATACCGGAGGTTCGGTCTTCCTCTTCTTCTCGAGCCAGGAGGCTCGGAGTCGAAGACCCTCTTAGCTGGAGCGTTGATGTCCATGCGCTCGATGTGGCCGAGCCAGTGTAGTCGACGGGTCCTTGCCTTCCGGACTACATCCACATCTTGGTACAGCTCGTAGAGTTCGCGGTTGTGTCTTCTTCTCCATTCACCTTCCTCACAGACAGGACCAAATATCCGGCGCAGAATTTTTCTTTCGAAAGAACCCAAAATCAGCTCCGCTGTCCTGCTTGTCGTCTAGCTTTCGGCTTCGTACAGCAAGACTGGCAGAATGAGCGTTTTGTAAAGCATGACTTTGGTCTTTCGAGTGAGGAGTTTTGACCCCAGTTGTTTGGACAAGCCGAAGTAGCAGCGGTTGCCAAGGGCGATTCTACGCCGGATCTCCACTGTGGTGTCATTTGTGGAATTTACGTTTGCCCCGAGGTAGACAAACTCCTTAACTACCTCGAAATTGTAGCTGTCAATTGTTATGTTTTGTCCCAGGTGGTGAGCGACGGATTGGTTTTTGCTTGACAGCATGTATTTCGTTTTGTCCTCATTGATCTTAAGACCAATTCGTTTCGCCTGTTCTTCAATCGCCGTGAATGCTTCCACAATGCCACGGCGAGAACACGCGATGATGTCGATATCATCCACGTATCCTAGCAGCTGGATGGACTTGTAAAAGATAGTGCCTTCCCTGTTGACACCTGCCCGTCGCACTATCTGCTCCAGCACCAGGTTGAAGAAGTCACATGACAGCGCATCTCCTTGCCGAAATCCGGTGCATGTTTCGAATGGTTCCGAGGTCCTAGAACCGAGTTGCACGGTGCATCGCGTGTTTTTTAGCGTGGCGCGACACAACTGGATCAGTTTTACCGGGATCCCGAATTCGGCCATCGCCCCAAACAGTGCTTCACGATGAATGCTGTCGTATGCGGCTTTGAAATCGATGAAAAGATGGTGTGTATCGATTTGAAACTCGTTGGTCTTTTCCAGGATTTGCCGAAGTGTGAAAATTTGGTCTATAGTTGACTTGCCGGGCCGGAAGCCGCACTGGTAGCTGCCGATTAGTGCGGTGCAAAATGGTTTTAGACGTTCACACAATACGCTGGACAGGATCTTGTATGCGACATTGAGCAGGGATATACCTCTATAGTTCTTGCAAGAGGTAGGATCGCCTTTTTTGTGGATGGGGCATATAGAGCTGGTATTCGAGTCGTCGGGCATGCTCTCATCTTCCCAAATTCTGCAGATGATCTGGTGCATGCTCCCTACCAGAACATCGCCGCCAGCCTTGAAGAGCTCTGATGGCAAGCCATCTGAGCCTGCGGCCTTGTTGTTCTTCAGCTTCTGAATAGCTGTGCCGACTTCTTCTATGCTGGGTGGGAGGACTACTTCAGCGGCTGGAGTTGGGATTTCCTCAGTCCCTACCACTCTCTCTTGGTCATGCTCGTTAAGCAGCTGCTGGAAGTGCTGCTTAAATACATCCACTATTCCCTGCGGGTCGGTGACAAGATTACCCTCGCAGTTTCGAAGAGCCAGGGTGCCCTTTTTGAAGCCTCCTGCAAGGCCTTTGGCTTTCTTGTAAGAGGCTCGTATTTTATGTCTATCCCTAGACTCCTCGATATCCTTGAGCTGGGAGGCTGCGAAGATTATTTTCTTTTGTCGCAGTAGTTTCTTCTCCTCCCTTCTTCTGGCTCGGTACTCTTCTCGCGCTGCCCTGGTTTTCCTCTGCAGCGCCTTTTGGTACGCCTCGTCGGTTGCTGCCTTTTTCTGCTCCCACTCGCCATCATACCACGGGTTTCTTGTCGGGGGTGGTAGGTATCCTAAGGTGGTTTCGGCTACTTCCTGAATGGCTGAGCGGCAATGCAGCCACATATTATTGGCATTTGTGTTCGACGTAGGCATACCGTAGAGTCTTTCGCTCAGCTGCTCCCTGTAGACTATGGCAACCTCCGGTGTGCTCAGGCGCCCAATGTCGAACCTCCTCCTGATGGGCTGGTGCAGCTTTCTGACATTGGACAGTCGAGCTCTGAATCTTGCTGCTACGAGGAAGTGGTCAGAGTCGACATTTGCCCCTCTGAATGTTCGCACATCCAGGATGTTTGACGCGTGCCTTGCGTCAATGAGCACATGGTCGATTTGGTTGGCGGTTCGACCATCCGGAGATCGCCAGGTTGCTGTGTGGATTCGCTTGCGAGGGAATCTTGTGCTACTTATCACCGCATTACGAGCTGTCGCAAAGTCAGCGAGTCGGAAGCCGTTATCTGTTGTTGTATCGTGGAGGCTGTGCCTTCCGATCACTCCGCCAAGGGTGCTTTCCTTTCCGATTTTGGCGTTGAAGTCCCCGAGCACGATTTTTACATCGTACTCCGGACAAGCTCCGTAGGCGTTGTGCAGGAGGTCATAGAAGTCCTCCTTGATAGGGTCTTCAGCCTCGTCGGTAGGGGCGTGTGCACATATAAGGCTGATGTTATAAAATCTGCCTCTGATGCGGATCACAGCCAGGCGATCACTTATAGGTTTAAAGTCGATGACCTTCGACCTTAACCGCTTTCCCACGACAAATCCGCATCCCAGTAAGTGCAACCTTTTGTGACAGCTTTAATAAATGTCGCAATTTTTCTTCCTAATCATACCGTTTCCTATCCAGCGTATTTCCTGGACCGCAGTAATATCCGCCTTGTACTGCGTGAGGATTCCTTCTAGCTTATGAGCAGCTCCGGGAGTGTACAGGGTTCTGACACTCCAGGAGCATACCTGCAAATCGTGTTCTTTTTTCGTGCGTTGTCGTCGTCGAGTATCCGTCCGTTTATCCGAGGCATCTTGCTCATTCATAACTTTGGGTTTTTTTACGTGGGCGGATTGTTAGCCCGCCGCACAACCGCCATTCTGGTCGGGGTTTTTTTCGCTGCATACGTTTGTTCACCTCGCTTCATACGTTTGTTTCGCTGCATACGTTTGTTCAACTTGACCCGGGCATTTAAACAGGGATCGTTGCTGGCATCTCGCCAGGTTGAGAGCAATCAACAACTTTACCCTGTATGTCCGAGCCCATGCCCTCCCCTGTCCGGCTTACAGCTATTCAAATCAAAGAGCATCTAGCAATGATCAGAAAGTTATGCTTTGTGAGGTACTCTCCAATTTGAGACTTTTGCAATACCCTTTCCAGTTAGAAGTGTTATGTCTAGAATCTCCCTTCTATTTTATTAGTAATGAAAGTTGGTGAATTGCCACGATTATATATAATTAGGTTAGTACTTAGAACATAACTGAACAGAGCCTCACCCCTACTGTTATAATTAATTAGAGCGTTAGTATCACACCCTAAGACCAAGTTCCTCTTACCTTGTTCGGCCAATGAGACCAGTGTTCTCGTTTTCCCGGAGGGGACGTCCGTGCCTTCGTCGTATGGTTAATAAGCCAGCGCTATCGTAAGGGCACCATTCTTGCCCGTAACCTTGCCATCGCTACCGTTGTAGAAGAGTATAAATGTAAGACCCAGTTGATCCAGTGAGTAATACTACGAGATTTTATACAGGCTTAGAAGGTTACATATTTGGGTCTTGAGAACTTGGTGCCAGCCCCAGGAGTAAGTAAAATGTTTATTTATAAAGTGAGCCTAACGCGCCAAAAATTAAGAAGGCTCTGCACCGGCCCTGTTTTGTTTTTTAAGCGTATTTGCAAATTATAGACAAACCTTTTGAAAATATGATCCGACCGATACTCTTGGCAATATAGGCTGGGAATGTGGGCCATTTAATGGTTCTAACGAGAATGGATCCACGCCTTAATGGTCTGTAAATCCAAAAAGGGACTATTGGCTCAATCTAACCAGAGTGAGAAATAAATAGTTGCACAGTCCTTCAAAAATTAAATTTTCTCGACATGGTTGCTTTCCGGAGGAACTGACTGAGTCGACCTAGCCACTGGGATTTGAAATAGAATTTCTTCCCGACTATTCTCCCAGACTATAGACGCCAATTCATCACGCAGAATCGATGAAACTTTAGGTTTTAAAAGCTAAAAGATTTAGATTTTTGTAAACATTTCTGTCCAATTTCAGATTAGCTCCAATGTACCTGGTTCTCACCGGATTTGTTGAAATTTTCACATCTTATGCCGCAGATGTGTCGCTATTCCACCTACATGATCGTTACGATCAAACCTGCTCGAATCACTGGTGGAGAAACGTCATCTTCATTCAGAACTTATTTGATCACAAAGACCTCTGCCTCAATTGGACCTGGTCTCTTGCCTGCGAGATGCAGTTCTTCTGCTTAATATCCGTGCTCTTATTTGTCTATACAAAGTAAGTTGAATTGATCTGTACCTCGCCATAGACCTACATATTTTAACTTTTGATCTTTTGCAGGCATCCTCAACTCGTAAAGAATTTAATAGCCGCCGGCCTGGTTGCAACCATCTCCTGGACATATATCATGGGTTTCAAGTCCCAATATCAGCTCTCGTTCGACGTAATGTATGACACTGCCACCGAAATATACATTAATCCTTTCGTCCGGATAATGCCCTACTTGTTGGGGGCAACAGCCGGCTGGTACTTTGTCCAGAAGAATGGTCAAATCGAAGTCAGTCCCATGGCGGAAAAATGCTACTGGAACCTGGCTATTCTTGTGTTTTTCGCTTGCATCTACTCAACGATCAAGCGAGATATGTCCTTCTTCTCAACTATGTCATTACTGGTCGTTGGACGGCTGGGATTCTCGTTAGCAATCAGTTGGATGATCATAGGCAGTGCAACCGGACGAGGATGCTGGTGGTCGCGAATACTAGAATGTAAACTGTTTCAGCACCTGAATCGACTCTCTTATGCGATTTACCTAGTCAATCCGTTTGTAATTGCCTTCGTATTCAGCTTATCGAATACAAGTTATCATGCCGATCCTCTACAACTGGTCTGTGCAAAATTATTTGATTTTTTCAACTTTATACTTATGGAATCCTGTATCCTTACAGTGCGTGCTGACGAGTGGGTTTGTTGTGATCGTGTACATTGTATCTATAGTGTTTTCCTTGGCCTTCGAGATGCCCTACTGCAACTGGTCGAGTGTGATATTGAAAAGAAAGCCGAAAACCGCCTGAAATGAGACTATCGTATCCTGAACATTTATTTATGAAAGTTATTGCTAACTATTAAGTCTGGTGTGTGTGTATGTGGATGGATGAATGCGACTGGTTTTGTTTAGGTTTAGATTTTATCCAGGGACTTGCACCAAATACGACTTTTTTTTGTTTTGCTATCTCGTTTACGAATGCTCTTGGTGATGCTAGTTCTTAAAATGTATTATGCTCCTTTCTTAGTTATTTAAGATAAGTTTTGAAATACATTTTGCACAGTGTGGAGAACGTTGCTTTATTTTATTGCTATATTATACATATGTATGTATGCTGTATCTATGATATCAATTTAAGTGAAAGCTACGGTCTCGGTGAATTACGGACATGAGGTTTCTTCTGTTTTTCGGTAACAAGTAACACTTCCTTGAACCGTCTGGCAGACGACGACATGTGACCAAATATCCTTGAAAGGTAAAACCAACGACAAAATGCTTAGTTCCTCATGAGTAAAATTCGTTTTGAGTCTTGGTCAAGATGAAAAAATAACCGGCCAAGTGCTAGTCGGACTCGCGCACGAAGGGTTCCGTACCATCTGTATATATAAATATGAAAGAGACTATGTATGTTACCTCATCAAATGACAGATATTGGTTGCAGGCAGGATTTTTTGGATGAAAATCATGTCTGTTGTATGGGAGCCCCCCTTAAATATTCATTTTGTTCTGTATTTGTCGTGGTAGCGGCAACAGAAATACATCATCTGTGAAAATTTCAACTGTCTAACTATTACGGTTCATGAGATATAGCCTGGTGACAGACGGACGGGCAGCGAAGTCTTAGTAATAGGGTTCCGTTTTACCTTTGGGTACGGAACCCAAAAAAGAAGGAGCACGGGAAGCGCGACATCGAGGGGATGGAGAGATGCTATTGCAGGAACGACATTCTAAAGTTTAACCAAAAAGTAAGACGAGCATGCCAAGGCTATGAAGCCAGGGCAGAAGCCTGCCGGGATGAGCACGGACACGGCGATGATAGTCAAAATGCCGCCATTAGGAAGAGCGAACCATTCACAACAGAAATACATCATCTGTGAAAATTTCAACTGTCTAGCTATCACGGTTCATGAGATACAGCCTGGTGACAGACGGACGGACAGCGAAGTCTTAGTAATAGGGTTCCGTTTTACCTTTGGGTACGGAACCCTAAAAAGAGCAATTTTGCACGGTGATTCACTTCATTCAGTTGAACGAAAAAATGTTCGTAAAAAAAAAAAAATTGATGTCTGTAGTTGGAAATCTTTTAGCAATCTTGCATCCATTTTAGGTGAGCAAAGGCTAGGTAATATGTAGACATGCACTGGACCTCTAGGGTGCGCTTGAAAACCACGACAGCCATTTGAACGAAGAAAAATAATACAAAGTCAAGATGACTTCTATGATCTCCTAGATGGAATATACGCTCAATGTCCCAGCTATGGCACCAAGATTGTTCTAGCAGATTTCAACGCGAAGCTGGGTAAGAAGGACATCTTTGAACGAGTCGTAGGAAAGCACAACCTACACGATACCACGTCTGAAAATGGATTCAGGTTAATAGACCTTGCGACGGGGCGTAATCTCCTAGTAGCTAGTACACGACTTCCACATGTCAATATCTATAAGGGGATCTAGCGGTTTCTTGATCAATGGCCTGTTAATCAAGACGACCAAATTGAGATCGACGCCAGACACTCCCCCAACATCTTGAATGTCTGAACCTTTCGAGGAGCAAATGATGACATTGCTGCAGCCAAAGCACTTGTGCAGATATAGCGAGCACTGCGGAGTCGACTAAGTACAGCAAAGTTTTACGTCGGGAAGTTGCCATCGATAGAAACCGCCACGACTATTGCCGATGGCGTCTCCCTCAAGTTTTCTCAAGAGCCGATGCAAACTGCGCAAACCATATAACAGCAATGGAGACGTTGTCAAAGCGCCATCAAGGATGCTGCCTTTGATGTATTAGATTTCCAGCCACAAACCAGGAGAAACCCCTGGTTTGATGAGTTTCATGAAGAGTGCAGACAGGCACATGCAGAAAGACAGAATGCATACATGGCCACGTTGAATGGACGTACGAGAGCTGCTCTATGGGCGGAAAAGAAGGGAGGAGCATGCTCTTTTCAGAAGAAAAAGCAAGAGCACGAGAACCGCGCGATCGAGGAGATGTAAAGAGCAAAACTGAAAAGCCAAGAGTATAAAGCCAGAGAGAAAGCCTGCAGGGACGAACACGAACACCTCGAAGTGTGTGTGAATCACAGTCGATACTGAGAATATGGAAATACTATCTCTGCGAACTGCATAACTATGAAGATGGTCAAAATACCGCCGTCAAACAGAACGCACCATTCACACTGGATGGAAATGAGAGAGAATTCCGTCCATCCGATATCAAAACTGAAGTCTAATAAAGCTGCTGCCGCAGAAAGCCTGTCTGCTGAGCTATTTAACGCAGCTGGAGACGAGTTGGTTGGGAACATGAACCAGCTCATCTGTAAGATATGGTCGGAAAAAGCATGCCCGATGAATGGAATCTCAACATCGTTTGCCGGCCCAATAAAAATGAGACCCCTATAACTGCGCCAACTATAGGGGCCTCAACATCTTCTCTGCCACGCTGTGTGAACGCCTGACACCATTCATGGACGATTTAATAGGTTCCTATCAATGTGGCTTCTGGCCAGGAAAATCCACGATAGACCAAATATTCACACTGCGGCAGATCTTGGAGAAGACCCATGAATTGAGTGTCTATAGAGCCATGTCTATAGAGCATTGTCAAACTCGTCAGGTTGTGCAGGATGGCAATGGAGAATTCTCGCTGTAAGGAGTCAACCGAGGCATTCATTGTCAAAAAAGGATTCAGACAGGGCGACACACTGCCATTTGATTTTTTCAACATCATGCTTGAAAATATCGTGCGGGATTCACTGGCCAATACAAGAGGCACGATTTCCATCAGGTCTGCACAATTGTTGGCATACGCTTATGACATTGACGTAATTGGAACAACACAGCGAGACGTCAATTAAGCTTTTATGAGCACTGAAGGAGAAGCGTCTAAAATAGAAAAGCGCACAACACCGTCTTGGCGTCTTGGCCAGACAGTTACTATTGGCAGCAATAACTTTGATGTCGTTAAGGATTTCGTCTACTTTGGCTCATTTATAACAAGCGGTAACATCGCAGAGATTAAACACAGAATAATTCTTGCCAACCGCTGTTTCTTCAGGCTCAAGAGGCAATTAAATAGTAGAGCCCTCTCTCGAAAAACTAAGGTGACCCTCTACAAAACCTTAATCATCCCGGTTATCCTCTACGGCGCAGAGGCTTGGACCTTATCAAAAATGGATGAAGAGGCTCTTGGTCATTTTGAAAAGAAAGTATGTGCTCTGCCGTCTCTTCGTCCTCAAGACAGAGTCGGCACTCAGTTTCTGACGAGAGGTTAATTTTGTTGAAATGATATCTCAGACCGCGGTGTCCCGTTAGGTAGCTGACTAGTCTTCTGAGATCTATTCTATTAAGTTTGGGTATGTTAACAGAGTGTTTGTTCAGATGCCGTATAAATCGTTTCGATTGGCGAAATCCCTAAACACTGTTCCAAAAGGACAGGTGTTGCGATTTTTCCCACTTCTCTAAGAAGAAGTTAATACTAGACTTGGGAGTGTTCAGCACCTATATATTTTTCGCTGGGACCTTTCCTGGCGAGCTGAACGGCGATTTCATTGCCCTTAATACCTTTGTGCCCTGGCACCCACCAGAGTTTGACATTGTTTCTTTTCGCGAGGTCTTGTAGTGCATCATGGCATTCCTTGACGGTTTTTGAGTTCACGCTGTACGAACTCAGCGCTCTAAGCGCTGCTTGGATATCAGAGAGTATATTGATGGATACTCCTCTTATGCCAGCCTCTAGGTTTAGATGACATGTAATTCTGCTTGCGAAATGCTAGGACACATAACCAGGGCCTTCGAGATCTCACGGTTTGGTCCAAAGATGCGGACGCCAATGCTAGAAACCATCTTGGAGTCATTACTGTGCCACGCATAAGGCCTTTTGACATTAAGCAAGGGATCACTGGTTCCCCAAGCTGAGCAGTTTGGGATCAATATCTCCAATCTCTTGTCAAAAGTGAAGGTGTGTGGTAATAGATTCGAGAGCGTGTTAATCATATCCAGTTCGGGAAGATGTTGTAAGATGGACTACATAGCAAGCTTGTTCCCCACGAAGAATTCTGATTGCACTCCGCAATGCCACCTTTTTAATAAAAAGTGGAGTAAGTTCAATCGATGCTTCTTGGGCTGCCGTGGGGCAGGTTGGCATAGAGCCTGTAGTGCCGAGACACGTTAGTCTTAGTCTTTGAAGATGTTGAAGCTTAACGATAATAGTTTTTTGCTCAACTTTTGTCCACCATACCGTGAACGCATAAGTGATGATAAGTCTTACTATCGCGGTATATAGCCAGTGGATTACCTTAAGTTTGAGTCCGTGTGTCTTACCGTAAGTGCGTCGAGAGGCCCATAAGGCCTCCGTCGCTTCTGTAGGTTTGTTTTTAATATTGAAGATCCAGTTGAGTCTGTGATCAGGGTCAATTCCTATATACTTAACTTCTACTGAAAATCCTATGTTTGTGCGATTTAGAAAGAAGGAGCCGGGCTATACCCTTCTCCTCTTTGTAAACGGGGTTAAGATTGGGTTAATCGATATACACTCTCTGCCACACCAGTCAGAAATGAACATGCGCTCACAGGCAGCAATTTCATTTCATTTTTTTTCATTTCATTTATTTATTGTTTTTACAAAAATACTACAGTATATTATATCTTATATAAGTATTAAAAATAAATTTCAACAGAAAAACATAAAATGACTCATGAAATATGTAAGAAGACTAACAATATAAAAGTAAGTAGTGGATTATATTATTTATTTCTATTGGGCTGTCATATGTAAGAGTAGATTCTTCTGAAATGTGGTTGATGAAGTTGTTCTCTGCAATGCGGCTGGTAAGCTATTCCATAGCCGTATCGCACCTGCCATAGACAATAACTGCTAGGTTAAGAGTGGTTAGCTTGCGGAATAGGTCGTCAATAACTATCAACCAGAGAAGGGGTGAAATTACTCCTCCCTGTGGACAACCCTTAGCTGCCGAGACTGTCACCGAGATGTCTCCGGATGTGGCCGGTATAATACGGCTATTTAGCATCGCCATAGGCGGTATTGTCAAAAGCCTCCACAATATCGAGGAAGGCGCAAATGGCAATATTCTTGCGTGTGAAACTATTTTCAACAGTCAGGGTATTAGAGATATTCTCTAGGATACCTCTGATATGGAGTTCTATCAGTTTTTCCATTGTTTTTAGGAGAAACGATGTAAGTTTGATAGGGCGATAGAATTTAGGTTGTTCACTTGGCTTTCCAATATTGGGGATGAAGACAAGGTTGACTTCTCACTAGATTTAAGGGTAATAACCCAGGTTGAAGCGAGGGCGCCGTGGCGCAGTGGTTATTGTGTTTGACTCTGGATCCCGATAACACCAACGCCATCGAATGTTTATTTCGCGACGTTCCTCCTCTACGGGGTACTGGCAAAACCCCCGTAGTAAACTTGCCATGAAAAAGCTTCTCGACTCACGCCGTTCGGAATCGGCATTAAACTGTAGGTCCCTTTCACCTGTGCGAAAAATAAATCACACACAATATGGGTGATTGAGAGAAGCTTGGCTCTGGTCCTTCATGGGCTGTAACGCCACCAAAGAAGAAGAAGAAGAACCCAGGTTGAAGCAAGACATAAAAAGGACTATCAGAGGTGACCAAATAGTGTCCAGGCCTCTCTGCAAAATAGCGGGAAAGACACGGTCTTTGCCTGGGGCCTTATAGGGTTAAAACGTTACCAGAGAGGCTATTCGTTCTACTGTCGATGCTACTTATGACGTTCGTCTGATCTTCAGAAGGCATTGACTGGGGAGTAGAACCAGGAAAGTATACCTCAAGCAAAGTCTCCAGGGTTTCCCTGCCTGTCTGATTTAGGAAGCAGCCCGAGTCCATTTGTGTGCTGGGCCGCAGTTGGTAGCGAGTCTATGTTCTCGCAATGTTTTTTCGAAGACGGTCTCTTGGATTTCCTCAGTACGAGATTATATTTTGTTGGAGCAGATCTGTAATCAGTCCAACTATTTTTTAGTGCTTTGCATTAGTCTCTAGTTCTGTCTCGACTCCTAGAATAGCAGAGTTCGGCAAAGCTTCTTCTGCTATTATAATTTCGTATATCTAACTTCGTTTTTTTTTTCTGGGCTGTGGGGGAGTTGAAACAGATGAAGTAAAGCCCTTAATAAGGGGCGGGAACACGGATACTTATTGACCTGCACTCGCATTCTTGTGACAACTTTTTTCGCTAACAGAAAAAAAAGTAAATCCCACACATTTCCGTAATATAAGAAATAAATTTCAAACGTTTGATCCGCCATGTGATGGCCGCTTATCCATTCAAATGGTCGAAGCATTAACTCTACCTCAAAAGGACGCCAATCGTTCGCACCTGAAACCACATCCGACCATCAATAAACACTTCCTTATACCCCTATTTCCCCATATCTATTGAAAAGTTCACATAAAAGCTACTTTTTGTTCTCAATAGCTTACTCGACGGGTGCATCATCAACAATAAAGACGACTAGTGAAAGTATATATCTTAAGCTACTTCCTTATTGAAGACGCACGTAACATGCGTAATAGATGTACGGACTCTACCGACCACCATTGTTTTTCACGATAACCTTTGTCTCGTAAAATAGAGTTGGACGGGAATAGTGAATATAAATTATTCCAATGTTTCCTTCCACGAAAAGGCAAACGATAAACGATGACTTAAACGACCCTGTAAACGACGATATTGCGAGCTCCGTAACTAAAGTGTTGACGTTTCGCTTGTCTGGTATACCCCCTTGTAAGATTGAATTTCGATAAGAAGCTAAATTAGGATATTACACTAGTCTCACGTGTGCGGTTTTTTCCAGTTTTGGTATAGAGCTCATGGCAGTTCTGAACTGCTTGACACAAGGTCAAGGTCTTGGGCCAAGCCCAGTCGTCTATAAAGTCCCCAAATGCACTGACATTTATTAGCGATTAGTAATTGGATTGTTATATCGGAACAGGTCGTGCACAGATATATTCAGCTGCATACGTTGTTATTTCATTCAGCGCTATGTTTCGTCTCACTTTTAGAGAGCCATACTATCTGCATCAAGTGTGTGTAACTACAAGATAACAGCAACAATGAACAGAAGCTCACAACTCGGGAAACACCCAGCTCCCACGTAACGCCATTAGGGTGACGGAACCCAGACCGGCCAGTCTATAAACCGCGAGTCCATCGTCTAACCTCAGTTGTTACATAGAAATGCAATTGGATCCTTTCATTTCTCCGTCACAAAATACCGAAATCAGAAGCTCATATGTAATCTTCAAAAGATGTCTGGAGCCCTGGCTACTGACATGTACGATTCGTAAACCCGAATACTCGATGCGCCTCCGTACGAGTACTAAACCACACCCTGCACTCATCAACCACTCTCCCCGTGGGGTTGCCGTTAGTTATTACTTCGCGGGGCTGGTTAGCAACTTATGCTATGTGCTCCAAGTCGACCGTTTCATCTCTTCTTATTCTTTGCAGCCTTCTTAGCTTGTTTTGCATGGTCGTTATAAATGAGCAGATCTCCAGCCAGTAATCCCCTGAGTTTATCATACGGCTTATTAGAAGCTCTGGCATCGGCAGGTCCATTCTTGCCTCTGCAAAGCGTCTGCAGTGGAACCTGGCGTGCTCCGCGTCTTCTTCCGCCTCAGGATATTCCGGGCGGAAAGGCCAGCCAACGTGTCCAAATCTGTGGAAATATTTTCGATAGCTACCATGACCTGACAGGAATTGCGTAAGGTGCTGTTATTCCCCAGACATCTGATCGTAGGGATCGACCTTTTGTCGTGCTATCCCACCTGCCTTGCCCTTTCTTCAGCTTTTGTCCTCCGCATAACACTGATCTCTTGACGGTCTGTGATTCGCCTAAGGTAAACCCTGTGCATCTCATTGGCGAGGATGTCGATTGGGACCATACCCGCTATGACACAGGCTGCTTAACCCGAGATTGTCCGGAAATTGCATATTATCCTTACTGCGCAGAGCCTGTATGCAGGCGAGAGCTTTCTTCTCGTCTCCGTCGTTGTAAGGGCTCCCGCCCAATCCGGCGCAGCATATAGGTGTATTGAGCTTACCACTCTGGAAAGCAGAATCCTCCTCACCTATCGTGGCCCACCGATATTCGCCAGCATTCTGGAAAGCGATGCCAGCATTTGTGACGGCTTTTTATTGCATTATTCGACATGGGCTCTAAAATTAAGTCGGTTGTCGAGCATAACCCCTGAGTATTTTAAGGCCTCTTTAGACTTGATTGGCTGGCTCCCAACCCGGAAGTTTGCGTAATCCACGGCCTTTCGGCTGGTTATAAAGACAGCTTCCGTCTTCTGGTCGGCTAGTCCAAGGTCGGCAGACTCTGGCCAAATGTTCATTCTGACGATCGCTTCATTTATGGCAGATTCTACCTCATGAATTTGTTTTGCTACAGTAACTACGGCGATGTCGTCAACGAAAGCGATAGTCTGAACTTCCTGTGGCAGTGTTAATCGCAGAACTCTGTCATACATTATGTTCCACGGAAGAGGTCCAAGGACTGAGCCCTGAGGGACTACCGTCCGTCTGATACCTCAGCTTCCTGCCAGTAAAGTCATGTGGTAATGTGGTGCATCCATTATGGTCAGAGGCCTCCTAATACAAGATCAGTTTGCGGAGTTAAAGGGGGGTCGACCCCCTTTTCATGGAACCATTTTGTACTTCTTACGAAGTACAGTCAGTTATCGTTTTATGCTGAGAGTCAGTCAAGTCATTAAGGAAGTAAGATCCTAGGTATTATTTCCTATTATGATAGAGGGCCGGACAGGCGCAGAGCAGGTGTTGAATGGACTCAACCTCCTCTTCGTCCTCACAGCTCTTGCAAACTTACTTACTTGGACTTACTTACGTGAACCTGGGCCTCAACCAACAAGCGTCTCCAGCTGGCACGGTCTTTGGCCAGCTGTTTCCAGTACCGCACGCCCAGTTGGTTAAGGTCCCCTTCCACCTGGGTGTGCCACCGTAGATGCGGCCGTCCTCTGCCGCGCCTTCCTTCCGGGGTGGACTCGAAGACTCTTCGGGTCGGAGCTGTACTTTCCATGTGCTCTACATGGCCTAGTCACCTTAGACGCTGTATCCGTAGACGTCGTACCAGGCCTGCAAAAGTCATTCGAAATTAGAACTAGTTTTTGTGCATGACTGGCAATAACACAGTGACCAGTGATAACACCAACGATTATGCTGATGTCAGTTCGTTTTAGGGAGATTAGTTCCGTGGTTCGCTGTCGTGGCCAGATTTGCCTGGTGGTTAGGCAGGTATGCCTAATTGATGCTAGTGGTGTACCAGCCTATGCCATGTTAGTTCGTTGCGTCGTTGCTTGTTGGGCGAGCATGTCAGCCCTTTCATTTCCCGAAATTTTGGTGTGTCCTGGTACCCATAAAAGTTGATTGTAAAACTGTTCAGCCATCTCGTGGATGTGTAGGCATACTCCACCTTAGTCTAAACAGGACTTCCTTTATTCCTAGTAGCTCCACCTGGAAGACGCTGCAGTAGTATGGTCGTTTTAAGCCCAGATTCAGTTTCAATAGTCAGCAAAAGACTCCGCTACCCACACCGTTATTGGTTTTTGATCCATCTGTGTAAAAGGTCGCGCTTGTCGGGTTCATTTATTCCTTTCTGGTTAGGTTATATTGAACTTTTCGTCAAAGTTGTCCTGCCGTTCAGGATAGAAGTGTGACCTGCAGTATAACTCGCCCATTTTGAGCTTGCCTTTAATCTCGCAGCTGTATGTGCGGCTAGCTGCTTGTCATGAATATCGAGTGGATTTAGGTGGAGTATTATGTTGATTGTCGCCGTAGTAGTAGACCTTAGGGCCGCGGTGAAGCGCATGACTGCTAACCCCCGTACCTTCTCGATTTGCTTGTGGTATGTTGTTTTGTAGACTGCATACACCAGACTAATACCGTAAAGTAACAATAAGTGGTCATCTGGATGAGTATAATGTCTGACTACAACATTCTGTGTGTTATCGCGCACAGAGCCTGAAGCAACTTAGCCGGAAATGGATCGGTTATAGTCGAACAATTTCTCGTTGAATTGCCAATAGAAGGAATTTATTTACCTAATCGTTCGCAGAAGCGTATCGGCAATAGACATATGTATGTATATCTTAACGTCCCTGCCTACCTCGAGGGCCTTGTAGAGTAGGCACAGGGAGCGCGGAACTGTTTCTGGTACAGGAACTTCAAAATGTAAATTTTTTGCAGAAGATCGAAACAAATGGTGGTCAGAGGGTTCAAAATCCGGGTTATACGGTTGATGCACCAAAATCTCTCCAGCAAGTTCGGTCAATTCGTTCCGAGACATTATAAATGTGTGTAGTGTGTCATTGTCACAGTATTCTCATTGTGCACTTTTTTAGCAGAAAAGCTTCACATAGCTTACTCTTTCAGATATTCCACTACACATATGGATATTTGTACACATTTTGACGAATTACAATACCAAATGCACATACATTTTATCTGAAATGTTACCTTTCATTTTATGGACACCGACACCACCTAGTAACAAAAGACCACGGAGACTGTTTATATATCAATAAACCATCATACATTACTATTTACTTAAATGCGCGACTAGCCTGCACCCGACGTTCATTAATAATAATTTGTGGAGTGAAAACTCGAACAGCCATGCTGCCACAACTCTCAATGATCTTTTCCTCCTCTAGAATGTAACTAAGCATTACCAAAGGGACAAATAAGATAATTGGTGTAACCTCTCTTGTGACCTTAAAAAAATTCGCTTCCTCACACATTTTGTTAACCCAAGTAAAAGTGCAGCTTGCAGAGCTACAATCAACTTCCCCTCCCAATTAAAGAGCTTCAAACTGAAGATCACTGATCAGTCTCATTATCATTTACAAATGTTGCTCTCATTCTTGTTTGTCTATATATAACTAACGTCTTAGATAGATCTTCTTTTTTTTTGTGGAAACAAGTATCCGGTAGTGACTGTTTACACCACTTGTTCAACCAACGATCTTTCGAGGACGTATCCTAACAGGGTTCCCAATTACAGACTCTAGATACACAAAGGGTCACACCGTAGCCAATATATTAACGTAACCACCTATGCTCTGCTCTTTCACGCGAAAGTCATATTTGACATTCAAGTGCAGCTGCCTCAATATAATTTGGAACAAGCAAGTCATGAGTCACTCCATGATCATATATGTACATAAGTAGCTACGAGGTGCTATAATGGAACAAGTACAGCTTTTGAAAAATTAATAAAAGACCAAGCTATGCTCCCGACCAGGCTCATTCGTCGAGTCCTCTTTGTAACGTTTAAGATATTTATGAGTAGTTACCTGACCGCTAGTAGTCTACTTTCGCGTAAAACTAATTAAAGGTGTATATAGTAGGGTGTTAAGTAGGTAATTATATACAAAGCACTTTGAGACTTATCGTACAAGAATCGCAATGAAATTAAAAGCTAAAATCAAAGGTTAAAAAGGGAGTCGACTTATTAACTACCGTCATATGTCATAGTGTTATAGTCGTGCAGTGAAATTACAGACTCTTATCCCCAAACCGCAGTAATTCTATAAAGTCTATACATACATATACTTTCCCGAACACCCGACCAGAGTTCGGATCTTGCAAAATCTTATTTAGTCGAATTTAGTGCGAACAGCAGGAAGGTGAAAGAAAGTCGTGCCGCCATCATATTAAGATCTGATCCTTTGCAAGTTGTTGAAACTAAATTTCAATTCAAATTTGTCTATTTTCGGAATCAACCTGAGCATTTACTATGTTTACCCGCAATCGCCTGTTGGTAATCATAATTAGCTTGAATACCCACTTGTTCGCCAAGGCTACTATAGATCATGCCACCATAGAAAATATGACAGATGTATCAACAGCAAGTACATCCGTGGAACAAACTTCCTTGCCGTCGTCCTCTTTAGACCAATATCTGGCAAGATCTTCGATCATTTTCGGACTCTCGCGGATAGCCAATGAAACAAATTTGAGTGAGCAGTGCTTTAAGGATTTTAAATCCATCGAAAAGGGAATTCTCAAACGAGAGCCATGGGCCATGAAAGGTATAATCCCAAGACCATTTATTACCTTAAACTAATACCATCCCCTTTCGACAGTACTCGACGCATCGGGCGTGAAGGAACCTGGTTTCATTTGGGGCCAAAACTACTGGCTAGGAAAACAAGCGGGTTGTGCAGCTGTTCAGAATCCTGTTCGGATCACTCTTTCCAAACAGTTCAAGCGGGTTATGAAAGATGGTCTGCTTCAGCAAATGGCACCATTCCCAATAGGCTACCGGGTGGTTTACTTGGAACATAACTCGCCGTGGCAAGTTGAACTAAAGTTCATGTCCGAACGAATAATCCACATAGGTCTATGCTTGCCTACCTTATGCTCTTCCATGGATATCCTTAATATTACCCAAACTTTCATAGACGAAGGTCTGCTGGAAGATAGTAAAATCTACGAATTAGACTTAAAGGTGTTGTACACCAAAGACCTTAAACTGAAAAGTAGTTTCTTCGAGAGAGGTAGCTTGAAAATACTAATCGGCGTCATGTTTTTCACTGTTCCTATGATAATCGCGGGCACTTTCCTTCTACCCGATAATCCTGAAAAGGATGATGTATCCGAAGGACCCAGTGCTTATAAAGGCATCGTCAATTTTATAAAGTGTTTTGATCTGGTTGCAAATGTACGGGCTCTAGTTAGGATGCAAGGGCCAAACGCGAATTCAGTTTCAGTGATTAGCGGCTTGAAATCAGTGGGTTGCCTCTGGATATTAACGGTTCATGTAGTTTGTTTTATGTATTTTGTATTTAACGACAAAGCCATTCTTGCATCCTATGGCGAGATGACTTTTTACCAGCACGTCAGTGCTGGCGGGATGTTGGTGGACTTGTTCTTCACAATCAGGTAGAGCTTGGTAGAAAGTAGAATATCCTGATTTAATACATATTTATTTTCTAGCGGGTCCCTACATGTATATAATTTCTTGAGGAACGGAATATATCTACAGATCATAAGGGATAACACGTTAGCACAAAATGCGAAAATATTTACGAATTTGTTCTTTCATCGCTGTTTTAGGTAAGCCCTTATGTTGGTCTTTCAAGTTGGTCCTTCTTGAAAATACATTTTCGATTTCAGATTAACACCGCTATATTTGGTCGTCACAGCAATCGTTGATCTTTTCGCATCTTACGCTGAGGATGTCTCGATATTCCACATCCACGAACGTTACGATCAAACCTGCTCAAAATACTGGTGGCGGAACGTTCTTTACATTCAAAATTTATTTGACCACCGCGATATGTGCCTAATCTGGAGTTGGTCTCTTGCTTGTGAGATGCAATTTTTCTGCTTTGTATCTTTGCTTTTGTTCATCTACGTCAAGTGAGTTTAAATCATATTTCGATTATGGAAATGCCTCAATATTTGACACTCATAGACATCCGAAAGTTGTGAAGACTCTGATGCCCGTCACCGTAGTTGCGACCATCTTGTGGACGTATGTCGTCAGTTTTAGGACGCAATTTCAACTCTCGTTCGATATGATGCTCGATACCGCCACGGAAACATATGGCAATCCATTTGTTCGAGCAACGCCTTACTTATTAGGGGCAATAGCCGGCTGGTATCTCTCACAGAAGAAAGGCAAGATCGAAATTAATCCCAAAGTGGATAAATACTTGTGGAACCTGGCAATCCTAGTATTTTTCTCTTGCATCTTCTTTCCAATCAAAAGGGACATGTCTGTCTTTATGAGCACATCGGTTTTGATCCTCGGACGGCTAGGAGTTTCATTAGCAGTTTGTTGGGTTATCTTGGCCAGTGCAAGTGGTCGAGGAACCTGGTGGTCACGGATATTAGAAAATAAACCTTTCCAACAACTGAATCGTCTCTCATATGCAATCTATTTACTGAATCCTTTAGTGATTACCTTCGTAGTCAGCTTATCTCGTACAAGTTATCCCACCGATCCATTGTCCCTGGTAAATATCGAATTGGATCCTTTTTTAATTTGATCCTTATTTATTCTTTTATCGTTGCAGTCTGTATTTACAAGTGGATTTGTGACGATCGTGTATATTGCAGCTGTTGTATTTTCGTTGGCTTTTGAGATACCCTACTACAACTGGTCCAAAATTATGTTGAAAAGGAAGCTGAAGGCTACCTGAACTGAACCATGAAATTATTAAAATTCTGTTTAACATTTATCAAATGGTGTGCGAGTATTTGCTATGATTTTCTAAATTTTATTCAGAGGTTTGAATAAAAACTTTTTCTAATTTTATTTAAAGCCTTCACTCAGTTCTTGGATAGACTGCTACTTACATACGTTGTCCTTAAATTCCGAGCTTAGTGAATGTTCCGATATATCAATGAGAGCGATTTTGAAAAGGCCCGGAACGAATGAATGTTGAAATGTTTGTGCTAATTATAGAATTTTTTAGGTCGAATTTTCAACAGGGTTTTTCATCTTAACCCAATCTCCGCTGTCCTTTTTTTAGGACATATGTTACATTTTTTTTCTTCAGTATTTTTAGCTTTTTTAACTTTCCAGTGGGAAGTTTTCCCAAACAGTCCCCCATATAAGAACTAAGCGCGCACGACGCTGGTTGATCGCGGTGATCGGAAGAGAACTGATACATTTTTTTACATTTTAATTTCGTTTTTTTTTTTTGAGATACTTATAACTATCTTACGTGCTAGAAAAAATGATTAAAACTAGCTTATATCATAACTGTATAATGTGCCTTACTGACCCTAAGCGGGCACTCTAAAACAAACAATATGTATTTACTTAATCTACGTCCTTCGACTACTTAATATCTACAGTGTTCTACTTTTATTATGTATTATTGCTAACAAAATTGCTTACAAAAAAACTTAGCGTACTTTCGGTTAAGAGAGAACTGATACATATAAGATTGCTCGGACAGTGTTGTGGTTGAGTAAGGAACCGCACACTCATGAGCTCGTCGTGAGTGTGCAATACCCAACGAGCAATTATTAAACGCACGCGCTCATGAGTAATTGGCTGTGAGCATTTTTATTTTCGCTCACGAATACGAGTGTGTGTGCATTTATGGAAACTCACCCCTGTGCGCACTATTGCGGTGTTTCCAAGCGGTTCCCCATCTAAGTACTGACCGCGCCCGATGCTGGTTGATTGCGGTGATCGGACGAGAACCGATACATTACCCATTATGTAACCGTCTAAGAATCCTACCGCAGCTAACAAAAAGAGCTAATGCCCTTGAAACACCTGAACAGATCTTCGCAAATTGTAGCTAAGAACCATTTCGATCAGGTTAGCTTTCAAGAAAAAAAAAACCCAAAAAGGGATCATAATCGGTCTATTCGTTCAGGAGTTGCGATACCACAGACAGACACCTCAAACATATAACACGCCTCTTTTTGCGTTGGAGGTTACATTTTTCATTTTTATAAGTCTTATGTTTATGTAGATGAACTTCGAAATACTGTTTTCAAATAATCAAAACCTTTACCCATACGGAAAGGCTTAATGAAGCATAAACACTCGCTTCTATAATTAGTACATTATTTGATGAATAGTGAAATTTTCTTCTTCAAGTTATCAAGAAACCATCAATTTGAAGATACATGTGTATCTGATCAATACCATTCATCAACTAAGAATCCTAAATAAACATTTTGGTAATTATTTGGAAAAAGACCCTACTCACCGATTTTGATTAAATTCGATGTATGTGTATGTATGTTGGCGTTACAGTCCATGAAGGACCTGAGCCGAGCTTCTCTTTCAATCACCCATGTGGTTTCATTTTCCCATAGGTGAAAGGGACCTACAGTTTATTGCCGGTTCCGAACGGCGAATTTCGAGAAGCTTTTCATGACAATTTTACTACAGGGGGTTTTGTCAGAGCCCCGCTGAGGAGAAACATCGTGAAAAACACGTTCGATGACATGGCTGTGTCGGGATTCGATCCCGTGTCATCGGCGTCAGAGGCCAACACACTACCCACTGCGTCACGGTGCTCGAATACATACATTTGTTAAAATAGGCTTTATCCTGACAACTTCGATAAACATATTTTAGGTCGGACTTTTCTAGTTCCAAAGATATATGCTTTTGAATTTCCACTACAAAATACGAATTTGGCTTGTTTTAGTTCAATCATAGTTTTGCCTGGAGCTATGCAACAAGTTTTGTATAATCAAATTTTTCACGTAAAGGTTCTGTAACTCCTAACAGTATGCGGTTTTCAATGGTTGAGAACAGGGGTTCCCAAAGTGTGCGCCGCGGCGCCCTGGTGCGCCGTAGAAAGTCAAGAAGGGCGCCGCGCCGTGAGTTAGGTAGATTAAAAGATAATAATTAGATTAAAGATAAAATAAGCTTCGAGCTGCTTGTAAACTGAATTTTTACACATACCTCACTTTGCCTCTCTTTTGACACATCAGTCCAGCGAGAACGAGGTAAATAAAAAAATGCCCAACCTGTGACATGCGCAATGCGTATTTTTCAAATCTCAATTTCTGTGCTTAAGAAAGCGTTTTTTTAACATAGAGGTATAAACCGCAGAGGGATGTTGGTTGAGGCCCAGGTTCACCCCAAACTGTGGCGCCTGTTAAGTACATAAGTAAGCTAATAATCAAATAGCTAAGGTAGGGCGCCGTGACGAAATACTAAACTTGGAAGGGCGTCGCCGGTGTGAAAAATTGGGAACCACTGGTTTAAAAGATGTGTGTACATACATATAACTATTTACAAAACTGGTTTCCCTTTTTTTTAATTATCTAATTACTGACAAGAAGACGACTGAACCGATTATGCTGGAAAATTAATCAGTTCTAAGTTGCGTAATTACGCGTCGAATGAAACCAGTCCCATGTCAACATCATCCTTGGTTCTCGAAATAATCGAGACCAACTATTTCGAACACACACACGCACATCCGCACATACATATACACACACACACACACACATGCATCTCTATTAAATCGTTGGAGCTGGATTCTGGTGACCTTGAAACGTGGAAATATGTCATAATTTGGAATTCGCAAAATCGGCCCCATTATAATAATTTCCCACTGGAAAGTTAAAAAAGCTTTGAAAGTGACGGACATCGCAGACTACCTTCAAGATATCGAAGAATTCAGTGATGCAGACGTGAATGATATTGAAGTTACCATATTGCATCCGGATGCTTTGCTTGCTTTGCTTTGGTAGCGTTACAGCCCATGAAGGGCCAGAGCCATCCGGATGAAGTGGATGAAATGACTGACATAGAAGTCAGGTGCAAATAGTTGGCTTTTGGTACAAGTCGCATAGGAATAACAGTGTGGTTGCGCAAGAATTGTCCTGCGACCCCTGTCGCATGAACATGCCTTCTGTCGCACTGACGCCCGTTATCCTACTGTGCCGTCATTTCACAGTCGAGTTTCCAGGCCGCCAAGATTGGCTCTGGTTACTGAACCTGAAAAGGATAGTCTTCACATCTTCACGTATGGTAACAGGTCTGGCGGGGGTCCGGTACTGGGATCTTCTTTGAGCGCGAAAACATCCGACTGCACTTCTAGTTAGGAAAATATGCGTCTGTCTTCCAATCGGAGATATACGCGATCCTAATGGCCATGCACTATTATCTGAAGCACAGGTGGAGGGGGAAAAACATATGCGTCTGCAGTGACAGCCATGTTGCACTCAAAACTGTGTGCAACCCCTTAACTAGCTCCAAATTAGTGCTTGAACTCAAGTCCTTCCAGAACGCAGTCGGTAGACTAAATTCATTAAGGCTTGTATGGGTTCCAGGCCACTCTGGGATCCCAGGAAATGAGATCTCTGAGGAATTCGTCAGAATGGTTTCAGAAGAGAACTTCTCAGGACCTGAACCCGCTCTAGGTCTACCTGCGTCCACGGTTAATTTCCACATTAACGACTGGGTGTTTAATACACACAACCGTAGATGTAGGATTTGTCCAGCATTCCCCCTGTCTTTAAGGAGAATCGACTGCAGAAGACTTATGGGAGTCATTACGGGCTATTACACTTTTACTAAACATCTCTGTGTGCTTGGCATAAGTGAGACGCATATCTGTGCTGCATGTTGCGAGGAGGATGACACTGTGGAACATATTCTTTGTGATTGTCCCGCCTTTGCGCGCATATGGTGGCGCACCCTTGGGGCCGACGTGGTATGTGCCGAATCTCCGTGCTCTACATCACTGAAGCTTCTTCTCATTTTTCTCCGGAAAACAGGGAAAATACGGTATTGTAAGCACAGTATTGGGAGCACCGTGGCGCAGTGGGTAGTGTGTTGGCCTCTGGCGCCGATGACACGGGATCGAATCCCGATACAGCCATGTCATCGAACGTGTTTTCACGGTGTTTCTCCTCAGCGGGGTTCTGACAAAACCCCCTGTAGTAAAATTGTCATGAAAAGCTTCTCGAAATTCGCCATTCGGAACCGGCAATAAACTGTAGGTCCCTTTCACCTATGGGAAAATGAAATCACACACAACATGGGCGATTGAGAGAAGCTCGGCTTAGGTTCTTCATGGACTGTAACGCCAACATACATACATACATACAAGGTGCCTGTCTGGAGTACAATGGACCAGTATTTGCGTCTGAGTGCTCCAACAGATAGCAGAAACCTTCAACAAAAAAAAAAAAAATAAAAACCATATTATGGAATCACACATTTTAAAAAAGGCAAACCAGTGAGCTTTGTGTACAAGCTTTGGGCACTGTGTAGAGTCAATGGATATTGTTATTCAGCTTTTCGCTATATACGGGCAAGGAGGCTCGAATCTGAGATTGTACTGGCGATGGCTAGGGTTCAAGAGTGGTAAAAAAAGTTGCCTAAAGTTAGTACGGATTTCAACGCACATGAAGCCTAGTTCGATAACGTTTTTAATAGTATACAGTAGTGTTATTAATTGATTTGAAATCTCAAGGGTTCAGAGCAACAGGCACAGTCAGAGACAATATGAATGAGAAAAGTCCTATCATGACAAAACAAGAAATGAAAAAGAACGACCAAGATAATGAAATATTATAAATATAAATTAAAGGACCGAGGTAGCTGCCTTGCGGGACACCCGAAAGGGCAATGATTGGGTCAAAAATTTAATTTCTGAAAAGTACTCTGTAATATCGATTCTCGAGACACGATTTAAGCCTGAAGCCTCGAGTTTAAAAAAGATTAATGGATGGCTTAACTTATCGAAAGCTTTGCTGCTATTTCATTGCCTTGCTGTCTAAAGCATTTTGGAGAAAAATTCAATAAGGCTCGTTTTGGTCGACCTACCTATTGGAAAACCATGCTGCCGAGGGTAAAAGATGGGTTTGCCGTGGAAGGACATTAAGCCATACACATTGGTCTAGAACAGTTTAGGGATAGAAGACAATTTGGCAATCGGTATATAATTGGAAATATTAATCTTATAGCCCTTTTTGTGCATGGGTAAGATGAAAGAGTTTGTCCAAATTGCTGGGAATAAAGCTTGACGAAGTGAAAGACGAAAGAGGGTGATAGAGGTTTTGACACATTTCTCGAGGAATATGGCTGGATGACCGTTGGGACCCAGAGAGAAGTCGTCTTTGAGATGGCTTATCTTGCGATGCACCTTGTCCTCATTTATGTCAATAACAGAGGGAGATGTCTGCGCGCAATTGTTCATGTAGCTGAAAAGGAGTCAGGTTTTTGACTACAGTCATTGAATGATTGACTAAAGAATGAAGCAAAAAGTTCCGCAATGGTTTTGGAGTCGTCGGGTGAAAGGGAATCCGTAAGACTATTTTTTGAAATTGATCAGTAATAAGACATAGAGATGTAACAGTACAGGCTGTAAGTATAATTTTTGAAGACGGGTACCTGGGCCCAAACAAGGTCCAAAGAGCGAGAGTTAGGAATAGTGACAAATGATGCATCTAAGCGCATGTGGATGGCCAACAGAACCCTGCGACTAGTGGGAAGTGCGTTATTATGCTCTCCATTAGCAATAAAGACAATAAAATCGGAAGAGAAAAATTTGGAGTCAAGATTACTAGGATTGAGATTAGTTTCGGTTAAGGCGAAAATATCATAGAAGCGAAACTAAAGAGGTCACTGGACACAGTTTGAGCAGAGATGTTAAAACAGATATTATAAGCAAATAGATAAAGGACGAAAAAAAAAACGTTATCGGCCGCCAAAGAGAGGCATTTAGTGAGCCTCTGTTGACACAGTAAGACGGGATTTGCGATCCCATAATTTTCATGGCAGAGTTGCACATTGCAACCACTTCAGATCGGAAGAAAGCCCTTCATGTCAGAGTTTTGGAAGCCTGTAATTTTCAACGACGAAAGCAAGTTCAACTTACAAATAGTTTGCCGAAAAGCTAATACCGAGCTAGAAAATACTAATCTCCAAGCAACCGTTAATCACGGTGGAAGTAGCATTATGGTGTGGTAGTGTATGGCTATGGATTAGGACAAATGGAGTTTATTGAATATAAAATGGATCAGTATGGATACTTGAATAATCTAGAAGGAAATTTAAAACCTAACGGCCTATTAGCAGCAAAACCGCCCTTGAGCAAGCTCCCAGGCAGGAATGTAGGACCTCAGACTAATTTCTTTCGAAGCGTAATTGCACAGCAAAGAAGAGGTTAGGTTTTCTTCAGCCTAATCTCAGGGGTATTTTCTGATTTATGATGGACAAACCAGCAAAAAGGTGTTTTGAAGTGGTTTTCACGAAGGTGTATCAAAATAACAATATTGGCTTTAGATCTTAAATGTACTGCGGTCCGAGTATAGCCTATGGGTAGTTAGCAGCTATGGAAAGATATTCTCTTAAAATGAGAGTTTCGGCAAAACAGGCAATTTAAGTTTATCACAACATTTTATTATCAACCTTCACCAATAGTTCGCTTCTAACTCTACACAACAATTCCAATGTTGCTCCGACTATTCGAAGCACCCTTGATACATACATAATCCTCCAAAGTTAACTAGTTCAGAACCATGGCTACAGCCTATTTGTCCTTCTCTGCACCGCCATGATCAGTTCCCTTGAGGTGTGACGTTATTTGGCTTTAGGCTTTATGCTGCAACGTCTGAATGTTTTTCTTCGCCAAAAACTCTTGCGCAATCAATTAGAAACGATCGGCATGTCCTTCAGTCGCGACATCGTCACCTTCTTGGACCGTATTGCCTATTTAAACACACGTGTTTTCAACATACATACACTCGTCTCCATACACCACCTGCAATTTTCGAAGAAATTCCGAGAGTTTTTCAGCTGCATTACATTGCCTGTAATGTAAGTCTCCATGTTGTCGAACGTGTTGTTCACGGTGCTTCTCATCAGCGGGGTGCTGACAATACGTCCTGTAGTATAACTGTCAAGAAAAGCTTCTCGGATTGCGCGGTTCGAAACCGGCAATAAACTGTAGGTCCCTTTCGCCAATGGGAAATTAATCACACACAACATGGGTGATTGAGAGAAGCTCGATTCTGATTCATCATGGTCTGTAACGACAAGAAACATATGTAATTCTAAGACCTCGTATTTTTTCCTTCTTTTAATTTGTCGCAGATTCACGACAAGTCAAAGTACTATTCAAAATTTATCATTAGTTAAGAACTACATTTGGAAATGTACGTGGGTCTATACACATGCCGCGCTTTATATTGTCCACAATTGCCGTTGTCAACTATCATCAAGCAAGTCTGGCATTCAATCAAATCGTTCCGAATTTTTTGTAAATTTTTGACCTTTTTCGAGTACAACTTCTGTGGCTTATCGGTGAACAACTTAGCAACTTTTTTTACCATCCAACTTTTTTACCATCACACTTCCGAACCAGATTCCGTCAACTTGTTTCGAGACATCCATAATGTGTGTGGCCTGGCATTGTCATGATGGAGCACAACTCCTTTTTTGGTCGTTCTTTCTTGATTAATTCGTTCGAACGGTCGAGTTGTGCATAGTAGAGGATCGAATTGACCCTTTCGCCAGATCGTAATAACTCATAGTGAGCAATCCTTCACCAATCCCACCAAACAATCAGCATCACCTTGTTTGCCGTCAATCCAGACTTTGAAGTCATTTGAGGAGGATTGCCGGCATTTAGCCATGATCGTTTTCGTACTGATGAAGGCATAACACTCACAATATATACTTACTTACTTATCAGGCCAGCGATCCATGGAGGATCTGAGCCTAGGCTATAGCTGCCTTCCATCCTTGACGATCCCGGTCACGCTGCTTCCAGTTGTCAAGACCAAGATGTCTTACATCCGCGATTACTTGGTCTTTACACCGGAGGTTCGGTCTTCCTCTTCTTCTCGAACCAGGAGGCTCGGAGTCGAAGACCCTCTTAGCTGGAGCCTTGATGTCCATGCCCTCGATGTGGCCGAGCCAGTGTAGTCGACGGATCCTTGCCTTCCGGACTACATCCACATCTTGGTACAGCTCGTAGAGTTCGCGGTTGTGTCTTCTTCTCCATTCACCTTCCTCACAGACAGGACCAAATATCCGGCGCAGAATTTTTCTTGCGAAAGAACCCAAAATCAGCTCCGCTGTCCTGCTTATCGTCCAGCTTTCGGCTCCGTACAGCATGACTGGCAGAATGAGCGTTTTGTAAAGCATGACTTTGGTCTTTCGAGTGAGGAGTTTTAACCCCAGTTGTTTGGACAAGCCGAAGTAGCAGCGGCTGCCAAGGGCGATTCTATGCCGGATCTCCACTGTGGTGTCATTTGTGGAATTTACGATTGCCCCGAGGTAGACAAACTCCTTAACTACCTCGAAATTGTAGCTGTCAATTGTTATATTTTGTCCCAGGTGGTGAGCGACGGATTGGTTTTTGCTTGACAGCATGTATTTCGGATTGTCCTCATTGATCTTAAGACCAACTCGTTTCGCCTGTTCTTCAATCGCCGTGAATGCTTCCACAATGCCACGGCGAGAACACGCGATGATGTCGATATCATCCGCGTATCCTAGCAGCTGGATGGACTCACAGTGTATGGTCTCTTTAAATTCATACTCTGTGTGTGCAATTCTAATATAACCCTGACAACTAAAAACAACCAACGTAAGAAAAACAACAAGACCAAGGCTCTTTGGAATAGCCCGGTCTCGTCTTACTATCTTATCATCTTGATATTTTGACTATTTCAGGGGTTCGTCGACTAGAACAAGACGCATTTGTGACACTGAGAATGCCGGAACAGAATCGAGCAAACATCTCTTGGACCCGGTGTTCACTCATAGCATTCTCACTTTACACCTCAAAAATTTTTCGGCCCATTTTTAGGGCGTCTTTACTTTTTTTTATGGTAAAGAAGCATGTCACAGCGAACTTATATTTTAGATATTTCAAATGGCGACTTGTGCTCACTTGAGCGATTAGTGCTAGCCAATATACACCATCCAGTCGCAAAGAAACTGTGGATCCTTTTTTTATGAATGAATATGTCATCACAAATTAAATGCGACTAGCGTACACTTGACTTTATTTCATCATTTGTGGAGCAAACAATTAACCAACCATACTGGCACAACTCTCAATAATTTTTCCTTCTCCAGAATGTAGCAAATTAGTATGACGTTATCAAGGGGACAAAAAAGATAATTGGTGTAATCCCTTTTGTGACCTTTTTTATGGAATAAAACAATTACGCCAGCCAGTTGCCCCACTACTTGTGAATTGTGTCAACAAAAGTAAAAGTACAGACTTTTAGAGCTACAATCACCTAAACAACTCTCCCATCGCACTGTAAATAGCACTCTTTTTTACCATTTCAGTGTCAGCTCCTTATAAAGGCAGCAATTGAATAGTTTCAGACTAAAGATGACTTATCACTCTCGCCGAGAATTAGCATGCGTATTCAAAGTCGAGTATTGATTACAGATTTTGCTCTTGTTTTTGCTTGTCCCTATCTTTAACTAACATCTTAGAGAGATCTTTTTTTCTCGCAGTATAAGATAGTGCTTGATTGCACCAGCCAGCGAAAGGTTCTATCATAGTACGAGGCACTATATTAGAACAAGTGCAGCTTTAGGTAAGCTTTATGGGCCAAGTTAATAAAAGATCAGGCTATATTCTTAACAAGGCTCAATCGTCAAGCTCTCCTCGTAACGTTTAGGCATTTACCTAATCGCTCGTAGTGTACCTTCGCGTAAAATTAGCTAAAGACATACTCGCACATAGTAAGTAGGTACAAAGGTGAAATCAAAAATTGAGAACGGAGTCAATTTATCAAAAGCTGTCATAGGTTTTAGTGCTACAGTCGTGCAGTGCGTCTACAGATTTTTCCCCGCCGTCCGCAGTGATTTTATCAAATACTTGTACTCTTACCAAAACAATTTTGATTCCGTTTTTCTCCTGTGGAGCGTTTAATATCTCAATTGATTCGACCGAAGTGCGAACCCAGAAAAATCTCATTTATGCCGACATCATATTAAGGTCGGACTTAAATTTCAATTCAAAATTGTCTATTTTCGGAATCAACCTGAGCATTTACTATGTTTACCTGCAATCGCCTGTTGGTAATCATAATTAGCTTGAATACCCACTTGTTCGCCGAGGCTACTTTAGATCATGCCACCATAGAAAATATGACAGATGTATCATCAGCAAGTACATCCGTGGAACACACTTCCTTGCCGTCGTCCTCTTTAGACCAATATCTGGCAAGATCTTCGATCATTTTCGGACTCTCGCGGATAGCCAATGAAACAAATTTGAGTGAGCAGTGCTTTAAGGATTTTAAATCCATCGAAAAGGGAATTCTCAAACGAGAGCCATGGGCCATGAAAGGTATAATCCCAAGACCATTTATTACCTTAAACTAATACTTTCCTCTTTCGACAGTACTCGACGCATCGGGCGCGAAGGGATCTGGTTTCATTTGGGGCCAAAACTACTGGCTTGGAAGTCAAGCGGGTTGTGCAGCTGTTCAGAATCCTGTTCGGATCACATTTTCCAAACAGTTCAAGCGTAAAATGAAGGAAGAACTCCTTCAGCAAATTGCACCATTTCAAATGGACTACCGAGTGGTTTATTTAGAACATAACTCGCCGTGGCAGGTTGAACTCAAGCTTACGTTCGAACGAATAATCCACATAGGTCTATGCTTGCCTGTCTCATGCTCTTCCACGGATTTCCTTACTATTACGCAAACTTTCATAGACGAAGGTCTGCTGGAAGATAGTAAAATCTACGAATTAGACTTAAAGGTGTTGTACACCAAAGACCTTAAACTAAAAAGTAGTTTCTTCGAAAGGGGTAGCTTGAAAATACTAATCGGCTTTACGTTATTCACCGTTCTTATGATAATCGCGGGCACTTTTCTGCTTCCCGATAATCCTGAAAAGAATGACGTATCCGAAGGACACAGTGCTTACGAGTATAAAGGCGTAGTAAATTTCGTAAAGTGTTTTGACCTAATTGCAAATGCACGGGCTCTATTCAAAACGCAAGATCTGACGGCAAATTCAGTTTCAGTGATTGATGGCTTGAAATCATTGGCTTGTCTTTGGGTATCAATTGCTCATGTAATTTGTTTCATGTATTTTGCTTTTGACAACAAAGCCATTTTTGGAGTGTATGGCGAGATGACTTTGTATCAGTTTATCAGCGCTGGCACTGTGTTAGTGGACTTGTTCTTTACGATAAGGTAGAGCTTGCTAATAACAGAGTATCTCGAATTTATGTATATGTATGTTCCTATTTTAGCGGCTTCATGCATGTATATCATTTTTTGAGGAACGAAACATATCTACAGATCATGAGAGATAACACATTGATGCAAAATGGAAAAATCTTTGCGCAAATGCTCTTCCATCGCTATTTAAGGTAAGTCTCGTAATGGCAGATATCGACCTCTTTAGAGCTGCTCAAATGATCGCATTTCCCAAATCTTAGATCCTTCTAGTAAATACCTTTTCGATTTCAGATTAACACCGCTATATTTGGTCGTCACCGCAATGGTTGACCTTTTCACATCCTATGCTGTAGATGTCTCAATATTCCACATCCAAGAACGTTACGATCAAACCTGTCCAAAATACTGGTGGAGGAACGCTTTTTACATTCAAAATTTATTTGACCACCGGGATTTATGTGTCAACTGGAGTTGGTATCTTGCTTGTGATATGCAATTTTTCTGCGTTGTATCTTTGCTTCTGTTCACCTACGTCAAGTGAGTTTGACTCATATTTTCAATAAGGAAATATCTCAATATCTTACATTTATAGACAACCGAATCTAGTGAAGGCTCTGGTGCCTTTCACCTTGGTTGCGACCACTTTGTGGACTTATGTCGTTAATTTTAGGACGCAATTTCAACTCTCAATCGATATGTTATTCCATAACGCCGTAGAAACATACACCAATCCATTTCTTCGTGCAACACCTTACTTATTAGGGGCAATAGCCGGGTGGTGTCTCTCACAGAAGAAAGGCAAGATCAAAATGAATCCCCGATTGGAAAAATACCTGTGGAACCTGGCAATTCTGGTATTTTTCTCTTGCACCATCTACCCAATCAAAAGGGACCTGTCTGTCTTCATGACCACATCGCTTGTGGTCGCCGGACGGTTAGGAGTTTCACTAGCAGTTTGTTGGATAATCCTGGCCAGTGCAGGTGGTCGGGGAACCTGGTGGTCGCGAATGTTACAAAATAGACACTTCCGTCAACTGAGTCGTCTCTCATATGCAACCTATTTACTGAATCCTTTAGTGATTATCTCCGTAGCCAGCTTATCTCGTACAAGTTATCACATCGATCCATTGCAACTGGTAAGCATAAAATTATTTCCATTTTTAATATGAGCCTTGTTAATCATTTTATCCTTGCAGTCTGTATTTGTATTCGGATTTATGGCGATCGTGTATGTTGTAACTATTGTATTTTCACTCGCTTTTGAGATACCCTACCACAACTGGTCTAAATTGATGTTGAAAAGAAAGCTGAAGGCTGCCTGAATGGAACAATTCGCACCATAATTCGACTAATTATCAACCTATGTATGTACATATGCTCTACATATGGTGTGTTAGGTATTTGGTATGATTTTTTAAATTGTATGCCGGGAGTCAGTTACATATATTTTTAATTTTATCTAATACTCAGCGTTGCATTCATCAATTATTCGATTTGGTAGAGAGACACAGTTTTCTTAAGTCTAAGCTACTCAGTTGCACTCAAAGAAAAACAGTCCCGGGGCAGTAAGTACAGCGTTTCGTTGGCGGTTTTTTCTTTTAATTCTGAACTTATCTCAATGGCCTGTCCAGACTTGGAAGAAAGTATGGCATCCCACTCCCTGTCCATTGCCATTAGGCTAGATTATAGACTTTTATATGGTGGCTTCTTCTGTTTAAAGGTCAAGGCGAATGCAATTCACATAGTCAAACAGACAGCTAATGTAAAAATAAATTTCACCCTAACATGCGGACATAAGTCATGTATGTATGTATGTTGGCGTTACAGTCCATGAAGAACCTGAACCGAGCAACCATTAGCATTTAGCACTGCGCCCTCTGCAGATCTATTGTGTCTGCTAGCCGATTAGCCGAGGAGCTTCTCCACTTCCATAATGAAGTTGAGAATGCTTCTCGTAGGAGCCGAGGTGATCCCTTCTGAGAAAGATACGCTTCCTAAGATGGCAGAGAGCAACAAACTCACACAGTATGTGTTCCGCCGTCACTTCGTCCTCGAGACAGAGCCACTCAGTTTCAGATGAGAGGCTAATTTTGTTAAGATGATATCTCAGATCGCAGTGTCCTGTCAGATAAAATTAGAGTGGATTGCGGGGGTGGGACAAGGTCGCCTACCACTGCGGCCACTATTGGGCCTATTGTGATATGCCCCACTCACAGTTTACGCAAAAATCCTGAGTTCATAACAAAACTTAGCATGCTTTTGAGTGGTTGTTGCGGAACAATTGGTTTTTTCCGTGACAGGGATGTTACCCCAAAGCACAACCCCCATCCTGGAAGGCAAGGTATCTCTTTCCCCAAGAACCAGGGGTCGGGTAGCTGCACACATTGGTTCACTACCTGGCGGAAGCCAGGACAGCTGTCCAGGGGAGGCCACGCGGAGACCGTGTGTCAACTTGGATTGAGCAGGGACAGAGATCGAAGCTGGCGTTTGCCATGTTAAACGCGATCAACTTCTTTGCTCTATTTGCTGGCTCCCTCCTCCCCTTCAAAAAAAATGCATGACAGCGACGTCTCGGCCAGAACATCACAATTGGCAGCTGCAAATTCGAAGTGGTCAAGGACTTCGTCTACCTTGGCTCACTAGTGACCAGCGACATCAACACCAGCGCTGAGATCAAGCGCAGCAATACTCTTGCCAAGCGCTGCTTCTTTGGGCTCAAGAGGCAATCGAGCAGTAGAGCCCTCTCTCGAAAGACCAAAGTTGCGCTGTACGAAACCTTAATCATCCTCTATGGCGTAGAGGCCTGGACTTTAATGAAAGCGGATGAAGAGACCCTTGGTCGTTTCGACAGGAAATTTCTGCGTTCAATCTATGGTCCCGTTTGTATAAACGGAGAGAAGAGGAGTTGATACAACGAAGAACTATACGGGCTGTATAGCGACATCGGCCTAGTACGACGTCTACGGATCCAACGTCTAAGATGACTAGGTCATTTAGAGCGAATGGATAACACCGCTTCGGCCCGAAAATTCTTCGAGTCCAACCCCGAGGGACGACCGAATCTAAGGAGGCGCACACAGATAGAAGGGGACTTTAACCAACTGGGAGTGCGTCACTGGAAAACAGCTGGCAAAATACTGTGCTGGAGAAGTTTGTTGGTTGAGGCCCAGGTTCACACCGGACTGTAGCGCCACCTAAGTAAGTAAGTATGCTTTTGAGTTGGCTAGCAGCAATTTCTTCTGTAGGCAGTTACAGTAGCACAGTACATATGTATGTGCTCTGCCGTTTCTTCGTCCTCATTAGCCATTCTGCAGGTATGATCTAGTATAATGACCATGGTTTTGAGGTTTCTGGCTTGGTATTCCGTGATTTTTCGCTGCAGCGCCTTTTGGTACACTTCGTCGGCCTCTGCCTTCTTCTGCTCATACCACGGGTTTCTTGTTGTGGGTGGTAGGTAACCTAAGGTGATCTCGGCTACTTCCTGAATGGCTGAGCGGCAATGCGTCGAACCTCCCCATGGTGGCCTGGTGCAGTTGCCTGACATTTGGCAGTCGAGATCTGAATCTTGCTGCTGCGAGGAAATGGTCAGAGTCGACGTTTGCCCCCTGAATGTTCGCACATCAAGGATGTTTGACGAGTGTCATGCGTCAGTGAGCACATGATCGATTTGGTTGGCTATTTAGCATCCAGTGATCGCCAGGTTGATGTGTGGATTCGCTTGCGGGGAAATCTTGTGCTACTTATCACCGCATTAAGAGCTCCCGCAAAATCCGTGCTGTGAGTCGAAAGCCCTTATCCGTTTTTGTATCGTGAAGGTGTACTCCTTACCGATTTTGGCATTGAAGTCCAGGAGTACGATTTTAACATCGTACTCCGGACAAGCTCCGTAGGCTTCTATGTCCAAGAGATCATAGAAGTCCTCTTTGATGGGGTTTTCAGCCTCTTCGGTAAGGGCGTGTGCACATATGACGCTTAAATTGATGGCCTCCGACCTTTACCGCCTTCTCACGACAAATCCGCACCCCAACATGTGCAATCTTTTGCGACAGCTGTAATATATGTCGCAATCTTTCATGCCTTATACTGCATGAGGATTTTTTCCAGTTTGTGAGCAGCTCCTGGAGTGTACAGAGTTCCAGGTCCAGGAGCAAACTCGCAAATCGTATTCTTTTTCCGTGCTAGGTGGTCTTCGAGTATCCGTCCGTTTATCCGAGGCATTTTACTTATTCATAACTTTTTTTTTACATGGGCGGGTTGTTGGCCGCCAGAGTGTGTTCCCGCTTATACAGCCCTCGGTCCAATCTCTCGAATGTTCGCCGTCAGATGTTTCCCTCCAGAAGTCTCTAGAATGCTTCGTGCTCTGGCATTGACATTCAACAGAGTGCCGCTGAAAGTTACCATTATTTCCTTTTCAGCTGCCACAGAGCATTCCAAACTTTGACAGCGAAATTCGAATATAACTGTCGGTTCGTGTCCGCAACAGTACGTTAAAAATAGTAGTTTTTGTTTTGCTATTGAATAGTACCATACCATTCCTATGAACTGTCCAGCAGCATCGTCCTTATGCACTGTCAAGTGAGGCTATGAGAGAACAGGCGTAAAAGATAATTCAAATTAAGAAAGTTAACAAAAGTTAATTTACCTACTTACCCGTATGAATGACTAAACAAGATGATTTTTCTGTTTTGAAAACTTCCTTGAAGTTGAACCTTTCAAGTACAGGTTGAAAGGACACTAGTCGTTCTCAGGAAACAAAAAAGAAAGAATCAACAACTGACCGGCAGTGAACACTTCATTGCAGACCTTCATAAAGACCATGCATTATGTCCGGTCACTTATTCATTCCGTCGGATGCGTACACGAGTTCATGAGGAGCAGATCAAGCAACGAAGATGGCCAAGAAAAATGTAATTTTTTACATACGGACTTCCTACAGATCGCACATAATATGCGTAATGATCGAACACATGTCGTACCATGTATCTGCGGTTATCAAGATCACCTCTGCCAAGAACTTAAATACATTTCACTTGAACTCTATAGGGTAGATGGATAACGACAATTTGTATTTTGCAACGCCTAGAAACAGATTGTGTCTTAAAGTTGACTGTGTTCTAACGAAATTACGAAATGATCGTGCTGTCGCTACTTGATCAGAATTTCAAATAGTTGAGGGTTACTCACAAAAGAAATTTTGTTTTTCTCCATAGAAAAGTTGCGAATTAAGTTGGCCAGCTTGGGGTATTCTTTCGTAAGAGCTTCGCATCGAATTTACATAAATTATGAAACTTACAATGATCGGTAGCAAACGAGATTGGTAGCCTCACGTGAGTCTCGCGTAAGTACTTGGAACAAGGTTAAGCCGTGGGCCAAGCCTCACTGTCTGCTCTTATAATGGTCTGATAAGATCCTTTCCTTTGTTACTTGCACTCTTATATTCGAAGGGCGCAACTGCTTCGAATTATCCCAATGCCATCTATCGTCTAACAATTAGAGTCACTATAAGCCAGTATGAAAGGCGTACTATCGGTTTTCATTTCCCTTGGAGCAAAAGTGTATACAAATACGAGTAGTACACGTGCAAACAACTTTTGAACAATTAAATCCGAGATGGAGGCATAAGTTAACCGCTAAATTCGGCGCGCCTCGACGCAGTGTTACAGATAATAATCGAAAACAAATGAATTAACGAAAACATGAAATCTCCAACACAACATCCCACCGTCCGATCGCGTTGAAATGATATTCATAGCCGATATGCGCTCGATGATATGGAGTCAACCAAGGTGATAACTTTCTTGAACATTGCGAGTAGTTACGCAACTGATGAGTTTTGAATTTGAAAAATGAACAGAAGCTCACAACTTGTGCAACACCTACCTCGTAGGTAACGCTTTTGGGGTGACGGTGACGCGTCCACCGCCCAACCTCAGTTGGTTCATGGAAATGCAAATGGATCCTTGCATTTCCTGCCACAAAAGACCGAAATCTCATCAATACCTCAGCCAACGTATTGTAACGATGTAACCATGGCAACACTTCCTGAAAGGCCACCCCATCCTGGGTGGCCGTGGTGCAGTTCGAATTCGTTTCATAGTTTCGTAAAAAGTTATTCCTATACCGACAAAAAGTATGCAACACATAGGTGAATGGAAAGTGACCAGACGTACTGCTGCAGGCATAACACTCACAGTATACTAAAAGTGCTCGAACGAATTACATACTACGGACTATAATCAACGCGGAATTTGGTCGGCTCTCGTCCTAGTGAACGAACACCAACAACCCAAACCACTGCACTCTGTCCAGGTGGTGTGTGTATCACATCATAGCAGAATGTAAAATTCCTGCGCGAGTTCCCCCCGGACAAGGCCGCCCCCGGACAAGGCCGCCCCCGGACAAGGCCGCCCCCGGACAAAGCCGCCCCCGGACAAGGCCGCCCCCGGACAAGGCCGCCCCCGGACAAGGCCGCCCCCGGACAAGGCCGCCCCCGGACAAGGCCGCCCCCGGACAAGGCCGCCCCCGGACAAGGCCGCCCCCGGACAAGGCCGCCCCCGGACAAGGCCGCCCCCGGACAAGGCCGCCCCCGGACAAGGCCGCCCCCGGACAAGGCCGCCCCCGGACAAGGCCGCCCCCGGACAAGGCCGCCCCCGGACAAGGCCGCCCCCGGACAAGGCCGCCCCCGGACAAGGCCGCCCCCGGACAAGGCCGCCCCCGGACAAGGCCGCCCCCGGACAAGGCCGCCCCCGGACAAGGCCGCCCCCGGACAAGGCCGCCCCCGGACAAGGCCGCCCCCGGACAAGGCCGCCCCCGGACAAGGCCGCCCCCGGACAAGGCCGCCCCCGGACAAGGCCGCCCCCGGACAAGGCCGCCCCCGGACAAGGCCGCCCCCGGACAAGGCCGCCCCCGGACAAGGCCGCCCCCGGACAAGGCCGCCCCCGGACAAGGCCGCCCCCGGACAAGGCCGCCCCCGGACAAGGCCGCCCCCGGCAAAGACATTGTCAAATCATTTCTTACTTATACTTGGGTGTCAATCGGCTTGAAGTGGTTGCGAATTATATTACAAAACAAAAATTTGTTAGAAATTTTGTCATTCCCATCCCATTGTCATCAATTGGGAATTATGCCTGATCCACAATACTGCGTTGGTGCGAGGCACTTTACGTGTTACGAGAAATGCCTCGATGCATGCTTTGAAAATGACAATTCAATTTTTTCGGCTGCTCCATGTCAAAGTAAACGCACACAACACAAACCACAAAATACACAGATACAGTATACACATCAATACACAGCAACAGTTGTTCAAACGCAAAGAAATTCTCGACGTGTTTGACTTTTGTCTGCTTTGGTTACGTGAGCTTACGTTTTCTCTCGCTCTCATTTTTTCCTATTTCCTCACATTTTTATGCCTGATTCACAACACTGCGTTGGTGCGAGGCACTTTACGTGTTACGAGAAATGCCTCGACGCATGCTTTGACAATGACAATTCAATTTTTTCGGCTGCTCCATGTCAAAGTAAACGCACACAACACAAACCACAAAATACACAGATATAGCATACACATCAATACACAGCAACAGTCGTTCATGCCTGATTCACATCACTGCGTTGGTGCGAGGCACTTTACGTGTTACGAGAAATGCCTCGACGCATGCTTTGACAATGACAATTCAATTTTTTCGGCTGCTCCATGTCAAAGTAAACGCACACAACACAAACCACAAAATACACAGATATAGCATACACATCAATACACAGCAACAGTCGTTCAAACGCACAGACATTTTCGACGTGTTTGACTTTTGTATGCTTTGGTTACGTGAGCTTACGTTTTCTCTCGTTCTCATTTTTTCCTATTTCCTCACATTTTTATGCCTGATTCACAACACTGCGTTGGTGCGAGGCACTTTACGTGTTACGAGAAATGCCTCGACGCATGCTTTGACAATGACAATTCAATTTTTTCGGCTGCTCCATGTCAAAGTAAACGCACACAACACAAACCACAAAATACACAGATATAGCATACACATCAATACACAGCAACAGTCGTTCAAACGCACAGACATTTTCGACGTGTTTGACTTTTGTATGCTTTGGTTACGTGAGCTTACGTTTTCTCTCGCTCTCATTTTTTCCTATTTCCTCACATTTTTATGCCTGATTCACAACACTGCGTTGGTGCGAGGCACTTTACGTGTTACGAGAAATGCCTCGACGCATGCTTTGACAATGACAATTCAATTTTTTCGGCTGCTCCATGTCAAAGTAAACGCACACAACACAAACCACAAAATACACAGATATAGCATACACATCAATACACAGCAACAGTCGTTCATGCCTGATTCACATCACTGCGTTGGTGCGAGGCACTTTACGTGTTACGAGAAATGCCTCGACGCATGCTTTGACAATGACAATTCAATTTTTTCGGCTGCTCCATGTCAAAGTAAACGCACACAACACAAACCACAAAATACACAGATATAGCATACACATCAATACACAGCAACAGTCGTTCAAACGCACAGACATTTTCGACGTGTTTGACTTTTGTATGCTTTGGTTACGTGAGCTTACGTTTTCTCTCGCTCTCATTTTTTCCTATTTCCTCACATTTTTATGCCTGATTCACAACACTGCGTTGGTGCGAGGCACTTTACGTGTTACGAGAAATGCCTCGACGCATGCTTTGACAATGACAATTCAATTTTTTCGGCTGCTCCATGTCAAAGTAAACGCACACAACACAAACCACAAAATACACAGATATAGCATACACATCAATACACAGCAACAGTCGTTCATGCCTGATTCACATCACTGCGTTGGTGCGAGGCACTTTACGTGTTACGAGAAATGCCTCGACGCATGCTTTGACAATGACAATTCAATTTTTTCGGCTGCTCCATGTCAAAGTAAACGCACACAACACAAACCACAAAATACACAGATATAGCATACACATCAATACACAGCAACAGTCGTTCAAACGCACAGACATTTTCGACGTGTTTGACTTTTGTATGCTTTGGTTACGTGAGCTTACGTTTTCTCTCGTTCTCATTTTTTCCTATTTCCTCACATTTTTATGCCTGATTCACAACACTGCGTTGGTGCGAGGCACTTTACGTGTTACGAGAAATGCCTCGACGCATGCTTTGACAATGACAATTCAATTTTTTCGGCTGCTCCATGTCAAAGTAAACGCACACAACACAAACCACAAAATACACAGATATAGCATACACATCAATACACAGCAACAGTCGTTCATGCCTGATTCACATCACTGCGTTGGTGCGAGGCACTTTACGTGTTACGAGAAATGCCTCGACGCATGCTTTGACAATGACAATTCAATTTTTTCGGCTGCTCCATGTCAAAGTAAACGCACACAACACAAACCACAAAATACACAGATATAGCATACACATCAATACACAGCAACAGTCGTTCAAACGCACAGACATTTTCGACGTGTTTGACTTTTGTATGCTTTGGTTACGTGAGCTTACGTTTTCTCTCGTTCTCATTTTTTCCTATTTCCTCACATTTTTATGCCTGATTCACAACACTGCGTTGGTGCGAGGCACTTTACGTGTTACGAGAAATGCCTCGACGCATGCTTTGACAATGACAATTCAATTTTTTCGGCTGCTCCATGTCAAAGTAAACGCACACAACACAAACCACAAAATACACAGATATAGCATACACATCAATACACAGCAACAGTCGTTCAAACGCACAGACATTTTCGACGTGTTTGACTTTTGTATGCTTTGGTTACGTGAGCTTACGTTTTCTCTCGCTCTCATTTTTTCCTATTTCCTCACATTTTTATGCCTGATTCACAACACTGCGTTGGTGCGAGGCACTTTACGTGTTACGAGAAATGCCTCGACGCATGCTTTGACAATGACAATTCAATTTTTTCGGCTGCTCCATGTCAAAGTAAACGCACACAACACAAACCACAAAATACACAGATATAGCATACACATCAATACACAGCAACAGTCGTTCATGCCTGATTCACATCACTGCGTTGGTGCGAGGCACTTTACGTGTTACGAGAAATGCCTCGACGCATGCTTTGACAATGACAATTCAATTTTTTCGGCTGCTCCATGTCAAAGTAAACGCACACAACACAAACCACAAAATACACAGATATAGCATACACATCAATACACAGCAACAGTCGTTCAAACGCACAGACATTTTCGACGTGTTTGACTTTTGTATGCTTTGGTTACGTGAGCTTACGTTTTCTCTCGCTCTCAATTTTTCTTATTTCCTCTCATTTTTTCTTATTTCCTCTCATTTTTCAATGAACGTAAGCTCGCCAACGCAAACGCAGTATTTATGACTACCCCATTGAATTGCTTGTGTTGGATGTCTCAGCTAGCACTAACGCAGTGTTGTGAATCAGGCATCAAACGCACAGACATTTTCGACGTGTTTGACTTTTGTATGCTTTGGTTACGTGAGCTTACGTTTTCTCTCGCTCTCAATTTTTCTTATTTCCTCTCATTTTTTCTTATTTCCTCTCATTTTTCAATGAACGTAAGCTCGCCAACGCAAACGCGGTATTTATGACTACCCCATTGAATTGCTTGTGTTGGATGTCTCAGCTAGCACTAACGCAGTGTTGTGAATCAGGCATTAGGGTTCCGTACCCAAAGATAAAACGGAACCCTATTACTAAGACTTCGCTGTCCGTCCGTCCGTCCGTCCGTCTGTCACCAGGCTGTATCTCATGAACCGTGATAGTTAGACAGTTGAAATTTTCACAGATGATGTATTTCTGTTGCCGCTACCACGACAAATACTAAAAACACAACAAAATTAATATTTAAGGGGGGCTCCCATACAACAGACATGATTTTCATCCAAAAAATCCCCTTGGTCACATACTGAACTAAGGTTAGTCGACAATATATTTGTGTCTTTGATGAATTAATCCTAGCTGCAAACCTTTTCCCCATATTTATTGTTATTCACCTTTCACATCATTGCTGTCAAGTAAGATAATTGATTTGAATTCAGTGGGCACATATGATCAACTATATTTCATCATGAAGATTTTTGATTATCAAAGTAATATGCCGATAACCTGCCTGCAACCAAGATCTGTCATCATACAAAAAATGTGATTTAATGTGATGACTGATGAGGTAACATACATAGTCTCTTTCATATTTATATATACAGATGGTACGGAACCCTTCGTGCGCAAGTCCGACTCACACTTGGCCGGTTTTTTCTTATTTCCTCTCATTTTTCAATGAACGTAAGCTCGCCAACGCAAGCGCAGTATTTCGGACTACCCCATTGAGTTGCTTGTGTTGGATGTCTCAGCTAGCACTAACGCAGTATTGTGGATCAGGCATTAAGCCCGATTCACAGTACTGCATTAGTGCTATAGTCGACATCTAACACACGCAATTCAATGGGAGTCTCTGAAATGTTGCGTCGTGCTACCGTTCCTTACGTTTGCGAAAAATGAGAGCCGAGAGAGAACAAAATTTCGAATTCGTCGGAAAAATTGAGATAGAGAGAGGACATTTTTTTACGTTTGTCACAAAAATAAGAGCGAATAAGGACGTAACCTCACGTAACCCTCGCACTCTCTCACGCAAATGTTTTGACATTGTCAGAAATCTAGTGCGTTTTGACAGCTCAATAGCAATTTGATTTGAAATTTGATTTTTTTTAATGTTTTAGATTGGTGACCTTGAAACAGCTGATATGAAATGTCATTTCAAAGTACGTCTGACGCATTCGCACGTAACGTCGAGAACGGTAGCACTAACGCAGTATTGTAAATCGGGCTTTATTGTTTTATATATATAGAATTTTGAAGTCCAGGATTGGGATTAATAGCTAAATCACAATACTGCTTTAGTGAATTCCGTTTTTACGTTACGAGAGAAAAGCTCCAAACATGCGTTGAAGTGACATTTCCATTGCAATGTAGCCAGATGATGTGCCTATAGAAAAAGAAACTTACATGATGGCTTCTTCTGGTTACAGATCATGGCGAATGCAGTTCATATAGCCATACAAACAACTAGTAAATAAAACAAATTTCACCGAATCATATGACAAAGTTATTCAATCAGTGTACAAGGCCGTCACTTGGGAAGGCTTAGAGACTTGGGTGCATTACCACTTGAAGTAAAAAATGAAAGATATAACAAACAGAGAGACAAATGTTGACTACTGTCCAAGGTCAAAAGACAGTGAGACGTCTGAGTAAGATAATTATCTGAGGGTCTACAAGCAAATGAGAAATCCAAAATAGTTACGAAATTGCAATAATGAATTGACCTGTCAAATGCACTTCACTCCGGCTAACAGCCATAGGCTTTCGCCGAATACGCTTTGAAGGTCAGACCATGGAATGTATGTCAAAATAGGGCTCCCAGCTACTAAAACCCATTATGGTGTTATAGCTTTTTCTGTTAATACGACGTAGACTGATCCAATCATGTGGTAAGGCTTGGTGCTGCCATCATATATTGCATCCATTGCCCTAATCTCATGCGCGCCGTTTGCGTATAACAAATATAAGCCCAAGCATTGACTCTTGATCCAGTTGCATTTAAACTACGGATGTAAATATCGCGAAACGTTAAAATTTGATGTAGGAAAGCAGGAACAGAAACGGGGACGGAAACAGAGAGAGCTTTACCGATCACATCTCTCTCAAATCACTCTGTTCCAAGCCAACACCAATAGGAAGTCCTCAATTTGGTAACATATAAAAAAATATCGCCAGCTCTACGAATCGAGTCGATTCGGTTTATACGAAAGGACCTTCCGCTAAGGCCGGTTTTTTGCTAAAACGACGTCAGAGCTTCACTTCACGGCTCTGCTTAGACGGTGTTGTATCTTTTAATGTTTTATAATTGATACTGATAAGGGATTTCTGTGTACAGTTCTGCAATATTCGTGGGTTATGGAACAATTTCTTTGCCACGTATATATATCCACGCTTCGCTCTATAAACTAGCTATTTTAGCACTATGTGAAACAGCTTAGCGCCAGTATTCGTACTCCATCGCATGTCACATGTCCTCCACTTAATTTAATGTCATATGGCTAACATTCACACTTCGTAAGCACTCCGTTCACTACAGGTTTCTTTATAGAAGCCCTAATCTGTCTGACTCCATCCAAGGAATTGTTTCCCTGTGCCGTCGCACTGAAATCGTTTTAGCGGGCAATTTCGACATTCTGGATAGACAACACCCGAAGGAAGGTATGTTGAAATTGGCTCTGAGTTAAATCAATTAACTTGTAAACGAGCCGTCGCGTATCTCCGATGCTGCTGGTCATACCGCCAACACACTGGGCTTGTTTCTTACCTGCCAGCGTAACAAATACACGAATGATGTATTGTCGCCTTTAGGTTCGTCCGACCACTGCGCGATATCAGCTAAATTCTCGAACTCCCACCACACAATTAAAGAAAAAGTTCCTAAAATAACATATGAGAAATCCAACTGATGCGGCCTTAACAACTTCTTTCTGATCTTTACCTGGTCGTTGCGCTTCTTTGACAAAGACGTGGACGCCGCAGTTGATATTATCGCAAATATTATCCGAATTGACATGGCAAATTTTATTCCTAGTAGGACTAAGAGCACCAGGCCAAAGGATAATACGTGGTTTGACTCGAGATGCACAGAGGCTATTAGGCTAAGGGAGCTGAGCTTTCGGTTCTATAAGGCCAACAGTTCTGAGGAAAACCGAAAAAAGTATATAGGAACCAGAAATGACTGCAACACCCACATTCGATGGGCTTCATTACAATATGACTGAAAATTGAGGCATAAAATCCTTCGATGTCCCAAACGCCGTTTGTACAAAACATAAAAAAACTCAACTACGTCGTCTATACCAAGGCTCTTCCACAATTACTTTCCAGCTGTCACCCCCTTAAACAAAGCTAACCTACTTCCTGTCCACTTCACAGCCAGTTCATAGCTCCGAGCTTGTACTTTGTTTCCGTCTGTACTAGAGTGCTTCAATTCCACCATGGGACAAATCCACTTCCAGACTCGTACAATCGCGAAGGTTCTCAAAGACCTCGACATACACAATTCCGCTGGTCCAATTGGTATTGACCTGATAGTTCTGAAGAGATGTTCTTCTACGCTGGCAAAAACACTGCGTACACTTTCCACCTTTCCTACTCTTATGGGCTCTTTCCGAGTTGGTGGAAAACGGGATTTGTCCAGCACATTCCCAAAAAAGGCAATTCTTCCGGACTCTCTAATTACCGACCCACTGCACTAGCGTCCCTCTTTGCCAAGGTCATGAATTAGAAGCTACCTTTCGAATCATTAGGTTCATGTTGTTTTGGACGGATTCAAGTCTGACACCCATTTCTTAAATGCTGATGTTTCCCAGGGCTTCGTCCTGTCTCCGACACTCTTTCTCATTTTTTTAAATGATCTCCTGTCGGTCACTTCTAATCCAATCCACTCCTTCGCCGACGACAGTAACCTTACCTTCGATCCTGATCTTCGGCTGTAAACAATGAGCGGTAGCGTAAGTTAATATCGACAGCATCATTGCATGGAGTAAAAAAAAATAGAGTGGAAGTTAATACCTCGAAAACACAATGCTGTTTCCAAGCTTTCCAATTTTAATTGGAACGACCACATATTCAGTGTCACCAAGAATGCAACGAAATGCCTAAGCTTCTAATACAGATGACGGAAATACTTCTCATCCTTAGATCTGGAGACACATTGCAGGAAAGTAGAAGTGCGCAAGGCTACTCTTCATCCCCAAGGCCGGCAGAAACTCCCACACCTCCCCCAAGGACTAAGGCTTACTTGTCTATCATCCTTTGTATTAAAGACCTTAGAAAGGCTGATAGACTTACATATACGCCATAATTTCATTTCTTCCCTAATCTCTAAGGCACAGCACGCCTACTGCAAGGATAGATCTGTTAAAACAGCCTGTATGCAAGGCTAGTGAGCAAAATCGAGATATCAATCCATCTTAAAGAATATACCTTAACAGCCCTCCTTGACATAGAGGGCGCTTTCAACATCGTCAGTTCGAAAGCAATAATAAAAGGGCTACCTACCTACCTACCTAAATCTGGCTACAGGCAGCTGAACGAACCACACGAATCTGGAATTCCCTGCCAGATTCGGTCTTCCCCCGGTATAACATGCAAGCATTTAAGACCAATGTAAATCAGCATCTCCTCTACCCCTTTTCATTTTTGCCGAATCAATAAGGTTATTAAAGCTTGAATGCGCGCATATTATAAAGAAACCGGCCAAGTGCGAGTCGGACTCGCGCACGAAGGGTTCCGTACCATCTGTATATATAAAAATCATCTCCATGATGAGATAGTTGATCACCAAAGTGTCCATTGAATTCAAATCAATTATCTTACTTGACAGCAAGGAGGTGAAACAATAGTTATAGAAAAAATGTGTGCACCTAAGATAAATACAACAACGACACAATAGGGATCAAAGCTCGGAAGTTTGCTACTGGTTGTGGGATATTGTCGACTAACCCTAGGTCATAACCGCCATCCAGGAAATACGATGGAATGGACCGGGTATAAAGCGGATGAAAAACTGCGATAGGGAGAGAGGACAACGATTGTTCGGATGCGGATTTGCTATTCGAGGTGGATTAAGGCAAAAATTCCTAAGCTTTCGGCATGTGAGCGAACGCCTCATAACGATCCGTATCAAGGCTACATTTTTTAACATCATCCTGATCTGCGTCCACGAAGAAAGAAGAAAGAGCACGAGAAGCGCGATTGAGGTTTTGGAGAGGTGTTACTGCAGGCGTGACGTTCGAAAGTTTTATCAACAGATAAAGCGAACATGGCAAGGTTACAAAGCCAGAACTGAAGCCTGCAGGGATGAGAACGAACACCTAGTAGTAGAATCGCAGTCGATGCTGAGAATATGGAAAAAACACTTCTGCAGACTGTATAACGGCGATGGTAGTCAATATACCGCTGTCAGGCAGAATGATCCATTTCTATTCGACGAAGACCTAAGACAAGAAAGGACACCTGTCTGACTGCGCCAATTAGGAAGAGGAATAAGTCTTCTTAACATCGCCTACAAAATCTTCTCTGCCGTTTTGTGTGAACGTCTGAAGCCTTTTGTAAATAAGCTGCTAGGTCCTTATCAGTGCGGACTCAGGCCAGAGAAGCCCACCATCGACCAAATGTTCACACTACGGCAGATCCTGGAAAAAAACCAATGAATTTCAAGTCGACACTCACGACTTCAAAGCCGCATACAACAGCGTAATTAGAGACGAGCTTTACAACGCTACGTCTAGCTTTGACATACCTGCTAAACTCGTCAGACTATGCAGGGTGACTTTGGAGAATGCTCGCTGCTCCATCCGAATCGGTGAACCGATAGTTTTGATGTCAAAAAAGGATTTAGGCAGGGCGATGCGCTGTAGTGTGATTTCTTCAACATCATATTAGAAATGATTGTGCAAAAATCACTGGCCAATACAAGAGGCACAATCTACTTCGTTCGCGAGTATTGAGATGGAGGTGGCGAAAATTGGTTTGGCAGTAAACGAGGGCAAAACTAAATATGTATATGCTGTCATCAAAAAAGGACGCTCACCACCGACGTCTTGGCGAGAACGTTTGTATTGGCAGACGTAAGTTCGAGGTAGTTAAGGACTTCGTCTACCTTGGCTCCGCAGTGACCTGGAACAACGACATCAGTTCCGAAATCAAACGCAGAATCACTCTTGCCAATCGATGTTTCTTTGGGCTCAAGAAGCAACTGAGTAATAGAGCCCTCTCCCGAACGACAAAGTTGACTCTATATAAGACCATTATCATCCCGGTCCTGTTGTATGGCGCAGAAGCGGACGAGGAGGCCCTTGGTCGGTTCGAGAGAAAGATTTTGCGCGTGGTTTTCGGGTCTATAAACGCAGACGGGGGATGGAGGAAAAGATTCAACCACACATTTTACGAGCTGTGCAGCGTCATGAGTCTAGTCAGGCGTCTACGGATTCAACGCCTAAGATAGCTGGGCCATGTAGAGCGAATGGACACCACATCTCCAGCCCGGAGAGTCTTTGAATCCAAACCCGAGGGACGAAGAAGCAGAGGACGGCCGCACTTTAGATGGCGCACACACGTGGAAGGGGATCTCATCCAACTGGGTGTGAGACAATGGAAAGGGCTAGCAAAAGATCGTGCTAGTTGGAGGGGCATGTTGGTTGAGGCCCAGGTTCACCCCGAACTGTAGCGCCCGTTAATAGGAAGAAGAACTTTAGATCAGTATGTGGCTAAGGGGATTTTTTGAATATAAAAACCATGTCTGCTGTATAGGAGCCCCCTTAACCCTAAAAAAAAAACTTCTTTGGATATCAATATGGTTGCAAAACAAGCGGATTTTGGATTACCTTGAAGGCAATGAAATTGATTTGGAGGAATAAGTAAATATTTTTACAAATAAAGGGTTTGTCACCTTACTTTTTGGACACAGTAGTGTACATCCCTGTTGAGAAGAAGTAGAGAATGTTCAAATGCTTAAAAGTGCGGGGATTCCTATGAACTCTGAATCATCTGCGTTCTGTCTAGCAGCATCCCCCTTATGCACTCTGAAGTGAGGCTATGAGAGAATCGGCGTAAAAGATAATTGAAATTAAAAAAGTTAACAAAACTTACCTGCTTACTCGCATGAACGACTAGCACAAGATGATTTTTCTGTTTTGCAAAATTACCTTTAAGTTGAACCTTTCAAGTACAGGTTGAAAGGACACTGGTCTTTCTCGAAACCAAAAAACAAAAAAGAGAAACATCACAACGGACCGGCAGTGAACTCTTTTTGTATTTACACGCCCATATGCCGGCACTCATTGCAGACCTTCATAAAAACCATGCATTATGTCCGGTCATTCATTCATTCCGTCGGATGCATACACGAGCTCATGAGGTCTAGATCAAGTAACGAAGATGGCCAAGAAAAATGTAAATTCTTACATATTGACTTCCTACAGATGCGCACGTAATATGCGTAATGATCGGACACATGTCGTACCATGTATCTGCGGTTATCAAGATCACCTCTGCCAAAAACTTAAATACATTTCACTTGAACTCTTTAGAGTAGAAGGATAACGACAATTTGTATTTTGCAACGCATAGATACAGATAGTGTCTTAAAGTTGACTGTGTTCTAACGAAATTACGAAATGATCGTGCTGTCGCTACTTGATCAGAATATCAAATAGTTGAGGGTTACTCACAAAAGAAATTTTGTTTATCTCCATAGAGAAGTTGCGAATTAAGTTGGCCAGCTTGGGGTATTCTTTCGTAAGAGCTTCACATCGAATTTACATAAATTATGAAACTTACAATGATCGGTAGCAAACGAGATTGTTAGCCTCACGTGAGTCTCGCGTAAGTACTTGGAACAAGGTTAAGCCGTGGGCCAAGCCTCACTGTCTGCTCTTATAATGGTCTGATAAGATCCTTTCCTTTGTTAGTTGCACTCTTTTACTCGAAGGGCGCAACTGCTTCGAATTATCCCAATGCCATCTATCGTCTAACAATTAGGATCACTATAAACCAGTATGAAAGGCGTACTATCGGTTTACATTTCCCTCGAGCAAAAGTGTGTACAAATACGAGTAGTACACGTGCAAACAACTTTTGAACAGCTAAACCCGAGATGGAGGCATAAGTTAACCGCTAAATTCGGTGCGCCTCGACGCAGTGTTACAGATAATAATCGAAAACAAATGAATTAACGAAAACATGAAATCTCCAACACAACATCCCACCGTCCGATCGCGTTGAAATGATACTCATAGCCGATATACGCTCGAAGACATGGAGGCAACCAAGGTGATAACTTTCATCAAAACCTTGCGAAAAGTTACGCAACTGATGAGTTTTGAATTTGAATAATGAACAGAAGCTCACGACTCGTGCAACACCCACCTCGTACGTTACGCTATATGGGCGACGGAATCTAGACCGGTCAGTCAATAAACCGCGAGTCTACTGTCCAACCTCAGTTGTTACATAGAAATGCAAATTGATCCTTTCGTTTCCCGCCACAAAAGACTGAAATCAAAAGCTCATCAGTACCTCAGCCAACGTACATACGTAAGTACATATGCACAACACCGTAAACTACCTCTCCAGACGTTTTTTTCATTCGTTACGTTCGTCGGTTTGGGTTTTCTTTCTTCGGTCGAGATGGTGCGCGAATTTGGCGAAGAAATGTACTCACCACTTGGACAGTCAGCGTGAGCACCTCAAAGCAACAACATGTGGTTACCTGGATGGAAGACAACGATGTGCTTCAGTGCCCGGGCACAGTGTGTGATTACAATTTTCCTCGTCTTATCGCTCGGTTTCAAATGTACGAAAGTGAAAGGTGCCGAGGATGGTTACCGTGCCGCGGTAGAGGTACCCGTGGATACAGAGATAGCTTCAATGAAAATGGATCAGTTGCAGTTGGAGAATTTCCTGGTTGGAATATCGGTCGAAGGAATTCGCTTATCTAACCGGTCGGAGAGTCGTTGTGCCAACGAACTTGCCGTCTTTCTAAAATCTGTCGATAACAACGAGTTGTGGGCTTTGAAGAGTGAGTAAACAGGACACGACTATGGTAGACAGTGTAAATACACGTTAATCCTTTTTGCAGTCATCGACACATTCGGTGTGGCACCGAAGGGCATTAGTTGGGGTAATTATTTCTGGTTCACAGCGAAAGAGTACTGTCAGGATCTGAACCGCCCATACAAAATATCCCTCTCGGATAGATATCATCATACGAATCCTTTGAATGTAACTAGCCCGCACCCGGTTCGTTACTGGGTGATTTACTTTAATTTTTCCACACCAGTTCATGTGGATTTGAACCTGCAATTTGAGGTATGTATAGATACATATATTCATGTGTATCGAGTGGTGCAGCAGGAGCAGGTTGCGTACATCCATAATTGGTAGTGAATTCTAGAAATGGTTAATGTGGTTAACTTCCTGGTGCAGATAGCGTGTTTCCGTTTCTTTTTATTTGTTATTTGTTTCTATTTTTGATTTTCTGCCACCACCTTAAATAGGTTAAAGCTTGAACAAGGTGTTTTAAAGTGTATCGCTAATAACGGCGGATGCAAGTGCTATAGGGCGATGAGGTGCATACGTGTATTTACATTCGCCTAACCGGTTACGCTATTGCTATTCAAGTAATGGCAGTGTGCTAAACGCTTACTAAGGTACTCACAGAGCACCTTACATAACAAAGCTCGAAATAAGGATTACGGGCAAGAAGTATAGCTGGAACCAGTTTATTAGCCGTGTGAATAGTGTGAATCTCGTGCAAGCTGCATTGTCCGCTTCCCTTAACGTTCATTCAGTCATAACTTATTCATAGCCAGGGCGATAGGGTTATTGCGTTATTGCAAAAATACAAGTATTCAAATGCCATTGTGAAGGCGCTAGTAATTATGATGGAATTATGAGACCAATTCGGGCTAGAGTGACCTTAATTCATGCATGTGGTAAATAAATATTCGAAAATCATTAATTTTTATGCGGGATTGCACCTTATGTAACGTTGGCTTCTTGTAAATTGTGATTCGATCTCGCAAGGCTATGGCCTTCAGTCGGTATTAGTACAATTAAGAGGCGTTGAAAAGGTTTAGTTTCAAATGCAACAAACCACATTACGTCAGCTCTATGCACAACTAAAGTAGATTTTTGATTCAGTTATGCAAGACCACTTGAGTCTATTGGAGTAACCCATGATAGATGGTCTTTATACCGTCTTGACACGATTTCAGCTTGAAGCTAAGAAGTGTGTTGTTGAGATGATGAACGAACCTTGACCTGTTTAATTCGAAAAAAGTGCGTGCCCATTCATCGGATCGTCATCGGATGAGATGTTTGGATTAAATCAAATGATAGAAGAAAGAGAAAATTGGAATTGAAAGGAAAAATGTTACGTGAATACCATCGTCAGAGTGAAAGGAGGGAAGGAGTTTTTCAACCTCTTTTTCTTCTACAAGACTAGGAAGGAACTTTTTCCATCCTGCGTTGGTGCTTTATAGAATTGATGATGACCGCTAGATGAGGTCGACTATTCTCTACAGTCTTTTTCACTTGAGTGTATCCGCAACCTACTCGTATATGACTATTTTGTACTTGAATTTGAAAGGTGTGCCTCTAAATTAATTTTCATTGTGAAATGCCTAGGTTCCCTTAAATTGGATCTCTGTTGCACCTACTATTTTCTGCGTTGGGGAATATATTTTTAGCAACCATATTCAAGTTCTCTTTTTACTTGTGTTTCCGTTGCGAGTAGCGTTGTTGGTCCTCGGGGACTTCCCGGTAATAGTTACTTACTTACTTACTTAGATGGCGCTACGTTTCGGTGTGAACCAGGGTCTCAACCAACAAGCCTCTCCAGCCGGCACGATCTTTGGCCAGTCTCTTCCAGTGCCGCACGTTCAGTTAGTTGAGGTCCTTTCCACCTGTGCGCGCCACCTTAGATGCGGTCGTCCTCTGCTGCGTCGTCCCTCGGAGTTGTTGTCGAAGACGCTCTACATAGCCCAGCCATTTTAGACGTTGGATCCGAAGACGTCTAACTAGGCCGATGTCGCTGTACAGCCCGCACAGTTCTTGGTTGAATCTCCTCCTCCACTCTCCGTTTACACAAACGGGACCAAAGATTGTACGCAGAATTTTCCTCTCGGAACGCCCAAGAACCTCTTCATCCGCTATTGATAAAGTCCAAACCTCAGCGCCGTAGAGGAGGACCGGGATGATTAAGGTTTTGTAGAGGGAAACCTTGGTTGTTCGAGAGAGGGCTGTACTACTCGGTTGCCTCTTGAGCCCAAGGAAGCAGCGGTTGGCAAGAGTTATTCTGCATTTTATCTCAGCGCTGGTATCATTGCTGCTGGTCACTATAGAACCAAGGTAGACGAAATCCTTGACTGCTTCAAAAATATGGCTGCCGAAGGTGACGTTCTGACCAAGACGTCGGTGTTGTGGCATACATATATGTATGTATTTGGTCTTATCCCCATTTACCCTTAGACCCCGGTAGGAAGGATTATAGCTCAAAATCGTTTTATAGCCAAGAAAAAGTAATTCCTTTACGGAAAAAAGTATGCAACACAGTTGTGAATGGAATGTGAAATAACGTAGGTACTGCTGCAGACATAACATCCACAGTATATGATCAACTTAAATTCATCCTCTTCGTATCAATAATAACACCAAAAAGTGCGTGAACCAATTACTGGGAATTATAACCAATGCGAAATTTGGTCGGCTGCACTGCACTCCTTTCAGTTTGTGTGCGAACCTGCGCGAAACTCTCTCTCTCCCTGTTACCTTCGCTCGCACAACGTTTACATTATAAGGGCTTAGCCTTGAGGGCTAATGTAACTATAAACAAAAAACAAAAATGAAAATTTCCGAAGGAGCAAAGAAGGCAACATAGCGCTCTACACTTGCAAGAAAGCCTTAGGGAAAAAATGGAGCTTCAGCCCCAAAATAATCACATCACAGTCGTTAGACCTATTCTTTAGTACGATGTTTTAGCCTGGTGGACTGCACTAGACAAAACAACACACCACGAGCAAATCGTGAAAGTACAGAGGTTAGCAGGCATGTACATCGCCGGGGCCCTCGGGTCTACTCCAAACCGCGGCGGTTAACATGCTACTCCACCTAATCCCACTCGATATCCACGGTAAGCAGCTAGCCACTTATACGGCTTTGAGATTAAAGACCAGCTCAAAATGGATGAACTTTATTGTCGGCCAGCCTTGTATCTGATAGGACAATTTTGACAGAGAACTTCGACTACATTGAGTCCACCAAGCTCTTCGAGAAAAAGTTAAAAATAACATACCCAGAAAGACAAAAAGGCTCCCGACAAGCGTGACCCCGCAGGGACTGTGTGGACTTTTACACAGATGAGATCGGTCAAAAATCAAGGACGGGGTGGTAGCGGAGTCTTCTGTAAGCAATTAAACCTACCAGACTATGGCAGTGTTTTCCACGCGGAGCTGCTGGCAATAAAGAATGTCCTGTCTTGGCTAAGGTGGAACGTGATGTCTGTCAAAGGTATTCGAGTCTTCGCTGAAAGCCAAGCTCCCCTGAAATCGCTGGAGTCCGCCTACACATCCTAGGTAAGCCTCGATCGCCGCCTATCTCTTAACGAGATGGCTGAACAGTCTAACATACACCTCTCATGGTTACCAGGACACAGCGACATTTCAGGAAGTTAAAGAGCTGACATCCTCGCCAGCCAAGGAACGACGCAACGAGCTAACATGGCACACACTGGTACACCACTAGCAGCTATTAAACAAGATCTAACGAATCGGCCGACTATACCATGCAATTTGTAGCCTTTAGACAAACGTTTAGTGTCCATGCCGATTCTTCTTCTTCTTCTGCGCTACAGTTCATGGCGATCCTGGGCCTCCTATAAAAAACCTTTCCAACCGGCACGGTCTTTCGCCAGCATTCTTCAGTACCGCATGCCGAGTTGGTTAAGATCCTCTTCCAGTTACGTGCGCCACCTTACCGCTCCGTGCCTCAGGGTTGGATTCAAAAACCTTCCGGGCCGGAACTGTGATTTTCATGCACTCTACATGACCTAGCCATTTTAGGCGTTGGGTCCACAGACGCCGTGCTACGTTCATGTCGCTGTACAACCCGTGAAATTCACTATTAAGTCTTCTCCTCCACTCCGCATTTATGCAGGTCTGGCCTCACTCGCTTTCGATAAGGTACAAAGCAGGACCTTGATGATAAGGGTCTTGTATATGGTCAACTGCTTCTCAATTGCTTCCCGTTTGATTTCGGCAATAATGTCATGTCCTTGACTATCTCGAAATTATACCTGCCAATATGTGCGCCCTCGCCAAGACGCCGGTAGCTTGTGGCCTTTATCGACGACAGCATACATTTCGTCTTGCCCTAATTTACGAAAAGGCCTCAATGACATCTCGCTGAGTCATCGGCATATGCGAGCAGTTGTACGGACCTGACAAAGATGGTGCTCCTCGCATTGACCAGTGAGTTTTGCACGATCCTTTCAAGGACGATGTTGAAAAAGTCACACGATAGCGTGTCGCCCTGTCTAAAACTTTTTTGACATGATGGGGCAGCGAGTATTCTTCAATGTCATCCTGCATAATCGGACGAGTTTGGCAGGGATGTCAAAACCAGATATTGCGTTGTATAACTCGTCTCTATGTATGCTATCTTATGCGGCCTTAAAGTCGACAAACAGACGGTGGGTGTCGATCTGGGACTCGTTGGTTTTTTCCAGGATTCCAGGATGTAAATACTTGTTCAATAGTAGACTTCCCGGGCCTGAAACCACACTGATATGGACCACTAAGTTTATTAACGAACGGTTTCAGGCGTTCACACAGTGCAGCAGAGAAGATTTTATAGGCGATGTTCAGGAGATTGATACCTCTGTAATTGACGCAAACAAAGGAGTCTTCTTTCTTGTGGATCGAGCAAACGATACTAAGATTCCATTCATCGGGCATGCATTTCTCTGACCATATCTTACAGATGAGCTGGTGCATAATCGCAACCATGTCATCTCACGCTGCCTTAATGAGCTAGGCAGGTAGTCCGTCTGCTCCAGCAGCTTTGTTGGACTTAAGCTTAGAAAAAGCATTCCTAACTTCGTCCAGGTCAGGGGAACCTAGGTCATAGGTCATTCTGCCTGACAGCGGGATCTGTTGCGTCATCACCGTTATACAGAAGTAGTTTTTCCTGATTCTTAGTACCGACTGGAAATCCGCTACTAGGTTTTCATTTTCGTCCAGGCTTCCGTTCCGAGCATCTCTCCATCTCTTCGATCGCGAGCTTATCATGCTTTTTTTTTTTTTTGAGGAGCTTATGGCCCTCCTTCCTCTTCTGCTCAGAATATTCACGAGCAGCTCTCGTCCTTCTGTGCAGCGCCTCTTGATAGGCTTGCTGCTTGGCTGCGTGTGCACTCCTACACTCGTCGTCAAACCATGGGCACTCTCTAAAGCTTGTTGACAACGGGTCCATTGGTGTTTACGATCTGAGCAGGGGTTGGAGAGTTTTCCGAGAGCTTGAGGGAGACGCGATTGACATAGGCTCTGGCGGTCTCTCGCAATTCTAGCACTGCGACGTTGTATGCCGCTGGCCTTACTCGATTTTTCTGGGCTGGGCATATTCGTAGTCGTAACCTGGCTGCTACAAGATAGTGGCCCGAATCGATGTTGACTTCTCGGAAAGTTCGTACATCCAGAATATCGGATACGTGCCTGCTATCAATCGTTATGTAGTCAATCTGGTTGAGGGTTGCTTGATCCGGAGATCCACATCCCCTTGCGGATGTTGATATTTGGGAAACACGTGCTAGCAACTAGAAGATTTCGTTCCGTTGCGAAGTCTATCAGCCTAAATCCATTTTCGGATTGATTAGATGGGGCCAATGGCCCTATCTAAAGCGACTTCCTTACCCAGTTTCGCGTTTAAGACTTCCAGTACAACTCCATGCCGACTACCCAGCGTCAATTATAGCCAAAACAAATCACACACAATACTCGCCAACATACCCGAAAAGTTCCTCACATTTGTATTATCCATAATGTAAGTGGTCAAGATAGTTGTCATTAACATAGTTCATCCACAAGAAAGGCAATCACTGGGCTATGAGCTCAAAGAAAAATTGGAAACACTTTTGTAATCCTCTTCTGCCTTTTTGGTAATTAAAAACCAAACGCTTAAAAAATCACACTATATTATATGGTCGCTCCAAAGCCACATGATATGCATAGTTGTCATTATCTTTCCCTAAAAAAATTTGAATCCTTTCAGAACAAAATCCACGCCGGTATCTGCATTCCGGAAAGTTGCACCCACGACGAGGTGATGCGATTCAGTCAAGCGTACTTCTCGAAAAAGGTTTTCAAACAGCAACGGCGGTTCGATATAGAAATGAAAGCTATCAGTGCCAAAGCCCCAAAGTTCATGTGGAGGGTCTTTATAAGGAACAGTTTCATCATATTCTTGTAAGCTTGTATATAATTAAGAAACAAACAAACTCAACTGGTTATCTTCCAGCGGTGTCCTGGCGACGTTAGCGGTTTTGGGAACGATAGCTGAAATCATACTTCGACTACACAAGAACAATCCGCCCAATAAGGACCCAAAACTATCCGCCGAGGGATACTCCAGGGTAGAACAATTCTTCCTCTGCTTCGATCTTCGAGACAACTACCAACGAATACTTCAGCTCGAAAACTCAAAAGGCTTTCTACCAACTATTGCTGGATTTCGTACTATCGTCTGTCTATGGGTCACACTCTTCCACGTTTACTTTTACTCACTATTCGCCATCAGTAATGTTCCTCTAATATTTGCGAAATTGGAAACACCAGCCTTGCAGCCGGTCTTGCAATCGTGCTTCTACGTGGACGTCTTCTTTGTGATAAGGTACCATTCTTAACGGTCTATACTTGAAAGATATAAGACCACGTTTGCCTTCGTTAGTTCTTTTCTTTTAGTTAACAACTTCTTGTCGAGCAATCGAAACATTGAAGCCATACGAAACAACTCACTGAAGGAGAATATGAGATTCTTCCTGAAATTAGTTCTCCATCGATATCTAAGGTGCTTTCGTACACTTAGGTCTGCAGCCGTTGACTAATTGTTTCTTCTTTTTCAGACTCCTTCCAGTGCTCCTCGTTACAATGATGCTCAGTGATTGTATGTATGATTTCTTGGACATGTACTCTTCCTTCCGAATGGATCGATACATCGGCATCTACTGCAAACAGTACGAAACACGATCATCTAATTCAGATTTGTCTACCCTAACCCTGCGGTTCAATTTTATAGGAACTGGTGGTATAACATCTTATTCATCAACAACTTTCTGGATCTAAAGGACATCTGTTCGTCATGGACATGGTACCTGGGCTGTGAAATGCAATTTTTCATTCTATTCACTCTTCTGCTCTTCATCTACGCGAAGAATGAAACCGCAGGTAAAGCAATGTTCGCATTCCTACTCGCGGGCAGTTTAGTCATCAGCTTCCTCTGCAATTACTTTAATGGCATCACCTTCCAGTAGGTTGCATTAGCTTTTCTTGCTTGACCTGGGATAGCCAATTTCTTTTTTTTTTCTTCTAGAATCGACGTAATCTTCGGAACGTTGGAGCAACTCTACGTCAAGCCATGGGTACGCATCAACCCATATTTTGGTGGAGCCCTAGTAGGATGGCTATTCTATCGTTACAAGGAGCAAAAGATTGAACTCAAAACACCTCTAAGGATTCTCTTCTGGATTCTGACTGCTTGCCTTTACGTCTTTACGAATTTCATGAGTTATTGGCGCTCGGCACCCAGTTGGGCTGTTGCCACGATCATGTCATTTGGCAAACTTATCTTTGGCATTTGTGTCGGTTGTGTGATTGTCATGTGTCAATGGGGCCATGGTGGTCCTCTAACTTCACTGATGTCGTCGCGTGTATTTTTGTTTTTGAACAAGTTCTGCTTCAGTATTTACATGGTGGCTCCCGTGATAGTGGTGACAGTATTTGGACTGCGAACTGAAGCAACACATTTCAACGAGGTTGGTTCGGGAATGGACTTAATCGGAGTCATTGTGTTGTCCATACTAATATCGTTCATTGTCGTCATTTTGGTGGAGATTCCACTTAATAAGGTATCTTCGAAGTTCGTAATGAGACGAAAGGTAGCGTGAACACTATACAGGTCTTCATTTAGTTTTGTATAAATACTTCATCAGTTAGTTGCGTAAGTTGTTGATTTATATGATATTAGAGTTAAGAGCAAGTCATCGTTCACATTATTTCTGATAAAAAATAAACCAAAAAGGAAATTGTTTAAGTTCACTCTTTGCTGTCCTTGGACGCAAATATTTTCGGAAGGCTTTCTTAGGATGATGATGAGCTATTCAAATGAGACAACCAACATTTGATTTAATCAGAATTTCCTGGAGCTGTCAAGCATTCGGAAGGGAAAAAGAGCAGTTTCGTATGGTAATTCGCTTCTTACTTTTAAGCGAAAATATGTTTTAGAAACGGGATAGATAACCCATTGTATGTCACCAATTACTTTACTTACCTAAGAAGCGCTCAAATTCTGGGTGAACCTGGGCTTCAACCAACAAGCCTTTCCAGCTAGCACTGTTAGCTGTTTGCAGTGTCGCACGCCCAGTTGGTTAAGGTCCCTTTTCACCTATGTGCGCCACCTTAGATGCTGTCGTCCTATACTACCTCGTTCCTCGGGGTTGGCATCGGAGACTCTCGGGGAGGAGCTGTGCTGTCCGTTCGCACGTTGGATAGACGTCGTACTAGGCTGATGTTACTGTCTTGATGTCTTTTCCTCCACTCCTCGTCAGCACAAACGGGACCGAAGATTGTACGCAGAATTTTCCTCTCGAAACGTCCAATGGCCTCTTTATTCACTTTCGATAAGGTCCAAGCGGTTGCAAGAGTTTGTCTGCGTCTAGTCTCAGCACTGGTGTCGTTGACACTTGTTGCCAGTGAACCAAGGTAGACGAAATCCTTGACTATATCAAATCAAAGTTATAGCTGCCAATAGCAATGTTCTGGCCAAGACGTCGGTGTTGTGCGTCTTTCTTTAACGACAGCATATACATATTTGGTTTTGCCCTCGTTTACCTTCAGACCCACTTTAGCCGCTTCGGCTTCAACGCTCACAAAAGCTTCATTTAAGGAAGTCTCACTGCGTTCTCCCAATCACGTCAATGTCATCAGCGTATGCGAGCAATTGTGCAGACTTGAAGTAGATCATGCCCCGTGTATTGGCCTGTGAAGCCCGCACGATGTTTTAGAGGGTAATATTGAAAAAAAGACATGACACTGCGTCGCCCTGTCCGAATCCTTTTTTTGACATCAAAGGTCTCGGTTAACTCCTTACCGACCTTAATGGCGCAGCCTGACGAGTTTGGCACGGATGTCAAAACTAGATATGGCTCCAAATAGTTCGTCCCTATAGACACTGTCAGACTGTGTCAGCCTGGAATTCATGGGTCTTCTCCAAGATCTTCCGAAGTGTGAATATTTGGTCTAACGTGGATTTTCCTGGCAGTCACGTTGATAGGAAGCAATCAATTTTTCCACGAATGACTTCAGGCGTTCACACAGCACGGCAGAGAAGATTTTATACACGATTTCAAGGAGACTTAGTCCCCTATAGTTGGCCCAGGAGTAGGGGTCTCCTTTTTTAGGAACCGGGTACACGATGCTGAGATTATATTCTTGCTTTTCCCCGACCATATCTTAGAGATGAGCAGGTGCATGTTCCCAACCAAATCATCTCCAGCTGCTTTAAATAGCTCAGCAGGAGGGCATCTTGAGGACGTCGTGGCGCAGTGGTTAGTGTGTTGGACCTTGACGCACGATGAGCTAGTTCGGATCCCGATAACACCGACGCCATCGAATGTTTATTTCGCGGCGTTCCTCCTCGGCGGGGTACTGGAAAAAAACCCCGTAGTATACTTGCCGTGAAAAAGCTTCTCGACGCACGCCGCTCGGAATCGGCATTAAACTGTATGTCCCTTTCACCTATGTGGAAAATAAATCACACAGAACATGGGTGATTGAGAGAAGCTTGGCTCTGGTCCTTCATAGGCTGTAACGCCATCAAAGAAGAAGGAGGGCATCTGCACCAGCAGCTTTATTAGACTTCAGACCTACAGACTTAACTTCGCTTAAATCGAGTGGACGGAATTCTCTCTCATTTTCTTCCAGTGTGAATGGTGCGTTCTGCGTGACAGCGGTATCTTGACCACCTTCGCCGTTATACAGCCCACAGAAGTAGTCTTTCCATATTCCCAGCATCGACTGCTAGGTGTCCGTGCATACGTGGCCATGCTTGCATTCTGTTTTTCTGCAAGTACCTGTCTGCACTCGTCATCAAACCTAGGGTTTCTTCTAGGTGGTGCCTGGAAACCTTATACATTTGAGGTAGCATCCCTGATGACGCTTTGACAACGTCTCTATTGCTCTTGAGAAAGCTCGAGGGAGACATGATCGGCGAAGGTCCTGGCAGTTTTTTTCGGTTGCAGCTTCCCGACGTCAAATTTTGCGGATCCCACTCGACTCCGCAATGTTCGCAATAGCCGCTTACGTACCGTGGAGTCAACATTGGCTCCTCGGAAGGTTCGGACATCCAAATTGCTGAACGAGTGTCTGGCGTCGATCGCAATATGATCGATTTAATTAACAGATAATTGATCAGCAGACCGCCAGGTCTCTTTATGGATATTGAGATGTGGGAATCGTGTGCTAGCTACTAGGAGATTACGCCCCGTCACAAAGTCTATTAAACTGAATCCGATTTCGGACGTGGTGTCGTGTAGGCTGTGCTCTCCTAAAACTCCTTCAAAGATGTCCTCCTTACCCAGCTTCCCGTTAGAATCTTCTCGAACAGTCTTGACGTCATAGCTGGGACATTGAGCGTGTGCTCTATCTAGGAGGTCATAGATGTAATCTCTGACTCAGTCGTCTTTTTCTTCTGTACGGGGCAGAACGCATTTCAAGCTGATGTTCGCGAAGATAGCAGATTGCTATTTGGCGTTCGCTCACATGCCGGAAGCTTAGGGCTTTTTACCTAAGTCCACTTCGAACAGTAAATCCGTCACCAATTAGGTATATGAAATCTAGGTTCGGTCAAGTAGGGTTCGGAAAGGGGAGTTAAGTATTTAGCAGAATTAAGCACACAATTATACCTAACGAACTGTTAACCGGAGGAAGAAGTTTTTCGATGTGTAGACAGATAGACAGGCGCCGTGACGTAGTGGTTAGTGTGTTGGACTCTGACGCACGATGAGCGAGTTCGGATCCCAATATCACCAACGCCATCGAATGTTTATTTCACGGCGTCCCTCCTCGGCGGGGTACGGGAAAAACCCCCCGTAGTATACTTGCCTTGGAAAAGCTTCTCGATTCATACCGTTCGGAATCGGCATTAAACTGTAGGTCGCTTTCACCTATGTCCTCTGGCTCTGGTCCTTCATGGGCTGTAACGCCACCAAAAGAAAAAAAGAAGAAGATAGATTAAAGCAAAATAGGAGAAGTTGAAAACCGATTCGTTTTTGACCACCTTTAGAATCAAAGTTGTTGTTCTACATTTGAGCGACCGTCCATTTCGACTCATTGTCAGCTGACCTTTAGAGCGATGTTTTCCTTAGCAAAGACTGTTAATCATATTTTTCAAGAGTTATACTCTTATCATGCTTGTCACACAACCTGGACGGAGTGCAGATGGTTTGGGTCGTGGGTGTTCGTTCACTACTCTTCAGAGGTTGTTGTCCTAGATAGGATTCGAGAGGAACTCGACTGAATTTTTACGTTGGTTGTAGTTCCCAGCAAATGTTCCATGCCATTATGGTGTTATATTGGAACTGCACACACGGAGTATGAATTTGAAGTGACCATATACTGTGAGTGTTATGCCTTCATCAGTATTCTTGATCTTTCCGTATAAGAGTTGCATTTCTTTGCCTATGAGCATACTTTGAACTACAGAGTTTCCGCTCGACATATACAACCGATTGGTTTAGAAAGTTAAGCAAAATCGCTCCATGAACCGAATTGTTTTCCAAATGCGTCCCAGCTATGTTAACCTCTTCCCGAGTATGACCATTCCTTGAACGACCATTCCAATAAACACGTCCTTGAAACCGTGCTGAAACCCCCGAAAACGACTAATAATTTGCATTTCCGACTAAAACATAAACAAAAACATCAAAAAACACATTTCCAACATACCATTACAGAATGTGACATTTTATTTGTTCAACAACATCTGACTCACGCGATCCTCAATGGAATTTGCCTAAGCCTCTTAAGAGCCTATCGCTAAAAATAATAAATTTTACAGCAGCAGTAAGACCATAAACCAATCCAATGCAAATCGTTTTCTCCGGTTTTCCTTCTACCTGAAAAACGTTTTCGTAATTCCGTTTCTGTTTCGCGAACCTTAGTCATTCAAATGGTTTCGAAAGACACTACGCCGAGACTCAGACTACTTACGTGTCTTATATTGGATGGGAAGGTGTGCCTGTAACTTTTCTACATAGGAGGATCGTATAATTATCGGTTGAGGTCAAGGAGGGAAAGTGTTTGTTTGTACCATGGTAGAGGAGGATTGAGGAAATAGTAGAAAATTCTGGCCATTCACACTACCAGTACAAGGGCAGACCATTTCATGACCATGAACTAAGGAAAACGTATGTGGGAGAGAAATAAATCATTCACATCAACATTGAAAGGAAACCAACGTCATATTCATACCTAAGGCAGGTAAAAGCTCCCACACTTATGCTAAGGACTTGAGCCTTACACCATTTCTTCTGAAAACTCTGGAGAAAATTCTAGATGCACACATTAGGAACAGCTGCAACACAGGAAAGCTTTCAGAGAATCAACATGCCTACAACAAAGATAGATAGATAGATAGGGCTTAGTGGTGGGACAGAGTCGCCTGATCACTGCGGCCACAATTGGGCCTATTGTGATGTCCCCCACTTACAGTTCACTCAGAAAACCTGAGTCCGTGATAAAACTTAGTATGGTTTTGAGTGAGCTGGCAGCAATTTCTTCTGCTTCAAGATAATACTTGCCTAGGTGACGAAGACGTGTACTGACCAGGCAGTTACAGTGGCATAGTATATGCTCTGCTGTTTCTTCGTCTTCATTACACATACGGCAAGTGTCATCTTGTATGATGCCCATTATTTTGAGGTGTTTATTAACTGGGCAGTGTCCAGTAAGGAAACCTGTGATTAAACGAATCTGACTCCTCGAAAGCATGAGAAGTTGTTTCGTTCTTTTGAGGGATGTAGTTGGGAGGAACAGCTTGGCTTGTCTGCTACCTTTCGTTTGTGACCAGTAGTGATCCGTCGTGTTCCTTAACAAATTGTTTATGCAGCATTTGGGGGTGCTAATGGGTATTCCGCAAAAAGGCCGTGGCATCATAAATGGCGATGCAGAGCCTTTCCTTGCTAGTAGGTCCGCCTTTTCGTTGCCTGTATGGCCGCTGTGTCCAGGTATCCAAATGAGATGAACTCTGTTTGTATTGGCCAGCTGGTGAAGTAGCTGTAGGCAGTCCCATACCAGCTTGGAGGTGACTTCATAGCTCTTTAGGGCTAGAAGTGCAGCCTTGCTGTCAGAGAGAGTGTGTATATGTTTTTGTTTAATATATTTCTGAATATATTTTCTTTGAGGCAGAGTTCTATAGCAAATATCTCTGCTGGAAAAACGGAGTTATATCTGTCCATGCTGACGTAAATGCATGTGCCTGTATTTGCTCCGTATACTCCAGCCCCAACGCCTTCGTCCGATTTGGAGCCATCTGTGTACCACACGTAGGATCCACGGTTGAAGGAGGGTCTATCCTGTTCCCAGTTTTGTCGGTTAGGGAATGTGACCTTGTAGTTTTGGCTGAAGTTTTATCTGGGGAGACAGTTGTCTGTAAGAGATATCTTTAGGATTTCATGCCTGTTTATTTCTGTAAGGATATCAGGGTGAAAGAGCCTACGGTTACAGTCATCCTCCACGATCATCCTGTGGACGAAGACCATTGCTTCTTTTTTCAGTTGGAGATGAAGAGGTGGCAGGTCTGTGATTACTTCTACAACAAAGGCAGACCGGTAGAAACACAAGGAATTTACCCTAGTAGCCTTTCTCGATATTGAGGGCGCCTTTAATAATCTTGAACTATGGGCCCTTACCAAAGCGTTAATCGATCTAGGTGTAACGGGATGAGTGATAGAACTAGTACAACTGCTAACCACAAAGAGTCATCAAAGCCAACGTTGCTGGTTTCGTTTCAACTAGAATGATCAGAAGAGGCACACCACAGGGTAGCGTACTCTACCCTCTTCTCTAAAACGTGGTAGTCAGTGAACTATCACTTTTGCTGGAACGGGACGGACGGATGCGCTGTGACTGCTATGGCCGTCTCAGAAAAGTTTCCCAGCACACTAAACGACCTCATGCAGGGTGCCTTAAAAGCAGCAATAAACTGAACGAAGAGCTGCAGACTTGGAGTGAACCCCAAGAAGGCAGAGAGAGTGTCTGGTTTTTGACTCAAGGGAGATTAAAAGTCGGTATCGTACATATGCTTAGTGGTAAAGAGCATCAGTTCCTGTTTATTCGGATTTATGCTAAGACAACGTCCTGTGGCACGGGCGCTTAGCTTGGTCAGAGGCCTTTCTCTGTAATTTCGCTAATTACCGAAGGGAACATCCCCGATACAAGAATAACCACGTCGTCTGCATATGCGATGGCCTTAATTCCAATTCTCTCAAACTCTTTCAAGAGGACCATGCTCAATACCTCTAAGAGGTGGGATTGCATTTTTTGTTGATGGGACAAACAGAGCTGATATTCCAGTCGTCGGGCATGCTTTCGTCTTCTCAAATTGTACAGATGATCTGTCTTGAATAGCTCTGATGGCAAGTCATTTGAGCCTGCGGCCTTGTTGTTCTTCAGCTTTTGGAATAGCTGTGCCGATGCTGGGTGAGAGGACTACTTCTGCTGATGCTCCCTACGACCCTCTCTTGGTCATGCTCTTTAATCAACTGCTGGAAATACTGTTTGAACACATTCACTATTCCCTGCAGGTCAGTGACAAGATTACCCTTGAAATTTCGAAGAGCCTGAATGCCTTTCTTGAAGCTTCCTGCCAGGCTTTTAGCTTTCTTATAAAAGGTCTGTATTTTATGTTTGTCCCTAGACTCCTCGATTTCCTTAAACTAGGAGGCCGCGAAGATTCTTTGCTTTAGTGGCAGCAGTTTTTTCTCCTCCCTTCTTCTGACTCGGTACTCCTCTCGCGCTGCCTTGGTTTTTCACTGCAGCGCCTTTTGGCACGCCTCGTCGGTTGCTGCCTCTTTCTGCTCACAGTCGCTATCATACCACGGATTCCTTGTCGGGTGTGGTAGGTAGCCTAAGGTGGTCTCGGCTACTTCCTGAATGGCTGAGTTGTTGACATTTGTGCTCTAAATAAGAATATCGGAAAACCCTTCGCTCAGTTGCTCCCTGTAGACTCTGGTAACCTCCGGTGTGCTTAGGCGTCCATTGTCGAACCTCCTAATAGTGGGCTCATGTAGCTTTCTAACATTGGAAAGTCGGGCTCTGAGTCTTGCTCCCACTAGGAAATGGTCAGAGTCGTCTTTTGCCCCCCTGAATGTTCGCATATCCAGGATGTTTGGCGAGTGTTTTGCGTCAATGAGCACATGTCGATTTAGTTGGCCGTTCGATCATCCGGAGATCACCAGGTTGCTGTGTAGATTCGCTTGCGGGGAAACCTTGTGCTACTTATCACCGCATTACGAGCTTTCGTTGTTGGATCGTTGAGGCTGTGCTTTCTGATCACTCGACTAAAGGTGTTCTTCTAACCGATTTTGGCATTGAAGTCCCCAAGTACGATTTTAACATCGTTCTCCGGACGAGCTCCGTAAGAGATCGTAGAAGTCCTCTTTGATGGGGTCCTCAGCCTCTTCGGTAGGGGCGTGTGTACTTATCAGGTTGACGTAGTAAAATCAGCCTTTGATGCGGATCACAGCCAGGCGATCGCTTATAGGCTTAAAGTCGATGACCTCCGACCTTAACTGCTTTCCCATGATAAATCCGCACCCCAACATGTGCAAACTTTGGTGAAGGCTGTAATAGGTAGGTAGGCAGGTAGGTAGGTTCGCTTCCTGATTGAAGAGAGAGCCGAACAGGCGCAGAGTAGGTGGTGGATGGATTCGACCTCCTCTCCGTCTAGGCAGCTTCTGCAGAAATCATTCGGAACTTGCCCCAGTTTTTGTGCATGGCTGCCAATGAGACAGTGACCGGTGACGGTCTCAGGTTCGTTCCAGCTTTGGCGAGATTTATGAGTTTGAGTTTAATGGTTGCCATGATTGATTGTTGCGTGGTTCCTTGCCTGGCGAGTGTGCCGGCCCTTTCGTTGCCTAAAATATTGCTGTATCCTGGTACCCATAGGAGTTGTCCAGCCATCTCGTTAAGCGACAGGCGACAGTCGAGGCTTGTTTTTGGGGTGGACACATAGGACACCAGCGATTTCAAGGCGGCTTAACTGCCCGTGAGAATTTGGATATCCGTAGTAGATACATATTACGTTCCACTTAAGCCAAGACAGAGCCTCCTTTATTGCCAACAGCTTCGCCTGAAAGACGCTACAGTGGTCTGGTAGTTTTAGAGCTTTGTTCAGCTTCAGTTGTTTGCAGAATACTCAACTACCCACCCCGTCTTAGGTTTTTGGTATTTGGTATTTGGCACTTGAGGAGCAGGTTAACCTGGTGCCAAGTAAAGTGATTGAGCTTTCTGGTGTATAGCACAAGCTCTGTCTTTTGGGGATATACCCTGAGCCCATTCTTTTGTGCCCATTTGCATAGTATTAAGAGAATGCCCTTTTCATATGGTCATTCAGTGTGGGTAGGTATTTGCGCGAGATGGTAATGGCAACGTCATCAGCGTAGGCAATAACGTCGAGGCCTTCTTTCTCCAGTTTGGTCAGTACGAGCAGTTCATTTGCAACTACATTCCAGAGAAGAGGAGAGAGAGCTCCCCCTTGTGGGGTGTCCCTGGTAACCGAACTAGTGGTTGCTTGGCTTCCCCATTCAGAGTGGATTTTGCCTGTTGAGAGCAACTCGCCGATCAACTCTGTAAGAGTCCTCTCCACTTTTTAATTTCCCAGCCCTTCTATTATTGCTTTCGAAGTGACGTTGTTGGAAGCGCCCTCTATGTCAAAAGGGCTTTTAAGGTATATTCTTTTAGATGGATTGATCTCTCGATTTCCCTCACTAGTGTATGCAAGGCTGTTTTAACAGATCTATCCTTACAGTAGGCGTGCTCTGCCATAGAGATTAGGGAAGGGTCGAAATTATGGCGTATCTGTAAGTCTATCAGCCTTTCCAGGATGATAAACAAATAGGCCTTAGATCCTTGGGGGAGGTGTGAGAGTTCCTGCCGGCCTTGGGGACGAAGAGTACTCTTGCGCACTTCCACTTTTCTGGAATGTGCCTCCAAGCTAGGCAACGTTCAAAGATAGTCTCTTACTTACTTATTTTGATGGCGCGTTCGGGGTGAACCAGGGCCTCAACCGCCAAGTCTCTCCAACCGGCCCGATCTTTGGCTAGCCGCTTCCAGTGCCGCACGCCCAGTTGGTTGGCGTCCCTTTCCACCGGTGCGCGCCACCTTAAAGCGGTCGTCCCTCGGGGTAGGAGTCGAAGACTCTTCGGGCCGGAGCGGTGATGTCCATTCGCTCTACATGGCCTAGCCATCCTAGACGTTGGATCCGAAGACGTCTAACCAGGCCGATGTCGCTGTACAGCCCGTACAGTTCTTGGTTGAATCTCCTCCTCCACTCTCCGTGGAACCTCTTCATCCGATTTTGATAACGTCCAAGCCTCAGGCACCGTAGAGGAGGACCGGGAAGATTAAGGTTTTGTAGAGGGATACCTTAGTTTTTCGAGAGAGGGATCTACTACTCAATTGCCTCTTGAGCCCGAAGAAGCTGCGGTTGGGAAGAGCTATTCTGCGTTTTATCTCAGCGCCAAGGTAGACGAAGTCCTTGTCTACTTCAAAAATATAGCTGCCGAAGGTGACGTTCTGACCAAGACGTCGGTGTTGCGCGCCTTTCTTTGATGAAAGCATATATTTGATCTTGTCCCTATTTACCCTTAGACCCACTTTAGCCGCTTTAGCTTCAATGCTTGCGAACGCCTCATTGACGTCTCGCTTGGTCCGTCCAATAACGTCAGTGTCATCTGCGTAGGCAAGCAATTGTGTGGACTTGAAGGAGATCGTGCCTCTTGTATTGGCCGCAGAGTCCCGCACGATCTTTTAAAGTATGATGTTAAAGAAATCACATGACAGTGCGTCACCCTGCCTTAAACCTTTTTTAACATCAAAGGGGTCGGTTAGTTCACCTCCGACCTTAATGGAGCAGCGAGAGTTCTCCATAGTCATCCTGCACAGTCTGACGAGTTTGGCAGGAATGTTACAACATGACATGACTCTGTAGAGCTCGTCTCTATAAACACTGTCATACGCAGCTTTAAAGTCGACAAAAAGATGGTGCGTGTCGAACTGGAATTCATGGGTCTTCTCCAAGATCTGGTCTATCGTGGATTTTCCTGGCCTGAAACCACACTGGTAGGAACCTATCAGATTGTCCACGGATGGTTTCAGGCGCTTACACAGTACGGCAGAGAAGATCTTGTACGCGATGTTCAGGAAGCGTGTCCCTCTGTAACTGGTGCAGTCATAGGGGTCTCCTTTCTTATGGACCGGGCAAACGATACTGAGATTCCATTCATCGGGCATGCGTTCTTCCGACCATATCTTGCAGATAAGTTGGTGCATGCTCCTGACCAGCTCATCGGCAGCTGCTTTAAATAGTTTCGCGGGGAGTCCGTCCGCTCCAGCAGTTAGATAAGACTTAGGTTTCGATATCGCTATCTTAACATCGTCTAGGTCGGGTGGACGGGATTCTCCTTCGTCTTCGTCCTGACGGCGGCATTTTGACTATCATCGCCGTTATACAGTCTGCAGAAGTGGTCCTTCCACAATCTCAGCATCGACTGTGACTCCACTACTAGTTGTCCGTGCTCATACCTGCAGGCTTCTGCTCTGCCTTTATAGCCTTAGCATGTTAGTTTTACTTTTTTTTTACTTTTTCGAACGTCGTTCCTGCAGTAACATCTCTCCATCTCCTCGATCTCGCGCTTCTCATGGTCCTTCTTTTTTCTTCTCAAAAGCACATGCTCCTACCTCCTTTTCTGTTTATAGAGCTCGCGGGCAGCTCTGGTCCGTCGTAGCAATGTGGCCCATGCATGCATTCTGTTTCTCTACATAGTCTCTAGCCATGGTATTATCCACTCCATAGTTTGTATAAGCTCGATAAGGTAGATTCCATCCGGCCCTGGCTATTTAAAGAGCTTGAAACTATTTAACGTAATTTTCTCTCTGGAGATTATATGGTCGTACTGTCTCTCTATCGCGGAGGAGATTGCAGTTCCTCGCGTTTGCAGTGCGGCCTGGGAAATGCGTATAGATGTCGCTATATTTTTTCCGCATCATGCAGGTTACTATCCAGCGTATTTCCTAGATCGCAGTAATATCCGCCTTGTACTGCGTGGGGATTCTTTCCAGTTTATGAGCAGCTCCAGGAGTGTACAGAGTTATGATGTTAAAGGAGCGTATTCGGGCCATGTGGTCTTCGAGAAAATGTCCGTTTATCCGAGGCATTCATAACCGCACTACCGCCAGTCTGGTCGGAATATTGTAGCGCCCTCTTGCCTAGGGCGACAGTTGCATTTGTTCACCACTCAACGGTTGTTGTAGAGGCTATCCAGAGGACGCCGCGAGGAGGCTATATGTATGTCAACTTGACCTGAACATTGAAACAAGGATCATTGCTGGCATCTCGCCACGTTGAGAGCAGTCAACAACTTTACCCTGTATGTCCGAGCCCATGCCCTCCCCAACCATTGCATTTCCTTTGAACTCGATCAAAGATCGTAACCAAACTCGCGAAGATAAAGGCAAGTACCCTAACGTTGGAGCTTTGATTTATGTTCATACGTTTCTCACCGATTTTTCCAATTGTCCTTCAAACAAGCACTCATCCTTTTATGTTGGAGAAAATTTATTTAATATTTTCCTGTAATCCCTTCACCTACCTGCCCTTCCGTCGTGATTCAACGACAGCAAAAGAAAACAAAAGGAAATGCTCCGAAAGACATTGTCCTACCTGCACTGCACCTTTAATAAATCTTTCGTTTGTTAGAACAAAAAAGTGGCATCACTGCGCACCAATTATTTTTACTCTCACCCACACTGCCGCGGTGTATATGGCGCGCGCTCGCACGCACACCAAATCAACACCACACACCGACATCGTGGCGAAGGGGAAACACAATTTGTGAGAATCGAGAATTCAGCAATCCATTCGACCGTCACTCACACATTGAATAATTCTCGGAAATGCCAACAGAGAGAACCCATCCAACACAGGCAGTGAATTCTTTCATGCAATCAAGTTCGGCTACGTCAGTCAGTCTGTGTTTAGTCGTTGCTCGGTTTGGTTGCATTGCTAGAAGAGCTGTCGCTGGTTAAATACATTCTGAGATATTCAGTCACAAATTCTTGGTAGGTCTCGTTGCCCCCCTCAGTCATAAAAAGAAAGTGGAAGAAGCGAGCGTCGTATCAGTGGTGTTATCAGTAAGCGCGCTCTAACGTAAAATTCCAGTGCAAGCGAGTTAGAGAAGAGAATCGAAGAATTGAGATACAAGATTCAGTGCAAAGTGTTTAGAAAGATAGATTAAGTGAAAGAAGATTGGAAAAAAAAAAAGAAAAAAGTGATAAGCAAACTAAACGCAAGCCAGTGGTGCGGATAGAGATAGTGTGAACGACGAACGAGCACAAACAGTGAGTATGACTACGAACGCCGAAATCCTTCCGTATCACCAGACAACGATATCCCTACAGACGGCTGCCGCTCTGTCGAGCTATCATGGTGGCGGAGTTGGCGGCGGTGGCGGTGGGGGCGGAGGTACAACGACAACACACTTGGGCTGGACTATGGACGATCATCTTTACCAACAGACTGAACTGCACAGCATGACACCACACCGGACACATCATTTGCTCCGCTTCACGCCGTATGCCTTGCATCGGCCACAATTGCAAACACTTAGTCATCATCATCACCATCATCACCCGCACCTGTCGCCGGCAATATTCCTGCAACATGCACCCGGTTCTGGTATGAAGTCACATCAACGACCGTCAAGTCCTGCCTCACCACCACCGCCCGAGGGCACGCATATCGGTCATCTGTATCCCGAGATTCTCGAGATGATCTTTCAACGATTGCCGGTCAAAGATCGCGGTCATGCCGCACAGGTATGCACGAGTTGGCGTGATGCTGCATACGCGAAGAGTGTCTGGAAGGGTGTACAGGCCAAATTGCATCTGAAACGCTCTAGTCCTAGTCTGTTTGCGTCTCTCGTGCGACGGGGCATCAAGAAAATTCAGATTCTCTCCCTGCGACGATCGCTTCGCGATCTGGTTATGGGTGTCCCGAATATGGTCTCACTTAACCTGAGCGGTTGTTACAACGTTGCCGACATCAATTTAGGTCATGCATTCTCCACCGATTTGCCGAATCTACGCGAACTGGATCTTTCGCTATGCAAACAGATCACGGACACCAGTCTCGGTCGGATAGCGCAACACTTGAAGAATCTGGAAACCCTCGAACTCGGCGGATGTTGTAATATCACAAATACCGGTCTGTTGCTCATCGCGTGGGGTTTGAAAAAATTAAAGAACCTCAACCTGCGATCGTGTTGGCATATTAGCGATCAGGGTATCGGTCACTTGTCCGGATTGAGTAAGGAAACGGCCGAGGGTAATCTCGAACTGGAGTATCTCGGTCTGCAAGATTGTCAACGACTAAGCGACGAAGCACTCGGTCACATAGCACAAGGTTTAACGTCACTAAAACGAATCAATTTGAGTTTCTGCGTATCGATAACGGATAGTGGACTCAAGCATCTGGCACGTATGCCCAAGCTACAACACCTAAATCTTCGTTCCTGCGATAATATCTCCGACATTGGTATGGCGTACTTAACCGAAGGCGGTAGTGGTATCATCTCATTGGACGTTAGTTTCTGCGATAAGATCAGCGATCAAGCGTTAACGCACATCGCACAGGGACTATATCAATTGCGTTCGCTCAGTCTGAATCAGTGTCAAATCACCGATCAGGGTATGCTGAAGATTGCCAAATCACTGCACGAACTCGAACACTTAAACATCGGACAGTGTAGTCGAATAACCGATAAGGGCTTACAGTCACTTGCCGATGATTTGATCAATTTGAAAACGATCGATTTATACGGTTGCACTCAGTTGTCGTCGAAGGGTCTGGATGTGGTGATGAAATTGCCCAAATTGTCAAAGTTAAATCTCGGATTATGGCTTGTGAGATGATGCGTTCGTGGGAGGACGTTGCGATCGTTTACATCACCAAAGTACTACAGGATCATCCTCATCATCGTCGTCGTCGTCGTCCATCGTAATAGCTTTGTTTATAATTTTATTTTTTATGTTTAATTGATTGAATTTCTGACAATTTGCCATACATATGTTGTTAGGTGATTACGTTACGTTAATACTTTTTAAATTGTAGTTATGGGTCCTTCTGTCGTGGTTATGGCTCGTCATGGCCACCCAGATGCAGACAGGTGTCGTTATAACAAGGCATCAGTGGTGCTAGAGCTGTAGTGATGGTGAATGGTATACGATCTGTCGTTGATTTTAGGTAGAGATTCAGAATAACGGTGTTGTTCTGTTCGAAATTTCGATTTCACTCGTGGATAGTGGAATTTCCTGTTTTTTTTTTTTATGCGATCGATAGTCTGGTAAAGTGATCGGTATGAAACGACTTTGCTATCAGCTACCTGATAGATTCGCCGAGAAACCTTTTGTCGGTATGTTACGAACACTTGTTCGAATGCCTGCTGTTCTTGTCTTATACAAAAGCGAGAAGAGGAATCTGGATTTTCGTATACAAAAGCATTTTGCCCCCATAATTACATGCACTGTATGCTTCAGTGATCTGTAGGCGTAGTTGACGCATATCTAATGACTTCTGAAGTCTATTGTATGCAAATAGGCACCTTGAAAGTGCAGGGTAAGAACATTTTCCCTTCGAATGTGAATCGTTCAACCGTCATTCCTACTATCCAACTTGGCATCACTGATGTCTTATACTATAGTCCAAAAAGGTAGTGGATTTTAAGACTCACATCACAGCCACACAATATATACAATACAGTACGCCCTCGGTAAAAGCAACCTAAGAAAATTCGAGCAATTGCGTTAATTGAGGTTGTTAAGCCTTGAATTAGAGTTTAACGTAAAAACCAGAGTATGAAAAATAAGAGAATATTGTTCGTCGTTAAAGAAAAGAAAAGTACAGTGGACGTCTAGTATAACGAATTGTATAGGGTTTTCCAATAGGGAATTGACAACTTTGAATTCAATTTCTGAACGCACCCTTTCACCAATCATCGAACTGTCACTGTCAGTTTATTCAGTAAACTCAACATTTTCATCATTGTAAAGTACACCGACGAACAACGTCTGCAAATTATAAAACTTTTATTTAAAAGTTGTCAAGTCCTTATTGGAAACCCCGATATAATGCACAGTCATTCGTTATAACGAAAAACACGTTATATCGATCGTCTTCTTTTGTTGTTAAATAATACTAGTGATTTATGTATTTGTTTATAAGAAAATAAAAATGAATTAATAAGTTTTTGGTGAACAAAATAACTATGATTCGGAAAAGAAGTCTTTAAAATACTAGTTTGCCTCTTGGTTCCCTCTAGCATTTCCCTTAATACAGCGTGCGCCGTCCCATATGGGTCGATGTAAATTCCGATTAACTCCAACAATTCTCAACCGATTTTGGAGATTCAAAAAACTTTTATTCAATTTAGACCTTTGCAATTTATTATGATTAATTTTTGAAAACAATATCAATTAAATTGACCGCCTTTATTGCCGTTGCAAAAATGGACTCGTTTTCGCGCATTCTCCATGACATTTTCGATCATTTCGGTCGAAATTTCTGCGATTTCCGCACGAATGTTTCGTTTGAGCTGTTCTATTGTCTTCGGGCCGTTACCATACACCTGGCTTTTCAAGTATCCCCAAAGAAAAAAGTATGGAGGAGTCAAATCCGGCGATCTCGGTGGCCAGTCAATGTCACCCTTTTTTTGACACCAATCTACCAGGGAACTTCCTACGCAAAAGGTTCAATGCTTTGTCCGCAGTATGGCATGTCGTGCCGTCTTGTTGAAACCAAAAATGGAATACAGTATACTCTCGGTAGAGGGACCTAATAAAAAACCTTATCGAGCGTGCAAATTTTGAGGCATTCTATGGTGTAGGTAGTCAACATGTGTGTTGTCAAAAGGTACTATGTACATCAGTCACTTGTTTTTTCTTTAAATTTAAATCAATTTGCACTGCATTTCCTGCAACCGTTCGATAACTAAAATATCTTCATTGCATCCTGCCCACTTAAGTATTTACTTACTTGGAGGACCTGAGCCTGAGCTATAGCTGCCTTCCATCCTTGACGGTCCCGGGAACGCTGCTTCCAGTTATCAAGATCAAGATGTTTTACATCCGCGATTACTTGGTCTTTATACCGGAGGTTCGATCTTCCTCTTCTTCTCGAACCAGGAGGCTCGGAGTCGGAAGACCCTCTTAGCTGGAGCGTTGATGTCCATGCGCTCGATGTGGCCGAGCCAGCGTAGTCGACGGATTTTTGCCTTCCGGACTACATCCACATCTTTGTACAGCTCGTAGAGTTCGCGGTTGTGTCTTCTTCTCCATTCACCTTCCTCACAGACTTAAGTACTTTGTCAAATAATTGAATACCGGGCGGTCAGAAACTAGTTGACACTCTTCTTCATTTTCCTTTTCTGCTCCCTTAATATCCCATGGGATTTGATCTGCAAAGAATACTAAGGGGTATATCCTCTTCATCGTCATCGGATCCAAGAATGTTACTCCAACATTTCTCAATAGAAGAAGCATTATGGTTATCCCAAGCGTCTGCTAAAGTGCTGTGCTTTGCTCTTCTCATATTGTATCACAACTTATAAGGTTTTCATCAAAGTGCACATATTCTTCAGAAGCGTCGCTATCGATAACTGTTGTTAATGCATTTAAAGAACCCATGTCTTCATCGTGGTTAAGTCCGAGCCGAAATTGTCCTCACTTCTGATGAATCCGTCGAAATAGTTTTTTGTGTAACTTTTTGCCATTGCAACCTACTAGATTAGGTGTGAAGTTTTCTTCTGACACCTTGGTCTCTAGGTTGCAGTCTGGGGTTGTGTTAGGGGCACGAACACTAACTTAATTGACTTCAAATCCTTTACCTTAGGATGTGCCGGTAGTAGATTCTTTCTATCTTTACGACGTAGTTCATTGTCCCACTGCCTTAACTCATTAAAAAAAAAAAATTCATATGCCATCCAAGCCCTCTGATTATTTTTGTAGTTCACCGGCAATCGTTTGATGTTCTTAAAGCACCTGGGATTCGCTCCAACTGGCACGGTCTTTCGCCAGCAGTCTCCAGTGCCGCACTAGTTGGTTGAGATCCTCTTCCATTTGCGTGCGCCACTTTAAATGTGGGCATCCTCGACCGCGTCGCCCCTCAGAGTTGGATTCAAAGACCTTCCGGACCGGAACTGGGATTTCCATGCGCTCTACATGACCGAGCCATCTTAGGCGTTGGATCCGCAGACGCCGTGCTACGTTCATGTAACTGTACAGCCAGTACGATTCACATTTAAGTCTTCTCCTCCACTCCTCATTTATGCAGGTCGGGCCTGAAATCGTACACAGAATGTTTCTCTCAAAACGACCACGGACCTCCTCATCCACTTTCTATAAGGACCCTGTGTCTGCGCCACAAACCAGTACCGGAATGATAGGGGTCTTGTATACGGATACCTTGGTCCGAGAGAGGGTTCTGCTTCCCAATTGCCTACCGAGCCCAAAGAAACAGTGGTTGGCAAGAGTTAGTCTGCGTTTGATTTCGGCACTGATGTCATTGCTGCATGTCACTGCAAAGCCGGAGGTAGATAAAGTCCTTGACTACCTTGAAATTTTAACTGCCAATATGTATGTGCGCCCTGGCCGCTTTAGCCGCCTCCGTCTCAATGCTCGGAAAGGCCTCAATGACATCTCCCTGAGTTCGTCCAATTATGTCAATGTCCGTACAACTGACTTGAAAAAGATGGTGCCCCTCGTATTGACCAGTGAGTTTTGCACGACCCTTTCAAGGACGATGTTGAAAAAGTCACACGATAGCATGTCGCCCTGTCTAAAACCTTTAGCTCGGCTGGTAGTCCATTAGCTCCAACAGCTTTGTTGGACTTAAGGCTAGAAAAATCATTCCTAACTTCGTCCAGGTCAGGGGGACAAAATTCTCTGCTATCATCGTCCGTTGTGAATGGGTCATTTTGCCTGACAGCGGGATCTGTTTCGTCATCGCCGTTATACAGTCTATTTTCGTCCCTGCAGGCTTCCGTTCTGGCGTTATATCGCTGGCATGTTTGTTTTATTCGTTGATAAGACAGACCGACAGTCTTCTTTTTTCTGTCCCCAAAAAATTTGCCACCACCAATACGGTTATGCGTTCTTTTGATGGTTTTCCACCAACGCATGTCTCTCCTTTAAAATACAATGACCTATTAGGCGTCAGTTTATAAAATAAGACAGTCTCGTCGCCGTTGAATATGTCCTCATCCTTAAAGTTTCCCTTAATACTTGGCCATTTGTTTTGCAACCACTAATTAACTATACCCATGCCAATTGCTGCCGCTTCCCCAACAATTTTTCCGGTGCTAATGTCATGCCGTTTTTTAAAGCTATTCAACCAACTCTTGCTAAAAGACTGCATTCCTGATTCGTAAAAATCTTCGAGCAAACTTTTCGGCTTTTGCTTTTTTGTTTTTTGTAGAATCGCACTACTCACGGCCACATTGTTGGCTAAACCACTTCCACAATTCTCTGTCCAGGCTTTCATTTGTAGGTTTTGTGAATGAAGTGGTCCAGGATTTCCTCCCTTTTCTTCCAAATTGTGCCAAGAGTCGAATTATTTAGGTACATAGGTACTTAGACTCATTTTCTTGCATATATTGCTTTGCTTTACAGCGTCTTGTAAACGCTTTATTAAATCGTTTGAGAATTTTGCTACAAACGCAGCTATACAGTTCTCGGGGAAGTCCCAAAAGTTGAGAAAATCCAAATGGTAATGCAAAGTGACAGATTTTTGGATCGTTCTAACCGGACATTGTCTTTATTTGGAGCGCAAAATAGGTTCGTTATATGCGAAAGTTCACCTTAAACGGTACAGCCGTATAGCCGAAGATTTAACCTGGTCTCATGCAGTAGCCAGGATGCATATGGCGTGCTTTAAATTAAAAACTTTTATTTTACACTCCAAATCTGAACCTCGGCTTCCGACTAAATGTGCCAAAAATCCATTTTTGTAGTACAGTTTTGTCAAGTTAATGACGTTTTGGTCCATTGGTTGCAGAATAGCGGTGCAATTTGCTGGCAAACAATCTTCCCATCATCACTTATCACCTCCCCGTCTTTTAGATGACACGTCGCGTTGTCAAATAGCAGTAGAGCCTTTTTTGACAAATTTTTCGATTCCAGAAACTGTCTTACCTAAACCAAGGAAGAGATATGACAAAATTGTTAAATTTGACCAAATCAATTCGAAAATAGTTTTACCTTTGGCATGAAAGCTATATGTAAAACCAATCTTTGAAAAATTCGTGTGTCATCCACGTATTTTTATTGGCCTTGTAAACGACAGGCTTGTTTTCGAATGCCTAAATGCTCTAGGAAGTAAAGCTTTTCCTATACCGTGCAATTTGACAAGTAAGAAAAGTGATTCTCTCCTTGCTTACTTTCCTACCAGGAGCAGTAGCTTCTTTAGAACACACAATCTTTCTGTTTGGTATAAGCTTAAAAAAATAGACCAGACTTGTCCGCATTGTAAATTTGATCTGGTAACAAGTCACGAATGGTTTCCCACCAGTTTTGGCTTATTTGAAAGCTTTTCTCCGCAAATTTTAAGCATTCGGATCCCATTCCGTTTTTTAAAATTTGAAAATCAGCCATTACTGGCGTAAAAAGCTCCTGGACTTTCTTTGATTTTTAACTTCCCGGTGGGAAGTTATTGTGATTTTACGAATTCCAAATTTTGACATATCTCCAAGTTTCATGGTCACCAGAATCCAAATCCGAGGTTTTTATAGAGATGTATGTGTGTGTGTATGTACCTATGTGCGCATGTGCGCTCGATTATCTCGAGAACCAAAAATGGTATTGACATAAGATTGGGTTCATTCCACGCGTAATTACGCAACTTAGTACTGAATAAGTTTCAGCAAAATCGGTGCAGCTGTTTTTTTTTTAGAAATTAAATAACTAAAAAATAGGCAAAAAAAATAAACACGCGATGTTCCCAAGCGGTCCGCCTTCTAAGTACTGACCGCACCCGATGCTGGTTGATTGCGGTGATCGGACGAGAACCGATACATTACCCATTATTCGTCTAAGAAAAACAAAAAGGTATTATATAATCGGTCCAGCTCTAGAAGCGTATTTAAGTTATTGGAAATGAGCAAGTCATCTCCATTAACTTGGTTGAAGACGTCCTCCAATTCCTTCATATGAAGCATGAGTTCACCTGTTGGTTTGGATAAACCACCCTCATTTAGGTGATTTCCCCAAGTCAACGACTCATCGTTGGATTTCTCCGTGCAGATCTCCGGAATTTGGCCCCCAGCTTATGACATAGATATAACCTGCGAGGTTTTCTAATCCGTCATTAGCTATAGAGTCCACTTCTATTTCTTCTTTATCTTGCCCCGGTATGCTCCTTGGATTTATCAATATGCTTTTTAGAATTGTACCTAATACAAGAAGAAAAATGAATTAGTAGAATGTTTAGCAAAAGCAAGGAGAGTAGAGTCCAACTCGAGATCGGGTGTGCTATCCGCAGCAACATTTACGTGGTCGGAAGAAAATCCTTCATTATAACCTAGTAAGTATGACCTCAACGTGTACTTGAATTCGCCTCGATCAGGGTGGTCGTGAAGGCCTCCTTTGCTACGAACCACACCGAAGAAATTTTCCAACACATCTTGCTTAAAGGCGATGCAAGGAAAGGAAAGGTAACAAGCTTTCCTTATTTCTGTGATACCACATGGATCATATTACCTAGATCCGCTAACTGAAAACCAATCAGTGCTTCTGATGACGCGATGGAGCTTAGCTATTTTTATATCTGCTAGCTCACGTAAGTTATCATAGAACCATATCCAATGGTGGGGGTCGATCTGATCGCATCACTTATGCATATGCTGGCCGATCTTTGCACTTTCCGCAGAAGGTTTCGATAGACTACCTTGTCCAGAGGAGTAGAAGCCGTATAGGAGGCTGGGCCTTATGACTGCTGTGTAGAGGCAGTGTATAATGCTAGGTTGGAGACCCCACTTTTTGCCCACCACTTTCTTACAGCTGTAGAGTGGTTGTTTTCTTGACTCGATCAAGTATGTTGGATTTCCAGTTCAAGCACTTGGCCGAAGTATTTAGCCTGATCTTTGATAATTGATTGGGTTTTACCCAGCCTCAGTGAGTTGAAGGGCGGGATTTTATATTTATTTTTAAACAGTACTAGAGAGCGCCGTGGCGCAGTGGGTAGTGTGTTGGCCTCTGACGCCGACGACACGGGATCGAATCCCGACACAGCCATGTCATCGAACGAGTTTTCACGGTGTTTCTCCTCAGCGGGGTTCTGACTAAACCCCCTGTAGTGAAATTGTCACGAAAAGCTTCTCAAAATTCGCCGTTCGGAACCGGCAATAAACTTAGGTCCCTTTCATCCATGGGAAAATGAAATCACACACAACATGGGTGATTGAGGGAAGCTCGGCTCAGGTCCTTTATGGACTGTAGCGCCAACATACATACATACAGATCAGTCTTCTTGGTGTCGACCCCAAGTCCACAGTACTGAGCCCAGGTTACTTCTGTATGTAATGTTGGGAAATTTTCTAAGACGGCTATAGCAATGTCATCCGCATAGGCCGTCACAACGTACCCTTCCTGCTCTAGCAACAGTTCATTGGCTACCGCGTTCCAGAGGAGAGGGGAGAGTACTCCACCTTGTGGTCTACCTCTCCTGACCATTTTAGTTGAAGCGGACCCAGCGAAGTTGGCTTTGACGACACTTTGTGTAAGCAGTTGTCGTACCAGTTCTAACACTGATCCCATTACACCCAATCAGTCAGCGCTTTGGTGACAGCCCATGGTTCAAGGATGTCAAAGGTGCCCTCAATACCGAGAAAGGTCACTAGGGTGTATTCTTTGTGTTCCAGTGACCTTTCTATGGTACTAACTACTGTGTGGAGTGTTAATTCCACTGATTTGCCTTTGTTGTAGGCATGTTGGTTATTCGACAGCCTTCCTAAGCTATAGCTGTGTAAGCAAATGTGCAGAGCAAATACGAGCTGTGCTTGGATTCAAATACCCCTTCCTTCTGCAGAAGTGAACCCACTGCTTTCGCAACATATTATCTTTTGGAAAGCAATAATACCTAATATCTGCCTTTCCCTTTCTTTTATTTTCATTACAATTGAAAACTTACTTACTTAGGTGGCGCTACAGTCCGAGGTGAACCTGGGCCTCAACCAACAAGCGTCTCCAGCTGGCACGGTCTTTGGCCAGCCGTTTCCAGCGCTGCACGCCCAGTTGGTTAAGGTCCCCTTCCGTCTGCGTGCGCCACCGATGATGCGGCCGTCCTCTACCGCGCCTTCCTTCCGGAGTGAATTCGAAGACTCTTCGGGTCGGAGCTGTATTTTGCATGCGCTCCACATGGCCTAGCAACCTTAGACGCTGTATCCGTCTGGGATGATTAAGGTCTTATATAGTGTCACCTTGGTTCTCCGAGAGAGGGCTCTATTTCTCAATTGCCTCTTGAGCCCAAAGAAACAGCGGTTGGCAAGAGTGATTCTGCGTTCTATCTCAGCGTTGGTGTTGTTGTCGCTGGTCATCAGTGAGCCAAGGTAGACGAATTTCTTGACAACTTCAAAGTTATATCCGCCCATGGTGACGTTCTGGCCAATACGTCGGTGTTGAACGCCTCTTTTAGATGAAAGCAGATATTTGGTTTTACCCTCATTAACCTTGATACCCATCTAAGCCGCTTCTACCTCAATGCTTACAAAGGCCTCATTGACGTCTCGCTGTGTCCGTCCAATCACGTCAATGTCGTCGGCGTACGCAAGCAATTGAGTAGACTTGAAATAAATCGTACCTCTTGTGTTGGCCAGTGACTCTTGCACGATCTTTTCAAGCACGATGTTGAAAAAGTTGCATGACAGCGCGTCACATTCCCTAAATCTTTTTTTAACATCAAAGGTCTCGGTTGGCTCATTACCGACCTTAATGGAGCAGCGAGAATTCTCCATTGTCATCCTGCACAGTTGGATGAGTTTGGCAGGGATGTTAACACTATACATGGATTTGTATAGCTCATCTCTATACACGCTGTCATATGCAGCCTTGAAATCGACAAAGAGGTGGTGAGTGTCGATTTGGTATTCCTGGCTCTTTTCCAAGATCTGCCGTAGCTAAAATATTTGGTCTATTGTGGATTTACCTGGCCTGAAACCACACTGATAAGAGCCGATCAGGTTATCCACCAACGGTTTCAGGTGTTCACACAATACGGCAGAGAAGATCTTATATGCGATGTTAAGGAGACTTATTCCCCTATAGTTGGCGCAGTTATAGGGGTCTCTTTTCTTATGGACCGGGCAAACGATGCTGAGATTCCATTCGTCGGGCATGCTTTCCTCCGACCATACCTTGCAAATGAGATGGTGCATGCACCTTACCAGCTCATCTCCAGCCGCCTTAAGAAGCTGAGCAGACAGGCCATCTGCGCCCGCGGCTTTATTAGACTTAAGTCTTGATATCGCTACTTTGACTTCGTCTAGGTCGGGTGGACTGAATTCTGTTTCATTGTCGTCCATTACGAATGGCTCGTTCTGCCTGACAGCGGTATCTTGTCTATCATCGGCGTATACAGTCTACAGAAGTGGTCTTTCCAAATCCTCAAGATCGACTGAGACTCTACTACCAGTTCTCCATTTTCATCCCTGCAGGCCGCCGCTCTGGCTTTGTAGCCACGGCATGTTCGTTTTACCTTATTGTAAAACTTCCGGGCGTCATTCCTGCGGAAGCAGCTCTCCATTTCCTCGATCTCACACTTTCCGTGTTATCTCTTCTTTCTTCTGATAAGCGTGTGTTCCTCTCTTCTCTTTTGCTCATAGATTTCGCGAGCAGCTCTCGTCCGTCGTTGCAGCGTGGCTTTATATGCCTCTTGTTTTGCTGCATGGGCTTGTTCGCATTGTTCATCGAACCGGGGGTTTCTAGGTGGTGGCGGTTTGAAACCCAGCACCTCTGAGGCAGCGTCTCTGACGTCGCTCTGGCAATACGCCCATTCCTGCTCTATTGTTTGTGCTGCTGTGGCGGATTTTGAGAGAGTTTGAAGGAGACACGATCGGCAAAGATTCTGGCAGTCTCTTGCGATTGTAGCTTTCCGACGTCAAACTTACGTTGGTCCTACTCGACTCCTAAGCATTCTTGATATTCTCATTCGTACCTTGGCTACAACAAGGTAGTGGTCCGAGTCGATGTTGGCCCCTCGGAAGGTTCGTGCGTCGAGAATACAGGAGGAGTTTCTGGCGTCGATCGCAATGTGATCAATCTGGTTGGTGGTCGATTGATCAAAAGACCGCCAGGTACCCTTGTGGACGTTGAGATCGCGTGCTTGTAGAATTGAAAACTGCACATCTCATTTTGAGAAAATAGTGCTACACTTTTGATACAACTGCAATAACTTTTTAAATTTAGCGCGCGCAAAAAAACCTCTTTCGAATTCGTATATGCATAACGAAGGGAATCACGAATAAGATGGTCACGGCCTACGTCATCAAACATTGGTAGATAGGTAGCAAACATGACAGGCATGCGCAATGCGTGATCTGTAATATTTCATTCGTGACAGTAAAATCAAAAAATAGAAACAAAAATAAAACGAAATAAGAGATCATGGATGAAAGGTTGCGTATACTGAGTCACTAATGGTAAAAATGTTGCTTTAACCGGGGTATTGCTTTTACCGAGGGGGTACTGTACAACAAATTAAAACTAAAAAAAACACACAAAAAACAATTTTTTCTAATTTAATTAAAAGAAAAACAAAAAAAATAATTTAACAAAACACGTTATTTTCTATTGTGATACATATTAAAATTAAAATTAATTACTAAACTAAATAATTACCATAAAAGAATAATAACAAAATGAAGAAAGGACACTATTTTAAGGATATCTTGTAGAGAATAGTAGTTAAAAACAAATTTGAGATGAAAAACAAACAAAAACAAAAGCTTGAAGACAAAAACTAAACGTTGTTCTACCTAGTATCGTACATGCTATTATTAAGTTAAATAAACTGAAAATTGTTTTCATTGTTTTAGTTATAAATCATTTTGTTTTTAGCTTTTTAAAAAAATATTCATTTCCCAAAATTCTCCCCCCAAACTGTTTTATACCGTAAATATTAAATAAATTCATTTTTTTTAATGTAAAAATTAAAATAGTTTTTAACATGTTATCGAATTATTTTTTTTTATTAAATAAGTCAGAATCTAATAAATCGGTTTTCTATTCTATAAAAAAATGAAATTATGTGTTAGTATAATAAAAATGGTATAAATCGAAACACTATACTGCGAATGAGGTGAGAGAATTTAAGAAGAAACAAAATAAAATAGAAAAAAAGAGAAAAAGAAAAAAATTTAAAAATATAACCTACAATGGCGGAATGCGCAAAAAATTCAAATGAATTTGTTGTTATTCAAGTTGGCATTCGTTGACGAACTGGGACTATCATGTGGTTGGTTGGTAGGTGGATGATGTTGCACCTACAGCTACAGGTTTTTGGTTTTCTATTTTCTATCGGAAACAACAGGTTGAAGTTGACAAAATAGCAGATGTGCCTACTATGCTGCTTACGACACACACGACGAATCGAAACTAGTTGGAAAGTGAAATGAAATTCAATCCCGGATGACGATCAATTCGATATATTTATGAAGGCGGTCTAGTGCGTGGAGCTTGATTTGTGTTTAGAAAATGCGAAATTCTATTTGGAGACCGGTTGGTTATGCGACGGTTGCATGGTCGGTCTTATCATCGGAATTAAAATAGACGAATATTGCTACATGGCACCAGCGTTGCAATGTTGTTTTGGTTATGGTATCGCCACGGCCTATTTAGGCAGGGTACTTAAGTTTGATAGTCAACTTGCTGGTTCTTCTTCTGACTTAGCAACGTTGGTAGCCTCGTCATTCAACATTCTCTAAATTGTTGCTTTGGACTGCATCCGATTTCCAAACAACGTTGGTAAGATAGCATTTTTTTTATTTTTGTTGTAGACTGCCATCTGTTGAAGCACTCAGTAACAAATACTGGTCCATTGTACTGCCAGACAAGACACCTGTATGTATGTATGTTGGCGTTACAGTCCATGAAGAACCTGAGCCGAGCTTCTCTCAATCACCCATGTTGTGTGTGATTTCATTTTTCCTATAGGTGAAAGGGACCTACAGTTTATTGCCGGTTCCGAACGGCGAATTTCGAGAAGGTTTTGTCAGAACCCCGCTGAGGAGAAACACCGTGAAAAACACGTTCGATGACATGGCTGTGTCGGGATTCGATCCCGTGTCATCGGCGTCAGAGGCCAACACGCTACCCATTGCGCCACGGTGCTCTCGAGACAAGACACCTACCTTTACTATATTTTCCCCGTTTTCCGGAGAAATATGAGAATGAGCTTCAGTGATGAAGCCAACAAACTGAACGAATTAGAAATGTTAAAAAAAAAAAAATGGGCGATTAGCAACGCAATCGCGTGCTAAGCAAGAAGCCATCATGCCTACTACGCTCACAATCTATCGGCAAGGGCGCGAGGCGGATCACCATTATTTATTAAAGATAATATCGAACACTCTCTGGGATTAAGAATAGAGAGAGCTCGAGACGGTACAAATCCGTATAGTGCACGTTAAGATTAAAAATTATTCCTTCAATGTATCTTCAGTGGATTGCCAACCGCGATGACGGAGGCGGCCGAGTTCATCAATTTGTTTAATGAGTTTAGACCGAATTTACTCATTGGTGGTGACTTTAACGCCAGACACACATTTTGGATTTCAAAATTTTTTCCATAGAGGCAAAATGCTCTACAAAGCAAATATGGATTGCGGTTGTAACTTTTACTCAATTGGCAAGCCTACGTACTGGCCTACAGACACTGCGAAAGCACCTGACCTCATCGATTTTTTTCGTTGCAAAAGGCTACATTAAGGTCGCAGAGAACTTTGACCTCTCAGACCTTTCTCCAGTTACGTTGACGATGAGTGAAACACTTATTAATAGGCCTACGAATACATAGAAGGACACGCCCGGAAGGCTTATTAGGCTAAGAGTGCCACGAAGGACGTCATACGAATTAGAATTCGCAATCGACCGATTCACTGAAGCAGGGGCATCTTCATCCGCTGTTGTTAAGGTCCAAGCCTCTGCGCCGTAAAGGAGGACTGGGATGATTAAGGTCTTATATAGTGTCACCTTGGTTTTCCGAGAGAGGGCTCTACTTCTCAATTGCCTCTTGAGCCCAAAGAAACAGCGGTTGGCAAGTGTGATTCTGCGTTTTATCTCTGCGCTGGTGTTGTTGTCGCTGGTCATCAGTGAGCCAAGGTAGACGAATTCCTTGACCACTTCAAAGTTATATTCGCCCATGGTGACGTTCTGGCCAATACATCGGTGTTGAACGTCTCTTTTAGATGAAAGCAGATATTTAGTTTTACCCTCATTAACCTTGAGACCCATCTAAGCCGCTTCTAGCTCAATGCTTACAAAGGTCTCATTGACGTCTCGCTGTGTCCGTCCAATCACGTCAATGTCGTCGGCGTACGCAAGCAATTGCGTAGACTTGAAATAAATCTTACCTCTCGTGTTGGCCAGTGACTCTTGCACGATCTTGAAAAAGTTGCAAGACAGCGCTTGTCACCTTGTCTAAATCCTTTTTCAACATCAAAGGTCTCGGCTTGCTCATTATCGACCTTAGTGGAGCAGCAAGAATTCTCCATTGTCATCCTGAACAGTCGGACGAGGTTGGCAGGGATGTTAAAACTAGACATGGCTTTGTATAGCTCATCTCTATACACGCTGTCGTATGCAGCCTTGAAATCGACGAAGAGGTGGTGAGCGTCGATTTTGTATTCCTAGGTCTTCTCCGAGATCTGCCGTAACGAAGTATTTGGTCTAGTGTGGATTTACCTGGCCTGAAACCACACTGATAAGAGCCGATCAGGTTATCCACCAACGGTTTCAGGCGTTCACACAATACGGCAGAGAAGATCTTATATGCCATGTTGAGGAGACTTATTCCCCTATAGTTGGCGCAGTTATAGGGATCTCCTTTCTTATGGACCGGGCAAACGATGCTGAGATTCCATTCGCCGGGCATTCTTTCCTCCGACCATACCTTGCAAATGAGATGGTGCATGCACCTTACTAGCTCATCTCCAGCCGCCTTAAGAAGCTCAGCAGACAGGCCGTCTGCGCCCGCGGCTTTATTAGACTTATGTAAGTCTCGATATTGCTATTTTGACTTCGTCTAGGTCGGGTGGACTGAATTCTGTTACATCGTCGTCCATTACGAATGGCTCGTTCCTGTCTATCATCGCCGTTATACAGTCTGCAGAAGTGGTCTTTCCAAATCCGACTGCGACTCTACTACCAGTTATCCATTTTCATCCCTGCAGACCGCCGCTCTGGCTTTGTAGCCATGGCATGTTTGTTTTATTTTATTGTAAAACTTACGGGCGTCATTCCTGCGGAAGCATCTCTCCATCTCCTCGATCTCACACTTTCCGTGCTCTCTCTTCTTTCTTCTGAAAAGCGTGTGTTTCTCTCTTCTCTTCTGCTCATAGATTTCGCGAGCACCTCTCGTCCGTTGTTGCAGCGTGGCTTTTATATGCCTCTTGTTTTGCTGCATGGCCTTGTTCGCATTGTTCATCGAACCAGGGGTTTCTAGGTGGTGGCGGTTTGAAACCCAGCACCTCTGAGGCAGCGTCTCTGACGGCGCTCTGGCAATACGCCCATTCCTGCTCTATTGTTTGTGCTGTTGTGCTTTTGAGAGAGCTTAGAGGAGACACGATCGGCAAAGGTTCTGGCAGTCTCTTGCGATTGTAGCTTTTCCGCCTTACGTTGTCCTACTCGACTCCTAAGCATTCTTGATATTCTCATTCGTACCTTGGCTACAACAAGGTAGTGGTCCGAGTCGATTTTGGCCCCTCGGAAGGTTCGTGCGTCGAGAACACTGGAGTAGTGTCTGGCGTCGATCGCAATGTGATCAATCTGGTTGGTAGTTGATTGATCAAAAGGGTGCAAGGTACCCTTGTGGATGTTGAGATGGGGGAATCGTGTGCTTGCTACAAGGAGGTTACGCCCCGTTCTTCTACTTTGGTGGCGTTACAGCCCATGAAGGACCAGAGGCAAGCTTCTCTCGATCACCCATATTGTGTGTGATTTTATTTTTTACGCAGGTGAAAGGGACCTACAGTTTAATGCCGATTTCGATCGGCGTAACTCGAGAAGCTTTTTTATCGCAAGTTTACTACGGGGGTTTTGCCAGTACCCCGCCGAGGAGGAATGTCGCGAAATAAACATTCGATGGCGTTGGTGTTATCGGGATCCGAACTCGCTCACCGTGCGCCAGAGTCCAACACACTAACCACTGCGCTACGGCGCCCTCAGGTTACGCCCCGTTAGGAAATCGATTAGCCTAAGTTCGTTGTTAGAAGTGTTGTTATGGAGACTATGCTTTCCTATGATCGGCTCAAATATGTCCTCTTTGCCCAGTTTTGCATTAAAATCTCCTAGAACAATTTTTGTGCCGTAGCTGGGGCATTGGGCATATGTTCTGTCTAGGAGATCGTAGAATTCCTCTTTGAGTCGATCGTCCTTTTTTTCCGTTGGGGCGTGAGAGCATATTAAGCTAATGTTTCCAAACTTAGCTTTGATGCGGATTGTTATGAGGCGTTCGCTTACATCCCGGAAGCTTAAGACTTTTTGCCGGAGTTTTCCTCGAATAACGAAACCGCACCCGAATAGGCGCGATTTGTTCTCCTTGTAGCATCCGTTTCTGCCTGATCCATCCCACCGCACTTCTTGAGGCGCGGTTATATCTGCTTTATAGCAGTTGAGGGTTTGCTCTAATTTATCGCCTGCACCCGATCTGTTAAGAGACCTCACATTCCAGGTACAGACTCTCAAGTCCGTTTGTCGTTTGCAGGGGTCGTCAGCTTTGTATCCGAGGCATGTGGTTGCTTCTGAACGAGTAGGTTTTTGCGTGATAGGGATGTTGCCCCTAAGCACAACCCCCAACCTGGAGGGCCAGGTTCCTCTTTCCCCAGGAACAAGGAGTTGGGTCGCTGCACAGATTGGTTCACTACCTGGCGGGTGCCAGGGTAGCTATACAGGGGAGGCCACGCGGAGGCTGTGTGTCAACTTGGATTGAGCAGGGACAGATATCGAAGCTGGCGTTTGCCATGTTAAACGCATTCAACTTCTTTGCTCTGTTTTCTCGCTCGCTCTCCAATAGCGCCGAAGCATAAGACATACTGCAGGCAGTACCTACATATAAGGAAAAATCGAAATGAACGGGCGAAAGGCGATGAAAAAGGGCTGAAGTGTTTGCTGGATATCTTGCTGAAACCTTTAAGCCATTCATAGGACAACCTGATAATAGCAGTACTCTGGAAATGACCGTGGTATACAGAATGACGCAAACTACGTTTTCGGAACTGGAAAATATCGTAAAATCTTTCAAGTCAAATAAAGCACCAGGCTACGACTTACCTAATTACAGAAGATGCCCTTAAAAATTTGCCAAGGAATGCTCTGCTCACACTTTTATATCTTATTAATGCAGCGCTTAGTTATTATGGTTCTAAAGCCCCGAAAAAGCACTCGAACACAAGCTAATATATTCGAGTGTATTTCTTGACGTCTCCCAAACCTTTGACAATGTGTGGCATGGAAGTTTGGGATATAAACTGAGACAAGTTTTTCCCGAACAACTGTCGAACGTTCTGGAAAACTACTCATCTAATATACTCTTTCGTGTTAATGACGGGAGCGAATACTCAAATTTTAGAGCAATTACAGCTGGCGTTCCACAGGGAAGCGTACTTGGCCCGTTGATGTACCTTTTGTTTACCAGGGAAATAGCACAATCGGAGGGCACTGCGCTGGCCACATTCACGGATGATACTGTAATTTTGGCCACAGGGAAATCAGTCGAAGAACCAATTGCATTGAACCGTATTAGCGACTGGACAATTACTTGGCGAATCGCGCTTAACGAAACCAAATCTGTCCACGTACATCTTACGGTTCAAGTAGTGAACCAATGTGTGCAGCGGCCCGACCCCCTTGTGCTTAGGGGTAACATCCCTAACATGGAAAAATATATTGCTGCGAAGCAATCCCCAGCCTCGGATACCGACGGATAAAAAGCTGACGACCCCGGCAAATGATTAAATGACCTGGGAGTGCAGGCAATCAATTGGAGCAAACCCTTAACTGCTATAAAGCAGATCTAACCGCGATGATATGAACCAGGCAAAAGACAGATGAAAAACTGCGGCATCTATCTACAGGAATTGCTACAAGGAGAACAAACAAGGTTTATTCGGATGCCGATTCGCTATTCGAGGAAGACTCCGACAAAAAGTCTTAAGCTTTCGGGATGTAAGTGAACGCCTTTAACAATCCACATCAAAGCTGATTTCGGGAACACTAGCTTGATATGTGCTACTACATCTACGATCTCCTAGGCAGAACCTATACCCAATGTCCCAGCTACGATACAAAAACAGTACTAGGAGATTTTAACGCGAAACTGGGCAAAGAGGACATACTTGAGTGGATCAGGGGGAAGTATAGCCTACACACGGACACAGGCTACTTGACTTCCTAGCGGGGCGTAGTCTCCTCCTAGCTAGCACCGCATCTCAAGATCCACAAAGGAAAATGGCGATCACCTTATTAGTCGACCATCAATCAGATTGATCATGTTGCGATCGACGCCAGACACTCCTCTACCGTCCTATGTACATAGATGTACGAACCTTCCGAGGAGACAACCTCGACTCGGATCACTACCTTGTTGTAGCCAAGCTACGAACGAGATATCAAAGATGCTGGACAACGAAAGTTTCACGACGGAAAGCTACAATCGCAGGAAGCCGCTAGGATCTTTCAAAACAAAGTAAGGTCCACCCGACCTACATAGATGAAATTAAGCTTGTAATTTCGAAGCTTAGGGCTAATAAAGCCGCGGACGCAGGCGACCTATCTGCCGAGCTATTTAATGCAGATAACTCATATCCAGGAGTTGGTTAGGAACAGGCACCTTCTCACCTGTAAGATATGGTCGAACAAAAGCATGTCCGTCAATGGAAGCCCGGCAATATAAAAGGAGACCCTTATAACGGCGTCAACTGTATGTATGTATGTTGGCGTTACAGCCCATGAAGGACCAGAGCCGAGCTTCTCTCAATCACCCATGTTGTGTGTGATTTAATTTTCCCATAGGTGAAAGGGACCTACAGTTTTATTGCCGGTTCCGAACGGCGAATTTCGAGAAGCTTTTCATGACAATTTTACTACAGGGGGTTTTGTCAGAATCCCGCTGAGGAGAAACACCGTGAAAACACGTTCGATGACATGGCTGTGTCGTGATTCGATCCCGTGTCATCGGCGTCAGAGGCCAACACTCTACCCACTGCGCCACGGTGCTGTCGACGGCGTCAACTAGAGGGGAATAAATCCCCTTAGCATTGCGTATAAGATCTTCTCTGCCGTGCTGTGTGAACGCCTGAAACCATTCAAGGATAATCTGATAGGTTCTTATCAGTGTGTTTTCAGGCCTGGTAAGGGCACAATAGACCAAATATTCACACTGCGGCAGATCTTGGAGAAGACTCACGAATACCAAATCGACAGGCATCACCTTTCCGTCGACTTTAAAGCCGCGTTTGACAGTGTGCATATAGGAAACATATACAGCGCCATGTCTAGTTTGACATGAAAACGGATGTACAACGACATCGACCTAGTACGGTGTCCACGGATCTAACGTCTAAGGTGGCTAGGCCATGTAGAGCAATTGCCTACGCTGATGATGTTGGTATTGCCATCTTAGGCAAATACCTGTCTACGCTGAATGACGTATGCGTACGGCATTCTCCACATTGTGCAACTGGGCAAAACATAATGGACTCGGGATAAGCTCTAAGAAAACGGAACTTGTACTCTTCACTAAACAGCTCAAGATTCCGCGCGCGTGTCCATTCGCTTCAACCCCAAAATAACCCTATGGTTGTACATTACAGTCGTTTTAGTCTTCTTGTCTGCTGGACAAGTCAAGCAAATCGAGAAAGTACAGAGGATAGCAGGCATGTGCATACTATGGGGGGGGTTTAGCCAGTACCCCACCGACTTCTGCAGAAGCTGTGAAGACGAAGAGGTGATTGAGTCCTTTCAACACCCACTCTGCGCCTGTCCGGCCCTCTTTTTTAGTATAGGAAACGATACCCAGGATCCTACTTCCTTAACGATCTGACTGACGTTCAGCACATAAAGATAAATGATCTTCTTAATTTTGTAAGAAGCGCAAAATGGTTCCGTGAATAGAGGGTCGTCCACTCGTAGCAACACAAAGGGTCTATCTGACCTAGTTGTGTACTCCCCCCGTGAAGGCTACATATTACCTACCTACCTACCGTGGATTCAGGTAGACCTAGAGCGGGTTCAGGTCCTGAGAAACTCTCTTCTAAACCCATTCTGGCGAGTTCATCAGAGATCTCATTTCCAGGGTTCCCAGAATTATTTTGTTCAGTTAGTTAGTTCACACAAACTTGGAGTTGGTTTAAAGGTTGGACACAGCTTTGAGTGCAGCTTGGCTGTCACTGCAGACGCATACAGTTTTTTCCTTCCATCACTTAGGCTCATAGAAACATAGTGCATGGCCATCAGGATTACGTACATCTCTGACGCATATTTTCCTAACGAAAAGTGCAGAAGATGCCAGCCATACATATGTAGGCTCAGACAAGGTGCCAACCTGAGACTCATAGAAGATGCCAGTCTCAGGCTAATAGAAAATATCAGGTAGCCTTAGGCTCATAGAAATTGCCAGCCTTAGGCTTATAGAAGCTGCCAGCCTTAGGCTCATACAACATGCCAATCTAAGACTCATAGAAGATGCCAGTCTTAGGCTTATAGAAGATGACAGCCAACCTTAAGCTCATAGAAGATGCCAGCCTTAAGCTCATAGAAGATGCTAGCCTTAGGCTCATAGAAGCTGCCAGCCTTAGGCTCATAGAAGATGCCAACCTTAGACTTAGAAGATGCAAGCCAGCCTTAGCCCCATAGAAGATGCCAGCCTTAGACTCATAGAAGATGACAGCCTTGGGCTCATAAAAGATGCCTGCCGTATGTAGGCTCATAAAGGATGTCACCCTTAGGCTCATAGAAGATGCCAGACTTAGACTCATAGAAGATGGCAGCCGGATGTAGGCTCATAGAAGATGCCAGCCTTAGACTCATAGAAGATGACAACCTTGGGTTCATAGAAGATACTAGCCGTATATAGGCTCATAGAAGATGTCAGCCTTAGGCTCATAGAAGACGCCTGCCAGCCTTAAGCTCACAGAAGATGCCAAGCCAGCCTTAGCCCCATAGAAGATGCCAGCCTTAGACTCATCGAAGATGACAGCCAACCTTAGGCTCATGGAAGATGCCAGCCAACCTTAGGCTCATAAAAGATGCCAGGCGTATATAGGCTCATAGAAGATACCAGCCGTTTGTAGGCTCATAAAAGATGCCAGCCGTATGCAGGCTCATTGAAAATGCCAACCTTAGACTCATAGAAGATGCCAGCCATACTTGGGCTCATAGAAAATACCAGGCAGCCTTAGGCTCATAAAAGATGCCAGTCAACCTTGAGCTCATAGATGATGCCAGCTGTATGTATGTAGACTCATAGAAGGTGCCAGTCGTATGTAGGCTCATGGAAGATGCCAACCTTAGGCCAGTAAGGCATTGTAGTAACTTACTTTAGCTAACTCATAGAGCCTCTCTTCAAAGGTGAGTATTTCCATTGCCACCTGTACCAACTGATATGGTCTGATCTCGTCGTTCGTGTGAACAGTCATTTCTATGCATGACATTTACCCAAGCAAATCAAGCTACTTTCGTCCATCTGTCTACGCCAAATAGCATCTGTTCCATACTACTATCTCAAAGTAATGTCTTCTATTCCCAGAAGTCCAACGTTAGCCATAAGCATTACCAGCTTGAGTCTTTTTATGGATGTACCTTACTTTGACAAGTTTCTGTGTCGAAAAAAAACTTGCATCCCAGATCGAATTTTGAACTTCACGATGACCGAGATGATCGATTGTTTTCTCACATGCAAGACTTCAGTACTTGCGTGTCATTTGATAGCCTTCCAAGGACCCAAAAATTTCGCTCCAACAAGACTTCACAAATATGTAAAACAAAAAAAAAAAAAAAACAACGATTGCATGCAGGTGTCTACAGCCTAAAGGAACGAGCACCTTGCATATAACAACTCTACCGTCATGGGTCGGTCTGCTGCATTACCTTCTCAGTCAGCAGCACCCCACAACAAAAATCTCCCACTGCCGCCGCCGTCGCTCTTAACCCTTCCAACCGATCGTCATAATCATCATCATCGTCGTCAATCCCAGCAGTTGTACTGCCGGTTACCTCACCTGTTTTACAAGCGCGTAGAAGAACGAACCGAGTCTCCAGACTGGTTTTCCAATGTTTTTTTCAGCACCAAGTAAACTCGTTGTTAGCTCCTCGCGTGTTGTGCCGAGTGCATGCATCCAAAACATTAAAATAGAACGAAAATGCGAAACGAACACAACCGTCGACAACGACGACGGAGACGGAGACGGAGACGATGGCGATGGAGTCGATGGATGAAAATGAAAAGCAAAACCAGATTCAAGAAAGAGGAGAGAAACGAGAACAACAAAACCTCACCAAAGCAAGAGCTACCAGGGGAGAAGCAGAAAATTAACAAAAAAAAATTGGAAAAAATGGAATAATGTAAAACGAAATATTCCACATCCACACTCAACTCGAGAACTGTGGATAGTATCGATTGGTGTGCATGCACGATACGGACGACGATGGCAAATAGGGTGGCAGTACGAGTACAGACGACGCACACAAACGCTCTGTAGCGCAGAATGAGTCAGTGCCAGTGCTAGTGCCGGTGGCAGAACCAGAGTCAGCCAGAACCAGAGTCGTAGCCGAAGCCAAAGCCAGAGTCATCATCAGTAACAGCAACAGAGAAATGGATACACCATGCAGCCAGAACACGTTGTTGTCCTCATCGTCGTCTTCATCATTGCGGGTCGTCTTAGACTCCAACGTTCACTCGCTCTCGGAATACTTCGTCTCGTATCGTGCCCATGTCGTTTTCTTATAGTTTTTCATTGCGTACCATCCGTCCATCCGTCCGTCTGTCCAATCGGTCGTTCTGTCGTTCGTTCGTATCTCATGTTCCAATGGCACGTATGTATACGTATGTGCGCAAGGGTAAGTATGTTAGATACCGATGAGTAGAAGATACACATCTCCACATACATACATGCACTGCATGTACATAGATACTATTGTACCTTAATACAGTTCGGATCGGATCGGTTCAGGCTTTTTTCTCTTCTTTCTTTCTCCATCGCCTCTTCGTCTTGTTCTCCTCTTTCTGACGTTTTGCCTTTTGTTTGAATAGTAATACGGCTCTCCGCTGCAGCTGTGTGGGGTCTTCGCTTTGCTTCTTTAGCAACACATTCTTGTATTCTTTGTTGTTGTTCTTCAATCCGCTTTGTTCGTAAACACGTACATACGTACCATGTATCTCGGCAAGCAATTGGAGAGAAATGAAATGTTTTCCCGAAAGGGTATCGCAACGGGTTAGAACGTCTAAAAACCGACGACACGACGACGATTGCGTGATACGGGTAAGCGCGCGAAATGTGCTCGAGCGGATAGAGGCCGAGAAAGCATACATATGTACATACATCTATATGTGCATATACAGATGCACATACATACATATGGATCTGTAGCTCTTCTAAGACCCCAGTGGACGGAATTCATGTGTCGAATTGTATCTTTTCTTTCGTTTTTGTTTGTTAGACAGTAGGTAGGCAGGTTTTCGAACTTTTGGAATGGATTTTTGAAAAGATAAAATACTACGATCGGACGGGTGCAAATATGAATTTGTACTATGTACCTAGGTATGTACATACATACATATGTAGCTACATTCATTAAATGTATCTTGACACTCCAGCGATGATGTCAGAGATGTTCGTCTCGGGAAAGTGATTCAATTGGACGGACTTGGATCTGCGACTTTGAACTTTTACAAACTCAAGTCGTTTTCTCAGACTCTCTTGCAAGGTTGTTGGTCGAAACCATTTTCAGATACATATTTGCCTATGGATACCTACATATGTGGGATGATACTATAGTAGGTGCACAGCCTCATACATACATATGTACGTATGTACATACATACCTACAACATAACGTTGGAGGACGTTGGTTTTTGACGGTAGGTACCTACAATAATGAATAAACCATTTACGGGCGGAAGTGGTTGGTTGTCTACAAGTCATGGTCTACCGATGAAAAGTATGCCATAAAGCAGGTAATAGCGGATGGGTAACCGAAGCGGGACTTCGGTATGCGCATGTGAGTCAATTGAATCCGTCTGATGAGGAATCTATAATTTTCATTTCAATTCCGCTTCGTTGACCAAGTTATTGTAAATCTGCCCCTTTATTTGGAATTAATTTTTTTCTATCTAATCCAAAACTGAACAAAATACAAAGGCTAGCGTGTATCTGCACAACTGGAGCTATGCGAACTACCTATGTACTTACTCCGACTGCAGGGATGGAAGCAATACATACTAAAGATTCCACAACTACACACTGCCATACAGGCTGAAACTGCAAAACAAGCCTGAACTCTACAGAGAACCTATGTATGTTCATATATGTACTTATAAAGACATACTTATCAGGCCAGTAATCCATGAAGGATCTGAGCCTGAGCTATAGCTGCCTTCCATCCTTGACGGTCCCGGGCACACTGCCGGTTATCAAGATCAAGTTGTCTTACATCCGCGATTACTTACTTACTTAGGTGGCGCTACAGTCCGTGGTGAACCGGGGCCTCAACCAACAAGCGTCTCCAGCTGGGACGGTCTTCGGCCAGCTGTTTCCAGCGCCGCACACCCAGTTGGTTAAGATCCCCTTCCACCTGCGTGCGCCACAATAGATGCGGCCGTCCTTGCCCGCACCTTCCTTCCGGGACGGATTAGAAGACTCTTCGGGTCGGAGCTGTATTTTCCATGCGCTCTACATGGCCTGGCCACGTCTAGTGTGGCTTCGTTAAATCTTATCCTCCATACACCGTTTGAACAAACGGGACTGTAGGTAGTGCGCAGAATTTTACTCTCGAGGCGACCAAGGGCATCTTCATCCGCTTTTGTTAAGGTCCAAGCCTCTGCGCCGTAAGGGATTGGGATGATCAAGGTCTTATATAGTGTCACCTTGGTTTTCCGAGAGAGGGCTCTACTTCTCAATTGCCTCTTGAGCCCAAAGAAACAGCGGTTGGCAGGAGTGATTCTGCGTTTTATCCCAACGTTGGTGTTGTTGTCGCCGGTTATCAGTGAGCCAAGGTAGTCGAGTTCCTTGACCACTTCGAAGTTGTATCCGCCCATGGTGACGTTCTGGCCAATACGTCGGTGTTGAACGTCTCTTTTAGATGGAAGCAGATATTTGGTTTTACCCTCATTAACCTTGATACCCATCTTACCCGCTTCTACACCCATGCTTACAAAGGCCTCATTGACGTCCCGCTGTGTCCGTCCAATCACGTCAATGTCGTCGGCGTACGCAAGCAATTGCGTAGACTTGAAATAAATCGTACCTCTCGTGTTGGCCAGTGACTCTTGCATGATCTTTTCAAGCACGATGTTGAAAAAGTTGCAAGACAGCGCTTGTCACCTTGCCTAAATCCTTTCTTAACCTCAAAGGTCTCGGTTTGCTCATTATCGACCTTAGTGGAGCAGCGAGAATTCTCTATTGTCATCCTGCACAGTCGGATGAGTTTGGCAGGGATGTTAAAACTAGACATGGATTTGTATAGCTCATCTCTATACACGCTGTCATATGCAGCCTTGAAATCGACAAAGAGGTGGTGAGTGTCGATTTGGTATTCCTAGCTCTTCTCCAAAATCTGCCGCAGTGTAAATATTTGGTCTAGTGTGGATTTACCTGGCCTGAAACCACACTGATAAGAGCCGATCAGGTTATCCACAAACGGTTTCAGGCGTTCACACAATACGGCATAGAAGATCTTATATGCGATGTTAAGGAGGCTTATTCCCCTATAGTTGGCGCAGTTATTGGGGTCTCCTTTCTTATGGACCGAGCCAACAATGCTGAGATTCCATTCGTCGGGCATGGTTTCCTCCGACCATACCTTGCAAATGAGATGGTGCATGCACCTTACCAGCTCATCTCCAGCCGCCTTAAGAAGCTCAGCAGACAGGCCGTCTGCGCCCGCAGTTTTATTAGACTTAAGTCTCGATATCTCTATTTTGACTTCGTCTAGGTCGGGTGGACTGAATTCTGTTACATCGTCGTCCATTACGAATAGCTCGTTCTGCTTGACAGCGGTATCTTGCCTATCATCGCCTTTATACTGTCTGCAGAAGTGATCTTTCCAAATCCTCAGCATCGACTGCGACTCTACTACCAGTTCTCCATTTTCATCCCTGCAGGCCGCCGCCGCTCTGGCTTTGTAGCCCTGGCATGTTCGTTTTACCTTATTGTTAAACTTCCGGGCGTTATTCCTGCGGAAGCATCTCTCCATCTCCTCAATCTAACGCTTTCCGTGTTCTCTCTTCTTTCTTCTAAAAAGCGTGTGTTCCACTCTTCACTTCTGCTCATATATTTCGCGAGCAGCTCCCGCCCGTCGTTACAACATGGCTTTATACGCCTCTTGTTTTGCTGCATGGACTTGCTCACATTGTTCATCGAACCAGGGGTTTCTAGGAGGTGGCGGTTTGAAACCCAGCACCTCTGAGGCAGCGTCTCTGACGGCGCTCTCGCAACGCGCCCATTCCTGTTCTATTGTTTGTGCTGCTGTGGGGGGCGGATTTTGAGAGAGCTTGGAGGAGACACGATCGGCAAAAATTCTGGCAGTCTCTTACGTTTGTAGCTTTCTGACGTCAAACTTACGTTGTCCTACTCCACCCCTAAGCATTGTTGATATTCTCAGTCGTACATTGGCCACAACAAGGTAGTGGTCCGAGTTGATGTTGGCCCCTCGGAAGGTTCGTACGTCCAGAACACTGGAGGAGTGTCTGGCGTCGATCGCAATGTGATCAATCTGGTTGGTGGTTGATTGATCAAAAGACCGCCAGATATCCGCGATTACCTGGTCTTTATACCGGAAGCATACTTGCAAAGAAAACTGTAAACGCTAACCTTCTTCCAAATTACATCTGTCCTGACACCAAAGTGTTTGCGGTACAATCACCCAGGGACAAATTATGTATAGCCTCATCATAAATGGCTCAGAAAAAGACCATCCCACCAGACTAGGTCAGAAAAATAGTCGAGGACGCGTCAAGACATCAAGCTGGGCTCCTAATCGGTGCGGACGCAGATGTGCATCACACGATTTGGGGCAGCAGCGATACAGGTGAGGTGAGTGGCTTAACGAATTTATTCTAACCTCTAATGAATGTATCTGTAATAAGGGAAATGTATCCACATTCGTTACCAGGAACCGTAGGGAGGTACTAGACTTAACTCTAGCATCTCTCTCTCTTATTAGCAGAATAAGAGAGTAAAGGGTCTCTGAGGAACACTCCTTCTCAGACCACCGCTATCTGGTTTTTAACCTAGCATTCACGGTCTTAACCCCAGCCGACTCTTCTTACACCACAAGAAGGATTGAATGGGAGCACTATAGAGCCTTCATTGGCGATTCCATCGTAAAAAGGAACCCCAACACCCCGTGATCCCCGTCAGATATAGACAAACTGGTCGATATCTAGACAAACACACTGGGCAACGCACGAGCTAACAGCTGTGTAATCCACAAATCAAGAAAAAACTCATACCCAGCTTGGTGGAACCCAGCCCTAAGCAAACTCCGCGAGGACTGTCGAAGGCTTTTCAATAAAGCAAAGAGCACAAAAAACAAAAGAGACTGGACTGGACTGGACTGGAGACTATACAGAGAATCACTCAGAGTGTACAAGCAAACTCTGAGGAAAGAACAAAGGAAGTCTTGGAAACTCTTCTGCAGCAATGTGAAGAAAATTCTAGACGCCTCCAGACCGAGGAAAATACTCTCGGAAGATCCACTAACTCCGAGTTGCCTCATAACAAACGGAGTTAAGACAACGTCTGAAGAAGAAACACTTAACCTTCTCCTCAACCCGCACTTCCTAGGCTACTGCGCATCGCAAGACTCAGTGCAAACGCGAGGAAATCATCTCTCCTCCGCGATAGAGGGACAGTACGATCATATAATCTCTAGAAAAAAAATAATCTGGACGTTAAAAAGCTTCGAGCCCTATAAATCGCCTGGACTAGTTGGAATTTATCATATCGAGCTTACACAAACTATGGAATGGACAATTCCATGGCTAGAAACTAAGTTTAAAGGATGCCTAGCTCGGAATCACATGAACTGTCACACCTCCCTCAAGGATCTAAGGCCTATTTGTTTGTCATCCTTTGCATTAAAAACTCTGATAGACTTGCAGATACGCAATAATTTCGATCGATGCTGATCTTTAAGACACAGCAAGTCTGTAGGTAGATCTGTCGAAACAACCTTGCATATACTAATGAGGGAAATCGAGAGATCAATCCACCTTAAAGAATAAACCTTAAAAGCCTTCCTAGATATAGAGGGCGCCTTCAACAACGTCACTCGGAAAGCAATAATAGAAGGGCTAGAAAAGCTAAAGGTGGAGAGGACTCTCATAGAGTTGATTAGCGAGTTATTACTTTTAACACGCAAAATCCACTCTAAATGGGGAAGCAAAGCAACGACCAGAGTGGATACCAGGGGAATCCCACAATGGGGTCCTCTCACCGCTTCTCTGGAATGTAGTCGCAATTGAACTGCTAATCAAACCGAAGAAAAGAAGGCCTGGACGTTATTGCCTACGCTGGTGACGTTGCCATTTCTATCTCACACAAATACCTACGCACGCTGAATGACCCTATGCAAACGGCATTCTCCATACTATCCAAATGGGCACAAAGTAATGGGCTCAGGGTAAATCCTCAGAAGACGGAGCTTTTGCTATTCACCAGAAAGCGTACAATCACCTTACTTGGCACCAGGTTAACCTACTCCTCCAATGCCAAACACCTTGGCATTGTACCAGACAGGAAACTAACCTGGAAGAACAACACAACAACAACTTGCAAGAAAGCCCTAGGGAAAACATGGGAATTCAACCCAGAGATCACCCTATGGCTCTACATTACAGTCATTAGACGTACACTAATGTATGGGGTGATAGTCTGGTGGACTGCACTGGACAAAACAACATGCTATAAACAATTCGAGAAGGGACAAAGGCTGGCATGTATGTGCATCACCGGGGCCCTAAGGTCCACCCCAACGGCAGCTCTAAACATAATATTTCACTCTACACCATTCGATATACTTGGCCGATATACTATTGCCACATACACGGCAATAAGACTAAAAGCTAAGTCCAAATGGACAAGCTATAACACTGGCCACTCCTCCATCCTGAACAACAGGATAACTACGGCAGAAAACTCGGACCACATAGAGCTCCCCCTCCTCCAAGTGGTGTATTCTGCAAACAACTAAAGCTGAACAAAGCCCTAAAACGGGTCTCTCTGGGCTATGTGTATTCTTCTCCATTCTGGGAAGGCTACGAACCTACCTACCTACTTACCTATACCGGATGATCGGTCATTCCCTTCTTCTCGAACACTTTTAGCTCGCCGTTGACTTTAAGACCAACTGCCTGTTCTTTATTTGCAGTGAAAGCTTCTACATCGTCACGCTGAGATCGCGCGATGATGTCAATATCATCTGCGTATGCTAGCAGCTGGACGGACTTGTAGAAGATGTTGCCTTCCCTGTTGACGCCTGCCCATCGCACTATCTGCTCCAGAACCAAATTAAGGAAGCCACATCACAGCAATCCATCTTGCTAGAGGTAGGATGGCCTTTTTTGTGGATGGGACAAATAGAGTTGATATTCCAGTTGTCGGGCATGCTTACGTCTTCCCAAATTCTACCGATGATCTGCCTTGAAGAGCTCCGATGGCAAGCCATTCGCGTATTCGATGGTGGGTGGAAGGACTGCTTCAGCGGCTAGAGTTAAGATTTCCTTAGTCCGTACAACTCTCTCTTGTTCATGCTTAAATACATCCACTATTCCCTGCGGGTCAGTGACAAGATTACCTTCGAAATTTCGAAGAGCCTGGGTGCCTTTCTAGAAGCCTCCTAGAAGGCTTTTTGCTTTCTTATAAAAGGCCCGTATTTTATGTTTGTCCCTAGACTCCTCGATTTCCTTAAGCTGGGAGGGCGCGAAGATTCTTCTCTTTAGTCGCAGCAGTTTTTCCTCCTCCCTTCTTCTGGCTCGGTACTCCTCTCGCGCTGTCGGTTGCCGCATTTTTCTGCTCACACCCGCCATCATACGACGGGTCCCTTGTCGGGGATGGTAATGGTAGGTAACCATGGCTAAGCGGCAATGCAACCACATATTTTTGACATTTGTGCTCGACATATGTAGGCATACCTGAGAGTCTTTCGCTCAGTTGCTCCCTGTAGACTCTGGTAACCTCCGGTGTTTTCAGGTGTCCAATGTCGAACCTCCTCATGGTGGGCTGGTGCAGCTTTCTGACATTGGACAGTCGGGCTCTGAGTCTTGCTGCCACTAGGAAATGGTCACATATCTTGCGTCAATGAGCGCATTGCCAGGTTGCTGCTTCACTTCTTGTGAAGAAATCTTGTGCTACTTATTGCCGTATTACGAATTGGAGGCTGTACTTTCCGATTAGATGAGAGCACGTGGCGCAGTGGGTAGTGTGTTGGCCTCTGACGCCGATGACACGGGATCGAATCGCGACACAACCATGTCATCGAACGTGTTTTCCCGATGTTTCTCCTCAGCGGGGTTCTGACAAAACCCCCTTTAGTAAAATGGTCATGAAAAGCTTCTCGAAATTTGCCGTTCGGAACCGGCAATAAACTGTAGGTCCCTTTCAAACTAGGGGAAAATGAAATCACACACAACATGGGTGATTGAGAGAAACTCGGCTCTGGTCCTTCATGGACTGTAATCGAATTTGGCTTTGAAGTCGCCAAGTACGATTTTGATGTCATACTCCGAACAAGTTCCGTAGGCGTCGTCCAAGAGGTCGAAGAAATCATCTTTGATGATCGCTTATTGACTTAAAATGGATGACTTTCGTCCTTAGCTTTTTCCCAACTGCAGCCTTTTGTGGCAACTGTAATAAATGTCGCAGTCTTTCTCCTTAAGCATTCCTTATGCTATCTGGCGCACTTCCTGGATCGCAGTAATATTCGCCTTATACTGCTTGAGGGTCTTTTCTAGTTAATGAATAGCTCGAGGATAGTAGAGAGTTCTCACATACTCGCAAATTGGGGTTCTTGGGTATCCGTCCTTGTATCCACGGCCATATTCTCGTTCATAATAAGCTTTCTTTTTACATGGGCCCCGGCGTGATGGTAGCTGGACAGACTCAAACGAGAGCGTGCTTGATTCTCTATTGAAGTGTCATTTCCCTGGCTGCGGGGATGCAGGAATCTTCAATTCGGCGGGCACGCTGCCAAGGGAATGTATTGAACATGAGACAGTCGATAAGATTGTTACGGAGAAAAAGGTCCTGTGGGCAATCAACTCTTTTGACCCCTACAAGGCGCTGGGAATGGATAGGATCTTTCCGATCATGTTGCAGGAGCCATGTGAAGTCATTCTTCCGTGGCTGAAGCGCATCTACTCCTGGTGCCTCAGGATGGGTTATGTTCCTCAAGCGTGGAGGGAACTTAGGGTAGTTTTCATATCCATGCTACTGCAAAGGACTTTAGGCCTTATCAGTCTATCGTCCTTCCTAATGAAAACGCTGGAACGAATAATAGACTTGTACTAAGGGAAGAGATTGGTGACACAACGCGTACATAAGGGGAAAATCGGTAGATACTGCTCTGCATAGGGTAGTCTAAACGATAGAAAAATCGCTCAACATCAAGGAATTCACTCTAGGTGCCTTCCTAGACATTGAGGGTGCTTTTAATAACGTTAGAGCCGAGGCAATAGTGTCCCGCCTTCATATGGCCCAAATAAACCCGGGTGTATGAAGTTGGATTGGGCAAATGCTGGGTATAGTAAATTCGGCGATGTGGAGAGCAAACGGAAGGGTGAGAGTAAATAAAGGTACACCACAAGGTGGCGTTCTGTCAGCCCTCCTATGGCTCCTTGTGGTCGACGGAATGGTCAAGATTCTAGAGACGGAGGGTTTTAATGTCACGGCCTACGCCGATGACATTGCCATTTTAATCCCTGGAAAATGTCCGCAGGTCCTCAGCGATAGACTAAGCTATGCACTGATGTTAGTGGATAACTGGGTCGAGGGGCGAGGCCTGAGAGTAAACAGAGGTAGTACTCTTTACAAGGAAAAGATCTGTATCAAGATACACCTACCCCCGTATGAATAGTATAGATCTGATCGCTGGAAAATCTGACAAAATCTTGGCATAATCTTGGATTCCAAGCTTTGTTGGAGAGAAAATATTGAGGAAAGGATCAAAAAGGCCTACGTGGCATTATATTCGGCCTCAAACCGAGGTTAGTATTTTGGTTGTACACTGCGGTGGTGAGACCTATTCTAGTCTATGGCTCGGTTGTCTGGTGAAAAGCGCTTGAGAAAAAATGTCATCTTCAGAGTGTGTCAAAGGTTCAAAGGGCAGGCTGTCTGGCGGTGACGGGATCTATGAAGTCCACACCAACGGCGGCTCTTGAAGTTATGCTGAACCTCTCAGCCCTGGACATATACTGCGAGAGCGTCGCAACCAGAACTGCGCTAAGACTACAGGAATCCGGTCTCTGGAAAAAGAATCCTCACGGACATGCATCAATCTTGGATCGATGGGCCGTCTCGAGATTCAGAACCGTAACGGACTATGTCATCCGACTTCCTTTCTGGGAGAGGAGGTTCTCTATTGGAATCCCCTCCAGGAAGGAAAGGACCGGTGATTTGGTACGCACGGAAAGTGAACTGGCATTCTGGTATGTTGGTACAGGTGCCGGAGTCTACTTTGAGTCTCGAGATATGCATCGCTCCTATAGGCTCGATGATGGATGCAGTGTCTTCCAAGCTGAGGTCTTCGCTATCAAGCAGGCGGCGGACCTGATAAGGATTAGCATCTATGTTGACAGTCAGGCAGCCATTAAGGCTTTGTAGGCAGCATGGATAAGATCCAAACTCGTCAAACTCTGCAAAGAGAGGTTAGAAGAGATATCGAATGTAAATGAGGTGACCCTCTGCTGGGTACCTGGTCATGTGAATATGGAAACGAGAGGGCGGACGAGCTGGCTAGGCTGGGATCAAGTGCAAACTTTGCGCAGATCTCAGCTGAGGCCAAGGCACCACTCAGTGCGCCCTACAGGGAGATAGAGACGGAGCTATTAGTAAAAGCCAATAAGCGATGGTGTCGCTTAGATACATGCGCAATGGCGAGATTGACTTGGCCCGTCTATGATAAGAAAAGGACAGAAAATCTGCTGAAGTTCAATCGTGGGAATATTCGACTGGCAGTCGGTGCCCTCACTAAGCTCGACTAGGCCAGTCCTACAATGACTTCTGCAGAAGCTGCAGGGATGAAGAGGAAATTGAATCCATTCGTCACCTGCTGTGCGAATGTCCGGCGCTAGCCCAAAAAAAGGATACATTCTTAGGAAGATACTTCCTTTCGGGACTAGAAGAGGTAGGTAATATTAGGCTGAACAGAATACTGGGATTCTTATACTCGTCTGGATAGTTCAGCTCAACGGTGTGTCTAGGTATAAACGGGTTAAATAAATCAATTGGGCACAACGGACCCTACGTAGTCTACGTGAGCCTTGACTTTTCGTCAATAGGGCATCCATGTACATGGGCGGGGTTTTAGCCCTCCGTATAATTGCCATCCTGGTCGGCCTCTCTTACCTAGGGCGGTAGCGGCATACCTCAGTTTACCTCTCAAAGGGGTGCCGTGAGGTGGCTGTAGGTCAGCTTGAGCATTAATAGGGATCGTCGCTGGCGTCTTGCCATGTTGAGTGCAATCAACAACTTTGGCCTACATGTCCAGGCCCTACCCTCCAAACTGCTCTGTGTCAACAGCACAGTGATATCCCGTGAGAATGTTCATACATACATACATAGGCTCCTATCGTGAGCGTATACTGAATTTCCATTGAATCTAGCCCGATTGCCTGAACAGAGCTAGCCAGTGTTGTGTTTAAAGTCTTAGTCTCTGCTTAGTTGCTAGATGCAAACAGAAGAGAGAAGAATAATGAAAGAAGAATGTTTGCCCTGAAACAGGAGTTCTTTCCAGGCAAACCTTACTTAACAAGTAGACAACCGACTGTACATACATACATAAGTCCGCACACATGTCGCACAAAACGAAGAACGAATAGACGACCTTGTCCCGCTGGGTTTCCTGTCTTTTGTCTAACTTCCAACAACATTCAATACAACACAACAGAACAAGCGGCATCATTGTTTTCCAAAGTTTTTCTTATGCAAAACTACTAAACAAAAGACGTAATGCCACCAAGCCTTGGTGTGTCATTCTCTGACTGGAAATTAAATGATTTGAAAAGCGCACAACAACTATCCGTGGTATTTCCTCCTGGTGGTCGCCATGTAAACCGTATGCCCCCAAAGGAGTCGCGCAGTTCAACGAAGGGAAAATGCTGACAATTAAATCCAGTTTTTAAGCAAATACCTTTCATATTTTTCGTATTTAATACATATATCGTCTACACGCCATTAACTGCCTCCCTGTTCACCCTGTCGCCGGAGATATTTTCAAACACATCACATAGGCAACGGCTTTCTGTTGAGCTATGCCTAACGCAAGTTATTCTTCTGATACAGGTGCAACCCCTGCTACGGACTCACTCCTTTGACGATTGTTGTGGCATGTAGGAATTGGAATATGGAGTGAAAGCCGGTTGGGACTCACCCTTCGACGGTGGAGGTTTCCTGTTAGCTACGAGTGCTCGTATGTACCCTTTCTTTCTGACGTTCCATCTGCACAAGGACAAACCTACCCTTCTTTGGTGTTTCCTTTAATTTTTTTCTTTACCTTTAGTCTCCTTTGCCTTCTGCCGCTCCATGCGAATAAATTGGAATTTAAAATTTATATCATTTCGTTAGTGATAAGAGCGAGAGACAGGCTAAAGGAGCCCAGGCTTGTGTGCGCCAAGATCGATGGAACTGGTGTTGAATTAAATTCAATGGAATCTTGTTTCTTGCTCCTCGACAGGAAAGGGGTTTGCCGAGCAATAACAAAGAAAAGAGGTCTCTTGCGCGAAAATACTCTTTCAAGGCATTCGGCTCCTGTTGCTAGGTATGTATGTATGTAGCTCCTACTCGTACATACTCATACCCATAGTTCTCATTTATTTTTGAACTTGAAAAGTGACGAAATACGAGTATGTCCTTAAGCTGCGCATGTTGGTCGAGGCGAGTACTTTTTACCCTTTTTGTCCTCGAAGATATCGTTGGCGAAATGTCCCTTTTCAATCGCAGTTCGCAGAGAAGCTGGAGTCAAAATGCCTACATATGTTGTTGAGCTCAAGCTATGGTTGCCAGGGATACGGGGGAACGATGAGTCATTTACCACTCTCTTTTCTAAAACAACAAATTTTGTAAAAGAAATTTTTTTTTTCAAAACGTACAAGGATTAAGTCAAAATTCCTTAAGGAAAAATACCTCTCGAATATGGATTATCTTCACAAACATCAGCTTGATATGCATTGACGCTCCCACAGAAGAAAAAGACGACAGAGCCAAAGATGACTTCTATGTCCTCCTAGATATAACAGTCAACAGTCAACGCGAAGCTGGATAAGGGGGATATCGTCGAACAAGTCGTAGGAAAGTACTGCCTACACAACACCACGTCTGAAAACGGATTCAGGCTAATAGATTTTGCGACTTTGTGGCGTAATCTCCTAGCAGCTAGCACACGATTCCCACATCTCAATATCCATAAGGGGACCTGGCGGTCTCTTGTCGATTAAAAGCCAGCTCGAAATAAACGAGCTACATTACTGGCCACTCCTTCATCCTGAACAACACGATAACCTTGGCGGTAAGCTCTGACCACATTGAGCCCATCATAGTCATTGAAAAGAAATTCTAAGTAACATACCCGGGCAGACGGAACTGGGCCCGCCAGGTGCGACATTGCAAGAGCTGTAAGAGCTGTGTAAACTGTGGACTTCTACACCGACGGGTCGAAAACCAAAGACGGAGTGGACAGTCTAAACCTGAGCCAGGCTCTAAAATTACCGGATCATTGCAACGTTCTTCAGGCGGAACTTTTGGCAACAAAGGAGCCCCTGTCTTGGCTGAAGTGGAACGTAATATCTACTACTACACTGCGAGAACAGGGCCGCTTCCAACTGCGGCCCGACTCCATAAAGCGCTATCTCAAGAGCATACAAATGGACTCGGGCTGCTTCGCAAATCAGACGGCACCTTTACCGTCAATCGCAGGGAAACCCTGGAGACTTTGCTTGAGGTGCAGTTCCCTGGTTCTACTCCCCACTCGATGTTCACTGACGATCAAACGAGCATCATAAATAGCATCGACTACTGTCGATAGCCTTTCTGGCAGACTTTTTAGCCCTGATAGGGTTAAATGGGCAATTGGTTCACTTAAACCCTATAAGGTCCCAGGAAAAGACGGTTATGATTCGATCACCACTGCACTATCCTGCAGGGGTGTGGACCATCCCATTAATAACTGGATTAGGGCGATGCTAAATAGCCGTATTATATCAGCCACATGCGGGGAGGTCTCAGTGACAGTATCGGCGGCTAGAGGACGTCCACAAGGAGGAGTCCTTTCACCACTGCTCTGGTCGATAGTAATCGATGACCTACTACGCAAGCTAACCATTCGGGGCTTCGACGGCATCGGATATGCTGATGACCTAGTAGTCATTGTTACGGGCAAGTGTGAAACTGCTACCTGTGAGCGCATGTAGCTTGCGCTTCAGTTTATCTCTGACTGGTGTGGCAGAGAGGGTTTATCGATTAATCCAAATAAGACAATCTTAGTCCCGTTTACAACGAGGAGAAAGGTACAGCCCTGCTCAGTCTTTCTAAATGGCACAAATATAGGATTTTAAACCACAGGCTCAACTTAGGTCATGTGGGCCTGTCCTAAGGTAGTGCACTGGTTATACACCGCGATAGTAAGACCTATCATCACCTACGGGTCCACCTTCGGAGACTAGCGTGTCTCGACAGGCGCTATGCCAACCTGCCCCACGGCAGCCCAAGAAGCATTCATTGCACTCACTCCACTGCGCCTTTTTACAAAAAGGTGGCATTACGCAGTGCAATCAGAATTCTTTGTTCGGGAATAAATATGCCATGTAGACCCGAGGGTCACATGTCCATATTACAACACCTTCCCGAGCGATATGATTACCATGGTCTCAGATGGTGGTATACGGATGGCTCCAAGATGCCTTCTGGTATTGGCGCCGGCATCTTTGGACCAAATCGCGAGATCTCGAAGATCTCGACTGTGAACGAGTCCCAGCATCTTCCAAGTAGAGTTGCATGCCATCCTAACATGCGTCAATCTAAATCTTGAGACTGGCATAAGAGGAGTAACCATCAACATACTCTCTGATAGCCAAACAGCGCTTAAAGCGTTGAGTTTGTACAGCACGAACAAAAACCGTCAAGGAATGCCATGATGCTCTACAAGACCTCGCCAAAAGAAACAATGTCAGACTTTGGTGGGTACCAGGACACAAAGGTATTAAGGGCAATTAAATTGCCGACCAACTATCCAAGAAAGGTTCCAGCGATAACGAAGCGAGAACGAAGAGACGGCGGAACACATACTGTGTGAGTGTGCTGCTCTCTGTCATCTTAGGAAGCGTATCCTTTTCAGCGAAGTTATGACTCCTGAGGGGATCACCTCGCAGTGCCCAATGCTAATTGATAGCACTAGCCCCATTAAAAAAACAAATAAATACCTACTACGGATATTCCAATTCTCACAGAGTGTCAAGCCTTGAAATCGCTGGAGACCTATCTTTAAAAGTAAGCCTTGACTGCCGCCTATCTCTTAACGAGATGGCCGAACAGTTGAACATACATCTTCTATGGGTACCAGGACACAGCGATATCTCAGGAAATGACAGAGCCGACATGCATGCAAAGGTATGCCTCTAACAGCCATTAACCTCAAACTTACAAACCTCGCCATCTCAGACCTGACATGGGCTCAGCGGTGAACCTGCCTCATCACCAGGCAAATCTGGCGTCGGCTTGACAGTCAACGGACCAAGGGACTAATCTCCCTAAAACGAACTAACATCTACAAAATGATAGGTGTCATCACCGGCCACTGCCTCATTGGTTGTCACGCACAAAAACTAGGGCAAGTTTCGAACGACTTCTGCAGAAGCTGCTTAGACGAAGAGGAGATCGAATCTATTCATCACCTACCCTACGCCTGTCCGGCTCTCTGTTCAATCAGGAAGCGTTACATAGGAGCCTACTTCCTTAACGACTTAACTGATGTTTGGCGGGTAAGGATAATTGACATTTTTAATTATTTAAGAAGCACTAAGTGATTCCATGAATAGTGGGTCAAGCCCACTCGTAGTAACGCAACGGCCCTCTCTGGCCTAAGTGTATACACTTGACGTCGGGAAGCTGCAATCGGATGTCCCTTAAACTCTCTCAAGAGCCGATGAAAACTGCGCAAACCACAGAACAGCAATGGAGACGTTGTTGAAGCGCCATCAGGGATGCTGCCTCTGATATATAAGGTTTCCAGCCACCACCTAGGTTCGATGACGAGTGCGGACAGGTACATGCGGAAAAACAGAATACATACATGGCCACGTTGCTCCTCAGCTCTATGAGCGGAAAAGAAGGGAGGGCCATGCGCTTTTCAAAAGGAAAAAGAAGGAGCAAGAGACGCGCGCGACCGAGGAGATGGAGAGATGTTATCGCAGGAACAACTTCCGAAAGTTTTACCAAAGAGTGAAACTAACGCGCCAGAGCGGAAGCCTGCAGGGATGAACACGGACACCTCGTAGTTGTATCACAGTCGGTGCTGAGAATATGTACAGACTATTTCTGCGGGCTGTTCAACGGCGAAGATGGTCAAGATGCCGCTGTCAGGCAGAACGCACCATTCAAACTGGACGAAGATGAGAGAGAATTCCGTCCACCCGACATAGCCGATATTATGTAAGTCTGTAAGTGTGAAGTCCAATAAACCTGCTTGCACAGACGGACTACCTGCTGAGCTATTAAAAGCAGCTGGAGATGAGTTGGTTGGGAACATGCACCAGCTCTCCTGTAAGATATGGTCGGAAGAATGCATGCCCGATGAATGGCATCTCAGCATCGTTAGCCCGGTCTATAAAAAAGGAGACCCAACTATAGGGGAATAAATCTCCTTAACATTGCGTATAAGATCTTCTCTGCCGTATTATGTAAACAGCTGAAGCCCTTTGTGGATGATCGTATCAGTGTGGTTTCAGGCTAGGTAAGTCCACAATAGACCAAATATTCACACTGCGGCAGATCCTGGAGGAGACCCCACCTTTTCGTTGATTCTAACGCCGCATATGACAGTGTCTATGGGGACGAGCTATAAAGAGCTATGTCTAGTTTCGGCATCCCTACCAAACTCGTCAGGTTTTGCAGGATGACAATGGAGAATTCTCTCGAGACCTTCGATGTCAAAACAGGATTCAGACAGGGCGACGCACTGTCACGTGGCTTTTTCTTGAAAAGATCGCGCAGGATTCACTGACTAATATAAGAGGCACGATATACTTCATGTCGGCACAATTGTCCGCATACACTGATGACATTCGCGTGCTTGTAATAGCGCAGCGAGGCGTTAATGAAGCTTTTGTGAGCATTGAAGCAGAAGCGGCTAAAGTGGCTCTGAAGGTCAATGTGGGCAAAACCAAACACATAGGTATACATATGTATACTGTCTTTAAGGAAAGACGCACAACACCGACGTCTTGGCCAGAACGTCTCTATTGGCAGCTATAACATTGTTGTAGTCAAGGATTTGGTGTATCTTGGTTCACTGGCGACAGAGGCAACGACACCAGCGTTGAGATTAGATGCAGAAAAACTCTTGCCCACCGCGATTTTTTTCGGGGTCAAGAGGCAATTGAGTAGTAGAGTCCTCTCTCGGAAAACTGAGGTGACCCTCTATAAAACCTTAATCATCCCGGTCCTCCTCTACAGCGCAGAGGCTTGGACTTTATCAAAAATGGGTGAAAAGACCCTTGATCGTTTCAAAAGGAAAATTCTGCGTGCAATCTTCGGTCCCGTCTGTATTGACGAGGAGTGGAGGAGAAGATTCAACCTAAAATTGTACAGGCTGTTCAGCGATAGCCATCTAGCCTAGATGGCTTGGCTATGTAGAGCGAGTGGATGACACAGCTCCGGCCGGAAAAGTCTTCGAGTCAAACACCGAGGGACGACACAGCAGAGTACGACCGTATTTAAGGTGGCGCACACAGGTGGTGAAAGGGAACCTTGACCAACTGGGAGAGTGTCGCTAGAAACAGCTAGCAAAAGACCGTGCCAGTTGGAGAAGTTTTCCCAGGTTGACACCAGACTCTAGCGCCACCTAGGTAAGCAAGTAGCCTCCCCAAGAAGATGATTTCTGGGAGAATACTTCTTTGATGAACTGGCGGATCTATCCGAAACGCAGGAATAACGGTGACCAAGCCTACTACGGTGTAACGCCAACATACATACATACGTACATACATACAAGCCTACTCAAGTGGTAGCACTATAGACCTCACGTGGTCTAACTGATCCCCACCGCTTTACGAAGGAAAGCCACCTAACCAACCAAGGCCCTTGACTTTCCTACAATCTTCCGTGACAACGTATCGAAACATTGCCGTGACCATGATAGATGGTTTTGGTTTACTATTCAAACTTGTTGCTTACTGACGACTATTGTAGCCAGATTAAGGGTCAATGTACGATTACTTGTAGTCGGGAAGTCGCCCAAAGCTTATAGAGAGTTAAAGCAACAACGATGATTTCAATGATTTCAATCCACCAACCAACCTTACGCCATTAATCATATGTACTTACTCGCAGAAGATTGTAAAAGGTGCATACATAGATCCAAACTAACCTTGACATTAGTTTACACGCTTCTCAAGTAACATTAACAATTGTTTACTTAGCATTCGCCACGGTAGGGATGTTACGATCACTACGCGATCCGACAACACATCTCGTACCTCCGCCCAATAGTGTTCATCTTCACACGCGAACAGGAAACATGGAGCATGGAGCATAACCTGCGGCCACAATCTGCTAAAGCTTTATCACTTTCTGGTGTTTTTCTCTCTTCTCCACCAATTTGCCAGACTCATTCATAGCAGAAAAAAAAAACAGGCAAGGCACCTTCAAAGGAAAGAGAGAGGTGTGTGGTTTCGATTTTCGAGACCTTGACTCATCATTCGAGACGATCGTACATTGGTACATGGATGTAAGGTATTGGAGCTACATATGTATCTCTCCAAATACCGTTGCGCGATATGACAAGATTTCTTTTTACAATTCATCATCCGATTAGAATGGATTCCATTGCGGCTTTCAATCGAACCTGGCCATTGTACTGGTATGATCGCCCCTAAAATGAATTACAATTCTCCCATGATGTCTTTCACAGAGGCATTAGGTCTGGTAACTGGTTGGTTGCTTGAGGATTTTCATCTGTTCCATGTACATACATATGAACATACAACGTACCCTTTGATCCGGGCCGAACATTAAAATGCGTATTAAGACCGTTGCTCATCGTACACAGAATGGACATACCTATGTGTAAGTCAAGACGTAAAGCAAATACCTTCGGGGTTACGAGACTCCATATGCAATCCGGCGTTGGACCGATTGGAGGATCAAAATCAAAAAAGAAGAGATTTCCGAGAAAAAATGAGCCGAAAAAACAACACAAGACGAAAGCATAACAAGGAGGAGAGAGTACGATGGTAGTTTAGCTGTAGCTCTGTATCTGAATGTCGGTGCGGATGATACGATGGCGATGGTGGATGGTCTTGTTTGGTTGGATAGAAGTAGAAGGACAGCGGCGACCATTTAATGATGGTGCATGATCTGGTATTATGCGAGAAGGTATGTAGGTAGAGACAGCGGGAATCCTTTTGTGCTAGTTCGTAGTATTCTATTCTCGTGTGTGTGTGTTTGTTGTGCCGATTTTCGATGTTCGTTTTTCAATGATCCTAAGGAATCTGAAATGCATGTGTGCAGCAGGATGTATTGTTTTTTGTTTCTTTTTTCAAAGACTGATTTCCCCCTTTTTCTTTTCTGTCGTCCTTCTTCTTCTGCTTCTTGCTCTTCGTCTGCTCTTCCAGAGGTTCCTTTGTACGAGGGGCAACGTATTTTGAACCGAAAACTCGGAAAACAATAAAAAACTTTGACGAAGGACTGGCAGGTCCTGAGGCTTAGAAAATATGTACATATGTATGTGTGTATGTAAAAAAAACAAAATCTTTTCTTTCCCTTTTTTGTTGTTTTTTATTTGTGTAAAGATTTTCTTAGCAGGTATCGGTGCAGCAGGCGGTATGGGATTTGTTGTTCTCCTTTGCAATGTTTTAAACGTCCACGTAGAGGAATGCGTTGGATTTTAACTGAAGAGTGGGTGCCAAGGTATCCTAGGTATCCCGATATTGACGGTTTCATTCTACGATATCTGACGGTGGAAAATGCAAATTTTTTGGCAGAACACTTTGAATGGGGTTGAGTGCGAAAGGAAAGCAGAAATATGGCATAATACACTGCACAAGTGTTCACAAGTTTCAAGTTTCCTTATGAGATGTCCGTTCGTCCGTCCGGCTGTCCATTTGTGTTCCATGTGTGTGCATGATTGGCAAGCACTCATCTTGTACTTTCTTGGTGGGTATACCTACTCAGAGTTGGTTTTGTAGCATCTGGAATTGGCATAAGGAGGATGTGTGCGCGATGTGCATGTGTTCTTTGAGGTGTTCCACTTAGGTGGCTTCTTGGGAATTAGTTGGAGGTCGAGCTCTTAAAAGTATGTAATTGCCCACAGATAAGGTTTTTTTTTTTTTGTTAAGAATGATGACTGCACAGGATGGCAAAGGACTAGCAAATGCCTTGTAGGGGTAGCATCTGCCAACGGATGCTTGCCCGGCAAAAGCGAGTAAGGGCCTTTGCAGCCGAACACCCTGCAGCTCTGCTAGTCAGGTCCTACTTCCACCTCATCGTGGTACCTACCATCTGGAAATTTCCTTACAAGGGAAGTTACTGACGGAAGAAGCCGAATGGCGAGTATCCTGCGCCACCAAACAGGTTTTGTGTCAGTAGGGCTACGGTCTAGCAAACCATAAACGTAAAACCACCTATTGCTCAGAAACAAAAAACAGCCTCGGATAATCAAGTGGAACGGATCTACATACATATGTATGTACATATGTTGACGACCCTTTAAGAAAACAAAAAATAAACAAGGACCTTCGGTTCTGTACGCGGAATGTCGGGTCCCTAAACAGACCACGTGCGGCCGAACAACTTGCGGACACCCTGGACCGCTATAAAGCGGACATAACCGCCATCCAGGAAATGCGATGGAATGGGCCGGGCAAACGGCGGATGAAAAACCGCAAAATCTACTACGGTGACTGCTATAGGGAGAGAGGACAGAGACTATTTGGATGCGGATTTCTATTCAGAGGTGGACTAAGGCATAAAGTCCGCCTTATAACGATCCGCATCAAGGCAAAATTCTGTAACATCAGCCTCATATGGGTCCATGCCCCCACGGAAGACAAGGATGACTCCATCAAAGATGATTTCTATGATCTCCTAGACAGAACATACTCCAAATGCCCCAGCTATGATACCAAAATCATATTCGGAGATTTTAACGCTAAGCTGGGTAAAGAAAGCATCTTTGAACGAGTCATCGGCAAACACAGCCTACATGACAACACATCCGATAACGAACACAGGCTGATCGACTTCGCCACGGGGAGAAATCTTCTTTTAGCTAGCACACGCTTTCCGCACCTCGATATAGACAGAGGCACCTGGCGGTCTTTTGATCAATCGACCACCAACCAGATTGATTACATCGCGATCGACGTCAGACACTCCTCCACTATTCTTGATGTTCGTACTTTTCGAGGGGCGAACATCGACTCAGACCACTATCTTGTATTAGTCAAGATACGTCAACGGATAACACGAACACCGCGGATCAGAGTTAGAACACCAAGCTATGACGTCGGAAAGCTACTATCGCCGGAGATCGCCAGTGCCTTTGCCAACCCTGTCTTCCTCAAGCTCTCTGATACACTTCAATCCTCCACTTAGTCAGTAGAGCAGCAATGGAGCCAGTGCAAACAAGCCCTGAACAGCACAGCAACGGAAGTGTTGGGCCTTAAAGCTCCACCACGACGAAACACCTGGTTCGATGACAAGTGTAGAAGGATACATACAGAAAAGCAGGAGGCATACAAAGCCTCGCTACACAAAAAACAAGAGCGGCTCGTGAGCTCTACGAGCTTAGCTTCTCAAGAAAAAAAAGAATGGGCACGAGACGCGTGCGATGGAAAACTTGGAGAGATGCTACGGCAGGCACGACGTTCGAAGATGTTGTCAACAGATAAAACGAATTTCTCAAGGCCATAAAGCCCGAACGGGGGCCTGTAAGGATGAGGACGGACACCTAGTAGTAGAACCGCAGTCGATGCTGAGAATCTGGAAAAAACACTTCTGCAGACTGTATAACGGCGATGACAGCCAACATACCGCCGTCAGGCAGTATGACCCATTTCTCAATGACGAAGATCGCAGAGAATTCCGTCCACCTGACCTCGACGAAGTTGAGATTGTCATCTCGAAACTCAAGTCGAATAAAGCTGCTGGCGCAGATGGATTGCCTGTTGAGCTCTTCAAAGCAGCTGGGGGTGAGCTGGTTAGGAGTATGCACCGGCTCTTCTGTAAGATATGGTCAGAGGAAAGCATGCCCAGGGAATGGAGTCTCAGCATTGTTTGCCCGATCCACAAAAAGGAGACCCCTTTGACTGTGCCAATTACAGAGGAATAAGTCTCCTTAATGTCGCATACAAGATCTTCGCTGCCGTTCTGTGTGAACGCCTGAAGCCGTTCGTAAATAAGCTGATAGGTCCTTATCAGTGAGGCTTCAGGCCAGGGAAGTCTACCATCTACCAATTCTTCACACTACAGCAGATCCTGGAGAAAACCAATGAGTTTCAAGTCGACATCCACCATCTATTCGTCGACTTCAAGGCCGCATAAGACAGAGTAATGTTTACTTTTGATGACATTCCTGCTAAGCTCGTCAGACCTTGCAGGATTACTCTGGAGAACGCTCGCTGCTCCATCCGAATCGGTGCAGAACTGACCGATAGTTTCGAAGTCAAGAAAGGATTTAGGCAGGGTGATGCGCTGTCGTGTGATTTCTTTAACATCATATTAGAAATGATTGTGCGAAATTCAAATCCTCGCAACTCCTTGCATACGCCGACGACATTGACATAATAGGTATCTCACAGCGAGATGTCAATGAGGCGTTTGCGAGTATTGAGATGGAGGCGGCAAAAATTTGTTTGGCAGTTAATGAGGGCAAAACTAAATATATGCTGTCATCAAAAAAGGACGCTCAACACCGACGTCTCGGCCAGAACGTTTGTATAGGCAGATATAAGTTCGAGGTAGTTAAGGACTTCGTCTACCTTGGCTCCGCAGTGACCTGGAACAACGACATCAGTTCCGAAATCAAACGCAGAATCGCTCTTGCCAATCGCTGTTTCTTTGGGCTCAGGAGGCAACTGAGTAATAGAGCCCTCTCCCGAACGACAAAGTTGACTTTACATAAGACCCTTATCATCCCGGTCCTGTTGTATGGCGCAGAAGCATGGACACTATCAAAAGCGGATGAGGAGGCCCTTGGTCGGTTCGAGAGAAAGATTTTGCGCGTGATTTTCGGACCTATAAACGCAGACGTGGGATGGAGGAGAAGATTCAACCACGAACTTTACGGGCTGTACAGCGACATGAGCCTAGTCAGGCGTCTACGGATTCAACGCCTAAGATGGCTGGGCCATGTAGAGCGAATGGACACCACAGCTCCAGCCCGGAGAGTCTTTGAATCCAACCCCGAGGGGCGAAGAAGCAGAGGACGGCCGCCCTTAAGATGGCGCACACAGGTGGAAGGGGACCTCAGCCAACTGGGTGTGCGGCAATGGAAAAGGCTAGCGAAAGATCGTGCTAGATGGAGGGGCATGTTGGTTGAGGCCCAGGTTCACCCCGAACTGTAGCGCCCACTAAGAAGAAGAAGAAGTTAATGAGGGAAAGACTAAATATCTGCTGTCGTCGAAAAAGGACATTTAACACCGACGTCTTGGCCAGAACGTGCTTATTGGCATATACATGTAAGTTTGAGGTAAGCTAAGGACTTCATATACCTCGGCTCCGCAGTGACCTGGAACAACAACATCACTTTCGAAATCAAGTGCAGAATAACTCTTGCCAACCGCTGCTTCTTTGGGCTCAAGAGGCAATCGAGAAGTAGAGCCCTCTCTCGTACGACCAGGTTGACCTTATACATATAAGGACTTAATTATCCCGGTCCTGTTATACGGCGCAGAAACATGGACTTTATCTAAAGCGGATGAGGAAATCCTTGGTCGTTCTGAGAGAAAGATTCTGCGTGCGATTTTCGGTCCTTTAAACACAGAGGGGGGTTGGAGGAGAAGATTCAATCACGAACTGTACGGGTTGTACAGCGACATGAGTCTAGTCAGGCGTTTACGGATCCAACGCCTAAGATGTAGAGCGAGTGGACGCCACAGCTCCAGCCCGTAGAGTCTTTGAATCCAACCCCGAGGGACAAAGAAATAGAGGACGGTCACATCTAAGGTGGCGCGCACAGTTGGAAAGGGACCTCAACCAACTGGGCGTGCGGCACTGGAAAAGACTAGCGAAAGATCGTGCTAGGTAGAGAGGCATGTTGGTTGATCGCCCAGGTTCACCCCGAACTGTAGCGCCAGCTATGTAAGAAAGTAAGATGACTGCACATTGACGGGAATAACAGGAAGAGTCAAGAGCCAGGAACCTTTGATCCAATAAGGTAATTCGAGCAAAGAACTTCGTATGTAAGTTAACCCGTGATGTGAGGCATTTTTTGTCAGGAAGTGACCAAGTGCCGGAGCCTGTAGTTTATCAACTGCAAGGAGCAATCAACATCGCTCCTAACATCCTAGCTTTTGTGTTGTCATTGTCATAATCGCAATCGTACAGTTGCTGTGGAAAGGATCGCTCCACATTCGTTAACCATAATCGGCGGTTGGCCTTCATTTGGCTTCATCGTTGGCTGCTTTGCATGTTTAGCTTGTTGTTTGCCTTTGCTTTGGCTTACACACAGATAGATAGATAGATAGAGTTATATGCAAGGGCATCGTTTCGCTAGGAATTCCACACACAACAGGGGGATGCCAAACGCAAGAGAAAATTAAAAAAAAAAAAGAAAAACAAATGAGAGAGTCAACGAATGCTCCCTCTCATCGCAAACGAAATGAGAAAAAGAAATGAAAAATGTTTAACTAAATTTCAAACTAAAACGAAGACGGGGAACAATTTCGAAAGGGGGAGTGGGGGAAACGTGAGTTTGTTTACAAATGTTTGAACGTTCCTTTTTCCCAGAAACTGAGTGTGTACGGCGCGGGTGGCAAAGTGACACAACTCTTCATCCCATTCCACCAAACACCAACGTAACGTACAGCACAATAGCCCAATGAGACTAGGACGATTGGGTCTTATGGCTGAATATCTAAGTATCCCACGGAGAGCGCTGACAAATTCCCCTTCGTACGTGTATTCGAATACGATGTGTACGAGTGCATATATGGATAGCAACGTACACAAGTGAAGATTGAAAAATACATCTTACACTGCTCTCAGATACATTTCCAGCAAGTATGGTATTTGTTGGCCGACATGAAGAATTCGTCGGAAAGTCGACACTTTCTGGTGCGACCGTACCATGTGAAATTGAATTTCTCGACCGCGTAACAACACAGAGGTGGTTTTAGATACTTACTGGGGCGAATCAACACCAGAAAGTAGCGAGTATCTTATGTATGAAACGAACCGGGTTGAAAATTTCGATTTCTGTTCGAGCGCCGCTCCATCAAGCAGTGAGATATGTCAAATCTAAGGCAACGTTCACATGTTTCAGATACTTTCTGGGCACTTGGAACGGGGATACAGATCGTCCAATCAAGTATATGAATTTGACGTCAGTCGGTCGGTGTGGAAGTAAACGAGATACTTTTTGGGGCGCATTCGGTACAATCGAGGCAGCAATTTTGAATGCGAATCCAACGAACGCCTTCCACTCGGCAACGTTGGATTGATGGGGCGAGTGTACCGAGTGTCTATATGTCACACTGGTATAGCAAGTATACCAGTGGTGAGTGAGTGAGCGTGAGTATGAATGTCGCTATGTGTATATTTGGATTCAGATTGTGTGTATCTATAGCTATGGATAGACAGAGTAACATACTAGATGTGTCCCTCCTTGCTCTGTTCTTTGTACTATGTATTGTGGTGATAGCTGTAGATATCTCACATCAGACATACTATGTCGCAGACAATGTTTGCTGCTTTGACTCCGTTGGAGCTGCTATACTATCGCTGCTGCTGTTGCTGTTGATGATGATGGTGCTGGGCTGGCTGCCGCTTTATCTGCTTAAATTTTTAGGTAGATGTGTTCAAACATCCGCACATAGCGCTATGTTTGCTATTCGCCCGTAGTACGTATCCCGTCTATTCTATCGTCCATTCTCACCCGTTTGCCTGGTTGCCCGATACCGCCCAACGCTCATTCCATTCATTTTTCGTTTGTCCATCCGTTCATCTGTCCGTCCGACCGTCCGTTTGCTTGCCTCGTCTCCATAATGCAGCTAAAATAATTATGTGTGCATTGTGTGTGCTGTAGTACATATGAACATATATGTAGCTGTAGCCCCATCGCATATACATATTGTCGCACATAATCAGCAACAGCAGCAGCGCCACGTCTATGCATACATACATATGTATGTATCTACATCTGACCCTCTGCAGCCCGGCTCAGTGCGAACTTAAATTATATTGCAAAGATCTGTACATATAGAGAGACAGACAGATACGGCGGGCATCCAGCACATCCTACAATACACAGAATATAGTATCCAGAACCTCCATCCTCCCGAAAAGACGACACATCTCACTACACGCATACGCACACGCATACGGACACGGATACGCATCTTTCGCCATAGCTGCATAGCTTTTCCTGTGCGCTGTCGCCATGTAGTACCGGGTTATGTGTGCTAAAAATGCAACGCATCAATGTTGGTGCGTGAAAAACCGAAAAATCACCTAAAAAAAAAGGTCGAAAAGTGAAGCGAAACAAAAATCGCATAAACGATCAAAAAGAAAGAAGAGGAGAGCAAGCGAATAAAATAAAATGATGGCGGTGTGCGCTACACGCACATGCAATTACCCACGCATCTCATTGGAGACGACCAACACGACGACCATCAACTCAATCTTCCTTGCCCCCCTCCTCTCACCGCCCCAAAACACTTTAATGTCGCGCCGTTGTGCCAGTGTCATTGACGATACCACTGCCACTACATACTTCGACCGCGACCGATGATGATGGTTATCCTGGAAGATCGATATGTGGGATACTATTTGCCGCAGCATTTGGAAAATAGTGTTAACCGCAGGAAGATAAGACCACCATTACCACTATCGACACCATTGGTAGCCCTATCTAATGCTTAGGATTTCTTGTAAACAGTCGTAGAAACCACCTGATCCCCGAACGCATAATGCACACATACACATTATACGTGACCAACATTCACTTCCTTTTTGGGGTTGCAACTCGGCCAAAATGCTAAGGATTTAAGAAGAAGAAGAAGAGCAACGGTCTGGACAGGCCCCCCCTAACGAAGAATTTATGTTCATGTCCAAGATGTCACACAAGGTATCGGGGGATCAACAACGTGATGAGTCCAACTTTGATGATGGCAAAAGGCAACAACATTAAACCCAGCAAACACACACTACATACAATAGATACATACATACATATGTATGTATGTATGTAGGTAGGTATGTAGGTACTGGTAGTAGGTTGAATTTAAAAGTAGTCCAGCGCCTAAGGGACTGGGCATGTTTTCATCATCATCATGGTGATGAGCATAGAGATGGAGTGTATAACAATTCATTCAATTGAGTAGAGACACTGGCAGGGACTATCGATGATTATACTCATATTTCGCCTATGAATCTCTCGAATACGCACTTATACGAGTAGATATACTAACAGTTCAGAAGTATTCAAATTTGATATGTAGATAAGACATCACCTCATTGGGGGACTCTGTTTTCAGGGCAAATACAAATTTCGAGATCGAGATAAGGCTGACCCAATTGTTATATCCGATATCGAAGCCTTTCCAAATGCATACCGTTGTTTACCATTCGATTGTGTGTGCAGATACAAGTAACTTGGTAAAAGTTAAAGCAAATCTCTGGTATGGTGGGAATCGATTCAATCTATTACTTCAGATAAACCTTACAAGCTATCCATACATATACTATGTACATATGTATGTTGGCCACGCCTAAATAGGAAACCTTTAAAATTTGATGCACCACGCCCAGCTGTTTGGTCATTAACTGACTCGAACTGCTGTACATTTATTTAGCTTTAAGGCTAACATCTCCCCGCATAAAGTTAAATTTAGCAAATTTGTTTGCTATTTCATCTCCCGATAAGGAGGCGAACACCACCCAAAGTGAGCCCGATACGCCCGCTCGGTTTGGCGTCAACTTCAGCGCTAAAATCAATATGAACACACATGACCATATACTACACGTAGTATCTAGTACGTATGCTAAGCTCAATGAGCATAATACCGTTTATGTACCTATTTAGGGGAGGCAACTGTTTTTTTTTTTATTTTATTTCATTCTTTTGTATTTATCCCCTTTACCATATAAAAATCCATAGATACATTCGCCCATGTGTACCCCGTACGAGTGTAGAGCAAATAGACCCATGTACATCCTTTTTAATGAAATATGCGGATATGCGTGCACTGTTTTTTGTAATGATTTTAAATTTAAAACTTAAAATAAATTCATTTTGTCGGAGTGCTGGCTTGGAATGGGATGTATGCGTCCGGGGATGTAGAAAAACAAGAAACGGATAAAAAACTGTTTGAAAATGTAAAATGAATTTTGTCTAGTATTTAGCTTTGTGCTAGTATGTGAATGCGTGTAAAGAAAAAAAAGGACTTCGCAACGTGTGGTGGTAGGCCTTGTCGAATGGTGTATAATGAAAAATGCTTGTTAAGCGCCTCCTGACGAAGCGAATTGTAGGGAACGCCTTGAACGTACTAATTATCAGCTTCCCTGCGAGAGTGGAGATAGATAGGTTTTCATACATACATATGTATGTTGTTCGATAAGAACTCCCTCTTCGTATCTACACTTTTTTCGATTTAATTTTGATCATAACTGCGAGCTTTCTCGACTCCTGCATCCCCTTTAAGAGTACATTTTAGTTAAACCTCTACAACACATCCCTTTTGTTTGTTCACCGTGATGTGTCACTCCTCCCTTCTTCGGGTGCCTTGTCGTGGCGGGAGGCTAAGAGGTCGTAGACCTCGAACTAACCCTCGAAGACCCAAAAATGAATGGACAAACCAAAGGAATTGTATACTCCAGGTGGTACCCGCAGCAGCGGAAATCCACCCGCAATCTCTTTGATTGCGGCCGGGGCAAGGATTCTGGATTCCCCAACATTAATTTTTAACCCTACGGCGGAGGCGACACCAACGATGGCGAGGCATGGGAAACCGCAAGGGTGGAACTTACTAACTTACTCACTTACTTGTCAGGGCAGCGATGCATGGAGGATCTGAGCCTGATCTATAGCTGCCTTCCATCCTTGACGGTCCCGGGCACGCTGCTTCCAGTTATCAAGACCATGATGTCTTAAATCCGCGATTACTTGGTCTTTATACCGGAGGTTCGGTCTTCCTCTTCTTCTCGAACCATGAGGCTCGGAGTCGAAGACCCTCTTAGGTGGAGCGTTGATGTCCATGCGCTCGATATGGCCGAGCCAGTGTAGTCGACGGATCTTTACCTTCCGGACTACATCCACATCTTTGTACAGCTCGTAGAGTCCGCGGTTGTGTCTTCTCCTCCATTCACCTTCCTCACAGACAGGACCAAATATGCGGCGCACAATTTTTCTTTCGAAAAAACTCAAAATCAGCTCCGCTGTCCTGCTTATCGTCCAGCTTTCGGCTTCGTACAGCAAGACTGGCAGTATGAGCGTTTTGTAAAGCATGACTTTGGTCTTTCGAGTTAGGAGTTTTTACCCCAGTTGTTTGGACAAGCCGAAGTAGCAGCAGTTGCCAAGGGCGATTCTATTCCGGATCTCCACTGTGGTGTCATTTGTGGAATTTACGTTTGCCCCGAGTTAGACAAACTCCTAAGCTACCTCGAAATTGTAGCTGTCAATTGGTATATTTTGTCCCTGGTGGTGAGCGATGGATTGGTTTTTGCTTGACAGCATGTACTTCGTTTTGTCCTCATTTACCTTAAGATCAACTCGTTTCGCCTGTTCTTCAATCGCCGTTAATGCTTCCATAATGTCACGGCGAGACGACGCGACGATGTCGATATCATCCGCCTATCCTAGCAGCTGGACGGACTTGTAGAAGATAGTGCCTTCCCTGTTGAAGCCTGCCCGTCGCACTGTCTGCTCCAGCACCAGGTTGAAGAAGTCACATGACAGCGTATCTCCTTGACGAAATCCGGTGCATGTTTCAAACGGTTCCGAAGTCCTAGAACCGAGTTGCACGGTGCATCGCGTACATTTTAGCGTGGCGCGACACAACTGGATCAGTTTTACCGGGATCCCGAATTCGGCCATCGCACCAAACAGTTCTTCACAATGAATGCTGTCGTATGCGGCTTTGAAATCGATGAAAAGATGGTGTGTATCGACTCGAAACTCGTTGGTCTTTTCCAGGATTTGTCGACTTGCCGGGCCGGAAGCCGCACTGGTAGCTGCCGACTAGTGCGGTGCAAAATGGTTTTAGACGCTCACACAATACGCTGGACAGGATCTTGTATGCGACATTGAGCAGGGATATACCTCTATGGTTCCTGCATGAGGTAGGATTGGCTTTTTTGTGGATGGGGCAAATAGAGCTGGTATTCCAGTCGTCGGGCATGCTTTCATCTTCCCAAATTTTGCAGATGATCTGGTGCATGCTCCCTGCCATGCAAGCCATCTGAGCCTGCGGATGCTGGGTGGAAGGACTACTTCAGCGGCTGGAGTTGAGATTTCCTCGGTCCCTACCACTCTCTGGCCATGCTCGTTAAGCAGCTGCTGGAAATGCTGCCTAAATACATCCACTCTTCCCTGCGGGTCGGTGACAAGATTACCCTCGCAGTTTCGAAGAGCCTAGGTGCCCTTTTTGAAGCCTCCTGCAAGGCATTTCGCTTTCTTGTAAAAGGCTCGTGTTTTATGCTTATCCCTAGACTCCTCGATATCATTGAGCTGGGAGGCTGCGAAGATTCTTTTCTTTTGTCGCAGTAGTTTTTTCTCCTCCCTTCTTCTGGCTCGGTACTCTTCTTGCGCTGCCCTTGGTTTTCCTCTGCAGCGCCTTTTGGTACGCCTCGTCGGTTGCTGCCTTTTTCTGCTCACACTCGCCATCATACCACGGGTTTCTTGTCGGGTGTGGTAGGTATCCCAAGGTGGTTTCGGCTACTTCCTGAATGTCTGAGCGGCAATGCAGCCACATATTATTGGCATTTGTGTTCGACGTAGGCATACCGTAGAGTCTTTCGCTCAGCTGCTCCCTGTAGACTCTGGTAACCTCCGGTGTGCTCAGGCGCCTAATGTCGAACCTCCTCCTGGTGGGCTGGTGCAGCTTTCTGACATTGGACAGTCGAGCTCTGAATCTTGCTGCTACGAGGAAGTGGTCAGAGTCGACACTTGCCCCTCTGAATGTTCGCACATCCAGGATGTTTGACGAGTGCCTTGCGTCAATGAGTACATGGTCGATTTGGTTGGTGGTTCGACCGTCCGGAGATCGCCAGGTTGCTTTATGGATTCGCTTGCGAGGGAATCTTGTGCTACTTATGACCGCATTACGAGCTGTCGCAAAGTCAGCGAGTCGGAAACGTTTGTTCACCTCCCAACGGTTGTTGAAGAGGCTATCCAGAGGGCGACCCGGGCATTTAAACAGGGATCTCGCCAGGTTGAGAGCGATCAACAACTTTACCCTGTATGTCCGAGCCCATGCCAAAGGTGGAACGCACCCCAGAATTGGGACGTACTGCTGAATGCACTGCTAAGTGCCAAACAAGTAGAGGTAAGAGGCGTGCCCGAAAATTGTGCAAAGAGGCTGACAAAGCCTCTTAGCTGGGGGAACCAGTTAAGAGAGTTAGGTCGACGGAGGTATCTCGTGCCGAAATCGATCCGACCCTCCTTCCTGAGCTCCACCCCTCTCTCGATGGTGCGCAGCGCGGAAAGCGTCCGCGATTGGGAAAGGCTGCTAAGGGAGGCATAAGCATGTCTGCACTTTCGGCATGCGCCTCCAACTCTCTTCCTCTTACTGGGAAGGTTCAACTGCCCAGTAAGAACGTGATCAGTTCCCGTAATGACAGAGCCGGAAAATGTCAGGTTTCTACTATGGCGGGCGCTGCCGCCGAAATAGGTGGCGGGGCTGACAGGCAGACTCCGAACGCAGAAGGCCAAGTCGTTACGGGTCCTAGCAATCCTTGAATTGGTAAGGCTGTCCCAAACCGGCGTCCGAAGGGAGCAGAAGCTTTAACCGAAAAAGGTAAAGACTCCGGCAAACGGAAGACCGCCGCTAAGGATAGCGGCATAGATAGAGAGTGTGCGATGCCTCCCTCTCCGGTGGGGCGGGAAATCGGAGTCCAATGGCAGATGTAGCGACCCAGATAGATCAAAGCATAGGCCAAATGGCGAAGATAGCCAAAAACCACTCCTCGAAGGCGGGCACATCACACAACAAAACCTCTTCCTCCCAGAAAGAGATCCAAATGACCGTAAGGAGTCGACAGAAGCAGCTCTCTTATAAAGAGGCGGCCATCTTCTCTGAAAAGGTCAAGATAGTTTTTATCCAGATCAATCTACAGCATTGCAAGGCTGCTACACCGAAGGAAGTCTCTGAACTCGTAGAGTACTGTGAAGCCAAAAAGATTGGTCTCATCTTGTGTTGCGGTGCTAATGCGAAAAATACTGCTTGGGGCAGTAGAAAGTGTAACACAAGAGGGGACCGTTTCTTAGACTTCATTCTCTCGTCTGACCTTACTTATGTACCATCAAGAATGTTGGCTCTCAACGAACGCTTGTTACGACAGGACGACAGGAGGTGGTTACGACTAAAGCTATTGAATCTGCTGTTATGCTGCAAAAAGGTATAAATAAGTCAGCTGCTTCCTAATTTGAAAAGAATTTTCACTGCTAGTCTGACACATGCTCACATACCCATTCCTTGGCGCACAGTGAAAGTGGTCTTCGTTCCCAAAATAGGAAAAAAGGGCTACTCACTTGCCAAGAGCCTCAGACCAATTAGTCTAACATCCTTCCTGCTGAAAAGCATTGAGAGACTGGTAGTGTTGCACGTACGCAAAGTTGCCCTACGAATGCACCCTCTTTCGGAGATGCAACATGCTTACCAGCGCGGAAATAATGCGAGACTAGGCTTCTGGCCTAGTTGCAAGAATTGAATGCGCGTTCGAAAGGAAAGAGTACGCGCTGGACATTTTCATCGACATTGAGGGAGCTTTTGATAACGCAACTTTTGACAGCATGTGTAACGCTGCCAGACATCATGGCGTAGATGATGTCATGCATAGGACATTGACTGCTGATGCAGGCCTCGACCAGTATGTCAAATACGGCGTAAACAGGGGCTGCCCGCAAGGTGGCGTCCTGTCTCCGTTGTTACGGTGCATGGTGGTCGATTCTCTGCTTGATGCTCTCAATCTATGCCCAGGTCTGTGTGGATTGTGTCGCCATACTTTCTGTCGGCTAATGCTTAGCGACTGTCTGTCTCAAAGCACAGGCGGCGCTAAATGTGATCTATGATTGGTGTACCAGAAATGAGCTGTCAGTCAATCCTCTTAAGACCGATGTCGTTCTCTTTACGAGAAGGAGGAAAAATACTGACATGACTCAGCTGGTACTAAAAGGCACTTCCATCCCGATATTCCAGGAGGCTAAGTATCTAGGAGTCATCTTAGATAGCAAGCTTCTCTGGTCAAAGCACGTTGAGTCAAAAACCACCAAAGCGTTGTCAGCTTCTGACAATTCAACGGAGCTTCTTGCAAAACATGGGGTTTATCGCCGGCAAAGGTCCTCTGGATCAACACGGCAATGATAAGACCTATAATCTCATATGCATCGGTTGTCTGGTGGAACAGACTAAAACGCAAACACGTCGTAGCCTCTTTCACCGAACTCCAAAGAATGGTTTGTCTCAGCTGCACGGGGGCTTTCCCCAGCACGCCGGGCGCTGCTCTAGATGTAATGATGAACCTTCCACCTCTTGATATATTTATCAGAGAGTGTACTCTGAAAGCCATGTCTCGTCTGAAGAGAAATGGCTTTTGGTATAACTCGCATAGGAATAACGGCGTGCTTACGCAAGAATTGTCCTGCGACCCCTGTCTCATGAACATGCCTTCTGACGCGCTGACGCCCGTTATCCTACTGCGCCGTAATTTCACAGTCGAGTTTCCATGCCGTCATTATTGGCTATGGCTGGATACTGAACCTGGAAAGGATAGTCTTCGCATTTTCACGGATGGCTCCAGATCTGGGCGGGGGTCCGGTGCTGAGGTCTTCTTTGAGCGCGGAAACATCCGACTCCACTTCTCCTTAGGAAAATATGCGTCTGCCTTTCAATTAGAGATATACGCAATCCTAATGACCATGCACTCGGCGGGGTACTGGCAAAACCCCTCGTAGTAAACTTGCCGTGAAAAAGCTTCTCGACTCACGCCGTTCGGAATCGGCATTAAACTGTAGGTCCCTTTCTCCTGTGTGAAAAATTAATCACACACAACATGGGTTATTGAGAGAAGCTTGGCTCTGGTCCTTCATGGGCTGTAACGCCGCCAAAGAAGAATGGCCATGCACTATGTTGTGAAGCACAGGTGCAAGGGGGAAAGCATATGCGCCTATACGAAAGCTTCACTAAAAGCTGTATCTAACCCCTTAACTAGCTCCAAATTAGTGCGTGAACTCAAGGCCTTCCTGAACAGAGCCGGCAGACTAAATTCATTAAGGCTTGTATGGGTTTCAGGCCACTCTGGGATCCCAGGAAATGAGATCTCTGATTACATTAACGATCTACAACCGTAGATGGAGGGATTGTCCAGGTTGCAGGATGACTAAGCGCATATGCCCTGATGTCTGCGAAAAATCTGTAGCATTCCTCCTGTCCTTAAGGGCCATTACACTTTTGCCAACCATCTCTACGTGCTTGGCATCAGTGAGACGCCTACCTGTGCTGCATGTGGCGAGGAGGAGGATGACTGCAGAGCATTTCCTCTGTGATTTTCCCGCCTTTGCTCGCGCACGGTGGCGCACCCTTGGAGCCGACGTGGTGTGTGCCGAATCCCTTAGCTCTGAAATAAGCTCACTGCTTATTATTAAGCTTATTTCAAATTTTTCTCCGGAAAACGGGCAAAATACAGTAATGTAAGGTGTCTGTCTGGAGTACAATGGACCAGTGTTTGGGTCTGAGTGCTCCAGCGGATAGCAGAAGCCTTAAAAAAAAAAAAAAAAAAAAAAAAAATGATGGGTCCACTCGGCTACTGTTTTAACTAAAAACTCAAAACAAAGTCAAATACCTAGGGGTAACTCTAGACGAATACAAAGCCAGGATCTCTCTATGCAACAGTTTACTGGCAAAAACTAGGGCATAAATTCCAAAATATCCCGCTGGCTATATACAGCTATCACCAGACCATTTCTTACATACGCTGAGCCCGCCTGGTGGTACAAACCATAGTAAATATCAGTACAAGTCAAGCTCAACAAACTGCAAAGATTAGCTTGTATCTGCAACACACGGGCCATGAGAACAACCCCCATAGCAGCACTAGAAGTCATCCCGGACCTACCACCTCTTCATCCCCAACTGAAGAAAAAAGCCATGACCCACAGACTAGTCGCGGAGGATGACTCTAATTGTAAGCTCTTTCATCCTGACATTCTTACTGAACTAAACAGGCATGAAATCCTAAGGATATCTCCCATAGACAATTGTCTCCCCAAATACAACTTCAGCCAAAACTACAAGGTCACATTTCCCAATCGACCCACCTGGGTACAGGATAGACCCTCCTTCAATCGCGGATCCTACGTGTGGTACACATACGGCTCCAAAACGAATGAATGCGTTGGGGCTGGAGTATACGGATCAAATACCGGAACACGCATCTATTCCAGCATGGACAGATATAACTCCGCTTTTCAAGCAGATATATTCGCAATAGAACTCTGCCTCAGAGAAAATATCAACAGAAACCTATCAAACAAAGATATTTATATTCTCTCTGACAGTAAGGCTGCACTTTTAGCCCTAAAGACCTACTCCGAACTGGTATGGGACTGCCTACAACTACTACACCAGCTGGCCAGCATAAACAGAGTTCACCTTTGGCACAGCGGCCATATAGGCAACGAAAAAGCAGATCTACTAGCAAGGAAAGGCTCCGCATCACCATTCATGATGCCACGGCCTTTCTGCGGCATACCCATCAGCACCACCAAATGGTTAAGGAACACGGCCGATCACTACTGGTCACAAACGGAAGGTAGCAGACAAGCCAAGTTGTTCCTCCCAACCTCATTTCTCACAAGAACGAAACAACTCCTCATGCTTTCGAGGAGTCAGATTCGTACAGTCATAGGCCACCTTACTGGACACTGTCAAGATGATACCTGCAGAATGTGTAATGAGGACGAAGAAACAGCAGAGAACATACATACTGTGCTACTGTAACTGCCTTGTCAGTACACGTCATCGTCACTTAGGCAAGTATTATCTTGAAGCAGAAGAAATCGCTGTGATCAGGCGACCTTGTCCCACCCCCTAATCCACTCTAACTGCTAGACAGGCACATACCTTTACTGTATTCTCCCCGTTTTCCGGAGAAAATTCAAAAGGAGCCTCAGTGATGTAGAGCTAAAAGATTCGGCATAGACTACGTCGGCTCCAAGGGTGTGCCACCGTGCGCGGGTAAAGGTGTTCTGCTGTGTCGTCCTCTTCGCAACAGGCAGCATAAGTGGGCGTCTCACTGATGCCGAGCATGCAATGAAGGTTGGCAATGGCAATGGCCCCTAAGTCTTCTGCCGTCATCTCTCCTTAAGGATAAGAAGAATGCTGCGGATTTTTTGCAGACATCAGGGCGTACGCGCTTAGTGATCCTGCAACCCTTCATCTACCCAATCAGTGATGTGGGTATTGACCGTGGAATTAGATAGACCCAGGGCGGGTTCAGGTCTTGAGAAACTCTCCTCTGAGACCATTCGGGCGAGTTCATCAGAGATCTCATTCCCTGGAATCCCAGAGTGGCCTGGAATCCATACAAGCCTTTATGAATTTAGTCTGCCGACTCTGTTCAAGAAGGACTTCAGTTCAAGCACTAATTTCGAGCTAGTTAAGGGGTTACACACAGCTTTTAGTGCAGCTTGGCTGTCACTACAGACGCATATGCTTTCCCCCTTCCACCTGTGCTTCACAACATAGTGCATGGCCATCAGGATTTTATCTCTGATTGGAAGAGAGACGTATACTTTCCGAACGAGAAGTGCAGTCGGATGTTTTCGCGCACAAAGAAGACTCCAGCACCGGACTCCCGCCCAGACCTGGAGCCATTCGGGAAAATGCGAAGACTATCCTTTCCAGGTTCAGTATCCAGCCATAACCAATCCTGACGCCATGTAAAATCGACTGTGAAATTACGACGCAATAGGATAACGGGCGTCATTGCGTCAGAAGGCATGTCCATGAGACAGGAGTCGCAGGACAATTCGTGCGCAAGCACACCGTTATTCATATGCGAGTTGTACCAAAAGCCATTTCTCTTCAGACGAGACATGGCTTTCAGAGTACACTCTCTGATAAATATATCAAGAGGTGGAAGGTTCATCATAACATCTAGAGCAGCGCCCGGCGTGCTGGGGAAAGCCCCCGTGAGACAAACCGTTCTTTGGAGTTTGGTGAAAGAGGCTACGACGTGTTTGCGTTTTAGTCTGTTCCACCAGACAACCGATGCATATGAGATTATAGGTCTTATCATTGCCGTGTAGATCCAGAGGACCTTTGCCGGCGATAAACCCCATGTTTTGCAAGAAGCTCCGTTGAATTGTCAGAAGCTGACAACGCTTTGGTGGTTTTTGACTCAACATGCTTTGACCAGAGAAGCTTGCTATCTAAGATGACTCCTAGATAGTTAGCCTCCAGGGATATCGGGATGGAAGTGCCTTTTAGTACCAGCTGAGTCATGTCAGTATTTTTCTCCTTCTCGTAAAGAGAACGACATCGGTCTTAAGAGCATTGACTGACAGCTCATTTCTGGTACACCAATCATCGATCACATCTAGCGCCGCCTTGAGACAGACAATCGCTAAGCATTAGCCGACAGAAAGTATGGCGACACAATCCACATAGACCTGGGCATAGATTGAGAGCATCAGGCAGAGAATCGGCCACCATGCACCACAACAGCGGAGACAGGACGCCACCTTGAGGGCAGCCCCTGTTTACGCCGGATTTGACACACTGGTCGAGGCCTGCATCAGCGGTCAATGTCCTGTGCATGAGCATTGCTTTGATCCAAAGGACCAGTGCTTCATCTACGCCATGATGTCTGGCAGCGTTGCACATGCTGTCAAAAGTTTCGTTATCAAAAGCTCCCCCAATGTCGATGAAAATGCCCAGCGCGTACTCTTTGCTTTCGAGCGCGCATTCAATTCGCCCAACTAGGTTCTGAAGCGCAGTCTCGCAAGATTTTCCGCGCTGTTAAGCATGTTGCATCTCCGAAGGAGGGTGTGACCGTATACTGTATACTGTGAGTGTTATGCTTTCATCAGTATTTTGATCTTCACAACAGCTTTGTTGCGCAATTTTTCCGGATAGGAATTGTATTTTTTGGCTATGGACAGACTTTGAACTACAAACCAGTCGCTGATGTTTACCACTGCACCAAGGCCACCCCGTGTAATGCTTCACAATATAGTGCATGGCCATCAGGATTGCGTATATCTCTGACTGAAAGACAGACGCATATTTTCCTAACCAAAAGTGTAGTCGGACGTTTTCGCATGTTAAGAAAACCCCAGCCGAGAATTGGAGCCATCTGTGAAAATATGAAGACAATCCTTTCCAGGTTCAATATGCGGCCAAAGCCAATCCTGACGCCATAAAGGGCCAGAGCCAAGCTTCTCCCAATCACCCATGTTGTGAGTGATTTACTTTTTTTTTTTTTTACACAGATGAAAGGGACCTACGGCTTAATGCCGATTCCGAACCTACCAGGTGCTGCAATTTTGCAATTTCCACTGTGTGATAAAGACCACCTCTTGTAGGCATTTTCCAAACTTGTGGTGGAAACCGCCGCTTTGACAGCCTTATTTGGAATCCCATCTGGTCCGGGTGCTTTGTTAATCTTTACCTTAGAGACAGCTTTATGTAGCTCCTCTATGATAAACAGAGGAATCTCTACAGTGTTAATCCTCGCCGTGCTGCGGCTAGTGAGCGGTTGTCCATGTGGGAAAAGGTGTTCCACTATTTGTGCAAGCATTTCAGGGTCGGTAGCCGGCGGACCTCTAATGCTTTTTATCCTTTTGGCGACCACTCTGTATGCTTTACCCCAAGGGTCTATGTCGGCCCCCTCGCAAAAATGTTTGAAGCCCCTTGCCCTGCTTTCTTTGGTGTCTTTTTCCATCTCGCCTCTCGCTAGCTTGAATTTGAGAAGCCTTTCCTGGAAGTATGGCCATTTCAGGATCATTGGGACTTTCTCGTTGTATCCGTAACATGGACATCCCCTTTTGCTGGGTTTCCTCCTGGGCATCACTGAGTCGCATGCTGTAGTTAGCACCTGTTTCAGTTGCTTGGAGATTGCTTCTGCGGATGCATCGTTATCCACGGTCACACCTCTCAAGACTTCTTCAAAAACATTGTTGTCAAAGAGCGTGTCTTTCCACCTGGGACTTGTTTGGTCTGGACTGGTGACTACTTGTACATATGTATGTATGTATGTGCGTAAGGTGGATCAAGTCCTTGGTATTAAGTTAGTTATAATTGCCATCAATGACGCTCTGACCAAGAGGTTGGTATTGCGCATTTTTAACTTCAAGCCCTACGAACAAATAAAAAGCCATTCACTCTTCCCTTGTTTTCTTCCACAATGAATTGTTTGTACGACAAATTTAAAGTACTTCAACATCTTGGGTTAAGTCGTATTCCACTCATCACAACCTCTCACAGCAATGGTCACCCTTCCGGGAATGCGAAATAAAATTCCTGAAAACTCTCTCGTCAACATACGCCCGTGGCATTCCTTCTTCACCCCAAAACGTACATATTTGTTGGCCCTTTGATGTTTCCAAAGTTGATTTCATTCAAAAGTCCCATGGGTCCCGGAAGGGTCAAGTACTCTAAGTGCACATGGAGTACGAGCAAACGGAAACGACTGTGACTGTATCCCCTCAGTGGTGCACAACTTTACCTGAAGATAGAAACAATAACAATATACCATACCGCCGGCCGCCGCGCCGCCTCGAACAGATATCGTTTGTTTACCCATGAATATTGCTCTACACCCAGAGAGTGGGTGACAACGAAAATAACAACAACAACAGTACAACAAAACAACAATTTTGTTTGTCCACAAATATTGGTCGAACAATCTGCTGACACGATACGAAGATAAGCAAAGCCAGGTGTGCTGTCCATGCACCCTCACCTCAAATCAATGAATCCTTCTATGCATTCTGTCTGTTTTTGAATTTCGATTTTCGATATGAAAATAAAAATCAAAAAAAAACAATTTTTTTCAAAAACATTCAACAATTCGATGAGAAATATGGGGCCGGACGACTCAGTGTGGGGGATGTGAGAAGAGTAAGAGGTCTTAAAACCATCCCCTTTAAAGTGGAATTTCTAAAAGGCGCCAACCCCCTTGTCGACCCTCGCGTCTTCTTCTCTGGTCCTTTCTTTTTGGTTTTTTTTTTAAAAGAAAAAAGAGAAGTTTAGTAGAAGCAACCCAAAAGCTAGTGGCGAACTGAACGTAGTAGGACGAGGCCTGAGTATAACATGCTGCATATCTATCCGCATTCACTATAAGCCAAAGGCTGAAGGGGATGCCATGCGAATGAATGTGCCGCGTACATACATACGTACAGAAATAATTTCGTCCTACCAGGGAGTTCTTGGCTCTGTTTTACACTCTGCTCGGGCCACGCGTCTCCCCCGCATCAACAGTCCTCGTAGCTAGTATCTCTCCAGTGCTGTATTGCTCCTTCGCTCTTCCGTTCCCATATAAATTTAATGTGAGCACACGTACATACATACAGACATACATATATACAAATGTAGGTACATATCTACGGATCTAAGTATCTATGCTGCGTACGTTTGTATCTCTTAAAGCCGTTCTCCTTATAAAACGATAGTACACAGAGTTGGCAGCAGCGGCAAGCAAAAACGATGATGACAGTGGAGACCGAAGAAGCAAGGAAGCCGAAGGAATAAAGCGGCGGAGAGTGTGGAAGAAATCAGCAACGGCAGCAGCACATCACAAGATTCCAGACGAGCACAAGCCAACCCTCTGCACACTGCCTCCTCGCTTAGAATTCCATTCCACCTACGATATACAAATAAGAGCAAGAGCTGCCCTATACCTACATACATTCATACGTACTTATATATGTATGTGTTGCTTTTTGTATAATACAAGTATTCTATTCCTGCACCCTTTCTGCCCGGTCTACGATTTCAAAGTTTTCCTCATCGTCGTCGTAGTCGACGTCGTGTATTTCGAGAAAGCTGCATATAAAGTTCTCTCCTTTAGCACAGCACAACTACCATCAGGATGGTCGCGCACACGGAGGCTTACCCACCCAAGATCCACTGGTAAGAGTTAGGGGGACTTTATTTTAAAGGGAAACCTTAAAGTCTTATCGCGAGCCAACATAAAATTAAAGGGGATATAACCATTTGGATTTCAACCCTCCAGTGACTACGACCGACGACGATGACGATGACGACGACGACGATGACTACGACATTGACTAAACACTGGCATCCAGCACTGAGCAACGAGCACAAAAAAAGAAAAAAAAAAGGAACACAACCCCGTACTGTGCGCCACCAACCCTCCTTTGCTCCATCGACAATCTCTGACGACTGACCGTGCAATGGGTTAGATGCGAACTTAAGATAAACAGGTTGGGTGGTTGTTTCAATGACGTTTTGGGTAAAGGGGTATCTCTCGTTTTTGGGGGGCCACAAGTCCTCCTTCATCGGCCAAGGTGTGAGATGTACATGTATATGTATGTATGTATGTGGCTGTGTGTGTTTGTGAGAAGGGAATGGTAAATTTTGTACTTTAAACTTCTGTGACTCGCTTCAGTGTCGAAATAGGAAGCACATGCTTAGATTAACGCACATCACATAGATATGCACGTTATGTAGACGACGTCTATAGCTTATAGCTCTTGCTCCTGCTCTTGCTCCCTATACCTACGGTAATTGTGTAAGAGTATATACGCATATCTTTGTGTGCGATGGCGTTATACTTTATCTTAAAGCCTGTTATATTCCTGATTAGGTTTTGTAGGCTGTAAGGCTGAACTTAGGGCGTTTGCTCTTCGCTTACTCTTGTGTAGTTTTCTTACTTAAATGTTTCCTTTCTTCTGTTTCGTTTTTAACTCGAGTATTTGTATAGTATGGTTACTATACTCGTATTTATGTTCATTGCCGGTAGAGGAGGGCTTGCTCACTTGTATAAAGTGGAATCACTTGAGAGTGCATTCAAGATTTTAACAGAGCACTGGCTGCTTGTGCTGACACAATCGGAAATCGGAAGTTAAACAGCACATCGTTACTATCCAGTTGGTAGGCTTGGCGGAATGAATGACACATCAGTCCTCCAGCAGCAGTGGGTTACTTTTTTTTAAAACTTCTTCTTAACGGGCGCTACAGTTCGGGCTGAATCTGGGCCTCCAACAACATGCCCCTTCAACTAGCACGATCTTTTGGTAGCCTTTCCCATTGCCGCATACCCAGTTGGCTGAGGTCCCCTTCCGCCTGTGTGCGCCTTCTTAAATGCGGCCGTCCTATGCTTCTTCGTCATTCGGGGTTGGATTCAAAGACTCTCCGGGCTAGAGATGTGGTGTCCATTCGCTCTAAATGGCCCAGCCATCTTAGGCGTTGAATCCGTAAATGCCTGACTAGGCTCATGTCGCTGTACAGCCCGTAAAGTTCGTGGTTGAATCTTCTCCTCCATCCCACGTCTGCGTTTATAGGTCCGAAAATCACGCGCAAAATCTTTCTCTCGAACCGACCAAGGGCCTCCTCATCCGCTTTTGATAGTGTCCATGCTTCTGCGCCATACAACAGGACCGGGATGATAAGGGTCTTATGTAAAGTCAACTTTGTCGTTCGGGAGAGGGCTCTATTACTCAGTTGCCTCCTGAGCCCAAAGAAACAGCGATTGGCAAGAGCGATTCTGCGTTTGATTTCGGAACTGATGTCGTTGTTCCAGGTCACTGCGGAGCCAAGGTAGACGAAGTCCTTAACTACCTCGAACTTATATCTGCCTATACAAACGTTCTGGCCGAGACGTCGGTGTTGAGCGTCCTTTTTTGATGACAGCATATATTTAGTTTTGCCCTCATTAACTGCCAAACAAATTTTTGCCGCCTCCATCTCAATACTCGCAAACGCCTCATTGACATCTCGCTGTGATCTACCTATTAAGTCAATATCGTCAGCGTATGCAAGGAGTTGTGAGGATTTGAAATAGATTGTGCCTCTTGTATTGGCCAGTGATTTTTGCACAATCATTTCCAATATGATGTTGAAGAAATCACACGACAGCGCATCGCCCTGCCTAAATCCTTTTTTGACATCAAAACTATCGGTAAGGTGTTCACCGATTCGGATGGAGCAGCGAGCATTCTCCAAAGTCATCCTGCATAGTCTGACGAGTTTAGCAGGTATGTCAAAGGTAGACATAGCGTTGTATAGCTCGTCTCTAATTACGCTGTCGTATGCGGCTTTGAAGTCTGACAAGTGAGTGTCAACTTGGAATTCATAAGTATTTTCCAGGATCTGCTGTAGTGTGAAGATTTGGTCGATGGTGGACTTTCCTGGCCTGAATCCGCACTGATAAGGACCTATCAGCTTATTTACAAAAGGCTTCAGGCGTTCGCACAAAACGGCAGAGAAGATTTTTTAGGCGATATTAAAGAGACTTATTCCTCCGTTGTTGTCGCAATTAGAGGGGTCTCCTTTCTTGTGGATTGGGCGTACGATGCTGAGACTCCGTTCCTCGGGCATGCTTTCCTCTGACCATATCTTACAGATGAGCCGGTGCATGCTCGTAATAAGGTCATCCCCAGCTGCCTTGAAGAGCTCAGCAGACAGTCCGTCTGCGCTAGCAGCTTTATTCGACTTGAGTTTCGATATGGCAATCTTAACTTCGTCGAGGTCAGGGGGACGGAATTCTCTGCGGTCTTCATCGATTAGAAATGGATCATTCGTCCTGACAGCGGTATATTGACTAACATCGCCGTTATACAGTCTGCAAAAGTTGTTTTTCCATATTTTCAGCATCGACTGCGATTCTACTACTAGGTGTCCGTTCTCATCCCTGCAGGCTTCCGTTCTGGCTTTATAACATTGGCATGTTCGCTTTATCTGTTGATAAAACTTTCGAACGTCACGCCTGCAGTAACACCTCTCCAAATCCTCAATCGCGCGTTTCTCGTGCTCTTTCTTCTTTCTTCTGAGAAGCTTATGCTCCTCCCGTATTTTTAACTCGTAGAGCTCACGAGCTGCTCTTGTTCTTTTATGCAGCGAGGCCTTATATGCATCCTGCTTCGCTGTATGAATCCTCCTGCACTCGTCATCGAACCAGGTGTTTCTTCGTGGTGGAGCCTTGAAACCCAAGACTTCGGATGCAGAGCTTTTCAGAGCTTGTTTGCAAAGGCTCCACTGCTGTTCTATTGATAGCGTGTAGGATTGAGGTGTATTGGAGAGCTTAAGGGAGACGCGATCGGTAAAAGCACGAGTAGTTTCTAGCGATAGTAGCTATCCGACGTCATAACTTTGTATTCTTACTCTACTCCGCTGCGTTCGTGATATCCGTAAGCGCATCTTGGCTACTACAAGATAGTGGTCCGAGTCGATGTTAGCCCCTCGGAAAGTTCGGACATCAAGAATAGTGGAGGAGTGTCTAACGTCGATCGTGATGTGATCAATCTGGTTGGTAATCGATTGATCAAAAGACCGCCAGGTGCCTTTGTGTATATCGAGGTGCGGGAAGTGCGTACTGGCTAGAAGGAGATTTCGCCCCGTAGCAAGACCAACCAGCCTGTGTCCGTTATCGGAAGTGGTGTCGTGTAGGCTATGTTTGCCGATGACTCCTTCAAAAATGCTTTCCTTACCCAGCTTAGCATTGAAGTCTCCTAGTACAATTTTGATGTCATAGCTGGGACATTGGGCATACGTTCTGTCTAGGAGATCGTAGAACTCATCTTTGGCGGAGTCATCCTTGTCTTCCGTGGGGGCGTGGACGCAGATCAGGCTGGTGTTAAAAAAATTTAGCCTTGATACGGATCCTTATGAGGTGTTCGCTCACATGCCGAAAGCTTAGGACTTTTTGCCTTAGTCCACCTCGAATAACAAATCCGCATCCAAACAATCGTTGAATGGCCTATCGATGCCAAATCACCTACTACTCAAGCTAGCCACTCAAGGCTACGAGGTCGAATATGCTGATGACTTAGTAGTCATAGTTACGGGCAGGTGCGAAACCACTGCCTGTGAGCGCATGCAGCTCGCGTTCCTATTTGTCTCTGACTGGTGTGGCAGAGAGGGTTTATCGATTAACCCAAATAAGACAATCTTAGTCCCATTTACAAAGAGGCGAAAGGTACAGCCCTGCTCAATCTTTCTAAAGGGCACACGCATAGGATTTCCAGAGGAAGTAAAGTATCTAGGTATTGACCTAGACCGCGGACTCAACTGGAACTCCAATATGAAAGCTAAATTTACGAAAGCGACTAAGGCCATGTGGGCCTGTCGACGCACTTACGGTAAAACCTGGGGACTTAAGCCTAAGGTTGTCCACTGGTTATACACCGCGATAGTGAGACCTATGCTCACCTAAGGGTCCACCGTATGGTGGACAAAAGCTTAGCAAAAATCTATAATTGTTAAGCTTCAACGCCTTCAGAGACTAATGTGTCTCGGCATTACAGGCGCTATGCCAACCTGCCCCACAGGAGCACCTTTTTACCAAAAACATGGCATTATGCAGTGCAATCAGGATCCTTTGTTCGGGAACAAATATGCCATGTAGACGCGAGGGTCTTCTTCTTTGGTGGCGTTACAGCCGATGAAGGAGCAGAGCCAGTCTTCTCTCAATCACCCATGTTGTGTGTGATTTTATTTTTCACAGAGGTGAAAAGGACCTACAGTTTAATGCCGATCCCGAACGGCGTGAGTCGAGAAGCTTTTTCATGGCCAGTACCCCGCCGAGGAGGAACGCCGCGAAATAAACATTCGATGGTGTTGGTGTTATCGGGATCCGAACTCGCTCATCGTGCGTCAGAGTCCAGCACACTAACCACTGCGCCACGGCGCCCTCAGACGCGAGGGTCACATGTCCATATTACAACGCCTTCCCGAGCTGGATATGATTACTACTGTTTCGGACGCATTGCCACACACCTTCACTTTTGACAAGAGATTTGAGATATTGATCCCAAATCGCTCAGCATGGGAAAACAGTGATCCCAGCATCTCTCAAGCAGAGTTGCATGCCATCCTAACATGTGCCAAACTAAGTCTTGAGACTGGCATAAGAGGAGTACCCATCAACATGCTCTCTGATAGCGAAGCCAAGTTCGTATAGCACGAACTCAAAAACCGTTAAGGAATGCCACGATGCCCTACAATACCTTGCCAAAAGAAACAATGTCAGACTTTGGCACAAAGTCCTTTTGCCAGGGCACAAAGGTATTAAGGGTAATGAAATTGCCGACCAACTCGCCAGGAAAGGTTCCAGCGATAAATACATAGGTCCGGACCCATTCTGCGGCACTCCCAAGTCTAAGATCAATTTCCTCTTAGACAAGTGGAAAGTATCGCAACACCTGTCCTTTTGGAACAGCGTTCGTGGACTCCGTCAATCGAAACGACTTATACGACCCCTCAACAAACACTATTGACATACTCAAACTCAAAAGGGTGGGTATCAGAAGACTAGTCAGCTATCTGACAGGCCAGGTTCACTCTCGTCCGAAACCGAGTGTCGGTTCTGTCTCGAGGACGAAGAGACAGCGGAACACATACTGTGTGAGTGTGCTGCTCTCTGCCATCTTAGGAAGTGTATCCTCATCAGCGCAGTTATGACTCCTGAGGGGATCACCTTGGCTCCTACTGTTTGAGAAACAATTTGAAACTTGTCACACGAACTAATGACACGTGGACCCAGCTAGCTTCGGCTAAAAAGCTCACAAAAGCTTTATTGACGTCTCGCTGCGTTCTCCCAACCACGTCAATGTCATCAGCGTATGCGAGCATTTGTGCAGACTTGAAGCAGATTGTGCCTCTTGTATTGGCTAGTGAATTCCGCACGATCTTTCCAAGCACGATGTTGAAAAAATCACACGACGGTGGGTCGCCCTTAAACAGTCTACAGAAGTGTTCCATATTCTGAGCATCGACTGTGGCTCTACTACTAGTTGTCCATCTTCATCGCTACAGGCTTCCACTCTGGCATAAAACTCATCAAACCAAGGGTTTCTCCTAGGTGGTGGCTGGACACCTAATATGTCAGATTCAGCATCCCTGATGGCGCTTTAACAAGGACTTTCTCCAAGGTGAGAGAGCTTGAGGGAGACATGACCGGCGAGGTTCCTGGAGGTCTCTTGCGATTGTAGCTTCCCGACGTCAAATTTTGCTGCTCCTTCTCCACTGCGCAGTGTTCGCAATATCCGCATACGTACCTTGGTTGCAACAAGGTGTGGGAATCGAGTGCTAGCTACTAGGAGAGTACGCCCGGCCACAAAGTCTATTAGCCTGAATCCGTTTTCGGGCGTGGTGTCGTGTAGGCTGTGCTTGCCTACGACTCGTTTAAAGTTGCCCTCCTTACAATCTTAGTATCTTAGCTGGGGCATTGAGCGTATGTTCCATCCAGAAGGTCATAGAAGTCATCTTTGACTCTGTCAATGAAAGAAGCCTGGAGCCGGGAGAAATCGCCAACACTAGACAATAGCCAACGCAGACACGTATCTAGAGCTAGGCCCGCTTATCCTTCAGTTTATGGGCTGGTGGAATCATCGGCCTATATTTCTTTAAGGGCGATGCCGGCCAGAATGTTACCGTCAATGGAGAGTGCTATAGAAACATGGTTTCTGACTTCTTTGTTCCCCAGTTGAATGGCATTGACGTGACAGAGCTTTGGTTTCAACAAGATGGCGCAACATGCCACCCAGCGCGCGACACCGTCGATTTATTGCGGGAAACATTTGCTGAGCGCACATTTCCGCGTAATGGACATGTGAACTGCCCCCCACGATTCTGTGATCTCACACCTTTAGATTACTTTCTTTGGGGGTATGTGAAGTCACTAGTCTAAACCGATAAGCTAGAGACGTTGAACGATTTGGAAGTCAACGTTCGTCGTGTTATTGCTGATATCGAGCAACTGGGGCCGCTCGACAAAGCTGTCTTTGGGACAACTCACTAGGTGACTTGATTACTTTCACACTGAATATCGACTGATCCCTCGTTACGGAATCCCGAATTTTGAATGCCCCCAAAGGCTATAGTGTTCCCGCTTATATAGCACGATCCACTTCAGTAAGTAAGAAGATGTAGCCAGTACGTGAGAAGTTGTAGCCAGTAAGTAAGAAGGTTCTAAAAGCACAGGCGGCGATAAATGTGATCGATGATTGGTGTACCAGAAATGGGCTGTCGGTGAATCCTCTGAAGACCGACGTCGTTCTCTTCAGGAGAAGAAGGAAAAATACTGACATGACTTAGCTGGTACTAAAAGGCACTTCCATCCCGATATCCCTGGAGGCTAACTATCTAGGAGTCATCTTAGATAGCAAGCTTCTCTGGTCAAAGCGTGTTGAGCTAAAAACCACCAAAGCGCTGTCAGCTTTCGGGCAATGCAAATGAGCTTTTGGCAAAACATGGGGTTTATCGCCGGCAAAGGCCCTCTGGATCTACACGGCAATGATAAGACCTATAATCTCACATGCATCGGTTGTCTAGTGGAACAGACTAAAACGCAAACAGGTCGTAGCCTCTTTCACCAAACTCCAAAGAATGGTTTGTCTCAGCTGCACGGGGGCTTTCCCGTGCACGCTCTAGATGCTATGATGAACCTTCCACCTCGTGATATATTTATCAGAGGGTGTACTCTGACAGCCATGACTCGTCTGAAGAGACAACTCGCATAGGAATAACAGTGTGCTGGCGCAAGAATTGTCCTGCGACCCCTGTCTCATGGACATGCCTTCTGACGCACTGACGCCCGTTATCCTACTGCGCCGTAATTTCACAGTTGAGTTTCCATGGCGTCAGAATTAACTCTGGCTGGATACTGAACCTGGAAAGGATAGTCTTCCCATTTTCACGGATGGCTCCAGGTCTGGGCGGGGGTCCGGTGCTGAGGTCTTCTTTGAGCGCGAAAACATCCGACTGCACTTCTCCTTAGGAAAATATGCGTCTGTCTTCCAATCAGAGATATACGCAATCCTAATGGCCATGCACTATGTTAAGAAGCACAGGTGGAGGGGGAACGCATATGCGTCTGCAGTGACAGCCAAGCTGCACTCAGGGCTGTGTGCAACCCCTTAACTAGCTCCAAGTTAGTGCTTGAACTCAGGCCTTCTTGAACAGAGTCGGTAGACTAAATTCATTAAGGTTTGTATGGGTTCCAGGCCACTCTCGGATCCCAGGAAATGAGATCTCCGATAAACTCGCCAGAATGGGTTCAGAGGAGAGCTTCTCAGGACCTAAACCCACTCTAGGTCTACCTGAGTCCACGGTAAATTCCTACATTAAAGATTGTATGTTTAATACACACAACCGTAGATGGAGGAATTATCCAGGATTCAGGATGACAAAGCGCGTATGCCTTGATACATTTCTGCAAGAACTCCGCAGCATTCCTCTTGTCTTTAAGGAGAATCGATTGCAGAAGACTTGTGGAAGTCATTACGGGCCATTACACTTTTGCTAAGCATCTCTGCGTGCTTGGCATAAGTGAGACGCCTGTTTGTGCTTCATGTTGCAAGGAGGATGACACTGCAGAGCCTTTTCTCTGTGACTGTCCCGCCGTTTCTTGCCCACGGTGGTGCACCCTTGGGGCCGACGTGGTGTGTGACGAATCCCTTAGCTCTACATCGCTGAAGCTTCTTCTCATTTTTCCCCGAAAAACGGGGGGAAATAATGTAAGGTGTCTGTCTGGGCCATTATATTTGCGCCTGAGTGATCCAACAGATAGCAGAAGCCTTCAACGAAAAAAATAAGTAAGAAGTTGTAGCCAGTAGTAGCCACAAGTTGTAGCCAGTAAGTAAGAAGTTGTAGTCAGTAAGTAGCCACAAGTTGTAGCCAGTAAGTAAGAAGTTGTAGCCAGTAAGTAAGCAGTTGTAGTCAGCAAGTAGCCACCAATTGTGGCCAGTAAGTAAGAAGTCGTAGACAGTAAGTAAGAAGTTGTAGCCAGTAAGTAAGAAGTTGTAGCCAGTAAGTAAGCAGTTGTAGTCAGCAAGTAGCCACAAGTTGTAGCCGGTAAGTAAGGAGTTGTAGGAAGTAAGTAAAAAGTTGTAGCCAGTAAGTAAGCAGTTGTAGTCAGCAAGTAGCCACAAGTTGTGGCCAGTAAGTAAGAAGTTGTAGCCAGTAAGTAAGCAGTTGTAGCCAGTAAGAAATTAGTTGTAGCCAGTAAGTGAGAAGTTGTAGTCAGTAAGTAGCCACAAGTTGTAGCCGGTAAGTAAGGAGTTGTAGCTAGTAAGTAAGCAGTTGTAGCCAGTAAGTGAGAAGTTGTAGTCAGTAAGTAGCCACAAGTTGCAGCCGGTAAGCAAGGAGTTGTAGCTAGTAAGTAAGCAGTTGTAGCCAGTAAGTGAGAAGTTGTAGTCAGTAAGTAGCCACAAGTTGCAGCCGGTAAGTAAGGAGTTGTAGCTAGTAAGTAAGCAGTTGTAGCCAGTAAGTGAGAAGTTGTAGTCAGTAAGTAGCCACAAGTTGCAGCCGGTAAGTAAGGAGTTGTAGCTAGTAAGTAAGCAGTTGTAGCCAGTAAGTAAGAAGTTGTAGCCAGTAAGTAAGCAGTTGTAGTCAGTAAGTAGCCACAAGTTGTAGCCAGTAAGTAAGAAGTTGTAGCCAGTAAGAAAGAAGTTGTAGCCAGTAAGTGAGAAGTTGTAGTCAGTAAGTAGCCACAAGTTGTAGCCGGTAAGTAAGAAGTTGTAGACAGTAAGTAAGAAGTTGTAGACAGTAAGTAAGAAGTTGTAGCCAGTAAGTAAGCAGTTGTAGTCAGCAAGTAGCCACAAGTTGTAGCCGGTAAGTAAGGAGTTGTAGGAAGTAAGTAAAAAGTTGTAGCCAGTAAGTAAGCAGTTGTAGTCAGCAAGTAGCCACAAGTTGTGGCCAGTAAGTAAGAAGTTGTAGACAGTAAGTAAGAAGTTGTAGCCAGTAAGTAAGAAGTTGCAGCCAGTAAGTAAGCAGTTGTAGTCAGCAAGTAGCCACAAGTTGTAGCCGGTAAGTAAGGAGTTGTAGAAAGTAAGTAAAAAGTTGTAGCCAGTAAGTAAGCAGTTGTAGTCAGCAAGTAGCCACAAGTTGTGGCCAGTAAGTAAGAAGTTGTAGACAGTAAGTAAGAAGTTGTAGCCAGTAAGTAAGAAGTTGTAGCCAGTAAGTAAGCAGTTGTAGTCAGCAAGTAGCCACAAGTTGTAGCCGGTAAGTAAGCAGTTGTAGCCAGTAAGTTAGAAGTTGTAGCCAGTAATTAGCCGGAAGTTTTAACCAGTAAGTAAGGAGTTGTAGCCAGTGAGTAGCCAGTAAGTAAGAAGTTGTAGCCAGTAAGTAAGCAGTTGTAGTCAGTAAGTAGCCACAAGCTGTGGCCAGTAAGTAAGAAGTTTTAGACAGTAAGTAAGAAGTTGTAGACAGTAAGTAGCCGCAAGTTGTAGCCAGTAATTAGCCTGAAGTTGTAACCAGTAAGGAGTTGTAGCAACAAAGGAGGAGGCGCATAAATAGCCAAACGACCAATTCAGTGGTTTTCTCATATATATTTTATTTCATTGATCTTTTCCGAGACAGCTGAACGCAAAGTCAATCGCCAAATTTTACATTTAAATGTACACAAATCGAATGCTTTTTTCCGCATCTAGTATATGTATCTAATTCTTGTTTATAAACTTCGTTCACTCTTCCACGGTATGTTCACCTCTTCTCAGCTGGGTTGGAGTTTCAATTGATTTCTCTGTTTATTAACTAGTTTTTACAAAACTACGAATTGATTATTGTATTGTAATAGAAAATCTGAATACAAATTTCTACTTAAAAACGAAAATTGGTGATGAAAGGTATGATTTGAAAAAAATAAGACAAAATGGTTCGTGGCTTATTGTTGGCTGCTGTTGTTAGCTTTGTTAATTGTTAATTCGTTGTCGATATCTAAGAAGGAGATAAGTGATTAGAACGTAACGAGTCCAGGTCGTTTTTGGAGATTCACTGCAAGCTTTAAGTGGACAATACCGTGCGTTCGAGTCAGTTTGGATTTTGATGACAAATCAATTTCTCGTTTAAAGTTTGACGCCGTAATAGGAGACCAAAGGGCAGTGTTAAAAAGGAATAAATCAAAGCATATCGGTAACTTTCTAGGTATGCCATGCCACGGTATTGTGGGCTTCCGTTTCATACATATGCAGTGCGTTCGCGAGTCTTTAGAGACAGTAAGAAAGAACGTAAGTGTACGTCCGAGTCCTATCGTTTGTTTTCTTTGTAACAACATCTCCATGAGTCGTTTGATGGTCTATTGATCGGCGTGCCATTTGTTGCTATTCGAATTCTTTTTCTTTATCATTAATAACTTATAATAATAATAATTACAATAATACAATAATAATATCAGTCTTTTTGAATACACTATTTCAATGTGAATGGAAACTGGAGCTGTAACCGAAAGCCTGTCGATCGGGGACAATGTTTTTCTCGTCTCTTGTTGTGTACAAACAATGTATTCGTTTAAATTAAATAATAAACAAACAAGAGAGTAACTAATCAAAGGGAAAAGGTTTAAATTTTGACCTAGGGAATCATAATACAATATTAAGTCCTACTATGCGTGCAAGTCTATAAGCACATACTATGTACAATCGCACCGCCGCCGCAGGCATTGCATTTGATATGTTTTCATTGGAAATGCAAGGCGTTTTTGTTCATTTATACATTCGAGATCAATCAATTCACACTCTGGATGGTGGCGGATTGTGGCGTGTCGGAGGGCGGCCGGGGCAACTAGCTTAGATTTTAAAAATCAACTTATTCTTAGCCTAAATTGGTTTCACTTCTTTTACTCACAATCATATATCCATAAATACTATTCGAATTTTATCACACATTATACAGAAAAGAAAATGGAAAAGAGAATTAAGGGAAAACGAAAGGAAAAATCATTCTACATCGAGTCTGTGTTTGCTGGTTTGACTATGGGGCGGGAGGACAGGTTAAGAAGGTCGTTAGTACATACATAGTGGCGATAGATAATAATCATTTCCAAGGCAGTGAATTCGGTAATCGCTGCTGCTGGGCTTTGTTTTTGCTTTTGCTTTTGCCAATCGTTTTGGTTACTACTGTTGCGTCTGATAAAGTTGCATTCTGCGATCGGACTATGTACACCAATGTTTCATTGTGTATTTTGGGTTAAACTGATTTTACTATGCACGAGATTGCATGCTAGGGCGGGGATGGTGGGTTGTATCTAGCTATGGACTATTTAACTACGTGAATCGTTACTTTCACTGAAGCTCTGCTCGCTGGATTCTCGTCGATTTGCCAACGCTTTCGGTTTATATTCGGTTATGAGCACGGTGACGGAATTGACAGTGACTTCACGTGTTTGTGCGGTCGAACGATCGACATTTTTCAATCGGGCAGGATATTTTTTATGTTTATTCCGATCGTGACCGGATGACTTTGATGTGGAAGCGGATTTCGTGCCATTTGGTATGGCTCCCGATGCTCCTGGTAGTGTGGCAGCCTGTTGAGCCACTAAGGCTGAGTTAAGACGTGGTTTTCGTGTTGATGTGCCTATCAGAAAAGAATGAAATCTAGTTTAGTACAACTTGATAGATGACTGTTTTAGTATATGGGATTTGCAATCATCTTTGAACGACAACAATTCGAACAAGCATCCCTCCGCCCCAAAGGGTGATGTGTAACAATATCCTATTCATAGTCTTTATCGGGCTCGTTAACATTGTTAGGCTTTATTACGGCCGTAAACGAGAACAATAAGACGTTTTATTGCTGGCGTAACCACGAAATTCCGACGTAGTACTTATCTGCCAAATCAGATTGTAACAGCAGCGAGAGAAAACAAACAAAAAGCAAACAGAACGGTCAAGAGCATTCTCTCTCTTAGAAAATCACAGCCTTCACAGCCTTTCATTTCAACGTTCCACAAAATACCACCATGGCCTCCGGCTCCCTGCCCCCACCGACCCAGCGCGTTAACACGCACGCACAATAAATATTTACACTTTGGCATACAGCTCCATTTCTCAAGAAGTGGGACAAAAGTAGAGGCGGACGAGAAGGTGGTGTTGGTGGCATTTTGCATTCTATCGAGGGCGAGGATACACCACACCACACCAGTACAATACATTGTATATTCATCTAGAACAGTGGGCGCGATGCTGTTAATATCAATTGCAAGAGGAAAGCAAATAGCAATACCAAATGCCCGATTGGAAATCATTGCATGGCTTTTGCCACGAATAGATTTGTTTTGCAATTTTCACAGAGAGATCACTAACCTTTACGCACGTCACACATTCGGCATTTGAATGCTTCAGCTGTGTTTTTGTATGTACAAACGCTGCAGTCCCAGAAATTATCTTCGATCGCCTTGGATTGTCGTTTCTGTCGCCGGACTGGGGATTTCTTATGGTCCATTATACAAACGGGCGAATGCGCTGCTGATTCCAATTAGATTGCTCCGTCTGTGGGTTCGCTTATTGTATTAATATACCGCGCAGTGAACGAAAAACAAACTGAGAAATTATATAAACAATAGAAAAAACACGGCCGAGGAGGAGGTTCTTTTCTTTACGTACAACTGGCAAACAGAAAAAGCTAATCGGAGCTGACGTTTCTGTGTTTCGGCGGCGGCCATGATTTTTTCATGTTCGAACTTTTCGAAGATTCGCCTTTGATGGGTGAGGGATGTTATTGTGAATGTGAATGGGATTGCTGTCATACTAGGTGGGTCACGATAGTGATGAAATTGTTTTTTTTCTTAAATATTCCGCCAGAAATTTGTTTTTTATTTTTTCTTATTATTACGTGATATTTCGTGATATAAGGATGGCAAAGGACTAACAAAGGCCTCGTAGAGGTAGCATCTATCCGACCACCGAGCCACCGCAGTCGAACATATTGCGGCACTTACCCACCTCCTCGTGGTGCCATCTGGAGATTTTCTATGGAAATTGGAGACGAGGAAGGGCGAATGGCGAGCCTATTGCGCCAGAAAACAGGATTAGTCGGTTGGGCTACGGCCTAGTGAGCCGTAAACGTAAAAAACAAACACAAACTCCGAAACAACCACAAGCCTCGGATATAACGGACCGGATTGATGTTGACGACCCTTGCAAAAAACGAAAAAAGGACAATGATCTTCAGCTTTGTACGTGGAATGTTAGGTCCCTAAACAGGCCACGTGCAGCCGAACAACTTGCGGACGCCCTAGACCGCTATAAAGCGGACATCACCGCCATCCAGGAAATGCGAAGGAATGGACCGGGTATAAAGCGGATGAAAAACTGCGATATTTACTACCGCGACTGCTATAGGAAGAGAGGGCAACGATCGCTCGGATGCGTGTTTGTTGTTCGAGGTGGACTAAGGCAAAAAGTCCTTAACTTTCGGCATTGAGCGACTGCCTCATAAGGATCCGTATCAAGGCTAAATTGCTTAACATCATCCTGATCTGCGTCCACGCCCCCACGGAAGACAAGGATGACTCCGCCAAAGATGAGTTCTACGATCTCCTAGACAGAACGTATGCCCAATGTCCCAGCTATGACATCAAAATTGTACTAGGAGACTTCAATGCTAAGCTGGGTAAGGAAAGCATATTTGAACGAGTCATCGGCAAACATAGCCTACACGACACCACCTCCGATAACGGACACAGGCTGGTTGATCTTGCTACGGGGCGAAATCTCCTTCTAGCCAGTACGCGCTTCCCGCACCTCGATATACACAAAGGCACCTGGCGGTCTTTTGATCAATCGATTACCAACCAGATTGATCACATCGCGATCGACGTCAGACACTCCTCCACTATTCTTGATGTTCGAACTCTCCGAGGGGCTAACATCGACTCGGACCACTATCTTGTAGTAGCCAAGATGCGCTTACGGATATCACGAACGCAGCGGAGAAGAGTAAGAATACAAAGTTATGACGTCGGTAAGCTACTATCGCCAGAAACCACTCGTGCTTTTACCGATCGTGTCTCCCTTAAGCTCTCCAATACACCTCAATTCACACGCTATCAATAGAACAGCAGTGGAGCCTTTGCAAACAAGCTCTGAAAAGCTCTGCATCTGTAGTCTTGGGTTTCAAGGCTCCACCACGAAGAAATACCTGGTTCGATGACGAGTGCAGGAGGATTCATACAGCGAAGCAGGATGCATATAAGGCCTCGCTGCATAAAAGAACAAGAGCAGCTCGTGAGCTCTACGAGTTAAAAATACGGGAGGAGCATAAGCTTCTCAGAAGAAAGAAGAAAGAGTACGAGAAACGCGCGATTGAGGATTTGGAGAGGTGTTACTGCAGGCGTGACGTTCGAAAGTTTTATCAACAGATAAAGCGAACATACCAAGGTTATAAAGCCAGAACGGAAGCCTGCAGGGATGAGAACGGACACCTAGTAGTAGAATCGCAGTCGATGCTGAGAATTTGGAAAAACAACTTTTGCAGACTGTATAACGGCGATGTTAGTCAATATACCGCTGTCAGGACGAATGATCCATTTCTAATCGACGGAGACCGCAGAGAACTCTGTCCCCCCTGCCCTGACCTCGACGAAGTTAAGATTGCCATATCGAAGCTCAAGTCGAATAAAGCTGTTGGCGCAGACGGACTGTCTGCTGAGCTCTTCAAGGCAGCTGGGGATGACCTGGTTGGGAGCATGCACCAGCTCATCCGTAAGGTATGGTTAGAAAGCATGCCCGAGGAATGGAGTCTCAGCATCATATGCCCGATCCACAAAAAAGGAAACCCCTCTAATTGCGCTACAGAGGAATAAGTCTCCTTAACATCGCCTAAAAAATCTTCTCTGCGTGGTGGAGCGTTGAAGCCAAAAACTTCGAATGCAGAGCTTTTCAGGGCTTGTTTGCAAAGGCTCCACTGCTGTTCTATTGATAGCGTGGAGGATTGAGATGTATTGGAGAGCTTAAGGGAGACGCGATCGGTAAAAGCACGAGTGGTTTCTGGCGATAGTAGCTTACCGACGTCATAACTTACTCTACTCCGCTGCGTTTGTGATATCCGTAAGCGCATCTTGGCTACTACAAGGTAGTGGTCCGAGTCGATGTTAGCCCCTCGGAAAGTTCGGACATCAAGAATAGTGGAGGAGTGTCTAACGTCGATCGCGATGTGATCAATCTGGTTGGTAATCGATTGATCAAAAGATCGCCAGGTGCCTTTGTGTATATCGAGCTGCGGGAAGTGCATACTGACTAGAAGGAGATTTCGCCCCGTAGCAAGATCAACCAGCCTGTGTCCGTTATCGGAAGTGGTGTCGTGTAGGCTATGTTTGCCGATGACTCGTTCAAATATGCTTTCCTTACCCAGCTTAGCATTGAAGTCTCCTAGTACAATTTTGATGTCATAGCTGGGACATTGGGCATACGTTCTGTCTAGGAGATCGTAGAACTCATCTTTGGCGGAGTCATCCTTGTCTTCCGTGGGGGCGGGGATGCAAATCAGGCTGATGTTAATAAATTTAGCCTTGATACGGATCCTTATAAGGCGGTCGCTCACATGCCGAAAGCTTAGGACTTTTTGCCTTAGTCCACCTCGAACAACAAATCCGCATCCGATCGATGGTTGCCCTCTCTCCTTATAGCAGTCGCCGTAGTAAATATCGCAGTTTTTCATCTGCTTTATGCCCGGTCCATTCCATCGCATTTCCTGGATGGCGGTTATGTCCACTTTATAGCGGTCTAGGGCGTCCGCAAGTTGTTCGGCTGCACGTGGCCTGTTTAGGGACCTAACATGCCACGTACAAAGCCGAAGATCATTGTCCTTTTTTCGATTTTTGCAAGGGTCGTCAACATAAATCCGGTCCGTTATATCCGAGGCTTGTGGTTGTTTCGGAGTTTGTGGTTTTTTTACGGTTACGGCTTACTAGGCCGTAGCCCAACCGACTAATCCTGTTTTCTGGCGCAGGAGGCTCGCCATTCGCCCTTCCCTGTCTGCGATTTCCATAGGAAATCTCCAGATGGCACCACGAGGAGGTGGGGATAGGACTTACTAACAGTGGCGCAAGATGTTCGACTGCGGTGGCTCTTCTCGCTTTTTAGCAGGCCAGCATCCGTCGGATAGATGCTACCCATACGAGGCCTTTGTTAGTCCTTTGCCATCCATAGGCGTGGTCGTTTAATCGTACCAATTATGCATACGATCAATATCTCGGTATCCTAACATGACCTCTGATGGCGTACATATTTCTTGGAAGTGCTGCGGCGAGAGCTAAACCGTCAGATGGCTCGTTTTCAGGTGTGTCAATGTCATTTTCGGCTTCAGCTAGATCATATTCATTTATTTCCCAAACGCAAATTTGAGTCATTTCAAGGCTTTCTTTCCACGTAAGATGTGTTTTCAGCAATTCCTGATCTTGCCTGGGTTTGTGTAGAACTAACTTCTGCTTACAAAGAATCTCAGTTTGCTCATCTGTTATTGTTGCGGCAACTTTAGGAAGTACTTGTCTAATTCGTTTAGAGCGAGATTTACGCAGTTGTCCTATTGACCAATGTTATTCCATTGCAAATCGTTTAAAACACATATTTTCAAGACTCGTATGACGGTTAACGTAATGGTTCATAAGAGACTGAGGAATGATTTGATCGGACTCGTCCTTGTCTATCGGTAGCATAACGTAATCTTCCAAACCAATGTACGTTTTCGCAAAAGTTCGACTACAATGCTTTAAAGGTTCACCGGTGATCAAGTGCACTACACAAGCACTGATGTCTCGTTGTCCTACAAGCTTAATCAGCAGTTTCGAGATGGCTTTTTTGCTTGGATCATCGTGATTCCAAAATGTTTTCGAATATGTCGCGATAGTTTTGTGACTGTGGTTCACATTTCGCAGCGTATTTCGAGATGAAGGCGTTCTCAGATGCAATGATCTTACAATCAGTATTAGCACACCATGCTTGCGAAACAAATTTGTTGTGATCATTTAGCAATTCATCGTTACGTTTGGGAGTGAATGTCCACACTCCGTTCTCATACTTTTCCAACGCTGATTCAGACTGAAATTGCTTACTTACTTACTTATCAGGCCAGCGATCCATGGAGGATCTGAGCCTGAGCTATAGCTGCCTTCCACCCTTGACGATCCCGGGCACGCTGCTTCCAGTTGTCAAGACCACGATGTCTTACATCCGCGATTACTTGGTCTTTATATCGGAGGTTCGGTCTTCCTCTTCTTCTCGAGCCAGGAGGCTCGGAGTCGAAGACCCTCTTACCTGGAGCGTTGATGTCCATGCGCTCGATGTGGCCGAGCCAGTGTAGTCGACGGATCCTTGCCTTCCGGACTACATCCACACCTTGGTACAGCTCGTAGAGTTCGCGGTTGTGTCTTCTTCTCCATTCACCTTCCTCACAGACAGGACCAAATATCCGGCGCAGAATTTTTCTTTCGAAAGAACCCAAAATCAGCTCCGCTGTCCTGCTTATCGTCCAGTGTTCGGCTCCGTACAGCAAGACTGGCCCCAGTTGTTTGGACAAGCCGAAGTAGCAGCGGTTGCCAAGGGCGATTCTACGCCGGATCTCCACTGTGGTGTCATTTGTGGAATTTACGTTGGCCCCGAGGTATTTTGTCCCAGGTGGTGAGCGACGGATTGGTTTTTGCTCGACAGTATGTATTTCGTTTTGTCGTCATTGATCTTAAGACCAACTCTTTTCGCCTGTTCTTCAATCGCCGTTAATGCTTTCATAATGTCACGGCGAGACTATGCGATGATGTCGATATCATCCGCGTATCCTAGCAGCTGGATGGACTTGTAAAAGATAGTGCCTTCCCTGTTGACGCCTGCCCGTCGCACTATCTGCTCCAGCACCAGGTTGGAGAAGTCACATGACAGCGCATCTCCTTGCCGAAATCCGGTGCATGTTTTGAATGGTTCCGAGGCCCTAGAACCGAGTTGCACGGTGCATCGCGTGTTTTTTAGCGTGGAGCGACACAACTGGATCAGTTTTCCCGGGATCCCGAACTCGGCCATCGCTCCAAACAGTTCTTCATGGTGAATGCTGTCGTATGCGGCTTTGAAATCGATGAAAAGATGGTGTGTATCGATTCGAAACTCGTTGGTCTTTTCCAGGGTTTGTCGAAGTGTGAAAATTTGGTCTATCGTTGATTTGCCGGGCCGGAAGCCGCACTGGTAGCTGCCGATTAGTGCGGTGCAAAATGGTTTTAGACGTTCACACAATACGCTGGACAGGATCTTGTATGCGACATTGAGCAGTAGTTCTTGCAAGTGGTAGGATCGCCTTTTTTGTGGATGGGGCATATAGAGCTGGTATTCCAGTCGTCGGGCATTTTTTTTTTTTTTTTTTTTTTAATTTGCGCGCACTCAAGGTCAAATAACCTTATTATGTCGGCGACACAGTGCGGGCAGAAGGTAGAGAGGAAGAGGAATAGAGGAGATGCCGATGGACATTGATCTTAAATGCTTGCATGTTGCATTTAGGGGGGAAAACCGAATCCGGCACGGAGTTCCAGATTCGTGTGGTTCGGTTAATGAAAGATTCTCTATATTTGACAGTACGTCCGAAAGCGGGCTTCAGAGTATATTGGTGAGCATTCCTAGAGAGACGTGTATTGCGGGAGAAATGTTGAAGGGGCGGAATGCAACTGGCTATTTCATCCTGAGCATTTTTGGTGGTAGTAACGATAAAACAGGGAGAGGCAGGTAACATTCCTGCGGTGTTCCAGCGAGTCTTATGTTTTGGTAATGCTGGAGTCACTTATCAGTTTTATGGCTCGTTTTTGTATTCTGTCTAGTAGGTGCAGTGAGGTCTTGGAAGCACCGGACCAGACATGAGCGTTAAACTCTAATTTGGGGCGAATGAACGCCTTATAGATTGTAGCCAGATCTAAGGGTGAGAAATATTTCTTGCATCTGTATAAGAATCCTAGGCATTTCGCAGCATTCTTGGCGACACTGAATATATGGTCGCTCCAATTAAGATTGTGAGCAACACTCATACCCAGGATGGAAAGCTTTTCAGTTTCTGAGATGCAAGTGCCATTCATGGATAATGGCTGCGGGTTATTTATACGCTTTAACGACAAGAGACAGCATTGTGTTTTGGAAGCATTAAGTTCCACTCTATTGTTTTTACCCCATTGGATGATGCTGTCGATATCGGAGTTTAATGAGCTTAACATAAACTGCCGCTCATTATCTACAACCGAAGTGCAGGGTCGTAAACTGGTGAACGAATATGAGAAGCTGAGGGTACTGTCGTCAGCGAAGGAGTGAATTGGATTAGAAGTAACAGGCAAGAGATCATTTATAAAAATAAGAAAGAGTGTCGGAGACAAAACGGAGCCCTGGGGAACACCGGCATTTACAAAGTGAGTATCAGACCTGAATCCGTCCAAAACAACTTGAATTGAACGATTCGAAAGGTAGCTTCTAATCCATTGAAAGAGAGACTCATCGATCCCAAAAGCACGCATTTTCGACAAAAGGGCTTCATGCCCAACCCTGTCAAATGCTTTCGAAATATCCAACAACAATTTTGCTTTCACCTGCTTGGTGAAGCGAGTGATTCCACCTTTCAGCGAGATATGCCATCATATCACCAGTGGATCTGTTGCTGCGGAAACCGTATTGACGGTCATTGAGGAGTTTCCGTGATTCAAGTTATTTCATAAGCTGACGGTTAATCAGCGTTTCCATGACCTTGGAAAGAAGGGACGTTAGTGCAATGGGTCGGTAGTTGGAGGGGGAAGATGATTCGCCTTTTTTGGGTATAGGCTGGACAAATGCTGTTTTCCACCTACTCGGAAAGAGCCCAGAGGTGTAGGAAAGGTGAAAAAACTTACGCAGTGGTTTTGCCAGCGTAGAAGAACACCTCTTCAGAACTATTGGGGCAATACCATCTGGACCAGCGGATTTGTGTATGTCGAGGTCTTTAAGAACCGTTGCGACTGTACGAGTGCGGAAGTGGATTAGTCCCATGGTGGAATTGACGCACTCTAGTGCAGGCGGAGACAAAGTACAGGCTGGCAGCTGAGAACTGGTTGCGAAATGGGCAGCAAGTAGGTTAGCTTTGTCTAAGGGGGTGACAGCTGGAATGTCATTATGGATGAGCGTCGGTATAGACGACTTAGTTGAGTTTTTTACGTTTTTTACAAACGACCAGAAACTTTTGCTACCTTTGGGACATTGAAGGATTTTACGCCTTAGTTTTTGGTCGGATTGGAATTTAATCCGTCGAACGTGGGTGTTGCAGTCATTTCTGGCTCGTATGTACTTTTTTCGGTTTTCCTCAGAACTGTTTGCCTTGTAGGCCCGAAAACTTAGCTCACTGAGCCTAATAGCCTCTTTGTAGCTCGAGTCAAACCACGTATTATCCTTAGGCCTGGTGCTTTTAATCTTTCTTGGAATAAAATTTGCCATGCCGATTCGTTGTCAGGCAAGCTTGATCATATTAAGATCTATCGATATGCATATCAGCGTAATAAGGGTTATTACCGTGAAGCCATTCTCAAGCTTTAAGAACTTTCTGTTTCTATATTTAACGTCTTATAAATCGATGAACATCGGCTGCACCTACGAAAAAGTATGACTCACTGTCACGTTCCGCCTGAGCTGAGCGTGCAAGCGGGAGCGCGAAACAGGCGTTAGAGAAGCATCTATTTTGCTTATGGGATAGAATTTTGTTTGCATACTTGGTGGCATGAAAAAATGTTCGATGACATGATGCTGCATAAACTTACATGCTTAAAACGTAGGTATAGTTTTAGGAGTAATCAGTTATCCAGGTGATACATACATACATACATGCATACACCCTAATTCTGTTTTTACACGACACCTACGATCCTGAAGAATTCTTGTGAAAAAGTATGGAGTTTGTATGTTGGATATTGTATCGCACGGATACGAGCAAAAAATCTTTTGGTATATGTCCGGCGTGAACGGACTCGGTGTCGCACGCGAACACACAAAGGATTGTCCTAATTGATTTGATGAATTAATATGAAACAGCACTGTTTTTAAATTTGTTTATTTTGACTTATTGCTTAGAATATTCGTTGATGACTTGGACTTGTTGCCCCCACACAACCCCTTTTATACCTCACGCGTGCCTACGTTGATCGAATAGACTACTTGCCTATTCTGCAAGTAGAATCTGACATAGTGCACATACGTGTGTTAGTGGGCGGAGTTTGGACAAGCATCTACTTAATCTCCTCAAGGGGGAATCCTGCTGTTGGAGACTGCTTCTGGGCTCCAGGGTTGTTGTTTTGCATGTTGTGTTGCAACAGATATACATATGTACATACATACTGATTTCAATTAGAATTTGTTTTTTCGGTGATTAATCCTCCGTGGTATGTACATCCGATTTTTGATTTTGTATTTTTTAGGGTTCCGTACCCAAAGGTAAAACGGAACTCTATTACTAAGACTTCGCTGTCCGTCCGTCCGTCCGTCTGTCACCAGGCTGTATCTCATGAACCGTGATAGCTAGACAGTTGAAATTTTCACAGATGATGTATTTCTGTTGCCGCTACCACGACAAATACTAAAAATATTTAAGGGGGGCTCCCATACAACAGACATGATTTTCATCCAAAAAATCCTGCCTGCAACCAAGATCTGTCATTTGATGAGGTAACATACCTAGTCTCTTTCATATTTATATATACAGATGGTACGGAACCCTTCGTGCGCGAGTCCGACTCGCACTTGGCCGGTTTTTAAACCTTCCTTCCGATGTCTTACATCACCATGGCAAATTTGGTCAAGATCGGATGTACCATGACACTGTTTGCCCGTAAGAAAGAAGCGGCTCTTCTAAGATAAGTAATCTATCTTCTTCTATCCATGAAGGACCAGAGCCAAACTTCTCTCAATCACCCATGTTGTGTGTGATTTATTTTTCACACAGGTGAAAGGGACCTACAGTTTAATGCCGATTCCGAATGGCGTGGGTCGAGAAGTTTTCTCAAGGCAAGCTTGTACTACGGGGGTTTTTCCAGTACCCCGCCGAGGACGGACGCCGCGAAATAAACATTCGATGGCGTTGGTGCTATCGGGATCCGAACTCGCTCATCGTGCGTCAGAGTCCAACACTGCGCCACGGCGCCCTCTATCTTAGAAATGTTTAAGCCGCGAGCATTAGTATAGCATACTTTGAACCCTTGGTACGAATTAGACTAACATTTTCATTGATCGCTGTGATGTCTGAACGCACTTCATCGGATGCAGTCTAAACACATCTTTGCTATGAAATTTGCTCAATTACAAATGTACATTTGTCCTTTTCTAACACATTTATATTGAACAATTGTATGATTGCTACCCTCTGCATACAATATACATGTGTTGGAGGGGGATAGATGTACATTTGTAGTTGAGCAAAAATGTATATATATTGAATTGTAACAAGTGGTTCATTGCCTTTTCTGCTTTCTGTGAAATATAAACTGAACTAATCGAAGATATCGAGTTTTATTATCCGAGCCAGGTCCATACTGAAAAGTGAACTAAACAATCGCACTTGCCAATCTTGCCGCAACCTCACAGTAAAACTTACAAGATATCAATTTATCATTTTAAATAAATTTATTTGTAGGCAGTTTTGAAGAACATTTGTTTTTTTTTTTTTTTGTTTTTTGTTTTTTCGTAATGACACTGTCGACATTTATATATGAACATTTCGAATAATAATTCTTTTTGGTTTTGGTTTTTGTTACCTTCTTGTTGGAATGTACATACCATTCTTCAAAATTTCTTCTTTAATAATACTATTTTGAGTTTATACCAAAAATGAACAGAAAAAAAATAATAAAAAAATTAATTAAAAGAAATTAAAAGAAAAAAAAAACTATACAACAATAATAATATTTTTAATAACAATAATACAGTCATCATCAATAATAATTCCGTCTGTCCGCACATTTGTATATAATATAACGATAACCATACGAATAATAATTGTTTTCACTTTCTTCTTATTTTTCAATTGGAAAATTATTATTAATAATAAGAATATTAATTGTGATAGTAATATTGTTATTATTTTATGTTTTCTTTTTTTTACGATATAAATATTATTGTTTTCCTCTCTATTTTTATTTTTGTTTATTTTTTTCCCATCGTGTCTATATAATAATATACATTTTTGTATTTTTTGTTTGAACATTAGCCGAAATTTTATAATAATACATACAGAAAAATGTACATATTGGTATATATACATACAATATACATATACTGTATACCATACATGGCATTGTATGTATGCAAGTTTTGTTTGTTTTTTAATATTGAAATTTCTTATTAATAAGTTGTTGTTTTATTTTTATTTATTTTTTGTTTTATCATATATATATAAGTGTTTGCTTTTGTTTTTTCCTTTTACTAACCAATGAATATCGAGGTAAAAAAATTAATCAATATTATACTCGTATCAACATACATACGTACATATTTTATATTCTGTGTCTGTTGTTTTATATAAATATGTAGTAACAAAACGAAAAAGAAAAATGAAGAAAGGACATACCGAAAAAATCGTCATTCACATTGTTAAATTCAATAAATTCAATAACTTCAATACGATGGCTTTATTTATAATATATATATATATATATATATATATATGTGTATATAGTTCTATTTTATTTGAATTGCTTTTTGTTGTTTTCTCTATTTTTTGTTTTTTTATTATTTTTTTTTTTGGTTTTTGTTAATGAACAACATATGTATACTTTTGAGGCTTTATATACATACAGAGGGTCACAGCTTATTTGACCCACCTCATATTTAGAAATTTAAACGAGCACGGCTCCTTAACCCTCTATCGTTTAAGGCTGCCACAGGGCAGCTATCGCATCGCCTACTGCCTATTTATTCCATGTGCGAATTTTTAACTTCCCAATGGGAAGTTATTGTAATGGGATCGATTTTACGAATTCCAAATTTTGGCATATCTCCACGTTTCAAGGTGGATTTTATAGAGATGTACGTGTGTTTGTATGTACCTATGTGCGTATGTGCGTTTTGAAAATTCCCGCTCGACTATCTCGAGAACCAAAAATGGCATTGACATAAAATTGGGTTCATTCCACGCGTAAATACGCAACTTAGTACTGAATAAGTTTTCAGCAAAATCGGTGCGGCTGTTTTTTTGTTAGAAATTTTTTATTTTTTATTTTTATGTTGGCGTTACAGCCCATGAAAGACCTTGGTTGGGTTAGGTATATGGATGCCCTATTGACGTAAAGTCAAGGCTCACGTAGACTACGTTGAGTCCATTGTGCCCACCTGTTTTGTTTAACCCGTTGATACCTATTCATTTACCGTCGAGCTGAACCAGCCAGACGAGGATAAAAATCCCAGTATTCTGTTCAGTCCGATATTACCTACCTCTTCTAGTCCCGAAAGGAAGTATCTTCCCAGGAAAATATTCCTTTTTTGGGCTAGCGCCGGGCATTCGCACAGCAGGTGACGAACGGACTCAATTTCCTCTTCGTCCCTGCAGCTTCTGCAGAAGTCATTGTAGGGCTGGCCTAGTCGAGCTGCATGATAGGATAGCATGCAGTGCTCGGTGAGGGCACCGACTGCCAGTCGAATGTTCCCACGATTGAACTTCAGCAGATTTTCCGTTCTTTTCTTATCATAGACGGGCCAAGTCGATTTCGCCGTTGCGCATGTATCTAAGCGACACCAGCGCTTATTGGCTTTCACCAATAGCTCCGTCTGTATCTCCCTGTAGAGCGCACTGAGTGGTGCTTTGGCCTCAGCTGAGATCTGCGCAATGTTAGCGCATGATCCCACCCTAGCCAACTCGTCCGTCCTCTCGTTTCCGGAGATATTCATATGACCAGGTACCCAGCAAAGGGTCACCTCATTTACATTGGATATCTCTTCTAACTTCTCCTTGCAGAGTTTGACGAGTTTGGATCTTATCCATGCTGCCTGCAGAGCCTTAATGGCTGCCTAGCTGTCAACATAGATGCTGATCCTTTTTCCTGTAATATTCTCTTTGCTGATCAGGTCCGCCGACTGCTTGATAGCGAAGACCTCAGCTTGGAAGACACTGCATCCATCATGGAGCCTGTAGGAGCGATGCATATCCCGAGACTCAAAGTAGACTCCGGCACCTGTGCCAAGATCCATTTTGGATCCGTCGGTGTAGAGTGCCAGTTCACTTTCCGTGCGTACCAAATCACCGGTCCATTCCTCCCTGAAGGGAATTCTAATAGAGAATCTCCTCTCCCAGGAAGGAAGTCGGGTGACATAGTCCGTTACGGTTCTGAATCTCGAGACGGCCCATCGATCCAAGACTGATGCATGTCCGTGAGGACTCCTTTTCCAGAGACCTAATTCCTGCAATCTTAGCGCAGTTCTGGTTGCGGCGCTCTCGCAGTACAAGTCCAGGGGTGGGAGGTTCAGCATGACTTCAAGGGCCGCCGATGGTGTGAACTTCATAGATCCCGTCACCGCCAGACAGCCTGCCCTTTGAACCTTTGACACACTCTGAAGATTACACTTTTTCTCAAGCACCTTCCACCAGACAACCGAGCCATAGACTAGGATGAAGGACCTAAGCCGAGCTTCTCTCAATAGCCCATGTTGTGTGTGATTTAATTTTCCCATAGGTGAAAGGGACCTACAGTTTTATTGCCGGATCCGAACGAAGAATTTCGAGGAGCTTTTCATGACAATTTTTACTACAGGGGGCTTTGTCAGGACCCCGCTGAGGAGAAACACCGTGAAAAACACGTTTGATGACATGGTTGTGTCGGGATTCGATCCCGTGCCATCGGCGTAAGAGGCTAACACACTACCCACTGCGCCACGGTGCTCCCTTTTGTTAGAAATTAAATAACTAAAAAATAGGCAAAAACAACACGCGGTGTTCCCAAGCGATCCCCTGTCTAAGTACTGACCACACCCGATGCTGGTTAATTGCGGTGATCGGACGACAACCGATACATTACCCATTATTCATCTAAGAATCCCACCGCAGCTAACAAAAGGAGCCAAAGACCTTGAAACGCATGAACAGATCCTCACAAATTTCGATCATGTTAGCTTTCAAAAAACAAAAAGGCATCATGATCGGTCCATTCATTCAGGAGTAACGATGCCACAGACAGACACCACAAACTTAAAAAACGCCTCTTTTTGCGTCGGGGGTTAAAAATGAAAAAAAAAAATTAAACAAAACATTTTTCCCATTGGGAAGTTAGTCGTGTGGATTTTGCGGGTCGCACCTAGTCATACCACAACCGACATTTTGAGCTACGTTTCAGCGAACTGCGAAGTTTTGTCTCGTTGTAGTAGTCCCTTGTATGCGAAAAATCAGTGTGTGAACAACAGAAATTCTTCTTCTTCTATGGTGGCGTTACAGCCCATGAAGGACCAGAGCCAAGCTTTCCTACAGTTTTAACGCCGATTCCGAACGGCGTGAGTCGAGAAGCTTTTTCTAGGCAAGTCATACTACGGGGGGTTTTGTGAGTACCCCGCCGATGAGGGAAGTCGCGAAATAAACATTCGATGGCGTTGGTATTATCGGGATTCGAACTCGCACATTGTGCGTCAGAGTCCACCCTTTACAGGTTTTTAAAGTAACTACATATTAATAAAAATAAATCAAAACTATATTACGGCTGATGGGTTATGGTTAACTTCCCGGCAATTGCAAGGACTTAGCTTTGAAGACAGAGAATAAGCCAAAAATTAGAGGAATTTTTGGAAGTTGATTGTGAAGATGAGCATGATACTTATGGAAGTGCAATGGCGGACGAAGAGGGCGACAGTGAATACAATAATGTGAATTTGAAAGATCTAGACGCCGAGGGATCGCAATTACCAGAGTATGATCCTGTTAGTGAGACTGATACGGGCTAAGAATTGGAAGTAGCTCCAATTAAATCTTCTGCAAATAATTATACAGCTAGAGATGGTAAGATTTGGTCAGACCAACCACCACAACCTCGCCGATTTTTGTCGCATAATATTCTAAGAAGCTCGAACACTGGACCAGCACGTAGAACAAGAGATCTTAGCATTATGTGTACAAAAATTCAAAATGTTGATGTCAACTGAAATGTGTGATACAATACTTCACGAAATCAATAGAAAAGCTATCCATTGCGATCCTGAACATGAAGAAAACCAAACAAGACCACTTCGTATATGGAAACCTATTACACAACTGAATTTGACGCTTATCTGGGCATACTTTTGTTAGCTGGTATCGTGCTTTGAATGAGTCTCCAGCGTTTTTGGGCTTTCAGTCGTTTTATCAGATTTGATAATGGATATACGCGCCAGCAACCTCCAGGATAACTATAAAGCAGGAGCCAATGTCACTGTTGATAAACAACTTTATCCTTATCGTGTTGGCAGCGGATTCACTCAATATTCCTTCAAAACCGGCCAAGTATGGTATTAAGGTTGGTGGGTATGTGAAGCTATTACTTCTTATCCAGTCAAAGGACAAATCCATACTGGTAGGGCACCTTCTGGAGAAAGAGAAAAAAAGTCAAGGTGAGCGTGTGGTCAAAGATTTTAGGAAGTAGCTGAAATACTTTGCAAGTTAGGCTCAAAGCAAAGAGCAACTAAAAGACAATCTGATGTTGAACAAGGTCTACAGGCCAAAAAAAAGAAAGGTCTCCCTCAACACGCACCGCCAAAGGAAGCTCGAAAAGACCAAATAAGCCATTGGCCACTATGAGGAGACAAGAGAATACGCTGCAAAATGCCCAATTGTTCGGGTTTTGCACAAACTTTGTCTGAAAAGTGTGGAATAGGCCTCTGCAACAATAGAAATAACAATTGTTTTAAAAATTTTCATTGCCAATGATTCACAAAAAAATGCAAGTCTAAGGCTACGCGCATAGTGAAGCGATTTTCGATGCGATTCTCGCAAGCTTATCGCAAACCTCTCGCAAGCTTCTCGCACACAAACTCTTCTGATCACTTTTTCAAGAGATTCTGTGCGATTCGTATCGATTGTTGTTGTTGTTCTGATGCAATTTCGTTTGTTTAAAAGAAAAATTGGTCCAATTTCCTAATGCAAAAAGTTCAATTTTTCCAAAATGTGGTCAAATATTTTGAACGAAAGATTAACTCGGTTTCGAGCCACCACCGTCGAGAAACCCCTGGTTTGATGATGAGTGCAGACAGGCCCATGTAGAGAAACAGAATGCATACATGGCCACATTGCATCGACGGACTAGAGCTGCCCGCGAGCTCTATGAACAGAAAAGGAGGGAGGAGCATGCGCTTCTTTGAAGGAAAAAGAAGGAGCACGAGAAGCGCGAGATAGGGGAAAATTCTACCAGAAAGTAAAACGAGCATGCCAAGGCTATAAAGCCAGAGCAGAAGCCTGCAGGGATGAGCACGGACAACTAGTAGTGGAGTCACAGTCGATGCTGAGATTGTGGAAGGACCACTTCTGCAGACTGTATAACGGCGAAGATAGCCGTCAGGTAGAGCGAACCATTCACAATGGACGAAGACGAAGGGGAATCCCGTCCACCCGACCTAGACGATGTTAAGATAGCGATATCGAAACTTAAGTCTTATAAAGCTGAAGGAGCAGACGGATTCCCCGCGGAACTGTTTATAGCAGCTGGCGATGAGCTGATCCGGAACATGCACCAACGCGTCTGCAAGATATGGTTGGAAGAACGCATGCCCGATGAATGGAATCTCAGTATCGTTTGCCCGGTCCATAAGAAAGGACGCCCCTATGACCGCGCCAATTACAGAGGGATAAGCCTCCTGAACATCGCGTACAAGATCCTCTCCGCCGTACTGTGTAAGTACCTGAAACCGTTCGTGGACAATCTAATAGGTTCCTACCAGTGTGGTTTCAGGCCAGGAAAATCCACGATAGACCAAATATTTACACTACGGCAGATCTTGGAGAAGACCCATGAATTCCAGGTCGACACGCACCATCTTTTTGTCGACTTTAAAGCCACGTATGACAGTGTTTATAGAGACGAGCTATACAGAGCCATGTCATGTTTTAACATTCCTGCCAAACTCGTCAGACTGTGCAGGATGACTATGGAGAACTCTCGCTGCTCCATTAAAGTCGGAGGTGAACCAACCGACTCCTTTGATGTTAAAAAAGGTTTTAGACAGGGTGACGCACTGTCATGTGATTCCTTTAACATCTTACCTGAAAAGATCGTGCGGGACTCTGCGGCCAATACAAAAGGTACGATCTAGTTCAAGTCCACACAATTGCTTGCCTACGCAGATGACATTGACGTTATTGGACGGACAAAGCGAGACGTCAATGAGGCGTTCGCAAGCATTGAAGCAGAAGCGGCTAAAATGGGTCTAAGGGTATATGGGGACAAGACCAAATATATGCTGTCATCCAAGAAAGACGCGCAACACCGACGTCTTGGTCAGAACGTCACCTTCGGCAGCTATATTTTTGAAGTAGTCAAGGGCTTCGTCTACCTTGGCTGGATAGTGACAAGCAGCAACGACACCAGCGCTGAGATAAAACGCAGAATAACTCTTGCCAATCGCTGCTTTTTTGGGCTCAAGAGGCAATTGAGTAGTAGAGCCCTCTCTCGAAAAACTAAGGTAACCCTCTACAAAACCTTAATCCCCCCGGTCCTCCTCTACGGCGCTGAGGCTTGGACGTTATCAAAAGTGGATGGAGAGGCTCTTGGGCGTTTCGAGAGGAAAATTCTGCGTGCAATCTTTGGTCCCGTTTGTGTAAACGGAGAGTGGAGGAGGAGATTCAACCAAGAACTGTACGGGCTGTACAGCAACATCGGCCTTGTTAGATGTCTTCGGATCCAACGTCTAAAATGGCTAGGCCATGTAGAGCGAATGGATATCAACGCTCCGGCCCGAAGAGTCTTCGACTCCAACCCCGAGGGACGACGCAGCAGAGGACGACCGCATTTAAGGTGGCGCGCACAGATGGAAAGGGACCTCAACCAACTGGGCGTGCGGCACTGGAAGCGGCTGGCCGAAGATCGGGCCGGCTGGAGGGGCTTGTTGGTTGAGGCCCTGGTTCCGCCCGAACTGTAGCGCCATCGAAGTAAGTAAGTAAGTAAAGTACACGAACGAGCAACGTCTGCAAATTATAAATATTTCCAACCGAATTTCGGAGTCGGTGACCGCAACTTTAAGAGCGTTCAACTTAGAGTCTATATATTCCTTGTGTGATATTGCCGTGTCAGCGAGACAACGGGTTGGTCGAAGTGTCGAAAATATCGCTGCCGTTCGGGCGTTTGTAGCAAATGATCCAAATCCCTCAATACCACGGCGTTCTCTAGAATTGGGCATCGCTCAGACCACATTAACGCGTATTTTGCGTAAGGATCAAGCTTACTCAAGAATTGAAGCCGATGAACCATTTGAAGCGACGTACGTTCTCCGATTGGGCTCTGAAGAAGATGCGCCAGGATGATGAATTTCATCGCAAAATCATCTTTAGTGACGAAGCTCATTTTTGGCTCGATGGGTTCGTCAATAAGTAAAATATGCGTTATTGGTCGGGTGAAAACCCACATGTGCTTCATGAATCACCACTTCATCCACAAAAAATAACTGTTTGGTGCGGTTTGCATGCCGGCGGCGTTATTGGGCCATATTTTTTCATCGACGATAACGATCGTTACGTTACTGTGAATGGCCAGCGTTATCGCGCCATGATTACCCATTATTTGTGGCCCGAATTGGAAGATATGGATTTGGACGACATGTGGTTTCAACAGGATGGTGCCACAAGCCACACAGCACACGTTACAATCGATTATTATTTTTTTTTTTTATAGTCACACTCGCACTCGAGGTTAAGGCCTGCCTTATAACGTATTGAACGTTGTGCGAGCGAAGGTAACAGGGAGAGGGAAAGTTTCGCGCAGATTGATGTTTTGACACACAACCTGAATGGAGTGCTGTGGTTTTGGGTCGTAGATGTTCGTTCACTACTCTCAGGGGTGGTTTGTCCTAGGTAGGACGAGATCCGATCAAATTTCGTGTTGGTTATAATTCTCAGTAATTCGTTCATGCATTTTTGGTGTTAATATTGCATACGCAGAGGACGAATTTCAATTGCCCACATACTGTGAGTGTTATGCCTGCAGCAGTACGTTTGGTCAGTTTCCATTCCCAACTGTGTTGCATACTTTTTCCGTATAGGAATCGCTTTTTCTTGGCTATGAAACGAATTTGAACCTAGGCCTTTCGCTCGACGGTCGATGATGTTAACCACTGTACCACGGCACCACGGCCACCCCCTTCATTTATTAAAGAGTAAGTTTGATGACCGTGTTATCTCAAGAAATGGGCCAGTCGAATGGCCGCCTCGTTCGTGCGATTTATCGCCTCTAGACTATTTTCTTTGGGGCTACGTTAAGTCATTGTTTTATGCCAACAAGTCGACGACGTTGGAAGAGCTCAGAGCCAATGTGTGGCCCAGTCATAGAAAATTGGGTCCAACGAATCGACCACTGCAAACGTGCCCGCGGTGGCCATATGAGCAAAGTCGAGTTCCATTCATAAACGTTTTGATTGAACTTCAAGCCGATAGTAAAGCTTTTGAAATATCTCAAATTTGTTTTTTTTTTTTTTTAAATTTGCGCGCACTCAAGGTCTAATAACCTTATTATGTCGGCGAGACAGTGCGGGCGGAAGGTAGAGAGGAAGAGGAATAGAGGAGATGCCGATGGACATTGATCTTAAATGCTTGCATGTTGCATTGAGGGGGGAAAATCGAATCCGGCACGGAGTTCCAGATTCGTGTGGTTCGGTTAATGAAAGATTCTCTATATTTGACAGTACGTCCGAAAGCGGGCTTCAGAGTATATTGGTGAGCATTCCTAGAGAGACGTGTATTGCGGGAGAAATGTTGAAGGGGCGGAATGCAACTGGCTATTTCATCCTGAGCATTTTTGGTGGTAGTAACGATAAAACAGGGAGAGGCAGGTAACATTCCTGCGGTGTTCCAGCGAGTCTAATGTTTTGGTAATGCTGGAGTCACCTATCAGTTTTATGGCTCGTTTTTGTATTTTGTCTAGTAGGTGCAGTGAGGTCTTGGAAGCACCGGACCAGACATGAGCGTTAAACTCTAATTTGGGGCGAATGAACGCCTTATAGATTGTAGCCAGATCTAAGGGTGAGAAATATTTCTTGCATCTGTATAAGAATCCTAGGCATTTCGCAGCATTCTTGGCGACACTGAATATATGGTCGCTCCAATTAAGATTGTGAGCAACACTCATACCCAGGATGGAAAGCTTTTCAGTTTCTGAGATGCAAGTGCCATTCATGGACAATGGCTGCGGGTTATTTATACGCTTTAACGACAAGAGACAGCATTGTGTTTTGGAAGCATTCAATTCCACTCTATTGTTTTTACCCCATTGGATGATGCTGTCGATATCGGAGTTTAATGAGCTTAACATATGCTGCCGCTTATTATCTACAACCGAAGTGCAGGGTCGTAAACTGGTGAACGAATATGAGAAGCTGAGGGTACTGTCGTAAGCGAAGGAGTGAATTGGATTAGAAGTAACAGACAAGAGATAATTTATAAAAATAAGAAAGAGTGTCGGAGACAAAACGGAGCCCTGGGGAACACCGGCATTAGCTTCTAATCCATTGAAAGAGAGACTCATCGATCCCAAAAGCACGCATTTTCGACAAAAGGGCTTCATGCCAAACCCTGTCAAATGCTTTCGAAATATCCAGTGCAATTTCACCTGCTTGGTGAAGCGAGTGATTCCACTTTTCAGCGAGATATGCCATCATATCACCAGTGGATCTGTTGCTGCGGAAACCGTATTGACGGTCATTGAGGAGTTTCCGTGATTCAAGATATTTCATAAGCTGACGGTTAATCAGCGTTTCCATGACCTTGGAAAGAAGGGAAGTTAGTGCAATGGGTCGGTAGTTGGAGGGAGAAGATGATTCGCCTTTTTTGGGTATAGGCTGGACAAATGCTGTTTTCCACCTACTCGGAAAGAGCCCAGAGGTGTAGGAAAGGTGAAAAAGCTTACGCAGTGGTTTTGCCAGCGAAGAAGAACACCTCTTCAGAACTATTGGGGCAATACCATCTGGACCAGCGGACTTGTGTATGTCGAGGTCTTTAAGAACCCTTGCGACTGTACGAGTGCGGAAGTGGATTAGTCCCATGGTGGAATTGACGCACTCTAGTACAGGCGGAAACAAAGTACAGGCTGGCAGCTGAGAACTGGTTGCGAAATGGGCAGCAAGTAGGTTAGCTTTGTCTAAAGGGGTGACAGCTGGAATGTCATTGTGGATGAGCGTCGGTATAGACGACTTAGTTGAGTTTCTTACGTTTTTTACAAACGACCAGAAACTTTTGCTACCTTTGGGACATTGAAGGATTTTACGCCTTAATTTTGGTCGGATTGGAATTTAATCCGTCGAATGTGGGTGTTGCAGTCCTTTCTGGCTCGTATGTACTTTTTTCGGTTTTCCTCAGAACTGTTTGCCTTGTAGGGCCGAAAACTTAGCTCCCTGAGCCTAATAGCCTCTTTGCAGCTCGAGTCAAACCACGTATTATCCTTAGGCTTGGTGCTTTTAATCTTGCTGGGAATAAAATTTGCCATGCCGATTCGGATAATGTTTACGATAATATCAGTTGCGACGTCCACGTCGTTGTCGAGGAAGCACAACGACCAGTTAAATATCCGAAAGAAGTTGTTAAGGCCGCACCAGTTGGGTTTCTCGTATAGCCATAGTGTTCTCTTAGGAGCTTTTTCTTTAACTGGATGGTGGGAGTTCGAGAATTTCGCTGATATCATGCAGTGGTCAGACAAGCCTAGGGGTTCCAATACATCGATCGTGTATTGAGTAATGGTTTGAGTTTTATTGGAAAACCCGATAAATACATATAAACTTTCATTTAAAAATTCTTCGCATGATGATGAATACATCGCAACAGAACAGTACAGAGCAGCTTTCACTGTGCGCACCATATCGCATCTCGCATCGCTTCTCGTAACGCATCTCCCATCGCATCGCATCTCGCATCACTGTGCGCGCAGCCTAAGCGCAATGTTGCAGATCTGCAACAATTGATTTTTGTTAACAAATAAATATAAACTTTTTTTGTTTTTATTGATGGTGATCTTATTGGTTTTGTGTTTAACATCTATTTTAAAAATCTCAGCACAAAATGAGTTATTGCGCTACGAAGGGTTATTAAAACTCAATTAACCTTTTCGCGTTTTTACTTTGTTCATTCAAGTTGCTAATGTGGGGTGGGTCAAATAGGCTGTGACCCTCTGTATGTGTAGCTTTTTCCTTTTTGTAATAATTTCTTTTTAACGATATTTTATCCCCCAGACTGCAGACGTTCATAATGAGATAGAAATTAAGACAAGATAGTTTCTTTGGTTAAAGATATGCGCAGTCATTTCCATAAACCACTCGTTCGGTTTTTAATTTGATCACTAATCATAAAATCGGTAGTTGATATTGTATATAGGTAATTTGGTGGAAAATAATTTGATAATTGTATATAGAGAGAAAATCAAATCGAGCATTGAGCTTGTAGAAAAAGAGGGTCTTATCAGTGCAGCTACAGAATGGGAGAGTTGCAAAGAAGATTTTGTTTTTAGAAATTCGTATCTTTTTTTTTTAATTTTTCTCACATGTACATGGTATTTATCTGCTTTTGCAAAAATAAAAATTAGTTCGAGATTGAGTTAAATATCTGTTTTTTGCCTTTTAAATTGTTAATTTGTTTGCTATTGTGTGTCTCTGTAACAAGCATAGATTTTTTGTTTTTAATATTTTATTATTTATTTATTTTTCTGTTTTATAAATTTAAGTTTAAATTAAATGTATTTTTTTGTGTTGTTTTAATGAATTTATTTCGGGTATAATGAATTTACAGAAATGCAGCTAATATATGAATTTTAGTTAATTAAATATTGTATTTGTAGAATGCATGAGTAATTTAATTAATTTTTTGTTTTTGGTTAAGGATTTTTCATTGTTTTGGTTTTTGTTTTTTTCTTTTTGTTTTTATTAAGGCGTGGAAAACGATGTAGTATTAATCGAAAACAAAAAACAATAATCCACTGAGGAGGAAACGAAATGAAGTAGATATTTATGTATGTTTGTATGTAGATCGGCTTACTCCTTAGAAGCGTACCTATTTAATTTAATACCTTATCTTATTCAATTGGTCAAATATTACAATATATATATATATGTATATCCTTTTTCTCTTGTTTATTATTTATTTTTTTTTTTTTAGAAGTTATTAGCATTATTTGAATAATTCGTCTCTTGTTCGTAGGAGATTTGCTAGCTGATAGTGAATAAACCTAGAAAACAAGTTGCGATTTTCTATAATTATTTTTTTTTTTTGTGAGCCTTAACGCGGTTGACGGAGCCTTTAAGAAGGAAGATTTCTTATGAAGCTATGAAGCCAAGTTTAATAGAAAACAAAGAGCGAATATTTTACTATTCCAGTTAGGATGCACGCGTTTCAACAACAAAATAAATAAAAACAATTCGAATAACTAAGTAGGAAAGGAGAAATATATTTTCTAAGTTAGTTGAATAAACAAAAAAAGAGAAAAAATATAGTTTGTGATATTTCATCCTAACTAACATTCATTTACTTGCGCTACGTATTTATTTATTCGTATTCGTTCTCAGCGAGTATCTTATACACGTTTCTACGATTCATCTTACTACATAATTCTAAATGATATGATTTTTGCATTATTGTTTGTATTGTATTGTTTGCTTGTCTGTCCTGTCTTGAAGAGTGTCTACACAAATTTATTTATTTTTTCTTTTAATTAAAATAAGAAAGAAAAAATTAAATAAAGAAATTGTATATTAATAAAAATTACAACATGGCAGTGTATTTTCATTAAATATAATTTATTATTGTTGCTGTTGTTTCTTGTTTTTCCATCTTGTCATGCGTAATAAGTACGAAATGAAAAAATTGAATCTTTCAGTTGCGTTTTCGTTCTCGTGTTCCATTTATTTTTAATATAAACCATTAGAACAAAAAATTTAAATATTTAAATGAAATCTAAAGCACCGATAGATATATATAATTATTTTTGCCATTGTTTTTGCTTTTTTTTTCTGTTTAATATTTTTTTTTTTGTAGTTTTTAATTAAGAGCAAAAGACACAGAGAATTAGAGAACGAGATAGAAGACGTGGAGAAGTGAGATTGAAAGATTTTTATTTTCTACAAATATAGATTGTATTAAATCATGTGTTGTTTTGGAAAATTGCCATGAAAGTAAGGTTTATTCTTCTGGTTGGTTGTTGTTCCTGTTGTTCTTGTTATTATAGTAAATTTCTTGTTATTGTTTATAGTATTATTGTGATTATATTGCTGAAATATTACCATTTGCTATTTATTATATATAAATTTGACTAATTTCATTATGTAACTGTCACCATTTTGTTTTTGTCATTCTTTATGTATATATATATATATTCACTGATTTATGTATAATAATATTTACAATAAATTAAACGTATTTTTATCTGAGCTACCTATAAATTAGTATTTATATTTTAATTTGTATATATATATATTTATTTATATTTATAAATTACTTCAAATTAATTTGATAAGTTTTAGCTATTTTTGTTTTTGTTCTGTATATTATAATCAATATTTATACCATTTATTCTATTAACATAGTTCACTAGTATTTTTTATTAATTTTTTTTTGCATTTTTCCGATTTTATGTAATATTTATATATTGTTCTAATTTTTTCCACATTTGGTTTTATTTAATATATTTTTGTTTTAAATTTTACAACATTTTCTATTTGGTTTTGTTTTTTTTTATTTAAATAGTATATTTATGTCTCATTTCCCTGGTTTTATTTGAACACAGATTCAGCACATCTTTTTTCTAATTTTTCCCCCGTATTCCATGGTGGTTCTAGGCAATATTCTAAAAAAAAATAAAGAAATATCAATTTGTCCGCACGAAATTGCACTTTAATACAAAACGTTCGCAAAATTATTATATTGTCTGCAATAAATAATGTAGCGGAATCAAAGCGACATTTAGGGTATAAAGAACAATCGACATTCAAAAAATTAGGCCAGCCTATATGGAGGCTCGAGTAATAGCCTTTTGAGACTTTTTCTAGTTTTCACGGTAATTATTTGGTTAGGTTAGGTTAGGTTGACGTGGTAGGCGTAAGCCACACTTAGGCCGAAACCGGCCCATTGTGATACCACCTGGATCAGGTTACCCTGATCCGCTACCCGGGAACCAACCGGTGCTTCTAATAAAGCGGTGGAGTTGAGCTATTTTTTGGTTTGCTAGCTCATCAGATTGTCGAAGAAGGGCGCGCCGAGGTAAATCCTCCTGCGATTCGCAAAAGAGGGACATGAGCAGAGGAGATGGTGTATTGATTCCTCCTCCTCCTCGTCCATGCAGCCGCGACAGAAGTCATTGTAGGGTAGCCCCAGTCTGGCGGCGTGTTTTCCAATGGTGCAGTGACCTGTAATGACACCCACTAGAGTGCTTAAGGTTGCCCTTTTGGTTGCCACCAGGTCCCTGGTTCGTCCTAAGTTTAACTTAGGCCACAATTGTTTGGTGATAAAGTCGATATTGCTCTCATTCCATTGGAGATTGGTCTCCTCTATGGTTTGAAGCTTTATCATGTGCTTTACCGTACTTATTGGAGGGTAGGTAGACTGAGTGTGCTTGACCCTAACCTTGCGAGTTCGTCGGCCGCGCAGTTTCCTTGAATATCCCTATGCCCGGGAACCCACAGTATTTTAATGTTGAACTGTTCAGCCATCTCATCTAGAGATAGGCGACAGTTAATGGATGTTTTTGATTTGTGGGTTACCGCTGCCAGGGATTTTATCGCAGATTGGCTATCCGTGCAAATGATAATATCCTTTGTGGATATTACATTGATCCTGAGCCATGCCAGGGCCTCCGTTATCGCAGTTATTTCTGCCTGAAACACACTACAGTAATGATAGGTTGAGGTTAAGTTCCTTGGAGTAGACCCCACTGCCTACACCCGACTCCATCTTAGAGCCATCGGTATAGAGGGAGATCGAGTCCTTTGGTATGACTTTCCCTTCAGCCCATTCCTCCCTGGAAGGAAAGACAACTTCGAAGTTCCTGGTGAACACATTCTGCGGGTTGATGTAGTCAGTGTCCATGGGTACTTTGAAGTGTTTTAGAATAGAGGTGTGGCCTTTTTGAGATGTGGGCCATTTTCTTATGCTCCTCATCCTTAGGGCCGCGCATACAGCAACTTGCTTGCTAAAAAGGTTTAATGGTGGAAGATGTAGTAGAACATTTAAGGCCTCCGTGGGGGTTGATCTGATCGCTCCGCTTATATATAAGCTGGCCGGTCTTTGTACCTTCCCCAGAAGGTTTCCATTGACTGCTTTGTCCAGAGCAGTCCACCAGACTACGACGCCATAAAGGAGGATAGGCCTTATGACTGCTGTGTTAGACAATAAAAAAGTGCAGAGTTGAGTCAGTAAACAGTTTGTAAATCCTCATGATCATTTTGTGAACCTTTGAACGTCTGAGCTGGTTTGGCAAAAAAATATTGGGAGACATGTACGGAGAATGTGGATGCTTACTACTTACTTAGGTGGCGCTACAGTCCGGTATGAACCTGAGCCTCAACCAACAAGCTTCTCCAGCTGAAACGGTTTTTTGCCAGCTGTTTCCACTGACGCAATTGGTTAACGCCACCTTAAGTTCGGTCGTCTTTTGCTGCGCGGTCACTCAGGGTTGAACTCAGACCCTTCAGGTCGGAGCTGAGTTATCCAGTCGCTGTACATAGTCTAGCTACCTTAGACGTTGGATCCGAAGACGTCGTACTAGGTCTATGTCGTTATACAAGTTCGTTGTACGTAAAGTTTGTCCTTGTGTCTTCTCCTCCACTCTCCGTTTATACTCCACATTCCGTACCATAGAATGTACGCAGAATTTTCCAAGGGCTTTCTCATTCGCTTTCGATAAAGTCCAGGCCTCTGCACCATAGAGAAGGACCGAGAAGATTAAGGTTTTGCATAACGCAACCTTAGTCTTTCGAGAGAGGGCTCTACTTCTCAATTGCCTCTTGAGCCCAAAAAAGGAGTGATTTGCAGTGTAATTCTGCGTTTGATCTCAGCGTTGGTGTTGTTGTCGCTGGTCACTAGTGAGCTAAGGTAGACGAAGACCTTGACTACTTCAAAAACATAGCTGCCGATATGGCTATTTTTGGTAGATAGCATATATTTCGTTTTACCCTCGTTAACCGAAAGGCCAATTTTAGCCGCTTCTGCTTCAATGCTTACAAAAGCTTCATTGACGTCTCGCTGCGTTCTCCCAATCAGGTCAATGTCATCAGCTTATGCGAGCAATTGTGTAGACTTGAAGTAGATCGGGTCACTTGTATGGGCCTGTGAATTCCGCACGATTTTTCCGAACACGATGTTGAAAAAATCACATTACTGTAGGATTAAAAGATTTGACGATCCGTATCCGTAGGTCTTACTTTTATTATTTGTAATTCAATTTCGTACAGCTTAATTCTAACACTTCGTTTTGACTCGACTATTCGGCTCAGCAGCTTGGTTGCGACTGTATCGTTTTGGTTTTCTCTCGGTTCGTTCATTCGTTCGTCTCGCTTGGTCGTCTCTTTTGTTCGTATCGGCTTAATGGCCTGTTCGTACTGTCTGTCTGTTTCGTAGCGTTGGGGTCAGTTCACATCCTAGATTACAGGTTTCGGTTAACTCCTTACCGACCTCAATGGAACAGCGATCGTTCTCCATTGTCATCCTGCACAACCTGACGAGGTTTGTAGGGACGCCAAAACTAGACATTGCTCTATATTGCTCGTCCCTATAGACGCTGTCATCTGCGACTTTAAATTCGAGGAAAAGGTGGTCTGTGGCGACATGAAATTCATGGGTCTCTCCAAGATCTGCCGCAGTGTGAGTATTTGGTCTATCGTGGATTTTCCTGACCTGAAGCCACATTGATAGAAACCTATCAGATTATCCACGAGTGATTTCAGGTTTTCACACAGTACGGCAGAGAAGATCTTATATGCGATGTTAAGGAGACTTATTCCCCTGTAGTTGGCGTAGTTATAGGAGTCTCCTTTCTTGTGGACCGGGCAAGCGATGCTGAGATTCCATTCGTCGGGCGTGTTTTCCTCGGACCATATTTCACAGACGAGCTGGGGCATGCACCCTACCAGCTTGTCTCTAGCCGCTTCAAATAGCTCGGCAGACAGGCCGTCCACGTGCGCCGTCTTATTATTTTTAAGCTTCGAAATTACCAGCTTAATTTCATCTAGATTGGGTGGAGGGAACTCTGTTGCATCTTCGTCCGTTGCGAATGGATCATTCTGTCTGACAGCAGTATTAGACAGTCTACAGAAGTGTTCCTTCCATATTCTCAGCATCGACTGTGAGTCTACTACTAGTTGCCCGTTTTTATCCCTACAGGCTTCCGCTCTGGCTTTAAAGCCCTGACATGCTCGTTATTCTTTTTCGTAAAACTTGTGAGCGTCATTCCTGTGGTAGCATCCCTACATCTCCTCGTTCTCTCGCTCTCCATGCTCTGTTTATTTTCTTGCATAAAAGCGTGTATTTCTCTCTCTTTTTCTGCTCGTAGTGCTCACGAGCGGCTTTCGTCTATCTGCATAGCATTTTTTCGCAGGCGGCTTGCTTCACTACATGGGGTTGCCCGCATTGCTTATCAAAGCAGGGGCTTCTAGCTGGTAGTTATTTGAAACCCAACACATCAGAGTCAGTGTCTCTGATGACGCGCTGGCAATGGTCCCACTGTTGTTCTGTAGATTGTGATGGTGTTATCGGAATTTGCGAGAGGTTGAGGAGAGCTGGATCGGAAAAGGTTCTAGCGGTCTCCTGCGAATGTAGCTTTCCGATGTCAAATTTTCATTGTCCAGCATCCAGAACCAGACAGAATCGCACACATTTTTGCGAAATGTGAGATCAAGTTAGAACAGAAAGGAACAGTCTTATATTATCCGCCAAAAACCGAGAGGTACATTATTTGTCAGATATCAACACACTTGCTGCTGACACTTTTCACAAATCTGTTCTACCTCAAGATCAGGTACAGAAAATCCGACCCCAATCTGTTCGGAACAGACTCACTGAACCACAGGAACATTTTCGGACAGAAAATGCTCTCAATGAACACAAAAAACTTGTACTTTTCTGTTCCGAACTACTCAGACTAATCTCATTCATACTATCTATCTTTATCGACTTGTGGCTCTTAGGATAGTATCGACTATGACTCCATTAGTGGAAGTGCGCAGAGGTAATTTTCATCCCCAAAGCCGGCAGGAATTCTCACACTTCCCCCAAGGATCTAAGGCCTATCTGTCTATCATCCTTCGCTCTAAAAACTTTAGAAGGGCTGATAGACCTACACATACGGCACAGCTTGGATCCCTCCCTAAATTCTATGGCACAGCACGCCTACTGTAAAGGTAGATCGGTCGAAACAGCTCTTCACACTTTAGTGAGGAAAATCGAAAGATCAATCCATCTCAAAGAATACACTCTAACAGCCTTCCTAGACATAGAGGGCGCCTTTAACAGCGTCACTCCGAAAGCAATAATAGAAGGGCTAGAAAAGCTTAAGGTGGAGAGGACACTGATAGAGCTGATAAGCGAGTTGTTATTAACGCGCAAGATTCACTCTGAGTGGGGAAGCCTAGTAACTACCAGAGTAGTTACTAAGGGAACCCCGCAAGGTGGGGTCCTCTCACCTCTTCTCTGGAATGTAGTTGTAAACGAACTACTAATCAAACTGGAGAAAGAAGGCCTGGACGTTGTTGCCTACGCCGATTACGTTGCCATCACAATTTCATGTAATAACCTATCTACACTAAATGACCGCATGCAAACGGCATTCTCGTTTCTGTGCAAATGGGCGCATAGTAACGGGCTCAGGATTAACCCCCAGAAAACGAAGCTCGTGCTATTTACCAAAAAGCACAAGATCCCGGAAAACTACCCTATCACTCTGCTCGATACCAGGTTAGCCTACTCCCCTAGTGCCAAATTCCTTGGCGGAGCAATACAATTGAAAGAGCAAAAATAGCAACAATAGCTCTCTACACATGTAAGAAAGCCTTAGGAAAAAAATGGGGATTCAACCCCAAGATCACCCTATGGCTACTGCACGGTCGTTAGACCCATACTAATGTATGGAGTGATAGTCTGGTGGACTGCACTAGACAAGACAACATACCACAAACAACTCGAGAAGGTACAAAGGATGGCATGTATGTGCATTACCGGGGCCCTCAGGTTCACACCAACGGCTGCGCTTAACATGATACTAGACCTTACACCACTCGATATTTTCGGTAAGCAAATTGCCACACACACGGCCATAAGACTAAAGGCCAACTCGAAATGGGCGAGCTATGTCACTGGCCACTCCTCCATCCTGCAAAACAGGATAACTATGACAGACAACCTGGACCACACAGAACCCAACATAGTCTTGGACAAAAACTTTACGATGATCTATCCGGACAGGAAGAACTGGATCCGCCAAACTCAACCGCGCAGAAATTGCGTTGATTTCTACACTGACGGGTCTAAAACCAAAGACGGGGTGGGCAGTAGAGTATTCTGCAAACAACTCTAAAATAACCAGATCACTGCAGCGTTTTCCAGGCGGAACTGTTGGCAATAAAAGAGGCTTTCTCTTGGCTGAAGTGGAACGTAATATCCACCGCGGATATTCGCATTCTAACAGACAGTCAAGCAGCCTTAAAGTCGTTGGAGTCCTATATGTACACACCAAAATCTAGTCTCGACTGTCGCAGATCTCTTAACGAGATGGCAGAATAGTTCAACAGCTTATCTGGGTACCGGGACACAGCGACATTACAGGTAATGAAAAAGCCGACACACTCGCCAAACAAGGAACGACGCTACAATCAATCGTGGCTTGTGAGGGAGTACCCCTTACAACCATTAAACATAATCTGACCAATCTCGCCAGGGCCGAGACGAACCTGAGATGGACATACCTGCGTCATCACCAGGCAAATCTGGCCTCGGCTTGACAGTCAACGCACAAGGAGTATAATCTCCCTAAAAAGAACTGACATCTACAAAGTCATCGGTGTCATCACAGGACACTGCCTTATTGGCAGTCACGCACAAAGACTAGGTATAGTTCCGAATGATTTCTGCAGAAGCTGGCAGGACGAGGAGGAGGTCGAATCCATTCACCACCTTCTCTGTGCCAGTCCAGCTCTTTGCAATATCAGGAAACGTTACCTAGGCTCTTACTTCCTTAACGGTCTGACAGATGTTCAGAAAGTAGGGATACCACAAAATGGTTCCACGAATAGGGGGGTTAAACCCCCTCGTAACTGCACAACGGGCCTCCCTGGCCTATGTGCATTCTTCTCAATTCTGGGAAGGCTACGACCCTACCTACCTACCTATGACTCCATTACGACTGCATTGACTCGTAGGACCTATCGGCCAGTTCACCAATCATTGGGTTAGAGTAATACTTGAAAGCTCTATTAATGCATTTATATCCGGGGAGGTCTCAGTGATAGTGTCAGCAGCAAAAGGCTTTCCACAGGTTGGCGTATTTTCTCTAACACTATAATCGACAGTCATTGACGGCCTACTTCGTTTATTAACCGATCTCGGCCACGAAGTTTTCTGATGTGCTAGCGACCACTTGCGACACTCGCCTGTAAACATATACAACATTCGCTTGAGACCATCCTATGGCGCGCTAAGGAAGGGCTCTCAACTAATCTTACTAAGGCAGGCTTAGTTTGTGTTGACGAGGATGGGAGGAGAAGATTCAACCAAGAACTGTACAGGCTGTACAACGACATCGGCCTAGTACGAAATCTGCGGATCTAACGTCTAAGATGGCTAAGGGCCATGTAGAGCGATTGGATAGCACAGCTCCGGTCCGAAGAATCTTCGACTTCAACGCTGGAGAAGACGTTGCAGAGGACGGCCGCATCTAAGGTGGCACACACAGGTGGAATGGGACCTCAATCAACTTGGCGCGTTACGCTGGAAACAGCTAGCTAAAGGTCGTTCTAGCTGAAAAGGCTTGTAGGTTGAGGCCCGGTTTACCTCGAACTTTATCGTCAACTAAGTAAGTAAGACAGTCTTGACACCATTTACTAGTAAAAGAGAATCGAGCCTTGATAGGTCAGCCTAAGTGTTTCAAATATCCGGGTATCTACGTTGATATGAAACCTCCTTCTTCTTCTTTGGTGGCATGACAGCCCACGAGGGGCCAGAACCAAGCTTCTCTCAATCACTCATGTTGTGTTCTTTATATTTCCACACAGGCGAAAGGGACCTACGGTTTAATGCTTTTTCAAGGCAAGTATAATACGGGGAGTTTCGCCAGTACCCCGCCTTGGAGGGACGCCGCGAAAGAAACAGTCGATGGCGTTGGTGTTATCAGGATCCGAACTCGCTCATCGTGCATCAGAGTCCAACACACGAACCACTGCAGTACGGCGCCCGGTCTGGAGTAATAATTTGAACAACAACATCTCCATGACCACTAAGGTACTCTAGATCTATTGTTGATCCTAAAAGTAATTTCTCGACATACCACGATAGTTCGACCTATAATCCCCTACGCCTCTGCCGTATGGTGGACCAAATAGAGCAGAAAACCACAATCATCAAGTTTCAGGGACTCCGAAGAGGTGTCAAACTACCATCATTTCCTCTAAATCCTTTTTAATAGGGATAAGGTGGTTCTCAACTGACAACTGACCAGCTTACAAGGAAGGGCTTATCCGAAAGGCGGCGAACTCTTCTGTGAAATTATGCATTCTATAATCAATACACCTCTAGACATATGTGAAGAAGCACAAGATCTGTCTTATGGTTTGGTCACATGACTCCCTAGCTCAAAAAGGGAAGATGACAAAAGACTCGCCAGTTTCCTCTCGGGAGCCTGCAAGTTAAGATACCACCTTCACAAAATACACTGATCCTCCGATACTGAGTGTAGGCTCCGCCTAGAAGATGACGAAACGACAGAGCGCTGAACTTTGCCACAACAGAAAACATACCGTCTTCAAGGAAATCGTTCCCCTAGAATAGTCAGCTAGTTCCATTGCCAACTTCATCAGGAAAATTGTGGAAATTTTCACCTAACTTGGCTTTAGGGCATAATAGATCTGATCAAGCCCCAGTTACTCCTTTTAGGGCTAAATGAGGTACTATTACTTACTTACTTTGATGGCGCTACAGTTCGGGGTGAACCATGGCCTCAACCAACAAGCCTCTCCAGCCGGCCCGATCTTCGGCCAGCCGCTTCCAGTGCCGCACGCCCAGTTGGTTGAGGTCCCCTTCCACCTGTGCGCGCCACCTGAAACGCGGTCGTCCTCTGCTGCGTCGTCCCTCGGGGTTGGAGTCGAAGACTCTTCGGGCCGGAGCGTTGATGTCCATTCGCTCTACGTGGCCTAGCCATCTTAGACGTTGGATCCGAAGACGTCTAACCAGGCCGATGTCGCTGTACAGCCCGTACAGTTCTTGGTTGAATCTCCTCCTCCATTCTCCGTTTACACAAACGGGACCAAAGATTGCACGCAGAATTTCCCTCTCGAAACGTCCAAGAGCCTCTTCATCCGCTTTTGATAACGTCCAAGCCTCAGCGCCGCCGTAGAGGAGGACCGGGATGATTAAGGTTTTGTAGAGGGAAACCTTAGTTTTTCGAGAGAGGGCTCTACTACTCAATTGCCTCTTGAGCCCGAAGAAGCAGCGGTTGGCAAGAGTTATTCTGCGTTTTATCTCCGCGCTGGTGTCGTTGCTGCTTGTCACTATCGAGCCAAGGTAGACGAAGTCCTTGACTACTTCAAAAATATAGCTGCCGAAGGTGACGTTCTGACCAAGACGTCGGTGTTGCGCGTCTTTCTTGGATGACAGCATATATTTGGTCTTGTCCCCATTTACCCTTAGACCCATTTTAGCCGCTTCTGCTTCAATGCTTGCGAACGCCTCATTCACGTCTCGCTTTGTTCGTCCAATAACGTCAATGTCATCTGCGTAGGCAAGCAATTGTGTGGACTTGAAGTAGATCGTACCTCTTGTATTGGCCGCAGAGTCCCGCACGATCTTTTCAGGTAAGATGTTAAAGGAATCACATGACAGTGCGTCACCCTGTCTAAAACCTTTTTCAACATCAAAGGGGTCGGTTAGTTCACCTCCGACCTTAATGGAGCAGCGAGAGTTCTCCATAGTTATCCTGCACAGTCTGACGAGTTTGACAGGAATGTTAAAACATGACATGTATAGCTCGTCTCTATAAACACTGTCATACGTGGCTTTAAAGTCGACAAAATGATGGTGCGTGTCGACCTGGAATTCATGGGTCTTCTCCAAGATCTGCCGTAGTGTAAATATTTGGTCTATCGTGGATTTTCCTGGCCTGAAACCACACTGGTAGGAACCTATCAGATTGTCCACGAACGGTTTCAAGTACTTACACAGTACGGCAGAGAGGATCTTGTACGCGATGTTCAGGAGGCTTATCCCTCTGTAATTGGCGCAGTCATAGGGGTCTCCTTTCTTATGGACCGGGCAAACGATACTGAGATTCCATTCATCGGGCATGCGTTCTTCCGACCATATCTTGCAGATGAGTTGGTGCATGTTCCTAACCGGCTCATAGCCAGCTGCTTTAAACAGCTCCGCGGGGAGTCCGTCGGCTCCAGCAGCCTCATATAAAATGAGGCACTATACCGAGTTATTAAAAAAAATGCCTCTTGGGTCCTTTCTAATAAATTGCATATAACCGTTCGTCCTATATCTCCTTACCTTACTATCTGGCATGGCGACAAAAGACATCACCGTTAAAATAGTTATCCTGCATCCACCAAAACAAAGATGTATGACGTGGGCCGTCGAAAATCGCTTACTTTTAACAATCCAATTCGTTTAGAAGAAGCTCTTAAGGAAGCCGGCGGGTCCAGCCTGTAATATAAATAAAAAATTTTACGAAAAGACTGATTAAAACGAAATCAAATCGAAAACTTACATCTTGTTGCTGTTGAGTTTGTGCTTGTTTAAGTTTGGCTTGAGCGTTCTTAAGGGCTCTGGAAAACAAGTATAGGGTAAGGCTTCGATCTTACCAGTCTTTTATAATTTATTTCGAAAAACTTACTGTTGTAAGTCCATTATCGTCTTTTCTTTAGCATTTTGCTCTTCTTGCGACATTTGCACCAATTGCAGTAGTCTTTCGGTCTCGGCTGTGGATTTCTTAGCCTCTTCCTTGGTATGATGCAGTTCTTTCACCACCCTGGGATCGATTAGTACGATTAAGGGACATTGTTATCGAAAGGTTTCCCTAAAAACTTACGCTTCTAATTGCCGCTGGGTATCCATCAGCTTTTTGTTCATTTCACCCGCTACAGCTGCACTGCCACCTTGATTCTGTAACGATCGCTCCAACTGATCCATCTGTTCTTTTCGCCTTCGCAGTTGGACATCGAATTCCGCCATTTTCTTTTCCTTCTCCTCGATATCTTTTCGTTTCGCCTCGATCGATTTTCGCTGATCTTCGATAATTTTTCGCTCACTTTCGATCGTTTTCGCTTGGTTTTCGATTTGTTTGCGTACTTCTTCGAGTTGTTTGGATTGAGCCTCGAGCTGTTTGCGTTGAGCATCGTCGGCTGGTCCCTTGTTTGCTTGCTGTTGTTGTGCGGCTTGTAGTTGCTTATTGGCTTCATTCAAATTGAGCTAAAAGGATTAGATTGCCCATTGTCCTTGCGTCATATGTTATCGATTAGGAAAAACTTACTTGACTCTTCTCTAGTTCCTGCACCAGCATTTCCAATTGTCCCTGGAAACGATCGCGTTCGATACAAGCAGCCTGGAGATCTGCTTTGAGTTTCTCTGTATCCTTGTTGGCCTCTTGCGCATTTCCTGCGCCTCCGCCTTGTGCTAGCTGCTTCTGCATGTGTTGCAATTGTTGGTGTTGTGTCTGCAGCTGTTTGTCCATCATCTAAGATAGAACATGGCTTAGATGCTGTCAGACGAAAGTTAACGCTACCATCTTACCTGTATTCGCTTATGCATCTCACCGGCTGCCTTTTCAGCCAGATCGGCCCGATTCTTCTCTTGTTCGATGACTTTGCGCCATTTCTCCATTTCTTCCCGGTTTCCACCGGCTGCAGCAGCCGCAGCTGCAGATGTGAGTGCTTTTTCCGCAGCTTCCAGCCTTTGCTTAAGGTTCTGGCATTCGGTTCGAAGTTGTTGCACTTCTTGTCCATTACCCGATGGTGGATGTCCATTGCGCAGTTTACGGTTCTCTTCCCGTTGTGCCTGCAATTCTTGCTCGCATCGGTTCAGTTCTTTTTGGAAGTTCATCAACATCTCCTGACTCTTCTCCAGCTGCTGAACCAACTGATCTCTTTCCGTTACCATTTGCTTGTTATCGGCCTCGAGTTTCTGCAGATGCTTCTCGAGTTGACCGTTCTGCATAGGATTCTTGCCTGATTGTCTCAAAGATTCTTTCTCGGCCTCGGCCTTCTCCAGCCGTTCGTGCATTCGACTTAGCTCGGCCGACATCCGTTCGAATTCGATCTTGGTCGATTCGTTTGTCTCCTGCTGTTTAGCTAAATGCATTTGTGCTTTTTCCAGTTCCTTAGCAAGGCGACCGGCTTCCAATTCGGTGGCGTCTCGTGATTGTAGCGCCTTCTCGAGACGATCTCGAAGGCGATCGATTTCTTGTCTATCATTTGGATTACTGCTGCTCGGGCTTAATGCTGCCGATTGTTGCTGCAATCGCAGGCGTTCGACTTCTTTCAGTAATTTCTCGTGCTTATCACGTGCCTTTTCACGTTCAATATGTGCGCGTTCCAGCTCGCTGCGTTGCTTCTCCTGGGCTGCCAGCAATTTGGCCACCTCTCCCTTGGACAGTTCCAATTGTAATGTGGTCTCGTGTAGTTTCGATTCGATATTTTGTATTTCGAGCTCTCGTTGCTCGTACTTGTCCTTGTATTTCTCAAAGGACTCGGAGTCGTATTGTGATTTGCCTCGTATGGTTTCCAGTTCCATAAGGGTTTTGTCGAGTTTCTCGCGCAACCGTTCGTTCTCTTCCTTGAGACGCCTCGTTTCTCGACCGTACGTGTCGGTGTCGTTGAGTCGTCGCACTTCCGCTTGACTCTTCTCATATCGTTCGCGCATCTTTTCCAGCTCAGCCATGTAATGATTGACTTCCTCTTTGGTTGACTCAAGAGACGCATGCGCTTTACTATGGGTGTTATGAGCTCGCTCTAGTTCGTAGGTCAGTCGTTCTACTTCGCTGTTGAGATGTTCCTTCTCACCTTGCGCTCGTCTCAATTCTGTCTGGATCTTATCGAATCGATCGCGGTTGTGTTCAAGCTCTGATCTGGCATTCTCTTCGCTTTCCTTGGATCGACTTAATTGCAGAGCTGCTCGATCGCATGCCTCCTGCAGGCGTGTACTTTCCTCTTGTAGTTTACGTAGATCTTCACGTGCTTTCGATGCGGCCAAAGCTGATCGTTCGGCTTCGACTTCGAGTCTCGCACGATCGGCTTCAGCAGTGTCGCATCTCGATTGCAACCGATAGATTTCGTTTTGTGCTCTATCGTATTTCTCCAACATCTTTTCGAACTCCTTATTCGAGGTGTCTTTTTCGTCGATCAGCTTCTGACTGGCGTATAGTGCTTTATCGAGTTTTTCCTTAAGGATTTCCACTTCCGTCACTGCATCATCACGCTCCATCTACCGAGATTGTATGTAAGTTAATCCATTTAAACTGATCGCAATAATCTATTGGCCACTTACCTGTATCTTCTGTTGCATTCCATGTGATTTTTCGTATCGCTCCTTAAGTACCTCGATGTCCGTTTGCAGAGCCTCCTTATCACGTTGCGCCTTCATCAATAGCGTCTGTGCATTCTCGCCTCGTTCCTTGATCGTCTCCAGCTCATCCGCCAGGGAATCCCTTTCTTTCTGTATACGAGCAAGTGATATCTATATAATTTAAGTTCTTGTTTGTACAACACAAAACACAACAACAACAACAACAACAACAGTACTTGTGTCTTATCCAATTTCTCCTTGATTCGCTCCATGTCCAAGGACAGTAGTTCGCGTTCTTTCTGCATTCGTGCCGATTGACCCAGTGCCTTGTCCAATTGCGATTGCATGTCATCGTGCTCGAAGGTGAGTTTTTCTTTCTCCAAGACTAGACGACGATTCTCAGCCGAAGCCTTGTCCAAACGTTCTTGCAGATGATCGACTTCGTTTTGGGCTTTGTCAAGGGAGTTTTGAAGTTTCTCTTGCTGTAGTTGAGCCTTACCAAGAGTTGCTTGTGTTCTTTCGAGTTCTTCTTTAAGTTTATCGACCTCAGCAAAGGCCTATAAAAAAAAAAAAAAAAAAAAACAACCAGTGAACTAGTGTGATAGAGAATATTCCAGTTTACCGACCTTATCACGTTCGGCATGCACACGGCCTACACTACCCTGAACTTTTTCGAGCTCTTGTCTGAAGCTTTCCTGTTCACCTTGAGCGTTCTCGAGTTTTGCCTTTAATCTGTAAACCTCGCCCTGACTCTTTTCGAGTTTCTCCTGCAGAGCTGTGGCTTCTTCTCGAGCACGTTCCGCATCCGACTATAACCAGAAAAAAAAAAACAAGAAAAAATCCCACACAACATATGTGTACATTATTATTTATCTGAAGTTGGTACAACTGTCAAGGTAAGTTTTGATTGAAAAGAAAAAATCAAAAAATCTTAGCAAAACTTGTGAAACTACATTGCCAACATGAGTTTTATTAGCTAAGAAAGAAAAAAGGCACTACCATTTTACAAATTCAATGGAGAATGACTGATTGATTGACTAATTGATTGACTGATTGATTGACTGATTGATTGATTGATTGACTGATTGAAGAGATTCGCCAAATCCGACTGATGATAGTGGAGTAGAATAGAACAAAATCCAAAAACGAATACAAAAGACAAAATAAAAACTCATTCGAGGAAGCCAAAACTTGTGCAAAGCTTTTATTTTGATCGTGAACAGCCTCAGATGCTACCGTTATTTTCGCAATCAGAAAAAGGTGGCGTCCAAGGCTCGGATTTATGTGTTTTGATGTAACTTGAATATGTCTGAGTTGAAATTGAGAAAAGAAAAACGAAAGGAACTCAACGGATATGATGCATTGCAGCGATTTGGGTTTTTTTTTTCAAATTCTTGCGCCTAAGAACGTTTTTGACGTGATAACGTCTTATAAATCGATGAACACCGGCCGCATGTACGAAAAAGTATGACTCATTGTCACGTTCCGCCTGAGCTGAGCGTGCAAGCAAGAGCGCGAAACAAGCGATAGAGAGGCATCTATTTTGCCTAGGGGATAGAATTTTGTTTGCATACCTGGGGGCGTGAGAGCACCGTGGCGCAGTGGGTAGTGTGTTGGCCTCTGGCGTCGATGACACGGGATCGAATCCCGATACAGTCATGTCATCGAACGTGTTTTCGCGGTGTTTCTCCTCAGCGGGGTTCTGACAAGCCCCTGTAGTAAAATTGTCATGAAAAGCTTCTCGAAATTCGCCGCTCGGAACCGGCAATAAACTGAAGGTCCGTTTCACCTATGGGAAAATGAAATCACACACAACATGGGTGATTGAGAGAAGCTCGGCTTAGGTCCTTCATGGACTGTGACGCCAACATACATACATACATACCGGGGGGCATGAAAAAAATGTGCGATGACGTAGGCATATATTTAGGAGTAATCAGTAATCCAGGTGATACATGCATACATGCATACACCCTAATTCTGTTTTTAGCCGACAAATACGATTCTGAAGAATTCGTGTGAAGAAGCCTGAAGTTTGTATGTTGGATATACATAAATACATACATATGTACATATGCATGTGCCCATTTCCAAATCTAAAAAAATGCTCACAGCCAATTACTCAACGCATAACACGAACACCGCGGAGTAGAGTTAGAACACCAAGCTATGACGTCGGCAAGCTACTATCGTCGCCGGAGATCGCCAGTGCCTGTGACAACCGCGTCTCCCTTAAGCTTTCTGATACACCTCAATCCTCCACTCAGTCAGTAGAGCAACAATGGAGCCTGGGAAAACAAGCCCTGAAGAGCACAGCAACGGAAGTGCTGGGCCTTAAAGCTCCACCACGACGAAACACCTGGTTCGATGACGAGTGTAGAAGGATTCATACGGAAAAGATGGAGGCATACAAAGCCTCACTACACAAAAAAAACAAGAGCGGCTCGTGAGCTCTACGAGCTTAAAGGAAGAGAGGAGTATAAGCTTCTCAAGAAAAAAAAAAAAAGGACCACGAGAAGCGTGCGATTGAAAACTTGGAGAGATGCTACTGCAGGCACGACGTTCGAAGATTCTATCAACGGATAAAACGAATGTCTCAAGGCTATAAAGCCCGAACGGAGGCCTGTAAGGATGAGAACGGACACCTAGTAGTAGAATCGCAGTCGATGCTGAGAATTTGGAAAAACCACTTCTGCAGACTGTATAACGGCGATGACAGCCAACATACTGCCGTCAGGCAGAATGATCCATTTCTTAAAGACGAAGATCGCAGAGAATTCTGTCTCCCTGACTTCGACGAAGTTGAGATTGCCATGTCGAAACTCAAGTCGAATAAAGCTGCTGGCGCAGATGGACTGTCTGTTGAGCTCTTCAAAGCGGCTGGGGGTGAGCTGGTTAGGAGCATGCACCGGCTCATCTGTAAGATATGGTCAGAGGAAAGCATGCCCGAGGAATGGAGTCTCAGCATTGTTTGCCCGATCCACAAGAAAGGAGACCCCTTGGACTGCGCCAACTATAGAGGAATAAGTCTCCTTAATGTCGCATACAAGATCTTCGCTGCCGTTTTGTGTGAACGCCTGAAGCCATTCGTAAACAAGCTGATAGGTCCTTATCAGTGTGGCCTCCGGCCAGGGAAGTCCACCATCGATCAAATCTTCACACTACGGCAGATCCTGGAAAAAACGAATGAATTTCAAGTCAACACGCACCATATATTCGTCGACTTCAAAGCCACATACGACAGCGTAATTAGAGACGAGCTATATAAAGCCATGTTTACTTTTGACATCTCTGCTAAGCTCGTCAGACTATGCATGATGACCCTGGAAAGTACTCGCTGCTCTGACCGATAGCTTCGAAGTCAAGAAAGGATTTAGGTAGGATTTAGAAAGGATGCACTGTCGTGTGATTTCTTTAACATCATATTAGAAATGATTGTGCAAAAATCACAGGCCAATGCAAGAGGCACAATCTATTTCAAATCCTCGCAACTCCTTGCATACGCCGACGACATTGACATAAGAGGTGGATCACGGCGAGATGTCAATGAGGCGTTTGCGAGTATTGAGATGGAGGTGGCAAAAATTGGTTTGGCAGTTAATAAGGACAAACTTAAATATCCGCTGTCATCGAAAAAGGACATTTACCACCGACGTCTTGGACAGAACGTGCATATTGGCAGATATAAGTTTGAGGTAGTTAAGGACTTCATATACCTCGGCTCCGCAGTGACTGGGAACAACGACACCAGTTTCGAAATCAAGCGCAGAATTACTCTTGTCAACCGCTGCTTCTTTGGGCTCAAGAGGCAACTGAGAAGTAGAGCCCTCTCTCGTACGGCCTAGTTGACCTTATATAGGACCTTAATTATCCCGGTCCTGCTATACGGCGCAGAAACATGGACTTTATCTAAAGCGGATGAGGAAATCCTTGGTCGTTTCGAGAGAAAAATTCTGCGTGCGATTTTCGGTCCAATAAACACTGAGGGGGGTTGGAGGAGAAGATTCAATCACGAACTGTACGGGTTGTACAGCGACATGAGTCTAGTCAGCCGTCTACGTATCCAACGCCTAAGATGGCTAGGCCATGTAGAGCGAATGGACACCACAGCTCCAGCCCGTAGAGTCTTTGAATCGTACCCCGAGGGACGAAGAAATAGAGGATGGCCGCACCTAAGGTGGCGCGCACAGGTGGAAAGGGACCTCAACCAACTGGGCGTTCGCCATTGGAAAAGACTAGTGAAAGATCGTGCTAGGTGGAGAGACATGTTGGTTGAGGCCCAGGTTCACCCCGAACTGTAGCGCCCGTTAATGTAATGTATGTATATGCCAATTATTCATGAACGCGTGCGTTTAATAATTGCTCGTTGGGTAGTGCACACTCACGAGCAGCTCAGGAGTGTTTGCGTTTCCTTATCAAAATCACAACACTGCTCGGACAGTGATATGTATCGGCTGTCGTCCGAACACCATAATCAACCAGCGTTGGGTGCGGTTAGTAGATGTAGATGGTGGACCGCTTGGAAACACCGCGTGTTGTTCATTTTTCATCAATGTTTTCTAATGACGTTATCACGTAAAATAATCGTCCGTAAACCGACAATGGTTAATACTTCTTCCATCTACGATAGGTGTATCGTTTAAGCAACTTCTTCATCTCTTAATGTAATGAGGTTGGTTGAACAGGTTAAAAGAACAGGAACCAAAAAGAGCATAAGTGAGTAGTGAGTTGAAGGACATCTCAAACCAAAATTTTTGTAAAAAAGTAAAACAAAAAACGAAAGTAGGATTGCAAAACTTTGGATTTGTATTTTTCTTAATTTATTATGTTTTTTTGGTTTTATTTTTTTATTTTTCTGGAAACAATTACTCACAAAACGTTGTTCTGTTTCGCCCTATTAAAATTAATGTCAGCGCGTCAGTATTTATAGTAAGTTATTTGAAGAGAAAGAGACTTTATTAATTGTTTGTTGTTGAAAATGAAAAAAATCAACAAAAAGAAGCTTTGTTTAGGGGGGAGGGGAAGTAAATTAAGATTGAGGTGTTGAGAGCAATTTGACGGACGGATCAGTGTCAAAGAAAAGTTTGACGAAATGGAAAAACGTCGACTTTTCTCCAACAGGATCTGTCGGATTCTCTTTGCTTAGTGTTCAAAAAATTTGTTTATTATTGTCTTGTTGTTGAAATATCATAATTAGCATCAGGACACATGGCATGTGACCGTCAACATACTAAAACTAATTTAAGCCTTTTAACTACATACGTATGAGATCGATATGAATGTTGTAATGTTGGATTACAAACCTGTGTAACTCGCAGTTCGGCCTGAGTGCGACGCAGTTCGGCAGATGCCTTGTCAGCACGTTCTTGAGCCCGTTCGAGCTCTTGAGAGGTGTTCAATGTGGAACGGCCGAAGGTTGTCTGTGGGGCAGGATAATGGTTAGTGTTAAAAATAGCGGTAAGTAATATGAAATTTTGAATATACACAGGGAAGCTGGGGCTTAAGGTTGTCTATTATGTTCGGGATTTAGTCTGTGGATAGCAATGGTTATGGGATGAGCATCAAGGAATACATTTATTGGGGTTCAGTAAAATGTACAGCAAATATTTAATACATATAATATCTAAGAAGCTAAAAACTGTATATAGATACAAATATTACCATCAAATAAACGCTTTAACCAGTTTTGTTATTTAGTGATTTTTCGTAACTCGGTGTGATCCAATTCGAGTTTTATTTAAGAGAAAGGGTATAGAATCCTAGTTAAGTTAGGTACATGGGTGCCCTATTGACGAAAAGTCAAGGCTCACGTAGACTACGTAGAGTCCATTGTGCCCAATTGATTTATGTAACCCGCTGATACCTAGACATTTACCGTTGAGCTGAACCAGCTAGACGAGGATAAAAATCCCAGTATTCTGTTTAGCCCAATATCACCTACCTCTTCTAGTCCCGAAAGGAAGTGTCTTCCTAGGAATGTATTCCTTTTTAAAGCTAGCGCCGGACACTCGCACAGCAGGTGACGATTGGATTCAATTTCCTCTTCGTTCCTGCAGCTTGTCCAGAAGTCATGCAGTGCCCGGTGAGGGCACCGACTGCCAGTCGAATATTCCCACAATTGCACTTCAGCAGATTTTCCGTCCTTTTCTTATCATAGACGGGCCAAGTCGATCTTGCTGTTGCGCATGTATCTAAGTGACACCATCGCTTATTGGCTTTCACAAATGGCTCCGTCTCTATCTCCCTGTAGAGCGCAAAGTTTCTAGAGATATTTACATGACCAAGTACCCAACCAAGAGGGTACCGTGGCGCAGTGGGTAGTGCGTTGGCCTCCGACGCTGATGACACGGGATCGAATCCCGACACAGCCATGTCATCGAACGTGTTTTCATTGTGTTTCTCCTCAGCGGGGTTCTGACAAAACCCCCTGTAGTAAAATTGTTATGAAAAGCTTCTCGAAATTCGCCGTTCGGAACCGGCAATAAGCTTGTAGGTCCCTTTCACCTATGGGAAAATGAAATCACTCACAACATGGGTGATTGAGAGAAGCTCGGCTCTGGTCCTTCATGGGCTGTAACGCCAACATACATACATACAAGTGCCCAGCAATGGGTCACTTCGTTTACATTTGATATCTCTTCTAACTTCTCTTTGCAGAGTTTGACGAGCTCGGATCTTATCCATGCTACCTGCAAAGCCCTAATGGCTGCCTGGCTGTCAACATAGAGGCTGATCCTTTTTCCTGAGATACTCTCTCTGTTGATCAGGTCCGCCGCCTGCTTGATAGCGAAAACCTCAGCCTGGAATACACTGCATCCATCATCGAGTCTATAGGAGCGACATCCATTTTGGATCCGACGGTGTAGATTGCCAGTTCACTTTCCGTGCGTACCAAGTCACTGGTCCATTCCTCCCTGGAGGGAATTCTAATAGAGAATCTCCTCTCCCAGGAAGGAAGTCGGGTGACATAGTCCGTTTCGGTTCTGAATCTCAATCCTGGACTGATGCGTGGCCGTAAAGACGAGAGATCGGATTCTTGTAGTCTTAGCGCAGTTCTGGCTGCGACGCTCTCGCAGTATATGTCCAAGGGTGGGAGGTTCAGCAAAACTTCAAGAGCCCCCGTTGGTGTGGACTTCATAGATCCCGTCAGCGCCAGACAGCCTTCCCTTTGAATCTTTGACAAACTCCGAAGATGACCTTTCTTCTCAAGCGCTTTCCACCAGACAATCGAGCCATAGACCAGGATAGGTCTTACCACCGCAGTGTACAACCAATGTACTAACCTCGGTTTGAGGCCCCATGTCTTTCCAAAGGCTACCTTGCACGAATATAATGCCACGAAGGCCTTTTTGATTCTTTCCTCAATATTTTCTCTCCAACTAAGCTTGGAATCCAAGATTATGCCGAGATATTTGGCAGATTTTCCAGGGATCAGGTCAACATGTAGTCCGTTCGTTAAATCCGAGGCTTTAGTTGTCTCTGAGTTTGACAATTTTTTTCAGAGTTACGGCCCATTAGGCCGTAGTCCGACCGACTGAACCTGTTTTTTTTTTTTTGGCGCGGGAAACTCGCAATCTGTAATTTCCAAAGGAAATCTCCAGATGACACCACAATGAGGTGGGGATCGAACCTACTAACAGTGCCTCAAGGTTTACGTCTGCGGTTGCTTTTTTCGCTTTTTAGCAGGCCAGCATCCATCGGATAGATGCCTTCCTAGGTGCCTTCCTAGACATTGAGGTGCTTTTAATAACGTTAGTACGGAGGCAATAGTGTCCAGCCTTCATATGGCCCAAATAAGCCCGGGTGCAGTTGGGTTGGGTAAATGCTGGGTACTCGTATAGTAAATTCGGCGATAGGGAGAGCAAACGGAAGGGTGAGGGTAAATAAAGGTACACCACAAGGTGGCGTTCTATCACCCCTGCTGTGGCTCCTTGTGGTCGATGGAATGGTTAAGATTCTAGAGGCAGATGGTTTTAATGTCACGGCCTACGCCGATGACATTGCCATTTTAATCTCCGGAAAATGTCCGCAGGTGCTCTGCCATAGACTAAGCTATGCACTGATGTTAGTGGATAACTGAGTCAAGGGGCGAGGCCTGGGTACTCTTTACTCTTTACAAGGAAAAGGTCTGTATCAAGATATACCTACCCCCGTATGAGTAATATAGATCTGATCCCTGGGAAATCTGCCAAATATCTTGGTATAATCCTGGACTCCAAGCTTATTTGGAGGGAAAATATTGATGACGTGCACTATATTCGTGCAGAGTAGCCTTTGGAAACACATGGAATTCAGACCGAAGTTGGTACATTGGTTAAACACTGCGTGGTAAGACTTATTCTAGTCTATGGTTCGGTTGTCTGGTGGAAGGCGCTTGAGAAGAATTGCCATCTTCAAAGTGTGTCAAGGGTTCAAGGGGCAGGCTATCTGACGGTGATGGGCGCCGCACCAATTGCGGCTCTTGAAGCTATGCTGAACCTCCCACCCTTGGACATATACTATGAGAGCATCGCAGCCAGAACTGCGCTAAGACTACAAGAATCCGGTCTCTCGACAAGGAGTCTTTACGACCACGCATCAGTCCTGGGTCGATCGGCAATCTCGACATTCAGAACTGAAACGGACTATGTCACCCGACTTCCTTCCTGTTAGAGGAGATTCTCAATAGATATGGTAAATGGATGTCGGCACAGGTGACAGGGTCTATTTTGAATCTCGGGATATACATCGCTCCTACAGAATTGATGATGGTTGCAGTGTTTTCCAAGCTTAGGTCTTCGCAATCAAGCAGGCGGCAGACCTTATTAGTAGATAGAATCTCTCATGAAAATGAATCAACATCTATGTTAACAGCCAGGCAGCCATTAAGGCTATGCAGGCAGCATGGATAAGATCCAAACTCGTCCAACTCTGCAAAGAGAGGCTGGAAGAGATATCGGATGTAAACGAGGTGACCCTCTACTGGGTACTGGGTCATGTGAATATCTCGGACGAGCTAGCTAGGCTAGAATCAGGTGAAAACTTCGCGCAGATCGCAAACGAAGCCAAAACGCCAAACAGTGCGCTCTACAGAGAGATAGAGACGGAGCTACTAATAAAGCGATGGTGTCACTTAGGTAAATACGCAACAGCGAGATCGACTTGGCCAGTCTATAATAAGAAAAGGACAGAAAATCTGCTGATATTCAATCTTGGGAATATCCGAATGGCAGTCGGTGCCCTAGAGGGCGCCGTGGCGCAGTGATTAGTGTGTTGGATTCTGACGCACGATGAGAGAGTTCGGATCCCGATAATACCAAAGCCATCGAATGTTTATTTCGCGGCGTCCCTCCTCGGCGGGGTACTGGTAAAATCCCCCGTAGTATTGTTGCCACGAAAAATTTCTCATCTCACGCCGTTCGGAATCGGCATTAAACTGTAGGTCCCTTTCACCTATGTGGAAAATTAATCACACACAACATGGGTGATTGAGAGAAGCTTGGCTCTGGTCCTTCATGGGCTGTAATGTCACCAAAAGAAGTCGGTGCCCTCACTGGGCACTGCATGCTATCTTACCATGGAGCCAGACTAGGCCAGCCCCACAATGATTTCTGCGGAAGCTGGATGAAGAGGAAATTTAATCCATTCGTCACCTGCTGTGCGTAAGAAACGTATTCTTAGGAAGACACTTCCTTTCGGGACTAGAGGAGGTAAGTAATATTGGGCTGAACGGAATCCTAGGATTTTTATCCTCGTCTGGATGGTTCAGCTCAACAGAAAATGTCTAGGCTTCTTTAGGTTAAAAATTAATTGGGCACAATGGACTCCACCTAGTCTAGGTGAGCCTTGACTTTTCATCCGTAGGGCACCCACTTACCTAACCTAACCTATCATTCCTTTCTTCAAATTGTTTATCAGAATTACGACGTTACGTCTTAAAAAATTGTCAGATGATTGGAAGGATTTCTTTCCACGAAGCAGATTTGTCCGGAGAAACCTGCTATTTCGACTGCTCTTTACTTTCTACCATATTTTGATGAATCCAGGTATCCAAAACTGACGTGGATCTCATTAAAATAGGTTCAAGGAATGCGTCGATAGTGCGATTATACATTTTTTCTTATAAAAATTAAAAGCGAATCACCGAACAAAACTGCTCTTTCTCCGTCTTAGTGAAACGCCTCTCAAATTTAAACTAGTCAATGAATCTGTGTGGAAATTAGCATTGCATCGGTTAACTGAACGCAGTAAACGCCGGTATTAACAGCTACCCCCGGTTAGGTCACACATTCTCAAAGGCCGGTATTTATTGACCTGACCTTATGAGCGATTTTTGCGGCTCTTACGCGACACGTGTGCTTTATTATGTTGTTCAATAACAATCACCTCTACCAAAAATATGACGGTATAACAAAATAACAAACGATTGACAACATGTCAAACTCGAATTGAATCACCCATTAGTTTTTAAGCGAAACCCTAAGAGTCTGCTTAAAAGCAGTCAGGACATTAACCACCGTTTTTGCACTTATATTTAACAATCATCATCTACTCATCTCCAAGGACCAAGGAACATATTATGTTATCAAGTTCTTTAAAACACCATGGATAACATGCTGCAAGCGACACACTTCTGAAGGTCGATGTAATTATATTCGGTAACAGCTAGAGGAAGGACTTGTGTCCCTCACTTGACTTAATTGACGAATTTTCACGGCCGAAGATGAAAGGATTTAAATGAATGGATGTAGTTACTTAAATGCATATTTATACTTGTACCTATCATTAAGGTCGAAAACTAATAAAATGACATACAAGTAAGCATGAGGTCTCTATTCACAAGTAAACTGTATCGACAACACGCTAAAGGTCTGTCTAAAATGCTATCCCCTTGTAAAAATACACTAGTACCTGGGATCGCTCTAGATCGTGTTTCAGTCGCTCGTTCTCTAATTCGAGGCGGGCGATTCGCTGTTTCGTTGCCTCCCAATCGGCACAACTTCGTCCAACTTCGCTAGTTGCTTTCTCCAGTTCGGCCTTCGATTTGCCCAATTCACTTTGTGATGCTTCTAGTTTGATTTCAAGTCGTTCCTTTTCGGCTATTGCTCGATCCAGGCGGGTATTTAATTTTTCCACTTCACTTTCGGCAGCGCGTAATTTTATCTTGTAGTCGGCCACTTCACGTTCGTGCAGTTCGCGTTCTTCTTGCTTGTCGGCTTCGGCACGATCTCGCTGTTCGCGTAGTAGAGCCATTTGTTTCTCTTTATCACCGATAGCTTCTTCCAGGCTTGTAAGGGCACCTTCGGAACTGGTGTGGTGCGCTTGCATTGCTGCCAAACGTGCTCGCGCCATATCCACTTGGTTGTCTTTCTCTTTGAGTAGGTCCTCGAGATTCTCAATCTAAGGAACAATGAAATGAAAAATCAATCATAACCCATTAGGTAGGAGAGATAGTAGTTACCTTTCTTTGTAGTACACTGATTTTACGATCTTTTATTTCCATGTGATCCTTGATTTCGGTCAATTCGCTGGTAAGACGATTCCGTTCCTGTACAGATTGCAGTGTACCCTGTGTTTTCTTCTCGATTAAGCGATTTTTCTCCTCCAATCTCGCTCGCAATTCCTCCACATCGGTTTGCAGCATATTGTAGTGTTCCTCTTTGGCGCACAGTGACTCCTTGAGAACGGCTATGTGACGCTGATAATCCTGTAGATTATAGTATTTTACCAAGAAAATTGAGCAGATATGAACGGAATCGCGCCCACCTGATGTTGTTCCTCGAGCGTTTTCATTTTGGCGGCCATCGCCAGAATCTCTTGATCCCTTCTCTGTATTTCAAGACGGAATTCGTCCAACTAAACGAATGGATTTTGGAATGGAATATTGTGAACGAGAGTTAATTAAAATTAAATCAAATTTATGTTTGTTTTGCTGGATGATTGAGAAATGCGGTTTTTTTTCGAATTGGATTTTATGGCGAAACGAAATGAAACGAATGCGGAGAATATAACGTGTTTTGAAACAAAGATTTTTTATTTTGTTTGTTTTTTGTTGTTTTTTAAATCTAGGAAGATATTGTAACTGCAAAGCTCTGAACGAAACTATAATGGTTAGGATAGGCAGGAAGGTAAACTTTGTTTTTCTTTGTATGTACAAAATACGAGTAGTATCCTAACGTGTAACGAGTAGTTCGATAGTCTCTAGAAGAGTGATGAATCGGCCTCTGTTTAATGTAATTTAGTAAATCGATTTGTGAGTGGCTAACACAGTGGAGTAAGGGTGTTATTGTTTTGCTGTGTGACAGATGATGTTCAGTGAGGTACTATACACTTAAAAGAAGGGCTTAAAGAAAGAGTAGAGTTTCAAAAGTCATGCATAAAAGATCTACAAATTTAGTTGATAGATAGAAAAAAATCCAGCAAGAGAAGCGATATTCAGGCACAAGGGGTTATTCGGTTGTTAATGGAATAATAGATACGGAATTAGGTTCTATTCTAATTTAGATTCTTTTACACGCCTCCAGTTTGTAAAGAGGTACACCGCTATTTTTGCCTTCACCTTGTTTGCTATAAAATAAACAATAAAAGATATTATACATCTCCTTTAAGATTTAATTATCCTAATTGAAGATACAGGAGTCATTAATAAATATTTGAATACAATTTTGACTCGTCAACCGTCCTTCCTCTAATTTTAATTCTAGTGTCCTCCTGTCACAACTACTTTATGAATAATGACTATTTCGCTACGTGCAAGCGGTTGGTGGCAAGGATATAACAATCAGTCGTTAACAGCACGATATCACATATGCGTCGGTTGGTTAGTTCTACCTCTAATCCTAATTTATCATACTGTGCATGTCGCAGCGAAGTAGTTATTTCCTAAATAAAATATTTTGCTGCTGTGTTGCTGTGTTGTTTCTTTTTTTTTTCAATTTTCCTAAGTAAGCAATTAAAATATCACTCCTTCTCCTTGTCTCCCTTTTCCGTTTTATGTAGGCCGAAAGCAAGAACACGATTCGCATACATTTCCATTGTACAACGAGTATTGCTACTATACTGCCTCTCGTCATACTTGACCCCTTTCTCCTAGTTTGATATCAAAGTATAAATCGAGCAAAAAAAAAAAAAAAGAGAATCACCTTTAGAAAAGCTTCCACTATCCTGACTAAATAAGCTCTTCTTTGCCTTAAAAACAAAAAAAACAACATAGTCGGCAGAAAACAGAAGAAAACCAGTCTAACCTCCTTTGAAAAGGGTGTGCGTTGCCTTTTCTTATTTACGTACACACGTTATTGCGCCGACAAAATTACCCTCGTAACAAGCCCTTAAAAAAGGAAAAGCTATTATACAGTCGACGACAAAAGTCATGACTTGTACATGTGGATTTAGATGAGATCCCCCCCTGTATAATCTATTAATAAAAACATTGGCAAGGGCTAGTTTAAGCATAGATTTTGCCGACAGTAAAATAGTAATACGAGTATATAAAAAAAAAAATTGGAAAATCGTGTATGCAGGTCCTTCTGCACTATACTCGTAAGGATATAGGGTATGTCTGATAGGATAGACAAGAGGTCTATTATTCCCAGAGTTTTCAAGGAGCGTGATGTAATGATGTGAATGGATATAACGCTTTCAGCTGTCACCCTTGTCCTATTTAAAGTGATTCATTTCAGGTTCTTAAGACGGAACCTATGCCCAATGTCCCAGCTATGACACAAAAATACTTCTAGGAGATTTTAATGTTTTAGTGCAAAACTGGGCAAAGAGGACGTATTTGAGTCGATCATAGGAAAGCATAGCCTCCATAACACCAAATCCGACAACGGACCTAGGCTAATCGATTTCCTAGCGGGGCCTAACCTCCTTGTAGCAAGCACGAGATTCCCCCATCTCAACATCCACAAGGGTACCTGGCGGGCTTTTGATCAATCGACCACCAACCAGATTGATCACATTGCGATCGACGCCAGACACTCTTGATGTATTCTCGACGTACGATCCTTCCGAGGAGCCAACATCGACTCGGACCACTAACTTGTTGTAGCCAAGGTACGAATGAAGATATCAAGAATCCTTATGAGTCGAGTAGAACTACGTAAGTTTGACGTCGGAAAGCTACAATCACAAGAGGCGGTCAGAATCTTTGCCGATAACGTGTCTCCTTCAAAGTCTCTCAAAATCCGTCCACAGCAGCGCAACCAATAGAGCAGGAATGGGCGCATTGCCAGAGCGCCGTCAGAGACGCTGCCTCAGAGGTGCTGGGTTTCAAACCGCCACCACCTAGAAACCCTTGGTTCGATGAACAATGCGAACAAGCCCATGTAGCAAAACAAGAGGCATATAAAGCCATGCTGCAACGACCGACGGACGAGAGCTGCTCGCGAAATCTATGAGCAGAAGAGAGGAGAGGAACACACGCTTTTCAGAAGAAAGAAAAGAGAGCGCGGAAAGCGTGAGGTCGAGGAGATGGAGAGGAATGATGCCCGTGAGTTTTACAATAAGGTAAAACGAACATGCCATGGCTACAAAGCCAGAGCGGCGGCCTGCAGGGATGAAAATGGAGAACTGGTAGTAGAGTCGCAGTAGATGCTGAGGATTTGGAAAAACCACTCCTGCAGACTGTATAACGGCGATGATAGACAGGATACCGCTGTCAGGCAGAACGAGCCATTCGTAATGGACGACAATGTAACAGAATTCAGGCCACTCTACCTAGACGAAGTCAAAATAGCCATATCAAGACTTAAGTCTAATAAAGCCACCGGCGCAGACGGCCTGTCTGCTGAGCTTCTTAAGGCGGCTGGAGATGAGCTGGTAAGGTGCATGCACCATCTCATTTGCAAGGTATGGTCGGAGGAAAGCATGCCCGACGAATGGAATCTCAGCATCGTTTGCCCGGTCCATAAGAAAGGGGACCCTTATAACTGCGCCAACTATAGGGGAATAAATCTCCTTAACATCGCATATAAGATCTTCTCTGCCGTATTGTGTGAACGCCTGAAACCATTTGTGGATAACCTGATCGGCTCTTATCAGTGTGCTTTCATGCCAGGTAAATCCACAATAGACCAAATATTTACGCTACGGCAGATCTTGGAGAAGACCATCGTGCAAGAGTCACTGGCCAACACAAGAGGTACGATTTATTTCAAGTCTAGGCAATTGCTTGCGTACGCCGACGACATTGACGTGATTGGACGGACACAGCGAGACGTCAATGAGGCCTTTGTAAGCATTGAGGTAGAAGCGGCTAAGATGGGTCTCAAGGTTAATGAGGGTAAAACCAAATATCTGCTTTCATCTAAAAGAGACGGACAACACCGACGTATTGGCCAGAACGTCACCATGGGCGGATATAACTTTGAATTGGTCAAGGAATTCGTCTACCTTGGCTCACTGATGACCAGCGACAACAACACCAGCGCTGAGATAAAACGCAGAATCACTCTTGCCAACCGCTGTTTCTATAGGCTCAAGAGGCAATTGAGAAGTAGAGCCTTCTTTCGGAAAACCAAGGTGACACTATATAAGACCTTAATCATTTACGGCGCAGAGGCTTGGACCTTAACAAAAGCTGATGAAGATGCCCTTGGTCGTTTCGAGAGGAAAATTCTGCGCACTATCTACGCTCCCGTTCGTTCAAACGGTGTATGGAGAAGAAGGTGGCTAGGCCATGTAGAGCGCATGGAAAGTAAAGCTCCGACCCGAAGAGTTTTCGAATCCACCCCGGAAGGAAGGCGCGGCAGAGGACGGCCGCATCAACGGTGGCGCAAGCAGGTGGAAAGGGAACTTAACGATCGGGGCGTGCGGCGCTGGAAACAGCTGGCCAAAGACCATGCCAGCTAGAGACTCTTGTTGGTTGAGGCCCAGGTTCACCACGGACTGTAGCGCCACCTAAGTAAGTAAGTAAGTAAAAAAAGGGAGCATGAGAAGCTCGCGATCGTAGAGATGGAGAGATGCTATCGCAGGAATGACGTTCGGAGGTTTTATCAACGAATAAAACAAACATGCCAGGGATATAAGACCAGAACGGAAGCCTGCAGGGACGAAACCTAGTAGTGGATTCGCAGTCGGTACTAAAAATCTGGAAATACTACTTTTGCAGACTGTATAACGGCGATGACGAGGATAGCAGAGAATTCCGTCCCCCTGACCTGGACGAAGTAAGGAATGCTTTTTCTAAGCTTAAGTCCAACAAAACTGCTGCAGTAGACGGCCTACCTGCCGAACTCTTTAAGGCAGCTGCAGATGACCTGGAGATGACCTTCTGAACATCGCTTATAAAATCTTCTCTGCTGTTCTGTGTGAACGCTTGAAACCGTTCGTTAATAAACTGATTGGTCCATATCAGTGTGGTTTCAGGCCCGGGAAGCCCACTATAGATCAATTATTTACACTGCGGCAGATCCTGGAAAAAACAAACGAGTTCCAGATCGACACCCACCACCTGTTTGTCGACTTTAAGGCTGCATACGATAGTATCAATAGAGACGACGCCATGTCTAGTTTTGACATCCCTGCCAAACTCATCAGATTGTGCAGGATGACTTTGGAGAGCTCTCGCTGCTCCATCAGCGTCGGAAGCGACCTAACCAATACCTTTTATGTCAAAAAAGGTTTTAGACAGGGCGACACGCTATCGTGTGACTTTTTCAACATCTTTCTTGAAAGGATAGTGCAAAACTCACTGGTCAATACGAGGGGCACCATCTTTTTCAAGTCCAATCAACTGCTCGCATATGCCGATGACATTGACTAATTGGACGGAGACAGCGGGATGTCATTGAGGCCTTTACGAGCATTGAGACGGAAGCGGCTAAAATGGGACTGGCGGTAAATGAGGGCAAAACGAAATATATGCTGTCGTCGAAAAAGGACACGAATCACCGGCGTCTTGGCCAGGGTGCACATATTGGCAGGTATAATTTCGAGGTAGTCAAGGACTTCAGTGCCGAAATCAAACGCAGAATAACTCTTACCAACCGGTGTTTCTTTGGGCTCGGGGGGCAATTGAAAAGTAGAGCCCTCTCTGGAAAAACCAAGGTGAGCATATACAAGACCCTTATCAGCCCGGTCCTGCTTTATGGCGCAGAGACATGGACCATATTGAAAGCGGATGAGGAGGCCCTTGGTCGTTTTGAGAAAAATTTTCGGCCCGACCTGCATAAATGGGGAGTGGAGGAAAAGACTTAATAGTGAACTGTACGGGCTGTACAGCGACATGAACATAGCACGGCGTCTTCGGATCCCACGCGTAAGATGGCTATGTCATGTTGAGTGCATGGAAAACACAGCTCCGGTCCGGAAGGTCTATGAATCCAACCCAGAGGGGCGACGCGGTCGAGGACGGCCAAATTTAAGGTGGCGCAAAGAGGACCTTAACCAACTAGGCGTGCGGCATTGGAGACTGCTGGCGAAAGACCGTGCCAGTTGGAAAGGTTTTTTGAAAGAGGCCCAGGTTCGCCATGAACTGTAGCGCCAAAAGAAGAAGAAGAAGATCTTGCTAAAGCGTTCAAGCCATTCAGAGGACAACCGCAATCTGACAATAGCAATACTCTGGAAATGACCGTGGTATATAGAATGACACGAGCTGCGCTTTTGAAACTGGAAAATATCATAAAATCCCTCAAGCCACTACGCTACGGCTACATTACAGGCGATGTCCTTAAAAATTTGCCGATAAATGCTCTGCTCAAACTTTTATATCTTGTTAGCGCAGCGCTTGGGTTAGAACACGTACCGAACCAATGGAAGGTCGGCGAAGTTATTATGGTTCGAAAGCCCTGAAAGCCACCGACGTACAAAAAAAATAACGTCGTGGTGCAGTGCTTAGTGTCTTGGACTCTGGGGCACGATGAGCGAGTTCGGATCCCGATAACACCAACGCCATCGAATGTTTATTTCCAAGCCACTGATAAAGTGTAGCACGATGGTTTGGCATATCAACTGACATACGTTTTTTTTCCGAACAACTATCGAACGTCCTGGGAAACTATTTATCTAATAGACTCCTTCGTGTTAAACACGGGAGCGAATAATCAAATTTTAGACCAAATACGGCTGGCGTTCCGCAGGGAAGCGTACTTGGTCCGCTTCTTTACCTGCTATATACTAGAGACATATTACAAACAGATGGCACTGTGCTTGCCACATTCGCCGATGAATTTGGCCACAGAAAAATCATTTGAAAAATCAACGACTAAATTGCAAGATGACTTGAAACGTATAAGCTACAGGACAAAGTCTTGGAGGATCGCGCTTAACGAAACCAGATCTGTCTACGTAAATTTTGCTTATAGAAACGAGGTTGCTTGCAAACGAGGCAAAATACCTAGGCATGAACCTCGCTTAGCTTAGTACTGAAAACAACCTGCTTCTCTACAAGCAAGTGCCTCGACCTATTTGGGCTTACGATATTCAACTCTGGGGCTGTACCAAGAAGAGTAATTCTTCGCGCCGTGGTACATTCGAAACGATGTTGCGCCGTCTTCAAAGGAGATAGATTAAGCGCGACAAACTCTCACTGGAAAGCCGCCTGCTTTAGCAGTTTTCAAGAACGAAAAACTGCTGGATAGGTCGCAGGACACATTCCTGCGATGATCCAGCGAGTGTAATGAGTTTGTGATGCTGGAATATCCTATAAGTTACATCGCGCGATTTTGTATTCTGTCCAGTAAGTGCAGTGAGGTCTTAGATGCGTCAGACCAGACATGAGCGTTGAACTCCAACTTACGACGAATGAACGCCTTATGAATTGTAGCCAGATCGGTGGGTGCGGAGAATTTCTTACTTCTATATGGAAAACCTAGGTATTTCGTGGCATTCTTGGCCACACTTAATATGTAATCGTTCCAGGATAAAAAGCTTGTCAGTTTCAGAGATGTAAGTGCCAATCATGGATAAAGACATGATTGATGCTGTCGATATCGATGTCGATACGCTGCCGCTGTCAACAGACAAGAGATCATTTATAAAAATGAGAAAGAGAGTCGGAGACCAAGCGAAGCACTGGGGAACGCCAGCAATTATAAAGTGAATATCAGAGTTGAATTCATCCAAGACAACTGAATTGAACGATTCGAAAGTTAGCTTCTAATCCATACAAGAAAGGAGTCATCAGTCCCGAATGCAAGCATTTTCAACAAAAGAGCTACATGCCAAACTCTGTTAAAGGCTTTCGAAATATCAAGTGAATCTGTTTTGCTCTCACCCGCCTGGTAGAGCGAACGATTCCACTTCTCGGTGAGCTATGCCATCAAATTCCCGGAAGCCATACTGTCGGTCATTGAGAATTTTCCGTGAGTCAAGACATTTCATAAGCTGATGGTTAATCAGTGTTTCCAGGACCTTGGATAGAAGGGACGTTAGTGCAATGGGTCAGTAATCGAAGAGGGAAGAAGATTTGCCTTTTTTGGGACAAAAAAATGCTGTTGTCCATCTGCTCGGATAGAGTATACGGTGGGAGAAACTACAGAGCAGTGAGGTGCGGCAACACTTCGCACGACACATATCGGAAAGGTTTGAGCAAATTCCAACTATTCCATCGCATGTCGAGGAAGAATGGCGACTATTTTCAACAGCTGTCATTGCCTCTGCACGTGATGTTTGTGGAGAGAAGCGGCTTGCTGTGGCGGCTGGTGGTGAGAAAAGAACTGCGTGGTTTAAAACACCCAGAGTTCAAGAATCCATCAGAGAGAAAAAGAAGGCCTACAGGGATTGGATTCTCTTATGGGACTGTGCCTCTCGTGGCCGATACACTGTGGCGCGGAGAACTTGCATATTGGCTGTGTGAGCAGCTAAAGAGCAGTCCTGGAAAGAGTTCGGCGAGAAGTTGGAAGGCGACCATAGATCTGCGAAAAAGGTGTTCTGGCAAACCATTCGCCGGCTCAGAGGAAGGAAATTCAACATAATCGAAGGAGTTAAGTCCTTAGATGGTGTGTTGCTTTCAAATGAGACGGACATCTTATGGACATCAGCGAGCACTTTTCGGACCTGCTCAATCCCGAACAGGGCACTGAGGGGGACAGACCTATAGTCTTGAGTGGGGCGGAGAATAGTCCAACGGAGGGGGACGTAATTTTAGCGATTGAATCGCTAAAAGGTGGCAAATCCGCCGGTGTGGATGAAGTTCGGCCAGAAATGCTTAAGGCAATGGGTAAAGAGGGAGTATTATGGCTCTCTCGTGTCATTAAGGTGGCTTGGGAATGCGGTGAGACACCTAGCGATTGGTAGAGTGGGGTGATTGTCCCTCTTTTCGAAAAGGGGGATAAAAAAGAGTACTCCAACTATAGGAGCATATCTCTTTTAAGTCTCCCCGGTAAAGTCTACGCGAAGATGCTGGAGGCGCGCTCTAGAGCTATGGTCGATTCCAGGATAGGGGATGAACAGTGCGGGTTTCGTCATGGCAGAAGTACAACCGAACAGTTTTTCACTCGAGAAGGCTTGGGAGTACGCCAAACCGATCTACAGCTGCTTTATAGATTTGGAAAAGACGTATGACCGAGTTCCTCGAGGTAAACTCTGGAGTGTTCTGCAGGAGTATGGGATTGAAGGGCTATTCAGTCTCTATACCCAAACTGTAGCAGCTGCGTTCGGGTTGACGGTAGAAAACCATCATCACGACTTCCGAAGCGTGCCTTGGGTGCAATACCATCAGGCGGGCGACCACTTGTCAGACCCAGAACGAGGTGGTTGGACCAAGTCCAAAAACTCGCTTGGGTGCGCTTGGGCATAGCTCCTGATGAGTTAGAGTCGATGGCGGAGGATCGAGTTGCCTGGAGATCCCGCGTGCGCGCATTACCCCCGCGACCCTTTTAGGCGAACATGTATGTATGTATGTATGTATGTATGTGTTTGCTGTGAAGTGGGCAGCAAGGAGATTGGCTTTGTCTGAGGGTTTGACAGCTGGAATGTCATTGTGAATAGATGTGGGTATAGACGACGAGACGGAGGTCTTGTTTTTGAGGAAAGACCAGAAACTTCTGCTACCTTTGGAACATTGTAGGATCTTACGCCTCAGTTTTTGGTCGTGTAAAAATGTGGGGCTTGTCGAATGTGGGAGTTGCAGTAATTTCTGACTTTTTCGGTTTTACTTAATGGTGTTTGCTTTATAATTCCGAAAGCTTATCTCTGTCAACTTGATAACCTCTTTGCAGCTCAAGTCAAACCACGCCAAAGGCTTTTTATCCTGTTGGGCATAAAATTGGTTATGCTGTGGATAATGTTTGTGATTATATCAGCTGCGGTGGCCACGTCGTTGTCGAGGAAGCACAAAGACCAGTTAAAGCTCCGAAAGAAGTTGTTAAGGCCACACCAATTAGCTTTCTTATATACATGTATTATTCTTTTGGGAGCTATTGCTTTGACCGAGTGGAGCGAATATGGGAATGTAGCTGATATAACAAAGTGATCAGATGAGTGTGTTTATCAGGTTGAAAGGTAAGTCCAGGGTGTTGGCGGTATGACTGAGTTAATGGGTTCAACTCAGCGAAAATTTCGGCTGTTGTCTGTCCGCAGAGGGCATGGGCTCGGACATAGAAAATAAAGTTGTTGATTGCTCGTGACGCCCTCTGGATAGCCTCTTCAACAACCACGTAAAAAATACGGACGGATACTCGACGATGACAACGCACGAAAAAGGAACACGATTTCCGAGTATGCTCCTGGAATGTCAGAACCCTGTACACTCCCGGAGCTGCTCATAAACTAGAAGGAATCCTCACGCAGTACAAGGCGGATATTACTGCGGTCCAGAAAATACGCTGGAAACGGTATGATAAGGAAGAAAAATTGCGACATTTATTACAGCTGTCACAAAAGATTGCACTTACTGGGATGCAGAATTGTCGTGGGAAAGCGATTGAGGTCGAAGGTCCCTACTGAAGAGGCTGAAGACCCTATCAAGGAGGACTTCTATGACCTGCTGGCTAACGCCTACGGAGCCTGTCCGGAGTACGATGTTAAAATCGTGCTCGGGGACTTCAACGCCAAAATCGGTAAGGAGAACACCCTTGGCGGAGTGATCGGAAAGCACAGCCTCTACGATACAATAACAGATAACGGCTTCCGACTCACGGACTTTGCGACAGCTCGTAATGCGGTGATAAGTAGCACAAGATTCCCTCGTAAGCGAATCCACACAGCAACCTGGCGATCTCCGGACGGTCGAGCCGGTAACCAAATCGACCATGTGCTCAGAGGAAAATGTCGACTCTGACTACTTTCTCGTAGAAGCAAGATTCAGAGCTCGACTGTTCAATGTCAGAAAGCTGCACCAGCCCATCAGGTGGATGTTCGACATTGGGCGCCTGAGCACACCGGAGGTTACCAGAGTCAACAGGGAGCAGCCGAGCGAAAGACTATACGGTATGCCTACGTCGAACACAAATGCCAATAATATGTGGCTGCATTGCCGCTCAGCCATTCAGGAAGTAGCCGAAACCACCCTAGGATACCTACCACCCCCGACAACAAACCCGTGGTATGATGGCGAGTGTGAGCAGAAAAAGGCAGCAACCGACGAGGCGTATCAAAAGGCACTGCAGAGAAAAACCAGGGCAGCGCAAGAAGAGTACCGAGCCAGAAGAAGAGAGGAGAAAAAACTACTGCGACAAAAGAAAATAATCTTCGCAGCCTCCCAGTTATCGAGTAGTCTAGGGATAAGCACATAACACGAGCCTTTTACAAGAAAGCCAAAAAACCTTGCAGGAGGCTTCAAAAAGGGCACCCAGGCTCTTCGAAACTGCTAGGGTAATCTTGTCACCGACTCGCAGGGGATAGTGGATGTATTTAAGCAGCATTTCCAGCAGCTGCTTAACGAGCATGACCAAGAGAGAGTGGTAGGGACCGAGGAAATCCCAACTCCAGCCACTGAAGTAGTCCTCCCACCCAGCATCGAAGAAGTCGGCACAGTTATTCAGAAGCTGAAGAACAACAAGGCCGCAGGCTCAGATGGCTTGCCATCAGAGCTCTTCATGGCTGGCGGCGATATTCTGGTAGGGAGCATGCACCAGATCATCTGTAGAATATGGGAAGATGAAAGCATGCCCGACGACTGGAATACCAGCTCTATTTGCCCCATCCACAAAAAAGGTGATCATACCTCTTGCAAGAACTATAGACGTATATCCCTGCTCAATGTCGTATACAAGATCCTGTCCAGCGTATTGTGTGAACGTCTAAAGTCATTTTGCACCGCACTAATCGGCAGTTACCATCGGCAGGCGCGATGCACCGTGCAACTCGGTTCTAGGACTTCGGAACCGTTTGAAACATGCACCGGATTTCGGCAAGGAGATGCGCTGTCATGTGACTTCTTCAACCTTGTGCTGGAGCAGACAGTTCGACGGGCAGGCGTCAACAGGGAAGGCACTATCTTCTACAAGTCGGTCCGGCTGCTAGGGTACGCGGATGATACCGGCGTACTCGCGTATTCTCGCCGTGATATTGTGGAAGCATTCACGGCGATTGAAGAACAGGCGAAACTAGTTGATCTTAAGGTCAATGAGGACAAAACGAAGTACATGCTGTCAAGCAAAAACCAATCCGTCGCTCACCACCTGGGACAAAATATAACAATTGACAGCTACAATTTCGAGGTAGTTAAGGAGTTTGTCTACCTCGGGGCAAACGTAAATTCCACAAATGACACCACAGTGGAGATCGGGTATAGAATCGCCCTTGGCAACCGCTGCTACTTCGGCTTGTCCAAGCAACTGGGGTCAAAACTCTTCACTCGAAAGACCAAAGTCATGCTTTACTTAACGCTCATTCTGCCAGTCTTGCTGTACGGAGCCGAAAGCTGGACGATAAGCAGGACAGCGGAGCTGATTTTGGATTCTTTCGAGAGAAAAATTCTGCACCGGATATTTGATCCTGTCTGTGAGGAAGGGGAATGGAGATGTAGTCCAGAAGGCCACATCGAGCGCATGGACATCAACGCTCCAGCTAAGAGGGTCTTCGACTCCGAGCCTCCTGGTTCGAAAAGAAGAGGAAGACCGAACCTCCGGTATAAAGACCAAGTAATCGCGGATGTAAGACATTTTGGTCTTGATAACTGGAAGCAGCGTGCCCGGATGGAAGGCAGCTATACCTCAGGCTCAGATCCTCCATGGATCGCTGGCCTGATAAGTAAGTAAGTAAGACAGGTTATTACTAGAATATGAAATGTTTGGGTGACACGATTGCTGACTTTTTACAAAGAAATAAGTCTTACACATACTACCATCTATTGCTTAAATTCTCAGTCGAAATTGAGACATTGATAGGCCTAGGCTGTTCGCCAATTCGCAGCAGGATAGGTTTAGTTTTCTAACGAATTTACTACGTATTTCGAAAACTCTAGAATATATTTTCAAAACGACTCTGATTTAAAATGGAAAAACATTTAAAATAAAATAAAATAATTGTATTTAATAGTAAGCGGTTTTGCTATTATTTTTAATCCACTTAGTATCTGCTCTAAAATTCGTTTAGTCTCTTAACCCTTTCTGTAGACCATTTTACAAAACAAAAAACACACAAAAAAAAAAACAGAAAATATTAAAAATAAAAAGGGACATGTCAGTTGCTGATGTACATTTATATCGAATGAGTGTCGGTGACAATGTGGTGTTTTATGAGGTGTACACTATACTGTAGCTGTTGTGGTGGCAAAATATCTCCTCACGTAATGCCAATTGTGCTTACTCTTACACTGGCGCTCTGTATTCCATTAACAATGAAATGTAAATGAATTATTGGTATTTGTTGGTTGGCGAAAACACAGACACACAATCATACGCATACATAGAAATGGAAAAAAGGATACAAAGGACAAAAACAAAAATCCAATGTATCTACGACACGCACACGTCCACGCACAAAATAAAATTACTAATGAATTATGTGGCAATTATACAAAAATATTCTGTTTTTTCGTTTTTTTTTTCGCTTTTTAATAATGCAAAATAAGTTTATTAATCAATTAAATTAATTATTATTTTTTTGTTTTCGTTAATCTAAGTTAAATAGTTTTCTATTGATAAGAAGCTTAACAGTAGACATATTGGTTGCTTTTTCATTGATTAAAATTTAATTTTAGAAAAACGTTATAATAAAATTCGATCAGACTGAAAAATACGAATACGAATACGAATAATTAACTTTTGTCTTTCGTTTGAAAATTTCTTAAAATTAACTTATGAAATAAAATGGTTGTTGTATATTTAAGCTATTTTTCCTTCTGATTTGCTTATATGAATTTATTTATTTTAAGAACTTTAAAAACTTTAACAGAACAATTAACGTATAACGAAAAAGAGTAAATATAAAATCAAAAAGATGCAATTGAATTGCTAGTTGCCCATTAAAAGGAAGCTTTGTGTTGTTTTATTTTTTATTTATTTATTTTTTTCGAATAAATATTAGAATAAATATTATTGCTTTAAATATGATTTAAATAATTATTGTTTGCTCTTTGAAATTTATATATAAAGAGATACCAAGTTGTAAAAATTGAAAAAGTGGAAAAAAATCATTATTAACTGAATTTACATGTTGATGTAATAAATCGAAGAAAATATTGAGCTAACACAGACTTTTCTTTTCCCATAAAGGTTATTTTGACTTGCTGTTGAGCATAGCTTATGAACACGTCCTGTCTTTAATACATATATGTATATATATGCGTGTATGTGTTTTTTAGTTAACTAATTACAATAATACAATTTTATTTTTCATCGAATTGCATGCATTTATTTTTTGTTTTATATTTAAGGCAAATTCAACCTAAAACTATATATTCGTCCTTTTTTCTTTTCTATATATATATATATGTATATGTGGTTACAATCTTCGTTAATTGACTTTTATTTAATTGTTTAATATGAGAGTATGTTGAGCTTTTTGCCCTAACCAGTGCCACTTGTTTTCGGTTTTTGTTCCTATTTTCTGTCTGAATGCAATGGTAGTGTTTTATATTTTGGTTTAAAGCGGATGTTGTGGCATGGTGTTTTGAGTGGTATAGGCCTTTTCCTATTTAAATAGATGGTGCATTCATTTTTGGGTATTTTTTTTTTTTTTAGTTTTTTAACAGACAAGGGAGAGCAATTGGAAAGAGGCTAAATGTCCTGAGTAATTGCTACCTAACAAAACAAAATCCTTAACAAGGCAACGGCAATATGTATCTTATTGTTTTCTAACTTACAACTGGTGTTTTACTCTTTTTACGTCGGGAATTGGGAGTATATATGCAAATATTAAATTGAACAGATTGCAATAAACAGAGTGACGTACTTTATTTTATAGTTCCTAATTGCTCAACGGAGTTTATAAGAATTTTATATATAAATCTGGTGTCCTTGAAGTGAAACACAACCTTTTTCTAGAGTTTGAATAAATATTTTAAGATGACAGTAAGGCGAGGTATTTATGTGACTTTGGTTGAGGTTATTCTTAAAACCTCATATCAAAAAATGTATCTATTGGAATAAAAATGTGAAATCCTTTTGGCATAAATAGAGTTTTCCTTAGGTATCAGTACGAGTAGATTTTTTGCAAATTAAATTACGGGCAGACATTTTTGATTGTGATTTTATGAAATTTTATGAAATTCATCGCCTTTAAAAGGATTCGTTCTATTGACTTGTATTCATTAAAGCTTTTGTAATTTCAGATACAAGTTTTGTAATACGACTTTGCGCGAATTCCTCGCTTCGGCAAGCTCGCTTTCAGCGGGCTTAAGTCTTTACTTTGGCTTGATCGATTTGAGGCATTCTGCATAACAGCTACCTAACGAAAGAAAGGAGACCAATGAGGTCTAACCTTAACCTAATTTAAGATGAAAAAAATTTGGCAATTACGGGTCCATCATCAATCGTAAAACATCACCATGTCGGCCTGGGTTTGGGAAATTTTCAAAATATCTCTCTCAACACACAGCTTTGCACATAACGTAACCTATTCGACTAGAGTACGTTTCCCGGTCTTTCCTTAAATTTTGGTTTTTTTACAACTACCTAGACCGGTGTTCGATTATAGGATTCCCACTTTTCGTATAATGAGAATATATCTTTTTATATCTAGAGATATCTGGGTATAGTAGTTGAGGGAAAGAAAAATGAAAACGACCCTAGATTGTGCAGTAGAGTATGCGAATATAACGGTAATCGGTATTGGTTTGCGTTTTAAGAATCTATCGAAAGCGTATCTACGTCAAATTTAAAACTTACTTGTCTTTTATTCTCAGGTGGTTTATTGTAATCTAAATCTAGTTTAGAGTATGGCGGTACATGATATAATGTGGATGATTGATGTGGTGGTGGTGGTGGTGGATGATGAAGGTGATGATGTTGCGATGAATGCAAATGATCGAATGCCGATGTTGCAGTGGGATTGTAACCGCCGATGCCGCCAGTTGGACCGGTAGTAGTGGTTCCAGCTGTAATACCACCACTGCCGCTGCCACTTAATGCCTGTAACTGTTGCTGAATATGATACGGATGATGCTGTGGGAGCATTTGGGTTTGAATTTGTTGTTGAATACTGGTTGGACCGGCAGTTGTTCCATATGACTGGCTAGCAGGATAGCCCAGATTGTATTGATGAAGCTGCTGTTGCTGTTGTTGCTGTTGCAAGTGCTGGCGATAGGTTTGTGATAATGATGATAATGGATACGGATATTGATGTTGATGGTGATGGTGGTATTGTGAAGAGAGTGCGGGATTAGAGGCGTGAAACGAATGCATTAGATTGCGTTGTTGATTTAGTAAGGAGCCTTGCTGGTAAGGCGTTACCGTTGGTGGCTGTAGTGTTTGTTGTTGATTGGTTTGTGAAAAGTATGAGCTTGGTGTTATGTGTGGTGGTAGTTGTTGTTGGTAATTACTACTAGTCAAATTGTAAATAGGATAGTTCAGCTGAGTCGACGATATTGCTGGCCTAAGTCTTGAATATTGTTGTTGTTGTTGTTGTTGTTGCTGTTGATAAGCTGTCGCCGCCGCTGCCGTTGTTGGCTTATCATATTGACTCGAATACTGTTGAAAATACATATTCGGTTGCGATGAGAAACTGGTTGACATTTGTATTAGATTGTCATTGAGATAGGGTGACGTGTCGCCAAGATTCAATTGCGGATAACTAGACACAGCTCGGCCATACTGATTGCCCAATCGTTGCGGATTCAAATTGAGAATCTGCGATGACCGTGATATCGATTTATTCGTTTCGTTAAGCAAATTAGCTATATTGGTTGACGAATGATTGTTGCCCGTCGAATAGTTATAGAATTCATTAATAGCTGTCGCTGATGGTATACCACCGATACTGTATCGACGTCGGCGTGTCAATGGCGGTGATGTTGCACCACATGTACCATAACAGCTTACCGGTGCTCCAGTGATAGGATCATAAGAGAGACCGGTTGGCGGTGACGGCCCATACATGTCTAATGGCGATGGGCAATAGTATTGACCAAGTATGTCAGGCAGTGGAGGGCTTCCTGCCGGATTGTTGAAATTATACATCTGAAAATTACGATTCAAAAATTGGGTTGCTTTTGCGGTTCAAAAAGGCGCTCCGTTTTGGTTTTTTTAAATTAATAATAGTTATTAATACTTTTATTGTGTTTTGTTTTTATTTCTAGTTAAATTGGTTTTATCTACGCATATATGTTTTATTAAAGGTAACCAACAAAAATTAACATCGCTTGCACTATGTATAGTATAAACATCACCAAAGTAGATTTTGCCCGAACACTTACGGACTATTGGCCCCATAATTTTTGATTTTAGTTTAGATCTTTTGTTTTTATATTTTATTTTATGTTTTTTACATTTTTGGTTTGTTTGTGTTTATTAATTTATTTATTTTTTTTTAACCAAACAATTTGTTTTTTTTTTTTTTTAATCGCTTCGTTTGTTTTTTTTTTTTCATACAGCCATTTTATGTGGCGTTGAAATATTGTTTCTTAAATATATTTCTGTTTTTTTCTCTGACAATTTACATAATTTTGCTTTAAAGTGATTAAATTTGTTGATCGGTAACAACGGTATTTTTTGTAAATGTTTATTTTCTTTAATCGACTATTGTTTTCTTTTTTTTTTTATTAATTAATTAATGCACAATCAAATGATGTCTTCAAGTTTCATACAAAGATAGGTTCTCAATCCTCGCATTCGTTCGGCAAATATGATGCTTTCATGTATTAGGAATGTGTAAAAAATGACTGTTTGTGTGGAAAGGTGTTTGAAAGATTTATTTGTTTTCGCTTAAACGTTTTCCGTTTTGTTTTGATTTTTATGTGCAAAGCAAGAGATCGAAGATAAAGAGGTTAAAGGGGGATCAAAAATAATGGAGAATGTCATTTTTTTATCTTGAAATAAAATAAGGAGGAAAACCATTGATTTGCGTTTTGAATTCTGTCTCGAGATGGAAAATTGGTAGATGAATTTTGTAAAGAAAAAAACAAAAGAAACAGAAAACAATAAAATTGCTTTGATGTTGATAAGCATTTTTGGTTTTTTTTTGTAGAAGAGGAGATAATAAGATAAGAAGAAAATAAACAGCGATTGAATTATGTAGGTACTTTTGTAAATATGTATGTTTATAATTAAAACGAGAAAAACACTGTTTTCGTATTTTTTTTATATCAATTTTGTGTGTGGGGGATTTTCGTTTAATTTCCTTTTGAAGAAATAATTAAACATATGTAAAATGCATATTTAATGGAAAGAAACAAGTATGGCTTGAGAGCAACAACGAAAAAAAAAAAACAATATTGGTAATTTTGCTTTATTTACAAAACCAAAAAGTAATAACGTATATAAGTCGGATTTGTTGAAAAACTATGTCTTCTCCTTTCAAAACTGAATAGCAAAATTTACAATTGTTTTTGTTTTTTAATTTAAACCGGCACCAGTTAACGTTAATTAAATATATGTTTTTTTTTTTTAAACTTTGATTTCGTTTAGGTCTTAAATATTTAGTGAAAAAAAAAAGTTGTTTGTTTTATAAAATTTTATATTTAAATGTGACTTTTAGAAGATTTAGTTTTGTTTAGTTTGTACTTGATAAAATTGTTTTATTATTCAACAACACAACGGAAATGTTTTTTCTTAAAACAGCCAATATTAGGAGCCATTACCATCGATAAGTTTCGTGAAAAATCTCAATCTTTTGGCAATTTATTTATATGGCAAAAGAATTATTTAAATACTTGTTATTTTCGGATACCCTTTTCAGTTCCTTTTATTTTATTATTTTGTTTTAGGCACAATATTACACAATATTACTTTTTGATTGTATGGTGTATTTTTTTTTTAAGGAAGTTGCAAAATATTCGATTTTTTATGAAAAATGGAATTATGGGATTGGGAAAAATAATAAGATTTTTTTAATGTATACAAATAATTACTACGTAGATGGATATATATATTTTTGTGGAAAAAACATAAAACTTTTTTTTAGCTTGCTTTTTTTAGGAAAGTTTTCTAGCTAAATTCAAGCTGCAAATAGAGCAAGAGATTGATTGATAACATAACGCGATTGTGTTTTTCTTTTTTCGGTGAGACAAGTGTATCCATTTTTTTTAAACACTGTTTACCTCTTTCTTCCTAAAAACGATGGAAAAAATCCTGGGATAGGCATATTAGGGACGGTGCACTGTAAAGATCACCACTTCACAAAAACCAATGTGCCTACCAGCCTGGGAAATCGACCACGCATGCTCTTCAGGAACTAACGGCCCGGATCAACAAATCCCTGAGCGACAAAGAAATCGCGATAGGTTGCTTTCTCGATATTGAGGGTGCCGTCGATAACACTGAATACACCCAAATAAAACGTTGCATCCTCAGCACAGGGGTGGACAATACCACATGCAATTGGATCCAACACATGCTTAGCAACAGGAAAATAAACACCTCACTAGGCAATGACAAAATAAGCGTAAACGCCGCGAAAGGATGCCCTCAAGGCGGGGTTCTCTCACCTCTCCTGTGGTCCATCGTGGTAAATGAACTGATTTATATACTCAGCAACAATGGTTTCTTTGTCCAAGGCCGACACACTCGCCAAACAAGGAACGACGCTACAATCAATCGTGGCTTATGAGGTAGTACCCCTTACAACCATTTAACATAATCTAGCCAATCTCGCCAGGGTCGAGACAAACCTGAGATGGACCCAGGGACATACCTGCGCCATCACTAGGCAAATCTGACCTCGGCTTGATAGCGAACGGACAAGGAGTATAATCTCTCTAAAAAGAGCTGACATCTACAAAGTCATTGGTGTCATCACAGGACACTGCCTCATTGGCAGTCACACACAAAAACTAGGAATAGTTCCGAATGATTTCTGCAGAAGCTGTCAGGACGAGGAGGAGGTCGAATCCATTCACCACCTTCTCTGTGCTTATCCAGCTTTTTGCAACATCAGGAAACGTTACCTAGGCTCTTACTTCCTTAACGGTCTGACTTATGTTCAGAAAGTAGGGATACCACAAAATGGTTCCACGAATAGGGGGGTAAAACCCACTCTTAGGTGCACAACGGGCCTCCCTGGCCTATGTGCATTCTTCTCAATTCTGGGAAGGCTACAAACCTACCTACCTACCTACCATGTCCAAGGCTATGCCAACGGCATAGTGATCCTGGTTAGAGGCAAATTCGAAGACACAGTCTCGGAACTCCTCCAACGGGCAAACTGTTGATGCAAACTGGTGCATAAAGGTTGCACTAAAGGTCAACCCTAGGAAAAGCACTATAGTCGCCTTCACCAAAAGGAGGAATAGGCACAAACTTACCAAGTCTACCCTCTTTGGTGAAGCGATAGAGTTCTCAAAAGAAGTCAAATACCTAGGGATAACTCTAGACGAAAAGCTCACTTAGAACTCTCACAATGCAAAGACCATTGAGAAAGCCAGGATGTCCTTATGGACCAGCAAAAGTCTCACTGGCAAAAATTGGGGCACAAACCCCAAAATATCCCACTGGCTGTATACAGCAATCACCAGACCAATTCTCGCATATGCTGCGCCCGTCTGGTGGCACAAGCCAAGCACAACAAATTGCAAGGACTAGCTTGTATCTGTATCACCGGGGCCATGAGAACAACCCACACAGCAGCACTAGAAGTCATCACAGACCTGCCACCTCTTCATCTCCAACTGAAGAAAGAAGCAATGGTCTTCACCCACAGACTGATCGTGGAGGATGACTCTAACCGTAGGCTCTTTCACCCTGATATCCTTACCGAAATAAACAGACATGAAATCCTAAAGATATCTCTCACAGACAACTGTCTCCCCAGATACAACATCAGCCAAAACTACAAGGTCACATTCCCCAACCGACAAAACTGGGAACAGGATAGACCCTCCTTCAATCGTGGATCCTACGTGTGGTACACAGATGGCTCCAAAACGGACGAAGGCGTTGGGGCTGGAGTATACGGAGCAAATACAGGCACATGCATCTACGTCAGCATGGACAGATATAACTCCGTTTTTCAAGCAGAGATATTTGCTATAGAACTACATTCTCTCTGACAGCAAGGCTGCACTTCTAGCCCTAATGAGCTTTGAAATCACCTCCAAACTGGTATGGGACTGCCTACAACTACTTCATCAGCTGGCCAGTACAAACAGAGTTCATCTCATTTGGATATCTGGACACAGCGGCCATACAGGCAACGAAAAGGCGGACCTACTAGCTAGGAAAGACTCCGCATCACCATTTATGATGCCACGGCCTTTCTGCGGCATACCCATTAGCACCACCAAATGCTGCACGACGGATCACTACTGGTTACAAACGAAAGGTAGCAGACAAGCCAAGCTGTTCCTCCCAACTACATCCCTTAAAAGAACGAAATACCTTCTCATGCCTTCGAGGAGTCAGATTCGCTTAATGACAGGTTTCCTTACTGGACACTGCCCAGTTAATAAACACCTCAAAACAATGGGCATCATACAAGATGACACTTGCCGAATGTGTAATGAAGACGAAGAAACAGCAGAGCACATACTATGCCACTGTAACTGCCTTGTCAGTACACGTCTTCGTCACCCAGGCAAGTATTATCTTGAAGCAGAAGAAATCGCTGCTAGCTCACTCAAAAGCATACTAAGTTTTATCACTAACCCAGGATTCTGTAAGTGGGGGACATCCCAATAGGCCCACTCGCGGCCGCAGTGATCAGGCGACTCTGTCCCACCCCCTAACCCTATCTATCTATCTATCTACCCTTTCGTATCCATTATAAAATGAAAGCGAACCCATCCTCATTTTAATCCCGGAAAACTGACCTATCACTCTGCTCGATACCGGGTTAGCCTACTCCCCTAGTGCCAAATTCCTTGGCATTATACTCGATAGGAAATTAACTTGGAAGAGCAACACAATTGAAAGAGCAAAAAAAGCAACAATAGCTCTCTACACATGTAAGAAAGCCTTAGGGAAAAAAATGGGGATTCAACCCCAAGATCACCCTATGGCCCTACATCACGGTCGTTAGACCCATACTAATGTATGGAGTGGTAGTCTGGTGGACTGCACTAGACAAAACAACATACCACAAACAACTCGAGAAGGTACAAAGGATGGCATGTATGTGCATTACCGGGGCCCTCAGGTCCACACCAACGGCTGCGCTTAACATGATACTAGACCTTACACCACTCGATATTTTCGGTAAGCAAATTGCCACAAACACGGCCATAAGACTAAAAGCCAACTCGAAATGGGCGAGCTATGTCACTGGCCACTCCTCCATCTTGCAAAACAGGACAACTATGACGGAAAACCTGGACCACACAGAACCCACCATAGTCTTGGACAAAAACTTTACGATGATCTATCCGGACAGGAAGAACTGGACCCGCCAAACTCAACCGAGCAGAAAATGTGTGGATTTCTACACTGACGGGTCTTTGGTCTAAAACCAAAGGGCGGGCAGTGGAGTTTTCTGCAAACAACTCAAGCTACATAAAGCTCTAAAATTACCAGATCACTGCAGCGATTTCCAGGCGGAACTGTTGGCAATAAAAGAGGCTTTGTCTTGGTTGAAGTGGAACGTAATATCCACCACGGATATTCGCATTCTCACAGACAGTCAAGCAGCCTTAAAGTCGTTGGAGTCCTATGTGTACACATCAAAATCTAGTCTCGACTGTCGCTGATCTCTTGACGAGATGGCAGAACAGTTCAACATACAGCTTATCTGGGCACCGGGACACAGCGACATTACAGGCAATGAAAAAGCCGACACACTCGCCAAACAAGGAACGACGCTACAATCAATCGTGGCTTGTGAGGGAGTACCCCTTACAACCATTAAACGTAATCTGGCCAATCTCGCCAGGGCCGAGACGAACCTGAGATGGACACAGGGACATACCTGCATCATCACCAGGCAAATCTGGCCTCGGCTTGACAGTCAACGCACAAGGAGTATATTCTCCCTAAAAAGAACTGATATCTACAAAGTCATCGGTGTCATCACAGAACACTGCCTCATTGGCAGTCACGCACAAAAACTAGGAATAGTTCCGAATGATTTCTGCAGAAGCTGTCAGGACGAGGAGGAGGTTGAATCCATTCACCACCTTCTCTGCGCCTGTCCAGCTCTCTGCAATTTCAGGAAACGTTACCTAGGCTCTTACTTCCTTAGCGGTCTGACTTATGTTCAGAAAGTAGGGATACCACAAAATGGTTCCACGAATAGGGGGGTAAAACGCACTCGTAGCTGCACAACGGGCCTCCCTGGCCTATGTGCATTCTTCTCAACTCTGGGAAGGCTACGACCCTACCTACCTACCTACCTATCACCATTTGGGAGTAGTTCGCAAATAATTAATCACTGTATTCTGCTAAAAGTGTCATTATTTTGAATTGCTATGACAAAGGCCCCTCGCAAGCGATTCCCTTGGGAAGCACCAATAATAACGTCTAGCTTCATGGTGCACATAAACATACAGGACAGGCACATTGACAGAGTGTAAATTGGCTCGTAGCATGCAATCTGAGCTAGTAACAGAGCTCATACATCACAGATATGATGAATATACAATCGAATACCTTACGGAGAGTTAACCTACTTTGTCACTATCGATTCTATAGTTATTTATAAATTCGTCTCCTTCGACTTGTATAAATAACTTTAAGGATTTGGTATTTATCCGAGTATGCTCCCGTGGTGGTTACTAGCTACGGGGCGATTTGCTTGCCAACATTTTGGTTTTTTTCATTTTTGATTTATTGGCAAAGTTGTGAATTCAGATTTACCTTGATAGGAATAGGCGACAAAAAGACTCTCTTTCGCGTAAGAGAAACTTCGAATCTGGCCTTCTACCCTACCCTCTAACAACAAGCCTTGTACGAAGTCTATTTTTGTGTCTGCAGGATTGATTGTACGATTGTACGATTGGCTATATCGAGAAACCCGCAAACGTTCTTGCGGCATTAGTGACATTTTAAACTAATCAATTGAGGAGATAATCCCCAATCCTATGCGAAACCAATAGTTGCCTGATCCAAAAATCAATAACTTGATTAAGGCAAGTAACGCAAGTGAAGGAAGTATCCTGTAAAGGAAACAGTGGCGTTAAAGAAGAAACAACTATGGCAGATAGTGTGTTGGTCATCGGACACATTAAGGTGATTTTTTGGCTTTCGAAAGATGCCTTTAACCCCCAAGGCATCCAATGAATGAATTGGTTTAACTCTATCAGGGTGGGAAAAATGTTGCCAATAGAGAATTCTGCCAAATATCTTGGCATAATCCTGGACTCCAAACTTAGTTGGAGACAAAATATTGAGGAAAGAATCAAATACGTGGCACTATATTCGTGCGAGGTAGCCTTTGGAAAGACACGGGGCCTCGAACCGAGGTTAGTACATTGGTTGTACACTGCGGTGGTAAGACCTATCCTAGTCTATGACTCGATTGTCTGGTGGAAAGCGCTTGAGAAAAAGTGTCATCTTCAGAGTGCGTCAAAGGTTCAAGGGGCAGGCTGTCTGGCGGTGACGGGATCTATGAAGTCCACACCAACGGCGGCTCTTTAAGTCATGCTGAACCTCCCACCTCTGGACATATACTGCGAGAGCGCCGTAACAAGAACTGCGCTAAGACTACAGAAATCCGATCTCTGGAAAAGGAGTCCTTACGGACATGCATCAGTCTTGGATCGATGGGCCGTCTCGAGATTCAGAACCGTAACGGAATATGTCACGCGACTTCCTTCCTGGGAGAGGAGATTCTGTATTAGAATTCCCTCCAGGGAGGAATGGTCCGGTGATTTGGTACGTACGGAAAGTGAACTGGCATTCTACACCGACGGATCCAAAATGGATGTTGGCCCAGGTGCCGGAGTCTACTTTGCGTCTCGGGATATGTATCGCTCCAACAGGCTCGATGATGGATGCAGTGTCATCCAAGCGGAGGCTTTCGCCATCAAGCAGGCGGCGGACCTGATCAGCAAAGAGAATATCTCAGGAAAAAGGATCAGCATCTGTGTTGACAGCCAGGCAGCCATTAAGGCTCTACAGGCAGCATGGATAAGATCCAAACTCGTCAAACTCTGCAAGGAGAAGTTAGAAAAGATACATATCCAATGTAAATGAGGTGACCCTCCGCTGGGTACTTCGTCATATGAATATCTCTGGGAACGAGAGGGCGGACGAGCTGGCTAGGGTGGAATCAAGTGCTAACATTGCGCAGATCTCAGCTGAGGCCAAAGCACCACTCAGTGCGCTCTACAGGGAGATAGAAACGGAGCTATTAGTGAAAGCCGGTAAACGATGGTGTCGCTTTGATACATGCGCAACGGCGAGATCGACTTGGCCCGTCGGTCTTGCCCCCTCAATTCAATATGCAGACATTTAAGACCAATGTCAATAGGCAGCTCCTCTCCCTCTCCCTGTTACCTTCTGCTCGCACAACGTCTATCGTTCTAAGGCCTTAGCCTTGAGTGCGCGTGCGACTCCACAAAAGAACGGAAAATCTGCTGAAGTTCAATCGTGGGAATATTCGACTGGCAGTCGGTGCCCTCATCGGGCACTGCATGCTATCCTACCATGCAGCTAGACTAGGCCAGCCCTACAATAACTTCTGCAGAAGCTGCAGGGACGAAGAGGAAATTGAATCCATTCGTCACCTGCTGTGCGAATGTCCGGCGTTAGCCCAAAAAAGGAGCATATTCCTAGGAAGATACTTCCTTTCGGGACTAGAGGAGGTAGGTAATATTGGGCTGAACAGAATACTGGGATTTTTATCCTCGTCTGGTTGGTCCAGCTCAACGGTAAATGTCTAGGTATCAACGGGTTAAATAAAACAAGTGGGCACAATGGGCTCAACGTAGTCTGCGTAAGCCTTGACTTTTCATCAATAGGGCAACTATGCACCTAACCTAACCAATAGAGAATTGACAACTTTGAATTCAATTTGTGAACGCACTCTTCCACTAATCATCGAACTGTCATTGTCAATAATATTCAGTAAACTCAACATGTTCATCGTGATAAAGTACCGAAGTTGCAGCCAAGGCACGGATGCGAATCTCTCCGAATCAACGGAGTCGAGTAAGAACACCAACATTTAACGTCGGAAAGCTGCAATCGCAGGAGCCCGCCAGGATTTCGCAGATCAAGTCTCCCTCAAGCTCTCTCAAGTCCCGATGCAATCTGCAGAAACCATTGAACAGCAATGGAGTCGATGTCAGAAAGCCATTAGAGAGGCCGGCTCAGATTAACTCGGTTTCGAGCCACCACCGTCGAGAAACCCCTGGTTTGATGATGAGTGTAGACAGGCCCATGTAGAGAAACAGAATGCATTCATGGCCACATTGCATCGACGGACAATAGCTGCCCGCGAGCTCTATGACCAGAAAAGGAGGGAGGAGCATGCGCTTCTGAGAACGAAAAAGAAGGAGCACGAGAAGCACGAGATCGAGGAGATGGAGAGATGTTACTGCAGAAACGACGTCCGAAAATTTTACCAGAAAGTAAAACGAGTATGCCAAGGCTATAAAGCCAGAGCAGAAGCCTGCAGGGATGAGCACGGACAACTAGTAGTGGAGTCACAGTCGATGCCGAGATTGTGGAAGGTCCACTTCTGCAGACTGTGTAACGGCGATGATAGTCAAAATGCCGCCATCAGGCAGAGCGAACCATTCTCAATGGACGAAGACGAAGGAGAATGCCTTCCACCCAGACGATGTTAAGATAGCGATTTCGAAACTTAAGTCTTATAAAGCTGCTGGAGCAGACGGACTCCCCGCGGAACTGTTTTAAGCTGGCGATGAGCTGGTCAGGGACATGCACCAACTCATCTGCAAGATATGGTCGGAAGAGCCCGATGAATGGAATCTCAGTATCGTTTGCCCGGTCCATAAGAAAGGAGACCCCCATGACCGCGTCAATTACAGAGGGATAAGCCACCTGAACATCGCGTACAAGATCCTCTCTGCCGTACTATGTAAGTGCCTGAAACCGTTCGTGGACAAGCTGAGAGGTTCCTGGCAGTGTGGTTTCAGGTCAGGAAAATCCACGAAACGGCTCAAGAGGCAATTGGGTAGTAGAGCCCTCTCTCGAAAAACTAAGGTACTCTACGGCGCTGAGGCTTGGACGTTATCAAAAGCGGATGAAGAGGCTCTTGGGCGTTTCGAGAGGAAAATTCTGCGTGCAATCTTTGATCCCGTTTGTGTAAACGGAGAGTGGAGGAGGAGATTCAACCAAGAACTGTACGGGCTGTACAACGACATCGACCAGGTTAGACGTCTTCGGATCCAAGGTCTAAGATGGCTAGGCCATGTAGAGTGAATGGACATCAACGCTCCGGCCCGATGGGTTTTCGACTCCAACCCCGAGGGACGACGCAGCAGAGGACGATCGCATTTAAGGTGGCACGCACAGGTGGAAAGGGACCTCAACCAACTGGGCGTACGGCACTGGAAGCGGCTCGCCAAGGATCGGGCCGGCTGGAGAGGCTTGTTGGTTGAGGCCCTGGCCCTGGGCCCTGAGGCCATTATTTGTGGCCCGAATTGGAAGATATGGACTTGGACGACATGTGGTTTCAACAGGATGGTGCCACAGGCCACACAGCACACGTTACAATCGATTTTTTTTATTTATTTTTTTGTAGTCACACTCGCACTCGAGGTTAAGGCCTGCCTTATAACGTATTGAACGTTGTGCGAGCGAAAGTAACATGGAGAGGGAAAGTTTCGCGCAGGTTGACACAACCTGAACGGAGTGCAGTGATTTTGGGTCGTAGATGTTCGTTCACTACTCTCAGGGGTGGTTTGTCCTAGATAAGACGAGATCCGATCAAATTTCGCGTTGGTTATAATTCTCAGTAATTCGTTCATGCATTTTTGGTGTTAATATTGCATACGCAGAGGACGAATTTCAATTGCCCACATACTGTGAGTGTTATGCCTGCAGCAGTACGTTTGGTCACTTTCCATTCCCAACTGTGTTGCATACTTTTTTCCGTATAGGAATCGCTTTTTCTTGGCTATGAAACGAATTTGAACCTAGACCTTTCGCTCGACGGTCGATAATGTTAACCACTGTACCACGGCACCACGGCTACCCCCTTCATTTATTAAAGAGTAAGTTTGATGAGCGTGTTTTCTCAAGAAATGGGCTAGTCGCTTGGCCGCCTCGTTCGTGCGATTTAACGCCTCTAGACTATTTTATTTGGGACTAGGTTAAGTCATGGTTTTATGCGGACGCCCTAGACCGCTATAAAGTGGGCTTAGCCGCCATCCAGGAAATGGCGATGGAATGGACCGGGTATAAAATGGATGAAAAACTGCGACATCTACTGCGGCGACTGCTATAGTGAGAGAGTACAACGATTGTTCGGATTTGTTGATCGAGCTGGACTAAGGCAAAAAGTCGAAAGCTTTCGCCGTGTGAGCGAACGCCTCATAACGATTCGTATTGAGGCTAGATTGTCTAATATCCGCCTGATTTGCGTCCACGCCCCCACGGAAGATAAGGATGACTCCGCCAAAGATGAGTTCTACAATCTCCTAGACAGAACGTATTTCCAATGTCCCAGCTATGACATCAAAATTATACTAGGAGACTTCAATGCTAAGCTGGGTAAGGAAAGCATTTTTGAAGGAGTCATCGGCAAACATAGCCTACACGACACCACCTCCGATAACGGACACAGGCTGGTTGATCTTGCTACGGGGCGAAATCTCCTTCTAGCCAGTACGCACTTCCCGCACCTCGATATACACAAAGGCACCTGGCGGTCTTTTGATCAATCGATTACCAACCAGATTGATCACATCGCGATCGACGTTAGACACTCCTCCACTATTCTTGATGTCCGAACTTTCCGAGGGGCTAACATCGACTCGGACCAGTATCTTGTAGTAGCCAAGATACGCTTACGGATATCACGAACGCAGCGGAGTAGAGTAAGAATACAAAGTTATGACGTCGGAAAGCTACTATCGCCTGAAACTGCTCGTGCTTTTACTGATCGCGTCTCCCTTACAATACACTTCCGCCCCTTCAAGCTATCAATAGAACAGCAGTGGAACCTTTGCAAAGTTCTGCTTCCGAAGTTTTGGGCTTCAAGGTTCCACTACGAGGAAACACCTGGTTGGATGACGAGTGCAGGAGGATTCACACAGCGAAGCAGGATGCATATAAAACCTCGCTGTATGGAAGAACAAGAGCAGCTGGTGAGCTCTACGAGTTAAAAAGAAGGGAGGAGCATGAGCTCCTCAGAAGAAAGAAGAAAGAGAACGAGAAGCGCGCGATTGAGGATTTGGAGAGGTGTAACTGCAGACGTGACGTTCGAAAGTTTTATCAACAGATAAAGCGAACATGCCAAAGTTATAAAGCCAGAACGGAAGCCTGCAGGGATGAGAATGGACACCTAGTAGTAGAATCGCAGTCGATGCTGAGAATAAATATGGAAAAACCACTTCTGCAGACTGTATAACGGCGATGTTAGTCAATATACCGCTGTCAGGACGAATGACCTATTTCTAATCGATGAAGACCGCAGAGAATTCTGTCCCCCTGACCTCGACGAAGTTAAGATTGCCATATCGAAACTCAAGTCGAATAAAGCTGCTAGCGCAGACGGACTGTCTGCTGAGCTCTTCAAGGCAGCTGGCGATGACCTGATTAGGAGCATGCACCAGCTCATCTGTAAGATATGGTCAGAGGAAAACATGCCCGAGGAATGGAGTCTCAGCATGGTATGTTCGATCCACAAGAAAGGAGACCCCTCTAATTGTGACAACTACAGAGGAATAAGTCTCCTTAACATCGCCTTAAAAATCTTCTCTGCCTTTTTGTGTGAACGCTTGAAGCCTTTTGTCAGTAAGCTGACAGGTCCTTATCGGTGCGGCAGATCCTGGAAAAAACCAATGAATTCCAAGTCGACACTCACCACCTATTTGTCGACTTCAAAGCCGCATGTATGTTGGCGTTACAGTCCATGAAGGACCAAGGCCGAGCTTCTCTCAATCACCCATGTTGTATGAGAATTAATTTCCCCATAGGTGAAAAGGACCTGCAGTTTATTGCCGTTTCCGAACGCCGAGATACGAAAAGCTTTTCTTAACAATTATACTACAGGGGGTTTTGTCAGTACCCCGCTGAGGAGAATCACCGTGAAAAACACGTTCGATGAGATGGCTGTTGTCGGAATTCGATCCCGTGTCATCGGTGTCAGAGGCCAACACGCTACCTACTGCGCCACGGCGCTCAAGGCCGCATATTACAGCGTAATTAGAGACGAGCTATGTCTACCTTTGACATACCTGTTAAACTCGTCAGACTATGCAGGATGACTTTGAAGAATGCTCGCTGCTCCACCCGATTCGGTGAACACCTTACCGATGGTTTTGATGTCAAAAAAGGATTTAGGCAGGGCGACGCGCTGTCGTGTGATTTCTTCGACATCATATTAGAAATGATTGTGCAAAAATCACTGGCCAATGCAAGAGGCACAATCTATTTCAAATCCTCGCAACTCCTTGCATACGCCAACGATATTGACATAATAGGTAGATCACAGCAAGATGTCAATGAGGCGTTTGCGAGTATTGAGTTCGAGGCGGCGAAAGTTGGTCTGGCGGTAAACGAGGGCGAAACTAAACGTATGTATGCTATCGTCAAAATAGGACGCTCACCACCGACGTCTTGGCCAGAACGTTCATATTGGCAGTTATAAGTTCGAGGTAGTTAAGGACTTCGTCTACCTTGGCTCCGCAGTGACTTGGAACAACGACATCAGTTCCGAAATCAAACGCAGAATCGCTCTTGCCAATCGCTGTTTCTTTGCGCTCAGGAGGCAGTTGTGTAATAGAGCCCTCTCCCGAACGACAAAGTTGACTCTATATAAGACCCTTATCATCCCGGTCCTGTTGTACGGCGCAGAAGCATGGACATTATCAAAAGCGAATGAAGAGGCCCTTGGTCGGTTCGAGAGAAAGATTTTGCGCGTGATTTTCGGGCCTATAAACGCAGACGGGGGATGGAGGTAAACATTCAACCAGGAGCTTTGCGGGCTGTACAGCGACATGAGTCTAGTCAGGCGTCTACGGATTCAATGCCTAAGATTGTTAGGCCATGTGGAGCGAATATACAACACGGCTCCAGCGCGGAGAGTATTTGAATCCAACGCCGAAGGACGAAGAAACAGAGGACGGCTGTATTTAAGATGGCGCACACAGGTGGAAGGGGAGACATTTGCCAACTAGGTGTGCGGCAATGGAAAAGGTTAACCAAAGATTATGCTAGTTGGAGGGGCATGTTGGTTGAGGCCCGGGTTCATTCCGAACTGTAGCGCCCGATAAGAAGAAGAAGAAGAAGAAGATAATACCTAGTCATAAGCGCAAAACGTAAACAAAAATCGATTCTTGTCAAAGAGTCAAGAACATTGAAGTTTCACTAACCACCAAAACACATCTCATCACTTAACGTTCCTAGTGCTTTTGGATGGAAAAAAACGAAGCAGCAAAAGAGGCAGCAAGAAAAAAATAAAACAACAATGCCCATCCATCCGATAGTATCACGGAAGAAAATTTCCATCTAAACTCAGTGCAATAGTACCTATGTATAATCCACATTTTCTATACCAAACTCAGACTGAAAGACTGGTCTTAAAAAAACGAAAACTATTTATCCCAACATAAATCCGTGTGCCTTGAGTTACATATCTCCTGCAGTAGCATATCACAAATCTACAACGTCGACGACTACAACGATGACGATTGCTAGCGCGCGTAGCGTACAGTCACAATGCCCAACGCACCACAATGTAATATGATCTCTCAAGCCAGTGGGCAAAACATACAAAAAAAAAAAAACACAAAACAGCCGAGAAGAGCAAGGGGAAAAAATCAAAGAATGGAAACAAATAACAATAAATACGAAGGAAGAAAAAAGTTCAAGGACTTCCAAAGAATCACAATTAAACGTGAAATTTATCTTCTCTGGTTGGTTGGATACACTTGAAAATCTCCTATTTGCCAGCTTCAATCATCTCTTGTCTATAAATGTTTTTTTTATTTTTAAAAGTTTGTTTTATAAAAAGTTATTTTGATTTTTCGGTTTTAGTATAAATAATTCTTTCGCCTCCATTAGAGATACAGGGGAATTCTAAAAAACAAACAAATCAGTTTGTCCAACAAACAGAAAAAATAAAACACAATTCAAAAGAAAAAACAAAAAAAAAAAAAAAAATAATATTGTTGTGCTACAAACAAATTTCCATTCTCTTACAACTAACTATAGATTAATTTACTGTTGGTTGTAATTTTAATTTTTTTTTTTTTTTTTATGTTGGTACACATAAAGCCAAAAAGTGATGAAATTAAAATTAAAATTAAACAAAACGAATGGTTGTCCACAAGCTTTAATAAATACATGAAATGAAGATTGAAAAAAAAAAAAAAAAAAAAAATAGAAACGGAACCAAGGGAATATGATAATCATGTCTTTATGTAGAGCTCTCCACACATAACTATCTTTACAAGGTTGCAGCACCAGCCAGCACCAGCATCAGAGAGAGCGAGCGAGCGAGTGAGCGATGACGAGTGTTTTTAAAGGACGACGAAGTACGAGAACAGTGACAGGAGAAGGAATGGGACCTCGAAGGCAGGTAGAGAACCCTTGTTGGCCCACATACGGTGGGAGTTGTGAGATTCGGCATTTGGGTCCTTGTTTATTGCACTTTTGCAATGAATATCGCACTGTCGGCCCCCAAAATGGATGCTCTGGAGTTTTGTGATTTTATTTTTTTTCCGACGATGATTTTTAAAAATCATGATGTATGCGATGTGATGTGATGAGGATAATGGACATATGTGGATTCTGCTGCTGCTGTTTGTAAATACCTTGTAGTATACATATGCATTGTCCATACGATTCAACAAAGTTAATCCTTATCGAGATAGAATGTATGTGTATATTAGATTCTTTGTGGTTTTTAAGTACGTAGTATGTTATCCCTTTTTTTGTTTATATACTATACTATATTAAAAGTTGCCGAAAAGAGAAAAAAAAAAAAAAAAACAACAAAACGATGAAATGGAGAGCAATTGGTTTGCCTTTTGCGCACTACTGTATGCACTACCCCCGCACGTATAGTAAAATTTGATGGAAAAGTTCCTTTTTAAATCACAATAATCTCTGATTACAATAACACTATGGAAACAAATTCAATGATCGAATGTATGTACTATAGGCGCACTGAATTCGATACGAATGGCAGGCAGGCAGGCAGGCTCCTTGGCCAGCTATAGCAGTATGTAGATTCGATGCAGTAGCTATAACTATAACCGAAATCGAATAGAACAAAAGTCTTATCCTTAATGTTTTTCTTGGCTTCCACGCTCTATACGCAATCACTTTGGCCCCAAAACGCCTTAGGTACTCGTAGATTTTTTTGTTCCTCTTGATTTTTGTTGTTTCTTTGTGCCCCTTGTCGGGAGCCAAGTTTTCTTCTCTTCCTGTTTTCTTATTGTACAATTTGTTCTTATTCTCGTTTTCGCGACTTGATGTTATATATATCGATTTTGTAGAGCAACAACAACGACGATAACGACGATGACGGTCACATTGCACGAGTTAGAAGAACGAACAACCAACGATTACGACAAATGATGGTAAACACGACAAATGACACGGCAAAGAAAGCCAGCAATCGACCGCACGACGTTTATCATCGAACGAAAGAAAATAAGGAAAAAAAAATTAAAAACAGAAAACACAACCGAGAAGACGATGACAACGACAACGAGAACGACGATGACCGTCTTTAAAATTATTGATTAATTAAATTATGCAAGCAAGCAAACAAGCAAGGAAGTAAGCAGCACGCACGCTGCATGCAGCTCGAGATTAATCGCACAAGGATATATGGACCTACTATACAATAGAAAGAGAGAGCGCGCCGCGATACATATAATCAAGTCGGTCGTCCATTCGCGAATTGCAAGGATATACTACAGGAACGATAAACTAGGTATCCCTCCTCCTGTATGTAATTGAAAATGTGGAGTAGGTTCGTGTTCTTCTACTTTCCTTGTTCGTATCCTTTTTTGAATTTTCTCTCTAGCTACATACACTTACACACAGGAGTTATGTTTGGACTCTAATTGCACATAACGGTCCGGACGAGGACACCGAGAATATGATGGCGATGATGTTGATGTTGGTTGTTGGTTTCTTGACGTTGCCACCGAGCTTTTTTGTTTTCTTGCTATTTTCGTACTTTCCTCTCCGGTGTAATACTCGTAATCGAGATTAGAATGAGAAATACGAGTAACCAACACACACACACTGCATCATCTACATGTATGTCTGTGTGCCTGGCGCCCGATTAGGTGTACGGAAAGCACGATGACTGGGTGACATGATTGCTAGTCGACTTGTTTCAATGCATCATGCATCTTATAGCGGTCTCTATTGCACTTGAGCTTTTTTCCTACTCCCGTGAGCTTTCACACAATTGCATGAAAGGTTCGCTCCTGTGTTGAGACAATACTTCACTTGGTCGCGTGTGGATGGGTGCATTTGGGGCTGCTTATTGCAGCCCTCCCCATTGTCGTCATCGATTTAAGGGAAACTTTTTCACACTCGTGTTGTGTATTACTTGCGAGCTTAAAGCTTACGACGAATTTTTTCCGTGGATACTGTGAACGCATGTAAGGAAGTGAACGATTCGATAACAAATACATACCAGCAGAATCGTGGGGTTGTTATTCTGACTCTCTCTCTCTCTTTGGCTTGCTTCTGAATATTCGTATGTGTGTGTTTATGGTGTTGAGGGCAAACAGTGCGAGTGAAATGTTTTCGGATGAATCGGAATATTCCTCGAATGCAACGGTAAGACGCTTTCAAATGACGCGTGGGAGTTAAGGCTTAGAAAACAATAACTCGCGTGTGGGCTAATGCTTTTCACCAAAACAATTGCTATTTTCAGGTCAATTTCCAAGCTGGAAATTCCGCGATGTTTACCAGCTACATATTTCTGGAAACTACCTCCTAGGCTCCTACGAGCACTTATTGGGAATGAAATTAAAATACGCCTTCGCATGGAGAGGTTGCAGTAACTAAATGCCAGGCAATTGGTATGACGCTCTGACCTTTACACTTTAATCTTCTGTTTGGTGTTATTGCGAAAGATGGTTAGTCGTACCACCGAATTGGCCTGGTTGAAGGATGAGTCAAGTGGAAGTTCGATTCGGTCTTCATTGAAATATTTCTTATAAAAATGATTTTATATGGAATTGGAGTGAGTTAATCCTTGATTTCTTCTCCAATTACTCAGTGGGTAGGTAGGTAGGTAGGTAGGATTGTAGCCTTCCCGGAATTGAGAAGAATGCACATAGGCCAGGGAGGCCCGTTGTGCAGCTACGAGGGGGTTTTACCCCCCTATTCGTGGAACCATTTTGTGCTTCTTAAGAAGTTAAGAAGGTCAGGTATCCCTACTTTCTGAACATCTGTCAGACCGTTAAGGAAGTAAGAGCCTAGGTAACTTTTCCAACTTTTCCTGATGTTGCAAAAAGCTGGACAGGCACAGAGAAGGTGGTGAATGGATTCGACCTCCTCCTCCTCCTGACAGCTTCTGCAGAAATCATTCGGAACTATTCCTAGTTTGTGTGTACCAATGACCTTGTAGATGCCAGCTCTTTTTAGGGAGATTATACTCCTTGGCTGTCAAGCCGAGGCCGGATTTGCCTGGTGATGACGCAGGTATGTCCCTGGGTCCTTCTCAGGCTCGTATCGGCCTGGCGAGATTGGCCAGATTATTTTAATGGTTGTTATTTTAAAAATTGTGAGGGAGTACAAGTCACGATTGATTGTAGCGTCGTTCCTTGTTTCCTGAGTGTGTCGGCTTTTTCATTGCCTGTAATGTCGCTGTGTCCCGGTACCCAGATAAGCTGTATGTTGAACTGTTCTGCCATCTCGTTAAGAGATCGGCGACAGTCGAGACTAGATTTTGATGTGTACACATAGGACTCCAACGACTTTAAGGCTGCTTGACTGTCTGTGAGAATGCGAATATCCTTGGTGGATATTACGTTCCACTTCAGCCAAGACAAAGCCTCTTTTATTGCCAACAGTTCCGCCTGGAAAACGCTGCAGTGATCTGGTAATTTTATAGCTTTATAAAGCTTAAGTTGTTTGCAGAAAACTCCACTGCCCACACCCCGTCTATGGTTATAGACCCGTCAGTGTAGAAATTCACGCAATTTCTGCGCGGCTGAGTTTGGCGGGTCCAGTTCTTCCTGTCCGGATGGATCATCGTAAAGTTTTTGTCCAAGACTATGGTGGGTTCTGTGTGGTCCAGGTTTTCTGTCATAGATATCCTGTTTTGCGGGATGGAGGAGTGGCCAGTGACATAGCTCGCCCATTTCGAGTTGGCTTTTAGTCTTATGGCCGTGTTTGTGGCAATTTGCTTACCGAAAATATCGAGTGGTGTAAGGTCTAGTATCATGTTAAGCACAGCCGTTGGTGTGGACCTGCGGGCCCCGGTAATTCACATACATGCCATCCTTTGTACCTTCTCGAGCTGTTTGTGGTATGTTGTCTTGTCCAGTGCAGTCCACCAGACTGTAACTCTATACATTAGCATGGGTCTAACGACCGTGATGTAGAGCCATAGGGTGATCCTAGGGCTTTCTTACATGTGTAGAGAGCTATTGTTGCTTTTTTTGCTCTTCCAAGTTAATTTCCTATCGAGTATAATGCCAAGGAATTTGGCACTAGAGGAATAGGCTAACCTGGTATCGAGCAAAGTGATAGGGCAATTTTCCGGGATTTTATGCTTTTTCGTAATAGCTCGAGCTCCGTTTTCTGGGGGTTAATCCTGAGCCCGTTACTATGCGCCCATTTGCACAGAATTGAGAACGATTGCATGCGGTCATTCAGTGTGGATAGGTATTTGCCTGAGATTGAGATGGCAACGTCATCGGCGTAGGCAACAGCGTTCAGGCCTTCTTTCTCCAGTTTGATCAGTAGTTCGTTCACAGCTACATTCTCAGTGGGTAGCATGCTGGCAGTTGATATCCATAATACCTTGAACGAGTTGCAGGAAAGCGCAGCCTACACGACACCACTTCCGAAAACGGACTCAGGCTAAAAGACTGTGACGGTACATGGTACATGACGGTCTCCTAGTAGCTAGTACACGATTCCTACATCTCTCTCTGCTAATCATATCGATAATACTGCGATCGAGGCTAGACATATCTCCAGCATCTTGGATGTCCGAACTTTCCGAGGAGTCTATATGGACTCGGATCAGTACCTTGTTGCAGCCAAGATACGTATGCGGATATCGCGAATACTGCGGAGTCGAGTAGGACCAGCAAAGTTTGACGTAACATTAGAGTGAAGAAATCACAAGACACCGCCAGGACCTTCGCAGATCGTGTTTTCCTTATGTGAATGCACACATGGCCACGTTGGATCGACGAATGCGAGCTGCTCGTAAGCTTCATGAGCGGAAAATAAGGGGGGAGCCTGTGTTTTTTAGAAGGAAAGGGAAATATCACGAGGAGCGCGTGATCGAGGAGATGTTGTCGCAGAAACGACGATTGAAAGTTTTAACAAAGATTAAAACGAACATGTCAATGTTATAAAGCCAGAGCGGAAGCATGCAGGGGTGAACACAGACACCTCGTAGTTGAATCACAGTCGGTGCTGAGAATATGGAGAGACTATTTCTACGGACTTTACAACGGCGAAGATGGCCAAGATACCGCTGTCAGACAGAACGCATCATTCACACTGGACGAAGATGAGAGAGAAATCCGTCCAACCGACTTAGATGAGGTTAAGATAGCGATATCAAAACTGAAATCCAATAAAGCTGCTGGCGGAGACGGCCTACCTGCTGAGATATTTAAAGCAGCTGGAGATGAGTTGGTTGGGAACATGCACTAGCTCATCCGTAAGATGTGGTCAGAGCAAAGCATGCCCGTGGAATGGAGTCTCAGCATCGTATGCCCGATCCACAAGAAAGGATACCCCTCTGACTGCGCCAACTATAGGGGAATAAGTCCCATTAACATCGCGTATAAGATCTTCAGTGAGGGCGCCGTGGCGCAGTGGTTAGTGTGGTGGACTCTGAAGCACGATGAGCGAGTTCGAATCCCGATATCACCAACGCCATCGAATGTTTATTTCACGGCGTCTTTCCCCGACCGTACTGGTAAAACCCCCGTAGTAAACTTGCCAAGAAAAAGCTCCTCGACTCAAGCTGTTCGGAATCGGCATTAAACTGTAGGTCCCTTTCACCTATGTGAAAAATAAATAACACACAACATGGGTGATTGAGAGAAGCTTAGCTCTGATCCTTCTTGGGCTGTAACGCCACCAAAAGAAAGAAGAAGATCTTCAGTATGAACGCCTCAAACTATTCGTGAATAATTTGAAAGGTTCCCATCAATGTGGCTTCAGGACAGGAAAATTCACGTTAGACAAAATATTTACACTGCGGCAGATCTTGGAGAAGACCCATGAATTGAGTGTCTATAGGGACGAGCTATATGGAGTCATGTTATGTTTTGACATCCCTGCCAAGCTCGTTAGGCTGTGCAGGACGACAATGGAGAATTCTCGCTGCTCCATTCATGTCGTTAAGGAGTTAACCGATACCTTTAATGTCAAAAAAGGATTCAGACAGGGCGACGCATTGTCATGTGGTTTGTTCAACATCATGCTTGAAAATATGCTGTCGTCAAGAAAGACGCACAGCACCGACTTTTATGTAGTCAAGGATTTCTTCTACCTTCGCTCACTGGTAAGAAGCGACAACGACACCAGCGCAGGAATTAGACGCAGAATAACTCTTGCCAACCGCTGTTTCTTTGCCCTCAAGAGGCAATGGAGTAGTAGAGCCTCTCTCAGAAAACCAATGTGACCCCCTATAAAACCTTAATCATCCCGGTCCTCCTCTGCGGTGTAGAGGCTTGGACCTTTTCAAAAATGGATGAAGAGGCCCTTGGTCGTTTTGAGTGGAAAATTCTGCGTACAATCTTCGGTCTGGTCTTTGTGTCGACAGAGAGTGGAGAGATTCAACCACGAACTGTACGGGCAGTACAGCGATATTGATCGATGACTTGGCCATATAGAGCGAATGGACAGCACGGCTCCGGCCCGAAGAGTTTTCGACTCCATCTAAGGTAGCGCGTACAGGTAGAAAGGGACCTTAACCAACAGGGCGTGCGACACTGGAAACAGCTAACAAAAGTTTGTGCTAGCTGGGAAGGCTTGTTGGTTGAGGCCCAGGTTCACCCCGAACCTTAGCACCACCTAAGTAAGTAAGTATTGCCTTGGGTCTTTTGCTCAATTCACAAGGTGGTTGATTGTTTAAGGAGATTTTCTAACGAAAGCCTTGAAATATTCGCTGGCTGGAAATTAGTCTTACTTTCTTGGGTCGTTGAATGTGTATTTTAAGGTTAACAAGCCTGTAGTCTATAGATGCTTAGGAAACGTTTCTTAAAATCGCTGATATCTGGTAGAATGATGTTTTCCCAGGCGTGGTTAATAGAACTATAAGCTTTATCTCTTGATGGGGTTTAAGATATCGTATGGTGTGAGCAGAAATACCAAACCAAGGACGGCGATATAATTTTTAATATTACGTCGGTTGCTACTTAAGTCTTGAGATAAGACAATACCAGAGTAATTGGTCAAATCTGACCTTGTCATTTTATAGCTTGTCATTTTTGGCGACAATCGTACTTAGAACGTTTTGTCGTACGAGTGCTCAAAAAGTTAAAAAATGGAATTAAATTGCCAACATTTTCATGCGATGTTTTTTCTATGTTTTTTCGACGTGGATTAAACCAAGAACTCTACGTAGATCAGCTCCCTCCAACTTTTTTGTAATGAAGCACCATCTCGAGCCACCGTGTTTCGCTGATTTCCCGAATCCAAGGATTATCACTATTTGTTACAGGACGAATTTCGTGAAGGTCGTTCAAAATCGGTTGTTGTGCCATAAAAAATCGATGTTGTACGTGAACTGATATTACAAGATCATCATGGGAAATACCATGCGATTGCATGCTAGATTTACATGTTGCATGAACCTTCGGCCGTCAAAGTTATTTATTCGCGTCGGATACTATGGTATTAAACAATCGGTCGGAAAAGCCTCATGTCGATTGGTGCAATAAGATGCGACGAATCATGGATCTATGCATATGGACCGGGAACTTAATAACTAGTTGACTGCATGGGTCTTTCAAGACGAGTCATGAAGCACTTGTAAGGAAATGTTCACCTGTTTTTACGGAGTCATTGGACATATCGCTAACGTACCATTAGAGTGAAATACGAGTAGAATGGTCAATTCTTAATGGTACACCACCATTTGTTTGCTAGTATTAGGGAAAGTAAGGGAAACCAACCAAATAAAATGATGATTACCAGGAGTTCGGACTTTTACTTTTGACAAGAGATTTGAAATATTGATTTCAAACTGCACAGCTCAACGCAAAAAGCCTTAGGTGATAAACTGATGGCCCCAATATGGTTTCTGGCGTTGGCGCCTGCATCTTTGGACCAAATCGGAAGATCTCGAATGAAGGGTCTGGGAATAAGTACTGGTATCTTCCTAGCTGAATTATATGCCAAGCTGATATGGGTCAACCTAAACTTAGAGACTAGCATGAGAGGAGTAACCATCAATATACTGAGTTCGTACAGCACGAACTAAAAAAGCACGAAGAAATAAGGCCCTACAAGACCATACAAAAGAAATAAGGTCAAACTCTGGTGGGTGCCAGGGCACAAAGGTGGTTAAATCCAGGTCTTCTGGCTGATAAGCAACTATCTGCAATCTTCTTCGCACTGTTCTTGAACTTATTCCTTTTTGGGCTTGTTCCTTAAACTCAAGACTAATTTCTCTGGATGTTTTTCTCTTGTGCCTTTTATACATAAGCCAACTGATTACTTTTGAGAAATTTAGAAATTTTATCTGGCCACTACCGTATTAAGGGAAATGAGTGCATGTACATCACCAGGGCCCCCCACCCCGGCCCTAAGGTCCATGCCAATGGCAGCGCTCAACATTATAGCCCACCTTATACCACTCGACATTCTTGGCAAGCAAATAGCCACATACACGGCAACCAGACTAAAAGCCAGCTACATAACTGGCCACTCCTCCAACCCGAACAATAGAATAACCGTGGCGGAAGATCACATTGAGCCCACCACAGTCTTTGAGAAAAAATTAAATATAATATACCAGGACAGACGGAATTGGTCTCGCCAGACGCAACCTCGAAAGAATTCCATGGACTTCTCCATCGACGGTCAAGACAGTCAAGCAGCCTTGAAATCGCTAGAGTGCTATGTGTTCACTTCAAAAGTAAGCCTTGACTGAAGCCTATCTCTTAACGAGTTGGCCGAATAGTTTAATATACATTTCCCGTGGGTACCAGGGTATCTCAGCACTCGCCAGGCAAGGAACGACGCAACAATCAAATGTGGCATACGCAGATATAGGGACTTTTTGTTTTCTTTTGGTGGCGTTACAGCCCTTGAAGAACCAGAGCCAAGCTTCTCTCAATCACCCATCTTGTGTGTGATTTATTTTTCACACAGATAAAAGGGACCTACAGTTTAATGCCAATTCCAAACGGCGGCGTGAGTCGAGAAGTTTTTTCAAGGCAAGTTTACTACGAGGGGTTTCGCCAGTACCCCGCCGAGGAGGAACGCCGCGAAATAAACATTCGATGGCGTTGATGTTATCGGGATCCGAATACATCGCTCATCGTGTGTCAGGGTCCAATACACTAACCACTGCGCCACGGCGCCTTCAGATATAGGGACTAATCTCCTTAAAACCAACTGACATTTACAAAATGATTGGTGTCACAAACGGTCACTGTCTCATTGGCAGTCACGTACAAAGCGCTGCTTAGACGAAAAGGAGGTCAAATTCATACATCACCTACTCTGCGCCTGTCCGGCTCTCTGTTCAATCAGGGGTGGGTAATGAAAACTGACCCTCCTAGCAATACAACGGGGTCTCCGGCCTAGGTGTATACTCCCCTCTGGGGAGGCTACGGACTCCCTAACCTTACATAAAGGCACTGAAATCGCCGATCAACTCACCAGGAAAGGTTCCAGCGAAAGGTACATATGTAGGTGCCGAATCTTTCTGCGGCATCCCCAAGTCTGAGACTAACTTCCTCTTAGATAAGTGGGAAAAATCGCAACACCCGTCTTTTTGGAACAGAATAAGTAGACACATTAGATCTATAAACGTCGCAGTGCCTCATGCTATTTGTTAGCACTAGCCCGGTCAATACTTAAATGGAGGACTGCTTGGGAATACCGCGTGTTGCTGGCATCAAGCTGCTTTTTTGCTGTCGCACCATGCAACCACAACACTGTCCGAGCAATCTCATATGTATCGGTTCTCGTCCGATCACCGCAATCCACCAGCATCGGGCGTGGTCAGTACTTAGATGGAGAATCGCTTGGGAACACCCCGTGTTGTTAAGTTTTTGCCTATTTTTTTAGTTGTTTAATTTCTAGCAAGAAAACGGATAAACCGATTTTACTGAAAACTTCATCAGTTCTAAGCTGCGTAATTGCACGTAGAATGAATTCAGTCGCATGTCAATGTCGTCTTTGGTTCTCGATATAATCGATATAATTTTCGAGCGCACATGCGCACATACACACACATACATCTCTATAAAAACCTTGGATTCTACCTTTGAAATCCCTGCTAAGCTCGTCAGACTTGCCAGTATGTCTTTGGAGAATGTTCGCTACTCCATCCAAAGCGATGAAGACCTGGTCGATAGATTTGATGTCAAAAAAGGATTTAGGCAGGGCGACATCGTGCGGCAATGGAAAAACCAGCAAAAGATCGATAAGAAAAAGAAGAAGAATATTCATGGTGCAAAAAGCCTTTGATGATGAGGCTTTATCGAAGTCTCAAGTGGTATAAGGGATTCCAAGAAGGCAGATAACGTGTCGAAGAGCGTCCCGGACGACAATCAACCTCATCCGTCGAAGCTCAAGTCCAAGAAGTTAAGGATTTGTTGATTGCAAGCTGTTGATTAACAATAAGAGATTTTGCTGATGATGTTAGCATTTCAAAAGGATCAGTCATTACCATTTTGAAGGATGTTTTGGGCCCCAGACGCCTCATCTTATTTCTTGGGATCCCATAGTGCCGTGGAACTCATACAAGCCTTAGTGAATTTAGTCCACCGACTCTGTTCAAGAAGGTCTTGAGTTAATACAGTAGGAGCTAGTTGAAGGGTTGGACAAAGCTTTGAGTGTAGCTTGGCTGTCACTGCAGACGCAGAGGTTTTGTCCCCTCCATCTGTGCTTCACAACATGCATAGCCATTAAGATTGCATATACACATCTCTGATTGAAGGACAGACTTATGAGATGAGACATGGCTCTTAGAGCACACTCTCTGATAAATATATCAACGGGTGAAAGGTTCATCATAGAATATAGAGCAGCGCGAAATTTCCGAATTCATATACGCAAATACGCACAAACACACACAGACGTCTCTATAAATACCTTGGATTCTGGTGACCTTGAACTGTGGGAAGTTAAAAAAAAGACTTAAGTAGCAATCCTTTAGAGTTCTTGAGACGTGTCCGATGTGAAAATACAAGTAACTGTTTGTGAGTTCCTTAGGTGCGCAGCGCCAGCAATTTCGTCCTTTTTTTTTATTAGGGTTCCGTACCCAAAGGTAAAACGGAACCCTATTACTAAGACTTCGCTGTCCGTCCGTCCGTCCGTCTGTCACCAGGCTGTATCTCATGAACCGTGATAGTTAGACAGTTGAAATTTTCACAGATGATGTATTTCTGTTGCCGCTACCACGACAAATCCTAAAAGGGGGGCTCCCTAAGGATGTTAATAGTGTTTGTTCAGAGGTCATATAAATCTTTTTGATTGGCAAAGTCAAAAGGGCAGGTGTTGCGATTTTTCTCACTGCCGCAGAAAGCTTGGCTATTCCTCTTATGCCAGTCTCTAAGTTTAGATTGACGGATGTTAGGATGGTTATAATTCAGATGAGAAGATACTGGGACTCATTCGTAGGGTCTTGCTAATCTTCCAATTTGGTCCAAAGATGCCGGCGACAACGCCAGAAATCATTTTGAAGCCATCAGTATACTACCTAAGGCCTTTGACGTTGAGCAGGAGATCACTGGTTTTCCAAGCTGTGCGGTTTGGTATCAATATCTTAAATCCATTTTCAAAAAGGAAGGTGTGTGGTAATGCGTCTGAGACCGTGGTATTCATATCTAGCTCAGGAAGCTGTTGTAGGTCTGTTCCCGAGCGAAGAATTTTGATTGCACTACGTAATGCGACCTTTTTTAATAAAAAAAGTGCAGTGGAGTAAGTCCAATTAGTGCTTCTTAAGCTGCCGAAGGGCAGGTTGGCATTTTTTTTTTTGGCACAATTGCGCTGACAAGTCATTATGAGAGCCTTTATAGGCTAAGAACGGCTGATGATGCAAATCTCCCTCTTTTGAGGACATTACAGTATGAACTCACCTTAACAACACTGATTACGGCCATGTGCTTGTGCGTATTTCGTGTTTAAAACACTAACGAATACTGACAATGAAAACAATACAAAAATGATGTGCAAAACAGTCGAGGGATTAGCCGTAAAACAAAAACGAAAAGAGTTCCGAACTTCGAAGACTAATTCCCTAGTTTTTTATTTAAATAAAAAAAATGTTACATAACGCGTTGTTCGAACCCCCCCTCCCGCCCTTGTAACGCATCGTAACGTCTTATAATACCCACCCTCCCCCCAAATTGCGTTACGTAATACCTGAATGCCCCCTAATATGCCTATAACATGCCTGCAATCAAGATCTGTCATCATACAAAAAATGTGATTTAATGTGATGACTGATGAGGTAACATACATACAGATGGTACGGAACCCTTTGTGGGCGAGTCCGACTCGCACTTGGCCGGTTTTTTAAAATAAAATCTCGATTCGGTAAGGTTTCGACAGGCATGTATTATGGCAGTATTTCCTACGATCAGCTTGACACAGAGCAACATATTTTCACTGCTCTAATAGCGTGCCAAAAAAAAAAAAAAAACAAAAAATCCCTTTGACAGTGTTCAAATAAATGTCGTGGTCTCACGAGAAAATACTGAATACTGAACACTGAATACTGAACAAGTATTCACCTATTACCAGGCCTTCGAGTCGAGTTTGGGGGTGGCCGTGGTGCAGTGGTTAACATCATCGACCGCCGAGCGGAAGGTTTATGGTTCAAATTCGCTTCATAGCCAAGAAAAAGTAATTCCTATACGGACAAAAAGTGTGCAACGCAGTTGTGAATGTAAAGTGACCAGACGTACTGCTGCAGGCATAACACTCACAGTATAAGGCCAACCGAAATTCATCCTCTGCGTATGCAATACCAAAGTGCTTGAACGAATTACTAGGGACTATAACCAACGCGGAATTTGGTCGGCTCTCGTCCTATCTAGGTCTAGGACAACCACCCCTGAGAATAGTGAACGAACATCAACGACCCCAACCACTGCACTTCGTTCAGGTTGTGTGTGTCAACACATCATAAGAGAATATGAAAAAAACTCTTGAACCTGCGCGAGTCACTAAAAAAAAAAAAAAAAAAAAAAAAAAACCTTGGAAGTAAAGCCACTACGTGAACGTCCTCTGAAGTAGTAGTACAATAGATAAAACAATTAAAATAAATAAACAAATAGAAAACAAACAAATTGCAAGCAACACACATGTGAACTACGAGTATCTTCTGCACTAATTACAAATAAAACATTCACAGATCGGTGTTTACGAAAGAACAAAGCAAAAAACAATAAAAGGAAAACAATTGTTTTTTTATTGATTAGTTAAACAATAAATTAATTGTAGATGAATACGATGTACGTATGGATATGGTTATAAGCCACACAAAAATCATCAGTCATTCAGTTCAAGCGGTGTCCGTGTGAAGGCCGATAGATGGTATTGTCGTGAATCTTTCAAAAGAGAATACATCTAGGTTTATAGTTTACAGGACGAATGTAAAATGAAAGCAGAACAACAACAACAAATAACAACAAACAATAATAAAAAAATGAAAATCAAATTTAACGTGGCGAATGCCTTGTTGCTGTTGTTATCCCCACTCACGTTTGCATATAGTATGTTTTATGTAAATCTGTACAGGAGCTTATAGGTATAGAATAGGGCGTTATAAGGCAGTATCTAAGCAAACTGAATCTATCTGTAAGCCTGGCAGCGCAGTGTATGTTTGACAAGCATCATTAAAGCGCAAACAGACCGTGGACATAGGTTCTTTCTGCAACATTTTTTGTTTATTTAGATCAAGCGCATAGTAAGGACAGTAGGGATGGTTAAGTTATTCATTGCGAATACAATTGCAGGAACTGGCCAAACAGAGAAACGAAAAAATGATGCAATCAAATCAAACAGGGTGGCATCTACTTGGAAAACAATAAGGATAATCGACAAGTTAAATTAACAAACAAAAAAGGAAAGACTGTGGCACACAGGAACAGAAAAAAAATGCAAAACTTCAGTATAAGATAGGATAAGAAGCACTTAACAAAAATTTCTTGTTTTTCTATCAATTATTCATCCAAGACTACGATAAAGACTAAGATAAAAGAGTTATCTTGGTTACATGTAACTCAACTTTTTAATAAGCAACCGAAAATGAAAAATTTGAGGAAAGAAGTCTTGAGAAATGTCAAAATGGATTTAAGGAGTCTTTAAGTCTAGATATTGTGATAGTGTTGATTTTAATTTGCGTTTAAATACCTGCTTCTGAGCCATCGCCTGCATCTGCTGGAACATCTGACGTTCTTCCTCCTTGCCTGCAAAGGGAAAAGGAAAAACGAAAGCAATTGGGGACAGGTGTTAGACTTAAATAAAAAGAATGAGGCACAACACTGAGGGCATATAGGGGTAGATGATAGTCTATAAAGCGACTAGTGCACGAGTAGGTCGAGAAGCATTTTTACATGTTTTTCGTTTTATTTGGAATTGTCTGTACGAGAGCACATTTTTGATTTAGTCAACTTGTGTGATTTTGAGTACTTTTAAGAGGTCATACGGTTTATGTAAATACAGGGAGGGTGTCTACCAGAGGCAGGACGTGGGCATCATGTATCAAATGTTTGCCTTATTCAGGGTAAGCCGAACGTTGCAGGCTTATAAGAACATCAAGGCGAGGGTTGAGGTATTTTATTAAGCACTTCCTACCTTTAAATTTAAATCAAGTAAAGTGCGACTCAGGGCGGTAAACGACTAACAAAGGCTTCGTAGGGGTAGCGTATCCGACATGCGCTGGCCCGTAAAATAGCGAGCTACTGCAACTGGAGCAGATAGTGCGACGGGCAGGTGTCAACAGGGAAGGCACTATCTTTTACAAGTCCATCCAGCTGCTAGGATACGCGGATGATATCGACATCATCGCGTGTTCTCGCCGTGGCATTGTGGAAGCATTCACGACGATTGAAGAACAGGCGAAACGAGTTGGTCTTAAGGTCAATGAGGACAAAACGAATTACATGCTGTCAAGCAAAAACCAATCCGTCGCTCACCACCTGGGACAAAGTATAACAATTGACAGCTACAATTTCGAGGTAGTTAAGGAGTTTGTCTACCTCGCGGCAAACGTAAATTCCACAAATGACACCACAGTGGAGATCCCGCATGGAATCGCCCTTGGCATCCGCTGCTACTTCGGCTTGTCCAAACAACTGGGGTCAAAACTCCTTACTCGAAAGACCAAAGTCATGCTTTACAAAACGCTCATTCTGCCAGTCTTGCTGTACGGAGTCGAAAGCGAACGATAAGCAGGACAGCGTAGCTGATTTTGGGTTCTTTCGAAAGAAAAATTTTGCGCCGGATATTTGGTCCTGTCTGTGAGGAAGGTGAATGGAGAAGAAGACACAACCGCAAACTCTACGAGCTGTACCAACATGTGGATGTAGTCCGGAAGGCAAGGATCCGTCGACTACACTGGCTCGGCCACATCGAGCGCATGAACATCAACGCTCCAGCTAAGAGGGTCTTCGACTCCGAGCCTTCTGGTTCAAGAAGAAGAGGAAGACCCAGCCTCCGGTATAATGACCAAGTAATCGCGGATGTAAGATATCTTGGTCTTGACAACTGGAAGCAGCGTGCCCGGGATCGTCAAGGATGGAAGGCAGCTATAGCTCAGGCTCAGATCCTGCATGGATCGCTGGCCTGATAAGTAAATAAGTAAGTAAGTACTGCAGCCGAACACCTAGCACCTCTATTAGTAAGCCCTATTTCCACCTCCTCCTGGTACCACCTGTGGATTTCTATCTTGAAATCGCGAACGGAAAGGGCGAATGGCGAGTTTCCTGCGTCACAAAACAGGATAAGTGTCGGTTAGGCTATGGCCCGGCAAGCCATACCTGAAAAAAAAAAACAACAAGCCAAAAAACCCAAAAAAAGCCTTGGATACAAAAAAACGGACGGATTAGCCTATGGAGAAACAACCAAAGGAAAAGGAAGACTGATATTCGGCTTTGTACGTGGAATGTAAGGTCCCTCAATAGACCACGTGCTGCCGAACAACTTGCGGAGGCCCTAGACTGTTATAAGGCAGATAATACCACAATCCAGGAAGTGCGATGGGATGAACCGGGCAAAAAGAGGATGAGAAACTGTGATATCTACTACGGCGACTGCTACAAGGAGAGAAGACAAAGCTTATTCGGATGCGGAAAGCTACTATCGCCGGTGATCGCCAGTGCCTTTACCAATCGCGACTTCCTCCGATACACCTCAATCCTCCACTCAGTCAATAGAGCAGCAATGGAGCCAGTGCAAACAAGCCCTGAAAAGCACAGCAACGGAAGTGTTGGGCCTTAAAGCTCCACCACGACGAAACACCTGGTTCGATGATGAGTGTAGAAGGATACATGCAGAAAAGCAGGAGGCAAACAAAGCCTCACTGCACAAAAAAACAAGAGCGGCTCGTGAGCTCTACGAGCTTAAAAGAAGGGAGGAACACAAGCTTCTCAAGAAAAGAAAGAAGGAGCACGAGATGCGTGCGATTGAAAACTTGGAGCTACTGCAGGCCCGACATTCGAAGATTTTATCAACAGATAAATCGAATGTCTCAAGTCTATAAAGCCCGAATGGAGGCCTGTAAGGATGAGAACGGACACCTAGTAGTAGAATCGCAGTCGATACAGAGAATTTGGACAGACTGTATCGATGACAGCCAACATACCGCTGTCAAGCAGAATGACCCATTTCTCAATGACGAAGATCGCAGAGAATTCCGTCACACTGACCTCGACGAAGTTAAGATTGCCATATCGAAACTCAAGTCGAATAAAGCTGCTGACGTAAATGCATTGCCTGCTGAGCTCTTCAAAGCAGATGGGGGTGAGCTGGTTAGGAGTATGCACCGGCTCATCTGTAAGAGGAAAGCATGCCAAAAGAATGGAGTGTCAGCATTGTTTGGTCGATCCACATAAAAGGAGACCCCTATAACTGCGCCTTCTGTCTTCTGTGCCGTATTGTGTGAACGCCTGAAACCGTTTGTGGATAACCTGATCGGCTCTTATCAGTGGGGTTTCAGGCCAGGTAAATCCACAATAGACCAAATATTTACGGCAGATCTTGGAGAAGACCCATCACCTCTTCGTCAATTTCAGGGCTGCATAGTCTGCTTTTATCAAAAAGAGGCGGGCAACACCGACGTACATATTGGCCAGAACGTCACCATGGGCAGATACAACTTTAAAGTTGTCAATGAATTCGTCAACCGCATCTACGGTGGCACACGCAGGTGGAAGGGGACCTTAACCAACTTGGCGTGCGGCGCTGGAAACAGCTGTCCAAAGATCGTGCCAGCTGTAGACGCTGTTGATGCCCAGGTTCACCACGAACTGTAGCGGCGCCACCTAAGTAAGTAAGTAAAGCTAATGAATTGATAGGATTAAGGCCATTTAACAAGTATAGTGGTCATAGCAGTCAGAGATCATCTTGAGAGTGGCTTTTTGACACTGCTACATTCGTCTAAATGAGAGATTATAAAGCTACAAAGGCACATGATAAAAACAAATCGCTTTGCAAAATATTTTTGCCATCCTTCGACGATAAACAATGCCTTTCTGTCCCGTGACCCCCGCTCATTTAAGATCCAAATCAATTTAGGTCACGCAACTAGACGATAAAACGATACAAATAAAAGACGATCCATTCAAATATGTTAGGCTCTTCCATTGAGGTAAAAGGAAGTAAAAAATAGGATTCCCCTTTCAAGGCAGCAGCATGTAACTAGATGAGAGGTTCGTTGGCCTCCTGTTCAAAGCCTATTCACCAAAAAATGCATCGTATAAACGCTCCAGATATATCATATGTATATGACTGCCCTAAAACACTAATTGAATACCCCCGAGTCCATGTGATGCCATTCTTCATCCGCCGCCGCTCAATTTAAAGCGACGAAAGGCACACACAACCCACTCACATCCCCGAACAATAGGCCGGATTGAAAGAGTCAAATGAAATGGAATATCCTGCCGAAAGAGGTGGATTTTGTTTTCTTCCTCCCAGTTAAATTGAATTTTATTACGCATACGCCTCCGAATCTAGCCGCTGACTAACCACAATCCCGCGGGGAAAGACCCACGGGTAAGGGTAACGAAAACAAATCTAAACACATCAGTTGGATGGCGTATCGGTGTATCGGTGGGTAATGAAATAAATTTAATTTCCCCGGGAAAGCAGCATGTAACTGCGCCGTCGTTTTGTGTTTTTTGTTTTTTTCCTTTGTTTTTATACTCGCAACTGAAATACATTTCTCATCCGTTAAGTACATAGTCTGCCGTCTGCAACTGATTGCCTTGGCGATAGTGATAAGCGGCAGGATTGGGTGTTTCTTTTCGAATGTGTTTTTCATCTTCAACAAAAAAAGCCCAAAAATTAGATTTTTGATGTTTTTCTTTTGCTATTTTGGGTCTAAGTTTTCGAAGGACACACCAAGTCAAATTGCAATCCTCTGTCAGATTGGTACTAGTCGTTGGAATTGTGTATTTCGTGTCTCTAGCCTTCACCTGATATGGTGAACCTATTGGATTGGATGGCAGCCAAAAAGGATGGAAAATCAATTGAATCGCCTCCGAGTTTCTAAGTGGATAAACATGCACTTAGTCCACTACTCTTGTTGGGTGTTTTGATTTTTTCTGTTGCTTTTTCAAAGGTCAACTTCGAGTATGTTCGGGTCCAAGACAAGTGCGAGGTGCTATACAATTTTGCATGAACTTATGTTAATTGAAATTAGGGTCATGGGGGTGAATAGTGACGGTACTTGTTGCTGATTTTATTGCATATCGGTTCAGGGGTAGCTTGTTCTGGTGTTTAGTGTTAAAATGCATTCATTTGGCGGCGGTTTTGAACTTTGGTCATAGTAGATGATGTGGATGTTGAGGTAAGCATTTCTCCGTGAGCGGGAATTGAATTTGTTTCAAGTGCAAGTTTGAGGAACATTCCACCCTGCCCTTGTGGTAGCCTTGTATCGAACTAATATTTGGCGAAAGGACTGGAAGATATTTGAAAAACAGTGTCCTGACATCAGAATGTCGTTTGCACCTTAATTGGTGTTAGTTGTATGTGCATATGTAGACACTTGAATAAACGTCCACTGGAACATGAACACGGATCGAAGGCGCAATGTAATTTGTATTATCCACCATAAAAGAACCGATAAGAAATTCAGGACGGATGAGAAATTTCACATTCAATAGTGGATTAGACTAATCCGTCGACACGACAAAAAAAAAAAGGCTCCCCCTCAGCACATAGTTCAACGATGTTTAAGGAGTGTAACAACCATACCATGGCCTGTTGAAAATATTTCACGAAGTCATATTGAATCCCCCCTCGTTTCGAGATATTAATCTCCATAAAGTGACTTAAATCTATATCATAGAAAACGTGAAAAATGAACACGAGGAGCGTACGGTCGATAACTATTGAAATACCACAAAAACAATGGAAGTACTGGAGCTTGTACGAACGCAGGGCCATAAATCTCCATCTATTGCTGAATTGTACACAAATTCATACATTAGCTTACATTTGGCAGGCATTTGGATAAGACGTGTTTTCATTTTTTACAATAATGTGGAAAAAAGAGCAGTATTACACGGCAATTCGCTTTTTATTTTTCAATGTGAAAATATGCAAGTAGTTCCAACATTTTAAGGTTATCTTCGGAACGATTTTTGTATTTATTGATTATCAGGGCCGTATACCGAAAATGGTGATAAGAGCAGTGTTACATGGTAATTCGCTTTTTATTTTACAATGTGAATTTGTCTTTATTTTCGGATGATTTTCGTGTTTACTGGTTATCAGGGCCATATATCGAAAATGGCAAAAAGAGCAGTATCACACGGCAATTCGCTTTTTATTTTTCAATGTGAATTTATGCGAGCAGTTTCATGATTTTCGTATGATTTTTGTACTTGCTGATTATCAGGGTCGTACGTCAAAAATAGGCAAAAGAGCAGTATTACACGGCGATTCGCTTTTAATTTTTTAACGTACATTTATGCGAGCTGTTTCAACACTTTGATCCTATTTTCGGATGATTTTTGTGTTTACTGATTATCAGGGCCGTATATCGAAAATGGCAAAAAGAGCAGTATTACACAGCAATTCGCTTTTAATTTTTTAATGCAAATTTATGCGAGCAGTTTCAACACTTTGATCCTATTTTCGGATGATTTTTGTGTTTACTGATTATCAGGGCCGTATATCGAAAATGGCAAAAAGAGCAGTATTACACAGCAATTCGCTTTTCATTTTTTAATGCGAATTTATGCGAGCAGTTTCAACACTTTGATCCTATTTTCGGATGATTTTTGTGTTTACTGATTATCAGGGCCGTATATCGAAAATTGCAAAAAGAGCAGTATTACATGGCAATTCGCTTTTTATTTTTCAATGTGAAAATATGCGAGCAGTTTTAACATTTAATGTTATATTCCGATGATTTCAGTATTTACTGTCAATTAGGGCCGTGCATGGATTTTTAAAGAGCAGCCTCATCGAGATGGACTTGCATACTGTTCAGTTGTGTAAAATGTCGTATTGAAACATGAAAAACTGAAAAGCAAAGATTTCATATCAAGCGCGGGTACTTATTGACCTGCACTCATATGGTAACAGCAGAAATGGGCTATTCTGTGGAGCAACTGGTAATGGAGGTAGGTAAAGGAAACCGGGTACCAGTCCACTTGGCTTTCTTGTCTATCTGCAATCCCTTTCTCTGCTTAGTAACTCCAAGCCATGGTGACACTAATTCTTGTGCTAATAACACTGTTACCACTGATCCTATACTATGCTCTCATACGCCGCCGCTCACACAGACTAAGTGATAATTTGAAACTACTGCTCAAACCATTATTGTTTTAAAACCTAATTGCCACGGTTGTGGGCCGTAGGCTATTGGAATCAAATTATATCCCGTGAATGCCGTCAAGTAACGCAAATAGATACTCGACTACCTACCACAGCGGAATAATGGAAAAGTGTATTTGTCGGTTCGGTTACCTTCGCAATAGTGTATCTGCATCTCGTGTCGCAGAGAATGTCAGTAGTTCATGAGGTCACTATTAATTACCAGATGCAATAACGTTATCATGTGCTCGGATATATACATACACAACGTGTGTGGAACCTGCATGTACCCGTGTTTACACAACGCGTCAGAAGGTAAAGCAAATGGGATGACAAAAAATAAGCAAAAGGAATAAGAAAAATCAAAAAAAAAAAAAAACTCCAAGCCAATACGGAAGAGGAGTGGGGACACTTACCCATACCCTTGGCTTGCAGCATCTCGAGAAGCTTTTTAATGCTTTCGTCACGCGCAATCAGTGTCTGCTTTTGCGTTTCAACTCGACACTCCAGATCCTTGATTGTCTCACGTAGGATGGTGATTTCACGTTGCAAATGCTCATTTTCAGCATAAATTGCTTCCATTTGTTGCTGCATCTCGAGGTTGGGCTGTCGCATTCTCATTCGCAATTCTTCTTCCAACTGTCGCACCAGCATTGCTTGTTTCTAGTTTAACGAAACATAAACATACATCTGTAGGAGGAGGTATAGATACATAAGAGTTGGATAAGTATTTACCTGATTTTCACTGCTCAGCAGCTTGAGTTGATCATTGATGAGACTATACTTGGCGCTCTCCTCCTTTCGCAGAGCCCGTTCCTTTTTCAACTCCGGCGACCAGAATGTCTTTATGCTATGCATGGAACTGCCCAACTTTTGATTTGTTAACTCCAATTCGCGTTTAAGTTGACCCAGTTCCCGCTGCAGATCGGTATTCTGATGCTGAAGGTCCCCCAGGTATGCTCGATCGGATGACGGAATACCTAGACAAATCCAAGGTCAATAGTGATAGTGAATGAATCGATGATAAATGCCAATGTGAACAAGATTTTTTTGGTTTATATTAGCTAACCTATAGGATTCGGACTCTGTCTAGCCGATCGACCATAGAGTTCATCCTCTAGGTATAGCCCTCGTTCGAGAGATCTATCCCTGGATCGATCTCTCGGCTCCCGTATGGGGATGAACTCGCGGTCATGTGGATCCACCAATCCCCCTCTATCCAGTGATTGATATCGGGTCCCTATACCCAATGAGAAAAAAAGAAAAGTTTCGATGAGTCATCACTTGACTAAAGAGTTGCATAGAAAATGTTTTGAGAATAAACGCAAAGAGGACACATGGGACGAGTACGTTACTTGGATAATCCATGGCGTGTGACATCGGTGGTCTACTGGCGCTCCGGCTCCGGTGATGTCCGCCCCCGGCCGGGCTCGTTGGCTCATCCATGTCTCTGTAGTATGGACTGCCCATTGCTGAAATAAAATTATGATGATGATAAAAGGATGAGGATGACAAGGGAGTACTGTGCGCAAGGAATGGGATGTCTGCTAGTAGTAGTGTGTAAAGCGTTTTCATTTCTTTATGTTTCCGGTTTTTTTCTTTCTGATTTTTTTGATAAAAATAATAAAAACAGAAATAAAACAAACAATCAGAAACGAAAAGAGAAAGAATAAAAAATGAATACGAGAACGAGAAACGAACATTATAACGAAACGAAAAGCGAACAAGAGTTTGCTGTTTGTTTTCGTGTTTTTTTCCTGTGGATGGATGAGTGTTTTTGAGTGTTCCATGTCCATCCCTATGATTCTGGTTTACTGGTGGATATGGTTTTGCTTTGGGGTAGTTGGGGATATTATCCTTGATATTTGCCGCGTTAAAGTTTGGTTTTTGCTTTTTCTGTTTTTGTTTTCTACATAAATTGAGCATGGTATCAGGATGTATAACATGCACTCAGCTGACAGTAAACTAAGGACACCAAGGATGTATCTGTAGCCTTGCCGTAGGATACGGTTAATAGGATTTAATGAGGATAAATGGTGCATGTGTTTTGTTTTTCTTTTTTCTCTTATGGGCATGGCTATGATTTTGCTCCACACTCATGCTAATAGAGTAGAGATTTACATTTCGACACCTTTATGTCACAATGGCTTATCCGTACGTTGAATGTTGTAATTGAGAAGTAGGTGAATCTAAGAAATAAGCTGTCATGTTAGGTTAAGTTTGAGTAGAAAACTGCTCATCATCTCTGGTTGAAATCAAAAGCTTCCGAGTGTTAATCGCAAAAAACTCGTGGGTAGAGTGGCGAAAACTCAGGCAATGGGGACTTAACGATGGAGCAGAGATTCCAGCACATCACTTCGAGTGGGTTAATAACTTGGTGGTTCTTACAGGTGACTAAAAACGCATCATTAAAATGCATAGCGTGTGAGGTTGGCTGCTTATGTACCTAGTCACTTTGTATTGTGGATTCTGTATACTGAGAAGTATGATGTAGGAGTAGGCTAGAGTGACGTTGAGGACATTTTGGAAAATTACTTATAAAATCAGTTAATTTTCTGTGACTATTTATTGAGACCAAGGGAAAAAAGAAAGATTAGGAGAAGCGCACGATTGAAAATTTGGAGAGGTGCTACTGCGGGCACGACGTTCAAAGATTTTGTCAACAGATACAACGGGCTACAAAGCCCGAACGAAGGCCTGTAGAATCGCAGTCGATGCGGAGAATTTGGAAAAACCACTTCTGTAGATTGGATAACGGCGATGATAGCCAACATACCGCCATCAGGCAGAATGATCCATTTCTTAATGACGAAGATGATAGACTTCTATACTGACAGGTCTAAAACCATAGACGGGGTGGGTAGTGGGGTATTCTGGAAACAACTCAAGCCAAACAAAGCGCTGAAACTACCAAATCACTGCAGCGTTTTCCAGGCGAAACTGATGGCAATAATAGAGGCTTTGTCTTGGCTGAAGTGGAACGTGTTATCTACCACGGATATCCGCATTCTCACGGATAGCCAATCAGCCTTAAAGTCGTTGGAGTCCTACGTGTACACATCAAAAACAAGCCTCGACTGTCGCCTATCTCTTAACGAGATGGCCGAACAGTTCAACATACAACTTATCTGGGTACCGGGACACAGCGACATCCCAGGAAACGAAAGAGCCGACAAACTCGCCAAACAAGGAACGACGCTACAATCAATCGTGGCTTGTGAGGGTATACCTTTTGCAACCATTAAACACAATCTTATAAACCTCGCCAGGGCCGAGACGAACCGGAGATGGACTCAGGGACATACCAGCCTCATCACCAGGCAAATCTGGCCCTGGCTCAACAGTCAACGGACTAGGAGTATTATCTCCCTGCCTTATTGGCAGTCACGCGCAAAAACTAGGTATGACTCCGAAAGATTTTTGCAGGAGCTGTCTGGACGAGGAGGAGGTGGAGTCCATTCATCACCTTCTCTGCGCCTGCCCGGCATTCTGCACAATCAGGAAACGATACCTAGGATCTTACTTCCTTAACGATCCGACCGAAGTTCAGCAAGTAGGGATATCTGATCTTCATAATTTCCTAAGAAGCACTAAATGGTTCAACGAATAGGGGGCAAAACCCCCTCGTAGCTGCACAACGGGCCTCCCTGGCCTATGTGTGTTCTTCTCATTTTCTTTTTGGGAAGGCTACGGTCCTACCTACCTACCTACCTACCTAATGACGAAGATCGCAGGGAATTCCGTCGCCCTGACCTCGACGAAGCTGGCGCAGACGGGCTGTCTGCTGAGCTATTCATAGCAGCTGGGGGTGAGCTAGTTAGGAGCTACCACCGGCTCATCTGTAAGGTATGGTCAGAAGGAAGCATGCCCTACGATACGAGTCTCAGCACTGTTTGCCAGATTCACAAAAAAGGAGACCTTATCAGTGTGGCTTCAGGCCAGGGAAGTCCACCATCGACCAAATCTTCACACTACGGCAGATGCTCGAGTAAGCCAATGAATTTCAAGTCGACAGCCACCATCTATTCGTCGACTTCAAGGCCGCATACGACAGCGTAATTAGAGACGAGCTATATAACGCCATGTTTACTTTTGACATCCCTGTTAAGCTCGTCAGAATTTGCAGGATGACTCTGGGGAGCGCTCGCTGCTCCATCCGAATCGGTGCAGAACTGACCGATAGTTTCGAAGTTAAAAAAGGATTTTGACAGGACGATGCGCTGTCGTGTGATTTCTTCAACATCATATTGGAAATGATTGTGCAAAAATCACTGGCCAATACAAGAGGCACAATCTATTTCAAATCCTCGCAACTCCTTGCATACGCCGACGACATTGACATAATAGGTAGATCGCAGCGAGATGTCAATGAGGCGTTTGCGAGTATTGAGATAGGGGCGGGGAAAATTGGTTTGGCAATTAATGAGGGCAAGAACGTGCATATTGGCGTATATATGTAAGTTTGGGGTAGTTTAGGACTTCATATACCTCGGCTCCGCAGTGATCTGGATCAACGACATCAGTTCCGAAATCAAACGCAGAATCACTCTTGCCAATAACTGTTTCTCTGCGCTCAGGAGGCAATTGAGTAATAGAGTCCTCTCCCGAACGACCAAGTTGACTCTATATAAGACCCTTATCATCCCGGTCCTGCTGTACGGCGCAGAAGCATGGACACTATCAGAAGCGGATGAGGAGACCCTTGGTCGGTTCGAGAGAAAGATTTTGCGCGTGATTTTCGGGCCTATAAACGCAGAAGGGGGATGGAGGAAAAGATTCAACCACGAACTTTACGGGCTGTATAGCGACATGAGTCTAGTCAGACGTCTACGGATTCAACGTCTTAGACGGCTGAGCCATGTAGAGCGAATGGACACCACAGCTCCAGCCCGGAGAGCCTTTAAATCTAACCCCGAGGGACGAAGAAGCAGAGGACGGCCGCACAATGGCAATGGAAAAGACTAGCAAAAGTTCGTGCTAGTTGGAAGGGCATGTTGGTTGAGGTCCAGGTTCACCGCGAACTGTAGCGCCCGCTAAGAAGAAGAAAACACAGATGGGGGTTGGAGGAGATGATTCAATCACGAACGGACCGAACGCCTAAGATGGCTAGACCATTTAGAGCAAATGGACACCACAGCTCCAGCCCGTAGAATCTTTAAGTACAATCCCGAGGGACGAAGGAATAGAAGACGGCTGCACCTAAGATGGCGAGCACTGGTCGAAAGGGGCCTGAATCAACTAGGCGTGCGGCACTGGACAAGACTAGCGAAATATCGTGCTAGGTGGAGAGGCATGTTGGTTGAGGCCCAGATTCACCCCGAACTGTAGCACCCGCTAAGTAACTAAGTAAGTATTTGTTGAGAACCAAGAGGTGCGATGGAATGGACCCGGTAACAATACATCAACCTGCGCGAAACTCTTCCCCTCCCTGTTACCTTCGCTCGCACAACGTTCAAAAAACGTTATAAGGCATTAGCCTTGAGTGCGGGTGTAACTGGAAAAACTGGGACATATACGGGTATACGGAAACTAGTACAAGAAGAACGAACAACGCTCATTTGGATGCGGACTTGTTGCTCGAGGTGGACTTAGGTAGAAAGTCCAAAGTCCGGTAATTAGCGAACGCCTTATGACAATCCGTATCAAAGTTATCTTCGGGAACATCAACTTGATATGCTTTCACGCTGCCACGGAGGAAAAAGACGAAAAAGAACATAAACTTAGTGTCCCAACGAAGTTGGTTAGGGAGGACATCTTTCAAAGAGTCTTAAGAGAGCACATCCTACACGACACCTCGTCCGCAAACGGATTTAGGCTAATAGACTCTGTAACGGGGCGTAGTCTCCTAGTAGCTAGGACTGGATTCCCACATCTTAACATCCATAAGGGAACCTAGCGTTCAGCTGATCAATTATCCGTCAATCAAATCGATCATATTGCGATCGACGCCAGACACTCCTCCAGCAACTTCCCAGGAGTCAATGTTGACTCGGATCATTACCTCGTTGCAGCCAAGGTAGTCGAGTAGAAAGAGCAAAATTTGATGCCGGCAAGCTTAGATCGCAAAAGACCGCCAAGTTCTTCGCCGATCTGGTCTCGATGCAAACTGCACAAACCATAGAACAGCAATGAAGATGCTGTCAAAGCGTCATCAGGGACGCTGCCTCTAAAATATTAGGTCTCCATATTAGGGCGCCGTGGCGCAGTGGTTAATGTGTTGGACTCTGACGCACGATGAGCGAATTTGGATCCCGATAACACCAGCGCCATCGAAAGTTTATTTCGCGGCGTCACTCCTCGGCGGGGTACTGACAAACTCCCCCGTAGTATACTTGCCTTGAAAAAGCTTCTCGACTCACGCCTTTGAAATCGACATTAAACTGTAGGTCCCTTTCACCTGTGTCAAAAATAAAACACACACAGCATGGGTGATTGAGAGAAGCTCGGCTTTGGTCTTTCATGAACTGTAACGCCCTCACACATACACACATAACAGTGACTATATGACTATAGGGACGGGCTATATAGAGCAATGTTAACCGAGACTTTCGATGTCAAAAAAGGATTCAGGCAGGGCGAGGTACTGTGAGATAATTTTTTTTAACCTCATGCTTGAAAAGATCGTGCAGGATTCACTGGCCAATATATTAGTGTTGAGAATGGATGTTCAGCGGATCCAACTTCTAAGACGTCTACACCCTGTATAGCAACAGCTTCGGACCGAAGAGTCTTCGACTCCAACCCCGAGGGACGATGTTGCAGAGGACGGCGATGGGTGTGCGACACTGCAAACAGCTAGCAAAAGGTCGTGCTAGCTGGAAAGGCTTGTTGGTTGAGGTCCAGGTCCACCCCGAAGTGTAGCGTCACCTAAGTAAGTATTGTTGAGACCATTAATCATAGTGAACATGAACCTGGCTATCTTTCCCTAGAATCAGATCTGTATCTCTATCAAAGGCCTGCGTTTGCAATATGTAGCAGTGAGACCAGTAACTGTCACATGAAAATTTGATTCCATTTAGGCAGACAGCATTTCAGAATAACCAACTGATGCAATAGCGCAACTGAATTGCAAGCTAACCTCGAATTTAGTAGTCAGAGATGTCAGCTTAAATCAATAACGTTACTCACAACTCATTGGGATGTTTTGCGAGAGATGACGAGCAAATTCGATTGACCATCTAATAAAAATGTAGCTGGGAAGGAAGGCATACTCAAACAACATGTGGGAGGAGCCGTGACAAGTACCAATTTAACAAACTAATGCATGTGCTCAGCGTTCCTGGAGAGGTAATTTTAAATTACAGGCGGTACAGGCGGAATAACTATCAACGATTAAGGCTAAAGCTTTTCAAGGATTTATTTGAAAACAAGGTTTGATTGTTACTTCGCATTAATGCTTGGTTCCCCAAATAGTATGACTCAGTCTTCGTCAAGAGCATTACTAAGGGACGCCAAGTTTCATACAACTTCATTCCTTTTTTTAAGATTATCATTTTCATATGGTATGCAAGGACATCCATATCCTTGGCACTCGATTCTCAGAGTAATTGTTTTTGTTTCGAAATAGATCATCAGGATCTAGTGTAAGAAATGAAAAGGCGTGTTGATATCGTTGCTATGTATACGACGTGTGGAAATCAAGGAACCGCCAACACTGCGTCTAGAAAAGGGAACCCTTCCTTTCAGTTTTCATCCAAAGATGAAGTCGACAGCACGCTTCGTTTGTGTCTTGTGCGTATTCTTAGTGAAATCTGGTGAAAATCCCTTGAAAATCATCTGAAAATCGCAGGTAGTGTATGGAGACGAGTGTTTGTCGAAAACAGGTGTGTTTGAATGGGCAAAGCCGCTCAAGAAGGGCCACCAGTAGAAGACGATTCATATGAAGGAGCTCCCGTCACCCTTCGTACCGACGCAAACGTCGAACGTCTCGTCCTGCTGATCACATCTGACAGGCGACGAGGTAGATATCAACAAAGATTCGAACAAGCGAATAATTTGCGTAAAGATGGTGCCGAAAGTTCTCACCCCTAAACAATAAAGATTTCTTGTCTCATATACATGCGACAGCAGTCCCTCGAGATGAGACCTTAATGTTTGAATATGATCCTGTGACTCGTGGACAAGGTCAGCAATGAGTAGGAAGTGGGGAGCGGCCAACGAAAGCGAGGATGTCAAAGTCGCGACCGAAGGAAATGTTGCCAAATCGATCGTCGTGAAAATGTTTCTACCGACCAGAGAGTAACTGGACAGTTCTAAACTGGCATCCTGAAGGGGCTACGAGCACGTATTTTTCGTGTGGAACCCGAATTCGCCAAGAAGGGCTAGATCTGCACCATGATAATTCGGTTAGAGTTTTTGAGTTTTTGGCTAAAAAAAGCGTCCCACCGTGGCTGCATACACCCTTTAGCTTTAGATGCTGTAACCATGGCATGGTTCCGGACGAGTTAACTTCGGAGGAATATCAGTGGTGCTTCGAATCGGGGGAGCAACATTGGAATCAATATGCTAAGGGCGATAATAAAATGCTGCGATAAACCTAATTTACTTGTTCTTTGTTTAAAAAATCCCGGAACACGTATATGCGAAACACACAAATTTCAAAATTCAATTTCTAGAATTGCGCACGATCCTTCGTACATTAAGTTCGCTCTGAATTGGAAGGCATTCACATAAGGCGTAAAAAATATGAGGAACGATCAGGCACTATTAGAATTACGCAATTTATTCAACAAGTACAAGCGAACATTGACGAAAACTCTTCGTAGTCAATGAGGGCCGCTGCAAAGGACCTTCAAGTTTTGGGGGACCTAATCCATCGAGTTAACCTTCGCTATAAATCGAACATTATGAGCAGAGCACAGTTTATGTCAGCACGAACTCAGCAACAGAGAAGTATCTGAACAAAGTGACTTTTGAACTAGCTTAAGCACCTGGAAGCCCTAAAAATGTTATGGTTCGGTAAGGGCCCAGAAGAGTTGGAATTGTGAAAAAGCCAGCGTAGAAGAACACCTCTTCGGAACTATTGGGGCAATACCATCTGGTGCAGCGGATTTGTGTATGTCGAGGCCTATGAGATACCTTAAGTCCGAATTGAGTCGAATTGGTGGAATTGATGCACTCTAGTACAAGCGGAGACAAAGTACAAGCTGTGAGCTGAGAACTGGGTGCGAAGTGGACAGCAAGTAGGTTAGCTTTGTCTATATAGTCGGTATAGACAACTTAGTTGGGTTTTTTATGTTCTTTACAAACGACCAGAAATCTTCGCTTCCTTCGGGGCATTAAAGGATTTTACGCCTCAGTTTTTGGTCGGATTGAAATTTAACCCGCCGAATGTACTTTCTCCCGTTTTCCTCAGAACTGTTTGCCTTATGGGTCCGAGAGCTCAATAGCCGCTCTACAACTCAAGTCAAACCACGTATTATCCTTTGGTTTCTTGGTTTCGTCTTTATCATCAGTTGGAATAAACAATTTGGGTTTGTTAAAAAAAAATGGAAAAAGTGAGGTTAGATAGGTTATTAGACGTTTCTACTTAAAAGGATTAACAGCAAAAGAAATGAAAACTGAGTTGGACTTAGATCATGGCACATCTGCTCCTGTATTTGCAGCAATAATTGGATAAACCAATTTAAACGTGGCCGTATGTACATCAACAGAAGACGAACATCGTTTACAACGTCCCGTCGACTTGAGCACTCCGGAAATTAACGATAAAATCCACGACATGGTGTTAAGTGACCGAAGAATAGAACTACGTGAAATACACTGCAAAAAAGTAATTCCTATACGGACAAAAAGTATGCAACACAGAGGTGAATGGAAAGTGACCAGATGTACTGCTGCAAGCATAACACTCACAGTATATGGTCAACTGAAATTCATCCTCTGCGTATGCACTACTAAAGTCCTCGAACGAATTACTATGGACTATATCCAACGCGAAATTTGGTCAGCTCTCGTCTTATCTAGGATAATCACCAATGCGAGTAGGGAACTTACATCAATGACCCTAACCACTGCACTCCGTTCAGGTTGTGTGGGTAACACATCATAAGAGAATTTAAAAACAAAAAAAAACTTTTGAACCTGCGCGAGTCTTTAAAAAAAAAAAAAAAAGAAAAATGGTAAGTGTGTTACTGCAACACATCAAAAAGTCTGTTTTCATTGTAGTCATTTTTAATGCAATTTAAAGGGTATTATCGCGACCCAGACCAATGGTGTATTGGGTAACACACTGGACTCTCTCCCGTGTCCAATTCTCAAGGTTTCTGTGAACACTTTCATCGCTCTCCGAGAATTCGTCGCTTCTTTCTGGCAAGGTTGCACATGTATATATGTATGTAGTTGGGAAATTTCACTTGTAGTTCGATTGATTGATTCAAAGTGTGTTAATTATTAATAGATGTGTCGCTGCAATAGACCTAAGGTGTCATTAGAGTTTTTTTCATGCAATAAAACGTGTTATAGTTTTAACACGAATGAGTGTCACACTTTCAAAGATCAAACGTGTTAAGTGACACGTCAAGTGACACACTTGCTGTGTGTAGTTTAACACACTAGCATATGCATTGTACCATCGTTTTAATTTTGCATGACAAATTGGGCACAAAAAAAATATGTGCGAGATGGGTGCCGCATTTGCTCTCAGCAGGGAATAAACGTAACCGCTTGGTCCCTTCTAAGGCTTTAAGGAGCGCATGCGTTGCAATTTAGATGAGTTAGCTGTAGGTGAGAAACTTGGATACACCACTACACTCCCGAAACAAAAGAAGAGCCAAAGAAGGCAAGGACTGTTATGGCTACAGTGTTTTGGGATATATGGCACTGGACATATGAAGGAAAAAAAGTAATTTTTCTCCAAGATATTGCACGGGTGCATACGACGTGCGCGGCTTCAATGGTTTAAATTGAGGAATTGAAGTTTGAATTGATAGATCATCCACTGTATTCATCAGATCTCTCCCCGATTGACTTCTTCTTATTGCCAAATTTTAAAAAATTGCTCAGCGGGAAACGGTTTAAGTCGAATGAGGGGGTCATTACTCACACAAATGCTTATTTTGAGGAACTACCACGACCATAGGCATATGCATGTCGAAGTATATCGAACTAAAAGGAGATTATGTTGCAAAACAAGTTGTTTCGCTATCTTTTTCTAAAGACTTATAGACCTGCCCTTATAGCTGCAGTCGCAATTTCCATTCTCGAAATAGAGCAGAGTTGGATTCAGAACAAAAACATTCGAATATCAAGCCCCACCGAAAGGAGTAATGAGAATTCGCCACACATCCTGATGTCGTAAAACAAATATATTCAGTAGTCGACAAGCCAAATTCGCTAGCCGTATAGCTCGTTTGCTATTTGCGACGACTTCAGTAATATCAACAATCAGTTCATTAGCAATAGCCACTAGCCAAATAATAAGAGACCACGGGAAGTCGGACAAAAAGCCCAAGGACACAGTTCTGGTAATAATACGCTCCCTAACAAATGCTAATAGTGCACGACGACGTGACCTTCAGACCAAAACCTATTCAACCGAATAGAACCCAAAACGTCCATGGTTGGACCAAAATAATTAAATCAAATTGCGCGTTTCATTAACTTCATGATCAAGGGTGGAAGTGTAGCCTGATTACTTCATTCTGTAAATTTCTTCTCTTTTTTTCCTTTTTTTTTATGCGATTTATGGTAATGTCACTTCGCACCAAACGTTGATGAATCCACCCACAAACTGGAAACTGGATTGAGTTGTATTCGCTGGGTACCTTGCAATTTATTTTGATTTTTATTTCTTAGTGTGTTTTCCTTGGAAGTTTCCTTAGAAGGGACCAACAAACCATGGGGGAGAAGAAGTCGAGAATGCTTTCAATCGAAATTGTAAAAGAGACTCATCACTCACAAAAATTCAGCCTTGACCGGTTATCCTTTTTGTTTTTGGTGGAACTGATATGGCTTAAGGTTTCCGGTTACACTGGTTTGCACTTTGCTTCTTTTGTTTTCGTGTTCTTGGATTGTTTTTTATACATCCACTTCTATTCTAGTCTTTGATTCTTTTTTCTTTTGTGATTAAACTCTGTCCGTGGAGTGCTCTGGTTTCTGATTGGTTTTTATTGCTCTCCCAAGGACATGCACGTATGTAGATCTACACACATGAAATAATAAAATCGATCAAATAGCACAATGGTATGTATCGCTAGGTCACGAATGTGCAGTGAAATGTTCGATTTATTAGGCACGTCGGTATTGGCCTCATATCAATAAAAATAAACTTCGCAAATTGGCTTCTCTTGTTATTTTGAAGACTGATATGGATATGGTATAACGGGTGCTTTATCCTTCGAAATAGTTTCAGTTAACATGTGGCACCAAATATGACTGACGGCGATTGATAGTCTTATTGATCGGATGTCATTACATGACATTACATTTTGGGAAAAAAGTTGCTACGAAAGTTTGTTGTCTACTAACAAGGCAAGGGGCCCCATGTTGGGCGCCAATTTTTCCTCTTGTTGTATCCGGTTGAAACCAACAAACTTTCTTTAAACAGGAGTGAGACTGCTTAGAAACCATGTCTTATTCAAAAAGTCTTGTCCCACGTACAAGAAGGATATTGTCAGGTGTTTCTTGACAAATAACCTAACTTCGTAAAAGGCGTCATCTATCTCATTCAGGGCGTACCAGCAAGCATACAAAATGTAAATTGTTCAGCCACTTATTCCCTAGACATTTACAGCTGTCACGCAGGTATAAAACGTCTGAAAAATCTATTGAAACGACAATCAACCTAATTGCAAAGCACATGGACAAGCAAATAGGTCACGGTACCTTGTGAAACACTAATGATTGTAACCATTATTCTCTCGACTTAACCCTATCCATGTCATCGTGACAAGTGATTTATCTGTTGTATAATAGAGTGAAGGGATGCAACCCATCCGTATAATCTCTGTCTGTTCTTCGTTTGTTCGTTTTTAAGATTCACCTGTGTCATGTGCCCGACGAGACGGATTTGCCTAAACATCAATTACTGCCAGTTTTATACGAGTGTATGATTTATGAGATGGACAACTGCAATCTTTGTTTCTATTGCCCCCTGACGTGTGAGTCCTTTAAACGAAAACGTAAATTGAGTTGAAAAAAGTGCCTTCGTGACTGGATACCATTGGTTGTTGTCATTCATGACTATAGTATGCAAATTGTAAGCAATAATTCATGTGCCTAATTTTAACGATGAATGGCGACTTCTGAACTCTCCAACTCTAACCCGAAATCTGAATAATGTATGCTAGAATGAAAGTATGTTTTTGGTGAGTGATTGAGCGCTTAAACGCACCTCAGTCGTACACTGATCGGCGAAGGTATTTCTGAAATAGTACTTGGTCTTAACGCAGTGTTATAAAAATAAACAATTTCAATTTGGATCTCTATCGCACGATAGGCTAAGCATGGCATAAGCTACAGAACGTAATTCAAGACGTTAAATGCAAGCCAAAAAGGACACGATAACATAGAGGCGCTCTATCCTATTACAAATTGAATGCACGCAGGGGGAAAAAAAAAATTGCAAGCCCAGAGGGACCTATATGTTCTAGGTGGAGTTTAGGCTCAATAAGAAGGCACATAGGCATCGAGAAATTCGGAATAACAATACACACAACCCGTACTAATAAACATGAAACTGACGATTCCTGGAAGATCACTTCCGTTCCTTCCTTTAATTTCTAAGATGACGCTGTGCATGTCAATTAATTCAGAAACTGTTGAGTCGAAGTATACAAATGTCCAATTCAAAGTAGGATAGTTCTAAATTAAAACTAACCTTTCGGCAATGATACTGACAGTGGGCTATTCGTAAAATTAGATCAAAAGAGGAGTGACTTATCTATTCAGGGGGCTGGTTACCTTTTCCCTTAATTTCATATGAATTTAACGGTAGGGAATTGTGGGTTCCCGGGCATAGGGATATTCCAGGAAACTGCGCGGCCGACGAACTCGCAAAGTTAATGTCAAGGACACTCAGCCTACCTACATAGATACACCAATAAGTACGGTAAAGCACATGATAAAACCTCAAACCATAGAGGAGACCAACCTCCAATGGAATGAGAGTAATATTGGCCTTATCACCAAACAATTGCGGCCTAAGTTAAGCCTAGGACGAACCAGGGAACTAGTGGCATCCAAAAGGGCAACTTCAAGTACTCTAGTGGGTGTCATTATAGGTCACTGCATCATCGGAAAACACGCCACCAGATTAGGGCTACCCTCAAATGAGGCGGCTGCATGGACGAGGAGGAGGAGGAATCAATACACCACCTCCTCTGCTCATGTCCATCTTTTGCGAATCGCAGGAGGATCTACCTCGGCGCGCCCTTCTTTGACAATCTAAGTGAGCTAGCAAAACAAAAGATAGCTCAACTCCATCGCTTCATTAGAAGCACCGGTTGGTTCTCAAGTAGCGGATCAAGGTAATTTGATCCAAGTGGTATCACAATGGGTCGACTTCGGCCTACGTGTGGCTTATGCCTACCACATTAACCTAACCTAACCTAACGGTAGGTAATATGGAAAATAATTTTGCCGCATGATTGCTATCAATTAAACCTGGAAGTTTTATGTTAGGAATAAATGATGAGCTTATTTACGGGCGAGTGTGAGCAGACAAAGGCAGCAACCGACGAGGCGTATCAAAAGGCGCTGCAGAGAAAAACCAGGGCAGCACAAGAAGAGTACCGAGTCAGAAGAAGGGAGGCGAAAAAACTACTGCGACAAAGGAAAAGAATCTTCGCAGCCTCCCAGCTCAAGGATATCGAGGAGTCTAGGGATAAGCATAAAACACGAGCTTTTTACAAGAAAGCCAAACACCTTGCAGGTGGCTTCAAAAAGCGCACCCAGGCTTTTCGAAACTGTGAGGGTAATCTTGTCATCGAACCTCAGGGAATAGTGGATGTATTTAAGCAGCATTTCTAGCAGCTGCTTAACGAGCATAACCAAGAGGGAGTGGTAGGGACCGAGAAAATCCCAACTCCGGCCGCTGAAGTAGTCCTCCCACCCATCATCGATGAAGTTGGCACAGCTATTCAGAAGCTGAAGAAAAACAAGGCCGCAGGCTCAGATGGCTTGCCATCAGAGCTCTTCAAGGCTGGCGGCGATATTCTGGTAGGGAGCATGCACCAGATCATCTGCAGAGTATGGGAAAATTAAAGCACGCCCCATCCACAAAAAAGGCGATCCTACCTCTTGCAAGAACTGCTCAATGTCACATACAAGATCCTGTCCAGCGTATTGTGTGAAAGTCTAAAGACATTTTGTACCGCACTAATCGGCAGCTACCAGTGCGGTAGCTTCGGTACACTTCGACAAATCCTGGAAAAGACCAACGAGCTTCGAATCGATACACACCATCTTTTCATCGATTTTAAAGCCGCATACGACAGCATTTATCGTGAAGAACTGTTTGGAGCGATGGCCGAATTCGGGATCCCGGGAAAACTGATCCAGTTGTGTTGCGCCACGCAAAAAAGCACGCGATGCACCGTGCAACTCGGTTCTAGGACTTCGGAACCATTGGAAACATGCACCGGATTTCGGCAAGGAGATGCGCTGTCATGTGACTTTTCAACCTGGTGCTGAAGCAGAAGATAGTGCGACTGACAGGCGTCAACAGGGAAGGCACAATCTTCTACAAGTCCATCCAGCTGCTAGGATACGCGGATGATATCGACATCATCGCGTGTTCTCGCCGTGGCATTGTGGAAGCATTCACGCCGATTGAAGAACAGGCGAAACGAGTTGGTCTTAAGGTCAATGAGGACAAACCGAAGTATATGCTGTCAAGCAAAAACCAATCCGTCGCTCACCACCTGGGACAAAATATAACAATTGACAGCTACAATTTCGAGGTAGTTAAGGAGTTTGTCTACCTCGGGGTAAACGTAAATTCCACAAATGACACCACAGTGGAGATCCGGCATGGAATCGCCCTTGGCAACCGCTGCTACTTCGGCTTGCCCAAACAACTGGGGTCAAAACTCTTCACTCGATAGACCAAAGTCATGCTTTACAAAACGCTCATTCTGCCAGTCTTACTGTACGGAGCCGAAAGCTGGACGATAAGCAGGACAGCGGAGCTGATTTTGGGTTCTTTCGAAAGAAAAATTCTGCGCCGGATATTTGATCCTGTCTGTGAGGAAAGTGAATGGAGAAGAAGACACAACCGCGAACTCTACGAGCTGTACCAAGATGTGGATGTAGTCTGGAAGGCAAAGATCCGTCGACTACACTGGCTTGGCCACATCGAGCGCACGGAATCAACGCTCCAGCTAAGAGGGTCTTCGACTCCGAGCCTTCTGGTTCGAGAAGAAAAGGGAGGCCGAACCTCCGGTATAAAAACCAAGTAATCGCGGATGTAGGACATCTTGGTCTTGATAACTTGAAGCAGCGTGCCCGGCACCGTCAAGGATGGGAGGCAGCTATAGCTCAGGCTCAGATCCTCCATGGATCGCTGGCCTGATAAGTAAGTAAGTAAGTAAACCGACTTTACACACAACCAAAATATTTTTTTTTTTTACAAAATCCTGTTTTAAGAATACGTTTGCCTTACACTTTGCGTGTACTATCAACATCGACAAGGACACTAGTAGTGGCGGGAAATGCGTGTTTATTTTTTTGTTTTTTTTTCTTGCATAATTAATTATAAAATTACCAAACCAAAAAAATATAAAAACAAAAAACCAAAAATAGAAATAAAAATGAACTACGAAGGGCGTGTTCGTGCGGCGGCGACGAAAAGCCTATTATCCTTTTTCTATTTACCATAATTGTAATCCAGCTTGCTGATTTCTTTTTAACTCGCCAAACGAAAAGAGAAATTACAATTTCAAATCATTGCCCAACGAATCGGGCAAGGACTCAACGTGTTTCTAGAAGGAATATCCTTGTATCTAGTTGCCTAATCTAGATAGTATGTACGGTGTACGGTGTTTCGTGTGTGGTATTGTATTGCAAAAATTTTGTGTAAATGAGCGTAAGAGGGCAGAAATGATAAACGAAAGGAAAATAATAAGGCACATGCGCATGCGTGATGTAAGTAAGAAAATTGTATTAGGAATCTGCTCGAAACACAAGCCGAATGCAATTTTTTTTTTTGAAATTCTTTTTAAATATAGTTTCAAGTATAATTGGTTATCTATGGAATAAGAGGACCATTAGGCCGCAGACTTTGATGCGATAGCAAATAAGTTTTTTACTTTTTTCTCGATTTTTCATTTCTAAATCTACGGCATGATAGTAACGAAAGAAATGTAAGGACAAACAAAGAGGGGAGAGAAGAAGAAGTAAAAAAAAACCGGCCAAGTGCGAGTCGGACTCGCGCACGAAGGGTTCCGTACCGTCTGTATACAAAAATATGAAAGAGGCTATGTATGTTACCTCATCAAATGACAGAACTTGGTTGCAGGCAGGATTTTTTTGATGAAAATCATGTCTGTTGTATGGGAGCCCCCCTTAAATATTCATTTCGTTCTGTTTTTAGTCTGTCTAACTATCACGGTTTATGAGATACAGCCTGGTGACAGACGGACGGACGGACAGCGATGTCTTAGTAATAGGGTTCCGTTTTGCCTTTGGGTACGGAACCCTAAAAATGAAAGGATCTTTCGCGGGGTTAGTAATAGAAGCAATTAGGCTTAAAACGTCGTCAGAACTTATTTGCTAAGTTTATTTCTAGTCCGTGACCGAGAAGGAGGCATCAAACCTGACTGCAAAACACCTAGGCAATTGTACAAGTCAGGTTAGACGTCCGTAGTAAATTGGAAGATCCTCAATACGAGTAAATGCTCCTTTAACAAATACTGTGTACTTGCGAATTCTACTTCCTCTACCTTCCAGTGTTATCTTTTCCGGCCTGTTTCTGACATTAGGGAACTATGAGTACAATGCTCGGAGGTATTGTAGAATGACAGGTGGAGGAAGTGCATTGCATTTCTGCTTAATCAACCAATTTTATTCACTGGCAAGTACAAAGTATTCGAATGATAATTACATTCTGAAATATTGATATTGCATAGCTGTATTGAGGGAGGGCTTATTTCTTAAGTACAATAAGTAGTAGGTTAGTGGTTAAGGGAGGATATGATATTTACCCAAGGGACTGCCACGCGAACCGTAATCCCGTGATGGTGAACGATCCACGGTTGGTAATTCGGTCAGCCGTCTCGACCGGCCAGGACTACGAATGCCAGAGCTTACAACGTTCACAGAGTTATAGTCGTCACGCGACATAATATGCCGCGGTGTGTCCGCGGTTTTTATGCTATGCCCGATTCAAAATTCAATCTTTGATGTTAGTGCTGCAAAAGAAGGGAAATGCTTGGGTTAACATTTGTATTGCGAAAAATTAGGTTTAGACATAGTGTTATAGACAATGATTCTAAGAAAGAGTGGCTCTTCATAGGTAGTGAAGAGCCTTTTGAACGATATGACAAGGACACCCCCTTTCGGAAGTATGTCGCTGCAAAATGTGTTTAGGAAGAGAACAAATTCTTTTATAAAATACTGTCGCGTGTTCATCAATTAGTTGTTCTTTAAACAAAACTTCTTTCTTTATCACTTTTACTTAAGTCGTTTATCTTACACGTTTCGATTTCATCACTACAGTCTTCCTGCTGCTGCCGCGCACTGAAGACCCTAGCGACATCTGATGTCTCCTGTCATTGCCCTTTATTCACCTCCTGTCAACGCATTGTATTCAGGAAGTGTTGACATCGTTACACTACCCAGAATAAGAGCGTCATCATTACGTTGAATTCTGTAAACTACACAACTTATTCGTGTGATTATGTGGTAGGGGCCTTCTCAGTCTTGCTGCAGCTTAGGTGATTTCCCTTTTTGCCGATGGTGGTTGAACAGCCGTACCAAATCGCCTTCCTGGAACCTTGGTTTTCATCCCATCGCTCGCTACCTTGATCTTTGCTCGAGTTCTTTGATGGATGTCGAAAATTGTGGTCCACCATGTAATCTTCGACGAATTTCGGTTCAGTAGATGGGGAAGTCCGACAACGGACTTAGGCTAATCGATTTCCTAGCGGGGCGTAACCTCCTTGTAGCAAGCACGCGATTCCCCATCTCAACATCCACAAGGGTACCTGGCGGGCGATTGATCAATCGACCACCAACCAGATTGATCACATTGCGATCGACGCCAGACACTCCTCCTGTATTCTGGACGTACGAACCTTCCGAGGGGCCAACATCGACTCGGACCACTACCTTGTTGTAGCCAAGGTACAAATGAGAATATCAAGAATGCTTAGGAGTCGAGCAGGACTACGTTAGTTTGACGTTGCAAAGCTACAATAGCAAGAGACAGCCAGGATCTTTGCCCATCGTGTCTCCTCCAAGCTCTTTCAAAATCCGCCCACAGCAGCACAAACAATAGAGCAGGAATGGGCGCATTGCCAGAGCGCCGTCAGAGACGCTGCCTCAGAGGTGCTGGGACTTAAGCCGTCACCACCCAGAAACCCCTGATTCGATGATGAACAGTGCGAACAAGCCCATGCAGCAAAACTAGAGGCATATAAAGCCATGCTGCAACGACGGACGAGAGCTGCTCGCGAAATCTATGAGCAGAAGAGAAGAGAGGAACACACGCTTTTCAGAAGAAAGAAGAGAGAGCACGGAAAGCGTGAGATCGAGGAGATGGAGAGATGCTTCCGCAGGAATGACGCCCGAAAGTTTTACAACAAGGCAAAACGAACATGCCATGGCTACAAAGCCAGAGTGGCGGCCTGCAGGGATGAAAATGGAGAACTGGTAGTAGAGTCGCAGTCGATGCTGAGGATTTGGAAGGACCACTTCTGCAGACTGCATAACGGCGATGATAGACAAGATACCGCTCTCAGGCAGAACGAGCCATCCGTAATGGACGACGATTTAACAGAATTCAGTCCACCCGACCTAGACGAAGTCAAAATAGCGATATCAAGACTTAAGTCTAATAAAGCCGCAGGGACGGAGACGGCCTGCCTGCTGAGCTGAGGTAAGGTGCATGTACCATCTCATTTGCAAGGTATGGTCAGAGGAAAGCATGCCCGACGAATGGAATCTCAGCATCGTTTGCCCGGTCCATAAGAAAGGAGACCCCTATAACTGCGGCAACTATAGGGGAATAAGTCCTTAACATCGCATATAAGATCTTCTCTGCCGTATTGTGTGAACGCCTGCAACCGTTTGTGGATAACCTGATCGGCTCTTATCGGTGTGGTTTCAGGCCAGGTAAATCCACAATAGACCAGATATTTACGCTGCGGCTGATCTTGGAGAAGACCCAGGAATACCAAATCGACACTCACCACCACTTCGTCGATTTCAAGGCTGCATATGACAGCGTGTATAGAGATGAGCTATACAAAGCCATGTCTAGTTTTAACATCCCTGCCGAACTCGTCCGACTGTGCAGGATGACAATGGAGAATTCTCGCTGCTCGATTAAGGTCGGTAATGAGCAAACCGAGACCTTTGATGTTAAAAAAGGATGAGGCAAGGTGACGTGCTGTGATGCAAATTTTTCAACATCGTGCTTGGAAAGATCGTGCAAGAGTCACTGGCCACCACAAGAGGTATGACTTATTTCAAGTCTACGCAATTGCTTGCGTACGCCGACGACATTGACGTGATTGGACGGACACAGCGAGACGGCAATGAGGCCTTTGTAAGCATTGAGGTAGAAGCGGCTAAGATGGGTCTCAAGGTTGATGAGGGTAAAACCAAATATCTGCTTTCATCTAAAAGAGACCGACAACACCGACGTATTGGCCAGAACGTCACCATGGGCGGATATAACTTTGAAGTGGTCAAGGAAATCGTCTACCTTGGCTGACTGATGACCAGCGACAACAACACCAGCGCTGAGATAAAACGCAGAATCACTCTTGCCAACCGCTGTTTCTTTGGGCTCAAGAGGCAATTGAGAAGTTGAGCCCTCTCTCGGAAAACCAAGGTGACACTATATAAGACCTTGATCATCCCAGTCCTCTTTTACGACGCAGAGGCTTGGACCTTAACAAAAGCGGATGAAGATGCCCTTGGTCGTTTCGAGAGGAATATTTTGCGCACTATCTACGGTCCCGTTTGTTCAAACGGTGTATGGAGGAGAAGATATAACGAAGAACTGTGCGGGTTGTACGGCGTCATCGGCCTGGTACGACGTCTACGGATACAGCGTCTAAGGTGGCTAGGCCATGTAGAGCGCATGGAAAATACTGCTCCGACCTGAAAAAGTTTTCGAATTCACCCCGGAAGGAAGGCGCGGCAGAGAACGGCCGCATCAACGGTGGCGCACGCAGGTGGAAGGGGACCTCAACCAACTGGGCGTGCGGCGCTGGAAACAACTGGTCAAAGACCGTGCCAGCTGGAGGCGCTTGTTGATTGAGGCCCAAGTTCACAACGGACTGTAGCGCCACCTAAGTAAGTAAGTAAGTAGATGGGGAACCGCACAGTGTTAGGTAGGTATGTAGGTAGGTAGGATCGTAGCCCTCCCAGAAATGAGAAGAACACACATAGGCAAGGGAGGCCCGTTGTGCAGCTACGAGGGGGCTTAGCCCCATATTCGTGGAACCATTTTGTGCTTCTTAAGAAGTTAAGAAGATCAGTTATCTCTACTTGCTGAACCTCTGTCAGTTCATTAAGGAAGTAAGAGCCTAGGTATCGTTTTCTGATTGTGCAGAATGCCGGGCAAGTGCAGAGAAGGTGGTGAATGGATTCGACCTCCTCCTCGTCTAGATAGCTTCTGCAGAAATCATTCGGAATTATATCTAGTTTTTGCGCGTGACTGCCGATAAGGCAATGTCCGGTGATGACACCTTTAACTTTGTAGATGTCAGTTCTTTTTAGGGAGATTATACTGGTTGCCCGTTGACTGTCGAGCCGGAGCCAGATTTGGCTGGTGATGACGCAGGTATGTCCCTGAGTCCATCTCCGGTTCGTCTCGGGCCTGGCGAGATTAGTAAGATTAAGTTTAATGGTTGCAAGGGGTATTCCCTCACAAGCCGCGATTGATTGTAGCGTCGTTCCCTGTTTGGCGAGTGTGTCGGCTCTTTCATTCCCTGGAATGTCGCTGTGTCCTGGTACCCAGATAAATTGTATGTTGAACTTAACGAGATGGGCGACAGTCGAGACTAGTTTTTGATTTGTACACATGGGACTCCAACGACTTTAAGGCTGCCTGGCTATCCGTGAGAATGCGGATATTCGTAGTGGATATCACGTTCCACTTCAGCCAGGACAGAGCCTCTTTTATTGCCAACAGTTCCACCTGGAAAACGCTGCAGTGATTTGGTAATTTTAGAGCTTTATTCAGCTTAAGTTGTTTGCAGAAGGCGCCACTAGCCACCCCGCCTTTGGTTTTAGACCCGTCAGTGTAAGCCGCACAGTGTTACCAAAAATAGTTCCGGCTGGGGTATGGCCCGTCGAACTATGGACCGCATTTCGGAAGGCCAGTAGGAAGAGGGGGAGCTGCCGATCCCACCGATCCCAATCCAGTTGGTACTCGTTCACTACTTTGCAAAAATGTATCTTTAGCCCCCTGTTGAAATGCTCTAGCATCCCATCTGACTGTGGTTGGAGAAGTGTCGTCCTCGTTTTTTTAATCCCGAGCAACTGGCTTACCTCCTGGAATATTTTGGACTCAAAGTTTCTTCCCTGGTCCGAGCGTAGCTCCATTGAGGCTCCAAACCTCCTCACCCCGATTGTTGAGCGCGTAACCTCCACAACCGTCTTCACTTCTTAGTTGGGGATGGCTAATGCTTCAGGCCACTTATTGAAGTAGTCCATGATGACTATGATATATCGGTTGCCATTGTCAGTTTCCGAGAACGGACCTGTGATAACAACGGCTAATCGTTCGAAGGGCGCACCTTCATTGTACTGGCGCATCTTCCATTTAGTTTTCACATTATGACCTTTACTGGCTGAACACGTGACGCATTTCGGCACCAGTATTCGACGGTATTTCTTGCACCGAGCCAATAAAATCGCTTCCCTACCTTCTCCAATGTCTCGGTACTCCCAAATGACTACCCGATATGCCGTCATGCATCTCCCGGAATACGTTCTGAACTTTTGAGCGCGGTACAAGAGCTGCATCTGGACTGTTTTCCCGTCTGGCCCTTCCCATTTTCGTTTTAAGACGCCGTTCTCAACATTGGGCCAGTCCTATTGTACCCAATATGCTTTCAGAGAAGGGCTTCTGTCGAATATATCCTGGCCGTCGGGTTTTTCCGTGTGCTCTGTCTATTCCAGTATGAGCTCAAAATCCGGGTCTTCCTTTTGGCTATTTCGGATTTCTTCTGTGCTCCATCCAGGACATGGTTCGGTTCTTACTGCTTGGATGGTGGTTCTGGGACCGTCAATTCCTGCCTGCTGTGCTTGAGGAGCATAGTCGACAGGATGGGTGTTACACCTGCCAAACGCCTCGTCGTTGCGCCCTCTATTTGTGCAACGTGGGACTTCTGGTTCTTAGCAGTTCCCTGCACTGACGTTGTAGATGTGCCGTCTTATTGTGGTTCCGGCAACTTACCTGCCTTTCTGCAATATTTTGTCGGCGCTCAGCATCTATTCATTGACAATAACGTTCTTTCGTTGATATTTCCCTTACGCGATAAATACCTAGGGAAGCTTGGTTCGCTACTTCCATCGTCAGGGCAAAAGCCAAAACCTCAGCTTATGTTTTCTTTCCGGCCATCCTCACTGCCACTTGAAGTGTGTCGTCGGTAATGACCTGAATAAAGTCTTCGGTTGCCATTTCGTTAATAAGCTCCTTGTCCACATCCGCTTGATCTCGCCTTTTGTTTGTGTTCTTTGACGTAACTGGGCCCTATATACTTGCTGCATGTAGTCGCCAAAACGCATCTCCATAGCCTTTACGAGACACCCATAGTCACGCTGGCCATTGTCTGGAAGAGTTTGTAGCATTTCCGCAGCTGACCCCCTAAACCGCAAGTGTTAGTGCAACCGTCTTATCCTCGTCGTTTCAATTATTCGTTAAGGCAGCAGCTGGCCATGGGCGTTGTCTTCCTTTACTAAAGAAGATTCCGGACCAACCGATCATATTCATTATATCTACACTGCAAATGACAGCGTATTAAACAACACGAAGAAGTGTGTTAGATGACACATACAAGTGTATCATTTGACACGCTTTAAGATTAAGTGTGTCACTTAACACGTTTGATGTTTGAAATTGAGACACTTATTCGTGTTAAGACCAAGCACGTTCTATTTCGTGTCTTGAATAAAAACTCTAATGACAACTTAAGTGTGTTGCAGTGACACACCTATTTATAATTAACACATTTTGGATCCATCAATGAAACAAGCCGGACATTTCCCAACTACATATGTATGTAGATACATATATGCCAACTTACCAGAAAGAATTTGCGAGTTGAATCCATGGCGTATTGGTTAACATACTGGACTCTCAACACAGTGGTCCAAGCTTAAATCTCAAGGTACGCAGCCACCAAAACGCAAAGACACTCAACTACTCCCCTTTCTCATTCCATATTGGTCCCTCCAGCCGGATGGCACAATCATCGTGAGGTTGCTTCACAACAAAAATAAACAATCAATTCAATCAGTGGCACAGTGGTAAACGTCACCGGCTGTCGAGTGGAAGGTCTGTAGTTCAAAGTCCGTCCATAGCCAAGAAATACAATTCCTATGTTGTCAACACAGCTATTGTGAATGGGAAGTGATTAAAATACTGATGACGGTATAATACTCATAGTAGATGGTCATTCCAAATTCATACTCTGTGTGTGCATTTCTTATATAACTTCATAATGGCATGGAATATTTGCTGAGAACTACAACCAACGTGAAAATCCAGTCGAGTTTCTTTCGAATCCTATCTAGGACAACCACCCCTGGAGGGTCGTGAACGAACATCTACGACCAAAACCATCTGCACTCCGCTCAAGTTGTGTGATAAACATAATTGAAAGTCGTTGTTTCGAGCTTGATGAGCTTCGAAGCGACAAATACTCGGAGAGCGAGGACTAGATGATTTTTTTTTTTTTTTTTCGTTTTTTTTTCGCCGCAAAATGTGTTCACAGGAACTTTGAGAATTGATCATTGGGTTGAGAGTCCAGTGTGTTAACTATTACACCATAGGTCCGGGTCGCATTCTGGCAAGTTTGCATATAGTTGGGAATTTCCCTTTTTGTGTCTTCATAATAACACACTTAAAATTGTATTAAAAATGAATACAATGAAGACACACCTTTTGGTGTGTTACAGTAACGCACTTACCATTTGAGGTATGAAAAAGAGGCTTTTGCGATATAGATAACTTTAGATTTCATTTCAAAATCGTTGGACCAATAAAGTGATCCATGTCTTCTTCTTCTTCTTCTTCTTAGTGGGCGCTACAGTTCGGGGTGAACCTGGGCCTCAACCAACATGCCCCTCCATCTAGCACGATCTTTCGCTAGCCTTTTCCATTGCCGCACACCCAGTTGGCTGAGGTCCCCTTCCACTTGTGTGCGCCATCTTAAGGGCGGCCGTCCTCTGCTTCTTCGGCCCTCGGGGTTGGATTCAAAGACTCTCCGGACTGGAGCTGTGATGTCCATTCGCTCTACATGGCCCAGCCATCTTAGGCGTTGAATCCGTAGACGCCTGACTAGGCTCATGTCGCTGTACAGCCCGTAAAGTTCGTGGTTAAATCTTCTCCTCCATCCCCCGTCTGCGTATATAGGCCCAAAAATCATGCGCAAAATCTTTCTCTCGAACCGACCAAGGGCCTCCTCATCCGCTTTTGATAGTGTCCATGCTTCTGCGCCGTACAACAGGACCGGGATGATAAGGGTCTTATATAGAGTCAACTTTGTCGTTCGGGAGAGGGCTCTTTTACTCAATTGCCTTCTGAGCCCAAAGAAACAGCGATTGGCAAGAGTGATTCGGCATTTGATTTCGGAACCGATGTCGTTGTTCCAGGTCACTGCGGAGCCAAGGTAGATGAAGTCCCTAACTACCTCGAACTTATATCTGCCTATACAAACGTTCTGGCCGAGACGTCGGTGTTGAGCGTCCTTTTTTGATGATCTCATCTTGCTGTGAGCTACCTATTATGTCAATATCGTCGGCGTATGCAAGGAGTTGCGATGATTTGAAATAGATTGTGCCTCTTGTATTGGCCGGTGATTTTGGCACAATCATTTCTAACATGATGTTGAAGAAATCACACTACAGCGCATCGCCCCGCCTAAATCCTTTTTTGACATTAAAACTATCGGTAAGGTGTTCACCGATTCGGATGGAGCAGCGAGCAATCTCCAAAATCATCCTGCATAGTCTCACGAGTTTAGCAGGTATGTCCAAGGTAGACATAGCGTTGTATAGCTCGTCTCTAATTACGCTGTCGTGTGCGGCTTTGAAGTCGACAAATAGGTGGTGAGTGTCGACTTGAAATTCATTGGTTTTCTCCAGTATCTGCCGTAGTGTGAAGATTTGGTCGATGGTGGACTTCCCTGGCCTGAATCCGCACTGATAAGGACCTATCAGCTTAATTACAAAAGGCTTCAGGCGTTCACACAAAGCGGCAGAGAAGATTTTGTAGGCGATGTTAAGGAGACCTATTCCTCTATAGTTGGCGCAATCAGAGGGGTCTCCTTTCTTGTGGATCGGGCATACGATGCTGAGACTCCATTCCTCGGGCATGCTTTCCTCTAACCATATCTTACGGATGAGCTGGTGAATGCTCCCAACCAGGTCATCCCCAGCTGCCTTGAAGGGCTCAGCAGACAGTCCGTCTGCGCCAGCAGCTTTATTCGACTTGAGCTTCGATATGGCAATCTTAACTTCGTCGAAGTCAGGGGGACAGAATTCTCTGCGGTCTCCGTCGATTAGAAATGGTACTTTCTGCCTGACAGCAGTATACTGACTAACATCGCCGTTATACAGTCTGCAGAAGTGGTTTTTCCATATTCTCAGCATCGACTGCGGTCCTACTACTAGGTGTCCGTTCTTATCCCTACAGGCTTCCGTTCTGGCTTTATAATCTTGGCATGTTCGCTTTATCTGTTGATAAAACTTTCGAACGTCACGCCTGCAGTAACACCTCTCCAAATCCTCAATCGCGCGCTTCTCGCTCTCTTTCTTCTTTCTTCTACGAAGCTTATGCTCCTCCCTTCTTTTTAACTCGTAGAGCTCACGAGCTGCTCTTATTCTTTTATGCAGCGAGACGTTATATGCATCCTGCTTCGCTGTATGAATCCTCCTGCACTCGTCATCGAACCAGGTGTTTCTTCGTGGTGGAGCCTTGAAACCCAAAACTTCGGATGCAGAGCTTTTCAGGGCTTGTTTGCAAAGGCTCCACTGATGTTCTATTGATAGCGTGGAGGATTGAGGTGTATTGGAGAGCTTAGGGGAGACGCGATCGGTAAAAGCAGTGATCCATGTATCAGTATTAAATAAAAGCCCGCTTATCTGCACACAATATCCTAACAAGCAATTAGGTCAATGCGGCACTAATATCTATTTTTAATGTCCATAATGACCCATGGCACTATGTTCCAAGAATCAACGTGTCATGAATCCGTACGCACTTTGCCCCAGTCCAACCGTTTTAATTACCTTTTTTCATAACGTGCTTCATAACGCAAACTAGGTTAATCTTGGGGCCATTCATCTTTGACACCAGCGTTTATCGAAATTACTCATAAGGAGTGCAGTAAAAAAAGGAATACAGTCTTGAAGGAATACAGAAATCCATTTAACGACAGCCACCACATAAAATACCATGAGTCATGGCAGTCAATAAGCGCGTAAACCCCCAGGGAATCGCAGTAATGCATCGTTTGACGGCGGCTTTATGGTAATTCCTATGACCGTTCATATTGCAATGAGCCCCGCACATAAGCATTACGTCGTTAAGATTGCTGCGCTGATAGTCAAATGAAGAATGAATTATTCAGCCATTCAAGAGCAACATCCTCGTAGTAGCCAGAAGCCCAACGTTGGGTATAATTGTAAGGATATTGTCACACATGTATTCAACGTCGTAATGTGACATGATTGTTTGAAAATTCGCTTCATTCGTAAAAGGACAGACATCCGTCCGTTGTTCCTTGCTCTGAAAGTGGAACAATTGTAGTCATTAGATTATCCTGAGCACAAACGGGTCAAGTGAAGTGATGATCATTTTTACAAGTGTGCAGAATATTTTTGTCCTTTTGACCTGTTTAGTAAGGACGAAACGTGCTACTTTGTTTTCATTCTCAACACACCCGTGCTCACTCTACCAACCCCGTCTGATGTATCTCACTATGGTTTGTGGGCTTGAAGGACGACCAAAGAAATGAAAATGTAAATACTTTTGTGTTGCTGAAGTTCTTGTAGTATTCCGAAAGTATGTGGTATGTGAGATCTTTAGTGTTGACAAGGCGTCCAATGTCTGCCAAGGTTGTCTGAGTCGGGAATTAATGTGTTTCATATTTATCCTGAATGACTACTACATATGTCGATTGGTGAAAGGAGCACAATTTGACGAAACTAATAGACTGAGGTCATTTATTAGGACTTGGTAAGAAGTTGATTTATGAACGAGAATGAGACTAATTGAATAAGTGGCATTGTAACGGGACTGGCGCCCAACGATGGGCATTTTGTAAATTTCGTCACTGAAGCAACTCGCTCAAAAAGGGCTTTTACTTAAAAGGACGTGATTTCATCGTGACTTGTCTGTCGCGTGCTTAAAAAAAACCGGCCAAGTGCGAGTCGGACTCGCGCACGAAGGGTTCCGTACCGTCTGTATACATAAATATGAAAGAGACTATGTATGTTATCTCATCAAATGACAGATCTTGGTTGCAGGCAGGATTTTTTGGATGAAAATCATGTCTGTTGTATGGGAGCCCTCCTTAAATATTAATTTTGTTCTGTTTTTAGTATTTGTCGTGGTAGCGGCAACAGAAATACATCATCTCTGAAAATTTCAACTGTCTAGCTATCACGGTTCATGAGATACAGCCTGGTGACAGACGAACGGACGGACGGACAGCGAAGTCTTGGTAATAGGGTTCCGTTTTACCTTTGGGTACGGAACCCTAAAAACCCAAAAATTCCATCTACAATTCGTCCGTAAGCCTTAAAAAAGCACGCGACCATGTCACAGAGGTTCTTGGGCTGAAGGACGTGCTGGATATTCTAATAAACTTTTTGCCAAGAGTGACACTGTACGTGCCAGGACGCCAGGTTTTATTCATGTTTTTTTGTTTTTATAATTCGTGCAGGTTCAAGGGTCAAAACCTATGTTTGTCGAACAAGCTGGTCGGGGTGCAGATGGTTTAGATCGTAGATGTTCGTTCACTACTCTTCAGGGGTGGTCGTCCTAGATAGGATTCGAGAGGAACTCGACTGAATTTTCACGTTGGTTATAGTTCACAGCAAATGTTTCATGCCATCGTACATATGTATGTTGGCGTCACAGTCCAGGAAGGACCAAAGCCGAGCTTCTCTCAATCACCCATGCTCGGACATACAGGGTAAAGTTCTTGATTGCTCTCAACCTGGCGAGATGCCAGCAACGATCCCTATTTAAATGCCCGGGTCAAGTTGACATACAGCCTCCTCGCGGCGCCCTCTGGATAGCCTCTTCAACAACCGTTGGGAGGTGAACAAACGTATGCAGCGAAAAAAAAAAAAAACCCTACCAGAATGGCGGTTGTGCGGCGGGCTAACAATCCGCCCACGTAAAAAAAAGGAAGGTTGTGAATGAGCAAGATGCCTCGGATACACGGACGGATACTCGACGACGACAACGCACGAAAAAGGAACACGATTTGCGAGTATGCTCCTGGAATGTCAGAACCCTGTACACTCCCGTACAAGGCGGATATTACTGCGGTCCAGGAAATACGCTGGATAGGAAACAGTATGATTAGGAAGAAAAATTGCGACATTTATTACAGCTGTCACAAAAGGTTGCACTTACTGGGATGCGGATTTGTCGTGGGAAAGCGGTTAAGGTCGAAGGTTATCGACTTTAAATCTATAAGTGATCGCCTGGCTGTGATCCGCATCAGAGGCAGATTTTGTAACATCAGCCTTATATGTGCACACGCCCCTACCGACGAGGCTGATGACCCTATCAAGGAGGACTTCTATGACCTCCTGGACAACGCCTACGGAGCTTGTCCGGAGTACGATGTAAAAATCGTGCTCGGGGACTTCAACGCCAAAATCGGTAAGGAAAACACCCTTGGCGGAGTGATCGGAAAGCACAGCCTCCACGATACAAAAACAGATAACGGCTTCCGACTCGCTGACTTTGCGACAGCTCGTAATGCGGTGATAAGTAGCACAAGATTCCCTCGCAAGCGAATCCACACAGCAACCTGGCGATCTCCGGACGGTCGAACCGCCAAACAAATCGACCATATGCTCATTGACGCAAGGCACTCGTCAAACATGCTGGATGTGCGAACATTCAGAGGGGCAAATGTCGACTCTGAACACTTCCCCGTAGCAGCAAGATTCAGAGCTCGACTGTCCAATGTCAGAAAGCTGCACCACCCCATCAGGAGGAGGTTCGACATAGGGCGCCTGAGCACTACGGAGGTTGCCAGAGTCTACAGGGAGCAGCTGAGCGAAAGACTCTACGGTATGCCTACGTCGAACACAAATGCCAATAATATGTGGCTGCATTGCCGCTCAGCCATTCAGGAAGTAGCCGAAACCACCATAGGATACCCACCACCCCCGACAAGAAACCCGTGGTATGATGGCGAGTGTGAGCAGAAAAATGCAGCAACCGACGAGGCATACCAAAAGGCGCTGCAGAGGAAAACCAGGCCAGCGCAAGAAGAGTAAAGAGCCAGAAGAAGGGAGGAGGAAAAACTACTGCGACAAAAGAAAATAATCTTCGCAGCCTCCCAGCTCAAGGATATCGAGGAGTCTAGGGATAAACATAAAATTCGAGCCTTTTACAAGAAAGGCTGTATGTAAGCAGCACTTCCAGCAGCTGCTTAACGAGCATGACCAAGAGAGAGTGGTAGGGACTGAGGAAATCCCAACTCCAGCCGCTGAAGTAGTCCTCCCACCCAGCATAGAAGAAGTCGGCACAGCTATTCAGAAGCTGAAGAACAACAAGGCCGCAGGCTCAGATGGCTTGCCATCAGAGCTCTTCAAGGCTGGCGGCGATGTTCTGGTAGGGAGCATGCACCAGATCATCTGCAGAATTTGGGAAGATGAGAGCATGCCCGACGACTGGAATAGCAGCTCTATATGCCCCATCCACAAAAAAGGCGATCCTACCTCTTGCAAGAACTATAGAGGTATATCCCTGCTCAATGTCGCATACAAGATCCTGTCCAGGGTATTGTGTGAACGTCTAAAACCATTTTGCACCGCACTAGTCGGCAGCTACCAGTGCGGCTTCCGGCCTGGCAAATCAACTACAGACCAAATTTTCACACTTCGGCAAATCCTGGAAAAGACCAACGAGTTTCGAATCGATACACACAGTCTTTTCATCGATTTCAAAGCCGCATACGACAGCATTCATCGTGAAGAACTGTTTAATGCGATGGCCGAACTCGGGATCCCAGAAAAACTGAAATAGCAATATCAAGACTTAAGTCTAATAAAGCCGCGGGCGCAGACGGCCTGTCTGCTGAGCTTTTTAAGGCTGTTGGAGATGAACTGGTAAGGTGCAGGCACCATCTCAAGGTATGGTCAGAGGAAAGCATGCCCGACGAATGGAATCTCAGCATCGTTTGCCCGGTCCATAAGAACGGAGACCCCTATAACTGCGGCAACTATAGGGGAATAAGTCTCCTTAACATCGCATATAAGATCTTCTCTGCCGTATTGTGTGAACGCCTGCAACCGTTTGTGGATAACCTGATCGGCTCTTATCGGTGTGGTTTCAGGCCAGGTAAATCCACAATAGACCAGATATTTACGCTGCGGCAGATCTTGGAGAAGACCAGGGAATGACAAATCGACCCTCACCACCTCTTCGTCGATTTCAAGGCTGCATATAACAGCGTGTATAGAGATGAGCTATACAAAGCCATGTCTAGTTTTAACATCCCTGCCAAACTCGTTCGACTGTGCAGGATGACAATGGAGAATTCTCGCTGCTCCATTACGGTCGGTATCGAGCAAACCGAGACCTTTGATGTTAAAAAAGGATTTGGGCAAGGTGACGCGCTTGAAAAGATCGTGCAAGAGTCACTGGCCAACACAAGAGGTACGATTTATTTCAAGTCTACGTAATTGCTTGCGTACGCCGACGACATTGATGTGATTGGACGGACACAGCGAGACGTTAATGAGGCCTTTGCAAGCATTGAGGTAGAAGCGGCTAAGATGGGTCTCAAGGTTAATGAGGGTAAAACCAAATATCTGCTTTCACCTAAAAGAGACGGACAACATCGACGTATTGGCCAGAACGTCACCATGGGCGGATATAACTTTGGTGTGGTCAAGGAATTCGTCTACCTTGGCTCACTGATGACCAGCGACAACAACGCCAGCGCTGATATAAAACGCAGAATCACTCTTGCCAACCGCTGTTTCTTTGGGCTCAAGAGACAATTGAGATGTAGAGCCCTCTCTCGGAAAACCAAGGTGACACTATATAAGACCTTATTCATCCCAGTCCTCCTTTACGGCGCAGAGGCTTGGACCTTAACAAAGGCGGATGAAGATGCCCTTGGTCGTTTCGAGAGGAAAATTCTGCGTACTATCTACGGTCCCGTTTGTTCCAACGGTGTATGGAGGAAAAGTTATAACGAAGAACTATACGGGTTGTACAGCGACATCGGCCTGGTGCGACGTCTACGGATACAGCGTCCAAGGTGGCTAGGCCATGTAGAGCGCATGGAAATTACGGCTCCGACCCGAAGAGTCTTCGAATCCACTCCGGAAGGAAGGCGCGGCAGAGAGCGGCCGCATCATCGGTGGCGCACGCAGGTGGTAGGGGACCTTACCCAACTGGGCGTGCGGCACTGGAAACAGCTGGCCAAAGACCGTGCCAGCTGGAGACGCTTGTTGGTTGAGGCCCAGGTTCACCACGGACTGTAGCGCCAACTAAGTAAGTAAGTAAGGGCTTGAAAATTGTGAATAAAGGATGATCATTAAAAAATTCATTTTCCCTCTCAATCTACCAATTTAAAACTGATCCGATGTCGGGCGCCATTTTTTTCACAAAACGCGAGAAAGGCTGACTGGTGGCTGCCGGCTGGTATGCTGGCTTCCATAGCCCAGCAATTTTCCAATCAAAGCATCAGAATCTCCCCCCAACTATCATCTAAATTAAAAACTGATGTCAATGTAGGCCGTGGGCTGAAATTTTGTCACATAGTGTCGTCGGCCTGCGAACTATGAAGTGGAATTTTTCATAAAATATCAACGATGCACATCAGAATGTCAGTTATTTTGCCATTTCTCAAGGCCTTCGTAATTCGTGTGCTGAAATCTTTGACAGCAGATAATATGAACCCAATTCCGATGTCATGCACATGTGCTGCGAGTGTTTTTCTTGCCTCTGCTTAGTGGTGTATGACCGTAAAGGTTCATTCTCTCATCATCAGTAAAGGTCAACGGTTATCATTTTGATTATTTTTTTGTTTTGTTTTTGTTATAAAAGTCCAGAATGTTGTTTCAAAAAAAAAAATAAAAATCCCTACAGTAAATGAGTTGGGTAGTACTGTTCGAATAAGGATGTTATTGAAACGTCATACGAGCGATTTTCCCCGCCAACTCGACCGCTACACATTGAATCCCTCGAACGTAAATAAATAAACATTTGCATTCTCATATCGCATATCCGAACACGAATACAGGCAAGATGAGTATAGATATGGATGCGATGGCGATGGCGAATGCGAAGGCGGACACAGGTGGAAGTGATTCGAGGAAGCTTTATGAATGAAAATCCTTTACAAGTGTGTGCAACAGAACAAGCAGCAGTATAGCAATTCCGCTAGCAGTAGGTTAAGCAGCCATAACAAGGCTTTCGGTGAGGGAGTCTCTCTGACAATCTCGAATACTGAAAGACAAAAGGTAGATGAATAGAATAAAGGTTAGCGCATGACCAGCATGGTAAGGTACACCCATACACGAAAATGTTGAATGAAAAGTGTACTCTCTCTCTTTCTCTCTTTTGATTTTGTGGTGGTTGGCCCACATTGAGGTAGAATGAAGGATAGAACGTTCTAACGTCATTCTTTTGATGGCCACTGGAAGTTTTATCAACGAAAAAAGCTTCCTCCTTCCTCGCTTGGACAATAGTTGTGAGCGTAGCACCAGTACCACCTCAACAAGCCCCAATAACATGGACACACTCGTAATCATCTCGTACTCGTACTCTCACCGTCATCGTTATCGTCGTCATTTTGATGCGTGCTAGGGTTACTGCTTGTTTTGGGGTGTTGGTTGGTACTAATGGTGTCGCTGTCGGTGTCGTTGTCACTGTATGCTCCCCACAATTTCGTACACTACACACAATAATAGCAAAAGACGAGTATTGGGGCGTCGGGATGTGGTGGCAGAGGCAGGAGGAGGAAGGAAGTCGAAAAAATCGATAGAATTCCACTGATCTAAAATTAGACAACACGCTTTCTACCGACCGAAGGAACACCATGTAACGGGGTTGGGGTTTTGGGATATTTTCGGAATATCGTGTCGCACATTGCTCATGCAAAAGACGAAAAAGGACACTTTACACGCTCAACATGGTTGTGCAGCATACGAATAAGGAGTTTGTTACCAAAGTGGAATCTACTTTTTCGTTTGTTGTTGTTGCTGGTGATGATTATTTGTACCGTGGAATGTCCTAAAGGCAGTTGAAATGAATTGGGGGGCGAATGCCCTACTGTATGTAGGTATCTTCAAAATGTATCTCTCAACTGTTTTAGATTAGCTTGTAGACCTTAATTTTAATTTTTGTAGTTTTTTGACTTGTCTCACTATACACCAAGTGCACTTTGCGGAATGAAAATAAAATAAAATTTGAGTGTGAAGAAAGGAACTGCACTTGAGTTGTATCTCTTAGAAATTTCATCCAAACACGATGATGGATCTACGTACATAGGAGTGTTATTACGAGTATAGTAGATATGTAAGTAAGTTTTGAATTGATCGTATTCCGGGATAGACAGGGATTACGTTTCAGGAACTACTAGGTCTCTGGAGAGCATAAGAAAAGAGAATAGAGACAGACACCATATACGAGTAGTGCGAGAGCGCGATATATGTATCTGTACGTGCATGTATCTCTGTATCTCTTTTCTTGTTTTTTTTTTTGGAATACACTGACATACATTTACAATCTCGAGTAAAAAGGCAAAAAAAAAGGAACAAAAAGTAGACTTTTCTGTCCCTCGTTGGACTGCCCGCCCCTCGTGCTCTTCTATTCGCCACTCACCACACCACACATTATGGATGTGTGTATCTGGAATCGATAAAACGGAAGTGGAATTTCAGAATTTTCTTCTTATTTCGAATCAAAATTTCTTGTCGTAAACGTTAAGACCTTCCTAGGAAAATCTGTATTCGAAGAAAAAATTTCAACACCACTAGATACGTCGATACGAGATACCTGTTTTTGTTCTTAATTTTCAAATATCTTATATCTAAGCTTTTTTCTACACACCTTTGTCGAATTAAGAAGAGATATTGTAATCAAAAAAAAAAGGAAAAACTCGATTTTGGATATTGTATTTCACTAAAGGCGAGGTTTTTCACTGAATTCCTTTTTGCTGGCTCCGTTTATAGCCTTCAGACGGGAGTCATGATTTTATCCTTCTTTTCTGTATCTATAGCACTTTTCGGTTGACACATTCACTCGAATATACTTCGAAGGACTCAGTGATTTTCCATCATTTTTCCCGTTTTGCTTCGTTTTTTTTTTTTTCTTTTTTTCTTTTCCTTTTTCAAAAACTTTTATATCGTGGCTGCCCTTTTGGTCTTAAATTAAAAAGGAACAATCGGTTGATTCGCGTTTTGAGATACTTTTCAATTTAAGCATTTCGATTTCTTTTTTTTCTCTTGTAAGTAGGTACTATTTTCAAGATATGCTTGGGTTTTAGATACTTTTCTCTTTGAAAACTGATTTTTACTGTAATTTTCGATTAGTACTGTGGGATGATTGAAATTATAAAAAAGGAAACGCGCAGAGATGGATATTGGCCAGACCGTTTGCAACACTTACTCGCCGACTAACTAACTCCAAGCGAAAAAGATTGGTCGGTTGGTGATGATGGTTGGAGCCGAGTCGAAAGATTTTTTGTTATACAAAATTTTCTTGGAGCGAGTTGGATAGTTGGGGACTCTCTTCACTTTTTCGCTCTCGCTCTCTCTGTTTTTGGCATCTCTCTTGGAAGTGGGCTCCTTAGATTTTGGAGGGTTGATGGTTCTCTCGATTGAGTTGATGGGGATGATGGTAGTTGACATGCTTGTGGTGGTACGGTGCAATCAATGGATTTTGTTGGTTGGATAAGGTTATGCGTCCGCGCATTTTATGTTGGGGACGGGGGGTTTGAACGGGAGTGATTGGAAGTGTGTAGATGGTTGTCTGGCTAGTTGTCTGGCGGCTGGAAGTCATGAAGCGGAGGCTACATTGATGGCAGTTAGTTTTGACAGTTGTTGGCGTTGGGTATGGTGAGTTGGATGGTAATAGGGTAAGTCGTGGGCAGTCCGGGTGATGAGGATTTTGTGTTGCCAGGATTGTTTTATTTTAAGTTTAAAGGTCGTAAATGTAGATATGTACATACATACTTGTGTACGAACTCACGTTTGAGGAAAAGTTCAAGTTAATTTGGAAAATGCGAAGAGTTCGATCTACTGAAATTCCATTTTTTCACATATGTTAGGATTCGCATTACCTTATTTATAGTATGGACACCCTATCCATCATGCGCTGAGACTAAAGTCTCTCGGCTTAATCTGCTGGAAACGAATGACTAGAGGAATGCGGTTGGATTTTATCAAACTAGCATAACCCTGACATAACGACAGGTCAATCAATTCATACCGTCATTTGTTAAACGACGCCACGATATATTTTGCACAAAGTTGTCCAATAGTATAAGTAAGTTAAGTAAGTTAGGTGGCGCTACAGTTCGGGGTGAACCCGGGCCTCAACCAACATGCCTTTTCACACACTCCCAGTTGGTTAAGGTCCCTTTCCACCTGTGTGCGCCACCTTAGACGCGGCCGTCCTTTTCAACGTCGTTCTAAACGGTTGGAGTCGGGGTGGCCGTGGTGCAGTGGTTAACATCATCGACCGCCGAGCGAAAGGTCTATGGTTCAAATTCGCTTCGTAGCCAAGAAAAAGTAATTCCTATACGGAAAAAAGTATGCAACGCAGTTGTGAATGAAAGTGACCAGACGTACTGCTGCAGGCATAACACTCACAGTATATGGTCAACTGAAATTCATCCTCTGCGTATGCAATACTAAAAAAAAAGTGCTCGAACGAATTACTATGAACTATAACCAACGCGGAATTTGGTCGGCTCTCGTCCTATCTAGGTCTAGGACAACCACCCCTGAGAGTAGTGAACGAACATCAACGACCCAACCACTGCGCTCCGTTCAGGTTGTGTGTGTCAACACATCATAAGAGAATATGAAAACTCTTGAACCTGCGCGAGTCTTTCGGGCCAGAGCTGTGCTGTCAATTCGCTCTACATGGCCTAGCCATCTTAGACATTGGGTTCGTAGACGTTGTACTAGGCCGATGTCGTTGTACAGTTTTTTTTTTTTTTTTTTTTTTTGTTTAGAGACTCGCGCAGTTTCAAGAGTTTTTATTTTCTCTTATGATGTGTTGACACACACAACCTGAACGGAGTGCAGTGGTTGGGGTCGTTGATGTTCGTTCACTACTCTCAGGGGTAGTTGTCCTAGACCGAGATAGGATGAGAGCCGACCAAATTCCGCGTTGGTTATAGTCCGTAGTAATTCGTTCAAGCACTTTAGTATTGCATACGCAGAGGATGAATTTCGGTTGACCATATACTGTGAGTGTTATGCCTGCAGCAGTACGTCTGGTCACTTTCCATTCACAACTGCGTTGCATACTTTCTGTCCGTATAGGAATTACTTTTTCTTGGCTATGAAGCGAATTTGAACCATAGACCTTCCGCTCGGCGGTCGATGATGCTTACCACTGCACCACGGCCACACCCCACAGTCTGTACAGCTTGTGGTTGAATCTATCCTCCACTCTCCGTCAACACAAACGGGACAGAAGGTTGTACGCAGAATTTGCCGCTCAAAACCACCAAGCGCCTCTTTATCCATTTTTGATAAAGTCCAAGCCTCTGCGCCCTAGAGGAGGACCGGGATGATTAAGGTTTTATAGAGGGCCACCTTAGTTTTCCGAGAGAGGGCTCTACTATTCAATTGACTCTTGAGTTATTCTGCGTCTAATCTCGGCGCTGGTGTCCTTGCCGCTTCTTACCAGTTTTTTTCCAAAGGAATTCAGTGGTTTGGGTCGTTGATGTTCGTTCACTACTCTCAGGGGTGGTTGTTCCAGATAGGACAAGAGCCGACCGAATTCCGCGTTGGTTATAGTCCGCAGTAATCCGTTCGAGCACTTTAGTATTGCATACGCAGAGGATTAATTTCAGTTGACCATATACTGTGAGCGTTATGCCTGTAGCAGTACGTCTGGTCACTCTCCATTCACAACTGCGTTGCATACTTGCTGGTGGCCTAGTTGGCTGGTTGGGGGCTAGGTAGACTGGCTGTTGGAAAGGTTAGCTGGCCGGTTGCCGGGTTGGCTGACTTAAGGCAGGGCTAGCTGGCTGGTGGAAAGCTTACCTATCCGAGGGCCAGATTATCTGGCTAGTGGCCAGATTGGCTGAAGTTGCTCGCTGGTGGCCAGGTTTGCTGATTTAGGGCAGGGCTGGTTTGGCTGGGGGAAGGGTTATCTAGCTGAGAACCAGATTGGCTGACTAGTGGCCAGGTTGGCTGGCTGGTGGCGAGGTTGGGCGTTTCGTGGCCAGGTTGGCTGACTTAAGGCAGGGCTGGCTGGCTGGTGGAAAGATTACCTAGTCGAGGGCCAGATTAACTGCCTAGTGGCCAGGTTAGCTGTCTAGTGGCCAGGTTGGCTGGTGTGTGGCGGGGCTGACTGGCTTATGGAAAGATAAGCTATAGGGCGGCCAGATTGGATGTCTAGTGGCCAGGTTGTCAGGCTGATGGCCAATTTGGATAGTTGGTGGTTAGGTTGGTGGCTAGGTTGGTGGCTAGGTTGGTAGCTAGGTTGGTGGCTAGGTTGGTGGCTAGGTTGGTGGCTAGGATGGTGGCTAGGTTGGTGGCTAGGTTGGTGGCTAGGTTGGTGGCTAGGTTGGTGGCTAGGTTGGTGGCTAGGTTGGTGGCTAGGTTGGTGGCTAGGTTGGTGGCTAGGTTGGTGGCTAGGTTGGTGGCTAGGTTGGTGGCTAGGTTGGTGGCTAGTTTGGCTGGCTGCTGGAAAGGTTAGCTGGCTGGGGGTCAGATTGGCTGACTTAAGGCAGGGCTGGCTGACTGTAGGGAAGATTATCCAGTCGGGGGCCAGGTTGGCTGGCTGGTGACCATGTTGGCTGCTTGGTGGCTAGGTTGGTTGTCTACTGGAAAGGTTAGCTAGCTGGTGTCTGTCTTGCTGGCTGGTGGCCAGGTTGGCTGGTTGGTGGCCAAGTTCGCTATTGGGCGGCAAGGTTGGCTGGCAGGTGGCCAAGTTGGCTGGCGAGTAGCAAGGTTGGTTGGCTACTGGCAAGGTTGGCTAGCTTGGGGCTCGATTGGCTGGATCTTGACTCGTTTAGATTGCTGCGGGTTAGGTTGAGTAGCTGGCTCGTGGCCAAGATGGATGGCTGGTGGAAAGGTTAACTGCCCTCTGGACAGGTAGGCTGCCTGCTGGCCAGGTTGGCTGACTGGTGGCCAGGTTGGCTGTTTGGTGACCAGGTTGGCTGCCTGCTGGCCAGGTCAACTCATTGGTAGCCAGATTTTCTGTCGGCTGATTGGTTGCCTGGGGGGCAGGTCGTTTGGCGAGTGGTCAGGTTGGCAGGTGGTGGCCAGATTAGCTAGCTGTTGTCCAGATTGGCTATCTGGGGAAGAAGTTCCTCGTTGCACGTTGCAAGTAGAACGATGCACTTTGCAAGTAGCACGTTGCCTCATGCACGTTGCAATTTGCACTTTGATCTTTGCGCATTGCACGTTGTACTTTCCACGTTGCACTTTGCACGTTGCGTGTTGCATGTTGCACGTTGCGCGTTACACGTTGCGCATTGCACGTTCCATGTTGCACGTGTAACGTTGGACGTTGCATGTTACACGTGCAACGTGCCACCAGCCAGCCAACCTGGCTACGGGCCAACCAATTCTCATGATACCGGCCACCTTTAGTGAGCTGTCGAACTGCCGGCCACCTTAGGTGTCCTGGTGAGATGTGGAGCTGCCGGCCACCTTAGGGGACCTGGTGAGTTGTCGAGCTGCCGGCCACCTTAAGTTGCCTGGAGAGCTGTCGAGCTGCCGCCCACCTTAGATATCCTGGTGAGCGGTCGAGCTGCCGGCCACCTATTGTGGCCTGGTGCGCTGACGATCTGCCGGCCACCTATGTATGTATGTGGGATTTATTCTTACTGAATAAATACAATTAAAACACAGTCAAAATGAGCTTGGTGGCTATAGCACAAAAAAAAAAGAAATAGCGTCTTACTACCTCAACTGGTTGCAATAAAGCCAGTCTCACATTGGGCTTTTTCTCAAGATTGACGCCAAAATAACTCCTGAGAAGTCCTTAGCGGCGGTTTTCAACTCTTTCATATTTTTTCTCCCTTAAACGCTTGCCAGAAAGAACGAATCCTTGTGATCAATATCGTTAGCATACTGTCGGAGAACAGCCCATTGGCTCAAGGGTCTTCAAGAAAAAACCCGGCCACAATCACGGAGAAGTCGATAGGTCCTAAAAAAATAATCTGAAGACGAGACTCACTGGTTCTTTGTACAAAATACATTTATGGGTGTTAAATTAAAACTTAAACAACTCGGCTTAAATCTATTATGTTACAGTTTGTTGTTGTTATAAGAAAACGCTTAGCTGCATACAGTATAAATATCCACAACACAGTATCCGTACTGTACCTAGACTACGTACATCTACAGCCTTACAAATGCATGCATTTCGACCATTAATCGTCCTTACAGATACTTATCTATGAACGAACATCTATTATTTACAAGTGTACTCCTCAAACATCTCATTACAAATATCGCATTGAACTTGACAGCACCATTGGAACTTGCACCGGCACTGAGAAGTTCGGTTTATTTGGTGGGTATTGTAGCCGCGCCCGCAGCATAATAGATCACAGCTTTGCGTCCCTGTGCTTGTCCGATTACAGTTGCGACCCACGGTGCCCAACGAGCCCAGGTGCAGATCACGTTCGCAATAATTTGGCGATGGCTGCAAGTAGACCAGTTCCAAGCGCTTTGGATGCTGATGCTTCCCTCGACTGCTGCCTAATCTGCTCTTTCTGAAAGTGGTGGTAACAACAGGGCAACCATTAAGATCATCATTTTATTACCAAACTATAGATATCTTTGTATAGGTATGTATGTGTATAAATGGTTAAAGCCGGGGCTTACTTGCTTAAAACTAAAGTCAGTCCACGTTTGCCTTTAACGGCCTGAACCATTTTGGCTTTATTATATCGCTTCATGAGCGCATCACCCACCACGTGAAAGGAGGGAAGGCTTTTCCAGCAGGTTTTCATTGCACACGATCCACTTACGCCATGGCATTTGCACTCCGTTTTGAGGAGATTTTTTACGATCTAAACTCGAACAATAAACAAGTATTTAGGATTGACTTTATAAATAGTTAGGAGGGTGTGGGATGAGGCTAATCAGATTACGTACCTTCCTCCCCGCACGATTGTTGTGAAGATTCATGAGACTTCTGGCATCATTCTCGATTTCACGGGCATCAAGGAACTTCCGAGTGAATTTTATACCAAAGTCAATGTCCGCTGAACATCCACCCCATTTCCAAGGTTGTTCGGTAGCGATACCTGGTGTTCCAGCACTTTTCCGTCTATCACTCACACTGGGTCGCTGATGCATGTCACATCCGCATAGAGAGATATTGCCACGAGCACACGCTGCTGTCACTGCGTGTGCTGCACCAGCACTAGCTATTGCATATGTGAATGCAGCCTCTCGTGATCCTATTATTTTCGGATTCCATATGGTTTGATTGAGTATGAAATGATGTAGGTAGATGCGTTACGACTTACCAACAAACATAACGTGTCCGAAGACATCTTTCTGCCATACGTCCGTGCAGTTCCATCGATGCCCCTTGAATTGATGCTGGCATTCTTGTGCGCCCAGTTGGTGTCCAGCCGCGAGGGCAATCAGTGCGTCTGGTGATTCACTGCACAACTGTCGCTGGAGCGGCGTTAGTCCAGGTATTCGTGAGCAAATTATTGATGAAGTTAGGTTAGAGACTAATCTGGAAATGAGAACGAAGGAAAATATGAAAAGTTTGCATTTAAAGAGGTCACGGGATGGATGTACATCTATACAAGCATCAAGTAGATTACGAGTACATGAAGCTTTCAGTTTATTTTCTTTACTCCAATGGCCAATTAGAACTTCAGTTTGTAAATATAAAATTTGTAGGCTTGGAAGCAAGTCCATTTTTATTGAATGACTTCAATGGCCAAAGGATTCAATTGCTTTAAGCTACTTGAGTTACTTCAGTGAATTTGAAAGGCATGAATAACTTCAGATTATTTGAGGTGTTCCCGAAAAGGTCCCCTAACGTGAGCTAATTTGAATGACTTCAAAATTCAAATGATTCGGATTTAATTAAAAACGTTAAAGGCTTCAATGACTGACTCGAAGATGGTTAAAAAACAGGAAAAGTTCTAATCCTATGAAGACCTTAGTAACTTGAAATGACTTCTAGTTATTTTTTAAGTGGCTTCAGTGACTTTAAATATCTTCAATGAATTCAAATGCTTCAATAACTTATATACCGATTCCAAATAATTCAATGACAGCAAGTATGTCATCATCATCATTTCAATCGTGGGGGTAATGCGCGCACGCGGGATCTACAGGCCACTCGATCCTCCGCCATCGACTCTAACTCATCAGGCCCAAGCGCACCCAGGCGAGTTTTTGGACTTGGTCCAACCACCTCACGTGAGCAAACCATCGAAGCGTAGCCCTTTCTGTTCGGAGAAGCAGCTGCTCAACATTAAGCTCCCCGCGCACTGCCGTGTTTCTCACCTTTTCCCGGCGAGTAACTCCCACAACAGCACGAAGAAATCTCATTTCGGTAGCTTGTATTCGCGATCTTATTCTTTCGGTCAATACCCAAATTTCATGACCATATGTGAGAGTTGGAACAAATTCTGAGTTAAAAACCGCTAACTTGGCTTTGTCACCAAGCTCGGTCTTCCTGATTACAGATCTTCCAAGCTGTTTCAAATTTTATTCAGCTTGGCTTGGTATTACTCCTCCCATCACTCGTGAAGAAGACCCCGAGATACTTAAACTTCTTCACATGCTTCAATGGGACTCCCCACTAACACGTAGAGTGAATTGGACAGGTGTTCTGGAAATAACTATAGCCTCGGATTTGTTCACGTTAACCCTCATTCATCAGCACATACGGCCACAAACCTATCTAGCGCGCGCTGGAGTTCCGTCTGGGAGGATGTGAGGAAAACTAAGTCATCTACAAAAAAAGATGGCTTACCCTCAACTCTCCCAATATGAAATAGTCCTCGCCTCGACTGCGCTGCAACGTCCAGCCCATATATAGATATAATAAAAAAGGAAAGGTGATAAGACGAACCCTTGGCAAAGTCCAACGCCCACAGTGAATGGTGTGGATTTACTACCGTTAACCCGAACGCAGCTGCTACAGTTTGTGTATAGAGACTGAATAGCCCTTCAATCCCATACTCCTGCAGAACACTCCAGAGTTTACCTCGAGGAACTCGGTAATACGTCTTTTCCAAATCTACAAAGCAGCTGTAGATTGGTTTGGCGTACTCCCAAGCCTTCTCGAGTACCATTCTTAGAGTGAAAAGCTGGTCAGTTGTACTTCTGCCGTGACGAAACCCGCACTGTTCATCCCCTATCCTGGATTCGACCACAGCTCTAGAACGCGCCTCCAACACCTTAGCGTAGACCTTACCGGGGACACTTAAAAGAGATATGCCTCTTAAGTTGGAGCACTCGTTTTTATCCCCCTTTTCGAAAAGAGGGACAATCACCCCAGTCTGCCAATCGCCAGGTGTCTCACCGCATTCCCAGGCTACCTTAATGACACGAGAGAGCCATAATACTCCCTCTTTACCCATTGCCTTAAGCATTTCTGGCCGAATTTCATCCACACCGGCGGATTTGCCAACTATATCCGATATAATCGATAAAATGACTTCCTCCACCGTTGGACTATTCTCCGCCACACACAAGACTATAGGTCTGTCCGCCTCAGTGCCCTGTTCGTGATTGAGCAGCTCCGAAAAGTGCTTGCTCCATCTGCGTAAGATATCCATCTCATTGGATAGGAACACACCATCTTTGGATTTAACTCCTTCGATTATGTTGAATTTCCTTTCTCTGAGCCGGCGAATGGTTTGCCAGAACACCTTTTTCGCAGATCTATGGTCGGATTCCAACTTCTCGCCGAACTCCTTCCAGGACTGCTCTTTCGCTGCTCGCACAGCATATTTGCAAGTTCTTCGCGCCACAGTGTATTGGTCACGAGAAGCAGAGTCCCCCAAGAGAATCCAGTCTCTGTAGGCCTTCTACTTCTCTCTGATGGCTTCTTGAACTCCGGGTGTTTTAAACCACGCAATTCTTTTCTCACCATCAGCCGCCACTTCATGCCGCTTCTCTCCACAAACATCATGTGCAGAGGCAATGACAGCTGTTGAAAATAGTCGCCATTCTTCCTCTACATGCGATGGAACAGTTGGAATTTGCTCAAACCTTTCGGATATGTGTCGTGCGAAGTGTTGCCGCACCTCACTGCTCTGTAGATTCTCCCAACCTATGCGTGTAACCACTCTTGGTTTCCGCCTTGGCAGACGAGGTACTCTATCAGTAAGATACAGCTTACACAACACCAGGTGATGATCAGTTGACAGTTCAGCCCCACTCAACACACGAACGTCACAAGCCATCCGTTTCACACACGATGGTACCACAAAGAAATCTATCAACGATTTCTGTTGAAGACTCCGACGATACCACGAATATTTATGAATGGCTTTGTGCGCAAAGAAGGTGTTCATAATGGACATGCCATTTGCACAGCAAAAATCCAACAACCTCTCTCCGTTCGCGTTTTGATGAGGATCACCGTTCCTCCCAATCACACTCCCCCGTGTCGTTACATCCACACCCACGTGGGCGTTGAAGTCAGGATATAGGAATCCATCTCAACCACCCTATCAAGGGCGGCATAAATTTTATCCAGGAAAGTCGCATACTCAGATTCTAGATTCGGTGCATACACCTGCACCAGAGCCAAAGTTGATCTTTCAAACTTGAGTTTTAAGATCGCGACTCTCCCTCCTAATGGTATCCACTCCAATACTCTGTCTGCCAGCCTGGGACTTATGAGTATCCCCACCCGTCCGAAAGGTCCACAGTTTTATATCCTCTTTGCTTTGTCGAAGAGATACCTCCGATATCTAACCGATACCTGGCAGCTTCCTCAACCAGCTCGTGATACTTCCCTGTGAGCGATGAGACGTTCCACGTGCCCATCCTAAGTCGATGCCGTTGTCTGTTGCCCTTTACTCCCCGCACGCACTGGTTAGTGCATGGCGTGATAACCCCCCCACCTCCGTAATGGCTCACGAGGCCACTGCCGGGTTGCTCGTGACTAAGCCCGACCGGCTGCCGAGTGGGACAGACCGGCCACCAGGTGCTCGCATACTGCCACCATATAGGCCTGGCTCCAGGGTAGGCAATTTCCGAGGCTGCTCTTTTCTTCGTCATCTGCCGGGGGGGCCAACATTTATGCAAATTCAATTAAGATGAAAGCATTAAGCAAGTATTGCCGTGAAAGACTTCAATCTCAATTTGAAATCAATCGCTCAAGTAACACTGAATTTTTTGAAAACTTCAGTGACTTCACAGAGCTTACTTTTTGCACGATTTTAGGGAACCTTGAAGGCATCCATAAATTAAATATTACCCAAAAAAAAAAAAAAAACAAGAAATAGTGACTTAGGCGATCCCAAAGACTTATTTGGTGCACTTCGGATACTCCGATGTCTTGAGTAAAGACTACTTAAAAAAAATTCAATGACTTCAGGCGGTTTCAAAGACTTCAACGACTTCGAAGTCACGGCAATTATTTCAAAGTCGCCTGATTGGCTTCAAAAAAATCAGATGACATCGTGCCTTTGGAGACTTCAACATCGTGAGCTAAGATTTTATGAAGAAACATTGAATGGCTTAAGGCGAATGTAATGACTTCAATGGTTTCGAGGTCACATCAATTGTTTCAAAGTCGCCTGATTGGCTTCAAAAAAAATCACATGACATCGTGCCTTCGGAGACTTCAATATCGTGAGCTAAGATTTTAAAAAGAAACATTGAATGGCTTCAGGCGATTGTAAAGACTTCAATGGTTTCGAAGTCACGTAAATTGTTTTGAAGTAGTCTGATTGGCTTTAAAAAAAAATTGGATGACACAGTGCCTTCGGAGACTTCAACGTCGTGAACTAAGATTTTAAAAAGAAACATTGAACGGCACCATGCGATTGTAAAGACTTCAATGATTTCGAAATCACGTCAATTGTTTCAAAGTCGTTTTATTGGTTAAAAAAAATCGGATGACTTCGTGCCCTTCGAAGACTCTGACGACAGGAACTAAAATTATTTTTGAAAACAGAATGACTTCGGACGGTTGTAAAGACTTCAATACCTTTGAGGTCATATCAATTGTCTCAAAGTCGCCTCATTATCTTCAAAAAAGAAAAAAGTGAAACATCAGATGAATTCGAACAGTTCGAAGACTTCGACGCCATGAACTAAGAATATAAAAAAAAAAAAAAAAAATGAATGACTTCAGAAGGTTGCAAGGATTTCAATGGTTCCGAAGTCACGCCAATTGTTTCAACATTGTTTACTCCGAACATATCCGTGCACTTTGGAGACTTCAGATGAATTCAAGCAATTCAATTAACTCAAGAACTAATGATTCAAAGGATTACGATAAGGTTGTTGTGACTTAAAGTGACTGCAAGACCTTCAGTGATTTTAGATAACTAAAAGAATGTGAATGACTACCGATGATTAGAAAGACTTCTTACCTACTTACTTAGGTGGCGCTACAGTCCGTGGTGAACCTGGGCCTCAACCAACAAGCGTCTCCAGCTGGCACGGTCTTTGGCCAGCTGTTTCCAGCGCCGCACGCCCAGTTGGTTAAGGTCCCCTTCCACCTGCGTGCGCCACCGTTGATGCGGCCGTCCTCTGCCGCGCCTTCCTTCCGGAGTGGATTCGAAGACTCTTCGGGTCGGAGCTGTATTTTCCATGCGCTCTACATGGCCTAGCCACCTTGGACGCTGTATCCGTAGACGCCGTACCAGGCCGATGTCGCTGTACAATTCGTATAGTTCTTCGTTATATCTTCTCCTCCATACACCGTTTAAACAAACGGGACCGTAGATAGTACGCAGAATTTTCCTCTCGAAACGACCAAGGGCATCTTCATCCGCTTTTGTTAAGGTCCAAGCCTCTGCGCCGTAAAGGAGGACTGGGATGATTAAGGTCTTATATAGCGTCACCTTGGTTTTCCGAGAGAGGGCTCTACTTCTCAATTGCCTCTTGAGCCCAAGGAAACAGCGGTTGGCAAGAGTGATTCTGCGTTTTATCTCAGCGCTGGTGCTTTTGTCGCTGGTCATCAGTGAGCCAAGGTAGACGAATTCCTCGACCACTTTAAAATGATATCCGCCCATGGTGACGTTCTGGCCAATACGTCGGTGTTGTTCGTCTCTTTTAGATGAAAGCAGATATTTGGTTTTACCCTCATTAACCTTGAGACCCATCTTAGCCGCTTCTACCTCAATGCTTATAAAGGCCTCATTGACGTCCCGCTGTGTCCGTCCAATCAAGTCAATGTCGTCGGCGTACGCAAGCAATTGCGTAGACTTGAAATAAATCGTACCTCTTGTGTTGGCCAGTGACTCTTGCACGATCTTTCCAAGCACGATGTTGAAAAAGTTGCATGACAGCGTGCACCTTGCCTAAATCCTTTTTTAACATCAAAGGACTCGGTTTGCTCATTACCGACCTTAATCGAACAGCGAGAATTCTCCATCGTCATCCTGCACAGTCGGACGAGTTTGGCAGGGATGTTAAAACTAGACGTGGCTTTGTATAGCTCATCTCTATACACGCTGTCATATGCAGACTTGAAATCGACGAAGAGGTGGTGAGTATCGATTTGGTTTTCCTGGGTCTTCTCCAAGATCTGCCATAGCGTAAATATTTGGTCTATTGTGGATTTACCTGGCCTGAAACCACACTGATAAGAGCCGATCAGGTTATCCACAAACGGTTTCAGGCGTTCACACAATTCAGCAGAGATGATCTTTTATGCGATGTTAAGGAGACTTATTCCCTTATAGTTGCCGCAGTTATAGGGGTCTCCTTTCTTATGGACCGGCCAAACGATGCTGAGATTCCATTCGTCGGGCATGCTTTCCTCCGATCATACCTTGCAAATGAGATGGTGCATGTACCTTACCAGCTCATCTCCAGCCGCCTTAAGAAGCTCAGCAGACAGGCCGTCTGCGCCTGCGGCTTTATTAGACTTGAGCCTTGATATCGCTATTTTGACTTCGTCTAGGTCAGGTGGACTGAATTCTGTTTCATTGTCTTCCATTACGAATGGCTCGTGCTGCCTGACAGCGGTATCTTGTCTATCATCGCCGTTATACAGTCTGCAGAAGTGGTTTTTCCAAATCCTCAGCATCGACGGCGACTTTACTACCAGTTCTCCATTTTCATCCCTGCAGGCCGCCGCTCTGGCTTTGTAGCCATGGCATGTTCGTTTTACCTTATTGTAAAACTTACGGGCGTTTTTCCTGCGGAAGCATCTCTCCATCTCCTCGATCTTACGCTGTCCTTGCTCTCTCTTCTTTCTTCTGAAAAGCGTGTGTTCCTCTCTTCTCTTCTGCTCATAGATATCGCGAGCAGCTCTCGTCCATCGTTGCAGCATGGCTTTATATGCCTCTTGTTTTGCTGCATGGGCTTGTTCGCATTGTTCATCGAACCAGGGGTTTCTAGGTGGTGGCTGTTTGAAACCCAGCACCTCTGAGGCAGCATCTCTGACGGCGCTCTGGCAATGAGCCCATTCCTGCTCTATTGTTTGTGCTGCTCTGGGCGGATTTTGAGAGAGCTTTGAGGAGACACGATCGGCAAAGATTCTGGCAGTCTCTTGCGATTGTAGCTTTCCAACGTCAAACTTACGTTGTCCTACTCGACTCCTAAGCATTCTTGATATCCTCATTCGTACCTTGGCTACAACAAGGTAGTGGTCCGAGTCGATGTTGGCCCCTCGGAAGGTTCGTACGTCGAGAATACAGGAGGAGTGTCTGGCGTCGATCGCAATATGATCAATCTGGTTGGTGGTCGATTGATCACAAGACCGCCAGGTACCCTTGTGGATGTTGAGATGGGGGAATCGCGTGCTTGCTACAAGGAGGTTACGCCCCGCTAGGAAATCGATTAGCCTTAATCCGTTGTCGGATGTGGTGTTATGGAGGCTATGCTTTCCTATGATCGACTCAAATATGTCCTCCTTGCCCAGTTTTGCATTAAAATCTCCTAGGACTATTTTTGTGTCATAGCTGGGACATTGGGCATATGTTCTGTCTAGGAGATCGTAGAATTCTTCTTTGAGTCGATCGTCCTTTTCTTCCGTTGGGGCGTGAGCGCATATTAAGCTAATGTTTCCAAATTTAGCTTTGATGCGGATTGTTATGAAGCGTTCGCTTATGTCTTGGAAGCTTAAGACTTTTTGTCGGAGTCTTGCTCGAATAACGAATCCGCACCCGAATAGGCGCTGTTTGTTCTCCTTGTAGCAGTTCCCGTAGTAGATGTCGCAGTTTTTCATTCGCAGTTTGCCTGGTCCATCCCATCGCACTTCTTGGAGTGCGGCTATATCTGCTTTATAGCAGTTGAGGGTTTGCTCCAATTGATCGCCTGCACCCGGTCTGTTAAGGGACCTAACATTCCAGGTGCAGACTCTCAAGTCCGTAAGTCGTTTGCAGGGGTCGTCAGTTGTTTCGGAACAAGTATGTTTTTTGACTCTTTCCCACTGAAGTTGTCGCTGAAGCTATTCAATTGAAATAAACCGCTTTTCGTTTTTTATAGCGCCGATTCAGAGAATGCAATTCCGAATAATGGCCTTTGTGGTGCTCGTACTTGTTTTATCGAAATGTATTGCAATTGGTGCACTGCACAAAATTAGCGGTTGCGAGTTTATCACAGAACGAGAGAACTGTGATAGGAGTGTGCGATCCCGAATCCCAAATCACCACTGACAATAAAAAATAATTAAAAGTGAAAGCAAATTGGCAAACGTTCATGACCACCACCACCTCACCAAGCCCGTAAGCTTCCCCTTTCGAGACATAAAACAATCTATTTTCACAATACTGCTGTTGTGATTTACGATCAGTACTTCGTGAAAATTGTGGCTTCCGTCACTGGACAATAAACGTCGCTTCAGCCATCATAGCCTAACAACTTCCATCAGCAAGCTCCGTCAGCTTCTGCCCCACACATAGCACATAGAAGCTGCAATGTAAATCAAATACTTGTTAATGCCGCCAATAAAATTGTCTACTGAGTCATAAATGACTACCTCCATTGCACTATTAGTGTTGGCCGTTTTTGGATTTTTGTATTTTTTCATTAAAATGGTACGGTTCCGCCTCCAAATCTATAATTGAGGGAAAAGTACAGACGAAATTCCGACATAGCCGGCGCAAATCACTATTTAATGATCACTTTTACGAGCACACAGCTCTTTCCGACATCGACATTGGGGTGTCGTGATTCGAGTCTGTAGTTTGATGGACGTACATATACCATAGCTGATGCGGTCAGTGGCTGAGTTTCCATTTGATGATTTGTCCCGTCCACATCGCGTCATCGATCACAGGTGATGCATGCGGAACCGCATTTAAACAAAAGCGGGAACTATCTATACGAAAGTATTTGGTGTATCCGTTTGTCTTTGGCATGCCATGATACCGTGACGGTCATGCCCTGAAACATTTCCACGGCCACGGTTTATTTCTCGGTTTGATGCGTTCCAGAAATCGCCAAGCATTCATCCGAGCAGCGACAATCAGTGTCTTTTGTGAGCGGTTTCCGGTGTGGATGCTTAGTGTCTGACACTTTCAATGCTCCTGGCAATTGTCGGCCAGTCCATTCGGTCAACCATTATGTGGGGGGTCATTATACATAAAATGAAAAGATTTCACGTTGAGTGTGCGCGTGCGCAGGCAATATTCCTACTATCGCAAGGAGGAAATCTCTATCGTGAGGAGTTTGAAAACAATTACATACCTCCCCTGAGGCTCTCAGATTACAATTGTACAGTTGTTGAACAGTTGTACGTCGGCACATGTCCTAGAGGTATACAGGCTACACGTTCCTGTGATATCTTAACTCATCTCCCTAAGTGTATCGTGCGCGCTGTAGTCGCACATGCATGATGTCCCCATTGGGCATGTAGATCGCGCATTTCTTCCTCCCCTACCGCTTCATTGCATTATACCGCATGCAATTTGGTTATCCATAAGTGTATCCGCGCAGAGTGGCCAAGCTGGAGCTAAAGCAGAAGTTGCAACGGAGAGATTTGCGCGAATGATTAACATTTCGATATGACCAGGGACTGGTTAATTGAATGGTGTAATTTAGTTGGTAAGTTGGACTCTTCGAGGGACACGCCTAAGGGCGGATCTGTACTCGTATGCTAGCATGTGTATTGTGCACTCGGAGAGTTATTTAAAAACTATCTACCGATGATGATCTCAGGTTCTGGGAACAATCGGCAGCGTAGTCCTCCTCCCGCTTCATGGACTCGGTAATGAGCAATGATTGTAGTGTGGAGTGAGTTTAATAAATAATTGCCCGTTCGTCGTGGAATTGTTTTCGTTGAAATTATACCTTTCGGCCGACGACCGACATACTACATAGTTTAGTAAGTGTGTTGGGGCCAAGAGCGTGTGTGGTGGTGGTGGTTCCATGGAATATACGACGGAAATTCCTCCCGACATATTGCCATAAATCATCGTATGGATTTAGACAGATGAACGAATGGCGAGCGGATGGATGTGTTTGTTCGTATTTCACGTGGTTAGTCACCGGACTTGGGTTTTTGCCAATTTGACAGTTTTTGCTCGTTGAAAAGCGTCTCAGGTTACAAACAGATAAATTTCAGTTGGGAAGGCTTTTGTTTATATTTCTTGAGACTTTTCTCAGGATTTTTTCGTTTACCGTCCGAGTTACTGAGTTACTCGTATGGTTGTGTCATCATCATGTTAATGGTGCGACTTGGTTATTATCGTTTTTGTTTAGTGTTTACGTTTCTCTTGAACTTGGAGAGGTTTTATTGGCATCATGAGTGGAAGTTTCTATTCTGGACTCTGTTGCTTTTAGCATTTTGATGTTCGCATTGATGGAAGACGTCATTGTTGGCAACTGTTTGACGATAAAGGAAATGAGCGCTTAGAAGAGAGAAGACACTTTGGAACACATCAAAACTGTCGTAAAATCTTATCTTCATGTGTATGTATGTATGTATGTAGGTTGGAGTGGTATCAAATGTTGGCGCCGGAGCAAATGGAAAATGGGCATGGAGTAGAACGCCGTGATAAGTGATAAGATGTGATCAACCGATAGGTGGGAGATCATTTTTGTATTGCATCTAAACATTCTCTCTCCATTCTCTTTCGCCTTTCCCTTCGTCAAGCTTCCTTTCCAACCGTTTGGAAAAATTCTTACATCTTCCCCACTCACAAAAAAGGTCCCAAGATGGATATTTCTAACTACAGACCGATTGCTAAATTGTCCGCTATCCCTAGGCTCTTCGAGTCCGTCGTGTATGATTCAATGTTCTTCCACTGCAAATCCATCTTCTCCTTCCGGCAGCATGGTTTCTCAAAAGGCAGGTCTACCACAACCAACCTTACCGAATTTGCCTCCAAAATACTTCTAACTCTGGAGCAAGGCAACGAGGTTGATGTTATCACTACTGACTTTAGTAAAGCATTCGATAAGTTAAGCCATACATTAATTTATTTTAAATTAGAGGCTTTAGGCTTCCCGCCCCAAATCATATCATGGCTTAAATCGTACCTTGAGAATCGCCAATATAGAGTACTTTTCAGAAACTGTATCTCTGACCCCATCATCGCCTCTTCTGGTGTTCCGCAAGGTAGTCATCTCGACCCTTTAATATTTGTCTTCGCTGTTAACGATGTCGACCTTATATTAAAAGATTCCCATTTGTCAATATATGCAGACGACATGAAAATCAGCAAGACAATATCAACTCCTGCAGACTCGCTAGCACTCCAAAGCGACCTTGTATCCTTCGGTAATTGGTGTGATAACAACAACCTGGAACTCAACATCGGTAAATGCCAGTTCGTTACGTTCTCTCGGAAACGCTTTCCCTCTGCTCCTAGAATGTATTACGTTAGCCATTCTGCACGAATTGAAGCTGTGCAACGCAGATTTCTGCGTTTTGCCTTAGGAGGTCTCCCGTGGTCTGACAGGACTATATTACCACCCTCCGAAGACCGTCTACAATTGATCGGTTTACAAACCCTGAAAGCACGCCGTGAGGCAGCTGACATTCTCTTCATTTACCAGCTTATAGCTGGAATTATCGACTCTCCTGCCCTCCTTGAAATGATTTCGCTCAATACCAACCCTCGTCGCCTAAGATCAAGTCCACTTTTCAGACTTCCTCCTCATCGCACTAACTATGGCTACAACGAACCAATTTGTAGAATGTTACGTTTAGCCAACCATTCTCAAACATCCATTGACTTTCATTTATCTCTTCCATCCACTAAAAAATCTCTCCTAAGGTCCAATTAAATAAAAAAAAAATCTAATCTAATCTAATCCCTATACCTCCCACACACCACTTAACCCTATTCTCCCGTAGGTTAAGTAGCTAGTATTCAAGTTTAAATTTATGTTAAGATTGTTTAAGGATAGCTCGTAATAAGCTTAATAATAATAAACAGGGAGAGAAGTTGATAAGTCCAGTGTAAACGCAATTTGGAAAAACATTAGTAGCCTTTCGTGCCTTAGTACCTATAGGCTTTTCCAATAAGGACTTGACAACTTTTTTTTTTAAAATAAATTTTTTATAATTTGCAGACGTTCCTCGTTCGTGTACTTTACCACGATGAAAATGTTGAGTTTACTGAATAAACTGACAATGACAGTTCGATGATTAGTGGAAGAGTGCGTTCACAAATTGAATTCAAAGTTGTCAATTCCCTATTGGAAAGCCCGATACATTCATTGTGCAATGAATGCAAAGAAGCTTTTGGCAAAACATGGGGCTTATCGCCGGCACAGGTCCTCTGGATCTACATGGCAACGATAAGACCTATAATCACATCGGTTGTCTGGTGGAACAGGTTAACACGCAAACACGTCGTAACCTCTTTCACCAAACTCCAAAGAACTGTTTGTCTCAGCTGTACGGAGCTTTCCCCAGCACGCCGGGCTCTGCTCTAGGTGCTATAATGAGCCTTCCACCTCTTGATATACATATCTTATCAGAGGGTGTGAACGCCATGTCCCGTCTGAAGAGAAATGGCTTTTTGTACAACTCGCACAGGAATAACAGTGAAGAAATGTTCTCAACCCCTGTCACATGGACATACCTTCCGCCGCATTGACACCCGCTATCCTACTGCGCTGTAATTTCACAGTCGAGTTTCCATGGGGGCAGGACTGGCTCTGGGTGGATACTGAACGTGGAAAGGATAGTCTTCGCATTTTCACGAACGGCTCAAGGTCTGAGCGGGGGTCCGGAGCTGAGGTCTTCTTTGAGCACGAAAACATCCGACTGCACTCCTCGTTAGGAAAATATGCGTCTGTCTTCCAATCAGAGATATACGCAATCCATATGGTCATGCACAATGTTAAGAAGCACAGGTGGAGGGGGAAAAGCATATGCGTCTGGAGTGACAGCCAAGCTGCACTCAAAGCTAAATATGTCCAACTCTTTAACTAGCTCCAAATTAGTGCAAGAGCTCAAGACTTTCTTGACAGGGTTGGCAGACTAATTTCACTAAGGCTTGTATGGGTTCCAGGTCACTCTGGGACCCCAGGAAAGAGATACATATATGATGAAGACGCCAGAATGGGTTCAGAGAAGAGTTTCTCAGGACCTCGACCCGCTCTTGGTCTGCCTGCGTCTACGGTAAATCCCTACAATAAAGATTGGGTGTTTAATACATACAACCGCAGATGGAGGGATTGCCCAGAATGCAGGATGACAAAGCACGTATACCGTGATGTCTGCAAGAACATTCTTCCTGTCCTTAAGGAAAATTGTCTGCAGAAAACTTGTGGGAGTCATTATGGGCCATTACACTTGTGCAAAGCATTTCTACGTGCTTGGCATCAGTGAGACGCTTTTTTGTGCTGCATGTTGCGAGGAGGATGACACGGGACAGCATTTTCTCTGCGCTTTAGTTCGCGGGACATTTCTTTTTTTTTTTTTTTTTTTTGAAAGAGAAGCGCGCGGTCGAGGAGATGTTGAGGTATTACAACAGGAATGAAGTCCAGTAGTTTTACTATATCCAGAGGATATACATTTCGGGCTGAAGCCTGCCAGGACGAAAATGGACAGCTGATAGTAGAGTCGCAATCGATACTGAGAATTCGGAAGAATTATTTCTGCAGACTGTTAAATGGCGAGGAAGACTCAAATACCACTGCCAGGCAGAATGTTCCAGTTCCACTTAGATGACGATAGACAAGAATTCCGTCCCCCTGAGTTTGATGAGGTGAAGATGGCAATATCAAGGTTGAAGTCAAATAAAAGCTGCTGGAGCGGATGGGCTGTCCACGGAACTGTTTAAAGCAGCTGAGCGCATGCACTAGCTCATTTGAAAGATATGGTTGAAGGAAACTATACCCGACGAGTGGAATCTCACCGTCGTTTGCCCGATCCACAAGAAAGGAGACTCCTTTAGCTGCGCCAATTATAGTGGAATCAGTCTTCTTAACATTGCATATAAAATCCTCTCTGCTGTTTTGTGTGACAGACAACCGATGCATATGAGATTATAGATCTTATCATTGCCATGTAGATCCAGAGGACATTTGCCGGCGATAAGCCCCATGTTTTACTAAAAGCTCCTCTGCATTGCCTGAAATCTGACAGCGCTTTGGTGGATTTTGACTCAATATGCTTGACCATGAGATCGAATCCCGACAACAGCCATGTTATCGAACGCATTTTCTCGGTGCTTCTCCTCAGCGAGGTTCTGACAACACCCCCTGTAGTATAATTGTCATGAAAAGCTTCTCGAAATTTGCCACTCGGAAACGGCAATAAACTGTAGGTCCCTTTCACCTATGGGAAAATAAAATCACACACAACATGAGTGATTGAGAGAAGCTCGGCTTTGGTCCTTCATGGACTGTAACGCCCATATACATACATACATGCCTTGACCAAAGAAGCTCACCATCTAAGATGACTTTCAGGTACTTAGCTTCCTTGACCACCGGAAGGGAGTGCTTTTTATCAAAAGCTGTGTCATGTCAGTATTTTCCCTTCATCTCGTGAAGAGAACAACATCAGTCTTAAGAGGATTAACCAACAGCACATATCTTGTACACCAATCATCAGAAAGAACGGCGACATCATTCACATAGGCCTGGTCATAGATTCCAAAGGCGTTGAGAAAGCATCAGCAGCGGAGACAGGATGCCGCCTTGCGGTCAGCCCTTGTTGACGCCGGATTAGACTTATTGGTCGAGGCCTGCATCCGCTGCACAAGCATTGCTTTGATCCACAAGGCCAGTGCTTCACCTACGTCATGCCGTCTGGCAGCGTTACACATGTTGTCGAAAGTGGAGTTATCAAAATATTTGCATCTCCGAAGTAGGGTGCATTCGAAGGGCAACTTTGCGCACATGCATCTCTAACAGTCTCTCCATGCTTTTCAGCAGGAAGGATGTTAGACTAATTGGTCTAAAACTCTTGGCAAATCAGTAATCCCCTTTTCCTATTTTAGGAATAGAGACTACTTTCACATTTTTCTGTGGCGCACGGTAAAAAAAGGTTGCAGCTTACGTGGTAGATATTGACGTGATAGGTTGAACGCAACGGACCGTCAATGAGGCGTTTACTGGTATTGAAGCGGAGGCGGCTAAAATGGGTGTAGCCGTAAATGAGGTAAAAACGAAGTTTATCCTGTCATCGGGAAAGGACGCACAACCTCGTCGTCTCGGACATAGCGTCACAATGGGCAACAAGAACTTCGAGGTAGTAAAGGACTTTGTCTACCTTGCATTCGCAGTACCTAGACGACCAACATCAGTACCGGGATTAACTGCAGAATGGCTCTTAGGCTCAAAAGACAGTTGAGTAACAGTGTCATCTCTCGAAAAACCAAGCTGGCTGATTATCCCAGTCCTGCTTTATGGTGCAGAGGCATGGGCGCTGTTGAAAGCGGGTGAGAAAGCTCTTGGTCTGTTTGCGTTGATGGCATCAGGAGGAAAAGATTCAACTACGAAATGTACGGGCTGTACGGCGGCATGTGCCTAGTTAAGCGTCTACAGGTTCAACACGTAAGATGGCTAGGTCATATAGAGCGTATGGACAACCAAAACCATTTAGACAACGCAACAGAGGACGCCCTCAATTCGATTGGCGTACACAAGTGAAGAAACACCTCAACCAACTTGGTGTGCGTGACTGGAGATGGCTGGGCAGAGTCTGGCTGGAGTCGCTTGTTGATTGAGGTCCAAGACCAAAAAGCACACGATATTCTCCATTTCGCCACTATGAATAGCTATTAGGAATTAACATTTTTATAGCATTCCAGGTGTGGATGTGACAGTAAAAGAAGTTAAGACAGTTGCTCATGCAAATCGTCCTTTCAAATGCTACGCTGCTTCCGACTTAATGACTAATTACACCTACTCGAGCGAAAAATGTAAATTTGTGAATTCCACGAATTTCTGTTAGGATTCCTGGGGCTATGTTGAATGCCATGAAGAATCTGTAATACTGAAATTTCAAATTGAGCAAAGGCAATTACAGAAACAGTTTGGAGATGAAATTTGAATCCTGCAGTACGAGCTGTAGTTCCTCATTTAAATGAATGATGTTTTCCCAGAAATGAGAAACACTTCAAAGCATGAATGTGTCGTCAACTTTCTCCAAATTAAAATGTACATAGGTGACTGAACGATTGTAAAAAGTAAGTGGACTTGATGGCATTAAAAACTTAGGTATATGTAAAGCAAAGGGGTCTCCTGTTTTATGGAGTACAATGGACCAGTATTTGCGTCTGAGTGCTCCAACAGATAGCAGAAGCCTTCATATGTAAAGAAGCCTTCATATGTCAAGAAACCTTCATATGTAATGCCTAAATCTGCTACTTACGGATATCACGAACGCAACGGAGTAGAGTAAGAATACAAAGTTATGACGTCGGAAAGCTACTATCGCCAGAAACCGCTCGGGCTTTTACCGATCGCGTCTCCCTTAAGCTCTTCAATACACCTCAATCCTCCACGCTATTAATAGAACAGCAGTGGAGCCTTTGCAAACAAGCCCTGAAAAGCTCTGCATCCGAAGTTTTGGGTTTCAAGGCTCCACCACGAAGAAACACCTGGTTCGATGACGAGTGCAGGAGGATTCATACAGGGAAGCAGGATGCATATAAGGCCTCGCTGCATAAAGGAACAAAAGCAGCTCGTGAGCTCTACGAGTTTAAAAGAAGGGAGGAGCATAAGCTTCTTAGAAGAAAGAAGAAAGAGCACGAGAAGCGCGCGATTGAGGATTTGGAGAGGTGTTACTGCAGGCGTGACGTTCGAAAGTTTTACCAACAGATAAAGCGAACATGCCAAGGTTATAAAGCCAGAACGGAAGCCTGCAGGGATGAGAACGGATACCTAGTAGTAGAACCGCAGTCGATGCTGAGAATATGGAAAAAACACTTCTGCAGACTGTAAACCGGCGATGTTAGTCAATACACCGCTGTCAGGCAGAATGATCCATTTCTAATCGATGGAGATCGCTGAGAATTCTGTCCCCTTGACCTCGACGAAGTTAAGATTGCCATATCGAATCTCAAGTCGAATAAAGCTGCTGGCGCAGACGGACTGTCTGCTGAGCTCTTCAAGGCAGCTGGGGATGACCTGGTTGGGAGCATGCACCAGCTCATCGGTAAGATATGGTGAGAGGAAAGCATGCCCGAGGAATGAAGTATCAGCATCGTATGCCCGATCCACACGAAAGGTGACCCCTCTGATTGCGCCAACTATAGAGGAATAAGTCTCCTTAACATCGCCTACAAAATCTTCTCTGCCGTTTTGTGTGAACGCCTGAAGCCTTTCGTAATTAAGCTGATAGGTCCTTATCAGTGCGGATTCAGGCCAGGGAAGTCAACCATCGACCAAATCTTCACACTACGGCAGATCCTGGAAAAAACCAATGAATTTCAAGTCGACACTCACCACCTATTTGTCGACTTCAAAGCCGCATACGACAGCGTAACTAGAGACGAGCTATACAACGCTATTTCTACATTTGACATACCTGCTAAACTCGTCAGACTATACAGGATGACTTTGGAAAATACTCGCTGCTCCATCCGAATCGGTGAACACCTTACCTGGAACAACGACATCAGTTCCGAAATCAAACGCAGAATCACTCTTGCCAATCGCTGTTTCTGTGGGCTCAGGAGGCAACTGAGTAATAGAGCCTTCTCCCGAATGACAAAGTTGACTCTATATAAGACCCTTATCATCCCGGTCCTGTTGTACGGCGCGGAAGCATGGACACTGTCAAAAGCGGATGAGGAGGCCCTTGGTCGGTTTTTGTGCCTATAAACGCAGACGGGGGATGGAGGAGAAGATTCAACCACGAACTTAACGGGCTGTACAGCGACATGAGCCTGGTCAGGCGTCTACGGATTCAATGCCTAAGATGGCTGGGCCATGTAGAGCGAATGGACACCACAGCTCCAGCCCGGAGAGTCTTTGAATCCAACCCCGAGGGACGAAGAAGCAGAGGACGGCCGCCCTTAAGATGGCGCACACAGGTGGAAGGGGACCTCAGCCAACTGGGTGTGCGGCAATGGAGAAGGCTAGCCAAAGATCGTGCTAGATGGAGGGGCATGTTGGGTGAGGCCCAGGTTCACCCCGAACTGTAGCGCCCACTAAGAAGAAGAAGAGAAATCTGGTATTGTGTTTTTAACTTTTCTCATTAATGCCTGCTTAAAAATGAACTACTTCCCCGAGCACTGAAAAGAAGCCAAAATTATTCCTATTATCAAGGTAGACAGACCTCCTGAAAGTCCTGTCCTACAACTGTCTACTTTTTATTCAATACACACACTTTATTTACTATTACAACCTCAGATCAATTATCTGGGCGCTGCACCTTTATTTATTATTACAACTTTTTACACACCTTACACCTTATTGCTTACACACACCTTTATTACATACATTGTCTCTACAACTCACTAGGTGGCTTGATTACTTTCACACTAAATACCGACTGATTACTCGTTATTGAATCCCAAAAACTGAATGTCACTGAGGGCGAGCGTTCGCGCTTATACAGCCCTCGGTCCACTTTCTCAAATGTTCGCCGTCAGACGTTCCCCTTCAGATGTCTCTAGAATGCTCTGACATTCAGCAGTATGCCGCTGAAAGTTACCATCATTTCCATTTCAGCTTCACCAGAGCATTCCAAACTTCAACAGCGAAATTCGAATATAACCATCGGTTCGTGTCCGTAACAAAACCACGTAAAATGTACGATACCACATAAATGTAACGCAGGTCGATGACCAATCAGACCCCTCGGATTTCAATCTTCCTGGGTGTAGCTTAGTGCCATTATTCGTACTCTATCGCGATCTCGCCGTTTACGTCCGTAGTGACATCACTTACCAACTTTGACTACAATATAGCCATTTATCCTTCACACTCCGTAAGCGCTCCGTTCACTACTGTATTCTTTATAGAAGTCCCAATCTAGGCAGGAATGCAACAAATGATGCATTCGACGCACTGTCTGATTCCATCCAAAGAATCCTTTCCCTGTTCCCTCGCACTCAAATCGTTTTAGCGGGCGATTTCAATGTACACAATTCTCAGTGGCTTCGACATTCTGGACAGGCAATACCCGAAGGAAGGTATGTTGAAGTGTTTGCTGAGTTAAATCAATTGACTCAACTTGTGAATGAGCCGTCGCTTATCCCCGTCAACACACTGGACTTGTTTCTTACTTCCCAGCCTAACAAATACACGATCGATACATTGTCGCCTCTAGGCTCGTCCGACCACTGCGTGATATCAGCTAAATTCTCGAACTGCCACCAACCAGTTAAAGAGTTAAAGAAAAATCTCCTAAGAGAACATGATGGCTATTCGAGAAAGCCAACTGGTGCGGCCTTAACAACTTCTTTTAACTGCTCGTTGTGCTTCCTCGACAACGACGTGGACTGATATTATCGCAAATATTAGCCGATTCGGCAAATTTTATTCGTAACAAGCACCAGACCAAAGGATAATATGTGACTTGACTTGAGTTGCAAAGAGGCTATTAGGCTCAAGGAGCTAAGCTTTCGAGCCTATAAGGCATGAAGTTCTGAGGAAAACCGAAAAAAAAGTACATACGAGCCAGGAATGATTGAAACATCGACATCCGACGGGTTTTGTAGAAGTGTTCTTCTACGCTGGCAAAACCACTGCGTAAGCTTTTCCACCTTTCCCACTCTTCTGGGCTCTTTCCAAATAGGTGTAAAACAGCATTTGTCCAGCCTATAGCCAAAAAAGGCAAATCTTGTTCCTTGAATCACAGAAACACCTCAATGACCGACAGTACGGCTTCTGTAGCAACAGATCCACTAGTGATTTAATGGCATATCTTGCCGGAAAGTGAAATCGTTCGCTTCACCAAGCAGGTGAAAGCAAAATAGCTGCGCTGCATATTTCGAAAGCATTTGACCGGGTGCGGCACGAAGCCCTTTTGTCGAAAATGCGTGCCTTCGGGATCGATGAGTCTCTTCTTCAATGGATTTAGAAGCTACCTTTCGAATAGTTCAATTCAAGTTGTTTTGGACGGATTATAGTCTGACGTCTATTTCTTAAATGGTGGTGTTCCTCAGGGCTGACGACAGTACCCTGAGCTTCTCATATTCGTTCACTACCTTACGACCTTACACTTCGGCAGTAGATAGTGAGGGGCAGCATATGTTAAGCTCATTCATTTCCGACACCGACAGCATCATCCAATAGGGTGAAATTTAATGCATCCAAAACACAATGCTGCCTCCTGTCGTTAAAGCATATCACTAACCCGCAGCCCTTATCCATGAATAGCACTTGCATCCCAGAAACCGGAAAGCTTTCCTTACTGGGTATGTAGGTTGCTCATATTCTTAATTGGAACGACCACGTATTCAGTGTCGCTAAACTTTCAGAGTGCCCCGCCTAATATTACAATCCCTGAGCTCAATGCTCCCATCTCGATGGTGGAGCTCATAACAGCATTGAGAAAAGTGAATAACGGTAAGGCTCCGGGTGTGGAGGGTGTGGATGGCATTCCGGTTACGTTTTCACATTTTTTTTTGCTCCTGCATGTCGCGAAATATTGCTGATTTCTTACAACAAAATACTAAACTCAGAAAAAGTACCAGAAGTATCCTTAAAATCGGTGATTTAAGCTATATTTAAAAAAGGCTATAATAGTCTCCTAGATAACTATAGAGGCAATTCCCTTCTCTCAGGGTTTAGAAAGGTCTTCACACAAATCTTCTACCATAGGTTGACAGTTTGGGTGGTGACCAACAATCGTCTTAGTGTTTTCTAAGTAGGTTTTCGGGCAGGCTTCTCAACAGTAGATAAATCTAGAAGATTTAGAGAGAGGGGGAAGAAACTATATGCCTTCTTTGTCGATTTTAAACAGGCCTTCGGTACAGTTAATAGGAACTCTTTGATGTACAAGTTATCGACTTTGGGACTCTTGGCCAAATTTATTAAAGTTTACATCGAGCCAACCACCCAAACCTCTGCTGCGGTATAGAATGGTACTTTGTTGTCAGACTATTTTGAGGTTCAGATAGGGGTTCCACAAGGCTGTGTGCTCAGTTCACTTTTATTTGCCCTCTACATAGCTAGCTACGTACTAGGAGGGGTTAAGGTTGGTGAGGTTGAGGTTAAGATCATTCCGTATGCTGATGATCTGGTTGTTTTGATTGAAAGCCCATTTCCACTTCAGTTGCAAATAAACATATTGAAAAGCTATTGCGACCTATGGGACTTAAAAATTCACACTTCAAAGTCAAAAATAATGGTTTTCGACACGGGTTGGGGTGACAGAACTGCAGGGTGAGCCGAACGAAGTTGTCAAGGAGCTTAACTACCTGGGTTTTCTTATAAAGACGAATCTAGACATGAAAGCACATATTCATGGAAAAGAAGTAGCTGCCAAGACTGCCATTACCCTTATGTGTAGCAGTTTCTTTGGCAACCAACGAATTGGCTGTGCTTCAAAGTTCATGGCATTCAATGCCTGTCTCTCATGTCTCTGCTACGTAAACCAAATGTTTGGCTATAAATACTTTGAAGAGTGTCGATCGGTCCATCGATTTTTCGTCAAAAGGATCTTTAAACTCCAACCAACTACTCCCTCATATGTCATTTATGTTGAATTTGGGCTTCCTCAAATCCACTATGTGATGCGGACTATGCGGTTTAATGGTTTAGGTTTAGGTTTATTTCATTTCATTTCAATTTTAATTTACAATATTTATTACATATATAGAGGATCATATCTAGAGTTATAAAAATACATTTTAATTCATTTTAACAACCAATTGATAAATTGAATAAAGTAAAAATGGGTTGTAATTGGTATTAACCATGAATTACTATTGAAATGATTTTTGTAACGGCCACTTAGTGGTAAAGGTACCAGTTTCAAGTGGACTAAATTCTACGAATATTTTTTTATTGTTATGGAGAGCTACGCGGAGAGAGTAAACTAGAGAAAAAAAAAAGCAAAAAAGAAAAAAAAAGATTTATATGTAGGTAAGCTAGGATATGTGGTCAACACATTTGAGGTATTTGAGATTACGGATTATGGTTCGGCATAATTAGATTTGAAGTGGGTTTATGTGAGACATTTAAAACAAAAATTCAATTAAGTAACAATATCCTTGTTAGGTTAGGTTATTATTTGAAAAAAATCCTCTACTTCTGATCTGGATAGTAGCCATTTTCTTAGATTTTTAAGAAATCTACAGATTCCGACATTTATGCATATATCTTCAGGAAGTTTGTTGTACATATGTGGACCTATAACAGTTAAGGAACGTCTGAAGTATTCTGTTCTAGCTCTAGGAACTACAACATTATTTGCGGATCTAAGGGAATAAGTCATATTGGTTCCAATTAAATTATTATACCCACTACGCAAATAAAATATTCTCAATACTTTATAGACGTACAAGTGTCTAAGTGGCAGTGCATTAATTTGCTTAAATAGCCCAAATGATGGCTCCCATCTAGGTTTGAATAACATTACTCTGATTACCTTTTTTTGGGCTGTAATAAGAGGCTTGAGGTTACTGAGGTAAGCACTGCCCCAGGCAGAAATTCCATATTCCAGTCGAGAATTGACCAATGAGTAGTAGATTGTAGTAAGTAAGTTTTGTGGCACTAGCTTTCGGAGGTGAAATATCTTATTTAAGACAATAAACATGTATTTTTTCAAATTTTTAATGTGTGCCTTCCAATTAAGTTTGCAGTCTATAGTAACACCCAGATATTTATATTCAGATGCAGATTCTAGCTGCATGCAGGAATCATTGCAATTGCACTGATCACAACTTCTATCATGCAAGCCGACTCCATGGATAGAAAGTTCGGTTGTAAGGGAGAAACACATTACTTTAGACTTGCGGCTAAGAACCATTTGATGGGACAAAAACCAACGTTGCAAAATTACCAGGTCAGCATTCACTTGAACTTTGAGGATTTCAAGAGAAGAAGCGGCATACGACAGAACCAGATCGTCAGCGAAAGCAATAATGTGCCCAGAAAGCGATAGACTAAACACGGAATTTATATATATGAGGAAGAGCAAAGGTCCTAGGACGGAGCCTTGGGGAACCCCTGAATTTGAACAAAAAATTGGATCACTCAGGGTAACATTCGCACGAACAATCTGCTTTCTATTTTGAAGGTAGGAGGATATCCAGTTTAATATGTTATCTCTGAAACCATATCTACACAGTATCCTTAACAGTAAATTATGATTGACTAGGTCAAACGCTTTTGTTAAATCAAGAAACAGTGCAGCAGTTTTGTTACTTCTGTCAATTTCTCTGTTTATGTTTTCCAGAAAAGAATGAATAGCATCTTCGGTTGATTTCCCTTTCATGAAACCAAACTGAAATTTGCTAAGAATCTTATATTTATTGCAAAAACTTATCATTCTTTTAGTGATAATTTTTTCAAAAATTTTTGAGAAAACTGAAAGTAGGGAAATAGGTCTATAATTGTTTGGCTCACACTTGTCACCTTGCTTATATAAAGGAATGATTATTGCTGTCTTTAAGTACTCTGGAAATATTCCACTCTCAAAACTAATGTTAATAAGATAGGTCAATGGCTTAATGATGTAATAACTAATTTTTTTTATGACAATGGTACTTAGGCCGTCAATTCCGCATGAGTTTTTAGATTTTAGGTTTGATATCACTTGAAGTACTTCAACTTCAGTCACTTCACCAAAGAAAAATGTTGATAATATTTCATTATCAAGAAAAGATTCTCGATATATATTCTCATGGTCACAAGAGGGACGAGGTTTATAGCTTTCAGCAACATTTTTGAAGAATACGTTAAAGTTATTCGCAATTTGGACATCATTTTCCGCTATCACACTTTCTGAAAACTTTATGCGGTTTAAGCTGGCATCATTTCTTTTCCCTAACAGATTATTAATAATATTCCATTGTTGTTTAGGGTTGGACGAGGTTTCGTTGAACTTTCTTTTATAATATGCTTCTTTTTGATTCATAACGACTTTATAAATATCCTTTTGCATTTGTTTGTATGCGTTTCTAATACGTGGTATATGTAATTTGTTTTTGTTCCTTGCATAATAAGAATTTTTTGCATGTATTTTCTCGCACAGGTTGTCAGTAATCCATGGTTTTATTTTTTTAAGTGCTCGACTTTGATTAATGAGTCTACTAGTGGAAACATAATTTGACAGAACATGTATGAAGTTGCTGAAAGCGTTTGAAGGACAGATACAATTATATACATTATTCCACCTTTCTTTGGAAAGGCGTTCCAGCAAAATCGAGTAGTTAATTTTTTGAAGTGATGGAGTTTCTATATAGTTATTTCGTTTAGAATTTCTGAATATATCTAGAAAGGACATACCAGTAGCAAAATGATCAGTTAAGTCCCATTCAAGTAAAAATGGACGTATGTTATCAGAGTTCTTACTACGAATAAAAATATGGTCAATACAGGACTTACTACTTCGAGTTATTCTCGTTGGAACGTTTACAAGCGATTCAAAGCCCAGGGAAGATAAGACTAGCAAAATGCGGACTATGTGATTAAATTGATGCATAGGCTAAACAATAGGCTTTTCAAGATGGCGCTCCAATATAACCTACCACCTTTCAAAGAATGAAATGAGCTCACATGCTCACATAATATAGAATTGGGTCTCGCAGAGGCAAATGTAAATGAATGGGAAGATAAGTTCTATGAATGCGTCAGGAAACACGATGATTATGTCTATAACGACTGCATACATAGAGCCCAAACTTCCTCCTCGCGGGATGTCTATAAACCTATGAACCATACACTAGGTCCCAAGCTTTCGGACGTACCGTCAAATATAGAGAAGCCTCCTTTAATCGAACCACACGAATCTTGAACTCCCTGCCTCAGAACAGCAGTGTCCAACGGCATCTCCTCTATCCTCGTCTAAACAGTTTGTTTACTCATGACTTTTTGGACATGTCAAAATAGACCAGCACTTACCACTGAAGCCATCATTTGACAATCAGCGAAGTCTTAGTTGCGCATAGTCGCGGCATTTAGGTGGCCAATACAAGGGTAGACCCAGAAGAGACGAGAACAGTGGCACATGGAAGGATCACACTCATGGCAGCAAGATTCTGTACTTCCCAGTTCCTAATGACCGCCTTTAGCAACAATAAACACAAAATTCTCACTAAAGCACACGCAAATGCTCGTAAAAATCCGATTATCTGCGATTTGCATAAAAGTGTAATCAAAAGTGTGGGCAGACACTATGAGCTTCGCACCTGCTCAGTGGGACTTGTATCTCGTTTAAGTCGAGAAATTAAAAATTAAATAAATTACAGATTACCGGTAGGTTTATTTCGTATTAAAAATGTTTCCATCGACTATGGCCACTTTATGTAAATTTTTTAAAACCTGATCGTAATTTGAGGGCTTCCCAACTCACGCCGTTCGGAATCGGCATTGAACTGTAGGTCCCTTTCACCTGTGTGAAAAATAAATCAAACACAACATGGGTGATTGAGGGAAGCTTGGCTCTGGTCCTTCATAGGCTGTAACGCCACCAAAAGAAAGAAAAAGTGTATCGATTTGAAACTCGCTGGTCTTTCCAGGATTTGTCCAAGTGTGAATATTTGGTCTATAGTCGATTTGCCGGGTCGGAAGCCGCTCAGGTGGCTGCCGATTAGTGCAGTGCAAAAGAGCTTTAGACATTCACACAGCACGCTGGGCAGGTTCTTGTATGAGACATTGAGCAGATATATAACTCTGTAGTTCTTGCAAGAGGTAGAAGCGCCCTTTTTGGTGGATGGGGCAAATAGAACTGATATTCCAGTCGTCGGGCATGCTTACATCTTCCCAAATTATACAGATGATCTGGTGCATGCTCCCTACCAGAACATCACCGCCAGCCCTGTAGCTGGCTATTTGGCGTGTGGTTCTTCAGCTTTTGAATAGCTGTGCCGACTTCTTCGTTGCTGGGCGGAAGGACTACTTCAGCGGCTGGAGTAGCGATTTACTCAGTCTCTACCACAACCTCTTAGTCATGCTCGTTAAGCAGCTGCTGAAAATGCTACAGACATACATCTACTACTGATAAGATTACCCTCGAAATATCGAAGAGCCTGGGTGCCTTTCTTGAAGCCTCCTGGAAGGCTTTAAGCTTTCTTGTAAAAGGCCCGTACTTTATGCTTGTCCCTAGACCCATATCATTGAGCTGGGAGACCGCGCAGCAGTTTTTTCTCCTCGCTTCTTCTGGCTCGGTACTCCTCTTGCGCTGCTCTGGTTTTTCGCTGTAGCGCCTTTTTCTACGCCTCGTCGGTTGCTGCCTTTTTCTGCTCACACTCTCCATCATTTTTGTTTTGTTGGAGGCTTTTGCTATTTGTTGGAACACTCAGACGCAAATACTGGTCCATTGTACTCCAGGCAGACATCTTACATTAATGTACTTTCCCCGTTTTCCGGAAAAACATCTGAAGGAGCTTCAGTGATGTAGAACTAGGAGATTCGGTACAGACTACGTCGCTCCAAGGCTTCTGCTGTGCCGTCCTCTTCGCAACATGCAGTACAGGTGGACGTCCCACTGATGCCGAGCATGCAGAGATGCTTGACAAAAGAGTAATGGCCCATAATGACTCCCAAGTCTTCTGCAGTCAATTCCCAATGCTGCGGATTTTGCAACCTGGATAATCCTTTCATGTAGGCATTTACCGTGGACGCACGTAGACCTAGAGCAGGTTCAGTTCCTGAGAAACTCTCCTCTGAACCCATTCTGGCGAGTTCATCAGAGATCTCATTTCCTGGGAACCCAGAGTGACCTGGATCCCATACAAGCCTCAGTTAATTTAGTCTCCCGACTCAGTTCAAGAAGAATTTGTGTTCATGCACTACTTTTGAGCTAATGCAGCTTGGCTGTCATTGCAGACGCATATGCTTTTTCCCTCCAGCTGTGTTTCACAACATACATAGTGCATGGCCATTAGGATTGCGTATATTTTTCATCCTATCCAGGTTCAGCCAGAGCATGTCCTGACGCAATGGGAACTCGACTGCGAAATTACAGCGCAGTAGGATAACGGGTGTCAATGCGTCAGAAGGCATGTCCATGAGGCAGGGGTCGCAGGAGAATTCTTACGCAAGCACACTGTTATTTCTGTGCGAGTTGTACTAAAAGCCATTTCTCTTCAGACGAGGCATGGCTTTCAGAGCACACCCTCTGATTTACGCGCACTCAAGGCTAAGGCCTTATAACGACGGACGTTGTGCGAACAGAAGGTAACAGGGAGAGGGAGAGGAGCTGCCTATTGACATTGGTCTTAAATGTCTTCATATTGTATTGAGGGGGGAAGACTGAACGAGGTAGCGCGTTCCACATTCGTGTGGTTCGGTTGAAGAAAGAATTTCTATATTTGACAGTACGACCGAAAACGGGCTTCAAGGTGAATTCATGCGCATTCCGGGAGAGGCGTGTATCGCGGGAGAAGTTATGAAGGGGCGGAATGCAACTGGCTATTTCATCAGAGCATTTATGATGAAAGTAACGATAAAACAATGAAAGGCAGGATACGTTCCTGCGATGTTCCAGCGAGTCTAGAGTTTTGGTAATGCTGGGGTCATCTATCAGTTTTATCGCGCGTTTTTGTATTCTATCTAGTAGGTGCAATGAGGTCTTAGATGCACCAGACCAGACATGAGCGTTGAACTCCAATTTAGGACGAATGAACGCCTTGTAAATTGTAGCCAGATCGGTGGGTGTGAAGAATTTTTTGCATCTGTATAGGAAACCTAGGCATTTCGCGGCATTCTTAGCGACACTGAATATGTGATCATTTCAACAAAGGTTGTCACTGATGCACATACCCAGGATGGAAAGCTTTTCGGCTTCCGAGATACAAGTGCCATTCATGGATAATGGCAATGGGTCGGTGTTACGCTTTAACGACAGAAGACAGCATTGTGTTTTAGAAGCATTAAATTCCACTCCACTCCACTTCCACTCCACTTCCACTCTATTCCACTCACTCTACCTAGAGCAGCGCCCGCCGTGGTGGGGAAAGCTCCCGTACAGCTGAGACAAATCGTTCTTTGGAGTTTGGTGAAAGAGGCTACGACGTGTTTGCGTGTTAGCCTGTTCCACCAGACAGCCGACGCATATGAGATTATAGGTCCTATCATTCCCATGTAAATCCAGAGGTCCATTGACAGCGATAAGCCCCATGTTTGTTAAAAGCTGCTTTGGAATGCCAGAAAGCTGACAGCGCTTTGGTGGTTTTTGACTTAACATGCTTTGACCAAAGAAGCTTAAAACGACATCGGTCTTAAGAGGATTAACCGACAGCCCATTTCTTTTACACCAATCATGGATCACATTTAGTGCCGCCTGTGCTTTAAGACGGAGAGTCGCTAAGCATGAGCCGAGAGAAAGAACGGCGACATCATCCCCTTAGGCCTGGACAAAGATTCCAGAGGCATTGAGACCATCAAGCAGAGAGTCGGCCATTATGCAGCATAACAGCGGAGATAGGACACCACCTTGTGGGCAGCCCTGTCTACGCCGGATTTGACACACTGGTCGAGGCCTATCTGGCCTGAATATTTATGTCTTGGGGGAATTAATTGCAAAGATCTTTGGGAGTGTACTAATTGGAACTTACTTTTCAAATAATTGGGTGAATTGGTATGAAAGTTCTATAAGCGTCGTACAGTTTAAATAAGACTGAAGAGTGCAACCAAATATCTTATTTGTAAAAGCAGATATGTCAGTAAATCTGCTTAAATTAAATAAACACATATCCAGCACAGCTGTTAAAGGCGACATTACATTTTCCAGCCAAGTCCGACGCGAAATCTGATTGGTCTGGTTGGTCTCAAGCCACGTGATTACGGCAACTTTGCTCCCCATTGAAATTAATCTTCTTCTTCTTAGTGGGCGCTACAGTTCGGGGTGAACCTGGGCCTCAACCAACATGCCCCTCCATCTAGCACGATCTTTCGCTAGCCTTTTCCATTGCCGCACATCCAGTTGCCTGAGGTCCCCTTCCACCTGTGTGCGCCATTTTAAGTGCGGCCGTCCTCTGCTTCTTCGTCCCTCGGGGTTGGATTCAAAGACTCTCCGGGCTGGAGCTGTGGTGTCCATTCGCTCTATATGGCCCAGCCATCTTAGGCGTTGAATCCGTAGACGCCTGACTAGGCTCATGTCGCTGTACAGCCCTTAAAGTTCGTGGTTGAATCTTCTCCTCCATCCCCCGTCTGCGATTATAGGCCCAAAAATCACGCGCGAAATCCCTCTCTCGAACCGACCAAGGGCCCCCTCATCCGTTTTTGATAGTGTCTATGCTTCTGCGCCTTACAACAGGACCGGGATGATAAGGGTCTTATATAGAGTCAACTTTGTCGTTCGCTCAACTTTGCAAAGTCATCCTGCATAGTCTGACGAGTTTAGCAGGTATGTCAAAGGTAGGCATAGCGTTGTATAGCTCGTCTCTAACTACGCTGTCGTATGCAGCTTTGAAGTCGTCAAATATGTGGTGAGTGTCGACTTGAAATTCATTGGTTTTATCCAGGATCTGCCGTAGTTTCAAGATTTGCCCGACGGTGGACTTCCCTGGCCTGCATCCGCACTAATAAGGACCTATCAGCTTATTTATTGAAGTGCTCAGCAGACAGTCCATCTGGGCCAGCAGCTTAATTCGACTTAAGTTTCGATATGGCATTCTCGATTTCGTTGAGGTCAGGGGGACCGAATTCTCTGCGGTCTCCGTCGATTAGAAATGGATCATTCTGCCTGACAGCGGTATATTGACTAACATCACCGTTATACAGTCTGCAGAAGTGGTTTTTCCATATTCTCAGCATCGACTACGATTCTACTACTAGGTGCCCGTTCTCATACCTGCAGGCTTCCGTTCTGGCTTTATAACCTTGGCATGTCCGCCTTATCTGTTGATAAAGCTTTTGGACGTCACGCCTACAGTAACCCTCTCTAAATCCTCAATCGCGCGCTTCTCGTGCTCCTCCCTTCTTTTTAACTAGTAGAGCCAACGAGCTTCTCTTGTTTTTTTATGCAGCGAAGCTTTATATGCATCCTGCTTCGCTGTGTGAATCTTCCTGAACTCGTCATCGAACCAGATGTTTCTTTTCTGATGGAGCCTTGGAGCCCAAAACTTCGGATGCAGGGCTTTTCAGGGCTTATTTGCAAAGGTTCCATTGCTGTTCTAATGATAGCGTGGAGAGTTGAGGTATATTGGAGAGCTTAAGGGAGACGCGATCGGTAAAATCACGAGCTTTCCGACGTCATAATTTTATATTCTTACTCTACTCCATTGCGTTCGTGATATCCGCGCATCTTGGCTACTACAAGATAGTGGTCCGAGTCGATGTTAGTTCCTCGGAAAGTTCGAACATCAGGAATAGTGGAGGAGTGTCTGACGTCGATCGCGATGTGATCAATCTGGTTGGTAGTCGATTGATCAAAAGACCGCCAAGTGCCTTTGTGTATATCAAGGTGCAGGAAGCGCGTACTGGCTAGAAGGAGATTTCGCCCCGTAGCGAGATCAATCAGCCTGTGTCCGTTATCGGAGGTGGTGTCGTGTAGGCTATGTTTGCCGATGACTCATTCAAAGATGCTTCCTTACCGAGTTTAGCATTAAAGTCTCCTAGTACAATTTTGATGTCATAGCTGGAACATTGGGCATACGTCCTGTCTAGGAGATGGCGGAGCCGTCCTTGTCTTTCATGAGGGCGTGGACGCAGATCAGGCTGATGTTAAAAAATTTAGCCTTGATACGAAATCTAAATACTTTAAAACTCTAGAGAGCTACCACTCCACTTACAGAGCCGAAGATCATTGTCCTTTTTTCGTTTTTTGCAAGGGTCGTCAACATTAATCCGGTCCGTTTTATCCAAGGCTTGTGATTGTTTCGGAGTTTGTGTTTTCTTACGGTTACGACTAAATGGAAATGAATACCGACGTTTTTAAACTTTTTTACGACTTCAACTGGACAATTTATAATCTGAACCACTGAGGTACTCCCTACTTTTCGTACATTTTTATCGAATTTAAGAGCTTTCGTTTTTGAAGAATTGAGCTTCAGTTGGTTTTGTTGCGACCAGATGAAAATATTTACCAAAATGTCATTGATGACAGTGAAAACAGAAGAGGACCCACGACAGAACCTTGAGGTACGCCGGAGGGAACGACTAAGCTGTGCGAAGACTTAGATCCACAGTATACAATTAGTATACGATTGCAATGGCATGATGTTATTACCTTACACACAAATACTTCAAAATCGAATTACTTTTTAGTTTGTGCAATAAGATTGAGTCGAAACTTTCGAAAAATTTAAAACCACAGCTAACGTTACAAGATCCGAGTCAAACCCTGATCCAAGTAAGTGAGGATACTTTTAAGGCTGCAGAGATACAACTGTGCTCATTCCTAAAACCAGGCAGAAAATCTGTTATCAGATGCTCTTCATAAAGGAACGTTTCGATTTGTTTTGCTATCAATTTTTTAAAAACTTTGCTTAAAAAAGGCAAAATTGCAATCGGCCTGAAGTCAAAGCCTAAAGAGTTCCTGAAATTTCTCAATGGTATTTATGTACATTCAATCTTTCAGTAAAATTATTCACTTCCGGCTTTCTGGAACAAGAATCCAGTGATCGTATTATGATGTCAAACACTCTTACTTGACAAGCTCTGATGCTCTTGTGACGCACGTTTAATAGCTATCTTAAGAACACCTTTAGACTTTTGTTTAAATTATTGCGTTATTCTACTACCGACAACTTTGATTTGCGGTTTTTGGATCTCCTTGACGTCACGATCGGTATATCATCCAAAAAGAACCACAAAAAAAGCGAAATTATGACGGTAAGATACAGATTGAAAATGATCCTAAATATAGCACGAATTGAAATAGATTCGCATTAATTTAATGGACGAGTTACTAAGATCTGAATCTTAATCCTTTGTTGACGTCCGTATAAATTATATTATACGTGACGGATATGATTTCTCGAACGTCATGCTCATCTGCGTCAGCGATTAGCAGTATTAGATAAATCGATTCATAATAAACGGTAGCGGACCAAGAGCTTGAACGTTTGGACTACAGAAAATAGATACAAATCAATTTCGATTATGGCTCAGACTTATCATTTAGATTTAAAAATAAATACAAGTTAGTTACGCATTTCAGGTAACAGGCTAACACTTAGTTTGATCGCGCTACAGTTCGGGGTGAACCAGGGTCTCAACCAAAAAGCCTCTCCAGCCGGCCCGATCTTCGGCCAGCCGCTTCCAGTGCCGCACCCCCAGTTGGTTGAGGTCCCTTTCCACCTGTGCGCGCCACCTTAAATGCGGTCGTCCTCTGCTGTGTCGTCCCTCGGGGTTGGATTCGAAGACTCTTCGGGCCGTAGCGTTGATGTCCATTCGCTCTGCATGGCCTAGCCATCTTAGACGTTGGATCCGAAGACGTCTAACCAGGCCGATGACGCTGTACAGCCCGTACAGTTCTTGGTTGAATCTCCTTCTCCACTCTCCGTCTACACAAACGGGACCAAAGATTAAACGCAGAATTTTCCTCTCGAAACGCCCAAGAGTCTCTTCATCCGCTTTTGATAACGTCCAAGCCTCAGCGCCGTAGAGGAGGACCGGGATGATTTAGGTTTTGTAGAGGGATACCTTAGTTTTTCGAGAGAGGGCTCTACTACTCAATTGCCTCTTGAGCCCGAAGAAGCAGCGGTTGGCAAGAGTTATTCTGCGTTTTATCTCAGCGCTGGTGTCGTTGCTGCTGTTGGCGAAGTTCTTGACTACTTCAAAAATATAGCTGCCGAAGGTGACGTTCTGACTAAGACGTCGGTGTTGTGCGTCTTTCTTGGATGACAGCATATATTTGGTCTTGTCCCCATTTACCCTTAGACCCACTTTCGCCGCTTCTGCTTCAATGCTTCGTCCAATAACGTCAATGTCATCTGCGTAGGCGGGAGCGCGGTAATGTCTGCCTTATAGCAGTCCAAAGAGTTGACCACTTGTTCAGCTGCACCTGGTCTGTTGAGGGACCTAACGTTCCAGGTGCAGAACCGAAATTCGTTTCCTTTTTGACGTTTGCGGGGGTCGTCAACATGTAATCCGTCCGTATCCGAGGCTATTGGTTGTCTCTGAACAAAATTTTTGTTTTAAGTGATAGGGATGTTAGCCCTTAGCGCAACCCCCAACCTGGAGGGCCAGGTTCCTCTTTCCCCAGGAACAAGGGGTCGGGTCGCTACACACATTGGTTCACTACCTGGCGGGTGCCAGTATAGCTATCCAGGGGAGGCCACGCGGAGGCTGTGTGTCAACTTGGATTGAGCAGGGACAGAGATCGAAGCTGGCGTTTGCCAAGTTAAACGCGATCAACTTCTTTGCTCTGTTTGTTCGCTTCCTTCTCCCCACACCAATTAGCTTCCTTATATATCCATACTATTCTCTTTGGAGCTTTTTCTTTAACTGTGTGGAATGAATATGGAAATTTGGCTGATATGACACAGTGATCAGACGAGCCTAGAGGAGATAATACTTTCAAAGTGTATTTATCAGGTTGAGAGGTAAGAAACAAGTCCAGGGTGTTGGCGGTATGACTGGCAACATCCGGGATACGAGATAGCTCATTCACAAGCTGGGTTAATTGATTCAACTCAGCGAAAATTTCGACATACCTTCCTTCGGGTGTTGTCGTCCAGAATGTCGAGGCCACTGAGAATTGTAAACATTGAAATAGCCCGCTATAACGATTTCAGTGCGAGGAAACAGGGAAACAATTCTTTGGATGGAGTCGGACAGTGCATCAGTCGAACGTGACGTCTCTGTCCAGTTTTGGGCTTCTGTAAAGAAAACAGTAGTGACTTGTGGGCTTACGAAGAGTGCCAATATGCCATGTAGACCTGCAGGCCACATGTCCATATTACAACACTTTCCCGAGCTGGATATGATTACTACAGTCTCGGATGCATTGCCACACACCTTTACCTTTGACAAGAGATTTGAGCATGAGAAAACAGTGATCCCCTGCTGAATGTCAAAGGCCTTAGGTGGTACACGGATGGCTCCAAGATGACTTCTGGCGTTGGCGCCGGCATCTTTGGACCAAAACGCAAGATCTCGAAGGCCCTGGGAATAAGCCCCAGCGTCTTCCAAGCAGAGCTGCAAGCCATCCTAACATGTGTCAATCTAAATCTCGAGACTGGCATCAGAGGGGTAACTATCAACATACTCTCTGATAGCCAAGCAGCGCTTAAATCACTGGGTTCGTACAGCACGAACTCAAAAACCGTCAAACTATGTTAAGCTATGGTGGGTGCCAGGACATAAGGGTATCAAGGGCAAAGAAATTGCCGACCAACTTACCAGAAAAGGTTCCAGCGACAGATACATAGGTCCGGAACCTTTCTGCAGCATTCCCGGGTCTAAGATAAATTACCTCTTGGACAAGTGGGAAAAATCGCAACACCTGTCCTTCTGGCACAGTGTTCGGGGACTCTGTCAATCTAAACGACTTATACGACCCCTGAACAAACACCCTATTGACATACTCAAACTCAATAGAGGGGATATCAGAAGACTAGTCAGCTATCTAACGGGACACTGCGGTTTGAGATATCATCTAAACAAAATTAGTCTCTCATCTGAAACTGAGTGTCGGCTCTGTCTAGAGGACGATGAGACGGCAGAACACATACTATGTGAGTCTGCTGCTCTCTGCCATCTCAGGAAGCGCATCCTTCTCAGTGAAGTTATGACTCCTGAGGGGATCACCCTGGCTCCTGCGAGAAGCATTCTCAACTTTATTATAGAGGTGGAGAGGCTACTCGGCTAGCAGGCTCAATAGATCTGCAAAGGTCGCACTGCCATATTGCTAATAGTAGCACTAGCCCTACGTAAAAAAAAAAAAAAAAAAACCGTTGGAACGAGAAACTGAGTTTAAGTCATAGCTCAGCAATTTCAACTAATTGGTTGGAGATGAATTCTTTTCTTGGGCGCCTGAGCACACCGGAGGTTGCCAGAGTCTACAGGGAGCAGCTGAGCGAAAGACTCTACGGTATGCCTACGTCGAACACAAATGCCAATAATATGCGGCTGCATTGCCGCTCAGCCATTCAGGAAGTAGCCGAAACCACCTTAGGATACCTACCACCCCCGACAGCAACCGACGAGGCGTACCAAAAGGCGCTGCAGAGGAAAACCAGGGCAGCGCAAGAAGAGTACCGAGTCAGAAGAATGGAGGAGAAAAAACTACTGCGACAAAAGAAAAGAATCTTCGCAGCCTGCCAGCTCAAGGATACCGAGGAGTCTAGGGATAAACATAAAACACGAGCCATTTACAAGAAAAGGGCACCCAGGCTCTTCGGACCTGCGAGGGTAATCTTGTCACCGACCCGCAGGGAATAGTGGATGTATTTAAGCAGCACTTCCAGCAGCTGCTTAACGAGCATGACCAAGACTGAGTGGTAAGGACCGAGGTAATCCCAACTCCAGCCGCTGAAGTAGTCCTCCCACCCAGCATCGAAGAAGTCGGCACAGCTATTCAGAAGCTGAAGAACAACAAGGCCGCAGGCTCAGATGGCTTGCGATCAGAGCTCTTCAAGGCTGGCGGCGATGTTCTGGTAGGGAGCATGCACCAGATCATCTGCAGAATTTGAGAGGATGAAAGCATGCCCGACGACTGGAATACCAGCTCTATATGCCCCATCCACAAAAAAGGCGGTCCTACCCCTTGCAAGAAGTATAGAGGTATATCCTTGCTCAATGTCGCATACAAGATCCTGTCCAGCGTATTGTGTAAACGTCTAAAACCATTTTGCACCGCACTTATCGGCAGCTACCAGTGCGGCTTCCGGCCCGGCAAATCAACTATAGACCAAATTTTCACACTTCGGCAAATCCTGGAAAAGACCAACGAGTTTCGAATCGATACACACTGTTTGGTGCGATGGCCGAATTCGGGATCCCGGGAAAACTGATTCAGTTGTGTCGCGCCACGCTAAAAAACACGCGATGCACCGTGCAACTCGGTTCTAGGACCTCGGGACCATTCGAAACATACACCGGATTTCGGCAAGAAGATGCGCTGTCATGTGACTTCTTCAACCTGGTGCTGGAGCAGATAGTGAGACAGGCAGGCGTCAACAGGGAAGGCACTATCTTTTACAAGTCCATCCAGCTGCTAGGATACGCGGATGACATCGACATCATCGCGTGTTCTCGCCGTGGCATTGCGGAAGCATTCACGGCGATTGAAGAACAGGCGAAACGAGTTGGTCTTAAGGTCAATGAGGACAAAACGAAATACGTGCTGTCAAGCAAAAACCAATCCGTCGCTCACCACCTGTGCCAACGGCTATAACAATTGACAGCTACAATTTCGAGGTAGTTAAGGAGTTTATCTAACTCGGGGCAAACGTAAATTCCACAAATGACACCACAGTGGAGAGCCGGCATAGAATCGCCCTTGGCAACCGCTGCTATTTCGGCTTGTCCAAACAACTGGGGTCAAACCTTTTCACTCGAAAGACCAAAGTCATGCTTTACAAAACGCTCATACTGCCAGTCCTGTACGGAGTCGAAAGCTGGACGGCGAAGCTGATTTTGGGTTCTTTCGAAAGAAAAATTCTGCGCCGGGTATTTGGTCCTGTCTGTGAGGAGGGGTGAATGGAGCAGAAGACACAACCGCGAACTCTACGAGCTGTACCAAGATGTGGATGTAGTCCGGAAGGCAAGGATCCGTCGACTACACTGGCTCGGCCACATCGAGGGCATGGACATCAACGCTCCAGCTAAGAAGGTCTTCGACTCCGAGCCTCCTGGTTCGAGAAGAAGAGGAAGACCGAACCTCCGGTATAAAGACCAAGTAATCGCGGATGTAAGACATCTTGGTCTTGACAACTGGAAGCAGCGTGCCCGGGACCGTAAAGGATGGAAGGCAGCTATAGCTCAGGCTCAGATCCTCCATGGATCGCTGGCCTGATAAGTAAGTAAGTAAGTAGTGAATTCTTTTCATCGACACCTCATTCGGCCAATAATTTATGTCTCAATTCGGATAAAACACACAGAGCTGAGTCTGTGCGTCAGAGATGCTTGCCTATTTCCCTTGAAATTACGATTCTAATTCGCGTTGCCACTACGTATAACGATTTGCGGCTCAAAAATATCAAATTTCAAATAAGTTTCTCGTTTCAGTTTAAAATTCAGTCAATGGGAGCAAAAAAGGAACAGAAAACGAAAGCAATACGAATGTGAATGAAATAATTAAAAAGAAATCGAAGATCATTAGCCGATATTATGGCATTAATTCATTAAAAACCAATTTAATTAAAACCATAACAACTAGCTCGTAGATATCGGTCGAACAGCAATGACTTCCCAACATGGTAAGCCACCCAGCTATTGCCCATCTATGGTCAGATACATATCTTAGTATCTTTGTATTCATCTCTTTTCGATATTGGGCCAAAATTGATTAACAACCAATTTGGACTAATTTCATTTGGGGTCTTATCAGATAAGCATTTGCTATCCACAGCTTAATCACATACCTATCTACTCTTGCCCAACAACAACGTGATTCCACATCCGAAAGATACATTTTTTCGGATCAAGTTCGGTAATTTCATTCAAATTAATTCGGAAGACGTCATGTGGGAAAAAAAATTAAAAAATCAAAAATCTAACAACCGAAGATCACCTGTCAATCCCTAATTTATGTTAATAGATACTTGTAATATCGGTTAGGTTTAGCATCAAAAAAATCAAACAGTTACCTGATTTTCATAATCCACAGTAAGAATATTATAGGTCGGCAACGAAAAGTCCACATTTCTGTGACGGTTTTCTCGGAGTGGGATTATTCCTTCGCTCCTTGATAGATATTGATCACCTTGGTCGTCTTTGCCTTTGTTGCAACTACTGTGTCGATCGGTAGTCTCCACGTCAATTGAAACATTTTTCCGAACAAAAAAACGAAAAAATCTTTTTTTTTTTTCGCGTTTTCACTATTCAATTTCAATTTTCATCACTATTCACCGTTTTAATTGGTATCTTTATCGCAAGATGATCTTAAAACACTTAGATAGGTATGTACGTAATTAGGGTTCGAAAACCGGCGCCGCTGGGATGAAATAGTTTTAGATTCGCTTCCGATAGGGCAACAAAAATCGGATAAAAAGCGAAAGAACAAGAGCACGAGAAAGAGTGAAAGAAAAGAACTGCTTGATGGAGCTTTGGCCTTGTTTTTATATTTTCTGATGGCTCAAGTCGTACTTTGGATCGTTTGGTATGTCTTCTGCTGTTTGTACAAGTTCTTCTCTTATTTTTTTGAGATACTTTTGAATGGTGCTTTCAGTGATACTCACAAATAAATGCTTCTGTATGTGCGCGCGCACGCGCATATCACATTTCCGTAGTCGAATTCATCCCGCTTCTCATCATACAGTTCATGAAATGGATTACCAGTTGTTTAATGGACCTCATTACTTCATCTTCTTTCTCTCACCTTTCCCCGGTGATGATAAGATTAAATGCAAAAAACGAATTAACGAAAAACAACACAACAACAACAAGAAAAACACGAAATATAATGTGTGATGGAGCAGAAAACGAGATTTCAATCTCTGTCCGGAGGAAACCTTCAGTACCACTCCGGTATGGTCTCCCGGACGATATACGTACTCGTACCTGTAGCCTGTGAGCCTGCGAAATAATGGTATCGTGTCGCCTCCACAAATACAGTTTGTGTGAGAGAGAGCAACCTTCCGAGCCGATAGTCGAATCAGAACTGGACCAATGATCCAACAACGGCGGTGGTAGTAACCCGAAAGGTTCGTCGTCGTCGTCGTCGTTGACGTTGTCGGTTCGGTTGCTGCTTGATGTGCTGTAGCTGCTGCTTAATGTTGCTGTTGCTCTTGCTGTTACTGCTCTTTGATACCTGTATGAGTACACACGACGACGACGATGATGATGATGATGATGGCGATGACGGCGGTAGTGGGCAATGCATGGGCCTTAACTATAGACCACTGTCATAAAGTAGACGCGAAAAGTGTTATGACGGATCATTGTTGTTAATTGATGTGTGTTGGTGATCTTGAACTTGTTTTCGATGCACCCGATCGGGTATTCTTGACGGGTGACGTGCTCTAATCAATTCCACACTTGCTGGGTAGTAAGATAAATATTTAAAATATTAGTGAAAGCTATCCACAGTGATCACTTTCAATACGAAGCTGGAAGAGGTCCTATTTTTGCGTAGGTCCAAGAGTCGTCACCCTTAATATGGTCCATTTTATCCGAAGCTTGTGGTTGCTTCTGAGCAGTTATGGGGTTTTCCGGTTACGGTTTGCTAAGCAATAGCCCTAGCAAATCGCTCGTGCCTTTATCAATCGCGTCTCCCATACAACTGAACCCTCAACACAGCCAATAGAACAACAGTGGAACCTTTGCAAACAAGCTCTGAATAGCACTACTTCTGAAGTTTTGCGATTCAAGGCTCCACCAGGAAGAAACACCTGGTTCGATGACGAGTGCAGGAGGATTCATACAGCAAAGCAGGAGGCATATAAAGCCTCGCTGCATAGAAGAACAAGAGCAGCTCGTTGGCTCTACGAGTTAAAAAGAAGGGAGGAGCATAACCTTCTCAGAAGAAAGCAGAAAGAGCACGAGAAGCGCGCGATTGAAGATTTGGAGAGGTGTTACTGCAGGCGTGACGTTCGAACATGCCAAGGTTATAAAGCCAGAACGTAAGCCTGTAGGGATGAGAACCGATACCTAGCAGTAGAATCGTAGTCGATGCTCAGAATATGGGAAAACCACGGCGACGCTAGTCAATATACCGCTGTCAGGCAGAATAATCCATTTTTCAACGACGAAAATCGCAGAGAATTCCTTCCCCCTGACCTCGGCGAAGTTAAGATCTTTATATCGAAACTCAAGTCGAATAAAGCTGCTGGTGCAGACGGACTGTCTGCTAAGCTCTTCAAAGCAGCTGGAGCTGACCTGGCTTGGAGCATGCACCAGCTCATCTGTAAGATATGGTCTGAGGAAAAAAAAGCCCGAGGAATGGAAAAGAGACATTTGACTGCGCCAACTACAGAGGAATAAGTCTCCTTAACATCGCGTTACAAAATCTTCTCTGCTGTTTTGTGTGAACGCCTGAAGCCTCTTGCAAATAAGCTGATAGATCCTTATCATTCTGGTTTCAGGCCAGGGAAGTCCACACTACGGCAGATCCTGAAAAAAACCAATGAATTTCAGGTTGATACTCACCACCTATTTGTCGACTTCAAAGCTGCATACGACAGCGTAATTAGAGACGAGTTATGCAACGCTATGCCTACCTTTGACATACCTGCTAAACTCGTCAGACTATGCAGGATGACTTTGGGGAATGCTCGCTGCTCCATCCGAATCGGTGAACACCTTACCGATAGTTTTGATGTCAAAAAAGGATTTAGGCAGGGCGATGCGCTGTTGTGTGATTCCTTCAACATCATATTGGAAATGATTATGCAAAAATCACTGGCCAATGCAAGAGGCACAATCTATTTCAAATCCTCGCAACTCCTTGCATACGCCGACGATATTGACATAATAGGTAGCTCACAGCAAGATGAGATCATCAAAAAAGGATGCTCACCACCGGCGTCTTGGCCAGAACGTTTGTATTGATAGTTAAGTTTGAGCTAGTTAGGGACTTCGTCTACCTTGGCCCCGCAGTGGCCTGGAACAACGACATCAGTTCCGAAATCAAACGCAGAATCACTCTTGTTTCTTTGGGCTCAGGAGGAAACTGAGTAATAGAGCCCTCTCCCGAACGACAAAGTTGACTCTATGTAAGACCCTTATCATCCCGGTCCTGTTGTACGGCGCAGAAGCATGGACACTATCAAAAGCGGATGAGGAGGTCCTTGGTCGGTTCGAGAGAAAGATTTTGCGTATGATTTTCGATCCTATAAAGGCAGATGGGGGATGGAGGAAAAGATTCAACCACTTGCTTCACTGGCTGCTAGCGAAATGAGTCCAGTCAGGTGTCTATGGATTCAACGCCTAAGATGTCTAGGCCATGTAGAGCGAGTGGACACCACAGCTCCAGCCGGAAGAGTCTTTGAATCCAACCGCGAGGGATGAAGAGACAGAGGACGGTCGCATTTAAGATGGCGCAACCAGGTGGAAGGGACCCTCAGCCAATTGGGTGTGCGGCAATGGAAAAGGTTAGCAAAAGGTCGTGCTAGTTGGGGGGCATGAAGAAGGTTCAAGTGTCATATGCAAATTATGTTTGTCACACAACCTGAATGGAGTGCAAATGGTTTGGGTCGAAGATGTTCGTTCACTACTCTCCAGGGGTGGTTGTCCTAGATAGGATTCGAAAGAAACTTGACCGAATTTTCACGTTGGTTGTAGTTCACAGCAAATTTTCCATGCCATTATGGTTTTATATTAGAATCGCCCAGACAGAGTATGAATTTGGAGTGGCCATATGCTGTGAGTGTTATGCCTTCATCAGTATTTTGGTCACTTCCCATTCACAACAGCTGTGTTGCACAATTTTTTCTGTATTTCTTGGTTATGGACAGACTTTGCATTACAGACGTTCAGCTCGATAGTCGGCGATGTTTTACTACCGCACCACGGCCATTGTGGCTTGGTCATAAGTCCAACATAAGTAATCTTTCCATCCTTCTGTCCGTGTCGATCAGTTTTTGTATCATCGCCTTCTGTGTCGTGGTAGGTAGTACATTGAAACCAGCGAGAATGGAGAAATCTGTTTCCACTAGACTCACGCGATTCGGACAATCCAAAATCTAATCAAATCCCATTAGCACTTGACTTTCATGCATGATCAATCAGTTGTTCACACTTACTGATACCAAAGCAAGTGATGCATAGTTTTCATCATCGACTGTAGGCGCTCATTCAATCATTCGAATGATTTTTGTTTTTCTATGCACTTACGGAGCACGAGAGAATGCCCATTTGGATCGTAAACCACAGTTACTAATGCCCCATACATCCTCTTAAGTTTCTCAGAAAAGTGCGCTTTGAGTTAGCTGTCTTCTGCGGAATGTTTAGCTCTCGCTTAGAGACATCGATTCCAATCGGAATTGGAATGCGCGAGATGCAAGATGCGAAATGCGCTACTCCCTTCGGGATGACTATGAGAAACGAAGCTCTCTCGTATAATCCCACCGGTCAGTCGTTGTGGAACAACAAGTGTATCTTATTCGTCTTTTTCGCGTTTCCTTCACCTCCGTTTCCTTCCATCACGTTAGCTTCTCGTATTGATTTAGCTTACCGGTACAGATAGCTATCCATGCATATGTTGGCACAGAAACATGGATATTCACGTTTATGATGTTCCTATGGGTGTTTGATCTGTTTTCTGCAACTTCATCCTCCTCCGCATTCGTTGTGTTGTTGTGCATCGCAGAACTGAGCCGTAGGCCTCTTTCTGTTGTTTGCAAATTCCGCTTATACACGGCATCGAGGACGAGGACGACGATAAGACGATGAGGGGTTGGGTTGACTTTTATCGAATCTCCATGTATCATGTAGGTTTTGGAGTGTGTAATTGAATGGCACCTACATCTGGTTTAAAATAGATACGGATACCGAATACTAGTGCTCGTATCTGTTGCTTTTATGCGATTCCTAACGAGAGACTCCCTCCGTTCGCTATTATCTTCTTCTTCAGTTCGATCGCCATCTATCTATCTTCTTGATCTTGATATCCAGGTGCAAGGGTCATTAATCGTGGATTTCCACGTTTTTTTTTTTTTTTTTCGTTTCTATCCGTTCGGATGTTTTTTTTTTTTTGTTAAACACTTCAAATGTAATTCAAACAATTTCAAGTGGTTGAGTGCAATCAATGGATTGGAGTGGCTTGAAATGAAGTCGTTCCCATCTACCGTGTCGCCTTGTAGTATGGTAATTTTTGGATGCGAACGCAAACAAGATAAAGATGCTAAGCAACCTGTCGATTGAGGCTGAAGATACAAGATATATGTGCACATACATACACGCGGGCGCTTTGGAAACGCCTGCGCTTGAGGGGACAGGAGCAGGAGCTAAAGAATGCATGAGAATATTTGAGATACTCGCGTTGTATATACTCGTATACGAGGTAATGGATTGGCTTTGGTGGATGATGCGATAAGTGCCTGGTTTTCAACCAGAACAGAACAATGCTTTAGTTAATTATCGGTGGTTGGGAGCACTTTTAAGTGGAATGTAATAAATATGGACTTGATGTGTAATCAAGTGCTCAAATGGTGCTTGAATGTCTAGAAGTCAATACTTTGCTTTAGAGAGGTAAGATGAGACTTGAACAATCTCTTCCTCAATGCGTGTGAATCAGTCAGCGAGGCGCTAGCATATGCCATTTGCTTCTGCGTCCATGAATCAAATTAACTGCAGTAATAGGGAAGCTTAATGGATGCAATATCACGGTGATCCAATTTGTGGTTGATTTAGATTTTGATCAATATATTACTCGGACCTTGCCATTATGAATGGAAGACATACATATAACATCACTCAAATGTCGTCCACGCGCGGTCTTGCAGGACTTGTCCGTGATAGGTATCATGCATAGACTTTTGGGCACATGTCGATCCCAAAGGATCAAGAGTTTGCGGATGGTATTCATAAATACTATCTTCCGTACAGGCTCAAAAAACAGAGCGCCAATTTACATTACCAAGGAGCTCGTCCAGGATTTTTTTCTTGGAATGTGAGAGGAGGCGCGGCGTGGTCTTGTTGAAACCATATGTCGTCCACATCTACATATGTTATATCCCCGATCTAAAGCCATAGCAATGCGGATTGCAATGACTACGAAACATAGAGCTTGGTAATCCGTGTTGTGCGGCTAAAGAGAGACTTTCTATATTGGACAGCATGCCTGAAGACAGGCTTAAAGGTATTGTGATTGGAGCCTTAAAGAGATGGAATGCAACTGGTTGTGGAATATATGGTAAAACAGAGAGAGAGAGAGAGGAAGGAACCATTCCTTTAGCGAGACGTCAATTAAGCTTTTATGAGCATTGCAACAGGAGCAGCTAAAGTGGATAGTCAAAGATTTCGTCTACCTTGGTTCACTGGTAACAAGCGGCAACGACAGCAGCGCTGAGATTGGACGCAGAATAACTCTAGCCAACCGCTGTTTCCTTGGGCTCAAGAGGCCATTGAGTTGTATAGCCTTCTCTCAGAAAACTAAGGTAACCCCCTATAAAACCCTTAATCATCCCAGTACTCCTTTACCACTGGACCGGCTTGGACCTTATTAAAATTGGATGAAGAGCTCCTTGGCAGTTTTGAAGGGAAAATTGTGCGTACAATCTTCGATCCCGTTTTTGTTGACAAAGAGTGGAGGAGAAGATTCAACCAAAAACTGTACGGGCTGTACAGGGAGATCGGCCTAGTACGACGTCTACAGATCCAACGTCTAAGATGGCTAGGCCCGAAGAGTGTTCGACTCTAACCCCGAGGGACGACACTGCAGAGGACAGCCGCATCTAAGGTGGCGCACACAAATGAAAAGGGGTCTTAACCAACTGGGCGTGTGATACTTAAAAAAGCTTAAAAAGATCGTGCTAGCTGGAAAAGGTTTGTTGATTGAGGTCCAGGTTCGCCCCGAACTGTAACGCCACCTAAGTAAGTAGTAGGGGTGGCCGTGGTGCAGTGGTAAATATCACCGACTGTCGAGCGGAAGGTTTGTAGTTCAAAGCCTGTCCATAACCAAAAAATTAAAAACCTGTACGAAAAAATTATGCAACACAGCTGTTGTCTCGAAAAAGCTTCTCGACTCACGCCGTTCGGAATCGGCATTAAACTGTTGGTCCCTTTCACCTGTATGAAAAATAGAATCACACACAACATGGGTGATTGAAGGGAAGCTTGGCTCTGGTCCTTCAAGGGATGTAACGCCACCAAAGGAGAAGAAGATGAAGAAAACGTTATAATCGCCACGTCTAGTTCTGCTGCAAGTTCTTCTACTGTTGTATGTGGATTTGCCGCCACCAGAATCTTTAATTTATTGATCATTGTCGATGAGTGTCTTACGCCCACGCCCCTTCTCATCATCATCGAGTGACTCATCTCCATTTCGGAATTTTTGGAACCAGCGTTGCCGCTTGCGCTGCAGCTTATCCGCTGAACGTCAGCCAGCGTAGGTATCGTTTCCTGCTATGACTGAGGGCCGGACAGGCGCAGAGCTGGTGTTGAATGGATTCAGCCTCCTCTTCGTCATCACCGCTCCTGCAGAAGTCATTCGAAACTTGCCCTAGTCTTTGTGCAGGACTGCCAATAAGACAGTGATCAGGGATAACATCAACGATAGAGATTAGTCCCATTAGTCCCAATCGCTGTGGTTCAAGTCGTGGCCAGATTTGCCTGGCGCTTAGGCAATCTCAGGTTCGACTCGGCCATGACTTGATACTTTATTTCAATGGCTGCTAGTGGTCTACCAGTCTGGCGAGCATGCCTGCTCTTCTATTTCCTAAAATATCACTGTGCCCTGATACCCATGAAAGATGGATGGACTGCAGTAGCCTGGTAGTTGTAGGGCCCGACTTAGATTTAATTGTTTATAAAAGATTCAGCTACGGGTGTAGCTGATCCTTGGTTTTTTGGTTTTTGCCCCATCGGTGTAAAAGTCTACGCAGCCCTTGCGGGGTCGTGTTTGTCGGGATCATTATTGTCTTTTTGGGATTTTGAACTTTTTCTCAAAGACTGTGGTGGGCTCAATGTAGTCGGAGTTCTTTGCTTAAGTTATTCTGCCTTTCAGGATAGAAGCACGGCCGGCGATATAGCTCATCCATTTTGGCCTTTAATCTCGTTTACCGTGGATATCGGTTAGGGTTAGGTGGAGTAGCATGTTGATCGCCGCCGTTAGAGTAGACCTTAGGGCCGCAGTAATACATATCCCTGTTAACCTCTGTACTTTTTCGATTTTTTTAATTCAATTCAATGCAGTCCGCCAGACCAAAGAACCGTACAACAGGATAGATCTAACGGTCTAAGTAAGGCCTAATATTAATTTGGGGTTAAAGCCCCATTTTTCTTAAGAGTCTCTTGTAAGTATAGAGAGCTATGGTTACCTTCCTTGCTTGCTCGCTGGTATTATCTTTCCAGGTTAATTTTCTGTCCAATATGATGCCAAGATATTTGTTACTAGAAGAATAGGTTAGCCTAGGATCGAGTAGAGTGATTGGACATGTGTCCGGATTCTTGTGCTTTCTAGTGAAGAGTACAGGTTCTGTTTTTTGGGGCCATTTAGTGTAGGTAGGTATTTGCTTGAGATGACAATAGCAACGTCCTCGGCAGAGGCAACAATATCGAGCTCTTCTTTTTCCAGTTTAGTTGGTAGTTCGTTTGTGACTACATTCTAGGGAAGAGGAGAGAGGACCGCCCGTTGTGGAGTACCTCTGGTAGCCGATCTAGGGGTTACTTTGTTAACCCATTTAGAGAAGATTTTGCGTGTTGAAAGCAACTCGACACTCAGCTCAACTAGATTCCTCTCCACTATTGCTTTCGATGTGACGTTGTTGAAGGCGCCCTCTGTATCCAAGAAGGCTATTGAAGCCGGCATTACATTTTGAACGACTCAATCTGTTTCTTATCTTCAAAATCATGATCAATCCAAACTTAGGGTTACAAAAGCCACCATAAAAGGATGAAACGGATGCCCTTTAAAAACGTCCATGAAGCTTAACTTCTTCGCCTTAGAGACCTGAAAACCGCAAGCCCGGATTAAACAAAAATTGGAAGGAAAATATCGATGAAAGAACCAAAAGCCTACGTGGCATTATATTCGTGCAGTGTAGCCTTTGGAAAGACATTGGGCCTCAGACCGAAGACGGTATATTGGTTATACACTGCGATGGTAGGACCTACTCTAGTCTATGGTTCTGTTGTGTCAAAGGTTCAGGGGGCAGGCTGTCTGGTGGTAACGGATCTATGAAGCCTACATCAACGGCGGCCCTTGGAGCAATGCTAAACCTCCCACACTTGGACATATACTAAAAGAGCATCGACGCGAGGACTGCGCTAAGACTAAAGGAATCCCGTCTCTGGACAAGGAGTCTTTATGGCCACGCATCAGTCTTGGATCGATGGGCCATCTCGAGATTCCAAATCGAAACGGACTATATCACCCGACTTCCTTCTTGTGAGAGGAGACTCTCTATTAGAATTCCCTCCAGGGAAGAGAGGACCGATGGTATAGTACGCATGGAGTATTAACTGGCAATCTACACTGACGAATCCAAAATAGATGTCGGCACAGGGGTCGGGGTCTATTTTGAGTCTCGAGAAATACATCGCTCGTTTAGACTTGGCTGCAGCGTTTTCCAAGCTGAGGTCTTTGTAATCAAGCAGGCGGCAGGCCTGATTATTAAAGAGACTCTCTAAGGAAAAAGGATCATCATGTATGTTGACAGCCAGTCTGCCATTAAGGCTCCGCATGCAGCATGGTTAAGATCCAAATTCAAACTCTGCAAAGAGAGGCTAGAAGGGATATCGGATGTACACAAATTGACTCTCTGCTGGGTACCGGGTCATGTGAATATCTCTGGAATGAGAGGGCAGATGGGCTAGCTAGACTAGAATTAGGCGCAAGCTTCGTGCGAATCGCAACTGAAGCTCAAACGCCACTCAGTACGCTCTAGAGAGATAGAGACGGAGCTATTAGTGAAGGATCAACTTGGCCCGTCTATGATAAGAAAAGGACAGAAATTCTGCTTAAGTTCTGCCGTGGGAATATTCGGTTGACATGCTATCCTACCATGTATCCCGATTAGGCCGCTGGGGAGAAGAAGAAATAGAACACGTTCGTCACCTACTGTGCGAATGCCCAGCACTAGCCCAAAAAACTGACATATTCCATGGAAGTCACTTACTTTCGAGACTAGTAGAGGTAAGTAACATTGGGCTGAATAGACTACTGGGATTTCTATCTGCATCTAAGGGTTACAGCTCAAATGGCAATTTTTAGGTTTCTACGGGTTAGAAGTTAACTGGGCACAATGGACCCTTCGTAGTCCAAGTCAGCCTTGACCTTTCGTCAATAGGGCACGCACTTCTTCTTCTTATTAGCAGGTGAACCTGGGCCTCAACCAACGTGCCCTCCATCTAGCACGATCTTTTGCTAGCCTTTTCCATTGCCGCACACCTAGTTGGCTGAGGTCCCCTTCCACGTGTGTGCGCCATCTTAAGTACGACCGTCCTCTGCTTCTTCGTCCCTCGGGTTGGATTCAAAGACTCTCCGGGCTGGAGCTGTGGTGTCCATTCGCTCTACATGGCCCAGCCCTCTTAGGCGTTGAATCCGTAGACGCCTGACTAGGCTCATGTCGCTGTACAGCCCGTAAAGTTCGTGGTTGAATCTTCTCCTCGATCCCCCGTCTGCGTTTATAGGCCCAAAAATCACGCGCAAAATCATTCTCTCGAACCGAACAAGGGCCTCCTCATCCGTTTATGAAACTGTCCATGCTTTTGCGCCGTACATCAGGACCGGGATGATAACGTTCTTATATAGAGTCAACTTGTCGTTCGGGAGAGGGCTCTATTACTCAGTTGCCTCCTGAGCCCAAAGAAACAGCGATTGGCAAGAGTGATTCTGCGTTTGATTTCGGAACTGATGTCGTTGTTCCAGGCCACTGCGGAGCCAAGGTAGACGAAGTCCCTGACTACCTCAAACTTAGCTATCAATACAATACGGGTGGCCGTGGTGCAGTGGTTAACATCATCGACCGCCGAGCGAAAGGTCTATGGTTCAAATTCGCTTCGTAGCCAAGAAAAAGTAATTCCTATACGGACAAAAAGTATGCAACACAGCTGTGAATGGAAAGTGACCAGACGTACTGCTGCAGGCATAACGCTCACAGTATATGGTCAACTGAAAATCATCCTCTGCGTATGCAATACTAAAGTGCTCGAACGAATTACTATGAACTTTAATCAACGCGGAATTTGGTCGGCTCTCGTCCTATCTAGGTCTAGGACAACCACCCCTGAGAGTAGGGAACAAACATCAACGACCCCAACCACTGCGCTCCGTTCAGGTTGTGTGTGTAAACACATCATAAGAGAATATAAAAACTCTTGAACCTGCGCGAGTCTCTAAAAAAAAAAAAAAAAACGTTCTGGCCAAGACGCCGATGGTGAGCGTCCTCTTTTGATGATCTCATCTTGCTGTGAGCTACCTATTATGTCAATATCGTCGGCGTATGCAAGGAGTTGCGAGGACTTGAAATAGATTGTGCCTCTTCCATTGGCCAGTGATTTTTGCACAATCATTTCCAATATGATCTTGAAGAAATCACACGACAGCGCATAGCCCTGCCTAAATCCTTTTTTGACATCAAAACTATCGGTAAGATGTTCAGCGATACGGATGGAGCAGCGAGCATTCTCCAGAGTCACCCTGCATAGTCTGACGAGTTTAGCAGGTATGTCAAAGGTAGACATAGCGTTGTATAGCTCGTCTCTAAATACGCTGTCGTATGCGGCTTTGAAGTCGACAAATAGGTGGTGAGTGTCGACATGAAATTCATTGGTGTTTTCCAGTATCTGCCGTAGTGTGAAGATTTGGTCGATTGTGGACTTCCCTGGCCTGAATCCGCACTGATAAAGACCTATCAGCTTATTCACAAAAGGCTTCAGGTGTTCACACAGAACGGCAGAGATAATTTGGAAGGCAATGTTAAGGAGACTTATTCCTCTATAGTTGGCGCAATGAGAGGGGTCTCCTTTCTTGTGGATCGGGCATACGATGCCGAGACTCCATTCCTCGGGCATGCTTTCCTCTAACCATATCTAACGGATGAGCTGGTGCATGCTCCCAACGAGGTCATCCCCAGCTGCCTTGAAGAGGTCGGCAGACAGTCCGTCTGCGCCAGCAGCTTTATTTGACTTGAGCTTCGATATAGCAATCTTAACTTCGTCGTGGTCAGGGGGACAGAATTCTCTGCGGTCTCCGTCGATTGGAAATGGATCATTCTGCCCGACAGCGGCATATTGACTAACATCAGTCTGCAGAAGTGGTTTTTCCATATTCTCAGCATCGACTGCGGTTCTACTACTAGGTGTCCGTTCTCATCCCTGCAGGCTTCCGTTCTGGCTTTATAACCTTGGCATGTTCGCTTTATCTGTTGATAAAACTTTCGAACGTTACGCCTGCAGTAACACCTCTCAAAATCCTCAATCGCGCGCTTCTCGTGCTCTTTCTTCTTTCTTCTATGAAGCTTATGCTCCTCCCTTCTTTTTAACTCGTAGAGCTCACGAGCTGCTCTTGTTCTTTTATGTAGCGAGGATTTATATGCATCCTGCTTCGCTGTATGAATCCTACTGCACTCGTCATCGAACCAGGTGTTTCTTCGTGGTGGAGCCTTGAAACCCAAAACTTCGGATGCAGAGCTTTTCTGGGCTTGTTTGCAAAGGCTCCACTGCTGTTCTATTGATAGCGTGGAGGATTGAGGTGTATTAGAGAGCTTAAGGGAGAGGCGATCCGTAAAAGCACGAGCGGTTTCTGGCGATAGTAGCTTTCCGACGTCTTAACTTTGTATTCTTACTCTACTCCGTTGCGTTCGTGACATCCGTAAGCGCATCTTGGCTACTACAAAATAGTGGTCCAAGTGGATGTTAGCCCCTCGGAAAGTTCGAACATCAAGAATAGTGGAGGAGTGTCTGACGTTGATCGCGATGTGATCAATCTGGTTGGTAGTCGATTGATCAATAGACTGCCAGGTGCCTTTATGTATATCGAGGTGCGGGAAGCGCGTACTGGCTAGAAGGACACCCACTTACCTAACCAAATATTGAAAGTGTGATCAGTGTTGAAATAACGCCTCTTAGCAACATTGTCGTCTGTGCAACTAATCAGGACGTTCAATTAGTGCCTCAGTCATTAACCACCTTATACCAGGTGCTATGCTCATTTGGACTAATTTATGCTGTTACTCGCCAACTTCATGTTGTCGATGCAAGTGCTCAGTGGGTACCCAAAGAGAATGTCCAACAGAATTACGTTGCCGTGGACGATTTAGAAGAAATCTGATATGACATTTACTGGCATGTTGCTAGTACGAAATTTAGCTACAGTCAGTCGAAATGGCACCATGTGCTTGACATCTCATGAAGATTATCTTAAATGCTTGGATCTTGCCTATCGATTCCCATGTACATATCTCACGGTGCACTTAAGCCAAAAGAAGATTTTCAAGCTACGGAATCGCACAGATAAATACAGGAGCTCGTTAGAGCCTTGGCCATTTCATAACTTTATGAAAGATGGTCATCTTAACCACTGAAATAGAAAACATGAATTTACAATTCCAATTTAAAGGAAATTCAATACCAACATCTGTTGCTGGAGTTTGACATTTCACGACCTTCCAAGCTAAATGCTAATGACACCGCCCATGATGAGTAGGTACGAGTAATGCTTATATGGTCTTGTCCGATGGAGACTAGTATATAGTGCCCAATATCGAGCGTCTAGTTGACTTCCCTTGTATCCAAAACCAATCACAATGTGATTGATGTTCGTATTGCAGCGAAATGGGCACTAAAACGTGGGACAACATCAATCAAGCTCAATACCAATAATCAATTAGTGTAATTGCGTACTAAAATAAGCTCTAGTGGCTCCTGGAATAGCTCGGATGAGTTTATTTCAATTAGTTAATCTTTAATTGAAAGTTATTCGGATAATGAATTTTTATTACTTCAGCATTAGACACGGCGTGATCAGTTAAGCTTTCAGCGCCAGATACCCGTGCTCCTTTAGTCTATCCATTTAGTGAAAATGAAAATAATTTGTAAGCCAATTAAGCGTATGGCGCGAACGTGTTGATAAGAGCATGATGACCTTTCCGGTTGCTTTTTGTTTGCACCCATCCAAGCAAAACATTCATTCGGTGGCTGCCGCCGAATGGCGCACAAACATTTAATGTAAACAAGTCTTAAGGCAATAGCAGGCAAGACCCAACGATCAACGGGTAACCGCAAAGCGAGATTTGTGTGGAAAATATCAAAGTATCCTCCCCTCCCACAAGAGCTGTGTCATACGATCTGTCGTGGGTTCGATTACACGCTGAATAACACGACAGTTGTGAGCCGTGATCAATTAGTCGGCTTAAAGATAAATCTTCGCCGCATGAGAAAGTTGCGTAAGGCTCTCGAAACAGTGAGGCACCATCTCCGTCATCATCATCGCGTGTCGTTGTCGCTACCATTGCGCTTCGTTCGAACGTTGTTTTTTTTTTGTTTTTTGTAAATAGTCATATCTACGTGAACGGGTACTCGTACTCGTACTCGAGCACACTATTGAGCACGCTACGACACCTTTAAGCCACGGACAGAATCAGCCAGAATCAGCACGGAATCACCTTCAGCAGCGATGTGTGATGTCTCCTACTGGCTCTGATTTGCATATCCGATGAATATGTTCGGCACGCTAGGAACCACCTCCCCACGTTAGTTACACTATGCCACCCTGCTGTGACCAGCCACGTACCCAGGAGTGTGCGCGCGCGCGCGCGCGCGCATTCTCCATCGCCCATAGCAGGTGCCAGCCAAGAGGCTGAAGCGAATTAATTTCACGGTGGATTTTAGCCGGCTTATGGTAAATAATATTTTATGGATTGGATGTCTGCCTTGTCTTTCGTTGTCACATCTGCGCTGGCTGGTGGCAATGAACATGACTGCGCCGAGTCCGCGTGATGCGTATTGTCATCACTCTGGGCTATAAAAGCCATAAGCACCCAGTTATCAGTGTGTGAGATCTACTTACAGATTGGGGATCGACACGATAGTCCGGAATACTACGAGACCACACCGCCGCGAGAATGAAATATTTCAGTGAGTGGATATGTCTAGTTACCATAGACGGGTGTGATTTATTGTTTGCACACCCCTCGGGGCATTTATCAATTTTCGCTTATCCGCTAATTAAATCATTATCACTCCGCTTATGCGCATATCTCGCGGTAATTGCTGCTAAGCCGGGCAGGAACATGGAACTTACATTTGCGAGAACATGTTATGATTAAGTGATCTGTCGGGACAAGTGGGCGGCGCAAGGGAATGGATAGATGGTGGCTGTGAGGGAGAATACGAAGTGCTGGTATTGCTGGAGATAGTTTAGTTGTGGAATGTGCACGGCATTGTAAGTGGTTGGAATGAATTGATGGATTATGAGAGTGGCGGCCAATGGCAGGGCTGGAATGATTTACTGCAACATGGAAGCGATTATGCCGCCGCCAATGGGTGCGCGGATCGAATGTGAAGAAAGAGAAGTGGTCTTGATCGAATTCTGAGAGAGTGGATGGATTGGAACATGATTTAGGTGGCACCATTGGGCAAGGGGGTAGGGAGCGAACAAACAGAGCAAAGAAGTTGATCGCGTTTAACATGGCAAACGCCAGCATCGATCTCTGTCCCTGCTCAATCCAAGTTGACACACAGAGTCGCTGCATACGTTTGTTCACCTCCCAACGGTTGTTGAAGAGGCTATCCAGAGGGCGCCGCGAGGAGGCCGTATATCAACTTGACCCGGACATTTAAACAGGGATCGTTGCTGGCATCTCGCCAGGTTGAGAGCGATCAACAACTTTACCCTGTATGTCCGAGCCCATGCCCTCCCTAAGTCTGAGGCTTAAGCCACATTGAAAATTGTATCGATGGTTTGCAAGCACCAAGTTTTTGATTTTTGAGTCACGAGCTACGTCGGTTAAGGTTGATGATCGTCCGGGACACTCAACCTTCTCGGCCTTCTTGGAACACTTTATACCACTTGCAAACATTTTTTTCGACAAAGGCTTATCACCAAAGGCAGCATTCTCAATTAATCAGGGGCAGAAAATTAATTAATTTAGCAACTCACAAAGCGAAGCGTATGTCAAACTATCACGAAAACTTGGCACAGATGTCAGAAACAGTCCTACCAACCTAAAAGTAAAAGCATTTCCCCAAATCCAATTGCGCGCGCTATTTAAACCTTACTTTTTGGACACAGTACTATACCATGTTCTATTGCTTATATGAATTTGGTGCCGTGAACGATTATCATACATGAGCCTTACTGGCTTACGTATTTAGAACGACCCGATTCTGAGACGTGACCTCATACGCCAACCCTATTGTTCGTATTCAAATTCGCGAAGATCATTTCACCTTGAGGAGATATTCGAATGACGTATTTAAACCATCTTTAACGGTGGCATCGCTAATGGGTTGTAGATTAAGCAGAGTCCGCAAGGAAGACAAATAGAAATAGAAAGCAAGAAAACTTGTTTCGATTTAGGTGAGCAATTTGGGCGATTATTCCGAGCTTACACAGAAGCATGACGTTTATCTACATAAATCGGCTTTTAATGATCCAACCGACATGGATCAAGATGACGCAGGTCATCTTGTTTCTTGTCAATAATGATGGGCAATATTAGAACCAGCCTGTGGTGATGACGTTAGCAAAACTTGTAGTGTAGAGCTTCCATGGCCTAAATTTGGCAAGACGAATAGCGTTTGGATCGGCCTTTGTCCCTTTGTCCCTTGTTACTTAGCAAATACCCTTTTTTTTCTTATCTGTTGAAGGCTTTTGCTATCTGTTTGAGCTCTCAGACGTAAACACTGGTCCATCTACTCCAGACAGACACCTTACATTACTGTATTTTCCCCACTGTCCGGAGAAAAGTGAGGAGGAGCTTAAGTGATGTAGAGCTAAGAGATTCGGCACACACCACGTCGGCTCCAAGCGTGAGCCACCGTGCGCGAGCAAAGGCGGGACAATCACAGACGTAACGCTCTGCAGTATCATCCTCCTCGCGACATACAGCACAGGTAGGCGTCTCACTGATGCCAAGTACGCAAAGGTGCTTAGCAAAAGTGAAGTGGCCCGTAATGACTCACACAAGCCTTTTGTAGTCGATTCTCCTTAAAGACAGGAGGAATGCTGCAGATTTCTTGCAGACATCAGGGCATACGCGCCTAGTCATCCGACAACCTGGACAGTACCTCCATCTACGGTTGTGTGTATTAAACACCCAATCGTTAATGTATGAATCTACCGTGGACGCAGATAGACCTATAGTGGGTCAGGTCCTCAGAAGCTCTCCTCTGAACCCATTCTGGCGAGTTCATCAGAGATCTCATTTCCTGGGATCCCAGAGTGACCTGGAATCCATACAAGCTTTAGTGAATTTATTCTAACAACTTGGTACAAGAAGGACTTGAGTTCACTAATTTGGAGCTAGTTAGGGGGTTGCGTACGGCTTTGAGTGCAGCTTGGCTGTTACTGCAGACGCATATGCTTTTCCCCCTCCACCTGTGCTTCACAACATTGGAAGACAGGCGAATATTTTCCTAACGAGAAGTACAGTCGGATGTTTTCGCGCTCAAAGAAGACCCCACCAACGGATCCCCGCCCAGACCTGGAGCCATCCGTGAAAATGCGAAGACTACCCATTCCAGGTTCAGTATCCAGCCAGAGCCAATCATGATGCCATGGAAACTCGCCTGTGAAATTACGGCGCAGTAGAATAACGGGCGTCAGTGCGTCCATGAGACAGGGGTCGCAGGACAATTCTTGCGCAAGCACACTGTTATTCCTATGCGAGTTGTACCAGAGGCCATTTCTCCTCAGACGAGACATGGCTTTCAGAGCACATCCTCTGATATATATGTATATCAAGAGGTGGAAGGTTCATCATACTATCTAGAGCAGCGCCCGGCGTCCTGGGGAAAGCCCCCGTGCAACTGAGACAAGCCGTTCTTTGCAGTTTGGTGAAAGAGGCTAAGACGTGTTAGCGTATCAGTCTCTTCCACCAGACAACCGATGCATGCATATGAGATAATAGGTCTTATCATCGCCATGTAGATCCACAGGATCTTTGCCGGCGATAAGCCCCATGTTTTGCCAAAAGCTCATTTGCATTGCCAGAAAGCTGGTGGTTTTTGACTCAACATGTTGCTATCTAAGATGACTCCTCGATACTTAGCCTCCTTGGATATCGGGATGGAAGTGTCCTTTGGTACCAGTGAGTCATGTCAGTATCAGAGAACGACATCGGTCTTAAGAGGATTGACCGACAGCCCATTCCTGATACACTAATTATCGAACACATTTAGCGCAGCCTGTGCTTTGAGACGGACAGTCGCTAAGCCAACAGAAAGAACGGCATAAACATGCTTTTCAGCAGGAAAGATGTTAGACTAATTGGTCTAAAACTCATTGCAAGTGAGTAGTCCTCTTTTCCTATTTGGCAATAAAGACTACTTTCACTGTTCGCCAAAGAGTAGGTGTGTGAGCAAGTGCTAGGCTAGCAGTGAAAATTCTTTTCAAGTTGGGAGCAGCTGCCTTATACCTTTTTTGCATCATAACAGGTTATATTCCGTCGATGCGTGGCGATTTTAAGCCATCGAAGGATGCCACAGCAAATTGAATTGCTTCAGTCGTAACCACGCGCGGCGCAATGTACCGGATACGCCGAGTTGTTTTCATAGTTTCAGTTGCAGTTTCCCTTAAGGAAGAGTGCAACGAGCCGATGGCGATCTGAATTTCCGGGAAATGAGTCTCAAAAAGTAACCTAAGGATGTCCGCTTTAGACTCAGTAAAGGTACCATCAGATTTTCTGAGTGTATCCAGCTTTATCGGTTTTCCGCGTTTGAGGACTTTAACCAACTTGCTAGTCGCACTTAGAGACTCTATCCCTTCGCAGAAGGTCTCATAAGAATCGTTCTTCGATTTACGAATGAGTTTCTTATATTCTTTCTGCTTCGATCGGTACTTGTTCCAGTCCTCTTCCGAGTTCGACATGAGTCTTCCCTGCGAAGACTTTTGAGCTCGCGTTCTACCAGGGAACCAATTTTCTGCAGGGAGGTTTGCTGACAGGACATGCGAGTTCAAAACAAATGGTGATGGCGCTATTCAGGTCATGAACAGCGTTCTCTACCAATTGTTTCATTCCAAGTTTAGATAGGGCCTGGTGGCTTTCTCAAGCTCCTCTCTAAACCGTACCCAGTCCGTCTTTCTCGGATTCCGCCTAGGTTGGAAGGAAGAGATCCCACAACTTAATCGAAATTCGATATACTTATGGTCCGATAGCGTAACATCAGACAAGACTCTCCAGTTAGTAATGTCCCACACATATCTGTTGGAAAGGGTCAGGTCTATCACCTCCTGTCGTCTTGTCGTAACAAACGTTGGTTGAGAGCCAACATTATTGATGGTAAGTTCAGACGAGAGAGTGAAGTCTAAAAGACGGTCCCCTATTGTATTGTATTTGCTACTGCCCCAAGCAGTGTTTTGGGCATTAGCATCGCAACACAAGATGAGACCAATCTTTTTGGCTTCACAGTACTCTACGAGTTCAGAAACTTCCTTCGGTGGTGGAGGAAGTATCGAGTCTTAGGCAAAGTAGGCAGACGCAATGACGAAGGGTTCTATTGCTCCGTGCGTTTTGTAGCTTACTCTAGCAGCCACCAGATCTTGTCCACAAGTGTCCAAGTTTGGTTACCGATAATGAGTTTGATATGATGAGGCAGATCCTAGGCCTTTTGGATCGCTCATCATAAAGAATCGTAACTCCACGTATACCCCTCAAGGCACGTAGGCGTTTATTCCACACCCACGGTTCTTGAATGGATTCAATGTGATGACCTTCGCTACGGCATGCAATACTACCACTTTAGAGAGCGGTAGCAGCATTGCAGTGCTGTAGATTGATCTGGATAGAAATTATCCTGACTTTTTCAGAGGAGATGGCCGCCTCTCTATAAGAGGGCTGCTTCTCTTGACTCCTTACGGTTATTTGGATCTCCTTCTCGAAGGAAGGAATGTGCTCGCCTCCGGGGAGCGGTTTGTGACTATCTTCGCATTCTGGCCAATGCTTTGATCCGTCTGGGTCGCAACTTCTGCCATTGGACCGGAGACGGATTCATCACATACTCCCCCCTAGCAAGGCTATACTTGGCGCGGTCTTCCGTTTGCGGGAGCTTTTACCTTTTTCGGTAAAAGCTCCGTTCGGACGCCGCTCTGGGACGTTCGAGAACTGCTAAGACTCGACGCGGCTTCGCCTTATGCGTTCAGAGTCTGCCTGTCAGCCCCGCCACCTTTTTCGGCGGCAGCGCCAACCTGGCAGAAATCTGAAAGCTTCCGGCCCCGTCATTACGGGAACAAATACCATAAACAAAATTTCCAAGAAACTGCCTACCTATCTGACTACAGTTTCCACGATCGCCACGATCGCCATCAATCCTGTCACATCGACACTCGATACTTCATTAAAACTCTCGATCATCCACAAAGGCACAAACTAGAGGAACCCGTCAATTCCCAAGCACACTTATCTGATCCCCTAGACGACACTTTGTTTATTTACCCGGCCACTTAGTGTTAACAAGGAAAAGGTAAACTTTGCGCATTTTCCCTGTATCGGATCGCTGTCATCGCTAGCGTCAGCGACACAGTGGATAGTAATTTGCAGCACCAATTCAATGGTGGCAATTATGTGTTTCCATCCAGTTCGTCTTGTTTGGCGATCGTTGTCGTTTTTTTGTTTTCCACTCTCGGCTCGGTTCCAGCTTGTTTCCTTGTGCAATTATAACCCTTTGCTTCGTCATCACGGGCGTCGTCACAGTTTGTAAAGCACTTCGCCACGGTCTTTGGTTTCGCTTTGTTTTATTCATATTTTTCGTGCGCGCACCCGGTACGATGGTGCTCGACTGTGTCCGAACCTAAAGTCAAGCACAAGAAAATACGACTCAACTCGCTCAGCGCCACGATTGTGACCGGCTCGAGTTCTGGAGCTGAGCTGACAGCTGTAATTGAGCGCGAATTATCACCTCAACGTCTGACCACCTACGGCTATCATGTGCGCCCTGTCAATGGTTATCAGCTTGTCTAATAAATAATTTTTATTATTTTTCTCTTCGCCTTTTTTCCATGTTCCATGTTCCGCTCGCTGGTGCGGTTGGGCGACGCATGCATATCCTGAGTCAGTTGGAGGAGAGTCAATCAGGAACACTGTTTACCGTGCGAATGGAGCAGACAGCGAATGACAGTTGGGTGGAAATGGGCGGCAATGTGCGATCAGGAAAGGGTGGTCTTGCGAAATGAACAATGGAGAAGAAAATTATTTCGAAATAATGATGACGTTATTGAGAAATAACGGTGGGGCGGGCTTAGAAGGTCTGAACTGGATTGGACAGAAGTGCTTCGGGTGAAGGATTTGTTGAGTTTGTTCTTTTTGCTTTAAAATGCTAATTGCCACGTGAGTGGCCTTGAATTTGACATCAAGTATTTCTAGTTGAAAAGAGAAACCTCGAAGAAGTGGCTCTACGCTCTCTAGAAGTCATCTAAATCTTGTACTTCTTCTTCCTCTTCGGCGCTACAGCTTATGGCGAACCTGGGCCTCCTTTAAAAAATCCCTCCAACTGCCATGGTCCTTCACCATCAGACTCCAGTGCCGCATTTGAGCTCCTCTTCCACTTGCCGTCCTCGACCGCGTCGCCCCTCAGGGTTGGATTCAAAGACCTTTCGGGCCCGAGCTGTAGTTCTCATGCACTCTACATGACCTAGGCATCTTAGGCGTTGGATCCGCAGACGCCGTGCTACGTTCACGTCGCCGTACAATTCACTTATAAGTCTTTTCCTACACTCCCCATTTATGTAGATCAGGCCGAAGGGCCACCTCATACGCTTTCGACAAGGTCCAAGTCTCTGCGCCATAAAGTAGGACCGGGATGATAAGGGTCTTTTATATGGTCACTTTGGTTTTCCGAGAGAGGGCTCTGTTTCTCAATTGCCTCCCGAGTCCAAAGAAACAGCGGTTGGCAAGAGTAATTCTGCGTTTGACTTCGGCACTCATGTCATTGCTGCATCTCACCGAGGAGCCTAGGTAGATGGAGTCCTTGACTACCTTGAAATTATACTTGCCAATATGCCGGTGATCACATCGCGATCGACGTCAAACACTCCTCTACTATTCTTGATGCTCGAACTTTCCGAGGGGCTAACGTCGACTCGGACCACTATCTTGTAGTAGCCAAGGTGCGCTTACGGATATCACGAACGCAACAGAGTAGAGTAAGAATACAAAGTTATGACGTCGGAAAGCTACTATCGCCAGAAACCGCTCGTGCTTTTACCGATCGCGTCTCCCTTAATCTCTCCAATACACCTGAATCCTCGACACTATCAATAGAACAGCAATGGAGCCTTTGCAAACAAGCCCTGAAAAGCTCTGCATCCGAAGTTTTGGGTTTCAAGGCTCCACCACGAAGAAACACCTGGTTCGATGACGAGTGCAGGAGGATCCACACAGCGAAGCAGGATGCATATAAGGCCTCGCTGCATAAAAGAACAAGAGCAGCTCGTGAGCTCTACTAGTTAAAAAGAAAGGAGGAGCATAAGTTCCTAGAAGAAAGAGCACGAGAGCCGCGCGTTTGAGGATTTGGAGAGGTGTTACTGCAGGCGTGACGTTTGAAAGTTTATCAACAGATAAAGCGAACATGCCAAGGTTATAAAGCCAGAACGGAAGCCTGCAGGGATGAGAACGGACACCAAGTAGTAGAACCGCAGTCGATGCTAAGAATATGGAAAAACCACTTCTGCAGACTGTATAACGGCGATGTTAGTCAATATACCGCTGTCAGGCAGAATGATCCATTTCTAATCGACGGAGACCGCAGAGAATTCTGTCGCCCTGACCTCGGCGAAGTTAAGATTGCTGTATCGAAGCTCAAGTCGAATAAAGCTGCTGGCGCAGACGGACTATCTGCTGAGCTCTCTAAGGCATCTTCTCTGCCGTTTTGTGGGAACGCCTGAAGCCTTTTGTAAATAAGCTGGTAGGTCCTTATCAGTGCGGATTCAGGCCAGGGAAGTCCACCATCGACCAAATCTTCACACTACGGCAGATCCTGGAAAACACCAATGGATTTCATGTCGACACTCACCACCTATTTGTCGATTTCAAAGCCGCATACGACAGCGTAATTAGAGACGAGCTATACAACGCTATGTCTACCTTTGACATACCTGCTAAACTCGTCAGACTATGCAGGATGACTTTGGAGTTTTGATGTCAAAAAAGGATTTAGGCAGGGCGATGCGCTGTCGTGAGATTTCTTCAACATCACATTGGAAATGATTGCGCAAAAATCACTGGCCAACACAAGAGGCGCAATCTATTTCAAATCCTCGCAACTCCTTGCATACGCCGACGATATTGACATAATAGGTAGATCACAGCGAGATGTAAATGAGGCATTTGCGAGTATAGAGTTCGAGGCGGCGAAAGTTGGTCTGGCGGTAAACGAGGGCAAAACTAAATATATGCTGTCATCCATCAAAAAAGGACGATCGCCACCGACGTCTTGGCCAGAACGTCTGTTTTGGCAGATATAAGTTCGAGGTAGTTAAGGACTTCGTCTACCTTGGCTCCGCAGTGACCTGGAACAACGACATCAGTTCCGAAATCAAACGCAGAATCACTCTTGCCTATCGCAGTTTCTTTGGGCTCAGGAGGCAACTGAGTAATAGAGCCCTCTCCCGAACGACAAAGTTGGCTCTTTATAAGACCCAAATCATCCCGGTCCTGTTGTACGGCGTAGAAACATGGACACTATTAAAAGCGGATGAGGATGCCCTTGGTCGGTTCGAGAGAAAGATTTTGCGCAGACGGGGGATGGAGCAGTAGATTCAACCACGAACTTTACGGTCTGTACAGCGACATGAGCCTAGTCAAGCGTCTACGGATTCAACGCCTAAGATGGCTGGGCCATGTAGAGCGAATGGACACCACAGCTCCAGCCCGGAGAGTCCTTGAATCCAACCCCGAGGAACGAAGAAGCAGAGGACGACCGCACTTAAGATGGCGCACACAGGTGGAAGGGGACCTCAGCCCACTGGGTGTGCGGCAATGGAAAAGGCTAGCAAAAGGTCGTGCTAGATGGAGGAGCATGTTGGTTGAGGCCCAGGTTCACCCCGAACTGTAGCGCCCACTAAGAAGAAGAATATGCCGGTGATTCGGGTCCTTTTTCGATGACAGCATATATTGAGTCTTGCCCTCATTTACCGCAAGTCCCATTTTAGCCGCTTCCCCCTCAATTCTCGTAAAGGCCTCAACGACATCTCGCTGAGTTCGTCGAGCAGTTGTACGAACCTGAAAAAGATCATGCCCCTCGTATTGACCAGTGAGTTCTGCATGATCCTTTCAAGGACGATTTCGAAAAAGGCACACGATAGCGTGTCGCCCTGTATAAAACCGTTTTTGATATTCAAGGTCTCGGTCAAGTCGCTTCCGACCCTGATGGATCAGCGAGAATTCTCTAATATCATCCTGCACAATCTAACAAGTTTGGCAGGAATATCAAAACTAGACAAGGCGCTGTATAGCTAGTCTCTATACACGCTACCGTGCGCAGTCTTAAGCTCGACAAACAGATGGTGGGTGTCGATCTGGAGCTCGTTGGCCTCTTCCAAGACCTGCCGCACTGTGAATACTTGATCGATAGTGGACCTACCGAGCCTGTAACCACACTGATATAGACCAATCAGTTTATTAATGAAGAGTTTAAGGCGTTCACACAGCACACCAGATAAGCGACGGAATCTTATGCATCTCGTAGATCGGGCAAACGATACTAAGAATCCATTCGTCAGGCACGCATCCCTCTGACCATATCTTATAGGTGCATACTCCCAACCAGGTCATCTCGAGCTGCCTTAAAGAGCTCGGCAAGTAGTCCTAACTTAGTCCAGGTCAGGGGGGCGGAATTCTCTGCTATCATCGTCCATTGTGATTGCGTCACTTTGCCTGACAGCGAAATCTGTTTCGTCATCGCCATTCCAGCAGGCTTCCATTTTGGCTTTATATCCCTGGCATGTTTGTTTTATTCGTTGATAAGATCTCCGAACACCATTCCTGCGATAGCATCTCTCCATCTCTTCGATCGCGAGCTGCTCATGCTCTCTCTTATTTGTTTTGAGAGCTTATGCTCCTCCCGCTTGATAGGCTTGCCCTCCTACTCTCGTCGACAAACCATGGGTTTCTTGTTGGTGGCACTCTCTAAGAGTCTTAGGCTTGTTAACAATAATTCCATTGGTGTTGTACAGTCTGTGCAGGTGTTGGAGGGTTTTCCGAGAGTTTTCTGAGGGAGACGCGATTCGCATAGGCTCTGTCGGCCTCTTGCGATTGCAGCATTGCAACGTTGTATGCCGCTGGCCTTACTCGATTTTTCTGGACCAGGCTTGTTCGTAGTTGTAACTTGGCTGTCACAAAATAGTGGTCCGAATCAATTTTGGCTCCTCGGAAAGTTCGTACATCCAGAATATCGGATGCGTGACTGCCATCAATCGCAATGTGGTCAATCTGGTTGACGGTTGATTAATCTGGAGACCTCCAAGTCCCCTTGTGGATGTTGAGATGTTGGAAATGCCTGCTAGCATCTTGAAGATTTCGCCCCCAGCTTAAGTCCATTTTGGGATATGGGCTGTGTTTGCCAATGATCCTATCAAAAGCGACTTCCTTGCCCAGTTTCGCTTTTAAGTCTCCTAGTACGATTTTAACATCGTAACTGGGACTTTGGGCATATGTCCTATCTACGAGGTCGTAGAAGTCGTCTTTCGTAGCGTCATTCTTGTCCTCGGTAGGGGCGTGAGCGCAACTTAAGCTGATGTTGGCGAATTTAGCAGATTTTATGAGGCATTCGCTTACATTCCGGAAACTCAAGACTTTTCGCCTAAGTCTACCTCTAATAACAGTCGCCGTAATAGATGTCGTAGAGTTTCTCATCCACTTGTTGCCCGATCCATCCCGTCGCACTTCCTAGATTGCGGTAATATCTGCCTTATAGCAGCCTAGGGCCTCCGCAAGTTGTTCGGCTACACGTGGTCTGTTGAGGGATCTAACATTTCACGTACAAAGCCGAATATCCTTTTTCCTTTTGACAGGACCAAATATCCTTTCTGGATCGCCATCGGTAAATCTGTCGGGTTTTTTCAATCCGAGGCTTTTTCGATTTTTTAGCGTGTTGGCCATAGGGCTGCGTGTGTCTACCCATTTGCCCAATTATTCTCTACAAATAGGCGTCAAAACCTTCTGGAGAGCAGTTGGGAGAAAACCTTATAGACATTGGTATTACTGGCCAAAACGGCGGGGTTGTGGGTTCTGTCTAACTAGTCATGGCTGGATTTGTAACTAGGACGTTTGGAATAGTTGCAATTTATACATACAATTAGGCCATAACTTTAGAGTACAAGAAGCGAGAGATCAAAAGATTGTCAGCTGCCATTGAAGAATGTCGTTCGAAAGTTTTACCAAATAGTAAAACTAACTTGCCAAGGTTGCAGATACAGTGCCAGTCACGAAGCTGAAAATATTGAAATACGAGTAAAACGTTCGAAGTCTGCATCACGACGCTGGTCAAAATGACCCTGCTAAACCGAAATAGCCAGCAACTGCTGGTGCAGACAGGTCTTGGCGAAGACTCGTAAATTTCGTATCGATACACCATTTTTTGTAGACTTTAAAGTCTGATACCACCACTCGCATCTTGCTACTCCAAGGTTGATAATGAGCTCACCAAGACGTTGGATAAGAAAAAGGGAATCAGAACTAGCGACACATTTCTATGTGACTTACCCAAATTCATCCTTGACACGATCTTGCAGAACTCACTGGCATGACCAATTCCTAGTTTTTACTGAAGCACGCCGATGACATCGACACTGACGCAAGCAGTAAAGAAAAATGGCTGAAGTATGACTGATGATAAACGACGGCAAGTCTTGGTCAGAACGCCACTAATGGCAGCTATCTTTGAAGCAAGCAAATATTTCATCCTTAGTTCAGGTTTGAGATCACGCGCAGGATGACCCTTGCCAAACCTTGATTCTTTAGGTTCAACAATCGAGAAGCCTGGGCTTTACTGAGGATAGGCCGTCTCTTAAGGAAAATTTTGTGAGTAGTTTTTGGGCCAGTTTGTGTGGACGGAAAGTAGAGGAGAAGATTCAAGCAATACAGTGATCTATAAGTGACTGAGTCTTTCTGATGGAGGATCTGAGCCGGAGCTATAGCTGTCCTCCATCCTTGACGGCCAAATTTTCTTACATCCGCGACTACATGGTCTTTATACCGTAGGTTTGGTTTTCCTCTTCTTCTAGAACCAGTAGGCTCGGAGTCGAAGACCCCCTTAGCTGGAGCGCTGGTGTTAATGTGGCCGAGCCAATGTAGTCGACGGGTCTTTGCCTTCCGGACTATATCCTCGAATACTCGTAGAATTCGCGATTATGTCTTCTCCTCCATTCACATTCCTCACTTACAGGACCAAGTATCCGGCGCAGAATTTTTCTTTCGAAAAATCACAAAATCAGTTCCACCGCCCTGCTTATCGTCTAGCTTTCGACTCCGTACAGCAAGACTGCCAGTATAAGCGTACTGTAAAGCATGACTTTGGTTCTTCGAGTGAGGAGTTTTGACCCAGGTGTTAAGACATTTGCAAAGTACACTAGACAAGATCTTGTATGCGACATTGAGCAGGGATATACCTCTACAGAGAGCTGATGCATGCTCCCTATCAGAATATCGCCACCAGCTTTAAGGAGCATTGATGGCAAGCCATCTGAACCTGCGGCCTTGTTGTTCTTCAGCTTTTGAATAGCTGCGCCAACTTCTTCGATGATGGGTGGGCGGACTACTTCAGCGCCTGGAGTCCCTACCTATCTCTCTTGGTCATGCTCGTTAAGCAGCTGCTGGAAAAGGTGCGGATCGGTGACAAGATTACCTTCGAAATTTCGTAAGGCCTGGCCTGGAGATTCTTCGGGCTGTAGCAAATTGGTGCACGAGAATGAAAAATACCCGTTAGTATTTGTTTTTCCTGAAAATATACACCTCGCATGACTGCTGCTACATAAAAGCAGCAACAACAACAACTGAAGCCTCTTGCAAGGCTTTTTGCTTTCTTACAAAAGGCTAGACTCCTCCATGTCCTTGAGCTGAGAGGCCGCGAAGATTCTTTTCTTTAGTCGCGACAGTGTTTTCTTCTCCCTCCTTCTGGGTCCTCTTGTGCTGCCCTGATTTTTCGCTGAAGCGCCTTTTGGTATGCCTCGTCGGTTGCTGCCTTTTTCTGCTCACACTCGCCATCATACCACGGGTATCTTGTCGGGGGTGATAGGTAGCCTAAGGTGTTCTCGGCTATTTCCTGAATAGCTGAGCGGCAATGCTGCCACATATTTTTGACATTTGTGCACAACATAGGTATACCGGAGAGCTTTTCGCTTAGTTGCTCCCTGTAGACTCTGGTGATCTCCGGTGTGCTCAGGCGTCCAATGTCGAACCTCCTCATGATGGGCTGGTGCAGCTTTATGGCATTGGAGAGTCGAGCTCTGAATCTTGCTGATACGAGGAAATGGTCGGAGTCGACGTTTGCCCCCTGAGTGTTTGCACTTCCAGGTTGTTTGACGAGTAACTTGCGTCAATGAGCACATGGTCGATTTGGTTGGCGGTTCGACCATCCGAAGATTGCCAAGTTGCTGTGTGGATTTGGGAGGGCGTGGGCTCGGACATACAGGGTAATGTTGTTGCTGGCTCTCAACCTGGCGTGATGCCAGCAACGATTTCAATACCCTCTGGATAGCCTCTATAACAACCGTTGAGAACAAATGTATGCAGCTATCGCCCTAGGCAAGAGTGTGCTACAATACCCCGACCAGATTGGCGGTTGTGCAGCGGGCCAACAAACCGCCCATGTAAAAAAAACAATCAAGTTATGAATGATCAAAATGCCTCGGATAGACGGACTGATTCTCGAAGACGACATGGCGCGAAAAAGTCACTGAGTCATATAGGGCAAATCGGTACCTCGAATATGGTCCGAAAGGTTTCCGAATACAAATCTGAGGGATAAAATGAGGACCAATACGAATAGGCGTGTGACACTAGAGGCATCTCGCTGGGCTTCGGAACATTATTCAAAAGGAAAACAGGACATAATTCGCATCAAAGAAATGTGTCCTTAAAAAAAAAACGGTTTATGGCAGTTATGAATTCAATCTCTTTTAAAAGAGCAAATGAGAAACGGTCTTAATGCTTCACCAGCAAGACAACTTATCCCAGAGAGATCAGCAACAGTCTAAAGACACTTTTTAGCCTTGATAGGGTTAAGTGGGCAATTGCCTCATTTAAACCATATAAGGCTCCAGGCAATGACGGTGTCTTTCCTGCGATCTGATAGAGCTCCACATTAGAGGTATCTTGGAAAATCAGATACCACTGCATCCCAATCAGAATGCATACCGCAAAGAGCGATCTACTGAGAACGCGCTACACCATCAGGTGACGTGTATTGAAAACAGCTTCACCCACAAGCAGATCACAATTTGCGCCTTCCACGATATAGAGGGAGCCTTTGATAATACTGGCTATGATTCGACCCACACTGCACTATCCTACAGAGGTGTGGACCATCCCACTAATCACTGGATTAGGGCGATGATAAATAGCCGTATCATATCAGCCACATGCGGAGAGGTCTCACTGACAGTATCGGCGGCGAGAGGATGCCCACAAGGAGGAGTTCTTTCACCACTGCTATGGTCGACAGCCATCGATGACCTACTCTATCCACTCGGTGCTACGAGGTCATCGGATATGCTGATGACCTAGTAGTCATTGTTACGGGCAAGTGCGAGGTCACTGCCTGTGAGCGCATGCAGCTTGCGCTCCAATTTATCTCTGACTGGTGTGGCAGAGGGGGGTTATCTATTAACCCAAATAAGACAATCTTAGTCCCATTTACAAAGAGGAGAAAGGTACAACCCTGCTCAATCTTTATAAATGGAAGACACATAGGATTTTCAGAGGAGGTAAGGTATCTAGGTATTGACCTAGACCGCAGACTCAAGTGGAACTCCAACATGAAAAATAAACTCATGAAAGCGACTAAGGCCATGTGGGCCTGCCGACGCACCTATGGTTAAACCAGGGGGCTTGAACCTAAGGTAGTCCACTGGTTGTACACCGCGATAGTAAGACCTATCGTAACCTATGGGGCAACCATATGGTAGGCAAACGTTGAGCAACAAACTACAATTGTTAAGCTTCAACGCCTTCAGAGACCAGCATGTCTCGGCATTACAGGCGCTATGCCAACCTGCCCCACGGCAGCCCAAGAAGCACTCATTGGACTTACTCCACTGCACCTTTTTATTAAAAAGGTGTCATTACGCAGTGTAATTAGAATTCTTTGTTCGGGAACAAATATGCCATGTAGACCCGTGAGTCACATGTCCATATTACAACACCTTCCCGAGCTGGATATGATTACCATGGTCTCGGACGCGTTACCACACACCTTCACCTTTGACAAGGGATTTGAGATCTTGATCCCAGATCGCTCAGCATGGGAAAGAAAACAGTGATCCCCTGCTAAATGTCAAAGGCCTTAGGTGGTATACGCATGGCTCCAAGATGGCTTCTGGCGTTGGCGCCGGCATCTTTGGACCAAATTGCAAGATATCGAAGGCCCTGGGAATGAGTCCCAGCATCATTCAAGCAGAGTTGCATGCCATCCTAACATGCGCCAATTGAAATTTTGAGACTGGCATTAGAGGAGTAACCATTAACATACTTTCTGACAGCCAAGCAACGCTCAAAGCGCTGGGTTCGTACAGCACGAACTCAAAAACCGTCAAGGAATGCCATGATGCCCTACAAGACCTCGCCAAAAAAAACAATATCAAACTTTGGTGGGTGCTAGGGTACAAAGGTAGTAAGGGCAATGAAATTGCTGACCAACTCGCCAAGAAAGGTTCCAGCGATAAATATATACATAGGTCCAGAACCATTCTGCGGCATCACCAAGTCTAAGATAAATTTCTTCTTAGACAAGTGGGAAAAATTGCAACACCTGTCCTTTTGGAACAGCGTTCGGGGACTCCGTCCGTCGAAACAACTTATACGACCCCTGAACAAACACTCTACTGACATACTCAAACTCAATAGGGTGGATATCAGAGGACTAGTCAGCTATCTGACAGGACACTGCGGTCTGACATATCATCTAAACAAATTTAGCCTCTCGTCTGAAACTGAGTGTCGACTCTGTCTCGAGGACGAAGAGACGCCGGAACACATACTGTGCGAGTGTGCTGCTCTCTGCCATCTTAGGAAGCGTATCCTCCTCAGCGAAGTCATGACCCCTGAGGGGATCACCTTGGCTCCTACGAGAAGCACTCGCAACTTCACTATCGAAGTGGAAAAGCTCCTCGGCTAATCGGCTAGAAGGCACAATAGATCTGCAAAGGTCACAGTGCCATATGCTAAGAGTAGCACTAGCCCCAACAAAAAAAAAGTCAAAGTAATGTCAACAGGGGCATGACGTAATGTATGGTTAGTTGGTTATCACTCCTAAAATTGATTTTAATTACTAATCTTACGTGTTCATAGGCAGAGGCACCTCACATATTTCTAATTACTTACCCGCCCACTGTGTACAAGGCCAATTAGGACAGCAACAACAATTTCTTATCCATTCCACCGACTACCGGACTATTGCTACGAGTAACCATCGCCCAAAAGTCACAAGCCAACTTGATTAATGACTCAAGAACGGGTATATGGGAGTAAATAAACCTCCTGATGTCGAAGAGTCGCCCGAAACGAACAAGGTTGAAGGGTGTCTAACCCCAAGTTAAGGTTTTAGATAAAAGTCAAGATCAGTGCAATGCTCTCAAGTCAGACTTTTAAGACTTCAGTCGTTTAATTACCTCGATGAATGTGCGAAATCACTGCTTTCATTAACGTCACGATGATGATGCATGATGATGATGGCTGAAACGGGTTCGACTATCAACAGATAGACAGACAGAGAGACACCCACTCATTTGCTAATCCAATTTGGGTTGGATCATTTAATGGGACATCCAATTTCCAGGCAATTACCAAACAATCATTTTCAATTCGCAGTCGTCGACAGGCGCATCGAGTGATTAATGAACTGCCAAGCAACATGTCATCGTATTGTAGTAAAGGAGCCGCCCAATTTGGAAAAAAAAAATAAGGAAAAGGTAAAGGTAATCCTTGATCCTTATTGTTGTCCGGGAACTACGACACTCAATAGCATTCAATGCTGCATCCTCCTGATTAGTATCATTTGAATCTATGAAGAGCAAGAGATAAGATCAGGGCAACGTTCCCTTTGATACACTGGGGTGCACCTATCCAAATATGCTGTTGCACTATTTGACAATGACGATCGTACTTGTGGCGGCGTTGTCGCATCCCAGTATGCTGTTGTGCAAACAAAACTCTTCCATTCACCACTGGGACTGATGCTAGGGCGCATAGTATGTTGTGTTTGTTTATCCGGTACTTCCTTCCATCCATTCGTTTTTTTTTTTTCACTTTTTATTCTCGCATTCGTGTAGACAAGAGTATCTGATTTCCAAACATCCCACTTTGCTGATATTTCGGGTCGAACGATTCTCCTACTTGTATGCGTGTACTATGATGATTCACTAACGTACATGGGTAGGTACTATGGGAGAATGTGTGCCCAAGTAGGGCGCTCCCAGGAAATAAGGTCTCAGTCTTGTTCAATCGAGAGTTGGAAACGTGAAACCTGTGTGCACCTATTCATCTGACATTCAATCTATGCAATTGTTCGAAATCATTCTATGAAACGGAATTAGGTGGTTCGACAGATACAAGAGGGCGGCCTCTATATCGTCTATTGTTTCCTTTATAATGTCATTAAGCTCGTCGATAGGGCCGGTACAACGGATTTTTATTCCTTTCCCTTACTAGTTCCGTCATGAATGAAATACACCGTCCGGGAGAATCTACATAGATACGAATGTATGTATGTATGTATGTGTTATATCTATTCGATTCGAAGGCTACAAGGAAAAGGTGGAAAAACCTTCGGCAAATACCTGTAAACGTATGTACCTACTATGTAGACTCGAGGAATAGATAAGTCCGTGAACGGAACTCAATCGATGCAAATTTTTGCCATAAATTAGGTGCACAAAAACGAGAGCGAGAGAGAGAGAGATTGTACTGTATCTTTTGCAACTATTAGTCGCGTATTGTGATTGTAATAACTATTCGCTTGGCTATCGCCGTCAACCGGCAGCTACGTGCGTCCGTGGGCTGGTAAACAAGTTGTCGTAAATCAAATTTCTGTCAAATCGAAGAAACATCTATTTTCGGACAGATTTATAGATAAGAACGCGCCAGGAGATTTACACTATGTATCTCTATCTTTTTATTTTTTTTTATTTTTGTTTGTTATCTTTTCCATTTGATTTGATTCCTTTTCACGCAATACGCCTGGGAATATCACACCTGTTGCTGGTGCTAGTGCTAGTGCTAGTGCTGGTGCTAGTGCTAGTGCTGGTGCTTTTTGCTCACCGGTCAGTTTGCCGTGCTGACCATAATTAAGTGATCATTTCGCAAGTGCCTGGGAAGGAATGACATTTGAATTTTTGAATATCATTTCGCGGTGGCATGGCGGTGAAGTGGCTCAACGAGATGATGAATGAATATTTCAAGTGGAAGATAGTGTATAATTGGCTGATTTCAAGGTTTTGCTGTGTCCAAATTGGAGAGTTATCTTCTTGATTTGGTTACCTATGTTCTTCTCTGGTTTTTTGTTTTTGTGACTGTGAACCTCTCATAATCGAAGTGCTATGACAGGTAGAAGCAGAGTTAATTGAGCTTGTCTCCCCGTCATAGAAGAAAGATTGGCACTAAAGCTGTCACTGAAACTAATCATTAGATGCTAAATGGCATATGCTTCGTTAGATCGTGCTGTCGTCAGGGAATCTTTTAACAAGTGACTCATTATGTCTTCATCATCGAATTGAGATTTATCCATTAATGGGACGTGCATATATGTATGTACATATGTAGACAGCAGATCTTGAACTTTAACTCTAGTGAGACTGAGTGTATAAGCACAGAGGTGTTGCATTGAGACCCGATTTCGAGTAGAATGGATTTGGTGCCACTATAGTCTGAGATTAAAGTCGGCCCAAGGCACTTATGGTCCGTTTCCAGCTACTCCAGGAAGAAATGAAGTTGAAGTTCATTGTACAACATGAGCAAGACGATATACATATCAGTTAGTCATTCTTTGAATACAGAACATACAGACCGAGTGGTGTACAGATTGCAGTTTTCCTCTAAGGTATACATACGTACAGCTACGGGCAAAATAATAGCAACACCTTGAATTTATCCAAAATAGTGTGATTAATTCTGTTCTTAGATGAATCTGTCAAGCTTTTACTTACTTACTTAGATGGCGCTACAGTTCGGGGTGAACCACGTCCTCAACCAACAAGCCTCTCCAGCCGCACGATCTTTGGCCAGCCGCTTCCAGTGCTGCACGCCCAGTTGGATGAGGTCCCTTTCCACCAGTGCGCGCCACCTTAAACGCGATCGTCCTCTGCTGCGTCGTCCCTCGGTTCTTGGTTGAATCTCCTCCTCCACTCTCCGTTTACACAAACGGGACCAAAGATTGCACGCAGAATTTCTCTCTCGAAATGCCCAAGAGCCTCTTCGTCCGCTTTTGATACCGTCCAAGCCTCAGCGCCGCAGAGAAGAGCCGGGATGAATAAGGTATTAAGGTTTTGTAGAGGGATACCTTAGTTTTTCGAGAGAGGGCTCTACTACTCAATTGCCTCTTGAGCCCGAAGAAGCAGCGGTTGGCAAGAGTTATTCTGCGTTTTATCTCAGCGCTGGTGTCGTTGCTGCTTGTCACTACCGAGCCAAGGTAGACGAAGTCCTTGACTACTTCAAAAATATAGCTGCCGAAGGTGACGATCTGACCAAGACGTCGGTGTTGCGCGTGATAGCATATATTTGGTCTAGTCCCCATTTACTCTTAGACCCACTTTAGTCGCTTCTGCTTCAATGCTTGGGAACGCCTCATTGACGTCTGTGTAGACTTGAAGTAGATCGTACCTCTTGTATTGGCCGCAGAGTTCCGCACGATCTTTTTAAGAATAATGTTGAAGAAATCACATGACAATGCGTCACCCTGTCTAAAACTTTTTTTAACATCAAAGGGGTCGGTTAGTTCACCTCCGACCTTAATGTAGCAGCGAGAGTTCTCTATAGTCATCCAGCACAGTCTGACGAGTTTGGCAGGAATGTTCAAATATGACATGGCTCTGTATGGCTCATCTCTATAAGCACTGTCGTATGCGGCTTTAAAGACGACAAAAAGTTGGTGCGTGTCGACCTGCAATTCATGGGTCTTCTCCTAGATCGCCCGTAGTGTAAATATTTGGTCTATGGCGGATTTTCCTGGCCTGAAACCACACTGGTAGGAACCAGGGCCTCAACCAACAAGCTTCACCAGCCGGCAGGACCTATGGTTGAGGTCCCTTTCCACCTGTGCGCGCCACTTTAAGCGCGGTCGTCCTCTGCTACGTCGTCCCTCGGGGTTGGAGTCAAAAACTCTTCGGGCCGGAGCGGTGATATCCATTCAGCCATCTTAGACGTTGGATCCGTAGACGTCTAACTAGGCCGATGTCGCTGCACAGCCCTTAAAGTTCTTGGTAAAATCTTCTCCTCCACTCTCCGTTTACACAAACGGGACGAAAGATTGCATGCAGAATTTTCCTCTCGAGACATCCAAGAGCCTCTTCCTCCGCTTTTGACAACGTCCAAGCCTCAGCGCCGTAGAGAAGAGCCGGAGTGAATAAGGTATTAAGGTTTTGTAGAGGGAAACCTTAGTTTTTCGAGAGAGGGCTCTACTACTCAATTGCCTCTTGAGCCCGAAGAAGCAGCGGTTGGCAAGAGTTATTCTGCGTTTTATCTCAGCGCTGGTGTCGTTGCTGCTTGTCACTACCGAGCCAAGGTAGACGAAGTCCTTGACTTCTTCAAAAATATAGCTGCTGAAGGTGACGTTCTGACCAAGACGTCGGTGTTGTGCGTCTTTCTTGGATGACAGCATATATTTGGTCTTATCCCCATTTACCCTTTGGCCCACTTTCGCCGCTTCTGCTTCAATGCTTGTGAATGCCTCATTGACGTCTCGCTTTGTTCGTCCAATAACGTCAATGTCATCTGCGTAGGCAAGCAATTGTGTGGACATGAAGTAGATCGTACCTCTTGTATTGGCCGCAGAGTCCCGCACGATCTTTTCAATAATAATGTTGAAGAAATCACATGACAGTGCGTCACCCTGTCTAAAACCTTTTTTAACATCAAAGGGGTCGGTTAGTTCACCTCCGACCTTAATGGAGCAGCGAGAGTTCTCCATAGTCATCCTGCATAGTCTGACGGGTTTGGCAGGAATGTTAAAACAAGACATGGCTCTGTATAGCTCGTCTCTATAAACACTGTCATACGCGGCTTTAAAGTCGACGAAAAGATGGTGTGTGTCGACCTGGAATTCATCGTGGATTTTCCTGGCCTGAAACCACACTGGTAGGAACCTATCAGATTGTCGACGAACGGTTTCAGGTACTTACACAGTTCGGCAGAGAGGATCTTGTATGCGATGTTCAGGAGGCTTATCTCTCTGTAATTGGCGCAGTCATAGGGGTCTCCTTTCTTATGGACCGGGCAAACGATACTGAGATTCTGTTCATCGGGTATGCGTTCTTCCGACCATATCTTGCAGATGAGTTGGTGCATGTTCCTAACCAGCTCATCGCCAGCTGCTTTAAACAGCTCCGCGGTGAGTCCGTCTGCGCCAGCAGCTTTATAAGACTTAAGTTTCAATATCGCTATTTTGACATCGCCTAGGTCGAGTGGACGGGATTCTCCTTCGTCTTCGTCCATTGTGAATGGTTCGCTCTGCCTGACGGCAGCATTTTGACTATCATCGCCGTTATACAGTCTGCAGAAGTGGTCCTTCCACAATCTGAGCATCGACTGTGACTCCACTACTAGTGCTCATCCCTGCAGGCTTCTGCTCTGGCTTTATAGCCTTGGCATGTTCGTTTTACTTTTTGGCAAAATTTTCGAGCGTCGTTCCTGAAGTAACGTCTCTCCATCTCCTCGATCTCGCGCTTCTCGTGCTCCTTCTTTTTCCTTCTCAGAAGCGCATGCTCCTCTCTTCTTTTCTGTTCATAGAGCTCGCGGGCAGCTCTCGTCCGTCGATGCAATGTGGCCATGTATGCATTCTGTTTCTCTACATGGGCCTGTCTGCACTCATCATCAAACCAGGGGTTTCTCGACGGTGGTGGCTCGAAACCGAGTATATCTGAGGCGGCCTCTCTAATGGCTTTCTGACAACGACTCCATTGCTGTTCTATGGTTTCTGCAGATTGCATCGGGACCTGAGAGAGCTTGAGAGAGACTTGATCGGCGAAGGTCCTGGCGGTCTCCCGCGATTGCAGTTTTCCGACGTTAAATTTTGGTGTTCTTACTCGACTCCGTTGGTTCCGAGAAATTCGCATCCGTATCTTGGCTGCAACAAGGTAATGATCCGAGTCGAAGTTGGCTCCTCGAAAGGTTCGGACATCTAGGATGCTGGAGGAGTGTCTGCCGTCGATCGCAATATGATCAATTTGGTTGGTTGTCGATTGATCGAAAGACCGCCAGGTCCCCTTATGGATGGTGAGGTGTGGGAATCGTGTACTTGCTACTACCAGGTTATGTCCCGCCATAAAGTCCATATAGCCTCATACTCGTTGTTGGTTAAGAAATAAATCGAAGCCGAAAATACGACGCAAAGACGAGCCCATTACGCTGAAATATGTAAACCGATTTAAGGTGTTTCGGGCTTGATGTGCCTAGAAGCACCGAAGAGACGCTAGTGGGAAACTTTAATGACTACCTCACCTCCCAACTGCCATAAAAACAGCAAACAACTTCATCATCTAGATTGAATCTCTGAATTATCATATCAATTAATCATTCCAACTACATACTTCTCTGTAACGCACTATCACTTTAGGTGGAATCGTTGGAAAACAATCAAAGCTCGAACATTTACATTTTGTTGTTCAACAGTACCTATCTCGTCAACACAAAAGATGTTTAGGTTAAGCTTCACTTGCCAGTCTGTCAGACACTAAATCAATTCCACCTTAAAACTGAAATGGGAATACGTATATAACGAAAAATCCCATCATTCCAACTGAAAGAAGAGAAAAAGAATGAATTATCCCATTTAATCAGCCAACAACAACATCTGTTTCCCAACACAACGTTGACTCCATCAAGATCCGAAAGATCAAAACACAAAATTCTTCAAACTCAAAATCTAGATGCACTTATGTGCACCATACCCTGTGATCCCTCATTAAAACTAGATCACTCCACTGCCTATACTATAGGTACACATATGTAGGTATAATCCGAATCGTAGAGATACCTGTAGCGATAAGTCGTGCACACCTCGACCAATCGTCGTGCCTCCGTTGCCTGTGCCGCGCCAAGAGTGATGACAAGAAAATCACATTAGGCTTTGACTAAATAGAAAATTCTCTGATTACGCTATCACGCTGCGATAGATAATGAAGGAACGAAAAGAACTGAATGAATCGGTCACGGAGCACATATTCTCGGTGAGGACGGGGTTAAAGGTGAGAGAGAAGTGAAAAAGATACGCGCCACTACCTAGAAACAAAAAAACCGGAAAGAAAAAACAACAAAAATCAAATCAACAACGATAAGACAGGCCAAACCCTAAAGGGTAACCGCGTGCTCTACTTTTCCCCTTCACTTTTCCAATAGACCCGAACGGATTTCCCTCCACCGATTACTGGACCATTATTTAGTGGTGTGTTTCGCGTTAACGTAAACGTTTATCCATTCCCGCGGCCAGGGAACAAAGAGCCACTACCACGTTAAGGAGAACCTTTCGAAAATCGAAAATCGATCGAGCCAACTGACAGTTTAATAGGAGCCCTCTCTATTTCGTTACGTCCAGAGAGCTGGGAATTATTGACGGCGCCAGGAGTCTTAACCGACCTGTAGATGTTCATATATACCATCGGCAATGGAATGAAAAAGGGATCATAATTGCCAATACTTTCTATCCTTCTCCTTCGTCGTCTACCGCTCTCGCCGACCTGTTTGTGGGCATCGTGGAGGTTGGCTCATCATCATCGTTGGACACTGACAGGCGAACGGACATGGTAAAATCTTTACCTTTTATCCGAGACGAACATGTAAGAGAGCCGAACGTAAAGTGTGAAAGGAATTTAGGACAATAGTCGCCTTCGAGCATCGATCGTCTGGCCGGCAACACAAGTTTAGGTGGTAGACGATTGTTCAACCTAGCCCAAGACTAATTAGCTTCGAGTCAGTATAGTAACCATTGTAGGTTTCGGGGAGATAGTCAGTCTCGGAAAGTATGCTAATTACTTTGTTAGCACCGCACAACTATCATAAATTAGTCGGACCGCACCGTCGACGTATGTACATACATATGTATCTTTCTTCCTGCAGGCCGAGATACGAGTACTCGTAGATACGGCTATACCTAGATGGAAAGAAGTAAATCGTGTTCGATTTGTAAACGTCAAATTGGAGTTGAAAACATAATAAATGAGGCGTGAGATAGTAAATAAGAGAAAACGTAGACAAAAGTCCACAGGTGAGTGTCGGGGTTGAAGGCGTCCCGGATTGAGATACAACGCGATCGTTGCCAATGATGGATCTCTGAATGTGTGAATTTTCATGGCGGTAATTACTGTGTGCCATTGGGAGTTTAGTTTTTGAGCACTGCATTCCTCCAGCCTGTTGAAGTACAAAAAAACAAAAAACATGACGAATGGGGTAGTGTTCAGGTGAAATTTGTACTCACGATGGCGTAATCGACAGAAATGACTAATGACGAACCGAACACTATGGATTTCCTCAATTCGTCACGCGACTGAACAGAGTAAATGCTATCTGTCTACCCGTTCGCCATAGTAAGATTTCTCATTAAATATACACGTCGAGGATCCCTTTGACATTTTCAATCTTGATTGGTACATCAGTGAACATGACAAGAGAATCGACGTTTTGATAACTATCTTTCAATGCCAGGATACTTGCATGAACCGTACAATTGAATCATGCCCATAAGCCGTACAATGATATATGACTTGGTAATAGAATGTATCTCTGCTAATTAAACAAAGATTAAGTGCTTGCCTGCATCCGAGCTACGATATAATGATCGTCGATTAGGTGACCACGCCACGAATGCTTAGTTGATTTATGGTAAATCATGCCTAATTGCCGTAGATGTTTGTACAATAGTTTGTCGAAAGATTCATTAAAGGTGACGAAATGCAGTGTTCTTAATTGTCAGTTTGTTTTTGCGAAAACTTTGTTAGAGAGAAGCTATCTTAACTGATGATCAATCATCGTCTAGTGGCATTTGTTTGTCATTTCATTCATCACCGGGAGAGGTTAGGCCGCTGATCATTAGGTAGGTAGGTTGGGTTGAGTAAATATCGAGTTATCAATTGTATTTGTATCGCTCGGGATAGTATGCCACCTAGAGACAAGTCAATTGGAATCAACCGATGAATATACAGCACCACGGTTAGCCAACATTTAAGTAGGAGATACTCGTGTTGAGACCTATAATGACGACAACCGAAAGCAGCTGCATCAGTGGCCGAAAAAGGTCCTTTGACGAAGGTAGACCAATCAGGCATAGAAGAGACGTCCAAAATTAGCAATGCAACGGGGCAGCAAGTAACTAAGTCGCCTATGATGGTGCGAAACGGGCCAGTACTGGAGACGATGACTAAAATTGCCGGTATTCAGAAAAACCAGACGAAACAACAAAGCAGTAGGCCGAGAGAGAAACAGAGGCCCGACGCAATAGTTGTTCAGGCAAAAGGGGACCTTTCGTACGCCGAAATACTCCGACGAGTCAGACTTACTTACTTACCTACTTATCAGGCCTGCGATCCATGGAGGATCTGAGCCTGAGCTATAGCTGCCTTCCATCCTTGACGGTCCCGGGCACTCTGCTTCCAGTTGTCAAGACCAAGATGTCTCACATCCGCGATTACTTGGTCATTATACCGGAGGTTCGGTCTTCCTCTCCTTCTCGAACCAGGAGGCTCGATGTGGCCGAGCCAGTGTAGTCGACGGATCCTTGCCTTCCGGACTACGTCCACATCTTGGTACAGCTCGTAGAGTTCGCGGTTGTGTCTTCTTCTCCATTCACCATCCTCACAGACAGGACCAAATATCCGGCGCAGAATTTTTCTTTCGAAAGAACCCAAGATCAGATCCGCTGTCCTGCTTATCGTCCAGCTTTCGGCTCCGTACAGCAAAACTGGCAGAATGAGCGTTTTGTAAAGCATGACTTTGGTCTTTCGAATGAGGAGTTTTGACCCCAGTTTTTTGGACAAGCCGAAGTAGCAGCGGTTGCCAAGGGCGATTCTATGCCGGCTCTCCACTGTGGTGTCATTTGTGGAATTTACGTTTGCCCCGAGGTAGACAAGCTCCTTGACAACCTCGAAATTGTATCTGTCAATTGTTATATTTTGTCCCAGGTGGTGAGCGACGGATTGGTTTTTGCTTGATAGCATGTACTTCGTTTTGTCCTCATTGATCTTAAGACCAACTCGTTTCGCCTGTTCTTCAATCGCCGTGAATGCTTCCACAATGCCACACCGAGAACACGCGATGATGTCGATATCATCCGCTTATCCTAGCAGCTGGACGGACTTGTAGAAGATAGTGCCTTCCCTGTTGACGCCTGCCCGTTGAACTATCTGCTCCAGCACCGGGTTGAAGAAGTTACATGACAACGCATCTCCTTGCCGAAATCCGGTGCATGTTTCAAACGGTTCCGAAGTCCTAGAACCGAGTTGCACGGTGCATCGCGTATTTTTTAGCGTGGCGCGACACAACTGGATCCGATGCCGAATTCGACCATCGCACCAAACAGTTCTTTACGATGAATGCTGTCGTATGCCCATCCACCTCTTGATATATTTATCAGAGGGTGTGCTCTGAAAGCCATGTTTCGTCTGAAGAGAAATGGCTTTTGGTACAATTCGCATAGGAATAACGGTGTGCTTGCGCAAGAATTGACCTGCGACGCTTGTCTCATGGACATGCCTTCTGATGCACTGACGAACGTTGCCCTATTGCGCCGTAATTTCACAGTCGAGTTTCCATGGCGTCAGGATTGGCTATGGCTGGATACTGAACCTGGAAAGGATAGTCTTCGCATTTTCCCGGATGGCTCCAGGTTTGGGCGGGGGTCCGGTGCTGGAGTCTTCTTTGAGCGCGAAAACATCCGACTGCATTTCTCGTTAGGAAAACATGAGTCTGTCTTCCAATCAGACGCAATCCTAATGGCCATGCACTATGTTGTGAAGCGCAGAGGCGTCTGTAGTGACAGCTAAGCTGTACTAAAAGCATTGTGTAACCCCTTAGCTAGCTCCAAATTAGTGCTTGAACTCAAGTTCTTCTTGAACAGAGTGAGCGGACTAGATTCATTAAGGCTTGTATGGTTTCCAGGCTACTCTGGGATCCCAGGAAATGAGATCTCTGATGAACTCGCCAGAATGGGTTCAGAGGAGAGCTTCTCAGGACCTGAACCCGCTCTAGGTCTACCTACGTCAACGGTAAATTCCTACATTAACGATTGTGTATTTAATACACACAACTGTAGATGGAGAGATTGTCCAGTTCGCAGGATGACTAAGCGCAGGATTTGCAGGATGCAGACATCAGGGTCTGCAAAAGATCTCCAGCATTCCTCCTGTCTTTAAGGAGAATCGACTGCAGAAGGCTTGTGCGAGTTATCACGGGCCACTACACTTTTGCCAAGCATCTCTACGTGCTTGGCATCAGTGAGACGCCATCCTCCTCTGACGCTGCATGTTGCGTGGAGGAGGATGACACTGCAGAGCATTTCCTCTGTGATTGTCCCGTCTTTGCTCGCGCACGATGGCGCACACTTGGAACCGACGTGGTTAGTGCCGAATCCCTTAGCTCTACATCACTGAACTTACTTACTTAGGTGGCGCCACAGTCCGTGGTGAACCTGGGCCTTAACCAACAAGCGTCTCGAGCTGGCACGGTCTTCCAGCGCCGCACGCCCAGTTGGTTAAGGTCCCCTTCCACCTGCGTGCGCCACCGATGATGTGGCCGTCCTCTGCCGCGCCTTCCTTCCGGAGTGGATTCGAAGACTCTTCGGGTCGGAGCTGTATTGTCCATGCGCTCTACATGGACAAGCCACCTGAGCTGTACAACCCGTACAGCTCTTCGTTATATCTTCTCCTCCATACACCGTGTGAACAAACGGGACCGTAGATAGACCGCAGAATTTTCCTCTCGAAACGACCAAGGGCATCTTCATCCGCTTTTGTTAAGGTCCAAGCCTCTGCGCCGTAAAGGAGGACTGGGATGATTAAGGTCTTATAAAATGGTTTTCCGAGAGAGGGCTCTACTTCTCAATTGCCTCTTGAATCCAAAGAAACAGCGGTTCGCAAGAGTGATTCTGCGTTTTATCTCAGCGCTGGTGTTGTTGTCGCTGGTCATCAGTGAGCCAAGGTAGACGAATTCCTTGACCACATTAAAATTATATCTCTTTTTGATGATATTTGATTTTACCCTCATTAACCTTAAGACCCATCTAAGCCGCTTCTACCTCAGTGCTGACCAAGGCCTCATTGACGTCTCGCTGAGTCCGTCCAATCACGTCAATGTCGTCGGCGTACGCAAGCAATTGAGTAGACTTGAAATAAATCGTACCTCTTGTGTTGGCCAGTGACTCTTGCACGATCTTTTCAAGCACGATGTTGAAAAAGTTGCACGACAGCGCGTCACCTTGCCTAAATCCTTTTTTAACATCAAAGGTCTCGGTTTGCTCATTACCGACCTTAATGGAGCAGCGAGAATCTCCATTGTCATCCTGCACAGTCGGTCGAGTTTGGCAGGGATGTCAAAACTAGACATGGCTTTGTATAGCTCATCTCTATACACGCTGTCATATGCAGCCTTGAAATCAAGGAAGAGGTGGTGAGTGTCGATTTGGTATCCCTGGGTCTTCTTCAAGATCTGCCGTAGCGTAAATATTTGGCCTATTGTGGATTTACCTGGCCTGAAACCACACTGATAAGAGCCGATCAGGTTATCCACAAACGGTTTCAGGCGTTCACACAATACGGCAGAGAAGATCTTATATGCGACGTTAAGGAGACTTATTCCCCTATAGTTGGCGCAGTTATAGGGGTCTCCTTTCTTATGGACCGGGCAAACGATGCTGAGATTCCATTCGTCGGTCATGCTTTCCTCCAACCTACCTTGCAAATGAGATGGGGCATGCACCTTACCAGCTCATCTCCAGCGGCCTTAAAAAGCTCAGCAGACAGGCCGTCTGCGCTCGCGTCCTTATTAGACTTAAGTCTTGATATCGCTATTTTGACACGTCTAGGTCGCTAAGACTGAATTCTGTTACTTCGTCGTCCATTACGAATGGCTCGTTCTACCTGACAGCGGTATCTTGTCTATCATCGCCGTTATACAGTCTGCAGTAGTGGTCTTTCCAAATCCTCAGCATCGACTGCGACTCTACTACCAGTTCTCCATTTTCATCCCTGCAGGCAGGGATCGTTTTACTTTATTGTAAAACTTACGGGCGTCATTCCTGCGGAAGCATCTCTCCATCTCCTCGATTTCACGCTTTCCGTGCTCTCTCTTCTTTCTTCTGAACAGCGTGTGGTCCTCTCTTCTCTTCTGCTTATAGATTTCGCGAGCAGCTCTCGTCCGTCGTTGCAGCATAGCTTTATATGCTTCTAGTTTTGCTGCATGGGCTTGTTCGCATTGTTCATCGAACCAGGGGTTTCTAAGTGGTGGCGGTTTGAAACCCAGCACCTCTGAGGCAGCGTCTCTGACGGCGCTCTGGCAATGCGCCCATTTCTGCTCTATTGCTTGTGCTGCTGTGGGCGGATTTTGAGAGAGCTTGAAGGAGACACGATCGGCAAAGATTCCGGCTGTCTCTTGCGATTGTAGCTTTTCGACGTCAAACTAACGTAGTCCTACTCGACTCCTAAGCATTCTTGATATCCTCATTCGTACCTTGGCTACAACAAGGTAGTGGTCCGAGTCGATGTTGGCCCCTCGGAAGGTTCGTACGTCGAGAATACAGGAGGAGTGTCTGGCGTCGATCGCAATGTGATCAATCTGGTTGGTGGTCGATTGATCAAAGGACCGCCAGGTACCCTTGTATGTAGATGTTGAGATGGGGGAATCGCGTGCTTGCTACAAGGAGGTTACGCCCCGCTAGGAAATCGATTAGCCTAAGTCCGTTGTCGGAAGTGGTGTTATGGAGGCTATGCATTCCTATGTTCGACTCAAGCATGTCCTCTTTGCCCAGTTTTGCATTAATATCTGCCAGGACTGTTTTTGTGTCGTAGCTGGGGCATTGGGCATATGTTCTGTCTAGGAGATCGTAGAATTCTTCTTTGAGTCGATCGTCCTTTTCTTCCGTTGGGGCGTGAGCGCATATTAAGCTAATGTTTCCAAATTTAGCTTTGATGCGGATTGTTATGAGGCGTTCGCTTACATCTCGGAAGCTTAAGACTTTTTGTCGGAGTCTTCCTCGAATAACGAATCCGCACCCGAATAGGCGCTGTTTGTTCTCCTTGTAGCAGTTCCCGTAGTAGATGTTGCAGTTTTTCATCCACAGTTTGCCTGGTCCATCCCATCGCACTTCTTGGAGTGCGGTTATATCTGCTTTATAGCAGTTGAGGGTTTGCTCCAATTGATCGCCTGCACCCGGTCTGTTAAGGGACCTAACATTCCAGGTGCAGACTCTCAAGTCCATTAGTCGTTTGCAGGGGTTGTCAGCATTGTATCCGTCCGTATCCGAGGCTTGTTGTTGTTTCGGAACAAGTAGGTTTTTACGTGATAGGGATGTTACCCCTAAGCACAACCGCCAATCTGGAGGGCCAGGTTCCTCTTTCCCCAGGAACAAGGGGTTGGGTCGCTGCACACATTGGTTCACTACCTGGCGGGTGCCAGTATAGCTATCCAGGGGAGGCCACGCGAAGGCTGTGTGTCAACTTGGATTGAGCAGGGACAGAGATCGAAGCTGGCGTTTGCCATGTTAAACGCGATCAACTTCTTTGCTCTGTTTGGTCGCTCCCATCACTGAAGCTCTTTCAATTTTTTCTCCGGAAAACGGGGAAAATACAGTCATATAGGTAAGGTTTCTGTCTGGAGTACAATGGATCAGTATTTGCGTCTGAGTGCTCTAGCGGATAGTACAAACTTTCAACAGAAAAAAAAATAAAAAATGCCTAAGTTGTAAGACATGAGACCATTTCGATGAACTGAACACGCCATAGATGGGTGTGCATGCAAAGTTTCGAGACGATCGGACATCAGGCTCGGGAGTTATGCGGTGAACATCCACGTTTTCATTTGAGCCGAGGAGAGTGAGGCTTCGCTACTGCTCTGCCTCAATAAAATAAGAGAAAAACAATTTCTTTTTTTCTTATTAGATTAATATTTAATAAAATAAGTGTAGTTTGTAATACACTTTGTTTTTGTTTTATATATCATATATATATGTATTAACAATAAAAGAAACGAATAAACAAGATTTTTAAAATTAAGAAAACAATTGTTTTTAGCTTCGATTTTTATTTTTGTTTTTCATATATGGTTGGGTTTAGTTTTATTTTTTAAATTAAATCTAAGTTTTGCTAGGAGAATTTAAATATCAGAAAAATATTTTGATATTTGCTTTTCGCATTTTTAATTGTTTTGTTTTATTATGTTGACTATAAAGGACAAGACGTAAGTGTTGTTTTTTTGTTTTTGTTTCAAAGGAGTTTAAATACATTCTAAGACTTTTTTCTTATTTTTTTTATATAAGCTTTTTAGTTTTAATTCTTTATTTTTTATTAGAGTTGATAAAATCTTTAAAATCATTTTGTTTTTAGGTTGGTTTTTTCATTTACTTTAAAGCTTGTTTAGTACGATCGGATGGGGGTTTTGTGTTTTGTTTTTTTTTTTTCAATAAATTACAGATAAAATCAAAGGAATACAATTACTTACGAAATTGAGCGTACACTATGATAGCTAATGCATTTTACCTATTTTGATAGCCAGGGGTGGAATCGGCTAAGGTGATAGGTGATAGACACTTTGGTGATAGTCATACATACAGTATCGGACAAAACATTTGCAACTTCTAATTCAAATCAAAAAAAATTAAAAAATATTGTTGCGGAGACACAAACCGACGGTTAAGTTCGAATTTCGCTGTCGAAGTTCGAAAGCGGAGATTGGAATGATGTCAACTGTCAACGGCGCACAGTAGTGTGAGAGGCGAAAAAATTAAAAATTATTAAATTCTTTTAAAAGCTCTGAATGGCTTTGTATTCTGAAAATATATGAGTTGGATAATACATTTCGATGGATGGCAAAGGACTAACAAAGGCCTCGTAGGGGTAGCATCTATCCGACGGATGCTGGCCTGCTAAAAAGCGAGAAGAGCCACCGCAGTCGAACATCTTGCGGCACTGTTAGTAAGTCCTATCCCCACCTCCTCGTGGTGCCATCTGGAGATTTCCTATGGAAACTGCAGACGGGGAAGGGCGAATGGCGAGCCTCCTGCGCCAAAAAAAAAAAACAGGATTAGTCGGTTGGGCTACGGCCTAGTAAGCCGTAACCGTAAAAAAAACACAAACTCCGAAACAACCACAAGCCTCGGATATAACGGACCGGATTTATGTTGACGACCCTTGCAAAAAACGAAAAAAGGACAATGATCTTCGGCTTTGTACGTGGAATCGTAGGTCCCTAAACAGGCCACGTGCAGCCGAATAACTTGCGGACGCCCTAGACCGCTATAAAGCGGACATCACCGCCATCCAGGAAATGCGATGGAATGGACCGGGCATAAAGCGGATGAAAAACAGCGATATTTACTACGGCGACTGCTATAGGGAGAGAGGGCAACGATTGTTTGGATGCGGATTTGTTGTTCGAGGTTGACTAAGGCAAAAAGTCCTAAGCTTTCGACATGTGAGCGAGCGCCTCATAACAATCCGTACCAAGGCTAAATTTTTTATCATCAGCCTGATCTGCGTCCACGCCCCCACGGAAGACAAGGATGACTCCGCCCAAGATGAGTTCTACGATCTCCTAGACAGAACGTATGCCCAATGTCCCAGCTATGACATCAAAATTGTACTAGGAGACTCCAATGCTAAGCTGGGTAAGGAAAGCATATTTGAACGAGTCATCGGCAAACATAGCCTACACGACACCACCTCCGATAACGGACACAGGCTGATTGATCTTGCTACGGGGCGAAATCTCCTTCTAGCCAGTACGCGCTTCCCGCACCTCGATATACACAAAGGCACCTGGCGGTCTTTTGATTGATTAATTACATCGCGATCGACGTCAGACACTCCTCCACTATTCTTGATGTTCGAACTTTCCGAGGGGCTAACATCGACTCGGACCACTATCTTGTAGTAGCCAAGATGCGCTTACGGATATCACGAACGCAACGGAGTAGAGTAAGAATACAAAGTTATGACGTCGGAAAGCTACTATCGCCAGAAACCGCTCGTGCTTTTACCGACCGCGTCTCCCTTAAGCTCTCCAATACACCTCAATCCTCCACGCTATCAATAGAACAGCAGTGGAGCCTTTGCAAACAAGCCCTGAATAGCTCTGCATCCGAAGTTTTGGGTTTCAAGGCTTCACCACAAAGAAACACCTGGTTCGATGACGAGTGCAGGAGGATTCATACAGCGAAGCAGGATGCATATAACGCCTCGCTGCATAAAAGAACAAGAGCAGCTCGTGAGCTCTACGAGTTAAAAAGAAGGGAGGAGCATAAGCTTCGTAGAAGAAAGAAGAAAGAGCATGAGAAGCGCGCGATTGAGGATTTGGAGAGGTGTTACTGCAGGCGTGACGTTCGAAAGTTTTATCAACAGATAAAGCGAACATGCCAAGATTATAAAGCCAGAACGGAAGCCTGTAGGGGTGAGAACGGACACCTAGTAGTAGAACCGCAGTCGATGCTGAGAATATGGAAAAACCACTTCTGCAGACTGTATAACGGCGATGTTAGTCAACATACCGCTGTCAGGCAGAATGATCCATTTCTAATCGACGGAGACCGCAAAGAATTCTGTCCCCCTGACCTCGGCGAAGTTAAGATTGCCATATCGAAGCTCAAGTCGAATAAAGCTGCTGGCGCAGACGGACTGTCTGCTGAGCTCTTCAAGGCAGCTGGGGATGACCTGGTTGGGAGCATGCACCAGCTCATCCGTAAGATATGGATAGAGGAAAGCATGCCCGAGGAATGGAGTCTCAGCATCGTATGCCCGATCCACAAGAAAGGAGACCCCTCTCATTGCGCCAACTATAGAGGAATAAGTCTCCTTAACATCGCCTACAAAATCCTCTTTGCCGTTTTGTGTGAACGCCTGAAGCCTTTTGTAAATAAGCTGATAGGTTCTTATCAGTGCGGATTCAGGCCAGGGAAGTTCACCATCGATCAAATCTTCACACTATGGCAGATCCTGGAAAAAACCAATGAATTTCAAGTCGACACTCACCACCTATTTATCGACTTCAAAGCCGCATACGACAGTGTAATTAGAGACGAGCTGTACAACGCTACCTTTGCCATACGTGCTAAACTCATCAGAATATGCAGGATGACTTTGGAGAAGGCTCACAGCTCCATCAGCGTCGGAAGCGACCTAACCAATACCTTTTATGTCAAAAAAGGTTTTAGACAGGGCGACACGCTATCGTGTGACTTTTTCAACATCGTTCTTGAAAGGATAGTGCAAAACTCACTGGCCAATACAAGAGGCACAATCTATTTCAAATCCTCGCAACTCCTTGCATACGCCGACGATATTGACATAATAGGTAGACCACAGTGAGATGTCAATGAGGCGTTTGCGAGTATTGAGTTCGAGCCGGCGAAAGTTGGTCTGGCGGTAAACGAGGGCAATACTAAATAAATGCTGTCATCAAAAAAGGACGCTCACCACCGACGTCGCCAGAACGTTTGTATAGTTCGAGGTAGTTAAGGACTTCGTCTACCTTGGCTCCGCAGTGACCTGGAACAACGACATCAGTTCCAAAATCAAACGCAGAATCGCTCTTGCCAATCGCTGTTTCTCTGGGCTCAGGAGGCAACTGAGTAATAGAGCCCTCTCCCGAACGACAAAGTTGACTCTATATAAGACCCTTATCATCCCGGTCCTGTTGTACGGCGCAGAAGCATGGAAACTATCAAAAGCGGATGAGGAGGCCATTGGTGCGTGATTTTCGGGCGTATAAACGCAGACGGGGGATGGAGGAAAAGATTCAACCACGAACTTTACGGGCTGTACAGCGACATGAGTCTAGTCAGGATTCAACGCCTAAGATGGCTGGGCCATGTAGAGCGAATGGACACCACAGCTCCAGCCCGGAGAGTCTTTGAATCCACCCCCGAGGGACGAAGAAGCAGAGGACGGCCGCACTTAAGATGGCGCACACAGATGGAAGGGGACCTCAGCCAACTGGGTGTGCGGCAATGGAAAATGTGTGACATGTTGGTTGAGGTCCAGGTTCACCCCGAACTGAGGCGCCCGTTAAGAAGAAAAAGAAGAAGAAGAATATATTTATTAATTTTCGGATATCAAAAGAAGTAAAATATGTTTGTTTTCGTGGTGTACGTTCAATTTTGAGAGCAACTGTAGCTAGGCTGTTGTTTGAAAAAGGAAAACACTCGTCCCCATTCCGATTCGCCGTCGTCCTATAGAAGTGCGCGAATTAACCATTCAGTATCAGAAGTCATAATAATTATAAGAAAATATTCAGGAATTCATTGGCCCCGACCGCCTTGGGCCGGGTCAGTTGCACCCTAATAATAATAATGATAGTAGTAGTCGTAGTAGTAGTAGTAGTAATAGTGGTAGTAGAAGTGGTAGTAGTACTTGTATTCATTATCAACGTTTTTACTCACTAGAATTTTTCACTTTGTATTTTTGCTTGCCGTTTTCGAAATATCTTTTTATTACTGGAAGTTGAAAAGTCGTCACTCCGTTCTCGCTATATTGTGGTAATAGTAGTAAAAATATTCATACGCTTAGTGCTAACAATCTAAATGACCTTTTTCCCATATAAGTCTGTATATATATGTAAATGTACGCACCCTAGACTCTATGATTTCGCCCTATAATTTGGTGTTTTAGTTAAATTTTCCTTTTTCGGTTGCTTTTCTTAAATATATTTATTTATGTATATATATATGTTTCATTTTCTTTTTTTTATAACTACTGTTTTGCCAAGTGGCTTAGGTACTTAGGTAATAATTATATATTCAAATATATAATTTTGTTTTATTTTTTATTCATAAATCCTTTCTTGGTTTGTTTTACATGGCGAACTTCTATGTGAATAAAATTCATTTAATATTAGTACAAAAAAAAAAAAGGGAGAACAAGAGACCATTTCTTGTCGAGTTTATATTTTGATTTTGTTTTTTATATTTTTTTTGTTTAATTAAAATCGATTTTTGTTTTATTTTTGATTTTATAAAGCATTGTACGACTCATTAGCAACTAACAAGCACTTTCATAAGTAATCGTTTTTTGGTTTTTCTTTTTTGTTTACAATATTTCTAAGGTGTATTTCCCGCTGCGTGTCTTATGTTTAGTTTTTAAACGTAGGTATACGTGTAAATTGGATATAGGATGTACGGTTTTTTATTAAAATTTCACTATTTGTTTAATGTTTTTTTTTTTCAACTATTTTGTCACAAAAATATTGCCATAGTTTTCGGTTTTAATTTAATAATCCTTGTCATGTGGAAGAAATTTTTTACTGCCATTTCCAGACAAAATGAAAAATTCGTTTATGTGATTTTTGGATTTATTTTTTTGGCGTGTTGAAAGAAAAATGAAAAACAAGTCTTTGCTCTAGGATTTTTCGATTTTGTTCTTTAAAAAATGGGAAGTAAGTAGTATGATAAAAAAATTGCACATTTTTGATTGTTGAGTGAATATATTCAGTTCGATAGGGTTTTTAGCTACTAACGAAATTATTTTCTCCAAATGTTGTATTAATTGTTTTGAATTTTGTAGCTTGGAGTATAGTGCTTGAGAAGAAAAGTCCTTTTTTTTTAGAATACGAATAAGCAATAAATGAAGTGGATATTATGTACACATGTCCTTAGTGGGGAATAAGTTTGGCTTTTTTTTATTTTAAACTTACTTTTATTTTATTTTAACCCTAGAATACTAAAAACCGGCCAAGTGCCAGTCGGACTCGCGCACGAAGGGTTCCGTACCATCTGTATATATAAATATGAAAGAGACTATGTATGTTACCTCATCTTGGTTGCAGTCAGGTTATAGGCATATTACTTTGATAATCAAAAATCTTCATGATGAGATATAGTTGATCATCAAAGAGTCCATTGAATTCAAATCAATCATCTTACTTGACAGCAACGATGGGAAAAGGTGAATAACAATAATGGGAAATATGGGAAAAAGGTTTTCAGCTAGGATTAATTCATCAAAGACACAAGAGAGATCAAAACTGGGAAGTTTGCTACTGGTTGTGGGATATTATCGACTAACCTTAGTTCAGTATGTGACCAAGGGGATTTTTTGGATGAAAATCATGTCTGTTGTATGGGAGCCCCCCTTAAATATTAATTTTGTTCTGTTTTTAGTATTTGTCGTGGTAGCGGCAACAGAAATACATCATCTGTGAAAATTTCAACTGTCTAACTATCACGGTTCATGAGATACAGCCTGGTGACAGACGGACGGACGGACAGCGAAGTCTTAATAATAGGGTTCCGTTTTACCTTTGGGTACGGAACCCTAAAAACTGTCGTAGAAATGAAACAAAAAACCGGCCAAGTGCCAGTCGGACTCGCGCATGAAGGGTTCCGTACCAGCTTCGCTTCGTCACTCGATAGCATACGCAGACGACCTAGTTGCGTATAGAACAGGTCGTCATAGTTACTCTCTTGCAACGTGACTTCGAAAAAATTCAAACGTTTTGTAATGACTGGAAACTGAAAATCAACTTCCAAAAATCGGAAACTATTTTGTTTAGAACGCCATTGTCTGGGGCCTCTAGGGATACCAGGAAAAACTGGCAAAAATTCGCCATCACTGGTCCGGATGGGCGTCCACTGGCGAACCAAAATGTAGTCAGATACCTCGGTATCTGGTTGGATCAATATATGTATTTTAATAAACATATAGATTTTGCTTTGGCCAGGGCTCGGGGAGCTTTCACTCTATTGAGATGGCTGTTTCATAGCAGCCAACTTGATAAGAAAGTCAAAATAATCTGTTAGATGGCTTTAATCTGGCCCATGACCGCCTATGGATGTCCCGTTTGATTCAATGTGAGTGCAAGCCTGATGGAAAGGATTCGAGTGTTTGAGAGACAATGTCTAAGGACCTGTCTCTCATTGCACAGAACACCAGAATCCGAATACATAAAATACTATCCCAACGAGGTCCTATACAATAGAGCCAAAATTATTAGAATTGACAACTTTTTGATCAAATTGATTCCAAGTCACGTTGCAAGGGCGATGACTTCGACCAATAACTTGATATCTGGGGCTTATTACCCAAATGAGTTATATCACGAGAGAGCACGTCTTAGCGGCTTTGTTCCCCCAGAAGCGTTCTTACATTACGACAACCGCGAACTGATACAGGACAAATCGGCAATTCTGTTAATCTTCCACGTGGCCCGAGGGTCTGTGGAAAAGAGCTTATCTTACGAACGAGATGTAGCACTCCGTGAGCCGGGGCGACTCCGTTTCAGTATGGCAATGTCAGATCGGGATCGAGCAGACGTTGCTCGACAAACGCAACGTTTCTGGTGGCGTGTATGTATAGCTTAGAGTGCCCGTTCAGGTCCACTATGCTACGTTAAATAGATAAGATATTTAAGATAGGTTTAAGCGTTTTACCTAGAATAAGTTGTTTGCAAAAATATTAATAAAATGCTTTTTAAAATGTATAAATGTGAAAGTGTCTGTGTCTGTTTGTCCGTCTTTCACGGCAAAACGGAGCGACGAATTGACGTGATTTTTTAAGTGGAGATAGTTGAAGGCATGGAGAGTGACATAGGCTACTTTTTGTTTCTTTCTAGCCCCCGTTAAGTTTGTATGCAGCAAAAAAAAAAAAAAAAAAAAACAGTAGGGGATGGAAATTTGTGTGAGGCTCTCCGCAAAATTAGTATAGGTTCTATGATACAAACGAATAATAAAATAATTTAATTAAAACAACCATAAATCAATCAGCTTTTGAGAAAACAATCAACATTCGAAACATAAATAAGTGTTACTCTTGAATTACGATAGATGGCGCTGATATGTTTTTGAAACGCGCTAACGTTGTGTGCTCTCTATTTGTACTTAAGTGCGAGCATCGGGCCGCGCTTCACACTATAGTGTATACTCTGTTATTTGACTACTAAGCGTCCCAGTCATGCTTATACGATATTTAGATGCCCCGAGATTATGTAATGGGACGAAACTTCGTGTCACAAAACTTGGCCGCAATATCATTAGCGCCACTATCTAAACCGGCGTAGGAAAGGGTAAAATGTAATAATGATCCCCCGTTCCAGCTTAAGAGACAACAATTTCCTCCAAAGCTTAGTTTCGCTATGACCATTAACAAAGCGCAAGGTCAAACATTAAGGGTGGCTGGGGTGAACTTAGAAAAGCCGTGCTTTTCCCATGGACAATTGTATGTAGCATGTTCGCGTGTGTCCAATGCCCAGAATCTTTACATTCTATCCCCAAATGGAAAGACATATAATATCGTCTACAGTAGCGTATTAAAATAGTATTCTGTTCCGAGTTCTCTTCTGTGTTCTAAATCAGGAAAGGGGAATCGTGTTACCCCGAATTTAACGCGAGCGAAGCCGCGGGCAAAAGCTGGTCTGTATATATAAATATGAAAGAGACGTTGTATGTTAGCTCATCAGTGATCACATTAAAACGGCTAATCCGTTTGAAATGATTTTTTTACCTGATGACAGATCTTGGTTGCAGGCAGGTTATAGGCATATTACTTTGATGATCAAAAATCTCCATGATGAGATAGTTAGCCATCAAAGTGTCCATTGAATTCAAATCAATTATATCTTACTTGACAGCAAGTATGGAGTTGAAAAAGTGAATAACAATAACATATGGGAAAAAGGTTTGCAGTTAGGATTAATAATCAATTTGGATTCAAAAGGGGTCACTCAACAGAACACGCGTTGTTGGTTCTACACAATAAAGTCATACAAAACTTAAGAAGGAAAAAGGTCACTCTTTGCCTAGATATAGACCTTGAAAGGCTTTTGATAACATTTGGCATAAGGGTCTATTATTTAAACTAAATTCTTTGGGTGTACCAAATTGGTTAACTCGAAGCATCAGAAGTTTCCTAGAGGACAGATTTACGTCCGTTTACATTGGATCCGAGTTTTCCGAAGAAATAGCAATTCTCTCGGGTGTAGCTCAGGGGTCGATAATGGGACCATTATTATTCAATATTTTTCTTCACGATTTTCCTTTCGTAGAATTCATGACTGAAGAGCCATGTGGTTTGCTATATGCAGATAATACCACCTTTTTAGTAAGCGACAAAAAACCAAGCACTGCCCTGTCTATATTGAAAGAGAAGATATCTATCTTAGAAAAATATTTTAAGAGATGGGGTCTAAAAATAAATGCAGATAAGTGTGGCCTCACCAGCTTTAAAAACTCAAGTGGGAGGGGTCACTACCTAGCTGTGAAAGAAAGCAAAGCTTTGTCTCTACAAATTAATGGACATAATATACCCTTAAAAACTGAACCTAAAATATTGGGTAAAACTTTCATAATAGATTTGTTTTTAATAAACATGCTAGAAAAGCCCTAGCAAAAGCAAAAATGGTAACATCGAGTCTAAAACTCTTATTGAACTCTAAGCACTCTAAGTACAAAACTCTTATACGACCCATATTAACTTATGGCTTCGGAATCTGGTTTTCAATTTCTCCAACTGTCGCTAAAGAATTGGAGAATTTCGAAAGGAAAATTCGAAGGTTCTGTAGCGGGAAGTTTCGTAAGCCAGATAAAAAATGGTTCTCAGCCAAAATTTTATATGAAACCACAAAAGTTTCACCTTTAATGACCTACCAGACTGAATTTTTGTTAAAAAGACTACAAAAGTACTGTTTACCTTCTAACCCTTTAGTCAAAGCAGCGTTTGATTCAAATATCAATGTAAGTATCAATGATATATATTACACTTCACCGTTTAACCTTCTGCATAGTGCATCTGCCCCGCATTTAAGATCAGAAATTGAAACAAATCCGTTCGTACCATTTTACGACAAGGCATTGCCTAGCAATCAAAGGGGTTGAACAAAGTGTTTGACTAAAAGCACATGTACCAACCGACGTTAAATTTATTTATTCATCTGTTTTTGTTCGTATAGCAATATATGTATAATTCAATAAGGAGATGAAAGAAACCGGCCAAGTGCGAGTCGGACTCGCGCACGAAGGGTTCCGTACCATCTGTATATATAAATATGAAAGAGACTATGTATGTTACCTCGCTAAATGACAGAACTTGGTTGCAGGCAGGATTTTTTGGATGAAAATCATGTCTGTTGTATGGGAGCCCCCCTGAAATATTAATTTTGTTCTGTTTTTAGTATTTGTCGTGGTAGCGGCAATAGAAATACATCATCTGTGAAAATTTCAACTGTCTAACTATCACGATTTATGAGATACAGCCTGGTGACAGACGGACGGACGGACAGCGAAGTCTTAGTAATAGGGTTCCGTTTTACTTTTGGGTTCGGAACCCTAAAAAGATAGCAACGTTTAGACATGAACTTATACATTCGATGGGTGCTGGTCGCCGAATAACTCGTTTACTTTGTTTTTTTTTCTTAGTATAAGTTTTAGCTTTAATCATATTTATAGAAATTAGTCTTCAAGTGCTCCAGAAGCCCAGCTGAGACTGTACGCCGGTAGGAAACGTACACATATAGATAAAAAAAAATGCTCCTCGGCTATACCACTCTATATATATCACTAAAATTTACGAATAAATTTAAGATGTAAACTATTATAGTTCAGCCAGACATACCCTTAAAAGTCGGCCACAGTATCTAGACGTAAGATAAACAAATGTATTGTTGCGGAGACACAAACCGACGGTTAAGTTCGAATTTCGCTGTCGAAGTTCGAAAGCTCTCTTGAAGCGGAGATTGCGATGATGTCAACTGTCAATGATGTCAGAGCATTCTAGAGATTTCCGAAGGGGAACTTCCGACGGCGAACATTCGAGAAGGTGGACCGAGATCTATATAAGCGCGAACACTCGCCCTCGACATTCATTCAGTTTGTGGTATTGAACAGAGCGTGACAAGTCAGTGTGATCAATCGATAAAACAGTGGGAAAATAAAAGCTTTCAATAAAGGTTTGGGTGTGTAATAAAGTTTAAAGTGTTCAATAGGATTTGGATACTAAAGAAAAGTGGTGAAGCTGCACAGATAATTGATCTGTGGTGGAACAATTCGGATAAAAAGGACAATTGCAGTTTATCGCAATCCGGTGGTGCGAACCCTATTTGGTGTGGGATTGAATATTTCGTAACAGTATTGATTTTTTGAATGTTGAATTGAATTGAATTGAACTGTTAGGATTAATATATCAAGGACACAATAGGGATCAGTGCTTGGAAGTGTTTTATTGGTTGTGGGATATGATCGAAAGTTAATTTCACAGCAATTGAGTTTGTTCCAACATTTAATATCTTTACCTATCAGGAGGGAGGGAGCGAGCAAACAGAGCAAAGAAGTTGATCGCGTTTAACATGGCAAACGCCAGCTTCGATCTCTGTCCCTGTTCAATCCAAGTTGACACACAGCCTCCGCGTGGCCCCCCTGGATAGCTACCCTGGCACCCGCCAGGTAGTGAACCAATGTGTGCAGCGACCCAACCCTTGTTCCTGGGGAAAGAGGAACCTGGCCCTCCAGGTTGGGGGTTGTGCTTAGGGGTAACATCCCTATCACGTAAAAACCCACTTGTTCCGAAACGACAACAAGCCTCGGATACGGACGGATACAAAGCTGACGACCCCTGCAAACGACTAACGGACTTGAGAGTCTGCAGCTGGAATGTGAGGTCCCTTAACAGACCGGGTGCAGGCGATCAATTGGAGCAAACCCTCAACTGCTATAAAGCAGATATTACCGCACACCAAGAAGTGCGATGGGATGGACCAGGCAAAAAACGGATGAAACAAACAGCGCCTATTCGGGTGCGGATTCGTTATCAGAGGAAGACTCCGACAAAAAGTCTTAAGCTTCCGAGATGTAAGCGAACGCCTCATAACAATCCGCATCAAAGCTAAATTTGGAAACATTAGCTTAATATGCGCTCACGCCCCAACGGAAGAAAAGGACGATCGACTCAAAGAAGAATTCTACGATCTCCTAGACAGAACATATGCCCAATGTCCCAGCTACGACACAAAAATAGTCCTAGGAGATTTTAATGCAAAACTGGGCAAGGAGGACATATTTGAGTCGATCATAGGAAAGCATAGCCTCCATAACACCACATCCGACAACGGATTAAGGCTAATCGATTTCCTAGCGGGGCGTAACCTCCTTGTAGCAAGCACGCGATTCCCCCATCTCAACATCCACAAGGGTACCTGGCGGTCTTGTGATCAATCGACCACCAACCAGATTGATCATATTGCGATCGACGCCAGACACTCCTCCTGTATTCTCGACGTACGAACCTTCCGAGGGGCCAACATCGACTCGGACCACTACCTTGTTGTAGCCAAGGTACGAATGAGGATATCAAGAATGCTTAGGAGTCGAGTAGGACAACGTAAGTTTGACGTTGGAAAGCTACAATCGCAAGAGACTGCCAGAATCTTTGCCGATCGTGTCTCCGCAAAGCTCTCTCAAAATCCGCCCAGAGCAGCACAAACAATAGAGCAGGAATGGGCTCATTGCCAGAGCGCCGTCAGAGATGCTGCCTCAGAGGTGCTGGGTTTCAAACAGCCACCACCTAGAAGCCCCTGGTTCGATGAACAATGCGAACAAGCCCATGCAGCAAAACAAGAGGCATATAAGGCCGTGCTGCAACGACGGACGAGAGCTGCTCGCGAAATCTATGATCAGAAGAGAAGAGAGGAACACACGCTTTTCAGAAGAAAGAAGAGGGAGCACGGAAAGCGTGAGATCGAGGAGATGGAGAGATGCTTCCGCAGGAATGATGCCCGTAAGTTTAACAATAAAGTAAAACAAACATACGCAATTGCTTGCGTACGCCGACGATATTGAGGTGATTGGACGGACACAGCGAGACGTCAATGAGGCCTTTGTAAGCATTGCGGTAGAAGCAGCTAAGATGGGTCTTATGGTTAATGAGGGTGAAATGAAATATGATCAAAAAGAGATATAACTTTGAAGTGGTCAAGGAATTCGTCTACCTTGGCTCACTGATTACCAGCGACAACAACACCAGCGCTGAGATAAAACGCAGAATCACTCTTGCGAACCGCTGTTTCTTTGGATTCAAGAGGCAATTGAGAAGTAGAGCCCTCTCTCGGAAAACCAAGGTGACACTATATAAGACCTTGATCATCCCAGTCCTCCTTTACGGCGCAGAGGCTTGGACCTTATCAAAAGCGGATGAAGATGCCCTTGGTCGTTTCGAGAGGAAAATTCTGCGCACTATCTACGGTCCCGTTTGTTCAAACGGTGTATGGAGGAGAAGATATAACGAAGAACTGTACGGGTTGTACAGCGACATCGGCCTGGTACGACGTCTACGGATACAGCGTCTAAGGTGGCTAGGCCATGTAGAGCGCATGGAAGATACAGCTCCGACCCGAAAAGTCTTCGAATCCACTCCGGAAGGAAGGCGCGGCAGAGGACGGCCGCCTCAGCGGTGGTGCACGCAGGTGGAAAGGGACCTCAACCAGCTGGGCGTGCGGCACTGGAAACAGCTGGCCAAAGACCGTGCCGGCTGGAGACGCTTGTTGGTTGAGGCCCAGGTTCACCACGGACTATAGCGCCACCTAAGTAAGTAAGTAAGTAACCTATCAGGATGAAAAAGGAGGGGAATAGCAATTGTACGAAAGGGATTGCAGCAAGGATTAACTTAGCTGTGACACAATAGGGATCATCAAAGCTTAAGGGGTATTTATTATTGGTTGTTCGTAATTACAGAAAAAAGGGTTGCAGCTAGGATTAATACATCAAAGATACAATAGGGATAAAGGCTGGGAAGTTTGCTACTGGTTGTGGGATATTGTCGACTAACCTTAGTTCGGTATGGTGACCAAGTGGATTTTTTGGATGAAAATCATGTCTGTCGTATGGGAGCCCCCCTTAAATATTAATTTTGTTCTGTTTTGAGTATTTGTCGTTGTAGCGGCAACAGAATCAGAATACATCATCTGTGAAAATTTCAACTGTCCAACTATCACCGTCCATGAGATACAGCCAGGTGACAGACGGACGGACGGACTGCGAAGTCTTAGCAATAGGGTTCCGATTTACCTTGGGGTACGGAACCCTAAAAATGAGTGTGCGTATAAACAAATGTCTACTACTGTACTAGTTTTTGATTACCTTATTCATTCTTGCTTCAATTCTGTCGTATTTTTTTGCGAATGTTTAGTAACACGGTCACTCGTAGGATGGTAGTTTAGTAATCTAGGGTTAAAAAGATAAGTAAAAAGGGGCATTTGCAAAAGGCAAAATCTACAAATTCAATTTAAGCGTACGTTAGACACAAAAGACTCTTGTAAAAAAGGGGAAAAGCTTAGCCCTTATCTATGACTTTTCTTCTCTTGCCTTACACTCTAGTTAATATTAGTTAAAATTAAAAAACAGAAAATCAAAATACACTACAGGTCTACATTAATTCTTGGTTATGTTTGTTTTTTGGTTTTTATTTTTTCTATTTTTAAAATACAATACACGTTTAAAGTGAGGTATAATTTGCCCAAAACTATTATAATATAATACAATGTTATGAAAGCTAACAATGTGGACGGAAGAAAACAACTTTAATTTTCATTTATTCATAAATTTGCATTTTACCTTTTTGTTTTGTATTTTTTGTAATTTTTTTTTATTTTATTAGACGTTTGCGTTTTTTGTTATTTTGCATTTTGCATTGCACGCCCTATTTACATGTATTTCTGAAATACATGTTCCCCTCTTAACTGTCTATAGTAATATTAATAATTATAATAAAATACCATTTGTTTTTCACTTAATTATAATAATATGAAAAATGTATTTCATTATGAAAGTCTACAGATAAAAGTGCAAAAGCAATTTTATTTTTAAAATTAATTTTTGTTTTTATTGAAAACTTTATTTTTATCTAAAACAAAAAAAAACGGGAAAAATCCATAAGTTCCTATTCATCATTTAGTCAAATTGAGACAAAAAAATAAATATTTTCTTCGTTACTTTTCTCTAGATTTATTAAGTTTTATATGCGATTTTAGTATTTTAAGTTCGTTTTTAAGGCAAGTAGCTTGCTATAAATTTGTTGATTATTTTTATTTATTTATTTTTATTTTTTAATTGGAGGAAAATTTGTTTAAGCAGTTATTTTTGGTTTTTCGTATTATTAGCAATTTTTTAAAACCTTATTTGAATATTTAAATAAAATCAAACACTTTTTATAGGAAGTGGATAAAAATAATTTTATACAAAAAAATGTGTTTTATAACCTAGTCTAAGGAGGATTCCTAGAAAAAAAAATACAGGACTATTAAATAGTTTATTAATCAACTGTCAATCACAGTTAAAAGAGTTTTTGTTTTTTTTTTTCCCCTACGGATATATATATATTTAATTGTATTTTTTTTTTCTTTAAAAAAAATAAGAACTTGTTGGCAAATTGATTTTACATTTTTTCCTTAATCTGATGTTTTTTTTTTAATACGAAATGACGGTAATAGTTATTCGTTAAAGTCCACTCTAAGCGTACGGAGAGAGAGAGATATATATGTATTTATAGTAGAGAAAAAAGTAGTGCGATGTTGCAAGTCCTACGTGGTGAGAGAGGTAAAATTTCAAAAATCTGCCCAGGACTGAGTGGTGAATAGAGATCGGAAAAAATATATTTGTGAGAGGAAATGTCGCACTAAATTTTGTTTCTAGTTCACTACTTTGATTATAAGAGCGGTTTCGAGTTGTTTTTTGTTTTTTCCATTTTTTTTTTTTAATTTCTGTTGAAAATGTAGATTGAAGTGAGGTTAAGTAGAATAATAATTTTAAGTCAAGTTTTGCTTATGGTATAACGATTTTGGATTTTCTTTTTTTTTTAATTGCTTTAAAACTACTTGATCATTAACGTTCATTAAAGTTTTCCATTTCCCTGGGGATAAGTTAAGTTCTTCCTGTGTTTGCTGGAAGCAGCAATGACAGTCACAGCATTTCACTATAAAAAAAAAAGAAAAGACAAACGATTTACTTTCGCAAGGCTTTTTAAGACCTGCTTTTCAACAATGAGAAAATAGCGCTATCAGGCGATTAAATTTTGAATTGCATATTATGGATGTAAGGATGGCAAAGGACTAACAAAGGCCTCGTAGGGGTAGCATCTATCCGACGGATGCTGGCCTGCTAAAAAGCGAGAAGAGCCACCGCAGTCGAACATCTTGCGGCACTGTTAGTAAATCCTATCCCCACCTCCTCGTGGTGCCATCTGGAGATTTCCTATGGAAATTGCAGACGGGGAAGGGCGAATGGCGAGCCTCCTGCGCCAAAAAAAAAAAAACAGGATTAGTCGGTTGGGCTACGGCCTAGTAAGCCGTAACCGTAAAAAAAACACAAACTCCGAAACAACCACAAGCCTCGGATATAACGGACCGGATTTATGTTGACGACCCTTGCAAAAAACGAAAAAAGGACAATGATCTTCGGCTTTGTACGTGGAATGTTAGGTCCCTAAACAGGCCACGTGCATTCGAACAACTTGCGGACGCCCTAGACCGCTATAAAGCGGACATCACCGCCATCCAGGAAATGCGATGGAATGGACCGGGCATAAAGCGGATGAAAAACTGCGATATTTACTACGGCGACTGCTATAGGGAGAGAGGGCAACGATTGTTTGGATGCGGATTTGTTGTTCGAGGTGGACTAAGGCAAAAAGTCCTAAGCTTTCGGCATGTGAGCGAACGCCTCATAACAATCCGTATCGAGGCTAAATTTTTTAACATCAGCCTGATCTGCGTCCACGCCCCCACGGAAGACAAGGATGACTCAGCCAAAGATGAGTTCTACGATCTCCTAGACAGAACGTATGCCCAATGTCCCAGCTATGACATCAAAATTGTACTAGGAGACTCCAATGCTAAGCTGGGTAAGGAAAGCATATTTGAACGAGTCATCGGCAAACATAGCCTACACGACACCACCTACGATAACGGACACAGGCCGATTGATCTTGCTACGGAGCGAAATCTCCTTCTAGCCAGTACGCTCTTCCCGCACCTCGATATACACAAAGGTACCTGGCGGTCTCTTGATAAATCGACCACCAACCAGATTGATCACATCGCGATCGACGTCAGACACTCCACCACTATTCATGATGTCCGAACTTTCCGAGGGGCTAACATCGACTCGGACCACTACCTTGTAGTAGCCAAGATGCGCCCACGGATATCACGAACGCAGCGGAGTAGAGTAGAGTAGAGAATCCAAATTATGACATCGGAAAGCTACTATCACAAGAAACCGCTCGTGCTTTTACCGATCGCGTCTCCCTTAAGCTCTCCAATACACCTCAACCCTCCACGCTATCAATAGAACAGCAATGGAAAATTTGCAAACAAGCCCTGAAAGGTACTGCGTCCGAAGTTTTGGGCTTCAAGGCCCCACCACGAAGAAACATCTGGTTCGATGACGAGTTCAGGACGATTCACACAGCGAAGCAGGATGCATATAAAGCCTCGCTGCATAAAAGAACAAGAGTAGCTCGTGAGCTCTACGAGTTAAAAAGAAGGGAGGAGCATAAGCTTCTTAGAAGAAAGAAGAAAGAGCACGAGAAGCGCGCGATTAAGGATTTGGAGAGGTATTACTGCAGGCGTGACGTTCGAAAGTTTTATCAACAGATAAAGCGAACTTGCCAAGGTTATAAAGCCAGAACGGAAGCCTGCAGGGATGAGAACGGACACCTAGTAGTAGAATCGCAGTCGATGCTGAGAATATGGAAAAACCACTTCTGCAGACTGATGTTAGTCAATATGCCGCTGTCAGGCAGAATGATCCATTTCTAATCGACGAAGACCGCAGAGAATTCTGTCCCTCTGACCTGGACGAAGTTAAGATTGCCATTTCGAAACTCAAGTCGAACAAAGCTGCTGGCGCAGACGGACTGTCTGCTGAGCTCTTCAAAGCAGATGGGGATAACCTGGTTAGGAGCATGCACCAGCTCGTCTGTAAGATATGGTCAGAGGAAAGCATGCCCGAGGAATCGAGTCTCAGCATCCTGAGTCTAGTCATGGACACCACAGCTCCAGCCCTGACGACCGCACCTAAGATGGCGCACACAGGTGGAAGGGGATCTCAGCCAACTGGACGTGCGGCAGTGGAAAAGGTCAGCAAAATATCGTGCTAGTTGGAGGGGCATGTTAGTAAAGGCCCAGGTTCACCCCGAACTGTAGCGCCCGATAAGAAGAAGAAGAAGAAGATTAGGACTGCCATATAATGACTATAGCAGTAGGTGTCATGATGAGGATTAGGAAGAAGAATCTTCGTCCCATCTCCTATGCAATTGCCCTGCCCTAGCCTACTCAACTAGACGATTTCTGGGAGAATACTTCTCTGATGAATTAGCGGATCTATCCGAAACGGAGATCGGAAAATTATCGAATTTTATTGCAGGCGTAACGGTGACCGTGCCGACCCAAGTGGTAGGAAAATGGACCTATCGTGGCCTAAGTGATCCTCACCGCCTTACGAAAAAAAAAAAAAACACGTAACCAACCAGTGACCCGTAATGACACCCCTTAAAGTGGTTAAGGTTCCCCTTTTGGTTGCTACAAGGTCCCTGGTCTGTCTCCGATGTCTCTTCATTCAAAGGTTGGTAGCCTCGATGGTTCGAAGTTTTATCATGTGCTTTGCCGAGCTTATTAGTGTTTTTAGATTCCTGAGGGTTGGAAGACTGAGTGTGCTTGACCTTAACCCTACGAGTGGATGGAGACGTCTCCATCTTGGAGCCATCGGTATAGGGGGATATCGAGTCCTTCGGTATGACTTTTCCTTCAGCCCATTCCTCCAGGTATGGAAAGATAACTTCGGACATGTGAACACGTTTTGCGGAACGGTATATTCCGTGTCCATGGGTACTTCGAAGTTTATGCAATGTAGGCCAATTTCTCATGTTCCTGATTCTTAGGTTCGCGCAGACAGCAACTTGTTTGCTGAAGAGGTTCAATGGTGTGAGATGTAGTAGAACGTTTGGGCCTCCTTGGGGGCGTCGATCTAATCGCGCCACTGATGCAAATGCTGCCCGATCTTTGCACTTTCCCCAGAAGGTTTCGATAGACTGCATTGTCCAGAGCAGTCCATCAAACTACGATGCCGTAAAGAAGGATAGGTCTTATGACTGCTGTATAGAGATAGTGCAAAATACTGGGTTGGAGACCCCACTTTTTGACCACCACTTTCTTGCAACTGTAGAGGGCAGTGATTGCTTTCTTGACTCGACCAAGAATGTTGGGAATGTTTAGTTTCCGGTCAAGGAATAGACTGAGCTATTTGGCCTGATCCTTGATTGTTAATGGGTGAAACCCAGCCTCGGTGGGTTTTGTATTTATTAGTAAACAGTACTAGATCAGTCCTCTTGGGGTTAACCCCAAGTCCGCAGTTCTTTGTCCAGTGTACCACTGTTTGTAAGGCTCCCTGCATTAGGTCACTTAGTGTGCTGGGAAACTTTCCCGAGTCCGTATAGGCAGTCAGAGCGTACCCGTCCTGTTCTAGCAAAAGTAGTAGTTCATTGACTTCCACGTTCCAGAGGAGAGGGGAAAGTACGGCATCCTGTGCTGTACCTCTGCTGACCATTCTATTTGAAACGGCATCAGCAAAGTTGGCTTTGACGACTCTCTGTGTTAGAAGTTGTCGTACCAGTTCTATCAGTGATCCCCCGTTACACCCAGATCAGTCAGCGCTTTGGTGACGGCCCATAGTTCAACATTGTTAAAGGCCCAATATCGAGAAAGGCCACTAGGGTGTATTCCATGTGTTAGAATGACCTTTCTATGATGCTGACTAGTGAGTGGAGTGGTGTTTCCACCGATCCGCTTTTATTGTAGGCATGTGGATTCTCCGATAGCCTTTCTAAGCTGTAGCTGTGTCTACATATAATCTTAAGGCTAATAGGTCTCAAGTCCTTTGCATACGTGTGGGAGCTTTTGCCTGCCTTGGGTATGAAAATGACTTTGGTTTCCTTCCACTTACTTGGGATGTAGGATTAGGAGAGGCAGCTTTTAAAGATGACTACAAGCCCGGAAGGGGTGAGATCTGCCACCTGCTGGAGCTCCGCTGGTATGATTCCATTCGGGTTTGGAGACTTGTATGATTCAAAGCTTTTTACAGCCCAAAGTGACCAGATTTCTAGTTTGCTCGTAGGAGGACACTCTCGGTTGGATATCTGAGGAAGTGTCGAAGCCGAGGCACTACTGTCCGGAAAGCGTGTGTTCAGGAGGCGTTCCAGAGCTTCGGTAAAGGAGGTCGTCTAGGAACCGTGATTCCGCATTAAGTGGCTTGGATTGTAAGGGGCCGTATCTCTTATTTTCTTTATTATTGAGGCTTCGGAGGCCGCTTTGATATTTTTGCAGTAGTTCCCCTAACGAATGATGTCGCCGTTCTTTCTGTCGGCTCATGCTTAGCGACTGTACGTCTCAAAGCACAGGCGGCGCTAAGTGTGATCGATGATTGGTGTACCAGAAATGGGCTGTCGGTTAATCCTCTTAAGACCGATGTTGTTTTCTTCACGAGAAGGAGGAAAAATACTGACATGACTCAGCTGGTACTAAAAGGCATTCCCATCCCGGCGTCCAAGGAAGCTAAGTACCTGGGAGTCATCTTAGACAGCAAGCTTCTTTGGTCAAAACGTGTTGAGTCAAAAACCATCAAAGCGCTGTCAGCTTTCCGGTAATGCAAAGGAGCTTTCGGCAAAACAGGGGGCTTATCGCCGGCAAAGGTCCTCTGAATCTACATGGCAATGATAAGACCTATAATCATATGCATCGGTTGTCTGGTGGAACAGGCTAATACGCAAACACGTCGCAGCCTCTTTCACCAAATTCCAAAGAACGGTTCGTCTCAGGTGTACGGGGCTTTCCCTAGCTCGCCGGACGCTGTTCTAGATGATATGATGAACCTTCCATCTCTTGATATATGTATTTATCAGAGGGCGTGCTCTGAAAGCCATGTCTCGTCTCAAGAGAAATGGCTTTTGGTACAATTCGCACAGGAATAACAGTGTGGTTGCGCAAGAAATGTCATACGATCCCTGTCTCATGGACGTGCCTTCACAGTCGAGTTCCCATGGCGTCAGGACTGGCTCTAGCTGGATACTGAACCTGGAAAGTATAGCCTTCACATTTTCACTGATAGCTGCAGGTCTGGGCGAAAATATGCGTCTGTCTCCCAATCAGAGATATACGTAATCCTAATGGCTATGCACTATGATGTGAAACACTGGTGGAAGGGAAAAGCATATGCGTCTGCAGTGACAGCCAAGCTGCACTCAAAGCTGTTTCCAACCCTTTAACTAGCTCTAAGGCTTTAAGGCTTACTTGGGTCCCAGGTCACTCTGGGATCCCAGGAAATGCGATCTCTGATGAACTCCGAGAGTTTATCAGGACCTGAACCCGCTCTAGGTCTACCTGCGTCCACGGTCAATTCTTACATTAACGATTGGGTGTTTAGTAGGCACAACCTTAGATGGGGAGATTATCCAGGTTGCGGGATGACTAGGCGCTTACGCCGGGATGTCTGCAAGAAATCCGCAGCATTCCTTCTGTCCTTCAGGAGAATTGACTGTGTAAGACTTCAGGGATACATTACGGGCCATTACACTTTTGCTAGCCATCTCTGCGTGCTTGGTATGAGTGAGACGCCGACTTGTGCTGCATGTTACGAGGAGGATGACACAGAAGAACATTTTTTCTGCGACTGTCCGCCTTTGCGCGCGCATGGTAGCGCACCCTTGGGGCCGACGTGGCCACACTAAGGTTAGGTTAGGTTGACGTGGTAGGCGTAAGCCACACTTAGGCCGAAACCGGCCCATTGTGATACCACCTGGATCAGGTTACCCTGATCCGCTACCCGGGAACCAACCGGTGCTTCTAATAAAGCGGTGGAGTTGAGCTATTTTTTGGTTTGCTAGCTCACTCAGATTGTCGAAGAAGGGCGCGCCGAGGTAAATCCGCCTGCGATTCGCAAAAGAGGGACATGAGCAGAGGAGATGGTGCATTGATTCCTCCTCCTCCTCGTCCATGCAGCCGCGACAGAAGTCAGTGTAGGGTAGCCCCAGTCTGGCGGCGTGTTTTCCAATGGTGCAGTGACCTGTAATGACACCCACTAGAGTGCTTAAGGTTGCCCTTTTGGTTGCCACCAGGTCCCTGGTTCGTCCTAAGTTTAACTTAGGCCACAATTGTTTGGTGATAAAGCCGATATTGCTCTCATTCCATTGGAGATTGGTCTCCTCTATGGTTTGAAGCTTTATCATGTGCTTTACCGTACTTATTGGTGTTTCTAGGTACCCGAGGGTAGGTAGGCTGAGTGTGCTTGACCCTAACCTTGCGAGTTCGTCGGCCGCGCAGTTTCCTGGAATATCGCTATGCCCGGGAACCCACAGTATTTTGATGTTGAACTGTTCAGCCATTTCATCTAGAGATAGGCGACAGTTAATGAATGTTTTTGATTTGTGGGTTACCGCTGCCAGGGATTTTATCGCTGATTGGCTATCCGTGCAAATGATAATATCCTTTGTGGATATTACATTGATCCTGAGCCATGCAAGGGCCTCCGTTATCGCAGTTATTTCTGCCTGAAACACACTACAGTAATTTGCGAGTCTAAATGATAGGTTGAGGTTAAGTTCCTTGGAGTAGACCCCACTGCCTACACCCGACTCCATCTTTGAGCCATCGGTATAGAGGGAGATCGAGTCCTTTGGTATGACTTTCCCTTCAGCCCATTCCTTCCTGGATGGAAAGACAACTTCGAAGTTCCTGGTGAACACATTCTGCGGGTTGATGTAGTCAGTGTCCATGGGTACTTTGAAGTGTTTTAGAATAGAGGTGTGGCCTTTTTGAGATGTGGGCCATTTTCTTATGCTCCTCATCCTAAGGGCCGCGCATGCAGCAACTTGCTTGCTGAAAAGGTTTAATGGTGGAAGATGTAGTAGAACACTTAAGGTCTCCGTGGGGGTTGATCTGATCGCTCCGCTTATATATAAGCTGGCCGATCTTTGTACCTTCCCCAGAAGGTTTCGATTGACTGCTTTGTCCAGAGCAGTCCACCAGACTACGACGCCATACAGGAGGATAGGCCTTATGACTGTTGTGTAAAGCTAGTACATAATGCTTGGTTGGAGACCCCACCTCCTGCCCACTACTTTCTTACAGCTGTAGAGGGCAACAGTTGCTTTCCTGACCCGATCAAGAATGTTGGGTTTCCAATTCGGCCTTCTGTCAAGAACTAGGCCTAGATATTTAGCCCAGCCTCGGTGGGTTGAGGGGCGGAATTTTATATTTGTTAGTGAACAGTACTAGATCGGTCTTCTTTGGGTTCACCCCAAGTCCACAGTACCGTGTCCAGGTTTCTACTGTATGTAGTGCACTCTGCATAAGGTCGCATAGAGTGCTGGGAAATTTTCCTGTGACGGCAATAGCAATGTCATCCGCATAGGCGATCACAGCGTACCCTTCCTGCTCCAGCAACAGCAGTAGTTCGTTGACCACACTAAAGCACCTTCCGATTTTTCTCCGGGAAACGAGGAAAATACATGAATGTAAGGTGCCTGTCTGGAGTTCAAGGGACCAGTATTTGCGTTTGAGTACTCCAACAGATGGCAGAAGCCTCCGACAAAAGTTCCTCTTAAATTGCCATTTGGCCTTCCTGGACGCTACTTTGAAGGATTTAAGTGCTTCCTTATATAAGTCCCAGTCCCCTTGCATGCGAGTAGATTTTGCTTGGTTGAAGAGCTTTCTGCTCTACTTCCTAAGGAAGACTCGTATCTCTTTAGTCTACCAGGAGGGCTTGGGTGTTGATCGCGCAAGAGTTGGATAGTGCTCTGTTGACTGTAAGTGTAGGATTGAAGTGGAATTGTCAGGGGGGGCTGTCTCGCAAAAAAAAAAAAAAATAAAAATTGACGGGACCTGGTTGGGAAGTTTTTTGGGAAATTTCGATTCATCCACCGTATAGTAAAGACCTTGCTCCGTTTGCTTAGGTCCCTGCAAAACTCTCTTGATGGCGAAAAATAGGCCAAAAGAAAAGCCCCTTAGCTCAGTTTTTAGCCGACAAATTACGGAAGTTCTACATCAAAAAGAACGGCAAAGGGCCGTAGAGAATAATGGCCAATATGCACTCAAAAATTGTTTGTTCAATTAAAGTCCCCAGAGACTTTTTATATTACCCAATATCTGTATTACTCCTTGTACCTTTGTCCTTGATTGTGCGCAGTTTCCAGTTGCTCTTGATACTGCAAGCTTCGGAGGTATTCCTCCCTGCGTTGGTGCACCAGCTTCTCTTTTTCTGCTCGTTCTCTCTGAAGTCTATGTACAAGAAAAGGGGAAATTCAACAAATTAATTAATAACATTACTGTCTACACAAATAGGACAAGAAATAAGGATCAGGTTAAAGGACAAAACATTCTAACTGCACCCTTACCAACAAGGATACATTGCCATCCCAAATGCTAGCGTGCAAATATGTTTTTTGTTTGGTTTAAATCAAATTTAACGAATGAAAATCGAACAACAGCACAAGTCTACTTACTTCAGTTTCGATTGTCTCATGAATTGTTGAATTTTCCGGGCGGCCTGATTCTGTGTCGACTGCGAATAGGTCCTCCTAGTAGAGATTAGAATAAACAGAGATCTCAGAAATGACCGCAATTACGAACTCTTCTCACTCACTTTAGGGGGCCGGAAGGACTGGTTTCTTTTGGCGTGCTTGGTTGCGATATATCTTGCTGGTGGTAGTAATAGTTTGACAAGCACTGAGACGAGTTATCGTTATGGTTGGATGTTGAACTGTTTCCCGGTGACAAACTGTTGGATTGTGGTGATTTCTTAAATCGTTTATTCTTACAGTAGGATCGATAGCCATGTTGAATGACTAGTGCAGCATTGGTCATTTGACGAAAGTATGCATACTGTTTGTAGCGACGATAATAGTTTTGTATAACAATAGCGGCAGAACGTTCTTTATTTTGTTCCTCTAACTTCTGACGACCCTTGTAGGAGCGATAAGCCTTCTGAATACATTTGGCGGCCTCATAGAGTTCTCGTTGTTCACTATCTGTAATTAACATACGACCACCATGTACGAATCACTTCTATGGAGGTTATAGTATAGACTTACCAGTCAGAGTGAGTTTGGAAAAATCAGCTTCGAATGGTCGCTGAACATTATTCGATGCTTGAAGGAATTCCGTCAATTGTTTGGTCGACGGTGGCGGACTTGGTGAATTCATTTGCGGATCCTGTGGTATTGAATAGCTAGCTGGCGATTGTAATGGCCCCGAACTGGCCGGACTTAGACTAGAACATGGTGTGCTCACATCGTGATAACGATAATTATGATCGCTAAAGTCAAAATTGAAATCATTGTCAAAGTGAGTTGTAGGCAAAGAGTCGGAAAATGGGTCCATAAAACTGTCTTGTATGCTACTTATACCGGAATTGTCGGCATTCAGTGATTCCGACATTGGACTACCCAAAATCATCATTTCATCCGACTCGTTCTAAATGGACGATATTCAATTATACATTGTTTGGGTTGTGCTGTTCCCTAAATACTCACCTTGATCCGCTCAGGCATGGCTGCGATAATATGCTCGGCCAGAGTTAATACCTTTGCATCGGACTCCCCTACAAGAGTAGAGCAATTTCACAAGCAAACTTTTAAGTAGAATTCAATGGTCGAATCGAATTACAAAAGCATAGTAATCACAACATCAATGTAACACAAGTGTTTACACATATTCTAGGCACATACAATGGAAATGAGTATGCAATACACTGTAGTAGGAATAGTAGTACGAGTATGTATAACAGTTAACAAGTCCTATTCAACTTATGGTTTACGTTATTGTATGTTGTTTACAGTTAGCAAGCATAAAACTCAATGACGACATCATGCACATAATAAATACGTTTTTGGTTGATCTATTTACAATATCCTCGTTGTTTCTGTTGGTGAAACTCTGTCTCTGTGTGTTATAGCAAGCACGACAACAACACCGATACATAGTCCTACACTAAATGTTTTTGTTTTTGTTTTGTATACATATATGTTAAGCTTGTCATACCCAACCATACACGGCGTAGCAATTTACGTTTGTTATATTCAATTTTACACACAACCAACAAACGATGATGATAGATAAATAGATGTTTTTATTTCGCATAACATGATTACAAAAGGTTGAGTTACCACACGTTTTACAGTTCAGAGATTTGATATTTTATATCGTTCTTCTGTAATATTAATCTACGATAGCGAATGGAAATTATCTGAATACAAACATTAGTTCACTAAGAGAGACAAAAAAAAATTGCATTGGTAATTGAGTAAATAAATAAATAAATACAGTCGCTTCCCTCTAAGTCGAAATGCTGAAACTCATAACTCGTATTAAAAAACACCAAGCACACACACTCGCACACTCCGGATCTCTCTGTCGCATCGCATACACGATACACCACGGTCCGTTTTTAATTAGAAGACATGTATCTCAGAAGTTCTTTTGTTTTACTCTGCGCGTGTATTGGAAATCTACTATAAAAGGAGTATAACATACGGACGTCTACCATTGAGATTCCAATTGCAAACATTTGCGGACGTGCGTAAAGCAAAAAGTTAACGGTGTAGTCAAGAACAAAAAATTTAACTTTTAAAGGACTTCATTGCTTGGATGGTAGATGGTAGGTAATGCATTCTACATATGAGGGAATTTATTTTCAGATAAATGATGGCCACAAAGTGGGGACCCCTCCGATTGCGCCAACTATAGAGGAATAAGTCACCTTAACATCGCCTACAAAATCTTCTCTGCCGTTTTGTGTGAACGCCTGAAGCCTTTTGTAAATAAACTGATAGGTCCTTATCAGTGCGGATTCAGGCCAGGGAAGTCCACCATCGACCAAATCTTCACACTACGGCAGACCCTGGAAAAAAATATGAGTGAATAGTCGACACTCACCACCTATTTGTCGACTTCAAAGCCGCATGTATGTATGTATGTATGTTGGCGTTACAGTCCACGAAGAACCTGAGCCGAGCTTCTCTCAATCACCCATGTTGTGTGTGATTTCATTTTCACATAGGTGAAAGGGACCTACAGTTTATTGCCGATTCCGAAAAGCGAATTCCGAGAAGCTTTTCATGACAATTTTACTACAGGGGGTTTTGTCAGAACCCCGCTGAGGAGAAACACCGTGAAAAACACGTTCGATGACATGGCTGTGTCGGGATTCGATCCCGAGTCATCGGCGCATATGCGCATCAAAGCCGCATACGACAGCGTAATTAGAGACGAGCTATACAACGCTATGTCTGCCTTTGACATACCTGCTAAACTCGTCAGACTATGCAGGATGAGTTTGGAGAATGCTCGCTGCTCCATCCGAATCGGTGAACACCTTTCCGATAGTTTTGATGTCAAAAAAGGATTTAGGCAGAGCGATGCGCTGTCGTGTGATTTCTTCAACATCATATTGGAAACGATTGTGCAAAAACCACGGGCCAATACAAGAGGCACAATCTATTTCAAATCCTCGCAACTCCTTGCATACGCCGACGATATTGACATAATAGGTAGATCACAGCAATGTGATGTCAATGAGGCGTTTACGAGTATTGAGATGGAGGCGGCGAAAATTGGTTTGGCGGTAAACGAGGGCAAAACTAAATATATGCTGTCATCAAAAAAGGACGCTCAACACCGACGTCTCGGCCAGAACGTTTGTATAGGCAGATATAAGCTCGAGGTAGTTAAGGACTTCGTCTACCTTGGCTCCGCAGTGACCTGGAACAACGACATCAGTTCCGAAATCAAACGCAGAATCACTCTTGCCAATCGCTGTTTCTTTGGGCTCAGGAGGCAACTGAGTAATAGAGCCCTCTCCCGAACGACAAAGTTGACTCTATATAAGACCCTTATCATCCCGGTCCTGTTGTACGACGCAGAAGCATGGACACTATCAAAAGCGGATGAGGAGGCCCTTGGTCGGTTCGAGAGAAAGATTTTGCGCGTGATTTTTGGGCCTATAAACGCAGACGGGGGATGGAGGAGAAGATTCAACCACGAACTTTACGGGCTGTACAGCGACATGAGCCTAGTCAGGCGTCTACGGATTCAACGCCTAACATGGCTGGGCAAATGGACACCACAGCTCCAGCCCGGAGAGTCTTTGAATCCGACCCGAGGGACGAAGAAGCAGAGGACGGCCGCCCTTAAGATGGCGCACACAGGTGGAAGGGGACCTCAGCCAACTGGGTGTGCGGCAATGGAAAAGGCTAGCAAAAGATCGTGCTAGATGGAGGGGCATGTTGGTTGAGGCCCAGGTTCACCCCGAACTGTAGCGCCCACTAAGAAGAAGAAGAAGAAATGATGGCCAAAAGAAAATTGAAAACCTTAGACCTTGCCACGAAAATTTGCCTGATTGAAGAAATTGAAAAAGGACTTCAAAAGAAGGAGAAAATTGCTGAAGATTTCAGAATTCCCAGCAGTACTCTTTCAACCATATGGGCTGAAAGAGAACAATTAAGACTTCGGCATGGTTTTGCTAAGATTAGTGATCAGGTAAAGCAGAACAAGATTTGCGAGTACGAAAGTGTTGACAAAGCTGTTATCAAGTGGTTCGAGAGTATGCGTGGGAATAGTTTACCAGTTAGTGGTCCTATCTTAAAAAAAAAAAAAAAAAAACAAGCGTTAGATTGTGCGAGTAGCTCAGGTTTTCCTAATTTCAAGGCAAGTGAAGGTTGGCTGACCAGATTTAAGGGCAGACACAATATTCTTTGCAAAGTTTAATCTGGTGAAAGTGCTTCTGCTGACCAGACAAAAGCCGATAAATCGAAGCACCAGATCTCAGAGGTTGTTAGAGGATTCAAACCGGACGACACTTTTAATGTCGATGAAACGGGAATTTTTTTTTTTTTTTAAATGTTTGCCGACACGTACCTTGGCTTTTAAAGGGGAAAAATGTTTTGGAGGCAAGCACAGTAAAGAATGGGTGACATGCCTAGTGGGAACTAACATGACTGACTCAGAAAAGTTAAGGCTCTTAATTATCGGGAAGAGCAAAAATTCTAGCTGCTTTAAAAAAAATTAAATCTTTGCCGGTGGATTATGTAGCCAACCAACGTTCTTGGATGACGGCAGATCTTTTGAGGGCTTTTGAAGCTTGATCCAAAATTTGAAAGATCAAAACGCAAGGTATTGTTCATTATCGATAACTGCCCAGCTCATCCAAAGCAAGTAAAAGATAAGTTAAAGTTTATAAAGCTTGAGTATTTCCCTCTCAACATGACCTCGATAGTTCAGCCGATGGACATGGGTATTATTAAAAATTTGAAAGTGCATTACAAGCGTCGTGTACTTACCAATATCTTACGGATTTGGGAAACCGAAAAAGAGAACTATAAGATATCACTGCTCGACTGTGTACGAGAAATTTCAAAGGCATGGCTACAGGATGTAACTCCATTGACAATTGAGAATTGTTTCAAAAAGGCCGGATTTGAGGCCGAGTCATGGAGCGATGAAGATGATATTCCGCTCAACTTACTCAAATGTTTGAACGAAGATGCCAATAAAATCGAGGTGATCTGGAACAGACTTACAGAATCGAATTATAATGTGTAAGGCGCTAGTTGGCAGGATTATGTTGAAATCGATGACGGTATCGTAGCCACAGAAGTACTTGATTGCGATTCAATTTTAGAAGCAATAGAACATGCCGCTGATGCTGATGACGGGAGTGGAGGTGAAGAAGATGACGAAAAAATTAATATTGAAATCCCGGTAAAGGATGATATTGAAAACGAAATTGGAATATTGCAATCTGCAATTGAAATGACAGATGATGTACCGGATGAGATCCAACACTGCCTTTATTAAATAGAATAATCTTTTAAACGGGTGAACACTTCAACCACTGTTACTACTCAAAGCAAAATTACCAATTTTCTTAAGCAAATATGTATGTAATTTTATTTGAACAATATTTATTTTGATAAGGTATTTATGTATTAATGAGCAATAAAAGCAAGAAGCTTCTCCTTATTTATTTAATATATTTTTGAAACCTAAGTTTTAAACACAATAAAGGCTTTAAAAAAATATTAATCCCTCTAACTCGAATTTTTATAAAACTCCCTCTATCTCGAACCAATTTTGATATCCCGTGAATATTCGACTTAGAGAGAGGCGACTGTAAGTGTATAACAAAGAGGAATAGATGAATAAAAAGCATGTAAATAAATAACAATTAAATAAATACATAAATGGGTAAATAAATAAATAAATAATTGAATAAATAAATGTATTAATTGATAAATAAACAAACAAATGAATAAATACATAAATAGGGAATTAAATAATTAAATAAATGAATTAATTGATAAATAAATAAGCAAATAAATAAATACATAAATAGGTAAATACATACATAAATAGCTAAATAAATAAGTAAATAATTAAATAAACTAATTAATTGATAAATAAATAAACAAATGAACAAATACATGAATAGGTAAATAAATAAATAAATAATTGAATAAATAAACGAATTAACTGATAAATAAATAAACAAATGAATAAATACATAAATAGGGAAATAAATAATTAAATAAGTAAATTAATTAATTGATAAATAAATAAATAAATAAATAAGTGTATAACAAAGAGGAATAGATGAATAAAAAGTATGTAAATAAATAACAAGTTAATAAATAAATATGCAAGATACGTGAGCATATGAAAGAAAAATAAAGAAAAACAAAAAATCAACGAATAAGTTCTTAACAATTAATTTGAAAAACGATTTGTATTTAAAATGTTTATTAAAGTATTATCAGCAAAATCACAGCGTTCCATAAAATGTTGATTCAGTTTCTGTATCCTTTCGAAGATCAATTCCACATTCGCTTTATTATGAAAATCACGCGTCGAATGATGCCACGTTAAATTGAGCATCATTTTGAGTAATTCGTTTTGAGAAATCTGTAGTTTCTTAAGGTGGCTCCTTGTGCAATAACCACATACTTGGCCACCATACAGCAGAATTGCCTGGAAAACTACTTTGCGTATTATAATTTTGTTATCGTTGGAGAGCTGTGACTTTCGATTTATAAGAGGATACAACATCCTCGTCGCAATCGAATTTTTTTAAGTGTGTTTGTAACATGTGTTTGTAGGTACTTGAGGTACTTCATCTGTAATTGCGTACTAGGGAGAAAACAGGCTTTCCTTTTCCTAGTGAAAAAGACGGCTTGTATCTTGTTTTCGTTTAATTTAATTTTCCATTTTTTGTAATGTTCTTCAGACAGAATGATCCATTTTTTAACGACGAAGATCGCAGAGAATTCCGTCTCCCTGACCTCGACGAAGTTGAGATTGCCATGTCGAAACTCAAGTTGAATAAAGCTGCTGGCACAGATGGACTGTCTGCTGAGCTCTTCAAAGCGGCAGGGGGTGAGCTGGATAGGAGCATGCACCGGCTCATCTATAAGATATGGTCAGAGGAAAGCATGCCCGAGGAATGGAGTCTCGGCATTGTTTGCCCGATCCACAAAAAAGGAGACCCCTTGGACTGCGCCAACTATAGAGGAATAAGTCTCCTTAATGTCGCATACAAGATCTTCGCTGCCGTTTTGTGTGAAGCCTGAAGCCTTTTGTGAATAAGCTTATAGGTCCTTATCAGTGTGGCTTCAAGCCAGGAAAGTCCACCATCGATCAAATCTTCACACTACGACAGATCCTGGAGAAAACCAATGAATTTCAAGTCGATACGCACCATGTATTCGTCGACTTCAAGGCCGCATACGACAGCGTAATTAGAGACGAGCTATATAACGCCATGTTTATTTTTGACATCCCTGCTAAGCTCTTCAGACTATGCAGGATAACCCTGGAAAATGCTCGCTGCTCCATCCGAATCGGTGCAGAACTGACTGATAGTTTCGAAGTCAAGAAAGGATTTAGACAGGGCGATGCACTGTCGTGTGATTTCTTCAACATCATATTAGAAACGATTTTGCAAAAATCACTGGCCAACACAAGAGGCGCAATCTATTTCAAATTCTCGCAACTCCTTGCATACGCCGACGATATTGACATAATAGGTAGATCACAGCGAGATGTCAATGAGGCGTTTGCGAGTATTGAGATAGAGGCGGCAAAAATTGGTTTGGCAGTTAATGAGGGCAAGACTAAATATCTGCTGTCATCGAAAAAGGACATTTACCACCGACGTCTTGGACAGAACGTGCATATTGGCAGATATAAGTTCGAGGTAGTTAAGGACTTCATATACCTCGGCTCCGCAGTGATTTGGAACAACGACACCAGTTTCGAAATCAAGCGCAGAATTACTCTTGCCAAGCGCTGCTTCTTTGGGCTCAAGAGGCAACTGAGAAGTAGAGCCCTCTCTCGTACGACCAAGTTGACCTTATATAAGACCTTAATTATCCCGGTCCTGTTATACGGCGCAGAAACATGGCCGTTATCTGAAGCGGATGAGGAAATCCTTGGTCGATTCGAGAGAAAGATTCTGCGTTCGATTTTCGGTCCCATAAACACAGAGGAGGGTTGGAGGAGAAGATTCAACCACGAACTTTACGGGCTGTACAGCGACATGAGTCTAGTCAGGATTCAATGCCCAAGATAGCTGGGCCATGTAGAGCGAATGGACACCACAGCTCCAGCCCGGAGAGTCTTTGAATCCAACCCCGAGGGACGAAGAAGCAGAGCACGGCCATACTTAAGACGGCGCACACAGGTGAAAGGGGACTTCAGACAACTGGGTGTGCGGCAATGGAAAAGGCTAGCAAAAGATCGTGCTAGGTGGAGGGGCATGTTGGTTGAGGTCCATGTTCACCCCGAACTGTAGTGCCCGTTAAGTAAGTAAGTGTAATATTCCTCCAATATTATCATCGCATTATATAGATTCCTCTCTATGTCGAGAGCGAATTCATGAGATGAAAATATCGCAGTGTCGTCAGCAAAGATAGCTGCTTCACAATTAGGTAGCGATGGGAAATCGGACGTATACAGGTTATATAAACTAGGTCCAAGGACTGAGCCTTGGGGAACACCAGAGTGAAAGTGAATGATACTTGAAACATCATTATTGACATGTACATACTGGGAAATAACGATTTGACAAGAAACTACGGATAACTTTGCAAATATGGGGAGAAAAGTTATGAAAGTTGGTCATTTTGAATATAAGCCCGTCGTGCCAGACCGTATCAAAGGCTTTCTCTATATCAAGAAGAATCATTCCAGTTGACTTACCTGCTGCTCGGAAGGACTTCACATGGTTACATATCCTTAGTACTTGATGAGACGCACTGCGGCCGCGCCTAAAACCAAATTGTTCATTGGGGAGTACATTATTGTTTACGATATGCTTCGAGATTATCTCCTTTAACACCTTTTCATAGATTTTACTAATGCTACTTAGTAAGCTAATTGGCCTGTAACTATCGATAATTTCAGGGGGTTTACCAGCTTTTAATATGGGTACTACCTTAGCAACTTTCCATACATCGGGAAAGTAACCCATTATAAGGCAAGCATTGATACTTACTTATCAGGCCAGCGATCCATGGAGGATCTGAGCCTGAGCTATAACTGCCTTTCATCCTTGACGGTCCCGGGCACGCTACTTCCAGTTGTCAAGACCAAGATGTCTTACATACGCGATTACTTGGTCTTTAGACCGGGGGTTCGGTCTTCCTCTTCTTCTCGAACCAGGAGGCTCGGAGTCGAAGACCCACTTAGCTGGAGCGTTGATGTTCATGCGCTCGATGTGGCCGAGCCAGTGTAGTCGACGGATCCTTGCCTTCCGGACTACATCCACATCTTGGTACAGTTGTGTCTTCTTCTCCATTCACCTTCCTCACAGACAGGACCAAATATCCGGCGCAGAATTTTTCATTCGAAAGAACCCAAAATCAGCTCCGCTGTCCTGCTTATCGTCCAGCTTTCGGCTCCGAACAGCAAAACTGGCAGAATGAGCGTTTTGTAAAGCATGACTTTGGTCTTTCGAGTGAGGAGTTTTGACCCCAGTTGTTTGGACAAGCCGAAGAAGCAGTGGTTGCCAAGGGCGATTCTATGCCGGATCTCCACTGTGGTGCCCCGAGGTAGACAAACTCCTTAACTACCTCGAAATTGTAGCTGTCAATTGTAAAATTTGGCCCAGGTGGTGAGCGACGGATTGGTTTTTGCTTGACAGCATGTATTTCGTTTTGTCCTCATTGATCTTAAGATCAACTCGTTTCGCCTGTTCTTCAATCGCCGTGAATGCTTCGACATTGCCACGGCGAGAACACGCGATGATGTCGATATCATCCGCGTATCCAAGCAGCTGGATGGACATGTAAAAGATAGTGCCTTCCCTGTTGACGCCTGCCCGTCGCACTATCTGCTCCAGCACCATCATCTCCTTGCATCTCCTTGCCGAAATCCGGTGCATGTTTCAAACGGTTACGAAGTCCTGGAACCGAGTTGCACGGTGCATCGCGTATTTTTTAGCGTGGCGCGACACAACTGGATCAGTTTTACCGGGATCCCGAATTCGGCCATCGCCCCAAACAGTTCTTCACGATGAATGCCGTCGTATGCGGCTTTGAAATCGATGAGGAGATGGTGTATATCGATTCGAAGCTCGTTGGTCTTTTCCAGCATTTGTCGAAGTGTGAACATTTGGTCTATAGTTGATTTGCCGGGCCGGAAGCCGCACTGGTAGCTGCCGATTAGTGCGGTCCAAAATGGTTTTAGACGTTCACACAATACGCTGGACAGGATCTTGTATGCGACATTGAGCAGGGATATACCTCTATAGTTCTTGCAAGAGGTAGGATCGCCTTTTTTGTGGATGGGGCATATAGAGCAGGTATTCCAGTCATCGGGCATGTTGTGTTTCTTTAATTTCCCTCTGATTTGTTAATTTAAGTTTGATTCCCAGATTTTCTAAATACCGTGTTTTCACAATAGGCAAAAGCGAATGTTGGATTGATCTTCTTATTAGGATTGCCACACCTCCACCTCTTCTATCGGCTCTATCACACCGATAGCATTTAAAGTCTGGTGTGGATTAAAGCAATGTCAACATTTCTAGAATTTAGAAAGTTGATAAACTCTGTGACTTTACTGCGTATGCTTCTTGCATTCCAAGTAATAATATTTATAAGGTCATGACACAAAAACCTGTTGGCTAAACGTGTGATAACATTAAATTCATGATTAATTCCATTGCTAAAGAGTTTAGTTCTTCGGCTTAGTTCTTAAAAATTGGTGTTATAACCAACGAGATACAGTGAAACAGGCACACAGAAAGTTACAAGGAGACACAGAGAGCAAGAGAGAGAGAGAGTAGAGAGTTAGATGTTAGGATGGGGATAATGAGTAAGGCCAATTGAAAGAGTGTATTGGGTGGTTATGAAACTCATAGCAAAACATTTAGCAGTTAACATTGATTAGCGTCCAAACTGACCTACGCTCGCCTCAGAATCATTTTTATTTGTTACGTCGGTGTCATCTTCGTTATCCGACATGCATCCGTCGTGTTTATCGCCCATTGGACTTGAACTGCCCGTTGATACTTCGCCTAAATTGCAAAATTATAACAGTTTTGTTCGATTTCGTTTTTTTTTTTTCTCTCGTTTTCAAATGCCCTACGTTTTATAACTCTTTTTCTCGGATAACTTTGAGAGAGTTACTTAAAATTAAGCGATAACCAAGGCCAAGAAGGAAAGGTACTTACAGAGGGCAAAGTCCATTTTACGCAGCGGCGAGAGGAGAGAACTCGAACTGTTTAGTGTCGAGAAGCCATCGAGTGTTGAATCGACCGAGAGGGAGTAGTGGTCATTGCTATCAAAGCTGTGTGGAAGGAATATACTATTATAAACTGAAGATGGGATGCGTTGTAAATAGTATTAGGTCACCTCGAGAGTTTGGTTTGTTCTTTGTATGGTTTTCCGCATTTTGTATATGATCGCATGTCCATGTTGATACCACTATCGATTGAAGACCTTTTCGAATAACGACTATTGGTCGGTGGACTCTGGTTACTACATAGCAGAAAAAAATTCTTAAAAACTTAATTCAATTCACCCTCTCTCCTACACTCACCTTGCAACAGCAATTGGTCGAAGAAAGACTCCATCATGACTTCGATTGGCATCACCAGTATCGGTATTCTGACTGTCTGATGAATTCTCCGAGTTGTTACTGCCCGAAATCTCATCCTTAATCGTTTGTCCATTCAGTTGTTTGCCCAAATCATAGGAAATCCCCGATTCGTTCTTATTCCGGCTTCTCTCGTTCTCTAGCCGAGATAGTTCGGACAAAAGGTGCTTGAATCTGAAATAACCCAAACTGTTATACACACACCTTTCGACCGAATATTTCTATTTATGAGACGAACCCCTTTGATTTGGCCACATCTAGTGGTGTCTGTTGTGACATATTTCTAATTTTGATAGCGTTGTGGTTCCATTTGTACAGAATCACTGCAGTTTCAGTGTGCCCTCGCGAGCAAGCCCACGTCTACGAGAAAACCATATCAATATTTAGAACAAATTCAATCAAATCTACCCACCATTGGAGTATATCCATACACATCCTTGCTTAGAGCATCAATTTCGGTTTCCAATATCAAATTTGGATTCTCCGATCTCCAATTGAGCATCGCACAAACCAATTTCGGATAACCAAGAGCAGCTGCCAAATGCAAAAGTGTCATACCCTTAAATCCATTCGATGACCACGATCCTGGAGCATTTGAACGCCACAATTTGTTTGTCAATTGATGACAATAGTTCACCATACGTTCCTCGAAATTCGATTGCATAATCAATGTAGCATCTTCGGAGCATGCCGCCTGACCGTCTCTTGGTTCCAATTTAATTTGCATTTTCTCATCAATCGACGATAATCGATTGAGCAACGTGAACCTGTACAAACAATCGTTTGTAGAACCATCGAAAATCGGTTCCGGATTCGGACTCGACTTGTATTCGAAGAAAACCGAATTGGAAATGATGAAATCATCACTTGCCACCTGTAGGGTAGCAAAACCAACCTCATGGGCCGGGCAAAAGCATCGTAGAACACCTTCCTGAACAAAAACCGTCTGAACGGGAATGGAATCAAAGAGTACAGTGTATGTGTTTGACATTTTCCATGGTCCGGTGACGAGGACTTTAACACCACCCTCGGGATAGGCCCAATCGGGACTGTAGTCACTGATAGTTAGACTACGTCGATTGGTACTATCGAGTTCTAGATCGGGAAATTCGACAAGCATATCGAATGCATCCAGATTCACATAAACATCATCGGCATCGTCTTCGTCATGTACACCGGGTCCGGTAATACTGCGACTTACGTCACGCTTTACATCATTCGCTACGTCACAGACGTTTGTAATGAAATCCATAGGATTTAAGTCCGTGCCGACACGATCGTCATGATGATTGTTTACCACAACATCATTCCCACCACCGAATGGCATGTTAGCAATTAAGGTTTTCTGTATATCCTCCTGGGATAGGTCGAGAGTTTCGTTGAAAAATGCCAATGAATCATTGACATCCGAAGCGGTATGCTCCGAAGCAGAGAGAGATGGTTCCTTTTTGTGGTGGTCCTGTGACGGTGATTGGTTGGCTGGTGTATGCGTTTGCAAACCGTGTCCGGCGAAAGGTGTATCGTCGTTGTTAAGCTCTGCATCCAAGATATGTTCGGTATCGTTGACCTGTTGGCAAGAGAAAAACATTTTGTGTGCTTACTCGTATCAAGTGAATAGAATGCATGCATACCTGGGACAAATTAAGCATGGATCCCCCAACATCGGTAGACATGGGCTGACTTGCTTGCCCATCGACAATACTACCTGCTCCGGTGGTAGTACTACTACCCCCAATTGTACTATCACCTCCCATGCTATTGCCATTGTCGTCCGAGGTATTGCTAATTAGATTCGTTGATTGCCCTTGATTGATGCTATTACTTTCAATTAACGTCTGCTGCTGTTGTATATGATGGGGGGGATGATGATGACGATGATGATGATGATGCTGCTGCTCCTGTTCCATTTGCTGATGATGGGAATGGGGGTGTTGCTGACTTTTACCCGGTGTTTGTGCGGCTGAAATGGTTGTGATTGACGTGCTCGGTGCCAAGGTGGCACGAAGATGATGATGGTGTTGTTGTTTGAATGAATGGTGCTCGGTTTGCGATGCCGAGGATGGGTTGCTTCCTAATGACATATTTAAATCATCGTGTTGTTGTTTTTGTGCCTGCTGCTGCTGCTGCTGTTGTTGTTGGTGCTGGTGATGATGGTGATGGTGATGCTGCTGTTGCTGGGATGATTGGTGTTGCATGTGACCCTGACTGGGGTTTATTGAATTATTATTATTTAATTCACTTCGTTCGTTGGAGTTTTGCAAACTAATCTGGTGAGGCGACAGAACCGATAATTGCTGGTTGCTATTGCTACCATTTGTATTGTTGTTATTAGTGCTATTCGTATTGGAGGCTGCATTAGAGGCGACAGAAGCAGAGAATGCGGTCACCGAGGTTGTAGTGGCAATACCATTATTACCCACTCCTGCTACATGACCCTGTTGTTGTTGGTTGATTATTATCTGATTCATGTTATTGCGATTTAAATTCATTTGATTGTTTTGATTAGTCGCATTGGCGAAAGTCTGTTGATTGAAGTTGCCAGCATTTGTGGTACCCGTGCCGGTACCTGTGCTGGTGCCAGTGACCGTTTGAGTTGGAGTTGCTAGTAAATTATTTCGTCCTGCAAACATCTGTGTGTGACGGGTTAAGCCAAATTGCTGATGTTGTTGCTGTTGTTGTTCGATGTGTGGCGGTATTACTTGGAATTTGATTTCTCCATTCTGCCGCTCATGTTCCACTTCGGCATTTGTCAATTCCAGTCGGGTCTTACGATCCGGCCAACGGGTATAGAGTTGCTAAAAACAACAGTAAATAGAATGCACTTCCCTTCCGAGTGTATAACTACGTACCTTGGGGCCGATAAGTACATTTGGTGTAGTGCTGCTCACTTGATTGTATGTATCGTTACGTTTCTCGGACAGCGATTTCATTATACCAATTCGTCGCATTGGATGAGAACATGACTTGCCATCGGCACAGGTTGAGTCCGGGCAACCACATTCCAGTTGTTTGACGAGCGCTGCTTGACGTGCTAATCGTTGTTTTTCCATTAATTGACTTACAATTGATTCTACTGTTTCGGTATTCTAAAAACAACGTAGAAACACAAATGAATCCTTGATAGATGGAGGATCTAACGAGAGGTTTTACCGAAATTTCAATATCATTCCCGGAGTCCGAATCCTCGTCACTGAACACCGTCGACACTGTAATATCATCATACATTACACTCGCCATCTGCATAGTGATTTCGAACAGAAACTTACACATGGGCTTCAGTTGACTGACCAATTCCTCTCTTGTCCATTCCTTCTTGTCGCCCCAGAGCGTTAGACTCGGTGCTATAACAGCCATCTTATTGTCGTCTGGGTAAGGAACATTAAGATAGTGAACAAGCACAATGTCAGGATTCTATAATAAAACACCAAACACAACATTCAAGCAATTAAAAGCAATACCGTCCACGTAAACCTGTTACTTGTACACCTCACCTGTAGGAGCCAGTAACATCTGCGATGGAATGTTGGTAGAATTGCGGAATGGACATAACATCCATAGATGCACTGAAACGAAACAAACAAGAGCACGATGAAGGGAAAGAAAACCAAATGACTACGGTCTATTGCCGCCAAGCAATTCGCCCTTTTGTGCTTTGGTACGAATAAAACCCGGAGGATGTATTCCATCGTCCATCAAACTGGCGACTTCATAAAAACCAAAAAAAGAAAACCGACTATACCACCAGTTGTTCCTCGGCTTCACTTCGTGTTAGCGGTTACGTCTTGGGACAGGTTAGGACTGTGGCGTTTTATTAAGTCGAATTTATCACCTTCAGATGTGGTGACCTGTCAGTAATTTGAAATTTTATGACTTTTATGGGCTTGTTTTGAACGTCAGGTTGTTATGAGAGTCTTATGGTAGTTGTGGATGAGTTCGTGGGAGCACAACAATATTTTATTACAAAGGTTTCTGTGGAAGTATTCCTGCGGGGGACGATGCAGAATCGAAGCCACAGGTGGGAACAAGTACTGCTCATGATTGGCTGTGGTTTATATGAGTTGTGTGTGGCGACGAAAAGTTGTTGATACTGTCGTGTACTGTGTGTTTTCTTAAGTCACGGAACGCCACTTGAGTCATTGGAATTTATCAATTAGTTCTAACCACATGGTGTAGAAGGCCCTTTGCAGGTCAATCAGGCATGCACCAGTACGTTAGTTCTTGCATTTATTCCATTGGATATCCGAGATGAGTTTCGACGCCGCAGGTATAGTATCATGTCCTGCCCTGAAACCGAATAGGATATCCGGGATGATGTCTATGCAACACCTTTTCGAAGACCTTGCTGATATGTACTCCGAATGAGACTTATCGCTTCTCTTAGGGACTGGTGGCATTACCGCCGTTTTCCAATGCCTGAGCATATATTGAACTTTAATGGTAATGGCATTTTCAGCTATATGGATCTCCAATATTCGATATCATTTCGAAGGTAGATGCGACGAGGCATGGCCCTGTTCTCCAGGTTGAGGTTCGAGCGAATACTATCATTCACCTTGTACACTTCCTGGAAGACAGCTCCCGTTGTCGCCAAAAAAGTCGTCGTCTAGACGTCGTAATAGACCTTCTTTCTCTGACGTTTTCGGAAGCGCTGAGGGATTTTACGGCACGAATTCTGTTGTTCCAATGCAGACTAATCAGTGTTTTCAGTGTCCTCACCTCAAGAGTTTCAGACTAGATAGGAGTCCACTTTTTTGTCTATGAAGAGCGTCTATCGTCGTCCTGTCAATTTCGTTGTTTTTTCGTTTTCTATTGATCGGTAGAAAGGGGACACTCGAAGTGCGCGCTCTCGTTAGGCAGTTAGCAAGGCGTTGTCATCATGCCCTACTACAGGGTCTTTCATAAAGCACTACCTAACTTTAAATTTAAATAAAACAAAATGTGTGTGATATATCATCGAACTTTTTTATTCGTTCGAAAGACCTATCGATGCCATTATGTATGGAATATAACAGCATCCAAATGTCCGCCGCAGCTTCTCTGGGTGCCGCGCATTCCAAATGTCCAATTTTCCATTACGATGGCCCAAAAATCAGTCTAAAATTTATCGATGGCATGGGTTATGTTGGCTTTGAGGGCCGCTGTGGTTTGTGGCTTATTCGCATAGACCTGCGACTTCAGAAAACCTCACAAGAAAAAGCCTCAACTGGGTCAAATCGCACGATCTCGGTGGCCAGTTCAAATCACCTCCACGTGAGATGACCATGCCCTCGAATCACCGTGCTTGTAGCCGCTATCCGGTAGAAGCCACATGTCATTGGTGTCCATATCATCTGCCAAATGAAGTTGGTAATTATCGATTTATAGTGCTCGCCGCTGGCGGTGATGGCCTGGCTAACGTAGTTTTCAAAAAAATATGGACCGATGACGACGCCAACCCAAAATCCCCACCAAACAGTGACTTTTTCGGGATGCATTGGGCGCTCCTGGATCTCATTTGGTATCGACCCAAATTCGACAAATGCTCCAAATGGCCTGCATGTTCCACTAAAAGGGTCGCGGGGGAAATGCGCGCACGCGGGATCTCCAGGCCACTCGATCCTCCGCCATCGGCTCTAACTCATTAGGAGCTATGCCCAAGCGCACCCAGGCGACTTTTTGGACTTGGTCCAACCACCTCGTCCTGGGTCTGCCAAGCGGTCGCCTGCCTAACGGTATTGCACCCAAGGCACGCTTCGGAAGTCGTGATGATGGCGACATTCGTCTCACGTGACAAAACCATCGAAGCATAGCCCTTTCCGTTGGGAGAAGCAGTTGCTCAACATTCAGCTCTCCGCGTACTGCAGTGTTTCTCACCATATTCCGGGGAGTAACTCCCACAACAGCATGAAGAAATTTCCCATTTCGGCAGCTTGTATTCGCGATCTTATTCCAAATTTCATGACCATAGGTGAGAGTTGAAACGTGGCTTTGACACCAAGCTCGGTCATCATGATTACAGATCTTCCAAGCTGTTTCAAAATGTATCCAGCTTGGCTTGGTATTACTCCTCCCATCACTCGTGAAGAAGACCCCGAGAAACTTAAACTTCTCCACCTGCTTCAATGGAACTCAGGACAGGTGTTCTGGAAATAACCATAACCTCGGATTTGTCCACGTTAACCCTCATTCCAGCATCAGCACATACGGCCACAAACCTATCTAGCGCGCACTAGAGTTCCATCTGGGTGGATGTGGGGCCAACTAAGTCATCTGGAAAATGAAGATGGCTTACCCTCACCTCTTCCAATGTGAAACACTCCTCGCCACGACTGCGCTGCAACATCCAGTCCATATGTAGATATAATGAAAACGAGAGGTAACAAGACGCACCCTTGGCGAAATCCAACGCCCACGACGAAAGGTGTGGATTTACTACCGTTAACCCCAACGCAGCTGCTACAGTTTGTGTATAGAGACTGAATGGCCCTCAACAAAGGACCATCAATCCCATATTCCTGCAGAACATTTCAGAGTTTACCTCGAGGAACTCGATCGTACGCCTTTTCCAAATCTACAAAGCAGCTGTAGATCCGTTTAGCGCAACCCCAAACCTTCTCGAGTACCATTGTTAGAGTGAAAAGCTGGTCGGTTGTACTTCTGCCGTGACGAAACCCGCACTGTTCATCCCCTATCCTGGATTCGACCATAGCTATAGAACGCGCCTCCAACAACTTAGCGTATACTTTAGAGGGGACACTTAAAACAGATATGTCCCTATAGTTGGAGCACTCATTTTTAACCCCAGACCCCAGTCTGCCAATCGCTAGGTGCCTCACAGCATTCCCAGGCCACCTTAATGACACGAGAGGGCCATAATACTCCCTCTTTACCCATAGCCTTAAGCATTTCTGGCCGAACTTCATCCACACCGGCGGATTTGTCAACTTTTAGCGATTCAATCGCTAAAATGACTCCCTCCACCGTTGGACTATTCTCCGCACCACTCAAGACTATAGGTCTGTCCCCCTCAGCGCCCTGTTCGGGATTGAGCAGCTCCGAAAAGAGCTCGCTCCATCTGCGTAAGATGTCCATCTCATTGGAAAGCAACACACCATCTTTGGATTTAACTCCCTCGATTATGTTGAATTTCCTTCCTCTGAGCCGGCCAATGATTTGCCAGAACACCCTTTTCGCAGAGCTATGGTCACCTTCCAACTTCTCGCCGAACTCTTTCCAGGACTGTTCTTCAGCTGCACGCACAGTTGCTCAAACAACCACCAACCAGATTGATCACATTGCGATCGACGCCAGACACTCCTCCAGTATTCTCGACGTACGAACCTTCCGAGAAGCCAACATCGACTCGGACCACTACCTTGTTGTAGCCAAGGTACGAATGAGAATATCAAGAATGCTTAGGAGTCAAGTAGGAGAACGTAAGTTTGACGTCGGAAAGCTACAATCGCAAGAGACTGCCAGAATCTTTGCCGATCGTGTCTCCTCCAAGCTCTCTCAAAATCCGCCCACAGCAGCACAAACAATAGAGCAGGAATGGGCGCAATGCCAGAGCACCGTCAGAGACGCTGCCTCAGAGGTGCTGGGTTTCAAACCGCTACCACCTAGAAACCGCTGGTTCGATGAACAATGCGAACAAGCCCATGCAGCAAAACAAGAGCCATGCTGCAACGACGGACGAGAGCTGCTCGCGAAATCTATGAGCAGAAGAGAAGAGAGGAACACTCGCTTCTCAGAAGAAAGGAGAGAGAGCACCGAAAGCGTGAGATCGAGGAGATGGAGAGATGCTGCCGCAGGAATAACGCCTGGAAGTTTTACAATAAGGTAAAACGAACATGCCATGGCTACAAAGCCAGAGCGGCGGCCTGCGGGGATGAAAATGGAGGGCTGGCAGGAGAATCACAGTCGATGCTGAGGATTTGCAAAGACCACTTCTGCAGACAAGATACCGCTGTCAGGCAGAACGATCCGTTCGTAATGGACGACGATGTAAGAGCATTCCGTCCATCCGACATAGTCAAAGTAGTGATATCGAGGCTTAAGTCTACTAAAGCCCCGGACGCAGACGGCCTGTCTGCTGAGCTTCTTAAGGCGGCTGGAAATGAGCTGGTAAGGTGCATGCACCATCTCATTTGCAAGGTATGGTCGGAGGAAAGCATGCCCGACGAATCGAATCGTTTGCCCGGTCCATAAGAAAGGAGACCCCTATAACTATAGGCGAATAAGTCTCCTTAACATCGCATATAAGATCTTCTCCGCCGTATTGTGTGAACGCCTGAAACCGTTTGTGGATAACCTGATCGGCTCTTATCAGTGTGGTTTCAGGCCAGGTAAATCCACAATAGACCAAATATTTACGCTACGGCAGATCTTGGAGAAGACCCAGGAATACCAAATCGACACTCACCACCTCTTCGTCGATTTCAAGGCTGCATATGACAGCGTGTATAGAGATGAGCTATACAAAGCCATGTCTAGTTTTAACATCCCTGGCAAACTCGTCCGACTGTGTAGGATGACGATGGAGAATTCTCGCAGCTGCATTAAGGTCGATAATGAGCAAACCGGGACCTTCAACATCGTGCTCGAAAAGATCGTGCAAGAGTCACTGGCCAACACAAGAGGTCCGATTTATTTCAAGTCTACTCAATTTCTTGCGTACGCCGACGACATTGACGTGATTGGACGGACAAAGCGAGACGTCAATGAGGCCTTTGTAAGCATTGAGGTAGAAGCGGCTAAGATGGGTCTCAAGGTTAATGAGGGTAAAACCAAGTATCTGCTTTCATCTAAAAGGGACGGTCAATACCGACGTATTGGCCAGAACGTCACCATGGGTGGATATAACTTTGAAGTGGTCAAGGAATTCGTCTACCTTGGCTCACTGATGACCAGCGACAACAACACCAGCGCTGAGATACAACGCAGAATCACTCTTACCAACCGCTGTTGCTTTAGGCTCAAGAGGCAATTAAGAAGTAAAGCTCTCTCTCGGAAAACCAAGGTGACACTATATAAGACCTTGATCATCCCAGTCCTCCTTTACGGCGCAGAGGCTTGGACCTTAACAAAAGCGGATGAAGATACCATTCTGCGCACTATCTACGGTCCCAAGCGACATCGGCCTGGTACGACGTCTACGGATACAGCGTCTTAGGAGGCTAGGCCATGTAGATCGCATGGTAAATACAGCTCCGACCCGAAGAGTCTTCGAATCCACCCCGGCAGGAAGGCGCGGCAGAGGACGGCCGCATCTACGGTGGAGCACGCAGGTGGAAGGGGACCTTGACCAACTGGGCGTGCGGCGCTGGAAACAGCTGGCCAAAGACCGTGACAGCTGGAGACGCTTGCTGGTTGAAGCCCAGGTTCACAACGGACTGCAGCGCCACCTAAGTAAGTAAGTAAGCAGTAAGACTATTTTCTTTGGGGCTACGTTAAGTCATTGGTTTATGCCAAGAAGCCGACGACGTTGGAAGAGCTCAGAGCCAACATTGAACGCGAAATAGCGGCCGTTTCGTCCGAAATGTGTGGCCGAGTCATCGAAAATTGGGTCGAACGAATCGACCGCTGCAAAGGTGCCCGCAGTGGCCATATGAACGAAGTCGAGTTCCATTCATAAATGTTTTGATTGTACTTCAAGCCGATAATAAAGTTTTTAAAATATAAAACGCGATACAACCGTAAGACGAATCAGAGCATCATTGGCATCGAATTCATTCTACTTGTGTCCCAAAAACCGAATCCACAAGAAAGGAGACCCCTCTGATTGCGCCAACTATAGAGGAATAAGTCTCCTTAACATCGCCTACAAAATCTTCTCTGCCGTTTTGTGTGAACGCCTGAAGCCTTTTGTAAATAAGCTGATAGGTCCTATCAGTGCGGATTCAGGCCAGGGAAGTCCACCATAGACCAAATCATCACACTACGGCAGATACTGGAGAAAACCAATGAATTTCAAGTCGACACTCACCACCTATTTGTTGACTTCAAAGCCGCATACGACAGCGTAATTAGAGACGAGCTATACAACGCTATGTCTACCTTTGACATACCTGCTAAACTCGTCAGACTATGCAGGATGACCTTGGAGAATGCTCGCTGCTCCATCCGAATCGGTGAACACCTTACCGATAGTTTTGATGTCAAAAAAGGATTTAGGCAGGGCGATGCGTTGTCGTGTGATTTCTTCAACATCATATTGGAAATGATTGTGCAAAAATCACTGGCCAATACAAGAGGCACAATCTATTTCAAATCCTCGCTACTCCTTGCATACGCCGACGATATTGACATAATAGGTAGATCACAGCGAGATGTCAATGAGGCGTTTGCGAGTATTGAGTTCGAGGCGGCGAAAGTTGGTCTGGCGGTAAACGAGGTCATAAAAAAAAGGACACTCACCACCGACGTCTTGGCCAGAACGTTTGTATTGGCAGATATAAGTTCGAGATAGTTAAGGACTTCGTCTACCTTGGCTCCGCAGTGACCTGGAACAACGACATCAGTTCCGAAATCAAACGCAGAATCACTCTTGCCAATCGCTGTTTCTTTGGGTTGAGGAGGCAACTGAGTAATATAGCCCTCTTCCGAACGACAAAGTTGACTCTATATAAGACCTTATCATCCCGGTCCTGCTGAACGGCGCAGAAGCATGGACACTATCAAAAGCGGATGAGGAGGCCCTTGGTCGGTTCGAGAGAAAGATTTTGGGCGTGATTTTCGGGCCTATAAACGCAGACGGGGGATGGAGCAGAAGACTCAACCACGAACTTTACGGGCTGTACAGCGACATGAGTCTAGTCAGGATTCAATGTCTAAGATGGCTGGACCATGTAGAGCGAATGGACACCACAGCTCCAGCCCGGAGAATCTTTGAATCCAATCCGAGGGACGAAGAAGCAGAGCACGGCCACACTTAAGACGGCGCACACAGGTGAAAGGGGACTTCGGACAACTGGGTGTGCGGCAATGGAAAAGGCATGTTGGTTGAGGTCCAGGTTCACCCCGAACTGTAGCGCCCATTAAGAAGAAGAAGAAGAAGATTAAACTGGATTGGTTGCTTCGCCCATCAATACAAAGCATAAAACACAAAGTTTACGGAATCCCATTATGTCCAGTAATCACTGGTCAGAACATGATTATATTACCCATCTCTCCGTGGGTGCAATTCTCTATGACTTTCGTAAGCATCCACACCCGAACAGGATGTGGAGCATCCAAGTTCGACTAGAACTGAAAAGCAAAAATTAATTTCAAGCAATTAATCGAAACGTGACAGGCTAGAGTGGCAGTATTCGAAAACCGTTTCAAGGCAACCAATCGCAAAAATTTGATTCGGCTTCCTGCCAAACGGCATAGGCAGTCAGTCACACACAGGTCAGGCACAAATCCATAACTACAAGTACAATCTTTATCTTTTTGTCTTTAAATCCACTCTTTTGCTTGCCATTCCGTGTTCTTGTCTTCTTACTTTTTAATCGGTTCCACCATTGCCATATTAGTTATCGCTGTTGTTATGGCGGCATGAGGACTTCCGGCGACGTCAAACTACCATAAATCCTCTCTACCGGATGGATGATATAAGAAGAAATCAAAACAAAAAGCAAAAGAAGAGGAAAAACGAAGAAAAAGGAAACAAATCTTGGCGTGAAATTGCATTTACAAATGAATGAGTTGTGGCAGGGAGCAAGGGAATTCGTGGATAAAAAGACGCAAACCTAAGTACCTATTTCACTTACGCTTGAGCTTGAGCAGGGATATAAAAACAAAAGGGGAGAAAACACTCTTTTCCTGCTTATCCTGCTTATGAGGAGTGTACGTTACAGTTTTTTTGTCCTCGTTTCCCTTACTACATAGAAGGCAGGACGTATGTTTTGGCTTCGCGAACACTCAATAGTCCTGGGAGGTAGCAATTATTTACATTGGGGGAGTTGTACTTCAAATACAAGAGGCTGATGGAAAGGGTTCAGTACGAAAATTGATTTATGACCATTTTGTTCGACTGTTACTGTCGCGTCTATCTCAGGCGGATTGATATCCCGCTGAACTTTCGACAAACTATATACTTGGACTGGCAAAGTGACTGAGTAGATTTTTTTTTTTCTTTTAATTAAATGGATTACAAACGATTGCTGTTCATACTTACTTCGGTTCCCTGAACTTTTAGCTTCATGTGATCCTCTCGTGTAGTCTTTCCATCTTTTCGCTTCTTCCAGCAATATCCGTCTCTTCGGTATCGTACTTTTTTCCTTGAGTACAATATCAGTGAACCGCTTTTGGGCCTAAAAAAATGTAACAAAATCCATTCGTTTCGAGTTAGAACTATCGCTGTGAGATACATAAAGTTAGATTCACGGCGCCTACATGTTAAGCTACTGACACTACCCTCGCTATACCGCTATAAAACATACCAAGCAACCTGTCACAGATTAAGTCAAACGGCGATGACAAACCAAACATGTCAGAATCCATAAAACTCAACTTACTCACCTTGTTTTGACTTCCTTCGACTGCCACTCGGCGTGTTTGTCAAAGCTGATAAGTATCGCTGCGATTTCCTTAAAGAGACAAACATGAATTTTAATATTAAGAACCACGAGTCATAGAATGCAAAAGCAAATGAATGAAAAACGAAATTAAATCAGTAAAGGCATCAAGAAGGGATGGGCTTGCAAGGACTAACCAAAAAAATGTTGGCACTCTTTCCAAAAGTCGACTCTCCCGTTGCCGTTGTCGTTGTTGTCGAGTGCAATTTTTATCAGAAAACCATATTTCCATCACACAGAACGAGATATTCAAATTCACTTCGTAGAGAGTGTCTCCACCCTTCTTTTCGACAAGAGACAACATACGGGCCATGGACATGAAGGATGAGGAACGAGAGGATACATTGGTGGAAACAGTCAAGTTCTTTTTGTTAGTCTCCCATCCTTTCTTCTTTGGATGTCGGTTTATTTTTATTTTCTTTTTTCCGTACGCTCTTAGTTTCTGGAGAGACTCCTTGTGCAGCGAGTGAAGGAAAGACCAAGTGAAAGTGGGCGGAAAAGTCTCAACTCAACAAAGTCTGTTTGGGTCTGCTGTCAGCTGGAGACAGAGTGTGACACACAATTGAGCAATATTGTTGGCGTCACGTTTTATTTCATATTTGCACTTATCTATGTACTCATACTGGGTGGTGGCATGTGATTGGGTCTACTGAGGTATGTGGATTATGTGCTTACCCCAAAGGGAGATCGTTAAAAGCCAGAGGACAAGGCGGACGTTTGCGCGTTATGAATTGGGGGATTTTAATTCTATTTGCAGCTCTGTCAATCAGGACCCGGAGGAGCGGGATAGCAAGGGGATGTAGAACGTCATGCAAACATGCTTAGGGATAGATTGGGAAGTTTTGAATCAGTGCTTGAGCTGGAAAGTACATTTGGTCTTTTTTACCGAAAAATCTGTGAAGTGTACGGTAAAAGCTCTATAAGTGAACGCCGGACCCAGGAGTGGTTTGCTCGATTCCGTTTCGGAGATTTCGATATCAATGATACACTTCGATCGTGACGGCGAATCACTGAAAAAATCGACGAAATTTAGCAGTTGGTAGAGCAGGAGCCACACGCAAACTGCCAGGAGATAGCGGAGGCACATGTGATAGGTTTGAATCATCTTTTTTTTTTTTTTATATAATTCGCGCAAGTCAGAGTCATACTCTTATTATATTTTTGTCACACAATCTGGGTGTCCATTCAATACCGCTCGTTCACTACAATTCTCCAGAGGTGGTTGTCCTAGATAGGATTTGAGAGAAACTCGACTGAATTTTCACTTTAGTTGTAGTTCGCAGCCCTTCAGGTTGGGGGATGTACTTAGGGGTAACATCCCTATCACGTAAAAACCTACTTGTTCCGAAACAACAACAAGCCTCGGATACGGACGGATACAAAGCTGACGACCCCCTCCAAACGACTTACGGAATTGAGAGTCTGCCCCTGGAATGTAAGGTACCTTAACAGACCGGGTGCAGGCGATCAATTGGAGCAAACCCTCAACTGCTATAAAGCTAAAGATATAACCGCACTCCAAGAAGTGCGATGGGATGGACCAGGCAAAAAAACGGATGCAAAACTGCGACATCTACTACGGGAACTGCTACAAGGAGAACAAACAGCGCCTATTCGGGTGCGGATTCGTTATTCGAGGAAGACTCCGACAAAAAGTCTCAAGCTTCCGAGACATAAGCGAACGCCTCATAACAATCCGCATCAAAGCTAAATTTGGAAACATTAGCTTAATATGCGCTCACGCCCCAACGGAAGAAAAGGACGATCGACTCAAAGAAGAATTCTACGATCTCCTAGACAGAACATATGCCCAATGCCCCAGCTACGACACAAAAACAGTCCTAGGAGATATTAATGCAAAACTGGGCATAGAGGACATATCTGAGTCGATCATGGGAAAGCATAGCCTCCATAACACCACATCCGACAACGGACTAAGGCTAATTGATTTCCTAGCGGGACGTAACCTCCTTGTAGCAAGCACGCGATTCCCCCATCTCAACACCCACAAGGGTACCTGGCGGTCTTTTGATCAATCGACCATCAACCAGATTGATCACATTGCGATCGACGCCAGACACTCCTCCTGTATTCTCGACGTACGAACCTTCCGAGGGGCCAACATCGACTCGGATCACTACCTTGTTGTAGCCAAGGTACGAATGAGGATATCAAGAACGCTTAGGAGTCGAGTAGCACAACGTAAGTTTGACGTCGGAAAGCTACAATCGCAAGAGACTGCCAGAATCTTTGCCGATCGTGTTTCCTCCAAGCTCTCTCAAAACCCGCCCACAGCAGCACAAACAATAGAGCAGGAATGGGCGCATTGTCAGAGCGCCGTCAGAGACGCTGCCTCAGAGGTGCTGGGTTTCAAACCGCCACCACCTAGTAACCTCTGGTTCGATGAACAATGCGAACAAGCCCATGCAGCAAAACAAGAAGCATATAAAGCCATGCTGCAACGACGGACGAGAGCTGCTCGCGAAATCTATGAGCAGAAGAGAAGAGAGGAACACTCGCTTCTCAGAAGAAAGAAGAGAGAGCACGGAAAGCGTGAGATCGAGGAGATGGAGAGATGCTTCCGCAGGAATCACGCCTGTAAGTTTTTCAATAAGGTAAAACGAGCATGCCATGGCTACAAAGCCAGAGCGGCGGCCTGCAGGGTTGAAAATGGAGAACTGGTAGTAGAGTCGCAGTCGATGATGAGGATTTGGAAAGACCACCTCTGCAGACTGTATAACGGCGATGATAGACAAGATACCGCTGTCAGGCAGAACGGACCATTCGTAATGGACGACAATAAAACAGAATTCAGTCCACCCGACCTAGACGAAGTCAAAATAGCAATATCAAGACTTAAGTCTAATAAAGCCGCGGGCGCAGACGGCCTGTCTGCTGAGCTTCTTAAGGCGGGTGGAGATGAGCTGGTAAGGTGCATGCACCATCTCATTTGCACGGTATGGTCGGAGGAAAGCATGCCCGACGAATAGAAACTCAGCATCGTTTGCCCGGTCCATAAGAAAGGAGACCCCTATAAGGGCAGATCTTCTCTGCCGTATTGTGGGAACGCCTGAAACCGTTTGTGGATAACCTGATCGGCTCTTTTCAGTGTGGTTTCAGGCCAGGTAAATCCACAATAGACCAAATATTTACGCTACAGCAGATCTTGGAGAAGACCCAGGGATACCAAATCGACACTCACCACCTCTTCGTCGATTTCAAGGCTGCATATGACAGCGTGTATAGAGATGAGCTATACAAAGCCATGTCTAGTTTTAACATCCCTGCCAAACTCGTCCGACTGTGCAGGATGACAATGGAGAATTCTCGCTGCTCCATTAAGGTCGCTTATGAGCAAACCGAGACCTTTGATGTTAAAAAAGGATTTAGGCAAGGTGACGCGCTATCATGCAACTTTTTCAACATCGTGCTTGAAAAGATCGCGCAAGAGTCACTGGCCAACACAAGAGGTACGATTTATTTCAAGATATTGACGTGATTGGACGGACACAGCGAGAAGTCGATGAGGCCTTTGTAAGCATTGAGGTAGAAGCGGCTAAGATGGGTCTCAAGGTTAATGAGGGTAAAACCAAATATCTGCTTTCATCTAAAAGAGACGGACAACACCGACGACTTTAAGGTGGTCAAGGAATTCGTCTACCTAGGCTCACTGATGACCAGCGACAACAACACCAGCGCTGGGATAAAACGCAGAATCACTCTTGCCAACCGCTGTTTGTTTTGGCTCAAGAAGTAATTGAGAAGTAGAGCCCTCTCTCGGAAAACCAAGGTGACACTATATAAGACCTTAATCATCCCAGTCCTCATTTACGGCGCAGAGGCTTGGATCTTGACAAAAACGGATGAAGATGCCCTTGATCGTTTCGAGAGGAAAATTCTGGGCACTATCTACGGTCCCGCTTGTTCAAACGGTGTATGGAGGAGAAGATATAACGATGAGCTGTACGGGTTGTACAGCGACATCGGCCTGGTACGACGTCTACGGATACAGCGTCTAAGGTGGCTAGGCCATGTAGAGCGCATGGAAGATACAGCTCCGACCCGAAGAGTCTTCGAATCCACTCCGGAAGGAAGGCGCGGCAGAGGACGGCCGCATCATCGGTGGCGCACGCAGGTGGAAGGGGACCTTAACCAACTGGGCGTGCGGCGCTGGAAACAGCTGGCCAAAGACCGTGCCAGCTGGAGACGCTTGTTGGTTGAGGCCCAGGTTCACCACGAACTGTAGCGCCACCTAAGTAAGTAAGTAAGTGTAGTTCGCAGCAAATGTTCCATGCCATTATGGTCTTATGTATATTAGGACTGTATACAGAGAGTATGAATTTGGAGTGAACACTCACAGTATAGTGTTATGCCTTCGTCGGGATTTGGCGATGAAAAATGGTGACCCTCCACAAATGACTTAAAAAGCCTAAAATAACGACAAGCAAGGTGATGCTAACGGTCAATTCGGTCCTCTGCGGTGCTCGAGTTGACTGTTGAAACAAAGCAATCAAACGAAAAGGAATTGTACTCCATTATGACACATCTTTGATGTCTCGGAACAAATTGACAAATCACCGTACCGTTGACCACAAATTGACCGTGTAATATCGGTCTGATTAACATTTTGTTCTGACACCTTAGGTGTGTTGTAACGACACACTTATCAATAATTAACAATCAATCAAACAAAGGGGACATTTCCCAACTATATGCAACCTCTTTCTTTGGTGGCTTTACAACCCATAAAGGACCAGAGCCAAGCTTCTCTTAATCACATATGTAGTGTGCGATTTATTTTTGGCATAGGTAAAAGGGACCAACAGTTTAATGCCGATTCTGAACGGCGTTAGTCGTGGAGCTTTTGTTTTACCAAGTCTCCGCCGGGGACGGGCACCGCGAAATCAACATTCGATGGCGTTGGTGTTATTGGCATTTGAATTCGCTCATATTGCGTCAGAGTCCAACACACTGACCACTGCGCCACGACGCCCTCGCACCAATGGATTTATTCGAGAAAAAAACCGGGCCTCGGGCTGGATCTAAGTCTTCGAGTCCCCCATATTCGGCCAAATATTCAACGAAAAGTAGTTAAAAAGCATATCGGCCTACTATGGACGCTCAATATACGTTTCATTGTCAGCTACACTCGTCTGTACTCATTTTCTTCCTTTTTTTGTCGGAGGCTTCTGCTATCTGTTGAAGCACTCGGACGCAAATACTGGCCCATTGTGCTCCAAATAGACACCTTACCTTAATAAGAAGGACCTTCAGTGATGTAAAGCAAAGAGATTCGGCACACACCACGTCGGCCCCAAAGGCTCACCACCTTGTGGGATCAAAGGCAGGACAGTCGCAGAGAAAACGTTCTGCTGTGTCATCCTCTCCGCAACATGCAGCACAAGTAGGCGTCTCATTGATGCCAAGCACGCAGAGACGATTAGCGAAAGTGTAATGGCCCTTAATGACACCCACAAGTCGTCTGCAATAAATTCTCCTTAAGGACAGGAAAAATGCTGCGGATTTCTTGCAGACATCAGGGCATACGTGCTTAGTCATCCTGCATTCTAGATAAGCCCTCCATCGACGGTTGTGTGTGTTAAACACCCAATAGTTAATGTAGGAATTTACTGTGGACGCACGTAGACCTAGAGCGGGTTCAGGTCCTGAGAAACTCTCAGAGTTCATCAGAGATCACATTTACTGGGATCCAAGTGTGCCCTGGAGCCCATACGAGCCTTAATGAATTTAGTCTACCGACTCTGTTCAAGAAGGTTTTGAGTTCATGCACTAATTTGGAGCTAGTTAAAGGGTTGGACACAGCTTAGAATGCAGCTTAGCTTGGCTGTTTCTACAGATGCATATGCTTTTTCCCCTCCAGCTGTGCTTCACAACATAGTGCATGGCAGTTAGGATTGCGTATATTTCTCATTGGAAAACAGACGCACATTTTCCTCAAAGAAGACCCCAAACCTGGAGCCATCTGTGAAAATGCGAAGACTTTCTTTTTCAAGTTCACTATCCAGCCAGAGTCAACCCTGACGCTATGGCAACTCGATTGTGAAATTACAGCGCAGTAGGCAACCGGGTGTCAGAAGGCATGTCGCAGGACATTTCTTGCGTAAGCACACTGTTATTCCTGTGCGAGTTGTCCAAAAGCAATTTCTCTTGAGACGGGACATGACTTTCAGAGCACACCCTCTGATAAATACATATATCAAGAGATGGAAGGTTCATCATAGCATCTAGAACAGCGCCCGGCGTGCTGAGGAAAGCTCCCGTACAGTCGACACAAACCCTTCTTTGGAGTTTGGTGAAAGAGGCTACGACGTGCTTGCGTGTTGGCCTGTTCTATTTACCAGACATCTCGTCATTGCCATGTAGATCCAAATGACTAAGGACCTTTGCCGGCGATAAGCCCCATGTTTTGCCAAAAGCTCATTTGCATTGCCAGAAAGCTTACAGTGCTTTGGTGGTTTTTGACTCAACATGCTTTGAACAAAGGAGCTTGCTATCTAAGATGATTCCCAGGTACTTAGCTTGCTTGGATACCGGGATGGAAGTACCTTTTAGCACCAGTTCAGTATTTTTCCTTCAGCCCACAGCCCACTTCTTGTACACTAATCATCGATTACATTTACATTTAGCGCCACCTGTGCTTTGAGACGCACTGTTGCTAATCATGAGCCGCCAGAAAGAACGGCGACATCATCCGCATAGGCCTGGATATAACAGCGGAGACAGGACGCCGCCTTGTGGGCAGCCCTTGTTTACGCCGGATTTGACACATTGATCGAGACCTGTATCAGCGGTCAATGTCCTGTGCACAAACATTGCTTTGATCCACAAAACCAGTGCTTCGTCTACTCCATGTTGTCTAGCAGCGTTACACATGCTGTCAAAAGTTGCGTTATCGAAAGCTCCCTCAATATCGGCGAAAATACCCAACGCGTGCTCTTTTCTTTCGAGTGTGCATTCCATCCTCCGAACTAGGTTTTGAAGCTCAGTCTCGCAGGATTTTCCGCGCTGCTAAGCATGTTACGTCTCCGAAAGAGGATGCATTCGAAGGGCAACTTTACGCACGTGCATCTCTACCAGTCTCTCCATGCTTTTCAGCAGGAAGGATGTGCGCCAAGGAATCCGTACTTACTATCCATAATGTTTTTGGTATTGTACAAGGTCACACGCGTCAGTTCCACTCCTTTTCCCTTTCCATATACATACAAAGCTCGCTTAACCTAGCCGTTTACCTAGTTATCGTTGGAATGCAACTTCTAAGTATGTTGCGGAATATAAGAAACTTTATTTCCCTCGCCCTGAAAAGCTCATCGTTTCGTTATTGACTTCCTTTCTATGTTCCCATGAGTACGACTGTACAAATAAAAATAAGGAAAATGCGAGTTCCTTGTCAAAATAACATAAAAAAACAGAAAATCACTGCGTTCTTCACGCCAAAGAACCTATTCGAACACATGTATGTAATGTATCTCTGCGCCCGTCCTTCAAAAAACCTTTCATTCCCGAAAGCAACTAAACGAAACTAGCAACCACTACTGCAGAGCATTTCTATTAAAGTCCCTTCAGTACGATAGTACATATTTCCGATGTCCTTTCAAAAACGATTCAACTCAAAATGAATGCAAGAAAGTCAGCCTGTAGCGCCTCCACCCCTAGATCCATCCAAACCGCACGAATTTATTTCGCAAACAAATCATTTATTTAAAGGACCCCGGTCATAAAAATGTACATAAATATTTTGGTTTCCCTTTCATGGGACACGACCGACGAGAAGACAGGCGGCCGTGGTAAATGTGCCACGCCACGACCAGCATCAGCAGAGATTCACATTCCAAATGGAGATTTCGAAGGGTAACCCAAAAAAATATACAAAAATAACCCGAACACTAGGACGATGACGGCACGACAACAACAGACGACCATGGTGTGGAGCGTTAGAATCGGCGGTACTCAATTCTACCACTTATTATAGCCCGGGAACATTAGGAGTTTGGAATCTTTGCCGATTCCTTGTAACATGTCTCAACAATATTTGATTCACTACTGCTCTTTGAGCAGCTGTCTTTGGAATATAACCGCTTACACTGGCCCCTGTTCGGTTCAATTTATTCGTTTCAGAATCTAAATTATTCATTTGAAGACGAATCAAAAAATATGATATACGGGATGGGGATTGGGAGGTATGTAAATGGGCCTGAGTCTGTCATCATCAGATATTCAAATGTTCGCTTTACATTCCTTGAATTAGTCATTTATCTTTGATGGAATGTGGTTTCCATTCAACTTACACGGATTTATTGTATCTACGTTATGTGCGAGGGCCGCCAGCTGTAATCGTAATCGAAAACTCACTCTTTCCTATAATGTCCGCCTAGTCATGTAGCCAAAATGCTATCAAGGCATTGCCACCATTTAGAATGTCATTTTCATTATACCATATCGCCCGACAGTGATTCCAAAAATAAAATTCCATTTCTGACCGTAGCTGTCCAAATATTTGCCAGTGTCAAAATCCCCATGCTTATTCGGACGTGCTTGCCACCTTACTTGGTAGTTCCATCCCGAGGCCACCCGTCAACCTCGACTCTTGGAAGTCTTTCAAAACATAATAGCCTCCATAAATTATAAAAGACGAAAGGGAAAAAACAGACAGCCCTCCCTGTGTACCCTCCGGCACGAGACGAAATGTTCATTCGACGAACTTAACCTCTTAAGCGCCACAGATAGTTACCCGTTATTGAATTAGCATAATAAATGCTCCAAGGTAGGCAGGCTTCCAAATTTCTCTTTTTCACTTTTTCTATGCATCCGGCTCACATATTCGAACATCTTGAGAAGCCAAAACCGGACCACAACCAACAAAAAAATTTACCAACAACCTGCGAACGAGTTAAAGTTAAAATATGCACGACTTCTTGGCCTTTTTTTTGCTTATTGCATCTCCTCCTGTTCCTTGGACCACTTGTTTAAGGAAAAACTACAGCGATACAATGGGCATTCAAGTTTGCTTTGACAATGTGTACCATGTGTATGGCACATAAACGTCTTCCTTCCAATTGGCAGTGAATTTGCTTGCTGCTACTATGAGCAAAGGGGGAAGGGGGGGACAAGAATGAAAAAAAAACGGAAACAAACCAATTTTCCCTGATCGAATAAAGGGAACAGCAGGTTCCAGCGACGACGAGCAAGCAGACTAAACAAGCTCGATAAGACAAAAATGTCTGCTGGAGACTTCCTTAACTCGGCAGGAGGGTGGACCGTGTCGCGTTGTTGATATACTACTATATTGCTCCATACATCGCACCACAGTTCGTTGGACATTGTGCATTGAGTTAGTGGGTGCCATTGAACTGGGAATGGTATGATGGCAGTTGCATCCGGAATGGGACTTATAGTTTTTTAGTCCAAAAATTGCACATGTCGTTGTGCTTAAGTGTTTCTGGGATTAATCAAGAAACTGTCATGTCTCCGGGACCGGATGGGATCATACCAGCTGAGCTCCAGCAGGTAGCAGATATCATCCTCCCCTGGCTTGTGGTCATATACAATAGTTGCCTCTCCCTTTCCTACATCCCCAGCAAGTGGTAGGTAGTCAAAGTCATTTTCATACCCAAGGCAGGCAAAAGCTCCCACACGTATGTAAATGACCTAAGGCCTATGAGTCTCACTTCTTTTCTATTAAAAACTCTAGAGAAGATTTTAGCCGCACACATTCGGTACAGCTGCATCTCAGGAAGGCTGTCGGATAACCAACATGCCCACAACAAAGGCAAATCGGTGGAAACAGCACTCCACTCATTGGTCAGTAAAATAGAAAGGTCTCTGGAAAATAAACAATACACTCTAGTCGCCTTTCTCGACATTGAGGGTGCCTTTAAAAATGTTGAACCATGGGCCCTCATCAAGGCGCTGTCTGATCTGGGTGTTACGGGATCAGTGATAGAACTGGTACGACAGCTGCTAATACAAAGAATTATCAAAGCCAACTTCGCTGGTGCCGTCTCAACCAGAATGGTCAGCAAAGGTACACCACAGGGTGGAGTACTCTCCCCTCTCCTGTGGAACAACTACTGCTGTTGCTTGAACAGGAAGGGTACGCTGTGATCGCCTATGCGGATGACCGGATTGCCGTCACAGGAAAATTTCCCAGCACTCTATGCGACCTTATGCAGAGTGCACTGTATACAGTAGAAACCTGGACACGGTACTGTGGACTTGGGGTGAACCCAAAGAAGACCGATCTAGTACTGTTCACTAACAAATATTAAATTTCGCCCCTCAACCCACCGAGGCTGGGTGGAACTCAACTAACAATCAAAGAACAGACTTGACAGGAGGCTGAATTGGAAACCCAACATTCTTGATCGGGTCAAGAAAGCAACTGTTGCCCTCTACAGCTGTAAGAAAGTAGTGGGCAGGAGGTGGGGTCTCCAACCAAGCATTATGTACTGGCTTTACACAGCAGTCATAAGGCCTATCCTCCTGTATGGCGTCGTAGTCTGGTGGACTGCTCTGGACAAAGCAGTCAATCGAAACCCTCTGGGGAAGGTACAAAGATCGGCCAGCTTATATATAAGCGGAGCGATCAGATCGACCCCCACGGAGACCTTAAATGTTCTACTACATCTTCCACCATTAAACCTTTTCAGCAAGCAAGTTGCTGCATGCGCGGCCCTAAAGATGAGGAGCATAAGAAAATGGCCCACATCTCAAAAAGGCCACACCTCTATTCTAAAACACTCCAAAGTACCCATGGACACTGACTACATCAACCCGCAGAATGTGTTTCCCTTCAGCCCAGGGAGGAATGGGCTGAAGGGAAAGTCATACCAAAGGACTCGATCTCCCTCTATACCGATGGCTCTAAGATGGAGTCGGGTGTAGGCAGTGGGGTCTACTCCAAGGAACTTAACCTCAACCTATCATTTAGACTCCCAAATTACTGTAGTGTGTTTCAGGCAGAAATAACTGCGATAACGGAGGCCCTGGCATGGCTCAGGATCAATGTAATATCCACGAAGGATATTATCGTTTGCTCGGATAGCCAATCTGCGATAAGATCCCTGGCAGCGGTAACCCACAGATCAAAAACATTCATTAACTGTCGCCTATCTCTAGATGAAATGGCTGAACAGTTCAACATTAAAATACTGTGGGTTCCCGGGCATAGGGATATTCCAGGAAACTGCGCGGCCGACGAGCTCGCAAAGTTAGGGTCAAGCACACTCAGCCTACCTACCCTCGGGTACCTAGAAATACCAATAAGTACGGTAAAGCACATGATAAAGCTTCAAACCATAGAGGAGACCAATCTCCAATGGAATGAGAGCAATATCGGCTTTATCACCAAGCAATTGTGGCCTAAGTTAAACTTAGGACGAACCAGGGACCTGGTGGCAACCAAAAGGGCAACCTGAAGCACTCTAGTGGGTGTCATTTCAGGTCACTGCACCATTGGAAAACACGCCGCCAGACTGGGGCTACCCTACAATGACTTCTGTCGCGGCTGCATGGACGAGGAGGAGGAGGAATCAATACACCACCACCTCTGCTCATGCCCCTCTTTTGCGAATCGCAGGAAGATTTACCTCGGCGCGCCCTTCTTCGACAATCTGAGTGAGCTAGCAAACCAAAAAATAGCTCAACTCCACCGCTTTATTAGAAGCACCGGTTGGTTCCCAGGTAGCGGATCAGGGTAACCTGATCCAGGTGGTATCACAATGGGCCGGTTTCGGCCTAAGTGTGGCTTACGCCTACGACGTCAACCTTACCTAACCTAGGTGATCGTGGAAACAATTTTTTAACATTTTAATACAAATGACCTGGGTACACATCGCTCAAGATTTATTATATTGACTGAAAAACAACTCAACGATCAACTAACTCCCATAACCACTCCTTTTTAAAACTAGCGGTAATGCCGTATAACATATTGCAGATGTACAGGCGCAGCCCAAGCTATGTCAAAAATAGGAACGAGTTGACCTTGACAGTTCACGGCTATGCTGTTTTATCGCTTTTGCTATTGCGATTATAATGGGCCGATCCTTACATACATATCTCCACGTTTCAAGGTCACCATGTCGTATGCGCGTATGTACGTATGTGCGTACCGGAATTTTGACCTCGATTATCTTGAGAACCAAGGATAATATCGACATGAGATTGGGTTTATTCCACGCGTAATTACGCAACTTAGAACTGACTAGAGGGCATGGGCTCCGACATACAGGGTAAAGTTGTTGATCGCTCTCAACCTGCCCAGATGCCAGCATCAAGATTCGTCCGGGTTGGATACGGTGCTTGTCAAGTTCAAAAAGGGAAAGGTTCAACAAGAAAGAATTCAATCGCAGTTCCTTAAAAGACAGGCGACGAATCATGAATCTATGCATATGAATCGACTGTAGGGACCTTTCGAGACAAGCATGAAGAAGAGGTTGACGCTTTTAAGATCGCATTGTTGCGGACACGAACCGACGTTGTGTTCGAATTTCGCTGTCAAAGTTTGGAATGCTCTGAGGCAAACAGACATACTGCTGAATATCAATGCCGGATCACGGAGCATTCTAAAGACTTCTGACGTAAAGAAGGGGAACGTGTGGCGGCCAACATTCGGCGAACATTGGACCGAGGGCTATATAAGCGGGAACACTTACCCTCGGGGGCATTCCGTATTCATTCAGTATTCAGTATCAGTGACTCAGTCGGTGATCCAGTGTGAAAGTAATCAAGCCATTCAGTGAGTTAGTGGACAATTAGCCTAACAGTTGTAGAGACAAAATGTGTAAAAAACGTGTGTGTAAGCAATAAAGCGTTAAGTGTTATAAAGGGGAGCGCCCAGATAATTGATTCGAGGTGGAATAATAAAGTATGTATGGAATAGGGTCAAGTGGTAGACCCTATTCTGGACTATTCATTTTCGTAACAGTATGCTGTGGAGGTATCTCAATCGTAGTGAAAAAGTGCTCCATAGAGGAAGAATGGCGACTATTTTCAACAGCTGTCATTGCCTCTGCACGCAATGTTTGTGGAGAGAAGCGGCTTGGTGTGGCGACTGGTAGTGAACAAAAAACTGCGTGGTTTAAAACACCCGGAGTTCAAGAAGCCATCAGAGAGAGTAAGAAGGCCTACAGGTACTAGATTCTCTTGGGGGCTCTGCTTCCCGTGACCGGTACACTGTGGCGTGAAGAACTTGCAAATTGGCTGTGCGAGTAGCTAAAGAGCAGTCCTGGAAGGAGTTCGGCGACAGGTTGGAAGGCGACCATAGATCTGCGAAAAAAGTGTTCTGGCAAACCATTCGCCGGCTCAGAGGAAGGAAATTTATCATAATCGAAGGAGTTAAATCCAAAGATGGTGTGTTGCTTTCCAATGAGATGGACATCTAACGCAGATGGAGCGAGCACTTTTCGGAGCTGCTCAATCCCGATCAGGGCACTGAGGGGGACAGACCCATAGTCTTGAGTGGAGCGGAGAATAGTCCAACCGTGGGGGACGTAATTTTAGCGATTGAATCGCTAAAAGTTGGCAAATCCGCCCGTGGGGATGAAGATCGGCCAGAAATGCTTAATGCAATGGGTAAAGAGGAAGTATTATGGCTCTCTCGTGTCATTAAGGTGACCTGGGAATGCAGTGAGACACCTAGCGATTGGCAGACTGGGGTGCTCCAACTATAGGGACATATCTCTTTTAAGTGTCCCCGGTAAAGTCTACGCTAAGGTGGTGGAAGCGCGTTCTTGAGCTATGGTCGTATCCAGGATAGGGGATCAATAGCGCGGTTTTCGTCACGGCAGAAGTACAATCGACCAGCTTTTCACTCTAAGAATGGTACTCGAGAAGGTTTGAGAGTACGCTTAACAGATCTACAGCTGATTTGTAGATTTGGAAAAGACGTTTGACCGAGTTCCCGAGGTAAACTCGGTAGTGTTCTGCAGGAGTGTGGGATTTATTGGCCCTTTGTTGAGGGCCATTCAGTCTCTATACACAAACTGTAGCAGCTGCGTTCGGGTTAACGGTACTGAATCCACACGCTTCGCCGTGGGCGTTGGATTTCGCCACGGGTGCGTCTTATCACCTCTCCTTTTCATTATATCTACATATGGACTGGATATTGCAGCGCAGTCGTGGCGAGGAGTGTTTCACATTGGGAGAGGTGAGGGTAAGCCATCTTCATTTTCCAGATGACTTAATTGGCCCCATGCTGATGCTGGAATGAGGGTTAACGTGGATAAATCCGAGGTTATGGTTATTTCCAGAACACATGTCCAATGCACTCTACATGTTAGTGGAGTTCCATTGAAGCAGGTGGAGAAGTTTAAGTATCTCGGGGTCTTCTTCACGAGTGATGGGAGGAGTAATACCAAGCCAAGCTGGATAAATTTTGACACAGCTTGGAAGATATGTAATCAGGAAGACCGAGCTTGGTGTCAAAGCCAAGTTAGAGGTTTTTAACTCAGTATTTGTTCCAACTCTCACCTATGGTCATGAAATTTGGATATTGACCGAAAGAATAAGATCGCGAATACAAGCTGCCGAAATGGGAAATTTCTTCGTGCTGTTGTGGGAGTTACTCGCAGGGATAGGGTGAGAAACACGGCAGGGCGCGGGGAGCTCAATGCTGAGTAGCTGCTTCTCCGAATGGAATAGGCTATGCTTCGATGGTTTGGTCACGTGAGACGAATGTCGCCATCATCAAGACTTCCGAAGCGTGCCTTGAATGCAATACCATCAGGCAGGAGACCGCTTGGCAGACCTAGAACGAGGTGATTGGACTAAGTCCAAAAACTCGCCTGGGTGGTCTTGAGCATAGTGACTGATGCCTGAGTCGATAGCGGAGGATGACCTGGAGATCTCGCGTGCGTGCAGTACCCTTCTAGTGGCCACTGAAAATGATGATGATGTGCTCCGAAAATTAGTTCAAAAGTATGATCCTCTTAGAGAATATTTGGTAGAACCATCAAACCTAGTATAGGCACGTTGATTTGGGACTTGCTGAGAGAAGACGAGCAAGAAAGGAGACCCCTATAACTGCGCCAACTATAGGGGAATAAGTCTCCTTAACGTCGCATATAAGATCTTCTCTGCCGTATTGTGTGAACGCCTGAAACCGTTTCTGGATAACCTGATCAGCTCTTATCAGTGTGGTTTCAGGCCAGGTAAATCCACAATAGACCAAATATTTACGCTACGGCAGATCTTGGAGAAGACCCAGGAATACCAAATCGACACTCACCACCTCTTCGTCGATTTCAAGGCCGCGTATGACAGCGTATATAGAGACGAGCTGTACAAAGCCATGTCTAGTTTTAACATCCCTGTCAAACTCGTCCGACTGTGCAGGATGACAATGGAGAATTCTCGCTGCTCCATTAAGGTCGGTAATGAGCAAACCGAGACCTTTGATGTTAAAAAAGGATTTAGGCAGGGCGACGCGCTGTCGTGCAACTTCTTCAACATCGTGCTTGAAAAGATCGTGCAAGAGTCACTGGCCAACACAAGAGGTACGATTTATTTCAAGTCTACTCAATTACTTGCGTACGCCGACGATATTGACGTAATTGGACGAAAACAGCAAAACGTCAATGAGGCTTTCGTGAGCATTGAGGTAGAAGCGGCTAAGATGGGTCTCAAGGGTAATGAGGGTAAAACCAAATATCTGCTTTCATCTAAAAGAGACGGGCAACACCAACGTATTGGCCAGAACGTCACCATGGGCGGATATGACTTTGAAGTGGTCAAGGAATTCGTCTACCATTGCTCATTTGCTCACTGATGACCGGCGAAAACAACACCAGCCCTGAGATAAAACGCAGAATCACTCTTGCCAACCGCTGTTGCTTTGAGCTCAAGAGGCAATTGAGAAGTAGAGCCCTCTCTCGGAAAACCAAGGTGACACTATATAAGACCTTGATCATCCCAGTCCTCCTTTACGGCGCAGAGGCTTGGACCTTAACAAAAGCGGATGAAGACGCCCTTGGTCGTTTCGAGAGGAAAATTCTGCGCACTATCTACGGTCCCGTTTGTTCTAACGGTGTATGGAGGAGAAGATATAACGAAGAGGTGTACGGGTTGTACAGCGACATCGGCCTGGTACGACGTCTACGGATACAACGTCTAAGGTGGTTAGGCCATGTAGAGCGCATGGAAGATACAGCTCCGACCCGAAAAGTCTTCGAATCCACTCCGGTAGGAAGGCGCGGCAGAGGACGGCCGCATCAGCGGTGGCGCACGCAGGTGGAAGGGGACCTCAACCAATTGGGCGTGCGGCACTGGAAACAGCTGGCCAAAGACCGTGCCGGCTGGAGACGCTTGTTGGTTTAGGCCCAGGTTCACCACGGACTGTAGCGCCACCTAAGTAGGTAAGTAAGTGAGGGAAGACGAACCGTCTTCCCTCACTTCCGTGCAATTTTTGACATCACAAAACAAAAACTTCTAATATTGTCTAAGACAACAGGGGCATGCAGAAATGCATCAAAACTCAGGGGTATGGCAGAACGGAAGGCGACCGCATGACGGGTCCAAGCAGTTGGTCTAGATGAGAAAGAAGGTTTTTAAGGATCATAGGAAATCATGCATAGTTTTGTCCAGAGGATGCCAAGGGATCGTTGTCGGACGAGTGCACTGCGACGAAAAATAGAAAAAAGTTGTAGTAAATCAGAGAAGCGCCGCTGACATTTTTCATTTCGTGGACTAGATAGGTTCATTTAAGTAGCCTGCCCTAGCTAGACAAATATTGGCGAAAAACAAAAAGTTCTCATTCTAACTTTACACAACTTTCGAAACTAGTTAGCATAACGAGTTAGAAGCTACTGTTGTTCTTCCCATCGATGCATACGTTTCCTACGTGCTACAATGAGATTTTGGAATTTTTTCCAACCTCACCTCTCAACCGGCACAACGTCCGCAGAGTCACAGGGCTCTCGAACAATTCGGCGGTTGAAAGCATTTATCTTCATGTGTGAAATTCGCCAACCGTAACAATATCTGCGTAATTTTATTTATGTCCGAATTTACCTTCATTATTATTACTCGCCGTGTTCTCTACTATACAGCAGATACATGTATCTATCTAGTGGTATCTCTCGTTTTCTGTATTTTTTTTTTATCTAGTAAACTTGCTCGTACCACACCCCGAGAGCAAGGGAGAAGGCGGCCTTTTGGCTGCAGTTCATTAACGGTGTAGAACTTTACATCTGAAAATTTTTATTTGCGGTTACTCTTAATTTACAAGTAAAACAGCGGAAAATTCGGTAAAACCCTCACACAACTCGTCGGATACAGCTTGACTCTTGAGCCGGTCATTTTTCGGTCACCGAGCGATGGGAAAAGTTGCAAAAACACAAACAACATTGTCTCCATGCTCGTTCACTTGCGTTGCCCGATGTCCTTTTGCTGCTGGCGTTGCCGCTACAGGAGACAGGAGTTATCATATTTTTTTTTTTTTGGATAATATTGCATTCCAGTAGCTAAAGATATTTCTACGAGAGAAATTGAAATTCGTTCGTTGCTCACGGAAAGTTTTGCGTTTCCCAGTTTGGCTGCCGTTTGGAGATATTTATTTTTGTTTCTGGTTGTTGGTTGGGTTACAAGGGCTTGGAATCACTACGCCGCGGCGCGCCGCCGGTTAAACAAACCATGAAGATGAATTTTAATTTTTAAGCAGAGAATGGTGGTCGAATTGAAAACACAAAATTGGCAAAGAGTCCACGAGTACATTGGCAGGGATTTATCCCTCACCAATGATTGGTGACCAACAAACGTGTCGGTTAGGGAAACTTTATTAAAAGAGCAAATATCTAGGGAGGGCCATCTTCTTCTTCTTTTCCGGCGCTACAGTTCATGGCGAGCCTAGGCCTCCTTTATAAACCCCTCTAACTGGCACGGTCTTTCGCCAGCAGTCTCCAGTGCCGCACGCCTAGTTTGTTAAGGTCCTCTTCCACTTGGTTGCGCCATCTTAAATGTAGCCGTCCTCGACCGCGTCGCCCCTTGGGGTTGGATTCAAAGACCATCTGGGCCATGGCTACAAAACTGGTAGTAGAATCACAGTCGATGCTCAGGATTTGGAAAGACCACTTCTGCAGACTGTATAACGGCGATGACAGACAAGATACCGCTGTCAGGCAGAACGATCCGTTCGTAATCAACGACGATGTCGGAGAATTCCGTCCACCCGACCTAGTACTTACTTACTTATCAGGCCAGCGATCCATGGAGGATCTGAGCCTGAGCTATAGCAGCCTTCCATCCTTGACGGTCCCGGGCACGCTGCTTCCAATTGTCAAGACCAAGATGTCTTACATCCACGATTACTTGGTCTTTATACCGGAGGTTCGGTCTCCCTCTTCTTCTCAAACCAGGAGGCTCGGAGTCGAAGACCCTCTTAGCTGGAGTGTTGATGTCCATGTGCTCGATGTGGCCGAGCCAGTGTAGTCGACGGATCCTTGCCTTCCGGACTACATCCACATCTTGGTACAGCTTGTAGAGTTAGCGGGTGTGTCTTCTTCTCCATTCACCCTCCTCACAGACAGGACCAAATATCCGGCGCAGAATTTTTCTTTCGAAAGAACCCAAAATCAGCTCCGCTGTCCTGCTTATCGTACAGCTTTCGGCTCCGTACAGCAAGACTGGCAGAATGAGCGTTTTGTAAAGCATGACTTTGGTCTTTCGAGTGAGGAGTTTTGACCCCAGTTGTTTGGACGAGCCGAAGTAGCAGCGGTTGCCAAGGGCGATTCTATGCCGGATCTCCACTGTGGTGTCATTTGTGGAAATTACGTTTGCCCCGAGGTAGACAAACTCCTTAACTACCTCGAAATTGTAGCTGTCAATTGTTATATTTTGTCCCAGGTGGTGAGCGACGGATTGGATTTTGCTTGACAGCATGTATTTCGTTTTATGGATGGACTTGTAAAAGATAGTGCCTTCCCTGTTGACGCCTGCCCGTCGCACTATCTGCTCCAGCACCAGGTTGAAGAAGTCACATGACAGCGCATCTCCTTGCCGAAATCCGGTGCATGTTTCGAATGGTTCCGAGGTCCTAGAACCGAGTTGCACGGTGCATCGCGTGTTTTTTAGGGTGGCGCGACACAACTGGTTCAATTTTACCGGGATCCCGAATTCGGCCATCGCCCCAAACAGTTCTTCACGATGAATGCTGTCGTATGCGGCTTTGAAATCGATGAAAAGATGGTGTGTATCGATTCGAAACTCGTTGGTCTTTTCCAGGATTTGCAAAGTGTGAAAATTTGGTCTATAGTTGATTTGCCGGGCCGGTAGCCGCACTGGTAGCTGCCGATTGAACCCACCCGACCTAGACGAAATCAAAATTGCGATATGAAGACTTAAGTCTAATAAAGCCGCGGGCGCAGACGGCCTGTCTGCTGAGCTTCTTAAGGCGGCTGGAGATGAGCTGGTAAGGTGCATGCCCCATCTCATTTGCAAGGTAGGTTGGAGGAAAGCATGACCGACGAATGAAATCTCAGCATCGTTTGCCCGGTCCATAAGAAAGGAGACCCCTATAACTGCGCCAACTATAGGGGAATAAGTCTCTTTAACATCGCATATAAGATCTTCTCTGCCGTATTGTGTGAACGCCTGAAACCGTCTGTGGATAACCTGATCGGCTCTTATCAGTGTGGTTTCAGGCCAGGTAAGTCCACAATAGACCAAATATTTACGCTACGGCAGCTCCTGGAGAAGACACAAGAATACCAAATCGACACCCACCACCTCTTCGTCGATTTCAAGGCTGCATATGACAGCGTATATAGAGACGAGCTGTACAAAGCCATGTCTAGTTTTAACATCCCTGTCAAACTCGTCCCACTGTGCAGGATGACAATGGAGAATTCTCGCTGCTCCATTAAGGTCGGTAATGAGCAAACCGGGACCTTCAACATCGTGCTCGAAAAGATCGTGCAAGAGTCACTGTACAACACAAGTGGTAAGATTTATTTCAAGCAATTGCTTGCTTCAAGCACTTAAGGCCAATATCAACCAAGCAATACGTGAGCTACAGCCCGAAACCATCAACAAGGTCTTGGAAAATTGGGGTGACAGCATGCGCTACTGCGAAGCCAGCCGAGGCAGTCACTTGGACGACGTTGTATTTCATAACTAAGGGGAACGTGCGTTCTTACTAATAAAGCCATTTTTATGGCATTTTTAAAAAGAAGCTTGTATTTGGACCACCCGGTATATGATGATGGTTTGGGAGAATACTTTTAAACATATAATTCAATTGCGAGTACAGTACCTCATTGGTGTTCCACCGGTGCCGCTGTGAGGGAAAGTTGTCAGCTCGAGGTAAGCTCTCAAGATTGTCCGGAAGCTTGATGGGTTCTCCATCTGAAAAGAAAAGAACCGAAGAATTCAACATCAATAATTGAACAAATGTTATGTTAATATCTCTTTGACATGCATGCGAATACTATCCCGACCTACAATACAATACACAAGAACCCCAAGCTCACGATTCAGTGCCTGAGACGACACGACAGTCCTCATTCCATGTGACTACCGAGTATATCGTTCCCCTTTTCACTCAACACTTTGGCACAAATCCTACAAAACTTTTACCCACCATAAATCCACTCCATAACCAACGACTGTTTAGCTTATTATCCAGTTTCTCGCCCCACCACTGGCCCCCAGTGGACCTTCTTGCCAGGACTTCACCCTGCTTCGAAGGTGATAGCGAGCAAAACGACAGCGCGAATCTAAATTTGTAAAAAGATAATCTACTGTCGGATAGAAAAGGCATTCTCGTTCACATTTAACCTCAACCTTTGTTGGCGGCAGTTGGTGGTTTGCACATACGAGTATGGGAAGAACTTGCGAGTTGTTCTTACCTTCGATTGGAAGCAGTTCAGACGCTTTTTGACAGATGTTTACGGAATGATTTATTTATTCATTTGCCCGTCCAGCCGTACGTCGTACGCTGATTGTTATCAACGGAACAATGGCAAGAGTGCAACAGAAATTAGTCTAATTCTTGGCAGCTATTGCCAAGCTAAGGAACAGGACAAGATAGTATGTAGAAGGACAAGACCGAACAACTGAAAGAAATGTATTATGTTTTGGAATTAGGAGGAGGGCAGCGCTCCTTCTGCTCCGTTTCTTTTTCGGAGTTTCATTTATGGTAACCGGAAAAAATAAGGAAATCCATTTTAAGGACCTTTTGAACACGAAAAAAACCAGGAAACACTTTGGAAAACCGTTGTTGAACACAAAACAAACAAACACTCCTGTCTCTTGTTCGTTTTGTATTTTGCTCCTTTCAAAGTGGTAGCGGGAAACTATTAGAGAGAGTTTGTAGACAGAGTAGCAGTTTAGTGGTAGTTTGGTAGAGTTGGCACAAATCACAAGACCGGACTACGAGGCTGGTACCTGGCTATTAGTGCTACTTTGTAGGTGACGCCGGCATCGTTGTCCGGGGTTTAGAGGCAATTAATCTTGATGCAATTTCACAGTGAGTGCGTAAATTACTTAGAAACTTCAATGTGTGTTGTGCAGTAAAATAGAAATAAAAAAAAAAAAAAAATAGCGGAGGGCACGCGGTTTAATTGGACTGTATATCGTCCTAAAGGAGGGAAACGTGTTCTGTTGGTCTCATTTTGTGGTTCACACTATGGTGGCAGCGATTAATCTGGTTTGTCGAATGACTGCTTAATGTATTTTCCATGTCTCCGACTTCTGCTGAGTTGAATATTGCAGCATCTTGCTGAGAAATAAAGTGCCAATTGACAGTCGTCGACACTTTAAGGAGGAGCGCCACAGCGCGAAGCATGAAATCTCTCAGAGAATTCAAAAAACATGGGGTTCGTTCGTACTTAGAAAGCCTAACCGCTGACAGGGAATCAGATTACTCCCTCTGTAAAGCTACAAAGGGCATTAAGAAGCCTAAACTGAGAGGGCATGGGCTCGGACATACAGGGTCAAAGTTGTTGATTGCTCTCAACCCGGCGAGATTACAGCAACGATCCCTGTTTAAATGCCCGGGTCAAGTTGACATACAGCCTCCTCGCGGCGCCCTCTGGATAGCCTCTTCAACAACCGTTGGGAGCTGAACAAACGTATGCAGCGAAAAAAATCCCCGACCAGAATGGCGGTTGTGCGGCGGGCTAACAATCCGCCCACGTAAAAAACCTAAAAGCTATGAATGAGCAAGATGCCTCGGATACACGGACGGATACTCGACGGTGACAACGCACGAAAAAGGAACACGAGCTGCGAGTATGCTCCTGAAATGTCAGAACCCTGTACACTCCCGGAGCTGCTCATAAACTAGAAGGAATCCTCACGCAGTACAAGGCGGATATTACTGCGGTCCAGGAAATACGCTGGATAGGAAACGGTATGGTTAGGAAGAAAAATTGCGACATTTATTACAGCTGTCACAAAAGGTTGCACTTACTGGGATGCGGATTTGTCGTGGGAAAGCGGTTAAGGTCGAAGGTCATCGACTTTAAACCTATAAGTGATCGCCTGGCTGTGATCCGCATCAGAGGCAGATTTTATAACATCAACCTTATATGTGCACACGCCCCTACCGACGAGGCTGAAGACCCTATCAAGGAGGACTTCTATGACCTCCTGGACAACGCCTATGGAGCTTGTCCGGAGTACGATGTAAAAATCGTGCTCGGGGACTTCAACGCCAAAATCGCTAAGGAGAACACCCTTGGCGGAGTGATCGGAAAGCACAGCCTCCACGATACAACAACAGATGACGGCTTCCGACACGCTGACTTTGCGACAGGTCGTAGTGCGGTGATAAGTAGCACAAGGTTCCCTCGCAAAAGAATCCACACAGCAACCTGGCGATCTCCGGACGGTCGAACCGCCAACCAAATCGACCATGTGCTGATTGACGCAAGGCACTCGTCAAACATCCTGGATGTGCGAACATTCAGAGGGGCAAATGTCGACTCTGACCACTTCCTCGTAGCAGCAAGATTCAGAGCTCGACTGTCCAATGTCAGAAAGCTGCACCAGCCCATCAGGACGAGGTTCGACATTGGGCGCCTGAGCACACCGGAGGTTGCCAGAGTCTACAGGGAGCAGCTGAGCGAAAGACTCTACGGTATGCCTACGTCGAACACAAATGCCAATAATATGTGGCTGCATTGCCGCTCAGCCATTCAGGAAGTAGCCGAAACCACCTTAGGATACATACCACCCCCGACAAGAAACCCGTGGTATGATGGCGAATGTGAGCAGAAAAAAGCAGCAACCGACGAGGCGTACCAAAAGGCGCTGCAGAGGAAAACCAGGGCAGCGCAAGAAGAGTACCGAGCCAGAAGAAGGGAGGAGAAAAAACTACTGCGACAAAAGCAAAGAATCTTCGCAGCCTCCGAGCTCAAGAGTATCGAGGAGTCTAGGGATAAACATAAAATACGAGCCTTTTACAAGAAAGCCAAAGGCCTTGCAGGAGGCTTCAAAAAGGGCACCCTGGCTCTTCGAAACTGCGAGGGTAATCTTGTCACCGACCCGCAGGGAATAGTGGATGTATTTAAGCAGCACTTCCAGCAGCTGCTTAACGAGCATGACCAAGAGAGAGTGGTAGGGACCGAGGAAATCCCAACTCCAGCCGCTGAAGTAGTCCTCCCTCCCAGCATCGAAGAAGTCGGCACAGCTATTCAGAAGCTGAAGAACAACAAGGCCGCAGGCTCAGATGGCTTGCCATCAGAGCTATTCAAGGCTGGCGGCGATGTTCTGGTAGGGAGCATGCACCAGATCATCTGCAGAATTTGGGAAGATGAAAGCATGCCCGACGACTGGAATACCAGCTCTATATGCCCCATCCACAAAAAAGGCGATCCTACCTCTTGCAAGAACTATAGAGGTATATCCCTGCTCAATGTCGCATACAAGATCCTGTCCAGCGTATTGTGTGAACGTCTAAAACCATTTTGCACTGCACTAATCGGCAGCTACCAGTGCGGCTCTCGGCCCGGCAAATCAACTATAGACCAAATTTTCTCACTTCGAAAAATCCTGGAAAAGACCAACGAGTTTCGAATCGATACGCACCATCTTTTCGTCGATTTCAAAGCCGCATACGACAGCATTCATCGTGAAGAACTGTTTGGTGCGATGGCCGAATTTGGGATCCCGGGAAAGCTGATCCAGTTGTGTCGCGCCACGCTAAAAAATACGCGATGCACCGTGCAACTCGGTTCTAGGACCTCGGAACCATTCGAAACATGCACCGGATTTCGGCAAGGAGATGCGCTGTCATGTGACTTCTTCAACCTGGTGATGGAGCAGATAGTGCGACGGGCAGGCGTCAACAGGGAAGGCACTATCTTTTACAAGTCCATCCAGCTGCTAGGATACGCGGATGATATCGACATCATCGCGTGTTCTCGCCGTGGCATTGTGGAAGCATTCACGGCGATTGAAGAACAAGCGAAATGAGTTGGTCTTAAGATCAATGAGGACAAAACGAAATACATGCTATCAAGCAAAAACCAATCCGTCACTCACCACCTGGGACAAAATATAACAATTGACAGCTACGATTTCGAGGTAGTTAAGGAGCTTGTCTACCTCGGGGCAAATGTAAATTCCACAAATGACACCACAGTGGAGATCTGGCATAGAATCGCCCTTGGCAACCGCTGCTACCTCGGCTTGTCCAAACAACTGGGGTCAAAACTCCTCACTCGAAAGACCAAAGTCATGCTTTACAAAACGCTCATTCTGCCAGTCTTGCTGTACGGAGCCGAAAGCTGGACGATAAGCAGGACAGCGGAGCTGATTTTGGGTTCTTTCGAAAGAAAAATTCTGCGCCGGATATTTGGTCCTGTCTGTGAGGAAGGTGAATGGAGAAGAAGACACAACCGCGAACTCTACGAGCTGTACCAAGATGTGGATGTAGTCCGGAAGGCAAGGATCCGTCGACTACACTGGCTCGGCCACATCGAGCGCATGGACATCAACGCTCCAGCTAAGAGGGTCTTCGACTCGGAGCCTCCTGGTTCGAGAAGAAGAGGGAGACCGAACCTCCGGTATAAAGACCAAGTAATCGCGGATGTAAGACATCTTGGTCTTGACAACTGGAAGCAGCGTGCCCGGGACCGTCAAGGACGGAAGGCAGCTGTAGCTCAGGCTCAGATCCTCCATGGATCGCTGGCCTGATAAGTAAGTAAGTAAGTAAGTAGCGATCTTATCGACTATTTCAGGCCCAGTCTGTTCCCTTACCAGTGTATTTGCCGTCTCGAGTGTTCCCGCGTTTACACAGTTAGGGAAGTGACACTTTAGTAAGGCGTCAAGCATTCTTTCGTTTGAGTCTGTCCAGCTACCATCAGATTGCCTGATTGAAGAAACCTGTGTGGAAGCCTTGGCAAGGACCTTTCTCAGACGAGCCGCATCCGTTCATGATTCGATAGACCCGCAGAAATCTCTCCACGAGCTCTTTTTTGCGAATCTAATTTCCTATTTGAGTCGCTTAACATTATCTCTGTAAGTTGACCATTCGATGGAGGTTCCAACTATGTCTGGAGATACGTAGCCGCTCTGCTATTTTTGCGTTCCGCCACGGTGGGTGGTTCTTTTTGCTTGGTTTTTTGATGGGTCAAGATCCCTCGAAGGACCGGTTTAGCTTATCGGTTAGGTTCAGTATCATCTTATCGATGTCTTCTGTGGAGTTGGGATTTCCATTCGGAGGCGGGACTAGGGTTTTTCCCAATTCCGTGTTGAACTTTTGCCAATTCGACTTCCGCGGATTCCGAAAGACATTGCCATCCGTTACACAAAGATTCAGATCAAAGAGTATGATCAGATCAAGAGCAATGATCAGAAAGTGACGCTTTGTCGGACACTCTCCAGTCTGAGACCTTTGCGTTACCGTTTCCATTTACTAAAGTAACGTCTATTACCTCCCTTCTATTTTTAGTGATAAAGGTTGGTGAATTACCACGGTTACATATAGTTAAGTTAGTATTAAGGACAATTAACTCGGAGGGTGGTGTTTTACTAAGTTAAATCTCACACTACTATGAGCACGCGCTGTCGGTCCTCACAGTGTCTTTTGAAGATTTTCAAAAAACCCTCTGTGCATAGAAGCAACGTGAACATGATTTGTCATCATCCTCCAGCCAATGTCATCAATCGATAGGGAAATACTTAAACATGTAATTCAACAGTTACGCAAATGTCCTTCTGAACCCTACTACTGAAACCTACCTTTCCCGAATCACAAAATTCGTGTTAATTAATCATTAATCAGTCATTTCGACAAACTTTCGCGACAACGAACGAACGAGCGAGTTCCCATTCCGTAAGAACGGTTCGCAGATTAAACAAAACTTAATAAAACCCCTAAAGAGCACACGATAGGGCAGGAGATTCCCAAAAACTCATAACATCCATTCCCTGGCATTCCATTTCGTTCCATTGTCTGCTATTTCACTGTTTCGACTGCTATTTCCCGCTCATTTCTTTCTTTTATTTTTTGAAAAAAAAGTGTCGAGTGCACGCATGGATTATTAAAACATTTTCAACTTAAAACCACAACCGAAGGTAAGGTGAGTCCTTATGGAACGTGTATAGAAGGCGGCAGCCTTCGAATATACTTATGTACGTATGTCATGCATAGCTCCCATCGCTAGGGGATTGTGTTTGACTTTAGCCATCTTTTGCACATTTATAACAATTAAGAACACTCGATTCGCGAAAGCGACAGCGTACAATCTAAAAGGGGGAGAGATACCTGTGAGCCGAGTTTTGGAGGTATGCATACTTGTAGACCATGACTACTGAGTAGTATGAAGCATCCGTGCGCTTTGTTTAAGGCCAAAACCATGTTTGGCCTTTCGAAAAAGTTTAATGAGCTAAGCGGGATTTTGGTCTGTGTTTTGGAAAGAGGCTCTCTCGTTCTTTTTTTCTTTGTAGGCATAAAAGATTCATTGAACAAACATAGCGACGTCGAATGAGACTTTTCTTTTTTTCAGTTTCAATAAAACACACAATACCCTAACCTCACATTCGTCCTTTTTGTTTTTGGCTTTGTATGCAAGTCTTGATTACACGCGAGTAGTGAGAGCCGACGATAGAGTGAGGCTTTTTGCAATATACAAAGAAAGAATGGAAGGAAAAAATAAACTTTTAATTAAGTGTCCCAAAAGGACATTAGGCCCCGACTGAGTTGAAGGGGTCATCGAGTCAAACACTTGCAGCTGGAGAGTAGGATCCTATGTAGGTCCCGTGAGGTACAACTTTTCGCCAAGTTATAATGTTCTCAACGTTCGTGGCACATCGTGTCGTGATGATTAACATTTAAGTTTTCTGTTTTTCCTCATTCGTTAGCTTTGTCCATCTACCTTTGCTTTCGGTGGAAAAGTTTGTTGGATTAACGTTAAGCGAGGAGGCTAAATGAAGCTTCTACCCCTTTGAAACACTATTGTGTCGTGGATATGATAGTTTTCCACCTGTCATCATAGATACTGGCACATTAAATTCGGGGTCTGCAACCTTTTACTCGCGGGCAATGAATGAGCTTATTGGTGTTTTCAAATTCCTGAGGGTTGGAAGACTGAGTGTGCTTGACCCTAACCATGCGAGTTCATCGGCCGCGTAATTTCCTGGAATATCCCTAGGGCCGAGAAGCCACAGTAGTTTTATATTGAACTGTTCAGCAATCTCGTCTAGAGATAGGCGGCAGTTGGGAACTGTCTTTGATTTGTGGGTTACCGCTGCCAGATTGGCTATCCATGCAGATGCTAATATCCTTACGGATACATATACACTGCAGTGGTTTGGGAGTCTAAGTTAAGTTACGTTCCTTGGAGTAGACTCCACCATCTACACCCGTCTCCATCTTGAAGCCAATGGTATAGAGAGATATCGAGTCCTTATGACGGTATGACCTCTCCCTCAGCCCTATTCTCCCGTGATTGAATAATAACTTCGAAGTTCTTGGTGAACCCGTTTTGTGGGATGGTGTAGTCCGTGTCCTTAGGTACTTCGAAATGATTAAAAAAGTTGCCATGGCCTTTGTGTAGTGTGGGCCATTTTCCTATGCTCCTGATTCCTAGTGCCGCGCAGGCAGCAACATGTTTGCTGAAGGACGATTGAAGAGGATATATTTGAGCTGATCACGGGAAAGTATAGCTACAAGACACCACGTCGGAAAACAGGCAGCTAGACAGCCAGTCACTTCTCCAGCATCCTAGCATCCTGTACGAAGCTTCCGAGAAGCCAACGTTGACTCGGATCACTACCTTGTTGTAGCCAAGGTACGATTGAGGATATCAAGGATGCTACGGAGTCGAGCTCGACAATGAAAGTTTGAAGTCGAAAGCTATAATCGCAGGATTTCTGCCTATCAAGTTTCCCTTAATCTCTCGTAAAAACCGGTAACACCGGTACAATCCAGAGAAATAATGAGAGCATTGCTAGCCATCACAGCCGCTGCCTCTGATGTATTGGGTTTCAAACCTGGTTTGATGAGCAATGTGAGCATGCCCATGTAGCACAGCAAACCGCCTATAAAGACATGCTACAAAGACGAACGAGACCCGCTTGTGTACATTACGAGCAGAAAAGGAGAGAGGAACACACACTTTCAAAGAATAAAAAAGGAGAGCATGGCAAGCATGAGGTAGAGGAGATGGAAAGATGCTACCACAAGAATGACACTCGCAAAAAGTAAAACGAACATGCCAGGGCTATAAAGCTAGAGCGGATGCCTGTAGAGATGAAGACGACAACTAGTAGTAGAGTCATAGTCGATCCTAAGAATATGGAAGGAGCATTTCTGTAGACTATTTAACGGCGATGTCAGGCAGAATGTCAGGCTAGTAATTTCGAAGCATAGCCGCGAACGCGAACGGCTTGCCTGGTGAACTATTTAAAACGGCTGGAGATGAGCTGATAGGACGCAGCTACCGGCTCACCTGTAAAATTTGGTCGGAGGAAAGCATGCCCGACAGACCACAAGAAAGGAGACTCCTATAACTGCGCCAACTACAGGGGAATAAGTCTACTTAACATTGCATATAAGATATCCTCTGCCGTATTGTGTGATCGCTTAAAACCCCTGTGGTTCTTGTCAGTGTGGTTTCAGGCCAGGTAAGTCCACAGTGCTCACTGGCCAACACAAACGGTACGATCTATTTCAAGTCTGCGCAATTGCTTGCGTACGCGGATGAGGGTAAAACCAAATACATATATGCTGCCATCCAATAAAGACACACAACACCGACGTCTTGGCCAAACGACACAATTGGTAGCTACAATTTCGAGGTGGTCAAGGTCTTCGTCTACCTCGGCTCAATATAGACCAACGATAGCCGCTGTTTCTTTGGGCTCAAGGTGCAATTGATAGGTAGAGACCTCTCTCGGTCCCGGTCCTCCTCTAAGGCGTATATCCTGCACCTTAAGCGAGCGAACAGAGCAAAGAAGTTGATCGCGTTTAACACGGCAAACGCCAGCTCCGATCTCTGTCCCTGCTCAATCCAGGTTGATACACAGCCTCCGCGTGCACGGAAAGCTTGAGATCGAGGAGATGAAGAGATGCTTCCGCAGGAATCACGCTCGTAAGTTTTACAACAAGGTAAAACGAGCATGCCATGGCTACAAGGCCAGAGCAGCGGCCTGCAGCGATGAAAATGGAGAACTGGTAGTAGAGTCGCAGTTGATGCTGAGGATTTGGAAAGACCACTTCTGCAGACTGTATAACGGCGATGATAGTCAAGATACCGCTGTCAGGCAGAACGAACCATTCGTAATGGACGACAATGAAACAGAATTCAATCCACCCGACCTAGACGAAGTCAAAATAGCGATATTAAGACTTAAGACTAATAAAGCCGAAGGCGCAGACGGCCTGTCTGCTGAACTTCTTAAGGCGGCCGGAGATGAGCTGGTAAGGAGCACGCACCATCTCATTTGCACGGTATGGTCGGAGGAAAACATGCCCGACGAATGGAATCTCAGCATCGTTTGCCCGGTCCATAAGAAAGGAGACCCCTGTAACTGCGCCATCTATAGGGGAATAAGTCTCGTTAACATCACCGTATCGTGTGAACGCTTGAAACCGTTGGTGGATAACCTGATCGGCTCTTATCAGTGTGGTTTCAGGCCAGGTAAATCCACAATAGACCAATTATTTACGCTACGGCAGATCTTGGAGAAGACCCAGGAATACCAAATCGACACTCACTACCTCTTCGTCGATTTCAAGGCTGCATATGACAGCGTGTATAGAGATGAGCTATACAAAGCCCTGTCTAAATTTGACATTCCTGCCAAACTTGTCCGACTGTGCAGGATGACAATGGAGAATTCTCGCTGCTCCATTAAGGTCGGTAATGAACAAACCGGGACCTTCAACATCGTGCTCGAAGATTTCGTGCAAGAGTCACTGTCCAACACAAGTGGTAAGATTTATTTCAAGTCTGACATTGACGTGATTGGACGGACACAGCGAGACGTCAATGAGTCTTTTGTAAGTATTGAGGTAGAAGCGGCTAGGATGGGTCTCAAGGTTAGTGAGGGTAAAACCAAATATCTGCTTTCATCTAAAAGAGACGGTCAACACCGACGTATTGGCCAGAACGTCACCATGGGCGGATATAACTTTGAAGTGGTCAAGTAATTTGTCTACCTTGGCTCACTGATGACCGGCGACAACAACACGAGCGCTGAGATAAAACGCAGAATCACTCTTGCCAACCGCTGTTTGTTTGGGCTCAAGAGGTGATTGAGAAGTATAGCCCTCTCTCGGAAAACCAAGGTGACACTATATAAGACCTTAATCATCCCAGTCCTCCTTTACGGCGCAGAGGCTTGGACCATAACAAAAGCGGATGAAGATGCCCTTGGTCGTTTCGAGAGGAAAATTCTGCGCACTATCTACGGTCCCGTTTGTTCAAACGGTGTATAGAGGAGAAGATATAACGAAGAGCTGTATGGGTTTTACAGCGACATCGGCCTGGTACGAGGTCTACGGATACAGCGTCTAAGGTGGCTAGGCGATGTAGACTTGACTTGACTTGACTTATCAGGCCAGCGATCCATGGAGGATCTGAGCCTGAGCTATAGCTGCCTTTCATCCTTGACGGTCCCGGGCACACTGCTTCCAGTTGTCAAGACCAAGATGTCATACATCCGCGATTAATTGGTCTTTATACCGGAGGTTCGGTCTTCCTCTTCTTCTCGAACCAGGAGGCTCGGAGTCGAAGACCCTCTTAGCTGGAGCGTTGATGTCCATGCGCTCGATGTGGCCGAGCCAGTGTAGTCGACGGATCCTTGCCTTCCGGACTACATCCACATCTTGGTACAGCTCGTAGGGTTCACGGTTGTGTCTTCTTCTCCATTCACCTTCCTCACAGACAGGACCAAATATCCGGCGCAGAATTTTTCTTTCGAAAGAACCCAAAATCAGCTCCGTGGTCCTGCTTATCGTCCAGCTTTCGACTCCGTACAGCAAGACTGGCAGAATGAGCGTTTTGTAAAGCATGGCTTTGGTCTTTCGAGTGAGGAGTAGGAGTGAGGCCACGTAGAGCGCATGGAAAATACAGCTCCGACCCGAAGAGTCTTCGAGTCCACTCCGGAAGAAAGGCGCAGCAGAGCACGGCCGCATCATCGGTGGCGCACGCAGGTGGAAGGGGACCTTAACCAACTGGGCGTGCGGCGCTGGAAACGCCGGAGACGCTTGTTGGTTGAGGCCCAGGTTTACACCGGACAGTAGCGCCACCACAGTAAGTAAGCATACGAGTACGTCAAGTCACAGGATTATGCCGATAAGCTAGCGTAAATTACGGGTTTGCAGGACAGCAAAGGTAACTTAAGACTGGTCGTTCCGTGCGAACCACTCCAAACGTAGCCGTGGTCAACATTTACACGAAATAATCGTATAGAACTTAATATCGGGTTTTCCAATAAGGACTTGACAACTTTTTCTTTTAAATAAAATTTTTATAATTTGCAGACGTTGCTCGTTCATGTACCACGATGAAAATGTTGAGTTTACTGAATAAATTGACAGTGACAGTTCGATGATTAGTGAAAGGGTGCGCTCACAAATTGAATTCAAAGTTGTCAATTCCCTATTGGAAACCCCAATAGTAGTTAATAGCTTGGCCGATTCAATTTTTGAAAAAATAAAGAAAAAAGTAATAAAAGCTCTCACTTTGTTGCGAAATAAATTCGACCAATAGTCAAAGCCACAATGTCCTATTTACGCCCCTGATTTCCCTGATTGATTCATTTCCCAGCCATTACATAAGTCGTCCGCCAACTCTCGGTTGGCAACCACTGACCATCGTTCCATAATAAAAACGAAATTTTACACAAAACGATTTATGTGTTGTTATTAATTTTATGTTCATCCCATTTTAAGTTGTTCCCGCTTTCGTTCACATGATGATAAATATGGCAAATAAAAACTTACGACAACCAAACATCAATTGCAATAAACATAAAAGCCCCCTCTCTCCACAATCGCGCCACATTTAATCCTAAAGACCCATTAGAGAGCTAAAGGAAGCAAAGGCCGAAGTGAGGTTAATAACAAAGTAGAGTCGGTCGAGTCGCTCACACAACATCAACAACAACACAAGAAAGAAGCAAAGAAAAAACCTTTTTATTAAAAATGTTTCCAAACTATACACATTACCATCATCAATTACACAAGCTTGAAGGCAAGCATAGACCATCGAGAACGCACACACCGGTGTACGCTGTAATAGCAAATCCCTGGCGAACAACTTGGGCCAATTTGACTGTAAAGAGGCTTCATCGAGTTCCCATGCCATATATCCATGGCCAACATTCTACATACTATCGTTCCAGTTCACTTTCTTGTTTTTTTTGCAAACTCCCATGACCATGACGACCGGTATTGAGTTCCGACAATAAAATTGAAATGACTTATTGAATAGCAGCCGGATTTATTCGACTTGCTAGTGGAGTTTAGTTGTTCGTTCGACGCCAACATCTGAGATTTACTCATCGACTTTGACCATAATGCATCTCGTAATACCGGTCTTCTTGGCCAACTTACAAAAAGGCCAAAGGCAAAGGAAAGGAAGCAGATAAGAAACAGTAAGTAAGTAAGTACCAGGTTTTAATAACCCTTGTGTGATCGTATGAATGGGAATTAGCGCTCGAAGGAGGAGTACTACATTTATGATGCAATCATTTGTGCCAACCACCAGAAGCACCATCTTACGCATCACTGAACCCTTACTGAACGATGGAGGAAAGAATTAAGTAAAAGAGACTATCATCCCGCAGGCGACAATTGTAGCGCCACTTGGCGCTACTACTGCTGGAATCTGGAATCTGATTAACTCGCCTTGTCGACGACAGGAGAGAAGGTGAACATATTTTCCGACATTACAACGAGAGTGAAAAATCCGTGCTCTTTAGCGGGGATTTTTTGTGCGCTTCCTTTCACTTCTGCTTTTTGTTTTTGTTTTTTCTTGCTCCTTTTTCTTCGTCCTGGCACAGCTTAACAAAGTGTTTAATGAGGAGTAATGGCAAAGGGAACATGCATGTACCAAGTGAGGACCAGTGCTTCCTGTTCTGTCTCCATTGTGTGTGTCGTTTTTTGCGCTCTGTGTTTGGCTTCAAGTGGCCCGCACTTGTACTTGTTGGAGTGCATGCAGTTAAATGTGGAATTCGTGTAATTGGGAGACATTATTTCCTCATTTTTCGTTTTATATTTAAACTAAGCCCTCTGATGGTTCAATTGTAAACGATTCGTTGGTGAATGAAGTAATTTATTCATTGTTGGCTTATGACGGTTAAATGTCATGACGGACGACAACTTGGTAGCATGAGGAGAATCAGATTAGGTGAAATATGCGACACGGATGAACGTGTAATTTGGCTTACTGAATAGATTTGGGCCAGGCAAAAAGCGGATGAAAAACTGTGATATATACTACGGAAACTGCTACAGAGAAAATGAACAACGCTTATTCGGATGCGGATTTGTTGTTCGAGGCAGACTCAGGAAAAAAGTCTTAAGCTTCCACTGTGTAAGCGAACGCCTCATAACTATTATGTGTCCACGCCCCCACAGAGGAGAAAGATGACCGACATAAAGACGACTTCTATGATCTTCCTAGGCAGAACGTATGCGCAATGCCCCAGCTATGACACCAAAATCGTTCTAGGAGATTTCAATGCGAAGCTGGGTAAGGAGGCTATCTTTGAACGGGTCATTGGAAAGCACAGCATACACAACACCACGTCAGAAAACGGACTAAGGCTAGTGGACTTTATGGCGGGACATAATCTGGTAGTAGCAAGTACACGATTCCCACACCTCAACATCCATAAGGGGACCTGGCGGACTTTCGGTCAATCGACAATCAACCAAATTGATCATATCGCGATCGACGGCAGACACTCCACCAGCATCCTAGATGTCCGAACCTTTCGAGGAGCCAAGATCGTCTCGGACCAACATCGACTCGGATCATTACCTTGTTGCAGCCAATGTGCGGATGCGAGTTTCTCGGAATCAACGGAGTCGAGTAAGAACACCAAAATTGAACGTCGGAAAGCTGCAATCGTAGGAGACCGCCAGGAACTTCGCCGATCAAGTCTCCCTCAAGCTCTCTCAAGTCCCGATGCAATCTGCAGAAACCATAGAACAGCAATGCAGTGCCATTAGGGAGGCCGCCTCAGATGTACTCGGTTTCGAGCCACCACCGTCGAGAAGTTGGTTTGATGATGAGTGCAGACAGGCCCATGTAGAGAAACAGAATGCATACATGGTCACATTGCATCGACGGACGAGGGCTGCCCGAGTTACGTCACAGGCAACACCCAATCGATATACATATACCTAATGTAGCTGAATCGTACGATCCGCATAAAAAATACTCTACGGTAACAAACTGTGTGCAGAGTTTGGCGTGGGTACGGTGAGCTTGGCTTGGCTTGGGTTGTATAACAGTTTCAATGCTCGTAGCCAAAGCCACGATATGCTCTCCATCCACAATGTTGCTAGGGAGGAGAATGTTGGTAGAGAGAAGCAGAAGAGGATTTTGGAAGATGTAAAAATTAAGTTAGTCTGTAAGCTGTACTTAAAGTGATAACACTCAAATAAAGCAAAAAATTAAAATAAACGTTTAAAGCCTTTTTCTTGATGTTATTCAAATAAGAAAACGTAATTCCCGCGAGCTTTATGAACAGAAAAAGAGGGAGGAGCATGCGCTTCTGAGAAGAAAATCGAGGAGATCGAGGAGATAGAGAGATGTTACGGCAGGAACGACATTCGAAAATTTTACCAGAAAGTAATACGAACATGCCAATGTTATGAAGCCAGAGCAGAAGCCTGCAGGGATGAGCACGGACAACTAGTAGTGGAGTCACAGTCGATGCTGAGATTGTGGAAGGACCACTTCTGCAGACTGTATAACGGCGATGATAGTCAAAATGCCGCCGTCAGACAGAGCGAACCATTCACAATGGACGAAGATGAAGGAGAATCCCGTCCATCCGACCTGGACGAGGTTAAGATAGCGATATCGAAACTTAAGTATTATAAAGCTGCTGGAGCAGACGGACTCTCCGCGGAACTATTTAAAGCAGCTGACGATGAGCTGGTCAGAAACAAGCACCAACTCATCTGCAAGATATGGTCGGAAGAATGCATGCCCTATGAATGGAATCTCAGAATCGTTTGCGCAGTCCATAAGAAAGGAGACCCCTATGACTGCGCCAATTACAGAGGGATAAGCCTCCTGAACATCGTGTACAAGATCCTCTCTTCCGTACTGTGTAAGTGCCTGAAGCCGTTCGTGGACAATCTGATAGGTTCCTACCAGTATGGTTTCAGGCCAGGAAAATCCACGATAGACCAAATATTTACACTACGGCAGATCTTGGAGAAGAACCATGAATTCCAGGTCGACGCGCACCATCTTTTCGTCGACTTTAAAGCCACGTATGACAGTGTTTAAAGAGACGAGCTATACAGAGCCATGTCATGTTTTAACATTCCTGCCAAACCCGTCAGACTTTGCAGGATGACTATGGAGAACTCTCGCTGCTCCATTAAGGTCGGAGGTGAACTAACCGACCCCTTTGATGTTAAAAAAGGTTTAAGACAGGGTGACGCACTGTCATTTCTTTAATATCATACTTGAAAAGATTGTGTGGGACGCTACGGCCAATACAAGAGGTACGATCTAATTCAAGTCATGGACATCAACGTTCCGGCCCGAACAGTCTTCAACTCCAACCCCGAGGGACGACGCAACAGAGGACGACCGCATTTAAGGTGGCGCGCACAGGTGGAAAGGGACATCAACCAACTGGGCGTGCGGTACTGGAAGCGGCTGGCCAAGGATCGGGCCGGCTGGAGAGACTTGTTGGTTGAGGCCCTGGTTCACTTTCCGAGGGGCTAACATCGACTCGGACCACTATGTTGTAGTAGCCAAGATGCGCTTACGGATATCACGAACGCAACGGAGTAGAGTAAGAATACAAAGTTATAACGTCGGAAAGCTACTATCGCCAGAAACCGCTCGTGCTGTTACCGATCTCGTCTCCCTTAAGCTCTCCAATAAACCTCAACCCTCCACGCTATCAATAGGACCGCAGTGGAACCTTTGCAAACAAGCCCTGAAAAGCTCTGCATCCGAAGTTTTCGGCTTCAAGGGTTCACCACGAAGAAACACCTGGTTCGATGACGAGTGCAGGAGGATTAACACAGCGAAGCAGAATGCATCTAAGGCCTCGCTGCATAAAAGAACAAGACCAGCTCGTGAGCTCTACGAGTTAAAAAGAAGGGAGGAGCATAAGCTTCTCAGGAGACAGAAGAAAGAACACGGGAAGCGCGCGATGGAGGATTTGGAGAGGTGTTACTGCAGGCGTGACGTTCGAAATTTTTATCAACAAATAAAGCATGCCAAGGTTATAAAGCCACAACAGAAGCCTGCAAGGATGAAAACGGACACCTAGTAGTAGGATCGCAATCGATGCTGAAAATATGGAAAAACCACTTCTGCAGACTGTGTAACGGCGATGACAGCCAACATACCGCCGTCAGGCAGAACGATCTATTTCTCTATTTCTAATCGACGGAGACCGCAGTGAATTCTGTCCCCCTGACCTCGACGAAGTTAAGATTGCCATATCGAAGCTCAAGTCGAATAAAACTGCTGGCGCAAACGGACTGTTTGCTGAGCTCATCAAGGCAGCTGGGGATGACCTGGTTAGGAGCATGCACCAGCTCATCTGTAAGATATGGTCAGAGGTAAGCATGCCCGAAGAATGGAGTCCTAGCAACGTATGCCCGATGATTGCGCCAATTGTAGAGGAATAAGTCTCCTTAACATCGCCTACAAAATCTGCTCTGCCGTTTTGTGTGAACGCTAAAGCCTTTTATAAATAAGCTGATAGGTCCCTATCAGTGCGGATTCAGGCCAGGGAAGTCAACCATCGACCAACTCTTCACACGGCAGATCCTGGAAAAAACCAATGAATTTCAAGCCGACAGTCACCACCTATTTGTCGACTTTAAAGCCGCATACGACAGCGTAATTAGAGACAAGCTATACAGCGCTATGCCTACCTCTGATACCTGCTAAACACGTCAGACTATGCCGGATGACTTTGGAGAATGCTCGCTGCTCCATCCGAATCGGTGAACACCTTACCGATAGTTTTGATGTCGAAAAAGAATTTAGGCAGGGCGATGCGCTGTCGTGTGATTTCTTCAACATCGTGTTGGAAATGATTGTGCAAAAATCACTGGCCAATACAAGAGGCACAATCTATTTCAAATCCTCGCAACTCCTTGCATACGCCGACGACATTGATTTAATAGGTCGATCACAGCGAGATGTCAATGAGGCGTTTGCGAGTATAAAGTTCGAGGCGGCGAAAGTTGGTCTGGCGGTTAATGAGGGCAAAACCAAATATGTGCTGTCATCAAAAAAGGACGCTCACCCCCGACGTCTTGGCCAGAACCTCTGTATTGGCAGATATAAGTTCGAGGTAGTTAAGGGCTTCTTCTACCTTGGCTCCGCAGTGACCTGGAACAACGACATCAGTTCCGAAATAAAATCACTCTTGCTAATAGCTGTTTCTTTGGGCTCAGGAGGCAATTGAGTAATAGAGTCCTCTCCCGAACGACAAGGTTAACTCTATATAAGACCCTTTTCATCCCGGTCCTGTTGTACGGCGCAGAAGCATGGACACTCTCAAAAGCGGATGAGGAGGCCCTTGGTCGGTTCGAGAGAAAGATTTTGGGCGTGATTTTCGGGCCAATAAACGCAGACGAGAGAGCACCGTGGCGCAGTGGGTAGTGTGTTGGCCTCTGACGCCGATGACTCGGGATCGAATCCCGACACAGCCATGTCATCGAACGTGTTTTTCACGATGTTTCTCCTCAGCGGGGTTCTGACAAAACCCCCTGTAGTAAAATTGTCATGAAAAGCTTCTCGAAATTCGCCGTTCGGAACCGGCAATAAAACTGTAGGTCCCTTTCACCTATGTCAAAATGAAATCACACACAACATGGGTGATTGAGAGAAGCTCGGCTCAGGTTCTTCATGGACTGTAACGCCAAAATACATACATACAAACGCAGACGAGGGATGGAGGAAAAGATTCAACCACGAAAGTTACGGGCTGTACAGCGACATGAGTCTAGTCAGGATTCAATGTAGAGCGAATGGACATCACAGCTCCAGCCCGGAGAGTCTTTGAATCCAACCCCGAGGGACGAAGAAGCAGAGCACGGCCAACTGGGTGTGCGGCAATGGAAAAGGCTAGGAAAAGATCGTGCTAGTTGGAGGGGCATGTTGGTTGAGGTCCTGGTTCACCCCGAACTATAGCGCCCGTTAAGAAGAAGAAGTTATCTGAGTATCTCGGACAATTTCAAGACAGTCCACGTGTATTACAGCTAAATGTCCCTCAAATTTCATATAAAATCGTATAGACTCGACATGTATGTAAAATAGTCGTCCGCGTTAAAAGCGTGGATATTCATTCATCCAAAAGCCCTAGTACTCGTAAGAGAAAAGCTAACTAAGAAAGTCATCCATAGTGTTAAGGTCCACAAGCCGGCCCAGGGTGGAAAGGAAAATGTCAACCGTTGACAGTCTATCTAAACGTCTAAAATACCACGAATAACCTATCCAACATCATGAAATTTTAATTAAACCCTATTAGCCAGTCAAAACAGAAAAAAACTGTAGAGAGTAAGTGCTGGACTATTGCATAGATAGAATTATTCAAATATGTACCCATTAGCCGCCTCAATGGTTTCCCACTTTTTTTCCCTTTCGACGATTAGCCATAATATGTAGCCGCAAGCAACAGTCCAGAAAGACGAAATTCATTTAAATTGTCAACGAAATAATAATAAAAAAAAAATCACAGGACCTCCCCGGGGACAGGAAATGTTACTAGCCTGTCATACACCGAATGGTTTTCAAGTTATAAGGACTACGAGTATGCCGAGCATGAGGACACACCGTGTGTATGGATCTGAGTATTCAAATGGATGGATGGCAGTTTGTCCAGTCGGTACAATAAAAGAGATTAATGAATTTCCACCTGGAATAAATTATTTATGAAAAAGGATAGTAAGGCGATACCGTCTACTACACCAGGAGCAAAACATAAAAGAAATTAAACGATCGGGCTCATTCAACAAACTGACTTCTGTTCCGTAAATGATTTCTTTTCGTCCTGCGAAATGTTATTTGCCGAGGAAAATCTCCCAAGGAAGGAAGGTGAATCCCTGGAAAAGGCTAAGTCATATGAATACGGAAGTAGAGAAGGAAAAAACCGGACAGAAGGATAATATCCTTTTTTTTTTGCGCTCGACTGTACATGACAGAGCGGACTACACTTACTCATGCGATGCATTTTCCCAAAGAAGGACACACACATAGAATTACCAATTCAAAAAAAAAAACTAGGAAGGACGAACGGCTAGTTGGTCTGATGGACAAACGAGTGGACAGGATAAGGATACCTTGTTGCCGTCGTCATGCCTGAAACGCTCTACCCGTCCGGAGACTGAGGCAAGACGTCTAACGAATGTCTTGTAAAACGTATAATTTGCCCAAATGCGGGGTATTTATTACTGTTATTTCGCTATTTTTGCCATTTTTTTCCTCCACCTCTGGTTTTGGGAAGGACGGATTGAATAAATATGCCGAAGGGTTTCAAGACCGTTGGAGTACTCGCGTTTGGACGAATGAAGAGTAAAGCCAAGTGGTGTAACAGCTGATTCGAGGAATGGAAAAAGTTTTCCACCTGTTTAGGAAAAGGATTTTGCAAGGAGTGATAAATGAACGTTAATATTGCTGAATGCACTGAATGGCTGAAGAGGATGTCATCGTTAAAACTCTATTTATCATAAGTTACCGCGACGAATGACAGGAAAGTTAAAGAAGAAAGTTTGTCACTTTAAGGGTGTTTAGAGGGCATGGCTCCGACATACAGGGTAAAGTTGTTGATTGCTCTCAACCTGGCGAGATGCCAGCAACGATCCCTGTTTAAATGCCCGGGTCAAGTTGACATACGGCCTCCTCGCGGCGCCCCCTGGATAGCCTATTCAATAACCGTTGAGAGGTGAACAAACGTATGCAGCGACAAAACCCCGACCAGAATGGCAGTCGTGCGGCGGACCAACAATTCGCTCACGTAAAAAACCCAAAAGTTATGAATGAGCAAGATGCCTCGGATACACGGACGGATACTCGACGACGACAACGCACGAAAAAGGAACACGATTTGCGAGTATGCTCCTGGAATGTCAGAACCCTGTACACTCCCGGAGCCGCTCATAAACTAGAAGGAATCCTCACGCAGTACAAGGCGGATATTACTGCGGTCCAGGCGGTCCAGGAAATACGCTGGATAGGAAACGGTATGATTAGGAAGAAAAACTGCGACATTTATTACAGCTGTCACAAAAGGTTACACTTACTGGGATGCGGATTTGTCGTGGGAAAGCGGTTAAGGTCATCGACTTTAAGCCTATAAGTGATCGCCTGGCTGTGATCCGCATCGGAGGCAGAACATCAGCCTTATATGTGCACACATCCCTACCGACGAGGCTGAAGACCCTATCAAGGAGGACTTCTATGACATCCTGGACAACGCCTACGGAGCTTGTCCGGAGTACGATGTAAAAATCGTGCTCGGGGACTTCAACGCCAAAAACGGTAAGGAAAACACCATTGGCGGAGTGATCGGAAAGCCCAGCCTCCACGATACAACACCAGATAACGGCTTCCGACTCGGTGACATTGCGACAGCTCGTAATGCGGTGATAAGCAGCACAAGATTCCCTTGCAAGCGAATCCACACAGCAACCTGGCGATCTCCGGACGGTCGAACCGCCAACCAAATCGCCCATGTGCTCATTGACGCAAGGCACTCGTCAAACATCCTGGATGTGCGAACATTCAGAGGGGCAAATGTCGACTCTGACCACTTCCTCGTAGCTGCAAGATTCAGAGCTCGACTGTCCAATGTCAGAAAGCTGCACCAGCCCATCAGGAGGAGGTTCGACATTGGGCGCCTGAGCACACCGGAGGTTGCCAGAGTCTACAGGGAGCAGCTGAGCGAAAGACTCTACGGTATGCCTACGTCGAACACAAATGCCAATAATAAGTGGCTGCATTGCCGCTCAGCTATTCAGGAAGTGGCCGAAACCACCTTAGGATACCTACCACCCCCGACAAGAAACCCGTGGTATGATGGCAAGTGTGAGCAGAAAAAGGCAGCAACCGACGAGGCGTACCAAAAGGCGCTGCAGAGGAAAACCAGGGCAGCGCAAGAAGAGTACCGAGCCAGAAGAATGGAGGAGAAAAAAACTACTGCGATAAAAGAAAAGAACCTTCGCAGCCTCCGAGCTCAAGGGTATCGAGGAGTCTAGGGATAAACATAAAATACGAGCCTTTTACAAGAAAGCCAAAGGCCTTGCAGGAGGCTTCAAAAAGGGCACCCAGGCTCATCGAAACTGCGAGGGTAATCTTGTCACCGACCCGCAGGGAATAGTGGATGTATTTAAGCAGCACTTTCAGCAGCTGCTTAACGAGCATGACCAAGAGAGAGTGGTAGGGACCGAGGAAATCCCAACTACAGCCGCTGAAGTAGTCCTCCCACCCAGCATCGAAGAAGTCGGCACAGCTATTCAGAAGCTGAAGAACAACAAGGCCGCAGGCTCAGAGGGCTTGCCATCAGAGCTCTTCAAGGCTGGCGGCGATGTTCTGGTAGGGAGCATGCACCAGATCATCTGCAGAATTTGGGAAGATGAAAGCATGCCCGACGACTGGAATACCAGCTCTATATGCCCCATCCACAAAAAAGGCGATCCTACCTCTTGCAAGAACTATAGAGGTATATCCCTGCTCAATGTCGCATACAAGATCCTGTCCAGCGTATGGTGTGAACGTCTAAAACCATTTTGCACCGCACTAATCGGCAGCTACCAGGTCGGCTTCCGGCCCGGCAAATCAACTATAGACCAAATTTTCACACTTCGACAAATCCTGGGAAAGACCAACGAGTTTCGAATCGATACACACCGTCTTTTCATCGATTTCAAAGCCGCATACGACAGCATTTATCGTGAAGAACTGTTTGGGGCGATGGCCGAATTCGGGATCCCGGTAAAAATGATCCAGTTGTGTCGCGTCACGCTAAAAAGCACGCGATGCACCGTGCAACTCGGTTCTAGGACCTCGGGACCATTCGAAACATGCACCGGATTTCGGCAAGGAGATGCGCTGTCATGTGACTTCTTCAACCTGGTGATGGAGCAGATAGTGCGACGGGCAGGCGTCAACAGGGAAGGCACTATCTTTTACAGGTCCATCCAGCTGCTAGGATACGCGGACGATATCGACATCATCGCGTGTTCTCGCCGTGGCATCGTGGAAGCATTCACGGCGATTGAAGAACAGGCGAAACGAGTTGGTCTTAAGGTTAATGAGGACAAAATGAAGTACATGCTGTCAAGCAAAAACCAACCCGTCGCTCACCACCTGGGACAGAATATAACAATTGACAGCTACAATTTCGAGGTAGTTAAGGAGTTTGTCTACCTCGAGGCAAACGTAAACTCCACAAATGACACCACAGTGGAGATCTGGCATACAATCGCCCTTGGCAACCGCTGCTACTTCGGCTTGTCCAAACAACTGGGGTCAAAACTCCTCACTCGAAAGACCAAAGTCAGGCTTTACAAAACGCTCATTCTGCCAGTCTTGCTGTACGGAGCCGAAAGCTGGACGATAAGCAGGACAGCGGAGCTGATTTTGGGTTCTTTCGAAAGAAAAATTCTGCGCCGGATATTTGGTCCTGTCTATGAGGAAGGTGAATGGAGAAGAAGACACAACCGCGAACTCTACGAGCTGTACCAAGATGTGGATGTAGTCCGGAAGGGAAGGATCCGTCGACTACACTGGCTCAGCCACATCGAGCGCATGGACATAAATGCTCCAGCTAAGAGGGTCTTCGACTCCGAGCCTCCTGGTTCGGGAAGAAGAGGAAGACCGAACCTCCGGTATAAAGAGCAAGTAATCGCGGATGTAAGACATCTTGGTCTTGACAACTGGAAGCAGCGTGCCCGGGACCGTCAAGGATGGAAGGCAGCTATAGCTCAGGCTCAGATCCTCCATGGATCGCAGGCCTGATAAGTAAGTAAGTAAGTAGATACGGATTTTATATAAAAAAAAAATTACAACACACAATCGTTATCTATCGATGTTTACCAGCCCATTAGCTATTAACACAACCCACGGACGCACTCATAGGAAAAAGGACCCTCACCTGGCCTATGCGTCGCATACGTTATTTATGCGTACATCGGTTTTATCTGCCATTATTTCAAATTTTGTCCATGGTACTTCTAGTTATCCCGGCTGCCTCTCAATAAAAACCAACAACCCAGCGACAAAAAAAAAAAAAACAGAAACAAACTCCCCGAAGGGAACCCTAACAGAGCCAATAAATCGGTTTAGATTCATCCCGTTCAGCTCATCCTCCCGAGCAGCCACTAGTAGCGAGCAACAAACATTTTCTAAAACTAATTGTACCTCGATCTAAAACGGACAACACAGTATTAATCCAAATTACCATCAAAGTGATTTAATTGCTCGGAATTGCATCCTTACCACAATCGGTTCGACCGTACTACTACATAGCGTATGCCCACCTGTAATGTTATGTATTGTACTGGACATTGAAACCTGTGGCCAAAAACTTCGAGTCGACCATTAAACATCATCATTATTGGGAGTATGGTAGCATTATCTCTCTTCCATCCTGGAGGACTGAAGTTTGAACGATTGTCGTCGGCTCTATACCTCCGACGACATCGATGCTGAGAATGACCAACCACACTGGATAGTCGAGGTCGATTGAAAATGTTGTGTTCTCTCTCGACGTTCCCGTATGTCGTCCGTCCACCAAAGCGTTACATATTTTCCAAATAAATCCCTCATTCATCTGTCGGGATAAGTTATTGGCAAGCTATATATCTCCTACTCCGCGTATCCACATTCATACGGATACAAAAGAGCCCAACGTTCGAAATAGATCGAATCTTCTCTCCAGCAACGTACCACTGAATCTGAACATCCTTTGCTTGTATGTTCGACTATGACCAACTAGATGAGATACTTATCTGGACATTGAACACAGCAGGACATCGGAATACAACGCTGCTCCTGTGTTACTATTTAGTTGGTTTGGGAAATTATTTTCCCGACATAACCTCAAAGATATTATTTGCCTCCTAATCTTGGACTCAATAAATTAGCGAAGCATGTAGTAAATATTTTCGAGCATCGCTAGCCTTTCTGGGCCCTTGGAGGCACACCCACTGTCCCTCTATCTATGTATCTATGTATCTATGTATCGAAATTAATTAAAAATGAATGATATCGACGTTTTACAGTAAAAAAGAAGTCAACTGCAAGGCATCAGAAGGGATTGAGAAACATTTGAAATTCCATCATTGATTCCATGGAGTGTCGACTTTCGCCTCACGGGGACACGATTATAGTGACAAAAAGATAACGAAATCCAACTTCCTACAAACAGTCAGTGAAGGACTCAGTCTTGCCATTCTATCCTCTTCCCGTTTGCGTTCATATGCTCCTCTACTCATCTGGAGTGAAGATGTAATAGTTTTAGGCGAAATGGTCACATCAGGACTTTTCAAAGATCACGTACTCAATACATTTCCTTTTTCTGCTCTAAGTGGCACTTTTTCGATATTCAACTGTGTACGAGTGGTCCCATTAGGACATACATAGTCTTTTGATTTTTCATCGTTCCATCGTCTAGTTGGGTTGGGTCCTCCTCTGACTCCTGACGTTACTATTCGTTTCGTTTCGTTACGCTTTGATGTATATCCTTTGCATTTCGTGAAATGTTGGGGAAAATTTAAATTTGATACGAAGGACAGACGGTGCGCGCTTTCTAATTAAGGGCAAATGACAGATGAGGATCAGGCTAGGTTGCACATGAAAGCGATTTTTTTAAATTTCCTTCGAAGGACCTATACCTAAGTAGCTGACAATAGGAAGTAATGTTGGAGAGCTTGAGAGTGGGACGTTGTTTCTTTTTTTTTTATATATGGGGCTAGTGCTATCAATAGCAATGCGGCACTGCGACCTTTGCAGATCTATTGTGCCTGCCAGCCGATTTAGCCGAGTAGCCTCTCCCCCTCCACAATGAAGTTGAGAATGCTTCTCGTAGGAGCCAGGGTGATCCCCTCAGGAGTCATAACTTCACTGAGAAGGATACGCTTCCTAAGATGGAAGAGAGCAGCACACTCACACAGTATGTGTTCTGCCGTCTCATCGTCCTCAAGACAGAGCCGACACTCACTTTCAGACGAGAGACTAATTTTGTTTAGATGATATCTCAGACCGCAGTGTCCCGTTAGATAGCTGACTAGTCTTCTGAGTTTGAGTATGTCAATAGGGTGCTTGTTCAGGGGTCGTATAAGTCGTTTAGATTGACGGAGTCCAAGAATGCTGTTCCAAAAGGACAGGTGTTGTAATTTTTCCCACTTGTCTAAGAAGTAATTTATCTTAGACGCGGGAATGCCGCAGAATGGTTCCGGACCTATATACTTGTCACTGGAGCCCTTCCTGGCAAGTTGGTCGGCAATTTCCTTGCCCTTGATACCTTTATGGCCTGGCACCCACCAAAGTTTAACATTGTTTCTTTTGGCGAGGTTTTGTAGGGCGTCATGGCATTCCTTGACGGTTTTTAAGTTCGTGCTGTACGAACCCAGCGCTTTAAGCGCTGCTTAGCTATCAGAGAATATGTTGATGGTTACTCCTCTGATGCCAGTCTCGAGATTTAGATTGACGCATGTTAGGATGGCATGCAGCTCTGCTTGGAAGATGCTGGGACTTATTCCCAGTGCCTTCGAGATTTTGCGTTTTGGTCCAAAGATGCCGGCGCCAACGCCGGAAGCCATCTTGGAGCCATCCGTGTACCACCTAAGGCCTTTGACATTTAGCAGGGGATCACTGTTTTCCCATGCTGAGCGGTTTGGGATCAGTATCTCAAATCTCTTGTCAAAGGTGAAGGTGTGTGGCAGCGCGTCCGAGACTGTAGTAATCATATACAGCTCGGGAAGGTGTTGTAATATGGACATGTGGCCTGCGGGTCTACATGGCATATTTGTTCCCGAGCAGAGGATTCTGATTGCACTGCGTAATGCCACCTTTTTGATAAAAATGGTGCAGTGGAGTGAGCCCAATGAGTAGTGGAACGTTGTTGGAAATGTTTTCAGGAGAGAAGAGTTGATTACAAAATACTCATATAGTCAGTGACAATGATTAAGAACAGTGATTTGGATTGCAATCACAGAAGGCTTAGCTAAAATATACGGATTGACTAAGTATTGTAGGAGGAGGCTTTTAAAATATAGCTATAAGCCAGGTTTATATAGTCATTTAACTATTTTCAGGGAAGTTTTAAGTCAACATAGAAAAGAGCAGTATTGTTGGGTGATTCACTTTTTATTTTTAAACAAGGAAAAAAAAAAAATGTGGACATTACCTCTATGGATCCTCGTCATCAGTCAGTCGTATTCGTTGGATCAACGATATTGTCCACACTAAATAACAAGTGAGTAGTATAATCAGGCCGTGGCGCAGTGGTTAGTGTGATGGAATCTGGAGCATGATGAGCGAGTTCGGATCAAGATAACACCAACGCCATCGAATGTTTATTGCGCGACGTTCCTCCTCGGCGGAGTACTGGCCATGGAAAATCTTCTCGACTCACGTCGTTCGGAATCGGCATTAAACTGTCCCTTTCACCTGTGTGAAAAATAAATCACACACCGCACGGGTGATTGAGAGAAGCTTGGCTCTGGTCCTTCATGGGCTGTAACGCCACCAAAGAAGTAGAAGTATAATCAGGGTGGTAAACGACTAACAAAGGTAGCGTATCCGACATGAGCTGGCCCGCAAAATAGCGAGTAGAAGCCACTGCAGCCGAACATCTACCAGCTCTATTAGTAAGTCGTATTTTTACCTCCTCGCAGTGCCACTTGGGAAACGGAAAAGGACGTATAGCGAATTTCCTGCGCCACAAAACAGGATTAGTGTCAGTTAAGCAATGGCTCGGCATGTCATACCTGTTATGCCAAAAAAAAAAAAAACCGAAAAAAGTCTCGAATTGAAAAAAACGTGGAACGTGGAATGCTAGGTCCCTCAAGAGACCACGTGTAGACGAACAACTTGCGGCGGCCCTAGACTGCTATAAGGCAGGTTACCGCAATTCAGGAAGTGCGACGGAATGGACTGGGCAAAAAGCGGTTGAGAAACTGTCATCTATTACGGCGACTGCTACAAGGAGAGATGGCAACGCTTATCCGGATGCGGATTTGTTGTAGATGTAGACTTAGGCAGAAAGTCTTGAGTTTCCGGTATGTTAGCCGGAATCAAGGCTGAATTCGCCACCATCAGCCTAACTTGCGCTCAAGCCCCCACCACACATTCCAAAATGGATTTAGGCTGATGGACTTCACAACGGGGCGAATCTTCTAGATGCTAGCATGCGTTTCTCACACCTCAACGTCTACAAGGGGACTTAGTGGTCTCGGGATCAATCAACCGTCAACCAGGTTGACCACTTTCCGAGGAGCCAATATCGATTCGACTCGACTGCACTATTTTGTGGCCCAAAAAAATCGAGTAAGGTCAGCGCCTATAATAACCGCGTCTTCCATAAAGCTCTCGGAAAACCCTCCAACAACTGCTCAGACCGTACAACGCCAATAGACACCCGTTGTCAACAAGCTGTTTCTGAGTTACTCTGTTTCAAAATGCCACTAACAAGAAGCCCTTGGTTTGACGACGAGTGTAGGAGGGCGCACGCAGCAAGCAGCAAGATATACCAAGCGGCGCTGCACAGAACACAGAAGAACGAGAGCTGCTCGTGGGCCTCATGAGGAGAACAGGAGGGAAAAAGCATGAGAAGCTCGTGAGCGCTATAGCAGAAATGACGTGCAGGCTTCCGTTCTGGCTTTATATCCCTGGCATGTTTGTTTTATTCGTTGATAGAACCTCCATCAACGAATAAAACAAACATGCCAGGGATATAAAGCCAGAACGGAAGCCTGCAGGGACGAAAATGGAAACCTAGTAGTTGGTTCACAGTCGGTACTAAGAATTTGGAATGACTACTTCTGCAGACTGTATAAAGGCGATGACGAAACAGATTCCGCTGTCAGTCAGAATGACCCAATCACAACGGACTGTGATAGCAGAGAATTCCGCCCCCTGACCTGGACGAAGTTAGGAATACTTTTTCTAAGCTAACATAAATACTACAAAGCTGCTGGCGCAAATGGATTACCTGCCGAGCTCTTTAAGGGAGTTGGAGATGACCTGTTTGGGACTATGAACTAGCTCATCTGTAAGATATGGTCAGAGGAATGCATTCCCGATGAATGGAATCGTAGTATCGTTTGCCCGATCCACAAGAAAAGAGACCCCTTTGTCCGCGCCAATTTCAGGGGTATACGTCTCCTGAACATTGCTTACAAGATTTTCTCTGTGTGAATGCCTGAAACTGATTAGTCGAGATCAGTATTCACACTGCGGCAAATCCTGGGAAAACCAAAGAGTTCCAGATCGACACCCATCATCTCCTGGTCGACTTTAAGGCTGCATACGATGGCGTGCATAGAGACGAGCTACACAGCCAAGTCTAGTTTTGACATCCCTGCCAAGCCCGTCAGATTGTGCAGGGTGACATTGGAGAATTCTCGCTGCTCCATTAAGGTCGGTAATGAGCAAACCGAGACCTTTGATATTAAAAAAAGGATTTAGGCAAGGTAACGCGCTGTCACGCAAATTTTTCAACATAGTGCTTGAAAAGATCGTGCAAGAGTCACTGGCCAACACAAGAGGTACGATTTATTTCAAGTCTACGCAATTGCTTGCGTACGCCGACGACATTGACGTGATTGGATGGACACAGCGAGACGTCAATGAGGCCTTTGTAAGCATTGAGGTAGAAGCGGCTAAGATGGGTCTCAAGGTTAATGAGGGTAAAACCAAATATCTGCTTTCATCTAAAAGAGACGGTCAACACCGACGTATTGGCCAGAACGTCACCATGGGCGGATATAACTTTGAAGTGGTCAAGGAATTTGTCTACCTCGGCTCACTGATGATCGGCGACAACAACACCAGCCCTGAGATAAAACGCTCTTACCAATCGCTGTTGCTTGAGGCTCAAGAGGTAATTGAGAAGTAGAGCCCTCTCTCGGAAAACCAAGGTGACAATATAAAAGACCTGGATCATCCCAGTCCTCCTTTACCGCGCAGAGGTTTGGACCTTAACAAAAGCGGATGAAGATGCCCTTGGTCGTTTCGAGGGAAAATTCTGCGCACTATCTACGGTTCCGTTTGTTCGAACGGTGTATGGAGGGGCAGATTTAACGAAGAACTGTTTGGGGTGTACAGCGACATCGGCCTGGTACGACGTCTACGGATACAGCGTCTCAGGTGGCCAGTCCATGTAGAGCGCATGGAAAATACAGCTCCGACCCGAAGAGTCTTCGAATCCACCCCGGAAGGAAGGTGCGGCAGAGGACGGTCGCATCTACGGTGGCGCACGCAGGTGGAAGGGGACCTTAACCAACTGGGCGTGCGGCGCTGGAAACAGCTGGCCAAAGACCGTGACAGCTGGAGACGCTTGCTGGTTGAGGCCCAGGTTCACAATGGACTGTAGCGCCACCTAAGTAAGTAAGTGAGTAGTAAGACTATTTTCTTTGGGGCTACGTTAAGTCATTGGTTTATGCCAACAAGCCGACGACGTTGGAAGAGTTCAGAGCCAACATTGAATGCGTAATAGCGGCCGTTTCGGCCGAAATGTGTGGCCGAGTCATCGAAAATTGGGTCGAACGAATCGACCGCTGCAAATGTGCCCGCAGTGGCCATATGAACGAAGTCGAGTTCCATTCATAAATGTTTTGATTGTACTCCAAGCCGATATTAAAGTTTTAGAAACATCTCAAATGGTTTGCCCGCACTCAAGGCTAATGCCTTATAACGTTTTGAACGAACGTTGTGCAAGCGAAGGTAACAGGGAGAGGGAGATTTCGCGCAGGTTGATGTTTTTGACACACAACCTGAACGGAGTGCAGTCGTTTTGGGTCGTAGATGTACGTTCACTACTCTCAGGGGTGGTTCGTCCTAGATAGAACGAGAGACGACCGGATTTTCGCGTTGGTTATAGTTCACAGTAATTCGTTCATGCGCTTTTGGTGTTAATATTGTATACGCAGAGGATGAATTTTAATTGACCATATATGTATGTACTGTGAGTGTTATGCCTTGAGCAGTACGTTTGGTCGCTTTCCATTCACAACTGTGTTGCATACTTTTTTCCGTATAGGAATTGCTTTTTCTTGGCTATGAAACGAATTTGAACTATAGACCTTCCACTCGACGGTCGATGATGTTAACCACTGCACCACGGTCCCAACTTTTACAAAAAAAAGTTGTCAAGTCCTCATTGGAAAACCCGATGTAACATTAAAAAAAAAAAAAACAAAAAACCATGAATAGGAGTCTCTGGAGTTAAAGGCCTTGAGGTTAAACAAAGACCTCAAGGCGTAGTCAACAGAACCACGACGATGTATCCTCTCACAGATAATCAATTCAATTCTCTTATCACGGAAGGGAACTACGAGAATCATCATTCAGCTTATTCGACTCCTAATACTCAAACACATGTCATTCGTATTGGGTTAAGATCTTCAGAATCAAATAAAATTCATCTAGAACCTTTAAACCATTTAAATCGCACGTTCACATTTGAAAACTAGTCGTTTTGTTTGACTGGTTTTCAGTTGTTTTTGAAAAGCGGTTTCCCACTTTTGACCCACATCTGTGGGAGTGAGTTGAACGACGTCTCTAAGACCCTAGTCCCAATCTCTACTCATTTCATTTCATATTTTGTCTTTGTTGTTGTCGTTGTTGTTGTTGCTTTCATTGCTTTTTGTTTTCAATTAAATTTATTCTTTCGTTTTGAACAATAAAATCCATTGTTCCACGATATTCCGTGAATCTATGAAAGGTAGAATGAAGGCATAAGGATCGTCTCCGAAAAACAAGCAAAGTCATTAGGGCAGGGAAACAGAAACTGAAACAGAAACACTGAAACACTCTTGCAACGTCGTACAACGGTGTACAGACAGACAGACAGACACAACAGCCGAGGGAGAAGTGTAGAAGAAGAAGAACCGGACTGCCCGCGGCCCATGGATGATGTTTTGTGAAAATGTGCACCCAATAGCCAGAGATATGTATAAAAAATGAAATTTATATAAATAATAACCGAGCTGGTTGGATAGTGTATCTCACTAAATCTACGATGAATATCTAAATGTGTATCTTTGAACATTCAGCCATGTGTGGTGGAGTGGGTGTTGAGAGTAGGGCAACGTAGGACATAAGGGCACATGGCGAATGTGGCGAAGCAGGTGTGGAACAAAGGAAGTCGACATCGCGCGCTTAGACATGCAGAAAAGGATGAGGAAAAGGAGGACGGCGGGTGGTATGAAGCAAAGCCACGCAGCTAGAAAACAAAAGATACAATCGGGTAACAGAAAACGACAACAATGGACAAGAAGAAGAAGAAGAAGAAGGAAGGGGGGCGCTTCTTTAGAGCGCCTTGTTGAATGTTTCTCTCTCTCCAAGCACTGCTCCTCCTTCAGCTCGTTGGCTTGTTCGTCCTCGGGCCTGGATTTTACTATCAACGTTGTCGTTGCTGTTGTCGTCGTCCACGACGTTGTTGTCTTTTTTTTTTTTAATTTTTTTTTCGCCCACAATTCGAAGGTGGGGGGTGACCATAGTAGAATAACTGACATACATTCGCTGCTGGTTGTTTTGTATTTATCTTCTCGTTTGCTACAACCTTTGTTGTTGTCATTTGAAAGGAAAACAAAAAGCTCCATTGGGTATAAACAACTCTGTGGCTATTGTTTTTATTGTTGGGTCGTGTTATCCTTGTTAAGGATTCATAAAGTGTGGGTGTTTACAGGAAGAGGAATATTCTCAGCTTGCTGGTCGCGCCACCACTACTACCTCTACTACCCGTCCGAGTGTTGAAGAAGATAACCAAATACAAAGTGATACGGATGAGGTAGTGAATCCGTGCCATTCGTATTCCGTCTTAGTTGTGCATTCAACTATGGTGAATAATATTTTAATATTCACAAAATACAATAACGATATATGGAAGGGCGACATTCGAATTAATAGTACGAGTATTTATATAGACCGTTAAGACAGGAACTTTTAGATGTGCGTTTGGACATTTAAAATGAACAAAAAAAAAAAAAACAATTAACATCGATCCATGCAGATAAGCCAAGCACTATCTCTTAAACAAGCAAAACAATCTTAGTTTTGTAGGCGGACTAAAATCATACATCTCAAGCCGACTACGGGTATCGCTTCAGCACCACGGTCACCATTTAATTTTTCATTCGATCCGGTTGAGCGCGAGAATCACGACCGAAGGATAAACTATGATCCCTAAAAGTCATAACAATCCTATCACCTATTCATGACCGAATCCCACTATATTACGAGAGTTTTCTTTGCTGTTGTTGTTCATACTTACTAACGTTTAATGGCATAATAGTGGTCTGCATCTGGCTGAAAATCGGTCGAGATGCCGGATGATGTTGGTGGTGATGGTGATGATGTTGGCCACCCATAACGCCCCCGTTTAACAGGAGATGACTATGCTGGGAATGTGCTACTGCTGCTGCTGTCTGCTGATGCGGATGATGTTGATGCTGATGATGTTGTGGGTGTTGTTGTTGCTGCTGCTGTTGTTGTTGGTGGTTGTGCTGTTGTTGCTGTCGACTTGCGGCAACGGCAGCCGCTGCGGCCATAATGTGATGATGAGCATGGTGGTTTAATTGACCACCACCGGATCGTTGATTGTGAAAGTTACTTAACGCGTGCATGGAGGACGCGTGTGCGGCAGATTGATAGACTAAACTATGATTTGCCATGGCCATTTGATACATGGACGCTCGATTTGGAGTTGCATTAGGTGGGGGCGGTGGTAATTGTCTATAGCCAGCCATTCCAGCAACACTTTCTTTCTAATTCATTTATACACAGACGCACTTTGGTTACGTTTATCGTTTTTTTTTTCTACATAAACCAAATTTACATACACACGTTCTAGGATTTGTTATCTTATTTTATCTAAATCTACTCAAAACACTGTTTATATCCTTTTGTTTCTTGCGCGAGGTCTTATCACACTTCCGCTAGATTCTATGCACGACACTTGACTAGATTATCACTAACACTGGACCAGATAATTACTGAATGTCCATGTACAACGTGCGCATAGTAAGTTAGATAACGATATTTGCATTGAAAAGACAAATCGTTTATCTGTTGTGTTCACTACCAAATTCCAGTGCTGTTTTGTATCGCGATACGAGTTTGCAAATAAGCTCCTGTCACTTTTATCTACCATTATCTCCTTCATATCTAATTTTTCGTATGTAGATCTTGGAAAATATCGGACTCTTTCACCCTGCTCCTATCTTCTTCTTAAATATTTCAGAAACCAAGGAAATTGGAACTGACGTGGTTACGGCTTTAACTGATATAAAGAGTGCGTCGAGAAGAGACCTTTTAGGTCTGTCGTCATTGTTTAAACAATTATTTAGTATCTGATCTGAGAAATGCAAGTTGATGACTCAGGATAGTTGTTTACAAAATATTTAAGTGACCAAGTAATAAAAAACAAAAAAAAAAAAAAAAACAATCAATTGAGACGCGACGGAAACAGTACAGAATAACTAGGGCGGATGGGTGAACAAAACGTATTTTTTCTAATTTTTTAAATCAAGGATGTTAGGTCTCAAGAAATAGACAATTAACATGGAGCTGTTTAGTTGCTCAATCCAAGTTGACACACAGCCTCCGCCAACCAAATCGACCATGTGCTCATTGACGCAAGGCACTCGTCAAACATCCTGGATGAACATTCAGAGGGGCAAATGTCGACTCTGACCACTTCCTCGTAGCAGCAAGATTCAGAGCTCGACTGTCCAATGTCAGAAAGCTGCACCAGCCCATCAGGAGGAGGTTCGACACTGGGCGCCTGAGCACACCGGAGGTTGCCAGAGTCTACAGGGAGCAGCTGAGCGAAAGACTCCACGGTATGCCTGCGTCGAACACAAATGCCAATAATATGTGGCTGCATTGCCGCTCAGCCATTCTGGAAGTAGCCCAAACCATCTTAGGATACCTACCACCCCCGACTAGAAACCCGTGGTATGATGGCGAGTGTGAGCAGAAAAAGGCAGCAACCGACGAGGCGTACCAAAAGGCGCTTCAGAGGAAAACCAGGCAGCGCAAGAAGAGTACCGAGCCAGAAGAAGGGAGGAGAAAAAACTACTGCGACAAAAGAAAAGAATCTTCGCAGCCTCCGAGCTCAATGGCATCGGATAAACATAAAATACGAGCCTTTTACAAGAAAGCCAAAGGCCTTGCAGGAGGCTTCAAAAAGGGCACCCAGGCTCTTCGAAACTGCGAGGGTAATCTTGTCACCGACCCGCAGGGAATAGTGCATGTATTTAAGCAGCACTTTCAGCAGCTGCTTAACGAGCATGACCAAGAGAGAGTGGTAGGGACCGAGGAAATCCCAACTCCAGCCGCTGTAGTAGACCTCCCACCCAGCATCGAAGAAGTCTGCACAGCTATACAGAAGCTGAAGAACAACAAGGCCGCAGGCTCAGATGGCTTGCCATCAGAGCTCTTCAAGGCTGGCGGCGATGTTCTGGTAGGGAGCATGCACCAGATCATCTACAGAATTTGGGAAGACGAAAGCATGCCCGACGACTGGAATACCAGCTCTATATGCCCCATCCACAAAAAAGGCGATCCTACCTCTTGCAAGAACTATAGAGGTATATCCCTGCTCAATGTCGCATTCAAGATCCTGTCCAGCGTATTGTGTGAACGTCTAAAACCATTTTGCACCGCACTAATCGGCAGCTACCAGTGCGGCTTCCGGCCCGGCAAATCAACTATAGACCAAATTTTCACACTTCGACAAATCCTGGAAAAGACCAACGAGTTTCGAATCGCTACACACCATCTTTTCATCGATTTCAAAGCCGCATACGACAGCATTCATCGTGAAGAACTGTTTGGGGCGATGGCCCAATTCGGGATCCCGGCAAAACTGATCCAGTTGTGCCGCGCCACGCTAAAAAACACGCGATGCACCGTGCAATTCGGTTCTAGGACCTCGGAACCATTCGAAACATGCACCGGATTTCGGCAAGGAGATGCGCTGTCATGTGACTTCTTCAACCTGGTGCTGGAGCAGATAGTGCGACGGGCAGGCGTCAACAGGGAAGGCACTATCTTTTACAAGTCCATCCAGCTGCTAGGATACGAGGATGATATCGACATCATCGCGTGTTCTCGCCGTGGCATTGTGGAAGCATTCACGGCGATTGAAGAACAGGCGAAACGAGTTGCTCACTCGAAAGACCAAAGTCATGCTTTACAGAACGCTCATTCTGCCAGTCTTGCTGTACGGAGCCGAAAGCTGGACGATAAGCAGGACAGCGGAGCTGATTTTGGGTTCTTTCGAAAGAATAATTCTGCGCCGGATATTTGGTCCTGTCTGTGAGGAAGGTGAATGGAGAAGAAGACACAACCGCGAACTCTACGAGCTGTACCAAGATGTGGATGTAGTCCGGAAGGCAAGGATCCGTCGACTACACTGGCTCGGCCACATCGAGCGCATGGACATCAACGCTCCAGCTAAGAGGGTCTTCGACTCCGAGCATCCTGGTTCGAGAAGAAGAGGAAGACCGAACCTCCGGTATAAAGACCAAGTAATCGCGGATGTAAGACATCTTGGTCTTGACAACTGGAAGCAGCGTGCCCGGGACCGTCAAGGATGGAAGGCAGCTATAGCTTAGGCTCAGATCCTCCATGGATCGCTGGCCTGATAAGTAAGTAAGTAACTTGGTCCAGAGCAATGAAGGAATATTTGTTTAGTGTCAAAAGCACTCTAACAATCCCGAAACACGTGCTGTCATAAGATCTCCCTTACACCCAACAAATGGCTAGTGTCCGAATACTTGTTAACAATAGTGCTCAGGATGGGGCAATATCTAATCTTCAGATTAGATTATGTTTTTATGAATCAGAAAATAAACTTCGAACTTGTGTTTGAGTATTGATATACACCACACGCTCCTTGACTATACAAACATAGTTTGTAGTCTGTAGTCTGAAACAAACTATTGCACACGATCCAGGTAATCAAAACAACTTTAGGAGATCTTCCTCCACATGCTTCTGAGTGTAATTTATTCGGTTGTATAAAAAAAAGTCAACAAGGACCATTGAGTGGATAGGCCAGGAAGATATGACTAAATTTGGCACCCGAGCCGCGGATATGCTTAGTAGATACTCAGTAACCCGACCGAACTATCACTACATCTACTACAAATGTTTCGTCACATACTTGTGTTAGCAGATGCGCAGGCAAAACTTGAGAGACAACACGCAGGTTTTGTGTATAGAAACAGACTACCAGATAGTGTATTCAGTAGCCTTCACGGAAAGATAGCTTACAGTAGAAACCTACATTTTCAGAGCAGATAGCAGAGTCGCCTCCAATATAGGGGTATATGCGATAGAACTATCAACGTCATTACTTGTGATCTCATTAGTTTGTTTGAACGTTTAAATCAGACGATGAATTGTTCGCGTCACATCAACGGAAATGAGCTTCACATGGAACCCACTTTTGCTTGAAGACTATTCCACACCGAAGACATGTGATGCGAATTAACTCAAACAGTCAATAGATGGATCTTAAAACCTAATTGCGTTATCGAAAATAGAACGAGGCAGATACTCAAACATATTCACAAGCCAAATATTGACCTACTAATATGCCTCGTACGAGTTCAGATACGAGGCCGACGGGCGTGGAATACAAAATTCCCACCTTACACACATGTAGAAGGAGTCTGTCCGCCTTACATACATGCCTTGCTTTATCAGACCTTGCATTCATTCTTATTTAAACAATGATAGATAGGAGAAATATTTGGACAGGTCTGAAGGATTGTGGATGGGAGGTAGTGGAAGACGAGAGTGGGCCAACAGTATGTCGTTGATAAATACTCTACATTTCGTCGGAACCCTTATCCGATCGAGCGTTAAACAGCATGGTGAGCGTCCCGTTGACCTTCATCCAAGGTAAATATTTTTCACAGTTCCCCCCATATATCTTGTGCTCCGGTGAATAAACAGAGATTCCAATCCTCCACTATCAGGTAAGGGCGCGTAGGCAATCTGAGTTTTAATTTTGCTTAAATTTCATTTGCACTTGACTTGTGCAGTAACGTGATGTCTTTTTGGTTAAATACGACTTAACACGGAATCTACTTGCTGTACTGGGAGCACAACAACCTTCCGGATACGTTCGTACGTGTGGCAAAAGCAAATACATCATTCGTTTCCTGTTCCCATATACTATGTATGTTTCGCCTGAAAATACCACAACGTATCACACATGTCGTACTAGTGACTCGTACATATGTGCGTTCTCGACTCTCATTCTGTAAACGAAACGAACGGGCATACAGTTTCCATGGTGGGAATATTTGAATTCCGGGCATTTCAGTGTGTAATCCCGGTTCGAATTACCTTGCAAAGTTTCCAGGTAATCTTCACAAGTATTCCCTCTCCAGGTATGCCTCGCTGTTCCGTTTGCTAACTGGATGTGCAAATATATGCCATCGACTTGGAGCGTTTGACTTGTTACAAATGCCACGTTTATCTGTTTGCTACTACTTGTACGTATGGTACGCACCACCATAGTAGAAGGTCGACTGACGTTGTTGTTGGATCTTAATTGTTCCTAATTAATTATATCGCTTATTCCCAATAGTTCCGGTGGGGGAATTTAAATAAATCTGTCAGGTGGTATTCTCATTGGGAATGGCGCCCGACAGGAGGCCTACGAGAAATATTTACTTAACATTTTATTAGTCTTAAGTGAAATGTTACATAGAATGGAATCGTTAGCTTTAATTCGTTGTGTTGCTCCGAGCTGTGGATTTACAGTCAAAGTGAATGGGGTAACACCGAGAGGTGGAATATATAAATATTTATTCGGAACAACCGGAGCTAAGGTGTAAATGAAGTTGAATTTGATTCAAAAAGTTGATCTGATTATAGTGTTGGTATCGGTCCTGCATTTACAGCCTCCGCGTGCCCCCCCCTGGATAGCTACCCTGGCACCCGCCAGGGAGTTAACCAATGTGTGCAGCGACCCAACCCCTTGTTCCTGGGGAAAGAGGAACCTGGCCCTCCAGGTTGGGGTTGTGCTTAGGGTTAACATCCCTATCACGTAAAAGCCTACTTGTTCCGAAACAACAACAAGCCTCGGATACGGACGGATACAAAGCTGACGAACCCTGCAAACGACTAACGGACTTGAGAGTCTGCACCTGGAATGTTAGGTCCCTTAACAGACCGGGTGCAGGCGATCATTTGGAGCAAACCCTCAACTGCTATAAAGCAGATATAACCGCACTCCAAGAAGGGCGATGGGATGGACCAGGCAAAAAACGGATGAAAAACTGCGACATCTACTACGGGAACTGCTGCAAGGAGAACAAACAGCGCCTATTCGGGTGCGGATTCGTTATTCGAGGAAGACTCCTACAAACAGTCTTAAGCTTCCGAGACATAAGCGAACGCCTTATAACAATCCGCATCAAAGCTAAATTTGGAAACATTAGCTTAACATGCGCTCATGCCCCAACGAAAGAAAAGGACGATCGACTCAAAGAAGAATTCTACGATCTCCTAGAAAGAACATATGCCCAATGCCCCAGCTACGACACAAAAATAGTCCTAGGAGATATTAATGCAAAACTGGGCAAAGAGGACATATCTGAGTCGATCATAGGAAAGCATAGCCTCCATAACACCACATCCGACAACGGACTAAGGCTAATCGATTTCCTAGCGGGCCGTAACCTCCTTGTAGCAAGCACGCGATTCCCCCATCTCAACATCCACAAGCGTACCTGGCGGTCTTTTGATCAATCGACCACCAACCAGATTGATCACACTGCGATCGACGCCAGACACTCCTCCTCGAGTATGCTCGATGTACGAACCTTCCGAGGGGCCAACATCGACTCGGACCACTACCTTGTTGTAGGCAAGGTACGAATGAGGATATCAAGAATGCTTAGGAGTCGAGTAGGACAACGTTAGTTTGACGTCGGAAAGCTACAATCGCAAGAGACTGCCAGAATCTTTGCCGATCGTGTCTCCTCCAAGCTCTCTCAAAATCCGCCCCCAGCAGCACAAACAATAGAGCAGGAATGGGCGCATTGCCAGAGCGCCATCAGAGACGCTGCCTCAGAGGTGCTGGGTTTCAAACCGCCACCACCTAGAAACCCCTGGTTCGATGAACAATGCGAACAAGCCAATGCAGCAAAACAAGAGGCATATAAAGCCATGCTGCAACGACGGACGAGAGCTGCTCGCGAAATCTATGAGCAGAAGAGAAGAGAGGAACACACGCCTCTCAGAAGAAAGAAGAGAGAACACGGAAAGCGTGAGATCGAGGAGATGGAGAGACGCAGGAATGACGCCCGTAAGTTTTACGACAAGGTAAAACGAACATGCCATGCCTACAAAGCCAGAGCGGCGGCCTGCAAGGTGCATGCACCATCTCATCTGCAAGGTATGGTCGGAGGAAAGCATGCCCGAAGAATTGAATCTCAGCATCGTTTGCCCGGTCCATAAGAAAGGAGACCCCTATAACTGCGCCAACTATAGGGGAATAAGTCTCCTTAACATCCTGTGTAAGACCTTCTCTTGATAGATTTCTATTAATGTGACTTTAGGTCAGGAAAATCCACGATAGACCAACTATTCACACGGCGGCAGATCTTGGGGAAGACCCAGGGATACCAAATCGATACTCACCACCTCTTCGTCGATTTCAAGGCTGCATATGACAGCGTGTATAGAGATGAGCTATACAAAGCCATGTCTAGTTTTAACATCCCTGCTAAACTCGTACGACTGTGCAGGATGACAATGGAGAATTCTCGCTGCTCCATTAAGGTCGGTAATGAGCGAACCGAGATCTTTGATGTTAAAAAAGGATTTAGGCAAGGTGACGCGCTATCATGCAACTTTTTCAACATCGTGCTTGAAAAGATCGCGCAAGAGTCACTGGCCAACACAAGAGGTACGATTTATTTCAAGTCTACGCAATTGCTTGCGTACGTCGACGACATTGACGTGATTGGACGGATACACCGAGACGTCAATGAGTCCTTTGTAGGCATTGAGGTAGAAGCGGCTAGGATGAATCTCAAGGTTAATGAGGGTAAAACCAAATATCTGCTTTCATCTAAAAGAGACGGACAACACCGACGTATTGGCCAGAACGTCACCATGGGTGGATATAACTTTGAAGTGGTCAAGGAATTCGTCTACCTTGGCTCACTGATGACGGGTGACAACAACACCAGCGCTGAGATAAAACGCAGAATCACTCTTGCCAACCGCTATTTGTTTGGGCTCAAGAGGTAATTGAGAAGTAGAGCCCTCTCTCGGAAAACCAAGGTGACACTATATAAGACCTTAATCATCCCAGTCCTCCTTTACGGCGCAGAGGCTTGGACCTTAACAAAAGCGGATGAAGATGCCCTTGGTTGTTTCGAGAGGAAAATTCTGCGTACTATCTACGGTCCTGTGTGTTCAAACGGTGTATGGAGGAGAAGATATAACGAAGAACTGTACGGGTTGTACAGCCTGGTACGACGACTACGGATACAGCGTCTAAGGTGTCTAGGCCATGTAGAGCACATGGAAAATACAGTTCTGACCCGAAGAGTCGTTGAATCCACTCCGGAAGGAAGGCGCGGCAGAGGACGGCCGCATCATCTATGGCGCACGCAGGTGGAAGGGGACCTTAACCAACTGGGCGTGCGGCGCTGGAAGCAGCTGGCCAAAGACCGTGCCAGCTGGAGACGCTTGTTGGTTGAGGCCCAGGTTCACCACGGACTGTAGCGCCACCTAAGTAAGTAAGTATCGGACCTGCATTTAACAGGAGAAAGTGAAATACGATTAGTATTTGGAAGACACATCATCATGAAAAATGCACATGAAGCATAGGGGATCCTAGACGCAAGTGTTTGTAAACTAAGTTAACCACTAAAGAAAACAGATTTGGGAGTCGAGTGACAGAAGTTCGACCGAAGAGAAAGGATAAGGTCACTGGAAATTGACCTCCAAAGTGACTCCCAAACGAGGCCAGAACCTGCGAAAAATCACGGCTTTTGCCAACTTCCAATTCGCAATAGGCAGATGTTGTATTTTTCCAGTTTCAGGTGTACCACAAGGAAACACTCTCAGTCCGAAGCCATTTGTGTTGTTTACAGGCACTTGCAACATTTCCTTAGTAAGAAAATGGAATTAACTCATGACTTGTTTCATGCGATGATATTCTATGGTTTTCGAGGTGGATTTAGACAACAACAGTGTGTTAATGAACTCGTTTCGACTTTTGGTAATGAAACATCATCTTCAACGTGGTCGCACTTGGCACAGGATGAATTTCGTGAAGGTCCTCCAAAATCGATTGTTGTGCCAGAAAAACAAAAACGACATTGTGTTTAACGGATATTGTAAGATCGTCGTGTTCCAACTGCCGAATTTTTTTTTATTTGTCACACAACCTGGACAGAGTGCCGATGGTTTGGGTCGTAGATGTTCGTTCACTCCTCTCCAGGGGTGGTTGTCATAGATAGGATTCGAGAGAAACCCGACTGAATTTTCACGTTGATTGTAGTTCCCAGGAAATGTTCCATGCAATTATGGTTTTATATCAGAACTGCACACACAGAAAATGAATTTGGAGTGACCATATACTGTGAGTGTTATGCCTTCATCAGTATTTTGAATCACTTCCCATTCACAACATCTGTGTTTCATATTTTTGTCCGTATAGGAGTTGCATTTCTTTAGCTATGGACATACTTTGAACTACAGACCTTCCGCTCGACAGTCGGTGAGGTTTACCATTGCACCATGCCCATCCCGCATCACTTGACATCACTCAAAAAAAGGGTGTTGGTCGATTGACCACTCGCGGTGCTTTAATTGATGTCTATCAGATCATGACAGGCGACGAATCATGGATCTATACATATGAATCCGAAACCAAATAACAACCGTCTCTATGGGTCTTGCAAGGTGAGCTTGAAGGATCGGCATATATGTCCAAATCACACCTTGGGGACTTTTCGACTTGTTTCAGTCTTTCAATAGGGACTCCGAACTTTGACAGTTGATAGCGGCCGTATTGTTGCAGCTACATCTGTCAAATTGGCTGTCGTTTATTCAGCCTGTTTCGCCAAATTACCATGGACGGACATAGCCTTCAACAAAGTGTGCGAATGATAAAACTGATTTATCAAAATTTGTGTTCTATTCGGGCAACGTTCCGCACGCTTTGCCCATTTTATGGTCGTCCTACAGAGAGGACAATCCGTAGTGTGGTCGATAAATTTGAGCCCAACTATAAACAACACCCGTACGTCGAAGAAATGCAAGATCTGTCGAAAACATCGCCGCCTTCCATGCGAGATGAGAGTGTTCAGGAGAATCCCAGGCTGTCGAATTCGCATCGCTCACAAGAACTCAGCCTTTCGCAGACCACAACTTGGCGAATTTTGCGTCGTGACTTCGGCCTGCACCCATACAAAATTCAACTAATCCAGGAGCTGAAGGTAAACGACCATAGACGTGTGTTCGCTAAACGGGCTGGGAAGCAGTTGGACACTGAACATAATTTTCATCTTAAATTCATCTTCAGTTATGAGGCGCATTTCTGGATGAATAGGTACGTCAATAAACAAAATTGTCCAATTTGGGACGACAGCAATCCACATGAGATATGTACAAGAGCGTCCAATGCATCCCGAGGTTGGCCAGGCTATCACCGTCAACTGCGAGCACTACAGGTCGACCCAGGATTGATGATATAGACACGTGGTTTCAACAGGACGGCGCTATACACGCCACATTGGAAAATCTGCATGAGCGATTTAGGGGCATAGTCATCTCATGTGGAGGCGATGTGAACTGGCCATAGAGATCGTGCGATTTGACCCCGTTGGACTTTTTCTTGTGGAGTTTTCTGAAGTCGCAGGTCTATGCGAATAAGCCACAAACCACAGCTGCCTTCAAAACCAACATAACTCATGCCATCGGACAAATTCAGCCTGATTTATCCGCCAGAGTGATGAAAAATTTGACATTTCGGACGAGCGCCACCCAGAGAAGCTGCGGCGGACATTTTAACGATGTTTAATTCCATACATAATGGCATCGATAGGCCTTCCAAATGAACAAAAAATTTCGATGATATCGTACACACACTTTGTTTCATCGAAATTTAAAGATAGGAAGTGCTTAATGAAAGACCCTGTACAATGGAGGACCATAACCTAGAACAAGAAATTAAGAGACATGGTGTTATTGTTGATATATGCATGGGCCCTTGAAGAACAGGTGAAACGAGTTGGTCTTAGAGTCAATGAGGATCAGAAAAAGTACATGCTGTCAAATAAAAACCGATCCTTCGCTCAACATGTATGTATGTTGGCGTTACAGTCCATGAAGGACCAAAGCCGAGCTTCTCTCTATCACCCATGTTGTGTGAGATTTTATTTTCCCATAGGTGAAAGGGACCTACAGTTTATTGCCGCTTCCGAACGGCGAGATTCGAGAAGCTTTTCTTAATAATTATACTACAGGGGGTCTTGTCAGTACCCCGCTGAGGAGAAGCACCATGAAAAACACGTTCGATGACATGGCTGTTGTCGGGATTTGATCCCGTGCCATCGGCGTCAGAGGCCAACACACTACCTACTGCGACACGGCGCTCTCTTCGCTCAACAGCGCTATTGTTTCGAGGTGGTTAAGGAGTTTGTCTACCTCGGGGCAAACGTAAACTCCATAAACGACACTACATTGGAGATCCTTGGCAACCGCTTCTACTTCGGCTTGGCCAAACAGCTTAGGTCAAGACTCCTCACTCGAAGAAGCAAAGTCAGGCTTTACAAAACTCTTATACTGCCCGTGTTGCTGTACGCAGCCGAAAGCTGGACGATAGGCAGAACGGCAAAGCTGATTTTGGGTTCTTTTGAAAGAAAAATTCTGCGCCGGATATTTGGTCCTGTCTGTAAGGAAGGAATGGAGGAGAAGACATAAATGTGAACTCTACAAGCTGTACAAGTACGTGGATAGTCCGGAAGGCAAAGACCGGTCGACGAGTACATTGTCTCGGTCACATCGAGCGCATGAACACCAACGCTCCAGCTGAAGGGTCTTCGACTCCAAGCCTCTTGGTTCGAGAAGAAGAGGAAGACCGAACCTCCGGTGTAAAGACCAAGTAAGATAACTTCACCGTCAAGGATGGAAGGCGACATAGCTCAGGCTCAGATCCTCCATGGATTGCTGACCTGATAAGTATGTATGTGCGCAAACATGAGGAGCGTTCAGACACAATTACAACTATGCAACGTATTCAACAAGTACAACTGATCCTTGAAAGAAGCCCTTCGAAGTCAATAAGAACCATTTGGTGCGATTCAATTTTCGAAAGGCCTAATCCGTCGAGTTGTCCATGAAGACCTTCGCTATAAATCTTAAATTATGAGTCGAGGCCCCAGAGAATTATCCGTGCAGAGCGACTTTTGAACAAGCTTAAGTACCCTAGAGCTCCTAAAATGTTGCGGTTTTCTCTGTCGGCAAAAATGTTGATTAAGGCCAAAAAACCAACCGCAGATGCTATAAGGGTTCCCCACACACGAAATTCCCAGCTACTGCCATGGTTTTAGGAGTTGTGAAGGCGTCGTGGCGCAGTGATAAGTATGCAGGATTCTGACGCATGATGAACGAGTTCGGATCCCGGTAACACCAACGCCAACGAGTGTTTATTTCGCGGTGACCCTCCTTGGCGGGGTACTGGCAAAACCCCCGTAGTATACTTGCTTTAAAAAAGCTTCTCGACTCTGGCCGTCACCCATACACAGCATGGGTGATTGAGAGAAGTTTGGCTCTGGCCCTTCGTGGGCTGTAACACCACCAAAGAAAGAGCAACGAAGGACATGTTGTGCCAGCTTCCTCTGCCTACAACGAGGTCTTAGAAATCGTTGTGGAAGGCATGCGGTAACAGACCAAACATATTCCGGTATAACTCTGCTTCTTGATAAAAAGCAATGGCGATACAGGATCGGATGGCCGAACATATCCATGATCACATCACCCCGAACTTATATCCTCCAAGCTTCCCAGACTTTGAGCCCGCGTAGTTGAGCTTGAGACCAATAAGTATAATCACAACACCATTCCTTTACTGAAGGATGTTTATATTGCCAGTGTGATCAATATGAAATAAGGGCATTTGATTCGAGCATGCAATCATTTCCGATCCAGGATTGAGCAGGTTGTCTCTGGACATTTTAAGTGGCTATTTGCACTAAACGCATGTCAAAGGACTAACAAAGGTCTCGTAGAGGTAGCATCTATCCGACGGATACTGGACTGCTAAAAACCGAGAGACACCGCAATCGAACATCTTGCGGCACTGTTAGTAAGTCCTATCCCCACCTCCTCGTGGTGTCATCTGGAGATTTCCTATGGAAATTATAGACGGGGAAGGGCGAATGGCAAACCTCCTGGGCCAAAAAACAGGATTAGTCGGTTGGGCTACGGCCTAGTAAAACCACAAACTCCGAAACAACCACAAGCCTCGGATATAACGGACCGGATTAATGTTGACGACCCTTGCAAAAAACGAAAAAAGGACAATGATCTTCGACTCTGTACGTGGAATTTTAGGTTCACGCCTTAGACCGCTATAACGTGGACATTACCGCCATCCAGGAAATGCGATGGAATGGACCGGGTATAAAGCGGATGAAAAACTGCTACATTTACAAGTGCGACTGCTATAGGGAAAAAGGACGACGACTGTTCGGATACGGACTTGCTGTTCGAGGTGGACTAAGGCAAGAAGTCCTAAGCTTTCGGCATGTGAGCGAACGCCTCATAACGATCCGTATCAAGGCCAATTTTTTTAACACCAGCCTGAACTGCGTCCACGCCCCCACAAGGAAGACAAGGATGACTCCGCCAAAGATGAGTTCTACGATCATTTAGACGGAACGTATGCCCAATGTCTTAGCCATGAAATCAAAATTGTACTAGGAGACTTTAATGCTACGCTAGGTAAGGAAAGCATCTTTGAACAAGTCATCGGCAAACATAGCCTACACGACACCATATCCGATAACGGACACGGGCTGAGTGACCTTGCTACGGGGCGAAATCTCCTTCTAGCCAGTATGCGCTTCCCGCACCTCGATATACACAAAGGCACCTGGCGTTCTTGTGACCTATCGACCACCAACCAGATTGATCACATCGCGATCGACGTCAGACACTAATCCACTATTCTTGACATTTGAAGTTTCCGAAGGGCTAACATCGACTCGGACTGCGATCTTATATCTTATCTTATAGTATATATAGTATAGAAATCACGAACGCAGCGGAGTAGAGTAACAATACAAAGTTATGACGTCGGAAAGCTACTATCGCCAGAAACCACTCGTGCTGTTACCGATCTCGTCTCCCTTAAGCTCTTCAATAAACCTCAACCATCCACGCTATCAATAGAAAAGCAGTGGAACCTTTGCAAACAAGCCCTGAAAAGCTCTGCATCCGAAGTTTTGGGTTTCAAGGCTCCACCACGAAGAAACACCTGGTTCGATGACGAGTGCAGGAGGATTCATACAGCGTAGCAGGATGCATATAAAGCCTCGCTGCATAAAAGAACAAGAGCAGCTCGTAAGCTCCCCGAGTTAAAAAGAAGGAAGGAGCATAAGCTTCTCAGGAGAAAGAAGAAAGAGTACGAGAAGCACGATTGAGGATTTGGAGAGGTGTTACTGCAGGCGTGACGTTCGAAAGTTTTATCAACAGATAAAGCGAACATGCCAAGGTTATAAAGCCACAACGGAAGCCTGCAAGGATGAGAACGGACACCTTGTAGTAGAATTGCAGTCGATGCTGGAAATATGGAAAAACCACTTCTGCAGACTGTATAACGGCGATGCTAGTAAATATATACCGCTGTCAGGCAGAATGATCCATTTCTAATCGATGAAGACCGCAGAGAATTCTGTCCCCCTGACCTCGACGAAGTTAAGATTGCCATATCGAAGCTCAAGTCGAATAAAGCTGCTGGCGCAAACGGGCTGTCTACTGAGCTCTTCAAGGCAGCTGGAGATGACCTGGTTAGGAGCATGCACCAGCTCATCTGTAAGATATGGTCAGAGGAAAGCATGCCCGAAGAATGGAGTCCCAGCATCGTATGCCCGATCCACAAGAAAGGAGACCCCTCTGACTGCGCCAATTATAGAGGAATAAGTCTCCGTAACATCGCCTACAAAATCTTCGCTGCCGTTTTGTTTGAACGCTAAAGCCTTTTGTAAATGAGCTGGTAGGCCCTTATCCGTGCGGATTCAGGCCCTGGCAGTCCACCATCGACCAAATCTTCACACTACGGCAGATCCTGGAAAAAACCAATGAATTTCAAGTCGACACTCACCACCTATTTGCCGACTTCAAAGCCGCATACGATAGCGTAATTAGAGACGAGCTATACAACGCTATGTCTACCTTTGACATACCTGCTAAGCTCGTCAGACTATGCAGGATGACTTTGGAGAATGCTCGCTGCTCCATCCGAATCGGTGAACACCTTACCGATAGTTTTGATGTCAAAAAAGGATTTAGGCAGGGTGATGCGCTGTCGTGTGAATTCTTCAACATCATATTGGAAATGATTGTGCAAAAATCACTGGCCAATACAAGAGGCGCAATCCATTTCAAATCTTCGAAACTCCTTGCATACGCCGACGATATTGACATAATAGGTAGATCACAGCGAGATGTCAATGAGGCGTTTGCGACTATTGAGTTCGAGGCGGCGAAAGTGGGTCTGGCGGTAAACGCGGGCAAAACTACTGTCATCAAAAAAGGTCGCTCACCACCGACGTCTTGGCCAGAACGTCTGTATTGGCAGATATAAGTTCGAGGTAGTTAAGGACTTGGTCTACCTTGGCTCCGCAGTCACTTGGAGCAACGACATCAGTTCCGAAATCAAACGCAGAATCACTCTTGCCAATCGCTGTTTCTTTGGGCTCAGGAGGCAACTGAGTAATAGAGCCCTCTCCCGAACGACAAAGTTGACTCTATATAAGACCCTTATCATCCCGGTCCTGTTGTACGGCGCAGAAGCATGGACACTATCAAAAGCAGATGAGGAGGCCCTTGGTCGGTTCGAGAGAAAGATTTTGCGCGTGATTTTTGGGCCTATAAACGCAGACGGGGGATGGAGGAGAAGATTCAACCACGAACTTTACGGGCTGTACAGCGGCATGAGGATTCAACGCCTAAGATGTCTGGGCCATGTAGAGCGAATGGACACCACAGCTCCAGCCCGGAGAGTCTTTGGATCCAACCCCGAAGGATGAAGAACCAGAGGACGGCCGCACTTAAGATGGCGCACACAGATGGAAGAGGACCTCAGCCAACTGGGTGTGCGGCAATGGAAAAGGCTAGCAAAAGATCGGGCTAGTTAGAGGGGCATGTTGGTTGAGGCCCAGGTTCACCCTGAAGAAGAAGAATGTGCACTAAAGGTTGTGTAAAAAATCCATGGAAATATAACAAATTTTGTCTAAATTCCAATTCGTCCTCAAATACTATACCGTTCCTGTAGATTGGTTAATGACATCACAGGATACGAGTGCACCGGAAGTCAAATCTCTTACAGTCTTGCATCAAAACCAGCGTCAGCTTCTCTAAGTTATATTTATGTCTTCCGACGGATAGAGTTCAGAATTATACAAAATTGGTACAACATTTACAGCCTTAAGAGCTGATGACTAAAACGATTTCGAGGGACTACGCCTGTTTGTTTATATTTACATGGCGCAACCTACGCAGATGACATTGACGTTATTGGACGAACAAAGCGAGACGTCAATGAGGCGTTCACAAGCATTGAAGCAGAAGCGGCGAAAGTGAGTCTAAGGGTAAATGGGGACAAGACCAAATATATGCTGTCATCCAAGAAAGACGCACAACACCGACGTCTTGGTCAGAACTTCACCTTCGGCAGCTATATTTTTGAAGTAGTCAAGGACTTCGTCTACCTTGGCTCGGTAGTGACAAGCAGCAACGACACCAGCACTGAGATAAAACGCAGAATAACTCTTGCCAATCACTGCTTCTTCGGGCTCAAGAGGCAATTGAGTAGTAGAGTCCTCTCTCGAAAAACTAAGGTTTCCCTCTACAAAACCTTAATCATCCCGGTCCTCCTCTACGGCGCTGAGGCTTGGACGTTATCAAAAGCGGATGAAGAGGCTCTTGGACGTTTCGAGAGGAAAATTCTGCGTGCAATCTTTGGTCCCGTTTGTGTAAACAGAGAATGGAGGAGGAGATACAACCAAGAACTGTACGGGCTGTACAGCGACATCGGCCTGGTAAGACGTCTTCGGATCCAACGTCTAAGATGGCTAGGCCATGTAGAGCGAATGGACATCAACGCTCCGGCCCGAAGAGTCTTTGACTCCAACCCCGAGGGACGACGCAGCAGAGGACGACCGCATTTAAGGTGGCGCGCACAGGTGGAAGGGGACCTCAACCAACTGGGCGTGCGGCACTGGAAGCGGCTGGCCGAAGATCGCGCCGGCTGGAGAGGCTTGTTGGTTGAGGCCCTGGTTCACCCCGAACTGTAGCGCCATCAAAGTAAGTAAGTAAGCTAATGTAATGTTAAACAAAAGCTTAACAGGTTAATAAGGAAGTATCCAACGTTATCAAATGCTACCATTTCAACAATCCCCTGTGCATACCTGGTAAGGGCGCTTACACCCATAAATCTCGAACCACAACAGCCGGTAGGAAGGGAATACATTTGATAAAAAGTTAAATTTTAATACGCGAGCAAAGTAATGATAATAATTAAAAATAAAAACAAAACCAAAGTTGGAGTTGTAAATGCTTTTTTGGCAAGTGCCTTAACCGACGGATTGGGGAAAATATTTTTAGACCAGAAAATAGTAGAAAAAATAGTTTCGAGGCCTTTTAGAATGATAGGCCTTATATTGTACAATGAGCAAGAGGGTTACTATACGACCGTTAAATTATATTTGTAGAAACAGCAAATTTTGGATATTCTGAACAAAAAACAAGGACGACGGGAACTGAATTTTGATTTGAATCAGCCTAGGGCTAACTTTAAGAAACACCTTGATCCTTTAACATTGACATAAACATTGCGACATCAGTAAGAAATTGTTTTCGAATTACAATTTAACATCAACTACAACTAAACACCAAAAATGTTGTGCAAAACAAAAAAAGATAAATACACAACCATTAAATGAACAACCATTGTGCAAACATTTAAATATTCATAACACAAATAGATACATTTAGAAATTAAATTTAAATATAAAAACTAAATATACTAATCGCAAAAAACACCTAAAACTTGCGTAAACAACTAAAATTAAGATTTGTGTTTAGTTTTCTCTCATTTATTTGAAGAAGAACAAAAAAGGTTTAGTGTTTAGAAGGGCTGTTGTTTTTGGGGGTGAAAAAGATACACAACAACAAGAGACAACATCTAAAGCGCACATTTAGATATTTTTTATAAACATCGATAGAACACAACATTTAGTTTTGCTTTCTTTTACTAGTAACCTTGAAGAAGTCGCCGTATACAATTTGATGATATAAATCCGTTTTTTTATTTTTTATTTCACTGCACAAGGATAACAGATTAAACAAATTTTATTTAATCCTTTTTAGCATTCACTTTTTAGTTATCACTTATTTGAAAAACAACGTAACCGTCCGTTCGAGAGTAAGAAATTACGGTGTACGGTGTACATATTTCACGTGCGAAATAGAAAATACCGTCAAGACACATCCTATCGGCAAGGACAACGTTAAGTTACTAAACTATTCAACGACGACATTCGTTGGAATTTCCTCCTTTTGCAATTGTTTTTGTTTTTCTATTTTTCCCATAAGGGAAACGAAAAGACTAAAACAACGAAAAGGACGGATAGAGTGTTTCTGTGTTTTTCATACGCTAGCATCGGCAAGGATTGGGGCAATCCTTCTCTGAGAATCCACCTACTCGAGACGACGACCACTAGAGTGACAACAACAAGGAAGCACGTGTTGATACCCAAGAACAACAGTCTCCAGGTCCTTTTTTCTTTTTTGTATGAAATTAAATTTATTTTGATTTTTCAAAAATTCCTCGTTTAATATCCGAAAAATTCCAAAAAACCTTTTTTACTAAATCGAAAATGTAATTTTGTAATTTCTAGTCGAAAAAGCAACAATTTCCTTTTCCCATCCTGCCATTGGACTGAATAAGCCTCTCCTAAATAGATTTTTGTTTTGATTTTATTTTATCGCCTCGTAGGGGTAGCCTGACTGAGTGCGCAAGGACATGCGCGTTTCGAGTACGTGCCATGTGCTTTTTCAGCGCCTAAAATTTGTACCTTCCCCAAAACAGACAACAACATTAGACCATGTGCTCGCCGTGTTATTGTTTTATCTTTTACTATCTCGGGAAAATAAAGGACGTGAATGTGTTCCAATAATAAATAGAGTCCTAAAGGGAAATCATTTTTCTTTTATACTCTTGCCATATTTTAATTCAAGGCATTCGAGTGGGCTGTGGTAGTGGAATTGTGTGAGAGAAGGAGGCGGTTTCTGGGGCATAGCAAACAATAAACAATTCACATATAAACGCGTTCATAAAACATTTCGACTTAGGGTAAATCTCAGGTGTTCCATGAACTTCACTTAGGCAAATTGAATGGGATTCGAATTTTAATAGATTTCCTCGCTTCGGTATGGACGTATTTGTTTCCTAGTGAATTTACTTATCTCGCGGTTTTCAATAATGCGTAAAAGGAGCTTTCATGTGTGGTTCTGTAGAGCAGGACGCAGGGTTTGTTGTGCAACAGATAAATAGTAATGCTTAGATAGGGTTTTGGATGGCAAAGGACTAACAAAGGCCTCGTAGGGGTAGCATCTATCCGACGGAAAGATAGATAGATAGATAGGGCTTAGGGGGTGGGACAGAGTCGCCTGATCACTGCGGCCACGATTGGGCCTATTGTGATGTCCCCCACTTACAGTTAACTCAGAAAACCTGATTCCGTGATAAAACTTAGTATGCTTTAGAGTGAGCTGGCAGCAATTTCTTCTGCTTCAAGATAATACTTGCCTAGGTGACGAAGACGTGGACTGACCAGGCAGTTACAGTGGCATAGTATGTGCTCTGCTGTTTCTTCGTTTTCATTACACATCCGGCAAGTGTCATCTTGTATGATGCCCATTGTTTTGAGGTGTTTATAAAGAAACTGGGCAGTGTCCAGTAAGGAAACCTGTGATTAAACGAATCTGACTCCTCGAAAGCATGAGAAGTTGTTTCGTTCTTTTGAGGGATGTAGTTGGGAGGAACAGCTTGGCTTGTCTGCTACCTTTCGTTTGTGACCAGTAGTGATCCGTCGTGTTCCTTAACCAATTTTTTATGCAGCATTTGGTGGTGCTAGTGGATATGCCGCAGAAAGGCCGTGGCATCATAAATGGTGATGCAGAGCCTTTCCTAGCTAGTAGGTCCGCCTTTTCGTTGCCTGTATGGCCGCTGTGTCCAGGTATCCAAATGAGATGAACTCTGCTTGTACTGGCCAGCTGGTGAAGTAGTTGTAGGCAGTCCCATACCAGTTTGGAGGTGATTTCAAAGCTCATTAGGGCTAGAAGTGCAGCCTTGCTGTCAGAGAGAATGTAAATGTTTTTGTTAAACATTTCTATAGCAAATATCTCTGCTTGAAAAACGGAGTTATATCTGTCCATGCTGACGTAGATGCCTGTGATGCCGTAGAGTCATCCTCCACGATTAGTCTATGGGCGAAGACCATTGCTTCTTTCTTCAGTTGGAGATGAAGAGGTGGCAGGTCTGTGATGACTTCTAGTGCTGCTGTGGGGGTTGTGATACAGATGCAAGCTAGTCTTTGCAGTTTGTTGAGCTTGGCTTGCACTGATACTTGTTTTGTTTTGTGCCACCAGACGAGCGCAGCATATGTGAGAATTGGTCTGGTGATTGCTGTATATAGCCAGTGGGACATTTTGGGGCTTGTGCCCCAATTTTTGCCAGTGAGACTTTTGCTGGTCCATAATGAGATCCTGGCTTTCTCTATGGTCTTAGTAATGTGAGAGTTCCAAGTTAGCTTTTCGTCTAGAGTTATCCCTAGATATTTGACTTCTTTTGAGAACTCTATCACTTCACCAAAGAGGGTAGGTTTGGTAAGTTTATGCCTATTCCTCCTTTTGGTGAAGGTGACTATAGTGCTTTTGCCAGGGTTGACCTTTAGTGCAACCTTTGTGCACCAGTTTGGAGTTCCGAGACTGTGTCTTCGAATTTGCCTCTGATCAGGATCACTATGTCGTCAGCGTAGCTTTGGACATAGAAGCCATTGTTGCTGAGTATGCTTATCAGTTCGTTAACCACGATGGACCACAGGAGTGGTGAGAGAACCGCGCCTTGAGGGCATCCTTTCGCGGCGTTTACGCTGATTTTGTCATTGCCTAGCGAGGTGTTTATTTTCCTGTTGCTAAGCATATGTTGGATCCAATTGCATGTGGTATTGTCCACCCCTGTGCTGAGGATGCAACGTTTTATTTGGGTGTATTCGGTGTTATCGAAAGCACCCTAAATATCGAGAAAGCAACCTATCGCAATTTCTTTGTCGCTCAGGGATTTGTTAATCCGGGCCGTTAGTTTCTGAAGAGCATGCGTGGTCGATTTCCCAGGCTGGTAGGCATATTGGTTTTTGTGAAGTGGTGATCTTTTCAGGGCACCGTCCTTGATATGCCTATCCAGAATTTTCTCCATTGTTTTTAGGAAGAAAGAGGTAAGGCTTATCGGTCTGTAGGACTTAGGCAGGTCTGTGGGTCTACGGCCTACTTTGGGAATGAATTTTACCTTTACCTCTGTCCAGATCGTTGGTATGTATCCCCATGCATAGCTGGTTCTAAACATGTTGATAAGCATGGGGCTATTTTGCGCACTTCTTTTCTGAAGGAGGGCTGGGAAGATGCCATCCTCCCCCGGGGATTTGTATGGGTCAAAAGAATTGATGGCCCATTTTATGCTTCCCTCGTGAAATATCATTCGTGCTCTCTTCCAATCCTCCCTGTTTGGTCTAGTTGCCCTGATCTGCGGAGGTATGTTACAGAGATCGGAGGGAATGATGTTGGAGTCCGGGAAGTGCGCACTGGTCAGAATTTTGAGTACTTCCGTACCATTTTCCGCGTAGGTGCCATCTGCTCTCCTCAACAAACCAATTTGGTTAGTGTGCTCTTTAGCGAGAACTCTGTGGATGCGAGCGCTGCTCTGAATGTCCGAAAGACTGCTGCAGAACTTTTTCCATGAGTCTCTTTTGGCTCTTCTAATCTCTTGGTTGTAGTTGGTGAGTGAGGCACGATACTACGTCCAGTCACCAGTCCGTTTAGCTCTGTTGAACAGTTTGCTGGTCAGTGCTCTTAGCTTGGCCAGATTGCTGTTCCACCACGGAGTGGTACGGTTGCCTGGCTTAACTTTCTCTGGGCAAGCGTTGACGGATGCTGGCCTGCTAAAAAGCGAGAAGAGCCACCGCAGTCGAACATGTTGCGGCACTGTTAGTAAGTCATATCCCCATCTCCTCGTGGTGCCATCTGGAGATGTCCTGTGGAAATTGCAGACGGGGAAGGGCGAATGGCCTCCTGCGCGAAAAAAGCAGGATTAGTCGGTTGGGCTACGGCCTAGTAAGCTGTAACCGTAAAAAAACCACAAACTCCGAAACAACCCCAAGCCTCGGATATAACGGACCGGATTTATGTTGACGACCCTTAGGTTAGATTAGGTTATTGTGGTCAGCATAAGCCACACGTAGGCTGAAGTCGGCCCATTGTGATACCACATGGATCGTGTTACCCAGATCCGCTACCAGAGAACCAACCGGTGCTTCTGATGAAGCGATGGAGTTGAGCTATTTTATGGTCTGCTAGCTCACTTAAATTATCATAGAAGGGCGCGCCGAGGTAGATCCTCCTGCGATTCGCAAAAGAGGGGCAAGAGCAGAGGAGGTGATGTATTGATTCCTCCTCCTCCTCGTCCATGCAGCCGCGACAGAAGTCGTTGGAGGGTATTCCCAGTCTGGCGGCGTGTTTCCCAATGATGCAGTGACCGGTAATGACACCCACCAGAGTACTTAAGGTTGCCCTTTTGGTTGCCATTAGGTCCCTGGTTCGTCCTAGGTTTAATTTAGGCCAGAGCTGTTTGGTGATAAAGCCGATATTACTCTCATTCCATTGGAGGTTGGTCGCCTTAGTGGTTTGGAGTTTTATCATATGCTTTACCGTACTTATTGGTGTTTCTGTCTGAGTGTGCTAAACCCTAACTTTGCGAGTTCGTCGGCCGCGCAGTTTCCTGGAATATCCCTATGCCCCGGAACCCACAATACTTTAATGTTGAACTGCTCAGCCATCTCATCTAGAGATAGGCGACAGTTAAGAGATGTCTTTGATTTGTGGGTTACCGCTGCAAGGGATTTTATCGCAGATTGGCTATCCGTGCAAATGATATCCTTGGCGGATATTACATTGATCCTGAGCCAGGCAAGGGCCTCCGTTATCGCTGTTATTTCAGCCTGATACACACTGCAGTAATTTGAGTGTCTGAAGGATAGGCTGAGGTTAAGCTCCTTGGAGAAGACTCCACTGCCTACACCCGACTCCATCTTGGAGCCATCGGTATAGAGGGAGATCGAGTCCTTTGGTAAGACTTTCCCTTCAGCCCATTCCTCCCTGGATGGAAGGGTTCCACCCAACCTCGGTGGGTTGAGGGGCGGAATTTTGTATTTGTTAGTAAACAGTACTAGATCGGTCTTCTTAGGGTTCACCCCAAGTCCACAATACTGCGTCCAGGTTTCTACTATATATAATGCACTCTGTATAAGGTCGCATAGAGTGCTGGGAAATTTTCCTGTGGCGGCAATAGCAATGTCATCTGCATAGGCGGTCACAGCGAACCCTTCCTGTTCAAGCAACAGCAGTAGCTCGTTAACCACCACGTTCCACAGGAGAGGGGAGAGTACTCCACCCTGTGGTGTACCTTTGCTGACCATTCTGGTTGAGACGGCACCAGCGAAGTTGGCTTTGACAACTCTTTGTATTAGCAGCTGTCGTACCAGTTCTATCACTGATCCCGTAACACCCAGATCAGACAGCGGCTTGATGACGGGCCATGGTTCAACATTGTTAAAGGCGCCCTCAATGTCGAGAAAGGCGACTAGAGTATATTCCTTACGTTCCAGTGACCTTTCTATTTTGCTGACCAGTGAGTGGAGTGCTGTTTCCACCGATTTGCCTTTGTTGTAGGCATGTTGATTATGCGACAGCCTTCCTGAGAGGCAGCTGTAGCGAATGTGTGCGTCTAGAATCTTCTCTAGAGTTTTTAATAGAAAAGCAGTAAGACTAATAGGCCTCAAGTCATTAGCATACGTATGGGAGCTTTTGCCTACCTTGGGTATGAAAATGATTTTGGTTACCTTCCACTTGCTAGGGATATATGATAGGGAGAGGCAACTCTTGTATATGACTACAAGCCAGGGGAGGATGATATCTACTACCTGCTGGAGCTCAGCTGGTATGATACCATCCGGTCCTGGGGACTTGTAGGGTTCAAAGCTTTTTATGGCCCATAGGACATTGTTTTTGGTGACCAGGTTGGGAACACGTTCGAGGGAGGATGTCGTCTGCTGGATGACCTGAGGAGGAGTCACAGCCGAGTCACTACTGCCCGGAAAGTGTGCGTTTAGAAGAAGTTCCAGGGCTTCCGTTCTGGAGGTCGTCCAGGAACCCAGGAACCATCATTTCGCATCAGGTGGCTTGGGTTGTACGGGACCGAGGCCTTGACGACCCTTGCAAAAAACGAAAAAAAGGACAATGATCTTGGGTTCTGTACGTGGAATGTTAGGTCCCTAAACAGGCCACGTGCAGCTGAAGAACTCGCGAACGCCCAAGACCGCCATAAAGCGGACATAATCGCCATTCAGGAAATGCGATGAAATGGACCGGGTATAAAGCGGATGAAAAACTGCGATATTTACTACGGCGGCTGCTATAGGGAGAGAGTGCAACAATTGTTCGGATGTGGAGACTAGGAGACTTCAATGCTAAGTTGGGTAAGGAAAGCATATTTGAAGGAGTCATCGGCAAACATAGCCTACACGACATCACATCCGATAACGGACACAGGCTGATTGATCTTGCTACGGGGCGAAATCTCCTTCTAGTCAGTACGCGCTTCCCGCACCTCGATATACACAAAGGCACGTGGCGGTCTTTTGATCGATCGATGATATTGACGTCAACGCGCGATTCCAGCGTGACAAGCGAAACGAGCTGGTCTTAAAGTCAACGAGGATGAGACAAAGTACATGCTGTCAAGCAAAAACTGATCGGTCGCTCACCACCTTGGGCAAAATATAGCGGTTGATAGCTATAATTTCGAGATGGTGAAGGAGTTTGTCTACCTCGGGCCAAACGTAAACTAAACAAACGACACGACACCACAGTGGAGATTCGGCATAGAATCGCCCTTGGCAACCGTTGCTACTTCGGTCTTGCTGTACGGAGCTGAAAGATGGACGATAAGCAGGACGGCAGATGTGGGTTTTTTTCTAAAGAAAAATTCTGCGTCGGATATTTGGTCCTGTCTGTGAGGAAGGTGAATGGAGGAGAAAACATAACCGCGAATTTTACGAGATGTTCAAAGATGTGGATATGATCCGGAAGGCAAAGATCCGTCGACTACACTGGCTCCGCCACATCGAGCGCATGAATACCAACGCTCCAGCTAAGAGGGTCTTCGAATGTGAGTGTCCTGGTTTGAGAAGAAGAGGAAGACCAAGTAATTGCGTTAACAACTGCGAAACCTTTTTGAAACAAGTCATAACCAGTGACGAGAAATCGACCAATATGGTAAGCGAAAGAGTCAAAGACGATGGCTCAAGAATGGTGTAACGACAATAACTTCTGCGAAACCTGGACTCACAGTGTAAAATTCGCATGTGGAGAACAAAAAGAGCGAGACTTAACGTGGAGCAGCAGATTCTTCAAGTGAAAATTCTATATACCGTCAAGCCAAACTGACACTAAACTGGAGAAAGAAGGCCTCGAGCCACCTAATCCTACTCGATATCCACGGTAAGCAGCTAGCCACATACACAGCAGCTAGTTTAAAGGCAAGCTACGTATTTTACATGCCATTCCTCTATCCTGAACAACAGAATAACTTTGTTAGAGAGAAAATTGAGGATAACATACCTTGATAGGAAAAACTGGTCCCGGAAAACGCAGCCTCGCAGAGGTGATGTATCGATTCTTACTCCTCCTCGTCCATGCAGCGCGGCAGAAGTCATTGGACGGTAGCCCTAGTCTGGTGGCGTGTTTTCCAAAGATGCAGTGACCTGTAATGACACCCATTAGAGAGCTTAAGGTTGCCCTTTTGGTTGCCACTAGGTCCCTGGTTCGTCCTAGGTTAAGCTTAGGCCAAATTTGTTTAGTGATAAATCCGATATTTCTTTCATTCCGTTGGAGGTTGGTCGCCCCTATAGTTCGAAGCTTTTAGCATGTGCTTTACCGTACTTATTGGTGTTTCTACGTACCCGAGGGTAGGAAGACTGAGTGTGCTTGACCCTAACTTTGCGAGTTCGTCGGCCGCGCAGTTTCATGGAATATCCCTATGCCCGGGAACCCACAGTACTTTAATGTTGAACTGTTCAGCCATCTCGTCTAGAGATAGGCGGCTGTAGGGGATGTTTTTGATTTATGGGTTACCGCGGCCAGGAATTATCGCAGATTGGCTGTCCGTGCAAATAATATCCTTAGCAGATATTACATTGGCCCTGAGCCATGCAAGGGCCTCCGTCATCGCTGTTATTTCTGATTGATACACACTGCAGTGATCTGGGAGTCTGAATAATAGGCTGAGGTTAAGTTCCTTGCAGAAGACTCCACTACCTACACCCGTCTTCATCTTGGAGCCATCGGTATAAAGTGAAATCGAGTCCTTCGGTATGATTTTCCCTTCAGCCCATTCCTCCCTGGATGGAAAGACAATTTCAAAGTTCCTTCCGCACATTCTGCGGGATGATGTAGTCTGTGTCCATGGGTACTTCGAAGTGCTTGAGAATGCTAGTATGGCCTTTATGTGATGTGGGCCATTTTCCTATGCGCCTAATCTGTAGGGCCACGCAGGCAGCAACTTGTTTGCTGAAGACATCCAACTGTGGAAAATTTAATAGTATATTTAGGGCCTCCGTGGAGGTTGATCTGATCGCTCCGCTTATATACAAACTGGCCGATCTTTGTACTTTCCCCAGAAGGTTTCAGTAGACTGCCTTGTCCAGAGCAGTCCACCAAACTACGATGCCATACAGGAGGATGAGCCTTATGACTGCTGTATAGAGCCAGTGCATAATGCTTGGTCGGAAACCCCACTTTTGGCCCACCACTTTCTTACAACTGTAAAGGGCAGTGGCTGCTTTATTGACACGATTAAGAATGTTACGTTTCCAATTCAGCCTCCTGTCAAGGATTAGGCCTAGGTATTCAGCCTGATCTTTGATTATATTAATTGGATTCCATCCAGCCTCGGTGGGTTGAAGGGCGGAATTTTATATTTGTTTGTAAACAGTACTAGGTCGGTCTTGTTAGGACTGACCCCAAGTCCACAGTAGTGCGTCCAGGTTGTAATGCACCCTGCATTAGGTCGCTTAAAGTGCTGGGAAATTTTCCTGTGGCGGCAATAGCAATGTCATCTGCATAGGCGGTCACAGCGTACGCCTCCTGTTCTAGCAACAATAGTAGTTCATTGACCATACCTGCCTCAACTCGATCGTCAGCAAACCAAGGGACTAATCTTCCTAAAACGAACCGACATCAATAAAATTGTTGGCGTCATCACTGGTCACTGTCTTATTGCCAGTCATGCATAAAGACTAGGGCAACTATCTAAAGACTTCTGCAGGAGCTGTGAAGAGGATGATGAATCCATTCAATACCTGTTTTGCGCCTGTCCGGCCCTCTGCCAAAGCAGGAAACGATACATAGAATCCTACTTCTTTAACAACCTGACTGACGTTCAGCGGATAAGGATAACTGACCTTCTTAACTACGTAAGAAGCGTAAAGTGGTTCATATTCGTGGCAACACAAGTGTATACTCCCTGTGGAGGCCATGGATAACCTAACCTAGCTTAATGCAAAATCAGTAAAAAGATTCAAACTAAAATGGCACGTCGGTTTAAATACAATTTCCCCACCACGGAACCCCCACCTCTAAGCCCAAAAGCTACCAAAAACCATCAGAAGCCTCATCACACGATCGTTAAAAATTAACCTTCCATCCACCAAAAACGAAAAAAAAAAAACCCAAATCGGGGCAATAGCATCAATTAACGTGGTCCAGTCTTATTATAATTAACTGCCCGATGAAAATTCGAACTAAATCGAACTCATTTCCTATCTCATTATTAATTGCCGTTAGAAGTTGCATTATATCGAGGATTAGGGCCGAACGACACGGACCGGCAAACGACTATGAATGGGAATTTTGTAAAGTCCATTACCAAACGAGGGTACTGTATGCACAGCGGATCAGGTATCTAATGGATGGAATCGCATTCGATTAAGTTAATTCACTTCGCCATATTCGATGTAAACATTTGTGGAATGATGATGCATTTCTGTGGAAGTGGGATGCGGATATGTGACATAGGTTAATGGTAATATGGTTTTTATCTAATGGTTGTTTGATAAGGGGTATTTGATGTATGGCACTAGTTGGAAGCAAGGACGACTGGACTATACAAGTGTCGGACCCCGAAAGCTATCGGTTCGTTTCTCAAAAGCGTACCAATGACAAAATGCATGGTATACTTCTGAAGACTGTATAACGGCGATGTTAGTCAATATACCGCTTTCAGGCAGAATGATCCATTTCTAATCGATGAGGACCGCAGAGAATTCTGTCGCCCTGACCTCGACGAAGTTAAGATTGCCATATCGAAGCTCAAGTCGAATAAAGCTGCTGGCGCAGACGGACTGTCTGCTGAGCTCTTCAAGGCAGCTGGGGATGACCTGGTTGGGAGCATGCACCAGCTCATCTGTAAAATATGGTTAGAGGAAAGCATGCCCGAGGAATGGAGTCTCAACATCGTATGCCCGATCCACAAGAAAGGAGACCCCACTGATTGCGCCAACTTTAGAGGAATAAATCTCCTTAACATCGCCTACAAAATCTTCTCTGCCGTTTTGTGTGAACGCCTGAAGCCTTTTGTAAATAAGCTGATAGATCCTTATCAGTGCGGTTTCAGGCCAGGGAAGTCCACCATCGATCAAATCTTCACACTACGCCAGATCCTGGAAAAAACCAATGAATTTCAAGTCGACACTCACCACCTATTTGTCGACTTCAAAGCCGCATACAACAGCGTAATTAGAGAAGAGCTATACAACGCTATGTCTACCTTTGACATACCTGCTAAACTCGTCAGACTATGCAGGATGACTTTGGAGAATGCTCGCTGATCCATCCGATCGATGAACAACTTACCGATAGTATTGATGTTAAAAAAGGACTTAGGCAGGGCGATGCGCTGTCGTGTGATTTCAACATCACTACAAGATGCACAATCTATTTCACATCCTCGCAACTCCTTGCATACGCCGACGATATTGACATAATAGGTAGATCACAGCGAGATGTCAATGAGGCGTTTGCGACTATTGGGTTCGAAGTGGCGATAGTGGGTCTGGCGGTAAACGAGGGCAAAACCAAATATATGCTGTCATCAAAAAAGAACGCTCACCACCGACGTCTCGGCCAGAACGTTTGTATAGGCAGATATAAGTTGGAGGTAGTTAAGGACTTCGTCTACCTTGGCTCCGCAGGGACCTGGAACAACGACATCAGTTCCGAAATCAAACGCAGAATCACTCTTGCCAATCGCTGTTTCATTGGGCTCAGGAGGCAATTGAGTAATAGAGCCCTCTCCCGAACGACAAAGTTGACTCTATATAAGACCCTTATCATCCCGGTCCTGTTATACGGCGCAGAAGCATGGACACTATCAAAAGCGGATGATTAGGCCCTTGGTCGGTTGGAGAGAAAGATTTTGCGCGTGATTTTTGGGCCTATAAACGCAGACGGGGGATGGAGGAGAAGATTCAACCACGAACTTTACGGGCTGTACAGCGACATGAGCCTAGTCAGGCGTCTACGGATTCAACGCCTAATATGGCTGGGCCATGTAGAGCGAATGGATTCCAAAGCTCCAGCCCGTAGAGTCTTTGAATCCAACCCCGAGGGACGAAGAAGCAGAGGACGGCCGCACTTAAGATGGCGCACGTAGGTTGGTGGAAGGGGACCTCAGCCAACTGGGTGTGCGGCAATGGAAAAGGCTAGCGAAAGATCGTGCTAGATGGAGGGGCATGTTGGTTGAGGCCCAGGTTCACCCCGAATTGTAGCGCCCACTAAGAAGAAGAAGAAGAAGAAGAAGAACCGCCATCCAGGAAATGCGATGGAATGGGCCGGGTATAAAGCGGATGAAAAACTGCGACATTTACTACGGCGACTGCTATAGGGAGAGAGGACGACGATTGTTCGGATGCGGAAGTCCTAAGCTTTCGGCATGTGGGCGAACGCCTCATAACAATTCGTATCGAGGCTACATTTTCCCGCACCTCGATATACACAAAGGCAACGGACACAGGCTGATTGATCTTGCTACGCCATCAACAAGTACAATCTGGAGCATACCGCCTGATTCAGTAATGAATATCTTGTCTGTTAATCTTTCTAACCTCAAAACTCTCGAAAATAGGCCTAGTCCGTTTCCAGAACTATGAAATTTCTAAAAATACTCGCTTGGAACGCCATTGGGCTTCCACAAAAACTTAACGAACTAGAAATTCAACTCGAACATCTGACAACGCAAACGCGTGCTAAGCTAGGAGGCTATCATGCCTGCCACGCCTACAATCCATCGGGAAGGGCGCGATACGAATCTTCGTCACTTAATAAAGATAATATCGGACACTCTCTGGAATTGAGGGTAGAGCTTGAGATGGTACGAATCAGTTCAGTGCGCGTTGTGAATAAACGCAGTATTGCCACCCGCGCTGTCCGTTAGTGGCGGCCCAGTGCATCAATCTTTTTAATGGCCTTGGACCGAATTTTCTTATTCTTCTTCTTTGGTGGCGTTACAGCACATGGAGGACCAGAGCCAAGCTTCTCTCAATCACCCATGTTGTGTGTGATTTATTTTTCACACAGGTGAAAGGGACCTACAGTTTAATGCCGATTCCGAACGGCTTGAGTCGAGAAGCTTTTTCCAGGCAAGTTATACTACGGGAGGTTTTGCCAGTACCCCGCCGAGGAGGGACGCCGCGAAATAAACATTCGATGGCGTTGGTGTTATCGGGATCCGAACTCGCTCATCGTGCACCAGAGTCCAACACACTAACCACTGCGCCACGGCGCCCTCAATTTTCTTATTGGTGGTGACTTTAATGCTCACGAGCTGCTCTTGTTCTTTTATGCAGAGAGGCCTTATATGCATCCTGCTTCGCTGAATGAATCCTCCTGCACTCGTCATCGAACCAGGTGTTTCTTCGTGGTGGAGCCTTGAAACCCAAAACTTCGGAAGCAGAGCTTTTCAGTGGCTTGTTTGCAAAGGTTCCACTGCTGTTTTATTGATAGCGTGGGGGTTGAGTTTTATTGGAGAGCTTAAGGGAGACGAGATCGGTAACAGCACGAGCGGTTTCTGGCGATATTAGCTTTCCGACGTCATAACTTTGTATTCGTACTCTACTCCGCTGCGTTCGTGATATCCGTAAGCGTATCTTGGCTTCTACAAGATAGTGGTCCGAGTCGATGTTAGCCCCTCGGAAAGTTCGGACATCAAGAATAGTGGAGGAGTGTCTGACGTCGATCGCGATGTGATCAATCTGGTTGGTAGTCGATTAATCAAAAGACCGCCAGATGCCTTTGTGTATATCGAGGTGCGGGAAGCGCGTACTCGCTAGAAGGAGATTTCGCCCCGTAGCAAGATCAATCAGCCTGTGTCCTTTATCGGATGTGGTGTCGTGTAGGCTATGTTTGCCGATGACTCGTTCAAAAATCCTTTCCTTACCCAGCTTAGCATTGAAGTCTCGTAGTACAATTTTGATGTCATAGACGGGACATTGAGAGAGCACCGTGGCGCAGTGGGTAGTGTGTTGGCCTCTGACGCCGATGACTCGGGATCGAATCCCGACACAGCCATGTCATCGAACGTGTTTTTCACGGTGTTTCTCCTCAGCGGGGTTCTGACAAAACCCCCTGTAGTAAAATTGTCATGAAAAGCTTCTCGAAATTCGCCGTTCGGAACCGGCAATAAACTGTAGGTCCCTTTCACCTATGGGAAAATGAAATCACACACAACATGGGTGATTGAGAGAAGCTCGGCTCAGGTTCTTCATGGACTGTAACGCCAACATACATACATACACAGACGGGACATTGGGCATACGTTCTGTCTAGGAGATCGTAGAACTCATCTTTGGCGGAGTCATCCTTGTCTTCCGTGGAGGCGTGGACGCAGATCTGGCTGATGTTAAAAAATTTAGCCTTGATATGAATTGTTATGATGCGTTCGCTCACATGCCGAAAGCTTAGGACTTCCGGAGGACTTCCGCATCCGAACAATCGTTGTCCTCTCTCCCTATAGCAGTCGCCGTAGTAAATGTCGCAGTTTTTCATCCGTTTTATACCCGGTCCATCACATACGGCACAGCTTGGATCCCTCCCTAATTTCTAAGGCACAGCACGCTTACTGAAAAGGTAGATCGGTCGAAACAGCTCTTCACACATTAGTGGGGAAAATCGAAAGATCAATCCATTTCAAAGAATATACTCTAACAGCCTTCCTAGACATGGAGGGCGCTTTTAACAACGTCACTCCGAAAGCAATAATAGAAGGGCTAGAAAAGCTGGAGAGGACTCTGATAGAGCTGATCAGCGAGTTGTTATTAACGCGCAAGATTCACTCTAAGTGGGGAAGCCTAGTAACTACCAGAGTAGTTACCAAAGGAACCCTGCAAGGTGGGGTACTCTCACCTCTTCACTGGAATGTAGTTGTAAACGAACTACTAATCAAACTGGAGAAAGAAGGCCTGGACGTTGTTGCCTACGCCGATGACGTTGCCATCACAATCTCAGGTAAATACCTATCTACACTGAATGACGGCATGCAAACGGCATTCTCACTTCTGTGCAAATGGGCGCATAGTAACGGGCTCAGGATTAACCCACAGAAAACGGAGCTCGTGCTTTTTACCAAAAAGCACAAAATCCCGGAAAACTGCGCTATCACTCTGCTCGATACCAGGTTAGCCTACTCCCTTAGTGCCAAATTCCTTGGCATTATACTCGATAGGAAATTAACTTGGAAGAGCAACACAATTGAAAGAGCAAAAAAGCAACAATAGCTCTCTATACATGTAAGAAAGCCCTAGGAAAAAAAATGGGGATTCAACCCCAAGATTGCCCTATGGCTCTACATAACGGTCGTTAGACCCATACTAATGTATGGAGTGATAGTCTGGTGGACTGCACTAGACAAGACAACATACCACAAACAACTCGAGAAGGTACAAAGGATGGCATTTATGTGCATTACCGGGGCCCTCAGGTCCACACCAACGGCTGCGCTTAACATGATACTAGACCTTACACCACTCGACATTTTCGGTAAGCAAATTGCCACACATACGGCCATAAGACTAAAAGCCAACTCGAAATGGGCGAGCTATGTCACTGGCCACTCCTCCATTCTGCAAAACAGGATAACTATGACAGAAAAGCTGGACCACACAGAACCCACCATAGTCTTGGACAAAAACTTTACGATGATCTATCCGGACAGGAAGAACTGGACCCGCCAAACTCAACCGCGCAGAAATTGCGTGGATTTCTACACTGACGGGTCTAAAACCAAAGACGGGGTGGGCAGTGGAGTTTTCTGCAAACAACTCAAGCTACATAAAGGTCTAAAATTACCAGATCACTGCAGCGTTTTCCAGGCGGAACTGTTGACAATAAAAGAGGCTTTGTCTTGGCTGAAGTGGAGCATAATATCCACCACGGATATTCGCATTCTCACAGACAGTCAAGCAGCCTTAAAGTCGCTGGAGTCCTATGTGTACACATCAAAATCTAGTCTCGACTGTCGCAGATCTCTTAACGAGATGGCAGAACAGTTCAACATACAGCTTATCTGGGTACCGGGACACAGCGACATTGCAGGTAATGAAAAAGCCGACACACTCGCCAAACAAGGAACGACGCTACAATCAATCGTGGCTTGTGAGGGAGTACCCCTTACAACCATTAAACATAATCTGACCAATCTCGCCAGGGCCGAGACGAACCTGAGATGGACACAGGGACAAACCTGCGTCATCACCAGGCAAATCTGGCCTCGGCTTGACAGTCAACGCACAAGGAGTATAATCTCCTCAAAAAGAACTGACATCTACAAAGTCATCGGTGTCATCACAGGACACTGCCTCATTGGCACAAAAACTAGGAATAGTTCCGAATGATTTCTGCAGAAGCTGTCAGGACGAGGAGGAGGTCGAATCCATTCACCACCTTCTTTGTGCCTGTCCAGCTCTTTGCAATATCAGGGAACCTTACCTAGGCTTTTACTTCCTTAACGCTCTGATAGATTGAGAGCACCGTGGCGCAGTGGGTAGTGTGTTGGCCTCTGACGCCGATGACTCGGGATCGAATCCCGACACAGACATGTCATCGAACGTGTTTTTCACGGTGTTTCTCCTCAGTGGGGTTCTGACAAAACCCTCTGTTGTATAATTGTCATGAAAAGCTTCTCGAAATTCGCCGTTCGGAACCGGCAATAAACTGTAGGTCCCTTTCACCTATGGGAAAATGAAATCACACACAACATGGGTGATTGAGAGAAGCTCGGCTCAGGTCCTTCATGGACTGTAACGCCAACGTACATACATACATGTACATGGTGGGCCAAATACAATACAAACGGTCTAATAGATGTTCAGAAAGTAGGGATACTTGATCTTCTTAACTTCTTAAGAAGCACAAAATGGTTCCATGAATAGGGGGGTAAAACCCCCTCGTAGTTGCACAACGGGCCTCCCTGGCCTATGTGCATTCTTCTCAACTCTGGGAAGGCTACGACCCTACCTACCTACCTACCTACCTATACCCGGTCCATTCGATCGCATTTCCTGGATGGCGGTTATGTTCGCTTTATAGCGGTCTAGGGGGTCCCCGAGTTGTTCGGCTGCACGTGGCCTGTTTAGGGACCTAACATTCCACGTACAGAGCCGAAGTTCATTGTCCTTTTTTCGTTTTTTGCAAGGGTCGTCAATCAGGACTAACAACAAACAATCTGATAACCAATTCAGAAACAATCAGAAATCCGAATTATGTTAAATCAATCACTTCAAATCAAGGCACGTCCATAACAAAAACTAAATAATCGACTAACAGCAAGAAACTTCACACAAGCAGCGTGTCCTTCGGCACCTTTCAGATTTTTTTTTTTGTTATGTTGCTTTTCATTTAAAACTCTTTCCTTCATTCCTTCGACAAAGGCTAAAAGTTGATTAACACCTCCTGGCCATGCACAAAAAAAAAAAAAAAAAAAATGGCGAAAAACACATAACCCTTTCGCTTGAAAAAAAAAAACACAAAACAAATGTTTCCTGTTTTCATTCTATTTTTTAGAGTCCTCTTCCGAATACCACCTACCGGTCTTGGGCGCCTGCCCCTATTTTTTCAGCTGATGGGTCAAATTTAAAATTAAATGTTTGAAAAAGAAAAGCATAAAAAAAGGATAAAGAAACGACAAAATAAAATCAACGAAACGAAATGAAAACAAGAAAAGAAAAAAAGTAAATGAAGCAGGACACGGCAAGCAGGCAGGATACAAGCCTACATCATTACCCATTAAGGTCGAAGTTTGCTATCTCCTCGCTTGCATGTAAATACCCATTCAGGATGTGTACCCGCTGCCATTGCTACTCTTTACTTTTTTCGACTGTTTTTTAGTTGTTCCGTTGTTCGTCCTTTCTACCAGGTTCTCAGAGCCTTTTATGCACTTCCTTTGTCCTCCTCATCATCAACGTCATCGTTACCGTGGCCGCCGTCGTAGTCGTCATCGTCGTATGTCTGTCCGTTCGTCGAAATAGCATACCGTGCCTGGGCCTAAGCCTGTGCCTCGGTCTTTTCAAACGAACTTCAAAAGAAAAACGAATAAAAATATAGAAAAAAAAGGATATACTCATCCAACAGGGAGACGAAGCGAAAAAAATTAAGCAATGATATCTAATTAGTAGACAAGTGTTACCTAGTACCAGGATCCGCTTTTATTTTCCGCCGGAAGTGTATACCAAAAAAACTTTTTCCCATTCAGCCCATTCAGGCAAGCGAGGAAAGCAAACTTATAACCTAAACTCTATAACACCCTAATGAAATGAAACAACGACAAGGCATGGTAGCGACGACCGACGACGTGGGCATATTGTTATTCATCCGTACGTCTTTTAGTCTTCCGGCTGATCCGGAATCTCTCTAGAATAACCGACGCGCACAATTGACAGTCGATAAATTCCGATTGAATTCATAACATCGTAAAACACCCACTTACCGTCAATAGGATTGGTTGGAAGCGTATTGAACCATACCGAAATCGTAGTTACATGAGGTGACATCGGAATCAACACTTGGAAGCAACGCGTTTCGGAAATTATTATGTCCTTCGAAGGATTTCAGTGTTGGAGAGCAGATTGTTATCAGCGAAGGATGAAGTGTGCTCATCGGGTGCTTATGGTAGGCGAATGAAAATGGTAAAACTTGTACGGAAGTGTTCCACTGCAGTCACTTGTCGGTTTTACTTTGTGTTACGCTGTACGACGGTTTTCTTCTTATTTGGTGGCGTTACAGCCCATGAAGGGTTGGAGTCAAGCTTTTGCTAATCACCCATGCTGTGTGTGATTTATTTTTCACACTGTAGGTCCCTTAAGTTTAATTCTGATTCCGAACGGCATGAGTCAAGGAACTTTTCCATAGTAAGCATTTTTTTTTTTGTTTTTTTTTTTTTTTGTCGGAGGCCTCAGACGCAAATACTGGTCCATTGCACTCCAGACAGAGAGGGCATGGGCTCGGACATACAGGGAAAAGTTGTTGGTCGCTCTCAAACTGGCGAGATGCCAGCAACGATCCCTGTTTGAATGCCCGGGTCAAGTTGACATACGGCCGCCTCGCGGCGCCCTCTGGATAGCCTCTTCAATAACCGTTGAGAGGTGAACAAACGTATGCAGCGACAAAACCCCGACCAGAATGGCGGTTGTGCGTCAGGCTACCAATCTGCCCATGTAAAAAACCCAAAAGTTATGAATGAGCAAGATGCCTCGGATACACGGACGGATACTCGACGACGACAACGCACGAAAAAGGAACACGATCTGCGAGTATGCTCCTGGAATGTCAGAACCCTGTACACTCCCGGAGCTGCTCATAAACTAGAAAGAATCCTCACGCAGTACAAGGCGGATATTACAGCGGTCCAGGAAATACGCTGGATAGGAAACGGTATGATGAGAAAGAAAAATTGCGACATTTATTACAGCTGTCACGAAAGATTGCACTTACTGGGATGCGGATTTGCGGTTAAGGTCGAAGGTCATCGACTTTAGACCCATAAGTGATCGCCTGGCTGTGATCCGCATCAGAGGCAGATTTTATAACATCAGCCTTATATGTCCACACGCCCCTACCGACGAGGCTGAAGACCCTATCAAGGAGGACTTCTATGACCTCCTGGACAACGCCTACGGAGCTTGTCTGGAGTACAATGTTAAAATCGTGCTCGGGGACTTCAACGCCAAAATCGGTGAGGAGAACACCCTTGGCGGAGTGATCGGAAAGCATAGTCTCCACGATACAACAACAGATAACGGCTTCCGACTCACGGATTTTGCGACAGCTCGTAATGCGGTGATAAGTAGCACAAGATTCCCTCGTAAGCGAATCCACACAGCAACCTAGCAATCTCCGGACGGTCAAACCGCCAACCAAATCGTTGGGAAGTAGTCCTCCCAGCCAGCATCGAAGAAGTCGGCACAGCTATTCAAAAGCCAATGAAAAACAAGGCCATCAGAGCTCTTGAAGGCTGGCGGTGATGTTCTGGTAGGGAGCATGCACCAGATCATCTGCAGAATTTGGGAAGATGAAAGCACACCCAACCACTGGAATACCAGCTCTATTTGCCCCATCCACAAAAAAGGCGATCCTACCTCTTGCAAGAACTATAGAGGTATATCCCTGCTCAAGATCCTGTCCAGCGTATTGTGTGAACGTCTAAAACCATTTTGCACCGCATTAATCGGCAGCTACCAGTGCGGCTTCCGGCCCGGCAAATCAACTATAGACCCAATTTTCACACTTGGACAAGTCCTGGAAAAGATCAACGAGTTTCGAATCGATACACACCATCTTTCCATCGATTTCAAAGCCGCATACGACAGCATTCGTCGTGAAGAACTGTTTGGTGCGATAGCCGAATTCGGGATCCCGGGAAAACTGATCCAGTTGTGTCGCGCCACGCTAAAAAACACGCGATGCATGCATGTGCAACTCGGTTCTAGGACCTCGGAACCATTCGAAACATGCACCGGATTTCGGCAAGGAGATGCGCTGTCATCTGACTTCTTCAACCTGGTGCTGAAGCAGATAGTGCGACGGGCAGGCGTCAACAGGGACGGCACTATCTTCTACAAATCCGTCCAGCTGCTAGGATACGCGGATGATATCGACATCATTGTGTGTTCTCGCCGTGACATTGTGAACAGGCGAAACGAGTTGGTCTTAAGGTCAAGGTCGGACAAAACGAAGTACATGCTGTCAAGCAAAAACCAATCCGTCGCTCACCACCTGGGACAAAATATAACAATTGACAGCTACAATTTCGAGGTAGTTAAGGAGCTTGTCTATCTCGGGGCAAACGTAAATTCCACAAATGACAGCACAGTGGAGATCCGGCATAGAATCGCCCTTGGCAACCGCTGCTACTTCGGCTTGTCCAAACAACTTGGGTCAAAACTCCCCACTCGAACGACCAAAGTTATGCTTTATAAAACGCTCATACTGCCAGTCTTGCTGTATGGAGCCGAACCTTCTTGACCAGTTGAAACCCAAAATTCGTGAAAAGTGACCTGGCTTGAAGAGGAAGAAAAAATCGTCTCTCACCAAGACAACATACCTGTATACAAGGGCGCGTTGGCGATGGGAAAACTGCGGAACTCGAGGTAGAAATCTATTCTCCTGATTTGGCATCCTCAGACTTCTATCTGTTTCACAACTTGAAGAAATTTATTTTTGGGAAACGCTTCGTATCCAATAAAGATGAGAGGACCGCAGATGGATATATCCAGAGCCTTCCAGGCTCTCACTTGTGGAAAGGAATATTGATGTCGAAACTGAAGATCGCAATCTTTCATTGCCAAGCCAAAAACCTGTCATCTTACCCTCATATGAGATTATAATCCTTTACGGCACTGGTATAGGATACAGATTGGAGTCATCGCTAGTTTAAAGCCGAACCTAATAATGAAAGTCCAAGTTGGATCAAAGGATTTTTATTAACAAGCAAACCGGAATGAGCAATGAGCTAACCTACAAAAGGCTCGTGACACTAAGTTACCAGTGTACTGGGTGTGACGAAGTTCTATTTTTAACTTCCCAATGGGAAGTTATTGTAATGGGGCCAATTTTGCGAATTCTAAATTTTGACATATCTCCACGTTTCAAGGTCACCAGAATTTCAAGGTTTTTATAGAGATGTAGGTGAGTGTGTATGTACGTATGTGCGTATGTGCGCTTGGAAATTTGGGAAATTTGGTCTCGATTATCTCGAGAACTAAAGATGGTATAATGTCAGGACCTCATACCCGGCCTGCACACAAAATTGGGTCAAATACCTGAAATACTATGAACCATATTCGCCAGGCTCATAATGATGAAAGTTCAACTGCACAGTATATGCGCCACCAGTCACACTACTCTGTATCATCGGCATTCTACGACGAAATCGCAAATCGTACCCAAGTGCCATTACAATCGAAATATCAATAACTCGACGAAAGATTTAACACAAGGATGTGCTTCTCTCTATCCTTCTGTATCGTCAGCGAAAATTTATTTGATACATCAGCACCAGACTGAAGAGGCAAGAGGCAAAAGTAAGAAAATAACACAAAAAAAAAAAGAGGAACAAGGCGGCCCCGAGGGAAGCTCACCCACCCATGTGACACTCACTGCACACGGCCGCACTTGAAAACCACTTGTACGAGTACGAGCACTAGTGTGAGGTCCTTCATCCCACAAAAATATATTACAGAAGCGGAAAGATGTAAGAAGGAGATAATTATCACACAAGTCGATGGAGTGTTAAAGTGTGATAGATACTCAATATCTGATACTATTCTCGAGCATGCAGTAAGAGTGAACGCAAGAAAGGAAAAAGCAAATTTTAAGGACCTTGTGTCGGATGGACAGGATGGACATCCACCCACCAGTTCCCTGGAACTCATTCATCATCAATATTCATTGCTCGCCCCAGACACACACAAAGCGAGAGAACAAATCCTGTTTTTTCTTTCGCTTCTGTTTTGAAGAATAATAATAAACAGGACCCGATTCACTGGTCTGGTGAAGGACACACAATGGCATGAGAACCTGACCGGTCAGACCAAAAAACCCAACTTGCTTTCGCTCTTTTGTGTGATTTTGATCGTGTCTTCTAATTTATATGGGAAAAATAAAAAGCCCTGATCTGCCCATTCCACGACGGATGCTTCTTCAAATAATACGTACATAGTCTCGATGAAAGGAACGAGGATATTCGCAAATTAAGACGTTCTCTTCGAAGTCTACTTTCTCGTCGTGGAATGTCCTTTTTTCCTGTTGCCGTGAACGGATGGCGAGCACTGGGCGTATTGGATGAGGGAAACATTCGCCAGCGTGCAACTTAATGAGATGACCCTCGTACCAATTGAACGCTGGGATTGTACGGCGTTCGATGGTCAGCTAAAGCGAACATGAGCGTGGGGTTGAAAGGTGATGGTGAAGATGGAAAACTGCTCGACCATACGAAACCAAGCAATTTCGTAGCCCTCGCCGAAACTAACTAACAAGGAAAGAAAGTTTTTTTTTTTGGTTCCTATTGGTCTTGTTCTGATTGTACACATATAGTACAGAGAGGCAGATAGGGAAAGAGAATAGAAAGGAGCAAGTCCTTAAGGAATTATTCTTTGAGAGTCGAGTTTTCCTCACTCACTTGCGAGTTTTTCGTCCTGTACGGTTGTTACTATTCTTATTTGTCGGTTTGCTCGTTTGCTTGGTCGCTTCTTGCTCGCATTCATCCCGGGGCTTTTTATTTGAATTTAATTGAATAATTGTTTATCATGCCGAACACGTTTCACTGAATTGCGAGTATTTCCTTCCCTCATTTTTTTGCACGATTTTTTGTTCCTTTTTTGCTGGTCTTCGAGAATTTCTGCCAGTTCGTCCCTTTTTTCGGTCGTCCTGCTGTTGTCATTTTTCTTTTCCATCACCATTCGGTGGATCCTCGTCAACTTTGCGCGAATGTGTCTGCCGAGCAGCTTCCTGGCAATGTCCCACTGAGTGAATGGCTGTTTATTTGTTTATGAGTTCTTGTATCTCGCATGGTTGTGCGATAAATCGTGTATCTGTGGCTGTGCAGGGTCGTGGAGAGATGAGGCTTTAATCACGAACACTCGTGATTATTTATCATACTAACAAAATAAGACTAAACACATCCAAGCAGAAATTGGGAAGCATTTAAGGTGGTAGAAGCAGACGAGGCATGCATGATATCATACAAATTACCTGCCTGAGACTACTTCTAAGACCTAAGGGATAAGACAAGAGTTTTTTTTCCAAATGTCATCTTGGACGTCGAAGAATGGAAGTCTTTTTTAAGATAGTCGAGGAAAGGTCTAATCGTGGTCCATGCCGAAACGAGAGCAATGCAGCATTTGGTCTAGACTTTCTTTTTCTTCTTCTTTTTTATTGCTTATGTTTTTCATTTGGGACACATGACTGGTCCATTCTACTACCAACTAGATAGCCTTACTTACATACTTACTTAGGTGGTGCTACAGTTCGTGGTGGACCTGGGCCTCAACCCACAAGCTTTTTCCAGCTAGCACGATCTTTTGCCGGCTGTTACCAGTGTCGCACGCTCGGTTGGTCCTCTGCAACGTCGTCCTTCGGGGTTGGAGTCGAAGACTCTTCGGGCCGAAGATGTGCTGTCCACTCTGCATGGCCTAGCCATCTTAGACGTTGGATCCGTAGACGTCGTACTAGGCCGACGTCACTGTACAGCCCGTACAGTTCTTGGTTGAATTTTCTCCTCCACTCTCCGTCAACATAAGCGGAACAGAAGATTTTTTTTTATATATGGGGCTAGTGCTACTATTAGCAATACGGCACTGCGACCTTTGCAGATCTATTGTCCCTGCTAGCCGATTAGCCGAGTAGCCCCTCTACCTCTATAATGAAGTTGAGAATGCTTCTCGTAGGAGCCTGGGTGATCCCCTCAGGAGTCATAACTTCACTGAGAAGAATACGCTTCCTAAGATGGCAGAGAGCAGCACACTCACACATAGTATGTGTTCTGCCGTCTCATCGTCCTCTAGACAGAGCCGACACTCAGTGTCAGACGAGAGACTAATTTTGTTTAAATGATATCTCAGACCGCAGTGTCCCGTTAGATAGCTGACTAGTCTTCTGATATCCCCCCTATTGAGTTTGAGTATGTCAATAGGGTGTTTGTTCAGGGGTCGTATAAGTCGTTTAGATTGACGGAGTCCCCGAACACTGTTCCAGAAGGACAGGTGTTTCGATTTTTCCCACTTGTCCAAGAGGTAATTTATCTTAGACCCGGGAATGCCGCAGAAAGGTTCCGGACCTATGTATTTGTCACTAGAACCTTTTCTGGCAAGTTGGTCGGCAATTTCATTGCCCTTGACACCTTTATGTCCTGGCACCCACCAAAGTTTAACAGTGTTTCTTTTGACGAGGTCTTGTAGGGCGTCATTGCATTCCTTGACGATTTTTGAGTTCCTGCTGTACGAACCCAGTGCTTTAAGCGCTGCTTGGCTATCAGAGAGTATGTTGATAGTTACTCCTCTGGTGCCAGTCTCGAGATTTAGATTGACGCATGTTAGGATGGCATGCAGCTCTGCTTGGAAGATGCTGGGGCTTGTTCCCAGGGCCCTCGAGATCTTGCGTTTTGGTCCAAAGATGCCGGCGCCAACGCCAGAAGCCATCTTGGAGCCATCCGTGTACCACCTGAGGCCTTTGACATTTAGCAGGGGTTCACTGTTTTCCCATGCTGAGCGGTTTGGAACAGAAGATTGTACGCAGCATTTTCCTCTTGACACGACCAAGGACCTCTTTTGATAAGGTCCAAGCCTCTGCGCCGTGGAGGAGGACCGGGATGATAAGGGTTTAATAGATGGTCACCTTAGTTTTCCCAGAAAGGGGTCTACTACTCAATGAGCCCGAAGAAACATCGGTTGGCAAGAGTTATTTTGCGTCTAATCTCAGCCCTGGTGTCGTTGCCGCTTGTTACCAGTGAGCCAAGGTAGACAAAATCCTTGACTACATCAAAGTAGTCTGTTGGTTTTGCCCTTGTTTACCTTCAGACACACTTTAGCCGCTGGGGCTTCAATGCTCACAAAAGGTACATTAACATCTCGCTGCGTTTTCCCAATCATGCCAATGTCATTATAGTATGCGAGCAATTGTGCAGACTTGAAGTAGATCCTCTTGTATTGGCCAGTGAATTCCGCACGAACTTTTCGAGGACGATGTTGAAAAAATCACACGACAATGCGTCGCCCTGTCTGAATCCTTTTTTGACATCGAAGGAATCGGTTAAGTCCTTACCGACCTTAATGGAGCAACGAGAATTCTCCATTGTCATCCTGCACAACCTGTCAAGTTTGGCAGGGATGTCCCTATAGGCACTGTCATATGCGGCCTTAGAACCGACGAAAAGTGGTGAGTATCGACCTTAATTTCATTGGTCTTCCCCAAGATCTGCCGCCGTGTGAATATTTGGTCTATCGTGGATTTTCCTGGCCTAAAGTCACATTAATAGAAATCTATCAAGAGAAGGTCTTACACAGGATGTTAAGGAGACTTATTCCCCTATAGTTGGCACAGTTATAGGGTCTCCTTTCTTATGGACCGGACAAGCAGTGCTGAGATTCCATATATTCATCGAGCTTTCTTCCGACCATATCTTACAGATGAGCACTTTGGTGCTTCCAGCTGCTTTAAATAGCTAAGCAGGCAGGCCGTCTGCGCCAGCAGCTTTATTGGACTTCAGTTTTGATATCGCTGTCTTAACCTCGTTTAAGTCGGGTGGACGGTATTCTCTCTCATCTTCATCCAGTGTGAAAGGTGCGTTCTGCCTGACAGCGGCATCTTGACCATCTTCGCCGCTATACAGTCCGCAGAAATAGTCTTTCCACATTCTCAGCAATGACTGTGATACAACTACGAGGTGTCCGTGCTCAACCCTGCGAGCTTCCGCTCTAGCTTTATAACCTTTGTATGTTCGTTTTACTCTTTGGTTAAACTTTCGGACGTCGTTCCTGCGATAACATCTCTCCATCTCCTCAATCGCGCGCTTTTCATGTTCCTTCATTTTCCTTCTGAAAAACGCATGCTCCTCCCTCCTTTTCCGCTCATAGTGCTCACGAGCAAGGGGCCGATGCAACGTGGCGATGTATGCATTGTTTTTCTGCATGTACCTGTCTACACTCGTCATCAAATCAAGGGTTTCTCCTAGGTGGTGGCTGAAAACCCAAATACATCAGAGGCAGCATCCCTCATGGCGCTTTTTCGACGTCTCCATTGCTCCATTGCATCGGCTCTTGAGAAAGATGGAAGGGGACACGATCGGCAAAGTTCCTGACGTTCTCTTGCGATTGCAGCTTCCCGACGTCAAATGATGCTGGTCCTAGTCGACTCCGCAGTGTTCGCGATATCAATATATATCGATATATGCAATAGGTTAGTAAGGTAAGTGGGTGCCCTACTGACGAAAAGTCAAGGCTCACCTAGACTACGTGGAGTCCATTGTAATTTTTAACCCGTAGAGACCTAGACATTTTCCGTTGAGCTGAACCATCCAGACGAGGATAAGAATCTTAGTATTTTGCTCAGCCCAATGTTACCTCCTCTAGTCCCGAAAGTAAGTGTATTCCTAGGAATACTTTCCTTTTTTGGGCTATCGCCGGGCATTTGCACAGCAGGTGACGAATGGATTCAATTTCCTCTTCGTCTCTGCAGCTTCGGCAGAAGTCATTGTGGGTCTGGCCTTGTCTAGCTGCATAGTAAGATAGCATGCAGTGCCCAGTGAGGGTACCGACTGCCAATCGAATATTCCCACGATTGAAATTCAAACGGGCAGACGGGCCAAATCGATCTCGCCGTTGCGCATGTATCTAAGTGACATCATCGCTTATTGGCTTTCATTAATAGCTCCGTCTCTATCTCTCTGTAGAGCGCACTGAGTGGCGTTTTGGCTTCGGTTGTGATCTGCGCTCAATTTACACCTGATCCCAGCCTAGCTAGTTCGTCTGCCCTCTCGTTTCGAGAGATATTCACATGACCAGGTACCCAGCAGAGGGTCACCTGGTTTACATTCGATATCTCCTCTAGCCTCTCTTTGCAGAGTTTATCCATGCTACCTGCAGAGCCTTAATGGCTGCCTGGCTGTCAACATAGATGTTGATCCTTTTTCCTGAGAGATTCTCTCAGCTAATCAGGTCTGCCGCCTGCTTGATTGCGAAGACCTCAGCTTGGAAAACACTGCAGCCATCATCAAGTCTATAGGAACGATGTATATTCCGAGATTCAAAATAGACTCCGGCACTTGTACCGACCGGCGTACCATATCACCAGTGCATTCCTCCATGGAGGGAATTCTAATAGAGAACCTCCTCTCACAGGAAGGAAGTCGGGTGACGTAGTCCGTTTCGGTTCTGAATCTCGAGATGGCCCATCGATCCAAGACTGATGCGTGGCCGTGAAGACTCTTTGTCCAAAGACCGGACAAGTCTTAGCGCAGTTCTGGCTGCGACGCTCTCGCAGTATATGTCCAAGGGTGGGAGGTTCAGCATAACTTCAAGAGCCGCCATTGGTGTGGACTTCATAGATCCCGTCACCGCCAGACAGCCTGCCCTTTGAACCTTCGACACACTCTGAAGATGACATTTCTTCTCAAGCGCCTTCCACCAGACAACCGCAGTGTATAACCAATGTACCAACTTCGGTTTGAGGCCCCATATCTTTCCAAAGGCTACCCTGCACGAATATAGTGCCACGTAGGCCTTTTTGATTCTTTCGTCAATATTTTCTCTTCAGTTAAGCTTGGAGTCAAAGATGATGCCAAGATATTTAGCAGATTTTCCAGGGATCAGATCGATACCATTCATACGGGGATAGGTGTATCTTGATACAGATCTTTTCCTTTTGAAGAGTACTATCTCGGTTTGACCCAACTCGGCTTGACCCAACTAACATCAGTGCATAGCTTAGCCTATCGCGGAGGACCTGCGGAAACTTTCCAGAAATTAAGATGGCAATGTCGTAGTCGTAGGCCGTGACGTTAAAGCCATCCGCCTCTAGAATCTTACCCATTCCATCGACCACAAGGAGCCGCAGGAGGGGTGATAGAACGCCACCTTGTGGTGTACCTGGTGTACTATCAATAAGTTTTAAATAATCAAATTTTTCAAGTTTTATAACTCCTAACAGCATGCGGTTTCCAATGGTTTAGAAGATGCATATACGGCTGGACCGATTTTGCTGCAAACTTAATCAGTTCTAAGTTATGTAATTACGCGTCGAATGAAACCAGTCCCATGTCAATATCATCTTTAGTTCTCGAGATCATTGAGACCAAAAATTCAGAACGCACATACACACACACATATATCTCTATAAAAACCTTGGATTTGGATTCTGGTGACCTTGAAACGTGGAGATGTGTCAAAATTTGGAATTCGCAAAATCAGCCCCATTACAATAACTTCCCAAGGGGAAGTTAAAAATATTATTTGAGTGTTATCCTAGTGATGGTGAAGGACTTGCAAAGGCCTCGTACGGGTAGCATCTGCCGACGGATGCTGGCCCGACAAAAAGCGAGTAAGAGCCTCTGCAGCCGAACATCTTGAAGCTCTGCTAGTCAGGTCCTACTCCCACCTCCTCGTGGTGCCATCTGGAAATTTCCTTAAAAGGGAAATTACTGACGGAAGAGGCCGAATGGCGAGTATCCTGCGCCACCAAACAGGATTAGTGTCGGTTGGGCTATGGTCTAGCAAACCATAACCGTAAAACCACTGATTGCTCAGAAACAAAAAACAGCCTCGGATAATAAAACGGAACGGATCTATGTTGACGACCCTATAAGAAAACAAAAAACAAACAAGGACCTTCGGTTCTGTACGTGGAATATTAGGTCCCTAAACAGACCACGTGCGGCCGAACAACTTGCGGACGCCCTAGACCGCTATAAAGCGGACATAACCGCCATCCAGGAAATGCGATGGAATGGACCGGGTAAAAAGCGGATGAAAAACTGCGATATTTACTACGGTGACTGCTAAAGGGAGAGAGGACAGAGACTATTTGGATGCGGATTTGTTGTTAGAGGTGGACTAAGACATAAAGTCCTAAGTTTCCAGTATGTGAGTGAACGCCTAATAACGATCCGCATCAAGGCAAATTTCTGTAACATCAGCCTCATATGCGTCCATGCCCCCACGGAAGACAAGGATGACTCAATCAAAGATGATTTCTTTGATCTCCTAGACAGAACATATACCAAATGCCCCAGCTATGATACCAAAATCATACTAGGAGATTTTAACGCTAAGCTGGGTAAAGAAAGCATCTTTGAGCGGGTCATCGGCAAACACAGCCTACATGACATCACATCCGATAACGGACACAGGCTGATTGACCTTGCCACGGGGCGAAATCTTCTTGTAGCCAGCACACGATTTTCCCACCTCGATATACACAAAGGCACCTGGCGGTCGCCAGATCAATCAGTCACCAACCAGATTGACCACATCGCGATTGACGTCAGATGTATGTATGTTGGCGTTACAGTCCATGAAGAACCTGAGCCGAGCTTCTCCTCGTCGTCAGATACTCCTCCACTATTCTTGATGTTCGCACTTTCCGAGGAGCGAACATCGACTTAGACCACTATCTTGTAGTAGCCAAGATACGTCAACGCATAACACAAACACCGCGGAGTAGAGTTAGAACACCAAGCTGAGACGTCGAAAAGCTACTATCGCCGGAGATCGCAAGTGCCCTTGCCAACCGCGTCTCCCTTAAGCTCTCCGATACACCTCAATCCTCCACTCAGTCAGTAGAGCAACAATGGAGCCTGTGCAAACAAGCCCTGAAGAGCACAGCAACGGAAGTGCTGGGCCTTAAAGCTCCACCACGACGAAACACCTGGTTCGATGACGAGTGTAGAAGGATTCATGCGGAAAAGCAGGAGGTATACAAAGCCTCACTACACAAAAAAAAAAAAAACAAGAGCGGCTCCTGAGCTCTACGAGCTTAAAAGAAGGGAGGAAAAAAGAGAGAAAAAAGAAAGAGCACGAGAAGCGGGCGATTGAAAACTTGGAGAGGTCCTATTGCAGGCACGACGTTCAAAGATTTTATCAGCGGATAAAATGAATGTCTCAAGGCTATAAAGCCCGAACGGAGGCCTGTAAGAATGAGAACGGACACCTAGCAGTAGAATCGCAGTCGATGCAGAGAATTTAGAAAAACCACTTCTGCAGACTGTATAACGGCGATGACAGCCAACATACCGCCGTCAGACAGAATGATCCATTTTTTAACGACGAAGATCGCAGAGAATTCCGTCTCCCTGACCTCGACGAAGTTGAGATTGCCATGTCGAAACTCAAGTCGAATAAAGCTGCTGGCGCAGATGGACTGTCTGCTGAGCTCTTCAAAGCGGCTGGGGGTGAACCGGTTAGGAGAATGCACCGGCTCATCTGTCAGATATGTATGTATGTATGTTGGCGTTACAGTCCATGAAGGACCTGAGCCGAGCTTCTCTCAATCACCCATGTTGTGTGTGATTTAATTTTCCCATAGGTGAAAGGGGCCTACAGTTTATTGCCGGTTCCGAACGGCAAATTTCGAGAAGCTTTTCATGACAATTTTACTACAGGGGGTTTTGTCAGAACCCCGCTGAGGAGAAACACCGTGAAAACACGTTCGATGACATGGCTGTGTCGGGATTCGATCCCGTGTCATCGGCGTCAGAGGCCAAGACACTACCTACTGCGCCACGGTGCTCAGATACGGTCAGAGGAAAGCATGCCCGAGGAATGGAGTCTCAGCATTGTTTGCCCGATCCACAAAAAAGGAGACCCCTTGGACTGCGCCAACTATAGAGGAATAAGTCTCCTTGATGTCGCATACAAGATCTTCGCTGCCGTTTTGTGTGAACGTCTGAAGCCATTCGTAAACAAGCTGATAGGTCCTTATCAGTGTGGCTTCAGGCCAGGGAAGTCCACTATCGATCAAATCTTCACACTACGGCAAATCCCGGAGAAAACCAATGAATTTCAAGTCGACACGCACCCTCTATTCGTCGACTTCAAGGCCACATACGACAGCGTAAGCTATATAACGCCATGTTTACTTTTGACATCCCTGCTAAGCTCTTCAGACTATGCAGGATGACTTTGGAGAATGCTCGCTGCTCCATCCGAATCGGTGAACAACTTACCGATAGTATTGATGTTAAAAAAGGACTTAGGCAGGGCGAAGCGCTGTCGTGTGATTTCAACATCACTACAAGATGCACATTCTACTTCAAATCCTCGCAACTCCTTGCATACGCCGACGATATTGACATAATAGATAGATCACAGCGAGATGTCAATGAGGCGTTTGCGAGTATTGAGATGGAGGCGGCGGAAGTTGATCTGGCGGTAAACGAGGGCAAAACTAAATGTATGCTGTCATCGAAAAAGGACATTTACCACCGACGTCTTGGACAGAACGTGCATATTGGCAGATATAAGTTGGAGGTAGTTAAGGACTTCATATACCTCGGCTCCGCAGTGACTTGGAACAACGACACCAGTTTCGAAATCAAGCGCAGAATTACTTTTGCCAACCGCTGCTTCTTTTGGCTCAAGAGGCAATTGAGAAGTAGAGCCCTCTCTCGTACGACCAAGTTGACCTTATATAAGACCTTAATTATCCCGGTCCTGTTATACGGCGCAGAAACATGGACTTTGTCTAAAGCGGATGAGGAAATCCTTGGTCGGTTCGAGAGAAAGATTTCGCGTGTGATTTTTGGGCCTATAAACGCAGACGGAGGATGGAGCAGAAGATTCAACCACGAACTTTACGGGCTGTACAGCGACATGAGCCTAGTCAGGCGTCTACGGATCCAACGCCTAAGATGGCTAGGCCATGTAGAGCGAATGGACACCACAGCTCCAGCCCGTAGAGTCTTTGAATCCTACCCCGAGGGACGAAGAAATAGAGGACGGCCGCACCTAAGGTGGCGCGCAGAGGTGGAAAGGGACCTCAACCAACTGGACGTGTGGCAATGGAAAAGGCTAGCGATAGGTCGTGCTAGGTGGAGAGGCATATTGGTTGAGGCCCAGGTTCACCCCGAACTGTAGCGCCCGCTAAGTAAGTAAGTATGTTATCCTAGTGACCTACTCTACGCTGACATTCATACGAACCCAACATTTCAAACTTGCTCAAAAATAAAACTTCAAACTAATATCTAACGAATGGCTCGTAGGATTGTGCTAACAATACGACACCTTAACGCTAATGCCCACCGCTTCTAGGTGTCCAAGCTGAAATTCCTCTCATGCAACATCGTCCAGAAATGAGACACAGAGAGAGAGAGAGAGAGCGAGGTAAAGAAAAAACATCGTCCCCAAATTGTATTACTTCAGGGCACCTGCCCATCTCTTGGGCAGAATAACTAACCCGAGACAAGCATTCAGGTTTCGTTATCCGTTATCAAAACGCAACAAATATCCCCAAAATTCTATGATTCCTATCACCGACCATCGCCACTATTGTATACCATACGATAGAGTAGTGTCCCGCCATTGTATGCACCTGCAGGATGCACACAATACAAAGGACATACGAGTATGTATGTATGTATGTACAACGTACGTATGATGATGCATGGGGTTGGATTGCATTGTAATTATGAGAAGAGAATGACATACACAAAGCACTTACCACTCCCAAGAGGTACATTCGTCTTTTTTTGCTGTGCCGCTGCTTCAAGTTTGTTCTGGACGTCATCCAGGCTCACAATAGTGGCGCCTGTTCCAGTACCACCTACTCCAGTTACATTTGCTCCGCCTCCTCCTGCTATTACGTGTAGGGAATTCCGAGGGTTTCGGCTATAGTTATTGCCGGTGTTATTGCCTTTGTTATGACCATTGTTGGCATGCTGCTGGATAATGCCTAAACGGGCATTTGTAGTTTTAACTCTACTGGGAATAGATGCTACAGTCGCTGCTTGTGTTGCTGCTGTCACCGATACCGATGAATTTAGCTTCACCAGTCCGGTTTGTGTTGATTGCGGCGTAGTTGAGACTCTGGAGAAAGCCAAAGACGATGGCAACGACAATGTTGATACCGCCGACACCGATGACGATGACGATGATGTGGCTAATGATGGTGTAGATGTGGTAGCTGTTGTCACATCAACATTGTTACTACTGCTCGTGGTCGTAGTATTACTATTACTGTTTGCACTCGAATTCCTAATCACCAGGATTGACGACTTTTCTAAGCGTTTCAATGTTTGCAGGATGAACGGCCCCTTGGCATTTGCACCCGATAGTGTGGTAGTTGTAAGGCGATTGCCATCTGTACTATACGTTCGACTTGGTTGCTTCTGTATTAAATAGGAGCGTTCACCGATGTTGGCCTTTTTCAGCGACGACTGAAGCAATACCGATTCCAATTGATTTGCATTGATTGGCGTTTGTAGCAGGATTGTGTTGCCACTCGAAGACGAATTCGAATTTGTATTCGTCCTACGTGGTGTATGTAAGATTAATGGCTTATCTTCTTCGTTGATGAAACTTATCACATCGTGCTTATTCTGAATGATTATTTGGCCATTTTCGTTGCGTGATCCCCGCAAAAGGATGATGTTATTGGTGCCAGTCTGCTGCGATTGACCCGTATCGAAGATGGTCGATTGTGACGAAGTGCTGGTTTGTGTGATGTGCTTTTGCAGGGGTGTTGTGTCTTCGCTTGTACTGTCCATGGAAATGCTTGATTGTTTGGATAATTCCGTTGAAGTTTGGGCGAGAGATGATATGGTTTTCCCATTTTCATCACAATTTGATTCTAGAAATAAAAATGGGAGAGAGGGAGAGAGAAAAGGGAAAACATTACATTAGTCGGTAGTCGACTGCAAATGAAGTGGTTTTTTGTTAAAAAAAAAAAAGAAGAAAGGAACCGACCGTTGCCAAAAGGAGAAGACCCAAAAGGAACCATGCAAATGGTATTAACATTTTTCATAACACTAATGTACAGTCTGATTCGCGAGTTTTTTCCTCTGCTCTCGTTCGAATGACCACTTTTCGCCTTAAATCCTTTCCGGCACATCCCTGCCGGGAAAAAGTGAATTAAATTAAATTCAATGCGAGGCAGAAGGGAAGTGGTCAGCAAATCATTTTTTTTTTTTTTAATTTAATAAAATATCCCAAACGTGAACTCTACTCCTCTGCCTTACTGGTGATGGTCCATGACCCATACCCCGTCGCAAGGTGATTTTAATGGCTTCTCTCCCCAACATTGGACAGCAAAACAACTCTGCTGACATTGGGAACCTTCAATCGAAACACATTATGAAACCGAAAGCAAACCAACTCATATACTCAACCTGCTAACGTCACTAGAATCAGGCCGAATGGGCCAACCAATCGACGATGTTCCAATAATAACAATATAGGCCGCCGCCAAGTCAGCCACCGGAAAGTTCTTGTCCTTTTTATTGCATCCAAACAAATATTATATCTATCTGACTGTGTTTTTATGATCCTTTCAAGCAGCGGAACGGAGGCATATCGCTAAATCAAGTCCACGACATATTTATAGCACTATTTCTTACTAACGCAATAAATGTTCGCCTCACAGTAAAATATTCCGGTAGCCGGGAGTTGTCCTGCGACTTCAAAAGCCTTTCACTGACAGGCATAACGACAAACACCTACCCTTCGAAATCGTCGATGTACAGGACACACGCCAGTGAAATAGTGTAGCTCGTAAGCCGCTCTAATATACAATTGCGAGGTCATAATTAGCTGTCGGATGAGTTTTTGTTCGCTCTACGCCTTATGTGATTGTACAATGTAAAAGGAACTATCCTGTCCTGTGTGCCATTGCCACCACTGCGTATGTTCGGACACACTCTTGGCCCAACCAAACAACGATAGCGATAGGACAACAGACGGTGAACTGGTGGACAGTGGCAAACCATAAAAGGACTTTTAGTGGATTTTACGCGACAAATTCAATATTATACTCCTCGAGGTGGTCAGGTCAACACTTTAGGTATCCTCGTGCCGTAACAGGAGATACTCGTAGAAATCTTCTCTCATCCGTAAATGTAAATGCAATAAATTCAGCGAAAGAGTTAAGCATTCGTTGCTTCTCTGCTTTTGCCAGGGTCATCGCATCATAAAACTTTCAGCAAGAAGTGAAAAACCTCTTAATAGTTGCTCCAGAGGTGGTGCCATACCCATATGTACATACATACATGTATGCGCTCCAGGCATCGTACATAGTAGATAGATGGTGCGAAGTGTCTCCTTTCCCATGGTTGGCCTACTGACGTTTGCGAATAATATTTATTCTTCCCTTTTGCTGGTACTACCGGACCACCACGAGAGGATGGCGCGCGATGTTAGTCTGACAGCCTGTAGGTAGACCAAATTTAATTTCGCACAACCAAATAAATACTTCGTCGTCGTGGAGTTACTTATTCTAAGAAAGACCAGCAACAACTCGAAATGCCACCACGAACCACCGACACCGAGAGCGAATTGGTGAATTGTTAATATCCGGACATCTGGACATGCCTAGTAACATACTGTAGCGCGTCGCGAAAGAATAACAAAAAATCTTGCCCCGTGTTGGGGAATAATTAATAGACCGGGCTATAGGGCTGGCTGGATAGTGGTTTAAGTTTGCATTTTTCACATATGCGAATCCTAAATGTGGTGACGGTCGACCAGGATCCAGTTGGTGGTTACGCGCGCGTGCATTGTAATCATGATTTATTGCAGGAGATAGGCGACTGGAAATTAAGGCTATGACAAATTGCTGTCTCATACTTTTGGCTTTATGTCGTCTTCGATGTTACGGATTAGATGGCGTTCTAGTTGCACAATATATGTATGTACGTTGGAGATTTGGAATATGCTAGTCAAGCCTGGTCTCCTTACTACGTTAGCCATTCTGCACGAATTGAAGCTGTGCAACGTAGATTTCTGCGTTTTGCCTTAAGAGGTCTCCCATGGTCTGACAGGACTGTATTACCACCCTACGAAGACCGACTACAATTGATCGGCTTACAAGCCCTGAAAGCACGCCGTGAGGCAGCTATCTGACAGGACTCCGTGGTCTGAGATATCATCTAAACAAAATTAGCCTCTCGTCTGAAACTGAGTGTCGACTCTGTCTCAAGGACGCAGAGACGGCGGAACGCATACTGTGTGAGTGTGCTTCTCTCTGCCATCTTCGGAAGCGTATCCTTCTCAGCGAAGTTATGACTCCTGAGGGAATCACCTTGGCTCCTACGAGAAACATTCTCAACTTCATTATGGAAGTGCTCGGAAGCTCCTCGGCTAATCGGCTAGTAGGCCCAATAGATCTGCAAAGGTCGCAGTGCCATATTCTAAGGGTAGCACTAGCCCCAAGAAAAAAAAATGGATCCAAGATGGTTTCTGGCGTTGGCGCCAGCATATTTGGACCAAATTGGTAGATTAGGAAGGCTCGAAGGCGTCAATCTAAGCTTAGAGACTGGCATAAGAGAAGTAACCATCAATATACTTTTTGATAGCCAAGTAGCGCTCAATGCGCTGAGTTCGTATCCGTTAAGGATTGCCATGATGGCCTAGAGGACCTAACCAAAAGAAATAAGGTCAAACTCTGGTGGGCGCTAGGGCACAAAGGTATCAAGGGCAATGAAATCGCCGATCAACTTGCTATGAAAGGTTCCAGCGAAAGGTATAAAAGTGCCGAACCTTTCTGTGGTATTCCTAAGTCTATGATTAACTTCTTCTTAGACAAGTGGGAACAATCGCAACACTTTCCCTTTTGGAACAGCTTTCAAGGACTGCGCCAATCAAAAAGATTTATACGGCCCCTGAACAAGCACTCTATTAAAGTCCTCCAACTTAGTAGAGTAGATATCAGAAGACTGGTTAGCTACCTTACGGGACACTGTGGTCTGAGATTACATCTCAATAAAATGAACCTCTTGCCTGAAACTGAGAGTCTGTCTCTGTGTTAAGGACGAAGAAACTGCAGGGCATATAATATGTGATTGCGCTGACCTTTGCCATATTAAAAAGCGTATCCTTCACAGTGAAATGATGACTCCTGAGGGATCATTTCAGCTCCTACGAAAGACATTCTCAACTTTATTAAGGAAGTGGAGAAGCTCCTCATCTAATCGGCTAGTAGGCATAGTAGATCTACATATATATAAAGGTCGCAGTGCCTCATGATATTTGTTGAAGCGAATGAGAAGATCCTTGATCGAGAGGAAAATTCTGCGTTCTATCTATGGCCCCGTTCGTATAAACGGAGAGTGGAGGAGAAGACACAACAAGGTGGCGCACACAGAAGGAAAACAAGCTTCTCCAACTGGTAAACTTACTTACTTACTTGACTGGGACACTTATAGCCTAGAAATCGCACAAACGATCGGAAACTGTCCAAACAGCATCAGAGACATAGACAGCCTCGAACTCTGCTGCGACAACCTCAATGCTACCATCTTATCTGCTTTTCACAACGCTTGCCCAGAGAAAGTTAAGCCAGGCAACCGTACCACTCCGTGGTGGAACAACAATCTGGCCAAGCTAAGAGCACTGACCAGAAAACTGTTCAACAGAGCTAAACGGACTGGTGACTGGACGCAGTATCGTGCCTCACTCACCAACTACAACCAAGAGATTAGAAGAGCCAAAGGAGACTCATGGAAAAAGTTCTGCAGCAGTCTTTCAGACATTCAGAGCAGCGCTCGCATCCACAGAGTCCTCGCCAAAGAGCACACTAGCCAAATTGGACTGTTGAGGAGAGCAGATGGCACTTACGCGGAGAATGGTACAGAAGTACTAAAAATTTTAACCAGTACGCACTTCCCAGACTCCAACATCATTCCCTCTAATCTCTCTAACATACCTCCGCAGATCAGGGCAACTAGACCCAACAGGGAGGTCTGGAAGAGAGCATGAAAAATTTTCCACGAGGGAAGCATAAAATGGGCCATTAATTCTTTTGACCCGTACAAATCCCCGGGGGAGGATGGCATCTTCCCAGCCCTCCTTCAGAATGGAAGTGCGCAAATTAGCCCCATGCTTATCAACATCTTTAGAACCAGCTATGCATGGGGATACTTACCAACGAGCTGGACAGAGGTAAAGGTAAAATTCATTCCCAAAGTAGGCCGTAGACCCACAGACCTGCCTAAGTCCTACAGACCGATAAGCCTTACCACTTTCTTCCTAAAAACAATGGAAAAAATCCTGGATAGGCATATCAGGGACGGTGCACTGAGAAGATCACCACTTCACAAAAACCAATATGCCTACCAGCCTGGGAAATCGACCACGCATGCTCTTCAGGAACTAACAGCTCGGATCAACAAATCTCTGAGGATCAAAGATATTCTCGATATTGAGGGTGCTTTCGACAACACCGACTACACCCAAATAAAACGTTGCATCCTCAGCACAGGGGTGGATAACACCACATGCAATTGGATCCAACACATGCTTAGCAATAGGGAAATAAACACCTCACTAGGCAATGATAAAACCAGTGTAAATGCCGCGAAAGGATGCCCTCAAGGGGGGGTTCTCTCACCTCTCCTGTGGTCCATCGTGGTAAATGAACTGATTAACATACTCAGCAACAATGGTTTCTATGTCCAAGGCTATGCTGACGACATAGTGATCCTGGTTAGAGGCAAATTCGAAAACACAGTCTCGGAACTCCTCCAACGGGCACTAAGCCTTGTTGCAAACTGGTGCACAAAGGTTGCACTAAAGGTCAACCCTGACAAAAGCTCTATAGTCGCCTTCACCAAAAGGAGGAATAGGCATAAACTTACCCTCTTTGGTGAAGCGATAGAGTTCTCAAAAGAAGTCAAATATCTAGGGATAACTCTAGACGAAAAGCTAACTTGGAACTCTCACATTACTAAGACCATAGAGAAAGCCAGGATCTCATTATGGACCAGCAAAAGTCTCACTGGCAAAAATTGGGGCACAAGCCCCAAAATGTCCCGCTGGCTATATACAGCAATCACCAGACCAATTCTCACATATGCTGCGCCCGTCTAGGGGAACAAAACAAAACAAGTATCAGTGCAAGCCAAGCTCAACAAACTGCAAAGACTAGCTTGCATCTGTATCACCGGGGCCATGAGAATAACCCCCACAGCAGCACTAGAAGTCAACATAGACCTGCCACCTCTTCATCTCCAACTGAAGAAAGAAGCAATGTTCTTCGCCCATAGACTAATCGTGGAGGATGACTCTAACCGCTCTTTCACCCTGATATCCTTACTGAAATAAACAGGCATGAAATCCTAAAGATATCTCTTACAGACAACTGTCTCCCCAGATACAACTTCAGCCAAAACTACAAGGTCACATTCCCCAACCGACAAAACTGGGAACAGGATAGACCCTCCTTCAATCGTGGATCCTACGTGTGGTACACAGATGGCTCCAAAACGGACGAAGGCGTTGGGGCTGGAGTATACGGAGCAAATACAGGCACAGGCATCTACGTCAGCATGGACAGATGTAACTCCGTTTTTCAAGCAGAGATATTTGCTATAGAAATGTTTAACAAAATCATTTACATTCTCTCTGACAGCAAGGCTGCACTTCTAGCCCTAATGAGCTTTGAAATAACCTCCAAGCTGGTATGGGACTGCCTACAGCTACTTCACCAGCTGGCCAGTACAAACAGAGTTCATCTCATTTGGATACCTGGACACAGCGGCCACACAGGCAACGAAAAGGCGGACCTACTAGCTAGGAAAGGCTCTGCATCACCATTTATGATGCCACGGCCTTTCTGCGGCATACCCATTAGCACCACCAAATGCTCCATAAACAATTGGTTAAGGAACACGACGGATTAGGATTGAATTCAAGGACCTTCCGGCCGGAGCTGTGGTTTCTATGCGCTCTACATGACCTAGCTGTACCTATGTTCATGTCGCTGTACAGGCTTTTCCTCCATTTCTCATTTATGCAGATCAAGCCTAACATCGTACGCAGACTTTTTCTCTCAAACCAACCAAGGCCTTCCTCATCTGTTGATAAAGACAAGACGGCCCTGGTTCTCAATCGCTCTCGAAACAAATAGCGGTTGGCAAGCGTTATTCTGCGTATGATCTCGGCACTGATGTCATTGCTTCATGTCACTGCGGAGCCTAGGTAGATGAAGTCTTTGACTACCTCGAAATTATACCTGCCAGTAGGTGCGCTCTGGTAGTAGCAAGTACACGATTCCCACACCTCAACATCCATAAGGGGACCTTGTGGTCCCTCGGTCAATAGACAATCAATCAAATTGATCACATTACGATCGACGGCAGACATTCCTCCAGCATCCTAGATGTCCGAACCTTTCGAGGAGCCAACATCGACTCGGATCATTACCTTATTGCAGCCGAGGTACGGATGCGAATTTCTCGGAAAGCTGCAATCGCAGGAGACCGGCAGGAATTTCGCCGATCAAGTTTCCCTCAGGCTCTCTCAAGCCCCGATGCAATCGGCAGAAACCATAGAACAGCAATGGAGTCGTTGTCAAAACGCCATTAGAGAGGCCGCCTCAGATGTACTCGGTTTCGAGCCACCACCGTCGAGAAGTTGGTTTGATGTTGAGTGCAGACAGGCCCATGTAGAGAAACAGAATGCATACATGGCCACATTGCATCGACGGACGAGAGCTGCCCGCGAGCTCTATGAACAGAAAAGGAGGGAGGAGCATGCGCTTCTGAGAAGGAAATCGAGGAGATCGAGGAGATGGAGAGATGTTACGGCAGGAACGACGTTCGAAAATTTTACCAGAAAGTAAAACGAGCATGCCAAGGCTATAAAGCCAGAGCAGAAGCCTGCAGGGATGAGCACGGACAACTAGTATTGGAGTCACAGTCGATGCTGAGATTGTGGAAGGGCCACTTCTGCAGTCTGTATAACGGCGATGATAGTCAAAATGCCGCCGTCAGGCAGAGCGAACCATTCACAATGGACGAAGACAAAGGAGAATCCCGTCCATCCGACCTGGACTAGGTTAAGATAGCGATATCGAAACTTAAGTCTTATAAAGCTGCTGGAACAGACGGACTCCCCGCGGAACTATTTAAAGCAGCTGGCGATGAGCTGGTCACGAACACGCACCAACTCAAGATATGGTCGGAAGAATGCATGCCCTATGAATGGAATCTCAGAATCATTTGCGCAGTCCATAAGAAAGGAGACCCCTATGACTGCGCCAATTACAGAGGGATAAGCCTCCTGAACATCGCGTACAAGATCCTCTCTGCCGTGATGTGTAAGTGCCTGAAGCCGATCGTGGACAATCTGACAGGTTCCTACCAGTGTGGTTTCAGGCCAGGAAAATCCACGATAGACCAAATATTTACACTACGGCAGATCTTGGAGAATTGAATTCCAGGTCGACACGCACCATCTTTTCGTCGACTTTAAAGCCGCGTATGATAGTGTTTATAGAGACGAGCTATACAACGCCATGTCTACCTTTGACATCCCTGCTAAACTCGTCAGACTATGCAGGATGACTTTGGAGAATGCTCGCTGCTCCATCCGAATCGGTGAACACCTTACCGATAGTTTTGATGTCAAAAAAGGATTTAGGCAGGACGATGCGCTGTCGTGTGATTTCTTCAACATCATATTGGAAATGATTGTGCAAAAATCACTGGCCAATACAAAAGGCACGATTTATTTCAAATCCTCGCAACTCCTTGAATACGCCGACGATATTGACATAATAGGTAGATCACAGCGAGATGTCAATGAGGCGTTTGCGACTATTGAGTTCGAGGCGGCGAAAGTGGGTCTGGCGGTAAACGAGGGCAAAACTAAATATATGCTGTCATCAAAAAAGGACGCTCACCACCGACGTCTTGGCCAGAACGTTTGTATTGGTAGATAGAAGTTCGAGGTAGTTAAGGACTTCGTCTACCTTGGCTCCGCAGTGACCTGGAACAACGACATCAGTTCTGAAATCAAATGCAAAATCACTCTTGAATTGAGTAATAGGGCCCTCTCCTGAACGACAAAGTTGGCTCTATATAAGACCCTTATCATCCCAATCCTGCTGTACGGCGCAGAAGCATGGACACCATCAAAAGCGGATGAGGAGGCCCTTGGTCGGTTCAAGAGAAAGATTTTGTGCATGATTATCGGGCCTATAAGCGCAGACGGGGGATGGAGGAAAAGATTCAACCACGAACTTTACGGGCTGTACAGCGACATGAGCCTAGTCTGGCGTCTACGGATTCAACGCCTAAGATGGCTGGGCCATGTAGAGCAAACGGACATCACAGCTCCAGCCCGGGGAGTCTTTGAATCCAACCCCGAGGGACGAAGAAACAGAGGACGGCCGCACTTAAGTTGGCGCACACGGGTGGAAGGGAACCTCAGCCAACTGGGTGTGTGACAATGGAAAAGGCTAGCGAAAGATCTTGCTAAATGGAGGGGCATGTTGGTTGAGGCCCAGGTTCACCCCGAACTGTAGCGTACGTTAAGAAGAAGAAGAAGAAGTAAGAACATACGTCGAATATCCCAGCTATGACACTTAGTATACAATTCCTCCATTCCGACATCCATAAGGGGACCTGGCGGTCTCCTGATCAATTATCTGTTAATCAAATCGATCGTATTGCGATCGACACCAAACACTCCTCCAGCATCTTGATGTCCGAACTTTTCAAGGAGCCAATTTGGACTCGGATCATTAGCTTGTTGCAGCCAAGGTACGTATGCGGATATCGCGAACACTGCGGAGTCGAGTAGGACCATCAAAATTTGACATCGGGGAGCTGCAATTGCAAGAGACCGCCAGGAACTTTGCCGATCGTGTCTCCCTCCTGCTCTCTCAGGAGTCGATGCAAACTGCACAAACCATAGAACAGCAATGAAGACGGTTTCAAAGCGCCATCAGGGAAGCTGTCTCTGATGTATTAGGTTTCCAGCCACTACCTAGGAGAAACCCTTGGTTTGATGATCAGTGCAGACGGGTACATGCAGAAAAACAGGATGCATACTTGGACACGTTGTATCGGCCCTTTGCTCATGAGCTCTATGAGCGGAAAAGAAGGGAGGAGCACCCGCTTTTCAGAAGCAAAAGGAAAGAGAACGAGAAGCGCACGATCGAGGCGATGGAAAGATGATATCGCAGGAACGACGTTCGAAAGTTTTACCAAAGAGTAAAACGTATTTGCCAAGGTTATAAAGCCAGAGCGGGAGACTGCAGGGATCAACACGGACACCTCGTAAGTGAATCACAGTCGATGCTGAGAATGTAGAAAGGCTAATTCTGCGGACTGTATAACGCTGTAAATAGTTAAGATGCCGCTGTCAGGCAGAATGCACCATTCCCACTGGACCAAGATGAGAGAGAATTCCGTCCAACCGACTTAAACGAGGTTAAGAGCTCAGCGATATCAAAACTGAAGTATAATAAAGCTGCTGGCGCACACGGCCTTCCTGCTGAGCTACTTCAAACAGCTGGAGATGAGTCGGTTGGATGGTCGGAAGAAAGCCGACCGATGGAATCTCAGCATCGTTTGCCCGGTTCATAAAAAAGGCGACCCCAATAACGGCGCCAACTATCCACGATAGACCAAATATTCACAGTGCGGTAGTTCTTGGAGAGTACCCATTCATTTCAGGTCGACTCACACCACCTTTTCGTCGATTCTCTTAAGCCGCGTATGAGAGTGCCTATAGGGACGTCCCTACCAAACTTGTCAGGTTGTGCAGGATGACAATGGAGAATTCTCACTGCTCCATTAACGTCGGTAAGAAGTTAACCGACACCTTCGATGTTAAAAAAGGATTCAGACAGGGCGACGCATTGTCATGTGATTTTTTCAACATCATCCTCGAAAAGTTCGTGCGGGATTCACTGGCCAATACAAGGGGCACAATCTACTTCAATTCTGCACAATTGCTCGCATACGCTGATGCCATTGACGTGATTTGGAGAGCTGAGCGAGACGTCAATGAAGCTTTTGTGGACATTGAAGCAGAAACGGTTAAAGTACATATGTACATAGGTCAGAAGGTAAACGAGGGCAAAACTAAATATATGCTGTCGTCAAAGAAAGTCTCACAACAACGACGTCTTGGCCAGAATGTCTCTATTGGCAGCTATAACTTTGATATAGTCAAGGATTGCGTCTACCTTGGCTCAGTAGTAACAAGCGGCAACGCCACCAGGGCTGAGATTAGACGCAGAATAGTTCTTGCCAATCGCTGTTTCTTAGGACTCAAGAGGCAATCGAGTAGTAGAGCCCTCTCTCGAAAAACTAAGGTTGCCCCATATAAAACCTTAATCATCTCGACCCTTCCTTACGAAGCAGAGACCTTGTTCGTTTCGAAAGGAAAATTCTGGGTACAATCTTCGGTTCCGTTTGTGTTGACGGAGAGTGGAGGAGAAGATTCAACCAAAAACTGTACGGGCTGTACAGCTTCATCGGATCAAACTTCTAAGATGACTAGGCCATATAGAGCAAAAGGACAACACAGCTCCGCCCCGAAGAGTCTTCGACTGCAACCCCGTCCCTACGCACACAGGTGGAAAGGGACCTCATCAAAATTGCGCGTGCGACGTTGGAAACAGCTAACAAAAAATCGTGCTAAATGGAGAGGCTTGTTTGTTGAGGCCTAGGGTCACCCCGAAGTGTAGCGCCACCTAAGTAAGTAGCAAAAAGTCTGGCGTACAATGGACCAGTGTTTGCGTCTGAGTGCTCCAACACATAGCAGAAAGCTTTCAAGTAGCAAAAAGGCTGAATGCTTCCTTTATCCAAGACAACTAGCCCTTCCAACCGGATCTGTATGGATTGAGTGTGGAGTTAATTGGAATACTGAAGGCGATTCGCTTTGTTTCGAGAACTAAATGGAATAAGGCGAATTCACACCCATAATTATGGAGAACGACCGCCAAAAAGGATGACGCAGCGAGGAAGCCACAGTGACTTTTTGCAAGAAAACAGGAAGTCACCAAGTTGGATTGAAATCACCAGGCCCAGTGGTAGGTAACCGACACAAACGACACAAAACTAGTTCTAGGAGATTTTAATGCAAAACTGGGCAAGGAGGACATATTTGAGTCGATCATAGGAAAGCATAGCCTCCATAACACCACATCCGACAACGGACTAAGGCTAATTGATTTCCTAGCGGGGCGTAACCTCCTTGTAGCAAGCATGCGATTCCCCCATCTCAACATCCACAAGGATACCTGACGGTCTTGTGATCAATCGACCACCAACCAGATTGATCATATTGCGATCGACACCAGACACTCCTCCTGTATTCTCGACGTACCAACCTTCCGAGGGGCCAACATCGACTCGGACCACTACTTTGTTGTAGCCAAGGTACGAATGAGGATATCAAGAATGCTTAGGAGTCGAGTAGGACTACGTAAGTTTGACGTTGGAAAGCTACAATCGCAAGAGACTGCCAGAATCTTTGCCGATCGTGTCTCTTCAAAGCTCTCTCAAAATCCGCCCACAGCAGCACAAGCAATAGAGCAGGAATGGGCTCATTGTCAGAGCGCCGTCAGAGATGCTGAGTCAGAGGTGCTGGGTTTCAAACAGCCACCACCTAGAAACCCCTGGTTCGATGAACAATGCGAACAAGCCCATGCAGCAAAACAAAAGGCATATAAAGCCATGCTGCAACGACGGACGAGAGCTGCTTGCGAAATCTATGAGCAGAAGAGAAGAGAGGAACACACGCTTTTCAGAAGAAAGAAGAGAGAGCACGGAAAGCGTGAGATCGAGGAGATGGAGAGATGCTTCCGCAGGAATGACGCCCGTAAGTTTTACAACAAGGTAAAACGAACATGCCATGGCTACACAGCCAGAGTGGCGGCCTGCAGGGATGAAAATGGAGAACTGGTAGTAGAGTCGCAGTCGATGCTGAGGATTTGGAAAGACCACTTCTGCAGACTGTATAACGGCGATGATAGACAAGATACCGCTGTCAGGCAGAACGAGCCATTCGCAACAGAATTCAGTCCACCCGACCTAGACGAAGTCAAAATAGCGATATCAAGACTTAAGTCTAATAAAGCCGCTGGCGCAGACGGCCTGTCTGCTGAGCTTTTTAAGGCGACTGGAGATGAGCTGGTAAGGTGCATGCACCATCTCATCTGCAAGGTATGGTCGGAGGAAAGCATGCCCGACGAATGGAATCTCAGCCTCGTTTGCCCGGTCCATAAGAAAGGAGACCCCTATAACTGCGCCAACTATAGGGGAATAAGTCTCCTTAACATCGCATGTAAGATCTGCTCTGAACGTCTGAAACCGTTACTGGTTAACCTGATCGGCTCTTTTCAGTGTGGTTTCAGGCCAGGTAAATCCACAAATATTTACGCTACGGCAGATCTTGGAGAAGACCCAGGGATATCGAATCGATACCCACCAGCTCTTCGTCGATTTCAAGGCTGCATATGACAGCGTGTATAGAGATAAGCTATACAAAGCCATGTCTAGCTTTGACATCCCTGCCAAAATCTTCCGATTGTGCAGGATGACAATGGAGATTTCCCGCTGCTCCACTAAGGTCGGTAATGAGCAAACCGAGACCTTTGATGTTAAAAACGGATTTAGGCAAGGTGACGCGCTGTCGTGCAACTTTTTCCACGTCGTGCTTGAAAAGATCGTGCAAGAGTCACCGGCCAACACAAGAGGTACGATTTATTTCAAGTCTACGCAATTGCTTGCGTACGCCGACGACATTGACGTGATTGGACGGACACAGCAAGACGTCAATGAGGCCTTTGTCAGCATTGAGGTAGAAGCGGCTAAGATGGGTCTCAGGGTTAATGAGGGTAAAACCAAATATTTGCTTTCATCTAAAAGAGACGGACAACACCGACGTATTGGCCAGAACGTCACCATGGGCGGATATAACTTTGAAGTGGTCAAGTAATTCGTCTACCTTGGCTCACTGATGACGGGTGACAACAACACCAGCGCTGAGATAAAACGCAGAATTACTCTTGCCAACCGCTGTTTCTTTGGGCTCAAGAGGCATTTGAGAAGTAGAGCCCTCTCTCGGAAAACCAAGGTGACACTATATAAGACCTTGATCATCCCAGTCCTCCTTTACGGCGCAGAGGCTTGGACCTTAACAAAAGCGGATGAAGATGCCCTTGGTCGTTTCGAGAGGAAAATTCTGCGCACTATCTACGGTCCCGTTTGTTCAAACGGTATATGGAGGAGAAGATTTAACAAGGAATTGTACGGCTTGTACAGCGACATCGGCCTGGTACGACGTCTACGGATACAGCGTCTAAGGTGGCTAGGCCATGTAGAGCGCAAGGAAGATACAGCTCCGACCCGAAAAGTCTTCGAATCCACTCCGGAAGGAAGGCGTGGCAGAGGACGGCTGCCTCAGCGGTGGCGCACGCAGGTGGAAGGGGACCTCAACCAACTGGGCGTGCGGCACTGGAAACAGCTGGCCAAAGACCGTGCCGGCTGGAGACGCTTGTTGGTTGAGGCCCAGGTTCACCACGGACTGTAGCGCCACCTAAGTAAGTAAGTGGTAGGTAACCCGCAACAAGTGACACTTGATTAAGAACAGGGATATTCATGATCCCTGATCAAGAGATTGCAACCAGTAAGGACATGGATAGCGGTCACTACTAAAAGAAGAAAAAAACAAGGAGATATGGAGGAAGCATTCGCCGCACTCGCTCCCACCTTTTTCCATCCACCCGTTTTGAGAACCGCAACATCCATTAACGAATGACGAGCAACCCGCAATTCAAGAAATCCAACCAATCAATTCCAATTAATCAGTTTTCCCCTTTTCAAACGAATTTGCCGATTTCGTCGTGGCGCCCTGTATTACCGATCACCTAAGTCTCGAACCCATCTCTCAGGAGTCAGACCAGTGCGCAGCTGAACGCACGCAATTCGTCCTCTTGCGTCAAACCATGACACAATGTGGTTGTTCTGAATAGTTCAGGATAGAACAGTTCAGGTTTTCAGTGAGAACAATTTCTGTCCGAAAGTGTTCTGCTTTGTGTTCAGTGAGAACAGTGTGGAACAGGATTTTCTGCACCTACTCGTGAGCTAGAACAGATTGGTGAGAAGTGTCCAAAGCAGTTGTATTTGATTGTATTGATTTCTGACAGTTGGCGGTTATTATGGTTTTGTACTTTTCTGTACTAAGTCGATCTGACATTTCTCACAAATGTGTGCCGTTTTGTTCTGCCTTTTTACCTATAAACACAGCTTATGGGTCGTTTGGTGTATACATTCGATATTACGTGCTCTGCGGAAGAAACACAGAGGCCTAGCAGCTCAAAAATTATTCGAACACGGGACAATACCGCTGTTGCGGAACGAAATGTGACAGATGATCCGAAACAATCAACAACACGTCGATCACTTGAATCCAGCATTTTAAGGATCAATTGGTTGAGAATTGTGCCATTAAGCCATTACTCGCGTCGTGTGTTCACCGATTGACTCCTAAAGCACCGTGCAGTTGGTGACAACTTTTCATTGTAGGACTCTCTCAGCGATGAGGCGTATTTCACATTGAACAGGACAGTGATCAAGCAATACTATAGCTTTTTAACTAACGAGAATCCACGTTAATATCAGGCCAATTGGTATTCTTTCTGTTGGAGCACTCAGGCACAAATACTGGTCCATTGTATTCCAGACAGACACCTTACATTCACGTATTTTCCCCGTTTTCCGGAGAAAAATGTGATGTAGAGCTAAGAGATTCGGCGCACACCACGTCTCGGCCCTAAGGGTGCGCCACCGTGCGCGAGCAAAGCACGGAGAAAATGCTCTGCAGTGTCATCCTCCTCGCAACATGCAGCACTGATAGGCATCTCACTTATGCCAAGCTCGCAGAGATGCTTAGCAAAAGTGTTATGGCCCGTAATGACTCCCACAAGTCTTCTGCAGTCGATTTCTTGCAGACATCAGGGCATACGCGCTTTGTCATCCTGCATCCTGGAGGATAATCCCTCCATCTACGGTTGTGTGTATTAAACATCCAGTCGTTAATGTGGGAATTAACCGAGGACGCAGGTAGACCTAGAGCGGGTTCTGGTCCTGAGAAGTTCTCCTCTGAACCCATTCTGGCGAGTTTATCAGAGATCTCATTGCCTGGGAACCCAGAATGACCTGGAACCCATACAAGCCTTAGTGAATTTAGTCTACCGACTCTGTTCAAGGACTTGAGTTCATGCACTAATTTGGAGCTAGTTAGGGGGTTACACACAGCTTTTAGTGCAGCTTGGCTGTCACTGCAGACGCATATGCCTTTCCCCCTCCACCTGTGCTTCAAAACATAGTGCATGGCCATTAGGATTGCGTATATCTCTGATTGGAAGACAGACGCATATTTTCCTAACTAGAAATGCAGTCGGATGATTTTGCGCTCAAAGAAGACCCCAACACCGGACCCCCGCCCAGACCTGGAGCCATCCGTGAAAATGCGAAGACTATCCTTTCCAGGTTCAGTATCCAGCCATAGCCAATCCTGATGCCATGGAAACTCGACTGTGAAATTACGTAGGACAACGAGCGTCAGTGCGTCAGAAGGCATGTCCATGAGACAGGGGTCGCAGGACAATTCTTGCGCAAGCACACCGTTATTCCTATGCGAGTTGTACCAAAAGCCATTTCTCCTCAGACGAGACATGGCTTTCAGAGCACACCCTCTGATAAATATATCAAGAGGTGGGAGGTTAATCATAACATCTAGAGCAGCGGCCGGCATGCTGGGGAAAGCCCCGGGTGCAGCTGAGACAAACCGTTCTTTGGCGTTTGGTGAAAGAGGCTACGACGTGTTTGCGTGTTAGTCTGTTCCACCAGACAACCGATGCATATGACATGCCGTGTAGATCCAAAGGACCTATGCCGGCGATAGACCCCATGTTTTGCCAAAAGCTCCCTTGCATTGCCAGAAAGCGGACAGCGCTTTGGTGGTTTTTGACTCAACATGCCTTGACCAGAGAAGCTTGCTATCTAAGACGACTCCGAGATACTTAGCTTCCTTGGATACCGGGATGGATGTGCCTTTTAGTACCATTTGAGTCATGTCAGTATTTTTCCTCCTTCTCGTGAAGAGAACGACATCGGTCTTAAGAGGATTGACTGACAGCCCATTTCTGGTACACCAATCATCGATCACATTTAGTGCCGTCTGTGCTTTAAGACAGACAGTTGCTAGGCATGAGCCGACAGAAAGAACGGCGACATCATCTGCATAGGCCTTGGCATAGATTCGAGAGGCATTGAGAGCATTAAGAGCATTAAGCAGAGAGTCGACCACCATGCACCATGACAGCGGAGACAGGACGCAACCTTGCGGTCAGCCCCTGTTTACGCCGGATTTGACACATTGGTCGAGGCCTGCATCAGCGGTCAATGTCCTATGCATAAGCATTGCTTTGATCCACAAGACCAGTGCTTCATTTACGCCATGATGTCTGGCAGCGTTGCACATGCTGTCGAATGCTGCGTCATCAAAAGTCGATGAAGATGCCCAGCGCATACTCTTTTCTTTCTTTGTATGGAGTATGAAGTATGAAGCGCAGTCTCGCAGGATTTTCCGCGCTGGTAAGCATGTTGCATCTCCGAAAGAGGGTGCATTCGAAGGGCAACTATGCGCACGTGCAACTCTACCAGTCTCACCATACTCTTCATCAGGAAGGATGTTAGACTAATAGGTCTGAAGCTCTTGGCAAGTGAGTATGTAGTCCTCTTTTCTTATTTTAGGAATGAAGACCATTTTCACTGTGCGCCAAGGAATGGGTGTGTGAGCAAGTGCTGGACTAGCAGTGAAAATTCGTATCAAAGTAGGAAGCAGCTGCCTTATACCTTTTTGCAGCATAACAGTACATATCCCGCCATCGAAGGATGCCACAGCAAATTCAATAGCTTCAGTCGTAACCACGCGCGACGCAATCGTAGGGAAAGTAGCCAGACTCAACGATGAAGTGTTCTATTGCTCCGTGCGTTTTGTAGCTTACTCTAGCAGCCACCAGATCTTGTCCATAAAAGTGCCCAAGTTTGGTTGCCGATAGTGAGTTCGATATGGTGAGGCCAACCCTAGGCCTTTCAGATCGCTCATCATAAAGAATCGTAGCATCACGTATACCACCAAGGCCACATAGGCGGTTCCTGAATGGAGCGTCCTTCATGGTAAAAGTTATGACGTGAGACAGGAGGTCTTGAATCTCCTTCTAGAGGTTCCACTTGCGTGTATTTCTTAAAAGGTAAATGCAGTACCTCACTTGGCCCTCAGTGTTCTTGTGTGGTTTGTTTGGATTTGGGTTTCTGCCGTGATTTCGACGTTCATTACTCGGTCCATTACCCTTCAGAGGTAGTTCGCTAATGATACATTGTCCGCACGACTTGTTTTCCGTTGACCTGCAGCCAAGTCATGTGAATTGATTAGCCATAAACGCTGGTGCCACTTATCGGTGCTCGAATTCATGATAAGCGTCAAAGCTTTGATGGTGCTTGAAAGACTCCGACTGTGGCATTGCACGTTATCACCAACTAGACCCCATATCGTAAATCGAAGTAGGTACATTCCGCGATATCAGGCTCTTGAGGCGACTAGACCGATTCGTATGTACATAAGTCGCAAATTCACGCCTCGGATTCCAATTTAGCGGACAAACCCAGTCGATATGGGAAACGAGTCAATCTACGGAATATGCTTAATCATAAGTATCTATTGAGCAACTGTGAATACTTACGTATCTGAAGATTGAGACAATACACAGCCTGCGAAGACATCATACCCTTGACAGCATCTTTCCTGAAATACAGAAAGCAAAAATCGAATTAGTTTCCATGTCACCTGGTTAGTGGGTAATTGAATGGGAAAGTTTGAACAGGAAACCTGACCGAGGGACACAATACCCACAGATACATCTGTGTCGACCCTGAATTGCCAGCATGCATGACAACTGATCCATGTAAGCCTTTATCAAAAGACCTGACCATCGACAACATGACACTCGACTAGTCACGTCCTCTCCCAGTGACGGGCCATATCCCGTCCAATCCAATCAATTGCACTATAACTATTCAACGTCCCTGCCACGTTTCGCACGCCAACTACACACTCTCTCTCGCCGAGGGGCCTATCGATTTTGTTATAAAAACAAAAAAGCACGAAGCACTTACCGCAAATGAATTTCCAAACTATTTTAAGGTTAACTACTCTCGACTACCGAATAAGGTCTTGGAAACACGAAACTACATGGTACCTACCTCCGTCGTCGTTGATTCCAACAACCACGTGAGGCAACTCAAGCCCTCCGCCGTCCCTACATTCGGTTGCACTCCATTATTCTCAATCGGTGTGCAGTTGACATCCACTATAAAGGTTCCACGCGTGATGTACCACCACCACTTGATCCCGACACACTTCTTTTCGTTTTTTTTCTTTTATTTTTTTATGTTCACTCTCGAACAGCAAATCTAATTAGGAAAACAACGCAGCACATCAGCGCAGTGTCCGATTGTTCTCACAGTTCTCCTCCCCGCACAGCACATGAACAAGAAGACGTGAAATAGGTAAAACTCAAGATATACGTACTAGGTCCCCACAATTCGCACACACAAGACTCAATAAAAACAATTTTTTCGTTCCTGCTCCGTCCTCGTCCTGTGACGAACAATGTATGTAGTTTGCTTGGCGCGCTGCTCCAACACAACTCCGCGCGAACCGAGAGAACCGATATTAATCCAGAAGCCAAAATACCGTCCACAACCTTACTGGCAACCAGAATTCATAATTAATTCGCATGTAGGTCACCCAACACGACCAGGACCACCGCACATCAATGTAAACAAATTATTTTTTCATCATTTCGCGAAACGGGTGACATAAGTAATGCGACACTGCGTGGCGTTTTCGGCTGTGTTCCGGCCCACAATTGATTCTGTTACACAGATGGAATGCTTCTCCACATTTCTAGGTAGATTACACATCACTTTGATTGCGATAATTCACTCTAATTCTTTAACGAAAATGTAATATTGAATTTTCATTACGGAACACAATAAATGAATGTACATTGGCAACAGAATGGTCGGTGTGAAGTTGTTTGTGGTTTGAATGTTTTTTGACATGTGACAGTGATTAGTGGAGTGACCAGTGGGTTGGAGAATCGGGTGTTTTTGGGATGAAAACTGCTAGAAAGCATGACATTATCGGCATTGCCAGAAAGGAAAATATTTGACATTTCGAAGCGACTTAGTTATAGCGGTGTACCGAGGGGACCAATGAATGGTCAACCTATAGAGATAGTCTTACTTACTTACTTATCAGGCCAACGATCCATGGAGGATCTGAGCCTGAGCTGTAGCTGCCTTCCATCCTTGACGGTCTCGGGCACACTGCTTCCAGTTGTCAAGACCAAGATGTCTTACATCCGCGATTACTTGGTCTTTATACCGGAGGTTCGGTCTTCCTCTTCTTCTCGAACCAGGAGGCTCGGAGTCGAAGACCCTCTTAGCTGGAGCGTTGATGTCCATGCGCTCGATGTGGCCGGGCCAGTGTAGTCGACGGATCCTTGCCTTCCGGACTACATCCACATCTTGGTACAGCTCGTAGAGTTCGCGGTTGTGTCTTCATCTCCATTCACCCTCCTCACAGACAGGACCAAATATCCGGTGCAGAATTTTTCTTTCGAAAGAACCCAAAGTCAGCTCCGCTGTCCTGCTTGTCGTCCAGCTTTCGGCTCCGTACAGCAAGACTGGCAGAATGAGCGTTTTGTAAAGCATGACTTTGGTCTTTCGAGTGAGGAGTTTTGACCCCAGTTGTTTGGACAAGCCAAAGTAGCAGCGGTTGCCAAGGGCGATTCTATGCCGGATCTCCACTGTGGTGCCCCGAGGTAGACAAACTCCTTAACTACCTCGAAATTGTAGCTGTCAATTGTTATATTTTGTCCCAGGTGGTGAGCGACGGATTGGTTTTTGCTTGACGGCATGTACTTCGTTTTGTCCTCATTGATCTTAAGACCAACTCGTTTCGCCTGTTCTTCAATCGCCGTGAATGCCTCCACAATGTCACGGCGAGAACACACGACGATGTCGATATCATCCGCGTACCCTAGCAGCTGGACGGACTTGTAGAAGATAGTGCCTTTCCTGTTGACGCATCCCCGTCGCACTATCTGCTCCAGCACCAGGTTGAAGAAGTCACATGACAGCGCATCTCCTTGCCGAAATCCGGTGCATGTTTCGAATGGTTCCGAGGTCCTAGAACCGTTCCGAGATCCTGAATTCGGCCATCGCACCAAAAAGTTCTGCACGATGAATGCTGTCGTATGCGGCTTTGAAATCGATGGAAAGATGGTGTGTATCGATTCGAAACTCGTTGGTCTTCTCCAGGATTTGTCGAAGTGTGAACATTTGGTCTATAGTTGATTTGCCGGGCCGGAAACCGCACTGGTAGCTGCCGATTAGTGCGGTGCTGGTTTTGACGTTGACATAATACGCTGGACAGGATCTTGTATGCGACATTGAGCAGGGATATACCTCTATAGTTCTTGCAAGAGGTAGAATCGCCTTTTTTGTGGATGGGGCATATAGAGCTGGTATTCCAGTCGTCGGGCATGCTTTCATCTTCCCAAATTCTGCAGATGATCTGGTGCATGCTCCCTATCAGAAGATCGCTGAGAGCCTTGAAGAGCTCTGATGGCAAGCCATCTGAGCCTGCGGCCTTGTTGTCCATCTGCTTTTGAATAGCTGTGCCGACTTCTTCGATGCTGGGTGGGAGGACTACTTCAGCAGCTGGGGTTGGGATTTCCTCGGTCCCTACCACTCTCTCTTGGTCATGCTCGTTAAGCAGCTGCTGGAAGTGCTGCTTAAATACATCCACTGTTCCCTGCGGGTCGGCGACAAGATTACCCTCGCAGTTTCGAAGAACCAGGGTGCCCTTTTTGAAGCCTCCTGCAAGGCCTTTGGCTTTCTTGTAAAAGGCTCGTATTTTATGTTTATCCCTAGACTCCTCGATACCCTTGAGCTAGGAGGCTGCGAAGATTCTTTTCTTTTGTCGCAGTAGTTTCTTCTCCTCCCTTCTTCTGGCTCGGTACTCTTCTCGCGCTGCCCTGGTTTTCCTCTGCAGCGCCTTTTGGTACGCCTCGTCGGTTGCTGCCTTTTTCTGCTCACACTCGCCATCATACCACGGGTTTCTTGTCGGAGGTAGTAGGTATCCTAAGGTGGTTTCGGCCACTTCCTGAATGGCTGAGCGGCAATGCAGCCACATATTATTGGCATTTGTGCTCGACGGAGGCATACCGTAGAGTCTTTCGCTCAGCTGCTCCCTGTAGACTCTGGCAACCTCCGGTGTGCTCAGGCGCCCAATGTCGAACCTCCTCCTAATGGGCTGGTGCAGCTTTCTGACATTGGACAGTCGAGCTCTGAATCTTGCTGCTACGAGGAACTGGTCAGAGTCGACATTTGCCCCTCTGAATGTTCGCACATCCAGGATGTTTGACGAGTGCCTTGCGTCAATGAGCACATGGTCGATTTGGTTGGCGGTTCGACCGTCCTGAGATCGCCAGGTTGCTGTGTGGATTCGCTTACGGGGGAACCTTGTGCTACTTATCACCGCATTACGAGCTGTCGCAAAGTTATCGGAAGCCGTTATCTGTTGTTGTATCGTGGAGGCTGTGCTTTCCGATCACTCCGCCAAGGGTGTTTTCCTTACCGATTGATGCGTTGAAGTCCCCGAGCACGATTTTTACATCGTACCCCGGACAAACTCCGTAGGCGTTGTCCAGGAGGTCATAGAAGTCCTCCTTGATAGGGTCTTCAGCCTCGTCGGTAGGGGCGTGTGCACATATAAGGCAGATGTTCTGCCTCTGATGCGGATCACAGCCAGGCGATCACTTATAGGTTTAAAGTCGATGACCTTCGACCTTAACCGCTTTCCCACGACAAATCCGCATCCAAGCAAGTGCAACCTTTTGTGACAGCTGTCATAAATGTCGCAATTTTTTTTCCTCATCATACCGTCCAGCGTATTTCCTGGACCGCAGTAATATCCACTTTGTACTGCGTGAGGATTCCTTCTAGTTTATGAGCAGCTCCGGGAGTGTACAGGGTTCTGACATTACAGGAGCATACTCGCAAATCGTGTTCCTTTTTCGTGCGTTGTCGTCGTCGAGTATCCGTCCGTGTATCCGAGGCATCTTGCTCATTCATAACTTTTCTTTCCTTTTACGTGGGCGGATTGTTAGCCCGCCGCACAACCGCCATTCTGGTCGGGGAGAGATAGTGTTAAGCGGCTCAAAGAAGAGCTCAAAAAGAGCTTGGCTTAGATTCGCCAAGAAGGACTCTTGGAGAAGCTTCTGTGGCTCTATTGAATCATGTACGGGTGCAGCTCGTCTGAGGAAGGTCCTTGCAAAGGCTCCCACACAGATGTCCTCTATAAAGAGATCTGATGGTAGCTGGACAGACTAAACGAGAGCGTGCTTGATTCTCTACTGAAATGTAATTTCCCTGGCTGCGAGGAAGCAGGAATCTTCAATTCGGCGGGCACACTGCCAAGGGAATGTATTGAACATGAGACAGTCGATAAGACTGTTACGGAGAAAAAGATCCTGTGGATAATCAAGTCTTTTGATCCCTACAAGGCGCCGGGAATGCATGGGATCTTCCCGATCACGTTGCAGGAGCCATGTGAAGTCATTCTTCCATGGCTGAAGCGCATCTACTCCTGGTGCCTCAGGATGGGTTATGTTCCTCAAGCGTGGAGGGAAGTTAGGGTGGTTTTCATACCCAAGTCGGGTAAAGTCAACCATACTACTGCAAAGGACTTTAGGCCTCTCAGTCTATCGTCCTTCCTGATGAAAACGCTGGAACGAATAATAGACTTGTACGTAAGGGAAGAGATTGGGGACGGTTATCTGTCACAATCACACATTGCGTATATAAGAGGAAAATCGGTGGATACTCCTCTGCATAGGGTAGTCTATACGATAGAAAAATCGCTCAGTATCAAGAAATTCACTCTAGGTGCCTTCCTGGACATTGAGGGTGCCTTTAATAACGTTAGTACCGAGGCAATAGTGTCCAGCTTTCATATGGCCCAAATAAACCCGGGTGTATGCAGTTGGATTGGGCAAATGCTGGGTACTCGTATAGTAAATTCGACGATAGGGAGAGCATGCGGAAGGGTGAGAGTAAACAAAGGTACACCACAAGGTGGCGTTCTGTCACCCCTCCTATGGCTCCTTGTGGTCGACGGAATGGCCAAGATTCTCGAGATGGCCATGGAGGATGGAGTCTGTTCACAGTGTGGAGTCGGTTTAGGGATGGAGTTAGTTCATGGTATGCAGTCGGTTCAGGGTATGGACTCAGTTTAGGATATGGAGTCCATTCAGGGTATGAAGTCGGTTTGGGGATGGAGTCGGTTCAGGGTATGGAGTCCATTCAGGGTACGGGGCTGGTTCAGGGTATGGGGTCGGTTCACGGCATGGAAGCTGTTCACGCAGTGGAGTCGGTTTAGGGGTGGAGTTAGTTCAGGGTATGCAGTCGGTTCAGGGTATGGAGTCGGTTCACGGTATGGAGTCGGTTCAGGATATGGAGTCGGTTTAGGGTGTAGAGTCGGCACAGGGTATGGAGTCGGTTGAGGATATAGAGTCGGTTCAAGGTTTGGAGTCGGTTCAGGGTATGGATTCCGTTCAGGGTATGGAGTCGGTTCAGGGTATGGAGTTGGTTCAGGGTATGGTCCGTTCAGGTTATGGGGCCGGTTCAGTGTATGAAGTCAGTTCAGGGTACGGGATCGGTTCAGGGTATGGAGTCGGCACAGGGTATGGAGCCGGTTCAGGGTATGGAGTCGGTTCACGGTGTGGAGTAAGTTTAGGGTGTGGAGTCGGCACAGGGTATGGAGCCGGTTCAGGGTATGCAGCCGGTTCACGGTGTGGAGTCAGTTTAGGGTGTGGAGTCGGCACAAGGTATGGAGTCGGTTCAGGGTATGGAGTCGGTTCACGGTGTGGAGTCAGTTTAGGGTGTGGAGTCGGCACAAGGTATGGAGTCGGTTCAGGGTATGGTCCGTTCAGGTTATGGGGCCGGTTCAGTGTATGAAGTCAGTTCCGGGTATGGAGTCGCTTCAGGGTATGGAGTCCATTCAGGGTGAGTCGTTTCAGGGTATGGAGTCGGTTTAGGGTGTGAAGTCGACACAGGATGTGGAGTCCATTGAGGGTACGGGGTTGGTTCAGGGTATTGAGTCGGTTCTGGGTATGGAGCCGGTTCAGGGTATGGAGTCGGTTCACGGTGTGGAGTCAGTTTAGGGTGTGGAGTCGGCACAGGGTATGGAGCCGGTTCAGGGTATGGAGTCGGTTCACGGTGTGGAGTCAGTTTAGGGTGTGGAGTGCCGACAAGGTATGGAGTTGGTTCAGGGTATGGTCCGTTCAGGTTATGGGGCCGGTTCAGTGTATGAAGACAGTTCCGGGTATGGAGTCGCTTCAGGGTATGGAGTCCATTCAGGGTGAGTCGTTTCAGGGTATGGAGTCGGTTTAGGGTATGGAGCCGGTTCAGGGTATGGAGTCGGTTTAGGGTGTGAAGTCGACACAGGATGTGGAGTCCATTCAGGGTACGGGGTTGGTTCAGGGTATTGAGTCGGTTCAGGGTATGGAGCCGGTTCAGGATGTGGAGTCGGTTTAGGGTGTAGAGTCGGCACAGGATATGGAGTCGGTTCAGGGGTTCTGGGTATGGCGTAGGTTTAGGGTATGGAGCCGGTTCAGGGTATGGAGTCGGTTTAGGGTGTGAAGTCGACACAGGATGTGGAGTCCATTCAGGGTATGGAGCCGGTTCAGGATATGGAGTCGGTTTAGGGTGTAGAGTTGGCACAGGATATGGAGTCGGTTCAGGGGTTCAGGGTATAGAGTCGGTTTAAGGTATGGTGTCCGTTTGGAGGGTATGGAGTCGTTTCAGGGTATAGAGTCGGTTTGTGTGCAGTCGGCATAGGGTATGGAGTCGGTTTAGGGTGTGGAGTCGGCACAGGGTATGGAGTCGGCACAGGCCGATTCCGGCCGATTCCGAACGGCGTGAGTAGAGAAGCATTTTTATGGCAAGTATGCTACGGGGCTTTTCACCAGTACCCCACCGTGGAGAGACATTAACATTCTATGGCTTTGACATTATCGGGATCCGAACTTTCTTATAGTGCGTCAGAGGCCAACACACTGACCACCGCACCACGGCGCCCTCGTATGCCTGAAGTTTATACTTTTTTTACCAAAATGCTGGTCCTTCAGGTGAATACCATTTTGGAGAACGTTGACTGTCATCCTTCCCCATAATGTTGTATTTTATTTTGATGGCACTTTCCGCAGTCAGTACATATGTTTCATAAATAAAACACAATCAATTGCTTTATTAACGTCCAGTTTTACTATGTCCACGACATACACATAAGGTTCTATAAAATACTAATATTTTTCATCTAATATCATCAAGTGATGGGACCGCGGAGGGTCCTTCAGAAATGCATGTGTTCTTTTTTGTACCAGCCAAATGTCGCTATTCTCTTCATCGTCAACTACATATAACTACGTCTGTATGTGTGTATACATATATCTTATCTCTCTTAAATAAATTTGATATTGTGTGTGTTTCACTCATAAAATTCGACCTACAAACTACATATAACAACTACCCGTCCGGGCGGGTGATCTTAGATCAGTGGCTTCTTCAAGATGCTCACCTCCTCGCCATTATCCTTCCCATCCAAGCTGGCCAATCGTTTCGGAGCCGACGCATTCATTTGCCTGTCATTCATGTGGGAGCACTAAAATGTGACACAAAAATTCATTTATTTCTCTCCTTCAAATGCAATTACCGTGGTGATGTGTGCTAAAGCAACTCGTAAGAGGTTAAGGACGAACGAAAAAATATGTAAATAGAAACGAAGAATGATGCCAAGGGACGAAACGAATATATTTGTAAATAAGAAACCAAAATTCTACTAATCAAATAAAAATATATTTTTCGTGTGGAACATATAATTACATTTTTAGGTTAAATACGATTTTACAATTTTGCTCTCAACCAGCCAATTCCGATTGATGTCCTTACGTAACTAGACCAAAAACAAAATCATTACATTAACCAAAAATCACTTAAACTAAATGTGTGTCTGAACCGAATCGTCTCGTCCTCTCTGCGAGGATGGACCACTAACTAAAGGGTCCGCCATATAACGTTTTTTTTTTTTTTCAAAAGACTTAACTCATGTCTGATTTGACAGATAATTAGTTTTATCCTTCCGCTGAACGAATATGGTTGTGTATACGCTTGAACAGGCTTCAAAAAGGGCACCCTGGCTCTTCGAAACTGTGAGGGTAATCTTGTCACCGACCCGCAGGGAATAGTGGATGTATTTAAGCAGCACTTCCAGCAGCTGCTTAACGAGCATGACCAAGAGAGAGTGGTAGGGACCGAGAAAATCCCAACTCCAGCCGCTGAAGTAGTCCTCCCACCCAGCATCGAAGAAGTCGACACAGATATTCAGAAGCTGGAGAACAACAAGGCCGCAGGCTCAGACGGCTTGCCATCAGAGCTCTTCAAGGCTGGCGGCGATGTTCTGGTAGGGAGCATGCACCGGATCATCTGCAGAATTTGGGAAGATGAAGGCATGCCCGACGACTGGAATACCAGCTCTATATGCCCCATCCACAAAAAAGGCGATCCTACCTCTTGCAAGAACTATAGAGGTATATCCCTGCTCAATGTCGCATACAAGATCCTGTCCAGGGTATTGTGTGAACGTCTAAAACCATTTTGCACCGCACTAATCGGCAGCTACCAGTGCGGCTTCCGGCCCGGCAAATCAACTATAGACCAAATTTTCACACTTCGACAAATCCTGGAAAAGACCAACGAGTTTCGAATCGATACACACCATCTTTCCATCGATTTCAAAGCCGCATACGACAGCATTCATCGTGAAGCACTGTTTGGGGCGATGGCCGAATTCGGGATCCCGGTAAAACTGACCCAGTTGTGTCGCGCCACGCTAAAAAACACGCGATGCACCGTGCAATTCGGTTCTAGGACCTCGGAACCATTCGAAACATGCACCGGATTTCGGCAAGGAGATGTGCTGTAATGTGACTTCTTCAACCTGGTGCTGGAGCAGATAGTGCGACGGGCAGGCGTCAACAGGGAAGGCACTATCTTTTACAAGTCCATGCAGCTGCTAGGATACGCGGATGATATCGACATCATAGCGTGTTCTCGCCGTGGCATTGTGGAAGCATTCACAGGCGAAACCAGTTGACCTTAAGGTCAATGAGGACAAAACGAAGTATATGCTGTCAAGCTAAAACCAATCCCTCGCTCATCACCTGGGACAAAATATAACAATTGACAGCTACAATTTCGAGGTAGTTAAGGAGTTTGTCTACCTCGGGGCTAACGTAAATTCCACAAATGACACCACAGTGGAGATCCGACATAGAATCGTCCTTGGCAACCGCTGCTACTTCGGCTTGTCCAAACAACTGGGGTCAAAACTCCTCACTCGAAAGACCAAAGTCATGCTTTACAAAACGCTCAATCTGCCAGTCTTGCTGTACGGAGCCTAAAGCTGGACGATAAGCAGGACAGCGGAGCTGATTTTGGGTTCTTTCGAAAGAAAAATTCTGCGCCGGATATTTGGTCCTGTGGGTGAGGAAGGTGAATGGAGAAGAAGACACAACCGCGAACTCTACGAGCTGTACCAAGATGTGGATGTAGTCCAGAAGGCAAGGATCCGTCAACTGCACTGAACACCAACGCTCCAGCTAAAAGGGTCTTCGACTCCGAGCCTCCTGGTTCGAGAAGAAGAGGAAGACCGAACCTCCGGTATAAAGACCAAGTAATCGCGTATGTAAGACATCTTGGTCTTGACAACTGGAAGTAGCGTGCCCGGGACCGTCAAGGATGAAAGGCAGTTATAGCTCAGGCTCAGATCCTCCATGGATCGCTGGCCTGATAAGTAAGTAAGTGTACGCTTGATCAACGCTGGGAAATATTGCGACATTACTTTGAAAATCATGGTAATGTTGCAGAATGTGTGCGAAAATTGCGTACGGATTTTGGAAGAAGAGAAGCACCGTCAGCTCCGTATGTTCGTTATCTTGTGAAAAACGTGAAAGAAACTGGCATCCTCATCGCTAAAACCAAAGCGTGAAAAGCCCAAAACAGTGCGTACACCCGAGAATATTGCTGCTGCGGCAGAAAGTGCGCGTGAAGCGCCATCAACATCAATTCACCGTCGTTCTCAACAATTGAACATTTCGGAGACATCATTGAGACGAATTTTGCATAAAGACCTCGGTATGACGCCATACAAAGTCCAATTGGTTCACGAGTTGAAGCCAACTGACCATCCAATGCGTTTTCGCTTCGCTAAGTGGGCCTGCGATCGACTTACAGAAGATGCCCATTTCGCCAAAAAAAAAATCATCGTTTCAGATGAAGCTCATTTTGATCTGGGCGGGTATGTAAACAAGCAAAATTGTCGCATTTGGGGCACAGAAAACCCGAACGCATACATTGAAAAGCCGGTGCACCCAAAACGAGCCACTGTTTGGTGCGGATTTTGGTCCAGAGTCATAATTGGGCAATTTTTCTTCGAAAATGAGCAAGGAGTGGCCGTTACAGTCAATCGCGATCGTTATCGGGCCATGTTGAACGAATTTTTGTTCACAAAAATTTAAGAGAAGGATATTGGCAACATTTGGTTTCAACAGGACGGCGCTACGTGCCACACAGCCGAAGCTACACTCGATGTTTTGCGCCCCGTTTTTGAAGATCGCATTATCAGCCGCAGAGCTGATGTCGTTTGGATACCTCGGAGCTGCGATTTGACACCGTTGGACTATTATTTGTGGGGTGCCGTCAAAGATAAGTGTTACACCGACAAGCCCGAGGCAATTGACGCTTTAAAGGACAATATTCGTGAAGGCATTGTTGAAATACAGCTGCACACAATCGATAATGTGCTTAGAAATCGGACCGATCGTGTAGGCTACTGCATGGCCAGCCGAGGCAGCCATTTGAATGAAGTTATTTTCCATTATCAACCGGAAGGATTGTACTTTCAAATAAAAAAAGGAAATTTGAGAAAATGTTCAGCAGTTTTTTTCTATAGCATTTTCAAAAAATAAAAAGTTAATTGGCGGACCCTTTATAACAAATTAAAGTCAAATATAGGAGAACAGGAAGGCCTGTCGGCTAAGAGTTTGAATAAATAAATTCGATGGAATAACATAGATCACATGATTGCAACTTGCTTTTGCTTTATTTCTAAATGTTCTCTTCTGTTTTGAATAAATGCTGTGAATTTTGAAACAGTGAACAAAACTAAGGAAAATGAACGTTTACCGATTTAGTGCTGAAATGTATTTCTGAAATGGAATAGAAATAATTTGGTTGATGTTAAAGGCTTCATTGGTAACTGAAATGAGAGTTTGAATTGCCAATTGTTTTTTTGCTGGAGGGGAAATTAAAGCGGAGGGATAGAAGCAGAAGGAACTAGTAGCTAGTAGACAAGGGGGTCTGCAAGAAACAAAAAAGACGGACAACTGAAATGGACAAAAAATTAAAATATCACGCAAGACCCACTCGTGTATTGTTATGAAGCAATCTGTTAACTGGCACATGGAATAAAGCATGACGTACAATCAAACACAAATTACTTCCTATTACCAGTACGAAATTAACTGAAGCCATTGGTGTTGAAAGGATGGCAAAGGGCTAACAAAGGCCTCGTAGGGGTAGCATCTATCCGACGGATGCTGGCCTGCTAAAAAGCGAGAAGAGCCACCGCAGTCGAACATCTTGCGGCACTGTTAGTAAGTCCTATTCCCACCTCCTCGTGGTGCCATCTGGAGTTTCCAATGAAAATTGCAGACGGGGAAGGGCGAATGGCGAGCCTCCTGCGCCAAAAAACAGGATAAGTCGGTTGGGCTACGGCCTAGTAAGCCGTGACCGTAAAAAAAACCAAAAACTCCGAAACAACCACAAGCCTCGGATATAACGGACCGGATTTATGTTGACGAGCCTTGCAAAAAACGAAAAAAGGACAATGATCTTCGGCTTTGTATGTGGAATGTTAGGTCCCTAAACAGGCCACGTGCAGCCGCACAACTTGCGGACGCCCTAGACCGCTATAAAGCGGACATCACCGCCATCCAGGAAATGCGATAGAATGGACCGGGTATAAAGCGGATGAAAAACTGCGATATTTACTACGGCGACTGCTATAGGGAGAGAGGGCAACGATTATTTGGATGCGGATTTGTTGTTCGAGGTGGACTAAGGCAAAAAGTCCTAAGCTTTCGGCATGTGAGCGAACGCCTCATAACAATCCGTATCAAGGCTACATTTTTTAACATCAGCCTGATCTGCTTCCACGCCCCCACGGAAGACAAGGATGACTCCACCAAAGATGAGTTCTACGATCTCCAAGACAGAACGTATGCCCAATGTCCCAGCTATGTCATCAAAATTGTACTAGGAGACTTCAATGCTAAACTGGGTAAGGAAAGCATCTTTGAACGACCCATCGGCAAACATAGCCTACACGACACCACCTCCGATAACGGACACAGGCTGATTGATTTTGCTACGGGGCGAAATCTCCTTCTAGCCAGTACGCGCTTCCCGCACCTCGATATACACAAAGGCACCTGGCGGTCTTTTGATCAATCGACTACCAACCAGATTGATCACATCGCGATCGACGTCAGACACTCCTCCACTATTCTTGATGTTCGAACTTTCCGAGGGGCTAACAACGACTCGGACCACTATCTTGTTGTAGCCAAGATGCGCTTACGGATATCACGAACGCAACGGAGTAGAGTAAGAATACAAAGTTACGACGTCGGAAAGCTACTATCGCCAGAAACCGCTCGTGCTTTTACCGATCGCGTCTCCCTTAAGCTCTCCAATACACCTGAATCCTCCACACTATCAATAGAACAGCAGTGGAGCCTTTGCAAACAAGCCCTGAAAAGCTCTGCATCCGAAGTTTTGGGTTTCAAGGCTCCACCACGAAGAAACACCTGGTTCGATGACGAGTGCAGGAGGATTCACACAGCGAAGCAGGATGCATATAAGGCCTCGCTGCATAAAAGAACAAGAGCAGCTCGTGAGCTCTACGAGTTAAAAAGAAGGGAGGAGCCTAAGCTTCTCAGGAGAAAGAAGAAAGAGCACGAGAAGCGCGCGATTGAGGATTTGGAGAGGTGTTACTGCAGGCGTGACGTTCGAAAGTTTTATCAACAGATAAAGCGAACATGCCAAGGTTATAAAGCCACAACGGAAGCCTGCAGGGATGAGAACGGACACCTAGTAGTAGAACCGCAGTCGATGCTGAGAATATGGAAAAACCACTTCTGCAGACTGTATAACGACGATGTTAGTCAATATACCGCTGTCAGGCAGAATGATCCATTTCTAATCGACGGAGACGGCAGAGAATTCCGTCCCCCCTGACCTCGACGAAGTTAAGATTGCCATATCTAAGCTCAAGTCGAATAAAGCTGGTGGCGCAGACGGACTGGGCAGCTGGGGATGACCTGGTTGGGAGCATGCACCGGCTCATCTGTCAGATAGATATGGTCAGAGGAAAGCATTCCCGAGGAATGGAGTCTCAGCATTGTTTGCCCGATCCACAAAAAAGGAGACCCCTTGGACTGCGCCAACTATAGAGGAATAAGTCTCCTTAATGCCGCATACAAGATCTTCGCTGCCGTTTTGTGTGGACGTCTAAAGCCATTCGTAAACAAGCTGATAGGTCCTTATCAGTGTGGCTTCAGGCCAGGGAAGTCGAACAGATGAATTTCAAGTCGACACGCACCCTCTATTCGTGGACTTCAAGACCGCCTACGATAGCGTAATTAGAAACGAGCTATATAACGCCATGTCTACCTTTGACATACCTGCTAAACTCGTCAGACTATGCAGGATGACTTTGGAGAATGCCCGCTGCTCCATCCGAATCGGTGAACACCTTACCGATAGTTTTGATGTCAAAAAAGGATTTAGGCAGGGCAATGCGCTGTCGTGTGATTTCTTCAACATCATATTGTGCAAAAATCACCTCGCAACTCCTTGCATACGCCGACGATATTGACATAATAGGTAGATCACAGCGAGATGTCAATGAGGCGTTTGCGGTAGACTTCGTCTACCTTGGCTCCGCAGGGACCTGGAACGACGACATCAGTTCCGAAATCAAACGCAGAATCGCTCTTACTAATCGATGTTTCTTTGGGCTCAGGAGGCAATTGAGTAATAGAGCCCTCTCCCGAACGACAAAGTTGACTCTATACAAGACCCTTATCATCCCGGTCCTGTTGTACGGCGCAGAAGCATGGACCTTATCAAAAGCGGATTTTCGGGCCTATAAACGCAGACGGGGGATGGAGGAAATGATTCAACCACGAACTTTACGGGCTGTACAGCGACATGAGCCTAGTCAGGCGTCTACGGATTCAACGCCTAAGATGGCTGGGCCATATAGAGCGAATGGACACCACAGCTCCAGCCCGTAGAGTCTTTGAATCCAACCCCGAGGGACGAAGAAGCATAGAACGACCGCACTTAAGATGGCGCACACGGGTGGAAGGGGACCTCAGCCAACTGGGTGTTCGGCAATGGAAAAGGATAGCAAAAGATCGTGCTAGTTGGAGGGGCATGTTGGTTGAGATCCAGGTTCACCCCGAACTGTAGCGCCCGCTAAGAAGAAGATAAGTGCATTGTGTCAACGAGGGATTACTTCGGAGGCGATGAAATTGACTTGGAAGAATAAGTAAAGATTTTCCCAAAATACATTTAAGTCACCTTACTTTTTGAACACAAACGTATACAAAAATTACGATTTTTTTCAAATCAGGGAAATATCTTTTTCACTAGTTTTCCAACACTGTATATATGTGACACCATGACACCTTTTATGGCTGGACAATGTCCCTATTTCCTTGAAAACAGGCGATTGGTATAAACTGGTCTAAAAACGAAGCAAAGTAGTATTTCTTGGACCACAAGGAATCCGCTCAACATTCTACACCAAAATACTAACGCAAATAAAGGTGTAAAACTGAATTAGTAACATTAGAACGCATGCACGAGTGTACGAGTCAGGGGAATCGTGTAAATAAAAACAAGAGAAAGCAAAAACGTCTAACATTGGCAGTGTTGGTGCATGAAAGATCGCTTAAATCTCTCTTAAATATAAATAAAAAACTTAATTCTCATTTATCTAGCATCTGACAGAGATTAGAAGTATAAACCGAACGAATAAAACAATTTCTTATCACAAATTGGTAAAGAGTAACAACATAACAACAAACAGGCATTATGACTACTGGATTGCGTGCGACATTGTCGATGAGGACTATCGCTTTCAGAGACGATAATGAGCACAAGCACACTGGCACAGTGGCACTCAATTCCGAAAATAGTCAGATCCGTTTCAAAACGAGAGAATGAATGATACTATCTCTAGTTTATTACTAATTAACCTTAACTTGGACCCACAGTACAGCTTATCTACTTTACTACGTCTAATCGTATTGATTTTCAAACAACAACATTTAGCGCATGCATGGTACATCGTACATCGTACTGGTCGTTAATTACATAAAACAAAGTTAGAAAAAACCAAAAAAACAACTTAACAGATACAAATGCTGATTTTATGCGAATTTGTTTTCGTTTTTTTTTTTTTTTATTTCGAATTTTGCATTTCGATTTTGATTTGCTTGGTTCGATTGGCCATGGCGCGATATGGAGATGTCTGCGAGTGAAATGGGCTCCCTAAGACCCATTGTGTGAGTAGTAGTCAAAACAACAAGTGAGTGTGTTTGTATTTTAAATCCTAACGGTCATGTCTTTGCTATGTTTCTTGTTGTGTTTTACCTGGTTCGACCAGTCACCGGTTGGCGTTGTGGCTCGGTAAAATCTCGAGCTGGTCTTGTTGAAAATCGGCAGAAGTTCATTTGCCTCGTCCGATAGTGCCTAAGAAAATAAGAAATAATCAATACCCAGAGGCTAGCTACTGTTACTACTTACCTTGAGGTAGATAATAGCATCGGTTCCGAAGCCCTCACAGGACAAGAGGACAATGTCACCGTGAAAGTATCGTGCGTAGAGCCTTGAAATAGGCAGACCATATCCGTATCCAGCCAGTGGTACTGTATGCAAGTCTGATTTCGATGGCTGTGGTGCTGTGCTGTACATGTATTTGAACAGCTGATCGGTTTGAGAGCGTGGAATGCCACCTCCTTGGTCAGAAATCTATCACACCCAACATGTATATAAAACCTTGGATTATAGCCATATGAATAGACATACCTTAACACAAATATCCTCCTTTCCACGAACTATTTGCACCTGAATGGGTGGCAGTGGTTTATCATGATCATGAAACTCCAACACAGCTCGCATCGAGTTCTTGAACAACTCGAACAACATGTGATACAGATGCGATGGCACGTATACCGTTCGTATAGGCAGGCTCTTCTCCAATGGATTGTGCTCTCGTATCACCAATTCGGGACTGGCCAAATAGTATTGATCACAAAGGAAACGTGCATTCTCGTATGCATCAGCAACAACCGCGCCTATTTCACATGCAGGATCTAAACAGCCAATATGTCTACTACTTCCCTCCGAGCCCTCGCTAAAAAGCAATGCTGCTTGATGGAGAAGGAATACATCTCAGTACATGGGGCTGTAAAAGTAATTATGACTTACTGTGCTGGTTGATTAACATTCGTATGCTAATACGTGACATATAGAGACGATCTAGGAAATATTGAATGGATGTTTCCATTGATGGTTCCACGGTGCCGCCTTGACACTCTTTCAGCTCATTGACACCCTGTGCCATTGTCTGAACGACATCGGAGTGACGATTTCGTATCTGTACCAGTGCTGCACAAAATCTAAAAACAAAAAATTAGTTTTCACTCTACGTTTCATGGTGTGTAGCACTTACTTTTCCAAATTCTCTCTGTTGGGTTCGGCTACTTCAAAGTCTAGGACTTCTTCAAAGCTACGCGCATACAATTGACTGACTTCATTGACCGAACGCGTACCGAGCAGATTTTCCGGCAACAGAGCAATCTCTTTCATGATATTAGCCAATCTGACTGGCAGTTCTTTGCGTAGGAACACGAATGACTTTCGTTCGCAGGCATTTTGTCCTAGAAAAAATGGACAATTCCAATTAAACAGGTCAATCGTTGAAACAAGTGAATAAACACTCTCCCCTTCGCGGTCAACCAGTTCGTCGGTGTTATTTAATCGATACCGGAGCTGGCGAAATTGGACTTAAAATTAGATTTCCATCACAGAAGCGATTTTATTTTTAAATCGAGTTGACGAGAACGAAAGCAAAGGCGCACAAGACAGAGGAGACCTTGTGTTGTGTATTGGTGGCGTGGAACATTGTTCGTTTCTCGTGACAAACCTTGGGCGGTGTTAACCTTGTAGACAGCTTTGCATACTTCCGACATTTGGATAACGTTAATGTACGACTTATATTGGCATTTTGCTGCTATTGACATTGGGAAACGAAGAGCTTGAATTCAATGTTGTTCTTATTCATTCGATTATGATGATGATGGGTGGTTCAGGACAACCACACTAGGAAAGGTGTGTGGTCTGAATAGGTAGAAATAAATGGAATGACGTAAGAAAAACCTCACACTTGAAGCGTGAAGGTAATCAGTTAATGCTCGTGTCCCTTAGCACTGTTCGAAAGCGATTAATCTAATTGTACATTGGAGAACAACACTACATATGATAAGAGTTAAATACTATGTGTGGGCGACTGATTGTCGTGGTATCTTATCGAGATTTAAGTTGTTTATTCGACTTGTCAACACACTCGAAAACAACTGCTACAGAGGAGCTAAACAACGCTTACTCGGATGCGGATTTGTTATTCGAGGCAGACTCAGGAAAAAAAAGTCTTAAGCTTGCAGTATGTGAGCGAACGCCTCATAACAATCCGCATCAAAGCTAAATTTGGAAACATTAGCTTAATATGCGCTCACGCCCCAACGGAAGAAAAGGAAGATCGACTCAAAGAAGAATTCTACAATCTCCTAGATAGAACCTATGCCCAATGTCCCTGCTACGACACAAAACTATTTCTAGGAGATTTCAATGCAAAACCGGGCAAAGAGGACATATTTGAGTCGATCATAGGAAAGCATAGCCTCCATAACACCACTTCCGACAACGGGGCGTAACCTCCTTGTAGCAAGTACGCGATTCCATCTCAACATCCACAAGGGTACCTGGCGGTCTTTTGATCAATCACCACCAACCAGATTGGTCACTCCTCCTGTATTCTCGACGTACGAACCTTCCGAGGGGCCAACATCAACTCGGACCACTACCTTGTTGTAGCCAAGGTACGAATGAGAATATCAAGAATGCTTAGGAGTCGAGTAGGACAACGTAAGTTTGACGTCGGAAAGCTACAATCGCAAGAGACTGCCAGAATCTTTGCCGATCGTGTCTCCTCCAAGCTCTCTGAAAATCCGCCCACAGCAGCACAAGCAATAGAGCAGGAATGGGCACATTGCCAGAGCGCTGTCAGAGACGCTGCCTCAGAGGTGCTGGGTTTCAAACCGCCACCACCTAGAAACCCCTGGTTCGATGAACAATGCGAACAAGCCCATGCAGCAAAACAAGAGGCATATGAAGCCATGCTGCAACGACGGACGAGAGCTGCTCGCGAAATCTATGAGTAGAAGAGAAGAGAGGAACACACGCTTCTCTGAAGAAAGAAGAGAGAACACGGAAAGCGTGAGATCGAGGAGATGGAGAGATGCTTCCGCAGTAATAACGCCCGTAAGTTTTACAATAAGGTAAAACGAACATGCCATGGCTACAAAGCCAGAGTGTCAGCCTGCAGGGATGAAAATGGAGAACTGGTAGTAGAGTCGCAGTCGATGCTTAGGATCTGGAAAGACCACTTCTGCAGACTGTATAACGGCGATGATAGACAAGGTACCGCTGTCAGGCAGAACGAGCCATTCGCAATGGACCACGAAGTAACAGAATTCAGTCCACCCGACCTAGACGAAGTCAAAATAGCGATATCAAGACTTAAGTCTAATAAAGCCGCTGGCGCAGACGGCCTGTCTGCTGAGCTTTTTAAGGCGGCTGGAGATGAGCTGGTAAGGTGCATGCACCATCTCATCTGCAAGGTATGGTCGGAGGAAAGCATGCCCGACGAATGGAATCTCAGCATCGTTTGCCCGGTCCATAAGAAAGGAGACCCCTATAACTGCGCCAACTATAGGGGAATAAGTCTCCTTAACATCGCATATAAGATCTTCTCTGCCGTATTGTGTGAACGCCTGAAACCGTTTGTGGATAACCTGATCGGCTCTTATCAGTGTGGTTTCAGGCCAGGTAAATCCACAATAGACCAAATATTTACGCTACGGCAGATCTTGGAGAAGACCCAGGAATACCAAATCGACACTCACCACCTCTTCGTCGATTTCAAGGCCGCGTATGACAGCGTATATAGAGACGAGCTGTACAAAGCCATGTCTAGTTTTAACGTCCCTGTCAAACTCGTCCGACTGTGCAGGATGACAATGGAGAATTCTCGTTGCTCCATTAAGGTCGGTAATGAGCATACCGAGACCTTTGATGTTAAAAAAGGATTTAGGCAGGGCGACGCGCTGTCATGCAACTTTTTCAACATCGTGCTTGAAAAGATCGTGCAAGAGTCACTGGCCAACACAAGATATACGATTTATTTCAAGTCTACTCAATTGCTTGCGTACGCCGCGACATTAACGTGATTGGACGGATACAGCGAGACGTCGATGAGGCCTTTGTAAGCATTGAGGTAGGAGTGGCTAAGATGGGTCTCAAAGTTAATGAGGGTAAAACCAATTATCTGTTTTCATGAAAAAGAGGCGGTCAACACTGACGTATTGGCCAGAGCGTCACCATCGGCGGATATAACTTTGAAGTGGTTAAGGAATTCGTCTACCTTGGCTCACTGATGACCGGCGACAACAACACCAACCGCTGTTTCTTTGGGCTCAAGAGGTAATTGAGAAGTAGAGCCCTCTCTCGGAAAACCAAGGTGACACTATATAAGACCTTGATCATCCCAGTCCTCCTTTACGGCGCAGAGGCTGGGACTTAACAAAAGCGGATGAAGATGCCCTTGGTCGTTTCGAGAGGAACATTCTGCGCACTATCTACGGTCTCGTTTGTTCAAACGCTGTATGGAGGAGAAGATTTAACAAAGAACTGTACGGGTTGTACAGCGACATCGGCCTGGTATGACGTCTACGGATACAGTGTCTAAGGTGGCTAGGCCATGTAAAGCGCATGGAAAAAACAGCTCCGACCCGAAGAGTCTTCGAATCCACCCCGGAAGGAAGGCGCGGTAGACAACGCGATGTACAACATGTTTGACCTATCGAGGGCACAATGCTTTCAGAATATTGACCCAAGGACAGTCACTCGTGACGCGTACAATAGTTATCAAAACGCAGAATACAGAGCGAGGCTGACTATCTGTTCGCACAAGCATACGTGACAGAGTGAACGTTGTGGTTCACGCTAAAGCTAAGCTTTTGCTAAAACGGTTTAAATAAGTTTGATGAGGGATTTCCTTATTATTGACTAACCTTTACAGGCGGTGCGTTTGACTTGCATTTAAGCCTAATCTCCAACTTCTGGCACACAGCCCATAGCACACAGTGATTCACTACCTGCCAACGTATTGTATAAGTGAACACAACATCTACCTCGAGTTAGTGCATTCAACTCAGTCATAAAATCTCCTCAACAGAGGCACTGATTGTAACAGATTGCATTCACTGCCCATTAAAGAGTCATTATCGTCCGAAACGACGACTGTAATCGCTCGTTCAAATGATTTTCCGTCACATTTCTCAACCGCTATACTGCGACTTTCAGCCAATTCACAGTCACCATTTCCTTTCTCAAGGAGCTTCAGTATTCAATACAAAACAACAATACACGTAATCAACGCCACAATGAAAATTCCATTTTATAGACATTTCCATATGAGCGGAGAGCGAAAAACCCCTCAGGCACTTCATAAGCTCATCAATTCACTTACAATACACTATGTGCATTGGGAAACGTGAACACAAGGTGAAATGGGGGCTGACCTGCCTCCGCACCTGAGTTAGAACCGACAATCGTGCTTATCATATGCCATACAGTGTGTTCATTGAGTACGACGTTTGATTGGAATGAGCAAACGCTGGGCATTACGTCATTTATTTGCGAGCGTCTCTAGGCCATGCATGCATGCATGGCAGAACTATTGATCCGGATTCAACCAAACATTGTCGACCGCCTAAAACCGGTTGAGGGATATTGTATCTGGGGGCACGGGCTTAGAGGGCATGGGCTCGGACATACAGGGTAAAGTTGTTGATCGCTCTCAACCTGGCGAGATGCCAGCAACGATCCCTGTTTAAATGCCCGGGTCAAGTTGATATACGGCCTCCTCGCGGCGCCCTCTGGATAGCCTCTTCTACAACCGTTGGGAGGTGAACAAACGTATGCAGCGAGAAAACCCCGACCAGTATGGCGGTTGTGCGGCGGGTTAACAATCCGCCCATGTAAAAGACCCAAAAGTTATGAATGAGCAAGATGCCTCGGATACACGGACGGATACTCGACGACGACAACGCACGAAAAAGGAACACGATCTGCGAGTATGCTCCTGGAATGTCAGAACCCTTTACACTCCCGGAGCTGCTCATAAACTAGAAGGAATCCTCACGCAGTGCAAGGCGGATATTACTGCGGTCCAGGAAATACGCTGGACGGTATGATGAGGAAGAAAAATTGCGACATTTATTACAGCTGTCACAAAAGGTTGCACTTACTGGGATGCGGATTTGTCGTGGGAAAGCGGTTAAGGTCGAAGGTCATCGACTTTAAACCTATAAGTGATCGCCTGGCTGTGATCCGCATCAGAGGGAGATTTTATAGCATCAGCCTTATATGTGCACACGCCCCTACCGACGAGGCTGAAGACCCTATCAAGGAGGACTTCTATGACCTCCTGGACAACGCCTACGGAGCTTGTCCGGAGTACGATGCAAAAATCGTGCTCGGGGACTTCAACGCCAAAATCGGTAAGGAGAACACCCTTGGCGGAGTGATCGGAAAGCACAGCCTCCACGATACAACAACAGATAACGGCTTCCGACTCGCTGACTTTGCGACAGCTCGTAATGCGGTGATAAGTAGCACAAGATTCCCTCGCAAGCGAATCCACACAGCTACCTGGCGATCTCCGGACGGTCGAACCGCCAACCAAATCGATCATGTGCTCATTGACGTAAGGCACTCGTCAAACATCCTGGATGTGCGAACATTCAGAGGGGCAAATGTCGACTCTGACCACTTCCTCGTAGCAGCAAGATTCAGAGCTCGACTGTCCAATGTCAGAAAGCTGCACCAGCCCATCAGGAGGAGGTCCGACATTGGGCGCCTGAGCACACCGGAGGTTGCCAGAGTCTACAGGGAGCAGCTGAGCGAAAGACTCTACGGTATGCCTACGTTGAACACAAATGCCAATAACATGTGGCTGCATTTTCGCTCAGCCATTCAGGAAGTAGCCGAAACCACCTTAGGATATCTACCACCCCCGACAAGAAACCCGTGGTGTGATGGCGAGTGTGAGCAGAAAAAGGCAGCAGCCGACGAGGCGTACCAAAAGGCGCTGCAGAGGAAAACCAGAGCAGCCCAAGAAGAGTACCGAGCCAGAAGAAGGGAGGAGAAAAAACTACTGCGACGAAAGCAAAGAATCTTCGCAGCCTCCCAGCTCAAGGATATCGAGGAATCTAGGGATAAACATAAAATACGAGCCTTTTACAAGAAAGCCAAAGGCCTAACAGGAGGCTTCAAAAAGGGCACCCTGGCTCTTCGAAACTGCGAGGGTAATCTTGCCACCGACCCCCAGGGAATAGTGGATGTATTTAAGCAGCATTTCCAGCAGCTGCTTAACGAGCATGACCAAGAGAGAGTGGTAGGGACCGAGGAAATCCCAACTCCAGCCGCTGAAGTAGTCCTCCCACCGAGCATCGAAGAAGTCGAGACAGCTATTCAGAAGCTGAAGAACATCAAGGCCGCAGATGGCTTGCCATCAGAGCTCTTCAAGGCTGGCGGCGATGTTCTGGTAGGGAGCATGCACCAGATCATCTGCAGAATTTGGGAAGATGAAAGCATGCCCGACGACTGGAATACCAGCTCTATATGCCCCATCCACAAAAAAGGCGATCCTACCTCTTGCAAGAACTATAGAGGTATATCCCTGATCAATGTCGCATACAAGATCCTGTCCAGTGTATTGTGTGAACGCACTAATCGGCAGCTACCAGTGTGACTTCCGGCCCGGCAAATTGACCATAGACCAAATTTTCACACTTCGACAAATCCTGGAAAAGACCTGCAATTTCAAAGCCGCAGACGACAGCATTCGTCGTGAAGAACTGTTTGGGGCGATGGCCGAATTCGGGATCTCGGTAAAACTGATCCAGTTGTGTCGCGCCACGCTAAAAAACACGTGATGCACCGTGCAACTCGGTTCTAGGACTTCGGAACCGTTTGAAACATGCCCCGGATTTCGGCAAGGAGATGCGCTGTCATGTGACTTCTTCAACCTGGTGCTGGAGCAGATAGTGCGACGGGCAGGCGTCAACAGGGAAGGCACTATCTTTTACAAGTCCATCAAGCTGCTAGGATACGCGGATGAATCGACATCATCGCGTGTTCTCGCCGTGGCATTGTGGAAGCATTCACGGCGATTGAAGAACAGGCGAAACGAGTTGGTCTTGAGGTCAATGAGGACAAAACGATGTACATGCTGTCAAGCAAAAACCAATCCGTCGCTCACCACCTGGGACAAAATATAACCATTGACAGCTACAATTTCGAGGTAGTTAAGGAGTTTGTCTACCTTGGGGCACCACAGTGGAGATCCGGCATAGATTCGCCCTTGGCAACCGCTGCTACTTCGGCTTGTCCAAACAACTGGGGTCAAAACTCCTCACTCGAAAGACCAAAGTCATGCTTTACAAAACGCTCATACTGCCAGTCTTGCTGTACGGAGCCGAAAGCTGGAGATAAGCAGGACAGCGGAGCTGATTTTGGGTTCTTTCGAAAGAAAAATTCTGCGCCGGATATTTGGTCCTGTCTGTGAGGAAGGTGAATGGAGAAGAAGACACAATCGCGAACTCTACGAGCTGTACAAAGATGTGGATGTAGTCCGGAAGGTAAAGATCCGTCAACTGCACTGAACACCAACGCTCCAGCTAAGAGGGTCTTCGACTCCGAGCCTCCTGGTTCGAAAAGAAGAGGAAGACCGAACCTCCGGTATAAAGACCAAGTAATCGCGGACGTAAGACATCTTGGTCTTGACAACTGGAAGCAGCGTACCCGGGACCGTCAGGGATGGAAGGCAGCTACAGCTCAGGCTCAGATCCTCCATGGATCGCTGGCCTGATAAGTAAGTAAGTAAGGGCACGGGCTTCTATTTTCTTTACCACATCTGGTGTCATAAACTACTGGCACCACTGGTATAAAGATAGCAGATAAAAAGGTCGGGTTTCGGCGCTTGACGCCAAATCAATTATTTCGTGACAACGTCTATTATACCATTTTATGAATGAGGTATAAATACTATATATTCAACAATTACATATAATTTTTTTATTGATTTCAATGTTTTATTTTCATATTACAGTATTATACATGTATTTAATTGAATAAGACAATTTTATACTCAAACGTTTAAGTGTTCTTTATTTCTAATATTCTATTAACAATAGGTCTATGATATGATTTTATTTGACTTAATTCCAATAAACGACGCTGAATTTTTTTTTATCTGACATGTTGGTAATTCTCGCGCGAGCTCACTACTACATACTCGCTAGGCCACGCCTACTCACACGGTTAGTCTACATTTTTCTGCGTTTTTTGCGATTCGGCATCCCATATTTCAGCGCTAACCGATTTAATAGACGTTGTCACGTCAAAACGGATAGTAGCTGGGCAAAGTTCGCGTTTGTTTTTCGCGATCGTTGAGTGGTTGCAAAAACAGCACAACAAGCGATTAATCTCAATTTAGGACGACAACAATGTGTACATGACTAAGCCCTGAAAGTCGCAAATACATATGTGATCACTCGCATCAAGTTTTCTGATGACAACACTCTCCACGCGAAGATTCTATTTGAGCTAATCAAATATCGCACCAGCGTAATCGGGAAGCTTTTCAAGGTTTTCATCTTCCCGCCCACAGACAATTGGCCCTGAACTGATGGTAAATATCTTTTTAAAACGCGAATAACCACAACGACAAACAAGTGCTTAGGAATGGCACAGTAGTCGATGCGAATAGAAATTTCTATTGTAAATCTCGTGAGCTATTTACCGATCAGTCGCACAGTTGAGTCGGGGGAAACGTGCGTTTATTTTTGAATCATGGAGCGATGTGACGCAAGAGCAAGGAAGCGATGTGAATATCATAGTTTGTCTATGAGGGACATTATTTGGGCAAGGGAGAGTGTTGTTTTTGTCGATGGCATTGAGCTAGTGTTCCGGATGTATGGATGGAAAACTTATTTCCATGTTATGAAAACAATAGAGCGCGTACCTGGGCACGATCAGCAAGGATGTTTGATATCATCTGATACAATCAGCGACATTCTTACGTCTGTAGATCTATGGCATGACTAAGTTACATACAAACAAGCATTCGCTTGAGAAAAACGAAACACAATTGCAAGTCAAAAGAATGACATGACTGTCTTGGAGCAACAACATTCCCCTTTATGTCTCACATATGGACAAGATATGACTCAGAAGAATTGAGCGGAGGATAGCTTTTGACTTTTATTGATGATAGGAAGCGATAAATTAGTGTAATTGGTGCTTGACCCTAATATGAAGAGATTATAGAAATTACGAGTACAACAGACTCGTCATTACACCATACGACTGTCTATCAGATGGAAGGCGAGACGTTTGCACTATATCTGCTGCAACCCTGCGACGGGCATCCGTAGATAAGGTCGCCCCAGTCGCACTAAGCGGTTTTACAGTCATAGTACATACATAGGGCAGGGCCTGGGGATTTAGGGCAAAGTTGCTGATTGCACTCAACATGGCGAGACCCCAACAACAATCCCTGCTAATGCTGAGATCAAGTTGAAATACAGCCTCTGGATAGCCTGCTCAACATCTGAACTGATATACATATGCAGCTACCGCCCTATGCAAGAGCGCCCAACCCGACCAGGATACTGGTTATGCGGAGGACTAACAATGAATGTTATGAATGAGAATATGGCCTCGGATAGAAAAACTCCTGGAGCTACTCATCAACTAGAAAAGACCCTCAAGCAGTATAAGGCGGATGTTACTGGAAGTACGCTGGATAGGACAAGGAATGGTAAGGAAGGAGTGCGACATTTATTACAGTTGTCACAGTAGGCTGCACTTATTGGGATGTGGATTCGTCGTGGGAAAGTTACAAAATCCTGCATTGGTGCACACGCCCCTACCGACGAGGCTGAAGAGCCCATCAAAGAGGATTTCTACGACCTTTTGGACGACGCCTCCGGAGCTTGTCCGGAGTACAACATCAAAATCGTACTCGGGGACTTCAACGACAAAATCGGTAAGGAAAACATCTTTGGCGGAAGAGTCGGAAAGTACAGACTCCACGAGACGATAACAGACAGCCGCTTACGACTTACGGACTTTGTGGCAACTCTTCTTCCTCAGAAGAAGATCCACACAGTAACCTGGCGGTCTCCAGATGGTCGAACTGCCACTCGAATTGACCATGTGCTCATAGACGCAAGACATGCGACAAACACCCTGGATGTTAGAACGTTCAGAGAGGCAAACGTCGGCTCTGACCATTTCCAAGTGACAGCAAGACTCAGAGCCCGACTCTCCAATGTTAGAAAGCTTGAGCACCTCAGAGACCGCCAGAGACTACATAGAGCAAGTGAGCGGACACAGGCGTCAACATTGCCGCACAGCCATGAAGGAAGCGGCCGAAATTACTATAGGCTACGCGCCACCACCGACAAGAAACCCGTGGTATGATGGCGAGAGTGAGCATAAAAAGCAACCGACCGACGAGGCGACCAAAAGATGTTGCATAGGAAAACACGAGCAGCGCGCGAGGAATACCGAGACAGAAGGACGGAGGAAAAGACACTGCGGCGAAAGAAAATAAATCTTCGCAGACTCCCAGTTAAAGGATATCGAAGAGTCCAGGGACAAGAACGAGATAAGAACCTTTTATGAAAAAGCCAAAAGCTTCTCGGCGGGCGCAACACCCACATTCGACGGCTTAAATTCCAATTCGACCAACAACTAAGGCGTAAAACCGTTCAATGTCCCAAAGGTAGCAAAAGTTTCTGGTCGTTTGTAAAAAAACATAAAAAACTCAACTAGGTCGTCTATACTGATGTTCATCCACAGTGACATTTTAGTTGTCACTCAGCTAACCTACTTGCCACTTCGCAACCAGTTCTCAGCTCCCAGCTGGTACTTTGTCTTCGCCTGTACTAGAGTGCGTCGATTCCGTTATGGGGCAAACCCACTTCCGCACTCGTACAGTCGAAAGGGTTCTCAAAGACCTTGACATACACAAATCCACTGGTCCAGATGGTATTGCCCCAATAGTTCTGAAAAACCACCTTTTCACTTTCCTACTCTTCTGGGCAATGGATATTTCGAAAGCATTTGACAGGGTTTGGTATGAAACCCTTTTTGTCGAAAATGCATGCTTTCGGGATCGACGAGTCTCTTCTTCAATGGATTTGAAACTACCTTTCGAATCGTTAAATTCAAGTTGTTTTGGACTGATTCAAGCCTGATATCCATTTCTTAAATGCTGGTGTTCCTCAGGGCTCCGTCTTGTCTCCAACATCCTTTCCCATTTTTATAAATCATCTCTCTGCCACTTCTAATCCAATTCATTCCTTCGCTGACGGCAGTACCCTTAGCTTCTCATACTCGTTCACTACCTTACGACCCTGCACTTCGGCTGCAGATAGTGAGCGGCAGCGTATGGTAAGCTCATTGAATTCCGATATCGACAGCCTCATTTAATGGGGTAAAAATAATTGAGTGAAATTGAATCTATCCAAAATACAATGCTGTCTCCTGTCGTTAAAGCGCATAACTATCCCACAGCTATCATCCATGAATGGCAGTTGCATCTCAAAAACCAAAAAGCTTTCCATCCTGGGTATGACTGTTACTCGCAATCATAATCGGAGCGAACACATATTCAGTGTCGCCATGAATGCTGCGAATGCTATAAAGCGTTCATTCGCCCCAAATTAGAGTTTAACGCTCATGTCTGGTCCGGTGCTTCCAAGACCTCGTTGCACCTACTGAATAGAATACAAAAACCCGCGATAAAACTGATAAGTGACTCCAGCATTGCCAAATGCTCTGACGAAATAGCCAGTTGCATTCCGCCCCTTTAGCATATTTCCCGCAACACACATCTCTCTAGGAATGCTCACCAATACACCATGAAACCCGCTTTTGCGAATATTTCTTTAACTGAACCAAACGAATCTGGAATTTCCTGCCGGATTCGGTCTTCCCCCCTAAGTACAACATGCAAGCATTTAAGATCAATGTCCATCGGCATCTCCTCTATCCCTCTATCCCTCTTCCTTTCTACCTCCTGCCCGCACTATGTCGCTGAATAATAAGGTTATTAATGAATGGAACCTTAGTATCGTTTGCCCGATCCCTTTGTCTGCGCCAATTACAGAGGTATGGGTCTTCTGAACATCGCTTATAAGATCTGCACTGTATGAACGCCTGAAGCCGTTCGATAATAAACTGAATGGTCCATATCAGTGTGGTTTCAGGCCCGGGAAGTCCACTATTCCAGATCGACACCTACCATCTGTTGGTCGAGTTTAAGGCCGCATACGAGGCATACAAACATAGAGGCGAGCTATACAACGCCATGTCTAGTTTGGATATCCCTGCCAAACTCGTCAGATTGTGCAGGATGAAATTGGAGAATTCTAGCTGCTACAACAGGGATGGAAGCGACTTGACCGATACCTTTAATGGCTTTAGATAGGGCGATACGCTAACGTGTGACTTTTTCAACATCGTCCTTGAAAGGATCGTGCAAAACTCACTGGTCAATACGAGGGGCACGATCTTTTTCAAGTCCGTTCAACTGCTCGCATATGCCGATGACATTGACATAATTGAGGCCTTTACGAGCATTGAGGTGGAAGCGGCTAAAATGAGACTGGCGGTTAAAACGGGCGAGACGAAATTATATGCTGTAGTCGAAAAGGGACACGAACCACCGGCGCCTTGGCCAGGGCGCACATATTGGCAGGTGCACAACGTTCATGGGGAAATAAAGAAAATGGGCACGCTCATTAAGTCCGTTTTCCGAGAAGCGGAAATCGAGGTCGCTGATCTCCGACGTGAGATATCGGAACTCCGTGAGCAAATGAAGATAGTTATTGGTTATCCTCACAAAAGTCTAGCGACAACAGCCTCACAGACGAACATAGTCCCGGTCGTAATAAAAACGGGGGAAAGCGGTGAGAATAAAGAACAACAGCTAAGCGATAAGAGCACATCGTCCGAACGACCTCCTAAGAGAATTAGGGAGGACGAAGGGGTAGGTAACCGATCCGAGGAGCAACCAATAAAAGCGAATGCTCGGAAAAAGAAGCGGCTGAGCTCGCCAAGGAAATCCAACCGTGACACTAGTCCAAACCGGTCTAGTAAGGCCTTGAGATTGGACCAGGTTGAAGAAGTGGGCAAACCGAAGAAAACAAAACCCATGCCGAACTCAGAGGACAGGTCAGCACAAGATTGGGTTAAGGTTGGCAAGAACATGCGGGCTGCGTATGCCAAGAAACAGCGTCCGGATGCGATAGTAATTAAGAAAACTGGAGATCTATCGTACACTGAGATGCTTCGGAATCTAAAGGCCGATCCTTCACTTAAAGAAGTGGGGTCGAACGTTAGCCGAATCCGAAAAACCGGAAGCGGAGAACTCCTACTTTCGCTTAACAAAGCTGCGAATCCTACAATAGAAGCCTATAAAAACAAAATCAAAGAAGCCCTAGGAGAAAGCGGTAGCGTCCGGTCCTTAACGCAAGAGGTCTTGCTAGAGTGCAAAGATATTGACGAAGCGACGTCGAAAGAGGAGATCTGTGCCGCCCTAACAGACCAACTCAGCTCCGAGATCAAAACGACTATGATCAAAAGCGTTAGAAAAGCTTATGGTGGCACGCAAACTGCTAAAATAAGCCTACCAGTGGAAATAGCGCACAAGTTGTTGAAAATTGGAAAAGTGCGGATCGGCTGGGTCCTCTGCCGTATACGAGAAAGCATCGTGCCGAAGCGTTGCTTCAGGTGTCTCGAGTTTGGACACATCGCGAAAGCATGCAAGAACCCCAATGACCGAGCGGATCTGTGTATTAAGTGCGGTGAAAGCGGTCACAAGTTGAAAGACTGTAAAGGCGTACCGAACTGCTTACTCTGTAGAGCCAAGGGCGCTGAATCCGGTCATATAACCGGTAGCATTAGATGCCCAGAATACAAACATGCGCTAGAAGCTATTTTGAAAAAAACATGAATATATTTCAACTTAATCTTAATCATTGTGAAGCGGCCCATGACCTTTTGCAACAATCTGTTCGCGAACTAAAAATTGACGTAGCGATACTCTGTGAGCAATACAAAAACCTACCTAGCAATAAGTGGCTTACCGACGCGATGAACAAGGCTGCAATTTGGGTTTGCGGTAGCGCGTCAATCCAGGAATACCCGGAGGTGCGTGAGGATTTTTTTGTACGGGCCAAGATAAATGGGATCTATATATACAGCTGCTACATACCACCCAGCGTAACCATCGAAACTTTCGAGTCGATTTTGGATAGACTAGTGGCAGACGCTACAGGCAGAGGTCCTGTCATAATAGCGGGAGATTTCAATGCTTGGGCAACAGAATGGGGCAGTTCATATACCAATCATAGAGGGACTGTTCTACTTGAAGCCTTCTCTTGTCTGGATATTGTTCTAGCTAACAATGGAAGCACAAACACCTTTAGTACAGCAAGATCGGGATCTATCGTCGACCTCACGTTTGCAAGCAGTGGCCTGATACGAGGTGCTAACTGGCGCGTGAGCGATCACTATACACATAGTGATCATAATGCAATTCTATTCACCGCCAGCATTGGCAATTCAAGCCGCAATAACCGAGCAACACTCAAGCGAGCTAAATGGAATCTACATTCTCTTGATGAAGACCTTCTAAGCTTCATCATTAATGAATCGACAGTGGAAGCCAGAACAGCAGAGGAATTCGTAACGCAGGTAGCACGGGTATTAGTCAATGCGTGTAATGCATCGATGTCTAAACTGGGAACAGGAAAACATCGACCGCCTGTATACTGGTGGACCACAGAAATCGCGGAGTTAAGATCGGCATGCCACCGATCGCGCAGAATCTATCAGCGTTCCCGGTCCCGGAACGCTGATGAACGGCAATATAATCGAAATGCTTACCGAGAAGCGAGAACCCGGTTAAAAGTAGCTATAAAGAGTAGCAAACGTCTCTGTTTTAAGGACCTCTGCGAACAGCTCAATAACGACGTATGGGGAAGGGCCTACAAAATTATAGCAGCGAGGCTAAAAGGCCCCCACTTGCAGTCGCCAACGTGTCCGGTACTGCTCCAAAAAATAGTCGAGAACCTATTTCCTCGTCAAGAAAGGAGGGAGGAAGCTACTCGGAACGTTCACAATAGTGTATCCGTACCCAGGATATCAAGAGAAGAAGTAGTCGAAGCGTGTATGAAGGTTAGCGATAGAAAGGCTCCGGGCCTGGATAGAATTCCAAATAAAGCCCTAAAAGTCGCTATTAAAACTCGACCCCAACTGTTTGCTGATATGTTCAACACCTGTCTTCAGGAAGGAGTTTTCCCTAAATCCTGGAAGCGCCAACGACTGGTCTTACTCCAGAAAGGAAAAGGGAGCCCAAACGATCCGTCGTCTTATCGTCCTCTTTGTCTACTCGACACTGTCGGAAAAGTCCTGGAGCGAATAATTTACAATAGGCTTTTGTCAGCTATCGAAACAGCAGGAGGGCTATCAGAGCACCAATACGGTTTCCGCAAATCACGCTCTACGATAGATGCTATAAATGCGGTAATATCGAGAGCTCAAACCGCGATAGAAGGCAGACGTTGGAAGGGTGGTACAAAAAAATACTGCGCTATTATAACCCTCGATGTGAAAAACGCATTCAATTCGGCGAGCTGGGAACGCATTATGAGAAGTCTCTATCGGATTGAAATACCGGACTATCTCTGCAAAATAATAAGGAGCTACTTTGAAGACAGAGTCCTCTTCTATGACACTGACGAAGGAACTAAGACCTACGTAGTAACTGGTGGAGTCCCACAAGGTTCGGTCTTAGGCCCCTTGCTGTGGAACGTCATGTATGATGGAATTTTACGCCTACCGACCTCCAGCGAAGCATCCATCATTGGCTTTGCGGATGACATTGCGGTGGTGGTGGTAGCAAAAACTACAGAAGAAGTTGTACTCCACTGCAATGAAACAATAGAAATGGTACGTCGTTGGCTAACTGACGCTGGTCTGCGACTTGCTGAACACAAAACCGAAGCAGTGCTAGTTACAAGCAGGAAAGTCCGGGAAACGATATCGATTAGAGTCGGGCGGCACGAAGTAGTCTCACAACCCTTCATTAAGTACCTAGGGGTGATTATCGACGCGCGGCTAAGTTTCAAACACCACCTTGAATATGCATCCAAAAAATCGTCGAACGCTATTAACGCACTTTCAAGGCTAATGAGTAATATTGGGGGCCCAAAGCAGAATAAAAGACTTCTTATAGCAAGAGCTGCCAATTCAATAAATATGTACGCAGCAGAAATATGGGCAAACGCCGCGAAAGTCAAGTCCTACGCGCGGGGAGTTAAATCCGTCCTCCGACTCAGCGCACTTAGGGTCGCCAGTGCATTTCGAACGGTTTCGAACGATGCTATTCTTGTCGTATCCTCGATGCTACCTATCGACTTCCTAGCTGATGAGATGAAAAGACTTAGAAGTGAACGAGTTCGAAACGGCCGGGTAAACGACGATAAAAGAAAGTATGAAAGGGATCGCAGTATCGCAATCTGGCAACAACAGTGGAACGAATCCGTAAAGGGAAGATGGACACATCGTCTTATACCAGAAATCAAGGTGTGGGTAAAACGTGACCACGGTGAAACAAATTATTACTTAACTCAGTTTCTGACGGGACACGGATGCTTCAGAGAATACCTCTTCAAACGAAAACACGAAGTTGCCCCCTACTGCCCACATTGCGAACACGTTCTAGAAAACGTGGAACATGTGTTTTTTCATTGTCCACGATATACAAGTGAGAGGATCGTTCTTCAAGAACAGTTTGGGGAGAGGCTCACTCCTGAGAATATTATAAGCTACATGCTGCAGAACGATGAAAACTGGAACATCGTAAGTAATGTGGCGGTACGCATAATGAGCGACCTTAGGCGCCTAGAGCGTCAACGTAACGCGAATAGCTCAAACACCAGAGCTTCAAATGAGAGTATTGCCTAAAAGGCTAGCCAGCCCCGCGAAGTAGTACCTAACGGCAGTTCCGCGGGGAGAGTGGTTGGAAGTGTGCAGGGTGTGGTTTAGCACGTAGGCGCATTCCTGACATCTTTAGCCAGGCCTGCGAATCGTGCATGCCTGTAGCCCGGGCTACTGGTATCTATGAAGATTCCACATCCTTTGGCGCAACCAAACAAAAAAAAAAAAAAACATATTGGCAGGTATAATTTCAAGGTAGTCAAGGTTTTCCTCTACCTAGGCTCCGCAGTGACATGCAGCAATGACATCAGTGCCGAAATCAAACGCAGAATAACTCTTGCCAACCGCCGTTTCTTTGGGCCTTATCATCTCGGTCCTGAGTCCTACTATATGGCGCAGAGACATGGACCTTATCGAAAGCGTACGATTTTCGACCCGACCTGCCCAAATAGGGAGTGGAGAAGAAGACTTAATAGTGAGTTGTACGGGCTGTACAGCGGCATGAACGCAGCACGGCGTCTGCGAATCCAACGCCTAAGATGGCTAGGTCATGTAGAGCGCATGCAAATCACAGCTGCGGCCCGGAAGGTTTTTGAATCCAATCCTGAGGGAAAACGCGGTCGAACACGGCCAAATTTAAGGTGGCGTACGCAAGTGGAAGCGGACCTCAACCAACTAGGCGTGCGGCACTAGAGACTGCTGGCGAAAGACCGTGCTAGTTGGAGGGGTTGGCTCAGGATCGCCATGAACTGTAGCGCCGAAGAAGAACAAGAAAATGGGGATTAGAAACAAGGCAATGTTGTAGAAGAAATAAAGAACTAGGAAGAGAAGAAGTGGAAAACATACAGAGAAGACCACCAGCTTAAGCTTGGAAGGACCAATGTATGTATGTATGTTGGCGTTACCAAAGCCGAGCTTCTCTCAATCATCCATGTTGTGTGTGATTTTATTTTCCCAAAGGTGAAAGGGACCTACAGTTTATTGCCGGTTCCGAACGGCAAATTCGAGAAGCTTTTCTTGACAATTATACTACAGGGCGTTTTGTCAGTACCCCGCTGAGGAGAAGCACCGTGAAAAACACGTTGGATGACAAGGCTGTTGTCGGGATCCCTGGTCATCGGCGTCGGAGGCCAACACACCACCCACTGCGCCACGGCCTGCTCGAGAACTAGAGGGTACGGATGCCAAAACAATTTCCCGACAGAAATTAAACCTTTTTGAGGCAATTGTTAGTCACTCTAGCCAAAATCGTATAACTTTTCGTAAAAAGCTTATTCAAATGAAGGAAGTGTATGCCAGTGTGTGGCCAAATCGATGGCGGCCTCGTAGATTGTCAAGCTCTATTCAGACAAAGCAGTCATTTATACAGAATCGCGGTATATTTCGTTTCTTAATGGTAGCACAGGACCATAAGGATTACCCGAACAATAAATGCCCATCATGTTTATCAAGCACAATTCACGCTCTAAATGAAACCGCAGACCCTTGGCCACAACGCAATTACTCATCAAAACAAACCGAACGATGTCGAAAGTCAGAAACACATCGTCACGTGAGTTGATTTCTTATTTCTGATGAATCACTATAGCTTGTTATCTGCCTTGGACTTGTTTAAGTGTCGAACTAAATCGATAAACAAAATTGAATTTCCTTGTGAGAAAATGAAAGTCAGCGACTCAAGATGAATGCTGCTCTCAATATTTCATACAAATACCCACTAAGCATCAAAAGCATTGCCCTATGAGGTTCCTTATGGCCAATTGAAAGACGTCTTGCCTCTTGAACATTGATTTCCAACACGCTTACTTACTTACTTACTTAGGTGGCGCTACAGTCCGTGGTGAACCTGGGCCTCAACCAACAAGCGTCTCCAGGCGGCACGGTCTTTGGCCAGCTGTTTTCAGTGCCGCACGCCCAGTTGGTTGAGGTCCCCTTCCACCTGCGTGCGCCACCGCTGAGGCGGCCGTCCTCTGCCGCGCCTTCCTTCCGGAGTGGATTCGAAGACTTTTCGGGTCGGAGCTGTATCTTCCATGCGCTCTACATGGCCTAGCCACCTTAGACGCTGTACCCGTAGACGTCGTACCAGGCCGATGTCGCTGATCGTTTGAACAAACGGGACCGTAGATAGTGCGCAGAATAATCCTCTCGAAACGACCAAGGGCATCTTCATCCGCTTTTGTTAAGGCCCAAGCCTCTGCGCCGTAAAGGAGGACTGGGATGATCAAGGTCTTATATAGTGTCACCTTGGTTCCTTGAAATCGACGAAGAGGTGGTGAGTGTCGATTTGGTATTCCTGGGTCTTCTCCAAGATCTGCCGTAGCGTAAATATTTGGTCTATTGTGGATTTACCTGGCCTGAAACCACACTGATAAGAGCCGATCAGGTTATCCACAAACGGTTTCAGGCGTTCACACAATACGGCAGAGAAGATCTTATATGCGATGTTAAGGAGACTTATTCCCCTATAGTTGGCGCAGTTATAGGGGTCTCCTTTCTTATGGACCGGGCAAACGATGCTGAGATTCCATTCGTCGGGCATGCTTTCCTCCGACCATACCTTGCAGATGAGATGGTGCATGCACCTTACCAGCTCATCTCCAGCCGCCTTAAAAAGCTCAGCAGACAGGCCGTCTGCGCCAGCGGCTTTATTAGACTTAAGTCTTGATATCGCTATTTTGACTTCGTCTAGGTCGGGTGGACTGAATTCTGTTACTTCGTGGTCCATTGCGAATGGCTCGTTCTGCCTGACAGCGGTACCTTGTCTATCATCGCCGTTATACAGTCTGCAGAAGTGGTCTTTCCAGATCCTCAGCATCGACTGCGACTCTACTACCAGTTCTCCATTTTCATCCCTGCAGGCCGCCACTCTGGCCTTGTAGCCATGGCATGTTCGTTTTACCCTGTTGTAAAACTTACGGGCGTCATTCCTGCGGAAGCATCTCTCCATCTCCTCGATCTCACGCTTTCCGTGCTCTCTCTTCTTTCTTCTGAAAAGCGTGTGTTCCTCTCTTCTCTTCTGCTCATAGATTTCGCGAGCAGCTCTCGTCCGTCGTTGCAGCAATGCTTTACATGCCTCTTGTTTTGCTGCATGGGCTTGTTCGTATTGTTCATCGGAACCAGGGGTTTCTAGGTGGTGGCTGTTTGAAACCCAGCACCTCTGAGGCAGCATCTCTGACGGCGCTCTGGCAATGAGCCCATTCCTGCTCTATTGTTTGTGCTGCTGTGGGCGGATTTTGAGAGAGCTTTGAGGAGACACGATCGGCAAAGATTCTGGTAGTCTCTTGCGATTGTAGCTTTCCAACGTCAAACTTACGTAGTCCTACTCGACTCCTAAGCATTCTTGATATCCTCATTCGTACCTTGGCTACAACAAGGTAGTGGTCCGAGTCGATGTTGGCCCCTCGGAAGGTTCGTACGTCGAGAATACAGGAGGAGTGTCTGGGGTCGATCGCAATGTGATCAATCTGGTTGGTGGTCGAAAGATCACAAGACCGCCAGGTACCCTTGTGGATGTTGAGATGGGGAAATCGCGTGCTTGCTACAAGAAGGTTACGCCCCGCTTGGAAGCCTTAATCCGTTGTCGGATGTGGAGTTATGGAGGCTATGCTTTCCTATGATCGACTCAAATATGTCCTCCATGTCCAGTTTTGCATTCCAACACGCTACGGTATGAAAATTACCAGAAATCTAAAAGCTCGCTAATGATAAGCTATACTCGCTCGTGCCATTATCTTAAGCAAACTGTACTACCAGACCAAACAATCCGTCTGTAAATAATAATTCTACGAATGTGCGAATAAAAAATTCTAAACAAAACAATCGTATACCAAACGTTCACCATAATACCAAACAAACAACTGATAAAGCTTATCTGCCACCGAATAACATCGGCAAAGCTAAACAAAATTGTTCTAAGCGCCCCGTATTCGATGTCAAAATAAATATGTACCACAGTGACAGATACTTTGACCTTGGAGTTGATTGTGCGGTTCAATCAATCAAATTCGCCCCGTTCAAGGGGCAATTCACTTGGCGTTCAGCAGTCAAACTTTCTCCCCCCAAAATCCAAAATTTGCATAGACGACAGCCCAATCTAACTCCATACTGCATGACCTTCAAGAATCACCGTCTACAACGCTTCCCTCGAAACGCACATTGCTTTCTTGTATGTCTGTACATCGGCATACCGGTGTCTACACATTGCGTCATTTTCGGCCGGCAAGTGTATTTTTTGTCACGTACGCCAACATACACTACATGAATAGATTTCCTCCCTACTGGCGGTCCTCCCGCGTCCAGATTTATCAACTCTAGAACCGAGCCCCAATTTAAAAATATTTTCCAAGTTGACTTCACTGTTCTTTCTAGATTCATCTGTCGTTCCACTTTGGTCGAGTTGAGGTTCTTATCAATGAAGAAAAACAACAACACCCAGAACTGATATCAGTATCTCATCGACCGAGCCAAGCCTCCCGCAGGTTGTTTTTGTTTGGTCTCTCTATCTTGCCCCCCCCCCCCCCCCCCCCCCCTCTTTTTTACACACTTGATGGCTTGGATGGCTTGGTCGACTATGAACGGTCATATGTTTTTGTTGTTTTTTGTTTTCTCCATTTTTGACTATTCGGCACGCAATAAAGAGGAAAACAAAAACAACAGTCAACAGTCACTAGTCACCAGCCACCAGTCGCTGTCCAGGCAGCTTTCAGGTCTACATAACTCAGTTCGATGGTGTAATGAATTGCAAATGTACTTTATAAGGCTCTCCATAAACAGTTTATTGCCCATAATTGAGGCCGGCAATTTCATTTATAAACGGAAGCGGCTCGAGGTCTCATTCTCGTCCATTCGTTTACGATCGACCTTTACTCGATTTCGATTTGTTTTGTTATTCTCTATTCACATCTGACTCACTGACAACTTGAGTGTGGTAGTGCATAAACTACCGCAAAACAACACTGATTCCCTCTTGACAACAACAACATTGCCATATCGAAATGTTTTGCCAAAACGTCGAGATATTTCCAAGAAAATGTTGTTTACTTCAAAAAAAATCGCACATACGTCACAGGAAATGGAAAAGATAAACGAAAATTTTGTTTTTTTTTTTTTTTGCTTGCCTGCGAAACCCTGAGTGATAGCATATGAGGGTGGTCAACAAGTATCCAGGCCCGAAATCATGCGGTGTTGCTAAGGGAAGTTATCTTCCTATCATTTGATCAACGATTTTGTTGTAAATTTTTTTAAAAGTTCGTCAGTTAGCGTGCATTTAGCAATCATTAAACGTTAAACGTGTTCAACGTGTTTAAAATTGTTTTTAATATGGAAAAAGAGCAGTGTTGCTAGGTGATTCGCTTTTAGTTTTTGAGTAGGAACACGTGTGGGCGGATAAAATGTTGCAGATCGCTGAACTAAAGAGGGCGAAGAGAATCATTTGCGTTAGACGTATTTTGAACTTTACTTATAAGAAAAAAGAGCAGTATTTCTAGGTGATTCGCTTTTATTATTTGAACAGAACTATACGTAGGCAGGTAAAAGGTGGCAGATCGATAAACTAAATAGGGCTACGAGAATCATTTGCGCCCGACGTATTTTGAAGTTTACTTTTAAGGAAAAAGAGCAGTATTTCTAGACGATTCGCTTTTATTATTTGAACAGAACTACATGTAGGCAGATAAAAAGTTGCAGATCGCTGAACTAAAGAGGGCGTTAGACGTATTTTGAAGTTCACTTTTAAGGAAAAAGAGCAGTATTTCTAGATGATTCGCTTTTATTATTTGAACAGAACTACGTGTAGGCAGATAAAAGGTTTCAGATCGCCGAACTAAAGAGGGCTACGAGAATTATTTGCGTTCGACGTATTTCTAACTTTACTTGTAAGGAAAAAGAGCAGTATTTCTAGGTTATTCGCTTTTATTATTTGAACAGTAATAAATGTGGGTAGATAGAAGGTTGCAGATCACCGAACAAATGTGGGTGATATGGAAAAAGACTATTTTGTATGTTTACTTATAAGGAAAAAGAGCAGTATTTTCGCCTTTATTTTTTGAATAGAAATACGTGTAGGCAGATAAAACTAGAGAGGGCGACGAGAATCTGCGTTAGAATTTTGAACTTTTACTTATAAGGAAAAAGAGCAGTATTACTATGTTATTCACTATCAATATGCGATCGGGAAAATCTGTGAGCAGATAAAAGGTTGTAGATCGACGAGAATCATTTGCGTTAACTTTAACTTATAAGAATAAAAGCAGCATTGCAAGGTGATTCGCATTTATTTTTTGGACAGGAATAAGTGTGGGTAGATGAAAGGCTGCAGATTACCGAACTAACCTGGGTGATATGGAAAAAGACTATTTTGTATGTTTACTTATAAGGAAAAAGAGCAGTATTTTCGCCTTTATTTTTTGAATAGAAATACGTGTAGGCAGATAAAACTAAAGAGGGCGACGAGAATCTGCGTTCAAATTTTGAACTTTTACTTATTAGGAAAAAGAGCAGTATTACTATGTTATTCACTGTCAATATGTATGTATGTATGTATGTTGGCGTTACAGTCCATGAAGAACCTGAGCCGAGCTTCTCTCAATCACCCATGTTGTGTGTGATTTCATTTTCACATAGGTGAAAGGGACCTACAGTTTTATTGCCGGTTCCGAACGGCGAATTTCGAGAAGCTTTTCATGACAATTTTACTACAGGGGGTTTTGTCAGAACCCCGCTCAGGAGAAACACCGTGAAAAACACGTTCGATGACATGGCTGTGTCGGGATTCGATCCCGAGTCATCGGCGTCAGAGGCCAACACACTACCCACTGCGCCACGGTGCTCTCACTGTCAATATGCGAACGGGAAAACCTGTGAGCAGATAAAAGGTTGTAGATCGGCGAACTAAAGAGGACGACGAGAATCATTTGCGTTAACTTTAACTTATAAGAAAAAAAGCAGCATTGCAAGGTGATTCGCATTTATTTTTTGAACAGGAATAAGTGTGGGTAGATGAAAGGTTGCAGATTACCGAACTAATCTGGGTGATATGGAAAAAGAGCTCGAGTTATGTACTAGATGAGGATCATGTGCGTGGGGCGTATTTTGAGTATTTACTTATAAGGGAAAAGAGCAGTATTGCTAGGTGGTTAGCTTTTTAATATGTAAACAGGAAGAACGTGTGGGCAGGTAAAAGCTTGCAAATTATCGAAATAAAGTGGTCAATATCATAGGACCCTCATGTTATATCCTATCTCAGGAATTAGTGATACAGAAATCGTTGGGCACAATACTGGAAGTGTGAATGCCGCTGACAATTGTCTGCAAAACCATAACATCGAAACATTCTTTGGACCAGTTTAAACGAAATCCGCGTCAAAATGTCACTGCGGATGAAATCAGAGACAAATGAGCAGTCAGAATGTCAAGTTGTCGAATGGGTGAATGTGCAAACTGGTTAACCTTGTCATATGGCGTTAAAAGCCTTTTCGAACCTCCTAGTGTGGCTTCTTCTTAACGGGGGACGGTGAGCTCATCGATCCTTTTCGACATTTGCGTCAGTGATCTAGTAGTTTCTCCTCGCCACTGGATGACATACGCAAATGACCTAATCGTGTAAGGAACAGGTCTAACGATCAATGCCATTGTAACTCTTTTGTAGCGTGATTTCGACCAAATTCAGTAGCAATTTTGTAATGCTTGGAAGTCAGACAGAACGCGGTTGTTTGAGGCTTCTAGAAATACCAGAAAAAAGAGGCACAAATAATCCATTGTTGGACAAGATGAGCATCCATTGGCGCACCAATATGTAGTCAGATACTCCGGAATTTGGTTCGATCAAATGTTGCCCCGGCTAGAGCTCGGGGAGCTTTCTCTCTGTTAAGATGGCTCTTTTAGGGTAAAGGTAATCTGTTGCATGGCTTTAATCAGGCTCATGATTGCCTATAGATGTCCCATTCGTGATGATGTTTTTACGTGAGTGCAAGCTTGACGGAAAGAATTTGGGAGTTTGAGAGAATCAGTAACTGGGGACCTGTCTTGGATTGTACAGGACACTAGAATCTGGGGGCGTCAGGGTATAATTAGCGCATAGACGCCTTTTTGGTACCACAAAACTCGTGAAATCGAAGGGATGTAAAGGGGGATGTTCGTTTAAATCTAGCCTTTGGAGTTTAGAAAACTGATTATGTGGGCCAAACTGAGGTTGGCTACCTTTGAGAGTTCGTCGAGGAAGTATTTGCCTAAGAGTTCAGAATCTGCGACTTGCCAGTGTTGAGCATTCACGAAGAAAATGGAGCACGGTTTTCTCTGCGTGGGTATTGTGTTACAACTGCTACACTGGATGTGAAACTGGATGCCTATTCTGGCAGTGTGAGTTCCAATAGGCTCGTATTGACTGCCACGATTCTAGCTACGAGATAACATCGACTCGGACCACTATCTTATACAATACAATACAACGTTATGACGCCGGAAAACTACTATCGTCAGAAACCGTTCGTGCTTTTACCGATCGCGTCTCCCTTATGGTTGAGGCCCAGGTTCACCCCGAACTGTAGCGCCCGCTAAGTAAGTAAGAATGTATACGGAAAAATTGTGCAACACAGCTGTTGGGAATGGAAAGTGATCAACATACTGATGAGGGCATAACAGTCACAGCATAAGGTCACTTCAGATAAATACTTTTTGTATGCAGTTCTAGTATAACACCATGATGGTTGCGAACGTGAAAATTCAGTCGAGTTCCTCTCGAATCCTATCTAGGACAATCACCCCTGGAGAGTAGTGAACGAACATCTACGATCCAAACCATCTGCACTCCGCCCAACCACAGCACGGTCCGAGCAATTTCATATGTATCGGTTCTCGTCCGATCACCGCAATCAACCAGCGTCGGGCACTATTAGCACTTAGATGGAGGACCGCTTGAGAACACAGCGTGTTTTTTCATTTCATTTTTTTTGCCTCTGTTTTAGTAATTTAATTGCTTACAAAAAACGGCTGGACCGATTTTTCTGAAAACCTGATCAGTTCTGAGTTGCATAATTACGCGTGGAATGAACCCAATCTTATATTAATATCATGCGCACATACGCACATACACACATCTCAATAAAAAAAACTTGGATTTGGATTCTGGTGTATTTGAAACGTGGAGATATGTCATAACTTGGAATTCGCAAATCGGCCCCATTACAATATCTTCCCACTGGGAAGTTAAAAATGGAGACTACCTGAGGAACTTGAGATTGCCAGAGCGTCTCCGTTTCAGACCGAGATCGACCAAGATCGAGCAAACGTAAAAAAAGGAGCTGAACGTCCAACAGATCTAATTTATATATGTACATACATATGAGAGCACCGTGGCGCAGTGGGTAGTGTGTTGGCCTCTGACGCCGATGACTCGGGATCGAATCCCGACACAGCCATGTCATCGAACGTGTTTTTCACGGTGTTTCTCCTCAGCGGGGTTCTGATAAAACCAGTTGTAGTAAAATTGTCATGAAAAGCTTCTCGAAATTCGCCGTTCGAAACCGGCAATAAACTGTAGGTCCCTTTCACCTATGTGAAAATGAAATCACACACAACATGGGTGATTGAGAGAAGCTCGGCTCAGGTTCTTCATGGACTGTAACGCCAACATACATACATACATACATACATATGTACATAGATTCAGCCTTCTGTAAGTCCTTGGTTAGGTTGACGGAAAAAAGTTATACGTAGGTACGTCCATCGCCACCACAAGGCACGGCGGCTAAATTGCAGGAATTGCCCTTCTCGACTATCGGCTATCAAACACCGGCACGTATTGACCTACGCGCATACATACATATATATATGTATGTATGTAAAACGCCTGATCTTGAACTTGCGCGCTCAGGTCGCCTTATGAATTGCAAATTTCCAAACACAAGGTTAGGTTAGGTACATGGGTGCCCTATTGACGAAAAGTCAAGGCTCACGTAGACTACGTAGAGTCTATTGTGTCCAAATGATTTATTTAACCCGTTGATACCTAGATATTTACCGTTGAGCTGAACCGTCCAGGCAAGGATAAGAATCACAGTACTCTGTTCAGCCCAATATTACCTACCACTTCTAGTCCCAAAAGGAAGTATCTTCCTAGGAATGTATTCTTTTTTTGGACTAGCGCCGTACATTCGCACAGCAGGTGACGAATGGATTAAATTTCCTCTTCGTCCATGCAGCTTCTGCAGAAGTCATTATGGGGCTGGCCTAGTCGAGCTGTATGGTAGGATAGCATGCAGTGCCCGGTGAGGGCACCGACTGCCAGTCGAATACATATTCCCACGATTGAACTTCAGCAGATTTTCCGTCCTTTTCTTATCGATCTCGCCGTTGCGCATGTATCTCAGCGACATCATCGCTTATTGGCTTTCACTAATAGCTCCGTCTCTATCGCCCTGTAGAGCGCACTGAGTGGTGCTTTGGCCTCAACTGAGATCTGCGCAAAGTGTGCACTTGATCCCAGCCTAGCCAACTCGTCCGCCCTCTCGTTTCCAGAGATATTCTAATGACCAGGTACCCAGCAAAGGGTCACCTCGTTTACATTCGATATCTCTTCTAACTTCTCTTTGCAGAGTTTGACGAGTTTGGATCTTATCCATGCTGCGTGCAAAGCCTTAATGGCTACCTAGCTGTCAACAAAGATGCTGATCCTGCCGCCTGCTTGATAGCGAAGACCTCAGCTTGAAAGCCACTGCATCCATCATCGAGCCTATAGGAGCGATGCATATCTCGAGACTCAAAGTAGACTCCGGCACCTGTGCCAACATACATTTTGGATCCGTCGTCGGTGTAGATTGCCAGTTCACTTTCTATAGAGAATCTCCTCTCCCAGGAAGGAAGTCGGGTGCCATAGTCCGTTACGGTTCTGAATCTCGAGACGGCCCATTGATCCAAGACTGATGCGTGGCCGTGAAGACTCTTTTTCCGGAGACCGGATTCCTGTAGTCTTAGCGCAGTTCTGGTTGCGACGCTCTTGCAGTATATGTCCAGGGGTGGGAGGTTCAGCATAACTTCAAGAGCCGCCGTTGGTGTGGACTTCATAGATCCCGTCACTGCCAGACAACCTGCCCTTTGAACCTTTGACATACTCTCAAAATTACATTTCCAAACACAACAGCTAAATAGTAAAACGATTCGAGCACCGAATGACACGTTTGATTTTTTCGGGTTTTTTTAATTTATTTTTAAACATTTCGGCACAATGTCATCCCATTTCAATTCACAGTATTTGGCGACGCTAGATTGACGTCAAAAGACCTCGGAACACGCCATAAACACCTATAAGCGCGTTTGTGACGACCATATCTATTCAATTTAATAAAATCTCGCGCATAAATCAAATGAAAAAAACGAAGGAACGACACGAATCCAAATGAATTTTGATTGAACTCGACGACCTGGCAATGCCTTCACGGTTGACTTTACGTGTTCACCTAGTTATGCATAAATGTAAAACAAAACAAAAAGTAATTGTAATTCATCCCCAGATTCCCCGTGAATGAGGAGATTAATGCAAGGTGAAGAGAAGAGAGAAAATGCGAAACAAAAATAAACACCAGCAGATGGGTGTTCCGCTTGATGATGTCGAATGGCCGGTGACGGAAATCGCTTCCAAAAACAAAAACCCACGCATGAGAACATTTTTTTCGCACTCCCCCTCTCTCTGCCTCTTATCGACGGATGGATGTAGATGAACAACGGTGGGGTCGATTGTTTGTAGAGTGTTCTAGGGGCGAGTGACAGTGTGTTATCAAAACGATATTCAATCGGCCAAGGACAGTGGCATGTTGTTTTGCTTTCAATTATTTAATCACACTCTGTTTGTAGACTAGCTAATCATCATTGGGCTTAAACCTAATCGTCTGAGAGAGGACGGCGGCGAGTTGAACAATGTCTCAAGTGCGCCAAGCCATATTTCACTTACTAATGAATGTGAGCGGAAATCACTTGAGAGATGAGTCTCATATAGCCGTTGTAATGCACATCGCCGTGCGAAATGTTTGTATCTGACGACTACTGCAAATACGATACCCAAGAAACTGCATATGGGTATTGGCGTTACATAAGTCTTATGAGAGCCTTCAAGGGTCAATAGAATACTCGTGTTTGAACCATAACAATCGAGCGTACCGCAATAGTAGTCATTGTAACAAAAACCGCAATGTCATTCAAATGTCATTGGAGGATAACCACCAGCCACCGCTAATCAAGCAAGGTTCCAGCTGCTAGATAAGCCCACAACAAATCCTTAGAAAATAAAAACCAAAAAGAAATAAAGAATGGAATAGAACGACTTACCAAAATCCAGAAATTGCTTAATGGACAATGGCGACGGGTTGAACTGCGAATAAAAGTCGAGCATTTTAGCAACAGACTGCAACCGCCACGCAAAGATCCTCATCTTGGCTGGATGCTGGTACGAATTCGAACAGGGATAACAGGAAACCACAACACCAATTCAATATCTACTCCTCCTCCTTCGTCTTCACTTTTCACGCAACTCTTCTTCCCGAATTGCTGTTGATTACACCATCGAGAGGGCAGTGACACTATCAAACAATCTATTCAGCTACTATTCCACGCTCTCGAAGTACCAAAGTCAAAATCAGAGAATTATTTTCCAACCAAATAAACGAAAGGAAAAATGTTTTTTTTTCTGTTTTGTAAAACAATTTCGTTTGATCCAATAGGACTGTCACGAGAAAACTGCCGCATCAGCGTACCGGCTCAAGTTGGCTGAGTGTTTGCTAACAAAACAACTTGTAGTTCGAGTTTATATCACTTGTGTTACAGCTGATCAAAGCCTTGCTTCTCGCAGCACTTGAAGAACACGATTGATTCCTGGCGCAACAATCGCCACCACAATCACCTTACTCAGCTAGTCACCAGTCACACAAACGAATATAATCGGAATCGAAATCGACGTAAGAAAACACTGACAAGTGCCAAGCTTTGACGTTTAGCTTTTTATGAAGTGTGCGCGCGTGTGTGGGGTGCGCAGAAACGTCACTTCTGTCTGTCCGAATCTCCTCTGTTTGATTTATGAATTCAGAGCGCGTTGGGGGCTTGTTGACCATCCGAATGATCTTTGGACTCGTTATGGTTTCATATTTTACTGACCTTTCCTGGAGGTTGTTTTTAAAATAAAAAATCGCGGAGGTGCCGTGCGTCATAAAACACTTTCACGCTTTGTTTTTCATATTCTTTATCATTCACTCTTCATGTTCTCGTATATCTCTATATCTAGATTGCTAGATCTATCCAAGTGATTTCAGAGTGAAAAAATGATCATTTTGAATGTCAATGGGGGAGAAGAAAGCCCATAAATAACGAGGTCGACGTGGGCGACCATTCTCGTGATTGGCATGATGAAATTATAAAAAAAGATTGGAAAATCTATCTGCCACGCGATAAAAAGAATGGTTTACGATTCCTAGTACTTACTTATTAGGCCAGCGATCCATGGAGTATCTGAGCCTGAGCTATAGCTGCCTTTCATCCTTGACGGTCCCGGGCACGCTGCTTTCAGTTATCAAGGCCAAGATGTCTCATTTCCGCGATTACTTACTTACTTATCAGACCAGCGATCCATGGAGGATCTGAGTCTGAGCTATAGCTGCCTTCCATCCTTGACGGTCCCGGGCACGCTGCTTCCAGTTATCAAGACCAAGATGTCTTACATCCGCGATTACTTGGTCTTTATACCGGAGGTTCGGTCTTCCTCTTCTTCTCGAACCAGGAGGCTCGGAGTCGAAGATCCTCTTAGCTGGAGCGTTGGTGTTCAGTGAAGTCGACGGATCTTTGCCTTCCGGACTACATCCACACCTTTGTTCAGCTCGTAGAGTTCGCGATTGTGTCTTCTTCTCCATTCACCTTCCTCACAGACAGGACAAAACATCCGGCGCAGAATTTTTCATTCGAAAGAACCCAAAATCAGCTCCGCTGTCCTGCTTATCGTCCAGCTTTCGGCTCCGTACAGCAAGACTGGCAGAATGAGCGTTTTGTAAAGCATGACTTTGGTCTTTCGAGTGAGGAGTTTTGACCCCAGTGGTTTGGACAAGCCGAAGTAGTAGCGGTCGCCAAGGGCGATTCTATGCCGGATCTCCACTGTGGTGTCATTTGTGGAATTTACGTTTGCCCCGAGGTAGACAAACTCCTTAACTACCTCGAAATTGTAGCTGTCAATTGTTATATTTTGTCCCAGGTGGTGAGCGACGGATTGGTTTTTGCTTGACAGCATGTATTTCGTTTTGTCCTCATTGATCTTAAGACCAACTCGTTTCGCCTGTTCTTCAATCGCCGTGAATGCTTCCACAATGCCACGGCGAGAACACGCGATGACGTCGATATCATCCGCGTATCCTAGCAGCTGGACGGATTTGTAGAAGTTATTGCCTTCCCTGTTGACGCCTGCCCGTCGCACCAGGTTTAAGAAGTCACATGAAAGCGCATCTCCTTGCCGAAATCTAGTGCATGTTTCAACCGCTTCCGAAGTCCTAGAACCGAGTTGCACGGTGCATCGCGTATTTTATAGCGTGGCGCGACACAACTGGATCAGTTTTCCCGGGATCCCGAATTCGACCATCGCACCAAACAGTTCTTCACGATGAATGCTGTCGTCTGCGGCTTTGAAATCGATGAAAAGATGGTGTGTATCGATTCGAAACTCGTTGGTCTTTTCCAGGAATTGTCGAAGTGTGAAAATTTGGTCTATAGTTGATTTGCCAGGCCGGAAGCCGCACTGGTAGCTGCCGATTAGTGCGGTGCAAAATGGTCGAGCCACGATTGAAGAACAGGCGAAACGAATTGGCCTTAAGATCAATGAGGACAAAACGAAATACATGCTGTCAAGCAAAAACCAATCCGTCGCTCACCACCTGGGACAAAACATAACAATTGACCGCTACAATTTCGAGGTAGTTAAGGAGCTTGTCTACCTCGGGGCACCACAGTGGAGATCCGGCGTAGAATCGCCCTTGGCAACCGCTGCTACTTCGGCTTGTCCAAACAACTGGGGTCAAAACTCCTCACTCGAAAGACCAAAGTCATGCTTTACAAAACGCTCATTCTGCCAGTCTTGCTGTACGGAGCCGAAAGCTGGACGATAAGCAGGACAGCGGAGCTGATTTTGGGTTCTTTCGAAAGAAAAATTCTGCGCCGGATATTTGGTCCTGTCTGTGAGGAAGGTGAATGGAGAAGAAGACACAACCGCGAACTCTACGAGCTGTACCAAGATGTGGATGTAGTCCGGAAGGCAAGGATCCGTCGACTACACTGGCTCGGCCACATCGAGCGCATGGACATCAACGCTCCAGCTAAGAGGGTCTTCGACTCCGAGCCTCCTGGTTCGAGAAGAAGAGGAAGACCGAACCTCCGGTATAAAGACCAAGTAATCGCGGACGTAAGACATCTTGGTCTTGACAACTGGAAGCAGCGTGCCCGGGACCGTCATGGATGAAAGGCAGCTATAGCTCAGGCTCAGATCCTCCATGGATCGCAGGCCTGATATGTAAATAAATAGGTAAGGGGTTCGAGTATTCTTTGAACCGTCGATTTATGAAGCCAAGGACAGAATTAACTTTCAGTATCATATGGTTGATATGGGAGAGAAAATTCAGCTCTCTATCACATATGATTCCCAGGTCCCTTATGAAAGAGACTTGTGGTACGGACTACTTGAGAAGGTAGTAAGTTCAGGGAGCTAATGAGAAGCGTTTTCGAGAAAACGTAACAGACTGGCATTTACCGACGTTGAGTTCCAGGAAGTTATTATCGCAGCAAGAACCGAGTAAATTTGGACTGCGAGCGAGTCAGCCGGAGTAGATATTGTCCTACTAATTTTCATATCGTCAGCATAAATGGACAAGCTGGAGTTTTTTTCTTATGATAAAGTCCCCATCATTAACGGTAAGGACAAAAATTAGAGGACCGAGATGGCTGCCTTGTGGGACACCGGAAGAATAGCGATTCTTGAGATACGATTTGAGCCATGCGAGAATTAATGGCGGTAAGCCTAAACCCTGGAGTTTGAAATAGACCAATGCACGGTTTAACTTATCGAAATCTTTGCCGAAGTCGGTAGTAATAACATCTACTTCACTGCCTTGCTCTAAGGTCAAAAGCGTTTTGTAGGCAAATTCGATAAAGTTGGTTTTGGTGGACCTACCTTTTAGAAAACCATGCTGAGAGGGGGAAAATACGGGTTTGCCGTGAAAGGACTTTATGTCATACACAATGGACTCGAAGAGTTTAGGAATAGAAGACAATTTGGCAATCGATCTATAGTTGGGAATATCAATCTTAAAGCCCTTTTTGTGCGGGGGAAGATGAAAGAGTTTTTCGAAATTGTTGGGAATGAAGCTTGACGAAGTAAAAGGCGAAAAAGGGTAGATAGAGGTTTGTGTAGAGAGTTGACACATTTCTTGAGGAATACGGCTGGGAGACCGTTTCGGGACCCGGAGAGAAGTCGTATTTGAGATGGTTTATCTTGCGATGTCTTCCTTAATATCAATTAAAGAGAGAGGTGTCTGGGCGCAATTGTTCATGTAGCTGAAAAATAAGGGATCGGGTTCTTTACTACACTGAATACAATGGCTGGCTAATGAATGACGCAAAAAGGTTCGCAATGGTTTTGTGGTCGTCGAGGGGAATATTATTCAATTTAAGAGTGGAATGTTGATGAATTTATAGGAACATCTGGGTTCAGTAATTGGAGACGTCTGCATTCTTTCTAGATAAAAGTCATTAAGAGATTCACTATGGGTAGAGAAGCGTTAGAAGGCCTGTTGGTATTTCACATAATCAGAGTGAGAATTGGGGACTTAATACTTTTTCCATGACTTGTTTCTAATATGACGGAGAGTACGTTGTTCTTAATTGTACCAAAGAATTAATTAGGGATGCACAAACTTTTTGAAATTCATTTTATGACTCGAACCCAATAAATAACTTACTTACTTACTTATCAGGCCTGCGATCCATGGAGGATCTGAGCCTAAGTTATAACGGCCTTCAATCCTTGACGGCACGCTGCTTCCAGTTGTCAAGACAAAGATGTCTTACATATGCGATTACTTGGTCTTTATATCGGAGGTTCGGTCTTCCTCTTCTTCTCGAACCAGGAGGCTCGGAGTCTTCTTCTCCATTCACCCTCCTCACAGACAGGGCCAAATATCCGGCGCAGAATTTTTCTTTCGAAAGAACCCAAAATCAGCTCCGCTGTCCTGCTTATCGACCAGCTGAATGAGCGTTTTGTAAAGCATGACTTTGGTCTTTCGAGTGAGGAGTTTTGACCCCAGTTGTTTGGACAAGCCGAAGTAGCAGCGGTTGTCAAGGGCGATTCTATGTCGGATCTTCACTGTGGTGTCATTTGTGGAGTTTACGTTAGCCCCGAGGTAGACAAACTCCTTAACTACCTCGAAATTGTAGCTGTCAATTGTTATATTTTGTCCCAGGTGGTGAGCGACGGATTGGTTTTTGCTTGACAGCATGTAGTTCGTTTTCTCCTCATTGATCTTAAGACCAATTCGTTTCGCCTGTTCTTCAATCGCCGTGAATGCTTCCACGATGCCACGGCGAGAACACGCGATGATGTCGATATCATCCGCGTATCCTAGCAGCTGGATGGACTTGTAATAGATAGTGCCTTCCCTGTTGACGCCTGCCCCCCGCACTCTCTGCTCCAGCACCAGGTTGAAGAAGTCACATGACAGCGCATCTCCTTGCCGATCTCCGGTGCATGTTTCGAATGGTTCCGAGGTCCTAGAACCGAGTTGCACAATGCATCGCGTATTTTTTAGCGTGGCGCGACACAACTGGATCAGTTTTACCGGGATCCCGAATTCGGCCATCGCCCCAAACAGTGCTTCACGATGAATGCTGTCGTATGCGGCCTTGAAATCGATGGAAAGATGGTGTGTATCGATTCGAAACTCGTTGGTCTTCTCCAGGATTTGTCGAAGTGTGAACATTTGGTCTATAGTTGATTTGCCGGGCCGGAAGCCGCACTGGTAGCTGCCGATTAGTGCGGTGCTGGTTTTGACGTTAACATAATACGCTGGACAGGATCTTGTATGCGACATTGATCAGGGATATACCTCTGTAGTTCTTGCAAGAGGTAGGATCGCCTTTTTTGTGGATGGGGCATATAGAGCTGGTATTCCAGTCGTCGGGCATGCTTTCATCTTCCCAAATTCTGCAGATGATCTGGTGCATGCTCCCTACCAGAACATCGCCGCCAGCCTTGAAGAGCTCTGATGGCAAGCCATCTGAGCCTGCGGCCTTGTTGTTCTTCAGCTTCTGAATAGCTGTGCCGACTTCTTCGATGCTGGGTGGGAGGACTATTTCAGCGGCTGGAGTTGGGATTTCCTCGGTCCCTACCACTCTCTCTCTTGGTCGTGCTCGTTAAGCAGCTGCTGGAAATGCTGCTTAAATACATCCACTATTCCCTGCGGGTCGGTGACAAGATTACCCTCGCAGTTTCGAAGAGCCAGGGTGCACTTTTTGAAGCCTCCTGTTAGGCCTTTGGCTTTCTTGTAAAAGGCTCGTATTTTATGTTTATCCCTAGACTCCTCGATATCCTTGAGCTGGGGGCTGCGAAGATTCTTTTCTTTTGTCGCAGTCGTTTTTTCTCCCCCCTTCTTCTGGCTCGGTACTCTTCTTGCGCTGCTCTGGTTTTCCTCTGCAGCGCCTTTTGGTACGCCTCGTCGGCTGCTGCCTTTTTCTGCTCACACTCGCCATCACACCACGGGTTTCTTGTCGTGGTAGATATCCTAAGGTGGTTTCGGCTACTTCCTGAATGGCTGAGCGAAAATGCAGCCACATATTATTGGCATTTGTGTTCAACGTAGGCATACCGTAGAGTCTTTCGCTCAGCTGCTCCCTTTAGACTCTGGTAACCTCCGGTGTGCTCAGGCGCCCGTTGTCGAACCTCCCCCTGGTGGGCTGGTGCAGCTTTCTGACATTGAACAGTCGAGCTCTGAATCTTGCTGCTACGAGGAAGTGGTCAGAGTCGATATTTGCCCCTCTGAATGTTCGCACATCCAGGATGTTTGACGAGTGCCTTGCGTCAATGAGCACATGGTCGATTTGGTTGGCGGTTCGATCGTCCGGAGATTGCTACGAGGGAATCTTGTGTTACTGTCGCAAAGTCAGCGAGTCGGAAGCCGTTATCTGTTGTTGTATCGTGGAGACTGTGCTTTCCGATCACTCCGCCAAGGGTGTTCTCCTTACCGATTTTGGCGTTGAAGTCGTCGAGCACGATTTTAACATCGTACTCCGGACAAGCTTCGTAGGCGTTGTCCAGGAGGTCATAGAAGTCCTCCTTGATAGGGTCTTCAGTCTCGTCGGTAGGGGCGTGTGTACATATAAGGCTGATGTTATAAAATCTCCATCTGATGTGGATCGCAGCCAGGCGATCACTTATAGGTTTAAAGTCGATGACCCTCGAGCTTAACCGCTTTCCCACGACAAATCCGGATCCAAGTAAGTGCAACCTTTTGTGACAGCTGTCATAAATGTCGCAATTTTTCTTCCTCATCATACCGTCCAGCGTATTTCCTGGACCGCAGTAATATCCGCCTTGTACTGCGTGAGGATTCCTTCTAGTTTATGAGTAGCTCCGGGAGTGTAAAGGGTTCTGACATTCCAGGAGCATACTCGCAGATCGTGTTCCTTTTTCGTGCGTTGTCGTCGTCGAGTATCCGTCCGTGTATCCGAGGCATCTTGCTCACTCATAACTTTTGGGTCTTTTACATGGGCGGATCGTTAGCCCGCCGCAATACCGCCATACTGGTCGGGTTTTTTTCGCTGCTTACGTTTGTTCACCTCCCAACGGTTGTAGAAGAGGCTATCCAGAGGGCGCCACGAGGAGGCGGTATGTCAACTTGACCCGGGCATTTAAACAGGGATCGTTGCTGGCATCTCGCCAGGTTGAGAGCGATCAACAATTTTACCCTGTAAGTCCGAGCCCATGCCCTCTCTTACGATCCCTAGATCCACTACAAAAAACAAAATCTATAGTGGGGCGTGTCACCATTGTGCATTGTGATTCGAATGATTTGAGGGCACGTCCCGGCACAAGCCCCCGAGCAGATCAATAGCTCGCTGGAATGTTTTGGCAAAACGAAAAGTAGTCGAATGCGTTACCTTGAATTAGCGCCGATTCAAATTTTTGAGGAACACGAACGGGGAAAGTGCCAAAAACAAGAGCGAATCCTTCCATATGTATCTAGTGGCGCGTTTAAAAATAACGTTTTGCCCTCACAAAGAGAATTATCTTTGCACTGGTTCCAAAGTACAACCTGTGGCACAGCGTGCTAGATACGTATTGCTGCTTGATGTTAAAAATAAAATCTGAAACTAGAAACTCTTTGTTAGCATCTAAAATGCGAAAGCACCTCTTTCGTGGATTTTTTTAACAAAGCGCCGATCAAGCCTCAACAAACACGTTTTCTGGTCAGCTGTTTTTAGGGCCGCATCGTCCATAGGTTGAGGTTAGACTCACCTGTGTGCTCTTCCATAGAAACTGCTATTTTAAGGTTCAGCCTGAACCTTTTCCTACCATCAAAGGTCCAATTTAGTTCTTTGTCGGTCTCAGCAAGATGGTCATTTTGCACAGCGAGTTTGACATCGATATCAAGTGTTTCTAAAGACACTGTCATGTGTAGCCACCTTGCCGTGGTACGGAGGCTTAGTACAGGTAATGACTCTCGAGAAACCATCTCTAGAGAAACCCGAAGCTGAAAAGGAATTACTGACCCTTCCCCACCTCTCGTCTTGTTTTGTACCCATCACTCCCTCACTCCCTCAACTCTAAGGTGGAACTGCCAACGCCGATAGATGCATGGCTAAGAGGGTGCTTAGCTACATACTATTATGCAAGCTTCGGATACCGGGCGACCTCTGATTTCATTTAAGCCTTTCTGCAGTGTCTCGGGCACCGCTGCAGGTGACCGTGTCTTCGTGGAAACCATTTCGGATATAAATAGTTTTAAAGAGAATGAAGACTCTCAAATGTCATCTCCTGCTAGTCCTCAGCGGCTCAACAAACAGGGGCCGACATTGCAGCCGGACGGAAAACAGAAGATGTGTCTTCACTCTCAGATTCCGACACCATACTCGGTGGGGATTCTGTAAGCATGCTCTCAGATGAACTTCCAAATGTGACAGCAAACGAAACCACCCAACATCTAGAGAACATGTCTCTACCATCTGGTGGTTTCTTGAAACTAAAGTCGTCCGAACAGCGATGTCTTAAAACTGCAGTCAAACAGGGCAAAATTAGAGATGAGGCTCTAGCAGATGGATATCCTACGCCTGCCACCAAGGGTCTGGAACTGAAACGAGATCGTTCCGCCGACAATACCCCGCCGAATCTGGCTGCCAAACGTAGCAAGACCGGCAAACCCCAAGCCGACAAAGAGAGCTACAGCGGTGTAGTTGGGAAGATCCGACTGGGCATCGTTCCCAATGATTTGCGCCCGAACCCCCTTACCACAGTGCAGATGGCAGCCGTTCAGGAGGCTGTAGTCGACACTTTCATCGAAGTCCTCAGTAAGGCGCCCAAACCTCACTTTAAGGGATCGACATATAAGTCAGGTTGGCTCTACTTTGTGCGTGCCGACGCCACCACGGTCGATTGGATGAAGACCATAAGGACCATAATGAATAGGTTAGGTTAGGTACATGGGTGCCCTATTGACAAAAAGTCAAGGCTCACGTAGACTACGTAGAGTCCATTGTGCTCAATTGATTTATTTAACCCGTTGACACCTAGACATTTACCGTTGAGCTGAACCGTCCAGACAAGGATAAGAATCCCAGTATTCTGTTCAGCCCAATATTACCTATGTACCTCTTCTAGTCCCAAAAGGAAGTATCTTCCTATGAATGTATTCCTTTTTTGGGCTAGCGCCGGGCATTCGCACAGCAGGTGACGAATAGATTCAATTTCCTCTACGTCCCTGCAGCTTCTGCAGAAGTCATTATAGGGTTGGCCTTGTCGAGCTGCATGGTAGGATAGCATGCAGTGCCCGATGAGGGCACCGACTGCCAGTCGAATATTCTCACGATTGAACTTCAGCAGACTTCCGTCCTTTTCTTATCATACACGGGCCAAGTCGATCTCGCCGTTGCGCATGTATCTAAGCGACACCATCGCTTATTGGCTTTCACTGATAGCTCCCTCTCTATCTCCTTGTAGAGCGCACTGAGTGGTGCTTTGGCCTCAGCTGAGATCTGCGCTAAGTTTGCACTTGGTCCAGCCAAGCTCGTCCGCCCTCGGGTCGAGCTCGTTTACATTCGATACCTCTTCTTATCCATGTTGCCTTCTTTCTTTGGTGGCGTTATAGCCCATGAAGGATCAGAGCCAAGCTTCTCTCAATCACCCATGTTGTGTGTGATTTATTTTTCGCACAGGTGAAAGGTACCTACAGTTGAATGCCGATTCCGAACGGCGTGAGTCGATAAGCTTTTTCATGGCAAGTTTACTACGGGGGGTTTTGCCAGTATCCCGCCGAGGAGGAACGTCACGAAATAAACATTCGATGGCGTTGGTGTTATCGGGATCCGAACTCGCTCATCGTGCGCCAGAGTCCAACACACTAACCATTGCGCCACGGCGACCTCCACGCTGCCTGCCAAGTCTTAATGGATGCCTGGCTGCCGACATAGATGCTGATCCTTTTTCCTGAGATACTCCCGCTGCTGATCATGTCCGCCGCCTACTTGGTAGCGGCTTGGAAGACACTGCATCCATCATCGAGCCTATAGAAGCGATGCATATCTCGAGACTCAAAGTAGACTCCGGCACCTGTGCCAACATCCATTTTGAATCCGTCGGTGTAGATTGCCAGTTCACTTTCCGTGTGTACCAAATCACCGGTTCATTCCTCCCTGGAGGGAATTCTAATAGAGAATCTCCTCTCCCAGGAAGGAAGTCGGGTGTCATAGTCCGTTAAGGTTCTGAATCTCGAGACGGCCTATCGATCCAAGACTGATGCATGTCCGTAAGGACTCTTTTTCCAGAGACCGGTTCCTGTAGTCTTAGCGCAGTTCTGGTTGCGACACTCTCGCAGCTTATGTCCAGGGGTGGGAGGTTCAGCATAACTTCAAGTGCCGCCGTTGGTGTGGACTTCATAGATCCCGTCACCGCCAGACAGCCTGCCCTTTGACACACTCTTAAGATGACATTTTTTCTCATGCGCTTTTCACCAGACAACCGAGCCATAGACTAGAATAGGTCTTACCACCGCAGTGTACAACCAATGTACTAACCTCGACTTAAGGCCCCATGTCTTTCCAAAGGCTAACTTGCACGTATATAGTGCCACGTAGGCCTTTTTGATTCTTTCCTCAATATTTTCTCTCCAACTAAGCTTGGAGTCCAAGATATTTGGCAGATTTTCCAGGGATCAGATCTATACCATTCATAAGGGGGTAGGTGTATATTGATACAGATCTTTTCCTTGTAAAGGGTACTACTTCTGTTTTCGCCGGATTTACTCCCAGGCCTCGCCCCTTGACCCAGTTATCCAGTAACATCAGCTTAGTCTATCGCTGAGGACCTGCGGAAATTTTCCAGAGACTGAAATGGCAATGTCATTGGCGTAGGCCGTGACATGAAAACCCTCCGTCTCTAGAATCTTGACCATTCCGTCGACCACAAGGAGCCATAGGAGGGGTGACAGAACGCCACCTTGTGGTGTACCTTTATTCACTCTCAACCTTCCGTTTGCTCTCCCCATCGCCGAATTTACTATACGAGTACCCAGCATTTGCTCAATCCAACTGCATAAACCCATAAAGGATAAGAGTGGACTTGATATCATACTCATGGAAGAAGACGCCTTCCCAAAACCACACATCGTTCGGGGCTACTTCACACAGAGTATCGGCCAAGGTGTTGCCGACGCTGAGCTCGCAAAACGATGGCCTGTATACACAGCACCGGAGAGTCATGCAGAGCAGGCCAGATAAGGAGAAAGATCTTCTGCATCTGGTTCTGGCAATTAGTGACAGGTCCTTGAACCGACTGCTAGAACTTAGATGCAAAGTGGCTTATTGTTTTGATGAGGCCAAGATCATCATAAAAAGCGACGAAAAATCATCAGTTGAGGTACGACCAGTGGATGTAGAAATCAAGCAACCTACAACCAGTAGTACGGTGGTTGCACCTGCTGCTGTAACAGAGACTCCCAAAATGGGAGAACCCAAAGTCCACTGCCACATCTGGTTCGACGACCACTAAGGGTCGTCCAAATAAAACTACAAATCGTCCCCACACTAAATGAAGGGAATCCTCTACAGGAAGTCAGTGGATCACTTCCGTCGTGGCATCAATAAGCCATACCGAACGAATGCCAAAGGTGCCTCGGACACCTCAGCCTGCAATTCTTTCGCGACAAAATCTCCATAGGACTCATCCAAGAACCGTGGGTCTATAAAGGTAAGATTATGGGCCTTCAAAACAGGTCGGTAAGCTATGTGTGCCGTATGTGTGATCGGTTCTAACATATATTTTCTCCCCAGCCGTAATCGTAGAAGTCTCCACTGATGATGATGAAGGAGAAACGGCCAACAAATTCCACCTACTGAGGTACAGGACCTAATGAGGTACTGCCAACATCGCAAACGACACCTTGTCTTCGGATGCGATGCCAATGCGCATCACGTGGAATAGGGCAGCAGCAATACCAACAACCGAAGTGAGTTACTTCTTGAATATTTACTTAGTAGTAATCTCACCGTTGCCAATAGAACCAACAAACCTACCTTTCTAAAAGCGATTAGACAAGAGGTACTTGACCTCACTATCTCTAGCACCTTTGTTTTAAATATAATTGGTTACTGGCACGTCTCCAATGAGGCCTCACTATCTGAACACAAACAATTCAGATTGAACATCTCTAGTGAGGTTAAGGAAGCTGAGCCTGGATATCAGCCTAAACGAACAAATTGGGCTCTTTTCTAAGCTCAACTTGCCGCTAGAAAAGATATGCTTCTTAAGTCGATTCACTAGCACTTATCTTATCTTTTAGAATCAGCTGTACACCCAGGACAAGTACACACTAGCGGTGTGTACCCTGGTGGAATGCAAAGCCCGAATCTCTAAGGAAAAAGGTAAGATCTCTGTTTAACAGAGCCAAACGAAGGAATAGTAGAACTGATTATAGATCTGCTGTAACGAAATATAACCTCGAACTGAGGAAGTCCAAGAGGATGTCTTGGAAAAAACACTGCGAGAACATAGACTCGCTACCAACTGCGGCCTGCCTCCATAAAGCTCTATCCCAAGAACCAGACGTCATTGCATAGATGAAGCACTGGTCTTGTGGATCAAAGCAATGCTTGTGCATAGGACATTGACCGCTGATGCAGACCTCGACTTCGAATTCGTAAACAGGGGCTGTCCGTAAGGTGGCGTCCTGTCTCCGCTGTTATGGTGCATGGTGGTCGACTTTCTCGTCGAAGCTCCCTATGTCTCTGAAATCTATGCCCATCCCTATGCGGATGACGTCGCCGTTCCTCCTGTCGGCCCATGCTTAGTGACTGTCCGTCTCATAGCACAGGTCGCGCTAAATGTGATCGATGATTGGTGTACCAGAAATGGGCTGCCCGTCAATCCACGTAAGACCGATGTCGTTCTCTTCACGAGAAGGAGGAAAAATACTGAAATGACTAAGCTGGTACTAAAAGGCACTTCCATTCCCGTATCCAAGGAAGCGAAGAATCTAGGAGTCATCTTAGATAGCAAGCTTCTTTGGTCAAAAGATATTGGGTCAAAAACCACCAAAACGCTGTCAGCTTTCTGGCAATGCAAAGGAGCTTTGGCAAAACATAGGGCTTATCGCCGGCAAAGGTTCTTTGTCATTTGGATCTACATGGCAATGACGAGATGTCTGGTAAATAGAACAGGCTAACACGCAAGCACGTCGTAGCCTCTTTCACTAAACTCCAAAGAACGGTCTGTCTCAGCTGTATGGGGGCTTTCCCCAGCATGCCGGGCGCTGCTCTAGATGCTATGATGAAACTTCAACCCCTTGACAAGATAAATGGATTTTGGTAGAATTCGCATTGGAATAACAGTGTACTCGCACTTGCGCGGGAAATATCCTACGACCCGTGTCTCAAGGATATACCCTCACCGCAATGACACCTGTCATTCTATTGCGGTACAACTACACAGTCGAACTTCCATGGCGTCAGGATTGGCTCTGGCCACATACTGAACCTGGAGAGGATTATCTTCGCATCTTTCCAGATGGCTCCAAGCCTGCGTTTGCAGTGAGAGCCAAACTGCACTGAAAGTTGTGTCAAACCCTTGAACCAGCTCCAAGTTAGTGTATGAACTTAAGGCCTTCCTGAATAAAGTCGGCAGACTAAGCTCACTAATGCTTGCTTGGGGCCCAGGTCACTTTGGGAAATGAGTTATCCGATGAACTTGTCAGATTGGGCTCAGAGGAAAGTTTCTCAGAACCTGAACCTCCTTGAGTCTACCTGTTTCCACAGTCAATGCCCACATCGACCATTGGGTCCTTAATGCTCACAATCGTAGATGGAGAGAATATCCAGGACGCACGATGACTAAGCGCGTACGCCCCTATGTCTTCGAGAAATCCGCAGCATCATTCCTGTCTAAAGAGAATTGACTGCAGAAGACTTACGGTGAGACGCCTACCTGTGCTGCATGTTGCGAGGAGGAGAACACTGCAGAGCATTTTCTCTGTGACCGGCTCGCCTTTAATCGCGTACGGTGGCCGCACCCTTGAGACCGACGTGATGTGTTCCGAATCTCTTAGCTCTACATCACTGGAGCTCTGTAGGTGCCCGTCAGCTGGTGTTTGCGTCACAATTTGCTCTATTTCTTAAGCTACGCGTGGCAAATGTGCCACGCTGACCCTAAAATAATCTACTTGATCGCTTTCCTAGTGAATCAAAAAAAAAGATTTGCTCGATTCCCAGCAAACTTATTGTGCCCGAAACTAGCTTTTACGTCAGTCGAGGAAAAGTATTTGATCGAGGCAAATTGATCTACTAAATCACTTCTGGTGAGCTTAAAGCTTGTTGTAAACAAAGACAACCTTTGGACCACCCGGTAAGTAACTTCTGTCAAAACAAACTCTGTGTGGATCTGTTTGATTTGTACACGTCCTCTGTGAAGATTTTTCTTTTAATGCTGCTCATAAATGGTTTAGGAAATTGCGAAATTTGTTAGAAGTGTGCGGGAGAATTGAATTTGAAAAAATATTTGTCGAAGAATCAAAAAATCCATTCGAAGGCATCCAGTCTTATCAACTTACCAAAAATTGGTTATAGCTTCTGTCACTAGGAGAGAGTTGTCTTTGAAGTTTCCACCTAACTTTCTGGCGGGAAGATATACTATTTCGTGTCACTCGTTGCAAGATGTTGAAGTTCAACTTGATAGTCGCAGTTTGTGATAATCTGGGAATCGGGAATAAGGGCAGCCTGCCCTGGCATCTACAGTAAGCGCTAAATATTGACCGATTTCGTTGCATTCTTACTTCGTTCACGTGTGTTTTCAGGAAAGAGTTGAAGTACTTTGCGCAAACAACAAAGAAGGTTAAGGACCCTAACAAGAAGAATGCCGTCATCATGGGCAGACGAACGTTCTTTGGCGTCCCGGAGACCAAACGGCCATTGCAAGACCGAATTAACGTCGTGCTTACTAGAAATCCAAATCCCAGTGACTACCCAGAAGGCGTGATTCTCTGTACGAGCCTCGAAGAGGCCATGAAACGTCTGGAGGACGATAATCTGAGGTCCACAATTGAAAATGTATGGATCGTCGGTGGTAGCGAAGCGTACAAGGAAGCTATGACCTCGCCGCGTTGTGATCGTTTGTACTTGACCGAGATTAAAGGCGATTTCGAATGCGATACTTTCTTCCCAGCCATTCCAAATGACTTTGTCGAAGTGCCCCTGGACGGGGGCACACCTGCTGGAGTCCAAGAAGAGAACGGCACCAAGTACGAGTACAAAATTTTGCAAAAAAAACAAGCTATCACTGATGAAGACTAAATTTTAATAAAAACACGTCTAAAAGGCTCAACATAAACTCATTTCTTCGTAGTTTGTAGTATCTGTTCGGTGGTGGTGACCTCCTCGATATTTTCGTCTAGTCCTTTCGCTGCTTTGAGCAGTTCGTAGAGCTGGACTGCTTGTTGGTCGCTGAGCATGTCTACGACACTCACGTCAAGTGTTTCACCCAGAGTTCCTGTTGCCTTGCCTTTCAGTCCCATTTGTTTGGACAGCGTCACCGCGTATTTCTGAAAGCGACTACGATCAGTTGGGGGATCGTATTTCTCACGAAATACCGAGATTAACTTACTGCCCACTCCTGCAGGAAGATGTTTGCCTCCTCCGGCTTGCATTTTATGTGTCGTCTGAACTCGTCACGTGCGTAGTTGGTACCAAGCTCTTTCAGTTCCTGTGGGAGACCTAGCCATCAGGCTGTGTGAAGGAAGTTGCTTGTAAACTTGAATTATTATGAAGTTGGATTACCTCGATGCAATCGGAGAATGGTTTTGTACAGTATTCGCACGCGCTGCGTGTGTGTCAGTTCATGTAATGCTTTTTCAAACATTCCGTCGTATTCGGAGGTTGTGTTGGAGTGCTATTTACTGTAATATTTGCATTAAATCGAAGAATTTCTATAAAAATTACTAAGACTGCGCCGGCCCCGGGGAATATTTCTTGTGCCAGCTGACAATTGCTGATGACATAAGTCGGGGACTGTTCGCTTGTGAGTTTTTATTGGAGTTCAACTGACTCGAATGAGTGCGTTCAGCAAGGAATATTGAGTATTGATCATTGATGATAAAAGACTAAGGGGCTCGTCACATAGAATCCGTCCGTCCGTCCGTCCGTCCGTTGACAGCCAAGTAGAATACATATGTTCTTATGGGAAGTGGCACATAGCCGGCGGTCGCACGCACTTCGAGGGGCAGATTGAGCTACTTTCTACTCTTTGATCCGTTGACAGTTCATACATTCACATATTGGAGCTTACACATATACAATTTGAAGTTCACATATAGACGAATTGAGAGTAAGCACGTTCATTGGCGGATGCATTGAGAGAATGTTTAGGAACTCTCTCGCAATGAAAGAAACTTCAACTTCGGTTGACATTTCAAAGTACTATTCATTCATTCCTTTCTGACTGACGGGCGGGCGGACGGATTCTATGTGCCGATGCTTGCCTGCAATACGCTAGACGTCAATCAAAATTAACGGACGGACGGACGGATTTTATGTAACTGGCCCTTAACAATGGCCTCGTAGGAGCTGCATCTACCGACGGATGCTGGTCCGCTAAATAAAAGCGAGTAAGTGCCTTTGAAGCCGAAAACCTTTCAGCTCTGTGAGCCAGGTCCTACTTCTACCTCCTCATGGTACCTTCTGGAAATTTCCTGATCATGGAAATTACTAACGGAAGAGGATGAATGGCGGGTATCCTCCGAGACAAAACACGACTAGAGTCGGTTGGGCTATGGTCTAATAAACCGTAACCGGAAAGCCCCGTGTAAAAAGCGGATGAAAAACTGCGTCACCTACTACGGTGACTGCTATAAGGAAAGGGAAAAATCTTTGAACGAATCATCGGCAAACACAGCCTACACGACACCACCTCCGATAGCGGACACAGGCTGATTGATCCTGTTACGGGGCGAAATCCCCTTCTAGCCAGTATGCGCTTCCCGCACCTCGACATACACAGATGCACCTGGAGGTCGCCAGATCAATCAATCACTAACCAGATTAATCATCGCGATCGACGTCAGACACTCCCCCGCTATTCTTGATGTTCGAACTTTCCGAGAAGCTAACATCGACTCGAACCACTATATCGTAGCAGTCAAGATGCGTCTACGAATATCACGAACGCAGCGGAGTAGAGTGAGAATACAAAGTTATAACGTCGGAAAGCTACTATCGACTGAAACCGTTCGTACTTTTACTGATCGCGTCTCCCTTAAGCTCTCTCATACACCTCAACCCTCCACGCAGTCAATAGAACAACAATAGACCTTTGCAAACAAGCCCTGAAATACACTGCACCTGAAGTATTGGGCTTCAAGTCTCCACCACGAAGAAACACCTGGTTACACAGCGAAGCAGGAGGCATATAAATCCTCGCTGCATAGAAGAACAAGAGAAGCTCGTGAGCTCTATGAGTTAAAGAGAAAAGGAGCAGCATACAGCTCTCAGGAGAAAGAATAAAAAGCATGAGAAGCACGCGATTGAAGACTTGAAGAGGTGTTACTGCGGGCATGACATTCGAAAGTGAACATGCCAACGTTATAAAGCCAGGACGGAAGTCTGTGGGGATACAAACGGACACCTAGTAGTAGAATCGCAGTTGATGCTGAGAATATGGAAAAATCACTTTTGCAGACTGTATAACTGCAATGTTAGTCAATATACCGCTGTCAGGCAGACTGATCCATTTCTTAACGACGAATATGGCAGAGAATTTCGTCGCCTCACCGCGACAAAGCTAAAGTCGTCATATTGAAACCCAAAATTAATAAAGCGACTAGCGCAGATGGACTGTCTCCTGAGCTCTTCAAAGCAGCTGGAGAGGACCTGGTTAGGAGCATGCACTAGCTCTTACTTACTTACTTACTTAGGTGGCGCTCCAGTCCTTAGTGAACCTGGGCCTCAGCCAACAAGCGTCTCCAGCTGGCACCGCCTTTGGCCAGCTGTTTCCAGCGCTGTACGCCTAATTGGTTAAGGTCCCCTTCCACCTGCGTGCGCCACCGTTGATGCGGCCGTCCTCTGCCGCGCCTTCCTTCCGGGGTGGATTCGAAGACTCTTCGGGTCGGAGCTGTGCTTTCCATGCGTCCTACATGGCCTAGCCACTTTAGACGCTAGATGTCGTTATATCTTATATCTTCTCCTCCATACACCGTTTGAACAAACGGGACCGTACATAGTGCGCAGAGCTTTCCTCTCGAAACGAACAAGGGCATCTTCATCCGCTTTTGTTAAGGTCCAAGCCTCTGCGCCGTAAAGGAGGACTGGGTTGATCAAGGTCTTATATAGTGTCACCTTGAGAGGGCTCTACTTCTCAATTGCCTCTTGAGCCCAAAGCCACAGCGGTTAGCAAGAGTGATTCTGCGTTTGATCTCACCGCTGGTGTTGTTGTCGCCGATCATCAGTGAACCAAGGTAGACGAATTCATTGACCACTTCAAAGTTAAATCCGCCCATGGTGACGTTCTGGCCAATACGTCGGTGTTGACCGTATCTTTTTGAAGAAAACAGATATTTGGTTTTACCCTCATTAACCTTGAGGCCCATCTTAGCCGCTTCTACCTCAATGCTTACAAAGGCCTCATTGACGTCTCGCTGTGTGCGTTCAATCACGTCAATGTCGTCGGCGTACGCAACAATTGCGTAGACTTGAAATAAATCGTACCTCTTGTGTTGGCCACAGACAACTTGTGTTGCATGACGGCGCGTCACCTTGCCTAAATCCTTTTGCACCAGCTCATCTGTAAGATACGATCAGAGGAAAGCATGCCCGAGGAATGGAGGCTCAGCATCGTTTGCCCGATCTACAAGAAAGGAGACCCCTTTGACTGGGATGAGTAAGACTTCGCCTACAAAATCTTCTCCGCCGTTTTGTGTGAACGCCTGAAGCCGTTTGTATATAAGCTGATAGGCCCTTATCCGTTTGGCGTCAGGCCAGGAAAGTCCGCCATCGACCAAATCTTCACACTACGGCAGATCCTGGAAAAAAACAACGAATTTCAAGTCGACACTCACCACCTGTTTGTCGACTTCAAATCCGCATACGACAGCGCAATTAGAGCTATACAACGCTATGTCTACCCTTGACATACCTGCTAAGCTCGTCAGACTATGCAGGATGGCTTTGGAGAATGCTCGCTGCTCCATCCGAATCGGTGAACACCTTACCCATAGTATTGATGTCAAAAAAGGATTTAGGCAGGGCGATACGCTGTCGTGTGATTTCAACATCACTACAAGATGCACAATCTATTTCAAATCCTCGCAACTCCTTGCATACGCCGACGATATTGACATAATAGGTAGATCACAGCGAGATGTCAATGAGGCGTTCGCGAGTATTGAGATGGAGGCGGCGAAAGTTGGTCTGGCGGTAAACGAGGGCAAAACTAAATATATGCTGTCATCAAAAAGGTACGCTTACCACCGACGTCTTGGCCAGAACGTTTGTATTGGAAGATATAAGTCTGAGCTAGTTAGGGACTTCGTCTATGTAGGGCATAGAAGCACGGACACTATCAAAAGCGGATGAGGAGGTCCTTGGCCGTTTCGAGAGAAAGATTTTGCGTGTAATTTTTGGTCCTATAAACGCAGACGGGGGATGGAGGAAAAGATTCAACCACGAGCTTTACGGACTGTACAGCGACATGAGTCTAGTCAGGCGTCTAAGGATTCCACGCTTAAGATGGCTGAGCTTTGTAGAACAAATGAACACCACAGCTCCAGCCTGGACAGTTTTTGAATCCATTCCCGAGGGACGAGGAAACAGAGGACTGCCACACCTAAGATGGCGCACACAGATGGATGGGGATCTCAGCCAACTGGGTGTGCGGCAATGGAAATGGCTAGCAAAAGATCGTGCCTGTTGGAGGGGCATGTTAGTTCAGGCCCAGGTTCACCTCGAACTGTAGCGCCCGATAAGAAGGGATTGATCATAAAAAGGCAAACAGTTAGCATAAGTTGTTCTTTATTGAACTTGTGCATACTAACAGTAACAAAACGGATAAAGAGTATATTTTAGTCAATCCAAGCAAATGCGCTGTTATCCTTACCCTTTGACAGCGTAGCTATGTCAGAATTCTGCGGTTTGAACATTCCGTCAATTCCGTTCCCAACAACCTGCTCAGATCGATCTGCATTCTTGTTTCCATTTAGATTTCTCAACTTTCCCGCCAACGTGTGAGTCCTTTGATTGGGTTTTTGAGCCTCCTTGATAGTCACCTTGGGTTTCATTGGACCCATTTGTTCCATGTACAGTCGCCATTGGGTTAGTTTGTCCTCGGCCGCTTTTAGTTCATCAAGACTCCTCTCGTGACCTGGATTAACTCCGATTGGCTTTATGCCCGAAATCTCCTCAAGATCGATCTTAAGTGGCGCCAAAGCTGAAATTGCCCGAGAAAGTCCAATCTGAGAATGACGAATTCGGTGTTCCATTAAATCAGCTCCGAGTAGTTCCTCATTTGGATCCATTCGAATCGGAATGATTTTATTCACGATGTATAGAAGAAAAAAAGTTGAACATATGCCCCAGCACGCTAGGCAAAATGCGGATAATGACTGAATTCCAATTAGGTACCAGCCGCCTCCCTTAAACAATCCCGATCGTCCTTTGGTCGTAAGCAAAGGTATGGGATTATCAGCGAACAAGCCAACTGCCAACACTCCCCATATGCCACAAACTCCATGAACCGAACTAGCTCCGACCGGGTCATCCACGCCGAGTCTATCGAACAGTGGCATTGTCACGCAACATAGCAACGCACCTAGCATTCCAATTACAAGTGCCTCCCAGGCGTGGTATAGAAAACAGCCGGCTGTGATCGATACCAGCGATCCGAGAATACCATTGATCAGATCGATAATATCCAATCGACCATCATGGCGCCACAGGGAATACGTACAACTGACAATACCACCACCGAATGAGCCCATCATGGTCATGACAGCAGCTCGTGCTGCATACTGCCATTTGGCTCCACTAACTCCATAGGTGCTGCCCGAATTGAATGCAAGCCATCCCCACCAGAGAACAAAGAGTCCCATGCAAGCGTTGACCGGATTTCCAAGCGGAAGTGGGTCATAACCCTCGGCATATCGTCCCAATCTCGGTCCCAACATTGCAGCCGAAGCAAATGCCGAAGCACCACCTGAATATAAATAATGCAAAGCAGTTAATCGTCACTGAGTATGATGCAAGGACAAACCGATTAGATGAACTGGCCCACTTCCGGCGATATCAACGGCTCCCAAATTGTTCAAGAATCCATGCTCGCCCCATACCCATCCAGCCGGAATACAGTAGACCGCTGTATTGAGTAGCGAGAAGAGACAGTATGCCTTGAAATTGCACCTGAAAAAATCGTGACATCGACACGACTGTCATTATGGTGATTGGCTATCACTTAACTGACCTTTCTGCCATGGCACCACTCACGATTGTCGTCGCAGTGGTTGCGAATGATAATTGAAATAGGAACGCTGAGAATATCTGGCCCATTAAGGGGTCGCCTACCGGTGGGTCTAGAAGAAAGTCTCCGATGGCGATGAACGGGTTTGAGAGCGGACCCCGTCCGAATGACATTCCGTAGCCAAAGAGCCAGTAGGTAAAACCGCCAAGCACTATGTCGATTATGTTCTTCATCATGATGTTTACCTCGTTCTTGACGGATACGCAGCCGGATTCAAGCATGCCGAAACCTATGGGAGGAGATGGAAATTAGCCTAATAGACACAAGTGACAAGGTTAAGAAGGGAAGCTTGAGCTTTCGTGTCGCGTGCCGTGAAATTGCCAAGACCTTTGATGGCACGCTATGATTAGAGCTTATAGTTGAACGTGTGGACGTGCGGACCGGGTAGAGAGTTTTAAATTGTCATCCAGCTTTGACAGTAAATGGAATTGGTTCTTGAGACTAGTCTTAATGAAGAGGCAAATTGAGTCATTTGAAGCAATTTGTGTTTCGTAAAGCGTTTAGAGGGCTGCCAAGCATATCCGTCATGGTTTCTTTGATCAACAAACATTGGCGACACGTTGGTAGATCTTTTCTTAGCCCTTAGCCTTACGTCAGGATAAATAGATAGGAAAATAGACAATTTGACGTAGAGCCTTCCGTAAGTGCTTAAAGGTCACGAAAAACCCTTAACTCAGCTTCCGACCTGGCTAGTGATTGCTCTCCTGATTGACTCAAGGCCCTCCTTTATGAATCAGGGCCTAAATACGCCATCGCCGCCAGTACTTACCTGTTTGCATGGTAAATATGATAAACGACGAAGTCAACACCCAGTTGGTATCCTCCACACTCAAGTCATACAATCCTGGTATGACGTAGCTGCCATTCCGAAATACTCCCTTCAATGCAATAGCCTGCGAAGCCGTCACATTCGTCTTAGTAGTCATCTTGATCAAACACTTTTCACTTAGACTTCCGTCAATATCTGTCCAGGTCACGACGATAACTGAATTCGATTTCAGTCACTGTAACTTGAATTGTTAGAAATCGTTGACAAACTCCTCGCATTCGTTGGATTCAGACTGTTTTTCTGTTGTTGTTGTTGTTATTCTCCTATTCCACGTTGTTATTCGAACCGAAATTAATCGGACAATTACCATGCAGGCAATTTCCAGTATTTCGGTCGAAACGACCCGCGGACAACGTCGCAAGTGATTATCTAAAATTATCTTAAAGCTTAAACCGTGATGATGCACGCAGGTTACACGCTAGATAGTTAGTGAGGCTTGAACTCATTCAGGTGTCTTTGAAGAGCGACTAAGGACTAGTGCAGTATTGTGTGGGATACGGACTAGTTAGTTGGTTTATCTGTTGATCTAGAATTGCCTAAAGGTAAATATGCATTTAACGTAGTCACAGTGGTAGATAGTCGCCAATACGGAGTTGAAGTTGGAAAACATCATAAAGAATTCATGAACTTTGGCGGAAAATGCATTTGCGGTGATTTGTCCACTTCGCTCTAGTGAAGCACGATGACGGTCAGTTCGTATCAGAGGTGTTTGTCGGAAAGGATACTTTCGGTTTTCATCCAAACGAGGCTATGTCATACTGAATCTTAGTGTCGCTTTTGTTGTATTTGGAAAAGAAATGTGCACGCAGCCAGCGTAGCTCTTTCCGTCTCATTGGTTCTAAATCTGAACGACATATTTCGTGCCGTTGTCTTGACAGCATATATTTCGTCTTCTCCTCATTGGCATTGATGTGAAGACGAGCTCGTTTCGCCTGATATTCAATCGCCGTGAACACTTCCACAATGGTGCACTGGGAACTTGCGACAATATCAATATCGTCTGCGTAGCCCAGCAACTGGACCGATTTGTGGAAGATACAGCCTTCCGTGTTGACGTTGGTCCACCGTACTATTTGCTCCAACACGAGAATGCCGAAATCCGGTGCAGGTTTCAAAAGCCTCGAAGGTTCTGGAGCCGTTGGTTAGCGTGGTGTGACACATCCTGATCAGTTTACTCGGGATTCCGAATTCGGCCATCGCGTTAAATAAGACTTTGCGATGTCTGCTGTCATATACTTACTTACTTAGGTGGCGCTACAGTCCGGTGTGAACCTGGGCCTCAATCAACAAGCTTCACCAGCTGGCACGGTCTTTTGCCAGCTGTTTCCAGCGATGCACTCCAAGTTGGTTAAAGACCCCTTCCACCTGTGTGCGCCACCTTAGATTCGGTCGTCCTCTGCTGCGTCATCCCTCGCGGTTGGACTCGAAGACTCTTCAGGCCGGAGCTGTGTTTTCCATTCGCTCTACATGGCCTAGCCATCCTAGACGTTTGATCCGCAGACGTCGTACAGTTCGTCGTTGTATCTTCTCCTCCACTCCCCGTTTAAACAAACGGGACCATAGATTAAACGCAGAATTTTCCGTTTGAAACGACCAAGGGCCTCTTCATCCGCTTTCGTTAAAGTCCAGGCCTCTGCGCCATAGAGAAGGACCGGGATGATTAAGGTTTTGTACAGCGCAATCTTGGCCTTTCAATTGCCTCTTGAGCCCAAAGAAGCGGCAGTTGGCAGGAGTAATTCTGCGTTTGATCTCAGCGCTAGTGTTGTCGCTGGTAACTAGTGAGCCAAGGTAGACGGAATGAGTGACCACTTAAATTTGGTAGCTGCCAATTGTGGCGTTCTGGTCAAGACCTCGGCCTTGCGAATCTTTTTTGGTTAACAGCATATATTTCGTTCAATCCTCGTTAACCGCTAAAGACCCATTTTAGCTGCTTCTGCTTCCATGTTTTCAAACTCCTCATTGACATCCCGCTGTGTTCGTCCGATTACGTCAATGTCACCCGCGTACGCAAGCAGTTGCGCAGACTTGAAATAGATTGCACCTCTTGTGTTGGCCAGTGATTCTCGTATGATCCTTTCAAGCACGATGTTGAAAAAATTACATGACAGCTCGTCGCCTTGTCTAAATCCTTCTTTAACATCAAAGGTCTCGGTTAATTCGCTACCGACCTTAATGGAGCAGCGAAGAGGTCTCCATTGTCATCCTATATAATCTGACGAGTATGCCAGGGATTTCGAAACTAGACATGGCGCTGTATAGCTCGTCTCTACGCACACTGTAATACGGGGCCTTGAAATCGACGGAAAGGTGATGGGTGTCGATTTGGTATTCCTGGCTCTTCTCCAATATTTGCCGAAGTGTGATTTACCTGGCCTGAAACCACGCTGATAAGACCCAAGTCTATCCACAAAGGATTTCAAGGGTTCACACAATATTGCAGAGAAGATCTTATAAACGATGCTAAGGAGACTTAATCCCCTGTGTTTGGCACAGTTATAGGGACTCTTTTCTTGTGGACAGGGCAAACGATGCTGAGATTCCATTTGCCGGGCAGCATGCTTTCCTCCGACCATATTTTATTGATAAGCTGTTACATGCGCCCTAGGAGCTCATTTCCAGCCGCTTTAAATAGATCGGCAGGCAGGCCATCTGCGCTCGCGACTTTATTAGCCTTAAGCTTCGAAATGATCAGCTTAATTTCATCCAGGTCGGGAGAAGGGAATTTTCTTACATCTTCGCCCGTTCTAAATGGGTCATGCGGCCTGACAGCGGCATTAGATCTATCCTCGCCGTTAAATAGTCTGCAGATGTGTTCCTTCCATATTTTCAGCATCGACTGTGACTTTACTACTAGTTGTCCGTCTCCACCTCTTCAGGCTTCCGATCTGGCCTTATAGCCCTGGCATGTTCGTTTTACTTTTACGTGAAACTTGCGAGCGTGTCCTCGATCTCACTCTTATCATGTTCTCCTTTTGTCTTCCTTAAAAGCGTGTGTTCCTCCCTCCTAATGTTCACTCATAATCTCCACTAGCGGTTCTCGGCCGTCTATGTAGCATGGCTTTGTAGGCGGCTTGCTTTGCTACATGGGCTTGCCCGCATTGCTCATCAAACCGGCGGTTTCTAGTTGGCGGTGGCTTGAAACCCAACTAATCAGAGGCAGCGTCTCTGATGGCGCGACGGCAATGCTACCACTGTTGTTCTGTGGATTGTACCAGCGTCATCGGACTTTGCGAGAGGTTGAGGGAAATTGTAGCTTTCCGGCGTCAACATTTCGTTGTCCAGCTCGACTCCGTGACATCCTTGATATCTTCATTCGTACCTTGGCTACAACAAGGTAGTGATCCGTGTCGATGTTGGCTTCTCGGAAGGATCGTACATCTAGAATGCTGGAGGCGTATTTGGCGTCGATCTCAACGTGATCAATCTGAATGGTGGTAGACTGTCAGGTGATCGCCAGGTTCCTTTGTGAATATTCAGATGCGGGAATCGTGTGCTAGCCAGAAGGAGATTGCATCCCGCCAGGAAGTTGAGTAGCCGATGTCCGTTTTCGGACGTGGTGTCGTGTAGGCTATATTTCCACGTGATCGACTCAAATATGTCCTCTTTGCCCAATTCCGCATTCAAATCTCCTAGAACTATTTGTGTGTCGTAGCTGGGATACTGGGCATAGGTTCTGTCTAGGAGATCGTAGAATTTTTCTTTGAGTCGACCAGCCTTTTCTTCGGTTGGGGTGTGAGCGCATATCAAGCTAATGTTTCCAAAATTAGCTTTGATGCGGATTGCTATGAAGCGTCCGCTTACATACCGAAAGCTTAAGACTTTTTGTCGGAGTCTTCCTCGAATAACGAATCCGCATCCGAATAAGCGCTGTATGTTCTCAGACCTTGTCCCTGGTCTGTTAAGGGACCTCACATTTCAGGTGCAGACTCTCAAGTCCTTTAGTCGTTTGCAGGGGTCATCACCACCACGCAGAAACACCTGGTTAGATGGCGAGTGCAGGAGTATTCACACAGCGAAGCAGGAGGCATATAAAGCATCGTTGCATAGAAGAACAAGAGCAGCTCGTGAGCTCTACGAGTTAAAAAGAAGGGGGGAGAGTAAGCTTACTGCTTACTGCAGGCATGACAAGGTTATAAAGTCGGGGCGGAAGCATGTAAGGATGAGAACGGACACCTAGTATTAGAATCGCAGTTGATGCTGAGAATATCTAAAAATCACTTTTGCAGACTGTATACCATCGAAGTTAGTCAATATACCGCTGTCAAGCAGTTCGAAGTTCGCAGAGAGTTCGGTCCCCCTGGACTCGACGAAGTTAAGATCGAATGTCAAGTCGAATAAAGCTGCTGGCACTCGAATGTCAAGTCGAATAAAGCTGCTGGCATGACCGAGGAATGGAATCTCAGCATCGTTTGTCCGATCCACATTCTGATAGGTCCTTATCAGTGTGGCTTCAGGCCAGGAAAGTCCACCATCGACCAAATCTTCACACTACGACAGACCCTGAAAAAAACCAATGAATCTTACGCCGACATTAACCACCTTTTTGTCGACTTTAAGGCTGCATACGATAGCTTGCATAGAGACAAGCTATACAACGAAGTCATTTGGTTGGTATCTTCTTCAATGGATTAGAAACTACTTTTCAAATCGTTCAGTTCAAGCTGTTTGAGAAGTATTCAAGTCCGAAATTTACTTCTTAAATGCCGGCATACCTCAGGGTTCCATTTTGTCCACGACATTCTTTCTCATTTTTATGAATTACCTCTTACAGGACTCGACCGATTTGAGCAGCACATCTTGGACAATTTCCCTCGAAGTCCATCAAACACTCAGGATCACCTTGTTTGTTGTCAAAATACTTATCCACTCCAATGCTGACGTATTGTCGTCAGCTCCTCATATTCGCGCACTACCTTAAGACGCAGCTCTTCGGCCGTAAATAGTGGGTGGCAGCGGCATCATTGAATGGGGAGTAAGCAATAGAGTGGAATGTAATGCTTCCAAAACACTATCTGGATCTGGCAACAATCTAGGAGGCATTCATTCGCCTTAAATTAAAGTTTAACGTCGTAGAGGCTTTTGCCTGTTAGCTAGTTGCAACACATATCTCTCTAGAAAGGCTCACCAATATAAGGAACTCCTTGCCGGATTCGGTCTTCCCTCTTCAGTATATTGACAGCAAACAAGGTGATCCTGAGTGTTTGATGGACCTCGAGGGAAATTGTCCAAGATGAGCTGCTCAAATCGGTCAAGTCCTCTACTGTGCACAATTCGACTGTGTAAACGAAGCCACCAAGAATCAAAAGCAGTCAAGAGCCACCAGAACTGGCCACCAGAAAACGAGTTGTGTTGCATCATGACAATGCCAGGACACATAGAATACATTTTTGATGTCTCGGAACAAATTGACGGAACGTAGCGGGGAAGTTTTGATGCATCCACATTATAGCCCGGACTTTGCACGGTCTTACTACCATTTGTTCCGGTCTCTGCAAAGCTCTCTTGATGGTAGACAATTGGCCGACCGAACAGCCGCTAAAGAATCACTTGGCCACCAACGTCTCATTAAGTGCTAGCTAGGTAGGTAGGAAGGTACGTAATACATAGCCTCCCAGGAGGGGGGAATATACACCTAGGCCAGATAGGCCCTTTGAGTTGCTACGAGGGAGATGACACCTATTCGTCTAACTATTTTACGCTTCTTACAAAATTAAAAGGATCAGTTACCCTTATCCACCGAACATCAGTCAGGTGGTTAAGGCAGTAGGATCCTAGATATTGTTTCCTACTATGACAGAGGACCCGATAGGCGCAGAGCAGGTGTTGAATAGACTCAACCACCTCTTCGTTTTCCCAGCTCCTACAGAAGTATTACGAAACTTGCCCAGTGACCAGTGATGACACCAACGATTATGCTGATGTCGGTTCGTTTTAGGGAGATTGGTCCCGTGATTCGCTGTCGGTCAAGTCGTGGCCAGATTTGCTTGGTGGTTAAGCAGGTATGCCCTTGGGTCCATCTCAGCCATGGCTTGACTCATAAGCTCTAATTTAATGGCTACTAGTAGTGTACCAGGGCGCCGTGGCGCAGTGGTTAGTATGTTGGACTCTGACGCGGGATGATCGAGTTCGAATCCCGATAACACCAACCGCATCGATTGCTTATTTTGCGACGTCCCTCCTTGGCGGGGTACTGGCAAAACCCCCCATAATATACTTGCCATGAAAAATCTTCTCGACTCAAGCCGTTCGGAATCGACATTAAACTGAACGTCTGTTTCACTTGTGTAAAAAATAAACTACACACAGCATGGCTGATTGAGAGAAGCTTGGCTCTGGCCCTTCACGGGCTGTAACGCCACCAAAGCAAGCAAAGTAGTGTACCAGGGTATGCTATGTTAGTTCGTTACGTCGTTCCTTGTTTGGCGAGCATGTCAGCTCTCTTATTTCCTGTAAATTTGCTGTGTCCTGGTACCCATAAGAGGTTAATGTTAAACTGTTCAGTCATCTCGTTAAGAGATCGGCGGCAGTCAAGGCTTGCCTTGAATGTGTAGGCATAAGACTCCAGCGATTTTTGGGCAGCTTGGCTGTGAATGAAAATTCGAATATCTGTGACAGATATCACGTTCCACCTTAGCTATGACAGGACTTCCTTTATTGCTAGCAGCTCCGCCTGGTAGTTCTTAGGCCAGATTCAGTTTCAATTGTTTCCAAACTGTCTTTGGCTTTTCATCCATCTGTGTAAACGTCCACGCAGCCCCTGCGGGGTCGCGCATGTCGCGGCCATTTTTTTTCTTTCTGGGTAGGTTATTTTGAACTATTTGTCAAAGACCGTGGTGGGCTCAGTGTAATCGAAGTTCTCTGCCAAAGTTGTCCTTCAGGATTGTCGTTCAGGATAGAAGCATGGCCAGAAATATAGCTCGTCCATTCTCGCAGCCGTATATATGGCTTAGGTGGAGAAGCATGTTGATCGCCGCGGTTAGAGTAGACCTTAGGGCTCCGATGATGCACATGCCTACTAACCTCGATTTGCTTGTGGTATGTTGTTTTGTCTAATGCAGTCCACCAGACTAAAATACAATAGAATAGGTCTAACGACTGTGATGTACAACCATAGGGGTTGAAGCCCTATTTTTTCCCTAATCCTTTCTTACAAGTGTAGAGCGCTATGGTTGCTTTCCTTGCTCGCTCGGTAATATTTTCTTTCCAGGTTAACTTCCTGTCCAATAAGGCGCCTAGATATTTGGAACTAGAGGAATAGGTTAGTCTGGTATTAAGAAGTGTTAGCTACATAGTTCCATAAAAACAATCCGAAGAAGCAGCCAAGCATTGGCCACAGTTCAGATTTCGCCAATTTTATTGTTCCCATCAAGTCTGCAAAGTGCCCTCCTTCGGTCCCCGGATATATTTGCTCATTACATTCAAGCAAAACTAACCTTCCTTAACACTCTCGACTCAAATCGAACATGCCTACCATCAGGAGTTTTTTTTTCCACTCATGCGCCCACCACCAACATCACCAGATTACTTCCATCACTTGTGTACTATAGTGTTCACTACTCAGTCCGAGCCACATTCAACTCTTATTTATCGCAATATATCCGTTGAAATTCTAGTGACTTCACACCTAAATCCGTAAGCATAAGACCTCCCCAAGTAAATCGAATCAACCGAAGGACCAATCCTTCCATTGAGCCATTTTAAATCCACTTTCTCCTGGAAACGCCTGACGGCCCCGGATAAATCAATAAAGCCTCTTGCACCCATTACCTACTTTTGTGTTTTTTTTCCGCCCAACCCTTATGAGTTTTTTGTTTTTATATTGTCATAACAGTTATCCGGGGGGGTAAAGGGCAAAACAATGACGAGAAATTGCATTGTTAATTGAGATCCTTCTCTCTTTGCCACTATAGATGGTTGGATGTCCTGGAAGTGGTTCCAAGGTGTTAATTAAACGTTGAATTGTGCACTTTCGGGCATAAGATGAAAGAGGAGTCGGAAGAAGCAAGGTTGATAGAGAATAAAACGAATTCAAGCTCGATGGCCTATACGGATGGGCCTAAGACTCCATTGGCGGGCAGTACTGACTCGTCATCTGTTCCTCCCGCGTATGAGAAGACGATGATGGCAAGTGGAGCTGGTCGAAATGAAGACAATGCTGCAAGGGTGAGTGTTAATCATTGAAGTACGATAGCAAATGGCTTTGTTAACTTTGGTGCTTGTGCAGAAGAGCTCGTCGGGGTGTGGATCGGAGCAAAGTCAAGACTCTGAGATAAACGAACTAATGAACTACAACGGGACGACTCTCATGACGCAATTTCACGCGGACGCTCTCAAACAGGTACATATGTTGTATGGTGACATGAAACGTTCTATTCACATTTTGTTTTGGGTGGTTACCAGGTTGGGTATGGAAAGTACCATTGGCTGATGATCTTCGTAGTCGGATTGGCACTCGCCGCCCAAGCCGTCCAGGTATTCTCACTCTTCTTCATACTACCATCGGCCGATTTGGAATTGTGTATGGTGCCCGAGCAGAAGGAACTGCTGATAGTCATCAACTTGATGGGAGCTGCCTTTGGAGCAATGAACACAAGTGCTTTGGCCGAGCTCAATGGTAGAAAGAGGACTCTTCTGAGTTGCCTCTTCTGTATGACGTTATTCTCGATCGTGTCGGCGTTTATGCCAACCTTTGGGCCGTTCGCCATGGCCAGATTCTGTGCTTCAGCTTGTGCTGGAGGGATTTTCCCAATTGGAGCAACTTATCTGTGCGAAATGACTCCGGGCAACATGCGAGGTCGGAGTTTGTCAATATTTATGGCAATAGGTCTGATTGGAGGTGCTATTGCTGCGGCAGGATCTATCTTAATGCTACCCATGTCGGGGGAGCAAATGATGCTCGAACATCGTGAACACTTTAGCGCGTGGCATCGGTACTTACTCGTGATGACACTGTCTTCCGTGATTCCTATATTTGGAATGCTATTTCTACCGGAATCACCGCGATGGTTACTTGATGTTGGGAGGGAAATCGAAGCGTTGGAGATATATCAAAAGATCTACTGCGCGAATCGAAGCAATGGTAGATACACGTTGACGGAGTTGGAATTGCCGGGAATGCGCACGGAACGACATACGTCGCCGAAGAGCGTCCTCACGGTTATGGCTAACAATACATATCAGGTTTGGTGCTTAATACTACGGCTTAGGGGAATTCTGCTGATGTCTTATATTAATTTCTCAGTTCTTTGACAGCTTTGGAAGCTTGGTACGACCGCCGTACAAAAAGACAACTTGCATCCTTGTGGCGATTTGGTTTGTAACGCTCTTCATCTGTTACGGATTGACGGTGTATGTCCTGAAGTTCGGACGTACTCTAGAGGAGGACCTATTCAACGCCAGAACGGTAACACGGCGAGTTGTAATCCCACGTAAGAAGGCTTATAACGATTTGCTTGTGCCCAGGTAACCATATTCAACAACACATTCGAGAACATGACCTTCACACTGAATATTGTGAACCAACACTTCTTGAATTGCCAATTTGTCAACTGCTCGTTTGAGCAGATATTTTTGAGCTACGTACAGTTCCAGAACTGCTCAGTTGTGGAGACGAGTTTTCATGGAGTCAAGGCCGGAAACACGACGTTTTTCAACACATTTCTCAACAATGTTAAGTGAGTCGATAGTGGGGACAAGGATCTTTCTTAATATCACTTGTTTCTAGGTTTATTGACACCGATCTATCGGAGGAGAACTTCGTCAACTGTATCAAGAACAACACCGAGTTTGACCGGATGACTTCAGGTTGCGAGCAACAGTTCGACTTGAATACCTTCAACGAGGTCGATTACCATGCCAATCTCGGCTGGATTATCCCATCTGTAGTCGTTGTCTTGTGGTCGGGTGTGGTTATCAACCGTCTTGGACGGGTTCGCATGGCTAGTAAGTAATCACAAAGACCATCGATTCAGTTATCCAATTGAACACTTCCCTATATAGCTCTCGGCATGACACTGGCCACAATGCTATGCTGTCTGGTTGGGTTCCTTACCATTGGCGAACCGATCTATTGGATCATAGGAACCGTCCAAGCCGCTGTCATCTCCGGCCTCGTTGCACTTACCATATTCACTACGGAATACTATTGCACATATCTACGGTGAGTTATCCAATAGCTTTAACTCTTGCCCGTTATGACTTCTATCCTGTTTCTCTATCCAGCTGCACCGCTCTGGGTATTTGCCTATTTTTCGGACATTTCGGAGCACTTATCGGAGCACGGGTCTACACACATTTACCCATTGGTGACACACATATCGCTGCTGTTGTATCAATTGCCGGTCTATCCTTTCCATCCATTCTATCCACATTCCTCAAGGAGACCACACAGCTTTTGTAAATTCCTTCATACCCTACAGATACGTAGTAGTAATTGTGTACAAAAAGCACTCACCAAACAATCATATTGAATGAAAGCAAAGTTTAATATCGCACAATAGTTGATTCTGGAACACTCATCACTCATATCGAATGGATGGTATGGAACTCGACGAATCCACATATCCCCCACTCACTGAGATTAATAAACTTTGATTCAATGTGATAGCCACTGGAGGTGTTTCTTTATTAGTTCGGTGTTGGGTATCGATCAGGTTCTGACATTGGCCTCTGACACCGATGTGATGAATCCTGACAATAATGAGTCACCGTATAGACTCAAGGCTATTGGCGCTTAATGGATTGCAATGGTCAGTCAATCGGATAATAACCTTGCACTGTCAGTGAAGACGTTTCGAGTGACATGCTTTAAAAAATCATTTTTGGGAACTCGTAAAATCCCTTCCTATGTTATCCCGAAGGACTGTTACCCTATCGAACTCACACAAACTATGGAATGGACTATACCATGGCTAGAGATTATCTTTAAAGGATGTATAGCTTGGAGTCACATTCCAGAAAAGTGGAAGTGCGCAAAGGTACTTCTCATCCCTAAGGCCGGCAAAAACTCTCACACTTCTCCCAAGGATCTAAGGCCTATCTGTCTATCATCCTTTGTACTAAAAACTTAGGAAAGGCTGATAGACTTACACATACGCCACAACTTGGATCCGTCCCTAATTTCTAAGACACAGCATGCCTACTGTAAGGGTAGATTTGTCGAAACAGCCTTGCATACACTAGTGAGGAAAATCGAAAGAACAATCCATCTTAAAGAATATACCCTAACAGCCTTCCTAGACATAGAGGGCGCTTTCAACAACGTCACTCCGAAGGCAATAATAGAAGGGCTTGAGAAGCTGAAGGTGGAGAGGACTCTGATAAAGTTGATCAGCGAGTTATTATTAACGCGCAGGATTCACTCCAAATGGGGAAGCCAAGTAACCACCAGAGTGGTTACCATGGGAACACCGCAAGAATGGGTCCTCTCACCTCTTCTCTGGACTGTAGTTGTAAACGAACTACTAATTAAACTGGAGAAAGAAGGCCGGGACGTTATTGCCTACACTGATGGCGTTGCCATTTCAATGGACAACACTGGACAAGACAACATACCGCAAGCAATTCGAGAAGGTACAAAGGTTGGCGTGTATGTGCATTACCGCGGCCCTCAGGTCCACCCCAACGGCTGCGCTTAACATAATACTCGACCTTACACCACTCGATATTTTCGGCAAGCAAATTGCCACACAAACGACCATTAGACTCAAAGCCAACTCGAACTGGACGAGCTATGTCACTGGCCACTCCTCCATCCTGAATAACAGGTCAACTATGGTAGAAAACTTAGGCCTCACAGAACCCACCACAGTCTTGGAAAAAAACTTTACAACGATCTACCCGGACAGACGAAACTGCACTGGCCCGGCTCGATAGTCAACGGACTAGGAGTATTCTTCTTCTTCTTTGGTGGCGTTACAGCCCATGAAGGACCAGACCCAAGCTTCTCTCAATCACCCATGTTGTCTGTGATTTATTTTTCACACAGGTGAAAGGGACCTACAGTTGAATGCCGATTCCGAACGGCGTGAGTCGAGAAGCTTTTTCCTAGCAAGTTTACTACGGGGGGTTTTACCAGTAACCCGCCGGGGAGGAACGTCACGAAATAAACATTCGATGGCGTTGGCGTTATCGGGATCCGAACTCGCTTATCGTGCGTCAGAGTCCAACACACTAACCACTGCGCCACGGCCGGCGCCTGTTCATCAGGCGCGGAAACCAAACAAAAGCTTGAGAAGTAGTAGAAGTATTATGGGAACTTTTTACCATCGATTGGAACCATTCACCAGTGTTTCAATCAATTTCCGTATGATATTGGGAGACCGACTTGGGAAGGTGTGCGAACTTAAAGAGGCTATAGGCTTATCAAATGGACCAGTGATTTATGCTATCCGCCAGACCGCAAGATGGATGTCGCATTTGTTCACAACTGACAACAAAGGCCATCGTTTAACGGGTTCTAGAGCGATATTCACGTCAAAGCATATCGGAGACCAAGTAACAGTCAGGACGGTTACATCAGAGTCAATGAAGCCCAAGATGCGTCGAATAACAAGATCATAGCGACAAATTTTTTCCGGGGCAAACTGCTCGTATGCAGAGCTCTTATACCAATACGACATCGATGTGAAGCAAACACGACCGCAATTGGCGAGAACAACAAGCCAAAATTGTGTTGATTAGGTTATAAGTTGCTCTATTCATCAAGTATATTCTCCAGATTTATCCTCCAATGACTATAACCCGTTCCTAAAAATGAGGAAATGGGCAGCGGTAAGAGATTTCCGTAGAATAAAGAAATCATCGAAATATCGTAATATTTTAAGGCGCATTGAACAATTAGAGAAACGCTGAGGTTTACCGATCCTTAAGGAGACTATGTTGAAAAATGACACAAGTTCTTCTGTTGGATAAAGTGTTTTTTATTTAAATTTTTAAAAAAAATATTTCCCACGTCGTGCCGATAAGACAGCGTCCAGTACCTGTGTCAAAAGGATTTACAAAAGACTTCAGTCTGTAAAATGAGCACCGATGTAAAAGATCCAATGAGGTTCACCGTACGACTATGCGGAATTGGACAAAAAAATGATATCAAAATCAAGCATTGACAATAGCTTGGAAACATTAAGGATTCGACTGAAGCAAAATCAAATTTGAAAAGGACGAAAAATTAATTTTCTTCTGAACTCTACTCTGGCGTTGAGCTCGATTTTACGATATTTACGATATTAGCCGAAGCAATGAATTGATTGTTCCTACCTATGCTGTCAAAAGCGCGACCACACGAACGCGACATTGTGATTCGGCCATTAGCATAACTGGTACGTTACTGATAAACCCTCAAGAATACAAGAATCCGGTCTCTGGGCAAGTAGTTCTCATTGCCACGCAGCAGTCTTGGGTCGATGGGCCAACTCGAGACTCAAAATCGGCTTCAGAATTCCTTCCAGGGAGGAATGGACCAATGGTATGGTACGAACGGAAAATAAACTGGTAATCTATACCGATGAATCCAAAATGGATACCGGTAAGGGAGCCGGGTCAATTTCGAATCTCGGGAAGGAGGTGTTCTATACTCCTATAGACTAGATGATGGCTGTAGCGTTTTCCAAGCTGAGGTCTTCGCGATTAAACAGGCTGCGGACCTGACTCTTAGAGGGATCAGCATTTATTTTGATAGCCAGGTAGTCATCAAGGCTCTACAGGGAGCTTGGATAAGGTTCAGGCTCATGAAACTTTGCAAAGAGAAGCCAGGGGGATATTAGATGTCAAAACCGTGACCCTCTGCTGGGTACCAGGTTATATGAGTATCTCCGGAAATGAGAAGGCGGACGAGCTAGCCAAAATAGGATCAGACGCAAACTCCGCGCAGATCACAACTGAAGCGAAAACGCCGCTCAGTAAACTCTTCAGAGCAATAGAGACGATGCTAATAATGAAAGCCTATAAACGATGATAGCAATTAGATACGTGCCCAACGGCAAGATCAACGTGGCCCTCTATGATAAGAAAAGTGCAGAAAGTCTGCTAAGGTTCAGTCGTGGGAATATTCGATTGGTAGTCGATGCCCTTACTTGGCTCTGCAGCCCCACAATGACTTGTGCAGTAGCTGCAGGAGCGAAAAGGAAATTGATTATATTCGTCACCTACTGTACGAATCCCCGGCAGTAATCCAAGAAAGGAATATATTCCGTGGAAGTCACTTCCTTTCGGGACCAGAAGAGGTAAGTAACATTGGGCTGAACAGACTATTGGGATTTCTATATCTGCATCTAAGTGGTTCAAGGAGCACCGTGGAGCAGTGAGTAGTGTGTTGGCATCTGACGCCGATGACACGGGATCGAATCCCGGCACAGCCATGTCATTGAACGTGTTTTCACGATGTTTCTCCTCAGCGGGGTTCTGACAAAACCCGCTGTAGTAAAATTGCCATGAAAAGCTTGTCGAAATTCGCCGTTCGGAACCGGCAATAAACTGTAGGTCCCTTTCACCTATGGGAAAACTAAATCACACACAACATGGGTGATTGAGAGAAGCTCGGCTCTGGTCCTTCATGGACTGTAACGCCAACATCCATACATACATCTAAGTGGTTCAGCTCAATGGAACATTTTTAGGTTTATACAGGTTAAACGTAAGCGAGTCTTGACCTTTCATCAATATGGCACCCATTCAACTAACCTAACCCGACCCTCACTCCACACATTTTTCCAGACCCGGAAGGAGTTGATCGCATTCTACCGAAAAGTTTTGCTCCCTCCACTTTATTTACCAAGCCTGTCAAAAGCGCTAGGAATGTCCTGTTGCCAGACCTAACAGCCTTCAAAAATCACAGGAAAGAAGGGAGAAAAAAGTTTCGGTAATAGGGAAAGAGATCGTTTTATTCAGTTAGGGTTAAAAAGCATACCTATACCACAATTATGGCCATGATCTATAGGTTCAGAAGAATATCCAGGGGTTGGGGAGAATGCTTCTAGGATAAAATGCCACAGGAGAGAGCCTAATAGCGAACACATGGGTTTCCTTCGTTGGCAAAATGTCTGATAAATTATTTTCCGTGTAGTTTCGTAGCGCCACTATTGGATTTTGTATGAAATAGATATACCCAATACACAAACCAACGAGCACATAAACTGTTATAATTCAAGATACCAACCAAAAACCTAGCAACATTCCTGCTCAGACTTTCGGAGTCTTTCTTTGAGCGCATGAGCATACCAAAGTGCATTTATAAAATCAATTTTCTCGACCCATATGTAAGGATATGTATATGTACGAGTATGTACACATATGTATCTATGTATCCTTGAGTAAATGCGGCATAATTAGATATTAGGAGAGCTGGACTATGTACTACTTATGCAAGAATGTCTGCCAAATCGGTTGGCCAGCCATTCTCGGACACTATCACTTCAAATAAAGCTGTTATTGCAGCTCATTTTCAGCTAGATTTCCTTATTAGGTGAAATCTATTTTCTGTCTAGAGCAAACAAGGTTCTCTAGGCCTTGTGACCATAACTCCTGATCTCTCCTCAGACCATTCTCCAGTTATATTGACGATGAGTGAGACTGTAATTTAAAAAATCTAAACCACCTAGGCTTACGAATAGAAGGAAAAGCTCGGAAGGTTTTAGGAATGAAATTCAGCAAGGTAATAGTCTAAGAGTGCCACTTAGAACGCCGTACGAATTAGTGCTCAGGCTTCTGATGTTGAACCTCCTCTTGATGGGCTGATGTAGCTTTCTAACATTTGAAAGTCGGGCCCCGAGTTATGTTGCCACTAGAAAACGGTTAGACGTTTGCCCCTCTCGGAGGTTGTCCTCCGCCAAAGATGTTCTCCTTACCGATTTTGGCGTTAAAGTTCCCGAGTACGATCTTAATGTCGTACTCCGGACAAGCTCCGTATACGTTGTCCAATAGGTCGTAGTAATCCTCTTTGATGGGTTCTTCAGCCTCGTCGGTAGGGGTGTGTGCGAGGATTAGGCTGATGTTGTAAAATCTGCCATGGATGCGGATCACAGCTAGGTGATCGCTTGTTGGCTTAAAATCGATGACTTTCGACCTTAGCCTTTTTCCCACTATGAATCCGCATCCCAGTAAGTGCAGCCCTTTGTGAAAACTGTCCTTTTGCTGTCCAGAGTACTTCCTGGATCCCAGTAATATCCGCCGTATACTGCATGATGGTCTTTTCAATCAATCTGAACAAGTGAAAACTATATAGGAAATTAACCTGGAAGAGCAACACAATCGAAAGAGCTAAAAAGGCAACTACAGCTCTCTACACATGCAAGAAAGCCCTAGGGAAAAAATTGGGGATTCAACCCCAAGATCACCCTATGGCTCTACATCACGGTCGTCAGACCCGTACTAATGTATGGAGTGACAGTCTGGTGGACAGCACTGGACAAGACAACATACCTCAAGCAATTCGAGAAGGTACAAAGATTGGCGTGTATGTGCATTACCGGGGCCCTCAGGTCCAGCCCAACGGCTGCGCTAAACATGATACTCGACCTTACACCACTCGATATTTTCGGCAAGCAAATTGCCACACATGAGACTCAAAGCCAACTCGAACTGGACGACTTATGTCATTGGCCACTCCTCCATCATGAATAACAGGTCAACTATGGCAGAAAACTTAGACCTCACAGAACCCACCACAATCTTGGAAAAAAACTGTACAACGATCTACCCGGACAGACAAAACTGGACTCGCCAGACTTAACCCCGCAGAAACTGCATAGATTTTTACACTGACGGGTCTAAAACCAAAGACGGGGTGGGTAGTGGAGTATTCCGCAAACAACTTAAGCTGAACAAAGCTCTAAAATTACCAAATCCGTGCAGCGTTTTCCAGGCGGAACTGTTGGCAATAAAAGAGGCTCTGTCCTGGCTGAAGTGGAACGTGATATCCACCACGGATATCCGCATTCTCACGGATAGCCAAGCAGCCTTAAAGTCGTTGGAATCCTTTGTGTACACATCAAAAACTAGTCTCGACTGTCGCCTATCTCTTAACGAGATGGCCGAACAGTTCAACATACAACTTATCTGGGTACCGGAACACAGCGACATTCCAGGAAATGAAAGAGCCGACACACTCGCCAAACAAGGAACGACGCTACAATTAATCATGGCTTGTGAGGGAATACCCCTTGCAACCATTAAACTTAAGCCTACAAATCTCGCCGGAGCCGAGACGAACCGGAGATGGACTCAGGGACAAACCTGCCTCATCACCAGGCAAATTTGGCCCCGGCTCGATAGTCAACGGACTAGGAGTATTATCTCCCTAAAAAGAACTGACGTCTACAAAGTCATCGGTGTCATCACTGGACACTGCCTTATTGGCAGTCACGCGCAAAAACTAGGTATCACTCCGAATGATTTTTGCAGGAGCTGCCTAGACGGGGAAGAGGTCGAATCTATTCATCACCTTCTCTGCGCCTGCCCGGCATTCTGCACAATCAGGAAACGATACCTATGATATTACGTCCTTAACGATCTGACCGAAGTTCAGCAAGTAGGGATATCTGATCTTCTTAATTTCTTAAGAAGCACAAAATGGTTCCACGAATAGGGGGCTAAATCCCCTCGTAGCTGCACATAGGGCCTCACTGGCCTATGTGTGTTTTTCTCATTTGCTTGGGAAGGCTACGGTCCTACCTACCTACCTAACAAATGAAAAGCTTGACAAGCTTGCTAAGAAGCCTATGTTGCAATTACATACTCTAAACCAGAACTTAATAGCAATCATAGGGTCAAAGCACCCAAACAAGCCGCCAGTGGGTTGTCAAATTCCACCAGAAAATATGTATTTCAAAGCCATCTGCAACGAAAGGTTTAAATACGACATACGACAAAACACATTGTCAAGCATGTCCACATGTGCCTCATCCATGTCTCGGTCATGCATAATCGGCGCCCCGCCAAAGACGTTCCGCCTCCAGCATCTCAACATTTGTACGTCCACTTAGCAATTTGTTTTCCCACTCACTAATAATTATTGTAGGAACATTGAACTCCACATCAACAAAAAACCGAATGAAAAAAAACAAACATTTCTTCCGGTCGTAAGTAACGCGCCAGGCCGCCTGGCAAGCCACTTATAAACACCAGCCACCAACCACCAAAGCAGCCGCACTCATCTGTGCTACTATCTCCTTGAGAACCAAGTACGAACGACTTACGAAAGGAACGCACAAGGCAATTACATTCTCCCTCATTTGCAAATTAGCCTCTACTTAGAGTATTGTAATGGATCGTCAAGTGGATCGGCCTAGTCGGCAGACGAAACCGTACACCATAAGTAAGCTATTTCCGGCGGACATCAAAGCGCAGCCATATTGATCGCATCGATTCGAATGATGATCAAAGTCAAAAGTCCTTGTTGCCATTTCTCGAAATTAAGCAAAGCAGATGAGTAAACAAATGTAAACAGTTCCGAACACCTCCGGTAAAGGATTGACCCACCATCACGTTGCAGGAACACGCACAGCAATAATTCATCATCAAAGTGTAATCCTTCGTTTCCAGAATCGCAAACCGAACCGAACCTTTTTCGAAATACAGTTTATTGCAGTTGTTAGTACAATGATTCGAGGCAATTGCCGTCGGACAACCCTTTTTCACCCCCGGGCCCATAGTAGAAAAGGATATTCATTGGCAGTTTTATTGGTTCTATGGAAGGCAAGAGAAAGGATTGGGTCGATTGACATTGCAGAATACAAAAACGACAAAACCAAACGTCTTCTGGCTTCGGAAGCTGATGCGTTGGTCTACCTCGACTATTGAAGGCCACTACGACGTCAGCCGACACAAGAGAAACGAGTAGCCACTGGCGAATTAGCAAGCATATCATCCTTTTACAATCCTTTCCAATTGTTCGTATTCGCACGCACCCCTTTTTGCGAATTTTTCGCCGCATCCTTTTCCATTTACACACATTGTTTGGCGTACCTGTGTTTCATGCATAAAAGGATTATCGAGCGGTTTCGGAAGACGGCGTGTAAAGGATAATACTCTGCTCCCGAAAGGCTTTCATTTCGCATGGCTAATTTAGGACTGTCGCCGCCAAGGTCAAGGAAAGGATTGCACATCTTGATATACCTGTAACACGGGTGTGTCGGTGGAGGCGGGATTGTCCTGCTTTTCATTGCTGTCAATCGGATTAAGAGCGATTAGAGACGTAAGACCAGTGTGTTAAGGAGCAAATGTAGACAAATATTTAGCATCAAAACGGAATACATTTTGTCTGTCCGTCTGTTTGTTTGTTTACTTATTTTGAAGTGTAACGACCAAGGAAGACGACGGATCAGCCCAAGGTACCTATCATCGTGACGATTAGTGTCGGATTAAAATTTACTGCTTCGAGGATTAAATTCCGAATAAGAAGCTAATTTGTTTGGGAAATGGGAATGGTCAGCCGATTGGCGTGACGTTTAGAAGATACTCGTATCTATGTAGTATATACGGCGGTGATAGATGACACCTACGGCTGGGCGGGCAGTCGGCAATGTGAGAGATTTTACGAGTCAGCGAGTTGAGTTTTAACATCTTCATTATGTTCAATGAGATTGATTGTTGAATACCATTGACTGGGGATCGATTGTGATTGTGATGGGAACGTCCGTTTATGGATCGCTTTCTATTGATTTTAAATTTGTTTTGTTTTTGAAAGGCTACCGCTCGGCTTGGGCTCAATGGGACGGAGTTGTTTCTCATAATCTTGCGGATGATGTGAAAATAATCAAAGCTTTTAACGCGATTGTATCGTAACCGAGTGGATAGAGTGACGGTGGTGCGACGGAGGTGGAACTGATCATGTGAACGGGTATGAATGACGGTATTGTTGCAGGAGAATATGGTGGTTTTATTCACATTTTGCTTGTTTGAGTTAATTTGGTGAATGTAATCAAGAGGAAGAGCGCCCGAGAACGGGCTGATGATATGCCAATTCGACAGAGTAGGCCCTAGCTTCTATAGACATTCAGCGGGTCGTCAAAGTTTTCGTAAACGAAGGCAAGTAGTTTCCCCAAAACCGTTTACCTGTGACCAAAAACACGCGATTTTGTTGAAAGTTATTTATATTACGGATGTATGAATGATAATCAGACGATGAAATGCCAAATTTAATGGGAATTCCCCTATTAGTTTAGGTTTGAGGAGCATTTACATAAGGCGAGTTGAGTTTTCTAAAAAAAAGAGCAGTATCGCTCTGTAATTCGCTCTTTTTTTCTTAACAGCAAGAACATGTGAGTTGAACATTACATGAATTTCAAGTCATCGGTGATTATAGACGGGCATTGATTAAATGACTTTAAATGCGATCGTAAGGGGAGAGAGTTAGAGAGAAAACCGAGTAAAGAACTGGATCGCGTTTAACATGGCAATAGCCACCCTCGATCTCTGTCCCTACTCAATCCAAATTGACACACAGCTTCCGCGTGGCTTCCCCTGGATAGCTGGATAGCCGACCCCATTGTTACTGTGGAAAAAGGAACCTTGTTGGGGGTTGTGCTTACCATCCCTATCACGGAAAAACTTAAGTGTTGCGAAGGATACGGACGGATACAAAGATAGCCACCCTTGCAAACGATTAAGTGACTTGCGAGCCTGCACCTGGAGTGTGAGGTTCCTTTACAGACCGGGTGCAGGTAATCGATTGGAGCAAACCTTCAGCTGCTATAAGGCGGATATAACCGCACTCCAAGAAGTGCGATGGGATGGACCAAGCAAAAGGAGGATGAAAAACTGCGACATCTACTACGGGAATCGCTACAAGGAGAACAAATAATCCGCATCAAAGCTATCTTCGGGACCATCAGCTTAATATCCGGTTCACGCCCTGATCGAAGAAAATGATAATCGACCCAATGACGTCTTCGACGATCTCCTAGACAGAACCTGTGCCCAATGTCCTAGCTACTAAACAAAAATAGATTTGAATGCTAAACTGAGCAGAGAGGATACCGTGGAGTCGATCGGTGTCCGAAAACGGACATCGGCTACTTGACTCCTGGTGGGGCGTAGTTGTATTCTTAGCTAGCACACGATTTCCGCATGTCAACATCCACAAAGGCACCTGGCGATCACGTGATCGACCACCATTCAGATTGATTACGTTGCGATCGACGCCAGACACTCCTCCAGCATCCTAGATGTACGAACTACCATGCTGTAGCCAACATACGAATGAATATATCAAGGATGCCACGGAGTCAAACTGGACAAAGAAAATTTGACGTCAGAAAGCTACAATCGCAGGACCCCGCTAGGATCTTTCCCGATCGAGTTTCCCTCAACCTCTCGCAAATTCCGATGACACTGGCACAATCCACAGAACAACAGTGGGAGCATTGCCATCGCGCCATCAGAGACTCATGTGTTCGGTTTCAAGCCACCGCCAACTAGAAACTGCTAGTTTGATGAGCAATGCGGGCAAACCCATGTAGCAAAGCAAGCCGCCTACAAAGCCATGCTACATAGACGGTCGAGAACCGCTAGTGGACATTACGAGCAGAATAGGAGGGAGGAACACACGCTTTTAAGGAAGAAAAAAGGAGAGCAAGATAAGAGTGAGATCGAGGACACGCTCGCAAGTTTCACGTAAAAGTAAAACGAACATGCCAGGGCTATAAAGCCAGATCGGAAGCCTGAAGAGATGGAGACGGACAACTAGTAGTAAAGTCACAGTCGATGCTGAAAATAGGGAAGGAACACATCTGCAGACTATTTAACGGCGAGGATAGATCTAATACCGCTGTCAGGCCGCATGACCCATCATTTCGAAGCTTAAGACTAATAAAGTCGCGAGCGCAGATGGCATGTCTGCCGATCTACTTAAAGCGGCTGGAAATGAGCTGCTAGGACGCATGTACCAACTTATTAGTAAAATATGGTCGGAGGAAGGCATGCTGCCCGGCAAATGGAATCTCAGCATCGTTTGCCCAGTCCACAAGAAAAGAGGCCCTATAACTGTGCCAAACACAGGGGATTAAGTCTTCTTAGCATCGCTTATAAGATCTTCTCTGCAATATTGTGTGAAGCCTTAAAATAAAACTCTTTGTGTATAGACTTGGTTCTTATCAGCGTGATTTCAGGCCAGGTAAATTACACTGCGGAAAATATTGGAGAAGAGCCAAGAATACCAAATCGACACCCATCACCTTTCCGTCGATTTCAAGGCCCCGTATGACAGTGTGCGTAACGACGAGCTATACAGCGCCATGTCTAGCTTTGAAATCCCTGCCAAACTCGTCAGATTATGTAGGATGACAATGGAGACCTCTTCGCTGCTCCATTAAGGTCGGGAGCGAGTTAACCGAGACCTTTGATGTTAGAAAAGGATTTAGACAAGGCGACGAGCTGTCATGTAATTTTCCAAGATCGTGCTTGAAAGGATCATACGAGACTCACTGGCCAACAGAAGAGGTAAGATCTATTTCAAGTCTGCGCAACTGCTTGCGTACGCGGATGACATTGACGTACTCAGATGAACACAGCGGAACGTCAACAAAGCGTTCGAAAGCATGGAAGCAGAAGCGGCTAAAATGGGTCTTTCGGTTAACGAGGGTAAAACGAAATATATGCTGTTAACCAAAAAAGACGCACAACACCGATGTCTCGGCCAGAATGCCACAATCGGCAGCTACATTAGGGAAGTGGTCACTATTTTCGTCTACCTTGGCTCACTAGTTACCAGCGACAACACCAGCGCTGGGATCAAACGCAGAATTACTTACTTAATCATCCCGGTCCTTCTGTATGGCGCAGAGGCATGGACTTTAGCGAAAGCGGATGAAGAGACCATTGGTCGTTTCAAGAGGAAAATTCAGCGTTTAATCTATGGTCCCGTTTGTATAAACGGGGAGTGGAGGAGAAGACACAAGGACGAACTATACGGGCTGTACAGCGACATCAGCCTTGTACGGCGCCAACAGATCCAACGTCTAAGATGGCTAGGCCATGTACAGCGAATGGACAACACAGCTCCGGCCCGAAGAGTCTTCGAATCCAACCCCGAAGGACGATGTAGCAGAGGACGACCGAATCTAAGGTGGCGCACACAGGTGGAAGGGGACCTTAGCCAACTGGGAGTGCATCTCTGAAAACAGCTGGCAAAAGACCGTGCCAGCTGGAGAAACTTGTCGGTCGAGGCCCAGGTTCACACCGGACTGTAGCGCCACCTAAAAAGATAAAGAAATGCGATCGTAAAACACGAAAGTGCTCTTTTGGCTGGAGAGGTAATCTCTTCCTATTTTTGGCAAACCAATATATGGTAGCAACTGAAAATTGACAATTTCTTAAACTAGTCATTTCGTAAGCCATTCGAGTGGATACACCACTATTAGCCACCAACAGATGTCCGATGACCAACTGTCCGCAGCTTCTCCTTCGCTTAATCACCTCTAAACAATTCTATTAAACGCTTCCCTCCCATTAATCCTCATCGCAGATTGACAATCACAGCCAAGAAGTGACCAAACTATTTAAAACCACAAGACTTGCGTCCGCACGCACAAAAACCTCACCCGCTGCGTGGGTGGACGATAATGTATCTATCCTTCGCAAAGCTAGGACATGTACCCTAATCCCCTATAGTCCAACGCTCTAAGTCAATTAGACAATTAGCGACATGTTATTATCGCATCTCATGAGTCAAAATCGAATCGAACACGTTATGCGAGAGGGTTCCATCACGAATGGGCAATGTATCTAGAGATAGGAAGCCTATTGTACACTGGTGCGCTGGTTGTTATTATTATTATTGTAGACAGTGGTCCAGGGAATGGATATGGTCAAACACCTTTTCCACCCTACACTCGCATGTGAATCGTTTTACACTCGGATGCGCATTTTGTCGTAGGGTGTTCCTGATGCAGCCACAACAATTCATTCGAGGGTAACAAATGTAATCGTTCGATTAATTGGATAAAAGGACAATTGGTGGTGTCAGGAGTTTAATTTGGAATTGGTGAGCGTGAAGTGAAATGGATTTGTGGCCAGGAGTCAATGTGAAATTGAAGGGGCAGTTGTTTATGGCAATTGCTTGCTGTAAAGGTTTCCTTATGTAGACAACGACGGTGGAAGGAAGATGTTCCTTAAGTGAAATATTGTTGTTTCTTAACACCGATTACCGTTGCATCTTTTGAGGCTATCCACGAATCAAGCCATTTTTTGATGTCTTCATAGGAGCGGAACTGCTGATCAGCCAGACCATGTGCCATCGAATGGAACAAGTAATAATTGGACGGTTGGACTTTCCACTTGGGCGTTTTCAGGTAGGTCTTAACGAGTTTGGCAACGTGAGGCCCAGCGTTGTCATGCTGTAGAATCACATTGTCGTGCTTCTGCTCGGCTCAATCGCGTCAATTGAAGTCTATACCGCTCCCCAGTGATCGTTCCGTTTTGGGTTTCAACAGTTTGTAATAAATAACACCCACCTGATCCCACCAAATACACAGCATAACATTCGCAGTTCCCATGACGCTATATTCTTTGGGTTTCTGTAATGAAACCATTTTTCATCACCCATCACGATGCGATGAAGAAAAACCTTCCTTTCTTGTCGCTAGAGCAGTTGTTCACAGGCGAAAAAAAACGCTCAACGTCCCTTGGCTTCAAATCATAAGGAACCCAAGTTCCTTGATTTTGAGTCATTCCCAACGAATGCAATCGCTTGAAAATGGCTTGGCGGCTAACTCCTAATGCTGAAGCGAGCTGTTCTTGCATTTAACACGGATCCTCATCCCTCAATGCCCCCAATTCAGCGCCTTTGAAGGATTTTGACCTTCTTTCACACGGACGGTCGTCAACATCGAAATCACCGTCTTTGAAGTGACGGAATTAGTCACGGCAGGTCGTTTCACCTAGAGCAGTATCTACGTAAACTTTTTAGAGCTCTCTATGGGCTTGAGCCGCATCATTACTGCTGGAGCAATCTATTCACTGCAGATGGTAAGTGTGTTACTGTAACACACCAAATGGTGTGTTTCCGTTATAGTAATTTTTTAATGCAATTTTGAGTGTGTTATTATGAAAACACACACAAAAGGAAGTTTCCCAACTATACACACTTAACATTGCCAGAAAATAAATTGCGACCCATGGTGTAATGGTTAACACACTGGACTTTCAACCTAGTGATCCCGTGTTCAAATCTCAAGACTCGCATCGAGGCTCATCATCGGCTCGAAGGATCAATGGGTGAAAGGGACAGACAGAGCTTATTGCCGATACCGAATGGCGAAGCTTTTCATGACAATTATACTACAGGGAGGTTGCCAGAGTCTACAGGGAGCAGCTGAGCGAAAGACTCTACGGTATGCCTACGTCGAACACAAATGCCAATAATATGTGGCTGCATTGCCGCTCAGCCATTCAGGAAGTAGCCGAAACCACCTTAGGATACCTACCACCCCCGACAAGAAACCCGTGGTATGATGGCGAGTGTGAGCAGAAAAAGGCAGCAACCGACGAGGCGTACCAAAAGGCGCTGCAGAGGAAAACCAGGGCAGCGCAAGAAGTGTACCGAGCCAGAAGAAGGGAGGAGAAAAAACTACTGCGACAAAAGAAAAGAATCTTCGCAGCCTCCCAGCTCAGGGATATCGAGGAGTTTAAGGATAAGCACAAAACACGTGCCTTTTACAAGAAAGCCAAAAACCTTGCAGGAGGCTTCAAAAAGGGCACCCAGGCTCTTTGAAACTGCGAGGGTAATCTTGTCACCGACCCGCAGGGAATAGTGGATGTATTTAAGCAGCACTTCCAGCAGCTGCTTAACGAGCATGACCAAGAGAGAGTGGTAGGGACCGAGGAAATCCCAACTCCAGCCGCTGAAGTAGTCCTCCCACCCAGCATCGAAGAAGTCGGCACAGCTATTCAGAAGCTGAAGAATAACAAGGCCGCAGGATCAGATGGCTTGCCATCAGAGCTCTTCAAGGCTGGCGGCGATGTTCTGGTAGGGAGCATGCACCAGATCATCTGCAGAATTTGGGAAGATGAAAGCATGCCCGACGACTGGAATACCAGCTCTATATGCCCCATCCACAAGAAAGGCGATCCTACCTCTTGCAAGAACTACAGAGGTATATCCCTGCTCAATGTCGCATACAAGATCCTGTCCAGCGTATTGTGTGAAAGTTTAAAACCATTTTGCACCGCACTAATCGGCAGCTACCAGTGCGGCTTCCGGCCCGGCAAATCAACTATAGACCAAATTTTCACACTTCGACAAATCCTGGAAAAGACCAACGAGTTTCAAATCGATACACACCATCTTTTCATCGATTTCAAAGCCGCATACGACAGCATTCATCGTGAAGATCTGTTTGGGGCGATGGCCGAATTCGGGATCCCGGTAAAACTGATCCAGTTGTGTCGCGCCACGCAAAGAAACTAGCGATGCACAGTGCAACTCGGTTCTAGGACCTCGGAACCATTCGAAACATGCACCGGATTTCGGCAAGGAGATGCGCTGTCATGTGACTTCTTCAACCTGGTGCTGGAGCAGATAGTGCGACGGGCAGGCGTCAACAGGGAAGGCACTATCTTTTACAAGTCCATCCAGCTGCTAGGATACGCGGATGATATCGACATCATCGCGTGTTCTCGCCGTGGCATTGTGGAAGCATTCACGGCGATTGAAGAACAGGCGAAACGAGTTGGTCTTAAGATCAATGAGGACAAAACGAAATACATGCTGTCAAGCAAAAACCAATCCGTCGCTCACCATCTGGGACAAAATATAACAATTGACAGCTACAATTTCGAGGTAGTTAAGGAGTTTATCTACCTCGGGGCAAACGTAAATTCCACAAATGACACCACAGTGGAGATCCGGCATAGAATCGCCCTTGGCAGCCGTTGCTACTTCGGCTTGTCCAAACAACTGGGATCAAAGCTCCTCACTCGAAAGACCAAAGTCATGCTTTACAAAACGCTCATTCTGCCAGTCTTCGCAGTAGCGCATTCTGTCACCCCAACTTTCCAAGACCTTGCTGATGATTTCGGGCTTTAGCTCACGGATTACTTGGGTAATATTGGCATCCGTCCTTCATGATTTTCCAAAAAAAAAAAAAAAGAAAAGTCGCAGCTCCGCGGCGGCCAATTGACATCGCCAAGACGGCTGATAATACGATTTAGGAATTTGGTGCGCAAAAGATCGATCGTGACATGGGCTGTGTGGCATGGTGCGCAATCCTCATAAATCAGAAGTCGTTAAAATCCATGTCACCAATTTCAGTAAATAAAAAGTCAGTTAACATGGCTCTGCAATGCCCACCGTTGACCGAAACGTTGTTCCAAGCCTCATTTTCGAAGAAAAATGGTCCAATGATACCACCACTCCATAATCCGCACTAAACTGTCACTCTCTGTGGATGCATTGGCTTCCCGAAAATAACGTGCGGGTTTTCCGGCAATTAAGTTTGTTGACGTAGCCGCCGAGATGAAAATCGTTGTCTAATTCAAGCTGCTCTACGGCCCAAACTCCAACTGCAAGGCGATAACGAAGCGGATGGTCGCACGCCTTCAAATGCTAAGTCAATTGGACCTTGTTAGCGAATAACTCGAGATCTTTGTGCAGAAATCTTCTCAGGCTAGTGCGGGAAATGTTGGGCTCTTGAGATCGATTGTCGAGTTGATGTTCGTCAATTGAATCTCACACTCTCGGCCACAGCAGCCACATTGTCATCTGTGCGCACAGTACGACGACCGGGACCATGAGAGCTATCTAAATCACAACACTGCGTTAGTGAATTGCGTTTTTACGTTACGAGAAAAATGCTTCAAACATGCGTTGAAGTGATATTTGAAAATGATCAGCTGTTTCCATGTCAAAATTCGCAAGAATAAAATAACGTCTTTTCGTCACCACATTCAAATAGCGAGAACTGTCATCAAAACGCACGAAATGTTCAGCGTGTTGGACTTTTGTAAGCATTGTTACGTGAGGTTACGTACCTTCACCGCTCTCATTTTTTCTTATTTTCTCATCTTTCAACGAACGTAAGCTCGCCAACGCAAACGCAGTATTGTAGAGTGCCCCATTGAATTGCCTGTATTGGATGTTAACGCATGCGCTAACGCAGTATTGTGATATGGGCATTAGTGTTTGCCACTATCATACCAGTCTCACGAACTGTTTACACAAGCTTGCGTACAGCAGTCGTAGTGGGTGCTTCATTTCGGCCAAAACTTTTTTTTTTCAAAAAACGCACTGTTTGGGCTACACAGCATTCGCTTTGGAAATAAGTTTTCAATATTTCCCAACGTTGTTCAAGCGTAAAGCGACTCGTTTCGTTCCGCGAAGATGTGATACTGACTTTCTGTCAAGATTTCGAGCGAGAAACAGCTGTCAGTGTCAAAATGACCTACGATTAAAAAAAAAAAACACTAGATGGCCCACCCCCTAGTAAGTGATCATGGCACGATCATAGTATTTGAATATTTCGGCAGCTGACATCAAATACACTTAGATCACTCCTCAAGTCCTCACCAACTTCCGTCACTTTCGGTTTTCACCCTCAAAGACTTACGACGCCCTTGCAGCCACTTTCACTTGTCTGGTTGGCCATGTCCTGCTGATCTTTTCGTCTAACTTCACCCCAAATGAAGACATTCAATTATCCATGCATTGCCGTCAAACAGCAATACCGCCGGCCGCCACTGTTAAACCTCTCGCACCACCATATGCTTAAATACTGTGTGACCTTGTTAACAAATTTTATCGATAATCTAGCAAGTCGATTAGATTCTTGTTTTTTTCTTTTTGGTTTTTATGAATTTACAACACCCCGACCGGTCGGTGTTTTCGTGCAACAACTTCATCTTGTTCCCTCGCCACATGATTTATTGAAAGCCGCCGCTCTAACCAAATCCGAATCGTCAATCGGCTAGAGGAAACAAAAATCACAAGAAAATGGAGAAAAGGAAAGATTCGATCGAGAAGAATGACGTTCCGAGGAAGGCGAAATGTTACTACGCGACCGTAGCAAGGATATTTAAGGTTTTTATTGTTTAACAACGTTTCGTACCTAGAAATTATTTCTTTACAATCCCCTAACACCTCCATAAAGTACTAAACGATCAAATGCGATTCAAATGCCTCATGGTATTTTGTGTCGCTGATGCCATTTGGCGGCAGATTACCATACAGATTTTACGCGCTCACAGAAAAAGACGATGCAACTCTAGGTTAGAAACGACCTAGCACGTAGCAGAAACCCTTGAAAATCCGCACATCGATTAGTAACAACCAACTGTTTCGTGTAGCCTTGGATACGGACGGATTACATGTTGACGACCCCCGCAAACGTCAAAAAGGAAACGAATTTCGGTTCTGCACCTGGAACGTTAGGTCCCTCAACAGACCAGGTGCAGCCGAACAACTGGTCAACTCTTTGGACTGCTATAAGGCAGACATAACCGCGCTCCAAGAAGTGCGATGGGATGGGCCAGGCAAAAAGCGGATGAAAAACTGTGATATACATATACTACGGAAACTGCTACAGAGAAAATAAACAGCGCCTATTCGGATGCGGATTAGTTGTTCGAGGCAGACTAAGGAAAAAAGTCTTAAGCTTCCAGTATGTAAGCGAACCCCTCATAACTATCCGCATCAAGGCCAATCTCGGCAACATAAGCTTATGCGCAATGTCCCAGCTATGACACCAAAATCGTTCTAGGAGATTTCAATGCGAAGCTGGGTAAGGAAGCTATCTTTGAACGGGTCATTGGAAAGCACAGCCTACACAACACCACGTCAGAAAACGGACTAAGGCTAGTGGACTTTATGGCGGGACATAACCTGGTAGTAAAAAGGACACGATTCCCACACCTCAACATCCATAAGGGGACCTGGCGGTCTTTCGATCAATCGACAACCAACCAAATTGATCATATTGCGATCGACGGCAGACACTCCTCCAGCATCCTAGATTTCCGAACCTTTCGAGGAGCCAACATCGACTCGGATCATTACCTTGTTGCAGCCAAGGTACGGATGCGAATTTCTCGGAACCAACGGAGTCGAGTAAGAACACCAAAATTTAACGTCGGAAAGCTGCAACGCAGGAGACCGCCAGGACCTTCGCCGATCAAGTCTCCCTCAAGCTCTCTCAGGTCCCGATGCAATCTGCAGAAACCATAGAACAGCAATGGAGTCGTTGTCAGAAAGCCATTTTAGAGGCCGCCTCAGATATACTCGGTTTCGAGCCACCACCGTCGAGAAACCCCTGGTTTGATGATGAGTGCAGACAGGCCCATGTAGAGAAACAGAATGCATACATGGCCACATTGCATGGGAGGAGCATGAGCTTCTGAGAAGGAAAAAGAAGGAGCACGAGAAGCGCGAGATCGAGGAGATGGAGAGATGTTACTGCAGGAACGACGTTCGAAAATTTTACCAGAAAGTAAAACGAACATGCCAAGGCTATAAAGCCAGAGCAGAAGCCTGCAGGGATGAGCACGGACAACTAGTAGTGGAGTCACAGTCGATGCTGAGATTGTGGAAGGACTGTATAACGACGATGATAGTCAAAATGCCGCCGTCAAGCAGAACGAACCATTCACAATGGACGAGGACGAAAGAGAATCTCGTCCACCCGACCTAGACGATGTTAAGATAGCGATATCGAAACTTAAGTCTTATAAAGCTGTTGAAGCAGACGGACTCCCCGCGGAGCTGTTTAAAGCAGCTGGCGATGAGCTGGTTGGGAACATGCACCAATTCATCTGCAAGATATGGTCGGAAGAACGCATGCCCGATGAATGGAATCTCAGTATCGTTTGCCCGGTCCATAAGAAGGGAGACCCCTATGACTGCGCCAATTACAGAGGGATAAGCCTCCTGAACATCGCGTACAAGATCCTCTCTGCCGTACTGTGTAAGTACCTGAAACCGTTCGTGGACAGGCCAGGAAAGTCCACGATAGACCAAATATTTACACTACGGCAGGTCTTGGAGAAGACCCATGAATTCCAGGTCGACACGCACCATCTTTTCGTCTACTTTAAAGCCGCGTATGACAGTGTTTATAGAGACGAGCTATGCAGAGCCATGCCATGTTTTAACATTCCTGCCAAACTCGTCAGACTATGCAGGATGACTATGGAGAACTCTCGCTGCTCCATTAAGGTCGGAGGTGAACTAACCGACCCCTTTGAAATTAAAAAAGGTTTTAGACAGGGTGACGCACTGTCATGTGATTTCTTCAACATTATTCTTGAAAAGATCGTGCGGGACTCTGCGGCCAATACAAGAGGTTCGATCTACTTCAAGTCCACACAATTGCTTGCCTACGCAGATGACATTGACGTTATTGGACGAACAAAGCGAGACGTCAATGAGGCGTTCACAAGCTTTCAAGCAGAAGCGGCGAATGTGGGTGTAAGGGTAAATGGGGACAAGACCAAATATATGCTGTCATCCAAGAAAGACGCACAACACCGACGTCTTGGTCAGAACATCACCTTCGGCAGCTATATTTTTGAAGTAGTCAGGGACTTCGTCTACCTTGGCTCGATAGTGAAAAGCAGCAACGACACCAGCACTGAGATAAAACGCAGAATAACTCGTGCCAATCGCTGCTTCTTCGGACTCAAGAGGCAATTGAGTAGTAGAGCCCTCCCTCGAAAAACTAAGGTCTCCCTCTACAAAACCTTAATCATCCCGGTCCTCCTCTACGGCGCTGAGGCTTGGACGTTATCAAAAGCGGATGAAGAGGCTCTTGGACGTTTCGAGAGGAAAATTCTGCGTGCAATCTTTGCTCCCGTTTGTGTAAACGGAGAGTGGAGGAGGAGATTCAACCAAGAACTGTACGGGCTGTACAGCGACATCGGCCTGGATAGACGTCTTCGGATCCAACGTCTAAAATGGCTAGGCCATGTAGGGCGAATGGACATCAACGCTCCGGCCCGAAGAGTGGAAGGGGACCTCAACCAACTGGGCGTGCGGCACTGGAAGCGGCTGGCCGAAGATCGGGCCGGCTGGAGAGGCTTGTTGGTTGAGGCCCTGGTTCACCCCGAACTGTAGCGCCATCAAAGTAAGTAAGTAAGTAAGTAACTGTTTCGTGTTTAAGCCATAACACGTTCTATTGCGTATCGTGGATAAAAACTTTAATAATAACTTAAGTGTGTTGCAGTGACACACTTATTAATAATTAACACACTTTGGATCAATCAATCAAACAACGACAGCGACATTTTCCCAATTTGCGAGTCGGGTCCATGGCACAATGGGTACACTGAACTCTCAACCCAGTGATTCCAATCTCAATTTTTTTTTTTTTTTATAGTCACACCGGCACTAAAGGCTAAGGCCTTATAACGTTGAACGTTGTGCGAGCGAGAAGTAACAGGGAGAGGCAGAGTTTCGCGCATGTTCAAGAGTTACATATGTATGTATATACTGGTGACAACCTGAACGGAGTGCAGTGGTTTGGGTCGTAGATGTTCGCTCACTACTCTCAGGGGTGGTTATCCTAGATACGACGAGAGCCAACCGAATTTCGCGTATCATTTCTATAAATTAAATCTTAACAGCACAAATGTGGGTAGGCTAAGGAAACTATGGAGCACATACTGACCGTCTACACAAGTCTTTCCCGATAAAGATTTCGAATTATAAGAACATTTTTGAAGGCCAAAGAAGGGGGTGCTCTGTATGATCGCAGTACTAGTGTCTTCATGTGATACACCCACCTATAACAATAAGGCATAACGCCAGCATCAAAAATCACCTATTTGTACCTAGCTTCTTACTTACTTACTTTACAGGCCAGAAACCATGGAGGATAATACACCCTTCCATCCTCAGCGATCCCGAGCATGCTACTTCCAGTCGGGAAGACTACGTTGTCTTACGTCCGCGAGGCTCGATGATGGATGCAGTGTCTTCCAAGCTGAGGTCTTCGCTATCAAGCAAGCGGCGGACCTGATCAGCAAAGAGAATATCACAGGAAAAAGGATCAGCATCTATGTTGACAGCCAGGCAGCCATTAAGGCTCTGCAGGCAGCATGGATAAGATCCAAACTCGTCAAAATCTGTAAGGAGAAGTTAGAAGAGATATCCAATGTAAATGAGGTGACCCTTTGCTGGGTACCTGGTCATATGAATATCTCCGGAAACGAGAGGGCGGACGAGTTGGCTAAGGTGGGATCAGGTGCTAATATTGCGCAGATCTCAGCTGATGCCAAAACACCACTCAGTGCGCTCTACAGGGAGATACAGACGGAGCTATTGGCGAAAGCCAATAAGCGATGGTGTCGCTTAGATACATGCGCAACGGCGAAATTGACCTGGCCCGTCTATGATAAGAAAAGAACGGAAAATCTGCTGAAGTTCAATCGTGGGAACATTCGACTGGCAGTCGGTGCCCTCACCGGGCATTGCATGCTATCTTATCATGCAGCTCGACTAGGCCAGCCCTACAATGACTTCTGTAGAAGCTGCAGGGACGAAGAGGAAATTGAGTCCGTTCGTCACCTGCTGTGCGAATGCCCGGCGCTAGCCCAAAAAAGGAATATTTTCCTGGGAAGATACTTCCTTTCGGGACTAGAAGAGGTAGGTAATATCGGGCTGAACAGAATACTAGGATTTTTATCCTCGTCTGGCTGGTTCAGCTCGACAGTAAATGTATAGGTATCAACGGGTTAAACAAAACAGGTGGGCACAATGGACTCAACGTAGTCTACGTGAGCCTTGACTTTACGTCAATAGGGCACCCATATACCTAACCTAACCTACGTCCGCGAGCACTTGGACTTGGTTCGGTCTCCCCCTTCTTCTCGAACCAGGAGGCTTGGATTCGAAGACTGGAGTGTTGGTATCCATGCGCTCGATGTTGTAGAGCCATTGTAGTCGACGGAATTACATATGTATATCTAAATCTTCGGACAGCTCAAAGGGTTCGCGGTTGTGTCTTCTCCCCCATTTGCCTAACTCGCAGACAGGACCGAATATCCGTCGCAGAATTCTTCTTTCGAAGGAGCCAAGGTCCAGCTCTGCTGTACTGCTTATCACCTAGCTTTCGATTCCATAGCAGAAACCCTTGAAAATTCGCACATCAATTAGTAACAACCAACTGCGATTAATTGTAGTCGACGAATAAGTTATTCGAAAGGAAACGGATAAATAAAGGATGAAAAAAAGGAAGAAAAATATTGCTCGCTCCTGCGCCACACTCCACTCAAATCACATGAAGTGCCAAACGAATAATTTCCCTTGGGCCAGCAATGGCGCACTGGTCATGGGGGCAGATCACACGGACATTACATCGGATGCAACGAAGGACACTCTGAACCACAGTCAATAATTGAACGACATCGGATTAAAATCTAAATATTTCAACAGTGCCGCAGGATCAATACTGTATGTTGTGTCTCCTGGAAAAAATTCGCTTCGTCCTGTGACACAATAGACGAGTATGTGTGTTGGAAAGCAAATGCAAATTTTATTGACTCATCAGTTATGTATGTACACATGTACTACAATGCCGTGTCGTCACCAAAGGATAGTCATGAAAAAAGGATCATAAATCGCCAAAAAGGGAAATTTCAGCGAACTCCACTAAGCGCTTCATAGCGCAAACACAATCGATATTAGTTTTAACCTTTCTTTTCACTTTCCTTGTCATAAAAACCAAGATGCATTCCATGCCAAGACGCACCTTCCCATCTCCCAGTGACAGTTTCGCTCGGTTACCGTGGAATCGATGAAAGGAGTTTACGATTCCAATAATGCCAATACCAAACAGAGTTAAATACGAAGAGTTGTAAATGCCAGTTTTCGGGTTGTCATCTCTGCTCATCATACAGGTAAAGGAGGTAAACGGAGGGTTTTACGAGCGCGAAGAGGTTGACATACCTGGGCTCATAGCAATACCTTTCATCGGATATGTACATACGCGGACGATAGGGGTTGTCTGGTTGGGCCTTTCATTTTTTCAACTGGTGATCTTAACTCGTAAAGGTTTTGGTTTTTATCTTTCTATTCGGATATATGATGTCCTCATAGCTCCTGGGAACAATGAGACTCAGAGGGTTGTTCGTAAAAAATAACAAGGTGCTTCGGACAGCTCTTTTGGTGGTTGTCACTGAAAGCGATTGTGGTTTTAGGACATTTTTGAAAAAAAAAAGGAGAAAAAATGGGACTGAAAATGGTCTGATTTTTAGGCAGTTTTTGAGAGGGCGGGTATTGTTTGTTATTGTGTGGTGGTCGAACTGATAATTGGGTGATCAACTTATGCGTTTTTCATGTTTCCGGGACTTATCCGTTCTCATACATTTCTGAGTTTTTGACTTGAGCTTTGAAGACTCGCAAGACAAAATTATTTTCTTATTAAAAATAAAATAAAATAAAACTGGTAGATTGAAGAAAGACTTACAAAATCGATGGGTTTCTTGCCTGTTTTCGAACTTGCATTCTAGTTTAATATAATGTCTCCTTCTTCTTCTTCTCTATTTAAAAAAAAAGCCTCTCCAACTGGCACGGTCTTTCGCCAGCAGTCTCCAGTGCCACACGTCTCTTAACTTAACTTTGATCACGTCGCCACCCTGGGTTGGATTCAAAGACCTTGCGGGCCCTAGCTGTGGTTTCCATACGCTCTACATGACCTAGCTATCTTAGACGTTCGTTCTTTCTAAAAACAATGGAGAAACTGATAGAGCTCCACATTAGAGGTATCCTGGAAAATCAGACACCTCTGCATCCCAACAAGTATGCATATCGCAAAGAGCGATCTACCGAAAATGCACTGCACCACTTGGTGACGTGCATTGAAAATAGTTTCGCAATCTGCGCCTTCCTCGATATAGAGGGAGCCTTTGATAATACTGGATATGATTCGATCACCACTGCACTATCCTGCAGGGGTGTGGACCATCCCACTAATCACTGGATTAGGGCGATGCTAAATAGCCGTATCATATCAGCCACATGCGGAGAGGTCTCAGTGACAGTATCGGCGGTCAGAGGATGCCCACAAGGGGGAGTCCTCTCGCCACTGCTTTGGTCGATAGTCATCGACGACCTACTACGCAAGCTGACCACTCGGGGCTACGAGGTCATCGGATATGCTGATGACCTAGTAGTCATTGTTACGGGCAAGTGCGAGGTCACTGCCTGTGAGCGCAGGCAGCTTGCGCTCCAATTTATCTCTGACTGGTGTGGCAGAGAGGGGTTATCTATTAACCCAAATAGAATAATCCTAGTCCCATTTACAAAGAAGAGAAAGGTACAACCCTGCTCAACCTTTCCTCTGCGTATGCAATACTAAAGTGCTTGAACGAATTACTACGGACTATAACCAACGCGGAATTTGGTCGGCTCTCGTCCTATCCAGGCCTAGGACAACCACCCCTGAGAGTAGTGAACGAACATCAACGACCCCAACCACTGCACTCCGTTCAGGTTGTGTGTGTCAACACATCATAAGAGAATACGAAAAACTCTTGAACCTGCGCGAGTCTCTAAAAAAAAAAAAAAAAAAAATGGAACACACATAGGATTTTCAGAGGAGGTAAAGTATCTAGGTATTGACCTAGACCGCAGACTCAACTGGAACTCCAACATGAAAAATAAACTCATGAAAGCGACTAAGGCCATGTGGGCCTGCCGACACACCTACGGGAAAACCTGGGGGCTTAAACCTAAGGTAGTCCACTGGTTATATACCGCGATAGTAAGGCCTATCGTCACCTATGGGTCCACCGTATGGTGGACAAAAGTTGAACAAAAAACCACAATTATTAAGCTTCAACGCCTTCAACTGTGGAAAATTAGGCAAAGAACGTCGATGTGAAGACCACGTACATAAATAGCACTACTACTTTTCAATTACTCAACGAACAAAATGTATTGCGCCGTCTTCGGAGGACAAAACCTCTTGACTTAGTGCGATAAGTCTTAGCCGCACGAACATAGTGGAAATTGCAGGAACCTTCCTTGGAATGTCGCCTGCCAAATGCGAACACATCGAGATCGAAATATTGCTAGATAAGTGGAATGACTTAGTTGCAGTATCAATTCTCTTCGTAGAGAGGTGTTTTAAGTGAGCAGAAACCTCAAACTATTATGTATAAGTACTCGCCAACAATCCTCATAGTGTCTTTAGATGATTTTCACCTGCCCTCGTAAAATAAAGGAAAGAAAGGAATGGAAAATCCGCTGCCTTAATCAGCACATAGTGCATTCCTGCCTGTTTCTTAACTCTTAACACCGCTATCGATCGACCGTCATCACGATCGTTTTCTCGCGCCTCCTCATCAAGCCGTAAATTCCAGCATTCCGATTTCAATTTTTTGCTAATTTTCCCAGATCACCCTTGCTGACGAATTCGTACAACAAAATCTACGCGAAAAGGTGTTTCTACTGCGCAATCAAGCCAATTCGCTACAGTGATCAGTGATCACCACGTTCCGCAGCCTAAATTCCGATCATTAGCGATACGACCACAGTTATATATCTATAATGTCAACATTTATCGCAGTTTATTTCGTTTATGAATTTGAATCATTAGTTCTTCGTCAGCTCTGGGACAGGGACATCAAAGGCCCACGACAAATCTGTGTGTTTAATTGACGATCACGATTTTTGCGGACGCTCGATCTGTTTCACCATTGCAGTGAGTTTTTGTTCATACGATTCTGGCCCGTAGCCAGTCGCTAAAGGCCGTGTCACGATTAATGATCGTCTAATAATTACAAAAATAAGCATCTCGCCTCTGCTCTGAACAGTGAATACGAAGAGAGCTAGTTAACCGCAGAAGAGATTTGATTTTATTTTTATTTGGACATTTAATTGGGATTTGATTAATCGACGGAGGAGCGATATGGCTTTCCTAAAACTGGTTTGCTTGTTATCGGAGGTTGCTGCGCGTATGGCCAATCGCCATATTTCGACTCACTTTATACAAAGATACAAGTGCTCGTGGGGGAAGTGGAGATACCCTATTGGTTGAATGGTAGACTAGGCTTTAATCTAATATAACATGGTCGTCGGCGTGTTCCTGAGACATTTACTGGAGTCACGCCTTTTTCTAGTTTCATACGTTTATTGTGGGGCTTGCGAGGCTTGGAAAATCACACAATTTATTGGCAATTTACGTTATGATTCGTAAAAGCCTTTTTTAGACCAACAAGATCATGATCAAGATTATTCATCACAGTTCAACAGAACTTGTACTCGAAAATCAGTTTAGTTTTTTATATATACAGTAAAACCTGCTAATCGGGACACTCTATAATCGGGACACCTGCTAATCGGACCATGGACCACTACTAAGCCATGCGTTGCTTAATGTATTTACCTGTCTAATTGGACCATGCATAGGAAACGAAATGTGCAATATGTATTCATATGTATTTCGTTCTTCTCTGTTCATTTTCTCAGAAGTTGTTGTGTAAGTAATATTCGCTTATTAACGGATTCTTTGAATTAGTGGCGTCAAATTTGTAATATCGGTTCGTTTGTGCTTTATCTGTGGACTTCCCGGTGTGTGTGTTCACTTAGATTTCGTTAGCTGGTGGTAGGCACAGTTTCAACTTTTAAGGGAATTGAGTCGAGAAAGGTGATTAAGATTTTGAGTTTTAATTAAGTGATACTTACTTACTTACTTATCAGGCCTGCGATCCATGGAGGATCTGAGCCTGAGCTATAGCTGCCTTCCATCCTTGACGGTTCCGGGCACGCTGCTTCCAGTTGTCAAGACCAAGATGTCTTACATCCGCGATTACTTGGTCTTTATACCGGAGGTTCGGTCTTCCTCTTCTTCTCGAACCAGGAGGCTCGGAGTCGAAGACCCTCCTAGCTGGAGCGTTGATGTCCATGCGCTCGATGTAGCCGAGCCAGTGTAGTCGACGGATCCTTGCCTTCCGGACTACATCCACATCTTGGTACAGCTCGTAGAGTTCGCGGTTGTGTCTTCTTCTCCATTCACCTTCCTCACAGACAGGACCAAATATCCGGCGCAGAATTTTTCTTTCGAAATAACCCAAAATCAGCTCCGCTGTCCTGCATATCGTCCAGCTCTCGGGTCCGTACAGCAAGACTGGCAGAATGAGCGTTTTGTAAAGCATGACTTTGGTCTTTCGAGTGAGGAGTTTTGACCCCAGTTGTTTGGACAAGCCGAAGTAGCAGCGGTTGCCAAGGGCGATTCTACGCCGGATCTCCACTGTGGTGTCATTTGTGGAATTTACGTTTGCCCCGAGGTAGACAAACTCCTTAACTACCTCGAAATTGTAGCTGTCAATTGTTATGTTTTGTCCCAGGTGGTGAGCGACGGATTGGTTTTAGCTTGACAGCATGTACATCGTTTTGTCCTCATTGACCTTAAGACCAACTGGTTTCGCCTGTTCTTCAATCGCCGTGAATGCTTCCACAATGCCACGGCGAGAACACGCGATGATGTCGATATCGTCCGCGTATCCTAGCAGCTGGATGGACTTGTAAAAGATAGTGCCTTCCCTGTTGACGCCTGCCCTTCGCACTATCTGCTCCAGCACCAGGTTGAAGAAGTCACATGACAGCGCATTTCCTTGCCGAACTCCGGTGCATATTTCGAATGGTACCGAGGTCCTGGAACCGAGTTGCACGGTGCATCGCGTGTTTTCTAGCGTTGCGCGACACAACTGGATCAGTTTTACCGGGATCCCTAATTCGGCCATCGCCCCAAACAGTTCTTCACCATGAATGCTGTCGTATGCGGCTTTGAAATCGATGAAAAGATGGTGTGTATCGATTCGAAACTCGTTGGTCTTTTCCAGGATTTTTCGAAGTGAGAAAATTTAGTCTATAGTTGATTTGCCGGGCCGAAAGCCGCACTGGTAGCTGCCGATTAGTGCGGTGCAAAATGGTTTTAGGCGTTAACACAATACGCTGGACAGGATCTTGTATGCGACATTGAGCAGGGATATACCTCTATAGTTCTTGCAAGAGGTAGGATCGCCTTTTTTGTGGATGGGGCATATAGAGCTGGTATTCCAGTCGTCGGGCATGCTCTCATCTTCCCAAATTCTGCAGATGATCTGGTGCATGCTCCCTACCAGAACATCGCCGCCAGCCTTGAAGAGCTCTGATGGCAAGCCATCTGAGCCTGCGGCCTTGTTGTTCTTCAGCTTCTGAATAGCTGTGCCGACTTCTTCTATGCTGGGTGGGAGGACTACTTCAGCGGCTGGAGTTGGGATTTCCTCGGTCCCTACCACTCTCTCTTGGTCATGCTCGTTAAGCAGCTGCTGGAAGTGCTGCTTAAATACATCCACTATTCCCTGCGGGTCGGTGACAAGATTACGCTCGCAGTTTCGAAGAGCCAGGGTGCCCTTTTTGAAGCCTCCTGCAAGGCCTTTGGCTTTCTTGTAAAAGGCTCGTATCTTATGTTTATCCCTAGACTCCCCGATATCCTTGAGCTGGCAGGCTGCGAAGATTCTTTTGTTGTCGGGGATGGCAGGTATCCTAAGGTGGTTTCGGCTACTTCCTGAATGGCTGAGCGGCAATGCAGCCACATATTATTGGCATTTGTGTTCGACGTAGGCATACCGTAGAGTCTTTCGCTCAGCTGCTCCCTGTAGACTCGGGCAACCTCCGGTGTGCTCAGGTGCCCAATGTCGAACCTCCTCCTGATGGGTTGGTGCAGCTTTGTGATGGCTTTGTTGTGAGTGGACCAGTCCAATTAGAAAGGGACGTCCATAATCGAACCACCTCCTAATCGGACCACATTTCTTTGGTCCCAAGGGTGGTCCAATTTGGCAGGTTTTACTGTAATCCCACACTGATACGTTTACATAGTGTGGTACGCTCTCTGTGGTTGGGCATGTAGAGCAACGACCCCTGGTAATGCTCAGGGCAATTTGACGTACAGCCTCTTCGCGGCACTCTCCCCAATACCCGTTGAGAGGTGAACTGATATGTGCAGCTACCGCTCTAGGTAAGAGGGCCCAACCCAACTAGGATGGCAGTTATACGGACGGCTAACAAGTAGCCCATGTAAAAAAAAAAAAAAAGAAATTGCTATGAACGAGAATATGGCCGCGGATACAAGGGCGGATACCCAACGACGACAGAAAAAGAAAAAAACCGGCCAAGTGCGAGTCGGAGTCATGCACGAAGGGTTCCGTTCCATCTGTATATATCATCAAATGACAGATCTTGGTTGCAGGCAGGATTTTTTGGATGAAAATCATGTCTGTTGTATGGGAGCCCCCCTTAAATATTCATTTTGTTCTGTTTTTAGTATTTAGTACGTGGTAGCGGCAACAGAAATACATCATCTGTGAAAATTTCAACTCCCTAACTATCACGGTTCATGAGATACAGCCTGTTGACAGACGGACGGACGGACAGCGAAGTCTTGGTATTAGGGTTCCGTTTTACCTTTGGGTACGGAACCCTAAAAAAGGACCACGATTTGCGAATATGCTCCTGGGATGTGAGAACTCTCTATACTTCGGGAGCTACTCATCAACTAGAAAAGGCTCTCAAGCGGTATAAGGCGGCTATTACTGGATAGGACGAGGAGTTCGACATTTATTACAGTTGTCACAAAAAGCTGCACTTATTGGGATGCGATTGTCATCGATTTTAAGTCAGCGTCTAACAGACCTGCCCGCCAAGTTGGGCGTTGTGCTTAGGGGTAAGATCCCTATCACGGAAAAAAGCAATTCTTCCGAAACAACCACAAGCCTCGGATACGGACGGATACATAGCTGACGACCCCTGCAAACTAGGTCCCTTAACAAACCGGTTGCAGGAGATCAATTGCAGTAAACTCTAAGCTGCTATGAAGCAGATATAAGCGCACTCCAAGAAGTGCGATAAGATGGACCAGGCAAAAGACGGATGAAAAACTGCGACGTCTACTACGGAAACTGTTACAAGGAGAACAAACAGCGCTTATTCGAATGCGGATTCGTTATTCGAGGAAGACTCCGGCAAAAAGTCTTAAGCTTTCGGAATGTAAGCGAACGCCTCATAACATCAACGACACAAAAGTAGTTCATGGAGATATTGATGCGAAATTGGGCAAAGAGGACATATTTGAGTAGATCACGGGGAAATATAGCCTACACGACACCACGTCCGAAAACGGACATCGGCTACTCAACTTTTCGTGGCGAGGCACAACCTCCTTCTGGCTAGCACACGATTCCCGCAATTCAACATCCAACAAAAACACCTGGTGATCACTTGATCAGTCTACCACCAATCAGATTGATCACGTTGCGATCGATGCCAGACACTCCTCCAGCATCCTAGATGTACGAACCTTCCGAGGAGCCAAGGGTACGAATGAAGATATCAAGGATGTCACGGAGACGAGCTGTACAATGAAAGTTTGACGTCGGAAAGCTAGAATCGCAGGAGACCGCTAGGAACTTTGTTGATCGGGTTTCCCTCAACCTATTGCAAACTCCAATGACACCGGAATAACCACAGAACAACAGTGGTAGCATTGCCATGGCGCCATCAGAGACGCTGCCTCTGATGTGTTGCGTTTCAAGCCACCGTCAGCTAGAAACACCTGGTTTGATGAGCAATGCGGGAAAGCCCATGTAGAAGAGCAAAACGCCTACAAAGCCATGCTACATAGACGGACGAGAGCCACTCGTTAACATTACGACCAGAAACGGAGAGAGGAACACACGCTTTTAAGGAAGAAAAAGGAGAGCATGAAAGTCGTGAAGTCGAGGAGATGGAAGGATGCTACCATAGGAATGAAGTTTTATGAAAAATTAAAACGAACATGCCAGGGCTATAAAGCCAGAGCGGAAGCCTGTAGGGATGAAGATGCTGAGAATATGGAAGGAACACTTCTGTATACTGTTTAACGGCGATGAAAGATCTAATACCGCTATCACACAGGATGAACCATTCACAACGGACGAAGATGTAAAAGAATTCCGTCCACCCGACCTGAATGAAATTAAGCTGAATCATAAGACTAATAAAGCCGCGAGCGCAGACCGCCGAGCTATTTAAAGCGGCTGGAGATGAGCCGGTAGGGCGCATGTACCAGCTCATCTGTAAAATATGCTCGAAGAAAAGCGTGCCCGTTCCACAAGAAACGAAAGGAACTGCGTCAATTGCAGGGGAATAAGTCTCCTTAACACTACATATCAGATCTTCTCTGCCATACTGTGTGAACCCTTTGTGGATAATCTCATAGATTTTTATCAGTGTGGTTTCTGGCCAGGTAAATCCACAGTAGACCACATATTCACTCAGCGGCAGATCTTGGAGTTTTAACATTCCCGGTACACTCCCCATATCTATATGCTGTCACCCAAAAACGACGCACAACACCATCGTCTCGGCCAGAACGTCAAAATTGGCAGCTACAGATCCGAAGTGGTCAAGAACTTCATCTACCTACTTACAACACCAGGGCTAAAATCAAATGCAGAATTACTCTTGCCAACTGCTTTTTTGGACTCAGGGGGCAATTGAGAAGTAGAACCTCCTGTCGAAAGAGGACTACAAGGGTGCACTACACAAAACCTTAATCATCCCGGTCCTTCTCTATGGCGCAGAGGCCTGGACTTAACGAAAGCGGTCCTATTTATATAAACGAAGGGTGAAGGAGAAGATGAGAAGATACACCGACGGACTTTACGGGCTGTACAGCGACATCGGCCTAGTTGACGTATTCGGATCCAACGTTCAAGACGGCTAGGCCATGTAGAGCGAATGGATAACACAGCTCCGGCCCAAAGAGTCTTAAAGTCTAGCCCCGAGGAACGACCGGACCAAAGATGGCGCCTACAGGTGGAAGGGGACCTTAACCAACCAAACCCAACCAATTTTTGTTCCACTAAGTGAGGTCGTGTGTGTAGACTAAGAAATGAAATCCATTCAAGAAATAGTAGCGAAATAATCCCTAATGCCCACAGCCATTCTAACTTATGCTGAGGACCTAGACTTTCTTGTATTTTTTTATTTTTAAGTCAATTGCTTTAGGCGTAATCTATACTACAGAAGAGAGCATAAAGTGGCCTAGTTAGATCCACTTATATAGTGCCCTATTGCCTCATTGGTATTATACAAGTGGAGGTGAGTGTGTCACATGAAGACACCAGTACTGCGAACATACAGATCTATCGTACCCCCTTCTTTGGCAGTCAAAAACTATTCTAGATGGGATTTTTTGAAAGTCTTTCCCTGTCTGTCTGTCCCTGTAGTCTGTCATTTTGAATCTTTCTCGAACAAGGCTTGAGTACACTGCATATGGTAAGTGTGTTGCCGTAACACACCAAAGTGTGTGTTTTTATTGCAGTAATTTTGAATGCAATTTAAAGTGTGTTACTATGAAAGCGCAAAAAAGGTAAATTTCCCAGCTATATGCAACCTTGCCAGAAAATTGCAAATTGCGACCCAACCCAGTGATCCCAAAAAAAAAAAAAAAAAAGTGTGTTCATTATTAATAAGTGTGTTGCTGCAACACACATAAGGTATCATTAAAGTTTTTATTCCGATACGCAATAGAACGTGTTATGGTTTAAATACGAATAAGTGTCTCAGTTTCTAATATCAAACGTGTTAAGTGACAGAATTAATCTTAAAATGTGTCGAACGACACACATGCTGTGTGTTTTTTAACACACTGGCATTTGCAGTGAATCCACCTTACCTAACCTATGAGCAAGGCGAGCTTATACAGATCAATAATACTTGGAGGACTGGTGTTAGGTTACTAACCAGGCTCTGAACTTTCAGGTTTCCAATGGCACACTTGAGATCAGCCAACGATTTTACGCTACAAACTTAACATCAAAACTGTGTGCAAGTATTAAATTCATGAGCAGCGCGTTCCTTGCTTTCCAAAAATTTGTGGTCGTGACTTTGTCGGGCAAGTTTTCTTGTTCAAAATTATAAAGTGAATCTCCGAACGATACTGCTCTTTTTCGAGTTCGTATCCTCTTATTTGAAGAGTCAAGTGGAACCGTCTACAAGTGCATGTCCGGACACTAGACAAGCACTATTTCTTAGTTTTCAATATCTAAAGCTGTTAGCAGTTAAACTAAATCCCAAAACTGTGAGTAGCATGATTGTTAGCACCTAACCTGGTGAATGAACTCCTTATACTTCTTTACATGTGATTGTATCCAATATGTTTTCTGAAGCGGCATTTACAAAAATGTGTTCCAATATCGTCTTATCCATACATACTCATAAAAGAACAGCTCTTATCTCTAATCCCATAATTCACTGATCAGTTGTCAGCCTTGCTTGCTTGTAATAGCTGATGCACTTGATTTGCAATCTCTAAATTGCCAAACGTCTACCCGATAACAATTCTACTTCAAAACGTTTCACATTGAAAGCGAAAGAGCGATTTTCACAAGCAGCTATCAACTGATAGTTACAATTTTCTCCGGCTATTCACCATAATTGCCACCACGACTGCTCGACCTCGTCTGTCTGTATACTCTGCTCCATATTCGATACACGTCCTGCATGAGAAGCGAAAATGATAAGATACAATGTCAAAAAAATGCGAAATAAACATCTCGCCCGACCCCTCGCGCCTGCTGTCATGCTACCAGTACAGCGACTGATTTGCGTTAATAACCATCCCTGTCACAATATTATTATCAAATACGTAATCGTTTGTCATTTGCATCGATTGCTTGGTCCTTACGACCCGGCAGGACTAGTACCAAATGAAAACATAAACAGAATTTTCCGATTTTCCCCTGTCCTGGCTCTGCTCTCTCTCTCCTTTTCGCTCTGGCTACGCACAAGGATACAACACATCCTTTTTCCGTACGTGAAACACAACGAGCAGATGAATATGAGATTACGCGCAAGGCGAAAGGGGGTGGCGGCAAATGGCAAATGTTCAGGGCGTATCAGACACGCTAGGAAAATTGGCAACCATTACGTCGAGGGTGTAGTGTGACGCGGCGACGGCGCTCATCCGCTCATCCCCCACCAGCCAGTGGGATTGAAATTGGAATCCAGGAGTAAAGGGAGGTTGTTAACATGTTGTGTTATGGGATTCATCGTGATTGCGTATTTATGGAAATTATGTGACTAATGGGCGAGTGTAAAGCAGCTGAGGACAGTGTTTAACAGCCACACACGCAGGCAACATGATCCTAGTGGTAATGGTGGTGGTGGTTGTGTTGCCTGTTCGATTGCTGCTGGTCAGCGTTGGCGACAGCAATGATGGTAGTAGGAGTATCGTTCCAAATCGATGTCATTTCGCAGGATAACGGACAGGGAATGATAGAGGGACGAGATGTGGGAACTATTAATTGGTAAATTAGGATAATTTCGCATGCACGGTGGTCAGGGACATAAAAGGTTTATGAGGTAGTAAACCATTTGATTTTTTTTTCTCGAATATTTCATGGGAATATAAGGGAAATTTGGGCGGCATTATGGCCTTGTCATTTGATAGTTAGAAGGTTATTACGTTTTGATGGCTCGTAGGAGACGTGTTGATGCTGAGTCATTTGATATAAACAAGTTGTAAGCAAGACTGGCCTTCTAGAGGACTAGCAGGATTATGAAATTCACGTATGAATTTATGATTTTGAGTCTCTGTCCTTAAATGTTACACCTATGTATATACATACATATAAGCTATTGTACATTCGTTTTTATATCCCCAGTCATGGCTTATTGCCCGAAAATAAGATTTTATGTCTTATTTAAATCTTGGTTTATTAGAGCCTAAAAATTACTCCTTTATACAGCGAAACTCGGACTATCAAAGAGCTTAAAAGTTATCAGGTCTATACGTTTGCACCAAATTTCAGAATTACCGAGAGTACCTGTCTAGCTGGATGAAGAAAAACTATGGAAAAATCATTAAAATGATTAACAGAGACTTACAGAAAAATTTTGTTAGTGCAGTCAACGTAAAGAGAAAGCGTTGTGACAGCTGTCAGGCGAAGATTATTCAAAATTTAAATTGTTTTGCAATATTTACAAAAAAAATCAGAAGAAGAATTGTTGTACAAAATGTGATCAGAAAAGTCGAACTTTTAAAAAAAAAATTATTTGAAAAATTCTAGAATGCTTCTTTTAAATAATCTGGTTGTCCTTCAACATCGGCATCGTCGTCTGGGCCTGAGTTAATAAAGTCTTCCATCCATGGCGGTTCCGAACACGCTGCTTCCAGTCAGAATAAACCAACTTGTCTTACGTCTGCGACCACTTAGTCTTTATACCGGAGGTACGGTGTCCCTATTCTTCTCCAACCAGGTTTCGAAGACCCTCTTAGCTGGAGCATTGTTCACCATGCGCTCGATGTCCACTTCTTTGTACAACTCATAGAGTTCACGGTTATGTCTTCTTCTCCATTCGTTGCAGAATTCTTATTTCAAAAGAGCCAAGTATCAGCTCTGATGCCCTGCTTATCGTCCAGATTTCGGCTCCGTACAGCAAGATTGGCAGAATGAGCGTTTTGTAAAGCATGACTTTGGTCTTTCGAGTGAGGAGTTTTGACCCCAGTTGTTTGGACAAGCCGAAGTAGCAGCGGTTGCCAAGGGCGATTCTATGCCGGATCTCTACTGTGGTGTCATTCGTGGAATTTACGTTTGCCGCGAGATAGACAAACTCCTTAACTACCTCGAAATTGTAGCTGTCAATTGTTATGTTTTGTCGCAGGTTGTGAGCGACGGATTGGTTTAGCTTGACAGCATGTATTTCGTTTTGTCCTCATTGACCTTAAGACCAACTGGTTTCGCCTGTTCTTCAATCGCCGTGAATGCTTCCACAATGCCACGGCGAGAACACGCGATGATGTCGATATCGTCCGCGTATCCTAGCAGCTGGATGGACTTGTAAAAGACAGTGCCTTAGTGCCTTCCCTGTTGACGCCTGCCCGTCGCACTATCTGCTCCAGCACCAGGTTGAAGAAGTCACATGACAGCGCATCTCCTTGCCGAAATCCGGTGCATGTTTCGAATGGTTCCGAGGTCCTAGAACCGAGTTGCACGGTGCATCGCGTGTTTTTTAGCGGGGCGTGATACAACTGGATCAGTTTACCCGGGATCCCGAATTCGGCCATCGCACCAAACAGTTGTTCACGATGAGTGCTGTCGTATGCGGCTTTGAAATCGATGAAAAGATGGTGTGTATCGATTCGAAACTCGTTGGTCTTTTCCAGGATTTGTCGAAGTGTGAAAATTTGGTCTGTAGTTGATTTGTCGGGCCGAAAGCCGCACTGATAGCTGCCGATTAGTGCGGTGCAAAATGGCTTTAGGCGTTAACACAATACGCTGGACAGGATCTTGTATGCGACATTGATCAGGGATATACCTCTATAGTTCTTGCAAGGGGTAGGATCACCTTTTTTGTGAATGGGACATATAGAGCTGGTATTCCAGTCGTCGGGCATGCTTCCATCTTCCCAAATTCTGCAGATGATCTGGTGCATGCTCCCTACCAGAACATCGCCGCCAGCCTTGAAGAGCTCTGATGGCAAGCCATCTGAGCCTGCCGCCTTGTTGTTCTTCAGCTTCTGAATTGCTGTGCCGACTTCTCCGATGCTGGGTGGAAGGACTACTTCAGCGGCTGGAGTTGGGATTACCTCGGTCCCTACCACTCTCTCTTGGTCATGCTCGTTAAGCAGCTGCTGGAAATGCTGCTTAAATACATCCACGATTCCCTGCGGGTTGGTGACAAGATTACCCTCGCAGTTTCGAAGCGCCTGGGTGCCCTTTTTGAAGCCCCCTGCAAGGCCTTTGGCTTTCTTGTAAAAGGCTCGTATTTTATGTTTATCCCTAGACTCCTCGATATCCGTGAGCTGGGAGGCTGCGAGGATTCTTTTCTTTTGTCGTAGTAGTTTTTTCTCCTCCCTTCTTCTGGCTCGGTACTCTTCTTGCGCTGCCCTGGTTTTACTCTGCAGCGCCTTTTGGTACGCCTCGTTGGTTACTGCCTTTTTCTGCTCACACTCGCCATCATACCACGGGTTTCTTGTCGGGGGTGGTAGGTATCCTAAGGTGGTTTCGACTACTTCCTGAATGGCTCAGCGGCAATGCAGCCACATATTATTGGCATTTGTGTTCGACGTAGGCATACCGTAGAGTCTTTCGCTCAGCTGCTCCCTGTAGACTCTGGCCACCTCCGGTGTGCTCAGGCGCCCAGTGTCGAACCTCCTCCTGATGGGCTGGTGCAGCTTTCTGACATTCGACAGTCGAGCTCTGAACCTTGCTGCTACGAGGAAGTGGTCAGAGTCGACACTTGCCCCTCTGAATGTTCGCACATCCAGGATGTTTGACGAGTGCCTTGCGTCAATGAGCACATGGTCGATTTGGTTGGCGGTTCGACCCTCCGGAGATCGCCAGGTTGCTGTGTTGATTCGCTTACGAGGGAATCTTGGGCTACTTATCACCACATTACGAGCTGTCGCAAAGTCAGCGAGTCGGAAGCCGTGCTTTCCGATTACTCCGCCAAGGGTGTTCTCCTTACCGATTTTGGCGTTGAAGTCAGCTTTAATGAAAGTCGCAATTTTTCTGCCTAATCATACCGTTTCCTATCCAGCGTATTTCCTGGACCGCAGTAATATCCGCCTTGTACTGCGTGAGGATTCCTTCTAGTTTATGAGCAGCTCCGGGAGTGTACAGGGTTCTGACTTTCCAGGAGCATACTCGCAAATCGTGTTCCTTTTTCGTGCGTGGTCGTCGTAGAGTATCCGTCCGTGTATCCGAGGCATCTTGCTCATTCATAACTTTTCTTTTTTTACGTAGGCAGATTGTTAGCCCGCCGCACAACCGCCATTCTGGTCGGGGTTTTCTCGCTGCATACGTTTGTTCACCTCCCAACGGTTGTTGAAGAGGCTATCCAGAGGGCGCCGCGAGGAGGCCGTATGTCAATTTGACCCGGGCAATTAAATTGAGAGCACCGTGGCGCAGTGGGTAGTGTGTTGGCCTCTGACGCCGATGACACGGGATCGAATCCCGACACAGCCATGTCATCGAACATGTTTTTCACGGTGTTTCTCCTCAGCGGGGTTCTGACAAAACCCCCTGTAGTAAAACTGTCATGAAAAGCTTCTCGAAATTCGCCGTTCGGAACCGGCAATAAACTGTAGGTCCCTTTCACCTATGGCAAAATGAAATCACACACAACATGGGTGATTGAGAGAAGCTCGGCTCAGGTTCTTCATGGACTGTAACGCCAACATACATACATACATACAATTAAACAGAGATCGTTGCTGGCATCTCGCCAGGTTGAGAGCGATCAACAACTTTACCCTGTATGTCCGAGCCCATGCCCCCTAATACACCTGTACCAGAGCCAAAATTGAACTTCCAAGCTTGAGTTTTAAGATCACGACTCTCTGATCCGATGCAACCATTTCTTTGGCCGCGTTCCCTCGAATATCCCACGCTTCAGCAGAATTCAATTCGCTCATTTTTTAACAAATATCGTTATTTCCAACATTCTTTTATGATTTTCGCACAAAACCCCGAAACACATTTTTGTTTTTTTCCAAATCGAATTTCCCCGTAAAAAAAGACGAAAGGACAACACCCGAACTGCAAAAACTCTGCATTCGTTGTTCTGCATTTTATGCAAGTAGTTTTTTAGGTTAACAAGGTTAAACGACGTGGTAAATAGGTTCCCTGTGATTCGCCATCGTAAATCTCTGTCTCTGCCTTTCCTCGATCGTCCTTACTGAGAAACTAAGAACGCCCGAAGCCACTCGCAGAAAAAAATCACTGAAACAAAAGCCAAAACCACTCCCAAAAAAGTGGTCTCGTTTTTTACCAAATACGATTACCCAGTTCAGTCTCATTGTTGGCACTGAGTCTGAGTCCTTTTTTTTTGCAAACTATGTCTATGGCTTTGGGACGTTTTTGTTTTTTACCCGAAACAACTATGTACATACGTCGCAAGGACATTAGACGTTTATGATGAACCATTCTCGCGTTTGGTGGTTTACAGTGAAAATGCAATCATAAACCCGAACATCTCTGTCCAACCGGTGCCTTATTCTCGTATTTTTTAGCTCAACAAAAAGAAAAAACAAAAAACGTATCCGAAGGTGGAAAAAAAAAATGCCAAACCGCAATAAAACTCAATACCGAGGAGTTCCTCTCCAGTCTGGACAACGACGCATCAGCACCGCACACCGTCATCATAAATATCGTCCTTAGGTGCTTAGTTTTTTATTGAAGGATAATGAAACATCACATCCATGCATTGGCCAGATTGAATGGTAACGCGTCACAATGCGGTTCCTCTAAGTTGCGCTCGAAAATGATTTTTTTATTTCGCGCCAAGGACCTGACAGTCATCGGGTGTAAACTGAATAATCAATGCGTCAAATGCCTCACTCGAATTCGGTTCTCGAATCCTTTGATAGAATGTCCAATTATTTAATCATTTCCAAGTGAATGTCACGTGCAAGTGGGACTGCCTGCCGCCATACCATACTACATATACCATACCGCCCGCCACCCTTCGGTTATTTAATGCCGCTCAACGATTTCCTTCCTCACGTCGACGACGGACGACAGGAGAATCGAACGTGGGCCAATGCCAGGAGCAAAGAGGCAAAGAAGGATACCCACATCCACCAGTAACAGTAGCAGCATTGTAGAAGAAAGATAAATAGACGAATAAATCCACATAATGAAGTTCAGTGGGTAATGGATGGGTTTTCATGCTGCGGTGGTAGTAGCGTAGGGTGGTTGCTTTTGGCGCAGACGCGCATCCACCGCCATCCTGGTATGCTTTGGCATGATGTGTCAATAAAATGGCAATAAAGTGAGTTTGAATGGAGCTCTTATTTATAGCCTGCGGTATGGGGGCCGTTGTGGTACAGTGACGGTGATGGAGGCTTTGAATTGTAAGGTCACCTTACATCCGCTCCTACCTACACACATACATACATATATACGGCAGGAGGTGATGAATTAGTCAAGTTACAGAGAAACGCTTCCACATTTCCTTTTATTATCCTTGTGGCCCCGATAAATTGCCGCAGTTTGGTGATTTACTATCGAAGAATGAACAAACGTAGTCGACTCGTATCCACTCCCATGCATACTAGTCATACTACATACTATATACCACTCCAAACTGGGCACTAGGAACTTCAATTATTTTCGTTATAATTCAATGGTTGAGCATGATTAATCGGCAGTCTATTATACTCAAATCTCTCTAAGCGGAACAGTAGATTCGACACATTATTTGCTGTGACGGGCGGGCAGAGAAAGAGGCGGAGTCCTGTCGGCAAAGTAATTTTATGCGAAATATGGTACTAGTATCTGGTGGTTGTTAGTTAGTAGCTACTGTTGTGCCGAGCTCAGGTGGATGTTAATAAGGAGGAATTTATTATTGGAAATTATTTTCGAAACTTTCAACATAATGGCTTTGAACTCGTACTCGTATATGTACGAGTAAATGGTTGTTTCCGGGACATTGTGACTTGGTTGTTGTTGAGGGTAGTAGCAGTGACATTAGATTGGAATACTCCTTCTAGGATGAATAGCGCATAAATTGCCGAGATATGGAATTGAGATAAATTGCTGTTTGGAAACGAGAAGGATATAGTACATATGAGGGGAACTGGACTATTTTTTCAAAGCATGAATCGTATAGAGGACATCCTTTAATGAGGATACGACTAACTATATACTTCTTTTAATCTGTCTCGGAAACATCGGTGAAGGATGAAAGCATATATGTACGAGTATGTACATTCATATATGAAGCATCCCATTTAGATAGGAAATCAGATCGACGTTGAGGTGCTGCAGTTTACCCGATGAATGCTATTTGGCTTATCTGGCAGATGAAGACATTGAATATGTTGTTCTATCGTTCAATACTTCTGGAATTGTACTGCGTTGCTGCAAGAATCCTGAAGAGAATTTTCATTACTACGAGTAGCTTAGTACTCTGTCACATACCTCTTTCGTTGATCACCGATCTGGATGCTGTCATGACACAGCCCTACGAGTAAATCGGCAACGTGCAGCTGATGAACTGGCGGAGATCCTTGACTGCTACAGAGCAGACTGGGCCGGGCAAAAAGAGGATGAAAAACTGCGACCTCTACCACGTCAATTGCTACAGAGGGGGAAGACAGCGCCCATTTGGAGGTGGATTTGTTGTTCGAGGCAGACTAAGGCAAAAAGTCTTAAACGAGCGCCTTATAACAATCCGCATCAAGGTTCAACTCGGTGACATTAGCCTGATTTGGGCCTACAACCCGACAGAGGACAAGGATGGCAACAGCCAAGATGACTTCTATGATCTCCTAGCATTTTTTTTTTAATAATGGGCTTACTTGGCATACTAAAGCGAACATGCCAAGGTTATAAAGCCAGAACGGAAGCCGGCAGGGATGAGAACGGACACCTAGTAGTAGAACGCAGTCGATGCTGAGAATATGGAAAAACCACTTCTGCAGATTGTATAACGACGATGTTGGTCAATATACCGGTGTCAGGCAGAATGGTCCATTTCTAATCGACGACGATCGCAGAGAATTCCGTCCCCCTGACCTCGACGAAGTTAAGATTGTCATATCGAAGCACAAGTCGAATAAAGCTACTAGCGCAGACGGACTGTCTACTGAGCTCTTCAAGGCAGCTGAGGATGACTTGGTTAGGAGCATGCACCACCTTATCCGTAAGATATGGTTAGAGGAAAGCATGCCCGAGGAATGGAGTCTCAGCATCGTATGCCCGATCCACAGGAAAGGAGACCCCTCTGATTGCGCGAACTAAAGAGGAATAAGTCTCCTTAACATCGCCTACAAAATCTTCTCTGCCGTTTTGTGTGAACGCCTGAAGCCTTTTGTAAATAAGCTGATACGTCCTTATCAGTGCGGATTCAGGCCAGGGAAGTCCACCATCGACCAAATCTTCACACTACGGCAGACCTTGGAAAAAAATATGAATGAATAGTCGACACTCATCATCTATTTGTCGACTTCAAGGCCGCATACGAGAGCGTAATTAGAGACGAGCTATACAACGCTATGTCTACCTTTGGCATAACTGCTAAACTCGTCAGACTATGCAGGATGACTTTGGAGAATGCTCGCTGCACCATCCGAATCGGTGAACAACTTACCGATAGTTTTGATGTCAAAAAAGGATTTAGGCAGGGCGATGCGCTGTCGTGTGATTTCAACATCATATTAGAAATGATTGTGCACAAATCACTGGCCAATACAAGAGGCACAATCTATTTCAAATCCTCGCAACTCCTTGCATACGCCGACGATATTGACAAAATAGGTAGGTCACAGCGAGGTGTCAATGAGGCGTTTGCGGGTATTAAGATGGAGGCGGCGAAAATTGGTCTGGCGGTATACGAGGGCAAAACTAAATATATGCAGTCATCAAAAAAGGACGCTCACCACCGACGTCTTGGCCAGAACGTTTGTATTGGCAGATGTAAGTTCGAGGTAGTTAAGGACTTCGTCTACCTTGGCCCCGCAGTGACCTGGAACAATGACATCAGTTCCGAAATCAAACGCAGAATCACTCTCAGGCTCAGGTGGCCATTAAGTGATAGAGCCCTCTCCCGAACAACAAAGTTGACTCTATATAAGACCTTTATTATCCCGGTCCTGCTGTACGGCGCAGAAGCATGGACACTATCAAAAGCGGATGAGGAGGCCCTGGGTCGGTTCGAGAGAAAGATTTTGGGCGTGATTTTCGGGCCTATAAACGCAGACGGGGGATGGAGGAAAAGATTCAACCACGAACTTTACGGGCTATAAAGCGACATGAGTCTGGTCAGGCGTCTACGGATTCAACGCCTAAGATGGCTGGGCCATGTAGAGCGAATGGACACCACAGTTCCAGCCCGGGGAGTCTTTGAATCCAACCCAACCGTCCAGCAGAGGACGGCCGCACTTAAGATGGCGCACACAGGTGGAAGTGGACCTCAACCAACTGGGTGTGCGGCATTGGAAAAGGCTAGCAAAAGATCGTGCTAGTTGGAGGGGCATGTTTTTTTAGGCTCAGGTTCACCCCTGGTGAAGAAGAAGAATGGGCTTACTTACTTACTTATCAGGCCAGCGATCCATGGCGGATCTGAGCCTGAGCTATAGCTGCCTTCCACCCTTAACGGTCCCGGGCACACTGCTTCCAGTTATCAAGACCCAGATGTCTTACATCCGCGATTGTAAGTATGTATGTTTGCGTTACAGTCCATGAAGGACCTAAGCCGAGCTTTTCTCAATCAGCCATGTTGTGGTTGATTTCATTTTCCCGGTTCCGAACGGCGAATTTCGAGAAGCACCGTGAAAAACACGTTAGATGACATGGCTGTGTAGGGATTCGATCCCGTGTCATCGGCGTCAGAGGCCAACACACTACCCACTGCGCCACAGTGCTCTCTCCGCGATTACTTGGTCTTTATACTAGAGGTTCGGTCTTCCTCTTCTTCTCGAACCAGAAGGCCCGGAGTCAAAGACCCTGTTAGCTGATGTGCTGGTGTCCATGCGCTTGATGTGGCCGAGAGATTGTAGTCGACGGATCTTTGCCCTCCGGGCTATATCCACATTTGTGTGCATTTACTTTCCTCACAGACAAGATCAAATGTGCGGCGCAGAATTTTTCTTTCGAAAGAACCGAAAATCAGCTCCGCCGCCCTGTTTATCGTCCAGCTTTCGGCTCCGTACAGCAAGACTAGCAGTGTAAGCATTTTGTAAGGCATGACTTTGGTTCTTCGAGTGAGTAGTTTTGACCCAAGTTGTTTGGACAAACCGAAATAGCAGCTGTTGCCAAGGGCAATCCTATGCCGGATTTCCATTGTGGTGTCGTTTGTGGAGTTTACGTTTGCTCCGAGGTAGACAAACTCCTTAACCACCTCGAAATGTTAGCTGTCAACCGTTATATTTTGTCCCAATTGGTGAGTGATGGATCAGTTTTTACTTGACAGCATTTTGTCTCGTTTCGTCTGTTCCTCAATCGCCGTGAAAAATTCTACAACGTCACGCTGAGACTGTGCGATGATGTCAATATCATCCATGTATCCTAGCAGCTGGACAAACTTGTAGAATATAGTGCCCTCCAGCACCAAATTGAACAAGTCACACGACAGCGTCCTTGTCGAAATCCTGCACGGTAAATCCTGCACGATTTGTCGAAGCGTGAATATTTGTTCTATAGACGATTTGCCGGGCCGGAAGCCGCTTTTGTAGCTACCCATTGGTGCGGTGCAACAGGGCTTTAGATGTTCACACAGTACGCTGAACAGGATCTTCCATGCGACATTGAGCAATTTCGAAACATAGTTGATAGATCCCATCAGTGTCTATATAGGTACCCATTTTAGTGAGAAGCCATTAAAGCCTTTGAAAGCGCAATATTAAATTAAAAACTTCCGCCCTCAAAATACAATAACTTACCACAACACACTTTTGCTAATGGGAAGGAAATTTACTTATTCCTTCAGCATAGAACTCTAGGTCTGGGAGCTATAAACTCGATGAGGACAGTTTTAGTGTCGTCTTAGCTCTTGAAGCATTTCTCACGCAAGAAGTTGTCGACTGACGTTGCTGTTGTGGTGAGTGTCGACTTGAAATTCATTGGTTTTCTCCAGTATCTGCCGTAGTGTGAAGATTTGGTCGATGGTGGACTTCCCTGGCCTGAATCCGCACTGATAAGGACCTATTAGCTTATTTACAATAGGCTTGAGGCGTTCACACAAAACGGCAGAGAAGATTTTGTAGGCGATGTTAAGGAGACTTATTCCTCTATAGTTGGCGCAATCAGAGGGGTCTCCTTTCTTGTGGATCGGGCATACGATGCTGAGACTCCATTCCTCGGGCATGCTTTCCTCTAACCATATCTTACGGATGAGCTGGTGCATGCTCCTAACCAGGTCATCCCCAGCTGCCTTGAAGAGCTCAGCAGACAGTCCGTCTGCGCCAGCAGCTTTATTCGACTTGAGCTTCGATATGGCAATCTTAACTTCGTCGAGGTCAGGGGGACAGAATTCTCTGCGGTCTCCGTCGATTAGAAATGGATCATTCTGCCTGACAGCGGTATATTGACTAACATCGCCGCTATACAGTCTGCAGAAGTGGTTTTTCCATATTCTCAGCATCGACTGCGGTTCTACTACTAGGTGTCCGTTCTCATCCCTGCAGGCTTCCGTTCTGGCTTTATAACCTTGGCATGTTCACTTTATCTGTTGATAAAACTTTCGAACGTCACGCCTGCAGTAACACCTCTCCAAATCCTCATTCGCGCGCTTCTCGTGCTCTTTCTTCTTCCTTCTAAGAAGCTTATGCTCCTCCCCTCTTTTTAACTCGTAGAGCTCACGAGCTGCTCTTGTTCTTTTATGCAGCGAGGCCTTATATGCATCCTGCTTCGCTGTATGAATCCTCCTGCACTCGTCATCGAACCAGGTATTTCTTCATGGTGGAGCCTTGAAACCCAAAACTTCGGATGCAGAGCCTTTCAGGGCTTGTTTGCAAAGGCTCCACTGCTGTTCTATTGATAGCGTGGAGGATTGAGGTGTATTGGAGAGCTTAATGGAGACACGATCGGTAAAAGCACGAGCGGTTTCTGGCGATAGTAGCTTTCCGACGTCATAACTTTGTATTCTTACTCTACTCCGTTGCGTTCGTGATATCCGTAAGCGCATCTTGGCTTCAACAAGATAGTGGTCCGAGTCGAGGTTAGCCCCTCGGAAAGTTCGAACATCAAGAATAGTGGAGGAGTGTCTGACGTCGATCGCGATGTGATCAATCTGGTTGGTAGTCGATTGATCAAAAGACCGCCAGGTGCCTTTGTGTATATCGAGGTGCGGGAAGCGCGTACTGGCTAGAAGGAGATTTCGCCCCGTAGCAAGATCAATCAGCCTGTGTCCGTTATTGGAGGTGGTGTCGCGTAGGCTATGTTTGCCGGTGACTCGTTCAAATATGCTTTCCTTACCCAGCTTAACATTGAAGTCTCCTAGTACAATTTTGATGTCATAGCTGGGACATTGGGCATACGTTCTGTCTAGGAGATCGTAGAACTCATCCTTGCCTGAGTCATCCTTGTCTTCCGTGGGGGCGTGGACGCAGATCAGGCTGATGTTAAAAAATTTAGCCTTGATACGGATTGTTATGAGGCGTTCGCTCACATGCCGACAAATGATTCTACTCAAACAAATTATGAAAACCAGAAGTTCCACGCTCGAAAACTTAATTCCACAAGACCAAACCGAAGGGCCATATAATGCGACACTATCCATCTCGATATATAAATCCTGGATGGCATCACATCAGCTTTCGGTCAACAACAAAACCAATATAAAAAGACGAGAAAAAATGTGTAGTAAAAGCCTACAAAGGTATATTGCCCCAGCTTATAGCCATTAGCATGATGGCTTGTAGCGTATACCGCCCGTAGCCGATCGCGGTCATAATAACATCAAAACACCGAAACGAGTAAATCCAACCAAACAACAATGAGTGCCGACATCAGCGATTGAACTATAACCATAATGGCCATAACAATACCAATTGTATGCAGTTGCTAATTGCATTTTATAGATCCACCTTTACATACAAGCTACGCAAGTCGACTGTTTCGACCGCTAAATCAGAAATCAAAAGATCGTCTCTCGCACCTTCGATCGTTTGCGAGTTCCCATGGCGATCTGGTCGCATCTGTACCTGAAAGGTTATAAACAGAAAGAAATCCCCAATCGGCTATACCTACTCGTAGGCTAGGCATTCCTGTTTTGTTTGACTTATTTTGTCCTTTTTAATCGTAAATTAGCACCTCTAGATACTATTTACTGAAAATTACTAACCGAATTTTACGGTTGCAAGTCTGCGGCTGACCCGGCAAACACACAGTCAATCGATGGAGTCTTTTCGTCTTGTCAGTCGGCGGCGGCGTTGTGGTTCATCGCGATTCACAAGGTAGTGTATGATGATTATCAGGCTATAAACGATGCCCGCGCGGCAGGATGATGGCATGGCGGTAGATACACTTGAAGACTTTATTATACATGAATCGTATGTCTTCATCGGGTGGGATTGTGCGGCTGGGAAACAGTGAGATTTTCCCCTTAGCTACTACTTATCGGTCATGGATAGGTGGGGATGGGAGCGAGTTTATGGTTTAAAGGTTTTTGACACCTAAATGCTTCTGATGGCTATTGGGACATCATTGGTGATTTTCTAGGTTTTGGTTAGAAGTTAAACTAGACCGTGATGGGGATTGTTATTCTTGGATATAGGGACGAAAGAGAAGAACCTTGTATCGTAGAAGCATAGAGCCAGCTAAATAGCCAAATTTGGAAACACGTATTATTGTAGAGCAATGCTGATAGACTTCGCAATGCGCAATGTTCTAGTTGCTAACACGCGTTTCCCACTACTCAACATCCACAAGGGAACTTGGCGATCTCCGGTTCAATCAACCGTCAACTAGATTGACCACATTTCGATTGATGGCAGACACGCATACGATATTTTGGATGCACGAATTTTCAGGGGAGCCAACAATGACTCGAGCCACTATCTTGTGGCAGCCAGTTTACACGACTACGAATATGTCTCGCCCAGAAAAATCGAGTAAGGCCAGCGGCATACAACGTCGCAATGCTACAATCGTAAGGGACCGCCACAGTCTATGCCAATCGCGTCTCCCTCAATCTCTCGGAAAACCCTCTAACACCTGCTCAGACCGTACAACCCCATTGGAGCCGTTGTCAACAAGCCTTAGAGAGTGCTGCAACTAAGGTACTGGGTTTCAAAATGCCACCAATAAGAAACCCATGGTGATGAAGAGTGTAGGAGGGCGTACGCAGCCAAGCAGCAAGTCTATCAAGAGGCGCTGCACAGAGGGACGAGAGCTGCTTGTGAGCATTATGAGCAGAAGAGGAGGGAGGAGGAGGAGATGGAGAGATGCATTCACAGGAATGACGTCCGGAGGTTTTATTAACGAATAGAAAAAAATTTTACGGAAGTAAGGCCAAAACGGAAGCCTGCAGGGACAAAAATGAAAACCTAGTAGTGAATTCACAGTCGGTGCTAAGAATCTGGAAATACTACTTCTGCAGACTGTATGACGAACCAGATCCTGCTGTCAAGTAGAATGACCCATTTACAACGGACCATGATAGCAGAGAATTCCGTCCCCCTGATCTGGGCGAAGTTAGGACTGTTTGGGAGTATGCACCAGCTCATCTATAAGAGGAATGCATGCTCGATGAATAGAATCGTATCATCCTTTGCCCGATCCAAAAGAAATGAGACCCCTTTCTTTGCGCCAATTAGAGAGGTATAAGTCTCCAATAAAATGTTCTCTGCTGCACTATGTGAACGCCCGAAGTCGTTCGTTAATAACCTGATTGGTCCATATATGTAAGTGTGGTTTTAGGCCCGAGAAGTCCGATATCGATCAAATATTCACACTGCGGCAGACCTTGGAAAAACCACCGAGTTCCAGATCGTCACCCACCATCTGTTTGTCGATTTTAAGGCCGCATGGCTAGTTTTGACATCCCTGCCAAGCTCGTCAGATTGTGCAGGATGACATTAGAGACGCGTACATAAGGGGAAAATCGGTAGATATTGCTCTGAATAGGGTAGTCCTTCCTAGACATTGAGGGCGCTTTTAATAACGTCAGTACCGAGGCAATAGTGTCCAGCCTTCATATGGCCCAAATAAACCCGGGTGTATGCAGTTGGATTGGGCAAATGCTGGGTACTCGTATGGTAAATTCGGTGATGGGGACAGCAAAGGGAAGGGTGAGAGTGAATAAAGGTACACCACAAGGTGGCGTTCTGTCACCCCTCCTATGGCTCCTTGTGGTCGACGGAATGGTCAAGATTCTAGAGATGGAGGGTTTTCATGTCACAGCCTACGCCGATGACATTGCCATCTTAGTCTCTGGAAAATTTCCTCAGGTCCTCAGCGATAGACTAAGCTATGCACTGATGTTAGTAGATAACTGGGTCAAGGGGCGAGGCCTGGGAGTAAATCCGGCGAAAACAGAGGTAGTACTCTTTACAAGGAAAGGACCTGTATCAGGATACACCTATCCCCATATGAATGGTATAGACATGATCCCTGGAAAATATGCCAAATATCTTGGCATAGTCTTGGACTCCAAGCTTAGTTGGAGAGAAAATATTGAGGAAAGAATCAAAAAGGCCTACGTGGCACTATATTCGTGTAAGGTAGCCTTTGGAAAAACATGGGGCCTCAAACCGAGGTTAGTACATTGGTTGTACATTGCGGTGGTAAGACCTATTCTAGTCTATGACTCGGTTGTCTGGTGGAAAACGCTCGAGAAAAAATGTCATCTTCAGAGTGTGTCAAAGGTTCAAAGGGCAGGCTGCCTGGCGGTGACGGGATCTATGAAATCCACACCAACGGCCGCAACCAGAACTGCGCTAAGACTACAGGAATCCGGTCTCTGGAAAAAGAGTCCTCACGTACATGCATCAGTCTTGGATCGATGGGCCGTCTCGAGATTCAGAACCGTAACGGACTATGTCACCCGACTTCCTTCCTGGGAGAGGAGATTCTCTATTAGAATTCCCTCCAGTGAGGAATGGACCGTTGGGCACGGAAAGTGAACTGGCAATCTACACCGACGGATCCAAAATGGATGTTGGCACAGGTGCCGGAGTCTACTTTGAGTCTTGGGATATGCATCGCTCCAATAGGCTCGATGATGGATGCAGTGTCTTCCAAGCTGAGGTTTTTGCTATCAAGCAGGCGACAGACCTGCTGGGAGGGAGGGAGCGAGCAAACAGGGCAAAGAAGTTGATCGCGTTTAACATGGCAAACGCCAGCTTCGATCTCTGTCCCTGTTCAATCCAAGTTGACACACAGCCTCCGCGTGGCCCCCCTGGATAGCTACCCTGGCACCCGCCAGGTAGTGAACCAATGTGTGCAGCGACCCAACCCTTGTTCCTGGGGAAAGAGGAACCTGGCCCTCCAGGTTGGGGTTGTGCTTAGGGGTAACATCCCTATCACGTAAAAACCCACTTGTTCCGAAACGACAACAAGCCTCGGATACGGACGGATACAAAGCTGACGACCCCTGCAAACGACTAACGGACTTGAGAGTCTGCACCTGGAATGTGAGGTCCCTTAACAGACCGGGTGCAGGCGATCAATTGGAGCAAACCCTCAACTGCTATAAAGCAGATATAACCGCACTCCAAGAAGTGCGATGGGATGGACCAGGCAAAAAACGGATGAAAAACTGCGACATCTACTACGGGAACTGCTACAAGGAGAACAAACAGCGCCTATTCGGGTGCGGATTCGTTATTCGAGGAAGACTCCGACAAAAAGTCTTAAGCTTCCGAGATGTAAGCGAACGCCTCATAACAATCCGCATCAAAACTAAATTTGGAAACATTAGCTTAATATGCGCTCACGCCCCAACGGAAGAAAAGGACGATCGACTCAAAGAAGAATTCTACGATCTCCTAGACAGAACATATGCCCAATGTCCCAGCTACGACACAAAAATAGTCCTAGGAGATTTTAATGCAAAACTGGGCAAGGAGGACATATTTGAGTCGATCATAGGAAAGCATAGCCTCCATAACACCACATCCGACAACGGATTAAGGCTAATCGATTTCCTAGCGGGGCGTAACCTCCTTGTAGCAAGCACGCGATTCCCCCATCTCAACATCCACAAGGGTACCTGGCGGTCTTGTGATCAATCGACCACCAACCAGATTGATCATATTGCGATCGACGCCAGACACTCCTCCTGTATTCTCGACGTACGAACCTTCCGAGGGGCCAACATCGACTCGGACCACTACCTTGTTGTAGCCAAGGTACGAATGAGGATATCAAGAATGCTTAGGAGTCGAGTAGGACAACGTAAGTTTGACGTTGGAAAGCTACAATCGCAAGAGACTGCCAGAATCTTTGCCGATCGTGTCTCCTCAAAGCTCTCTCAAAATCCGCCCAGAGCAGCACAAACAATAGAGCAGGAATGGGCTCATTGGCAGAGCGCCGTCAGAGATGCTGCCTCAGAGGTGCTGGGTTTCAAACAGCCACCACCTAGAAACCCCTGGTTCGATGAACAATGCGAACAAGCCCATGCAGCAAAACAAGAGGCATATAAGGTCGTGCTGCAACGACGGACGAGAGCTGCTCGCGAAATCTATGAGCAGAAGAGAAGAGAGGAACACACGCTTTTCAGAAGAAAGAAGAGAGAGCACGGAAAGCGTGAGATCGAGGAGATGGAGAGATGCTTCCGCAGGAATGACGCCCGTAAATTTTACAACAAGGTAAAACGAACATGCCATGGCTACAAAGCCAGAGTGGCGGCCTGCAGGGATGAAAATGGAGAACTGGTAGTAGAGTCGCAGTCGATGCTGAGGATTTGGAAAGACCACTTCTGCAGACTGTATAACGGCGGTGATAGACAAGATACCGCTGTCAGGCAGAACGAGCCATTCGCAATGGACCACGAAGTAACAGAATTCGGTCCACCCGACCTAGACGAAGTCAAAATAGCGATATCAAGACTTAAGTCTAATAAAGCCGCTGGCGCAGACGGCCTGTCTGCTGAGCTTTTTAAGGCGGCTGGAGATGAGCTGGTAAGGTACATGCACCATCTCATCTGCAAGGTATGGTCGGAGGAAAGCATGCCCGACGAATGGAATCTCAGCATCGTTTGCCCGGTCCATAAGAAAGGAGACCCCTATCACTGCGCCAACTATAGGGGAATAAGTCTCCTTAACATCGCATATAAGATCTTCTCTGCCGTATTGTGTGAACGCCTGAAACCGTTTGTGGATAACCTGATCGGCTCTTATCAGTGTGGTTTCAGGCCAGGTAAATCCACAATAGACCAAATATTTACGCTACGGCAGATCTTGGAGAAGACCCAGGAATACCAAATCGACACTCACCACCTCTTCGTCGATTTCAAGGCCGCGTATGACAGCGTATATAGAGACGAGCTGTACAAAGCCATGTCTAGTTTTAACATCCCTGTCAAACTCGTCCGACTGTGCAGGATGACAATGGAGAATTCTCGTTGCTCCATTAAGGTCGGTAATGAGCATACCGAGACCTTTGACGTTAAAAAAGGATTTAGGCAGGGCGACGCGCTGTCGTGCAACTTTTTCAACATCGTGCTTGAAAAGATTGTGCAAGAGTCACTGGCCAATACAAGAGGTACGATCTATTTCAAGTCTACGCAATTGCTCGCGTACGCCGACGATATTGACGTAATTGGACGAAAACAGCAAGACGTCAATGAGGCTTTTGTGAGCTTTGAGGTAGAAGCGGCTAAGATGGGTCTCAAGGTTAATGAGGGTAAAACCAAATATCTGCTCTCATCTAAAAGAGACGGACAACACCGACGTATTGGCCAGAACGTCACCATGGGCGGATATAACTTTGAAGTGGTCAAGGAATTCGTCTACCTTGGCTCACTGATTACCAGCGACAACAACACCAGCGCTGAGATAAAACGCAGAATCACTCTTGCCAACCGCTGTTTCTTTGGGCTCAAGAGGCAATTGAGAAGTAGAGCCCTCTCTCGGAAAACCAAGGTGACACTATATAAGACTTTGATCATCCCAGTCCTCCTTTACGGCGCAGAGGCTTGGACCTTAACAAAAGCGGATGAAGATGCCCTTGGTCGTTTCGAGAGGAAAATTCTGCGCACTATCTACGGTCCCGTTTGTTCAAACGGTGTATGGAGGAGAAGATATAACGAAGAACTGTACGGGTTGTACAGCGACATCGGCCTGGTACGACGTCTACGGATACAGCGTCTAAGGTGGCTAGGCCATGTAGAGCGCATGGAAGATACAGCTCCGACCCGAAAAGTCTTCGAATCCACTCCGGAAGGAAGGCGCGGCAGAGGACGGCCGCCTCAGCGGTGGTGCTCGCAGGTGGAAAGGGACCTCAACCAACTGGGCGTGCGGCACTGGAAACAGCTGGCCAAAGACCGTGCCGGCTGGAGACGCTTGTTGGTTGAGGCCCAGGTTCACCACGGACTGTAGCGCCACCTAAGTAAGTAAGTAAGTAGGCGACAGACCTGATCAGCAAAGAGAATATCTCAGGAAAAGGGATCAGGATCTATGTTGACATCCAGGTAGCCATTAAGGCTCTACAGGCAGCATGGATAAGATTCAAACTCGTCAAACTCTGCAAGGAGAAGTTAGAAGAGATATCCAATGTAAATGAGGTAACCCTTTGCTAATAAGCGATGTTGGCGCTTAGATACATGCGCAACGGCGAGATCGACTTGGCCCGTCTATAATAAGAAAAGAACGGAAAATCTGTTGAAGTTAAATCGTGGAAATATTCTACTGGCAGTCGGTGCCCTCACCGGGCCCTGCATGCTATCCTACCATGCAGCTCGACTAGGCCAGCCCTACAATGACTTCTGCAGAAGCTGCTGGGACGAAGAGGAAATTGAATCCATTCGTCACCTGTTGTGCGAATGTCAGGTGCTAGCCCAAAAAAGGAATTCATTCCTAGAAAGATACATCCTTTCGGGACTAGAAGAGGTAGGTAATATTGGGCTGAACAGAATACTGGGATTTTTATCCTTGTCTGGTTAGTTCAGCTCAACGGTAAATGTCTAGGTATCAAAGGGTTAAATAAATCAATTGGGCACAATGGACTCAACGTAGTCTAGGTGAGCATTGACTTTTCGTCAATAGGGCACCCATATACCTAACCTAACCATGACTTTGGAGAATTCTCGCTGTACCATCAGAGTCGAAAGCGACTTGACCGACAGGGCGACACGCTATTGTGTGACTTTTTCAACCTCGTCCTTGAAAGGATTGTGCAAAACTCACTGACCAATACGAGGGCCACGATCTTTTTCAAGTCCGCATGTGTCGATGACATTGACAAGACCCTTATCGTCTCAGTCCGACTTTATGACACAGAAACATGAGACTTATCGAAAGTGGATGAGGAGGCCCTTGGTCGGTTTGAGAGAACAATTTTGCGTAAGATTTTCGGCACGATCTGTATGAATGGGGAGTGGAGGAGATCACTTAATAGTGAATTGTACGGGCTGTAAAGCAACTTGAACGTCAGGTAGAGCGCATGGAAATCACTGCTTCGCCGAGAAAGTCTTTGGGTCCAACCCTGAGGGGCGACGTGGTCAAATTGATGGTGACGCACGCAAGTGTAAGAGGACCTCAACCAACTAGGCGTGCGGCACTGGAGAATGCTGGCGAAAGACAGTGCCAGTGGAAGAGGTCTTTTAAAGGAGGCCCTTTAAACTGTAGAGCCGAAGAAAACGATGGAGAATCAGAGACTTAGATTGGCGAAAACAGAGCAGTTTCGTAAGGTGGCTCGCCTTTTAGTTTTTTTTACGCATAATAGAGCACATCATCTTGCCAACCAAAACGGTTATTACCATCGCATTCATATACTTTATCACTTTAAGTAAACAATTAAATTGGCTTCTTTGCCAACACGAAAAAAGAGCAGTTTTCCATGGTCATTCGCTATTTTATTTTTAAACGCAAAATACGCAACACATGATCTTGTCGACCAACATTTTTGTTACCCTCGCATTCAAGTATTCGTTCACTTTAAGTAGACAATTATATTGGCTACTTAAAGTGTTAAAACGAAAAAAGAGCAGTTTCTCAAGGTCGTTCGCATTTTCGTATTTTTAAACACAAAATAGAGCACATCGTCTGGCCAACCAAAATGGTTGTTACCCTCACATTCATGTATTTACTCACTTTAAGTAGACATCTATATTGGCGTCTTGGCTGACATGAAAAAAAAGCAGTTTTCGACGGGAAATCGCTTTTTTATTTTTAAACGAAAATAAAACTTGTAACTCTGTTGAGCTTTTTGGCTTCGTATGGACACACACTTACATTGGCTTCTTTGCTAAAGCGAAAAAAGAGCAGTTTCTCAAGGTCGTTCGCATTTTCGTATTTTTAAACACAAAATAGAGCACATCGTCTTGCCAACCAAAATGGTTGTCACCCTCACATTCATGTATTTACTCACTTTAAGTAGACATTTATGTTGGCGTCTTGGCTGACATGAAAAAAGCAGTTTTGGACGGGAAATCGCTTTTTTATTTTTGAACGAAAATAAAACTTGTAACTCTGTTGAGCTTTTTGGCCTCGTTTGGACACACACTTACATTGGCTTCTTTGCTAAAACGAAAAAAGAGCAGTTTCGTATGATGGTGCACTTTTTTCATTTTTAAATACCAAACATTTCTTAAAGTAAAAGTTTCCGCAGTTGGACGTCTTTCCCAAGACAACGAACAAGTATTTTAAACTTTATCGATCCCCACCTTACAACTCCATATCTTCCACTTGACATCTCGGAACAACGAAACATCAAACAAAAAGATAAACCCAACTCCTGACAGAACGCCTGCATTCTCTCAACCAACAACATACACACGAACCCACAAAAAGATCACATAAATAATATTCCCCTACGAATGCAAACAACAGCACATTATGAACCAAAACACATCCTTTCTCTACTCCCCCGCACCGCCGGACGTACATACATATCTTATCTCTCGTCCCGAAGAATCATGTGGCTCTTACCCGAAAATTATATTCATTTTGCGCACTCAGAGCTGCTCATCGTTTTGCAAATAAATACTTTTCAATTTTTCATCCCATCGTCCATCCAACCACCATCCCGCACGGATGGAGCCGAAGCATACAACCGACCGAATTTATTCAACCTCCCTAAGAGGAACCTCAGGCTCTGAGTTTCACCCGAAGATAGTGTTTGAATAATTGCTCAGATACATTTCTCGGGTGGTGGGAGGGCGAAAGAGCAGCCAAGCAAGCACAGTTGTTTACGTTGGCAGTTCGAGGTTGGATAGATATAATTTTGTCATTTATCTGCGTTAACAAAATGGAATATACAGCAGTCCTCCACCGCCCACTGGGCTCACACAATCAATTATGACATCGTTTCTCGGGGGGGGAAAAAAGGAGGTGAAAGTCTCGAGCAAAATATGTTTACGTTTCATCCAGATGATTATTCAATTACGGCAATCCACTAGCGAACAGACGGGAACGAAAGGGTGTGGTAATAAATCAATCCTCAAGACCATAATCTCTCGAATCGCATTTGACCATCTGACATGGCGCGACAACAACGAGGCACCTTTCTCGCTATACTGTACGGTTGCCTTCCCTTCTGTTTGTCCTTTCAATCTAGCCGTCATAACATCACTTTTTAATAGCGATAAGATATCCTTTCCATTCCCACCTCCCAAGGGGGTTGGCAAATCATAAATAAACAAGGATGTAAACAAGGACTATCAGGACCATAAGTTGGATGAACAACCCTGCCACTGCTGCCACTTTTTTCCTGTGTTGCTCTTTTTTATTTTTATTATTGTTCGCTGCTTACACTGGAATTTTGGGCCGTGAACACTCAATTAGTCATCTTTTCCCCCTTTATGCCTTGTGTCGGTTCGCTTATCGTCGACGGCGGAACAATTGAAGAAGGGTGAGACGACAGTGAGTTGTTTAAAAATTACGAAATCTCCTAATACATACTTGCTGGTGTCAAGTGTTTTTCTTGTTCTCCTTTTGGCGCGAGAATATACGAGTAGGAATATGGACAGAGGGTGCTCCTGTTCCTGCTGACGCTATGATACTTGTGTCCCTTTTAGTTTCACTGGCGCTGGGAGTGATGTTCTTTTTTTATGGGTTCCGCTTGAGAATCATGCCGGTATCATGAATTTTGTTTCATTGGACGACCGGGAGATAAGTGAGCGTGAAATTCCATGCACTGCTTTGACACTTGCCAAGTGGAATTTCGATTAGATGACAATCGGAAAGTAACAAGGATAACAAATTAATTTTAAATTTGTTAAATGCCTACATGTGCGTATTGGTATGATAGAGATGAGGGGGATGTTTGTCCTTAGAGAAATGTGTACAATTTGGATATAGCAATGAGTGAATTCTAGAGGGCATGGGCTCGGACATACAGGGTAAAGTTGTTGATCGCTCTCAACCTGGCGAGATGCCAGCAACGATCCCTGTTTAAATGCCCGGGTCAAGTTGACATACGGTCTCCTCGCGGCGCCCTCTGGATAGCCGCTTCAACAACCATTGGGAGGTGAACGAACGTATGCAGCGAAAAAAACCCCGAGCAGAATGGCGGTTGTGCGGCGGGCTAACAATCCGCCCACGTAAAAAACCTAAAAGTTATGAATGAGCAAGATGCCTCGGATACACGGACGGATATTCGACGACGACAACGCACGAAAAAGGAACACGATTTGCGAGTATGCTCCTGGAATGTCAGAACCCTGTACACTCCCGGAGCTGCTCATAAACTAGAAGGAATCCTCACGCAGTACAAGGCGGATATTACTGCGGTCCAGGAAATACGCTGGATAGGAAACGGTATGATTAGGAAGAAAAATTGCGACTTTTATTATAGCTGACTTCAACGCCAAAATCGGTAAGGAGAACACCCTTGGCGGAGTTATCGGAAAGCACAGCCTCCACGATACAACAACAGATAACGGCTTCCGACTCGCTGACTTTGCGACATCTCGTAATGTGGTGATAAGTAGCACAAGATTCCCGCGCAAGCGAATCCACACAGCAATCTGGCGATCTCCGGAGGGTCGAACCGCCAACCAAATCAACCATGAGCTCATTGACGCAAGGCACTCGTCAAATATCCTGGATATGCGAACATTCAGAGGGGCAAATGCCGACTCTGGCCACTTCCTCGTAGCAGCAAGACTCAGAGCTCGACTGTCCAATGTCAGAAAGCTGCACCAGCCCATCAGGAGGAGGTTCGACATTGGGCGCCTGAGTACACCGGAGGTTGCCAGAGTCTAAAGGGAGCAGCTGAGCGAAAGACTCTACGGCATGCCTACGTCGAACACAAATGCCAATATGTGGCTGCATTGCCGCTCATCCATTCAGGAAGTAGCCGAAACCACCTTAGGATACCTACCACCCCCGACAAGAAACCCGTGGTATGATGGCGAGTGCGAGCAGAAAAAGGCAGCAACCGACGAGGCGTACCAAAAGGCGCTGCAGAGGAAGACCAGGGCAGCGCAAGAAGAGTACCGAGCCAGAAGAAGGGTGGAGAAAAAACTACTGCGACAAAATAAAAGAATCTTCGCAGCCTGCCAGCTCAAGGATATCGAGGAGTCTAGGGATAAACATAAAATACGAGCCTTTTACAAGAAAGCCAAAGGCCTTGCAGGAGGCTTCAAAAAGGGCACCCAGGCTCTTCGAAACTGCGAGGTTAATCTTGTCACCGACCCGCAGGGAATAGTGGATGTATTTAAGCAGCACTTCCAGCAGCTGCCTAACGAGCATGACTAAGAGAGAGTGGTAGGGACCGAGGAAATCCCAACTCCAGCCGCTGAAGTAGTCCTCGCACCCAGTATCGAAGAAGGCGGCACAGCTGTTCCAGCTTGAAGGCTGGCGGCGATATTCTGGTAGGGAGCATGCACCAGATCATCTGCAGAAATTGGGAAGATGAAAGCATGCCCGACGACTGGAATACCAGCTCCATATGCCCCATCCACAAAAAAGGCGATCCTACCTCTTGCAAGAACTATAGAGGTATATCCCTGATCAATGTCGCATACAAGATCCTGTCCAGCTATTGTGTAAACGCCTAAAACCATTTTGCACCGCACTAATCGGCAGCTACCAGTGCGGCTTTCGGCCCGGCAAACAAATTCTGGAAAAGACCAACGAGTTTCGAATCGATACACACCATCCTTTCATCGATTTCAAAGCCGCATACGACAGCATTCATCGTGAAAAACTGTTTGGGGCGATGGCCGAATTCGGGATCCCGGTAAAACTGATCCAGATGTGTCGGGCCACGCTAAAAAACACGCGATGCACCGTGCAACTCGGTTCTAGGACCTCGGAACCATTCGAAACATGCACCGGAGCTCGGCAAGGAGATGCGCTGTCATGTGACTTCTTCAACCTGGTGCTGGAGCAGATAGTGCGACGGGCAGGCGTCAACAGGGAAGGCACTATCTTTTACAAGTCCATCCAGCTGCTGGGATACGCGGACGATATCGACATCATCGCGTGTTCTCGCCGTGGCATTGTGGAAGCATTCACGGCGATTGAAGAACAGGCGAGACGTGTTGGTCTTAAGATCAATGAGGACAAAACGAAATACATGCTGTCAAGCTAAAACCAATCCGTCGCTCACCACCTTGGACAAAACATAACAATTGACAGCTACAATTTCGAGGTAGTTAAGGAGTTTGTCTACCTCGGGGCAAACGTAAATTCCACAAGTGACACCACAGTGGAGATCCGGCATAGAATCGTCCTTGGCAACCGTTGCTACTTCGGCTTGTCCAAACAACTGGGGTCAAAACTCTTCACTCGAAAGACCAAAGTCATGCTTTACAAAACGCTCATTCTGCCAGTCTTGCTGTACGGAGCCGAAAGCTGGACGATAAGCAGGACAGCGGAGCTGATTTTGGGTTCTTTCGAAAGAAAAATTGTGCGCCGGATATTTGGTCCTGTCTGTGAGGAAGGTGAATGGAGAAGAAGACACAACCGCGAACTCTACGAGCTGTACCAAGGTGTGGATGTAGTCCGGAAGGCAAGGATCCTTCGACTACACTGGCTCGGCCACATCGGGAGCATGGACATCAACGCTCCAGCTAAGAGGGTCTTCTACTCCGAGCCTCCTGGTTTGAGATGAAGAGGAAGACCGAACCTCCGGTATAAAGACCAAGTAATCGCAGATGTAAGACATCTTGGTCTTGACAACTGGAAGCAACGTGCCCGGGACCGTCAATGATGGAGGACAGCTATAGCTCAGGCTCAGATCCTCCATGGATCGCTGGCCTGATAAGTAAGTAAGTAATGAGTGAATTCTAGTCTCCGTAATGTGAGTCTGGATCAATAGGTAACCGTGTTTGGTAAGAAGGCACTGTTTATTATCTTGCTCATTCAATTCCTACAAAAATAGTAACCATACCACACTGCACCGCAATAGACCGCTCTTGACATCTTAAGAACAGTTTCAGCTGATGAAACTCACTGCATAGACCCAAACCAATACCCAAATGGGGTAACCCAAAACGACAGATTAACGAGAGGTAGTATTCGAATTTTCCTTTTTCTATTCGCACGTTTTCCCATTTAAAAATTAAGAGTGAATTGTCGAACAATACTGCTCTTTTTCCACCACGTCCGACAAAGGTACAATAAAGAACAGTGATAGCATTTCCTGTCAGTAAAATAGCATTTTTTTTTATATCCGATTTTTATAAAAAAAAATTGAATCTCCGGAGACCGCCAGAGCCTATGCCAATAGCGTCTCCCCCAACCTCCTGCTCAGTCCATACAAAGCCAATGGGCCCGTTGTCAACAAGCCTTAGGGAGTGTTGCATCTCAGTCACATTGTTTCAAAACACAGTCAACAAGAAATCCATGACTTGGCGACGAATGTAGGAAGGCACACACAGTCAAGAAGCAAGCATATCAAGCAGCGCTGCACAGAAGAGCAGAAGAACGAAAGAGGAGGAAAGAGCATAAGCATAAGAATAAGCGTGTCACTTAACACGTTCGGTTTCTGAAATCGCGACACTTATTCGTGTTTAAATTATAACACGTTCTATTGCGTGTTATGAATAAAAAGTCTAGTCACACCGTAAGTGTGTTGCTGCGACACACTTACTAATAATTAACACATTTTGGATTAATCAATCAAACAAAAGGGAAATTTCCAAACTGTATGCAACCTTGGCAGAAAGTAATATGCGAGTCGGATTCATGGCGTGATGGTTACCACATTGCACTCTCAACCCAGTGATCCGAGTTCGAATCTTATTGTCCGCAGCCACCAAAAAGCAAAGACACTCAACCTCACCTTTCCCATTCTATATTGGTCTTTCGAGTCGCATGGCATGATCGTCAGTGATGAGAAACAATTGATCAATCAAACAGAAAACAACAAACAATGTTTTGGGCTTGACGAGCCTCGGAGCGACAAATGCTCAGAGAACAATGACTGGATGAGTCATTTCTTATTCGCTGCAGGAGCCTTGAGATTTGAACAGGTGATCACTGGATTGAGAGTCCAATGTGTTAACTATAACACCATTCCCGATCGCAATTTGCTTTCTGGCAAGGTTGCGTATCGCTGTTTTCATAATAACACACTTTAAATTGCATTAAAAACGACTACAATGAAATCACACATCTTGGTGTGTTGTGGTAACACACTTACCATTTGCAGTGTAGATTCACAGTCGGCACTAAGAATCAGGAAAGACAACATTTGCAGAGAATTCCGCCCCCTGACCTGGACGAAGTATGAATACTTTTTCTAAACTTAAGTCCAACAAAGCTGCTGGAACAAAAGAATTGCCTGCTGAGCTCTTTAAGGTAGCTGAAGATGACATGGTTGTAAATGTGCACCAGCTCATCTGTAAGGTATGATCAGAGGAATGCATGCCTGATCCACAAGAAATGAGACTATTTTATCTGCGCCAATTGTATGTTGACGTTACAGTCCATGAAGGCCCAAAGCCGAGCATCTCTGAATCAGCCTTTGCCATAGGTGAAAGGGACCAGTTTACAGTTTATTGCCGGATCCCAACGGCGAATTTTGAAAAGCTTTTCATGACAATTATACTACAGAGGGTTTTTTTCAAAACCCCGCTAAGGAGAAGAACCATGAAAACACGTTCGATGACAAGGCTCTTGTCGGGATTTGATCCCGTGTTATCGGCGTCAGAGGCCAACACGCTACACACTGCGCCAATTACAGAATTATAAATCTCCTGAACATCGCCTACAAGATTTTCTCTGCTGTACTGCTGTGAAGGCCTGAAACTGTTCGTTGGCCCCGGAAGTCCACTATCGATCAAATATATACACTATGTCAGGTCCTGGAAGAAACCAACGAGTTATACTTTAAGGCCGGGGGTCCAATAGCGTGCAAAGAGATGAGCTATACAGCGCCATGTCTAGTTTTGTCGTCCCTGCCAAGGTCGCCAGATTGTGCAGAATGACACTGGAGAATTATCGCTGCTCCATCAGGGTAGGAAGCGACTTAACTGAGACTTTTAATTTCAAAAACAGTTTTAGACAGGGCGACACGCTTCTTGTGACTTTTTCGACATCGTCCTTGAAAGGATCGTGCAAAACTCACTGATCAATCCCGGTGGCCATTCTCGCATATGTCGATGACGTTGACATAATTGGGCGAAAACTGTGAGATGTCAATGAGGCCTTTACGAGCATTGAGGCGGAAGCGGCTAAAATGGAACTGGCGATAAACGTGGGCAAAACGACCAACATATATGCTATCATCAAAAAAGGACACGAAAAACCGGCGTCTTATCCAGAGCGCACAGGTAGTCAGTACAGAACCCCCCTCTCTCGGATGACCCAGGTAATCATATCCTGATTCTGCTTTATGGCACAGAGACATGGGAATTATCGAAAGTGGATAGTCGTTTTGAAAGAAAGATTTTGCGTACGATTTTTGGCCAGATCCGCATAAATGGGGAATGGACGGCCACATTGAAGGTGGCGCACTCGAGTAGAAGGGGACCTCTACCAACTACAGTGTGTGCAATTCTAATATAACACCACAAGTGCAGGGAAAAGTTGTTGAGAACTCCAACCAACACGAAAATTTGGTCGGTTCCTCTCGAATCCTATCTAAGGCAGATGTAGATAGGATAAGGGGGTGGGACAAAGTCGCTTGATCAGTACGTTTATGCAGCATTTGGTGGTGCTGAGGGGCATGCCGCAAAAGGGTCGTGGCATCATAAATGGTGATGCAGAGCCTTTCCTCGCTAGTAGGTCCGCCTTTTCGTTGCCTGTATGGCCGCTGTGTTCAGGTATCCAAAGAGGTGAACTCTGTTTGTGCTGTCCAGCTGGTGAAGCAGCTGTAGGCAGTCCCATACTAGTTTGGAGGTGATTTCGTAGCTCTTCTCTGAGGCAGAGTTCTATAGCAAACACCTCTGTTTGAAAAACGGAATTATATCTGTCCATGCTGACGTAGATGCATGTGCCTGTAGTTGCTCCGTATACTCCAGCCCCAACGCCTTCGTTCGTTTTGGAGCCTAGGAGGGTCTATTCTGCTCCGGGTTTTTTCTGTTTGGGAATGTGACCTTGTAGTTTTGGCTGAAGTTGTATCTGGGCAGACAGTTGTCTGTGAGGGATATCTTTAGGATTTCATGCCTGTTTAGTTCGGTAAGTATATCAGGGTGAAAGAGCCTACGGTTAGAGTCATCCTCCGCGATTAGTCTGTGGGCGAAGACCATTGCCTCTTTCTTCAGTTGGTGATGAAGAGGTGGCAGGTCCGTGATGACTTCTAGTGTCGCTGTGGGGGTTTTTCTCATGGCCCCAGTGATTCAGATACAAGCTAGTCTTTGCAATTTGTTGAGCTTGGCTTGCACTGACACTTGTTTTGTTTTGTGCCACTAGACGGACGCAGCATATGTGAGAATTGGTCTGGTGATAGCTGTATATAGCCAGCGAGATATCCTGGGGTTTGTGCCCCAGTTTTTGCCAGTGAGACTTTTGCTGGTCCATAAGGAGATCCTGGCTTTCTCAATGGTCTAGAGCTTTTCGTCTAGGGTTATCCCTAGGTATTTGACTTCTTTTGAGAATTCTTTCGCTTCATCAAAGAGGGTAGGTTTGGTAAGTTTGTGCTTATTCCTCCTTTTGGTGAAGGTGACTATGGTGCTTTTCCTAGGATTGACATTTAATGCAACCTTTATGCACCAGTCTGCAACAAGGTTTAGTGCCCGTTGAAGAAGTTCCGAGACTGTGTCTTCGAATTTGCCTCTAACCAGGATCACTATGTCGTCAGCGTAGCCTTGGACATAGAAGCCATTGTTGCTAAGTATGCTGATCAATTCATTAACCACGATGGACCACAGGAGCGGTGAAGAACCCCGCCTTGAGGGTATCCTTTCGCGGCGTTTACTCTGATGGCCTAGTGAGGTGTGTGGTTTCCTGTTGCTAAGCATGTGTTGGATCCAATTGCATCATCCACCCCTGTGCTGAGGATGCAATGTTTTATTTGGGTGTAATCGGTGTTATCGAAAGCAACCTATCGCAATGTCGTTGTCGCTCAGGGATTTATTGATCCGGGATGTTAGCTCCTGAAGAGCATGAGTGGTCGATTTCCCAGGCTGGTAGGCAGTGCACCGTCCCTGATATGCCTATCCAGAATTTTTTCCATTGTTTTTAGGAAGAAAGAGGTAAGGCTTATCGGTCTGTAGGACTTAGGCAGGTCTGTGCGTCTACGGCCTACTTTGGGAATGAATTTTACCGTTACCTCTGTCCAGCTCGTTGATATGTGTCCCCATGCATAGCTGGTTCTAAAGATGTTAATGAGCATGAGGCCGATTTGCGCACTCGCCTTCTGAAGAAGGGCTGGGAAGACGCCATCCTCCCCCGGGGACTTGTAGGGGTCAAATGAATTGATGGCCCATTTTATGCTTCCCTCGTGAAAGATCGTTCGTGCTCTCTTCCAATCCTCCCTGTTGGGTCTAGTTGCCCTGATCTGCGGAGGTATGTTAGAAAGATCGGAGAGAATGATGTTGGAGTCTGGGAAATGCGTACTGGTCAGAATTTCCTCAACAGTCCAATTTGGTTAGTGTGCTCTTTGGCGAGAACTCTGTGGATACGAGCGCTGCTCTGAACGTCTGAGAGACTGCTGCAGAACTTTTTCCATGATTCCCTTTTGGCTCTTCTAATCTCTTGGTTGTGGTTGGTGAGTGAGGTACGATACTAAGACAACCACCCCTAGAGAGTAGTGAACGAACATCCACGACCCAAACCCCAAACCCAGTAGGAGAAGCTTTTTAAATGAAGGCCAGGCTCGTCATGAGCTGTAGAGCCGAAAAAGAAGAAGAAGAAAATTATATTTTTTGAATTGCCCGTTGTCAAAGTCTTCAAGAGACCTCCGCCACGAGCCTTCTTCAATGGCCAACATATCCCAATTTGTGACGTTTTCGAGTTAATCCAATTCTTCTTCTCGCTACAGTTCGGGGTGAACCTGGGCCTCAACCAACATGCCCCTCCATCTAGCACGATCTTTCGCTAGCCTTTTCCATCGCCGCACACCTAGTTGGCTGAGGTCCCCTTCTACCTGTGTGCGCCATCTTAAGTGCGTTGAATCCGTAGACGCCTGACTAGGCTCATGTCGCTGTACAGCCCGTAAAGTTCGTGGTTGAATCTTCTCCTCCATCCCCCGTCTGTGTTTATAGGCCCTAAAATCACGCGCAAAATCTTTCTCTCAAACCGACCTAGGGCCTCCTCATCCGCTTTTGACAGTGTCCATGCTTCTGCGCCATACAACAGGACCGAAGGCACGAAGTTATCCAAAACCTGCTAATCACGCCAAACTATGCGATTATCTGTTCGGTGATTGAGTTATTAAATCAAAGCGAGAACTATACAAACCGGAAAAGTGGTGTAGTGCGTGTCAGAGACCGAATTACCCATTGGACGTCACACAACCATTGTTTCCTTGCACATCCCATTTTTTAAGAGAAAGCAGTTTGAAGGACATTCATGTCGTTTGGCCATTTTCACCCACATGTCGATCGAATGCACTGCAAAGGCCATGAACTATGGATGGAAAACAAAAAAAGTGAGGAAATGTTCAGAAGATCTGTCGCGTGGCAGGAGCTCTATCTGTGTTGGCATCCACTGTGATGGCCATTAATAGAGTTTATGACCTTCATTCAGATCTTGTTCGATCGACCTTAAGGGGTCCTCTCTCTCGGTATGTCCTCCGATCGTTTTTGCTTTTTTGCCGTACACTTCATGGGTGGCGATGTATTGAACTGACCAAAAAATGCCATCCCGGTACAACGGATACAGAGAATGGTGGCAAAGAATTGATTGTAACCCCATGACTAAGGTCGAGGTCATTTGTGCCCTATGATCACATTGTTGTGTCTTGCTGTCATCTTAATGTCGTTTCGGCTCAATATGCCCGAGAGGTGGTGCATAAGCGTGTCTGGAAAGAAAAGAAAGAATGGAACGATAACTACATTAAATTACAATTGTCACTTGGCCCTATTGTTCTGGTGATCAATGTCATTATGGTGACTATGGGCTACAAGGCCATGCAAACGAATTGTGTGTCACATAATTGCCTGTCATTAAGGAAACATGATCATGGAACGAAAGGATTAGGATCATGCAGGATAAAGTGACAATTACTTTCTGGATTGCGTCACTACCTCGGAGTGACCAGTAGAGTAGAAAGGATCATCGAATCTATTACTCGAGAACGTCATAATCGATGATCATAAACTGAAATGTTTTTTTATTGCTTTGAGTGGAACCGAAGCGTGCAGGAAAAGTGTGTCGCGATGGCCTTGCGTTGACTTTACTCTCAAAAGGAAAAACCGTCCGTTTCGATTCAAAGAACAACAACGAATCCATTATTTCAGTTTGACATGTGTAAGCATATACATGTACATTGGCTGTCCTTACGTTGGGCTATGTTCGTCTGGTGACAGCTCGGCCAAACCTGGCATTGGAGACGTCCTCGGCTCCACAGGGTCATCCTCCTCATCGTCACCCTCGCTTTCGATCTCCGGTCCCAGAATGCACCATGGCTTGATCTTGTCGCTGGTTATAACTGTCGTGAGTTTGCGGTATAGTTTCTTAGATAAGTTTACTTCCTCCAAAAGATAGCGATCGTAGCGCAGACGTTTTTTAACGATATACATATACTATATGGACCTTTGTAGCGCAGTTCCAGTTTATGTGATTCTCCGCTCGGTTTTGGCACTGTCTCCACGAGCACTAGTGCGCCTTCGCAATATGTTGTGAGTGGCTTCTGCTTCTTATCGAATCCTAGTTTCCACACGTTGCGTTTCCTAGAAATTCGTTCAGCTGCAAGTTCTCGTTTTGCAACAATGGGTTGACCATCATCGATGGCTTGCCATCAGAGCTCTTCAAGGCTGGCGGCGATGTTCTGTTACGGAGCATGTACCAGATCATCTGCAGGATTTGAGAAGATGAAAGCATGCCCGACGAGTGGAACACCAGCTCTATTTGCCCCATCCACAAAAAAAGCGATCCTACCTCTTGCAAGAACTATAGAGGTATATCCCTGCTCAATGTCGCATACAAGATCCTGTCCAGCGTATTGTGTGAACGTCTAAAGTAATTTTGCACCGCACTAATCGGAAGCTACGAGAGCACCGTGGTGCAGTGGGTAGTGTGTTGGCCTCTGACGCCGACGACACGGGATCGTATCCCGACGCAGCCATGCCATCGAACGTGTTTTTCACGGTGTTTCTCCTCAGCGGGGTTCTGACAAAGCCCGCTGTAGTAAAATTGTCATGAAAAGCTTCTCCAAATTCGCCGTTCAGAACCGGCATTAAAACTGTAGGTCCCTTTCACCTGTGGGAAAATGAAATCACACACAACATGGGTGATTGAGAGAAGCTCGGCTCAGGTCCTTCATGGACTGTAACGCCAACATACATACATACATACATCGGAAGCTACCAGTGCGGCTTCCGGCCCGGCAAATCGGTTAAAGACCAAATGTTCACACTTCGAAAATTCTGGAAAAGACCAACGAGTTTCGAATCGATACACACCATCTTTTCATCGATTTCAAAGCCGCATACGACAGCATTCATCGTGAACAACTGTTTGGTGCTATGGCCGAATTCGGGATCTCGTTAAAACTGATCCAATTGTGTCGCGCCACGCTAAAAAACACGCGATGCACCGTGCAACTCGGTTCTGGGACCTCGGAACCATTCGAAACATGCACCGGATTTCGGCAAGGAGATGCGCTGTCATGTGACTTCTTCAGCCTGGTGCTGGAGCAGATAGTGCGACGGGCAGGCGTCAACAGGGAAGGCACTATCTTTTACAAGTCCATCCAGCTGCTAGGATACGCGGATGATATCGACATCATCGCGTGTTCTCGCCGTGGCATTGTGGAAGCATTCACGGCGATTGAAGAACAGGCGAAACGAGTTGGTCTTAAGATCAATGAGGATAAAACGAAATACATGCTGTCAAGCAAAAACCAATCCGCTCACCACCTGGGACAAAATATAACAATTGACAGCTACAATTTCGAGGTAGTTAAGGAGTTTGTCTACCTCGGGGCAAACGTAAATTCCACAAATGACACCACAGTGGAGATCCGGCATAGAATCGCCCTTGGCAACCGTTGCCACTTCGGCTTGTCCAAACAACTGGGGTCAAAACTCCTCACTCGAAAGACCAAAGTCATGCTTACAAGACGCTCATTCTGCCAGTCTTGCTGTACGGAGCCGAAAGCTGGAAGATAAGCAGGACAACGGAGCTGATTTTGGGTTCTTTCGAAAGAAGAAGACACAACCAAGATGTGAATGTAGTCCGGAAGGCAAGGATCCGTCGACTACACTGGCTCGGCCACATCGAGCGCATGGACATCAACGCTCCAGCTAAGAGGGTCTTCGACTCCGAGCCTCCTGGTTCGAAAAGAAGAGGAAGACCGAACCTCCGGTATAAAGACCAAGTAATCGCGGATGTAAAACATCTTGGTCTTGATAACTGGAAGCAGCGTGCCCGGGACCGTCAAGAATGGAAGGCAGCTATAGCTCAGGCCCAGATCCTCCATGGATCGCAGGCCTGATAAGTAAGTAAGTAAGTAGAGATTAATTGAACCAAAGGAAAATATTTAGATCGATTCCTTCCAGAAACCTGCAGTAGGTACCTACTAATGTCTTAGTTTATAGAGGTGGTATACGACCATAAGAAAGGTTGGTTATAGAAAAACAGATTCGCTAATCTGGGTCTATTGAGTTTCGTTATTTATGACTCGCCAGATAGATGACATACATACAATATTGAAACTGAGGCTAGAGATTTATCTTGAAGACCTAATTTAAGGTAAATTGTAACCCCAGTTGTTTGTTACTTTAAAAATGATTAAAGTATGAATCCTTGACTAATAAAAATGATGACGAATCCTTGCCGAGAAAGGCATAATTTCAAATGTGTTTGCTTAAGGTTGTTACCGATCACAGGTATGTAGAATACTAAATTCTGTGCGATCAATTAAACCCAAAATTTGGGCTTAAAAATAAAAAGATATTTGCCATACAGCGTATGCTGCAGGATCTTTCATTAAACGTTTCCTTAAATTTTAACAAAACAAAGTGTCATCACCGCCCTTCTTCGGACGCCTTGTCGTGGCGGGTGGCTTAAGAGGTCATAGACCTCGAACGAAGACTCGAAGACCCAAAAATTGAGTGAGGAATTGTATACTCCAGGTGGTACCTGCAGCAGCGGAAATCCACCCGCGATCTCTCTCCGGGGCAGGCATTCATTTTAAACTCTCCGGCAGCCCGGAACGACACCGACTCATGTGGTTCACTGTTTGACCAACTGGTCGGACGGAGCATGAGCGGTGCATCCAGCGGAGGCGACATCAACGTTCGTGCGGCACGGGAAACTGCAAAGGTGGAACGCGCCCCAGAATTGGGACGTACTGCTGAATGCACTGCTAAGTGCCCTCCCTTCTTCGGGCGCCTTGTCGTGGCGGGAGGCTTAAGAGGTCGTAGACCTCGAACTTAGACTCGAAGGCCCAAAAATGAATGGACAAACCAAAGGAATTGAGTCCTGCAGGTGGTACTCGCAGCAGCGGAAATCCACCCGCGACCTCTTTGACACCGGCCCCTGCGGCTCACTGTCTGACCACCTGGTCCGATTGAGCATGAGCGGTGCATCCAGCGGAGGCGACACCAACGATGGCCCGGCACGGGAAACCGCAAAGGTGGAACGCGCCCCAGAATTAGGACGTACTGCTGAATGCACTGCTTAGTGCCCAAAGAGTAGAGGTAAGAGGCGTTCCCGAAAATTGTGCAAAGAGGCTGACAAAGCCGAAGACATAATGGTCGAGGCTAAGCCTCTGGGGGAACCAGTTAAGAGAGTTAGGTCGACGGAGGTATCTCGTACCGAAATCGATCCGGCCCCCCTTCCTGAGCTCCACCCCTCTCTCGAAGGTGCGCAGCGCGGAAAGCGTCGGCGATTGGGAAAAGCTGCTGAAGGTGGCATAAGCATGTCTGCACTTTCGGCATGCGCCTCCAACTCTCTTCCTCTTACTAGGAAGGTTCAACTACGTGATCAGTTCCCGTAATGACGGAGCCGGAAGCTGTCAGGTTTCTGCTATGGCCGGCGCTGCTGCCGAAAAAGGTGGTGGGGCTGACAGGCAGACTCCGAACGCAGAAGGCGAAGTCGTTACGGGTCCTAGCAATCCTCGAACAAGTCCCGAACCGTCGTCCGAAGGGAGCAGCTGCTTTAACCGAAATAGGTAAGAGCTCCCGCAAACGGAAAACCGCCGCTAAGGATAGCCTCGCTAGGGAGAGAGTGTGCGATGCCTCCCTCTCCGGTGGGGCGGTGGGAGTCCAATGGCAGATGTGGCGACCCAGAAGGATCAAAGCATAGGCCAGAAGGCGAAGATAGCCAAAAACCACTCCTCGGAGGCGGGCACATCACACAACAAAACCCCTTCCTCCCAGAAGGAGATCCAAATGACCGTAAGGAGTCGAGAGAAGCAGCTCTCTTATAAAGAGGCGGCCATCTCCTCTGAAAAGGTCAGGATGGTTTTTAACCAAATCAATCTACAGCATTGCAAGGCTGCTACTGCTCTTTTAAGTAGTAGAATTGCATGCAGTAGTACAAATCAGCACGTTGTATCCATTCAAGAACCGTGGGTGTGGAACAAACGCCTGTGTGGCCTTGGTGGTATACGTGATGCTACGATTCTTTATGATGAGCGATCCGAAAGGCCTACGGTCGGCCTTATCATATCGAATTCGCTATCGGCAACCAAACTTGGGCACTCTTGTGGACAAGATCTAGTGGCTGCTACGGTAAGCTACAAAACGCACGGAGCAATAGAACACTTCGTCGTCGCCTCTGCCTGCTTTCCCTACGACTCGATATTACCTCCACCACCGAAGGAATCCAGAAAGATTGGTCTCATCTTGCCTAAACACTGCCTAAAACACTGCTTGGGGCAGTAGCAAATGCAATACAAGAGGGGACCGTCTTCTAAACTTCACTCTCTTGTCTGTCCTTACCATCATTACGACAAGACGACAGGAGGTAATTGACCTGACCCTATCCAACAGATATGTGAAGGACATCACTAACGGGCGAGTCTTGCCGAGTTCCGGTTAAGTTGTGGGAGCTCCTCCTTGCCACCTAGACGGAACCCGACAAAGACGGATTGGGTACGGCTTTCTAGGTACGAACGAGCCCCATGACTTTTGAATTCTCTGAAAGATTTCCGCAGCAGGTTACGTCTCTTCTTCTCCTTTCTTGGCACTGCAGTTCATGGCGAACCGGGGCCTCCTTAAAAAAACCTCTCCAACTGGCACTTTTGCCAGCAGTCTCCAGTGCCGCACACCTAGTTGGCTAAGGTCATCTTCCACTTGGTTGCGCCACCTTAAATTTGGCCGTCCTCTACCGCGTCGCCCTTCGTGTTTGGATTCAAAGACCTTCCGGGACGGAGCTGTGTTTTCAATGCACTCAACATGACCTAGCCATCTTAGGCGTTGGATCCGAAGACGCCGGGCCATGTTCATGTCGCTGTACAGCCCGTACAGTTCACTATTAAGTCTATTCCTCCACTCTCCATTTATGCATGTCGGGCCGAACATCGTACTCAGAATTTTTCTCTCGAAATGACCAAGGACCTCCTCGATAAGGTCCATGTCTCTGCGCCATAAAGCAAGACCGGGATGATAAGGGACTTGTATATGGTCACCTTGATTTGTCGAAAGAGGGATCTGCTTCTCAATTGCCTTCCGAGCCCAAAGAAACAGCGGTTGGCAAGAGTTATTCTGCGTTTGATTTCGACACGAAGTCCTTGCCAATATGTGCACCCGGGCCAAGACGCCGGTGGTTCGTGTCCTTTTTCGACGACAGCATATATTTCGTTTTGTCCTTATTTACCGCCAGTCCCATTTTAGCTTCCGTCTCAATGCTCGTAAAGGCCTTAATGACATCTCGCTGACTTCGTCCAATTACCTATGTCAATGTCGTCGGCAGGTTACAAAGTCTGATTGAATATGTCTTATGCTGCGGCGCTGGATTTTGTTGCCATCGTTTATGGGCTTTTCGGTTCTCCTTTACCAGCTCTTTAATTCCTGGTGAATAATTAATGTAAAGATTGCTCGGCAGTTTTTTCGGAAATGGATATTATTCCGTGCAGCGTGCTGAATAGCTTCAATGAGTCGGTTGACTTCGAACTCTAATTCGTACGGCGTCCTAAGTGGTACTCTTAGACTTATACCTACCTTCTTGTATGTCGTTCCTTAAACCTTCCCAGTTTGTCCGTTTATTCGTAAGCCTAGGTGGTTCAGGCAATACATATGTAATGTGTGGGCCATCCAGTGTTTTTTTTTTTTTTTTTAATCATCACTGACAGCTGTGAATGACCGACCAACAATATCATCCAAGCAATCCGTGAACCATCAACAAGGTCTTGAAAAATTTGGTTATCCGAGGAGGAAGGCTCCGACAAAAAGTCTTAAGCTTCCGGGATGCAAGCGAACGCTTCGTAACAATCCGCATTAAGGCTGAATTTGGAAATATTACCTTGATGTGTGCTCATGCCCCAACGGAAGAAAAGGAGGATCGACTCAAAGAAGAATTCTACGATCTCCTACACAGAACCTATGCCCAATGCCCCAGCTACGACACAAAAATAGTTCTAGGAGATTTTAATGCAAACTGGGCAAAGAGGACATAAAGTCGATCAGAGGAAAGCATAGCCTCCATAATACCACAGCCGACAACGGACTTAGGTTAATCGATTTCCTAAATGGACATAACCTCCTTGCTAAGCTCACGATTCCCCCATCTCAGCATCCACAAAGGTACCTGGCGGTCTTTTGATCAATCGATCACCATCCAGATTGATCACAGTGCGATTGACGCCAGATACTCCTCCAGTATTCTCGACGTATGAACCTCCTGAGGAGCCGACATCGACTCGGACCACTACCTTGTTGTAGCCAAGGTACGAATGGGGGTATCAAGAATGCCTAGGAGTCGAGTAGGACAACGTAAGTTTGACGTCGGAAAGCTACAATCGCAAGAGACTGCTAGAATCTTTGCCGACCGTGTATTCTTCAAGCTCTCTCAAAATCCGCCCACAGCAGCACAAACAATAGAGCAGGAATGGGCACATTGCCAGAGCGCCGTCAGAGACGCTGCCCCAGAGGTGCTGGGTTTCAAATTGCCACCACCTAGAAACCTCTGGTTTGATGAACAATGCGAACAAGCCCATGCAGCAAAACAAGAGGCATGTAAAGCATTGCTGCAACGACGGACGAGAGCTGCTCGCGAAATCTATGAGCAGAAGAGAAGAGAGGAACACACGCTTCTCAGAAGAAAGAAGAGAGAACACGGAAAGTTTGAGATCGAGGAGATGGAGAGATGCTTCCGCAGGAATAACGCCCGGAAGTTTTACAATAAGGTAAAACGAACATGCCATGGCTACAAAGCCAGAGCGGCGACCTGCAAGGATGAAAATGGAGAACTGGTAGTAGAGTCGCAGTCGACGCTGAGGATTTGGAAAGACCACTTCTGCAGACTGTATAGCGACGATGATAGACAAGATACCGCTGTCAGGCAGAACGAGCCATTCGTAATGGACGACAATGAAACAGAATTCAGTCCACCCGACCTAGACGAAGTCAAAATAGCAATATCAAGACTTAAGTCTAATAAAGCCGCAGGCGCAGTCTGCTGAGCTTCTTAAGGCGGCTGGAGATGAGCTGGTAAGGTGCATGCACCATCTCATTTGCAAGGTATGGTCGGAGGAACGCATGCCCGAGGAATGGAATCTCAGCATCGTTTGCCCGGTCCATAAGAAAGGAGACCCCTATAACTGCACCAACTATAGGGGAAGAAGTCTCCTTAACATCGCATATAAGACCTTCACTGCCGTATTGTGTGAACGCCTGAAACCATTTGTGGATAACCTGAGCGGCTCGTATCAGTGTGGTTTCAGGCCAGGTAAATCCACAATAGACCAAATATTTACAGCTACGGCAGATCTTGGATAAGACCCAGCAACACCAAAACGACACTCACCACCTCTTCGTCGATTTCAAGGCTGCCTATGACAGCGTGTATAGAGATGAGCTATACAAAGCCATGTCCAGTTTTAACATCCCTGCCAAGCTCGTCCGACTGTGCAGGATGACAATGGAGAATTCTCGCTGCTCCATTAAGATCGGTAATGGGCAAATCGAGACCTTTGATGTTAAAAATGGATTTAGGCAAGGTGACGCGCTGTCTTGCAACTTTTTCAACATCGTGCTTGAAAAGATCGTGCAAGAGTCACTGGCCAACACAAGAGGTACGATTTATTTCAAGTCTACGCAATTGCTTGCGTACGCCAACGACATTGACGTGATTGGACGGACACAGCGAGACGTCAATGAGGCCTTTGTAAGCATTGAGGTAGATGCGGCTAAGATGGGTCTCAAGGTTAATGAGGGTAAAACCAAATATCTGCTTTCATCTAAAAGAGACGGACAACACCGACGTATTGGCCAGAACGTCACCATGGGCGGATATAACTTTGAAGTGGTCAAGTAATTCGTCTACCTTGGCTCACTGATGACGGGTGACAACAACACCAGCGCTGAGATAAAACGCAGAATCACTCTTGCCAACCGCTGTTTCTTTGGGCTCAAGAGGCAATTGATAAGTAGAGCCCTCTCTCGGAAAACCAAGGTGACACTATATAAGACCATGATCATTCCAGTCCTCCTTTACGGCGCCGTGGCTTGGACCTTAACGAAAGCGGATGAAGATGCCCTTGGTCGTTTCGAGAAGAAAATTCTGCGCATTATCTACGGTCCCGTTTGTTCAAAGGGAGTATGGAGGAGAAGACTTAACGAAGAACTGTACGGGTTGTACAGCGACATCGGCCTGATACGTCGTCTACGGAAACAGCGTCTAAGGTGGCTGGGCCCTGTAGAGCGCATGGAAAATACAGCTCCGACCCGAGGAGTCTTCGAATCCACCCCGGAAGGAAGGCGCGGCAGAGGACGGCCGCATCTACGGTGGCGCACGCAGGCGGAAGGGGACCTTAACCAACTGGGCGTGCGGCACTGGAAACAGCGGGCCAAAGACCGTGCCAGCTGGAGACGCTTGTTGGTTGAGGCCCAGGTTCACCACGGACTGTAGCACCACCTAAGTAAGTAAGTAAGTTATACTTTCTGATCTTTTAAGCATTCTATTACTTACTACTTACTTACTTATCAGGCCAGCGATCCATGGAGGATCTGAGCCTGAGCTATAGCTGCCTTCCATCCTTGACGGTTCCGGGCACGCTGCTTCCAGTTGTCAAGACCAAGATGTCTTACATCCGCGATTACTTGGTCTTTATACCGGAGGTTCGGTCTTCCTCTTCTTCTCGAACCAGGAGGCTCGGAGTCGAAGACCCTCTTAGCTGGAGTGTTGATGTCCATGCGCTCGATGTGGCCGAGCCAGTGTAGTCGACGTATCCTTGCCTTCCGGACTACATCCACATCTTGGTACAGCTCGTAGAGTTCGCGGTTGTGTCTTCTTCTCCATTCACCTTCCTCACAGACAGGACCAAATATCCGGCGCAGAATTTTTCTTTCGAAAGAACCCAAAATCAGCTACGCTGTCCTGCTTATCGTCCAGCTTTCGGCTCCGTACAGCAAGACTGGCAGAATGAGCGTTTTGTAAAGCATGACATTGGTCTTTCGAGTGAAGAGTTTTGACCCCAGTTGTTTGGACAAGCCGAAGTAGCAACGGTTGCCAAGGACGATTCTATGCCGGATCTCCATCATTTGTGGAATTTACGTTTGCCCCGAGGTAGACAAACTCCTTAACTACCTCGAAATTGTAGCCGTCACTTGTTATATTTTGTCCCAGGTGGTGAGCGACAGATTGGTTTTTGCTTGACAGCATGGATGTACTTCGTTTTGTCCTCATTGATCTTAAGACCAACTCGTTTCGCATGTTCTTCAATCGCCGTGAATGCTTCCACAATGCCACGGCGAGAACACGCGATGATGTCGATATAATCCGCGTATCCTAGCAGCTGGATGGACTTGTAAAAGATAGTGCCTTCCCTGTTGACGCCTGCCCGTCGCACTATCTGCTCCAGCACCAGGTTGAAGAAGTCACACGGCATCTCCTTGCCGAACTCCGGTGCATGTTTCGAATGGTTCCGAAGTCCTAGAACCGAAATGCACGGTGCATCGCGTATTTTTTAGCGTGGCGTGATACAACTGGATCAGTTTACCCGGGATCCCGAATTCGGCCATCGCACCAAACAGTTCTTCAGGATGAATGCTGTCGTATGCGGCTTGGAAATCGATGAAAAGATGGTGTGTATCGATTCGAAACTCGTTGGTCTTTTCCAGGATTTGTCGAAGTGTGAAAATTTGGTCTATAGTTGATTTGCCGGGCCGGAAGCCGCACTGGTAGCTGCCGATTAGTGCGGTGCAAAATGGTTTTAAACTTTCACACAATACGCTGGACAGGATCTCGTATGCGACATTGATCAGGGATATACCTCTATAGTTCTTGCAAGAGGTAGGATCGCCTTTTTTGTGGATGGGGCATATAGAGCTGGTATTCCAGTCGACGGGCATGCTTTCGTCTTCCCAAATTCTGCAGATGATCTGGTGCATGCTCCCTACCAGAACATCGCCGCCAGCCTTGAAGAGCTCTGATGGCAAGCCATCTGAGCCTGCAGCCTTGTTATTCTTTAGCTTCTGAATAGCTATGCCGATTTCTTCGATGCTGGGTGGGAGGACTACTTCAGCGGCTGGGGGTGGATTTCCTCGGTCCCTACCACCCTCTCTTGGTCATGTCCGTTAAGCAGCTGCTGGAAATGCTGCTTAAATACATCCACTATTCCCTGCGGGTCGGTGACAAGATTACCCTCGCAGTTTCGAAGAGCCTGGGTGCCCTTTTTGAAGCCTCGTGCAAGGCCTTTGGCTTTCTTGTAAAAGGCTCGTATTTTATGTTTATCCCTAGACTCCTCGATATCCTTGAGCTGGCAGGCTGCGAAGACTCTTTTCTTTTGTCGCAGTAGTTTTTCTCCTCCCTTCTTCTGGCTCGGTACTCTTCTTGCGCTGCCCTGGTTTTCCTCTCCAGCGCCTCTTGATACGTCTCGTCGGTTGCTGCCTTTTTCTGCTCACACTCGCCATCATACCACGGGTTTCTTGTCGGGGTGGTAGGTATCCTAAGGTGGTTTCGGCTACTTCCTGAATGGCTGAGCGGCAATGCAGCCACATATTTTTGGCATTTGCGTTCGACGTAGGCATTCAAGCATTCTATTACATGTCGAAATGAGCACTTTGGAATCTCGGTTGTGTATACATATGTATAAGGGATTAGAGAAGTGAAACGTACGCTTTTCAGCATATTGTCGGATTGAGATGTTGGTTGATACGACGCCCAATATTTCGCTCAAAATATGAGCTTCATTTCCAAAACACACAATTTTTAATATTTCGCTTCATTTAATATCTAAAGTATTTGATATTAAATTCGAAAAGAAAAAGAAATATTAGCGGCCCTATTTGGTAACACGTTTATTTTGTAAACTCCTCTTCTGTAGCAGGACAATTCAATTTACCCAAAACAGGCAATGTCCTGCCACCGCAACTTTTTTATTTTTTTAAGCAACAAAATGCAAAAATTTACATTGGAAGCCTTGAAAATTCTAGAATGTCCTTCAAATATTATCAAAGCCAGTAGTCAATTCCAGATCAGAAGTCTACCCGTAATAATAGTAAAATGCGTCACGTTATCCTTATCGCGATTGGAATATGACCTGGTAAGGTAACTGGTAGCATTTTCTATCGTCCTTAGGGTTCGGTAATCTAGTACCTATACTAGGTACGTACATGTGTGATGTATTATTTAAAAAAATAAAATCCACGTGATTTGCTCGAACATTTACTTTCAAGCCTGCACTCTATGTAGGTATACCGGGTAGGCACCGCTAATAACGACGAAATAGAGACTCTCCTCACGCCAACATTTGTGTACTTAGCTACCAAGAAATACCGCGGATAGTTAGCCATGTGCTATTAATCAAAGTCTTCCTCAACCATGTGGCCTGTTTCAGTTTAAAGCGAAACAAACTTCTCTAGTAAATCCTGTTTTTAGGAATTTCACCTGAATGCTCCAGAAGGAATACTCTGCCGTACTTAATACCTTGTCCAGCCCATAACGTCGGCTATTGTAAACTGAAATTGATGCGTTTTAAAGCGCGCACTAAAACTAATACCCAAAACATGTACGTATGTATGTGCCTATCTATAAACGGGAACAGTGCAAAATGCCTTTCGTCTAGCCAATAGCACCTCTCGAGACGCGCAGGTTTACAGGATAGCATTTGTCACCAAACAACCCTCGTAAGGTAACTGAGTAGCGCATAATTGCTTCCAGGAAGGTATCATAATCCTAATTAATCAATAAACAGATTACAAAATGTCCTTTCTCTCAAATGTGCCGGCTTTATGAACACCGAGGACATAGATACTCGATTGTATGGTTTACCTGCAAAGAATATATCCGCGACTGGAACAGACAATCCATAGAAACCCGGTGGATGTCGGATTTTCAATCATCAGCAAATGAAATACTCCAAGTATCTTTCTGAATTATTTTTTTCATCTTTTATTTCGATCGCGGATACAAAGTCTTCAACTTAACAATTAAATAACAAATGAAAACGATTGATGTCAAATGAGGATATTTACAAGTTGCGAACCGCACGCACAATGTGAGCATCACAATAACAAAATAAATATCGTATCTATCCAGCTACCCTAAGTACGTACCTACATATATACATCTTTGACTATTTTGAATGGAGTATGCACAGGATACGAGTAGTTAGCTACTAATGATGGTCCATTATGCTTCCGTTTTGTAGGGCTTGAATAGCTTGGGCTTTGATCCGTCATGAATATAGGTTTGCGTCGGCGAGTTGGACGGGTGTTGGGCTGTGATCAATAGGCTACTACTGTCCGATGGGTAGTTTGATGTCGTTTCGTGATGTTGTTCGATGTGCGGCAGTCGAATGGTGGGAACAGACTGTTGACCGAGTAATGTTGCGTGATGGTTCATCGAGGAAGACTGATGGATGGGACTTAGTCCGCGATCGAATGCTTTCATATGATCTGAGCCGGCGGGACTCAGTGATAGGGTGGATTGTGGCGACGATGATGATTGAATTTCGTGTGGCGGTGTATTGGGCTTAGGGATAGTTAGAGGTGTGTAGGCATGTGGCATTGCGCCCATCACTGGCGGGTATGGAAGTGTCGATGCGGTAGTCTGAATTTGCATAGGCGCTGACCGATGGGGGATTTGATAAGGTGAATAGCGATAACTTGCATACGTTGGCATTTGTGAGGTTAGTGCAGGTGTTAGCATTGGATTTGTTTGATAAGCATATGGCATTCCGACAGTTGATGCGGCTGCTTGCAGGATACTAGCGGCAAATGCAGGATCTGAATACACAGCAGCGTAAGGCCATGCTACGGCTATCCGTTGGCGTTTATCTTTCATACGGCGATTTTGGAACCACACCTTAATTGTGGATTCGGGTAAATTGAGTTGAGCTGCTAATTCACACCGACGGGGCCGGGATACGTAGTTTTCCTTAAAGAATTCCTTTTCGAGTCGATTGAGTTGATCGCGGGTAAACGCTGTACGATAGCGACGTACTGATGGATCTGCGGGTATTTGATTACCATTCGAGACTGGTGGATCGGGACTTGCGCATTCTAGAAAAAATAGAAAGAAAAGGAAAATGTTAGACTTGTTCACCGGAATTATTCGATTCTAAACAGATTTCCATGGAAAACTGTGTCACAAAAACACTTACCCTTTGGGGATGGCGGCGGCGTTTGCGGTTTTGTATACTGCGACGGCAGCAAATCGACAACAATCGGCTTTTGGTCAACCGAACCATGATGTTCAACGTAACTCCTGAATCCTTGCATGATTGATTCTTATTTTAAATGTCAGTAAACTACGCGAATCGAATAAATTAGATTTTCACTTCTTCTCTTGAGGTTGTCCGAATTCTTTAACTATCCAAAGAGCGAAAAAACACAACCAGCACTGCGGAAACGGATGACGGAATTGAGCGAGGGAAACCGAACAAATGGTGTGGATGCAACTCCTGTTAAGGCAAGCGATACCAACGACTGAATGTACTGACTATCGATTGCGACCGTTTCCTTAAATACCCCTGACACCAAAGGCGAACTCGATAGGCGTGGCCGTGTACGAACAACCAACAACCAATCAACGTCGAGAGCAACCATTTATAGAGTGTATCTTGTCGGTACCACTACCACATAGAAGACTTCATTCAGAAATGGCAGCTAAACGTGACCTGGCCATGAGCGCGAAAGGGAAAGAGTTTCACATCGAACGCGGTCGGGTCGGATTGTCTCGGCCGATTATTGGAATATTTTGGCGTTTTATGTGCAGGAAAATTTCGTATTCATTGCAATGAACGAGTGCCCCGTTTCAGTTGCCCGCAAGCGGGCTGAGTGCCGGGTGCGAGCGAGACGGAGTATGCGATTTAATAATAGGATTTTATCTGTTCCATCAAGCTACTTCTTTGATGTTATTATATAGCGGCTTCTCGCCCTCATCCCCAGAGGTGTGTTCTTGCTTTTGTTGGAGTTTACGTATGCTGGGCTAATAATTTGGGGGTGTTGGGTGGTAGCAAAGAACCGTAGTATGGGTGGGGGAAGCTTGCTTCATTTGGCGTTTATTAACCGGGTGTTGATGCTCCCAGGAGAGAAAATCCAGTCCTCCCGCCGAGCGGCAGGATTTGTTTTTCTCTTGGTTTTTTTGGGTCGGTCGGTGTCTTTTATTGCTGGTGGTGTTGATGCCCCGTGATGGTGGTGCCAATTACGCTCGTTATTATACGTTCACTATAATATGGAGAGAATTTATAAACGTTTCTTCGTGTGTAGGTGACGGCACACAGGGGTGGGGGGAGGTTTACGAAGGGAAGCCAGAGTGCTTATGGATCAAGTCGTACTGTTTGTGTGTTGCACTAATTTTCCAACTTGCTAAATGGCCGTTTCCATGTTTTATTAAAATTTCCTCTTTCACTCTGGCCCGTTGATGTTGTAGCTACTTTTGCACCTCTGGGTGGGTATTAACGTATTCCTCTCATTGTATGGTGATTAAAACTGGGAATTAGAGTTCCGTTGGCGTTCATTATTGGACATAAATGCCTTGAAGTCGTTCTAAGGGTTAAACTTTGCCTTTGTGTTGTGCTCATTTTTGTGCTGATGAAATTGTTTGGTGGCAGGAGATGGCAGGCAGGAAAGGATATTCAGGTATTAATTAAATTAATTTACCGACAGTGCGGGTTGGAGTTTCTGTTTTTTCATGTTCGGGATAGATCCTGGGCGGATGGGATTTGGTCTAATCATTGGCTGCATGGCGCAAATAAATGTATATGTGGATCTGGATCTGGAGATGTAGTGTAATTTTGTTGTTAAATTTTGCCAAAGGTTGTATGTTTCTGTAATCGTACAGCGTACACTCAGAAAAACCAATATACTATTCAGCGTAGAGCACCAACATGATTTCCTGTTCCTCACAGTGTCCTGTGAGCTAGATAGGTGCACAGAAGTGGCCGCCTCGTGTGCGCCACCACTCGAGTGACCTACGAGTAGAGTGTCGAATTGTGTTTCAAATCCATCCGGTGGAGTTGAGACATTTGGAGATGTTACAGAACTCTACTACTGACTTTTACTACGTCGTCAAAGAAGGCTTTGCCGAGTGTGCACTGTCTGGTTTTCGCAAAGAAAATGGTTAAGGGTTTCCTTTTCCAGCGGGTTCTTACAACTTCGACAGAGTATGATAATGGCAGTGCCGAGAGGCCAATGACCAGTACTGATAACTACAATTCTGGCAGTTGCTCAGAGTACTTCAGGTGGAGTTCGCCTTTTGTTTTTTTTTGTGTTTAGTTACACCCGCAAAAAACTAGCCTCGACTGTCGCCTATCTCTTAATGAGATGGCTGAACAGTTCAACTTATATGGGTATCGGGACACAGCGACATCACTGGAAATGAAAGAGCCGACACACTCGCCAAAAAAGGAACGACGCTACAATCAACTGTGGTTTGTGAGGGTATACCCTTCGCAACCATTAAACACAATCTCACTACCCTCGCCAGGGCCGAGACGAACCGGAGATGGACTCAGGGACACACCTGCCTCATCACCAGGCAAATCTGGCCCTGGCTCGATAGTCAACGGACTAGGAGTATTATCTCCCTAAATGGAACTGACGTCTATAAAGTCATAGGTGTCATCACAGGACACTGCCTTATTGGCAGTCACGCGCAAAAACTAGGTATCACTCCGAATGATTTTTGTAGGAGCTGTCTAGACGAGGAAGAGGTCGAATCCATCCATCACCTCCTCTGCGCCTGCCCGACATTCTGCACAATCAGGAAACGATACCTAGGATCATACCTCCTTAACGATCTGACCGAAGTTCAGCAAGTAGGGATATCTGATCTTCTTAATTTCTTAAGAAGCACAAAATGGTTCCACGTATAGGGGGCTAGCCCCCTCATAGCTACACAACGGGCCTCCCTGGCCTATGTGTGTTCTTCCCATCTCTGGGAAGGCTACGGTCTTACCTACCTACCTACACCCGCACTCAAGGCTAAGGCCTTATCACGTTTGAACGTTGTGCGAGCGAAGGTAACAGGGAGAGTGAGAGTTTCGCTCAGGTTTACACACAACCTGAACGGAGTGCAGTGGTTTTGGGTCGTAGATGTTCGTTCACTACTCTCAGGGGTGGTTTGTCCTAGATAGGACGAGAGCCGACCAGATTTTCGCATTGGTTATAATTCACAGTAATTCGTTCATGCACTTTTGGTGTTAGTATTGCATACGCAGAGGATGAATTTCATTTGACCATATACTGTGAGTGTTATGCCTGCAGCAGTAGGTAGGTTTGGCCGCTTTCCATTCACAACTCTGTTGCATACTTTTTTTCCGTATAGGAGTTGCTTTTTTCTTGGCTATGAAACGAACTTGAACTATAGACCTTTTGCTCGGCGGCCGATGATGTTAACCACTCCACCACGGCCCTTGAGACGAAATGTTGAAAGATTTGTTCCTTATAAGAGGAGATACTGCCGCTGCCAAAGAACTATCAAGGGAAGAGCCGTGCCTTGCTAGCGCATCAGCTTTTTCGTTTCCCTCTATGTTGCTATGGCCAGGAACCCAGAAGAGTGTGATGTAGAAATAATCGCCTATACAGGTGATTTCGTCCTTCCGCTGTCTCTCTCTTGAGTGGCTTGTGTGTTGGACTCTGACGCACGATGAGCGGGTTCGGATCTCGATAACAACAACGCCATCGAATGTTTATTTCGCGGCGTCCTTCCTCGGTGGGGTACTGACAAAACCCCCCGTAGTATACTTGCCTTGAAAAAGCTTCTCGACTCACGCCGCCGTTCGAAATCGGCAATAAACTGTAGGTCCCTTTCCCCTGTGTGAAAGAATAAATCACACACAACATGGGTGATTGAGAGAAGCTTGGCTCTGGTCCTTCAAGGGCTGTAACGCCCACATACATATATACATACTGTCTCTCTTAGAAATAGGGAAACGGGTGAGTATCTTGCAAACTCGCTTAATCGCTACAACTTCCGCCTGGAACACACTCTTTCGCTCTCTTATAGATGCTCTCGTAACCTTCTTTTTCTTTTTTTGGTGGCGTTACAGCCCATGAAGGATCAGAGCCAAGCTTCCCTTCAATCACCCATGTTGCGTGCGATTCTATTCTTCACACAGGTGAAAGGGACCTACAGTTTAATGCCGATTCCGAACGGTGTGAGTCGAGAAGCTTTTTCTAAGCAAGTTATACTACAATGGCGTTGGTGTTATCGGGATCCGAACTCACTCATCGTGCGTCAGAGTCCAACACACTAACTACTGCGCCACAGCGCCCTCATGCTCTCGTAACTATTAGCAAAAAAAAAAAAACTCGGATGATTGTTTCGACAAGCCTATCTTAAGGCGAATTTTACACAACCAAAGTCGAATGCAATAGACAGGTTTAGGTGGTAATTACTTGTGAACAGGCCTGGACTATAAGAACCTTTCAACTTTTCTTTCAACCTTTCAGCCTGATGGAATAAAATTCTTCTCCCCGGTTGGCCGATTCTTATTTGTAGATGATTTCCCGCCAATCCCACCAAAACCTTCCTGTCTGGATCACTAATCACTTGTCGGAATTGGTCCACTTTTCATCACCAGTGACCATATCGATTGTGTTGCGATTCAAAAGCGATCGCCAGATGGAAATTCGGTTTCTGCTCGTGTGGCACCCAAACATCGAGCTTCGTGCTTGTCTAGCTCTTGGGCATTGGAAACAGTGCTTACATGATGTCCAGATTAGATGGTTTCCATGATTTTTATCGACTTTTTTGACAAAAATGTAACCCGAAATGGAATTGCCGTGATCAGCTGTTAGAGAATCAGGACCATAAACATTATCCACATTTTCAGTCTTGGTTTACGTCTTGGACTTCATCCTCACTGGAGCCAATCTTTAACGCGCGCTCAAAGAAGTTTTCTTTTTTAGTACGAAGACTTACCTGTCTTCATTTAGTGAACCTTCGAGAGGATATACGTGTACTTATACTACGTGAAATGCAGGTTACTAAGTCAAATAGGCTTGATTCAAAAATCGAAAAGGGATCGAAAGGATTAGGCCTTGGATATCGCCTTATTTTTAAACATCAACCAAAGCACGGATAGAAAGGTTAGGAATTTATTTTACTAAAATTAGTCCTAAAGAAATCGCTGGATAAAATTGGTACGGAAACGACCAGATTTACTAAAAGTATTCATTAAGGTCAGGTACAAATACCTCATCAATAAACAAACACATCCTTAGTCATCACAACTTAAAATTTGACTCACTTTTGAAAAGTCCAAAACATATTGAGTCACCCATTTTCGAATACATACATAGGTCCTAAGCAAATTCACATAAAAAGAAGAACCCTCTATCAAAATTCGTCTACTTCCATTTTAGTCCTTACGAAAGAGGAGTTACAATATTTCGTAGAAGAGGACTGAAGAGGACAGACTAATGCCTCCTTTAAGTTAAAATGTCATTTGTAAAAGAAAAAACAATCCATGCAATAAAAAGGAAACGAACGACAATAAAAGGTTAATGGATCTACAGGTCACTATGCAAATCACAGCCAGAAGACCATAAATCCTTTATATAGAATTGATTGATGACTCTGAGAGCTTGATACTTACTCGGAGTTCCATAACACTTTTAACTGGTTGCAGTTAAAGAAATCGGGGGAGAAGGGAGCGAACAAACAGAGCAAAGAAGTTGATCGCGTTTAACTTGGCAAACGCCAGCTTCGATCTCCGTCCCTGCTCAATCCAAGTTGACACACAGCCTCCGCGTGGCCTCCCCTGGATAGCTATACTGGCACCCGCTGGGTAGTGAGCCAATGTGTGCAGCGACCCAACCCTTTGTTTCTGGGGAAAGAGAAACCTGGCCCTCCAGGTTGGGGTTGCGCTTAGAGCTAACATCCCTATCGCTTAAAACAAACATTTTGTTCAGAGACAACCAATAGCCTCGGATACGGACGGATTACATCTTGACGACCCCCCGCAAACGTCGAAAAGGAAACGAATTTCGGTTCGTCACCTGGAACGTTAGGTCCCTCAACAGACCAGGTGCAGCCGAACAACTGGTCAACTCTTTGGACTGCTATAAGGCAGACATTACCGCGCTCCAAGAAGTGCGATGGGATGGGCCAGGCAAAAAGCAGATGAAAAACTGTGATATATGCTACGGAAACTGCTACAGAGAAAATAAACAACGCTTATTCGGATACGGATTTGTTGTTCGAGGCAGACTCAGGAAAAAAGTCTTAAGCTTCCAGTATGTAAGCGAACGCCTCATAGCTATCCGCATCAAGGCCAATCTCGGCAATATAAGCTTACTATGTGTCCACGCCCCCACAGAGGAGAAAGATGACCGACATAAAGACGACTTCTATGATCTCCTAGGCAGAACGTATGCGCAATGTCCCAGCTATGACACCAAAATCGTTCTAGGAGATTTCAATGCGAAGCTGGGTAAGGAAGCTATGTTTGAACGGGTCATTGGAAGGCACAGCCTACACAACACCACGTCAGAAAATGGACTAAGGCTAGTTGACATTATGGCGGGACATAACCTGGTAGTAGCAAGTACACGATTCCCATACCTCAACATCCATAAGGGGACCTGGCGGTCTTTCGATCAATCGACAACCAACCAAATTGATCATATTGCGATCGACGGTAGACACACCTCCAGCATCCTAAATGTCCGAACCTTACGAGGAGCCAACATCGACACGGATCATTACCTTGTTGCAGCCAAGGTACGGATGCGAATTTCTCGGAACCAACGGAGTCGAGTAAGAACACCAAAATTTAACGTCGGAAAGCTGCAATCGCAGGAGACCGCCAGAACCTTCGCCGATCAAGTCTGCCTCAAGCTCTCTCAGGTCTCTCAGGGGGTGGCCGTGGTGCAGTGGTTAACATCATCGACCGCCGAGCGAAAGGTCTATGGTTCAAATTCGCTTCGTAGAAAAGAAAAAGTAATTCCTATACGGACAAAAAGTATGCAACACAGTTGTAAATGGAAAGTGACCAGACGTACTGCTGCAGGCATAACACTCACAGTATATGGTCAACTGAAATTCATCCTCTGCGTATGCAATACTAAAGTGCTCGAACGAATTACTATGAACTATAACCAACGCGGAATTTGGTCGGCTCTCGTCCTATCTAGGTCTAGGACAACCACCCCTGAGAGTAGTGAACGAACATCAACGACCCCAACCACTGCGCTCCGATGCAATCTGCAGAAACCATAGAACAGCAATGGAGTCGTTGTCAGAAAGCCATTAGAGAGGCCGCCTCAGATATACTCGGCTTCGAGCCACCACCGTCAAGAAACCCCTGGTTTGATGATGAGTGCAGACAGGCCCATGTAGAGAAACAGAATGCATACATGGCCACATTGCATCGACGGACGAGAGCTGCCCGCGAGCTCTATGAACAGAAAAGGAGGGAGGAGCATGCGCTTCTGAGAAGGAAAAAGAAGGAGCACGAGAAGTGCGAGATCGAGGAGATGGAGAGATGTTACGGCAGGAACGACGTTCGAAAATTTTACCAGAAAGTAAAACGAACATGCCAAGGCTATAAGGCCAGAGCAGAAGCCTGCAGGGATGAGCACGGACAACTAGTAGTGGAGTCACAGTCGATGCTGAGATTGTGGAAGGACCAGTTCTGCAGTTAGTCAAAATGCCGCCGTCAGGCAGAGCGAACCATTCACAATGGACGAAGACGAAGGAGAATCCCGTCCACCCAACCTAGTCGATGTTAAGATAGCAGATCTTGGAGAAGACCCATGAATTCCAGGTCGGCACGCACCATCTTTTCGTCGACTTTAAAGCCGCATATGACAGTGTTTATAGAGACGAGCTATACAGAGCCATGTTTTAACATTCCTGCCAAACCCGTCAGACTATGCAGGATGACTATGGAGAACTCTCGCTGCTCCATTTAGGTCGGAGGTGAACTAACCGACCCCCTTGATGTTAAAAAAGGTTTTAGACAGGGTGACGCACTGTCATGCGATTTCTTCAACATTATTCTTGAAAAGATCGTGCGGGACTCTGCGGCGAATACAAGAGGTACGATCTACTTCAAGTCCACACAATTGCTTGCCTACGCAGATGACATTGACGTTATTGAACGAACAAAGCGAGACGTCAATGAGGCATTCACAAGCATTGAAGCAGAAGCGGCGAAAGTGGGTCTAAGGGTAAATGGGGACAAGACCAAATATATGCTGTAATCTAAGAAGGACGCACAACACCGACGTCTTGGTCAGAACGTTACCTTCGGCAGCTATATTTTTGAAGTAATCAAGGACTTCGTCTACCTTGGCTCGGTAGTGACAAGCAGCAAAGACACCAGCGCTGAGATAAAACGCAGAATAACTCTTGCCAATCGCTGCTTCTTCGGGCTCAAGAGGCAATTGAGTAGTAGGGCCCTCTCTCGAAAAACTAAGGTTTCCCTCTACAAAACCTTAATCATCCCGATCCTCCCCTACGGCGCTGAGGCTTGGACGTTGTCAAAAGCGGATGAAGAGGCTCTTGGACGTTTCGAGAGGAAAATTCTGTGTGCAATCTTTGGCCCCGTTTGTGTAAACGGAGAATGGAGGAGGAGATTCAACTAAGAACGGGCTGTACAGCGACCTGGGTAGACGTCTTCGGATCCAACGTCTAAGATGGCTAGGCCATGTAGAGCGAATGGACATCAACGCTCCGGCCCGATGAGTCTTCGACTCCAACCCCGAGGGACGACGCAGCAGAGGACGACCGCATTTAAGGTTGCGCGCACAGGTGGAAGGGGACCTCAACCAACTGGGCGTGCGGCACTGGAAGCGGCTGGCCGATGATCGGGCCGGCTGGAGAGGCTTGTTGGTTGAGGCCCTGGTTCACCCCGAACTGTAGCGCCATCAAAGTAAGTAAGTTGAGCGGTTTAAAGTTCGCCTTACAGCAGATTTTCGGATGTTTTTTTTTTTTTTTTTTGTAAGCTGAAAGACCAAATGCAATCAAAAGGGCTCATAGAAAGACCGATTTCTGCTTTCGTTGTGTCTTCCTTTGCCGCAAAAATCCCAACTCGTCCTATTGACCTTTCCTACGAAACTGACCGTTGCCAGAGACGCAGCCATTACATCCTTTTGCCACACCACGGCACTATTGCACTATTTATTACGTCCATTCTCGTAACAATACCCAAAAGCAAACAAATTTTCGCCAAAAACCTACATTATTTGCCAATATCCTGCAATTAGGCAAAATTCCAAGACAACTCGACATTGTCAACTAATCATTGAAGCCATTGCCATTTGGAAATCCGTAGTATGTACCTCTTCGTAACCAGCCGCTAATCCGTTGAACCTATTCATCTCGAACACACCCATTTCCGTAACAATGACCCAATGTTTGTTTTGTCACAATTTACACTAAAGGTTACTCAAATTCAGGTCAATCAACCAGTTAGGAAAAACAGTGTCCCGAGCAAGCCGGTGACAGCGTGAGATGTCATCCGCTTGGGTATTGCAAAGGATTCGAGTGAGTTAAGGTGAAACCGTGAGTGATTGTAAATCATTTCATTTAAATTGGAGTAAGAAGAGGTTTTGCATACAGTCCAACCATGCCGGGATGGATGGAAAACAGATGAGAACAGGGACAGCAACGCTATCCTTCCGGGTACATAGAGGTGAAAGGAACTCGATGGGATTGTAGGGTTTTATTACACTCAGTGATGACTTATTAGTGAAGATAATGTACATATACATAGAAGTATATGCACACCTAGCTTATAAAAGGGTGTGTAGAATGTTGTCATGTCCTTGAAACCCGGTCGAAAGGAAGAGTTCCAATGTTCACATGCAAAGTGACGTCAATTACACTCTTGTAATGCAACAGCAGTTGCACAAAAGGACTCATATTTTCCGAAAGTATGTAGATCATCCACAGGTCAACGAGGAGGCCGACAAAAAAAATCAACAAAACAACAAGGAAACAAGGAAACACAGTGGCCTCACTGTCACCTTCGCCACAATAGCCCACCTATGATTTTTTGTGGATTTTTTTATAATCACTGTTTGCTCTTTTTAAACACCTATCGACCCACTTTTTTTCTTTCTTTAAAAAAAGTAAATAAAAAGATAATTAGAGCATAAAAAGTCCTGCACCAGAAAACATCCGGCACAATGGAACGACGGATGTCGTTCAGTGAGCGCTCACTTTATGGCAGCGATCCTTCTTCCGGGAAGGTGTGGCTCACCTAAAAATTTCCCTAAAAATGTTACAATTAAAAAAATAACGAGTCTTCCATAAACCAAAGCGGAAGACAATGAGCATTCCGAGGTGTGTTCCCATCGGAGCGACCCTCTCTGACGGGTACTTGTTCTTGGTCGTCCTTTTAAAAAATTGCTCTACTTAAATAATGTCGCCTATTGTCCTGCGATCTTCCGCCAACGGTTTTATGAGCTCTAATTTTCGAATGGAAAAAATATGATTTTTGAGTGGGACAATGGGAAAAAATTAGAGCAGTTTTCTAGTGACCAGGTCGTAAAAGTTTGCCAATACATGAGCTGGTCGTCCTTTTTTTGTTTTCGATGTTGTGAAAAACTCCAGTAGGTCGTGTCCGTTTTTGGCGTGAAATGTCATAAAATATTTTGTATATTATCTGCGAAAAATACTTCTCCTTGAAGGAAGAAACCAACAAAAAAAAACAACAAAACGTGGACAAAAAAGACGACGAATGGTGACTTTCAAGGACATTCGCTGAAAAATATTTTCTACGAAGTTCTCTCAACAGTTCCGCAACAGTACGCAACTGCCACGTCATGCGAACTGAACGCGGAACTCAACGCAGATTATTTGATTACGTAAAGGCGCGTCAATGCCAATTATCAGTGATAATCCTTTGGCATAAACTCCTACAGAAAAGTGTTATAAAAAAAATGCAAGCGAGTTGGGTTTACTGCCTTCCAAACAACAAACCCAACTATTCTTGGAAGTTGACTTCGCGCTAGGCAGGATTGCATAATGGGTTAACGGGAAGAGTTACGTTATGATCCTTCAAGACAACAGACACCTTAAACCCTTAACCCCGTGCCATTCAACCGAATCGTCTTTAGTCCTCGAAACCGTCCGTGTTCGGGTATTGTTTTCATTACGTAAGCCTTTTGGTGTGCAAAAAGGGAAGAGGGATGTATGCAACGGGTTGCAGGAATTCGCAATATCCTTTCCTACCTGTCAATAAGGTAGAATTATGACATGTTGACGGTTGTCAACTCTTTATTGAGGCTGTAAAGAGTTACGAAACATTGTCAAGATAGACCCTTTGTAACTGCAATAACGAGCGGGTGTACGAGTATTTACAGATTTTTTTACGAATATTAGTAGCGAATATGCGTTGATTTGTTTTCGAATCAGTCATATACATACCTCGACGAAAGGTCAAGGCTCACTTAGACTACGAGAAGTCCATTGTGCCCAGTTAACGATATGCTTCTTAAGTCGCTTGCATCGATAAATCATATCGAGGAAGCGGCTTATCAACTTAAAGAAGCACTTATTTCATCCTTTAGAATCAGCTGTACACCCAGGGCAAGTACACACAAGCGGTGTGTACCGTGGTGGAATGTACAGCCCGAATCTCTAAGGAAACAGATCAGACCTCTGTTTAACAAAGCTAAACGAACGAATAGTTGGACAGTTTATACATAGATCTGCTCTAACGAAATACAACCTCGAACTGAGGAAGTCCTAGGGAATGTCTTCGAAAAAACACTGCAAGAACATAGACTCGCTATCAACTGCGGACTGACTCCATAAAGCGCTTAAGATCACACAAATGGACTCGAGCTGCTTCATAAATTAGACGGGACCTGAAAAGTCAACCGCAGGGAAACCCTGTAGACCTTGCTTGAGGTGCATTTTCCTGGTTCTACTTCCCAGCTAATACCTTTTGACGATCAGACGAACGTCATAAATAACATCGACAGTAGAATGAATAGCCTCACAGGTAGACTTTTTAGCCCCGAAAGAGTTAAATGGGGAGGGCATGGGCTCGGAAATACAGGGTAAAGTTGTTGATCGCTCTCAACCTGGCGAGATGCCAGCAACGATCCCTGTTTAAATGCCCGGGTCAAGTTGACATACGGCCTCCTCGCGGCGCCCTCTAGACAGCCTCTTCAACAACCGTTGGGAGGTAAACAAACGTATGCAGCGACAAAACCCCGATCAGAATGTCGGCTGTGCGGTGGACTAACAATCCGCCCACGTAAAAAACCTAAAAACTATGAATGAGCAAGATACCTCGGATACTCGACGACGACAATGCACGAAAAAGGAACACGATTTGAGAGTATGCTCCTGGAATGTCAGAACCCTGTACACTCCCGGAGCTGCTCATAAACTAGAAAGAATCCTCACGCAGTACAAGGCGGATATTACTGCGGTCCAGGAAATACGCTGGGTAGGAAACGGTATGATAAGGAAGAAAAATTGCGACTTTTATTACAGCTTTCACAAAAGGTTGCACTTACTGGGATGCGAATTTGTCATGGGAAGAAAGCGGTTAAGGTCGAAGGTCATCGACTTTAAACCTTAAGTGATGGCCTGGAGTACAATGGACCAGTGATTGCGCCTGAGAGCTCCAGCGGATAGCAGAATCCTTCAACAAAAAAAAAAAAAAAAAAAAAAAAAAGATGGCCTGGCTGTGATCCGCATCAGAGGCAGATTTTATAACATCAGCCTTATATGTGCAAACGCCCCCACCGACGGGGCTGAAGACCCTATCAAGGAGGACCTCTATGACCTCCTGGACAACGCCTACGGAGCTTGTCCGGAGTACGATGTAAAAATCGTGCTCGGGGACTTCAACGTCAAAATCGGTAAGGAAAACACCCTTGGCGGAGTGATCGGAAAGCACAGCCTCCACGATACAACAACAGACTCGCTGACTTTGCGACAGCTCGTAATGCGGTGATAAGTAGCACAAGATTCCCTCGCAAGCGAATCCACACAGCAACCTGGCGATCTCCGGACGGTCGAACCGCCAACCAAATCGACCATGTGCTCATTGACGCAAGGCACGCGTCAAACATCCTGGATGTGCGAACATTCAGAGGGGCAAATGTCGACTCTGACCACTTCCTCGTAGCAGCAAGATTCAGAGCTCGACTGTTCAATGTCAGAAAGCTGCACCAGCCCACCAGGAGGATGTTCGACTTTGGGCGCCTGAGCACACCGGAGGTTACCAGAGTCTATAGGGAGCAGCTGAGCGAAAGGCTCTACGGTATACCTGCGTCGAACACAAATGCCAATAATATGTGGCTGCATTGCCGCTCAGCCATTTAGGAAGTAGCCGAAACCACCTTAGGATACCTACCACCCCGACAAGAAACCCGTGGTATGATGGCGAGTGTGAGCAGAAAAAGGCAGCAACCGACGAGGCGTACCAAAAGGCGCTGCAGAGGAAAACCAGGGCAGCGCAAGAAGAGTACCGAGCCAGAAGAAGGGAAAAGAAAAAACAAAAGACAAAAGAAATGAATCTTCGCAGCCTCCCAGCTCAAGCATATCGAGGAGTCTAGGGGTAAACATAAAACACGAGCATTTTACAAGAAAGCCAAAGACCTTGCAGGAGGCTTCAAAAAGGGCACCCAGGCTCTTCGAAACTGCGAGGGTAATCTTGTCACCGACCCGCAGGGAATAGTGGATGTATTTAAGCTGCATTTCCAGCAGCTGCTTAACGAGCATGACCAAAAGAGAGTGGTAGGGACCGAGGAAATCTCAACTCCAGCCGCTGAAGTAGTCCTCGCACCCAGTATCGAAGAAGGCGGCACAGCTATTCCAGCTTCAAGGCTGGCGGCGATATTCTGGTAGGGAGCTTGCACCAGATCATCTGCAGAATTTGGGAAGATGAAAGCATGCCCGACGACTGGAATACCAGCGATCCTACCTCTTGCAAGAACTATAGAGGTATATGCCTGCTCAATGTCGCATACAAGATTCTGTCCAGCGTACTGTGTTAACGTCTAAAACCATTTTGCACCGCACTAATAGGCAGCTACCAGTGCGGCTTCCGGCCCGGCAAATCGACTATAGACCAAGTTTTCACACTTCGACAAATCCTGGGAAAGAGCAACGAGTTTCGAATCGATACACACCATCTTTTCATCGATTTCCAAGTCGCATACGACAGCATTCATCCTGAAGAACTGTTTGGTGCGATGGCCGAATTCGGGATCCCGGGTAAACTGATCCAGTTGTATCACGCCACGCTAAAAAATACGCGATGCACCGTGCATCTCGGTTCTAGGACTTCGGAACCGTTTGAAAAATGCACCGGATTTCGGCAAGGAGATGCGCTGTCATGTGCCTTCTTCATCCTGGTGCTGGAGCAGATAGTGCGAAGGGCAGGCGTCAACAGGGAAGGCACTATCTTTTACAAGTCCATCCAGCTGCTAGGATACGCGGACGATGTCGACATCACCGCGTGTTCTCGCCGTGGCATTGTGGAAGCATTCACGGCGATTGAAGAACAGGCGAAACCAGTTGGCCTTAAGGTCAATGAGGACAAAACGAAGTACATGCTGTCAAGCTAAAACCAATCCGTCGCTCATCACCTGAGACAAAATATAACAATTGACAGCTACAATTTCGAGGTAGTTGAGGAGTTTGAGGAGCGAACATCGATTCAGACCACTATCACACTATCTTGTAGTAGCCAAGATACGTCAGCGCATAACACGAACACCGCGGAGTAGAGTTAGAACACCAAGCTATGACGTCGGAAAGCTACTATCGCCGGAGATCGCCAGTGCTTTTGCCAACCGCGTATCCCTTAAGCTCTCCGATACACCTCAATCCTCCACTCAGTCAGTAGAGCAACAATGGAGCCTGTGCAAACAAGCCCTGAAGAGCACAGCAACGGAAGTGCTGGGCCTTAAAGCTCCACCACGACGAAACACCTGGTTCGATGACGAGTGTAGAAGGATTCATGCGGAAAAGCAGGAGGCATACAAAGCCTCACTACACAAAAAAACAAGAGCGGCTCGTGAGCTCTACGAGCTTAAGAGAAGGGAGGAACATAAGCTTCTCAAGAGAAAAAAGAAAGAGCACGAGAAGCGGGCGATTGAAAACTTGGAGAGGTGCTATTGCAGGCACGACGTTCGAAGTTTTTATCAGCGGATAAAACGAATGTCTCAAGGCTATAAAGCCCGAACGGAGGCCTGTAAGGATGAGAACGGACACCTAGTAGTAGAATCGCAGTCGATGCTGAGAATTTGGAAAAACCACTTCTGTAGACTGTATAACGGCGATGACAGCCAACATACCGCCGTCAGGCAGAATGATCCATTTTTTAACGACGAAGATCGCAGAGAATTCCGTCTCCCTGACCCCGACGAAGTTGAGATTGCCATGTCAAAACTCAAGTCGAATAAAGCTGGTGGCGCAGATGGACTGTCTGCTGAACTCTTCAAAGCGGCTGGGGGTGAGCTGGTTAGGAGCAGGCACCGGCTCATCTGTAAGATATGGTCAGAGGAAAGCATGCCCGAGGAATGGAGTCTCAGCATTGTTTGCCCGATCCACAAAAAAGGAGACCCCTTGGACTGCGCCAACTATAGAGGAATAAGTCTCCTTAATGTCGCATACAAGATCTTCGCTGCCATTTTGTGTGGACGCCTGAAGCCATTCGTAAACAAGCTGATAGGTCCTTATCAGTGTGGCTTCAGGCCAGGGAAGTCCACCATCGATCAAATCTTCACACTACGGCAGATCCTGGAGAAAACCAATGAATTTCAAGTCGACACCCACCATCTATTCGTCGACTTCAAGGCCGCATACGACAGCGCAATTAGAGACGAACTATATAATGCCATGTTTACTTTTGACATCCCTGCTAAGCTCATCAGACTATGCAGGATGACCCTGGAAAATGCTCGCTGCTCCATCCGAATCGGTGCAGAACTGACCGATAGTTTCGAAGTCAAGAAAGGATTTAGACAGGGCGATGCGTTGTCGTGTGATTTTTTTAACATCATATTAGAAATGGTTGTGCAAAAATCACAGGCCAATACAAGAGGCACAATCTATTTCAAATCCTCGCAACTCCTTGCATACACCGACGACATTGACATAATAGGTAGATCGCAGCGAGATGTCAATAAGGCGTTTGCGAGTATTGAGAGGGAGGCGGCAAAAATTGGTTTGGCAGTTAATGAGGGTAAGACTAAATATCTGCTGTCATCGAAAAAGGACATTTACCACCGACGTCTTGGACAGAACGTGCATATTGGCAGTTATAAGTTCGAGGTAGTTAAGGACTTCATATACCTCGGCTCCGCGGTGACTTGGAACAACGACACCAGTTTCGAAATCAAGCGCAGAATTACTCTTGCCAACCGCTGCTTCTTTGGGCTCAAGAGGCAACTGAGAAGTAGAGCCCTCTCTCGTACGATCAGGTTGACCTTATGTAAGACCTTAATTATCCCGGTCCTGTTATACGGCGCAGAAACATGGATTTTATCTAAAGCGGATGAGGAAATCCTTGGTCGTTTCGAGAGAAAGATTCTGCGTTCGATTTTCGGTCCCATAAACACAGAGGAGGGTTGGAGGAGAAGATTCAATCACGAACTGTACGGGTTGTACAGCGACATGAGTCTGGTCAGGCGTCTACGGATCCAACGCCTAAGATGGCTAGGCCATGTAGAGCGAATGGACACCACAGCTCCGGCCCGTAGAGTCTTTGAATCCAACCCCGAGGGACGAAGAAATAGAGGACGGCCGCACCTGAGGTGGCGCGCACAGGTGGAAGGGGACCTCAACCAACTGGGCGTGCGGCATTGGAAAACACTAGCGAAAGATCGTGCTAGGTGGAGAGGCATGTTGATTGAGGCCCAGGTTCACCCGAACTGTAGCGCCCGTTAAGTAAGTAAGTGAGGAGTTTGTCTACCTCGGGGCTAACGTAAATTCCACAAATGACACCACAGTGGAGATCCGACATAGAATCGCCCTTGGCAGCCGCTGCTACTTCGGCTTGTCCAAACAACTGGGGTCAAAACTCCTCACTCGAAAAACCAAGGTCATGTTTTACAAAACGCTCATATTGCCAGTCTTGCTGTACGGAGCCGAAAGCTGGACGATAAGCAGGACGGCGGAGCCGATTTTGGGTTCTTTAAAAAAAAAAATGTTGCGCCGGATATTTGGTCCTGTCTGTGAGGTAGGTGAATGGAGAAGAATACATAACCGTGAACTCTACGAGATGTACAAAGAAGTGGATGGAGTCCGGAAGGCAAAGATACGTCACTACACTGGCTCGGCCACATCGAGCGCATGGACATCAACACTCTAGCTAAGAGGGTCTTCGACTCCGAGCCTCCTGGCTCGGAGGAAGACCGAACCTCCGGTATAAAGACCAAGTAATAGCGGACTTATGATATCTTGGTCTTGATAACTGGAAGCACCGTGCCCGGGACCGTCAAGGACGGAAGACAGCTATAGCTCAGACTCAGATCCTCCAGGGGTCGCTGGCCTGATAAGCCCTGTGAAGCCCCAGGCAAAAATGGCGTCTTTCTTCACCACTAATAGAACTTCTTATGTCTTGTTTTAACTTGGGCTACATCTTACAAATCTGGGGAGAAGACAACCTCGTCTTCATTCCCAAGAATGGAAAACCAAGTGAACAACCTAAATCCTATCGCCCTATCACCCTAACATTGTTCCTACTAAAATAATGGAAAAACTGATAGAGCGCCATATTAGTAGTATCCTGGAGAATCAGATACCACTGCATCCCAATCTGTATGCATATCGCAAAGAACGATCTACTGAGAATGCGCTACACCACCTAGTGGCGCGTGTTGAAAATAGTTTCACATACAGGGAGATCGCCTTTGACAAAACTGGCTAAGACTCGACCTCCACGGCACTATCCTGCAGAGGTCTAGACCATCTCACTATCCATTGGACTAAGACGATACTAGTAAGCCGTATTATATCAGCTACATCCGAAGAGATCTCGGTGACAGTATCGGTACCTAAGAGGTGCCCACAAGGTGGAATCCTTTCACTCCTTCTCTGGATGGAGTCATCGGATGAGATGGTGACCTAGTAGTTATTGTTACAGTCAAATATCTGCCTGTAAGCGCATGCAACTTGCGCTTCAGTTCATCTCTGACTAGTGTAGCGGAGAGGGTTTACCGACTAACCCAATTAAGATCATCTCCGTCCCGTTTACAAGGAGGGGAAGGTTGCAGGCCTGCTCTGTCTTTCTTAATGGCACAAACAAAGGATTTTCAGAAGAAGTTAACTATCTAGGTATATGTAGACTTTGATTGCAGACTTAACTGCAACTCCAATACCAAAAACAAACTTACAAAGGCAACTAATGCCTTGTAGGCCTTTCGACCCACTTACAGTAAAACCCGGGGAGTAAAAACTAAGGTAATCCACTGACTATATACCGTGATAGTAAGACCTATCATTACCTATACGTTTAGGGCATGGTGGACAAAAGTTGAGCAAAAAGCGATAATCGTTAAGCTTCAACGCCTTCAGAGACTAGTGTGTCTCGGCATCATAGGCTTGCGCTACGGCGGCTCAAGAAGCACCGATTGGACTTACTCCACTGCATTATACAGTGCAATAAGAATTCTTCGCTCTGATATGATATGATTACCACGGACTCGGACGCACTATCACATATATACATATTGACATATTGATCCCAAACCAGCGATCCCTAGCTCAACGTTAAAGGTCTTAGGTGGTACACTGATGGCTCCAAGACGGTTTCTGACGTTGGCGCCGGCATCCTTGGACTAAATAGGACGGAGTCCAAAAATTTTCCAAGCGGAACAAGAACCTGCCAAGAGAAACAAAGTCGAACCCTGGTGGATGCCAGGACACAAGAGTATTAAGGGCAAAGAAATCGCCTATTAATTCGCCAGGAAAGGTTCCAGCGAAGTGTACATACATAGGTCCTGAGCCTTTCTGCGGCACTCCCATGTCTAAGATTGACTTCTTCTTAGACAAGTGGGAAAAATTGCAACACCTGTCCTTTTGGGACAGCGTTCAAGGACTTCGCTAATTGAAACTAGATATCAGTAGAGTAGTCAGCTACCTTACGGGATACTGTGGTCTGAGATATCATCTCAATAAAATAAACATCTCATCCGAAACTGAGTGTCGACTCTGCCTTGAGGACGAAGAAACTGCGGAGCACATACCGTGTGGGTATGTTGCTCTTTACCATCTTAGGAAGAGTATCCTTTTCAGTGAAATTATGACTCCTGAGGCGAGCATCTCAGCTTCTACGAGAGACATTCTCAACTTCACTAAGGTTGTGGAGAAGCTCCTCGTCTAATCGGCTAGTGAGCACAATAGATCTATAAAGGTCGCAGCGCCTTAAAGTATTTGTCAGCACCAGCCCCTTAATTAAAAAAAAAAAATGTTTAACCCGTAGAAACCCAAATATTGTCCATTGAGCTGATCCACTTAGATGCAGTCTGCTCAGCCCAATGTTACTTACCTCTTCTCGTCGCGAAAGGAAGTGACTTCCAAAGAATATGTTCCTTTTTTAGGCTAGTACTGGGCATTCACACAGTAGGTGATGAATGTATTCAATTTCCTCTTCGTCCCTGCAGCTTCTGCAGAAGTCATTGCAGGGCTGGCCTAGTCTGGCTGCATGGTAGGACAGCATACAGTGCCCAGTGACGGCACCGACTGTCTATCGAATATTCCCACGAATGAACTTTGGCAGACTTTCTGTCCTCTCCTTATCATAGATGGGTCAAGTTGATTTTGCCGTTGCGCATGATCCCATCACTTATTAGCCTCCAATACATATAGGCGTATTTCACCAGATTCAAAATAGACTCCGGCTCCGCCCTTGAAAGAATTCTTATAGAGAACCTCCTCTCGCAGGAAGGAAGCCGGGTGATATAGCCCGTGTCGGTTTTGAACCTCGAGATGGCCCATCGACCCAAGACTGGTGCGTGGCACGGGAGACCCCTGCACCAGAGACCGGATTCCTCTAATCTTAGCGCAGTCCTGGCTTTCGCAGTATAGTCCAAGGGTGAGAGGTTCAGCATTGTTTCAGAAGCCATCGTTGGTGTGGATTTCATAGATCCATTCACCACCAGGCAACCTGAATGCCAACCGCAGTGTACGACCAATATACCCCTTTCGGTCCGAGGGCCCATGTCTTTCCAAGATGCCAAGATATTTTGGCATTGATTTTCCGGGGACCAGATCGATACCATTCATACGGGGGTAAGTGAATCTTGGTATAGATCTTCTCCTTGTGAGGAGAAATATCTCGGTTTACTCCTAGGCCTCGCAGTGCATACTTAGTCTTTCGCTGAGGACCTGCGGAAGCTTTCCAGATATCAACGGCAATGTCGTCAGCATAGGCCGCGACATTAAAACCATTTGCCTCTAGAATATCTACCATTCCGTCGACCACAAGGAGCCATAGGAGACATGATAGAACACCACCTTGTTCTTCACCCTTCCGCTTACTCCAACTATCGCCATCCATCGGCATATTCCCGAGTTTATTTGGGCTATATGAAGGCTGGACTGTTGCCTCAGTACTGACGTTATGAAAGGCACCCTCAATGACTAAAAAGGCACCTAGAGTGAATTCCTTGATATTGAGTGCCATTTATATCGTATAGACTACCCTGTGAAGAGTAGTATCTGCCGATTTACCCTTTACGTACGCGTTGTATGATTGTAACAGATAGCTGTCACCAATCTCATCCCTTAAGTAGATATCTATTAATCGTTCTAGCGTTTTCGTATGGAAGGAAGGTAGACTAATAGGTCTATAGTCCTTTGCAGTAGAATGGCTGACTTTGCCGTACCTGTGTATGAACCACCCTCACTTCCCTCCACGGTTGTGGAACATAACCCATCCTGAGACACCAGGAATAAATGCGCTTCAGCCATGCAATAACAGCTTCACATGGTTCTTGCAGCATTATCGGATATAGTATGCCGTCCATTCCTATCGCCTTGTAGGGATAAAACGAATTGATTGCCCAAAGGAGCAATGCGACTGCCGAATTGATAGTTCCTGCATTTTCACAGCCAGGGGCATGACATTTTAATGGGGCATCGAGCACGCTCTCATTTGAGTCTCTCCGAGTAGAGGACATCTGTAAGGGAGCCTTGGCAAGGACCTTTCTCAGACGAGCCACACCCGTACACGATTCAATAGAGCCACAGAAGCTTCTCCAGGAGTTCTTCTTTGCGAATCTAATTTCTTGCTTGAGTTGCTTAACATTGTTTCTACAAGTTGACCATTCGATAGCCCCCACCTTTGCGAGGTCCAGCTATGCCTAGAGATACGTAGCCGCTCCGCTTTTTTTGCATTCCACCATGGTGGGTGGTTTCTTTTACTGGGTCGCCCGGTAGGACATGACTTGTCGGAGGACCGGTTTAGCTTATTGGTGAGGTTTAACATCATCTTATGGATGTCTCCTATGGAGTCGGGATACCCTTCCCTTCCCCTTCTGCCAATTCGCCTTCCGGGGTTTCGAAAGACATTCCTGTCCGCCTTACAGAAATTCAAATCAAAGAGAATCCAGCAATGATCAGAAAGTGATGCTTTGTCTGATACTCTCCAATTTGAGACTTTTGCAATACCGTTTTTGAATAAAGCCTCACCCCTGCTGTTAGTATTAAAGCTACCCCAAGTAGTATGATGAGTGTTAGCATCACACCCTAAGACCTTGTTTGGTCATTGAGACCAATGCTCCCATTTCCCCAAAAGGGACCCCCGTGCCTTCGTCGTATGGTAGATAAATCGACGCTATCGAAAGGGCACCATCCCTGCCTATAACTTCCACCATTGTCTGGTAATAGTTAACATTAATACGTGGAGTTCCTTCTTAGCATCGATACAAGATCTAACATTGCCTTCGTCACCATTAGTAGAAGCTGTCCATTTAGTGTTCAGACGAATTCCATTTGTACTTTAGTCACATCCACCTCCAGGCTCACCCTAATCCTGAATAATTGACGACACTCACTCCTTTGGGAATACATCTCCATGAAGCTTATCATTCATCATCGCATGGATTTGTCACTAACTAGAGTGCATACAAACACCTCCTAAAATATCCTAAACAGGGCCGTAACCGGAACGACTTAATTTTCGCCTAAAAACCATCCAAAAGTCAAATCATTAGCCAAAGGTCCCGATGAGCGAATCCAATCGGTTGCCGACCCATGCAGGACTCGTTCTCAAAAATAAAACAAAAATCTGAAAAGAAGGACGAGCGTAACCGATACACACGGAGGCACTACATCACAGCAATAACCCAAAATATTTTTGTACCACCTGCTGATTTTCTCGTTTAGTTGCGGCCACAGTGCTGCTCTTTAACACTCGGCATGTCCTGGTATCTCTTCTGGTCTCGGTTGTTGCTGAAGATGCGCAGGAATCTGGCCGGGTTCCCTTTCTGCATGTTCGGATGTGGTGACTACTGCTACTTTATTGTGGATTTCCAACTGTGACAAGATGTTCTTTTCGATATTGGTATCCAATTGTGATCGACATGGATTGAGTATGTACATGAGCTGTTAACTAGGAATGTATAGAACGCCTTGGGATACTTTTTTGTCGGGGAAACACTATATACATAAGTAGCCAGTTATAGGTATTGAGTTGGGATGTAAGTGAACAGATTATTTCGCTTTATCATCTGTTTAACTCGAATTGGACCAATCCTGTGTAAATACTATCTGCTGATAGTAAAATTATATCTGCTATCATGCAATTGTACAAAACATCAGGTTGTATCCATTCAGGAACCATGGGTGTGGAGATAACACCTGTCTGATCTTGGTGGTATACTACGCTAGGATTCTTTACAATGGGCGGTCCGAAACGCCAGAGTGAGCTACGAAGTGCACGAAAAATTGAACACTCCGTCGTTGGGTCTGCTTACTTCCCCTACGATGCATGGGCTTGTTCGCGTTGTTCATCGAACCAGGGGTTTCTAGGTGGTGGCGGTTTGAAACCCAGCACCTCTGAGGAAGCGTCTCTGACGGCGCTCTGGCAATGCGCTCATTCCTGATCTATTGCTTGTGCTGCTGTGGGCGGATTTTGAGAGAGCTTGAAGGAAACACGATCGGCAAAGATTTTGGCAGTCTCTTGCGATTGTAGCTTTCCGACGTCAAACTTACGTTGTCCTACTCGACTCCTAAGCATTCTTGATATCCTCACTCGTACCTTGGCTACAACAAGGTAGTGGTCCGAGTCGATGTTGGCCCCTCAGAAGGTTCGTACGTGGAGAATACTGGAGGAATGTCTGGCGTCGATCGCAATGTGTTCAATTTGGTTGGTGGTTGATTGATCGAAAGACCGCCAGGTACCCTTGTATATGTTGAGATGAGGGAATCGTGTGCTTGCTACAAGGAGGTTACGCCCCGTTATGAAATCGATTAGCCTAAGTCCGTTGTCGGAAGTGATGTTATGGAGTCCATGCTTTCCTATGATCGACTCAAATATGTCCTCTTTGCCAGTTTTACATTAAAATCTCCTAGAACTAGTTTTGTGTCGTAGCTGGGATATTGGGTATAGGTTCTATCTAGGAGATCGTAGAATTCATCTTTGGGTCGATCGTCCTTTTCTTCCGTTGGGGCGTGAGCGCATATTAAGCTAATGTTTCCAAACTTAGCCTTGATGCGGATTTGATGCTTAAGACTTTTTGTCGGAGTCTTCGTCGAATAACGAATCCGCACCCGAATAGGCAATGTTTGTTCTCCTTGTAGCAGTTCCCGTAGTCGATGTCATAGTTTTTCACCCGTCTTTTGCCTGGTCCATTCCATCGCACTTCTTGAAGCGCGGTTATATCTGCTTTATAGCAGTTAAGGTCTAGCTCCAATTGATCGCCTGCACCCGGTCTATTAAGGGACCTCACATTCCAGGTGCAGATTCTCAAGTCCGTTAGTCGTTTGCAGGGGTTGTCAGCTTTATATCCGTCCGTATCGGAGGCTTGTGATTGCTTCTGAACAAGTTGGTTTTTACGTGGTAGGGATGTTACCCCTAAGCACCACCCCCAACCTGGAGGGCCACGTTCTTCTTTCCCCAGGAACAAGGGGTTGGATCGCTGCACGCATTGGTTCACTACCTGGCGGGTGCCAGGGTAGCTATCCAGGGGTGGCCACGCGGAGGCTTTGTGTCAACTTGGATTGAGCAGGGACAGAGATCGAGGCTGGCGGTTGTCATGTTAAACGCGATCAACTTCTTTGCTCTGTTTGCTCGCTCCCTCTCCCCTTAAGTTTAGAGATAGTCAAATAAAAATTGGCATCTGTGGCCTATAACGAGGGCAAGTGGAAATCTTCAAAATACATTATGTGTGCTCATACTAGTGTACGATTTTTACTTATTAAAAATACCTCCTTCGAATCGAATTTATACTTCCGTTCTCCATGCTTAGGTTAAAGTTGATTGCGCTAAGTCAAGTGGTTTTGTCCTTTGAAGACGCCGCTATCTACGTGGTCTTCAAGTCGACTTTTATATTTTCTTCCGAAGTTTTTCGTTTCATTATCCACAGTGGCCATACTCAGATCTCAGTGGATATCATCGTTTTTAGGGTTCCGTACCCAAAGTTAAAACGGAACCCTATTACTAAGACTTCGCTGTCCGTCCGTCCGTCCGTCCGTCTGTCACCAGGCTGTATCTCATGAACCGTGATAGCTAGTCAGTTGAAATTTTCACAGATGATGTATTTCTGTTGCCGCTACCACGACAAATACTAAAAACAGAACAAAATTAATATTTAAGGGGGGCTCCCATACAACAGACATGATTTTCATCCAAAAAATCCTGCCTGCAACCAAGATCTGTCATTTGATGAGGTAACATACATAGTCTATTTCATATTTATATATACAGATGGTACGGAGCCCTTCGTGCGCGAGTCCGACTCGCACTTGGCCGGTTTTTAATATACCACGGTGTATTGACGATACTTACTTACTTACTTATCAGGCCTGCGATCCATGGAGGATCTGAGCCTGAGCTATAGCTGCCTTCCATCCTTGACGGTCCCGGGCACGCTGCTTCCAGTTGTCAAGACCAAGATGTCCTACATCCGCGATTACTTGGTCTTTATACCGGAGGTTCGGTCTTCCTCTTCTTCTCGAACCAGGAGGCTTGTAGTCGAAGACCCTCTTAGCTGGAGCGTCTATGTCCATGCGCTCGATGTGGCCGAGCCAGTGTAGTCGACGGATCCTTGCCTTCCGGACTACATCCACATCTTGGTACAGCTCGTAGAGTTCGCGGTTGTGTCTTCTTCTCCATTCACCTTCCTCACAGACAGGACCAAATATCCGGCGCAGAATTTTTCTTTCGAAAGAACCCAAAATCAGCTCCGCTGTCCTGCTTATCGTCCAGCTTTCGGCTCCGTACAGCAAGACTGGCAGAATGAGCGTTTTGTAAAGCATGACTTTGGTCCTTCGAGTGAGGAGTTTTGACCCCAGTTGTTTGGACAAGCCGAAGTAGCAGCGGTTGCCAAGGGCGATTCTACGCCGGATCTCCACTGTGGTGTCATTTGTGGAATTTACGTTTGCCCCGAGGTAGACAAACTCCTTAACTACCTCGAAATTGTAGCTGTCAATTGTTATGTTTTGTCCCAGGTGGTGAGCGACGGATTGGTTTTTGCTTGACAGCATGTATTTCGTTTTGTCCTCATTGATCTTAAGACCAATTCGTCTCGCCTGTTCTTCAATCGCCGTGAATGCTTCCACAATGCCACGGCGAGAACACGCGATGATGTCGATATCATCCGCGTATCCTAGCAGCTGGATGGACTTGTAAAAGATAGTGCCTTCCCTGTTGACGCCTGCCCGTCGCACTATCTGCTCCAGCACCAGGTTGAAGAAGTCACATGACAGCGCATCTCCTTGCCGAAATCCGGTGCATGTTTCGAATGGTTCCGAGGTCCTAGAACCGAGTTGCACGGTGCATCGCGTGTTTTTTAGCGTGGCGCGACACAACTGGATCAGTTTTACCGGGATCCCGAATTCGACCATCGCCCCAAACAGTGCTTCACGATGAATGCTGTCGTATGCGGCTTTGAAATCGATGAAAAGATTGTGTGTATCGATTCGAAACTCGTTGGTCTTTTCCAGGTTTTGTCGAAGTGTGAAAATTTGGTCTATAGTTGATTTGCCGGGCCGGAAGCCGCACTGGTAGCTGCCGATTAGTGCGGTGCAAAATGGTTTTAGACGTTCACACAATACGCTGGACAGGTTCTTGTATGCGACATTGAGCAGGGATATACCTCTATAGTTCTTGCAAGAGGTAGGATCGCCTTTTTTGTGGATGGGGCATATAGAGCTGGTATTCCAGTCGTCGGGCATGCTCTCATCTTCCCAAATTCTGCAGATGATCTGGTGCATGCTCCCTACCAGAACATCGCCGCCAGCCTTGAAGAGCTCTGATGGCAAGCCATCTGAGCCTGCGGCCTTGTTGTTCTTCAGCTTCTGAATAGCTGTGCCGACTTCTTCTATGCTGGGTGGGAGGACTACTTCAGCGGCTGGAGTTGGGATTTCCTCGGTCCCTACCACTCTCTCTTGGTCATGCTCGTTAAGCAGCTAATTGACGATAGCTCGTAGTAACTTATTTTCTTGATGCAAGCCCAGAGGACGCCGTGGCGCAGTGGTTAGTGTGTTGGACTCTGACGCACGATGAGCGAGTTCGGATCCCGATAAAAATAAATCTCACACAACATGGATGATGGAGCGAAGCTTGGCTCTGGTCAAAGAAGAAGAAGAAGAAGCCCAGAATTGTATACCATAAGTCCAAACTGGTTTCAGCACTTGCTTGTATGGAAGCAGCTTGTGTTCATTACTAAGTTTAGAATACTTCCCTAGTAATCAGTACATTTCTTTGTATTTACGCCAAATTTTTGTCCAGTCATTTACACGGTCAAGAGCACGTTGTAGTTTCATAGTTCATTCCTTAACCGATATGCCCGTTACAAGAATAGCTACGTAGCTAGAATTGAATCTTGCATTTGCGGTATATGGAGAGTGTAAAAAAGATACAGGAGTGGGCCGAATACCCTTCCCTGAGGAACGCCAGACGTAATCACTCTAAAGTCGGAGTATGCACTTCCGCATTTAACGCGAAATACATATCTTGCCTACTTAACATATTGTATAGCTTCTCTGGTAAGATTTGTCTTAGTTTAGACATCAAGGCTTCGTACAATACTTTGTCAAAGGCTTGAGACACGTCAAGGGTTAAACTCGAACATATTAGATTGTGTACGAGTGCTTTTTCTATTACATCAGTTATTCGATGTACTTGGTCAATAGTTGAAAGCTTGTCTTCTGAAAACAAACTTATGATCTGGTAAGAGATGCCTTTCTTCAATGGTCGACTTTAAGCGATTAAGTTAAGTTCGTTCGAAAATTTTTCAAATTATCGGCAACAATGAAATCGGACGATACGATTTCTTGTCTGTTAGTGTTTTACCCGGGTTTGGATACATTTAAACTTCTGGGACTTTCCACTGGCCCGGCACATATTCTAACCTTACTGCGGCATTAAAAAGAAACAGGAGTTTTAGTAAGGCCTTTCTTGGTAGAACATTGAGTACTTCTTCTGTGATTAGATCCCAGCCAAGAGCCTTGTTTTCTTTAAGCGATTCAACAATAGTCATTAGCCCAGCGAACTTGGATCGTGTTATTTTATATATCGGTGTAAGTTTGTGGATGGCTTGAAAGTTTCCTCGAGATATTCAGCGAAAACTTCCGCGCCCTTTCTTTATCTCCCTTTGCCTATTCATTTACGCTTTTTGATTCTCTTCCCCTCGTCAAATTTTCTACAAAAAGAAGCATTGCAAGCAGTACTGGGAGAAACACTGACTCCGGAGAACTTACATAGTACACCACATGGTGGAATCCGAAAACAGGTGGAACGCAGTAAGCGCTTATTTCAAGGATATTTGCCAGGAGTTGGGGCGACTAGACTGTGAAAAAAGATAGAGAGAGAGAGAAACACAAGAACTAACAGAATGGGAGTGAGCGGCTACACAGTTGTAGGTACACCAAAATGCACCTAGGCAGACATACATACGTAGATATGCACATTCACCTATAAAGACACATAAACATTTAGATAAAGGTGTGTGAAGAAGAGGAAAGCTACGGATGAAGAATGCTCACGGCGGTACCGTGGTGGTCCAGGGACCAGAAGCAGGAAGTGACTTTAGTGGCTTAAAGTCCACACACAGGCTTTTGACGCTTCCCATCTAAACAACTAATGAGACAGACTTTCTCTTACAGGGACTATTGGCAATATTTCAGAAAATGGCAGTTTTCACAATTTTGCGTAGTAACCCATCTAATCCAACTGATCATGAGGAATACCTACATCCGTCAGTATCTAACAAATAAGGCAATTATCGTTACTAAAGCCCCTCAAACAAAATCGCTAAAATCACGGGGAACCAGTCACCAAAAACAGTATTCCAACGATTTCAGTCAATTGTTTATAAGAAACAAGGGAATCCATATAAGCATACTATGCCACTAGAAGCCAAAGATCAAGACATCCCTCAAGGAGGTGCGAAAATGAGCAATAGGCCAGAGCACGAAAAAAGAGACGAAACCCAACAGCAAAAAAAAAAAAAAGCAAAACAACAACAAAACAAGAATAGTTTAACATAAAATGCAATCCATAACGAATTGCGTTTCCAAAATAGATATTTGTTGCGGCATTGTTTCGCTCAGTCTTTCCGTGAAAAATTTGGAAAGACGGAACCAAAATGTCAGAGAACGCATGTTCCCGCGCTCGAACAGTTCCAGGGACCCGGTAGCCGTAGAATGTGGTTTTATTGAGGTAGTGAACGTTCCATACAAGAATCCTTTCCAGCTTCACTACAGTCGATAGTGCGTCGTCTGTCTCGCTTCAGCTACAAGTTGAGAGACAACTAGAAGATTGAAGATACTAATTGCCACCCGCTGAACTAAGGGAGAGTACGTGTTTATGACAACATATCAAAGCGTGACGCGTACCGAATTCGCTATTCTTCTTTCTCTATCGCACTGAGTGTGTTTCTATAACACGGTAGACATAGGTACATAGATTGGCTGGCTCGATAGGTAGGCACCTATACAACTGCGCTGCGGTGGTAGTAGTCTTCGGCAGGTCGCTAGGCTTGGTAGGTTCGGCATGCTGGTAGGAGGACCAATTTGTAGTAATTCCGAACAAATTTAGACATCCTTAAGTTGAGTTTTTTGTTTTGGTCCTTTTTTGTTTTGCTATTGCGGTAGGTTGTTTCGGTGTGAGATGTATGGAAACATCAAACTGGGAGAATTGAAATATCCTTTTGTGGTCCAATTTCATGGTCTGTCAAATGGAGACTTTGATTGTTGGCCAGTTGCCGGTCAGACAGTGGCTGCCAATTGTGGTTGCAGCCGTACGAAATGAAGACCTCAAAACTATCCGATCGCAAAAAATGCAGGACAAAAAGGACAAGACGTAGATAAATGCGACAATTGCTATTCGACATGGATGCCTGTCGAGTGTGTTGAAAAATCCGCGTCGCAAAACGTAAGGGCATGGAGACGATCGTCAGTATTTTTTCTACAAAATTACAAAAAACAGCGAAATCGCACTGAGCGTCCTCATAAAAGTTAGGTAACGCAAGAGTTACTCGTAGTTAGGTAACATCCTTTCATATAACGGGTTGCCTATGTTTTACACCCCTTGCAAAAGGATACAATGCTACAACGAGTTGAATGGCAGAAAACTCTTTTTTGTGCGAGCATCTTTCCTCTGACAATCGCTGTTTCGCAGGAAAAAGATTTTCCTTTCGTCAAAAGCCTGAGCAGAAATCAGCTATTCAAATTCCAATCATGGTTGCTCTAAGGCGGTTTCGGCTCTAATTGCAAAGAAAAAAAAAAATGCTGAACTCACTCATTGTATTGTATTTTACCTAACGATTCCGGGAATATCTCATTAGAATCATATCCTGGGCGTTTAGGGCAACTTTAGCGTTTTATAGTACGGAAATTAGCGTGCATTTTACCACACAGGCAAGGTATCTAAGACGACTTCGTCACGTGCTCGAATTGAAAAAGATGATTAACTAGTTACGGGTATCATGGGTTTCTTTCATTTGTGTTTATTGCTTGTTGTCTAAGTAGTTAGGCTTCAAGCCACCACCTTCGAGAAACCCCTGGTTTTTGCGACGAGTGCAGACAGGCCCATGTAGAGAAACAGAATGCATATGTATATGGCTACACTGCATCGACGGACGATCCCCGCGAGCTCTATGAAAAGAGAAGGAGGGAGGGAGCACGAGAAGCGCGATATCGATGAGATGCAGAGTAGCTATTTCAGGAACGACGCTCGAAAGTTCTACAAAAAAGTAAAACGAACATGCCAAGGCTATAAAGCCAGAGAAGAAGCCTGCAGCAATGAGCACGGTCAGGCAGAATGAACCACTCACAATGGGCGAAGACGAAAAAGAAACCCGTCCACCCGACCTAGACGACGCACGTTAAGATAGCCATACTATGTAAGCGCCTGAAACCGTTCGTGCATAATCTGATAGGTTCCTACCAGTGTGGTTTCAGGCCAGGAAAATCCTCGATAGACTTTACACTCCGACAGATCTTGGAGAAGACCTAGGAATACCAAATCGACACACACCACCTTTTTGTCGATTTCAAGGCCGCATATGACAGCGTGTACAGAGACGAGCCATGTCTAGTTTTAAGATCCCTGCCAAACTCGCCCGATTGTGCAGGATGACTATGGAGAATTCTCACTGCTCCATTAAGGTCGGACGTGAACTAACCGATCCCTTCGATGTTAAAAAAGGTTTTAGACAGAGTGACGCACTGTTGTATGATTTATTTAACATCATATTTGAAAAGATCGTGCGGGACTCGGCCGCCAATATAAGACGCACGATCCACTTCAAATCTACACAATTGCTTGCCTACGCAGATAACATTGACGTTATTGGACGGACAAGCGAGACGTCAAAGAGGCGTTCGCAAGCATTGAAGCAGAAGCAGCTAAAGTGGGTCTAAGGCTCAATGGGGACAAGACCAAATATATGCTGTCATCAAGGAAAGACGCGCAACACTGACATCTTGGTCAGAACGTCACCTTCGGCAGCTATATCTTTTATGTAGTCAAGGACTTCGTCTACATTGGCTCGACGACAAACAGCAACGACATCAGCGCTGAGATAAAACGCAGAATAACTCTTGCCAAGCCCTGCTTCTTTGGGCTCAAGAGGCAACTAAGTAGTAGAGCCCTCTCTCGAAAAAACCAAGGTATCCCTCTACAAAACCTTAAATATCCCGGTCCTCCTCTATGGCGCTGAGGCTTGGACGTTATCAAAAGCGGATGAAGAGGCTCTTGGGCGTTTCAAGAGGAAAATTCTGCGTGCTTTGGTTCCCTTTTGTGTAAATGGAGATTCCACCAAGAACTGTACAGGCTGTACAGCGACATCGGCCTAGTTAGACGTCTTCGGATCCAAGATGGCTGAGCCATGTAGAGCGAATGAATATTAACGCTCCGGCCCGAAGAATCTTCGATTCCAACCCCGAGGGACGACACAGCAGAGGACGATCGAATATAAGGTGGTCCGGACAGGTAGAAAGGGACCTCAACCAACTGGGCGTGTGGCACTGGAAGCAGCTGGCCAGAGATCGTGCCGGCTGAAGAGGCTTGTTGGTTGAGACCTTGGTTCACCCCGAACAGTAGCGCCGTCTAAGTATGTAAGTAAGTAGTTATGTAGGTTAAATAATCCGTAGCCTCCCCAGAGTGGGAAGATTACACTTAGCCAGAGAGGCTCATTGTGTTGCTACGAGGGGGTTCACTCCCTATTCATGGAACCACTTCTTCTTTTTCTTTTGGTGGTGTTACAGCCCATGAAGGACCAGAGCCAAGCTTCTCTCAATCACCCATGTTGTGTGTGATTTAATGCCGATTTCGAACGGATTCATGCGTTATGGAAGCATCTCTCCATCTCCTCAATCTCACGCTTTCCGTGTCCTCTCGTCTTTCTTCTGAGAAGCGTGTGTTCCTCTCTTCTCTTCTGCTCATAGATTTCCCGAGCAGCTCCTTGTGCTGCTGTGGGCGGATTTTGAAAGAGATTGGAGGAGACACGATCGGGAAAGATTCTGGCAGTCTCTTGCGATTGCAGCTTTCCGACGTCAAACTTACGTTGTCCTACTCGACTCCTAAGCATTCTTGATATTTTTATTCGTACCTTGGCTACAACAAGGTAGTCGTCCGAGTCGATGTTGGTCCCTCGGAAGGTTCGTACGTCGAGAATACTGGAGGGGTGTCTGGCGTCGATCGCAATGTGATCAATCTGGTTGGTGGTCGATTGTTCAAAAGACCGCCAGTTACCCTTGTGGATGTTGAGATGGGGGAATCGCGTGCTTGCTACAAGGAGGTTACGCCCCGTTAGGAAATCGGTTAGCCTAAGTCCGTGGTCGGAAGTGATGTTATGGATGCTATGCTTTCCTATGATCGACTCAAATATGCCTCTTTCCCAGTTTTGCATTGAATTCTCCTTTGGGCATAGCTTCTATCTAGGCGATCGTAGAATTCTTCTTTGAGTCGATCGTTCTTTTCATCCGTTGGGGCGTGAGCACATATTAAACTAATGTTTCCAAATATAGCTTTGATGCGGATTGTTATGAGGCGTTCGCTTACATCCCGGAAGCTTAGGACTTTTTGTCGGAGTCTTCCTCGAATAACGAATCCGCACCTGAATAGGCGCTGTTTGTTCTCTTTGTAGGAGTTCCCGTAGTAGATGCCACAGTTTTTCATCCGTCTTTTGCCTGGTCCATCCCATCACACTGCTTTATAGCAGTTAAAGATTTGCTCCAATTGATCGCTTGCATCCGGTCTATAAAGGGACTTCACATTCCAGGTGCAGACTCTCAAGTCCGTTAGTCGTTTGCAGGGGTCGTCAGCTGTATCCGAGGTTTGTGGTTGCTTCTGGACAAGTAGGTTTTTACGTGATAGGAATGTTACCCCTAAGTACAACCCCCACCAACCTGGAGGGCCAGGTTCCTCTTTCCCCAGGAGCAAGGGGTTGGGTCGCTGCACACATTGGTTCACTACCTGGCGGGTGCCAGGGTAGCTATCCAGGTTGGGGCCACGCGGAGGCTATGTGTCAACTTGAGCAGGGACAGAGATCGAAGCTGGCGTTTGCCATGTTAAACGCGATCAACTTCTTTGCTCTGTTTGCTCGTTCCTTCCCCCTAACTCTTGGCTTTTGCACCACAATAATGCATCATCCTGCACTGCATTGATTCTTCGTGACCATTTCGCCAAAAACTCCACGTATAGGGGTCTACAACCACCGTATTCACCTGATGTGGCGCCGTGCAACTTCTGGCTACTCAACAAACTGAAATGATGGGATATCGTTTTAAGTCGATAGAGGAAATACAAGTCCCATCGAAGGGTGAGCTGAAGGCCATCCCGGAAATCGACTTTAACAACTCAGGAAATTGCAAAACGCGGGCCTGAAGAAGCGGTCGATGCGTGGAAAAAGTGCATTGAAAATTGGTTCAAACACGTGAAGAAGTGTGTTGATCTTCATGGAGAATATTTTGAAAAGTAATCAAGCCATTTTCGATCATACACTTTAACATGCCCTTCTCAAAACTTAAGTGGCACTAGGCGCTACTAATATCGATTGCACTTATAAGGAAACAAGGAAATCGCAGTTTTATAGGACATGCACGCCATGATGATCGAGGACCATATAAAACGAGTTAACCTTAGTGCCCAACAGTTGCCCTTAAAAAACCCATCACCTAGTGTAGTACTCCATAAGAACCCATTCAAACGAAATCGAGTTCAATCATTCTCATCTTCAATTGCATTTCGAATTTATTGTCTTTCCATTCATCTGCATATCAAATACAAATGCACGTCATAATTCGTGCTCTTAAACTGATAGCCACTTAAAACCTTCTCATAAACTCCTCAATCCAATGTCAGACCATTCTCACATGTCAGATGCGATAGCTCCGAGCGACATTTTGTCGGCCAGCATGTATGCACCACCCAACAATGGCGTCTCCCCCAATCGTCAGAGTATTGCTCATCCCACATGCTATTAATATCGCATCAGTGATGGGAATTACAACAAATATCTGGTCCTAGATAAACGTCATGTAAGTATCTCGCGCTTTTCTCACTCGAATAGATAAAATATTGATCGCCTTTCAACAAGAACCCAACCACTTCTTCCGAATCCATCGTTTTGTGGGCACATGATGGCTGGGTTCCGTGTTACGTCGGCTGCCTCGGCTACTGGTGCATCCGAAATGACAGAGGAAAAAGATAGAAAACAATTCAAACAATGAATTACTCAAATTAGCCTTTCAGATATGCATGTAAGACATCCATATGCATAGGGATGTAAGTATCTGCTCTTAAGAGCGCTGCTTTGGCTTTGGTTTTGGCTTTGCGGTGTGCCCTCATTTTGCTTGGTGGCATGTTCCTCTCTCTCCGCAAGATGTTTACGAGCACTGGCACTATACGACAGGAGAGCGGTCCGAGGAGACAGTGGCGGAAGGAACAAAATTAAAATCATTTTAAGTGGATTCAAACGAGCGACTATAATTCTTTCTAATTTCCTCCTCGGATGCAATTAGCTGATGCATCAGCACATCTGTAAGCAAAAAAATAAAAACGGGAACTGTGTACATATATACTATATACTTGAAACTACTTCCTTACAGATTTCCCACTTATCGGCGGTAGAATAGGTCCTGGTATATAGTATGTCGCCGAGGCTGATGCGTCGGAAGCATCTAAAGATCTCTGGATTGACGTGGCAATAAAGTTGTCGAATGTTGTGTTTTTTCGTTCTCTTTTTACTTAAAAAACATTTCATTGAGGTCGTAAAGTGGTAGGCTATACGACAACATCATCTCAACTGGATAGGTGTCGCGTGGTTTTCTTCTTTACGTGGAAGTAGGACCTGGGCGTGCATTGACGATATGTGGAGTTGATACCAAAGTGCATGTCGATTGATGGGATTTCGACCCTTTTGAATAGATTAAAATAGCCTCCTTAAGTCCTTAAGCTTCCTAAAAGGCCCTAAAGTACTCTTTGAACAGTTCAAGGATCAAACAGCAAGATTCTGCGAATAGTAGAGTAGCCATAAAGACTCATTGATCGATGATGTGGAATCTATACATCGCAGTCCATCCAAACGTTCCGATGTCTCTAGATAGCTACCAAGACTTCCAGCTAAATTTCAGATCGAACCTGCCTACCTCTCACTCATAGGTTTGGCTAGGTAAGTGGGTGCCGTTTTGACGAAAGGTCAAGGCTCACCTAGAATCCGTAACCCGTAAACCGCAGAAACCTTAACATTTTCCGTTGAGCTGAATGATTTAGGAGAAGATAAGGATCCTAGTATTCTGTTCAGCCCAGTGTTACTTATGTACCTCCTCTAGTCCCGAAAGGAAGCGAGTCCCAAGGAATATGTGCCTTTTTCGGTCTAGTGCTGGGCCTTCGCACAGTAGGTAACGAATGCATTCAATTTCCTCTTCGTGCCTGCAGCTTCTGCAGAAGTCCTTGTGGGGCTGGCCTAGTCTGGCTGCATGGTAGGATGACATGCAGTGCCCCATGGGGGCACCGACTGTCAATCGAATATTCGCACACCCGCACATTCGCACTACTGAACTTTCGCAGACTTTCTGCCCTTTCTTTATCATAGACGGGTCAAGTTGATTGCGCATGTATCTCATTGATCTCATTACTTATTGGCCTTCACTAATATCCACGTCTCTATTTCTCTCTAGAGTGTACTGAGTGGCGTTTTAGCTTCAGTTGCGATCTGCGCGAAGTTTGCGCCTGATCCTAGTCTAGCTAGCTCGTCCGCCCTCTCATTTCCAGAGATATTCACTTGACCTGGTACCCAGCAGAGGGTCACCTTGTTTATAACTGATATCTCTTCTAGCCTCTCTATGCAGAGTTTGACGAGTTTGGATCTTATCCATGCTGCCTGCAGAGCCTTAATGACTGCCTGGCTGTCAACATATGTAGTTGTTAATCCTTTTTCCTGAGAGATTCTCTCTAATAATCAGATCTGCCGCTTGCTTGATTGCGAAGACCTCAGTCTATAGGAGCGATGTACCTAAGTATTTTCCGAAATTCAAAATAGAGCCCGGCCCCTGTGCCGGCATCCATTTTGGATCCGTCAGTGTGGATTCAGTTCATCTTCATCTACCGCTGATCCATTCCTCCCTGGGAGGAATTCTAATAGAGAATCTCCTCTCCTCTTGGCCCATCGATCCAAGACTGATGATTGGCCATAAGGTCTCCTTGTCCAGAGACCGGATTCCTGTAGTCATAGCGTGATGCGATGCTCTCGCATTATATATATGTCCAAGTGTGGGAGGTTCAGAATTGCTTCAAGAGCCGCCATTGGTGTGGACTACACAGATCGCGCTACCGCCAGACAACCTGCCCTCTGAACCTTTGACACTTTGAAGATGGCATTTCTTCTCAAGTGGCCTCCGCCAGACAACTGAACCATAGTCTAGAATAGGCCTTACCAACGCAGTGTATAATCAATATACCATCTACGGCCTGAGGCCAAAAGCTACTCTACACGAATACAGTGCCATATAGGCTTTTTTGGTTCTTTAATTAATGTTGTCCTCCCAGCTAAGCGTGGGATCTAGAATTATGCCAAGATATTTAACGGCTTTTCCGGTGATCAAATCGATACGATTCATACGGGGGTACGTGAATCTTCGTATAGATCTTCTCCTTGTGAAGAGAAATATCTCCGTTTTTGCCGGGCTTACTCTCAGGCTTCGTTCCTTGACCCAGTTATTAACTAATAACTAAGTCTTTCGCTGAGGATCTGCGGAAACTTTCTAGATATCAGCATGGCAACGTTGTGAGCGTAGGCCGTGACGTTAAAACCACCCAAGGAGCCAAAGGAGGGGTGGTAGAAGGCCACCTTGTGGTGTACCCCTACTTACCTTCACCCTTCCACTTAATCCACCCATCGCCGAGTTTATGATACGAGTACTCAGCATCGAGAGCGCCGTGGCGCGGTCGGTAGTGTATTGGCCTCTGACGCCAATGACACGGGATCGGACTGGCTGTTGTCGGAGCCATGTCATCGAACGTGTTTTTCAGGGTGCCTCTCCTTAGCGGAGTACTGACAGGACACCCTGTAGTATAAATGTCAAGAAAAGCTTCTCGAATTTCGCCGTTTCGGAACCGGCAATAAACTATAGGTCCCTTTCAACAACATGGGTGACTCAGAGAAGCTCGGCTCTGGTGCTTCATGGACTGTAACGCCAACAGACATACTCAGCATTTGTCCAATCCAACTGCATATTCCCGAGTTTATTTGGGCCATGTGAAGGCTGGACACTATTGCCACAGTACTGACGTTATGAAAGGCTCCCTCAATGTCTGGAAAGACACCTAGAGTGAATTCCCTTGATATTGAGTGCCTTTTCTATCGTTTAGACTACTCTGTGAGGAGCAGTGTCTACCGATTTTCCCTTTATGAATTGAAAGTTCCTGCATTTTCACAGCCAAGGAAATGACATTTCAATAGGGAATCGATAGAGGACATCTGCCTTGGCAAGGATCTTTCAAAGACGGGCGGCATCCGTACACGATTCGATAGAGCCACAGTAGCTTCTCCAGGAGTTCTTCTTTCTCTCTTGAGCTGTTTAACAACATTCGATGACTCCACTCCCTCATAACTCCTTAAGATTCTATGAATAAAACACTTAAGTTTACCCCGACCGTCTTTACTTTATTTTCGTTGTCGCACACAGTTTAGGTACAACCGTGAGCAGTGCGAACGAATGCATGGCATTTCGCACAAACTCATATCCAACGAATGAAAATCGTCCGTAGCTTTTCGGAGTCTTTTGTCGCACATACAAGTTCACAGCCATGATCACAACCAGCATCGGAACACTGCGCACGGGGTCTAGTCTTCGCTGCAGTCTGCAATGAAACAAAGTAAACTGTTATACACACCGAACTTATAGATATTCATCACAGATGTCGCGCTTAGATACGATGCAAATACCTGTTTGAAAGCGGGGTGGAAAGCGCAACGCCCATCAGGAATCCTAAATCACGACACATGACGAAAATCGGGCTCGTTTCATGCCGCAGGTAGTACGGATCCGTGCACCACTTGAACGCCTGCACAAGAAGACCACAATGACAATATGTGAAATAGGCAAACGGTCGACAGTAAATTTACCATTCTAACCGACCAATGCGGATCGAATCCGGCGTAGAGCATTGTGAAATACATTCCGATGACAAATAGACCGACAGCGGTAACGGCTGCAATTGCAATTGTCTTACGCCACGAATGTATGAGAACGACGCCAGCGTGTTCGCCACCTATCCGCAATCGTTGCCGTCTCTCTATGGTATCAATGACAAACACTGCCACGAATGACCCACATAGGCACTGATGCAGGAAATTACTGCCAAAATAAATGCGTCCTATCCACATCGGGATGGACACGACGAATGTCGTCAGATACCTCGTGTAAGGCGATAGTTGTGCCCGTAAGAGCAGGGCATACATCAATCCGGTGAATGCCATCGCGTGTGCTGATGGAAATCCAGCCGTTGTATCACAGGTCAAAGGGCTCTGATGGATTACAACATCCCTGACGTCATATTCCCGTATCCACCAGTACGGACGATATTGTGGTAATGTCCTAAAAAACCGTGAAAGAAACATTCAATGCGTCAACATTCCCCACCCACCATTTGATCAGCGACGACATAACATTCATCAGCGCCAGCACGAATGTCATTTCACCCATCCGTCGCATGCTTGTCAATCCGAGAATTGGAACTACATAGTCGCCGAGCGATGCCGGGCTTAGGAATTCGCTCAAACCCACCAGCCATGAATCGAGCGACTTGAAACTGTGGGAAAACAAAAAACAAAAACAAAAACGATTAACAGCACAAGAAACAAGTAGTCTACTACCACCGGCACCGACACGGACATTTCTTGAACGTTTGCGGTCAGTCGCAGCTCCGAATGCAATACATATTGCACACAGTAGTCGACCATGGCTCGTTGGCGATGATGAGGTAAGCAAAAAAAACGCCAGCAACTCGGACTAGGAAGTACTCGTAAATAAATTCTAATCTTACACACTCAGTTGGTCCACACTGACAGACGTCACTATCCATCCTGGCACAAGCGCACTACAATACATGGCTTTTCGGCATAGGGTGAATGGCAAAATCCAGATTAGCGAGTCTCTGTTCCAATAATTCAAAATCCAAACAAGAAACATAGAATCGAAATACGAAATGCAAATCATTGAGATAAATTTCATGTTAATTGCCGCATTGATTCATAGCTAAGACCGTTAAGACATCAATTAACGACGGTCAGCAGTAACGAGTCCATGGCGGATTGATAGGGAGTATTATTGCGAATTTGGTCGTGTGATTGAAGGTTTATTACTGCATTCGTAAGATAACAAATGCCAGTGCACGAGATACGTTCGAATTCGAATGGAATATGCCTTTACGGCTAAGGCATGTGCTGTGGATATACATGCGAGTTCAGTATGAACACTGTGCCTTGTGGGCCCGAACTGGTTTCGTTGTGTCGCTTTTCAATTTTAGTGACGCTTTGACTAGGAATGTGACGATTTGAAGTGAAACAACTGACTGTACAACGTCTGTACAAATATCCGGCGAAGGGTTGTGGTGTTGGACCTTCATGACATTTGTATTTTAATGGATTTTGTTGTACGGATTGGTAAAACACAGCGATTATCGATAGTGAGCTTATACATCAGGTGCCGAAATCCGATTGAGATGTGGACTTTATTGGAGATTTGGTTTCGGGCGACAGTTTGTAAGCTTTTGTGTCAGATGTCGTTTTCGAGTTCATACAGATCGCTGATTCCATGAAACGAAACCGAAAGAGATTGACGCCCATTATCCGGTGACATGTCGGTGTTTTTTGTTCTGCCTAAAGGTCTCTGACGAACGTTCATCAAGTCTTTTAGGAAATTCAAATACCTCAGCCTGACACTGGATTTAATGAAAAACAAGTTGAGGTCAATTAGCATGGCATGGCATTTGAATGGATATTGTGTAGGTTGAACATAATGAGCTACTTATCAAGATCGTGAGTCATAACGAGCAATCAATCACTTGAAAAATCAATTTAAAGAGAAAATATGAATACTCACAGAAGGTGAAGCCTAAATGACTCGTCCATTCTTACAGATAACTTAACCTCAACGGTTGATTAAGGTCGAACTAAAATGTGATTGCATGTCTGCCCGGCCCGATCAAAGTTAATTCACCAAACTTTCATTACAAATTAATTTCACAAGAATCTGTGATAATTAAGTCATTGCTTAACGACCAACGAATGGTCTAGTGGCGTCTCCATATGCACTCTTTGCTGAAGCAAGTCCATGTATCTATCGTTAATGGTTGGACTATGAAATAATGCTACGCCCTGAACAGCTTGGAGACCCTTAAAACAAATAAATCCAAATCCATGTAACTCCCTAGCGGCGTACCGACAAATTCACACAGAGAGGCGTGGGCCTACAATCTTCATGAGTTGAAGTGTTAGTATAAAATAATGAATCAGTGGGTCACCGCTGTGACCTTTACTCATTAGGTACTCCTTATACTTGATTACATTGATGGCGCTACAGTTCGGGGTGAACCAGGGCCTCAACCCACTAGCCTCTCCAGCCGGCACGATCTTTGGCCAGCCGCTTCAAGTGCCGCACGCCCAGTTGGTTGGGGTCCCTTTCCACCTGTGCGCGCCACCTTAAATGCGGTCGTCCTCTGCTGCGTCGTCCCTCGGGGTTGGAGTCGAAGACTCTTCGGGCCGGAGCGTTGATGTCCATTCGCTCTACATGGCCTAGCCATCTTAGACGTTGGATCCGAAGACGTCTAACCAGGTCGCTGTACAGCCCGTACAGTTCTTGGTTGAATCTCCTCCTCCATTCTCCGTTTACACAAACGGGACCAAAGATTGCACGCAGAATTTTCCTCTCGAAACGTCCAAGAGCCTCTTCATCCGCTTTTGACAACATCCAAGCCTCAGCGCCGTAGAGGAGGACCGGGATGATTAAGGTTTTGTAGAGGGAAACCTTAGTTTTTCGAGAGAGGGCTCTACTACTCAATTGCCTCTTGAGCCCGAAGAAGCAGCGATTGGCAAGAGTTATTCTGCGTTTTATCTCAGCGCTGGTGTCGTTGCTGCTTGTCACTACCGAGCCAAGGTAGACGAAGTCCTTGACTACTTCAAAAATATAGCTGCCGAAGGTGACGTTCTGACCAAGACGTCGGTGTTGTGCGTCTTTCTTGGATGACAGCATATATTTGGTCTTGTCCCCATTTACCCTTAGACCCACTTTAGCCGCTTCTGCTTCAATACTTGCGAACGCCTCATTGACGTTTCGCTTTGTTCGTCCAATAACGTCAATGTCATCTGCGTAGGCAAGCAATTGTGTGGACTTGAAATAGATCATACCGCTTGTATTGGCCGCAGAGTCCCGCACGATCTTTTCAAGAATAGTGTTGAAGAAATCACATGACAGTGCGTCACCCGGTCTAAAACCTTTTTTAACATCAAAGTGGTCGGTTAGTTCACCTCTGACCTTAATGGAGCAGCGAGAGTTCTCCATAGTCATCCTGCACAGTCTGACGAGTTTGGCAGGAATGTTAAAACATGACATGGCTCTGTATAGCTCGTCTCTATAAACACTGCCATACGCGGCTTTAAAGTCGACGAAACGATGGTGAGTGTCGACCTGGAATTCATGGGTCTTCTCCAAGATATGCCCTAGTGTAAATATTTGGTCTATCGTGGATTTTCCTGGCCTGAAACCACACTGGTAGGAATCAGATTGTCCACGAACGGTTTCAGGTACTTACACAGTACGGCAGAGAGGATCTTATACGCGATGTTCAGGAGGCTTATCCCTCTGTAATTGGCGCAGTCATAGGGGTCTCCTTTCTTATGGACTGGGCAAACGATACTGAGATTCCATTCATCGGGCCTGCGTTCTTCCGACCATATCCTGCAGATGAGTTGGTGGCTGTTCCTGACCAGCTCATCGACAGCTTCTTTAAACAGTTCCGCGGGAAGTCCGTCTGCTCCAGCAGCTTTATAAGACTTAAGTTTCGATATCGCTATCTTAACATCGTCTAGGTCGGGTGGACGGGATTCTCCTTCGTCTTCGTCCATTGTGAATGGTTCGCTCTGCCTCATGGCGGCATTTTGACTATCATCGCCGTTATACAGTCTGCAGAAGTGGTCCTTCCACAATCTCAGCATCGACGGTGACTCCACTACTAGTTGTCCGTGCACATCCCTGCAGGCTTCTGCTCTGGCTTTATAGCCTTGGCATGTTCGTTTTACTTTCTGGTAAAATTTTCGAACGTCGTTCCTGCAGTAACATCTCTCCATCTCCTCGATCTCGCGCTTCTCGTGCTTCTTCTTTTTCCTTCCCAGAAGCGCATGCTCCTCCCTCCTTTTCTGTTCATAGAGCTCGCGGGCAGCTCTCGTCCGTCGATGCAATGTGGCCATGTATGCATTCTGTTTCTCTACATGGGCCTGTCTGCACTCATCATCAAACCAGGGGTTTCTCGACGGTGGTGGCTCGAAACCGAATCCACACACCGATTTTAACCGAATTACCATTTAATGCAAGCGATCATGGTCAAGGCCGAAGGGTCACTTTACAGGCAACGATGAAACAGTCCTCTACTGTGCACAACTTGACCGTGTGAACAAAGCAATCAAGAGTGAGCGACCAGAATTGGCCAGCAGAAAAAGAGGTGTGTTTCATCATGGCAATGCCAGGTCACACATGAGTTTGATGTCTCGAAACAAATTGATGGAACTTGGTTGGAAAGTTTTGATGCATCCACAGTACTCGCATAACCCTGACTTTGCACTACTATTTGTTTCGGTCTCTGCATAGACAGGCCTCACTTTGTTCGTCTTATACTGGCATTATTGTGAAGCACTTAGATGCCGTTACAGTTTGCGATGAATCCAGACACCAACCAATAAGCCTAAGCTGCCCGAACTGCACAATCTTTAACGGACTGCTTCCTAAGCCGTAATTGGTAGAGGTTTGCCTCTTCTGCGGCGTCCCTCGAACTTGAAATCGAAAGCTCTCTACGGCGAAGTCGAGAAGATTAGATATGTTCTTTTTTAGACGCCTGACCAGTATCGCTTTACGGCCGTGGAATTTTCTTAGAATGTTGTCCAAACCCATATGCCAAAACGAGGGTCCAGCAGATCCAGACTTTGAAAATATTCAAAGACTATTTTCAGGGTGGGTTCTAAGGCCCAAAGAAACATTGGTTCGCAAGGGTTATTCTACGCTCTAGTGCTCTAGGGTCTAAACTGCCAAAGCTTTACATAGCCGCAGTATGTCAGCAGCTTCATCGGCCATGCACTATGCTATGAAACACACATTTAAGGGAAGAAGCATGCATTGATAGTCAAGCTGCACTGAGAGTCTTGCTTACCACTGACAAACAGTGCGTATACTGAAGGCTTTTTTGGATATAATTAGAAAACTACGCCGCAGAGACTTGCTTGAGTCATACGTCACACTGTGATCCTGGGAATTTAGAGCTCCAATGAACTCTAGTCAGTCAGGGCTTGAGTAGACTTTTTTTTGAGCAGGGTTTATTCTAGGGTATTTTAAAAAACCTGCGACTTCCTTCTTGAGATGCACACTTACATTGAACGCGACGATTACTCCGTCTAGGCTTGGTTCCTAAAGCTTCCTCTCATACACTCAACTCAGCTGCCTGAGAGTACAATGGCCCAGTAGTTGCATTGAAGTTGAATATAATATTCGGGAGCTTCACCAGCCCAAAACCAGTCATCATCCAGGCCATCCATATCGGCCTTCGTCAGTCTTCTACATATTTCTAGTACTGACGCAAGTACTAAGCCTTGGGTGCACTTATGAAGTGAGTGATTTTGGGCTTCACTTTCTTACTAACTCGATTTGTTGTCTGAGATTTTTCCATCATTGCTAGTCTCGTGGATGGCAAATGACCAATCAAAGCTTCATAGGGGTAGCACCTGTCCGACGGATACTGGTCCGAACACCTTGCGGCGCTGTTCTTAAGTCCTGTCCCCACTTTCCCGCAATGCTGTCTAGAGATTTTATCTTATTATTACAAACGGGAGAGAGCGAATGGTGAGTTTCCTGCGCCAAAAACAGGTATAGTCGGTTGGGTTACGGCCTAGTAAGCCATGACTGTGAAAAACATCTCAAACTCAGAGAGAACTACAAGCCCCGGAATTAGCCGACGGACAAGAGTATCGGTTCTGCACCTGGAATGTTAGGGACATCAGCTTAATACGCGTTCACGCCCCCACAGAAGAAACAGACGACAGAGATGACTTTTATGACTCCTAGATAGAACAGAGAGCACCGTGGCGCAGTGGGTAGTGTGTTGGCCTCTGACGCCGATGACACGGGATCGAATCCCGACACAGCCATGTCATCGAACGTGTTTTTCGCGGTGTTTCTCCTCAGGGGGGTTCTGACAAAACCCCATGTAGTAAAATCGTCTTGAAAAGCTTCTTGAAATTCGCCGTTCAGAACCGGCAATAAAACTGTAGGTCCCTTTCACCTATGGGAAAATGAAATCACACACACAACATGGGTGATTGAGAGAAGCTCGGCTCAGGTCCTTCATGGACCATACATACAGATAGAACATATGCCCATTGTCCCTGCTATGACACCAAGATTGTTCTAAGAGATTTAAACGCGAAGCTGGTTAAAGAGGACATCTCTGAACGAGTCTTATAAAAGCCCACAGGACACCATGTCCAAAAACGAATTCAAGCTTTGTGATGGAGCGTAATCTCCTAGTAGCTAGCACACAATTCCCATATCTCAATATCCATAAGGGAACCTGGTGGTGTAATCTCCATATTGCGATCGACGCCAGACATTCCTCTAGCATCTTGGATATCCGACCCTCCCGAGAAGCCAATGCTTAACCGGAACATTGCCTCGTTGCAGTCATGGCATGAGTCAGAGTAGGACCTGCAAAATTTGACGTCAGGAAGCTGCAATCGCAAGAGACCGCCAGGACCTTCGCCGATCCTGTCTCCCTCAAGCTCTCTCAAGAACCGATGCAAACTGCACAAACCATAGAACAGCAATGCAGACGTTGTCAAAGCGCCATCAGGAGTGCTTCCCTTGATGTATTCGGTTTCCAGCCAGCATCTAGGAGAAACCCTTCGTTTGATGACGAATGCAGACAGAACAGAATGCATACATGGCCACGTTGCATCGACGAACGAGAGCTGCTCGTTAACTCTACGAGCGGAAAAGAAGGAAGGAGCACGAGAACCGCGCGATCGAGGAGATGGAGAGATGTTATCGCAGAAATGTTGTTCGAAAGTTTTACCAAAGAGTAGAACGAACATGCCGAGGCTATAAAGCCGGAACGGAAGCCTGCAGGGATGAACGTGGACATCTCGTGGTTGAATGCCAGTCGATGCTGGAAATATCGTAAGACTATTTCTGTGGCAAAGATGGTCAAAATACCGATGTCATTCAGAACGAACTCGACGAAGATGAGAGAGATTTTCGTCCACTGACTTAGAAGAGGTTAAGATAGCGAAATGGAAACTGAAGTCAAATCAAGCTGCTGGCGCAGACGGCCTTCCTGCTAAGCTATTTAAAGCACACTGCGACAGACCGTTGATTTTAAAGCCGAATATGACGAACTATACAGAGATATGCCAAGCTCATCGTGTTGTTCAGGATGGCAATGGAGAATTTCGCTGCTCCATTAAGGTCGGTAGCCCAGACCTTCGATGTTAAAAAAAATGGATTCAGACAAGGCGACACACTGTCATGTGACTTTTCCCACATCATGCTTGAAAAGCATTTCTTAACACGTTTGATCTTTGAAATTGAGACACTTATTCGTGTTAGAACTATAACACGTTCTATTGCGTGTCATGAATAAAACTCTAGTGACACCTTAAGTGTGTTGCAGCGACACACTTATTAATTATTAACACACTTTGGATCAGTTAATCAAACAAACGGGAAGTTTCCTAACTATATGCAACCTTGCTAGAAAGTAATTTGCAATTCGGATCCGTGGTGTAATGGTTAACACACTGGAGTCTCAATCCAGTGATTCGAGCTTAAATCCTAAGGTCCGCAGCCACCAACAAACACTTAACTACTCCCCTTTCCCATTCTACGTTGGTCCTTCTAATGTAGGACTTGATGAGCATCGAAGCGTCAAATGCTCGGGGAGCGGGGTCTAGATGAGTCTGTTTTTTTATTCTTTGCAAAAGGTCTTCACAGCAATCTTGAGATTTGAACATGGGCTCACTGGGTTGACAGTGAAGTGTTTTAGCCATTACACTATGGATACAGGTCGCAAGTTGCTTTCTGACAAGATTGCATATATGTATGTAGTTGGACATTTCCCTTTTTGTGTTTTCATAATAACACACTTGAAGTAGCATTGAAAATGACTACAATGAAAACACACCTTTTGGTGTGTTACAGTAACACACTTAAAATGTGCAGTACTCTCCCTCTCTCTCGAAAATCTTAGCTGGCCCTCTATAAAACCTTAATCATCCCGGTCCTCTTCTATAACTTGGACCGGACCTTATCAAAAATGGATGAACAGACCCTTGGTCATTTCGAGAGGAGGCAAATCTTCGGTCCAGTTTGTGTTGACGGAGAGTGAAGGAGAAGATTCAACCACGAGCTGGACGGACTGTACAGCCAGATTGGCTTGGTTTTGAGTCTACGAATCCAACGCCTTAGATGGGTGGACCATGTAGAGCGAATGGACAATACAGCTCCGGCCCGAAGATTCTTCGACTTCCACACTGGTGAAAAGGGACCCCAAACAACTGGGCGTGTGACACTGGAAATAGCCAGCAAAAGATCGTGCTAGCTGGAAAGTCTTATTGGTTGAGGCCCAGGTTCACCCTGAACTGGAGCGTCCGATAAGTAAATAAGAAAATGTTTCATAGAATTATCAAATTATGGACAGAGCCACCCAGATCAGCTAATAGGTCCGCCAGACCATACAAATTCCAAACGCCCGTTCATATTCTCTTCTAAACCAGCAAGTCATTATTATGCAACTGACCTCTAACCCTCCAATTACCACATCCGTCCTGACTTTTAAATTACAATACTTTCTGTTATATTGAAAGCGAAAAACAGGAGTAGGTGGTGACGAAGGAGGGACTGAAGCACAACCGATACACCGCACAACACCGTACTTGGGGGCGCACAGATAGTAGATTCTATCGATCAAAATGTCATAATTCACCGTAAAGAAACGAAGCAGAAAAAAAAATGCAGCACTTGGCCAGCATCTACGTGGACATTTAAGTCATTGAATAGGTGTCCACACGGCACAAGCGCTCAAGCCTCGCTCGAGCATATGGGAGCGCCCTCCTTGAACCGACATCAAACACATTTTACACGTACGTGGACCAGGAAAATTCCACTTCAAGCTTATGACTATACGTATATGCAACCATCCACCGACGACGACGACGACGAGTAATTGCAAATCTTAAATTCCGATTAAGATTATCCAGATAGATTGCTACTTCACTGCCAGCAGCCAACTGCAGAGTGTATAATTCGGTTTTTGAGAAGCTCTACTTGCAAGTCGGTCGCGATAGCCTGTGGGCTGATGTTGACCGATTGGCAGGCAATAGTGGCTTCCGTAAAATACTCGCCACGCACTTGGACTCTGTGTCGTTATGATCAATTCATTTGTTGTTTGACACTAAATCAATGGGAAACGTGAGTGCGACACCAGAAATGCACCACACACCGGTAGCCGGCCATTGAAAATCTTTTCAAACGATTTTTTGTATTTTTTCCATTTTCCGGACCAGTGATCAAGGGCAACGTGTTTTATGCCACATGCATCGCCATGCTGTTGCTACAAGCTTTTTGCACATTCCGTCACAGATTTGCTCACAGATTACATACTCGGAACAGTTGGAACGGTGCAGAAACAGCCTGCAGCAGCCCACGTGAATTCGAAAAATGTTCATTGCAACAGCGTAAAATAGCGTGACTTGGATCGAATCCAAAGAATCAAGCCCAAGGAAGCAGATGAAGTCGACACCTAAGTGACAGAATAACGACACAGCACTTCATACACTTATTAGATCCAAATCATATCTAGAGGCGTAGAACCGGTTCGTAATCAATGCAACGAGTACTCGTAGTTTTCTTTATTGCCATTACCAATTAAACGCCTCGATTACGACTGCCATTAAACGGCTTAGTTAGACAGACCCTGATAAAGTGTCATACGTACTTTATGTGTTACCGCACATTAAAAACAAAAACAAAAAACAGAATTGCCAGTGATAGAGGCTACGAAGCCTAGTGAGATAGATCTGGAATTAAATGAGCGCCAAAATTTAGGATGATGGACAGGCAGGGGCTGTTCAGCGAATTTTAGAAAAGCCACTGCCACCGAACTATTTTAGGCGCGATTTCAGACACCTTTGACAGTCACCGAGCGGTTTGACAATAACAGGGCTTCAAAGTTCATTACTGTTCTTTGAGCCTAGAGCTTCTGAGTCTTTTTAGGATCAGCGGCCAAAAAGCAATTGTGGAGGACCTACTGCGAGAATATCAAGGCGACCCACGAACCTTCAAGAATAAGGAAGATGGCTTCGGCCCATTATAACCCAACCCACCTAATGCGGAATGACGGTTCCTGGACGACCTCCTACACGGAAGCCCTAGAACTTCTTCTGAACGCACACTTTCCGGGCAGTAGTGACTCGGCCATGAGACTTCCCCAAATCGTCTATCCGAGAACATCCTCCTTCGAGCGAGCTCGAAACCTAGTAAACAGCAATATTGTCCTCTAGGCCCTAAAAAGCCTTGAACCATACAAGTCTCCAGGACTGGATGAGATCATACCAGCGGAGCTCCAACAGGTAGCAGTTCTTATTATCCTCTGGCTTGTAGTTTTTTTTTTTTAGAAACTCGCGCAGGTTCAAGAGTTTTATATTTTCTTATAATGTGTCATATACACACAACCTGAACGGAGTGCATTGGTTTGGGTCGTTGATGTTCGTTAACTCTCAGGGGTGGTTGTCCTAGATAGGACGAGAGTCGACCGAATTCCGCGTTTTGGTTGTAGTCCGTACTAATTCGTTCAAACACTTTTTTAATATTGCATACGCACAGGATGAATTCCAGTTGACCATATACTGTTATGCCTGCAGCAGTACATCTGGTAACTTTCCATTCACAACTGCGTTGCATACTTTTGTCCGTATAGGAATTACTTTTTCTTGGCTATGAAGCGAATTGAACTATAGACCTTCCGCTCGGCGGTCGATGATGTTAACCACTGCACCACGGCCACCCCCAATCTATAAATCTCAATAGTAGTAATCTATAAAAGCTGTTTCTTCTTATATCCCTAGCAAATGGAAGGTAATCAAAGTTATTTTCAAACCCAAGGCAGGCAAAAGCTCCCACACGTATGCAAATCACTTGAGACCAATAGTCTTACTTCTTTTCTACTTAAGACTCTAGAGCAGATTTTAGACGCACACATTCGACATAGCTATAGCTTAGGAAGGCTGTCGGAGAACCAACATGCCTACAACAAAGGCAAATCGGTGGAAACAGTACTCCACTCACTAGTTAGTACCATAGGAAGGTCGTTGGAACACAAGGAATACACCCTGGTGGAATTTCTCGATATTGAGGGCGCCTTTAACAATGTTGAACCATGAGCCGTCACCAAAGCGCTCTGATAGAATTGGTACGACAACTGCTAACACAAAGAGTCGTCAAAGCCAACTTCGCTGGTGCCGTTTCAACTAGAATAGTCAGCAGCGGTACACCACAAGGTGGAGTACTTTCCCTCCTCCTCTGGAACGTGGTAGTTAATAGCAGGAAGCGTATGCTGTGCGGATGACATTGCTATAGCCGTCTCAGGAAAATTTCCCAGTGCTCTAAGCGATCTAATGCAAGAAGCGTTACATACAGTAGTAACCTGGACGCAGTTCTGTGGACTTGGGGTTAACCCCAAGAAGACTGATTTAGTACTGTTTACAAATAAATATAAAATTCCGCCCTTCAACCCACCGAGGCTGGATGGAACCCAACTAACAATCAAAGATCCGGCTAAATACCTTGGCCTAGTCCTTGACAGGAGGATGAAATGGAAACCCAACATTCTTGATCGGGGCAAGAAAGCAACCACTGCCCTCTACAGCTGCAAGAAAGTGGTGAGCTAGAAGTGGGGTCTCCAACCAAGCATTATGCACTGGCTCTAGATAGCAGTCATAAAGCCCATTCTCCTGTATGGCATCATAGTTTGGTAGACTGCTCTGGACAAGGCAGTCTATCGGAACCTTCTGGGGAAAGGGCAAAGATCAGCCAGCATATACATAAGTGGTGGGATCAGATCGACCCCCACGGAGGCCCTAAACATTCTACTATATTTTCCACCATTGGACGTCTTTAGCAAACAAGTTGCTGCCTGCGCAGCCTTACCGATTAGGGGCATAGGAAAATGGCCCACATCACATAAAGGCCGTACTAGCATTCTGAATCACTTCGAAGTACCCATGGACACGGACTACATCATCCCGCAGAACGTGTTCACTAAGAACTTCGAAGTTATCTTTCCATCTCGGGAGGAATGGGCTGAAGGGAAAGTCATATCCAAGGACTCGATTTCCTTCTATACCGATGGCTCTAAGATGGAGACGGGTGTAGGTAGTGGAGTCTTCTCCAAGGAGCTTAACCTCAACCTATCATTTAGACTCTCAAATCACTGCAGTGTGTACCAAGCAGAATCTGCTTGGTAGTTAATCTGCTAATCTGCGATGAAATCCCTGGCTGCGGTAAACTACAAATCAAAGACACAACTTAACTGTCGTCTATCTCTAGACGAGATGGCTGAACTCCTTCTTTGGTGGCGTTACAGCCCATGAAGGACCAGAGCCAAGCTTCTCTCAATCACCCATGTTGTGTGTGATCAATTTTTCACACAGGTGAAAGGGACCTACAGTTTAATGCCGATTCCGAACGGCGTGAGTCTAGAAGCTTCTTCCAGGCAAGTTATACTACGGCGGGTTTTGCCAGTACCCCGCCGAGGAGGGACGCCGCGAAATAAACATGCGATGGCGTTGGTGTTATCGGGATCCGAACTCGCTCATCGTGCGCCAGAGTCCAACACACTAACCACGGCGCCCACAGCCTCAGCCAGATGGCCGAACAGTTCAACATAAAAAAACTGTGGGTTCTCGGGCATAGGGATATTCCAGCAAACTGCGCGGCCGACGAACTCGCATCTAAAAACTTCGAACCATAGAGGCTACCAACGTTCAATGGAACGAAAGTAACCTCTGCTTTATCACTAAATAAATATGGCCTCAGCTAAACTTAGGGCGAACCAAGGACCTTGTTGCAACCAAAAAGGGAACCTTAAGCACCTTAGTGGGTGTCGTTATAGGCCACTGTCCTATTGGAAAACATGCCGACAAACTAGGGCGCAGCTACATGCATGAGGAGGATTAGGAATCGATTCACCAGCTCCTATGCTCATGCGTTTCTTTTGCGAATCGCAGGAGGATCTACCTCGGCGCGCCCTTCCACGATAACTTAAGTGAGCTAGCGGATATAAAAAGAGCTCAACTCCATCGCTTCATCAGAAGCACTGATTGGTTTTCAGGTAGCGGATCTAGGTAATATGATCCATGTGGTATCACAATGGCCCGACTTCGGCCTACGTGGGACGTATGCCAACCACTACAACCTAACCTAGGAGGCCACCTTGTTACTCGGTCCTTAACGAACGCTTTTTTGATGTAGGGTAAGATTTTTATTGCTCGTAAAATAGACGAGCAGAGAAGGTACATAAAATGTTCATATTCCTCAACTTTCATGCCAAAGAAATCACTTGGAATCACATCGTTCAAGTCCGGCCTGCATTTGGAGTGACATTTAGGACATGTTTGGAAAGTCGTAGTAGGGATATTCGCGGAGATGACTGAGAGATGACTGATAACAATGCTCATGCGTGTAACTGATAGGGTCGTCCAGCTTACGTGATGTTTGCTTGGAGCTATCAGGTCTAGAGAATTAACCTATTAAATCAGTCCTTTGGTTGCTCAATACTACATCACTTGGTGGTAAGGTACCAGACATTTAGGTTAGGTTAGGTAAATGGTTGCCCTATTGATGAGAGGTCAAGGCTCACATAGACTACGAAGAGTCCATTGTGCCCAGTTAACGTTTAAACTGTAGAAACCTAAAAGCTACCCGTTGAGCTGAAACTGTAGTCTGTTCAGCCCAATGTTACTTACCTCTTCTAGTGCCGAAGGCAAGTGATTTCCAAGGCATTGTGGGGCTGGCCTAGTCTGGCTACATGGTAGGATATCATGCAGTGCCCAGTGAGGGCACCGACTGCCAGTCGAGTATTTGCACAGCTAAACGGCTTTCACTATCAGTTCCGCCTCTATTTCTCTGAAGAATGTATTGAGTGGCGTGGAGTTTGCGCTTGATCTTAATCTAGCTAGCTCCTCCGCCTTCTTATTTCCTGGTACCCAGCAGAGGGTCACCTTATTGATATTTGATATCTCCTCCAGTCTCCCTTTGAAGAGTTTTACGAGCTTGGATATTGTCCATGTTGCCTGTAGAGCCTTAATGGCTGCCTGGCTTTCAACGTAGATGTTGATTTTTTACTTGAGAGGTTTTCTCTAAGAAATGGGTCCACGGCCTGTTTAATTGCAAAGACCGTTTCGGTTTTGAATGTCGAGATGTCCCATCGACCCAAGACTGATTCGTGGCTATGAGGACTCCTTGACCAGAGACCGGATTCTTGCATTTTTAGCGCAGCCTTGGCTGCAATATTTTTTTTTTATCCATAGTTACACCCGCACTCAAGGCTAAGGCCTTATGACGTTTGAAGATGTGCGAGCGAAGGTAACAGGGAGAGGGAGAGTTTCGCGCAAGTTCACACACAACCTGAACGGTCCCTTGACTCAACAACCAGACACTCTCTATGTCTAGGAGTTATTCTAAATCCAAACCTCAATTCGAAGTTAAACACAGAACATCGGGGTATGGAAAGCATGTGTCGCTTTTTACCCCTGGGAAGGTGGGAACTCCGGCCCAAAATGGTGCTGTGGATGTATACAGACGTCATAAGCCCCATCCTCAACCACGGATCACTTGTATTATGGCCTGCCTTGAGCAAAGCATACAACATTACCAAATTAAACCGAGTACAGAGGTCGGCCGGCATTGGTGTAACAGGTGCCCTTCGGTCGAGCCCGACTGAAGCACTCAACGTACTCCTAAACATCCAACCTCTTGACTGCCACATTCGATATACTACATCTCGCAGCGCAATTAGGCTCAGGGAATCTGGGCTCTGGTCATCAAAATCCTACGGTCATTGTAAGGTGCTGGATCTGATCCCTGTAGACCTGGTTACGAATTCAACCGACTTCATGACACCCAGACATAACGTAAACAAAACGGCACAAGTCCATTTCCCCTCCAGAATGGTATGGAAAAATGGATTACACTTCACGAACCATCAAATAACATCCTTTACCGACGGTTCGAAGATGGAGTGCGGAGTCGACTCGGGTATCTTCTCAGCGGAATTAAATATCTCCAAATCATTTCGACTTCCTGACTTTGCTACTGTGTTCTAAGCGGTAGTACTAGCGATTAAGGAGGTCTGCAAGATACTCATCCGTTACCCCATTACTAAGACAGATGTTGCCAATTGTATTGCCAGCCGGTTAGCCATCAAGGCTCTCGATTCACACACCATAACATCCAAACTAGTCGCATAGTTTAAAGACGAAATCAGTTGTGGATTTCTTCCGGGTTCCTGGCTATAGCAACATAGAGGGAAACGAAAAAGTTGATGCGCTGGCAAGGCACGGCTCTACCCTCGATAGCTCCCTGACGGAGGCAGTATCCCCTCCCAAAGGACTGGTCAAGGGTAACATTTTTCAATACTTCCTGTCAACGGGGAACTCCAGATGGAGCTCCCTGAGTAGCTCGGTCATATCAAGAAAGATATGGTGTTCCTACGACACAAAAAAAAAACTCACGATCTAACTAAGAGAACTCGACAGGAGATTTCCGGAATTGTACTATCAGTACTGGCCATGGCCTTCCTACAACACAAAAATAACTCACGACCTAACTAAAAGAACTCGACAGGAGATTGCCAGAATTGTACTATCAGTACTGGCCATTGGCCTATCGGCACTCCCATTAACACACACTGCCGAAGCTGCAAGAACTCGCTGGAAAAGGAATTTTCTAACCATTTCCTATGCGAATGTCCGGCTCTAGCTAGAACCAGACAGTGTACACTCAACAAAGCCTTCTTTGAGAATTCAGTAACATGTTGTCCAATACTGAAACATCATTCATTTTTTCAACTCCACAGGATGGATTTGAATCATAAATCGACGCACTGGGTCACTTGAGTGGTGGCATCAAAACGGCGTACACGCACTGATTGGGCGCTAGTCTCTCTGATAGCAGGCGGACACTCCTACCTACCCACCTACCTCTCCTGGTACTTAAAAAGCATTGCTTCACATACTTCAACGTGACGATGTTTTTCCAAGAAAAATCCCTGTTTTCCGTACCAATCGAGATTTGACGCGTCTGAGGCTCAAAACATCCTTCAAAATGGTATTCACTGATCCTGACAAGATCGACGATTTGCAAGCATCAAACCTTTGATTCTTTGATGGTTGACGGTCGTCCGAGATGCTCTTCGTCTTCGACACGATCTCGGCCTTCTTGGAAACCTTTATACGACTTTTAAGCATTTTTTCGACAGAGCCTCTTCACCGAAGGCTTACTGCATTATCCTAAACGAATCAGCAGCAGAAAATGAGTTCCGAAAGCAAAATTGAATGCAAAGAGCATTTCTCCAAATCCATTTGCGCGCGCAGTTTGAATTCAAATGTCACCATACTTGTTGGACACAGTAGCACAGGTGCCAGCTAATATCAGGAATTCTATGAAACCTAAAACATTAGCGAAACATATATATGAGCATGAAGGAAGACATGGGATCTTTCCTCAAGGGTTATGCACACCTTTGTCCTTTGCCAGTATTTTGTTGAGGGTTCGGAGTGAACAACAAGGACATACTAACTAGCCACGGCATTAAATACAATATAAATGGTATAACTAACTAGTTGGAAAGCTGAATTTAGTGAGTCTCCCAAGTCACTCTGGTAAGCTAGGCCAATGAATCATTGATGAGCTAGCCAAAATGGGTTAATCTCAGAACACAAGCCCTCTTAGAGTATAGCTATGTACATTCCTAATTAGATCATCCGTCATACTCAGGGTCACCCAAGCACACACGTGTGTATTAGGTATAAACTCAAAGAAGGAGAAGGACTCCTACCCACGTCTTTGGAGCCGACATGATTAATGCAAGTATTGGTCCAACAAATATCAGACTTTCGGAAAATCCGTAACGTTCGTCTTAAAATCCTTGGAAAATAAGTAATCCTTTTCCGGGCGAGAAATCGTGACTGTATCCATGTGGAACTGAAGCAGTTTCTTGCATCGCAACCTTTTTATACTTCACCAAATCGATTCCTCACAATTGACATTTCCCTACCCATCCCATTATGTTTTCCAAATACTCCGCTTAACAGCATGCATCATGGCAACAAAACCCACGCCGCAACTCCCACTTAACAAAGAACAATCTCATTTCGTTCCAATGTAACCGATGAACCTAAGCAGCCCCTCTCCCACAACAGAATGCCGTCTGACTTGTTCTACCATTATGCAAACTGGACGACTTTTACTTTTACTCCATGCCACTTGACCACAGGTCAAGTCGAGGAAGTAATAGGAAAGCGGCGGTTGACTGGAATCAATGCTTTACGCCTGAATCCCCTTCGCTGACCTTGAGTAATTGTTCCACATTTTTATTGACCCGATTGACAACCGGTACAGCAACTAGAGAAAAACCCAACACCAAACAACAGCTTTTCTCCCAGTGTACCCAGGGTACGTTAATGGCATCAATGAAATAGCGAAATAACAAAACCAAAAAAAAATTCTATTTGCAGAGACCGCAGATTATGACACCTAAGCTTGCATACATCGTCCGACCACCTTGCAACTGGCCCACCTACTCCTAAGAAGCATACAAAGAGCTGGCCAACTTGATCGTTCACCAAGTCACACTCGTTCTCCCCCGAACTTATGGGTCAATGGTAAGCTTCCAACTTCAATTGAGAGACACATTTGCATGACTTAATGCCTACAGACATGTAAGTAGATTCAAATCGAAATGGGTATCCCTCGTCACCTCGCATGCCGATCAAGCTACTCCAGCTATACCCCTACTTGTCGCTTCGTTCGTACTTATTGTCTTCCGGCACAGGCAGCGGAGCGACGTTACCTTTGTTCATGAGACGGCAACAGGCGGCAATTCTGTGCACCAAGTGAATGAAAGTACCCCACCAATGGCAGCCTTATTCGTATTCGCATTCATAGTAGTATTGGAGTTGCTCCAATGTAAATTGCATCAACCACATTTTTAATCTCTTAGGCAAGCGTACCGCGCCGCGCCGCACCAAAGGCGTGGTATGACCGCATGGCCAACTAGTATGTGTTACAGTTCTCGGAGGAGAGACTAAATTATTCCGGGTATATAAGTTGTTAGCCTAAACGGACATCGGTACAGTTCGGTTCAGACTGAAAGCCAAATTGGAAGTTTAGAACTCTATAGTCCAATTTGAATTTATATCTAAATACAACAAAAAAAAAAAGTTAGGATTACCACAATGTTCTCAAAATTGGTAAGTGTTCAATCGAGCCGCCGAGGAAGATTCCTGCTCTAGGGATTAACTAATCAATTTCGTTGTACCTTTAGACCCTTGTTGCCCTCATCTCAGTTGCGGTAGCTGCACCACAACATCAGCAGGCCGCTCAGTTCCCAGCCGGCGTGGATCCTTCCAAATGTCCTGGTTTTCCAATTTGTGATAATGCTCTCCTGCACAGCCAACAACCCAGCTGGGGAGCACCAGCTCCATCATGGAACCCACAACCCCAGCCGCAATGGAACCATCAATCACAATGGAATCCACAACCTCAATGGAACCATCAGCCACAGCCATCATGGAATCCAGCTCCATACCAAGCTCCATCCAATCATCTGGCCGGTGTTGGTGGTGACAAGTACCCAGCTGGCGTGAATCCACAAAGCTGTCCGAACTACCCGTTCTGTGATGGAACTGCTGGACATGGCAGTGTTGCTGCTCCCCCATTGCCCGGCTGGAGCGAGAGACAATACCCTGCTGGCGTATCCCCCCACAGCTGTCCCAACTTCCCATACTGTCACTAAGGATTACTGCCCACTTCCCCAACTATATCACACAAAACTCAGCCACCGCACTGCCTAGCTTCGAATTATCTAATTATCTCATTCAATGTCCTGCTCCTGCTGACATGCATACTCCTATCCTACATTCATCGATTTAACGGTTTTTTCGTTTTTTTTTTTTTTTTGTTTTATTGTTTCTCGTTCTTTCCTAAGCCTCCAACGAGGTTAGTAGAAAATTTTGTTCTTGAAAACTTTCCAAATAAAAATGATTTGTTAAGAATTCCCTGACTTGGACTTTAGATGCTCACGAATCGGGAAGCCGCCATAGGGTGCCTTCAAACCGGTGCAATTCTAATTCTTGTTTCGAGCTTGGCAACATTCCATTTCAGCTACCAGTGTAGCATTGACTTTGTATGGAGCAACCAAGGTTAGCGGGTCAGACTTGTAATTCGACTTTCCAATGGCGTTACTAACGCCATTAGGAATGCCTTACGACTGGCTAATGGAAATATGGAAATATTTATTAATTTTTTCACCGTCGGCCTCTGGTTAATTGGAGTCTAAGATCAGTGAGGCTTTCAAGTAGTTATTTGCGACGAATTGCCGTTGAGCTGATTTTCATAGACGCCACTTAGCGGTATTAAGGTAAAGAGCTGCATATTAGTCACGTACTTAGTTGAGATCTGTCGTTGATGCATTGAAAATTGTTTTCTGAACTGATTGGAATGCGTACAATTAAGGTCATGGGTAAAGTGTTTTGTAAATGTCTTGCAATCAACGTACATAAGTGCGGAAGTCGTAGGTTATGGGACGGGTGATGGCGTTGCTGTTGATGTTGTTGATGCCCGGGTGATGTTTGAATTGCCGAATCCTCATATCCCATTGTTCAGAAGGAAATTCGTCGCTTTATCTTCTTTTTTAGACAGACGGAGTCATAAATCATCCGTGAAATCTTCTTTTGAAAACGATCTACAATACCCGCATCCGCTTTAGCTAACGATCATGATCTTGCGCCAAGATGCTAGGAGTCTTTCGTCTTTCCACATAAGACCTCGGGTGCAATGCTCCTGACGGTTGACTTTACGTAAGACTTTCTCATCTCAAATATTGGTTGTCTGCTCGACCCTGTTTATATGTATGTATATGAGGGTAAGTTCCCGGCCTGACACAGCAAAAATGTGTAATTCCTGCTTGGGTGCACGTGTCAGTTCTATTTCGTCTAGTAGTTTATTTACAGGACCTAAACGAATCTGAGAAACTAAGGATACTGTCGTCAGAAAAGGACGGACATGTAAGAGGCTGTTTATGAATATGAGAAAGAGTATCGAAGGCAAGACGGAACCCTGAGGAACTCCAGCTTTCAAAAAACCATCCCAAAAGCACGCATTTTCGACAAAACTACCTGATGTCAGACCCTGTCAAATGCTTTCGAAATATCCTGTGCAAATATTTTGCTTACACCTCCTTGATGAAGCGAACGATTTCACTTTTCAATAAGACATTCCATCAAATCACATGTGGTCTATGGCTTTGAAGAGAAAGGAATTGGCTGGACAAATGCTGTTTTCCATCCCGCGGAAAGAACCCAGAAGAGTGGGAAAGGTGAAAAAGCTCGCATAGTGGGTTTGCCACGTAAGCGAATCCACACAGCAACTTGGCGATCTCCGGACGGTCGACGCAAGGCACTCGTCAAACATCCTGGATGTGTGAACATTCAGAGGGGCAAATGTCGATAAGTCTCCTTCCGAGCATCAGCAAGGTATTCGAGAAGATGATTAACAGAGCCCTTTCAAAATGGGTTGAGGACAAAGACATCATTCCGGATAACCAATTCGGTTTCAGGGCGGGGCATGGTACTATTCATGCAGCGTCAAAACTCGTGTCGGATATCCAATGGAACAGATGCAAGAACCAATGCACAGGTGCCTGCCTGGTTGACTAACGATTGACGTCATAGTTACTCTCTTGCAACGTGACTTCGAAAAAATTCAAACGTTTTGTAATGACTGGAAACTGAAAATCAACTTCCAAAAATCGGAAACTATTTTGTTTAGAACGCCATTGTCTGGGGCCTCTAGGGATACCAGGAAAAACTGGCGAAAATTCTCCATAACTGGTCCGGATGGGCGTCCACGGGCGAACCAAAATGTAGTCAGATACCTCGGTATCTGGTTGGATCAATATCTGTATTTTAATAAACATATAGATGTTGCTTTGGCCAGGGCTCGGGGAGCTTTCGCTCTGTTAAGATGGCTGTTTCATAGCAGCCAACTTGATAAGAAAGTCAAAATAATCTGTTACATGGCTTTAATCAGGCCCATGATCGCCTATGGATGTCCCGTTTGGTTCAATGTGAGTGCAAGCCTGATGGAAAGGATTCGAGTGTTCGAGAGACAATGTCTAAGGACCTGTCTCTCATTGCACAGAACACCAGAATCCGAGTACATAAAATACTATCCCAACGAGGTCCTATACAATAGAGCCAAAATTATTAGGATTGACAACTTTTTGATCAAATTGATTCGAAGTCACGTTGCAAGGGCGATGACTTCGACCAATAACTTGATATCTGGGGCTTATTACCCAAATGAGTTATATCACGAGAGAGCTCGTCTTAGCGGCTTTGTTCCCCCAGAAGCGTTCTTACATTACGACAACCGCGAACTGATACAGGACAAATCGGCAATTCCGTTAATCTTCCACGTGGCCCGAAGGTCTGTGGAAAAGAGCTTATCTTACGAACGGGATGTAGCACTCCGTGAGCCGGGGCGACTCCGTTTCAGTATGGCAATGTCAGATCGGGATCGAGCAGACGTTGCTCGACAAACGCAACGTTTCTGGTGGCTTGTACAGTCTCCGTCGCTGAATCCTTTGGGCCCAGTGTCATAAAAAACCATTATATAAAAGGCCAATTGCTGAATATAGATTTAGGTAGTAGTAAGTTAATTAGGTTAGTTAGATTAGCTGTAAGTTATGTATATGTATGTATGTATATACATATTTATATATACATGTCTATGCCTGTAGATATATATACATATGTATATACATACAGATAAAATAGGATAGGCTAGATTAGGATTACTATGTAGTGTAGTTTTAGTTAGTTTTAAGGTTATACTTACTAATAATATGCTAAGTTTTTTTTTTAACTAATTTTTCTTAGCCTTAATACTAATAAATTAATAAACGAATTCCACAACAAATAGAATAGACGTCGAAAGACAAAATTAAAAATATACTGTATAGCTTAGAGTGCCCGTTCAGGTCCAGTATGCTACGTTAAATAGATAAGATATTTAAGATAGGTTTAAGCGTTTTACCTAGAATAAGTTATTTGGAAAAATATTAATAAAATGCTTTTAAAATGTAAAAAAAAAAAAAAAAAAATGTCGACTCTGACCACTTCCTCGTAGCAGCAAGATTCAGAGCTCGACTGTCCAATGTCAGAAAGCTGCACCAGCCCATCGGGAGGAAGTTCGAGATTGGGGGCCTGAGCACACCGGAGGTTACCAGAGTCTACAGGGCGCAGCTGAGCGAAAGACTCTACGGTATGCCTACATCGAACACAAATGCCAATAATATGTGGCTGTATTGCCGCTCAGCCATTCAGAAAGTAGGCGAAACCACCTTAGGGTACCTACCACCCCCGACAAGAAACCCGTGGTATGATGGCGAGTGTGAGCAGAAAACGGCAGCAACCGGCGAGGCGTACCAAAAGGCGCTGCAGAGGAAAACCAGGGCAGCGAAAGAAGAGTAACGAGCCAGAAGAAGGGAGGAGAAAAAACTACTGCGACAAAAGAAAAGAATCTTCACAGTCTCCCAGCTCAAGGGTATCGAGCAGTCTAGGGATAAACATAAAACACGAGCCTCTTGCAAGAAAACCAAAGGCCTTGCAGGAGGCTTCAAAAAGGGCACCCAGGCTCCTCGAAACTGCGAGGGTAATCTTGTCACCGACCCGCAGGGAATAGTGGATGTATTTAAGCAGCATTTTCAACAGCGGCTTAACGAGCATGACCAAGAGAGAGTGGTAGGGACCGAGGAAAACCCAACTCCAGCCGCTGAAGTTGTCCTCCCACCCAGCATCGAAGAAGTCGGCACAGCTATTCAGAAGCTGAAGAATAACAAGGTCGCAGGCTCAAATGGCTTGCCATCAGAGCTCTTCAAGGCAGGCGGTGATGTTTTGGTAGGGAGCATGCACCAGATCATCTGCAGAATTTGGGAAGACGAAAGCATGCCCGACGACTGGAATACCAGCTCTATTTGCGCCATCCACAAAAAAGGCGATCCTACCTCTTGCAAGAACTTTAGAGGTATATCCCTGCTCAATGTCGCATACCAGATCCTGTCCAGCGTGTTGTGTGAACGTCTAAGGCCATTTTGCACCGCACTAATCGGCAGCTACCAGTGCGGCTTCCGGCCCGGCAAATCGACTATAGACCAAATTTTCACACTTCGACAAATCCTGGAAAAGACCAACGAGTTTCGAATCGATACACACCATCATTTCATCGATTTGGTGCGATGGCCGAATTCGGAATCCCAGGAAAAATGATCCAGCTGTGTCGCGCCACGCTAAAAAATGCGCGATGCACGGTGCAACTCGGTTCCAGGACTTCGGAACCGTTTGAAACATGCACCGGATTTCGGCAAGGAGATGCGCTGTCATGTGACTTCTTTAACCTGGTGCTGGAGCAGATAGTGCGACGGGCAGGCGTAAACAGGGAAGACACTATCTTCTACAAGTCCGTCCAGCTGCTAGGATACCCGGATGATATCGATATCATCGTGTGTTCTCGCCGTGGCATTGTGGAAGCATTCACGGCGATTGAAGAACAGGCGAAACCAGTTGGTCTTTAGGTCAATGAGGACAAAACGAAGTATATGCTGTCAAGCAAAAACCAATCCATCGCTCATCACCTGGGACAAAATATAACAATTGACAGCTACAATTTCGAGGTAGTTAAGGAGTTTGTCTACCTCGGAGCAAACGTAAATTCCACAAATGACACCACATTGGAGATCCGGTATAGAATCGCCCTTGGCAACGGCTACTACTTTGGCTTGCCCAAACAACTGGGGTCAAAACTCCTCACTCGAAAGACCAAAGTCATGCTTTACAAAACGCTCTTATTGCCAGTCTTGTTGTACGGAGCCGAAAGCTGGACGATAAGCAGGACAGCGGAGCTGATTTTGGGTTCTTTCAAGAGAAAAATTCTGCGCCGGATATTTGGTCCTGTCTGTGAGAAAGGTGAATGGAGAAGAAGACACAACCGCGAACTCTATGAGTTGCACAAAGATGTGGATGTAGTCCGGAAGGCAAGGATCTGTCGACTACACTGGCTCGGCCAAATCGAGCGCATGGACATCAACGCTCCAGCCAAGAGGGTCTTCGACTCTGAGGCTCCTGGTTCGAGAAGAAGATGAAGACCGAACCTCCGGCATAAAGACCAAGTAATCGCGGATGTAAGACATCTTGGTCTTGATAACTGGAAGCAGCGTGCCCGGGACCGTCAAGGAAGGAAGGCAGCTATAGCTCAGGCTCAGATCCTCCATGAATCGCTGGCCTGATAAGTAAGTAAGTAAGGGCATTAAGTTGATGTTAAAAGACTAACAAAGGCCTCGTAGGAGTAGGATCTGCCGACGGGTGTAGGTCCGATAAAAAAAGCGAGTAAGAGCCTTTTCAGCCGAGTACCTTCCTGCTCTGCTAGCAGCATCTGCTACCATCTGGAAATTTCCAGACCATGGAAATTGCTAACGATCCGTATCAAGGTTGAATTTTCTAACATCAGCCTGATCTGCGTCCACGCCTCACGGAAGCCAACGATAACTCCGCCAAGATAGAACGTATGCCCAATATCCCAGCTATGACATCAAAATGGTACTAGGAGACTTTAATGCTAAGCTAGGTAAGGAAAGCATCTTACCGAGTCATCGGCAAATACAGTCTGCACGACACCACATCCAATAATGGACATGGACTAATTGAACTTGCTAAGGGGCGAAATTGCCTTCTAGGCAATACGCGCTTCCCGCACAAGGGCACTTGGCGGTCGCCAGATCAATCAATCACTAACCAGATTGATCACATCACGATCGACATCAGACACTCTTCCACTATTCTTGATGTTCGAATTTTCCGAGGAGCTAATATCAACTCTATCACTATCTTGTAGTAGTCAAGATGTGCCAAGTAAGAACACAAAGTCATGACGTCGGAAAGCAACTCTCGCCAGAAACCGCTCGTGCTTTTACCGATCGCGTCTCCCTTAAGCTCTCCAATATACCTCAACCCTCCACGCTATCAATAGAACAGCAGTGGAACCTTTGCAAACAACCCTTGAAAAGCTCTGCATCCGAAGTTTTGGGCTTCAAGGCTCCACCACGAAGAAACACCTGGTTCGATGACGAGTGCAGGAGGATTCACACAGCGAAGCAGGATGCATATAACCCCTCGCTGCATAAAAGAACAAGACCAGCTCGTGAGCTATACGAGTTAAAAATAAGGGAGGAGCATAAGCTTCTCAGAAGAAAGAAGAAAGAGGACGAGAAGCGCGCGATTGAGGATTTGGAGATATTCTCAAGTATAACGGCGATATACCGGTCAATATACCGCTGTAAGGCAGTATGAGCCATTTCTTAACTACGAAGATCGCAGAGAATTCCTTCTCCCTGGCCACGACCAAATTAAGATCGCCGTATCGAAACTCAAGTCGAATAAAGCTTCTGGCGCAGATAGGCTGTCTGCTGAGCTCTTCAAAGCATCTGGAGATGACTAGCGTGCACCAGCTCATCTGTAAGATATGTTCAGAGGAAAGCATGCCCGAAGAATGGAGTATCATAATCGCCGATCTACAAGAAAGGAGACCCCTTTTTGTAAATAAGCTGATCGGTCCTTATCAGTGTGGCTTCAGGCCGGGGAAGTGCACAGTCGACCAACCACCACCTATTTGTCGACTTCAAAGCCGCTTACGACAGCGTAATTAGAGACGAGCTATACAACGCCATGTCTACTTTGGACATCCCTGCTTACCACGTCAGACTATGCCGGTTGACTTTGAAGAATCTCGCTGCTCCATCGGAATCGGTGCAGATCTGACCGATAGTTTGACGTCAAGAAAGGATTTAGGCAGGGCGAGGTGCTGTCTTGTGATTGTAAAATTCAATGCACAATAGCGGATGAGGATGTCCTTGGCTGTTTCGAATGCTGCGTGAAAGATATAAACGCAGACGGGGGATGGAGGAAAAGATTCAACCACGAGCTTTACGGACCATACAGCGACATCGTCTAGTCAGGCGTCTACGGATTCAACGCCTAAGATGGCTAGGTCATGTAGAGCGAATAGACACCGCAGCTCCAAACCGGAGTCTTTGCATCCGACCCCGAGGGATGAAAAAACAGAGGACGGCCGCGCCTAAGATGACGCACACAGGTGGAAGGAATCCTCAGCCAACTGGGTGTGTGGGAGTGGAAAAGGCTAGCAAGGGATCGGGCCAGTTGAAAGGGCATGTTATTTGGGGCCCAGGTTTACCCCGAACTGTAGAAGAAGAAGAAGAAGAAGTGCATTGAGCATACCTACGTTCTATATAGGACTTCAAAAAGTTTGTCCTTGATAGAGGTATACTTCTCCTCTTTTGGAGCACGGAATAAACTCTGCTAATATCTGTAGCCCACCTCCTGATCTATGCTGTGTCCCATAAAGTGTTCAAATATTGCATGCAGCAAAGCAAGCCTTGAGAAAAGAGATTCTCTCTTTCGGTCATTATGTAGCCTTTCCCCGACGATACGCAGCCAAATTAACCACCAGTACTTATCTACCTGTCACGGAGGGCTTGAAATGCCACATTTCCGCCAATAATGTTCATTAATTCAAAAAAAAATCGTTAATGAGCCGATCATAAAAATCATCAATCACGTCCTTGCATCTGCATCAGAGCCTCAAGGCGAACCTTGTTATACAGACAGTCTACGACTGTCTTGGGCTGCATATACCTGCTAACATATATTAAACTAGAGCGTTAACTAAATTACAGTTAAGCATGAAGCCATAAAAGAAGCATTGCTTTTCACGCTTTAGGTTCAGTACGTCATTCGTTATGGTTCGTAAACGCTGATGATGGCTATCGATTGGTTTACGACGTCTGACCATTTTTTATCAGGTGTGTGTCGATTTAATGACCCCTGCTGTGAGTTGGCCTATTCTTGCAACACTTCCGTTTTATTGCCTCATATCAGATAGAGCTTGCAGTAAAGCGAAGCTCGTATGCTTGTCGAAGGGAAAGGTTTTAAGAAGCTTCATTCACTGAAGGGGGGAAGTCATGCGTGAAGACTGGCCACCATTGTCCATAAGCCTACAACCATCGGCTGCTCGATGTATAAATATGGTTGTGATCTATGTGCCAAACGAGACGGATTTTGGGAGCTTACTAGGTTTAGATAGCCTTTTTGATCAATGAATTTTTACACTTTTAGAAGAGGTCTAATAGTCCGTAAGTCTTCTGCAGTCAATTCTTCTTGAGAATATTGACCGAGGAAGCAGGTAGACCTACGGTGGTTTTAGGTCCTGAGAAACTCTCCTCCGAGCCCCTTTCTGGCAAGTTCTTCAGAGATCTCATTTTCTGAGATCCCGGAATGACCTGGGACCCAAACAAGCCTTAGTGAACGTAGATCACTGGCTTTGTTCAAAAAGGCCTTAGGTTAGGTTAAGTTAGTTGGGTGCCATATTGACATGAGGTCAAGGCTCACCTAGACTACGAGGAGTCCATTGTGCCCATTTTGAAACCTAACCCGAGGGGAACCTGTTAGTTGCCCGCTGAGCTGAACCACCCAGATGCAGTTAAGGATCTTAGCAGTATGTTCAGCTTAATGTCTCTTGCCTCCTCTAAACCCGAAAAGAAGTAGTTCCCGAGGAAGGTAAATCTTTTTCGGGCCCGTGCAGGGCATTCACACAGAAGGTGACTAATGGATTCTGTTTCCGCTACGTCCTCACAGCTTCTGCAAAGATCGTTGTAGGGCTGGCCTAGTCTAGCTGCATGATATGATATCATTCAGTGTCCAGTGAGGGCACCGACTACCAGTCATATATTCCCTCTACTACGATTTAGCAGACTTCCGTCCTTTTTTTGTGATAGACAGGCTATGTTAGCGTTGCCGTAGCGCATGTGTCTAATTGACCCAATCGCTTGTTGGCCTTTCCTAGTAGTTGCACCCCTATTTCTCTGAATAGTGTGCTGAGTATAGTTCTAGCCTCAGTTGTGATTTGCGAAGTATCGAAGTATTCGGTTCGTCCACCTTCTCATTTCCGGGAATATTCACAAGCCCTGGTACCCAGCAGATGGTTACCTTATTGACATCCGATATTTCTTCAAGTTTCTCCTTACAGAGTTTTACGAGTTTGGGTCTTATCCATGATGCTTGCAGAGCCTTAATGGCTGCCTTACGGTTAACATAGATTTTGATTCTCCCTAAGAATCAGATCCGCGCCTTTTTTAATTGCGAAGATCTCAGCCTGGAAGACACTACAGTCATCATCAAGTCTGTAGGAGTGATACGCTTCCTAAGGTTCGAAGTGGACTCCGGCTCCTGTACTGGTATCCGTTTTGGATCCGTCTGTATAGATTGCCAGTTCCTCTTCCGTGTTTATTATACCACTGGCCCATTCCTCCCTGGAGGGAATCCTAATAGAGAATCTCCTCTCGCAGCAAGAGAGTGGAGTGGTATAGTCTGTTTCGGTTGCGGACCTCAGGGTAGCCCATCGATCCAGGATTGATGCGTGGCCATGAGGACACCTTTTCCAAAGACACTGGATTCCTGCATCCTTAGCGCAGCCTTGGCTGCAATGCTTTCACAATACCTGTCTAGTGGTGGAAGGTTCAGCACCGCTTCAAAGGCCGCCGTTGTTGTGGATTTCATATATCAAGTCACCGCCAGACAGCCAGTCCTCTGAATCCTTGTGAGACTTTGAAGGTTACATTTCTTCTCAAGTTCTTTCCACCAGACAATTGATCCATAGACTAAAATAGGTCTTACCACCGCGGTGTATGGCCAGTATACCACCTTTGGTTTAAAGCCCCATGTCTTTCCGAAAGCTGCTCTGGGCGAATACAGTGCCACGTAAGCTTTCTTGGTTCTTTCATTTATGTTGTCCTTCCAGCTAAGCTTGGAATCTAGCGGATTTCGATACCATTTATACGTGGCTATGTATACCTTGGTATTGATCTTTTTCTTGTGGAGAGGACAATCTCAGTTTTGGTTGGGCTTAACCCTAGGCCCCGTTGCTTGACCCAGTTATTCACCAATAGCAGCGCATAACTTAGTCTTTCACTGAGAACCTGACAAAATTTCCCCGGTACCAGGATGGTAATGTCATCGGCATAGGCCGTGACATTGAAACCCTGTGCCTCTAGGATCTTTACGAGGAGCCATAGGAGAGGCGATAGAACACCACCCTGTGGTGTGCCTCGGTTGACTCTCACCCTCCCATTTGCTCCTCCTATCGACGAGTTTACTAGCATCTGTTCAACCCATCTACAGATTCCTGAGTTTATGTGGGCCATCCGTAGGCTGGACATTATTTCCTCGGTACTGACGTTATCAAAGGCAACCTCAACATCTAGAAAAGCCCGCAGGGCATATTCTTTGGCATTGAGTGCCTTTACTATCTTATAGACCTGCGATATGTGTTTGTGACGTAACCCATAACCCATTCTGAGGCACCAACAGTGCCTCAGCAGTGCCTTTTTCCTTCCACCTGTGCTTCACTAGTATATCTCTATGTGCAGACGCACATTTTCCTAACGAAAAGTGTCATTGTGTCAAAGATCCATGAGACAGACATGGGTCGGAGGATATTTCCCACGCAAGCGCATTGTCATTTCAATGCGAATTGTACCAAAAACCATTTGTCTTGAGACAAGACATGGTATTTAGTGCACACCCTCGGATAAATATGTCATAGCATCTAGAGCAGCGTCCGGCGTGCTGGGGGAGGCCCCCGTACAGCTGAGGAAGACCATTCTTTGGAGTTTGGTGAAGAGGCTCCGACGTGTCTGTTCCACCAGATAACCGATGCATATCAGATTATCGGTCTTATCATTGGCGTGTAGATCCAGAGGACCTTTACCGGCGATAAACCCAATGTTTTGTCAAAGGCGCCTTTGCATTGCCAGAACGCTGATAGCACTTTGATGGTTTTGCCTCAACATGCTTTGACCAAAGAAGCTTGCTGTCCTAGATAACCCCCAGGTACTTAGCTTCTTTGGATATCGGGATGGTATTAACAACAGCTGAGTCATGCCGGCATTTTTCCTCCTTCTTGAGAAGGGAACAACGTAAGTCTTGAGAGGATTAACTGGCAGCCCATTTCTCGTGCATCACTCATCGATCATAATTAGCGCGGGCTGTGCTTTGAGACAGACAACCGCTAAACATGAGTTGACAGAGAAAACGGCGACATCATCCACATAGACGTGAGCATAGATTCCAGAGACATAGAGAGCATCGAGCAGAGAGTCGACCACTACCGTGCTCCATTACAGCGGAGACTGGACGCCACCTTGCGGGAAGCCCCTGATTACGCCAGATTTGACACAATACCCGAGACCTGCATCAGCGATCAATGTCCTGTGCCCGAGCACGAGCTTTGATCCACAAAACTAGGGCTTCATCTACGCCATGTAGCCCAGCCGCGTTACACATGTTAAGCCCCCTCAATGTCGACGAAAATGCTCAGCGCAAACTCTTTCCTTTCGAATGCGCATTCCATCCTCCCAACTAGGTCTTGAAGCAAAATTTCGCATGATTTTCCGCCCTAGTAAGCATATTGCATCTCCGAAAGAGGATGCATTCGAAGGGCAGCTCTACTATTCTCTGCATGCTTTTCAGCAAAGGGATGTTAGATCAATTGGTCCAAAACTCTTGGTGACTGAGTAATCCTGTTTCGTTAATTTAGGAATAAAGACTACTTTCACCGTGCGCCATGGAATAGGTATGTGGGCATGAGCCAAGCTAGCAGTGAACATTCTTTTCAAGGTAGGAAACAACTGCCTTGTACCATTTTGCAACATAACAGGGTATATCCAGTCGGTGCCTGGCGATTTAAAACCATCAAGGGATTCCACAGCAAATTCAATGGCCTCAGTCGTTACCATGCGACACAATATACCAGCTACGCCGAGTTGTTTTTATCGTTTCAGTCGCAGTTACCGCTGAAGGCGTATACAACAAGGCAGTGACAGTCTGATTTCCTGGGAAATGGGTCTGAAGCAGTGAGCTGAGTGTTTCCGCTTTAGGCTTAGTAAAGGTACCAGTAAAGGCAAAGTCAAAGCTGGATTGTCGATTTTCCCCTGTTTGAGGACTTTAGCCAACTAGCTAGTCGCATGCTAGTTAGAGATTTGATCACTTGGCAGGTGGCCTTATAAGAATCATTCTTTGACTTACAAATAATCTTCTTATATTCCTTCTGCCTCGACTGGTACTTATTCCAGTCATCTTCCAAATTTGATTTGAGTGATCTATACATGTTGACGACCCCCGCAAACGTCAAAAAGGAAACGAATTTCGGTTCTGCACCTGGAACCTTAGGTCCCTCAACAGACCAGGTGCAGCCGAACAACTTGTCAACTCTTTGGACTGCTATAAGGCAGACATTACCGTGCTCCAAGAAGTGCGATGGGATGGGCCAGGCAAAAAGCGGATGAAAAACTGTGATATATACTACGGAAACTGCTACAGAGAAAATAAACAACGCTTATTCGGATGCGGATTTGTTGTTCGAGGCAGACTCAGGAAAAAAGTCTCAAGCTTCCAGTATGTAAGCGAACGCCTCATAACTATCCGCATCAAGGCCAATCTCGGCAATATAAGCTTACTATGTGTCCACGCCCCCACAGAGGAGAAAGATGACCGACATAAAGACGACTTCTATGATCTCCTAGGCAGAACGTATGCGCAATGTCCCAGTTATGACACCAAAATCGTTCTAGGAGATTTCAATGCGAAGCTGGGTAAGGAAGCTATCTTTGAACGAGTCATTGGAAAGCACAGCCTACACAACACCACGTCAGAAAACGGACTAAGGCTAGTGGACTTTATGGCGGGACATAACCTGGTAGTAGCAAGTACACGATTCCCACACCTCAACATCCATAAGGGGACCTGGCGGTCTTTCGATCAATCGTCAACCAACCAAATTGATCATATTGCGATCGACGGCAGACACTCCTCCAGCATCCTAGATGTCCGAACCTTTCGAGGAGCCAACATCGACTCGGATCATTACCTTGTTGCAGCCAAGGTACGGATGCGAATTTCTCGGAACCAACGGAGTCGAGTAAAATTTAACATCGGAAAGCTGCAATCGCAGGAGACCGCCAGAACCTTCGCCGATCAAGTCTCCATCAAACTCTCTCAGGTCCCGATGCAATCTGCAGAAACCATAGAACAGCAATGGAGTCGTTGTCAGAAAGCCATTAGAGAGGCCGCCTCAGATATACTCGGTTTCGAGCCACCACCTTCGAGAAACCCCTGGTTTGATGATGAGTGCAGACAGGCCCATATAGAGAAACAGAATGCATACATGGCCACATTGCATCGACGGACGAAAGCTGCCCGCGAGCTCTATGAACAGAAAAGGAGGGAGGAGCATGCGCTTCTGAGAAGGAAAAAGAAGGAGCACGAGAAGCTCGAGATCGAGGAGATGGAGAGATGTTACTGCAGGAAGGACGTTCGAAAATTTTACCAGAAAGTAAAACGAACATGCCAAGGCTATAAAGCCAGAGCAGAAGCCTGCAGGGATGAGCATGGACAACTAGTAGTGGAATCACAGTCGATGCTGAGATTGTGGAAGGATCACTTCTGCAGACTGTATAACGGCGATGATAGTCAAAATGCCGCCGTCAGGCAGAGCGAACCATTCACAATGGACGAAGACGAAGGAGAATCCGTCCACCCGACCTAGACGATGTTAAGATAGCGATATCGAAACTTAAGTCTTATAACGCTGCTGGAGCAGATGGACTCCCCGCGGAGCTGTTTAAGGCAGCTGGCGATGAGCTGGTTAGGAACATGCACCAACTCATCTGCAAGATATGGTCGGAAGAACGCATGCCCGATGAATGGAATCTCAGTATCGTTTGCCCGGTCCATAAGAAAGGAGACCCCTATGACTGCGCCAATCACAGAGGGATAAGCCTCCTGAACATCGCGTACAAGATCCTCTCTGCCGTACTGTGTAAGTACCTGAAACCGTTCGTGGAGAATCTGATAGGTTCCTACCAGTGTGGTTTCAGGCCAGGAAAATCCACGATAGACCAAATATTTACACTACGGCAGATCTTGGAGAAGACCCATGAATTCCAGGTCGACACGCACCATCTTTTCGTCGACTTTATAGAGACGAGCTATACAGAGCCATGTCATGTTTTAACATTCCTGCCAAACTCGTCAGACTATGCAGGATGACTATGGAGAACTCTCGCTGCTCCATTAAGGTCGGAGGTGAACTAACCGACCCCTTTGATGTTAAAAAAGGTTTTAGACAGGGTGACGCACTGTCATGCGATTTCTTCAACATTATTCTTGAAAAGATCGTGCGGGACTCTGCGGCCAATACAAGAGGTACGATCTAATTCAAGTCCACACAATTGCTTGCCTACGCAGATGACATTGACGTTATTGGACGAACAAAGCGAGACGTCAATGAGGCGTTCACAAGCATTGAGCAGAAGCGGCGAAAGTGGGTCTAAGGGTAAATGGGGACAAGACCAAATATATGCCGTCATCCAAGAAAGACGCACATCACCGACGTCTTGGTCAGAACGTCACCTTCGGCAGCTATATTTTTGAAGTAGTCAAAGACTTCGTCTACCTTGGCTCGGTAGTGACAAGCAGCAACGACACCAGCGCTGAGATAAAACGCAGAATAACTCTTGCCAATCGCTGCTTCTTCGGGTTCAAGAGGCAATTGAGTAGTAGAGCCCTCTCTCGAAAAACTAAGGTTTCCCTCTACAAAACCTTAATCATCCCGGTCCTCCTCTACGGCGCTGAGGCTTGGACGTTGTCAAAAGCGGATGAAGAGGCTCTTGGACGTTTCGAGAGGAAAATTCTGCGTGCAATCTGTTATATTTAAAAGAACAATCTACTTTATTATTTACGTTATAAATATATAGGTACAATGTAAGTGGCTAACGTGAGAGGCACGTGCTAGTTCAACGAAGTGCGTGATTCAAAAGCGCGTTCGAACGGGTATCTTCTTGATATATCTATATGTGTGATGATGAGTCGCAATGATCTTCTTAGAAGACGCTTGACGATGAAGTTAGGTGCAGTTCTTGATTGATGGTGCGTTTACATCATTTCCCCTTTCATATTTCAGTAATTAGTCTTTCCGGAGGTTTTCGACTACGATTGGATCTTCTTGGACTGATGTGAGCTGGTAGAGGTAGAGTAACCTTGATGGGGTCTCTGTAATTAAAAGAAGTATTATTATTTCTCTTTTCTGGGACATCTGGTGTCTGGGTCGATTCCGGGATGTCAGGCTGAACTAGAGATAATGATGTTCCTGAATGTCATGACAATAATGACAATAATGAGGTTTGAGGCTGAGAATGTACATTGAAGAAATTTGATGAATGTTCTGGCTGGGTAATTTGGTCACTAGACGCTAGTGCATGTCGAGTCGGACTAAAATTGGCATTGTTGAAATTGTCCTTAGAAGTTGGTAAAATCGGATTTACGAATTTTTCATCTTGTCTTGGCTTTGCCGTATATCTGGGTTTAAGTTGATTTTGGTGACGTCTAAATACAAATCTGTCGCATTTCACTGTGTACATCATCCTTCCCAAATGGTTCACTACAGTACCTTCCTTCCATTTCGGACTGCGGCCATAGTTTCTAGCAAAAACTAACTGTCCGATGGCAAAACGAGGTTGTTGGATTGGATGATTAAGTTTATTGCAGTTTGAAGTTTGTTTTAGCAGAGAGAGCAAGTTGCGGGGCTGCCGTCCATGTAAAATTTCGGCTGGAGATCTATTAGTAGTGGGGTGAGGAGTTATCCGATATGTGCTGAGGCAAATAGATAATGCATTTTCTGTGCTGTTTGGATCAAGAAGGATTTTGGATATCGACGTTTTAAAAGTCCTTACGAATCGTTCGGCTTCCCCATTGGAGGCCGGATGAAATGGAGCAGTAGTGATGTGATCTATACCGTTCGATGAACAGAATTGCTGAAATTCTTTTGCAGTAAATTGCGCGCCATTATCAGACACGATTGTTTTTGGCAATCCCTCGATTGCAAAAATACTTCTCAAACCTTTGATCGTTGCAGATGTAGTTATCGAATTCATTTTGATGACAAACGGAAATTTTGAAAAAGCATCTATGCATATGAACCAATAACTTCCGAGATAGGGGCCGGCGAAGTCGATAGCTAGTTGTTTGGTGCGAATAATACCCCAATGGCCTTCATGGAGCATGTGCAAGACTCGGTTTCGGAGAGCTGATGGAACTACAACACGAGTAGAACCAGTTTAAAGCAAAATAACGTCGTTCTCAATACTGAGAGAAAGTCTGCGGTTGAAAAAAGGTGCAATCTCTATTTCATGGTCTTGAATTTTGTCTGGCCATCCTTCTAAAATATATTTTCTCACGCGTCTTAGAATAGGATCACTTTTTGTATGAGCTGCTATGGTTGTGGCAAATATTGGGAAATCTTCCAAGACATTTTGAATTTCTATGTGCAATTGCAAGCAGGTTTCATTGTCGAAATCGGGATCAGGTCCTACGGGGAGACGGGATAATGCGTCAGCATTGCCGTTTTTATGAGTAGGTTTAAAACGAATGCTATACTTATAACCCATTAGTATCATTGCCCAACGTAGCAGGCGATTTGCTGTCATCACCGGTAAATCCTTATCTGGGCTAAAAATGGCGGTTAATGGTTTATGGTCAGTATAGAGGATGAACTCGCGGCCGTATAGATACTGATGGAATTTAACAATTCCAAAAACAATAGATAAGGCTTCTTTTTCTAACTGACTATATCTTTTTTGATGTACATCTAAAGTTTTGGAAGCGTGCGCAATCGGTCTTTCAGACCCATCAGGAAAAATATGTGAAATTACAGCACCTATGCCGTAAGCAGACGCGTCGGTGGCTAATACAATAGGGTAGTTGTCATTAAAATGAACTAAATTGGTTGTGGAAACTATTTGGTTTTTTAAATTTTGAAAAGCTTGCTCTTGTTGCTCTTGCCATTTAAATTTAACGCCTTTTTTTCGTAGCTCATTTAAAGGAGCACACATTTTCGAGAAATTGTTGATAAATTTATTATAATAATTTACCTTGCCAATGAATGCTTCCAATTGTTTCAAATCCCCGGGTCTGGGTACATTTTTTACAGCTGCTACACCATCTTCTGAAGGGCAAATACCAGCTGCGTTGATTTTGTGCCCCAAATATGTCACCTCAGGCTGCATAAAAACACATTTGCTTCTTTTACACCGAAGTCCACTTTCCTGAAGGCGCTTGAAAACTTCCTCCAAGTTTCGGAGATGTTCTTCATCATTGCGTCCCGTGATGATTATGTCGTCAAGGTAGTTAACGACGTGGTCTACTCCCGAAAAAATTTGCTCAAGTAACCTTTGGAATATCGCCGGTGCTGAGGCGATACCAAAGGGCAACCGTTGGTACTGGAACAATCCAAGGACGGTATTCACAACAAGCAATTGCTTTGCATGATCATCGAGTACCACTTGCAAGTACGCATCTGATAAATCTATTTTGGAGAATTTTTTACCACCTTGAAGTTTATAAAACAGCTCTTCTACTCTAGGAATCGGGTGTTTATCTATAGCAAGTTGTGCATTAACAGTTACTTTAAAATCTCCGCATATGCGGATTCCTCCATCTCGCTTTGGCGCCATGACAATTGACGCTGCCCATTGGCTGAACTTAATTGGCTTCCAAATTCCGGCATCAACAAGGCGCTTTGCTTCAGCTTTAAAGGCTTCCATTTGAGAGAAGGGTACTAAACGCGGCTTGCAAAATTTTGGTTTTGAATCTGGTTTCAACTGCAGGCTGGCCTTGAAGTTTAGGCATGTGCCTAGGGAAGAATCAAAAATTAATCTATATTTATGACAAAGTGTGTTAACTTGTGGATTTAAAGATTGTGAATCTGATACCATAGCTAATTGATTAACACTGCATTCGTTTTTCTTGATTCCTAAGTGAAAAGCGTTAAACCAATTCATGCCAAAAATATTTTCACCTTGCTTTGACTTCGTGACTAAGAGCGGCACTAACTTTTTTTCACCATTGAAATATACGCATACTTCACATAAGCCTAATACTGGAACTGGGTTATTCCCATATGCTAGAAGTTGTTGTGACGTTGCTCGATATGGGGGGCGTCCAAGTTGATTGTAGCCAAACATACTTGTAATTGAACAGGTCGCTCCGGTGTCCAGTTGAAATTCCATGCTAGTGTTGTTTACCTTTAAGCTAATTAAAAATTTATTATCTTGCTAACTGCTTGGTATTGAAAATATAGAATTTATAGTATATATTTGCTCAATTGACTCGACGTTATTTATATTTCCTCTATTGCGCGGATTAAAATTATTTCTGCTACGATGCAATAAACAAACAGGAGCGATATGGCCTGCTTTTCCACATTTGTGACACTTGGAATCTCGAAATTTACAGTGCTTTTGTAAATGATGTGACCCACAACCGGAACATGACTGTACAGCCGTTTGCTTGCTCTCTCCACTTTTCCAATTGATATTACCGTTTTTATTTTGATGCCTGATCGTTTTGTCTTTGCTCGACTTGAATTTACTGTACCTGTTCCTGTTTTTTCCTGCCGTGTAACTACTGTTGCTGTTTATTTGATTGACTTCTATTGCTGTTGATGATTCATTAGCGATTGTGCGTATTGTTCTTTGAGTGGCTTCAAAAGCTTCTGCTATTGTCAAAACGTCAGCCAACGATGGATTGACTTTTTGCAGGGCAGCGGTTCGCACTGTGTCATGTGGCGTGTGCAGCACCAGTACGTCTCTTATAAGCTCGTCTACATATTCATGCTTACACGGATCATTACTACATACATACTTACATTGCCTGGCTATACCCCTTAACTCTGCTACCCATTCGCCGTAACTTTGGTTGTTTTTCATTTTGGCTCGAAAAAATTCACATCGAGCTGCTAGTACATGTGTCCTGGACTCAAAATGTTCCGTTAATTTTGCAATTAAATCCGTATATGTCTTGCCACTTAAATCATTGGATCCGTACAGCTTTTGTAAAAGCTCATAGAGCTCAGCTCCGATCCAAGACAGAAAATATGCTTTGCGAGATTCCTCCTTAGTTACCTCATATGCTTTGAAGTGTTGCTCCAGTTGCGATTGATACGTACCCCAATTGTCTTTTGACTTATCAAAAGTGTGAAATGCAGGAGCTGTTCCAACTGCAATTGCGGATGAAGCTGGATGCCCTTGTGATAAACGTGATTCCATCCAACTCTGTTGGTCGTTTAATATTTTTTCCATGAAAAGTTTCTGCGTCTCGAGTGCGGTAGGAAATGATCGCAAGAAATCTTCCATTTTTACGTGGGTACTTTATTTTTCTCGTCGCCAGAATGTTATACATATTTAAAAGAACAATCTACTTTATTATTTACGTTATAAATATATAGGTACAATGTAAGTGGCTAACGTGAGAGGCACGTGCTAGTTCAACGAAGTGCGTGATTCAAAAGCGCGTTCGAACGGGTATCTTCTTGATATATCTATATGTGTGATGATGAGTCGCAATGATCTTCTTAGAAGACGCTTGACGATGAAGTTAGGTGCAGTTCTTGATTGATGGTGCGTTTACATCACAATCTTTGGTCCCGTTTGTGTAAACGGAGAATGGAGGAGGAGATTCAACCAAGAACTGTACGGGCTGTACAGCGACCTGGTTAGACGTCTTCGGATCCAACGTCGTGCCTGTTGTATTGGCCAGGAAATCCTGCACGAACTTTTAAACATGATGTTAGAAAAGTCACGTGACAGTGCGTCGTCGCCCTGTCTGAATCCTGAAGGTATCGGTTACCGATCGTTAAGAGCAGCAAGAATTTTCCATTGTCATCCTGTACAACCTGGCGGGCTTGGCATAGCTCGTCCTTATAGACAGTGTCACATGCGGCTTGAACAATTCTATGTTGGCGGAGTGAACAATTCTATGTTGGCGTCCTGAAGAGGCTGCGAGCACGTGCTTTCTATGTGCGACCTGAACTCGCTAAGAAAAGCTGGATCTTACACCACCACAATGCGCCGACCAATTCCTTGTTGATGGTGCAAGAGTTTTTGGTGTACTACCATTCCAACCTTGCTTCATCCATCCTAGAGCTCCGATGTTGCCCTCTGCAACTTTCTTTTATTCCCCAAGATGGAGTCACACGTCAAGGGAACGCACCATAGCGGTGTAGGGAAAGTCAGAAAGAATGTAACTATAGTTCTGAACATTCAAACGCTACCTAAACTCAGAACTTAACAATTGGGAGAGGATGCTGCTCACAACCTGAATAGCGCCATCACCAACTGTCTTAAACTCGCTTGTCCTGTCAGCAAACCTCCATGCAGAAAATTGGTTCCCTGGTGAAATGCCGAGCTCCATAGTCTTCGCAGGGAAGCCACAAGTCTCCTGAATAGATCTTACTTACTTACTTTGATGGCGCTACAGTTCGGGGTGAACCAGGGCCTCAACCAACAAGCCTCTCCAGCCGGCCCGATCTTCGGCCAGCCACTTCCAGTGCCGCACGCTCAGTTGGTTGAGGTCCCCTTCCACCTGTGCGCGCCACATTAAATGCGATCGTCCTCTGCTGCGTCGTCCCTCGGGGTTGGAGTCGAAGACTCTTCGGGCCGGAGCGTTGATGTCCATTCGCTCTACATGGCCTAGCCATCTTAGACGTTGGATCCGAAGACGTCTAACCAGGCCGATGTCGCTGTACAGCCCGTACAGTTCTTGGTTGAATCTCCTCCTCCATTCTCCGTTTACACAAACGGGACCAAAGATTGCACACAGAATTTTCCTCTCGAAACGCCCAAGAGCCTCTTCATCTGCTTTTGATAACGTCCAAACCTCAGCGCCATAGAGGAGCACTGGGATGATTAAGGTATTGTATAGGGATACCTATACACTTAGTTGCCTCTTGAGCCCAAAGAAGCAGCGGTTGGCAAGAGTTATTCTGCGTTTTATCTCAGCGCTGGTATCATTGCTGCTTGTCACTATCGAGCCAAAGTGAAGTCCTTGATTACATAAAAAATACAGCTGCCGAAGGTGACGTTCTGATCAAGATGTCGGTGTTGCGCCTCTTTATTTATTGACAGCATATATTTGGGCTTGTCCCCATTTACCCTTAGACCCATTTTAGCCGTTTCTACTTTAATGCTTGCGAAAGCCTCATTGACGTCTCGCTTTGTCCGTCTAATAACGACAATGTCATCTACGTAGGCAAGCAATTGTACGCACAATTGGGCGAGTTTGGCAGTGATCTTAAAACTAGACATGGCTCGTCTCTATACACACTGTCATACGCGGCCTTGAAATCGACGAAAAGGTGGTGTGTGTCGACCTGGAACTCATGGGTCCTCTCCAAGATCTGCCGTAGTGTAAATATTTGGTCTATCGTGGATTTTCCTGGCCTGAAACCACACTGGTAGGAACCTATCAGATTGTCCACGAACGGTTTCAGGCGCTTACACAGTAAGGCAGAGAGGATCTTGTACGCAATGTTCAGGAGAATTATCCCTCTGTAATTGGCGCAGTCATAGGGGTCTCCTTTCTTATGGACCGGGCAAACGATGCTGAGATTCCATTCATCGGGCATGCATTCTTCCGACCGTATCTTGCAGATGAGCTGGTGGATGTTCCTGACCAGCTCATCGCCAGCTGCTTTAAATAGTTCCGCGGCAAGTCCGTCTACTCCAGCAGCTTTATAAGACTTAAGTTTCGATGTCGCTATCTTAATCTCGTCTAAGTCGGGTGGACGGAATTCTCTTTCACCTTTGTCCAGTTCGTTTTGCCTGACAGCGGTATTTTGACCATCTTCGCCGTTGTACAGTCCGCAGAAACAGTCTTTCCATATTCTCAGCATAAACTGTGATTTAACCACGAGGTGTCCATGTTCATCCAGGCAGGCTTCCGTTCTGGCTTTATAGCCTTGACATGTTCGTTTTACTTTTTGGTAAAACTTTCCAACGTCGGTCGCGATAACATCTCTCCATCTCCTCGGTCGTATGGTTCTCGAGCTCCTCCCTTCTTTTCCGCTCGTAGAGTTCGCGAGCAGCTCTCGTTCGTTGATGCAACGTGGCCATGTATGCATTCTGTTTTTCTGCACTCGTCTGCAAACCAAAGGTTTTCTCCTAGGTGCTGGCTGAAAACTCAATGCATCAGAGGCAACATCTAGAGGCATAATAACGTCTCCATTGCTGTTCTATGGTTTGTGCAGTTTTCAACGGCACTTGAGAGAGCTTGAGGGAAACACGATCGGCAAAGGTCCTGGCGGGGTCTTGCGATTGCAGCTTCCTGACGTCAAATTTTGCTGGTCCTACTTGACTCCGCAGTGTTCGCGATTTTCGCATCCATACCTTGACTGCAGCGAGGTAATGACCCGATTGAGCATTGAGGTGTCTGTGTGTCTGTCTGTGGCCCCGTAGCTGCTAAACGAATGGACCGATTATGATGTTTTTTCTTTTGTTTGAAAGCGAACGTGAGAGAGATGGTTCTTAATAGCTACAATTTGTGAAGACCTGTTCAGATGTTTCAAGGTCATCAGCTCTTTTTGTCTTAGACGAATAATGGGTAATGTATCGGTTCTCGTCCGATCACCACAATCAAACAGCGCCGGGCGCCGTCACTACTTAGATGGGGGGCGGCTTGGGTACACCGTGTGTGAGGCTTGAGCGATTTTGCTGAAAACCTCATCAGTTCTAAGTTGCGTAATTACGCGTGGAATAAACCACGTTTCATGTCAATATCATCTTTGGTTCTCGAGATTATCGAGCTAAAACTTCCGAACGCACATACGCACACACACATACATCTCTATAAAAACCTTGGATTTGGATTCTGGGGACCTTGAAACGTGGAGATATGTCAAAATTTGGAATTCGCAAAATCGGCCCCATTACAATAATTGAGCGTATGTCCTATCTAGAAGGTCATCTTTGGCTCTCTCGTCTTTTTCTTTTGTGAGGGCGTGAACGCGTACATATTAAGCTGATGTTCCCGAAGACAGCATTGATGTGAATTGTTTTGAGGCATACGCCCACATGCCGGAAGCTTAGGACTTTTTCCCTAAGTCCACCTCGAACAGCAAATCCACATCCAAATAGGCGTTGTCTGTTCACCTTGTAACCATTTCCGTAGCATACTCGTATGTCACAGTTTTTCATCCTCTTTTACCCGGTCCATCCCGTCGCACTTCTTGGAGTGTCGTAATGTCTGCTTTATAGCAGCTTACGGCTTTTTCTAACTGTTCGGCCGCACACGATCTGTTAAGGGACCTAACATTCCAGGTGTAGAACGATGACTTTGGGTTTTTTTTCACAGATAGGGCTCACTAGGCCATAGCCCAACCGACTGAAGCTGTTTTCTGGCGCAAGGAACTCTCTATTCACCCTTCCCAGTATGTAATTTCCAGATAACACCACGAGGAAGTGGGGATAGGACATAAGAACAGCGGCGTAGTGTGTCCGTCTGCGGTGTCTCTTCGCGCTTTTTAGTGGCTCAGCATCCGTCGGACAGATGCTACCCCTACGAGGCCTCTGTTAGTCATTTGCCAGCCGTTAATCAAATACTTAGTTTACTTACTTACTTAGGTGGTGCTACAGGCCTCAACCAACAAGCCTCTTTAGCTGACACGGTTTTTTGCCGTATTCGGTCGTCCTCTGCTGCGTCGTCCCTCGGGGTTGGACTCGAAGACTTTTCGGGCCGGAGCCGTATTATCTGTTCGCTCTACATGGGCTTGCCATCTTGGACGCTGGATCCGTAGACGTCGTACTAGGCCGATGTCGCTGTACAGCTCGTATTGTTCGTCGTTGTATCTTCTCCTCCACTCCCCGTTTACCGTAGATTAAATGCAGAATTTTGTTCTCGAAACGGCCAAGGGCCTCCTCATCTGCTTTCGTTAAAGTCCAGGTCTCTGCGCCATAGATGAGGACCGGGACGATTAAGGTTTTGTATAGCGCAACCTTGGTCTTCGGAGAGGGCTCTACTTCTCCAATGTAATGAGTAATTTTGCGTTTGATCTCAGCGGTGGTGTTGTTGTCGCTGGTCACTAGTGAGCCAAGGTAGACGAAGTCCTTGACCACTTTGTCAATTTGAATTTGTAGCTGACAATTGTGACGTTTCCGGTCGACACGTCGGTGTTGTGATAGCAAATATTTCGTTTTACCTTCGTTAGCCGAAAGACCCATTTTAGCCGCTTCTCGCTGTGTTCGTCCAATTATGTCAACGTCATCCACGTACGCAATCAGTTGCGCAGACTTGAAAGATATAGGCGTCTAGCTGACTGACCGGCCATTGTCGCCTGTCTGGTGGGATATAGGCGACCGGACGGCTATGGTCGCCTGGTTCGTTGACTTCAGGCGACTAGCCGGCCATGGTCGCCTGGCTGGTTGGATACAGGCGACTTGCTCGTTATAGTCGCCTCGGTGGCTAGCTATAGCCAACTGACCGGCCATAGTCTTCTGGCTGGCTGGCTATGGTCGCCTCGTTGGTTGGGTATAGGATACTGGCTGGCTACGATTATAGTGGAGTAGCTGGCTGGCTGGCTATACGCGACTGGCCGGCTATAGTCGGCTGGCTGGCTCTCTGTAGCCGACTGGATATAATTACTTGACTGGCTGGCTGTGGCCGACTGGATGGCTATAGATGACTGTCCGACCATAGTATCCTGGCTGTAGCCCACTGGCCAGCTATGGTCGCCTGGCTGGCCGGATAGAGCCAACTGTGTGGCCCTGATCCCCTGGCTGGCTGGCTGTAGCGGAGTTCCCGGCTATGGTTGCCTGGCTGGCTGGCTATGGCCGACTGGGCGGCTATACCCGACTGGGCTGTATTGTCACCTGGCTGTCTAGCTACATTACTGGCCGGCTGTAGTCGCCTGGCTGGCTCTCCATGGCCGACTGGCCAGCTATAGTCGTCTGGTTGGCCGGCCATATGGCTAGCCCACTGGCCGGCTATAATCCCCTGGCGGCTGGCGGTTTCCGACTGGCAGATTATAATGGCCCGGCGGCTGGCTATAGCTGACTGGCCGGTTGTAGTCTCCTGGCTGGTTGGGTTTAGCCGACTGACCGGCTATGGTCGCCTGTCTGGCTGGATATAGCCGACTGACTGGCTATAAAAGACTGACCAGCAACAGTCATCTGGTTGTAGCCAACTGGCCGGTCATAGTCTCCTGGCTGGCTGGCTGTAGCCGGCTATAGTCGTCTGGCTATCTACAGCTGGCTTGCTATTATCGCCTGGCTGGCTGGATATAGCCAACCGTCCGGTTATAGTCATCTGCCGACTAAACTATAGTACTAATTGGCCAGCTGTAGTCGCCGGGTTGACTGGCTGTAGCCAACTGGCTGTCCATGGTCGGCTGGCTGGCTGGATATAGGCAACTGGCTGGCTGGATATAGGCAACTGGCTGGCTGGATATAGGCAACTGGCTGTCTATAACAGACTGGCCGGCAACAGTCGCATGGCTGGCTGATTGTAGCCGACTGGCCGGCCATAGGCGACTGGCTGGCTACGGTCGCCTGACTTGGTGACTATAGCCGACTGGCAAGATATAGTCGTCTGTCGGCTAGTTATAGTCGTCTGGCGGCTAGTTATAGTCGTCTGGCGGCTAGTTATAGTCGTCTGGCGGCTAGTTATAGTCGTCTGGCGGCTAGTTATAGTCGTCTGGCGGCTAGTTATAGTCGTCTGGCGGCTAGTTATAGTCGTCTGGCGGCTAGTTATAGTCGTCTGGCGGCTAGTTATAGTCGTCTGGCGGCTAGTTATAGTCGTCTGGCGGCTAGTTATAGTCGTCTGGCGGCTAGTTATAGTCGTCTGGCAGCTAGTTATAGTCGTCTGGCGGCTAGTTATAGTCGTCTGGCGGCTAGTTATAGTCGTCTGGCGGCTAGTTATAGTCGTCTGGTGGCTAGTTATAGTCGTCTGGCGGCTAGTTATAGTCGTCTGGCGGCTAGTTATAGTCGTCTGGCGGCTAGTTATAGTAGTCTGGCGGCTAGTTATAGTCGTCTGGCGGCTGGTTATAGTCGTCTGGCGGCTAGTTATAGTCGTCTGGCGGCTAGTTATAGTCGTCTGGCGGCTAGTTATAGTCGTCTGGCGGCTAGTTATAGTCGTCTGGCGGCTAGTTATAGTCGTCTGGCGGCTAGTTATAGTCGTCTGGCGGCTAGTTATAGTCGTCTGGCAGCTAGTTATAGTTGTCTGGCGGCTGGTTATAGTTGTCTGGCGGCTGGTTATAGTCGTCTGGCGGCTAGTTATATTCGTCTGGCGGCTAGTTATAGCCGACTCGCCGGTCATAGTCTCTTGGCTGGCTGGCTGTAGCCGATTGGCCGACTATGGTCGCCTGTCTGGTTGGATAAAGGCGACTGGCCGACTATGATCTCCTTGTCGGCAGGCTGTAGCCAACTAGCCAGCTGTGATCGCCTGACTGGCTCGCTATAGTCGCCTATCCGGCTATAGTCGTCTGGCGACTAAACTATAGTACTGACTGGCCGGCTGTAGTCGCCTGGTTGACTGGCTATAGCCAACTGGCCATCTATGGTCGCCTGGCTGGCTGGATGTTAAAGAAATTACATGACAGTGCGTCGCCTTGTCTAAATCCTTTTTTAACATCAAAGGTCTCGGTCAACTCGCACCGACCTTAATAGAGCAGCGGGAGTTCTGCATTCTCTTGCATCTTCATCCATAGCGAATGGATTATTCTGCCTTACAGCCTTACAGCGGTATTAGATCATATTCTAGTGACTCTACTACTTGTTATCCGTCTTCATCCCCATAGGCTTACGCTCTGGCTTTATAGCCCTGGCATGTTCGTTTTCCTTTTTCGTAGTATCTCTCCATCTCCTCGATCTTATGCGTGTGTTACTCTCTTCTTTTCTGCTCGTAGTCTTTACGAGCGGCTCTCGTCCGTCTATGTATGTAGGCAGTTTGCCTTGCTACATGGGCCTGCCCGCATTGCTCATCAAACCAGGGGTTTCTAGCAGGCAATGCCTAGAAACCCAACACGTTAGAGGCAGCGTCTCTGGGGGCAGGCTGGCAATGCTCCCACTGTTGTTCTGTGGATTTTCCGGTGTCATCGGAGTTTGCGAGAGGTTGAGGGAAACTCGATCGGCAAATGTCCTAGCGGTCTTCTGCGCTTGTAGCTCTGGCGTCGATCGCAACCTGATTGATGGTAGACGAATCGTCAGCTTTGTATCCGTCCCTATCCGAGGCTTGTGATTGTTCCCGTAATAGGGATGTTAGCCCTAAGCACAATCCCCAACCTGGCGGGTCAGGTTCCCCTTTCCCCAGGAACAAGGGATCGGGTCGCTACACACATTGGTTCACTTCCTGTCGGGTAGGGCAGAGCAGCTATTCAGGGAAGGCTGCGTGTCTACTTGGCTTGAGCGGGTGGTTAGCTTCTTTGCTCTGTGTGCTCGCTCCCTCTCCCCTCGCCAATCAAATACGGCCACTTATTGATCTGCCCAAAATCCTTCCTACAATCACCCAATCACCACCAACATTACAGTCGAATTCACGCTTTTCAGTGATTTTATTCAATTTAATCTAAAAGTTAACATAGATTGACTCCTTATCAAATAGTATCTCAATTTCAACAACAAATTCACGCTTTTCTTTCAATTTTCCACTTCCTTCTCATCCCGTTCAAGGTCGCAGAGTGCCAACTTAAAGCTAAGATTCCAGGAGAATGTGGGTTTGGGCGGTGTGAGAGCGATATTGCTGTTTTCCTGCTTTTTCACATAACAAAATGCGATTTCTACGGAAATGAATAATTCAACTAAACACTAAGCAATAAGGTAATCGTAATTAAAAAATGTAAATGGTAAGGACACGTATCTGGGACGCGCATTAAGATTAGTTTTAAATAAGATCGAAGGATGATTCGAGCTGCATATGAGGGTCTCTAGACCAAATGGGGTTCCGCCAATGAGCCTTGTGAACAATAACACGTGCAAGAACGGTTAAGAAAAATTCAAAATTCATTTTCAACTCAAAAATACTTATAAGCATGCAGGGATCAAAGGATCAAAGGATCAACGGACGTCTCTTTGCATGAGAAAGAGGATCCTGCTTGGTTAGAATGCCTACAATGGGGGACAAGCCTTCCACCGAATTGCGTGCGTTCTAGTTCACTATTTCGACTGGAGATTTATGTGACCGTTACAACAATAAAACTATTTAACTAACAACTGATTAATGGTTAGGTTCGCTTTCATGGTTTTTGCTTAGGCTCTCTTTGCTGCCATACTTGCGCTGCGGTTGATCGGCGCTTTCTTGCTCAGACTGTTCGGCTTCGCATTCAACATCCATTGGCGTTGTTGAATCGGAGTTTTTGTTCACATTCTCCGTATCATTATCGTCCAGCGGTGGTGCGTGAGATTCTGCATCGTCACGTTGCTCTAGTCGAGTGAATGGTGTAGCCAACGGAGGGGAAGAATCTGCGGAATAGAGGAAATTGTTTCTTTTGTTCGTTTATCTTGGTTTTTTGTGGTATTTTTAAACCTGATTCACTGTCACTGGAATCGGAGGAACTTGAGTCACTTTCATTCGATAAGAGACTAGCCTGCAGGCTCGTTGAAGGCGTATTGATTGTTGGCAGTCTCGGTGCGACTGGTCGCGCTTTACGTGATGGATTCAGTGTGTTGCAGAATGCACAGCGGAATGTCACATAGTCGAACTCCTCTTGCCTCGCCATTCCTGTAAAGAGAAAGAGAATGATTTGCAAAGTGAATTCATTCATCTATCCATCCATCATTACCATTGTGCGCAAAGCATTCTTTGCAGATCAATGCGTAGCGATTCTGTGGACCGTCTCCGATGAGATAGTCGACCATTTTATCGAGTATACCCTGTGCTTGCTGATTGATTATCGGATATGGCCTGGGATTTCGTAATGCCAACGTGGCGGCCGTGGTCTGAGCCACGGGTGATGTCCTGTGTCGCAATACACTATTGTTGCTGCTTGGCAGGCCGACAAATGCACGCGGTGTTGACGGACTGATTGTCGATTGAGCATTGTTTGTCATAGAGAGCAATGAACGACTCGAGGATCTTTGACTGTAAGGTTGTGCGGATGAGGTAGAAGCAGCGATGCTTGTGTTGAGAGGTTGAACTCGACTTTCGGACGATAATCTATTTGGCTGGGGTGTTTGACCTGCAAGGAGAAGTTCTTGTTTTACAACAAATACTGGCGGAAATAGGTGCAAAAAAAAAAAAAAAAAAATTGCCATTTGCATTGGCATTGGGTGTTTAACAGATGATAGATGGCAGTGAAAACAACAAAAGAACATCAAAGAACCTTTATTGGATGAGTTAAGAGAGCAAAAGCTTGTTAATAACTGTTGACATCGAAGTTAGTGTCCAACCTGAAAGGTTGGAAAATGACTTAAATACCATAACCGCATTCCATTGCGACTAGTTAACAATGGAAAGCGTATACCAAACACCCAAGCGTACAACATTGACTTCTTTTAAACATTTTTGATACGTTTACCATATTTGCTAAGAATTTTGGACGCAACCTGCAAGATAAACGAAATAAGAACATTTCCTTCGACCGCAAACACACTAAGGTTGTCTTACATTGTAGGTTTCCTTCTCCATGACCTCCTCGAGTATGCGTCTCTTCTCGGTTTGCAACGTTTTCAGTTTCTTCGAGTTCTTATTTATTTTTCGTTGATAATACCACGACAGTAGTCGTCTTAGAATGAAAATCCTAAAATTGGGAAAGAAACACAAATGAAATAGCAATTGGATCATGGCGGACTACGAGTAAGAAAGCAAATACTCACATTAAGGGAAAGATAAGTAATGGCACGGAGTAAGTAATGCGTTCCGACCATGTTGGCGGGAAGAAGACGAAATAGAAGATGATAAATCCAATTGTATACAGTCCGATGGATATGACTAGAAAATTTCCAACAAGACGTTTCTGTTTCTCTTGTGTGTTGTGGGAGAATTCTTGGATTGCACGAATCTCGGCTTCGAGCTTCTCGAGAATTTCACCGGAGCTCTTTTCTTTCTGAAAAAAGGAAAACAAAAAAAATCGATAAACAAATCCGATTCGAGTATTGAGCGTTTGGTGACTGTTCATAAAAGAGTGTATGTACACTACTGAGCAGATCAATAAATAGACATTTGTGAGGAAAAGTGGTGTTGTTGGAGGAAACGGTTGTTACCACGAAGAGTTTCTTCTTGTTAAACGACGGAATACCAAGTTTCATCAAAATACGACTACGGGTTTATGAGAGAATGGTAAAAGAGCAGTTTTAAACTGCGATTCACTCTTAGTTTTTTAATGGGAAAACGTGCAGGAAACCGAAATCCCGTTAAAATGCTATCCACAACCACTGCTGCGTGCTCTTTAGTTGATGAGACATGGGAGCAGATCCATAAATAGAAAGTGGTGTTATTCGTGGAAACGGTTGTTACCACCAAGAGTTGCTCCTTGTTGAAAGACGGAATACCAAGTTTCATCAAAATACGACTACGGGTTTATGAGAGAATGGTAAAAGAGCAGTTTTAAACTGCGATTCACTCTTAGTTTTTTAATGGGAAAACGTGCAGGAAACCGAAATCCCGTTAAAATGCTATCCACAACCACTGCTGCGTGCTCTTTAGTTGATGAGACATGGGAGCAGATCTATAAATAGAAAGTGGTGTTATTCGTGAAAACGGTTATTGCCACCAAGAGTTGCTCCTTGTTAAACGACGGAATACCAAATTTCATCAAAATATGTCAACGGATTTATGAGAGAATGTTAAAAGAGCGGTTCTAAATTGCGCTTCACACTCCATTTTTGAATGGGAAAACTTGTAGGCAACTGAAATTATGTTTCAATGCTACCCAAGACCATTACTGCGTGTTCTTTGGTCGTTCAGCTATGGAAGAAGATCAATAAATAGAAAGTTGTGTTGAAGAAAATGGTTGTTACCACCAAGAGTTGCTCCTTGTTAAACGATGGAACACCAAGTTTCATCGAAATACGACTACGGGTTTATGAGAGAATGTTAAAAGAGCAGTTGTATACTGCGATTCACTCTCCATTTTTCAATAGGAAAACGTGCAGGAAACTGAAATTCTTTTTAAATGCTACGCACGACCATCCTATGCAAGTTGGTGTTGTTGAAAAATCATTTGGATTTGGAATAGAATAAAAATTATATCCAGCGAACGGTCAACCAGAGGTAGGGGGAAAGGGGTGAAGATAGTTCGAACGACCTCGTGTAATGCGACAAAAATATTGAAACGTATGGCCGTATAGGTGGAGACGCATGAAGGCGAGTTTCAAAGCCGACTAGTTTCAAATCACCATTGCAAGTGGCGAAATTATGAATGTCGGACACCCAAAATCAGCTAAACCTACATGCTACTCGACAAATCTTTTGTTATTGAAGGGATTACAGAAATGGCAAGGCTTTTGACAGTGCGCGCTTGAAGGGGGGTCGAGTAAAAAACAATTAAGGTGATTTGAGGCGTCTCCACGTCAAACGCAGGCACTACTACTCTATATGTGTGTACGACTAGCTTACGAATCGAAAAAAGAAAGACACGCTTCAAGCAGATTCCGATGCCCCCTTCGTTCTCCTGTCCGTCGGCCGAAAACGAGATCCAGTTTAAATGCCCATAAATCCATACGAACTACAACGTTTTTGTTCGCTTTCAAGATGACGTGGTCACGGTGAGTAACAAAACGCCGACTTGCACAGCATGGTACGCTGCGTTCAAAGTATTTACACCTCACTATCGCCAACCAAGCAAGCAATATTCCCTCGCACACTGTGCATCTTCATCAGTTCGGTAATTACTAGCAACAAACGCTTTGGCTTTCCGATAAACCCATATGGTCTACAATCGTACGATTACAATTGCTAAAGAAGCACTGCCCCATTGATCCTTCCCACTGATTTCCATCCAGATGAATATCGAATTGGGGTCAATGCAACGGCATGCCCTCTGTGAATCCATAATGACCAAATGCTCACACACTCTACCTAGTCACACAATCACTCCGCCCTAGACTCAAAGCTCCATGTTGCGTGTATCTATTTTTAGAGATCCATAGCTTAAAAATAGCCAAACTGTGAGAAACCACAAACAGCCGACAGCAGCACACTAGAGCGCCTTCGGTCCAGATGCAAATTCGAACGATTACGTTATCCATTCGTTCACACACCCCACCTAGCACTTGTTTTCGCTTTTATTTCCAGACCAGGCATCGCTATTGCATAAACACACCGCTCGAGATCGTGATCCTTCTCGCGCCCAGTCCAGCTCGGATGAGTTGATAAAAATCCGCCCGAAAAACAGAAGAAAAAAGAAAAAACCCAAAACACTTACTCTGAACTTTGCCAACAAGACTCCCATTCTGCCTGGCTAGTTGGGGAGGGGGCCTCTTTCGGGTTTTATGTTCCCTTTTCCACGTTTTCACCTTCTGTTCTTGAAATCTTCAGTTCGTCGTTACTCTCGCAAGAATGATAAGCGCATTTGTGTGAGCACAATCACGACACCGAATGACGCGTTGATACGTTTTCGAATTGGAAATTTGCAAAGTTTTTGAAAGGCATCAAGAGGCGGCGAACGGAGCTCTAAGTCGCCCGGAATCGTTGTACAGTTTGTTGGGTTCGTTGTTTTGGCAGAAAGCGGAGGTTTACTATCGATGGGGTACGTTCGTCGAGTGGGGTGTTTTGTCAACTGTCACTGGAGTGTGGGGAAATGCGTTCAGGCGACGAGGTTTAACATTTACTTTGTTTTACGCGACCGTTGATTTTGAATGTAAACTAAGGCATTCTTGCAAATGGGTAAATAGCATTGGGAGTTGTATTGTGAGGTTATGAAGAAATGTTTTTTTTTTTGTGTTTGGAAGCTTTTGCTGTCTGGTGGTGCATCTAGATGAACAGACATTTTCATTTTGCATATTTTTCCTTTTCTAATGGATGCGTTTGGTTAGGTTAGGTTAGGTATATGGGTGCCCTATTGACGGAAAGTCAAGGCTCACGTAGACTACGTTGAGTCTAATGTGCCCACTAGTTTTGTTTAACCCGTTAATACCTAGACATTTATCGTTGAGCTGAACCACCAGACGAGGATAAAAATCCCTACTTCCCGAAAGGAAGTATCTTCCTAGGAATATATTCCTTTTTTGAGCTGGCGCCGGACATTCGCACAGCAGGTGACGAACGGATTCAATTTCCTCTTCGTCCCTGCAGCTTTTGCAGAAGTCATTGTAGGGCTGGCCTAGTCGAGCTGCATGGTAGGATAGCATGCAGTGCCCGGTGAGGGCACCGACTGCCAGTCGAATATTCCCACGATTCAACTTCAGCAGATTTTCCGTTCTTTTCTTATCATAGACGGGCCAAGTCGATCTCGCCGTTGCGCATGTATCCAAGCGACGCCATCGCTTATTGGCTTTCACTAATAGCTCCGTCGCTATCTCCCTGTAGAACGCACTGAGTGGTGCTTTGGCCTCAGCTGAGATCTGCGCGATGTTAGCACTTGATCCCCACATAGCCAGCTCGACCGCCCTCTCGTTTCCGGAGATATTCATATGACCAGGTACCCAGCAAAGGGTCACCTCATTTACATTGGATATCTCTTCTAACTTCTCCTTGCAGAGTTTGACGAGTTTGGATCTTATCCATGCAGCCTGGCTGTCAACATAGATACTGATCCATTTTCCTGAGATATTCTCTTTCCTGATCTGGTCCGCCGCCTGCTTGATAGCGAAGACCTCAGTTTGGAAGACACTGCATCCATCATCGAACCTGTAGGAGCGATGCATATCCCGAGACTCAAAGTAGACTCCGGCAGCTGTGCCAACATCCATTTTGGATCCGTCGGTGTAGAATTCCAGTTCACTTTCCGTGCGTACCAAATCACCGGTTCATTCCTCCCTGGAGGGAATTCTAATAGAGAATCTCCTCTCCCATGAAGGAAGTCGGGTGACATAGTCCGTTACGGTTCTGAATCTCGAGACGTCCCATCGATCCAAGACTGATGCATGTCCGTGAGGACTCCTTTTACAGAGACCGGATTCCTGTAGTCTTAGCGCAGTCCTGGTTGCGGCGCTCTCGCAATATATGTCCAGGGGTGGGAGGTTCAGCATGACTTCAACAGCCGCCGTTGGTGTGGACTTCATAGATCCCGTCAAAGCCAGACAGCCTGCCCTTTGAACCTTTGACACCACCACCAGATAACCGAGCCATAGACTAGGATAGGTCTTACCACCGCAGTGTACAACCAATGTACTAACCCCATGTCTTTCCAAAGGCTACCTTGCATGAATATAGTGCCACGTAGGCCTTTTTGATTCTCTCCTCAATATTTTCTCTCCAACTTCGTTTGGAGTCCAGGATTACGCCAAGATATTTGGCAGATTTTCCAGGGATCAGGTCTATACCATTCATACGGGGGTAGGTGTATCTTGGTACAGATCCTTTCCTTGTAAAAAGTACTACCTCTGTTTTCGCCGGATTTACTCCCAGACCTCGCCCCTTGACCCAGCTATCCACTAACATCAGTGCATAGCTTAGTCTATCGCTGAGGACCTGCGGAAATTTTCCAGAGACTAAAATGGCAATGTCATCGGCGTAGGCCGTGACATTAAAACCCTCCGTCTCCAGAATCTTGGCCATTCCGTCGACCACAAGGAGCCATAGGAGGGGTGACAGAACGCCACCTTGTGGTGTACCTTTATTTACTCTCACCCTTCCGCATGCTCTCCCTTTCGTCGAATTTACTATACGAGTACCCAACATTTGCCCAATCCAACTGCATACACCCGGGCTTATTTGGGCCATATGAAGGCTGGACACTATTGCCTCGGTACTAACGTTATAAAGGCACCGTCAATGTCAAGGAAGACACTTAGCTGTTTTTGAGCGGTTTTTCTATCGTAGAGACTACCCTATGCAGAGCAGTATCCACCGATTTTCCCCTTATGTCCCCAATCTCTTCCCTTACGTACAAGTCTATTATTCTCACACTCAATGTTAAGGCCTTATCACGTTTGAACGTTGTGCGCGCGAAGGTAACAGGGAGAGGGAGAGTTTCGCTCAGGTTTTACACATAAATTAAAGGGAGTGCAGTGGTTTTGGGTCGTAGATGTTCGTTCACTACTCTCAGGGGTGGTTTGTCCTACATAGGACGAGGGCCGACCAAATTTCGCGTTGGTTATAATTCACAGTAATTCGTTCATGCACTTTTGGTGTTAATATTGCATACGCAGAGGATGAATTTCAATTGACCATGTACTGTGAGGGTTATGCCTGCAGCAGTACGTTTGGTCGCTTTCCATTCATAACTGTGTTGCATACCTTTTTCCGCATATGAATTGCTTTTTCTTGGCTATGCAACGAATTTGAACTACAGACCTTCCGCTCGACGGTCGATGACGTTAACCACTGCAGCATGGCCACCCCCGTGTTGGAATTTGACGCACGATGAGCGAGTTCGGATGACGATAACACCAACGCCATCGAATGTTTACTTCGCTCGGAATCGGCATCAAACTGTAGGTCCCTTTCACCTGTGTGAAAAATCAATCACACCCAACATGGGTGATTGAGACAAGCTTGGATCTGACCCTTCATGGGCTGTAACACCACCAAAGTTGGTTGGAAATATACACCAGCTCATCTGTAAGATATGGTCGGAAGAAAACATGCCCGATGGATGGAATCTCAGCATCGTTCGCCCGTTCCATAAGAAAGGAGACCCCTATAACCGCGCCAACTATAGGGGAACAAGTCTCCTTAACATCGCGTATCCGATCTCCTCTGCCGTTCTGTGTGAACTCTATTCGTGGACAGTGTGATAGGTTCCTATCAACGTGATTTCCGGCCAAGAAAATCCACGATGGACCAAATATTCACACTGCGACAGATCGTTGATTTTAAGGCCGCATGTGACACTGTCTATAGGGACGAGCTATACAGAGCTATTCCAAGACCGTCAGGTTGGTCGGGATGACAATGAAGAATTCTCGTTGCTCCATTAAGGTCGGTAACTGAGACCTTCGATGTTAAAAAATGGATTCAGACAGGGCCACACACTCATGTGGTTTTTTCAACATCATGCTGGAAAGTTCGTGCAGGATTCCCTGGTACTGCAGGCACAATCTACTTCAAGTCTGCATACACTGATGACATTGATGTGATTGGGAGAGCGCAGCAAGACAACAATGAAGCTTTTGTGACCATTGAAGCAGAAGCTGCCAAAATGTGTCTAAAGGTAAACGAGGGTAAAACCAAATATATGCTGTCGTCGAAGCAAGACCCGCAACACCGACGTCTTGGCAAGGACATCACTATTGGCAACTGTAACTTTGAAGTAGTCAAGGACTTCGTCTACATTGGCTCACTGGTAACTAGCGGCAATGACACCAGCGCTGAGATTAGACGCAAAATAACTCTTGCAAACCGCTGTTTCTTCGGTCTCAAGAGGCAATTGAGTAGTAGAGCCCTCTCTCGGAACAACTAAGGTGACCCTCTATAAGACCTTAACTATCCCGGTCCTACTCTAGAGACGGATAAAGAGGTCCTTATCAAAAGCGGGTGAAGAAGTCCTTGGTCAATTCGAGAGAAAAGTTCTACGTACAATCTTCGGCCCCGTTTGTGTTGACTGAGAGTGGATGAGAAGATTCAAATAATAACTGTACAATGACTTCGGCCTACTGCGACGTCTACAAATCTAACGTCTAAGAAGGCTGACCATGTAGAGTTCCGACCCCGAAGGACGACTTTGCAATGGACTTTGAGCAGACTGGTGGAATGGGAGCACAACCAATTGGCGCGACATTGGAAACAGTTAGCAAAAGATCTCGCTCTAAGGGCTTGTTCGTTGAGGACTACATTCACCCCGAACTGAAGCGCCATCTAAGTAAATAACTAAGAAGGGGTATAAGAGGCCCTTTACTCTCGCTAAATACCTAATTGGCATTAGTAAACAGCGGCTTCGTTTCTCTAGGCTTAGTTGGAATCTGGCAAAAGAGGGGGCCATTGGATGGTCAACCTATAGAGATGTGTCAAGCGGCTCAAAAAAGAAATTAGATTCGCCAAGAAGGACTCTTGGAGAAGCGTCTGTGGCTCTATTGAATCATGTACGGGTGCAGCTCGTCTGAGGAAGGTCCTTGTAAAAGCTCCCACACAGATGCCTTCTATAAAGAGATCTGATGTTAGCTGGACAGACTCAAACGAGAGCGTGCTTGATTCTCTACTGAAATGTCCCGCTGGTCTCTTGCGATTGTAAGCTTCCTGAACATCAAATTTTGCTGGTCCTGAGCCTACGTTCTATCTAGGAGGTGATAGAAGTCGTCATCTTTGACTCTGTCGTCTTTTTCTTCTGTGGGACTTGCACGCATATAAAGCTGATATTCCCGAAGATAGCTTTCATGTGAGTTGTTTTGAGTTGTTTCGCCCACATGCCGGAAGCTTAGGATTTTTGCCTAAGTCCACCTCGAGCAGCAAATCCGCATCCAAATAGGCGTTGTCTGTTCTCCTTGTAGCCGTTTCCGTAGTATACTCGTATGTCACAGTTTTTCATCCTCTTTTACCCGGTCCATCCCATTGCACTTCTTGGAGTGAGGTAATGTCTGCTTTATAGCCGCTTGGGGCTTTTTCTAACTGTTCGACTGTCCTTGAGTTTGAGTTTTTGTTTTTACAGATACGGCTCACTAGGCCTTGGCCAAACCAAATGAACATGTTTTCTAGCGCAGGAAACTCACCATTCGCTCTTCACAGACAAAATCTCCAGATAGCAGCACGAGGATTTGGGGATTGGACTTACTAATAATTCCGCAAAGTGCTCGTCTGCGGTAACTCTTCCCGCTTTTTAGTGGGCCAGCATTCGTCGGATACATGCTGCCTTTGTTAGTCCTTGGCCATCCTCTTATACCCCCCAGGATAAGAAAAAAATACAGATTTCATGCGAACGGGCATAACTTGTGTAGTAAGATGCCAGTAATCTCATTTTTGCAGTTGTATGCCTACCAAAAACCATCAGCAACAGCATCTTAGCCCACCGAGCTCTGCGAGTTACGGAAAGCATCTGTGCAGTCGGCATAGACCGCAGCGTTGGTCAGTCTTATAGCTCTGAATTCAATTTTCTCTCACAATTCCACTCTTGGTGAGTACCTTCTCCCTCAAGCACTTCAAACGCTGAAGTAATCGTTTAATTTGTTGTGAAAAACCGTGACGTTCGAATGACTCTAATGTGATTTTTTCGGTTTTAATTCATTTGAGCAACACCAGGTTAATGTCTTCTAGCTAATTCCATGGCTCACCATCTGCGGCGGATGGAATTCAAATTGCACAACACCACGATCATCGAAGAAAATGGTCAGCATGAGCTTGATTTTTGAGCGACCTTGGCTCGGTTTTCTTGGTCTTGTCTCACCTTTCGCACGATATTCACTTGATTGATCGGTCGTACGCATAAATCCAAGTCTCTCGCTTCATCTTGTCCTGATACTAAGAAAGCATTGTCCCACACCCTGTCGGTGTTTTTGGTACCAATCGCGTTTTGACGAGTCTGAGGGCCAACACATCTTTTAAAGTGACTTTGACTGATCCTTTTGAAATGCAATCACCAGCAAGATCTCTAATTATTACTCGCAACTGCTGGTCTGCGGGCACCACATCTTTGGTTTTTTGGACGTGAGCTTCGTCGGAGGAGGCCGATGGTCGTTTATCGACACGTTCTCGGCCTTCTTGGAACTATTTATACCGCTTGTGACACATGTAAGTGTGTAATTTGACACATTTTAAGATAAAGTGTCACTCAATACGTTTGATCTCTGCAATTGAGGCGCTTATTCGTGTTAAAACTAGAACACGTTCTATTGCGTGTCATGAATAAAAACTCTGATGACACCTTAAGTGTGTTACAGCGACACACTTATTAATAATTAACACACTTTTAGTCGTCAATCAGTCAAACAAAAAGGAAATGACCCAACTATATGCAATCTTGCCAGAAAGTAATTTGCGAGTCGGATCCATGGTTTAGTGGTTAACACAGACTTACTTCACCAAGGCCATTGCCTTCTGACAACAAACTAATTGACAGAAAGCCTTTAATAGGAGAAAGACTCTTTAGTTGAACATTTAAGTCTTGCTAGCTATTGGTTGGGATTTTTCGACAGTCGCCTATCTCTTAACTATAGGGCCGAACAGTCTAACATACACCTCTTATAGGCACCAGGACAGAGCGATATTTCGGGAAATGAAAGAGCAGACTCATCAGACAAGCAACGACGCAACAAACAAACAAGGTACGTGCAAGTATACCACTAGACGAACCTGAAGTAGAACCGAGGGCACACCAGTAACGTCACGACATATATATATATATATATACATATATTTATATCCATATATGTATATATATATGACGCGTTACACTCATGTTCATGTTATGTTCTCTAGTTGTTAAGCTACCAAATATGTAGATGCATCAAACGGTATGTTTCGTTGGTAAATAGAAACGGGACATCATCGGACGATGCAGTCTTTTATGTTGCTAATAAAGTACAGTCAAGTGTTTTTCAGTTTTGGCTTGACCACTGAATATATTAGACGTGTTTTTTACTTTTCCGCTCCCTAACTAAATGAAACTGGCGCAGTCGTGAAAACATAATTTATAATATATTTAAAAGCAGTTATACATTCATATATACATATGTATGTACTTATGTAAATCGAACTAAACGCAAATTTACAACAATATAACAATGGAAATAGCAGGACTACAGCTAACCACCAAACCCAATTAGGACAGTTTACAAATCAGTACAATAGACATAATAATAATTTAAGACATGACAATACAAATACTTTTAGAACTAGGCAACAACATGGAACTTTCACAGATAACTTTCAATACAATAGGAATAACACCAACCAGAATAGACCCCAACAAAATCCAGGACAATTTACAAACAATTATTCAGGACAATACAGAAATGAAAGACAATTAGAACCAATGGACGTTAGCAACATCAATAGAAGTTTTGCTTCAGATTCCGGAAATTTTCGTGCCAATGCCTCGGATTCAATCCACTTCCAATAATTAGTATTACCATTCATGGACAAAAAATTGATTGTCTGATAGATACAGGATCGTCCATATCAATTCTTGACCAGTCTATATTTCCGCAGTTAACAAAGAATAAGATTCCACCAATACCAATAAGTACAGTTACCGAAGACACATTTATTCAGTTTGAAAAAGTCACAAAAATACCAGACGAAATCAAGCTAGATGCCACTATATCCTGGAAATTGCTAGATCTTAAACACAAAAAGTTTGATGCGATATTAGGCATAAATATTTTAATACCACTGAAAACTAAAATAGATTTCGAAAACCATTTTATTGAAGTTAACGAAGAAAGAATTTTTTTTAGGGGATTCGATTGCCCCTTTAGTTATGATGATATTAATACATTAGAGCCAATAGCACTTCAGGATAATCTAATTAATAGACTAGACATATCAAAATTAAATAAAGAGGAATTTGAAAGTTTACAAAACATACTGAAAAAAAACAGCGACTTATTTTTTATAGAGGGTCAGCAATTGACGAGTGTCAACAAAGTAAAACATCAAATTATTACCACCTCAAATGAACCAATTTATTCCCGAACATACAGATTCCCCCCGGTACACGAAAAAGAAGTAGAGAGGCAGATCACAGAAATGCTCAATCAGGATATTATCAGAGAAAGTAATTCTCCCTATAACAGTCCGATATGGGTAGTCCCCAAAAAAATAGATAATTCTGGTCAACGGAAATGGAGACTAGTTATTGATTATCGGAAATTAAATGAGATCACCGTAAGCGACAAATTTCCAATTCCGAATATTGACGACATATTCGATAAATTGGGAAGAGCGCAATATTTCTCCACTCTTGATCTTGCAAAGGGCTTTCACCAGATTTTGGTCGACGAAAAGGATCAATTAAAGACTGCTTTCTCTACACCACAGGGTCATTATGAATACATTAGGATGCCCTTTGGCCTCAGGAATGCACCTGCATCATTCCAGAGAATGATGAATCAGGTACTCAGGGGACTTATTAATAGAATTTGCGTTGTGTATCTGGATGATATACTTGTATTTAGTACCAGTCTAGAGGAACACAAGCAAAGTTTAGATTGTATATTTAAAAGGTTGCGAGAAAATAATTTAAAAATTCAAGTAGATAAATGCAATTTCTTCGCTAAAGAGACCGAATATTTAGGCCACATCCTTACAGACGCTGGTATAAAACCCAATCCAAAAAAAATTGAAGTTATACAAAATTTAAAACTGCCCACTACTACGAAACAAATTAAAAGCTTTCTTGGAGTAACTGGGTACTATCGAAAATTTATTCGCGACTATGCGAAAGTAGCCCAACCACTAATAAAATATTTAAAAAAAGATACAAAAGTTAACACTTCTGACATTACATTTGTAAATGCATTTGATAAATTAAAGGAGTTAATTACGAACCATCCTGTTTTGCATTACCCTAATTTTGGAAAAACATTTAAATTAACAACCGATGCGAGCAATTTTGCAATCGGTGCTGTACTTAGCCAAGAAAATCACCCTGTTTGCTTTGCAAGTCGGACACTTAACAAACATGAAACTATGTACAGCACCATAGAAAAAGAATTATTGGCAATTGTTTGGTCAATTCATCATTTCAGACCATATCTTTACGGGGTCGAATTTGAGGTTTACACTGACCACCAACCCTTAAAATGGTTGCAAACAAAAAAAGAATGTAGGGACATAAGTCCTAGATTGCAAAGATGGATTTTAAGATTAGGGGAATACACATTTAAAACCGAATACATAAAAGGTAAAGATAACAATGTGGCAGACTTCCTTAGTAGAATAAATGTTGACAATAATGAAATTATAAAAACAAATTTAATAAAAAGCACGTTTGAAAACGAAATAGGTATTGACGAAGTAAACGAAATAGAAAGTTTGGAAGTGGAGACAATTCACAGTCAGGAAGAAAATTTAGATGAACATATTCCAATAGTTGAAACAATAGTGAATAAATTTAAAACGCACATTATATTGATTGAACAAAAAACTAAGGGAACTGAAACTATAAACCAAAATAGGAAAATATACATATCTAGGCATGACATAGAGAAAGGGAACTTATATGATATTTTTAGAAGGACTAACATAAAGGGAACCGTTGGAATATACACTGAATTGGATGATTCGTTGTATAATCAAGTACAACTCAAATTAATAGAATTATTTGGCAACGATAGAAATGTGAAATTCAGAAGATGTACTTATTTAGCAGAAGAACTTAAAGATGAAAATGAAACTATAAGATACATAAAAAACGTTCATGAAAAGGAGTCTAATCATCGCGGAGTCAATGAAAATTATGAATTACTAAAAAATAAAATTTATTACCCAAAGTTAAAGAAATTAATACACAGATATATTAACAATTGCGATATTTGCCAACTAGCTAAATATGACAGAAGTCCTATTAAAGTAAAATTTAAGTTGACACAAACACCTTCAGACCAAAACGAAATTGTAAACATTGATACTTGGACTATCAAGGGACAGCGATTTTTAACTAGTATTGACCGATTTTCAAAACATGCTATGATTTTTGATTTAAATGATCGAAATTTGATAACTATACGGGAAGCTTTAGGTAAACGGCATTCGGTTTTGGGAAAGCCAGAAATGTATATATGTGATAACGAATTTGACGGATTAATATTAAAGGAATTCTTGAATCAAGAAAACATAATGCTACATTTGACTAAGCCTAACAACCACACCGGTAGTGCGGATATCGAAAAACTTCATAGCACCCTTAACGAACAAATTAGAATTATGAATATTGCCCCAGAATTTAGAGACATTAACATAAAAGATAAGTGTTTCAAAGCGGTAGAGTTTTATAATAATGCAATACACTCTACCACGAAAGAGAAGCCGATTAATTTTCTATTGGGACGTATTAAATACGACAAAATTGTAATCAAAGAAAGATTAGAAAATGAAAAGAATAAAAGAATAAATAAACTTAATATAGGCAGACAAACCGAACCAAATAGGAATGAAAACAAAATTTTGATAAAAAATTATAAAGCTGTAAGACATAAGTATGAACCTAAATATAAATATCATGATAGAAGCAATATACATCCTTCCAATGTTAAAAGGAAATATAAACTGATAACAGTTTGAAACGATCTTCATATCATTATGTTTAGAAGTTATAAAAAATCGAAGTTAATAAAAATAATTGTGGTAAATCTTCATTATTAAATTATGTGACACAAAAAGCAAACGATACGAGTATTACTTTATATAATTTGTATATATGTGATATGTGTATATATAACTCAATAACAAAAAAAAATTAGATCCAAAAAATGTAAGTATATATGTATAGGTATACATATATAAGATATCATGAATTTGAAGCATTCCTTTTTTCAAAATAATCAAAGTAGGTACATACATACATATAATTGTGAACCTGTAATATGAATTAGACTTTTTTTAGAGTACGTACATATCAGATTACTTCCGTATTTTTTTTTATTATTCATATATTTAAATATACTAAGGTCATGATGGTATAAAGACAAACTCACTGAAAAAACAAAAAACAAACGTTCGTATTAATATTTTGTATTTATGAATTGGTTTTTACACATACATATGATTTTGTTCTGTTTCCGAATTCGAATTCGGTGAACTCGAATCTTAAGGAGGGAGAAGTAACGTCACGACATATATATATATATATATACATATATTTATATCCATATATGTATATATATATGACGCGTTACACTCATGTTCATGTTATGTTCTCTAGTTGTTAAGCTACCAAATATGTAGATGCATCAAACGGTATGTTTCGTTGGTAAATAGAAACGGGACATCATCGGACGATGCAGTCTTTTATGTTGCTAATAAAGTACAGTCAAGTGTTTTTCAGTTTTGGCTTGACCACTGAATATATTAGACGTGTTTTTTACTTTTCCGCTCCCTAACTAAATGAAACTCACCTGCCTAACCACCTGGTAAATCTGGCTTCGACTTAATCTTCAGCGAACCAAGTGACTAATCTCCCTAAAACGAACTAACACCAACAAAATCGTTGCTGTCATCACTGGTCACTGTGTTATTGGCAGTGATGCACAAAGATTACAACAAGTTTCAAATGACTTCTGCAGAAGCTGCGAAGACAAAGAGGAGGATGAGTTCATTCAACACCTGCTGTGTGCCTGTCCGGCCCTCTGCCAAAGCAGGAAACGATACCTAGGATCCTACTTACTTAACGACCTGACTGACCTGACTGACGTTCAGCGGATAAGGACAACCGACCTTCTTAACTATGTAAGAAGCGCAAAGTTCCATGAGCAGGGAGCCAAACGCCCTCGTATCAGAAAAAAAAAGCCTCTTTGGCCTAAGTGTATACTCCCTGGGGAGGCTATGGATAACCTAACCTAACTAACCTAACATAAAGCTCGGGAACTTGTTAATTTCCCAGTGGGAAGGTTTTGTAATGGGGCCGTGTTTTCGAATTCCAAGTTATGACATATCTCCACGTTTCAAGGTCACTAGAATCCAAATCCAGGGTTTTTATGGAGATCTATGTGTGTGTACGTACGTATGTGCGTTCGGAATTTTCTCGATTTTCTCGAGAATCAAAAATGGCATTGACATGGGACTGGTTTCATTCGACGCGTAATTACGTAGCTTAGAACTGATTAAGCTTCCAATAAAATCGATCTAGCCGTTTTTTATTAGAAATTAAATAACTAAAAAAAGGCCAAAAAAAATTATGCAACACAGGTGTTGTGAATTAGAAGCGATCAACCATAATGATGAAGGCATGACACTCACAGTCTGTACTTACTTACTTAGATGGCGCTTAAGTTCGATGAGAACCAGGGCCTCAACCAACAAGCCTCTCCAGCCGACACGATCCTTGGCACTGCTTCCAGTGCCGCACGCCCAGTTGGCTGAGGTCCCTTTCCACCTGTTCGCGCCACTTTAGATGCGGTCATCCTCTGCTGCGTCGTCCCTCGGGGTTGGAATCAAAGACTCTTCGGGCCGGAACGGTGATGTCCATTCGCTTTACATGGCCCAGCCATCTTGGATATTGGATCCGAAGAAGTCTAACTAGGCCGATGTCGCTGTACAGCCCGTACAGTTCCTGGTTGAATCTCCTCCTCCACTCTCCGTTTACACAAACGGGACCAAAGATTGCACGCAGAATTTTCCTCTCGAAACGCCCAAGAGCCCCTTCATCCGCTTTTGATAAAGTCCAAACCTCAGCGCCGTAGAGGAGGACCAGGATGATTAAGGTCTTTTAGAATGATACCTTAGTATTAGGCTTTGTAGTATTAAAGCCCGGGGGAGGGCTCTACTACTTAGTTGCCTCTTGAGCCCAAAGAAACAACGGTTGGCAAGAGTTATTCTGGTTTTTATCTCAGCGCTGGTGTCGTTGCTGCTTGTCACTATAGAGCCAAGGTAGATGAAGTCCTTGACTACTTCAAAAATATAGCTGCCGAAGGTGACGTTCTGACCAAGACGTCGGTGTTGCGCGTCTTTCTTCGATGACAGCATATATTTGGTCTTGTCCCCATTTACCCTTAGACCAATTTTAGCCGCTTCTGCCGCAATGCTTGCGAAAGCCTCATTGACGTCTCGCTATGTCCGTCCGATAACGTCAATGTCATCTACGTAGGCAAGCAATTGTGTAGACTTAAAGCAGATCCTACCTCGTGTATTGGCCGCAGAGTCCCGCACGATCTTTTCACGTATGATGTTGAAGAAATCACATGACAGTGCGTCACCTTGTTTAAACCTTTTTTAACATCGAAGGGGTTAGCTAGTTTACCTCCGACCTTAATGGAGCAGCGGCAATTCTCCTTAGTCATCCTGCACAGTCTGACGAGTTTGACAGGAATATTAAAACATGACATGGCTCTGTATAATTCCGCTCTATAAGCACTGTCATATGCGGCCTTAAAGTCGACAAAAAGATGGTGCGTGTCGACCTGGAACTCATGGGTCTTCTCCAAGATCTGCCGTACTGTAAATATTTGGTCTATCGTGGATTTTCCTGGCCTGAATCCACACTGGAAGGAACCTATCAGATTGTCCACGAACGGTTCCAGGCGCTTACACAGTATAGCAGAGAGGATCTTGTACGCAATGTTCAGGAGACTTATCCCTCTGTAAGTGGCGCAATCATAGTGGCCTCCTTTCTTATGGACCGGGCAAACGATGCTGAGACTCCATTCATCGGGCTTTCATTTTTCCGACCATATTTTGCAGATGAGTTGATGCATGTTCCTGTCCAGTTCATCGCCAGCTGCTTTAAATAGTTCCGCGGGAAGACTATCTGCTCCAGCAGCTTGAGTAGACTTCAGTTTCGATATTGCTATCTTAACCTCGTCTAAGTCGGGAATTCTCTCTCACTTTCGTCCAGTTCGTTTTGCTTGACAGCGGTATTTTGACCATCTTCGCCGTTGTACAGTCCGCAGAAATAGCCTTTCATATTCTCAGCATCGACTGTGATGGAACCACGAGGTGTCCATATTCATCCATGCAGGCTTCCGTTCTGGTGTTACAGGCCATGAAGGGCCAGAGCCAAGCTGATAGGGACCTATAGTTTAATGCCGATTCCGATCGGCTTGAGGCGAGAAGCTTTTTCATGGCAAGTATACTACGGCGGGTTTTACCAGTACCAGTTAGGTTAGGTACAAGTGATTGGCATAAGCCACACGTAGGCCGAGGTCTGCCCATTGTGATATCACCTGGATCATATTACCCTGATCCGCTACCTGGGAACCAAGCGGTGCTTCTGATGAAGCGATGGAGTTGAGCGGTTCGCAAAAGAGGGGCATGAGCAGAGAAGGTGATGTATTGATTCCTCTTCCTCCTCGTCCACGCAGCCGCGGCAAAAATCATTGGAGGGCAGCCGTAGTCTGGCGGCGTGTTTTCCAATAATACAATGACCTGTAATGACACCCACTAAGGTGCACAAAGTAGCCCATTTGGTTGCTACTAGGTCCGTTGTTCGTCCTAGGTTAAACTTAGACCTGATTTGTATAGTGATAAAGCCGATATTACTTTCATTCCATTGGAGGTTGGTCGCCTCTATGGTTTGAAGCTTTATCATGTGCTTTACCGTACTTATTGGTATTTCTAGGTACCCGAGGGTTGGAAGACTGAGTGTGCCTGACCCTAACTTCGCAAGTTCGTCGGCCGCGCAGTTTCCTGGAATACCCCTATGCCCGGGAACCCACAATTCTTTAATGTTGAACTGTTCAGCAATCTCGTCTAGAGATAGGTGACAGTTTAGGGATGTCTTTGATTTGTGGGTTACCGCGGTCAGGGATTTTATCGCAAATTGGCTATGTGGGCAAATGCACATTGATCCTGAGCCATGCAAGGGCCTCCGTTATCGTTGTTATTTCTGCTTGATACACACTGCAGTGATTTGGGAGTCTTACTGATAGGTTGAGGTTAAGTTCCTTGGAGAAGGCTCCACTACCTACACTCGACTCCATCTTAGAGCCATCGGTATAGAGGGAGATCGAGTCCTTTGGTATGACTTTCCCTTCAGCCCATTCCTTGGATGGAAAGACAACCTCGAAGTTCCTAGTGTACACATTCTGCGGGATGATGTAGTCTGTGTCCATGGGTACTTTGAAGTGTTTTAGAATGGTGGTATGGCCTTTTTGTGATGAGCCGCGTAGGCAGCATATTGCTTGCTGAAAAGGTTCAATGGCGGAAGAAGTAATAGAATATTTAGGGCCTCTGTGGGGGTTGATCTGATCTCTCCGCTTATGTATAAGCTGGCTGATCTTTGTACTTTCCCCAGAAGGTTTCAATTGACTGCCTTGTCCAGAGCAGTGCACCAGACTACGACGCCAAACAGGAGGATGGGCCTCATGACTCCTGTGTAGAGCCAGCGCATAACACCTGGTTGGAGACTCCACTTCCTGCCCACCACTTTCTTGCAGCTGTAGAGGGCAACAGTTGCCTTTTTTGACGCGGTCAAGAATGTTGGGTTACCAGTTCAGCCTCCTGTCAAGGACTTACTTACTTTACTTACTTAGGTGGCGCTACAGTCCGTGGTGAACCTGGGCCTCAACCAACAAGCGTCTCCAGCTGGCACGGTCTTTGGCCAGCTGTTTCCAGCTCCGCACGCCCAGTTGGTTAAGGTCCCCTTCCACCTGCGTACGCCACCAATTATGCGGCCGTTCTCTGCCGAATCCTTTCTTTCCGGAGTGGATTCGAAGACTCTTCGGGTCGGAGCTGTATTTTCCATGCGCTCTACATGGCCTAGCCACCTTAGACGCTGTATCCGTAGACGTCGTACCAGGCCGATGTCGCTGTACAACCCGTATAGGTCTTCGTTATATCTTCTCCTCCATACGCCGTTTGAACAAACGGGACTGTAGATAGTACGCAGAATTTTCCTCTCGAAACGACCAAGGGCATCTTCATCCGCTTTTGTTAAGGTCCAAGCCTCTGCGCCGTAAAGGAGGACTGGGATGATTAAGGTCTTATATAGTGTCACCTTGGTTTTCCGAGAGAGGGCTCTACTTCTCAATTGCCTCTTCAGCCCAAAGAAACAGCGGTTGGCAAGAGTGATTCTGCGTTTTATCTCAGCGCTGGTGTTGTTGTCGCTGGTCATCAGTGAGCCAAGGTAGACGAATTCCCTTGCCCACTTTAAAGTTATATCCGCCCAGTGTGACGTTCTGGCCAATACGTCGGTGTATTCTCCATTGTCATCCTGCACAGTCGGACGAGTTTGGCAGGGATGTTAAAACTAGACATGGCTTTGTATAGCTCATCTCTATACACGCTGTCATATGCAGCCTTGAAATCGACGAAGAGGTGGTGAGTGTCGATTTGGTATTCCTGGGTCTTCTCCGAGATCTGCCGTAGCGTAAATATTTGGTCTATTGCGGATTTACCTGGTCTGAAACCACACTGATAAGAGCCGATCAGGTTATCCACAAACGGTTTCAGGCGTTCACACAATACGGCAGAGAAGGTCTTATATGCGATGTTAAGGAGACCTAGTCCCCTATAGTTGGCGCAGTTATAGGGGTCTCCTTTCTTATGGACCGGGCAAACGATGCTGAGATTCCTAGGCCTCCTGTCAGGGACTAGGCCTAGATATTTAGCCTGCTCTTTGATTATTAGTTGGGTTCCACCCAGCCTCGGTGGGTTGAGGGGCGTAATTTTATATTTGTTAGTAAACCGTACTAGATCGGTCTTCTTAGGGTTTACCCCAAGTCCACAGTATTGCGTCCAGGTTTCTACTGCGTGTAATGCACTCTGCATAAGGTCGCATAGAGTGCTGGGAAAAATTCCTGTGGTGGCAATAGCAATGTCATCTGCATAGGAGGTCACAGCGTGCCCTTCCTGTTTAAGCAACAGCAGTAGTTCGTTGACCACCACGTTCCAGAGGAGAGGGGAGAGTACGCCACCCTGTGGTGTACCTCTGCTGACCATTCTAGTTGAGACGGCACCAGCGAAGTATGCGCGTATGCGTCGATTTGATGCCACTACTCAAGTGACATAGTGTGTCGATTTCTAGTTCAAATCTATCCTGTGAAGTTGAAAAATTGAATGATGTTGCAGAACTCCAAGTTACTGAATTCTGATAGGTCGTCAAGGAAGACTTTGTCGAGTCTGCGCTGTCTGGTCGTAACTAGAGCCGGTCATTTGCCTAGGAAATGTTTGAAGGAAACCTCCAGCAGGCACTTGTAACTTTGGCACCGTGTATTACTATCTTAGAAAAGAAAAACGGAATTAATATCACCGAAGCACGAAGAAATGTAGACACAATACAACGCTAAAGGGCTCACTATTCATAGAAGAAAAATTCACGTAAATGCCATTAGCGGTGTAATAAGCAAACACCACGTAAAGTTAAGTTTCTTATCGCGATAGTTAGTAGAAAGTATTTTTATACCTAATCCGTAAAAAATAAAAAACAACTTCAACTACTTTCCGCGGTAACATTATGTAATCGTACTTCAAAACTAGCACGCGATTGTTGCAGGAGTGTCGCAAGTACCGTGAATAATCACTTTTACCTTGGTACCTGTCGAAGAGATACGAGTGTTAGAAGACAGTCTTCAAAAGAAATAAGTCGCAATCGATTGGAATTGTACTTCGACAAGTTTACTTAATACTTTCGCAGACCGGATCTTAATTTCCCTTTCAACCGCGGATACTTACCTGATACACGTGCACACGAATGCTCATTATAAACGTTAATATCTGAATTCCATTAAATGTATCTAAACACTAGTTTGTCACCATTATCGGCGGGGTATACCTACCCTGTAGCATGGTTGCAGGTAATTACAATATATGATGACAAAAAAGGAATGCGAGGGAGAATAATTGCAAGTCGATTCTCTAAGTAATTAGATACATAGATAGATATATGAATCTGCTAGTCGAACAATCATTGTATCTATTGCGAGTTCCCATGCGTCGCTTCGAAATTGGAATAATTGTTTGTGTCAGCGGTTACCAACTGTTCAAACAAAAAGAAAAAATCGAAGCTTTTCGCCCAAGATTGATGTCACTGCTCCGCAGTAACCGGCTTCTACGGCGGTGACGATCGTGCCTATTTATACAGTCGTTATCGCCATTAAAAGCCACCGCATACTATGTACATATATGTATAGTACGTGGCAAAAAAAGCCGGTAGATTGAGATAAACACAAAACCTCATGTTTAGATTGCACGTTATGCCAAGTATTCGCAGCAATCACCTCACCTTGAACTCATTCTACTCGTAAAATCTGTCAAACCAGGCCTTGGCCTACACGCCACCACCGCCAGCGCCACTCTCGTGTCGTCCATAAATTGTTGTCAATAAGCTGATCATGCCAGGATCCTCAACCTCACGTTCTCTCTAACGAATTTCATCATCAACATCACCTTGCCCAGTGCATTAAATCCAAACATTCCATTCCAGTGCAGGCATGAACGCCCATTAAATTTGATTAACAAAACGAAAAGTGAAATGTGAAAAAGGAGCAAAACCGAATCTCAAAAAAAAAATCTCATTTTACGCCCCGCTGTAAAGATAAAACTCGATAGTCGCATGCAAATATTAGGCGTTTTCTCAGACGCACTGACGAGCTACATATTTTTCCACGGCATCTATTCCACGAGCTCCGGTGACCCTCTACCCCCCTCCACCCCATTCAGATGGAGTTTCGTTTCATTTGTCTTTTTTTTTACAAATTCAAATGCGAACGGAGGAAAATGAATTTTCCCATCTCTGGCCTCTTGCATCACACCCATCTCGGTCGTCACACACTGTATCTATGGCAAAAAACCAAACGAAGGAATTATGAATGATAATGTTGCACACTACGGCATCAACGTATCAACAAAACCGACCCGACAACACCGACAACAACACGATACAACGGTGTGATGATGACGGTAATCCATAGACGTTAGACAGAAAGAGAAGTAATCGTGCCGCAAGCTGCCAGTAGCTTATTGTTACTGTACCAGGCCGTGCCAATGTAACTATTGTTCACAAATTAGGTAACAAGAAATTGATAAACAAAAAGAAAAAAAAGAAAATGAACAATTACACTTTGCGTAATCTAGCATTTCAATTGTAATGTGAATTTGAATTTGCTCTCGTAAGCCATACTCTCTTCTGATCCAGTTGACCACCGATCGAGCAAAGGAGCACTTGTCTACCGTTAAATAGATTCAATTTACTACCTCCACCGCAACAACAACAACAACAACAGAAGAACGACATTCTTTATTGCATTATATAAATTGTGTCAAAATGATTTCCTTAGCCTCGAACAGATGACAACAAACCAGAAAATAACTCGCTCCGCCGGTGATCAGTGATCAGTGATTCACCCGCCAAGTGTCCCACCCTGTCTGTCACCTTCATTCTCACTATATAGTACAATAGTACATATATGTAGCAAATCCTCCTCATTCCCGTTCGCCTCTGAGCATGAAATTAAGAACACAAGAGTCCACGAGATGACAGCCAAGGAGCAGACGAATGAAGAGCCTCTACCTCTAGCGGTGGATTGGATCGGATCGAATCGAATGTACATATAGTGTAGCTATTCAGCAACTTTACATCGCCATCATACAATTTCCTCCCATCGATCGGTCACTTGCCGATTTATGTATTCCTCCTACCGCTCTCAAATTGAATGCCTCACCGCGCGGCCGTTGGTCCCACTGGCAAACGATCATTTGCTGTAAACAAACACTTTGCCTCTGCAGAACAGCATTGTACCGACTAAATCGGTATGTATGTGTGTGGTATATGTATATGCGAAAATGTGATTCATACACACAAGCACAAACACATGGGGAGTGAAATGGAAAACCTGTTTTCATCACGGAATTGTTGTTTGTGTTTAATTGATCTGTCAAACTCTGGTTTATATAGGGACGTGCAGGTGGCTGGGTACTAGGTACTAGGAACGGAGTGAAACGTAGTGTATGTTAGTATCACTGCTTTTCACATAATCAATGTCGAACCTCCTCCTGATGGGCTGGTGCAGCTTTCTGACATTGGACAGTCGAGCTCTGAATCTTGCTCCGCCCATCCAGGATGTTTGACGAGTGCCTTGCGTCAATGAGCACATGGTCGATTTGGTTGACGGTTCGACCGTCCGGAGATCGCCAGGTTGCTGTGTGGATTCGCTTGCGAGGAAATCTTGTGCTACTTATCACCGCATTACGAGCTGTCGGAAAGTCAGCGAGTCGGAAGCCGTTATCTGTTGTTGTATCGTGGAGGCTGTGCTTTCCGATCACTTCGCCGAGGATGTTCTCCCTACCGATTTTGGCGTTGAAGTCCCCGAGCACGATTTTTACATCGTACTCCGGACAAGCTCCGTAGACGTTGTCCAGGAGGTCATAGAAGCCCTCCTTGATAGGGTCTTCAGCCTCGTCGGTAGGGGCGTGTGCACATATGAGGCTGATGTTATAAAATCTGCCTCTGATGCGGATCACAGCCAGGCGATCACTTATAGGTTTAAAGTCGATCACCTTCGACCTTAACCGCTTTCCCACGACATATCCGCACCCCAGTAAGTGCAACCTTTTGTGACAGCTGTAATAAATGTCGCAATTTTTCTTCCTAATCCTACCGTTTCCTATCCAGCGTATTTCCTGGACCGCAGTAATATCCGCCTTGTACTGCGTGAGGATTCCTTCTAGTTTATGAGCAGCTCCGGGAGTGTACAGGGTTCTGATATTCCAGGAGCATACTCGCAAATCGTGTTCCTTTTTCGTGCGTTGTCGCCGTCGAGTATCCGTCCGTGTATCTGAGGCTTCTTGCTCATTCATAACTTTTTTTCTACGTGGGCGGATTGTTAGCCCGCCGCACAACCGCCATTCTGGTCGGGGTTTTGTCGCTGCATACGTCTGTTCACCTCCCAACGGTTGTTGAAGAGGCTATCCAGAGGGCGCCGCGAGGAGGCCGTATGTCAACTTGACCCGGGCATTTAAACAGGGATCGTTGCTGGCATCTCGCCAGGTTGAGAGCGATCAACAACTTTACCCTGTATGTCCGAGCCCATGCCATCTTCTTGGCAATCTACGCCGTTATATAGTCCGCAGAAATAGTCTTTCCACATTCTCAACATCGACTTTGATCCAACTAAAAGGTGTCGATGTTCATCCCTGCAGGCTTTCGCTCAGGCTTTATAGCCCTGGCATATTTGGTAAAACTTCCAAATGTCGTTCCTGCGATAACATCTCTTCATATCCCCAATCGCACACTTCTCATGTGCGTGCTCCTCCTTTCTTTTCCGCTCATAAAGCTCACGAGCAGCTCTCGTATGCCGATGCAACGTGGCCATGTATGCATTCTTTTTTTCTGTATGTATGGTATGGTGGCTGGAAACCTAATACATCAGAGGCAGCATCACCGATGGCGCTTTGCTAATGTCTCCATTGCAGCTGAGCTGGAAGGAGACACGATCGGCGGAGCTCCTGGCGGTCTCTTGCGAATGCAGCTTCGCAACAAGGTAATGATCCGAGTCCACATTGGCTCCTCGGAAAGTTCGGACTTCCAAGATGCTGGAGGAATGTCTGGCGTCGATAGCAATGTGATCGATTTGATTAACAAATAATTGATCAGGAGACCGCCAGGTCCTCTAATGCATATTGAGATGTGGGAATTGTGTGCTAGCTACTAAGAGATTACGCCCCGTCACAAAGTCCATTAGGCTGAATCCGTTATCGGACGTGGTGTCGTGTAGGCTGTGCTTTGCTACTACTTCCCGCACTCAAGGCTAAGGCCTTATCACGTTTGAACGATGTGCGAGTGAAGGTAACAGGGAGAGGGAGAGTTTCGCTCAGGTTTACACACAACCTGAACGGAGTGCAGTAGTTTTGGGTCGTAGATATTCGTTCACTACTCTCAGGGGTGGTTTGTCCTAGATAGGACGAGAGCCGACCAGATTTTCACGTTGGTTATAATTCACAGTAATGCGCTCATGCACTTTTGGTGTTAATATTGCATACGCAGAGGATGAATTTCAATTGGCCATGTACTGTGAGTGTTATGCATGCAGCAGTACGTTTGGTCGCTTTCAATTCACAACTGCGTTGCATACTTTTTTCCGTAGAGGAATTGCTTTTTTCTTGGCTATGAAACGGATTTGAACTATAGACCTTTCGCTCGACGGCCGATGATGTTAACCACTCCACCACGGCCACCACCACATGTTCAAAGATATCCTCTTTACCCAGCTTCGCGTTGAAATCTTCTAGAACATTATTGTTGTCATAGCTGGGACGTTGAGCGTAATGTTCTATTGCTATCTAGCAGGTCATAGAAGTCATCTATGCCTCTGTCGTCTGGCGTGAACTCATATCAAGCTGATGTTCCCGATGATAGCATTGATGCGGATTGTTATGAGGCGTTCGCTCAAATGCCGGAAGCTAAGGACTTTTGCCTAAGTCCACTTCGAACAACACCTTCTTCGCTCCATCTGACCTTACAATAGGTATGGCCGAGGTAAACCAAACAGATTACTCGCCCCGGATAACTCAATCTTTCTCATTTTTCTTAAGTCTCTGAAGGCGACAGATTAAAACCGTCCATCGCCCTTTAACTTAAGAAGGTGTTTAGGCTCTTCATATCAATTGTTTTTTTTTTTTTTTTTTTTTTAGAGACTCGCGTTTGCGTCGTTGATGTTGATGTTCACTTACTCTCAGGGGCTCAGAGGTAGTTGTCCTAGATAGGACGAGAGTCGACCAAATTCCGCGGTGGTTATAGTCCGCAGTATATCGTTCGATCGTATGCCCGGTCGATAAGAACGGAGACCCCTATGACTGCGCCAATTACAGAGGGATAAGCCTCCTGAACATCGCGTACAAGATCCTCTCTGGCGTACTGTGTAACTACCTGAAACCGTTCGTGGACAATCTGATAGATTCCTACCAGTGTGGTTTCAGGCCAGGAAAATCCACGATAGACCAAATATTTACACTACGGCAGATCTTGGAGAAGACCCATGAATTCCAGGTCGACACGCACCATCTTTTCGTCGACTTTAAAGCCGCGTATGACAGTGTTTATAGAGACGAGCTATACAGAGCCATGTCATGTTTTAACATTCCTGCCAAGCTCGTCAGACTGTGCAGGATGACTATGGAGAACTCTCGCTGCTCCATTAAGGTCGGAGGTGAACTAACTGACCCCTTTGATGTTAAAAAAGGTTTTAGACAGGGTGACGCACCGTCATGTGATTTTTTCAACATTATTCTTGAAAAGATCGTGCGGGACTCTGCGGCCAATACAAGAGGTACGATCTACTTCAAGTCCACACAATTGCTTGCCTACGCAGATGACATTGACGTTATTGGACGAACAAAGCGAGACGTCAATGAGGCGTTCACAAGCATTGAAGCAGAAGCGGCGAAAGTGGGACTAAGGGTAAATGGGGACAAGACCAAATATATGCTGTCATCCAAGAAAGACGCACAACACCGACGTCTTGGTCAGAAAGTCACCTTCAGCAGTTATATTTTTGAAGTAGTCAAGGACTTCGTCTACCTTGGCTTGATAGTGACAAGCAGCAACGACACCAGCGCTGAGATAAAACGCAGAATAACTCTTGCCAATCGCTGCTTCTTCCGGCTCAAGAGGCAATTGAGTAGTAGAGCCCTCTCTCGAAAAACTAAGGTTTCCCCCTACAAAACCTTAATCATCCCGGTCCTCCTCTACGGCGCTGAGGCTTGGACGTTGTCAAAAGCGGATGAAGAGGCTCTTAGACGTTTCGAGAGGAAAATTCTGCTTGCAATCTTTGGTCCCGTTTGTGTAAACGGAGAGTGGAGGAGAAGATTCCACCAAGAACTGTACGGACTGTACAACGACATCGGCCTAGTTAGACTTCTTCGGATCCAATATCCAAGATGGCTGGGCCATGTAGAGCGAATGGACATCAACGCTCCGACCTGAAGAGTCTTCGACTCCAACCCCGAGGGACGACGCAGCAGAGGACGACCGCATTTGAGGTGGCGTGCACAGGTAGAAGGGGACCTCAACCAACTGGGCGTGCGGCACTGGAAGCGGCTGGCCGAAGATCGGGCCGGCTGGAGAGGCTTGTTGGTTGAGGCCCTGGTTCACCTCGAACTGTAGCGCCATCAAAGTAAGTAAGTAAGTAATTCGTTCGAGCACTTTAGTATTGCATACGCAGAGGATGAATTTCAGTTGACCATATACTGTGAGTGTTATGCCTGCAGCAGTACGTCTGCTTCATTAAATGCTTCTAGTGACTCCGAATGACTAAAGCGATAACGCAATGTACCTACGGAATTTCGTCTTTTCCCCATAATTGAACAGAGCCTAGACTAGCCTATAAAAAGTCAATCAGGTTTTCCATTTTTTCACGAGACTCCGATTAACTAGAGCCGGATAACCAACTGACTCCTAGAGTCCAGCATCCTTGAAAATTAGTTAAAAATTAGCGAGTTCGTATACCGATAATACCAACGCCATCGAACATTTATTTTGCTGCGTCCCTCCTCGGCGGAGTACTGGCAAAACCCACACGTAGTATGCTTGCCTTGAAAACGCTTCTCGACTCACGCCGTTCGGAATCGGCATTAAACTGAAGGTCCCGTTCACCTATGGGAAAATAAACCACCCACAACATGGGTGCTGGAGAAAGGGCTGGCTCTGGTCCTTCTTGGATTGTAACGCCACCAGAGAAAGAGACTTGAGTCGAAGATGCAATTTCGGAATGCGTTCTTACGCCATCAGCCTTATCTGTGCACACGCTTCTACCGACGAGGTTGAAGAATCCATTAAGGAGAATTTCTACAACCTCTTGGACGACGCCCCGACATCAAAATTTTACTCGGGACTTCAGCTCCAAGATCGGTGAGAAGAACGTTTTTAGCGAAGTAGTCGAAAAGCACAGCCTCTACGGTACAGCAACAGACAACGGCTTGCGACTTACGGACATTGCGGCAACTCGTAATACGGTAAAAAGTAGCACAAGATTTCCTCACCAGAAGATGCACATAGTAACCTGGCGGTCACCAGATGGGCGAACTGCCAACGAAATTGATAATGTGCTCGTAGATTTAAGACATGCGTCAAACATTTTGGATGTTAGAAAGTTCAGAGGGGTAAACGTCGGCTCTGACCATTTCCTAGTGGCAGCAAGACTTAGAGCCCGACTTTCCGATGTTAGAAAGCTATACACAGTAGCCAACCAAGAGGAGGTTCAATATTGGAAGCCTGAGCAACTCAGATATCACAAAAGACTGCAAAGAGCAACTGAGCGGACGTCGGATACATACGCCAACCATATGTGGCTCCATTCCCGCTCAGCCATAAAGGAAGCGGCTGAAATGATAATAGGATAGGCACGCCACCACCCACAAGAAACCCGTGGTATGATGGCGAGTGTGAGCAGAAAATGCGAGCGGCCGACAAGGCGTACCAAATGATGCTGCAAAGGAGAGCTGTTTAACGCTGGAGGCGATGTTCTGGTAGGGAGCATGCAGCATATCACCTGTAGAATTTGGAAGGACGAATGCATGCCCAACGACTGGAATACCAGCTCTATATGCCCCATCCTACCTCTTGCGAAAACTGCAGATGTATATCCTTGCTCAATGTCACTGAACCCTTTTGCACCACACTAATCGGCACATACCAAATATTTACGATGCGACAAATTCTGGAGAAGACCAGTGAGTTTCATATCGATTCCCACCACCACTTTATCGAATTCGGCCATAGCTCCAGCTAAGAGGGTCTTCAAATCCGAATCTCCTGGTTCGTGAAAAGGAGGGAGACCGAACCTCCCGTATAAATTCCAAGTGATCGCGGACCCAAAACAACTTGGTCTTTCCGTCTGGAACTAGCGTTCCCAGGACCGCCAAGAATGAAAGACTGTGTTACTTTGGGCCCAGACCTTCCATGGATTCTTCTTCTTCTTTGGTGGCCTTACAGCCCATGTATGACCAGAGCCAAGCTTTTTTCAATCACCCATGTTGTGTGTGATTGTTTTTTTTACCGATTCCGAGTCGAGAAGCCTTTTCAAGGCAATCATACTACAGAGGGTTTTGCCAGTACCCCGCCGAGGAGGGACGCTGCGAAATAAACATTCGATGGCGTTGGTGTTATCGGGACCCGAACTCGCTTATCATGCGTCAGAGTCCAACGCACTAACAACTGCGCTAAGGCAACCTCCATGGATTGCTGGCCTGAAAAGCAAAGAAAGTGTTGTACTTAGTTCAGCGTTTTTTCAACGCCGGCATTCTTTCCCGGAGGTGATGGTCTGGATGGTTGTGAAAACGTTTATCTACGACTCTCTCAAATTCTTCATCGCATGCGAAGCGCTTTTCAGAAAAAAATTCGGCAACAGATGGGGGTCAGAGAGAGATTAGGGTCATGACCGAGCAAATCGTACCCTAAATCCCGCAGTCTTCCCATTACCTCGGGTGAGTTGGTCTGGTGAAAGATAGTTTTCTTCTTCGTCTTGGCCCTCAACCAACAAGCGACTCCAGCCAGTATGGTCTCTTGCCAGCCGTCTCCAGTCACGCTCACCAACTACATTGAGGTCCTTCACCACTTGTGTGTCCCATTTGAGTCGAGGGCGTTCTGTGTTGCGTTGTCCCAATGGCTCTGATTCGAAGATTCTTCGGGCAGGAGCTACGTTGTCCACACGCTCTACATGACCTAGGCATCTTAAGCGTTGTATCCAAAGATGCTTAACCAGGCACATGCCGCCGCACAGTCTCCAGATACCATCAACGCGAACAGGACCAAAGATCGCACGCAGGATTTTTCTCTCGAAAATACCAAGGGCTTCCTCATACGCATTCAATAGCGTCCATGCCTCTGCACCATCAAGCAAGACTGGGATATTCAGGGTATCACATAAAGCCAGATTGGTTTTTCGAGAGATGGCTCTGTCACTCAATTGCCTTTTGAGCCCAAAAAAATAGCGATTGGCAAGAGTTATTCTACGTCCAATCTCGGTATTGATGTTGTTCGTATTTGCTACTGCAGATCCATGGTAAACGAAGTCCTTGACTACCTCAAAGTTCGTGCTGCCCATTGTGACGCTGTGTCCGAGAAGTCGATTTTATGCGTCCTTTCTTGATGACAGCATATACTTGGACCCATTTTAAACGCCTGCGCTTCAATACCAGCAAGCTCCTCATTGCCAGCCCGCTGCGTTTAACCAATCCCGTCAATATCAACCGCGTAAGCTAGCAGTTAAACGGACTTTTGGAAGATCGGGTCCCTATTGCTGGCTTGTGAGTCTCGCGGCAGTGCCTGACCAATTATGATTTTATTATTGGCGATTCGAGGCTTTTATTGCCGCTTGGCTGTCTGTGTAGATGACGATGTCACTAGTGTTCATCGATCTTAAAGACACCCAGTCGGCGGCCTCATGAATTGCAGTTAATTCAGCTTGGAATACGCTACAGTGGTTCGGTAGTCTAAAGACATCGGTATCCACACCATTAATGGTCGACTCGGATCACTACCTTGTTGTAACCAAGGTATGACAGGAATGACACTCGCAAGTTTTACGAAAAAGTGAAACGAATATGCCAGGGCTATAAAGCCAGAACAGAAACCTGTAGCGATGAAGACAGACAACTAGTAGTCAATACTGAACATATGGAAGGAACACATCTGCAGACTGTTTAACGACGATGAAAGATCTAATACCGCAGTGAGGCAGAACGATCCATTCGCAGCGATAGAAGATGCAAGAGAACTCCGTCCAGCCGACCTAGATGAAATCATGCTGGTAATTTCGAAGCTTAAACCAAATAAAACCACGGGTGCAGACGCCCTGTCTGCCAAGCTATTTAAAGCAGCTGGAGATGAGCTGGTAGGGCGCATTCTCCAGCTCATCTGTAAAACATGTCGGAAAGCATGCCCAACGAATGGAACCTCAGTATCGTTTGTCCGATTCCGAAAAAAACGGGAATCCTCTAACTGCGCCAACTACAGGGGAATACACATATCTCTTTAACATTGCGTACAAGATCTTCTCTACCGTGCTATGTGAACGTCTGAAGACGTTCGTCAACACCTTGATAGGTCCTTCTCAGTGTTATTTCAGGCCAAGTAAATCCACAATAGGCCAAATATTCACACTGCGGTAGATCTTGGAAAAGGCCCAAGGATGCCGAATCGGAACCCATTAAATTTCGTCGATTTCAAAGCCGTACATAGTGACAAGCTATATGGAGCCATGTCTGGTTTTAACGTCCCTGTCGAACTCGTCAGATTGTGCAGAAAGACAATGGAGACAATGGAGAATTCTTCCTGCTTCCTGGTCGGTAGCGAATTAACCGAGACCTTTGATGTTAAAAAAGGATTTAGACTAGGTGATGCGCTGTCATGTAATTTTTTCTAACATCGTGCTTAAAAACATCATACATACGAGGATCACTGGCCCACACAAGAGGTATGATCTGTTACGCGAATGAGGCGCTCAAAGTGGAAGTAGGCGTTGAAGTAGAAGCGCTAAAATGCGTCTTTCGGTTAACAAAGGTAAAACGAAATATTTGCTGTCACAACACCGACGTCTCGGCCGGAATGTCACAATTGGCAGCTACAAATTCAAATTGACAAAATCGTCAAGGACTTCGTCTACCTTGGCCCAATAGTGACCAGCAACAACAACACCAGAGACTCAGAATTACTCTAGCCAACCGCTGCTTCTTTGGGCTCAAGAGCCCATGGAGTAGAGGAGTAGAGCATCTCGCGAAAGACCAAGGTTGCGCTATAGAAAAACCTTAATCATCCCGGTCCCCCCTTATGGTGCACAGGCCTGAACTTTGACTTTAACTTGGTCGTTTCGAGAGGAAAATTCTATGGTCATGTTGGCATAAACGGATAATGGAAGAGAAAACACAACGACGAACTTTGCGGGCTGTACAGTGACATTGGCCTACTACAACGTCTTGGAATCCAACGTCTAAGATGTCCAGGCCTTGCAGAGCGAATGGATAACATAGCTCTGACCCGAGGAGTCTTCGAGTTCAACCCCGAGGGATGACGCGGCAGTGGACGACCGAATATAAGGTGGCACACACAGATGAAAGGCGACCTTAACCGACTGGGAGTGCGTCGCTGGAAACAAAATACTGTGCCAGCTAGAGAAGTTTGTTGGTTGAAGCCCAGGTTCACACCGGACTGTAGCCCCACCTAAGAAGGAGAAGTGCCCTTGCTTGAAAATTCATTCGCCTCCCATTATCGTCGGTGGGGAATTGCTCTTTTATATAGAATCTGGTAGTCCAGGATCGGGCTAGGGTTAGTAGGTAGGTAGGTAAGACCGTAGCCTTCCCAGAGATGGGAAGAACACACATAGGCCAGGGAGGCCCGTTGTGTAGCTACGAGGGGGCTTAGCCCCCTATTCGTGGAACCATTTTGTGCTGAGAAGATCAGATATCCCTACTTGCTGAACTTCGGTCAGATCGTTAAGGAGGTATGATCCTAGGTATCGTTTCCTGATTGTGCAGAATGCCGGGCAGGCGCAGAGGAGGTGATGGGTGGATTCGACCTCTTCCTCGTCTAGACAGCTCCTACAAAAATCATTCGGAGTGATACCTAGTTTTTGCGCATGACTGCCAATAAGGCAGTGTCCTGTGATGACACCTATGACTTTATAGATGTCAGTTCTATTTAGGAGATAATACTCCTAGTCCGTTGACTATCGAGCCGGGGCCAGATTTGCCTGGTGATGAGGCAGGTGTGTCCCTGAGTCCATCTCCGGTTCGTCTCGGCCCTGGCGAGGGTAGTGAGATTGTGTTTAATGGTTGCGAAGGGTATACCCTCACAAGCCACAGTTGATTGTAGCGTCGTTCCTTTTTTGGTGAGTGTGTCGGCTCTTTCATTTCCAGTGATGTCGCTGTGTCCCGGTACCCATATAAGTTGTATGTTGAACTGTTCAGCCATCTCATTAAGAGATAGGCGACAGTCGAGGCTAGTTTTTGATGTGTACACATAGGACTCCAGCGACTTTAAGGCTGCTTGGCTATCCGTGAGAATGCGGATATCCGTGGTGGATATCACGTTCCACTTCAGACTACTTCTAAGTAGTCTGTGACTTCGCTCGAATCACTGTTTTGGCGTAGAACACAATCGAGCCCCATTTCGGAGAACTTCCAATTAGTCCAATTAGGTGACGCCTTAAGTCGTAACGCCAACTTCTTTGCCTTTTCCTTGCCAAAAGGCCTCCTAGGCCTCGGAAAGTATTTTTTTTTTTTTTAAGAAACACTTACCCATCTAAGTCCGGGATGTGATACAGAAGCAACAACAGTTAGTCGAAAGGTAATTCCATCATAAAATTCGACAAAAGCATTTAAGAAAAGTATCAGAACAAAACACAACAGAAGACGATCACGTCTAAAAAAGCGTATTCAAATGGAAAGGGAGAACCCTAGCTAGCTTATAAGGGTGGGTCAGTAAATCCCTAAAAATTAACACAAATTGTGTCGTCACCTTAAATTTATAATTTTCTTGTCAAGAATATTCTTTCAGAAGAACACACCCACCTTTTCTGACAGATCTGTCAAACAGTGTTGTTGTGGCAGCCATTCTTTATAGACGTCTACGAGCATTCTCGTTAAAATGGAAAAAAGTGGATTTCGAGTGCTCATCATACTCTGATTTTTGCGAGGAATAACTATCACGCAAACCAAACAAAAACTTGGCAAATATTATGGGGACTCTTCTCCACCGATTGGAGCCATTCACCACTGGTTTACTCAATTCCGTTCAAGCACAAGTGATGCCGAATGTTCTGGTCGCCCAATTGAGGTCACCACACCAGAGATGGTCGACAAAATTTGATAATGGACGAGCGGCGAGTGAAAGTGCGCGAGCTTGAAGAGGCCACAGGCTTATCACATGGCTCAGTGATTTCGATTTTACATACATATGTGGACATGAGAAAGCAAGATGGGTGCCGCGTTTGCTCACAATCGACTACAAACGCATTCGTTTGACAACTTCAAAGGTGTGTTTGGCGATGTTCCAGAAAAATTCGACTGAGTTTTTGCGCCGTTTCATAACCGTGGATGGAACCTGTATTCACCACAACACACCAAAAACCAAGGACAGTGAAAACAATGGACTTCTACTGCTGAATGGAAGCCGAAGAAGGCCAAGGTGGGTTTGTCAGCAAACAAGGTCATGGCGACAGTTTTTTTGGGATGCGCGCGGTGTTATTCACTTCGATTACCTTGAAAGGGGTACAACGATCACCGGCGCATATTACGCAGAGCTGATGGAACGATTTGAACCAAAAAAGTTGTTTTTCACCAGGACAACGCACCGGCGTAGAAGTCCGCAGTCGCAATGGCAAAATTGCATCCATCCGCAATGGCAAAATTGCATCATCCAGCATATTCCCCAGACTTAGCCCCTTGCGGTTATTTCTTGTTTCCAAACATGAAGAAATGGCTCGGAGGTAAGAGATTTGGATCAAATGAAGAGGTCATCGCTCGTTTCGCCTGTTTCTCAATTGCCGTGAAAGCTTTTACAACGTCACGCCGAGACCGCGAGATGTTGTCAATATCATTCGCGTATCCCAGCAGCTAGAGGCCGCCGTGGCGCAGTGGTTAGTGTGTTGGACTCTGGCACACGATGACCGAGTTCGGATTCCGTTAACACCAGCGTCATCGAATGTCTATTTCGCGGCGTCCCTCCTCGGCGGGGTACTGGCAAAACCCCCGTAGTATATTTGCCAAGAAAAAGCTCCTCAGCTCAAGTCGTTCAGAATCGGCATTAAACTGTAGGTCCCTTTTATCTGTGTAAAAAAAAATTAATCACACAAATGGGTGATTGAGAGAAGCTTGGCTCTGGCCCTTCAGGGGATGTAACGCCACCAAAGCAAGCAAGCAAGCAAGGAGATGAGCTGGTAAGGTCCATGCACCATCTCACTTGCAAGGTATGGTCGGAGGAAAGCAAGCCCTACGAATGCAATCTCAGCATCGTTTGGCCGGTCCATAAGAAAGGAGACCCTATAACTGCGCCAACTATAGGAAATAAGTCTCCTTAACATCGCATATAATATCTTCTCTGCCGTATTGTGTAAACGCCTGAAACCGTTTGCGGATTATCGGAATGGCTCTTATCAGTGTGGTTTCAGGGCAGGTAAACTCACAATAAAATAAATATTGACGCTACGGCAGATCTTGGTGCAGACCCAGGAATACCAAATCGACACACACCACCTTTTTATCGTTTTCAAGGCCGCGTGTATAGAGACGAGCCATGTCTAGTTTTAAGATCCCTGCCAAACTCGCCCGACTGTGCAGGATGACTATGGAGAATTTTCGCTGCTCCATTAAGGTTGGAGGTGAACTAACCGACCCCTTCGATGTTAAAAAAGGTTTTAGACAAGGTAACGCACTGTCATGCAAATTTTTCAACATCGCGCTTGAAATTTTCGTGCAAGAGTCGCTAGCCAACCCAAGAGCTACGATCTCCTTCAAGTCTATGCAATTGCTTGCGTACACCGACGACATTGACGTGATTGGACGGACACAGCGAGACGTCAATGAGGTTAAGATGGGTTTTGAGGTTAATGAGGGTAAAACCAAGTGTCTGCTTTCATCAAAAAGAGACGGACAAGTGCTGCGATTTTTCCCACTTGTCTAAGAAGAAATTGATCTTAGACTTGGGAGTGCCGCAGAATGTTTCTGTTATCGCTGGAACCTTTCCTGGCGAGTTGGTCGGCAATTTCATTGCCCTTAATATCTTTGCGCCCTGGCACCCACAAAAGTTTGACATTGTTTCTTTTGGCGGCGAGGTTTTGTAGGGCATCATGGCATTCCTTGACGGTTTTTGAGTTCGTGCTATACGAACTCAACGCTTTAAGCGCTGCTTGGCTATCAGAGAGTATGTTGATGGTTACTTCTCTTATGCCAGTCTCAAGATTTAGATTGGCGCATGTTAGGATGACATGCAACTTTGCTTGGAAGATGCTGGGACTCGTTCCCAGGGCCCTCGACATCTTGCAGTTTGGTCCATAGATGCCGGCGCCAATGCCAGAAGCCATCTTGGAGCCATCCGTATACCACCTAAGGCCTTTGCCATTTAGCAAGGGATCACTGTTTTCCCATGCTGAGCGATTTGGGATCAGTATCTCAAATCTCTTGTCAAAAGTGAAGGTGTGTGGCAATGCGTCCGAGACCGTGGTAATCATATCCAGCTCGGGAAGGTGTTGTAATATGGACATGTTAACCTCGGTTCTACATGGCATATTTGTTCCCAAACAAAGTATTCTGATTGCACTGCGTAATGCCACCTTTTTGATAAGGTGCAGTGGAGTGAGTCCAATGAGTGCTTCTTGGGCTGCCGTGGGGTAGGCTGGCAAAGCGCCTGTAATGCCAAGACACTCTAGTCCTTGAAGGCGTTAAAGCTTAACAATTGCAGTTTTTTGTTCAACTTTTATCCAGCATACGGTGGATCCGTAGGTGACGGTAGGTCTCACTATCGCAGTGTATAACCAGTGGACTACTTTAGGTTTAAGTCCCCAGGTTTTACCGTAAGTGCGTCGGTAGGCCCACATGGCCTTAGTCGCTTTCGTAAATTTGGTTTTCATATTGGAGTTCCAGTTGAGTCTGCGGTCTAGGTCAATACATAGATACCTTACTTCGGCTGAAAATCCTATGCGTGTGGCATTTAGAAAGATTAAAAAGGGTTTCTCCTCTTTGTAAACGGGACTTAGATTTGGGTTAATCGATAAATCTTCTCTGCCACACTAGTCAGAGACAAATTGGAGCGCAAGCTGCATGGGCTCAGAGGCTGTGGTTTCGCACTTGCCCGTAACAATGACTACTAGGTCATCAGCGTATCCGATGATCTCGTAGCCCCGAGTGGTTAGCTTGCGTAGTAGGTCATCGATGACTATCGACCAAGGTAGTGGTGAAAGGACTCATCCTTGTGGGCATCCTCTAGACGCCGATACTGTCACTGAGACCTCTTCACATGTGGCTGATATGATACGGCGCTTCAGCATCGCCCTAATCCAGGATAGTGCAGTTTTGATCGAATCGTAGCCAGTATTATCGAAGGCCCCCTCTATATCGAGGAAGGCGCGAATTGCGATTTGGATTTGGATGCAGAGGTATCTGATTCTCCAAGATACCTCTAATATGGAGCTCTATCTGTTTCTTCATTGTTTTTAGAAAGAACGAAGTCGAACTGATAGGGCGATAGGATTAAGGTTGCTCACTTGGCTTCCCAATCTTGGGGATAAAGACAAGATTGACTTCCTTCCAGATTTGGGGTATGTATCCCTGGTTGAAGCAAGACCTAAAATTAACTATCAGTGGTGATAAAATGGTGTTCAGGCCTTTCTGTAAGATGGCAGGAAAGACATTCTGCCCTCTATCTACGGTCCTATTTGTTCAAACGGAGTATGGAGGAGAAGATTGAATGAAGCACTGTACAGGTTGTACAGCGAGATCGGCCTGGTACGACGTCTACGGATACAGCGTCTAAAGTGACTAGGCCATACAGAGCGCATGGAAAATACAGTTTCGACCCGCAGAGTCTTCGAATCTACCCCAGAAGGAAGCCGCTGCAGAAGACGGCCGCATCCACGATGGCTCACGCAGGTGGAAGGGGACCTTAACCAACTGGGCGTGCGGCGCTGGAAACAGTTGGCCAAAGACCGTGCCAGCGGGAGACGCTTGTTGGTTGATGCCCAGGTTCACCACGGACTCTAGCGCCCCCTAAGTAAGTAAGTAAGGGTTGGTAGCCGAGCAATAAAATTGAAAGAGTTAAAAAAGCAACAATAGCTCTCTACACATCCAAGAAAGCCATAGGGAAAAAATGGGGATTCAACCCCAAGACCACCCTATGGCTTTACATCATGGTCGTAAGACCCATACTAATGTATGGAGTGATAGTCTGGTGGACTGCACTGGACAAGACAACATACCACAAGCAACTCGAGAACGTACAAAGGTTGGCGTGTATGTGCATTACCGGAGCCCTCAGGTCCACACCAACGGCTGCGCTTAACACGATACTCGGCCTTACACCACTCGATATTTTCGGCAAGCAAATTGCCACACACACGGCCATTAGACTAAAAGCCAACTCGAAATGGACGAGCTATGTCACTGGCCACTCCTCCATCCTGCAAAACAGGATAACTATGACAGAAAACCTGGACCACACAGAACCCACCATAATCTTGGACAAAAACTTTCCGATGATCTATCCGGACAGGAAGAACTGGACCCGCCAAACTCAACCACGCAGAAATTGCGTGGATTTCTACACTGACGGGTCTAAAACCAAAGACAGGGTGGGCAGTGGAGTTTTCTGCAAACAACTCAAGCTATATAAAGCTCTAAAATTACCAGGTCACTGCAGCGTTCTACAGGCGGAACTGTTGGCAATAAAAGAGGCTTTGTCTTGGTTGAAGTGGAACGTAATATCCACCACGGATATTCGCATTCTCACAGAGAGTCAAGCAGCCTTAAAGTCGTTGGAGTCCTATGTGTACACATCAAAATCTAGTCTCGACTGTCGCAGATCTCTTAACGAGATGGCAGAACAGTTCAACATACAGCTTATCTGGGTACCGGGACACAGCGACATTACAGGTAATGAAAAAGCCGACACACTCGCCAAACAAGGAACGACGCTACAATCAATCGTGGCTTGTGAGGGAGTACCCCTTACAACCATTAAACATAATCAGACCAATCTCGCCAGGGCCGAGACGAACCTGAGACGGACACAGGGCCATACCTGCGTCATCACCAGGCAAATCTGGCCTCGGCTTGGCAGTCAACGCACAAGGAGTATAATCTCCCTAAAAAGAACTGACATCTACAAAGTCATCGGTGTCATCACAGGACACTGCCTCATTGGCAGTCATGCACAAAAACTAGGAATAGTTCCGAATGATTTCTGCAGAAGCTGTCAGGACGAGGAGGAGGTCGAATCCAATCACCACCTTCTCTGTGCCTGTCCAGCTCTTTGCAATATCAGGAAACGCTACCTAGGCTCTTACTTCCTTAACGGTCTGACAAATGTTCAGAAAGTAGGGATACTTGATCTTCTTGGTTACACGAATAGGGGGCTAAGCACCCTCGTAGCTGCACAACGGGCCTCCTTGGCCTATGTGTATTCTTCTCATTTCTGGGAAGGCTACGATCCTACCTACCTCCTTACCTCTTTTTTTTTAGAGACTCGCGCAGGTTCAAGAGTTTTTTTTTTTTTATATTCTCTTATGATGTGTTGTTACACCCACAACCTGAACGGAGTGCAGTGGTTTGGGTCGATGACGTTCGTTCACTACTCTCAGGGGTGGTTGTCCTAGATAGGACGAGAGCCGACCAAATTCCGCGTTGGTTATAGTCCTTAATAATTCGTTCGAGCACTTTAATATTGCATACGCAGAGGATGAATTTTAGTTGACCATATACTGAGAGCACCGTGGCGCAGTGGGTAGTGTGATGGCCTCTGACGCAGATGACACGGGATCGAATCCTGACACAGCCATGTCATCGAACGTGTTTTTTACGGTGTTTTTCCTCAGCGGGGTTCTGACAAAACCCCCTGTAGTAAAATTGTCATGAAAAGCTTCTTGAAATTCGCCGTTCGGAACCGGCAATAAATTGTAGGTCCCTTTCACCTATGGGAAAATTAAATCACACATAACGTGGGTGATTGAGAGAAGCTCGGCTCAGGTCCTTCATGGACTGTAACGCCAACATACATACATATACTGTGAGTGTTATGCCTGCAGCAGTACGTCTGGTCACTTGCCATTCACAACTGCGTTGCATACTTTTTGTCCGTATAGGAATTACATTTTCTTGGCTACGAAGCGAACTTGAACTATGGACCTTCCGCTTGGCGGTCGATGATGTTAACCACTGCACCACGGCCACTCCCCCGCCACCACCTAGCCGAAAAGAGTGTTCCTTATTTAATTTTTCAGGGACTTATTGACCTACCCTCAAACACAATTTTAATTCTTGCATCAATAGTCCCCTCGAGAAGTCCCAAAAACACTAGTACTTTCAGTACAATTTTTCACTCCCATAGTACGTGATTAGGTTATGTGCCATCCCTAAGTAGGAATCACTTGCACAAACGAACTAAATCGACTGATTCAGCTTTTCAGACCTCAAATCCAGTTGATCAGTTCGAGAGCTATGAATCTGGTATCTGGTCGCAGTTTCCAATTCTACGTCTGAGCTCAGTCTGAATTCTTATTACTACCCCCTCTCTCGTCTTTAAAACAACCAAATCGCATACTTAACTACAACGCAAAACATAAAGGTATTCACTATGTTCGGTATCTAAATCTAAATAGAAAAAACCTTCAAGTAACTACGTTTTTAGTTTTTTAGTTTTTTTTTTAAATAACTCTAGTATCTGCGTTCTCAGCTTAGAAATACCAAAGTGTACGACGATCGTATCATAATTCGTGTAAATATGTACGATTTTTTGGTTTTTATGTAAGAAATTAAAACAAAATCTCAACCGTGCCTGCCTGCAGTGAGTGATTTGTGGTGTATATGTATAGAAATACGATCGTATATACTGCATACTAGAGGAGCTAGTATGTACGAATACCTGCGAGAGTCTAACTTTCATATTTGCTTCTTAAACAAAGTACAATACTATAGTAGCGCGATCAGTACTTTTTTTTTTTTTTTTTTTTTTGGGGCGAATTAAAAACAAAATACAATCAAAAAAAACGCTAGAAGAATAGAATTATTGTTGATTTTAGAAAGAAGTTAGTTTAGTTTTATATTCGTTATAGATATGGTTGTAGTTTTCCTTCGGTGATCTTGCTCTTTGCCTATAGTGATCGACGACGACGACGACAATGATCGTTGTCATTGCATTTAACTAAAACGAAAAACACAAAAAGTTGTCCAAGTAGTTTTCGTTGTCGTGTCGCTTAGTTATTCGATTTTGTCTTGATTATTGAGTTTTGTTGAATCCTAGATCACACCTATGATCATTTGTGACTTGTTCGAGTAACGTTTAGTGTCATTGAGTCGTCTAATAGGTCGTCCAACCACCACCACGACCACAAATAAACCAGCACCGTCATCATCATCAACAATGTTATCATCATTAGTAGTAGCAACTGAAAATAATCATAACAACAATAACAACAATAACAACAATACTCATATGATTAATAACAACAACAACCGCCGTTGATCTAAATTCAGTAAATTCAGAGCTACGGACTAGCAAGTAAGTCCGTACGTACATACGTACTACGTACTGTAAATACAGACGTCTATACACACATACATACATATATGTATTATAAACGGCGTAAGTGGTTAATAAGGAAGTGAAGAAACATAGTACGAGTACTTGATCATCCATCTCTATCCATCAAATCCGTACGATCCATGGTGATCGCTTTTCTCCAAGATCTCTACAAGTACCTAGTACGTACCGTACGTACGATCGGTCGGTCGGTAGGTCTCCGTTGTGTACGGATCAGATTGGTTTAGATTGCGTTTTAGTGGTCAGTGACCAACACCATGTGCGAAAAAGTAACAAAAAAAAATTGGTAGTGTTGGTACTTACGTTGCACAAAAAACCAGGCTGAAATGTGTACCATTTCCAAATGGTCGAGTGTATTTTTGGAACATTTCTCACCGGTACGGGTGGTACAACGATTTCTATTTCTGTTCGTCGTACCCTACAGGAATAGGTGCATGTGCACCTTTGAAGCCTTAGAGTATAAACCTCATTGCTGGTGTGTTAGCAAAGCTATTCGTTTTTGACCTACTTGTATGGAAACATTTTTGTTGTTTTTCTATGTCTTCTTTCTTAATTGCGTACTTGTGCTTGGGTTGGAAATGTGATTTCAAGTCGCGCAAAGACCGTGGGGGATTACCGGACGACCATAGTAACGTCGAGATCAACGAATCACTTGGCGCGTCAAAGATCTTGCCCATCATCGGCACATTGGCGTTGTTGTTGTTCTTATTCTTCTACGATCTGTGCGCGATCATTTGTGCGTTCAATCGTACATCTGTTGTCCTATCGTCGTCGTTTGTTCTCTAAGGTGTAACAGTGGCTATCGCGCTATGTTTGCATAATAAATTAGCAAAACTTCCAGTTAACCACTTGCTGTTGTTGTTTAATGTTTTCCAGTTGTTGATTGTTGTTATGTTGCTGATATGTAGCACAGTGTCGTGCTTTGTTTTATTGAGCGTCACGCCTCATCTCCACGATCGTGTAAGCTCGAGCTTATATAGTACATACTCGTATCTCTCGCAATGCATCCGAACGATCGTCACTGAAATATTAATTATTGTTCGACGATATTTGCATATAATGCTGCATGTGATGAGGTTCTAATGAAGGCGATGCTTACAAGTGATCGAACGTCTCCGCTCGGTCGGAGTGAGCAAACGAACGAGTTTTACCCCAAGCCGCACCGGGCAGGTGTGCTAGAGGGTGTGGGGCCTACTGTTGTTGTTAGATCGTGTGTTGAAACGCTTCAAAGTATATTTTGCAAGATGTTGATCATTCGATTTAATTGTGATTTTGTTTTTCTTTTTGATTATTTCAAACCTCACCGGATTTGAGTAACCTTTGTGCTACGCGATTGGAGGTGTAGACGAAAGACAATGGGAAGGACAAAAGATATCGATCTTGTTGCTCGTGTTCGAGTTGGAAACCTTTCACATTTTTGTGGCTGCAAATAGCATTTTCAAATAATTGATGTGGTAGTGGCTTAGTTATGTGGGTTCAAGAGACACATTTGGGTGTCATAAATCGAACGTGAGATGTTGTTTAGAATTTTAATAATTGACACACGAGTTTTCTCCTTAACTGGTTGGGATTTTTAGTCATAATCTGACGTTTGTGGGGTTAAGTATTCTACCCATGATCACTCGTTTTCGGCGTGTTTACTATAATCTTCAATTGAGTGAGGTCCACGGCCTGTCTTAGGTAATCAGTTAAGTTGTAAATGCTTGACAAAATGTCGATTTCCGTGACAGATAACGTTCTTTGTCATGGGCACCGAAATGAACTTTGAAGATCAGCCGACTGTATGACAATCACAGATCAAGAAAAGTTAAAGCGCGAGCTTAACCTCGCCTTAGCAAAACGACATTCTTCTTCTTAATGGGCGCTACAGTTCGGGGTGAACCTGGGCCTCAACCAACATGCCCCTCCAACTAGAACGATCTTTTGCTAGTCTTTTCCAGTGCCGCACACCCAGTTGGCCGAGGTCCCCTTCCACCTGTGTGCGCCAACTTAAGTACGCCCGTCCTCTGCTTCATCGTTCCTCGGGGATGAATTCAAAGTGGTGTCCATTCGCTCTACATGGTCCACCCATCTTAGGCGTTGAATCCGTAGACGCCTGACTAGGCTCATATCGCTGTACAGCCCGTAAAGTTCGTGGTTGAATCTTTTCATCCATCCCCCGTCTGCGTTTATAGGCCCGAAAATCACGCGCAAAATCTTTCTGTCGAACCGAAGGGCCTCCTGATCCGCTTTTGATAGTGTCCATGCGTCTGCGCCGTACAACAGGACCGGGATGATAAGAGTCTTATATAGAGTCAACTTTGTCGTTCGGGAGATGGCTCTATTACTCAGTTGCCTCCTGAGCCAAAAGAAACAGCGATTGGCAAGAGTGATTCTGCGTTTGATTTCGGAACTGATGTCGTTGTTCCAGGTCACTGCGGAGCCAAGGTAGACGAAGTCCTTAACTACCTCGAACTTACATATATCTGCCAATACAAACGTTCTGGCTAAGACGTCGGTGGTGAGTGTCCTTTTTTGATGACAGCATATATTTAGTTTTGCCCTCGTTTACCGCCAAACCAATTTTCGCCGCCTCCATCTCAATACTCGCAAACGCCTCATTGACATCTCGCTGTGATCTATCTAATATGTCAATATCGTCGGCGTATGCGAGGAGTTGCGAGGATTTGAAATAGATTGTGCCTCTTCTATTGGCCAGTGATTTTTGCACAATCATTTCCAATATGATGTTGTAGAAATCACACGACAGCGCATCGCCCTGCCTAAATCCTTTTTTGACGACAAAACTATCGATAGGGTGTTCACCGATTCGGATTGAGCAGCGAGCATTCTCCAAAGTCATCCTGCATAGTCTGACGAGTTTAGCAGGTATGTCAAAGGTAGACATAGCGTTGTATAGCTCGTCTCTAATTACGCTGTCGTATGCGGCTTTGAAGTCGACAAATAGGTGGTGAGTGTCGACTTGAAATTCATTGGTTTTTTCCAGTATCTGCCGTAGTGTGAAGATTTGGTCGATGGTGGACTTCCCTGGCCTGAATCCGCACTGATAAGGACCCATCAGCTTATTTACAAAGGGCTTCAGGCGTTCACACAAAACGGCAGAGAAGATTTTGTAGGCGATGTTAAGGAGGCTTATTCCTCTATAGTTGGCGCAATCAGAGGGGTCTCCTTTCTTGAGGATCGGGCATACGATGCTGAGACTCCATTCCTCGGGCATGGTTTCCTCTGACTACATTCTACAGATGAGCTGGTGCATGCTCCCAACCAGGTCATCCCCAGCTGCCTTGAAGAGCTCAGCAGACAGTCCGTCTGCGCCAGCAGCTTTATTCGACTTGAGCTTCGATATGGAAATCTTAACTTCGTCGAGGTCAGGGGGACAGAATTCTCTGCGGTCTCCGTCGATTAGAAATAGATCATTCTGCCTGACAGCGGTATATTGACTAACATCGCCGTTATACAGTCTGCAGAAGTGGTTTTTCCATATTCTCAGTATCGACTGCGGTTCTACTACTAGGTGTCCGTTCTCATCCCTGCAGGCTTCCGTTCTGGCTTTATAACCTTGGCATATTCGCTTTATCTGTTGATAAAACTTTCGAACGTCACGCCTGCAGTAACACCACTCCAATTCCTCAATCGCGCGCTTCTCGTGCTCTTTCTTCTTTCTTCTAAGAAGCTTATGCTCCTCCCTTCTTTTTAACTCGTAGAGCTCACGAGCTGCTCTTGTTCTTCTATGCAGCGAGGCCTTATATGTATCCTGCTTCGCTGTATGAATCCTCCACTCGTCATCGAACCAGGTGTTTCTTCGTGGTGGAGCCTTGAAACCCAAAACTTCGGATGCAGAGCTTTTCAGGGCTTGTTTGCAAAGGCTCCACTGCTGATCTATTGATAGCGTGGAGGATTGAGGTGTATTGGAGAGCTTAAGCGAGATGCGATCGGTAAAAGCACGAGCGGTTTTGGCGATAGTAGCTTTCCGACGTCATAACTTTGTATTCTTACTCTACTCCGTTGCGTTCGTGATATCCGTAAGCGCATCTTGGCTACAACAAGATAGTGGTCCGAGTCGATGTTAGCCCCTCGGAAAGTTCGAACATCAAGAATAGTGGAGGAGTGTCTGACGTCGACCGCGATGTGATCAATCTGGTTGGTAGTCGATTGATCAAAAGACCGCCAGGTGCCTTTGTGTATATCGAGGTGCGGGAAGCGCGTACTGGCTAAAAGGAGATTTCGCCCCGTAGCAAGGTCAATCAGCCTGTGTCCGTTATCGGATGTGGTGTCGTGTAGGCTATGTTTGCCGATGACTCGTTCAAATATGCTTTCCTTACCCAGCTTAGCGTTGAAGTCTCCTAGTACAATTTTGATGTCATAGCTGGGACATTGGGCATACGTTCTGTCTAGGAGATCGTAGAACTCATCTTTGGCGGAGTCATCATTGTCTTCCGTGGGGGCGTGGCCGGTCCATTCCATCGCATTTCCTGGATGGCGGTGATGTCCGCTTTATAGCGGTCTAGGGCGTCCGCAAGTTGTTCGGCTGTACGTGGCCTGTTTAGGGACCTAACATTCCACGTACAAAGCCGAAGATCATTGTCCGTTTTTCGTTTTTTGCAAGGGTCGCCAACATAAATCCGGTCCGTTATATCCGAGGCGTGTGATTGTTTCGGAGTTTGTGTTTTTTTTACGGTTACGGCTTACTAGGCCGTAGCCCAACCGACTAATCCTGTTTTTTTTTTGGCGCAGGAGGCTCGCCATTCGCCCTTCTCCGTCTGCAATTTCCATAGGAAATCTCCAGATGGAACCACGAGGAGGTGGGGATAGGACTTACTAACAGTGCCGCAAGATGTTCGACTGCGGTGGCTTGTCACCATTGTCGCACTTAAATTCGACTTTTTTTGACACTGTGCCTCAGAATCAGATTCGAAGATTCTTTGGATCACAGCGTTGTTGTCTCTATGCTCAACGTGGCTAAGCCGACCAAGCATTAGCCTTTGTATAGTCTGCACAATTCTTGGCTGTACCTTCTCCTCTTTTCCCCATTTTTACGGACAGGTCCCAAAAGTACCTTGCTTCAGCGCCATAGAATAAGAGAGAAACCATATTTTTTAGGGAGAAGGCTCTACTACTCAATCGTCTGCTGAGCCCGAAAAAGCTGTATTCGATTTCTGCTCTGGTGTCGTTGATGCATGTTGCTGCGCTGCCAAGATAGACGAAATCCTTGACTACGCCCTCACCGAGCCAAGAGAGAAACCATATTTTTTAGGGAGAAGGCTCTACTACTCAAACGTCAGCTGAGCCCGAAAAAGCTTTATTCGATTTCTGCTCTGGTGTCGTTGATGCATGTGGCTGCGCTGCCAAGATAGACGAAATCCTTGATTACGCCCTCACCGAGCCACTAGTAATGCGAGTCTTTTTCTGATATCAGCGTATGCCTAATTTTGCCAGTCCTATTTTAGCTGCTTTTGTTTAAAATGCTCTAAATTCGTTCCTTGTCCCCCGGCTGTGTTCTCCCAATAGCGTCTTGTGACTCGTTTAAGCAACTTGAAGTAACTGTAAGGCTTCTTAATCACATAACAAAACATCGCCTTGCCGCGGACCTTATTTGACAGTGAGGACTTCTGTCAGATCACGCTCAACTCTTATGGAACATTGAGAGGTCTACAGGGTTATTTTACAGAGCCTGACGAGCTTGTCAGAGATCTCAAAACTTGACACGGGGCTGTATAGGTCTGGTATGCGACCTTAAAATTGACAATTAGATGTCGAAACTAGTGGAACTCGGTAGTAGTCGTTGGCTTTTTTTCAGAATCTGCTGCAGTGTAAACATTTGGCCGATGGTAGACTTCTCGAGCCTACACACGCAATATGTAGCGATTAGTTTATTTACGAAGTCTCGGGCTCTCACACAAAACAGCGGAGATTAATCCCCCTATTCCAGGCGTCCAAGCTACTGGACAAAAATAAATAGAAAATGGGTTATTATTAGGGGAATCCCCTAGGTTATCTGCTGTTTTGATCTTGTGACGGCGACATCCAAGCTGCCATTTCAGCAAAATCTCTTTAAAATCTCACATGTTACTTGCACAGCTAATAGAGTCCGTTCTTAGTATTCTCCTGACAGATGGAAATTGCCACTCTGGCCGAAAAATAAGCCTGACCTTTGGTTTGTTGACCTTTAGGGTTACTCAAACGTAGAACAACTCCTGTACTTCCGTCCAATAATTGGGAATCAAGTCTCATCCCTCACAGTTACTTGAATTTTTTTTTTTTTTTTTTTTTGGTTCCCTGATATATTTACAACTGTCTTAGAAATTAGACATCCAGTAAATGGTATAAACATTATTGACACTTAAGGGAAATTTTACATGAGCGGGGACCATTGTCCCAAAACATCATCATCTTTAGTTTAATATTGAGGCATAGGTGGGTTTTAATCCACCCGAATCGTTGGGGGTTTTGTTGACACCAAGCGCCCCTAGTCGCTCGTTGTTGTCGCCTGATGATGATAGTATGTATACATTTTTGAATGCATAAAATTAATGCATAGTACTAAGATATAATACAAATTTAAACAAACATAAAACAGAAGATTCATAGGTATTCGAAGACGTGATTTGCCATTAGGAAAACGGGAAGTCGCAGGGCCTTTTGCGTTTGAGTCTTCTTTCTCTATTCGTCTCTTGGTGGAGGAGAGTAGAAACGTCGTAGTTTGAATGTGCCAATAATTTTAAAACGTATTTCGAGCTGATTTTCTTAATCTCGTCGTCAACTAAATCAATTTGTAGGTCTTGGTGTATGTCCTGATTGCTAACATACCATTCAGCGTTGGTAATTTTTCTTAAGATTTTAGATTGTTGTCTTTGTATGATTTGAAGATTAGATTTTTTAGATTTTTTAGATTTTAGATTAGATCTGGGGAACATCCACCAGATTTGGATACCGTTCGTCCAGATAGGTTTTATTATACTTTTATATATAAGTAATTTGTTGTACAGTGAGAGTTTTGATTGGGGTCGTAGCAGCCGGTATAGTTTTTACTTTTGTTGAATGTGGTACTTCCATGTCAATTTGTTGTCTAGATGCATGCCTAAATATTTAGCTACAGGTTGGATATGAATTTCTCTGTTGTTTATTGTCAGGGGTAAGGGTGTGTATTTAGTCCTTGTTGTATATATTACTTGGATTGTTTTGTCCTCATTGACTTTTATGTGCCAGTTTGAAAACCAGTCTAACGTTTTGTTTAATTCGTTTTGTAGTTGGTCAGTTGTGCTGTGGAGATTACTACCGGAGTTGAGTATAACCGTGTCGTCGGCAAATGTTGCTATTAGGGCCGTATCTTTGTCAGGATGTGGGATGTCGGCTGTAAATAGTACATATAAAAGGGGTCCGAGAATACTTCCTTGAGGTACTCCAGCATTAATGGGATGTATACGTGAGCGGGGTTCTGACAAAACCCCCTGTAGTAAAATTGTCATGAAAAGCTTCTCGAAATTCGCCGCTCGGAATCGGCAATAAATTGTAGGTCCCTTTCACCTATGGGCAAATGAAATCACACACAACATGGGTGATTGAGAGAAGATCGGCTCAGGTCCTTCATGGACTGTAACGCCAATATACATACATACATACATACGTGAGCATTTGTCTCTATATCTGACATAGAAACATCGATCTGACAGATAACTTGTCAATAACTTGAGATAGTCCTTTGGTATAATCTTCGCGAGTTTGTATAGAAGTTCTTTGTGCCAAACTGAGTCAAATGCCTTCGCGACGTCTAAATATACTGCCACAGAAAATTCTTTTTTTGTCTAGTGAAGTGGATATTTTATTTGTCACTCTATGTATCTGCTGAATGGTTGAATGCTTTCTTCTGAATCCGAATCGATGATCAGGTATGGCATTGATTTGGGCCAGAATTGGCTGAAGTCTTCTTTCTAGAAGTTTTTCAAAAATTTTTGTCTTGATTTTCTCTTGCCCATGTGTTGTCTTGCTTTTTTATGGGTGGGTAATGCCTTGTCGTGTTCGATATTCGTTTTGTGACCTTCCATAGAGAATAGTTTGTTTCCGACGTTGGGGTTAGACTTTTCAGGTACTTAGCGAGGATGGTTTCCTGATGTTCGTTTAGTTTCTGTTTGAGGTCCTTAGTGATTTTGTTAAGTTTTGTTTTGTCAATCGGTGAACGAGTCAATTGCCATTTTTTTCTCAGTTTTCTTTTAGCTAGCACAAGTTTCCTAATGTAGGGTGTTGAAGCAATGTGGTTGGACTTGGGTTCTATTGGGGGCGTTGCTCTAGAAGCCCCCTCGTTTATTGTGTCATTTAAGTGTATTATGGCATTTTCAATGTCGTCTTTGGATTTGAGAGGAATGTTAGTGGACACATTTGAGTTTATATAATGTCGATAAGTGTTCCAGTCTGTTTTTGCGTTGTAGAGTCTGTTGGGATTTATTGACATCATGGGTTGGTTGGAGTATTCAATTAAAACGGGGGAGTGGTCGGACGAAAGGTCGAATGAGGATTTTATTTCTATGTTTTTTATATTGATGTTTTTGATAATGCCAAAGTCGATAAGATCAGGGGTTTTTGTCATGTCTGTTGGCCAGTAAGTGGGTTCGCCAGTACTTACGTGCTTACAGTTGTTTTTCTTTATTGCGTCTAGTAGGTTTTTTCCTTTTTTGTTATAAGTCGTGATCCCCACTCAGTATGCTTTGCGTTGAAGTCACCTGCAACTAAGAACCGATTTACCAAGGATTTTAAGTAAAGGTCATATTGGGACACAGTGATCACGTGTTTAGGGGGACAATATATTGAAGATATGACTAGCGCTCCATGCTCGTCTTCCAGTTGAATAGACACTGACTGAATGTAGTCAGTTTGGAAATGTTTGAATTCAGTGCAGTGAATTTGTTTTTTTTATAACTATTGCGCATCCTCCATGTCCTCTGCCATCTGGGTGATCTGTACGGTAAATGTCATAACCAGGGAATTGGATATGCTTTTGGGTAGTAAGATGAGTTTCAGCAATAAGCATTATGTGGGTTTGACTGTCTTTTAAGTAATGCTTGAGTTCCAGATAGTGTTGATAAAGTCCGTTAGCATTCCATGCAGTAATCTGGTGCCATCATGTTTGTTAGTAATAAGTAATGTCAGAATATTTAACATATTTGTCATTTGTGTGACTAGTTGTTTCATCATTTCCTTGAGTTCTTGTATGTCTGATGAATATTCTTGGGCTGGGCTTTGCGTTTTCGGCGGCAGAGAGGATTGCGGTGTTTGGTGAGAAGAGGTCGTTGTTTTTTGTGGGTGGGTTTGGGCAGGTTGACCTATTGATGTTTGCCTTGGAGGTAAGTTGGTGGCGGCAACATTTGCGTAGCTTATATTAGTTGTCAAAGCTGGTGTAGTAGACGTCTGCATTTCTTTGCCTTTTTGCTGAGGTTTGGGTTGGATGTTCGATATTGTGTTTTCCTTTTGATGAGACATGGGTTCGTTTTCTGATTTTGTGTTTTCTCTCTGTCGTAGGGGGGGAAAGCGTTGAATTTTTAATTGTTTGTAAACCTCACATCCTTTGTAATTTGCTGTGTGATCACCTCCACAAAGAGCACATTTGGGTTTATTGTTTTGATCCTTTGTTAATTGACAAGTGCTTGTCTCATGATCGCCAGCACATTTGACGCAGATTGGATCTAACGTACAGAAGTTTTTTGTATGTCCGTATTTTTGACAGTTTGTACATTGTGATATTGTTCTTTTGTAGTGGGGGGTTTCAACAGAGATTATGCATTTGAGTAAGCTTGTTATTTTGTATATTTCTTTGTTATGATTGTTGTTTTCCAGCTCTATAGTAAAGAGTGGAAGTGGCTTTCTGCTACTCCTTTGGTGAATATTGTGGATATTCAATACCTTATGACTGAGCACTTCTAGCCCTTGTTTTATGTCGTCAGGATCTGTTGAGGGGTGTAAGCCTCTTATAATTACTTTGAAACCTCTGTCTTCTTTTGGTTTGTAGGTGTAGTACTTTGTCCCCTTTTGTCTCAGCATTTTGACTATTTTCGTATATGTCGTCGATTCAATTGCCTGTACCCGCACTTGGTTTTTGTTAAGGACTTTGAACTCATAGTTTTGCTTAGCTTCCAAATCTAGTGCTTTTGTCAGCGTCTTGATGCACTCGACTTCCTGAACATATATTGGAGGTGGCTTATTTGTTTTACGGGTTGGTTCAGTTTCTTTATTGGAGTTTGAGGTACTTTCTGTGGTGTCAACGTCTACGCTTAGGATGTCAAAGCGGTTAGAAGGAGTGTCTTTTTTAGGCTTGCTTAACCAATAACTAAGCTTTTGGTTACTTGAATATTGAGTTATAGAGGACCAAAGACAGTCCACAAAATTTGTATACGAGTATGTTACCATTCTTATGTCATGAATGAGATAGAATGACTCATATCCTGAACTTGTTTGTGGACCAGTCAACTGCATACTCAGGTTACAAGCCAATAACAACAAGGGGATAAGCCCTCTTATCAGTGACAAATTAGCATTTCGATGGGTTATGCGTCAAATACGAGCATAGTTAAGCAGCATTTTGTTATCTACTCTTCTGTCACCTTGCACCTAGAGTCAACTCATAGATAAGACTGCACTCTGTCGCAAGATAGCGATTAGATTAAACTAAGCCGTTACGGATGTTCACATTGATTTCTCATTCATCTGAAGCGAATGTGTAGTTGTTTAAGCTTGACCTAAACTGGTTGTCTTAAAACAATTATGCAGAAATTGAAACAAGTTGACCTTCTGTTCAAGCTGACAGATGTGGCCAGCAGTTCGGAATGCATAATGATGGGTCTTCCAATAGGGGCTTCCGAACTCTGACACTTGATAGCGGCCATATTGTTGAAGCTACATCTATTAAATGAACCGTCGTTTACTCAGTCTCTTTTGCCATATGCTGCTATTCGCAGTGAAGTGGATAAATGTGAATCCACTGGTTTAGTAAACGCGCGTATGTCTATGGAACGTGCAGGAGAATCCGAGGCAGTCGATTTCGCGTCGCTCACAACAATTCGGCCTTTCGCAGACCACAACTTTGCGAATTTTGCATCATTACTTGGGCCTGTAACCGTACAAAATTCAACTGATCCAGGAGCTGAAAGTAAACGACCATACACAACGACATGTGTTCGCTGAATGGGCTTTAGAGCAGTTGGAAACTGATCCTAATTTTCATCGAAAAATAATCTTCAGCGATGAGGCCCATTTCTGGACGAATGGGTAGGTTAGGTTAGGTAAATGCATGCCCTATTGACGAGAGCTCAAGGCTTACTTAGACTACAAGGGGTCCACCCTAGAGACCTAAAAGTTACCCGTTGAGCTGAACTACCTAGATTCATACACAAATCCCAGTACATAGTCTGTTTAGCCCAATGTTACTTACCTCTTCCAAGGAATATGTTCCTTCTGTTGTGCTAGTGTTGGGCATTCGCACAGTAGGTGGCGAATGCCTCTGAAGAGTGTACTGAGTGGCGTTTTAGCTTCAGTTGTGATCTGCGCGGGTTTTGCGGAGTTCGCCTTCTCATTTCGGGAAATATTCATACGACATGGTATCCAGCAGAGGGTCACCATATTGACATCTGATATCTTCTCTAGCAGAGTTTCAGGAGCTTGGATCTTATCCATGTTGCCTGCAGAACCCTGACTTGTGCCTAGCTGTCAACATAGATGTTGATCCTCTTATCTGAGAGGTTTTCTCTAAGAATCAGATTTGCAGCCTGTTTGATTGCGAAGAACTCAGCTTGGAAAACGCTACAGCCATCATCAAGTCTATAGGAGGGATTTGCTTCACTATATTCGAAATAGACTCCAGCTCCTGTACCGGGATCCAGTTCATTTCCAGTTTATTTTCCGTACGTACCATACCACTGGTTCATTCCTCCCTGGAAGGAATTCTGATAGAGAATCTCCTCTCGCAGCAAGGAAGTCGGGTGATATATGTACATAGTCCGCTTCGGTTTTGAGGTGGCCCATGCATCCACGACTGAAGCGTGGCCATGAGGACTCCTTACTGCGATGCTTTCACAGTACATGTCTAAGAGTGGAAGGTTCAGCACTATTTCAAGAGCCGCCGTTGGCGTGGATTAGGATTAATGGGCAAGTCAACAAACAAAATTATAGAATCTGGGACGATACCAGTTCACATGGGATCTAAGAGCGTCCAATGCATCCTGAAAATGTCACTGTTTGGTGTGAATTTTAGGCTAACGGCGTCATCGGTTCATATTTCTTTGAAAACGACGTTACGTCTTTTGGCCTGAATTGGATGATATGGTGGACACCAACGAACATGAGGTTTCAACAGGACCGCGCTACGTGTCATACAACTTACGTCACATTGGAAATCCTGCACAACCGTATTGAGTGCATGGTCATTTCACATGGAGGCAATGTGAACTAGCCACCGAGATTGTGCAATTTGACTCCGTTAGACTTTTCTTCTTCTGGGGTTTTCTGAAGTCGCAGGTCTATACGAATAAGCCACAAACCCCAGCCTGATTCAGCCTGATTTATATGCCAGAGTCAGGGGAAGTTGGACATTTCGAATTTGGACATTTGAACAACGTTATATTCCGTATACAATGGCATCAATAGGCCTCTCAAACGAATGAAGAATTTCGAAGGTATCCCACAAACTTACTTACTTATCAGGCCAGCGATCCATGGAGGATCTGAGCCTGAGCTATAGCTGCCTTCCATCCTTGACGGTCCCGGGCACGCTGCTTCCAGTTGTCAAGACCAAGATGTCTTACATCCGCGATTACTCGGTCTTTATACCGGAGGTTCGGTCGTCCTCTTCTTCTCGAACCAGGAGGCTCGGAGTCGAAGACCCTCTTAGCTGGAGTGTTGATGTCTATGCGCTCGATGTGGCCGAGCCAGTGTAGTCGACGGATTCTTGCCTTCCGAACTACATCCACATCTTGGTACAGCTCGTAGAGTTCGCGGTTGTGTCTTCTTCTCCATTCACCTTCCTCACAGACAGGACCAAATATCCGCCGCAGAATTTTTCTTTCGAAAGAACCCAAAATCAGTTCCGCTGTCCTGCTTATCGTCCAGCTTTCGGCTCCGTACAGCAAGACTGGCAGAATGAGCGTTTTGTAAAGCATGACTTTAGTCTTTCGAGTGAGGAGTTTTGACCCCAGTTGTTTGGACAGGCCGAAGTAGCAGCGGTTGCCAAGGGCGATTCTATGCCGGATCTCCACTGTGGTGTCATTTGTGGAATTTACGTTTGCCCCGAGGTAGACAAACTCCTTAACTACCTCGAAATTGTAGCTGTCAATTGTTATGTTTTGTCCCAGGTGGTGAGCGACGGATTGGTTTTTGCTTGACAGCATGTATTTCGTTTTGTCCTCATTGATCTTAAGACCCACTCGTTTCGCCTGTTCTTCAATCCCCGTGAATGCTTCCACAATGCCACGGCGAGAACACGCGATGATGTCGATATCATCCGCGTATCCCAGCAGCTGGATGGACTTGTACAAGATAGTGCCTTCCCTGTTGACGCCTGCCCGTCACACTATCTGCTCCAGCAACAGGTTGAAGAAGTCACATGACAGCGCATCTCTTTGTCGAAATCCGGTGCATGTTTCGAATGGTTCTGAGGTCCTAGAACCGAGTTGCACGGTGCATCGCGTATTTTTTAGCGTGGCGCGACACAACTGGATCAGTTTTACCGGGATCCCGAATTCGGCTATCGCCCCAAACAGTTCTTCACGATGAATGCTGTCGTATGCGGCTTTGAAATCGATGAAAAGATGGTGTGTATCGATTCGAAACTCGTTGGTCTTTTCCAGGATTTGTCGAAGTGTGAAAATTTGGTCTATAGTCGATTTGCCGGGTCGGGAGCCGCACTGGTAGCTGCCGATTAGTGCGGTGCAAAATGGTTTTAGACGTTCACACAATACGCTGGACAGGATCTTGTATGCGACATTGAGCAGGGATATACCTCTATAGTTCTTGCAAGAGGTAGGATCGCCTTTTTTGTGGATGGGGCATATAGAGCTGGTATTCCAGTCGTCGGGCATGCTTTCATCTTTCCAAATTCTGCAGATGATCTGGTGCATGCTCCCTACCAGAACATCGCCGCCAGCCTTGAAGAGCTCTGATGGCAAGCCATCTGAGCCTGCGGCCTTGTTGTTCTTCAGCTTCTGAATAGCTGTGCCGACTTCTTCGATGCTGGGTGGGAGGACTACTTCAGCGGCTGGAGTTGGAATTTCCTCGGTCTCTACTACTCTCTCTTGGTCATGCTCGTTAAGCACCTGCTGGAAATGCTGCTTAAATACATCCACTATTCCCTGCGGGTCGGTGACAAGATTACCCTCGCAGTTTCGAAGAGCCAGGGTGCCCTTTGGCTTTCTTGTAAAAGGCTCGTATTTTATGTTTTTGCCTAGACTCCTCGATATCCTTGAGCTGGGAGGCTGCGAAGATTCTTTTCTTTTGTCGCAGTAGTTTTTTCTCCTCCCTTCTTCTGGCTCGGTACTCTTCTCGCGCTGCCCTGGTTTTCCTCTGCAGCGCCTTTTGGTATGCCTCGTCGGTTGCTGCCTTTTTCTGCTCACACTCGCCATCATACCACGGGTTTCTTGTCGGGGGTGGTAGGTATCCTAAGGTGGTTTCGGCTACTTCCTGAATGGCTGAGCGGCAATGCAGCCACATATTATTGGCATTTGTGTTCGACGTAGGCATACCGTAGAGTCTTTCGCTCAGCTGCTCCCTGTAGACTCTGGCAACCTCCGGTGTGCTCAGGCGCCCAATGTGGAACCTCCTCCTGATGGGCTGGTGCAGCTTTCTGACATTGGACAGTCGAGCTCTGGACCTTGTTGCTACGAGGAAGTGATCAGAGTCGACATTTGCCCCTCTGAATGTTCGCACATCCAGGATGTTTGACGAGTGCCTTGCGTCAATGAGCACATGGTCGATTTGGTTGGCGGTTCGACCGTCCGGAGATCGCCAGGTTGCTGTGTGGATTCGCTTGCGAGGGAATCTTGTGCTACTTATCACCGCATTAAGAGCTGTCGCAAAGTCAGCGAGTCGGAAGCCGTTATCTGTTGTTGTATCGTGGAGGCTGTGCTTTCCGATCACTCCGCCAAGGGTGTTTTCCTTTCCGATTTTGGCGTTGAAGTCCCCGAGAACGATTTTTACATCGTACTCCGGACAAGCTCCGTAGGCGTTGTCCAGGAGATCATAGAAGTCCTCCTTGATAGGGTCTTCAGCCTCGTCGGTAGGGGCGTGTGCACATATAAGGCTGATGTTATAAAATCTGCCTCTGATGCGGATCACAGCCAGGCGATCACTTATAGGTTTAAAGTCGATGACCTACGACCTTAACCGCTTTCCCACGACAAATCCGCATCCCAGTAAGTGCAACCTTTTTTGACATAACTTTTTGGTTTTTTACGTGGGCGGATTGTTAGCCCGCCGCACAACCGCCATTCTGGTCGGGATTTTTTTTCGCTGCATACGTTTGTTCACCTCCCAACACCTCTGTATCTCACAAACAGTTTGTTTTATTTAAATATAGGAATAGGAAGCGCTTAATGAAAGACTCTGTACAAAGAACAACCATCCCAAACCGGCCATACTAATCTGTATGTAAACCGTGATTTACAAACGAACAAAAACAACCAAGAAGACTGGAGAGACTCATTCAAGATGTGATGCGAAATAATGACAAAACACCTTCCCTCACACGAGCAATAGATAGAGATAGAAACTAGTCGCGTTGTCCTAAGCATAAACGCAATCCGATTTGTCCAGCTCGTGATTGGAATTTCCTCCACCGAGTCGTAGTTTGTTTAAATTTAAATTTTATTAATTCAATAGTTTGTCGGAATTAGAAAACAACAGCGCACTGTATATACCACAAAGTGTCATTCACTTGATTCTGGTTGATGTGTGCCGGAACGGAACGCGTTGACGCCGAGACACTGACTCAGTTCGAGCTTAAGCTCGAAGTAGTCTGTCGTCTCATTCCTAGTGCTTCGTCTTAGTGTCTTCGTTCTTTGGATTGCCCTAAACTCGATTTAGTCTGTACACTACGATGGAGGTCCGCTAAGTAATCTATTCATATTCAATTTGCTTGGTCAAGGTTTCGGGGATACACTCAATCTCTATCGAGCGACATGTGAGTGAGATAATTAAAATATTCTTTCCAAGAAACCCGCTTCAAGTTCAGCACTAGAAGGTCAAACAAGTGGATAGAGATACGTATTTGCATTTTTTTGTTTTTGTTTTTTTGCGAAATCCCATCCTAACATCGTGATTACCTCATTCGAAGTCTTCTCGGAATACCGTGTTCTATGATTAGAAGTACCTAATCGCATCGCAATATACCAAATGGCTATTTCCACAACCACTAGCAACGTACGACGGCTATGCTTCATTAATCTTTCATTGCCGTTTTGAAATTGTTTTTCTGATGGCAGCAAATAAGCTATTTCACTTGACAATTATCGAATTAAATAGTTAAGTGAAGAGAGCTGTAAGGCTTGATGACAAATGGGCTACAAAATGGTCAAGAATGGTTTAAGTGTTGGAATCTAGGGCAGCGTTGGTTCTTTGTTAATTGGTTTGGGATTGAAGTTTCGTAGAAATGTGCACAACAAATCGATCTGTACTTTAGCACAATCCGGGACTCGGTTGTGAGGGCATTTGAGGTTAATGTTTATGAAGATTAGCTGTTAGGCCGCTAGTCAATAAGTCGTTGCTGACAAACTTTGCTCCTCCGGTTCTCCGCCTCAGGTATCGGGTTTTAAATGAGTCGAAAAATCTTTCATTACTCGACATATTGTATAACTGCTATTTCTTCGGTACAGCATAGTTTTATATTAGACCTGGTAAGACATCCGAAGTAGCGTTTCCAATGGCTAATGCTCCCTACATTCTCATTGTACTTCCACGATATATACAGGCATACTTTAGACCCTATTGGGAGCGGTTAGAAGACATAATGCGAAATTTCGCTTTGTATCGTTGCCAACATTTAAAGGAAAAGAGCAGTATTAGACGGTGATTCACTTTTTTATTTCTTTACTTAGCGGGCGCTACAGTTCGGGATGAACCTCGGCCTCAGCCAACATGCCTCTCCGCCTAGCTAGTCTCTTCCGGTGCCGCACGCCCAATTGGTTGAGGTCCCTTTCCACCTGTGCCGCCTTAGATGCGGCCGTCCTCTATTTCTTCGTCCCTTCGGGGTTGGATTCAAAGACCCTACGGGCTGGAGCTATGGTGTTCATTCGCTCTATATGGCTTAGCCATCTTAGGCGTTGGATCCGTAGACGCCTGACTGGACTCATGTCTCTGTACAACCCGTACAGTTCGTGATTGGATCTTCTCCTCCCACCCCCCTCTGTGTTTATAGGACCGAAACGACCAAGGATTTCCTCATCCGCTTTAGATAAAGTCCATGTTTCTGCGCCGTATAGCAGGACCGGGATAGTTAAGGTCTTATATAAGGTCAACTTGGTCGTACGAGAGAGGGCTCTACTTCTCAATTGCCTCTTGAGCCCCAAGAAGCAGCGGTTGTATGTATGTATGTTGGCGTTACAGTCCATGAAGAACCTGAGCCGAGCTTCTCTCAATCACCCATGTTGTGTGTGATTACATTTTCACATAGGTGAAAGGGACCTACAGTTTTATTGCCGGTTCCGAACGGCGAATTTCGAGAAGCTTTTCATGACAATTTTACTACAGGGGGTTTTGTCAGAACCCCGCTGAGGAGAGACACATTCGATGACATGGCTGTGTCGGGATTCGATCCCGAGTCAGAGAAGCAGCGGTTGGCAATAGTAATTCTGCCCTTGATTTCGAAACTGGTGTCGTTGTTTCCAGGTCACGTCCTTTTTCGATGACAGCAGATATTTAGTCTTGCCCTCATTAACTGCCAAACCAATTTTTGCTCGCTTTGTGCGTCCAATAAGGTCGATGTCATCTGTGTGGACTCGAAGTAGATCGTACCTCTTGTATTGGCCGCAGAGTCCCGCACAATCTTTTCAAAAATAATGTTAAAGAAATCACATGACAGTGCATCACCCTGTCCAAAACCTTTTTTAGCATTAAAGGGATCGGTTAGTTCATCTCCGACCTTAATGGAGCAGCGAGAGTTCTCCATAGTCATCCGCACAGCCTGACGAGTTTGACAGGAATGTTAAAACATGACATGGCTCTGTATTGCTCGTCTTCTCCAAGATCTGCCGTAGTGTAAATAGTTGGTCTATCGTGGATTTTCCTGGCCTGGAACCACACTGGTAGGGACCTATCAGATTGTCCACGAACGATTTCAGGCACTTAAACAGTACGGCAGAGAGGATCTTGTACGCGATGTTCAGGAGGCTTATCCCTCTGTAATTGGCGCATAGGGATCTCCTTTCTTATGGACCGGACAAAGGATACTGAGATTCCATTCATCGGGCATGCGTTCTTCTGACCACATCTTGCAGATGAGTTCTGGCATATTCCTGACCAGCTCATCGCCAGCTGCTTTAAACACTTCTGCGGGGAGTCCGCCTGCTCCAGCAGCTTTATAAGACTTAAGTTTCGATATCGCTATCTTAACATCGTCTATGTCCTTCGTCTTCGTCCATTGTGAATGGTTCGCTCTGCCTGACGGCAGCATTTTGACTATCATCGCCGTTATACAGCCTGCAGAAGTGGTCCTTCCACAATCTCAGCATCGACTGTGACTCCACTACTAGTTGTCCGTGCTCATCCCTGCAGGCTTCTACTCTGGCTTTATAGCCTTGGCATGTTCGTTTTACTTTCTGGTAAAATTTTCGAACGTCGTTCCTGCAGTAACATCTCTCCATCTCCTCGACCTCGCGCTTCTCGTGCTCCTTCTTTTTCCTTCTCAGAAGCGTATGGCGTTATATATCTCGTCTCTAATTACGCTGTCGTATACGGCCTTGGTGTCGACGAATAGGTGGTGGGTGTCGACTTGAAATTCATTGGTTTTCTCCAGGATCTGCCGTAGTGTGAAGACTTGGTCGATGGTGGACTTTCCTGGCCTGAAGCCACACTGATAAGGACCTATCAGCTTATTTACGAACGGCTTCAGGCGTTCACACAAAACGGCACCGAAGGTCTTGTATGCGACATTAAGCAGACTTATACCTCTGTAGTTGGCGCAGTCAAAGGGGTCTCCTTTCTTGTGGATCGGGAAAACAATGCTGAGACTCCATTCTTTGGGCATGCTTTGAGCCGGTGCATACTCCTAACCAGCTCACCCCCAGCTGCTTTGAAGAACTCAGCAGACGATCCATCTGCGCCAGCAGCTTTATTCGACTTGAGTTTAGACATGGCGATCTCAACTTCGTCGAGGTATGGATGAATCTGCGAGCAGAGAAAATACCCTTTGTTATTGATGGCCAGCTAGCCAGCATACTTTCTTTACTACTATCACTTACCAGCCAGCTAGTCAAGGAGGGTCTGGGCCTGAGTTAATACAGCTTTCCATCCTTGGCGGTCCAAGTTGTCTTACGTCCGCGATTACTTGGACTTTATACTGGAGGATCGGTCTCCCCCCTTCTTCTTGAACCAAGCGGCTCTTAGCAGGAGCGTTGGTGTCCATGCGCTCGATGTGGCCGAGCCATGTATTCGACGAATAGTTGCCTTCCGGACTATATCCACGTGCTTGTACAGCTCATAGAGTTCGCGGTTATGTCTTCTCCTCCATTCGCCTTCCTCCCAGACAGGACCGAATATCCGTCGCAAAATTCTTCTTTCTAAGGAGCCAAAGATCAGCTCTGCTGTCCTGCTTATCGACCAGATTCCTGCTCGATATTACAGGAATGTGACAAGCCGAAGTAGCAGCGGTTGCCGAGGGTGATTCTGCGCCGGATCTCCACTATGGTGTCATTTGTGGAGTTTGCTGCGAGGTATGTGAACTCCTTTACCACCTCGAAATTGTAGCTGCGGATCGTTATATTTTGTCCTATGCGATGGGTGATGGACCGCTATTTCGTTGACAGCAGATATTTCGTCTTCTCCTTATTGATGTAAAGACTAGCTCTACGATGGTGGGCTGGGAACTTGCGATAATATCAGTATCTTCTGCGTAGCCCAGCAACTGTACCGGTTGGTGAAAGATAGTGCCTTTCGTGCTGACGTTGGCCCGCCGCACTCGGAGGCTCGGAGGTTATGGAGCTGAACTGCACGGTCGAGCGTTTTTTAGCGTGGCTCGACACGAATTCGGCCGATGAATGCTGTCATAGTCGGTTTTAATCGATAAAGAGGTGCTGGGTATCGATTTGAAACTTGCTGATCCTCTACCGGATCCAAAGTCGATTTGTCTGGCCGGAAACCGCACTGGTATATGCCGACTAGTGCGGTGCAAAAGGGCTTTAGACGTTTACACAGTACGCTGGACAGGATCTTGTATGCGACATTGACCAGTGTTATACCCCTATAGTTCTTGCAAAAGGTCGGGCATGCATTCATACAGATGATAGTTCCTACCAGAACAAGGCCACCAGCTTTGAAGAGCTCTGATGGTAATCCATCCGAGCCTGCGGCCTTGTTGTTCTTCAGCTTTTCAATAGCTATGCAGTGGTTAGTGTGTTGGACTCTGACGTACGATGAGCGAGTTCGAACTCCGATAACACCAACGCCATCGAATGTTTATATCGCGAAGTCCCTCCTCAGCGAGGTACTAACAAAACCCCCCGAAGTATACTTGCTATGGAAAAGCTTCTCGACTCACGCCGTTCGATATCGGTGTTAAGTTGTAGGTCCCATACACAACGTGGGCGATGGAGAGAAGCTTGGCTCTGGCCCTTCATGGGCTGTAACGCCATCAAAGCAAGTCTACTTCTTCAATGCTGGGAAAGGGGACAACTTCGTCGACTGGAGGTGGGATCTCTTCGTCCACTACCACTCTCTCTCTCTCTGCTCCATGCTCGTTAGGCAGCCGCTGGAAAACATCTTCTATTCTCTGCGGGTCCGTAACAAGATTGTTCTCGCAATTTCGAAGAGCCTGGTTGTCGTTTTTAAAGCCCGCTGCGAGGCTTTTGGCTTTTTTGTAAAAGATTCTTATCGCGTTTTTGTCCCTGAACACTTTGATATCCTTAAGCTGGGAGGCTACAAAGATTCTCTTATTTCCCCCCGCAGCATCTTTTGTTCATCCCCCTTCTGGCTGCTCCTTTGCAGCATCTTTTGGTACGCCTCGTCGGTCGCTCACTTTTTCCGCTCACACTCGCCATCACACCACGCGTTTCTTGCCGGTGGTGCCACATAGCCTATTGTAATTTCAACTGCTTCCTTGATTGCTGAGCGGCAATGGAGCCACATATTGTTGGCGTTTGTAACCGACGTAGGTATACTTGCGAATCGTCCGCTCAGAGCGGTTAATGTCGAAGGTACCTTTCTGACGCCATAACGTTGTATTCTTACTCTACTCCACTGCGTTCGTCATATCCGTAGGCGCCTCTGGGCTACTTACTACAAGAAAGTGGTCCGGGTCGGAGTTAGCTCCTCGGAAAGTTCAAACATCAAGAATAGTGGAGGAGTGTCTGACGTCGATCGCGATGTGATCACTCTGGTTAGTGACTGATTAATCTGGCGACCACCAGGTGCCTTTGTGTATATTGAGGTGCGGGAAGCGTATACTGGTTAGAAAGTGATTTCGCCCCGTAGCAATATCAATCAGCCTATGTCCGCTATCGGGTGTGGTGTCGTGTAGGCTGTGTTTGCAAAGACTCGTTCGAAGTTGTTTTCCTTACCCAGCTTAGCATTAAAGTCATCTACTACCATTTTGATGTCACAACTGGGACATTTGGCAAACGTTCTACCTTGGAGATCGTAGAACTCATCTTCGGTGGAGTCATCCTTATCTTCCATGATGTTAGAAAATGTAGCCTTGATGCGAATTATTATGAGGCGTTCGCTCATATGCCGAAAGCTTATGACTTTTTGCCTTAGTCCATAATCCGGTCCGTTTTATCCAAGGCTTGTTGTTGTCTCTGAGCATTATGGGATTTCCCTGATACGGTTTGCTAGACCATAGCCCAACCGATATTAATTCTGTTTTGTGGCGTAGGTTACTTGCCATTTACCCTCATCCGTTAGTAATGGACATGGTTTGAAAATTTTCAGATGATTCCACGAGGAGGTGAAAGTAGGACCTGGCTAACAGAGCTGTAAGGTGTTCGGCTACTTACTTACTTACTTAGATGGCGCTACAGTTCGGGGGGAACCAGGGCCTCAACCAACAAGCCTCTCCAGCCGGCACGATCTTTGGCCAGGTGCTTCCAGTGCCGCACGCCCAGTTGGTTGAGGTCCCTTTCCACCTGTGCGCGCCACCTTAGATACGGTCATCATCTGCTGCGTCGTCCCTTGGGGTTGGAGTCGAAGATTTTTCGGGCCGGAGTGGTGATATCCATTCGCTCTACATGGCCCAGCTGTCTTGGACATTGGATCCGAAGACGACGCCGCTGTACAACCCGTAGACTTTTTGGTTGAATCTCGTCCTCCATTCTCCGTTTACACAAACAGGACCAAAGATTGCACGCAGAATTTTCCTCCCGAAACGCCCAAGAGCCTCTTCGTCCGCTTTTGATAACGTCCAAGCCTCTGCGCCGTAGAGGAGGACCGGGATGATTAAGGTTTTAGTGATTGATACCTTATTTTTTCGAGAGAGGGCTCTACTACTCAGTTGCCTCTTGAGCCCAAAGAAGCAGCGGTTGGGAAGAGTTATTCTGCGTTTTATCTCAGCGCTGGTGTCGTTGCTACTTGTCACTATCGAGCCAATGTAGACGAAGTCCTTTTGAAGTAGAGCTACTTCAAAAATATAGCTGCCGAAGGTGACGTTTTGACCAAGACGTCGGGTTGCGCGTCTTTCTTTGACGACGCCATATATTTGGTCTTGTCCCCATTTACCCTTGAACCCACTTTAGCCGCTTCTGCTTCAATGCTTGCGAATGCCTCATTGACGTCTCGCTTTGTCCTTCCGATAACGTCAATGTCATCTGTGTAGGCAAGCCATTGTGTAGAATTAAAGTAGATCGTGCCTCTTGTATTGGCCGCCGAGTCCCGCACGATATTTTCAAGAATAATGTTAAAGAAATCGCCTGACAGTACGCCACCCTGTCTAAGACCTTTCAATATCGCCGTATTAACATCGTCTAGGTCGGGTGAACGGGATTCTTTTTCGTCTTCGTCCATTGTAAATGGTTCGTTCTACCTGACGGCGTGATTTGGCTATAATCGCCGTTTACAGTCTGCATCGACTGTAACTCCACTATTAGTTGTCCCTGCTCATCCCTGCAAGCTTCTGCCCTGGTTTTATAGCCTTGGCATGTTCGTTTTACTTTTTGGTAAGACTTTCGAACGTTGTTCCTGCAATAGCATCCCTCCATTTCCTCGATCTCGTGCTCCTTCTCCTCAGAAGCTTCTCAAAAGCGCATGCTCCTCTCTCCTTCTCTGTTCATACAGCTCGCGGGCAGCTCTCGTCCGTCGATGCAGTATAGTCATGTATGCATTCTGTTTCTCTACATGGGCCTGTTCGCATTCGTCATCAAACCAGGGGCTTCTCGAAGGTGCTGGCTTGCAACCGAGTACATCTGAGGCGGCCTCTCTGATGGCGTTCTAACAACGACTCCATTGTTGTTCTATGGTTTGTGCAGATTGCATCGGGACTTGAGAGAGCTTGAGGGAGACTTGATCGGCAAGGGTCCTGGCGGAATCCTGCGATTGCAGCTTTCCGACATAAAATTTCGGCGTTCTTACTCGACTCCGTTGATTCCGATAAATTCGCATCCGTACCTTGCCTGTAACAAGGAATAATCCGAGTCGATATTGGCTCCTCGAAAAGTTCGGACATCTAGGATGCTGGAGGACATCTGCCGTCGATCGCAATGTGATCAATTTGATTAGTTGGCAATTGATCGAAAGACCGCCAGGTTCCCTTATGGATGTTAGCCTAGCCTTAGTCCGTTTTCTGACGTGGTGTTGTGTAGGCTGTGCTTTCTTATGACTCGTTCAAAGGTAGCTTCCTTACCCAGCTTCGCATTGAAATCTCCTAGAACGATTTTGGTGTCATAGCTGTAACATTGCGCATATGTTCTGCCTAGGAGGTCATAGAAGTCGTCTTTATGTCGGTCATCTTTCTCCTCTGTGGGGGCGTGGGCACATATTAAGCTTATATTGCCAAGATTGGCCTTGATGCGGATAGTTATGAGGCGTTCGCTTATTTTCCCTGTAGCAGTTTCCGTAGAAAAGGGTTTTCCAATAGGGAATTGACAACTTTGAATACAGTTTGTGAACGCATCCTTTCACTAATCATCGAACTGTCATTGTCAATTTATTCAATAAACTCAACATTTTCATCATGGTAAAGTACACGAACGAGCAACGTCTGCAAATTATGAACATTTTATTTAAAAAAAAAGTTGTCAAGTCCTTTTTGGAAAACCTGATATATGTATATCACAGTTTTTCATCCGCTTTTTGCCTGGCCCATCTCATCGCACTTCTTGAAGCGCGTTACTGTCTGCCTTATAGCAGTCCAAAAAGTTGACCAGTTGTCCGGCTGCATTTGGTCTGTTGAGGGACCTAACGTTCCAGGTGCAGAACCGGAATTCGTTTCCTTTTCGACGTTTGCGGGGGTCGTCAACATGTAATCCGTCCATTTCCGAACTATTGGTTGTTTATGCGATAGGAACTTGTATCCCTAAGCACAAACCCCAACCTGGAGGGCCAAATTCCTCTTTTCCCAGGAACAAGGGTCACTGCACACATTGGTTCACTTCCTGGCGGGTGCCAGTAGAGCTATCCAGGGGACGCCATGCGGAGGCTGTGTGTCAACTTGGATTGAGCAGGGACGGAGATCGAAGCTGGCATTTGGCATGTTAAATACGATAAACTTCTTGGCTCTGTTTGCTCGCTCCCTCCTCCCCCGGTGTTCGTCTACATTGGTTCTTATTCGCTTTTTTTTTTTTTTTTTTTTCTTTTCCATTTTTATAATATTTTAGCTAAGTGAGTGTGTGCATTTATGGAAACTCACCTCATGTGTGTACTCTACATGCGCGTTAAACAGAACCCAGCCTACAGAGTGCACATAAGTGTGGTTCGCTTTAACGAACATATGAAGTGCGCACATACACACACTAGTGTTCGTGAGTGTAAATAAAAATGCTCACAGCCAATTACTCATGAGCGCGTGCGTTTAATATTTGCTCGTTGGGTAGTGCACACTCACGAGCAGCTCATGAGTGTGGGTTTCCTTACCCAACCACAACACTGTCCGAGCAGTCTCATATGTATGGGTTCCCGTCCGATCACCGAAATCAACCAGCGTCGGGCGCCGGGTTAGATGGGGGACCGCTTGGGAACACCGCGTGTTGTTAATTTTTTTTATCATCTTTGGTTCTCGAGATAATCGAGGCTTAACACACAAAAATCTCTATAAAAACCTTGGATCTGGATTCTGGTGACCATGAAACGTGGAGATTTGTCAAAATTTGGAATTCGGAAAGTCGGTCCCACTGGCAAGTTAAAAACATTTAAGCCTTGTTGGGATATACATACATATGTCTTTTTATTGTAAAATGGCAATGCTCACTGGATACGCTTGACTTCTTCAAAAGATACTGGTAACCCGTGTTGCCAGCATGCACGATTCGCGGGATATTATTCTCCTTTTTCCACGCACCTACGTACTTTAGGTATTACTTCGCGGGGCTGGTTAGCGATTTACGCTGTATCTCGAGTAGGAGCCTCTTGGGTTCTTCTTTCTGCCTCGGCTTGCCGCAGCGTTATTTGTACTGATGCAATGTACGAGCATGTTTGATTCCAATTTTCCACCGAATTCATCATATAGGGGACCAAGTTTTCAGGACTCGGTACATTTAGCCCTTGCCTGTCCTGCATAAGGCGACTACAATAGAAAACTGCGTGTTCTGCGTCCTCCTCGGAATTTGGGCATTGTGGACAAAAGGGCGAGCTATCATATCCAAATCTATGCAGATACTTTCGATAGCCACCATGTCCAGACAAAAACTGAGAAAGATGATAATTGCAGTCTCCTGCCGGTCTTGATGTCCATGTTTCGATGACGGGAATGAGCCTATGCGTCCATCTTCCTTTTGTGGAAGTGTTCCATTTGACTAGCCACATTGCCATGGATTCTGCCCGTTCTTCTGCTTTTATAAGCCTGGTCTGTTGCCGGTCTGGTGTTCGCCTGTGGTATACCCTTTTGAGCTCGTCTGCCAATATATCGATGGGTAGCATTCCTGCTATCACGAACGCTGCGTCATCTGATATGGTTCTGAACCCACAGATTACTCTTATTGCGCACAGTCGATAGACTGAATCCAATTTCCGCTTTAGTCCTTTTACTGCAAGGGCTTCCGCCCAAATTAGAGCAGCGTAGAGTAGGACTGAGCTGACTACCCGTGAGAGTAGCACTCTGCGTGCATTTTCGGGACCGCATATATTCGGAAGCATTCGCGAAAGAGCTCATTGTGCGTGTGATGCCTTCTCGCTGGCATACAGTATGTGTTCACTGAAAGAAAGCCTGTTGTCTAGGATGACTCCTAGATACTTGACTGCTTTCTTGGACCTTATCGCCCGATCTCCGACTACGAAGCTCGCATATTCCACCTTTTTACGGCTGGTTATAAGCACAGCCTCCGTTTTTTGGGCTGCTAGTTCCAGACCGGAAATTGAGAGCCAACCTTTCACTTTAGCGATAGCTGCGTTCGCAGTAGCCTCTACTTCCTCTATATGCTTAGCCACTGTGACGATGGCAATATCGTCGGCGAAGCCTATGATTCGTACTCCTTCGGGAAGCGCTAGTCGAGGAACGCCATCGTACATGATGTTCCACAGGAGAGGTCCAAGGACTGATCCTTGAGGGACAACCGCCGTTACTTGGTAGAACTTTACGCCTTCATCGGTATTGTACCTTAGCCTCCTGTTGTTAAAGTAGTCGATGACAATCCTTAATAAATAGGAGGGGGTACCCATGTCAATTAAAGACTTTTGTATATGCGTCCAGCTAGCCGAGTTAAAAGCGTTTTTTATGTCAAGCGTAATTACTGCACAATACTTCTTCTCCCCCGATTTCCATCTTTTTCCTTTGATGGCGTCCGCGGCCAAGCTTACCACTGTTTCTATGGCGTCGATCGTTGATCGTCCTTTTCTGAAGCCGTATTGGTTGGCTGACAATGCACCGTTAGCTTCCGCCACCGCCAGTAACCTATCGTAGATCACTCGTTCTAGTATCTTGCCTAATGTGTCCAAAAGACAAATTGGCCGATACGAGGACGGTTCACCAGGTGGTTTCTTTCCTTTTGGCAGTAGTACCAAGTGCTGCAGCTTTCACTGTGTGGGAAAGATCCCCTCCTGCAAGCATTTCCCCAATGTCTGTTGGAAAGCGTCTGGTCTAGCCGTAATGGCCGCTTTGACTGCCTTATTTGGGATTCCATCCGGTCCGGGTGTTTTGTTGTTTTTGACCTTCAAGACTGCGTTATGTAGCTCCTCTGGAGTAATACCAGGAATTTCTTCAATGTTAATCCCCGCCATGCTGCTCCTATTAAGCGGCTGTCCCTGTGGGAACAGATGTTCCACAATACGGGTGAGCATTTCGGGATTTGATATTGGCGGACTTCTATTGTTTTTTATCTTTTTTGTGACCACTCTATATGCTTTACCCCAGGGGTCTATGTCGGCCTCCTCGCAAAGTTTTTTGAAGGATCTCGATTTGCTTTCCTTGATTGCTTTTTCTAGCTGACGTCTTGCGAGCTTGAATTGAAGTAGCCGCTCTTGGTAGTCTGGCCTATTTCTGGACCGTTGGGATTTTCTCCGCTCTCTGAGACATATCGCCCTTAGCTTCTGCTCCCCTTCTGCTGGGCTTCCTCCTGGGCATCGCTGCGTCACATGCTGCAGTTAGCGCCTGTGTCAGTTGCTTGGAGGTTACCTCGGCAGATGCGTCGGTATCCACAGTCACCTCTCTCAGGACTTCTTCAAAGGCATCAGTGTCAAAGGAGGTTTCCTTCCACTATGGTCCAGTTTGAATTAGACGCTGCCTGCGTTTTCTCTCGCCGATCTCCATTATTATAGCTTGGTGGTCACTATGCGACACTTCAACACGTGTCACCATTAATGCGTGAACTGTCAAGAAAAGGACACTGAAAAACCAAACAGCAAAAAAATCACCCATTGGCCAATGGGTGCCAAAGTGAAAAGCACTAGCTCCTTGATTACTTGCCAGAATGGTCTTCCAGTTACCCTTCTTGTTCCTTCTCTTCTTGAGTACGCCATCTAAGAGGAAGTTTTTTGATGCTTGGCTCTTAAGTAGCCTGGAGGACAAGCTTTTGGTCGATTTTACGCCCCCGAGCCAAAACGAAGGACAACAATTCGCTTGAGCTGTCACGTTTCTAATGATAGAAAAATTTAATGCTTAGCCATCTGGCTATCTGGTCGACGTTATACCCTGAAGCCATCATTTAAAATTCAATTTGCAAATATCTGTGAGGCGTGAGCTCACGATTTTTCCTTCTTCAGTGCTTTTAGAAACCGTAAAACTGTATAGCAAAAAAAAAAATAAAAAATTGTACTCATTCAACCCTGACTTGCACTCGTATGCATAGCATGTTCGTTGCAAGACAAGTGGATTTTTCTCTAATTAAGATGCACTTCGAAGCGTCTAGATAGATGCTCATTCGTAAAATACTGCCCAAGTGTATAGGTAGAGTGCTGTACTCGTAATTATCTCTCGTGACCCTGACTATCTCCATACTCGAAGTGCAAATCACACTTTAATCAATCTCACAATCGCACTAGTGTACATATGTAGGCACATGTGTACACATCTTATCCGTTCACACTGAAGTTCCTGCATCAAAACATTCAAGTTGCGATTGAAACCAAGAAAACAAGTTTCCGTTCGCGGCGTACACTAATCAGCTTTTAAAGCAATCACCGTCGTCGGTCGTATAATCAGAGACTCATTGTGGCTTGCTCTAAAAATTCAAAACAAAAAAAAAAAAAAAAAAAAATCTAAGAATGAATGGAAAAAGACTGCACGTGTGGTCATGACCAACTTAAATCAAATCTGCACAACCTAAGTGAGATACACCTACACAAAGCGGATGACTTGGTTTCTCATCGATAATAATCGTCTATGTAGCCGTAGATGACGCTTGGACGAAATGTGAGAGAGATCTTTGGACGGCCAAGATAGTAACGAAAAAAAAAAAAATTTAAATTCTAAGAAAAACAGAGAATAAAACGTAGCATTCGCCAGCGTTATCTGGAACGACCGACGACGATGGAGGCTTTTGTTTATTCCGAAGTAAAACGCGATAATACAGCATTGCTCTGTCCGTGGCGCTTGCTGATTATTTTCTATCTCTTTGTTCTTCGAATGGCAGAAAAAATTTCCGGGGCATTGTATTATTAATTCGGATTTTTCTATAACCCGCGAAATCTCTTATCATCGCTCATAAAAAAAAAATCCGAATTAATAGGCGTACATTGACCACGTATCGCACTCGGTGCCCATGTGTTCCTTTCTTTCCCCATTATTAGTATTGAAGTCTATTATCAACGGAAACAAGTAACTTTAGCGCTTTACCGCAGTCTCGAAAATAAATCCACAGATCGAGCATTAGTCATTCGCGTCAGTGTGCAATCGTAACTGACTGTGAAGCGCGGTCGTCGTCTTATACATCGTACTAGGTACTAGGTTCGAGAACGCCTTCTAAATAACGCCTACTTGCTAACTGAACCGGTCAATATAGAATTAATCTGAAAGGGAAACGCAACCGCAACGGTTGTTCATTCTTCTGCTCTAGACTCTTTTGGACTCGTCAGCCATAGGTTCACATTACAGAACAGAACAATCGAAATACTCACTTCCTATCGCCCAACAATAAGGAGTAAACATCGCCTTTTCGTCCTTCCAACATGTCGACTTTGATGTTTTGGAATAAGCAGAATAACAACAACAATAGCAATAGTAACAATTCGCAGAATGGTGATGGTAAGAATGGCAAACGAACCTGGTTACACGGCCCCGATGCCTTGATGAACGGTCACGTCGTCTATCTAGTCAAAGTGAGTTTCTAACAAAATTGTTCTTTTCCTAACCTCTAACTCGATCTTGTGTTGTTTTTTTTTTTGTAGTTTTTTGGAAACACGCCGGTCGAACAGCCAAAGGGCATTGAAGTGGTCAAGGATGCCATCCGTAAGATACAATTCTCGCACGAAATGAAGAAGGCCGAGAATGGAACTCAGGAAAAATTCAAAAAAGTCGAAATCACAATCAGTGTCGATGGTGTTGCTATTCAAGAGCCGCGAACCCAAAAAATCCTTCATCAATTCCCATTGTACAATATCTCGTATTGTGCGGACGAGAAGGGTGTGAAAAAGTTTTTCAGTTTTATCGCAAAAAACGCCCCCAATACGGTGCAACCGAAATCAATTTCCTCGACTAATGGTTTTCATAAGGCCGATGAGGCTTCGGAGGAGAAACATGAGTGCTTTGTCTTTATATCGAGCAAATTGGCATCGGATATAACGCTGACCATTGGACAGGCATTCGATCTGGCTTACAAGTGAGTACGAACGAAGTTGGGGGGGTAGATTCTTTTATGGTATTTATGGTTGTAGGAAATATGTTAACAATACGTCGACGCTCAAGGATCAACCTCAAATCAAGGAGCTAGAGAAGACAATAAGTATTTACAAGCAACGCCTAACCGAACTGTCCAATATCGTGTCGAAAAACGAACTGGAACGATTGATGAATAGACTAGGAATCAAAGATATTCTTGAGGTGCCAAGCGAGTGTAATAATCCAATTACCAACAACGTGAACAACTCAACTAACGAAAGTGGTAAGAAGACAATGTCAATCTGATACCGATACCAATCGGTTCTGGTTCTCATTCATGTTCATTCGCAGACAATGTCAACCTCATCGAAACCTCCAATAAGCCGACATTACCAGTGGTGCCGCCGCGTAATCTACACAACCAAATTAGTGATGTTTTCAAATCGTCCGACAATAAGATGGGCGAACTACTGCTTAACTCCGATTCGGATAGTGATTTTGATCCACGTGCGGAGGAGCATGATAGTAGCAGTGGTAGCGGTAGTGGTAGTAAAGTGAATAACGATCTCTTTGGATTCGAGCCACCGAAGAGTTTCGGACAACAATTGTTTACGAACAACAACGATAAGCTGAATAACAACAGTTTTTTGGGCACCGAATTTAACGGTGGCCTTCTGAGCACAAGTCCACCTCCACTGTGTAAGTTTTTTTTCAACTATTCTGTCATCTATTGAATTCTGAACCTACTCATATGTGTTTTAGTGGCTCCTCCGCCAAAGGCTGGCCCGAGAAGAACTACACCGTCGACTCCGAACGGTCATCAGGATCTATTCGGCTCGACGCCATTCAATGTAAATACGCCCAATGTGTTTGATGTAAGATCAATCATAGTGCCCCTTATACCACCATCGATCGCCCAATATTACTCTCATTTCATTTCTAGACCTCTTTAAAACCCAAAATGGTAGATGACTTCTCCCTGGAAAGCTTGGATCCCCTAAGAAACAACTAGGACCACACGAACGAGACGACTAGATCGAGTACGAGGGGCTGGCAAACTGTTGAACGAAAACTTGCTAAATGTTATTATTTTGTTATAAAGAAAGGAAATTGATATAAGTAAAGTGATAGAAAGCTATAAATTATGCATAAATATATTAGTAATGCTATTTCTTAATGAAGTAAATAATTAAATACGATTTAGCGCTATGTTGTATTGAAATAGATAAATGAATACTTGTAAAACGCGGGCGTTTTTTCTTTATTACCTCAAATTGGCAACACTATTTAACGGTGTGGTTTTGGCGGCGCATAGCCCAACTTTCCAATGTTAGAATGCTACATCAGCCCACTACGAGGAGATTCAACATTGGAAGCCTGAGCACCTCGAATATCGAAGTGTCCTGGGACAACAACGCGATAAAAGCCATCTACAAAAAAGCCAAAGGCTCGCACCGGCTTAAAAACGGCACCCGAGCTCTTCGAAATTGCGAGAACAATCCTGTTAGCGACCCGCGGGAAATAGTGGAAATAGTTTTAAGAAACATTTTCAGCGGCTGCTTAACGAGCACGGAGAGGGGAGAGAGTGGTAGTGGACGAAGAGATCCCGCCTCCAGTCGACGAAGTTGTCTCCCTCCCAGCATTAAAGCTACTAAAAACCTGAATAATAACAAATTCGCAGGCTCGGATGGATTACCATCAGAGCTCTTTTAAAGCTGAAGGCGATGTTCTAGTTGGGAGCATGCACTAGATCATCTGTAGATTTTGGGAGGACGAATGCATGTCCGACATCTGGAATACCAGCTCTATATCTTCTTCTTAACGGGCGCTACAGTTCGGGGTGAACCTGGGCCTCAACCAACATGCCCCTCCAACTAGCACGATCTTTTGCTAGCCTTTTCGATTGCCACACACCCAGTTGGCTGAGGTCTCCTTCCACCTGTGTGCGCCATTTTAAGTGCGGCCGTCCTCTTCTTCTTCGTCCCTCGGGGTTGGATTCAAAGACTCTCCGGGCTGGAGCTGTGGTGTCCATTCGCTCTACATGGGCCAGCCATCTTAGGCGTTGAATCCGTAGACGCCTGACTAGACTCATGTCGCTGTACAGCCCGTAAAGTTCGTGGTTGAATCTTTTCCTCCATCCCCCGTCTGCGTTTAAAGGCCCCAAAATCACACATATAGAGTTAACTTTATCGTTAGGGAGAAGGCTCTATTACTCAATTGCCTCCTGAGCCCACTCTTGCGATTGGCAAGAGTGATTCTGCGTTTGATTTCTTTTTAACTCGTAGAGCTCACGAGCTGCTCTTGTTCCCAAGAGCAAAACTTCGGCTGCAGAGCTTTTCAGGGCTTGTTTGCAAAGGCTCCACTGCTGTTCTATTGATAGCGTGGAGGATTGAGATGTATTGGAGAGCTTAAGGGAGATGCGATCGGTAAAAGCACGAGCGGTTTCTGGCGATAGTAGCCTTCCGAGGTCATAACTTTGTATTCTTACTCTACTCCGCTGCCTTCGTGATATCCGTAGGCGCATCTTGACTACTACAAGATAGTGGTCCGAGTCGATGTTAGCTCCTCGGAAAGTTCGGACATCAAGAATAGTGGAAGAGTGTCTGACGCGATGTGATCAATCTGTTTGGTAGTCGATTGATCAAAAGACCGCCAGGTGGCTTTCTGTATATCGAGGTGTGGGAAGCGCGTACTGGCTAAAAGGAGATTACGCCCCATAGCAAGGTCAATTAGCCTGTGTCCGTTATCGGAGGTGGTGTAGGCTATGTTTGCCGATGACTCGTTCAAATGTGCTTTCCTTACCCAGCTTAGCATTGAAGTCTCCTAGTACAATTTTGATGTCATTGCTGGGACATTGGGCATACGTTCTGTCTAGGAGATCGTAGAACTCATCTTTGGCGGAGTCATCCTTGTCTTCCGTGGGGGCGTGGACGCAGATCAGGCTGATGTTAAAAATTTTAGCCTTGATACGGATTGTTATGAACAACCGCATCCGAACAATCGTTGCCCTCTCTCCCTATAACAGTCGCCGTAGTAAATATCGCAGTTTTTCATCCGCTTTATACCCGATCCATTCTATCGCATTTCCTGGATGGCGGTTATGTCCGCTTTATAGCGGTCTAGAGCGTCCGCGAGTTGTTCCGCTGCACGTGGTCTATTTAGGGCCTTTTGTCCTTTTTTCGTTTTTTTGAAAGGGTCGTCAACATTAATCAGGTCCGTTATATCCGGGGCTTGTGGTTGTTTCAGAGTTTGTGGTTTTTTTTGCGGTTACGGCTTACTAGGCCGTAGCCCAACCGACTAATCCTGTTTTTTGGCACAGGAGGCTCGCCATTCGCCCTTCCCCGTCTGCAATTTCCATAGGAAATCTCCAGATGGCACCGCTAGGAGGTGAGAATAGGACTTACTAACAGTGCCGCAAGATGTTCGACTGCGGTGGCCCTTCTCGCTTTTTAGCAGGCCAGCATCCGTCGGATAGATGCTACCTCTACGAGGCCTTTGTTAGTCCTTTGCCATCCACCAGCTCTAAATACCCCGTCTACAAAAAAGGCGATCCTATCTCTTGCAAAAACTACAAAGTTATGTTGCTCAATGTCGCTTACAAGATTCTATATAGTGTATGAACGTCGAAAGTTGTTTTACTCCGCACTAATCGGCATATACCAGAGCGCCTTCCGATCAGGCAAGTTGACTTTAGAACAAATATTCACGCTGCGACAAATCCTAGAGAAGGCCAGCGAGTTTCAAATCGATACCGCACCACATCTTCATCGATTTTAAAGCTGAATATGACAGCATTCGTCGGCCGAATATGAGATCTCGGGAAAACTGATCCGGATGTGTCGAGCCACGCTAAAAAATACTTGATGAACCGTGCAGTTCGACTCCAGAACCTCCGAGTCTTTTTAACCTGCACCGGATTTCGGCAAGGAGATGAGCTGCCATGCAACTTCTTCAATCTCGTGCTGGAACAAATAGTGCGGCGGCACTATACGAAAGGTACCATCTACCACAAATCGGTCTAGTTGCTGGGCTTTTTTCTTTACTTTGGTGCCCATGAAGGACCAGAGGCCAGCATCTCTAAACGACCCATGTCGTATGTGATTTATTTTTTACCCAGATAAGGGACCTACAGCTTAATGCCGATTCCGAACAGCGTGAGTCCAGAAACTTTGTCATGGCAAGTATACTACGGACGGTTGCGCCCAGTACCCCGCCAAAAAGGGATGCCGCGAAATAAACATTCGATGGCGCTGGTGTTATCGGAATCCGAACTCGCTCATCGTGCGTCAGAGTCCAACACAATAACTGCTGGACTATGCAGACGATATTGATATTGTTGCAAGTTCCCAGCGTAATATTGTGGAAGCGTTCAAGTGGATTGAAGATCAGGTGAAACAAGCTGGTCTTCACAACAATGAGGAGAAGACGAAATACATATATGCTGTCAACAAAAAAGCAGTCCGTCACCCATCAGTGGAGATCCGGCGCAGAATCACCCTCGGCAACCACTGCTACTTCGGCTTGTCAAAACAGCTAAGATCCAAACTCCTGTTTCGAAAAACCAAGGTTATGTTCTACAAGACTCTTATGCTACAAATCTTACTGTATGAAGCCGAAAGGTGGACGATAAACAGGATAGCAGAGTTGATCTTTGACTCTATCGAAAGAAAAATTCTGTGACAGATATTCGGTCCTATCTGCACATCGAGCGCATGGACACCAACACTCCAACTAAGAGGGTCTTCGAATTCGAGCCTCCTGGTACGAGAAGAAGGGAGATACCGAACCTCGGGTATAAAGTCCAAGTGATCGTGGACGTAAGACAACTTGGTCTTACCGACTGGGAGTAGCGTGCCCGCGATCGCCAAAATAAGTCCGAATCCACACGGCGCGTGTTTTTTTGCGCCTGTTTCTTTTAAACCTTCATTCCAGTTCGAACACGGTTCCACACGGAGCTTTTTCTTCACGCGCCTGTTTTTTGACATTTCGCTTCACCTTTCATTTTCGTTAGCCTGTGGTGATGTTTGAAAAGCAAGAATGATATCCAAACGTACACTTCCAAGTCAGAAATAGGAAATAGGAAAGAGACGTTGTACGTTACCTCATCAGTCATCACATTAAATCACATTTTTTGTATGATGACAGATCTTGGTTGCAGGCAGGTTATAGGCATATTACATAGTTGATCATCAAAGTGTCCATTGAATTCAAATCGATTATCTTACTTGACAGCAAGGATGTGAAAAGGTGAACAACAATAATGGGAAATATGGGAAAAAGGTTTGCAGCTAGGATTAACACATCAAAGACACAAAAGGGATCAAAGCTGCGAAGTTTGCTACTTGTTGTGGGATATTGTCGACTTACCTTAGGTCAGTATGTGACCAAGGGGATTTTTTGGATGAAAATCATGTCTGTTGTATGGGAGCCCCCCTTAAATATTCATTCGTCGTTATAGCGGCGACAGTAATACATCATTTGTGAAAATTTCAACTGTCTAACTATCACGGTTCATGAGATACAGCCTGTTGACAGACGGACAGCGAAGTCTTAGTAATAGGGTTCCGTTTTACCTTTGGGCACGGAACCCTAAAAAAGGCACGAAGTAGCTACCCACGCGTGACTGTGCCAATGTATATCTGTTTCACTTACCCTCTTTTTTGCACTCATTTCACCCTTCGTCAAACACGCGCCGTGTGGACCCGGCGTAAGTAAGTAAGTATTGGCCGCGTATCAGTTCGCGCAAATGGCAACTCTTACTACGATTTGACAGTTAACGAGTGCATCCACTCCCTTCCACTGTCTACCAGTAACCTGTCAATTGACAATTTAGACTATTTTCTTTCTCTAGTAACAACTACGCGAACGAGATGGTCAATAATGTAAGATATTGTGACGAAATTAATCCCACTTCTGACACCAAATGTTACGAAAATTACCACGAGTTCAGAATAGGGCTCGTATCACTGGCTTGCGATAAACTACATTGACATCTATCGTCTTTTTGTTCGAATTCACACACACTTTTATTATTTCACCTCAGATCAATTATCTGAGCGATTCACCTTTATTTATTTTTACAAGCTTTTACACACACGTTACACTTTATTACACACACTTTACTATTTCACCACAGATCAATTGTCTGTGCGCTTCACATCTCGCTAGATGCCTTGATTACCGACCGATCACTCGTTACTGTATCCCGGGAACTGAATGAATCCCAAGGCCGAGCGTTTGCGCTTATATAGCCCTCGGTCCACTTTCTCGAATGTTCGCTGTCAGACGTTCCCTTTCGGAAGTCTCTAGAATACTCTGGCATTCAGCAATATGCCGCTGAAAGTTACCATCATTTCCATTTCAGCTTCACCAGAGCATTCGAACTTCGACTGCGAAATTCGAACATAGCCGTCGGTTCGTGTCTCCGTAACGCTGCCCTCCTCCTAAACTTGTTCGTCCTCGAACAAGCGATTTAATCCTTCTTCTGTCCCGAATCCAGAAGAGTTTGCCCTCAAGTCGTATCTCGCCTTCATTTTATCGCTGACCAAGTTCAGTCGCTCACGGATAAACTGATGGATAGAGTTCAGTTGCTCCTTCTTTTCGGTTACGAAGTCCACCTTACCGCTAGTTGTCGGTAGTACCACACCGAACTTCAGATCCGATGGAAGTCGGAGGTCAGTTCCAAAAATGGCATCAGCTGGTGTTATCGCTGTTGAGTTGTGCTGCGCCGTTCGATACGCCATTAAGGAAAGCGGGAGATGTTTGTCCCAACCCCTCTAATCTCCGACGACGACTTTTCTCAAGTATTCCTCCATCGTCCGGTTGAAACTCTCGTTCATGCCATCAGATTGTGGTTGTAATGATGTTGTCCGTGTCTTTCCGATACCTAGCATGTCGCAGAGTTCTATGAATACCGACGACTCGAAGTTCCTTCCTTGGTCTGAGTGCAGTTCCAGCAATACCCCGTAACGCACAACCTAGCTATTCACGAATGCATTCGAAATGGTTTTGGCTTCTTGGTTAGGTACGCAAAACACTTCAGGCCATTTGCTAAAGTAGTCGATCACCACCAGCGCGTACTTGTTTCCAGCATTTCTCGTTGGGAATGGGCCTGCGACGTCCATGGCAATACGTTTGAACGGTGTTCCAACATTGTATTGCTGCATATTTCCTCGAGTTTCCCTAAGTGGACCCTTCGCTTTCGCACACTGTTCACACCTGCGAATGAAATTTGTGGCCGATTCATGGCATCCTACCAAGTGGAAACGTCTCTTGATCTTTTCTACAGTCTTGTTAACACCAAGATGACCCCGTCGATTTATCCAATTGGAATTACCAGCAGATCGTTTATAATGTCCCCGTTTTCACTTTCCCAACTGCGGTAGAGGCAACCGTTCTTCAGCTTCAAACTCTGCCATTGAGCCCAGTAAGCTTTTACGATTGGGCTTTCACTGGATATTTGCTGCCACGTTGGTCGAAAGCTTCGTTCTTGGTGATCGATGATGACCGCCAGATCAGCATATTCTCGCTTCTTACTTCCATATGGAAAACACGGATGTTGGCGATCTGTTTCTTGGTGTTCGCCCTTCAACATTGTTTATATTTTATGTCGTGAGGTCGCCTCGACAAGGCACCCACGTTTTCATGGCTGCTTCCCTTCCGGTATTCGCATGCCTTTTGGCGAATTTGACCTAGTACGTTTTTTTCGCAGACGGCAGTTTCTCGCAATGGGCAGATGTAGCATCTATCCGAGAATGAGCCACTCTTACTCGTCGTTGTTATACTGGAACTATTCTGAAATACGCCGCAATTTGATAGAGGGACGCTTTCCTCGCAGACGGCAGTTTCTCGCAATGTGACCCTGCTGGTCGCAGATGTAGCATCTACGCCGCAATTTGATGGAGTGTCGGCATATCAAGAGCGATGTTTCGAATGCGAGAGCGCTGGTAACTGCCTCCTTAAAATGTGTCTTTGGGAGGAGAATCAAGCTTTATTGCGTATCGGGGTCCCTTAACCCTTGGATGAAAGAATCTGTTTTCAGTTTTTCCACCACGTCAACTAGAGCATCCGGGTAAGCTAGATGACACAGCCTCTCGATGTCGGCAGCGTACTGCTGGATGGTCTCGTCCCCACGCTGCTTGCATCCATTAAGCTCCAGCTTGTGCATCTCCTGCATATGCTCACTGCCGTATCTTCGATGAAGAGCATCCCATATGACTGTGTAATTCCTTCTCTGGCTCTCCGGGATAATCTGTAGTACATCAGCTGCTTCACCTTTAAGGGAAATTACTAGGGCAGCCACACGGTCTTCTTCTACCCATTGATTCCGTTCTGCTGTTGTTTCGAATTGCAGGTTAAAGATGTTAGACGCGCTCGAAGTTGGGAGCTGTGAATTTCGATGCTGCAGCCGGTACACTTCCTTGATGCTAAACGTCCTGGAAAGTTTTCTCGAATTCCAGAACCTTCCTGTCGAACCTCGTTTCTAGTGTCTCGATTACCTTTTCCTGATTACTTTCGAGATCTAGAACCTTCTTGTTCAGTGTCTCGATTCTTTCTCCGACGTCCTGGAATCGATCGTTAACGGCTTGCTGGATGTCTCTCAAGCTTTCTCGATTGTTCTCCAGCATCTCTTCTAACGTCTCCAGCTTCTGGCTCAAGGAAGTGGAATTTTCCTCCACCTTTTTATTTACGGCAACGGAATTTTCCTCCAACTTTCGATGTACGGTCGCTTCCAGTTTCTAGCTTATGGAAGTGGAATTTTTCTCCAGCTTTCTACTTACGGCAATGGAATTTTCCTCCAGCATCTGATGTAGTTTCTGGCTCAGGGAAGCACTCATAGCATTCATAGCCGCGAGATTTGCTGCATATCGAATGCTGACTCACTGGATGTCGACTACTTCTCCACCCCGAACTCATGATTCTCCTAGTCATTACCTTCTTCCTCCAACGCTGATCGCAGTCTCTCTATCAGGTTGGCTTTACTTCCTACTGTGGATAGTTCCCGAGCATCCAGCTCTCTTTTCAGCTGTTCGATGGTCAGTTTCTCTAATTTCCCTATTTTCTTGTACTCTTTCAATAAATCATTTCACAATTCGTTTACTCGCAATCCCACTTCTGACACCAAATGTTACGAAATGAATACCACCTCTAACAGTAAATGTTACGAAAAATTCGAATCGAATCCGAATAGGGTTCGAATTACTTTATCGCAATCCAATGATTCGAACCCTATTCGGACACGATTCGAATTTCTCGTAACATTTGCTGTCAGAGGTGGGATTAATTTCGGAACAATATTGTTACGAATTTATTCAATCCCCACACCAAATAGGGTTCGCACCACTGGATTGCGATAAACTACAATTTTCTACGTTTTCCCAATTAAAAACACACACACACTTTTATTTCTTTCACCACAGATCAATTATCTGTGTAGCTTCACCACTTTTATTTATTATCCAATACAATCCACTTTAAACTTTATTACACAATACACAAACCTTTATTGAAAGCCTTTCTTTTCACCTTGGTTGATCACACCGACTTGTCACACGCTGTTTTATACCACAAACTGAATGAATGTCAAGGGCGAGTGTTCGCGCTTATATAGCTCTCGGTCCACCATCTCGAACGTTCGCCGTTGGAAGTTCCCCATAGGAAATCTCTAGAACGCTCTGACAATTCCATTGGAAGTTGACATCATTCCAATTCCCGCTTCCAGAGAGTTTTCGAACTTAACGGTCCGCTTGCATCTCCGCAACAATATAACAGAAGGTTAAACACAGTACTTACCTCTACCACGAATCGTTAAACTTCTATCTTCGAAATGATTTCGAACTTTGGCAATTTAAAATACTTGGTCTTACAAAAAACCCGTATTGCTGAGACTTTCTTGACAAGTGGAGCCGCCACAGTTCGCGATTTGATCATGTTACGATCGATGCCTGATTTCTTCGACATTTTGCATCGTTTAACAAGGGACTATTTGTCCCTATATTCGATTACGAATATTCCGAACGCTTCCATGTCAAGTTGGGTCACCAAAATGAGATGTCGGAAAGTTGCAGTAGTCACCAGAGACTGCCAGACCTGACAATTTGTCAGTTCGATCCCGAGGTTTTTTAAAGACAAATGGACATGTTGTTACAGCCCCATTCGGGATGTCGATTCGATGTGTTTAGCTTCAAGTTACAATATTGAAGGAATCGCTAGAGAAACAGAGCGCACCCCTGGGCGGGAATTGACTATGAGCTTGACGAACACCATGCGTTTTAAAAATGAAGAAAAGGAGCATTAGTTAATGGAGATGGAAGCTTGACCAGCGTAGACTGGTCTATGGCGATGATGCTGCGGCATTTGTCTCTGACTTGGTCAAATCAAACTCATCTGCACCATTGTTTGGATACACCAATAACATTTATACGACAACAGGATGAAGTTTTCGGAAACTTTAAAAGCGATTAAAGTGGATCTGAGGGTAATTGACAGCAATACAGCAAATACTGTCCTTACCAAAGGTGGGAACATGAAGCCTTGATCGGAACATGATTCTCGGCAGCTATTCGAGATAGTCAAGCATTTCATCCTCATTAGCTCATATGCGACCAGTGGCAGGGACAGGAGACCAGACACTTAACATTTTTTCGCCAACCATTGTGCTGAATCATTGTGCTGAATTGCCAGCACTAGAGGCAATTGGTCCGTTCCTTAATAAAACCTTCATTATCTCAATCCTCCTCGACGCCAAAGAGGTTGGGGTCCTATCAGGTGTAATGTGGACCAACAAAGGCGTAAGAAAGTAAACGCGATCATAGTCCTAACGTTTAATTTTGAATCATGTTCACAACAATTGGTTTTATAAACGTCAGTTCGATGGTCAAACTTGTTGATGACACATTCCGACAGGTACCATAGGTCTTAATTCGTTGCTGACCTATTAACGTGCACTTCGTTTTTGGAATCCCCATAAAAATAAGTCGAGTGGTGTGAAACCGCATGATCTTGTGGCGCAATTAACATTTCTGCGATGTCAAATTAAGCGATTTTCGTAGAACCCTTGTAATTCGTTGACATTCTCACGCATAATGTGGCAAGTTGCATCATTTTGTCTAAAACAAACGTCATCCAAGTCGATTCCATGGTATCGAGTAGAATTGACGGTATGGCATTTTGGTCCTCATTTTCAAAAAAATGCCTTCTGACCACGAAGCGCATCAAGTAAACACTTTTAGGGTTGCATCGTTTGCTCTTGATAGTCACATGGATCCTCGTTATTTAAAATTCTGCAGTTTTGCTTGTTCATCGTGCTATTCAACTTGAAATGGACCTCATCGTTGAATATAGGTTAGGTTAGGTAAAATTGGCTGGCATAAGCCACGCGTAGGCCGAAGTCGACCCATTGTGATAGCACATGGATCGTATTACTGAGAACCAACCGGTGCCTCTGATGAAGCGGTGGAGTTGAGCTATTTTTAGGTCTGCTAGCTCACTTGGATTTTCATAGAAAGGCGCGCCGAGGTAGATCCTCCTACGATTCGCAAAAGAAGGGCATGAGCGAGAAGGCGATGTACCGATTCCTCTTCTTCATCGTCCATGCAGCCGCGGCAGAAGTCATTGGAGGGTAGTCCTGATCTGGCAGAGTATTTTCCAATGATGCAGTGACCTGTAATGACACCCACTAGAGTGCTTAAAGTTGCGCTTTTGGTTGCCACTAGGTCCCTGGTTCGTCCTAGGTTTAGCTTAGGCCAGATTTGTTTAGTGATAAAGCCGATGTTACTTTCGTTCCATTGGAGGTTGGTAGCCTCTATGGTTCGAAGTTTTTAGAAACCCAAGGGTTGGAAGACTGAGTGTGCTTGACCCTAACCTCGCGAGTTCGTAGTCCGCGCAGTTTGCTGGAATATCCCTATGCCCGGGGAACCCACAGTTGAACTTTTCAGCCATCTCGTCTAGAGATAGGCGGCAGTTAAGGGATGTTTTTGATTTGTGGGTTACCGCGGCCAGGGATTTTATCGCAGATTGGCTGCCCTTAGCGGATATTACATTGATCCTGATCCATGCAAGGGCCTCCGTTATCGCTGTTATTTCTGCTTGATACACACTGCAGTGATTTGGGAGTCTGAATGATAGGTTGAGGTTGAGTCCCTTGGAGAAGACTCCACTACCTACATCCGTCTCCATCTTGGAGAAATCGGTAAAGAGGGAAATCGAGCCTTTTGGTATGACTTTCCCTTCAGCACATTCCTCCCTGGATGGAAAGACAACTTCGAAGTTCATAGTGACCTAATTAACACATTCTGCGGGATGATGTAGTCTGTATCCATGGGTACTTCGAAGTGGTTAAGAATGCTAGTATGGCCTTTATGTGATCTGGGCCATTTTCCTATGCCCTATTGCTTGCTGAAAAGGTCCAACGATGGAAAATATAATAGGATATTTAGGGCGTCCATGGGGGTTGATCTGATCGCTCCGCTTATACATATATAAACTGGCCGATCTTTGTACTTTCCCCAGAAGGTTTCGGTAGATTGCCTTGTCCAGAACAGACTTCGATAGACTGCCTTGTTCAGCAGGTTTCGATAGACTGCCTTGTCCAGAGCAGTCCACCAAACTACGGTGCCATACAGGAGGATGGGCCTTATGACTGCTGTATAGAGCGAGTGCATAATGCTTGGTTGGAAACCCCACTTCTTGCCCACCACATTCTTACAGCTGTAGAGGCCACTGGTTGCTTTCATGACACGAGCAAGAATGTTGAGTTTCCAATTCAGCCTCCTGTCAAAGACTAGGCCTAGGTATTTTGCTTGATCTTTGATTATTACCCAGCCTCGGTGGGTTGAAGGGCAGAATTTTATATTTATTTGTAAACAGTCCTAGGGCGGTCTTCTTCGGATTGACCCTTAGTCCACAGTACTGCGTTCAGTTTTCTACTGTATGTAAGGCACCCTGCATTAGGTCGCTTAGAGTGCTGGGAAATTTTCCCGTGGCGGCAATAGCAATGTCATCTGCACAGGCGGTAACAGCGTACCCTTCCAGTTCTAGCAACAGTAGTAGTAAATTGACCACCACGTTCCAGAGGAGAGGGGAGAGTACTCCACCCTGTGGTGTACCTCCGCTGACCATTCTAGTTGAGACGGCACCAGGGAAGTTGGCTTTGACGACTCTTTGCGTTAGCAGTTGTCGTACCAGTTCTATCACTGATCCCGTAACACCCAGATTAGACAGCGCTTTGGTGATGCGTCCTCAATATCGAGAAAGGCCACTAGAGTATATTCCTTACGTTCCAGTGACCTTTCTATTTTGCTGACCAGTGAGTCGAGTGCTGATTTCAGCGATTTGCCTTTGTTGTAGGCATGTTGGTTATTCGACAGCCTTCCTGAGACACAGCTGTAACGAATGTGTGCGCCTAAAATCTTCTCTAAAGTTTTTAATAGAAAAGAAGTAAGACTAATAGGCCTCAAGTCATTTGCATACGTGTGGGAGCGTTGAATATAATTTCTGATGAAATTATTTCGATGCCCGGGGCTCCATTCCGCAAGAGTGAGTTTTGCCGTTAACATTGGCAGGGATCGTTGCTGACGTTTAGCCATGTTAAGTGCATTCAGTAACTTCAACCCTTCCTTCCAAATTCTTTAAAACAAACGAATTTGAAACCACCTAATACTAACTTTTAAGTAACAAATTTCAATTAAAGTTTAAGAACTATGTTACGCGTGAACACACCCCACAGATAGCTGTCAATTCACCTCTTTGACAGTTCTGCACTGTTGACAAATCTTCTGTAAACGTGTCAGCTGTCAACACACTAGCTTTCTACAATTTATTCCAAAATACAAGATTCAGTTTAACGCTTTTGTAACCAGGAAATACTCACCGAAATATGGTAGATGCAAACACAAAGAAATCCTTAAGTGGTATTCCTCTGCTAACAGTTCGAGCGGGGCCCAGAGATAAAGACATTTGGGTGCAACGTCTCAAGGAAGAATACCAATCGCTCATCCAGGTACAGTGCTTTGGCATAGATCTAAAGGAACCTTCTATCTATCCCCGATGTTTGGTAGTATGTCAAGAACAACAAAGATTCGGGAACGGATTGGTTTCGACTCGAATCGAACAAAGACGGCACCAAATGGTTTGGCAAATGCTGGCACATGCACAACCTGCTAAAGTACGAGTTCGACGTTGAATTTGATGTAATTTTTAAATGTATGATTCGAGTAACGATGATTCTTACGTGACGTCTTGTGAATACAGATTCCTGTGGCATACCCGACAACAGCGCCCGAGATAGCCCTGCCCGGCCTGGATGGCAAGACAGCGAAGATGTACCGCGGCGGAAAGATCTGTCTCACCGACCACTTCAAACCGCTATGGGCGAGAAATGTACCGAAATTTGGAATCGCACACGCCATGGCACTGGGAGTAAGTACAAACATGTAACGATGTGGTCGTAAGTAAGGAATCCTTGTTTCCAGCTGGCGCCGTGGCTGGCCGTAGAGATTCCGGACTTGATAGAGAAAGGTATTGTGGTGTACAAGGAGAAAGCCGCCGAAAACTAGCGCAAAACCAGCTTCTTACATGTCCCTTTGTTGAAAATAAATTGATTATCGTGCCCCTAGAGCTCCCGTGAAAGGATAAGCACCGCATTTGCCTTTTGGAGTAGTTCTGTTACTTCATGTGTATTTTTTTTTTTTTTTTTTTCGTTTTGCTTTAGTATGACACAATGATTAGATAACAACAAATGGTAGTTAAACCTACAAAGATATTTTGAGCATCTGGACCAAGGCATCATGTGTCCGGGATGGCGCACGCGTAGGACCGCAGGACATTCGAGATTCCGTAACTTGGCGTGTGTGTGTTTCAGTGTTTTGGGTAGATTACTTGTTGATATTGTTATTGTTGCTGCTGGTTTTGTTCTTGTTCCAATTGTCCGACCAGATTGCACTCAAGGGGCTAAAGATCGGATTGAATGGTTGATCGGGTGGTTCCTGGTGCTGTTGTTGACCGAATCCGGATGGTGACGTTTGGTCCTGTAAATGGTTGACGGGACTATCGCGTTTTGTGTATTCGAGTCCGGGTGGTGGACGAATACTTCCCACCCGCTGCCAAGAGGCAGAAGAGGTCGGAGCTTGAATATTGGGGGTTTGCTTGTATCCGGAGAGATACCAGGCTGTTGAGGCAGAACTATCGACCCCGTTGAGGCTGTTCATCGACCATGTGGGGTTTGAGTTCTTCTGCGAATCGAGGTGTTGTTGCGATTGAGAGGTATAGTACTCGCTGACCGGATTCCATTGGTTTTGTAGATGTGCTTGCGAGTAGTCCTGATCGTAATTGACGTGATTCCTTCCTGCAAAGAGATATGATTGCGGTTTAAAGAAAACGAAGACTACAAAGAAGACCACCTCACCTAGATACTGATTAGCATCGCGATACATGTACGACGGCATGACGTTCGAGAAGAAACTCGAATTATTGCATACAGTCGGCTTGAGAACGTCCAAGTTGTTAAAAGCCGCCGGCGTCGAAGAAGGCGAACGTTTCGTCCCAATCGCGCCCAACTCATTCGATCCCATCTTGAAGACGCTATTCGAGGAGCTATTCTCCAAGGTAGTGGGCGCCATCATACTGTCACCGAATGTCTCGTCGTTCTTCAGATCGGCTTCGTTCCAATCGTTTCCATTGTCCATCGGTAGAAATTCACTGATCGGCTCTTCGTACTCTGTCGGCGTGGCGTCCGGTAGGTTCGATGTTGTTCGAGCGGCAGCAACAACATCCGAGAAACTGGCCTGTTGACTGGGATCCCATATTGATATTGAGGCATTACCGGCAGACACTGGCGGGGTGTAGCTGAATAGATTTGCTTTGAACTTGTTCGTCTTACGTTCGAATCGTTTCGATTGATGACTGTTTTCATTCGTTTGTTCCTTTTTGCGCTCGCGTCCTGGCGTCTTTCCGTACTTTCTGCCGGTAAACTTATAGGTACCGGCAACGGGTGTGGAGTTTCCATTAGTCGATCTACTGCCCGACGAACTGTCCGAATTGTTGCTTGGCAACATTTCCGGAGTTGTCGTCTGTTGTTGTTTTGTGCTCGGGCTTATTGGTTCAGGTTTTTTCACAATCGGTTCAGTCTTGGTTGCCAGCTGTGGAATCTTTGTTCGTTTAATGACCGCGGGGCGGTCCTCAACTGGTTTCGGGTCGTTTGTTTCTTTGGCTGTTGTCGTCACAGTTGTTTGAATGGTTACCGATGCGGCTTCGGCTGTGTTTTGTGCTTGATTGAAGGCGGCTTTCGCCTTCTTTACATTCTGTTTGGGCGTTTTCTTCATATCACTCTGATTGGCCTGATTGCCATGATCTACTTTGCCATTCGCTTTCGGCGGCGAATGTTTCTCCTTTTCGCAACTACTCTCCGTGGTATTCGAATGCGCTTGAGTCCCTTTGTCCGTTTCCTTAGAGGAGGACTTTGGCTGCTTCTGTTTATCGGAAGGAGAGCGATTAACAATTGTTGTCGCACGTTGTTTCACTGGCGAAGGATTGTCCAGCACCTCGCAGCGGACACCAAGTTTCGCTAGTTGCAGAACCCAGTAACGGTCGTAGTAAGTATCATCCCGACCGGGTGTTGCCTGAAGAGCTTTCTTGTTCGAGCGCTTCCGAAACTGCATGCCATTCCCGTACTTGTTTCCTGACATGCGACTATGCCTGGTGTTGTCAGCCACTTGCGCGCTACTGTCGTTATACGTGCTCGGTTGCATGGCAATGTTTCGTAGATTGAGCGTGGGTTGAACCGGTCCCCTATCACGAGACATTTGCCTCGAATGCATGTTGAGTTGCTTCTCCGAATCGAAGTGGGCAATCACCAGAACCGATAGAAACGATATGGCAAGCATAATGATGGCAATTTGCTTGATTTTACTCTCCCACGGCGGACGTTGTAGCGTTTTCGCGCAATACTGCAGCACAGTCCGAGGAAGAGTGGCTTTCATCGTGTAATTCACCAGGTACGAGAGGTTAGTCTTGATGATTAAAGGACGCTCTACTTCGGACATGGTGAAATCGGGCGTGAATTCAATGCTGATCAACTTGGAGGAGTTAGCTTTGAGCTCGAAACTCTCACAGTCTTTCACCTTGAATCCATAGCCTTCACAGTACTCGTCGCCTATCATGAAGGTCTCAATTGTGATTGGCAAATCGCCAGTGTTTTGTGCTAAGAAATCCTTACTCTCCCGCACCACAGTGACGGCAGAATTATGCATGTTCGGCTGCAAACAAGAGCTCATGTGTTGCTCGTCGAATCGGAATTCAAGCGGATGCGGCGAGCGTGGCTTTAAGTCGCCGAATTTGAATTGTGAACGAACTGCTTTGGCGGTCACCCATACAGCCTCGTATAGAGTCATGTTGTTTCTGATGTGCATGATGGTCGAGAAGACACCTGGTGTCTTCGAGAAGAACTCGACCGTTGCGACGTATGTCGATCTGGGTTGAATAACTCGCGGCTTAAGTACCCCAAGCAATGTGAACACGTCCTTGTCGGTGAGGTAGCAACGCGGACAGATCTCAATTACCTCGAGGGGAAGCGATAGTTTTGTGTTTTTAGCAACCAAATAATTGGAAATGAAAAAGTCCACAAGCAACGGTGTGTCCGAGGGATTGTGGAGTACGATTTGTGCGGTATACAGCATGTCGATCTCGATTGTCGGTATGGTTTGGATGCCATTCACCAGCTTTGGCCAGACAATGTCTACGGTGAGATTGAACTTGAGGAAACGTACCTCACTGGTGTCGACAGTGAACGTAATGGTCTTCAGGTAGTACTTGAAATGACGGTAGATCTCGATCCGTTTGCGAAGCTCCGCCTCGTCAAAGTTGAGGTACGTCTCGAGGTCTTTCTTTTTCAGCGGCATGAGGGTTTGATTGAGAGGAATATAACACCGTGCTTGGCATAGAGATCTGGGATCAAAGTAGATCTTTCCAACGTGTGTCACTACATCGGGCATGATCCATGTGCCCTCTTTCTCGTTGTCGACGAATTGGAGGCCCGAATCACTGAAAACAATCGACAGCACACGCATGGGCTTCGTGAACGTCGAATGGAACGAAATATCGGCCGAGCAGAGTTTACCCTAAAAACGTAGACGATGAAAAGCATTGTCTAGGAGGAACGATAGAAACTTACCGGAAAACAGTTTTCAAAGTTCAATTTGCTATAGTCGACCTCCAGGCGACCCATGATCGTGTCAAACCTGACCGCAATGATGGTCTGTTCGTGTTCCGTCAAGAATTTGAAACTACCCGTCAGTGACTTGGCGTGAAACGACTGTATAGCGACATCGTAAATCGCCGAATCGTTTTGCTCCAGCTTAAAGCACCAATCGAACTTGGATCCTCTCAGCGGCTTGTTCAGTTTCTCCTTGAGCGCGTCCCTCTTCAGACAACCGATAAACGATGCATGAAAGTATACACCTTGAGGACTGGAGAAATCCCACGTTGGTATCTCGGTCACAATTGGATTCGGATTTCGGACAATAATGTTGCCCGAGTGGGAAGTCGCCCCGTAGGGGATTGTACCCAAGTCTAGCACCGAACTGGGCACCATATTATCGATGTCGCCCGTGTTGAGTGTGTAAAATTCCAGCAATCCAGTGCACACAACCACCGGCGCACGGAACGTAGTCAGATTAGTCAAGATTTCCAACGACGACTCGATGTTTGCCATCTCATCGAGCAGGACGATTTGGAATATCGATTCTTTCTCCCCCGGCCCGATAGTTCGCGGCTCAAAATTGCTCACCATGAAAGCCGACGATGCATTACTGTTGGTAGTTACATTCAGTACTGCCACTGGAAGCGAGAATGTGTTCAGGACGTGAAAATATCTTCGCGGCGAAGAGAAATTCCGTGATTTTGTTATGAACGTCGTGATGTTCTTGTCGTACTGCAGTGTGCCGCGGAATACCTCGGCACGGACGAAGAGCACGAGCTCCATAGGTTCTTTGGAGGCGTCTCGCGATACAGATTTGACTACAAGCTCACCGTTGATGAATGCGTTTTCGGTAAACGCGCTCGCATTCAGCGACAACTCCGACGTGGTCTTGTTAATGCTAATGGGAAACTCAATGTTACGCAGCTGATAGTCTATAATGTCGACTTTGCTTTTGCCCGAGTTCTTCAATTCGACCTTGAACGTGCGTACAGTGTCCTCGGTGGTGAGCCGACCAAAGTCGTACACCGGATTTGGCGAGTATATGCCGTACGTGGTGTAGATTTCAAAATCGACGGGAATTACAAGCATACTGTCACTGCTTGTGCCATCATCCTCGGCGGCGACGATCTTGATGCGAATGTAGGCGGTGTGGTTGCCCGGATTGGCGCCGATAAATCGTATCCGGATAATTGGTATCGTAGAGTGTGGTGGAATTTCCCATTGCTCCATGGAGCCCTCCTTACCGCCGTTCGGTAACTCCAGTTGAAACTGACCGCCACTGCTGTAAATCTAATGGAATGGAATGGAAATGTGAATGCAAGACAACGACTCGCTCTCGGTTAAAATTGACGAAACTTACCTCTTTCACTTGCAGCGGCCGTGGATGTGGATTGTACATGTGAATCTCGGGCGAGAGACTCGAATTTAGCGGCGCACGTATGCCCACCAAGGGCCTCAGTCGATACGGACACTCCTTACCCTCGCCCTTGACGAAAAGCTTGGCCTGGCCAAAGGACGTGTGAACGAGCAGATTCGTTTCAACATCGCCACTCGATCGTGGCAGAAAGACCACATTGAATGTGGTATTACCCTGGGGCGGAATCACTTTGTGCTGAAAGAACGAACTATAGAAATCGGGTGTCTTCCCCGTCACCGATCTCAGGTAAACACTGCTATTCTCGTTCCTATTGACTAGAGTGACCACATGCGACTGAGCCGTTCCGACGGACCACGCTCCGAAATCCAACATTGGCGGATCGAAAAACAAACTGCGATGCAACTCGGACACCACATCTAATGCGGCCGGCTCGGCAAACGATTCGCTGCCCGCAAAACCAACTGCAAAAACAAAAAAGTAAGCATTTCCTGCATTAGTATTCCTAGTACCTAGTGCCGACTATAAATACCATCCTTGTCCATGCGACAATCGATCAACGCACTCTGCAGGAGGCAAAACAGGGTCAGCAACAGCATGGTTCGGTGTTTCTGCAAACGCGTGGCCGTCGATCTCTTCGATATTCCTTTTCTTCTCTCGAATTCTTTTCCTTATTTTGATGTATCTCGTGCTTGGTTAAATCGTACGATAGCTTGCGGGCTTAGAAAATCCAATGTCATCGCAGATTGTCGTCCTGTGGTTGTCCTCCAGCGATTCGTATGCCAAAATTTCTTCCCTTTACCGAGTTCTATTTATTAATTACCTTTGTAGAGCGCTTTTCTCGCCTTTAAATGCTTCCTTATTTATGTATTCTTCCTGGTTTTTTGGTTCGTAAAGTTGGAGCAAGTTTGCTAGCCCCACGGCAGAGATCTAATTGAGTACTGTTCGTTTTGTTTGCAAGCTAATTTTCGCGGTGACGCAAATTACGCTGCAGTTGACAGCTGTGGGTGCGTTCGTAGACATGTATATTTTTTATTCGTGAATGAAAATGACGGCGGGGGGTATAGTGTACTAATTTGCTTTTTCGGAAATAAATGAAAACTCAACGGACGTACGCTGCTGATCGAGGATTTCGCAAAAGTTTGAGATGGAGTAGCGTCTGGTAGCGTCATGCTGGTTACCCGCTAAAGATAGATAATTACGGTTGTCGCTTTGAAGTTGTCATTGCATTAACGCAATAGGAAATGCAATCCACTTGTGGGACTTCTGGTTTTGGTCACGTATGTGCATTTTTCCCGGATGGGATTTACGCTGTTTTACAGGCTCATTCTTCTTCTTAGCGGGCGCTACAGTTCGGGGTGAACCTGGGCCTCAATCAACATGCCCCTCCATCTACCACGTTCTTTTGGTAGCCTTTTCCATTGCCGCACACCCAGTTGGCTGAGGTTCCCTTCCACCTGTGTGCGCCATCTTAAGTGCGGCTGTCCTCTGCTTCTTCGTCTCTCGGGGTTGGATTCAAAGACTCTCCGGGCTGGAGCTGTGGTGTCCATTCGCTCTACATGGCCCAGCCATCTTAGGCGTTGAATCCGTAGAAGCCTGACTAGGCTCATGTCGCTGTACAGCCCGTAAAATTCGTGGTTGAATCTTCTCCTCCATCCCCCGTCTGCGTTTATAGGCCCAAAAATCAAGCGCAAAATCTTTCTCTCGAACCGACCAAGAGCCTCCTCATCCGCTTTTGATAGTGTCCATACTTCTGGGCCGTACAACAGGACCGGGATGATAAGAGTCTTATATAGAGTCAACTTTGTCGTTCGGGAGAGGGCTCTATTACTCCGTTGTCTCCTGAGCCCAAAGAAACAGCGATTGGCAATCTGCGTTTGATTTCGGAACTGATGTCGTTGTTCCAGGTCACTGCGGAGCCAAGGTAGACGAAGTCCTTAGCTACCTCGAACTTATATCTGCCTATATCTGCGTCCTTTCTTGATGACAGCATATATTTAGTTTTGCCCTCGTTTACCGCCAAACCAATTTTCGCCGCCTCCATCTCAATACTCGCAAACGCCTCATTGACATCTCGCTGTGATCTACCTATTATGTCAATATCGTCGGCGTATGCAAGGAGTTGCGAGGATTTGAAATAGATTGTGCCTCTTGTATTGGCCAGTGATTTTTGCACAATCATTTCCAATATGATGTTGAAGAAACCACACGACAGCGCATCGCCCTGCCTAAATCCTTATTTGACATCAAATCTATCAGTAAGGTGTACACCGATTCGGATGGAGCAGCGAGCATTCTCCAAAGTCATCCTGCATAGTCTGACGAGTTTAGCAGGTATGTCAAAGGTAGACATAGCGTTGTATAGCTCGTCTCTAACTTCGCTGTCGTGTGCGGCTTTGAAGTCGACAAATAGGTGGTGAGTGTCGACTTGGAATTCATTGGTTATTTCCAGGATCTGCCGTAGTGTGAAGATATGGTCCACGGTGGACTTTCCTGACCTGAAGCCACACTGAAAAGGATCTATCGGCTTATTTACAAAAGGCTTCAGGCGTTCACACAAAACGGCAGAGAAGATTTTGTAGGCGATGTTAAGGAGGCTTTTTCCTCTATAGTTGGCACAATCAGAGGGGTCTCCTTTCTTGTGGATCGGGCATACGATGCTGAGACTCCATTCCTCGGGCATGCTTTCCTCTAACCATATCTTACGGATGAGCTGGTGCATGCTCCCAACCAGGTCATCCCCAGCTGCCTTGAAGGGCTCAGCAGATAGTCCGTCTGCGCCAGCAGCTTTATTCGACAGATGGCTCATTAATCAGTTATATTTCTCTTTATGAAGTTGTTAGTACGGATTTAGGTAACCAGTTCTTGTAAGATACCCTTCCTCATTCGATTCGCGGGACTTAAAGCAGTCCATTAGGTAGCAGGAAACATTGCTTAACCCTTATGTATCTGTTCTTCTAATAAGCATGTCCAGTTTCCAAGTTTAAGAACTTAGACTTTCTAATGGAGGAGAAATGTCACAGAGTATTCGCTCGAGATTAGATTCGAGATTAAACGACAAAAATCTAATAAATTCTACAATATCTTAGGTAAACAATAGCGCTAGCATTTTTGACAGAGTTTCTGTAATAGAAATTGCACGTAGGAGCTCTTAAGACAGGGACAGTAAGAGCGTTTCTAGCGACGCACTCCCAGTTGATTAAGGTCCCCTTCCACCTGTGTGCGCCACCTTAGATTCGGTCGTCCTCTGCTGCGTCATCCCTCGGGGTTGGACTCGAAGACTCTTCCCACCGGAGCTATGTTATACATTCGCTCTACATGGCCTAGCCATCTTACATAGATGTTGGATCCGTAGACGTCGTACTAAGTCCGGTACCACACGGCGCGTGTTTGACGAAGGGTGAAATGAGTGCAAAAGAGAGGGTAAGTGAAACAGAAATACATTGGCACAGTCACACGCGGGTAGCTACTTCGTGCGTTTTTTCACATTTCCTTATCTCGTTTTCTTTGTTTTGCGATGTCGCTTCACTCTTGTTTCTGATTTGGAAGTGTACGTTTGGATACCATTCTTACTTTTCAAACATCACCGCAGGCTAACGAAAATGAGATCTGAAGCGCGTGAAGAAAAAGCTCCGTGTGGAACCGTGTTCAAAATGGAACGAAGTTTCAAAAGAAACACGCGCCGTGTGGAACCGGACTAAGCCGAAGTCGCTGTACAGCTCATAGGTTAGGTTTGGTTAGGCTCACTTAGACTACGAGGAGTTCATTGTTCCCAGGCAACGTTTGACCCGTATAAACCTAAAAGTTACTCATTGAACTCAACCATCCAGATGCAGTAGTCTCTTCAGCCCAAAGTTACTTACTTCGAGGGTAGCCATGGTGCAGTGGTAAACATCACTGATTGTCGAGCGGAAGGTCTGTAGTAGTTGTAAATGGGAAGTGATCAAAAATACTGATGAAGGCATAACACTCACAGTATATGTATGTATGTATGTTGGCGTTACAGTCCATGAAGGACCAAAGCCGAGCTTCTCTCAGTCACCCATGTTGTGTGAGATTTTATTTTCCCATAGGTGAAAGGGACCTACAGTTTATTGCCGGTTCCGAATGGCAAAATGCGAGAAGCTTTTCTTGACAATTATACTACAGGGGGCTTTGTCAGTACCCCGCTGAGGAGAAGCACCGTGAAAAGCACGTTCGATGACATGGCTGTTGTCGGGATTCGATCCCGTGTCATCGGCGTCAGAGGCCAACACACACCTACTGCGCCACGGTGCTCTCACTCACAGTATATGGTCACTTCAGTTCTAATATAACACCATAAATGCATGGAACATTTGCTGAGAACTACAATCAACGCGAAAATACAGTCGAGTTTCTCTCGAACACTATCTAAGACAACCACCAATGGAGAGTAGTGAACGAACATCTTCTTCTTTCTTTGGTGGCGTTACAGCCCATGAAGGACCAGAGCCAAGCTTCTCTGGTTTAATGCCGATTCCGAACGGCGTGAGTCGAGAAGCTTTTTCATGGCAAGTTTTACTACGGGGGTTTTTGCCAATACCCCACCGAGGAGGAACGTCGCGAAATAAACATTCGATGGCGTTGGTGTTATCGGGATCCGAACTCGCTCATCGTGCGCCAGAGTCCAACACACTAACCACTACGCCACGGCGAACATCTACGACCCAAACTATCTGCACTCCGCCCAGTTGTGTGACATACATGCGTATTTAAAAAACCTCTTCTAATCCCGAAAGGAAGTGACTTCCAAGGAATATGTTCCTTTTTTGCCCGTCGTTCTATCTCCTCCTTCACTAACCGTTTATATAAACAGGTCCATAGATTTAGCGATCAATATCCTTCCAGTCCAGGCCTCTGCACCATAGAGGAGGACCGGAATGTTTAAGGTTTTGTATAGCGCAACTTTGTTCTTTCGAGAGATGCTCTACTTTTCGATTGCCTCTTGATCCCAAGGAAGCAGCGGTTGGCAAGAGTAATTCTGCGTTTGATCTCAGCGCTGGTGGCTAGTGAGCCAAGGTAGACGAAGTTCTTGACCATTTCGAATTCGTAGCTACCAATCGTGACGTTCTGGTCGAGTCGTCGGTGTCGTGACAGAACATATTTCGTTTTACCTTCGTTAATTCAAAGACGTTTCACTGCCGCCTCCATCTGTTCGTCCAATTACGTCAATGTCATCCACGTACGCAAGTAATTGCATGATCTGTTCAAGCACGATGTTGAAAAAGTTACATGACAGTGCGTCACCTTGTCTGAATCCTATTTTAAGCTCCTTAACGGAGCTGCAAAAATTCCCCATTGCCATCCTGCACAATCTGACGAGTTTGTCGGGGATTTCAAAACCTAGCATGGCTTGTATAGCTCGTCCCTAAATGTATACGAGTACACTGTCATATGCGGGTTTAAAATCAACGAAAAGATCGTGTGTGTCGACCTAAGATTCGTGGGTCTTCTCCAAGTTCTGCCGCAATGGTCTAATGTGGATTTTCCTGGCCTCAAACCAGACTGTCAAGAACCTATCAGATTATCCACAAAGGGTCTCAAGCGTTCACACAATACAGCAGAGAAGATTTTATGTGCGATGTTAAGGAGACTTATTCCCCTGTAGTTGCCGCAGTTATACGGTTCTCCTTTCATGTGGGCCGGCAAACGATGCTGAGCTCTCAATTGTCGGGCATACTTTCCTCCGACCATATTTTACAGATGAGCTGGTGCATGTGCCCTACCAGCTCATCTCCAGCCGCTTTAAGTAGCTCGGCATACAGGCCGTCTGCGCCCGCGGCTTTATTAGTTTTAAGCTTCAAAATTACCAGCTTAATTTTATCTAGGTCGGGTGGACGGAATTCTCTTATATCTTCGCCCGTTGCGAATTGATCATTCTGCCTGACAGCGGTATTAGATCTTTCATCGCCATTAAAGTCTACAGAAGTGTTCCTTCCATAATCTCAGCATCGACTGTGACTCTACTACTAATTGTCCGTCTTCATCCCTACAGGTTTCTGCTCTGGCTTTATAGCCCTGGCATATTCGTATTGCTTTTTCGTAAAACTTGTGAGCGTCTCTCCATCTTCTCGATCTCACGCTATTCATTCTTTCTTTTTTTCTCCCTTGTGTTCCTCCCTCCTTTTCTGCTCGTAGTGTTGACGAGCGGCTCTCGTCCGTCTTTGTAGCATGGCTTTGTAGGCGGTTCGCAGTGCTACACGGGCTGGTTCACAGCTCATAAAATCAGGGGTTTCTAGCTGGCGACGATTTGACACGTAGTACATCAGAGGCAGCGAATATTGTTCTTTGCATTGTGCTGGTGGCTTCGGATCTTGCAAGGGATTGAGAGAAACTCGATCGGCAAAGGTCCTAGTGGTCTCCTGCGATTGTAGCTTTTCTACGTCAAACTTTCGTTGTTCAGGTCGACTAGATGGCATCTTCGATATCTCCATTCGTACCTTGGCTAACAGAGATAAATATAGAGATGGAAAACCTTCGTACGTCTGCACTGTGATCTCTGCAGGGGTTGGTTGTTGCTTTTGTAATACACCAATACTATACGTGCTATTCTCGTTTAAAAACGATGCTTTTGACTTAATCTTGTGTTAGTCTCAAGACGTCGATGTGTAGAGTCAAGACGTCGAAACAAGGCTCAATGACATAGACAGACGCGGTCAAACTGCAAAGCTTTTGTAGCTGCAATCTGTCAAAATGCCTGTCAAAGCCATCGGATTGTCATTTCATTCATAATCCCTGTTGGCTACACCAAGGTAGTGACCCGAGTCGACGTTGGCTCCTCGGAAGGTTCGCACATCTAGGATGCTGGAGAATTGTTTGGCGTCGATCGCAATGTGATCAATTTGGTTGGTGATCGACTGATCAGATGATCGCCACGTTTCTTTGTGGATGTTGGGATGCGGGAATCGTGTGCTTGCTAGAAGGACATTACCCCCCACCATGAAGTGATGTAGCCGATATTCGTTTTCGGACGTGGTGTCATGTAGGCCATACTACCCCCATGATCCACTCAAATATGTCTTCCTTGCTCAGTTTTGCATTAAAATCTCCTTGTACTATTCTGGTTTCGTAGGTCGGACATTGGGGCATAGGTTCTGTTTAAAAGATCGTAGAAGTCGTTTCTAGGTCCATCGTCCTTTTCTTCGGTTGGGACATGAGCGCTTACTAAGCTAATGTTCCCAATGCTAATGCTATGAGGCATTCGCTTACATGCCGAAAGCTTAAGACTTTTTGTCGGAGTCTTCCTCGAATAACGAATCCGGGTCTGAATAAGTGTTGTTTGTTCTCCTTGTCGCAATTCGCTTAATAGATATCCAAGTTTTACACATGTCTGTTAAGAGATCTCACATTCCAGGGGTCACCAGCTTTGTATTCGTCCATATCCGAGGCTTATTGTTGCTTCGAAACATTTTATTTTTTCGGTGATAGGGATGTTACCCCTAAGCACAACCTCCAATCTGGAGGGCCAGGTTCCTCTTTCCCCACGGTCAAGGGGTCGGGTCGCTGCATACATTGGTTCAATACCCGACGGATGCCGGGGCAGCTATCCAAGAGAGGCCACGCGGAGGCTGCGTGTCAATTTGAAATAAGCAGGGCAGAGATCGAAACTGGCGTTTGAAATGTCTGTTTGCTGCCACCCCCAAGTAGTAGGCAAACACCGTCTGCAAAACGCCATGCCCAAAGAAGCTTGCTGTCTAAGATAACTCCCAGGTACTTACTTTTCTTGTACGTACATCTATCGGGATGAGTCAGTATTTTTCCACCTTCTCGTGCAGAGAACGTCATCAGAGGATAAATTGACATACCATTTCTCGCGCACCACTCATCAATCACACTTAGCGCTGCCTTAGCTTTGAGACAAACAGTTGCTAAATATGAGGCGACAGAGAGAACGGCGGTATCATCCACATAGTCCGGGGCATAGATTCCGAGATATTTTGAGTATCGAGCAGAGACTCGACCACCATGCAGCATAACAGCGGGGACAGGATGCCATCTTACGGGCGGCCCTTATATACCACAGACTTTACACACTAACTGAGACCTGCATCAGAGATCAATGTCCTGTACACTAGCAGGAGCTTTGATCCACAGAATCAGTGCTACATACACGTCATGTCGTCCAGCAGCCTTGCACATGCAGTCAAAAATTGCGTTATTAAAAGCTCCCTCAATGTCGACGAAAACACCCAGCGTATGTCCAGCGAGTGTGCCTTCTATCCTCCTAACCAGGTTTTGAAGCGCAGTCTCCGCGCTTGTAAGCATGTTGCATCTCCGAAAAAGGATCCATTCGAAGGGTAACTTTGCGCAAGTGCAGCTCTACTATTCTCTCCATGCATTTCAGCAAGATACTTACATCATAGTCATTTCTTCAGCTCCCAACATGACTAAGCGCTCATCGCTGACGGTGTAATACAACTTTTACTCTCCATGACGACATATGTGTCTCTTTAGTCACCCCATCTCGAGTCTATGATGTTCCAAGTTAACGGCGCTACATCACTTGGCCGGCTTCAAATTCAAGCCAATACATTCTCCTGATAAGACAAAAAACGTTCTGAACCACACGAACTGATAGAGCGATCACTACGATGTCGTCATACGAGTAATAAACGCGTGCCTGACGACTCGAAAGATGATTAGTCAGAAACGAGAAACGTCTTATTTCGGTCACCTCTAAACCCGGAGATAATTCGTTATATAAGCAATAGCTGACTGGAGTGATTCGTTTAGATGACCATTAAGCCTTAATGGATCGAAAACATTTGTTCGATTGTGATGAACTCTTTCGGCTTCACCGTCTAAGTGTGGCCTATGCTCAGCTCGATTGCGTCAAAAGTTCATGAAAGTTCAGTCGACATTTGCGGCGTTCAGCGAGATTAGACAGTTTAAAGTCTAGTTAGATCTGGACTTGGGAAAGCCAGATTTGGCTTTAGACTTAATCAACCTTGGTGGTCACACTCCACTGGACACAAGAGCAGATCATTAGTAGTAGAAAATACAATATTGAACTGTGGGTGGAACTTCGGGCGCATGTGACTGTTTTAGATGACGGACATAGTTCGTGTGCTGATTCACCAATCCACTCACGTCTACTTAATTGCCAATATGGCGAGAGTAATTCTAGGCAGGATACCATACGAAAAACACAAGTTTTCCTGTACCGCAGGAAGATAACACGACGAGACTCTAGCTATGAATCGCATATTGTCTCGAGACGTTTGTTATCAGGCCAACATTTACTTATGGCGTGATTGCTTGGTGGTCTTCTGCAACCTCTTGGAGCGTGCGCAAAAGGCGGCTTTGGTGTGTTTAGCTTCATGTGCTCCTTCATGTGCGCTTTGGTGTAAAACAAAAAAATATTTCAGTGAGCAACCGGATGTCAGCATGGCGCTTAGCAATTTGGAACGAATTCGAGTAGTAACACAAAGTACCTGAGTTGGTCAAAACCGATGTCGGTAATCAATCCCAGTGTCATCGGCGTCCGGGACCCACCCACTGAGCAAAGATGCTCCCCAGTCGAGTTAAATATAGTGGTAATCTTGACTTCACTTAATATATCTCTTAGTAGCTTGTGAGGACGCCGTGGCGCAGTGGTTAGTGTGTTGGACTCGGTTGCACTCGGGGTATAGTGTACTAATTTGCTTTTTCGGAAATAAATGAAAACTCAACGGACGTACGCTGCTGATCGAGGATTTCGCAAAAGTTTGAGATGGAGTAGCGTCTGGTAGCGTCATGCTGGTTACCCGCTAAAGATAGATAATTACGGTTGTCGCTTTGAAGTTGTCATTGCATTAACGCAATAGGAAATGCAATCCACTTGTGGGACTTCTGGTTTTGGTCACGTATGTGCATTTTTCCCGGATGGGATTTACGCTGTTTTACAGGCTCATTCTTCTTCTTAGCGGGCGCTACAGTTCGGGGTGAACCTGGGCCTCAATCAACATGCCCCTCCATCTACCACGTTCTTTTGGTAGCCTTTTCCATTGCCGCACACCCAGTTGGCTGAGGTTCCCTTCCACCTGTGTGCGCCATCTTAAGTGCGGCTGTCCTCTGCTTCTTCGTCTCTCGGGGTTGGATTCAAAGACTCTCCGGGCTGGAGCTGTGGTGTCCATTCGCTCTACATGGCCCAGCCATTTTAGGCGTTGAATCCGTAGAAGCCTGACTAGGCTCATGTCGCTGTACAGCCCGTAAAATTCGTGGTTGAATCTTCTCCTCCATCCCCCGTCTGCGTTTATAGGCCCAAAAATCAAGCGCAAAATCTTTCTCTCGAACCGACCAAGAGCCTCCTCATCCGCTTTTGATAGTGTCCATACTTCTGGGCCGTACAACAGGACCGGGATGATAAGAGTCTTATATAGAGTCAACTTTGTCGTTCGGGAGAGGGCTCTATTACTCCGTTGTCTCCTGAGCCCAAAGAAACAGCGATTGGCAATCTGCGTTTGATTTCGGAACTGATGTCGTTGTTCCAGGTCACTGCGGAGCCAAGGTAGACGAAGTCCTTAGCTACCTCGAACTTATATCTGCCTATATCTGCGTCCTTTCTTGATGACAGCATATATTTAGTTTTGCCCTCGTTTACCGCCAAACCAATTTTCGCCGCCTCCATCTCAATACTCGCAAACGCCTCATTGACATCTCGCTGTGATCTACCTATTATGTCAATATCGTCGGCGTATGCAAGGAGTTGCGAGGATTTGAAATAGATTGTGCCTCTTGTATTGGCCAGTGATTTTTGCACAATCATTTCCAATATGATGTTGAAGAAACCACACGACAGCGCATCGCCCTGCCTAAATCCTTATTTGACATCAAATCTATCAGTAAGGTGTACACCGATTCGGATGGAGCAGCGAGCATTCTCCAAAGTCATCCTGCATAGTCTGACGAGTTTAGCAGGTATGTCAAAGGTAGACATAGCGTTGTATAGCTCGTCTCTAACTTCGCTGTCGTGTGCGGCTTTGAAGTCGACAAATAGGTGGTGAGTGTCGACTTGGAATTCATTGGTTATTTCCAGGATCTGCCGTAGTGTGAAGATATGGTCCACGGTGGACTTTCCTGACCTGAAGCCACACTGAAAAGGATCTATCGGCTTATTTACAAAAGGCTTCAGGCGTTCACACAAAACGGCAGAGAAGATTTTGTAGGCGATGTTAAGGAGGCTTTTTCCTCTATAGTTGGCACAATCAGAGGGGTCTCCTTTCTTGTGGATCGGGCATACGATGCTGAGACTCCATTCCTCGGGCATGCTTTCCTCTAACCATATCTTACGGATGAGCTGGTGCATGCTCCCAACCAGGTCATCCCCAGCTGCCTTGAAGGGCTCAGCAGATAGTCCGTCTGCGCCAGCAGCTTTATTCGACAGATGGCTCATTAATCAGTTATATTTCTCTTTATGAAGTTGTTAGTACGGATTTAGGTAACCAGTTCTTGTAAGATACCCTTCCTCATTCGATTCGCGGGACTTAAAGCAGTCCATTAGGTAGCAGGAAACATTGCTTAACCCTTATGTATCTGTTCTTCTAATAAGCATGTCCAGTTTCCAAGTTTAAGAACTTAGACTTTCTAATGGAGGAGAAATGTCACAGAGTATTCGCTCGAGATTAGATTCGAGATTAAACGACAAAAATCTAATAAATTCTACAATATCTTAGGTAAACAATAGCGCTAGCATTTTTGACAGAGTTTCTGTAATAGAAATTGCACGTAGGAGCTCTTAAGACAGGGACAGTAAGAGCGTTTCTAGCGACGCACTCCCAGTTGATTAAGGTCCCCTTCCACCTGTGTGCGCCACCTTAGATTCGGTCGTCCTCTGCTGCGTCATCCCTCGGGGTTGGACTCGAAGACTCTTCCCACCGGAGCTATGTTATACATTCGCTCTACATGGCCTAGCCATCTTACATAGATGTTGGATCCGTAGACGTCGTACTAAGTCCGGTACCACACGGCGCGTGTTTGACGAAGGGTGAAATGAGTGCAAAAGAGAGGGTAAGTGAAACAGAAATACATTGGCACAGTCACACGCGGGTAGCTACTTCGTGCGTTTTTTCACATTTCCTTATCTCGTTTTCTTTGTTTTGCGATGTCGCTTCACTCTTGTTTCTGATTTGGAAGTGTACGTTTGGATACCATTCTTACTTTTCAAACATCACCGCAGGCTAACGAAAATGAGATCTGAAGCGCGTGAAGAAAAAGCTCCGTGTGGAACCGTGTTCAAAATGGAACGAAGTTTCAAAAGAAACACGCGCCGTGTGGAACCGGACTAAGCCGAAGTCGCTGTACAGCTCATAGGTTAGGTTTGGTTAGGCTCACTTAGACTACGAGGAGTTCATTGTTCCCAGGCAACGTTTGACCCGTATAAACCTAAAAGTTACTCATTGAACTCAACCATCCAGATGCAGTAGTCTCTTCAGCCCAAAGTTACTTACTTCGAGGGTAGCCATGGTGCAGTGGTAAACATCACTGATTGTCGAGCGGAAGGTCTGTAGTAGTTGTAAATGGGAAGTGATCAAAAATACTGATGAAGGCATAACACTCACAGTATATGTATGTATGTATGTTGGCGTTACAGTCCATGAAGGACCAAAGCCGAGCTTCTCTCAGTCACCCATGTTGTGTGAGATTTTATTTTCCCATAGGTGAAAGGGACCTACAGTTTATTGCCGGTTCCGAATGGCAAAATGCGAGAAGCTTTTCTTGACAATTATACTACAGGGGGCTTTGTCAGTACCCCGCTGAGGAGAAGCACCGTGAAAAGCACGTTCGATGACATGGCTGTTGTCGGGATTCGATCCCGTGTCATCGGCGTCAGAGGCCAACACACACCTACTGCGCCACGGTGCTCTCACTCACAGTATATGGTCACTTCAGTTCTAATATAACACCATAAATGCATGGAACATTTGCTGAGAACTACAATCAACGCGAAAATACAGTCGAGTTTCTCTCGAACACTATCTAAGACAACCACCAATGGAGAGTAGTGAACGAACATCTTCTTCTTTCTTTGGTGGCGTTACAGCCCATGAAGGACCAGAGCCAAGCTTCTCTGGTTTAATGCCGATTCCGAACGGCGTGAGTCGAGAAGCTTTTTCATGGCAAGTTTTACTACGGGGGGTTTTGCCAATACCCCACCGAGGAGGAACGTCGCGAAATAAACATTCGATGGCGTTGGTGTTATCGGGATCCGAACTCGCTCATCGTGCGCCAGAGTCCAACACACTAACCACTACGCCACGGCGAACATCTACGACCCAAACTATCTGCACTCCGCCCAGTTGTGTGACATACATGCGTATTTAAAAAACCTCTTCTAATCCCGAAAGGAAGTGACTTCCAAGGAATATGTTCCTTTTTTGCCCGTCGTTCTATCTCCTCCTTCACTAACCGTTTATATAAACAGGTCCATAGATTTAGCGATCAATATCCTTCCAGTCCAGGCCTCTGCACCATAGAGGAGGACCGGAATGTTTAAGGTTTTGTATAGCGCAACTTTGTTCTTTCGAGAGATGCTCTACTTTTCGATTGCCTCTTGATCCCAAGGAAGCAGCGGTTGGCAAGAGTAATTCTGCGTTTGATCTCAGCGCTGGTGGCTAGTGAGCCAAGGTAGACGAAGTTCTTGACCATTTCGAATTCGTAGCTACCAATCGTGACGTTCTGGTCGAGTCGTCGGTGTCGTGACAGAACATATTTCGTTTTACCTTCGTTAATTCAAAGACGTTTCACTGCCGCCTCCATCTGTTCGTCCAATTACGTCAATGTCATCCACGTACGCAAGTAATTGCATGATCTGTTCAAGCACGATGTTGAAAAAGTTACATGACAGTGCGTCACCTTGTCTGAATCCTATTTTAAGCTCCTTAACGGAGCTGCAAAAATTCCCCATTGCCATCCTGCACAATCTGACGAGTTTGTCGGGGATTTCAAAACCTAGCATGGCTTGTATAGCTCGTCCCTAAATGTATACGAGTACACTGTCATATGCGGGTTTAAAATCAACGAAAAGATCGTGTGTGTCGACCTAAGATTCGTGGGTCTTCTCCAAGTTCTGCCGCAATGGTCTAATGTGGATTTTCCTGGCCTCAAACCAGACTGTCAAGAACCTATCAGATTATCCACAAAGGGTCTCAAGCGTTCACACAATACGGCAGAGAAGATTTTATGTGCGATGTTAAGGAGACTTATTCCCCTGTAGTTGCCGCAGTTATATGGTTCTCCTTTCATGTGGGCCGGCAAACGATGCTGAGCTCTCAATTGTCGGGCATACTTTCCTCCGACCATATTTTACAGATGAGCTGGTGCATGTGCCCTACCAGCTCATCTCCAGCCGCTTTAAGTAGCTCGGCATACAGGCCGTCTGCGCCCGCGGCTTTATTAGTTTTAAGCTTCAAAATTACCAGCTTAATTTTATCTAGGTCGGGTGGACGGCCGACCTTTCATCGCCATTAAAGTCTACAGAAGTGTTCCTTCCATAATCTCAGCATCGACTGTGACTCTACTACTAATTGTCCGTCTTCATCCCTACAGGTTTCTGCTCTGGCTTTATAGCCCTGGCATATTCGTATTGCTTTTTCGTAAAACTTGTGAGCGTCTCTCCATCTTCTCGATCTCACGCTATTCATTCTTTCTTTTTTTCTCCCTTGTGTTCCTCCCTCCTTTTCTGCTCGTAGTGTTGACGAGCGGCTCTCGTCCGTCTTTGTAGCATGGCTTTGTAGGCGGTTCGCAGTGCTACACGGGCTGGTTCACAGCTCATAAAATCAGGGGTTTCTAGCTGGCGACGATTTGACACGTAGTACATCAGAGGCAGCGAATATTGTTCTTTGCATTGTGCTGGTGGCTTCGGATCTTGCAAGGGATTGAGAGAAACTCGATCGGCAAAGGTCCTAGTGGTCTCCTGCGATTGTAGCTTTTCTACGTCAAACTTTCGTTGTTCAGGTCGACTAGATGGCATCTTCGATATCTCCATTCGTACCTTGGCTAACAGAGATAAATATAGAGATGGAAAACCTTCGTACGTCTGCACTGTGATCTCTGCAGGGGTTGGTTGTTGCTTTTGTAATACACCAATACTATACGTGCTATTCTCGTTTAAAAACGATGCTTTTGACTTAATCTTGTGTTAGTCTCAAGACGTCGATGTGTAGAGTCAAGACGTCGAAACAAGGCTCAATGACATAGACAGACGCGGTCAAACTGCAAAGCTTTTGTAGCTGCAATCTGTCAAAATGCCTGTCAAAGCCATCGGATTGTCATTTCATTCATAATCCCTGTTGGCTACACCAAGGTAGTGACCCGAGTCGACGTTGGCTCCTCGGAAGGTTCGCACATCTAGGATGCTGGAGAATTGTTTGGCGTCGATCGCAATGTGATCAATTTGGTTGGTGATCGACTGATCAGATGATCGCCACGTTTCTTTGTGGATGTTGGGATGCGGGAATCGTGTGCTTGCTAGAAGGACATTACCCCCCACCATGAAGTGATGTAGCCGATATTCGTTTTCGGACGTGGTGTCATGTAGGCCATACTACCCCCATGATCCACTCAAATATGTCTTCCTTGCTCAGTTTTGCATTAAAATCTCCTTGTACTATTCTGGTTTCGTAGGTCGGACATTGGGGCATAGGTTCTGTTTAAAAGATCGTAGAAGTCGTTTCTAGGTCCATCGTCCTTTTCTTCGGTTGGGACATGAGCGCTTACTAAGCTAATGTTCCCAATGCTAATGCTATGAGGCATTCGCTTACATGCCGAAAGCTTAAGACTTTTTGTCGGAGTCTTCCTCGAATAACGAATCCGGGTCTGAATAAGTGTTGTTTGTTCTCCTTGTCGCAATTCGCTTAATAGATATCCAAGTTTTACACATGTCTGTTAAGAGATCTCACATTCCAGGGGTCACCAGCTTTGTATTCGTCCATATCCGAGGCTTATTGTTGCTTCGAAACATTTTATTTTTTCGGTGATAGGGATGTTACCCCTAAGCACAACCTCCAATCTGGAGGGCCAGGTTCCTCTTTCCCCACGGTCAAGGGGTCGGGTCGCTGCATACATTGGTTCAATACCCGACGGATGCCGGGGCAGCTATCCAAGAGAGGCCACGCGGAGGCTGCGTGTCAATTTGAAATAAGCAGGGCAGAGATCGAAACTGGCGTTTGAAATGTCTGTTTGCTGCCACCCCCAAGTAGTAGGCAAACACCGTCTGCAAAACGCCATGCCCAAAGAAGCTTGCTGTCTAAGATAACTCCCAGGTACTTACTTTTCTTGTACGTACATCTATCGGGATGAGTCAGTATTTTTCCACCTTCTCGTGCAGAGAACGTCATCAGAGGATAAATTGACATACCATTTCTCGCGCACCACTCATCAATCACACTTAGCGCTGCCTTAGCTTTGAGACAAACAGTTGCTAAATATGAGGCGACAGAGAGAACGGCGGTATCATCCACATAGTCCGGGGCATAGATTCCGAGATATTTTGAGTATCGAGCAGAGACTCGACCACCATGCAGCATAACAGCGGGGACAGGATGCCATCTTACGGGCGGCCCTTATATACCACAGACTTTACACACTAACTGAGACCTGCATCAGAGATCAATGTCCTGTACACTAGCAGGAGCTTTGATCCACAGAATCAGTGCTACATACACGTCATGTCGTCCAGCAGCCTTGCACATGCAGTCAAAAATTGCGTTATTAAAAGCTCCCTCAATGTCGACGAAAACACCCAGCGTATGTCCAGCGAGTGTGCCTTCTATCCTCCTAACCAGGTTTTGAAGCGCAGTCTCCGCGCTTGTAAGCATGTTGCATCTCCGAAAAAGGATCCATTCGAAGGGTAACTTTGCGCAAGTGCAGCTCTACTATTCTCTCCATGCATTTCAGCAAGATACTTACATCATAGTCATTTCTTCAGCTCCCAACATGACTAAGCGCTCATCGCTGACGGTGTAATACAACTTTTACTCTCCATGACGACATATGTGTCTCTTTAGTCACCCCATCTCGAGTCTATGATGTTCCAAGTTAACGGCGCTACATCACTTGGCCGGCTTCAAATTCAAGCCAATACATTCTCCTGATAAGACAAAAAACGTTCTGAACCACACGAACTGATAGAGCGATCACTACGATGTCGTCATACGAGTAATAAACGCGTGCCTGACGACTCGAAAGATGATTAGTCAGAAACGAGAAACGTCTTATTTCGGTCACCTCTAAACCCGGAGATAATTCGTTATATAAGCAATAGCTGACTGGAGTGATTCGTTTAGATGACCATTAAGCCTTAATGGATCGAAAACATTTGTTCGATTGTGATGAACTCTTTCGGCTTCACCGTCTAAGTGTGACCTATACTCAGCTCGATTGCGTCAAAAGTTCATGAAAGTTCAGTCGACATTTGTGGCGTTCAGCGAGATTAGACAGTTTAAAGTCTAGTTAGATAAGGACTTGGGAAAGCCAGATTTGGCTTTAGACTTAATCAACCTTGGTGGTCACACTTCAATGGACAGTAGAGCAGATCATTAGTACGTAGAAGACACAATATCGAACTGTGGTTGGAACTTCGGGCGCATGTGAGTCTTTTAAATGATGGACATAATTCGTGTGCTGATTCATCAATTCACTTACGTCTACGTAATTGCCAATATGGCGAGAGTAATTCTAGGCAGGATACCATACGAAAAACACAAGTTTTCCTGTACCGCAGGAAGATAGCACGACGAGACTCTAGCTATGAATCGCATATTGTCTCGAGACGTTTGTTATCAGGCCAACATTTACTTATGGCGTGATTGCTTGGTGGTCTTCTGCAACCTCTTGGAGCGTACGCAAAAGGCGGTTTTGGTGTGTTTAGCTTCATGTGCTCCTATGCGCTTTGGTGTAAAACAAAAAAATATTTCAGTGAGTAACCGGATGTCAGCATGGCGCTTAGCAATTTGGAACGAATTCGAGTAGTAACACAAAGTACCTGAGTTGGTCAAAACCGATGTCGGTAATCAATCCCAGTGTCATCGGCGTCCGGGACCCACCCACTGAGCAAAGATGCTCCCCAGTCGAGTTAAATATAGTGGTAATCTTGACTTCACTTAATATATCTCTTAGTAGCTTGTGAGGACGCCGTGGCGCAGTGGTTAGTGTGTTGGACTCGGTTGCACGATGAGCGAGTTCGGATCCCGATAGCACCGACGCCATCGAATGTTTATTTCGCGGCGTTCCTCCTCGGCGGGGTACTGGCAAAACCCCCCGTAGTATAGTTGCCGTGAAAAAGCTTCTCGAATCAGGCCGTTCGGAATCGGCATTAAACTGTAGGTCCCTTTCGCCTATGTGAAAAATAAATCACACACAACATGGGTGATTGAGAGAAGCTTGGCTCTGGTCCTTCATGGGCTGTAACGCTGGGCTGAAATGTTTGGTCAAATTGAACAGCCTGAAGTGAGCAGCTTGGTTTCATAAGATCGTTTTATTGACCCTTGCCTGGTCGTTTTGCTGTATTAAGGTTACTACTTAAGTCATGAAATCTGTCAACACCTGAGCGAGCAAATCACACTATCGTAAAGGCACAACTCCTGCGGTAGCACCTCATATCTCTGCTCGCCGGTGCTGTACATATCTTGAAGACCTTTTCCCGTCGGTGTCTCCATCACTGGTTTTGCTTTTATATGTGTGTCGTTTCCGTGGCATATTTTCGTTATAGGGCGTTTCAGTGTTGAGGGTAGCCCGGGTGCAGCTTGATGACTCGCGCTAAGCTCCACTTCAGTTTCAGAAGTCATTCGTCCTTTAACAACACTAAGTCACCTTCCCTTATCAGGTTGCCATTGACTCGTGTCCATTTCAGGTGCTGTCGGTATTCGCTGCTCTATCCTTTCCAGAAGGACGCGTCAGCGACCGTATCCTTTTCCATCGTTCCAGGTGCGCAATTTTGTCGAGTTTGTGTTCTGGTTTGCTCTCAGAGGCTCTCCAACTAGAAAGTGGGCAGGCGTTGGGGGTTGCAAGTCGTCGATGTCGTGTGATTGCGGACATAGTGGTCGTGAGTTAAGAAACACTTCTACTTGCGTTAGAATTGTGGTGCCATCTTCATATGTTGGTTAGAAGTGGTCAGAGTCGACATTTGCCCCTCTGAATGTTCGCATATCCAGGATGTTTGACGAGTGCCTTGTGTCAATGAGCACATGGTCGATTTGGTTGGCGGTTCGACCGTCCGGAGATCGCCAGGTTGCTGTGTGGATTCGCTTGCGAGGGAATCTTATCACCGCATTACGAGCTGTCGCAAAGTCAGCGAGTCGGAAGCCGTTATCTGTTGTTGTATCGTGGAGGCTGTGCTTTCCGATCACTCCGCCAAGGGTTTTCTCCTTACCGATTTTGGCGTTGAAGTCCCCGAGCACGAATTTTACATCGTACTCCGGACAAGCTCCGTAGGCGTTGTCCAGGAGGTCATAGAAGTGCTCCTTGATAGGGTCTTCAGCCTCGTCGGTAGGGGCGTGTGCACATATAAGGCTGATGTTATAAAATCTGCCTCTGATGCGGATCACAGCCAGGCGATCACTTGTAGGTTTAAAGTCGATGACAATCGACCTTAGCCGCTTTCCCACGACAAATCCGCATCCCAGTAAGTGCAACCTTTTGTGACAGCTGTAATAAATGTCGCAATTTTTCTTCCTAATCATACCGTTTCCTATCCAGCGTATTTCCTGGACCGCAGTAATATCCGCCTTGTACTGCGTGAGGATTCCTTCTAGTTTATGAGCAGCTCCGGGAGTGTACAGGGTTCTGACATTCCAGGAGCATACTCGCAAATCGTGTTCCTTTTTCGTGCGTTGTCGTCGTCGAGTATCCGTCCGTGTATCCGAGGCATCTTGCTCATTCATAACTTTTCTTTTTTTTTACGTGGGCGGATTGTTAGCCCGCCGCACAACCGCCATTCTGGTCGGAGTTTTCTCGCTGCATACGTTTGTTCACCTTCCAACGGTTGTTGAAGAGGCTATCCAGAGGGCGCCGCGAGGAGGCCGTATGTCAACTTGACCCGGGCATTAAAACAGGGATCGTTGCTGGCATCTCGCCAGGTTGAGAGCGATCAACAACATTTACCCTGTATGTCCGAGCCCATGCCCTTTACAACGTAGGTTATAACGGTCGTTAAATTCAAATTCAAAAAAACAAGCGAACATGTCCCTTCCCAAAATAATTGGTGTTATTGTAATGTGTATTAAATTGTTCCACGATCGGCCTCCCACACACCAATTTCACACACGAATTTCCAGTTTTTCCAGAAATAAAGTTCGTGGGCAAATACATCAAAAATGAGTGCAAACCCTCAGAGGCTTGGTATCTCTATTTATCCCTGGGAACGATCGAGTTGCACAGATATCCGCTCGCGAATCGAATTATTATTTGAATTGTTTTCTAACAAAAGAGAAAAGGATTTCTCCCTTGTATTTTGTGTGCAAGTGGACATTTAGTGTGGGAAGAATTTCAACAAGATTTTATCAACATATTGGATTAAAACCGGATACATTGCAGGAATACAGGGTAAAATTGATTTAAATAGAGAATTGTTCCTTTATATCAGGGGTTTGCAACCTTTTTTGTACTCTAGGGCACATTCTAAAATACCGGTAGTGTGGCGGGCACCACCTATTTGCAAAACGCAACAAACTAAACAGAAATAAATAGAAAGAAAACGTTTTATGAAAAATGGCATTGCATATTATTGGCAAGTGGTTCATAGTTAGGTGAGTATGACGATAATCCTGTTAACAAACAATCATAAAGATGCTCATCGGTGAGTCGAGATCTTATCTTGAGTTTATTAAGTTCATGTTTGAAAACAATGATTCGCATAAATATGCTGAACCGAAAAATGATTCAGTCTTATATGCCGCTTTTTTCAAAAATGGGGGTTTTACTCTGTCCGCTGTATTCCCAAAAGTCCTCTGATATTAAGGATTTTAGCAAAATATCATTCTTAAGGCCCAACATTTCCAACTCTACTTCTTCTGTCTTACCTTGAACAAAATCTGCAATACATGCGGCCATTTCCATTATATTTATTTGGCAAGTAAAGGGATTGATACAGAAGGAAACTGTTGAGAGAAATTCCCGAAACCACACTACACAACGGTCGAGGACTTCGCGGAAGTGCGGCACAAAACCACTCTACGCACAACTTGGCCACTTCGCGGAAGTGCGGCACAAAACCACTCCACGCACAACTTGGCCACTTCGCGGAAGCGCGGCACGAAACCACTCCACGCACAACTTGGTCACTTCGCGGAATCGCGGTGACGGCATCACTTCCAGCAACACACAACATGTTGGGCTTCGTCGAGGAAGCCCGGCAACCACACCACACTACACAGGACTTGGATGCATTCCGATCTTGCATCCTAAGAGAAGCAGTCGCTCCACACACGAGTTTCGACAACACAATTTTATTCATTCGCTATACTTTACTTATTTGATCTAATAAAGTTTTGATTTCATTTTATCACCTCTACACACACGATTTTCTATATTCACAACAGAAACAATTGGCTCGATAAGAGTAAACTGCGAAAATCTCTCTTCAAACTGGGTTTTTAGGGTTCCGTACCCAAAGGTAAAACGGAACCCTATTACTAAGACTTCGCTGTCCGTCCGTCTGTCACCAGGCTGTATCTCATGAACCGTGGTAGTTAGAGAGTTGAAATTTTCACAGGTGATGTATTTCTGTTGCCGCTACCACCATACCACCATACTACCATACTAAAAACAGAACAAAATGAATATTTAAGGGGGGCTCCCATACAACAGACATGATTTTCATCCAAAAAATCCCCTTGGTCTCCATACTGAAGTAAGGTTAGTCGACAATATCCCACAACCAGTAGCAAACTTCCCAGTTTTGATCTCTTTTGGAGGAGATGCCGATGGACATTGATCTTAAATGCTTGCATGTTGCATTGAGGGGGGAAAACCGAATCCGGCAGGGAGTTCCAGATTCGTGTGGTTCGGTTAATGAAAGATTCTCTATATTTGACAGTACGTCCGGAAGCGGGCTTCAGAGTATATTGGTGAGCATTCCTAGAGAGACGTGTATTGCGGGAGAAATGTTGAAGGGGCGGAATGCAACTGGCTATTTCATCAGAGCATTTTTGGTGGTAGTAACGATAAAACAGGGAGAGGCAGGTAACATTCCTGCGGTGTTCCAGCGAGTCTAATGTTTTGGTAATGCTGGAGTCACCTATCAGTTTTATGGCTCGTTTTTGTATTCTGTCTAGTAGGTGCAGTGAGGTCTTGGAAGCACCGGACCAGACATGAGCGTTAAACTCTAACTTGGGGCGAATGAACGCCTTATAGATTGTAGCCAGATCTAAGGGTGAGAAATATTTCTTGCATCTGTATAAGAATCCTAGGCATTTCGCAGCATTCTTGGCGACACTGAATATATCGTCGGCACAATGCCAAAAACACGAATCTGCATTTTTGGTCATTTTCACTTCTATGGGTCATTTAACTTGTTATTGGTCCCTCCATTCACTGCTTGGATACCAATACTCTATCTGTTGCCTATTAGCATAAACCACTGATGTCCATTGCACAGTTTCTGTAAAATTTCCAATTCTTGCAACGCCGAAATCACGAATGTGCACTTTCGCGGTTTTGGCAATGCATAGCAACTTAGCATTGTTTATTTCGTGAAACTATAACAACGACGCAGCTGTATGCAGTTAAGAATTTCTTAATCATTCGATGATACCGTTTGACATTGTTCGGCTTATTTAAACAACTGGACCATCTAGTCTATCCACAGCGCTTGTTTATATTTAGTAAAAGTCTTTCGGTTATTTCACTTCACATTAGTTCTCATCTGGGTTGGTAAAATCTTCTGTTGTTTCAACGATTTTTTTTTTAAATTACGATATTAGTAGTTCATTTCTAATGAGTGCTAGAACCAGTAAAATTCTTGCTATGTGCGCAACAGTAGCAAACAATTCGGATGTTGAAAGTGAAATTACTCATGTTACTCCAAATGCGGATGATTCTGGCCAAGATAAGAATTACGAACCTAGCTCTGAAGAGGATTTTCCTGACGACAGTCTCATTCCGGGTTCAATTGAGGCAAATCGCTCGAGTTCTTCAGGTAAGTGGAAAATGTTATGCTAAACATAATACCTAACAGGTAGGAAAATAATAACAAGGAGTAATTTTTTAGAACTATCAATGGTATCAGAATAAGATCATTTTAATAAACATCGATTAGCAAGTTTTCTATAATCAGATTCTTCGTTGTTTTCAGCTGGCGTTTTAATGAAACGGAAGAAAGGAGTTTCAAAAAAGCGTGTTCGTTACGAGAAAAGACTCCGAGGTGAATCCTACACCGGCTTTCGTGGTGTTCTCCGCCCTGGACGTCCGTTACTACCAGCCCCCTGCGTCAGTAAAGCTAACCATGATTGTTCTCGCATGGTGAGTGACGTAGCCAGGCAACTAATTTATTCAGCGTTTCGTTCCCTTACGACTAACCATGACCAACAACAATTTATTGTAAGGCACATCCAAATGTCTCCAAAAAAGAGAGGCGCTAGAGACTCACGACGATTAAACACAATGGTTTATCGCTTAACTGTGAATGGTCAATTCGTCAAAGTTTGTCGAACTTTTTTCATGGCGACCCTCAACGTCACGGACGGCAGGATTCGTGGTGCCATGAGCAAATTAACCGACGCTGGCGTTGTTCAAAAAGATTTTAGAGGTAGTTACGCTCCACACAACAAACTGTCCCAATTAGAAGAACATGAAATTAGGAATTTCATTTTATCGTTCCCTGCAATGGAATCGCATTACTGTAGGAAATTTGCTACTAAAAAGTACTTAGATGCTAGTTTGAATATAACCATAATGCACAATAAGTTTAATTCCCATTGTGAGGAAAAACAACTTAGAAAAGTATCTTTCGAGACATTCCGCAAAATATTCAGGCAGTACAATCTTGGATTCTTTCGTCCAAAAAAAGACCAATGTAAAAAATGTTTGGCATTTGACAGTCTGCCGTCAGATGACAAATTAAATATACATGAAGAGCATCAAAAGCATTTAGAACGAAAAGTAGCAGCACGAGCAGCAAGAGATGAAGATAAAGCCATGGCTTTAAATAATAAGGAATCCTGTCTCAGTTTCAATTTCGATCTCGAAGCTGTTTTGAATGTTCCTAAAGGAAGTGCTGGGCAAATATTCTATTGGCGTAAGCTCGCTGTATATAATTTAACTATTTTTGAGTTGAACTCTCATGACGGGCACTGCTATTTATGGGACGAAACTCATGGAAAACGAGGAGCAAATGAAATCGCTTCAATTTTATTAAAATTTATAAAAATGAAGTTAGAGCGTTTACCCAATTTATCTGCTGTTAGAATGATGTCTGATTCCTGTGGGGGTCAGAATAAGAATTCTATGGTTGCTGCACTGTGCATTTATTTATTGGTAAATACTTCTCTCCATACAATACGCCATTCGTTTTTTGAACCGGGGCATTCCGAAATGGAATGTGACTCTATGCATTCCAAAATTGAGAGAAAATCACAAAATGTACCGGTGTTTATTCCAGAAGGTTGGGTTCAGCTTATACGCGCAGCAAGACGACAGCCTTCACCATTTTCGGTGACAACCATGTTGTATGATGATTTTTATGATTTTTCAAGTATGGCAAAAATCATGAATGTTACAATTCCATGGAAAACTGTATGCTGCTTGGAATATCGAAAACCACCTGGCGGCGGTCGAGTTGATGTTTTCTACAAACGCAAGTTTGAAGAAGAGTTTATCCAAGCTATCATGAAGGGTAAAAAAGGAAGGCGAAGCAATGATGCCTTTGTGTTGAGAAGGGCTTACTCAAAACGGTTACCCATCTCACAAGCAAAATGGAAAGACCTAAAAAAAATGTGCGATGATCTTACTATTCACAAAGAGTACCACGGCTTCTTCAACTCGATTCGACCGTCTTCGGCTGAAAGGGATTACTTGCCAGAGCCAGATTTGTCAGAAGAATCGGATTATGAAAAATAAGCTACCTTTAAAATTCACAAACCTTTGAGACTGTATCTTTTTTCATCGTTAAAAACAATTGTTTAGCTACTTAAATTTTGTATTAATAAAATTTTTTGTTTGATTCTTCTGTTTTTTTTAAGTCCTTCTGAATAACTTGCAAATACTAATATTGAGTTATTTATCTTAAACTTATCTAGAAAACAGTAGTTCCTTTAGAGGCGAGAAAAATATACACGAAACTGTAGTACAAGTACAAGGTGTCTCAAAAGAAAGTTTATATTCAGTGGATCGATTAAAAACCAAGTAAACATTCTATCGGAAAAAATTTACTTATCATTAAAGTATACAATTTGGGAATTTATTTCTTGAAAATAATGTCATCTAAATGTAAGCCCGCGCGTTCGCGACCTATGATGACTATGCACATTTAAAGCACTTGCGCGCTTCCGAAACGAAAGGTCGGGATCACTACGAACAGACTAATTAACATTCTCCACGTTTTCTACTGTTCTCGATTACCTTGGCCGTCCAAATTTTGGTTTTTTTAGTGTTGAACCAGACTCTTCAAACTGCTTTACTCATTTTTGAATGAGAAGAATACCTGGCGCATCATTTAAATGGCGTACATTTCGAATAGCAGAATTTTCTACGCGGTACAGTCGCCGAATAACCGTTTTTTATAAAACTCTCGCACGCACAACCCGCGGTCTACACCCGAGAAACGCTCCACAGAGACTGAATTCCCAAGAGTCAGGCTACCGATTGACATACCCTCCGCGCCCCTCAGATTCGTTGCGTTCACGCAATAAGCTAATCAAATATAAACTTTCTTTTGAGACACCTTGTATTTACATTAAAACACTGTTTGGTGAAACTGAGGTGTTGATGAGAACTGACAACGTCAAAACCACGAATCTGCTCCTAGCCCTCTAATTTGAGTTCATTATCTGAAAAAAACACTTGAATACCTTAAGAACGGCCCTTAAGAATGGGACTGACGAATTTTTTTGTTTCTAATGGAAAAAGCCGATTTTTCACTGACCTTCAAAACTTTGAAGCCAGATTGCTCAAAACTATAATTTTGCAGATTCGTGTTTTTGGCATTGTGCCGACGATATGGTCGCTCCAATTAAGATTGTGAGCAACACTCATACCCAGGATAGAAAGCTTTTCAGTTTCTGAGATGCAAGTGCCATTCATGGATAATGGCTGCGGGTTATTTATACGCTTTAACGACAAGAGACAGCATTGTGTTTTGGAAGCATTAAATTCCACTCTATTGTTTTTACCCCATTGGATGATGCTGTCGATATCGGAATTTAATGAGCTTAACATACGCTGCCGCTCATTATCTGCCACCGAAGTGCAGGGTCGTAAACTGGTGAACGAATATGAGAAGCTGAGGGTACTGTCGTCAGCGAAGGAGTGAATTGGATTAGAAGTAACAGACAAGAGATCATTTATAAAAATAAGAAAGAGTGTCGGAGACAAAACGGAGCCCTGGGGAACACCGGCATTTACAAAGTGAGTATCAGACTTGAATCCGTCCAAAACAACTTGAATTGAACGATTCGAAAGGTAGCTTCTAATCCATTGAAAGAGAGACTCATCGATCCCAAAAGCACACATTTTCGACAAAAGGGCTTCATGCCAAACCCTGTCAAATGCTTTCGAAATATCCAGTGCAACAGTTTTGCTTTCACCTGCTTGGTGAAGCGAGTGATTCCACTTTTCAGCGAGATATGCCATCATATCACCAGTGGATCTGTTGCTGCGGAAACCGTATTGGCGGTCATTGAGGAGTTTCCGTGATTCAAGATATTTCATAAGCTGACGGTTAATCAGCGTTTCCATGACCTTGGAAAGAAGGGACGTTAGTGCAATGGGTCGGTAGTTGGAGGGAGAAGATGATTCGCCTTTTTTGGGTATAGGCTGGACAAATGCTGTTTTCCACCTACTCGAAAAGAGCCCAGAGGTGTAGGAAAGGTGAAAAAGCTTACGCAGTGGTTTTGCCAGCGTAGAAGAACACCTCTTCAGAACTATTGGGGCAATACCATCTGGACCAGCGGATTTGTGTATGTCGAGGTCCTTAAGAACCCTTGCGACTGTACGAGTGCGGAAGTGGATTAGTCCCATGGTGGAATTGACGCATTCTAGTACAGGCGGAGACAAAGTACAAGCTGGCAGTTGAGAACTGGTTGCGAAATGGGCAGCAAGTAGGTTAGCTTTGTCTAAGGGGGTGACAGCTGGGATGTCATTGTGGATGAGCGTCGGTATAGACGACTTAGTTGAGTTTTTTACGTTTTTTACAAACGACCAGAAACTTTTGCTACCTTTGGGACATTGAAGATTTTACGCCTTAATTTTTGGTCGGATTGGAATTTAATCCGTCGAATGTGGGTGTTGCAGTCATTTCTTTGATGTATTAATCCTAGCTGCAAACCCTTTTCCCACATTTCCCATTATTGTTATTCACCTTTTCACAGCCTTGCTGTCAAGTAAGATAATTGATTTGAATTCAGTGGACACTTTGATGATCAACTATGTAATATGCCTATAACCTGCCAGCAACCAAGATCTGTCATCATACAAAAAATGTGTTTTAATGTGATGACTGATGAGGTAACATACAACGTCTTTTTCATATTTATATATACAGATGGTACGGAACCCTTCGTGCGCGAGTCCAACTCGCACTTGGCCGGTTTTTTTAACACTTGAAGATGCTTAATAAATAATGACCCATTTAATCCATTGTTATCTAGCATTTTCTTCATATGTGGGAAATGCACGAGGAAATTGATCTGCAGATGTGATATCCACAAATCCAATTTAGCTTTAGTCTTTCCCCTGAAACTCCTAGACATAGAGGGCGCTTTTAACAACGTCACTCCGAAAGCAATAATAGAAGGGCTAGAAAAGCTAAAGGTGGAGAGGACTCTAATAGAGCTGATCAACGAGTTGTTATTAACACGCTAGATTCACTCTTAGTGGGGAAGCCTAGTAACTACCAGAGTAGTTACCAAGGGAACCCCGCAAGGGGGGGTCCTCTCACCTCTTCTCTGGAATGTAGTTGTAAACGAACTACTAATCAAACTGGAGAAAGAAGGCCTGGACGTTGTCGCCTACGCCGATGACGTTGCCATCACAATCTCAGGTAAATACCTATCTACACTGAATGACCGCATGCAAACGGCATTCTCACTTCTGTGCAAATGGCTCAGGATTACTTACTTTTTTTTTTTTTTTTTGTACTTATCAGGCCTGCGATCCATGGAGGATCTGAGCCTGAGCTATAGCTGCCTTCCATCCTTGACGGTCCCGGGCACGCTGCTTCCAGTTGTCAAGACCAAAATGTCTTACATCCGCGATTACTTGGTCTTTATACCGGAGGTTCGGTCTTCCTCTTCTTCTCGAACCAGGAGGCTCGGAGTCGAAGACTCCGTTGATGTCCATGCGCTCGATGTGGCTGAGCCAGTGTAGTCGACGGATCCTTGCCTTCCGGACTACATCCACATCTTGGTACAGCTCGTAGAGTTCGCGGTTGTGTCTTCTTCTCCATTCACCTTCCTCGCAGACGACCAAATATCCGGCGCAGAATTTTTCTTTCGAAAGAACACAAAATCAGCTCCGCTGTCCTGCTTATCGTCCAGCTTTCGGCTCCGTACAGCAAGACTGGCAGAATGAGCGTTTTGTAAAGCATGACTTTGGTCTTTCGAGTGAGGAGTTTTGACCCCAGTTGTTTGGACAAGCCGAAGTAGCAGCGGTTGCCAAGGGCGATTCTATGCCGGATCTCCACTGTGGTGTCATTTGTGGAATTTACGTTTGCCCCGAGGTAGACAAACTCCTTAACTACCTCGAAATTGTAGCTGTCAATTGTTATATTTTGTCCCAGATGTTGAGCGACGGATTGGTTTTTGCTTGACAGCATGTATTTCGTTTTATCCTCATTGATCTTAAGACCAACTCGTTTCGCCTGTTCTTCAATCGCCGTGAATGCTTCCACAATGCCACGGCGAGAACACGCGATGATGTCGATATCATCCGCGTATCCTAGCAGCTGGATGGACTTGTAAAAGATAGTGCCTTCCCTGTTGACGCCTGCCCGTCGCACTATTGCACGGTACATCGCGTGTTTTTTAGCGTGGCGCGACACAACTGGATCAGTTTTACCGGGATCCCGAATTCGGCCATCGCACCAAACAGTTCTTCGCGGTGAATGCTGTCGTATGCGGCTTTGAAATCGATGGAAAGATGGTGTGTATCGATTCGAAACTCGTTGGTCTTTTCCAGGATTTGTCGAAGTGTGAAAATTTGGTCTATAGTCGATTTTCCGGGCCGGAAGCCGTACTGGTAGCTGCCGATTAGTGCGGTGCAAAACGGCTTTAGACGTTCACACAATACGCTGGACAGGATCTTGTATACGACATTGAACAGGGATATACCTCTATAGTTCTTGCAAGAGGTAGGATTGCCTTTTTTGTGGATGGGGCAAATAGAGCTGGTATTCTAGTCGTCGGGCATGCTTTCGTCTTCCCAAATTCTGCAGGTGCATGCTCCCTACCAGAACATCGCCGCCAGCCTTGAAGAGCTCTGATGGCAAGCCATCTAAGCCTGCGGCCTTGTTATTCTTCAGCTTCTGAATAGCTGTGCCGACTTCTTAGATGCTGGGTGAGAGGACTACTTCAGCGGCTGGAGTTGGGATTTCCTCGGTCCCTACCACTCTCTCTTGATCATGCTCGTTAAGTAGCTGCTGGAAATGATGCTTAAATACATCCACTATTCCCGACACAGCCATGTCATCGAACGTGTTTTTCACGGTGTTTCTCCTCAGCGGTGTTCTGACAAAACCCCCTGTAGTAAAATTGTCATGAAAAGCTTCTCGAAATTCGCCGTTCGGAACCGGCAATAAACTGTAGGTCCCTTTCACCTATGGGAAAATGAAATCACACACAACATGGGTAATTGAGAGAAGCTCGGCTCAGGTTCTTCATGGACTGTAACGCCAACATACATTCCCTGCGGGTCGGTGACAAGATTACTCTCGCAGTTTCGAAGAGACTGGGTGCCCTTTTTGAAGCCTCCTGCAAGGCCTTTGGCTTTCTTGTAAAAGGCTCGTGTTTTATGCTTATCCCTAGACTCCTCGAAAAGTTCATCACCCAAAATGTAGAATGTTGCGGCCCGCGTGAATTAGCAAACAAATGAATGTGGCCCGAGGGAAAAAAAGGTTGTGTATGGCTGCTCTAATGCATGGCATTGAAAATCCATTTTGGTAATGTTCGAAAGATAACCCTAGCTTAAATGGTGAAAAGAAACTGAAATCAGATAAAAAGATGAGTAAAATTGCTCGTATTTTACTGTTTCTTTTGAAAAATATATGAATAAACCATAATCCGGCTGTAATTATTTTAAGTGTGCATAGTTTACTCATAAATTCCTCATAATGATTAAAATATTTGCATTTTTCTTGAGTTGAATATCTATCTAAAGTACGTTGTAACCGTCGCTAAATTCAAATTCAAAAAACAAGTGAACATGCCTCAACCGACAATAATTTTTGTTATTGTAATGTGTGTTAAATCGTTCCACAAATGACTTTCCACAGACGAATTTCCAGTTTTTCCATTCAGACCTCTTGTAGGCAAATACATAGTGTCAAAATGCATGCCAACTGGAAAAGTTTTCCATCTCCTTAATCACTGGTTCAGACGGTCATTTGGTGTTGTTTTCTGGATATTGATTAAAACCTGGTCAGTCTGTCGAACGCCAGATGATTCAATCGGTTGTTAATCGTTAAAATTCGCATTTATTTTGTTACTTATCGTTATCGTTATAGTCTTCGTCGTCAAAGGTACGAAAATCGATTTGCATATGCACTTACACCTCTGAGGATTACACTGTTTTGCGTCTTCATCCGGATCACTTTCTCTTTCCTCTGTGTTCTACCTAGGTACATACGTTTTTCAGTTAATTTTTTTATTTAATACAGATCGCCGGCCGTCCCGTAAGACTTTCGTCGCGACTTTCTCTCAAAATGATTCCCCCACCCCTATTGCTTTGCATTCAAATGAATTACGATACGAAGCGAAAAAGGAAACAAATTGACAAAAATCGAGTTTTGTATTGAGAAATAACGACCCGACGACTTGCTGTGGATCGTAATAAGTCGCATTTTAATCGTGTGTTCACACATTAAAAATGAAATGCACACCTCGAACATTGTATTCGTTTTCTGTCTCTGCTGTTGTTTTGGATTAACAAAAAGTCGAGTAGTGTTGCCATGAACAAATGTACATATATGACGCAATTATGATGATGTGCTTCTCGTGTAGTACGATGAATCAGCGAGGAAAGTATGTACTTGGTATAGTTAGCTTCGTCGATGGGTTTGGGTTTGGTGACACTTCGGATTTCATAATCGAACGTTGGAGCGTGTGAAACTACGACTTTCGATTGGTTATGTGTTCGAGGGCGAAGCTTTATCACTTTCTAATGCCACAATTCACGAATATGCAACGCAAATCAGCACTGTTTTCACGGATTTCTCTTTTGCCTAAGTGGTCTTAGAAGATCTCTAACATAATGGCCTTACGTACGCAATGACTATATCGAAAAACAACCTTTGCTTCAACATCATCTTCTATGAGGTAGAGGTCAAGTTCATGACGTAAGCAGAAGAGCATCAAAACGATGATACTTAAAAGCGTTTTATAAACCCGAGTACTTAAGCCATTAACCAGCTGTTTCACGCAGTCGAACAACAACACATGGCAACTCTATTGGTCTGTCCAAGTAAAAAAAAAAAAATAAATAAATCCCAACCAACAACAGCCGATACTGGCACTAAGCTCTCCGCCGAAAATGGGAGAAGAAATTGGGAAAGCAAAAGCGAGAACAAGAGGCATAACACTTAACAAGCATCATGCGATAATGCGTGAAAGCTTTCCTTCCCTACAAGCTCATACCGCTGCCGCCGCTCACAACACAGCTAACAACTTGACAATTGATAAAACTCTATGTAGTAGCATTTGGTTTAGGTTGTATTAGATTCTTTAGCGCCTTGCTTGCACTCCGGGTTAATATTGTACGCGCGGTATAAATACTTAACTGACTCCCTGCCCGAGCCACATAATTCGCAATAGCCTGTCTCGGCCAACAACACTAGTTGTAGGTAGCCCCGCATTTGAAAACAAAAAACAAGAAAATATAAATACATATAGCCGCTCGCGTGTAGTAGAAAAATCAACAAACTTTCGCGCATAATTTCCGTGCGGATGAGTTTCTAGTCAGTTTAGTAAACTTCAGCAACTGGGTAAGGTGTCGGTGCTTGCCAGTTTTCCCCTGACTACCAATTTCTTCATTGTCCACACAGTGTACATACAGGCGTTCTCTGTTAGTTTGCTGTACATACCTCAGACCACGTTCCTTCTACCTCCTTCTTTCATTCGTAATTATTTATTTAATTCTTCACTTTGCCTGCCGCTTGTCGTTGTTCTCCTTATTGTGCTTGTAATTAATTTCTTTCCTTTGGTTTTTGTTATTTTAGAACGTGCGCTGTGCGAAACATGTCAGCAAGAGCTATTTACGAAGTAACTGGAAAGGATTTACTGACCCGGTTTCTACCTCAGAACCTATGCAGTCCATTACGTGCTGTTAGAATTAATCAGGATACGGATATAGCCAATTTACCCAAGGACCATCCATGGCTTGAGCAGACTGTAAGTAATTTTATCAAAATCTTATTCAAAAAACAATAAACACGATTCGATTGCGAGTTGGAAATTTCCCCGGTAGTCAGATTGGAACAATCGCATTCAAAGAAATCTTTTTTATTAGAAATTGCCAAGCCGATTATGGTAGTCTCAGGCCATAAAATACTATCAGTAAGGGTCTGATAGTCATGTGTGCATACAATCGTAAGCGAAATGAAAAATGAAAAATGAAATTAGAGAGCAAGATCAGGCGACTTGCCTTGTCTATATGTACGATGCGGCTACGTCATAGATCGCATGAATCGTTATAGAGCGGTAGTAGTGACGACATATTCGTCTAACGAATCTTACGATTTCAGTGAGGTGATAAACTCGTTTTTCTTTTCTCTCTCTCATTTCCGTTTTCTTCTTTGCTGATTGTGCCTGACGATGTGTAGGTATCATGGAATTCAAGTGGTTTTTAGGGACTAGATCGTAGACTCGAACTGGAAAAACTGGGTTAAATGTAAAGCAAACCAAACTCAAATGTTTCGAGTAATGCGCGCGATTTCTTGTGTGTTTTACTTGCTTAACCACAAGCAATTCATTTGAAACTTACCGACTTACAACGCACCAATTACATATAGGTACGTGTGGGCACCGCCAAAAGTCAAATTTGACGAAACGTATCATAATTAGTGGTATTACGCTTTCAAAACATTCATTTATGACCGATAGATGGGACCTTTCCGATCTTGACCTAGTCGGCACCCCAGAGACCTTTTGGAACCCGATCTTCTATGCATTGTACTTTGTGATAAGCCAATTTGTAAGGGGAAAGATCACTAATGTGTCGTATGGCACGAGTGTACAATTGGTATACCAGTTAGTACTGCATTTGACACGACCCCCCGGATGATATGTGAATGCTAGCTGGCGGGCACTTCAAGGCCGTCAAACAGAATCATTTATTGTTTACGTGAGAGATAATGCACAGTGTGTGGGATGACACAAAACAAAAAAAAGAGACATTCACTCGGTAGTTTAGTGGTTAGGTTAGTGATGATGATAAGTAATTATCTGCACTTGGTGGTCGTCAGTGCGATAACCTCAGTCGGGCAATTGACTCCATATTTATAGTTTTCTTTTTTTGCAGCTGCTTACCTACCACTTGACTTCTGGGGGTCGGTCTTTATCGATTAGGTTCTATTGAAGAGCCTCAGTTGGCGGTTGTTTTCCTTCCGCTGACTAATGCCCGTAATCTCTCGATACGCCACACGTGATCTTCTCCATATCGTCTTTCAAAGGTCTTTATTCCCATTTTTTGCTCCTATGACCTAATGAGGGAACTATTCCCTTACACTCGACTCAAAACAATATCTAAAACGAATTCTAAAATTTGCTGACGTGTGCTAATGAATAATGCCAAACCTTTGGAACAAACAAACACAACGAATTCATTACTTTCCTCGCACTCATTTCCAATCTATTTTCAGGCGTCCAACAGCAACAGCAGACAGACTGACTGACTGACAACACTCATCTGTTTAGCCTTTCACTTCTTCAACAGATGTTTACTCAGATTTATCTCCTTGACCCGCATGTCAACAACAACAATCGGGATCAAGCTCTCGTTTACTTAAAACTTTAAAGATAGTTTTCGGTTATCTATTACGATAGAGGGTAACTAGATTTAATTGCATTCCGCTGGTGGTGAAAACCTGAGAACACAAAGTCCGTTTGGGCGATTGATTTGCATACAAACGTATGTATTTGCTTGATTTGTTCGATTTCTTGACGTTGTTGTTTGGTTGATTTGAAATTCAAATAACACGAGGAAATCATGAAAGCAATGAACATACGGAGAAGAGTATATGTATGTCTGGGAAGGGAAGCTTTTGGGTTTAAGGTGCATTAGCATTTCCTTGTACGCCTTTCTATGTACGCCGATTGGAGCTTGTGTCTTAAGAACAAATCTACAAAGTGTACTCGCAGTAGTAATGGTGACTTGTTGGAGCTTTAGCCTTACTTTCTATCTACTAGGTGGTATGGCGGATTTAGGCTTTGCCTTGACATAACCTGTGGTTGTAACGAGCTCTAGTCACCAATATAGTGAAGGCAATCGTGAAAACACCTTGATAGGTTGGTTACACTATGCTAAATTGCTCAAAACGATTGTCATCAAGGGGGAATAACTCAATTAGAGGATTGTGGCAATGGTCAAGTTCTATTCTATCTCGATTTTTGAGTCGCAGTTGGATCAGAGTGTGTGGTGATTGGCTTGCATGTCTTACTTAGTCTTTTGTATTGCTACTTGGATCTTACAAGGACAATGCCTGACACAGAAATAGTGTTCCAATAAGCAACATTTTTCCTACCTTGGTACACTTGTCACTAGTTCGTATGCCAAGTTTCGACAGTTTCTCTTGGGTAGTTTGTTTACACGAATAGACGTCTTGCGATTCTTGAATTTCGTGCGTCCATAAAATTCTTCGCTTTGGATGGACCAAGACCGAAGGAAATTCACTCTTAATTGACAAAAGTAAAGGAGAGCTCTGCTCCTTCGAGGTCAGTCGTTAAAAAGTGAGCAGCCAAATGAAACGCTACATCCCAAAAACCTCAATCATAAAGGAAACCATCGAAAAAGTGCATGATATCGTGTTGGATGATGTGCGAGTGAAGGTGAGTGAGTTAGCTGAGGCTGTGGGACAAAGAATTTGGGATACGAAAGCTCTGCGCAAGATTGATGCCACATTTTCTGAATGCCGATCAAAAACAAATGCGCAAAGGATGTTAACACCAATCTATGGGCTGATTCAATAGGGATCCGGCTCATTTAACAGGGATCCGACCCATTCAGAAGTTAACCGCCCGATTCACCAGGGATCCGATGGATTCAGTAGGGATCCAATCGATTCAATAGAGATCCAACCGATTCAATGGGGATACGACCGATTCAAAAGGGATCCAACCGATTCAACAGGTTCCAACCGATTCAGTAGGGATCCAATCGATTCAATAGGGGTCCAACCGATTCAATGGGGATACGACCGATTCAAAAGGGATCCAACCGATTTAACAAGGATCCAACCGATTCAGTAGGGATCCAATCGATTCAATAGAGATCCAACCGATTCAATAGAGATACGACCGATTCAAAAGGGATCCAACCGATTCAACAGGGATCTAACAGATTCGATAGGGATCCGACCGATTCAATAGGGATCCGACCGGTTCAATAGGGACCCAACCGACTTTGTACCGCGATTTGTAACCATGGATGAGACATGCGTCCAAGCAGTGGATGGAAGCCGGTGATTCAGCAACAAAGAAAGCGACCACATCTGCGGAAAAGGACAATGCCAGCGTGTTTTGGGGTGCGAAAGGAAACAGCTGAATATTACTCCAACGTTCTTGACCAGCTCGATGCCGAAATTCAGACCTGACTTGATGAAGAAGAAATTATATTTCATCAGGACAACGCACCTGTGCACAAGGGTACGTCAGCGATGGAAATTAGGGATTAAGGGTTCGATTTGCTCGGCCATCCCCTTATTCTCCTAATTTGGTACACTTAGACTTCCACCCCTGTTCCCATCTGTTCTGGGAAGCACGTCGCATCCAATGAAGAAGTTGACAGGGCTGTAGATAAATATTTTCGCTTCCGAGAAGGAATTCTGATTTTGAGGAAACGCTGGACCAAATGTTCACAGTTTTCATTGTCATTGTCCTCGTATTTCTAGTCCTTCGATTGGAACTTGCATTGAGGTACGTCCTCTGTCGAATTGCGAGAGGGACGCACAATATGCCGTGTAAATGCAGCTGATTAGCGTCAATATAATGCAGTTTAGTTGCTGCAAGCCTGGGCTTCTGTCACATTTTTCTTATTGCTTTACTGTTGAAGCCCTGCGCTCTTACATTATTCGCGGTGTCGTCGTCAAGCATTATAGACTGCTTGAGGGAAGCGAGCAATCTATCTCGATGCTCAAAGAGCGGATGCTGGCAGTAGTCGAAATAAGTGCGGCGAGTTCGTCAATCATTTGTTGCAGTTTGACGTCGTCTTCAGGAATTTGCAGGAATTTAATCGTAGATTATCAGGGGGGTCATCAAGAACTGCTGTGATTAGCCGTTTGAAACAGCTTTCAAAGTAGCTTAAGAGCACAGCAGCCAAAAGGACGGAAGGATCAGATTTTAACACTAGACCCTCACGTTTCAATATCCTTTAACGAGTTGCAATCTGTTTTTCTTTTCCAGAACTTGGTAGCGAAGCCGGATCAATTGATTAAGCGTCGCGGCAAATTGGGCTTGATAACCGTGAACAAAACGTTCGATCAATGCGCACAATGGATCAAGGAGCGAATGAACCAGGATCAAACGATCGATGGCGTTACGGGGAAACTAAGGAATTTCATTATCGAACCATTTATTCCGCACAATGATGTAAATAAATCCTAAGCGATCCTCCTACCGTTAACGATCTTAAGATGCCATTTTTGTTTCCTTAGGACGAAGAAGTATACGTCTGCATCTACTCACATCGTAAAGCCGATACGTTGCTGTTCTACCACCAAGGCGGTGTAGACGTAGGCGATGTCGATGCGAAGGCATTAAAACTCGATGTACCTATCAATGAGAACGTAACCAAGGAGAGTATACAAAAGGTCCTACTGATCAATGTGACGCCCAGCAAGGTTGATAGTATTACGAACTTTATTTACGCTCTGTACCAGTTGTATGTGGAATTGTACTTTACCTACCTCGAGATCAATCCGCTCGTAGTCACAAACGATGATATATTCGCTCTTGATATGGCTGCTAAGTTGGATTCGACAGCTGATTATATTTGCCGTCCGAAATGGGGACAGATTGAGTATCCGCCGCCATTCGGGCGGGACGCCTATCCGGAGGAGGCTTATATCGAAGATTTGGACGCCAAAACTGGCTCCTCATTGAAGGTAAGCCGATTTGTTTTGAAGAGGGCCAACAGTCATATAAAATTTGTCTTTTGTTTCAGCTTACCATTCTGAATCGGAATGGAAGGATATGGACACTGGTCGCTGGCGGCGGTGCAAGTGTTGTATACGCGGACACGATAGCCGATTTAGGCGGTGCTGCCGATTTGGCAAACTATGGCGAGTACAGTGGAGCTCCGTCGGAGCAACAGACCTACGATTATGCAAAGACAATTCTAAATCTGATGACAACGTCGCCACTTCATCCCGAAGGCAAGATTCTGATCATCGGCGGCGGTATTGCTAACTTTACCAACGTCGCATCGACCTTCAAAGGTGCGGGTTTGATCGTAAAATAGTGGATTGCACGGTCATCATCACTTTTGTATTTCGTTTAGGAATCATCACTGCACTGTTGGAATTCCAGCCGCAGCTGGTGCATAACAACGTTTCGATCTTTGTACGTCGCGCCGGACCAAATTACCAGGAAGGTCTGCGTAAAATGCGTGAAGTCGGCAGCACACTAGGCGTTCCGATGCACATTTTCGGACCCGAAACACACATGACTGCCATATGCAGTATGGCATTGAAGCGATGTACGATTCCAAAGTCATTTGCCGCTGAAACATCAACGGCTAATTTCCTCCTGCCGGGTGGACAGCAGACATCAGGCGAAACGAAAAAAGGCTCAGTACTGGTGGCATCCGGGGATTCGACGGGTAAGCAAACAAGTCATTGTGTGATTTGGGTGATGATCTTGTGTGGGAACATGTGACGATGCTTATTCGGGAGACGGGGATTAGTCGTAGCATGATTACGGCTAATCCCCTCGTACAGTTGGTGCATGTGAACTATATTCTCATGTTTGTTTCACAATGCTACTACAAGGCGATGCGACAGCGCAACTATAAACGCCGTAGCTGTCAAATCCATATTCATACAATGGAATTATATGGAGTAAGTCACGTAGGCACGTGTGTAGTCGTGTCGCAGCGCTGTAATTTCGAAAATTCGAAAAACTGTCGCAACTACACGGCGTTGTGCCATTTCGAATTCGACATTGGAGGAATGCGTTTGATAAGTTGGTCTTACCCACCACCTTCTTCTGACTCTTGTTTTCGCTTTTTATAGGCTAAAGCAGCCGCACATCCATTTATGAAATAATTTCAGTTTCAATCTTCGAATTTTTTACTGATGCCAACTTCACTCTATTGAATTCACCTCCAACCTCACTCACAGAAGTAACCTCGCTGTCAAAAAAAAACGCCGATGAAAGTCGCTCGATTGTGTATTAACTGAACGACTTTACAACCACAGCAAACGGCAAACGGCAGCGTTTGTAGTTGCGCTGTCGCATCGTCGTGTAGTAGCATTGTGAAACAGGCATCAGTCTCGCTACAGTGAGTGGTGCAGTATCCTTGTATGATCATCACTCTCTTACCCCGTTTACATGCGTAGTTGAATCCGGATTCGACTAGGATCGAAATCCATATAAACGCGGATCGAGTTGAAATAGAGGCGACTCGACTCGATCCAACTAGCAGAGCAGAGTTGAAAAAATGCATGTAAACCTTGGTCGAGGAGTCGAACTGACATTTTGTCTCTGTATGTGTGAGATATCCTTTTTGCTTTTCATTCTTTGCGCTTGCTGGTTGGCACAACGCAGGACTAAGGCTACGCGCACAGTGATGCAAGAATGCGATGCGATGCGAGAAGCAGTTGCTTGCCATAAAACTGTTCACATGTGTTCTTGTGTACGCGCGCACAGTGAAGAGATATTCGATGCGATTCTCGCAAGCTTATCGCAAACCTCTCGTAAGCTTCTCGCATACAAACTCTTCTGATCACTTTTTCAAGCGATTCTGTGCGAGTAGTATCCATTGTTGTTGTTGTTCTGATGCAATTTCATTTGTTTAAAAGAAAAATTGGTCCAGTTTCCAAAATGTGGTCAAATATTTTGAACGACATTCTTGTGCATTTCAAGAATTTTCTTTCATCGTTCCTTAACTGTGGATATATAAAGGGTTTTCCAATAGGGAATTGACAACTTTGAATTCGATTTTTGAACGCACCCTTTCACTTTTCATCGAATTGTCATTGTTAGTTTATTCAATAAAGTCAACATTTTCATCATGGTAAAGTACACGAACAAGCAACACCTGCAAACTATAAACATTTTCTACCGAAATTTGGAGTCGGTGACCGCAACTTTAAGAGCGTTAACTCCAATTTTCAGTTGTAATTCTCGCCCTAGTAGACAGGCAATAACAAGTCTAGTGCAAAAATTAGAGTCTACGTAGTCGGTCTGTGATATTGCCGTGTCAGTGAGACAACGAGTTGGTCGAAGTGTCGAATATATCGGTGCCGTTCGGGCGTCCGTATCAAACGATCCAAATTAGTCAATTCCACGGCGTTCTCGAGAATTGGGCGTCGCTCAGACCACATTAACGCGTATTTTGCGTAAGGATCTTAGTTTACACCCATACAGGATCAAGCTTACTCAAGAATTGAAGCCGATGAACCATTTGAAGCGACGTATGTACGTTCTCCGATTGGGCTCTGGAGAAGATGCGCCAAGATGATGAATTTCATGGCAAAACCATCTTCAGGGACGAAGCTCATTTTTGGCTCGATGGGTTCGTCAATAAGCAAAATATGCATTATTGGTCGGGTGAAAATCCACATGTGCTTCATGAATCACCACTTCATTTACAAAAAATAACTGCTTGGTGAGGTTTGTATGCCGGCGGCGTTATTGGGCCATATTTTTTCGTCGACGATAACGATCGTTACTTACTGTGAATGGCCAGCATTATTGCGCCATGATTGCCGATTATTTTTGGCCCGAATTGGAAGATATGGATTTAGACGACATGTGGTTTCAACAGGATGGTGCAACAAGCCACACAGCACACGTTACACTCGATTTATTGAAGAGTAAGTTTGATGAGCGTGTTATCTTAAGAAATGGGCCAATCGAATGGCCGCCTCGTTCGTGCGATTTAACGCCTCTAGACTATTTTCTTTGGGGCTACGTTAAGTCATTAGTTTATGCCAACAAGCCGACGATGTTGGAAGGGCTCAGAGCCAATGTGTGGCCCAGTCATAGAAAATTGGGTCCAACGAATCGACCGCTGCAAACGTGCCCGCGGTGGACATATGAGCGAAGTCGAGTTCCATTCATAAATGTTTTGATTGAACTTCAAGCCGATAGTAAAGCTTTTGAAATATCTCAAATGGTTTGAGTTTTATTTTAAAAATAAAATTGTCAAGTCCTTATTGGAAAACCCGATAAATGCATATAAACTTTCATTTAAAAATTCCTCGCATGATGATGAATGAATCGCAACAGAACAGTACAGAACAGCTTTTACTGTGCGCACCATATCGCATCTCGCATCGCTTCTCGTATCGCTTCCCGAATCGCATCTCGCATCGCATCGCATCTCGCATCACTGTGCGCGCAGCCTAACACAATCAAAGTAAAAGGTCAGTATATACATACTATCTGTCCCTTCAACTACGTTTGAACCATAGATAAATGAACAAGATGGCAATCTGATGGCTTTTGACAGGCATTTTGACAACTAGCCCCTACAAACGCGTTGCGGTTTGACGGCGTCTTGACTATGTCATTCTGCCTTGTTCCGACGTCTTGACTCGTAAGTCAAAAGCGTCGTTTTTAAAGCGGCCCCTAGACGATCAATATTATTGTGCAATATCAAATATCGCACAATATTATTAAGCGTCTAGGGGCCGCTTTACATTACAAAAGCAACAACCAACCCCTGCGGGGATCACAGGGCAGACGTACGAAGGTTTTCCATCTTCTTCATTTATCTATGGTTTGAACTCTTCGATCTTTCGACTACGTAGCGGAAAAACATGGGCTGGGATCGGCTAAGGTGATAGGTGATAGTCACTTTGGTGACAGTCATATGGGACTATCATCATCTTTTGGTATCGGGTAGGATTATCACAAAAAAAGTTTAGAAAAGGAGCAACACTTGCTTTTTCGGAGTTACTGATAGATAAAGGTAGCCCTAAACGGCGAACATGTTCGCCGAATCCGTTCGTTTGCGTTACTTTCTATACGGCAAACACATTTGGAGAACATTCATTTCGTGCTTATTCTTCAGAGGGTAAACATGTACGATAAATAAGCACAAGTGGTTCCACAAGAAAGGAGATCCCTCTGATTGCGCCAACTATAGAGGAATAAGTCTCCTTAACATCGCCTACAAAATCTTCTCTGCCGTTTTGTGTGAACGCCTGAAGCCTTTTGTAAATAAGCTGATAGGTCCTTATCAGTGTGGATTCAGGCCAGGGAAGTCCACCATCGATCAAATCTTCACACTACGGCAGATACTGGAGAAAACCAATGAATTTCAAGTCGACACTTACCACCTATTTGTCGACTTCAAAGCCGCATACGACAGCGTAATTAGAGACGAGCTATACAACGCTATGTCTACCTTTGACATACCTGCTAAGCTCGTCAGACTATGCAGGATGACTTTGGAGAATGCTCGCTGCTCCATCCGAATCGGTGAACACCTTACCGATAGTTTTGATGTCAAAAAAGGATTTGGGCTAGGCGATGCGCTGTCGTCTGATTTCTTCAACATCATATTGGAAATGATTGTGCAAAAATCACTGGCCAATACAAGAGGCACAATCTATTTCAAATCCTCGCAACTCCTTGCATACGCCGACGATATTGGCATAATAGGTAGATCACAGCGAGATGTCAATGAGGCGTTTGCGAGTATTGAGATGGAGGCGGCGAAAATTGGTTTGGCGGTAAACGAGGGCAAAACTAAATATATGCTGACATGAGCCTAGTCATCAAAAAAGGACGCTCAACACCGACGTCTCGGCCAGAACGTTTGTATAGGCAGATATAAGTGGCTCCGCAGTGACCTGGAACAACGACATCAGTTCCGAAATCAAACGCAGAATCACTCTTGCCAATCGCTGTTTCTTTGGGCTCAGGAGGCAACTGAGTAATAGAGCCCTCTCCCGAACGACAAAGTTGACTCTATATAAAACCCTTATCATCCCGGTCCTGTTGTACGGCGCTGAAGCATGGACACTATCAAAAGCGGATGAGGAGGCCCTTGGTCGGTTCGAGAGAAAGATTTTGCGCGTGATTTTTGGGCCTATAAACGCAGACGGGGGATGGAGGAGAAGATCCAACCATGAACTTTACGGGCTGTACAGCGACATGAGCCTAGTCAGGCGTCTACGGATTCAACGCCTAAGATGGCTGGGCCATGTAGAGCGAATGGACACCACAGCTCCAGCCTGGAGAGTCTTTGAATCCAACCCCGAGGGACGAAGAAGCAGAGGACGGCCGCCCTTAAGATGGCGCACACAGGTGGAAGGGGACCTCAGCCAACTGGGTGTGCGGCAATGGAAAAGGCTAGCGAAAGATCGTGCTAGATGGAGGGGCATGTTGGTTGAGGCCCAGGTTCACCCCGAACTGTAGCGCCCACTAAGAAGAAGAAGGTTGCGCTTATGGTTATTTATTTATGTTTACTCGGCGACATTCACAGCAAATTCACGAACAAAATCGGCGAACATGCTCGCCGTGTAGGGCTGCCTTAAGACAGCTGTTAGATAGTGAAAAAAAGAAATTTTGAAATTAAAATCAGGGCCGTTGTCACCGATTTGTTTTCCACAAATACTGGGAAAAGTAAATAATGTACATATTAGAAATGCTATTGCATTCAATTCATTTATTGGCCAATTATACATTTTGTCGGCGTACAGGGAAAGGAAACCGATTTAGACCGATTTCACAGATTGTTCCTCAGAATTCTAACTTCCATCGATGTCTCATTGAGCTCTTCATCTTCGCTTAAAAATAGTTCCAAGCACGGAAACATACATATTTTATAAAACACACAAAAGCACAAACAAAGCCATATCAAACGCACAGAACATTTTTTTTTTTTTTTTTTTTTTTTATTGAAATGTTATAGAATTGACAACATTTCCTTGTACTACAACTAGTTAACACTAACGAGTAGTTTACGTTTGTTTATATATCACATTACATATGCATAGTATTGTACGTTTATTATACATTTCGGTTGTATCTTCTAGATAGCATTGTTCCCAAATAGCTCGTGTGGTTTAATTCGCTTTAGTCTTCGAGTAATCTCAGTTGTATCGCAAAGTTTTGCTGCTTCCTGGTTAGTATGTTGTTCAAGTCTTGAGTAGTGGGCTGTTGCAAATTCGCGTATCGTTTCTTCTACGGTTTTAACCTTAAGGTCGCGATGTAAGTCGTAGTTTCTGACATACCATGGAGCGTTTACTAAACATCTTAAGACTTTGTTTCGGAAGTGCTGAATTATTTCTATGTTATTTTTAGCGGCACACCCCCAGAGTTGGATGCCATATGTCCATATAGATCTTAGTGTTTGTTTATATATAAGAAGTTTGTTATGTATTGCTGGAACAGATCTTCTGCCAATTAGCCAGTCGAGTTTTCTCAGCTTCATATTAAGCTCTTCTCTTTTCTTTTTTATATGTTCTTTCCATCGTAGTTTAGCGTCCAGGTTCATTCCTATGTATTTTGCGTTGTTGGAATACGGAATTTGTATCCCATTGACAAAGATCGGAATATGTTGAATCTTTTTGTTAGTGAAATTAACATGTATGAATTTCATGCTATTTAGCTTTAAACCCCATTTGTTGGTTCAGTCAGATATAATATTTACAGCATTTTGTAGGGTTTGAGTTGATTCTAATTCATTTTTACCAACTGAGAGAATGGCAGTATCATCAGCAAACGTAGCAAGTGTGCAATTTTAAAAGGTTGGCATGTCTTTTGCAACAGTATATACAATGTTGGTCCTAGTATGCTTCCTTGGGGAACACCGGCTTTAATCGCTTTCATCGCAGAATAAGCATCTTCTTGTTTTACTCGGAAATATCTATCAGTGAGATAGGATTCGAGAATTGTCGAATGTTCTCTAGGAAAAAGAGTTTTGAGTTTATAGATTAAGCCTGCATGCCATACTTTATCGAACGCTTGAGCGACGTCCAAGAATATGGAAGAACATATCATTTTATTTTCAAGGGCTTCTTCGACAATGCTGGTGATTCTATGTACCTGCTCACTGGTAGAGTGGCGGTCTCTAAAGCCAAATTGATGAGATGGAATCATATTCTCGTTGTTTATAAATGGTTTAAGTCTCGTCAGCAGTATCTTTTCGAATATTTAAAAAAAAAAATGGGCAGCAGAGAGATTGGCCTGTAAGATGACATTTCGTGCAAATCCTTACCTAGCTTGGGAATTATTATAACCTCTGAAACTTTCCAATAGCAGGGGACATGCTTTAGGCGCAAACAAGCATTTAAAAGTGTTGTTAATTTAATTTTAGCTCTAGGTGGTAGGTGTTGTAATAGCTCAGCAGTAATTAGATCATAGCCAGGTGACTTTTTCCTCTTAAGATCTTTTTGTATAATATTTTCTACCTCCAATTGTGTGACTGAAGGAATTTCCACGGATTGTTGGTCGACTATCGGCCATATCATTTCTTGTTGTCTCTCAATGGGTTGAAATGCATTGGCCAGATGCTCGGCGAATGCCTCTGCTTTCTCAGGGTTGCTTTTTGCCCATGAATTATTTAGTTTAATTGGTGGGTTGTGTTGAATAGGACGTTTAAGATATTTAGTTATTTTCCACAATGAGTATCCGGTCGATTTGTCGGCTGCAAGTCACAAAAATGTGACAATCACAGTGACTATCACCTTATACGATATCGAAACCGAGAATGTGACTGTCACTTGTCACAAATCACCTTAGCCGATTCCACCCCTGGGTCGAAATTTCAACTCAGTTTCGACTCGATCTTTCGACTACGCATGTAAACGGGGTATCTGTATACACGAGGCATCCCGACACTCACATACGCATTTTCTTACGTTTTTTTGGCTTGCAAATTCTCCTGCATTTTGTTTTTGTTCTCTTTTTTCTCTCTCTCTCTCTTTCTCTGTTTTCAATCGAAATTTCTATGAATTGGGCATGTATCCCGCTCGAATCATCGTCGTCATGCATGTATGTTATCGTTTACGTCCTCGTCTCGTCTCGTCTCGTCCATAAAACAAAACGAAATTGGCTCCAAACTACCAAAACCAAATCAAAATTAAAATAAAAAAAAAAAAAAACAATTTTTCGATCGAACAATTTACATACATCGCTCCATCCGCCCGCCAACACACATCCTCTGTCATTCAACCTTGCGTCCGTCCTTCCGCTATCCGTTTACTCCATCCGATCACCATCACCACGTTCCCGACGATGACGGCGGTGCGCTACCACTGACCATATGATATTTGCTTGGGATTCTGAATGAATGGAATTTTTTTTTTGTTCAAAACATTTAACTAAAAACTGAAAACAAAAAAAAAACAAAAATTTCATTCAAAATATTGGCGGCCATTTTGTGTGCATTTTGGTATGTGTATAGGTTCACCGAAAAAAACGATTAAACTACCCCCTATCTCGCCAGATTCGGAGACACCGCAGGATGTCGCGGATGCCGAATCCGTTGGTGTCCCAAAGCCACTATTCTCGAAGAATACGTACTCGATTGTATGGGGTATGCAGGCGAAAGCCGTACAATCGATGCTCGATTTCGATTTCATTTGTCGACGTGAGGATCCATCGGTTGTGGCTATGGTGTATCCATTTACCGGCGATCATAAGCAGAAATTCTATTGGGGTCATAAGGAGATCCTAGTGCCGGTGTTTAAGAAAATGGCAGACGCATTTAATGCATTCAAGAGTGTCGATGTTTTGGTGAATTTCGCATCGTTACGATCGGCATACGATGCTACGATGGAAGCGCTTACATTCCCGCAAATACGTACGATTGGCATTGTGGCCGAGGGTATACCGGAGAATTTGACGCGTAAAATGATTGTAGAGTCGAAACAGAAAAATGTAACGATCATTGGACCGGCCACAGTGGGCGGTGTAAGACCGGGTTGCTTTAAGATCGGCAATACTGGCGGCATGTTGGATAATATCTTGCATTCGAGACTGTATCGTCCCGGTAGTGTGGCTTATGTTTCGCGATCGGGCGGTATGTCGAATGAGTTGAATAATATTATCTCGAAAGCAACGGATGGCGTGTGCGAGGGTATTGCTATTGGTGGTGATCGTTATCCGGGCACAACGTTCCTCGATCATATGTTACGTTATCAAAACGATCCGGACATCAAGATGATCGTGCTGCTTGGCGAAGTCGGTGGCATTGATGAGTACGAAGTGTGCGAAGCTATCAAGAGTGGACGTATAACAAAACCAGTGGTGGCATGGTGTATTGGAACGTGCGCTTCGATGTTTACCACAGAGGTGAGTTTTGGACACGCCGGCGCAAGCGCACATTCGTCTCTTGAAACAGCTAAGGCAAAGAACGAAGCACTACAAAAGGCTGGAGCCTACGTGCCGGAATCGTTTGATACTTTCGGCGAACTAATCGCTTCGGTGTACGATGAATTGGTGAAATCCGGACGTATTGTACCGAAAGAAGAGGTACCGCCACCAACTGTCCCCATGGACTATTCGTGGGCTCGGGAATTGGGTCTGATACGTAAGCCGGCCAGTTTCATGACGTCGATTTGTGACGAGCGAGGTCAGGAATTGCTGTATGCTGGCATGCCGATCAGTGAGGTACTAAGCAAGGATGTGGGCATTGGTGGTGTTGTGTCGCTGTTGTGGTTCCAGCGTTGTTTGCCGCCGTACGTGTGTAAATTCTTTGAAATGTGCCTGATGGTGACTGCCGATCATGGTCCAGCTGTGTCTGGTGCGCATAATACTATCGTATGTGCGAGAGCCGGCAAGGATTTAGTCTCCTCTGTAGTCAGCGGTCTCCTAACTATCGTAAGTTGTGGCGAATTGCTCATTTGGGGAATGGTTAAGATTAAGATCGTTTTGCTTTCATGTAGGGTGATCGGTTCGGTGGTGCTTTGGATGGCGCTGCACGTCAATTCTCAGAGGCATATGACTCGAACCTCCATCCCATGGATTTTGTCAATGAAATGCGCAAAAAGGGTCAACTGATCATGGGCATCGGTCATCGTGTCAAGTCGATCAACAATCCAGATATTCGAGTGAAGATCATCAAGGAATTCGTGATCGAGAACTTTTCGGCGTGTCCGCTGTTGCAATACGCATTGGAAGTGGAAAAAATCACGACCAGCAAGAAGCCGAATTTGATTTTGAACGTCGATGGTGTGATTGCGACCAGTTTTGTCGACATGCTAAGGAATTGCGGATCATTCACAAAGTACGTTAATCCTCTTTGGCTTTATGCTCTTTATTTGTTTAACCCTGACTCTCTCTGTTCTTTCGTAGTGAGGAAGCTCAAGAGTACATCAATATTGGTGCCATCAATTCGCTCTTTGTGCTTGGCCGAAGCATAGGTTTCATCGGACATTTCATGGACCAGAAGCGGCTGAAGCAGGGCTTATACCGTCATCCATGGGACGATATATCGTACGTGATGCCCGAACAGTTTAACTGTAATTACTAAAGATCACGAACGGGTTAGCCCCGAATATCTCATAATGTTTACACTCCATACTCTAATGAAAAGAAAAAGAAAACAAAAAACAAATTAATTGGTTGGTAGACTTATTTTATTTGCATTTACTGTTCTGAGACTCCCTCTCTCTCTTCCTGTTCGCTCTCTGTTTTGTGTGTTTCCCCGTGAGCAGTTAGGTCTAGAGAAAACTATACATTATTTGTTAAAAGGCACACTTTGTGTCCCTCATCTAGGAGAGTGGCAGGACACGTATCGAAGCACATGATGTTGAGTTGCATAAATATTCCCTTGTTTTTGTACTCTGATTAGGTAAAGCTTTTAGGAAGCTACTTGCTCCACTACAGCCTATGATGTCGTTCTTTTGAAATTTGCATAAGATATAAGAGGAAGTGGTGAGGAGGTTTTTAAGCAAAAGAAAGATGAGAAATTCCTTAAGTAGACACTTTTTATTGCACTCTAGCGTACATGTATGTTCGAAATAAAGATGCACCTGAATTGGACATGTTACAGAACAGCTCGTGTTTTATTTCTATGACAATGCTTGGCTACATGAGTGTCAAAGGCACAACACACCTACTGCAAGGGTCAAGGGTCAGTCGAAATTAAGAAAAGCCTCTTATCCAACGGAGTATGGGCAACATCAGAAGAAGAAACACTCGATCTTCTCCTCAATGCGCACTTCCCAGGCTGCTCGGATACGCAAGACTCAGAGCAAATGTGTAGAACTTAAGTCTTTCCCGCAATAGAGGGACAGAACGATCATATAAAAATCGCTTGGACGTTAAAAAGCTTCAAATCGACAGGGCCGGATGGAATCTACCTTATCGAACTTGCGCAAACTATGGAGTGGATAATACCATGGCTAGACATCACCTTTAAAGGCTACCTGGAGCCCAATGCCCCAGCTACGACACAAAAATTGTCCTTGGAGATTTTAATGGAAAATTGGGCAAAGAAGACATATTTGAGTCGATCATAGGAAAGCATAGCCTCCATAACACCACATCCGACAGCGGACTTAGGCTAATCGATTTCCTAGCGGGACGTAACCTCCTTGTAGCAAGCACGCGATTCCCCCATTTCAACATCCACATAGGTATCTGGCGGTCTTTTGATCAATCGACAGCCAACCATTGCGATCGACGCCAGACACTCCTCCAGTATTCTCGACGTACGGACCTTCCGAGGGGCCAACATCGACTCGGACCACTACCTTATTGTAGCCAAGGTACGAATGAGGATATCAAGAATGCTTAGGAGTCGAGTAGGACAACGTAAGTTTGACGTCGGAAAGCTACAATCGCAAGGGACTGCCAGAATCTTTGCCGATCGTGTCTCCTTCAAGCTCTCTCAAAATCCGCCCACAGCAGCACAAACAATAGAGCAGGAATGGGCGCATTGCCAGAACGCTGCCTCAGAGGTGCTGGGTTTCAAACCCCCACCACCTAGAAGCCCCTGGTTCGATGAACAATGCGAACAAGCCCATGAGGCAACACAAGAGGCATATAAAGCCATGCTGCAACGACGGACGAGAGCTGCTCGCGGAATCTATGAGCATAAGAAGAGAGGAACACACGCTTTTCAGAAAAAAGAAGAGAGAGCACGGAAAGCGTGAGATCGAGGAGATGGAGAGATGCTTCCGCAGGAATGACGCCCGTAAGTTTTACAATAAGGTAAAACGAACATGCCATGGCTACGAAGCCAGAGCGGCGGCCTGCAGGGATGAACATGGAGAACTGGTAGTAGAGTCAAAGTCGAGGCTGAGGATTTGGAAAGACCACTTCTGCATACTGTATAACGGCTATGACAGACAAGATACCGCTGTCAGGCAGAACGAGCCATTCGTAATGGACGACGAAGTAACAGAATTCAGTCCACCCGACCTAGACGAAATCAAAATAGCGATATCAAGACTTAAGACTAATAAAGCCGCGGGCGCAGACGGCCTGTCTGCTGAGCTTTTTAAGGCGGCTGGAGATGAGCTGGTAGGGTGCATGCACCATCTCATTTGCAAGGTATGGTCGGAGGGAAGCATGCCCGACGAATGGAATCTCAGCATCGTTTGCCCGGTCCATAAGAAAGGAGACCCCTATAACTGCGCCAACTATAGGGGAATAAGTCTCCTTAACATCGCATATAAGATCTTCTCTGCCGTATTGTGTGAACGCCTGAAACCGCTTGTGGATAACCTGATCGGCTCTTATCAGTGTGGTTTCAGGCCAGGTAAATCCAGAATAGACCAAATACTTACGCTACGGCAGATATTGGAGAAGACCCAGGAATACCAAATCGACACTCACCACCTCTTCGTCGATTTCAAGGCTGCATATGACAGCGTGTATAGAGATGAGCTATACAACGCCATGTCTAGTTTTAACATCCCTGCCAAACTCGTCCGACTGTGCAGATTGACAAAGGAGAATTTTCGCTGCTCCATTAAGGTCGGTAATGAGCAAACCGAGACCTTTGATGTTAAAAAAGGACACAGCGAGACGTCAATGAGGCCTTTGTAAGCATTGAGGTAGAAGCGGCTAAGATGGGTCTCAAGGTTAATGAGGGTAAAACCAAATATCTGCTTTCATCTAAAAGAGACGGACAACACCGACGTATTGGCCAGAACGTCTCCATGGGCAGATATAACATTGAAGTGTTCAAGGAATTCGTCTACCTTGGCTCACTGATGACCAGCGACAACAACACCAGCGCTGAGATAAAACGCAGAATCACTCTTGCCAACCGCTGTTTCTTTGGGCTCAACAGGCAATTGAGAAGTAGAGCCCTCTCTCGGAAAACCAAGGTGACACTATATAAGACCTTGATCATCCCAGTCCTCCTTTACGGCGCAGAGGCTTGAACTTAATAAAAGCGGATGAAGATGCCCTTGGTCGTTTCGAGAGAAAAATTCTGCGCTTCATCCACGGTCCCGTCTGTTCAAACGGGGTATGGAGGGAAAGATTTATTGAAGAACTGTACGGGTTGTACTGCGACAAAGGCCTGGTACGACGTCTACGGATACAGCGTCTAAGGTGGCTAGGCCATGTAGAGCGCATGGAAAATACAGCTCCGACCCGAAGAGTCTTCGAATCCACCCCGGAAGGAAGGCGCTGCTGAGGACGGCCACATCAACGGCGGCGCACGCAGGTGGAAGGGGACCTTAACCAACTGGGCGTGCGGCGCTGGAAACAGCTGGCCAAAGACCTTGCCGGCTGGAGACGCTTGTTGGTTGAGGCCCAGGTCCACCACGGACTGTAGCGCCATCTAAGTAAGTAAGTAAGCGTGGAGACACTTGCCAGAAAGGTGGAAGTCCGCAAGGGTACCCTCATCCCCAAGGCCGGCAGAAGCTCCCAGGGGTCTTAGGCCTTTCTGTCTATCATTCATTGTATTAAAAACGCTTGAAAGGCTTATAGATTTCCATATACCCCACAACGCCTACTGAGAGGATAGATCTGTCGAAGCAGCCTTACATACTCTGGTGAGAAAAATTGAGAGATCGATCCTTCGTAAAGAATACACTTTAGCAGCCTTCCTAGATATAGAGGGCGGCTTCAACAACGTCACTTCGAAAGCAATAATGGAAGGGCTAGAAAGGAAAGGAGACGACTCTAGTAGAGTTGATTAGCGAGTTACTTTCAACACGGAAAATGTACTCTAAATGGGGCGGCCAAGTAACATTAAAATCAGTTACCAGAGGTGCTCCACAAGGACGGGTCCTCTCTCCTCTTCTCTGGAATGTAGTTGCGAACGAACTACTGACCAAACTCGATGTTATTGCTTATGTATTACGCTAACGACGTTGCTATTGCCATCTCGGGCAAGTATCCACCTATACTGAATGACCGTATGCGTATGGCATTCTCCATACTGTGCAAATGGTCTCAGGGTAAACCCCCAGAAGACCGAGCTTGTGTTGTTCACCAGAAATCACAAGATCACGGAAATATGCCCAATCACTCTACTTGGCATCAGGCATTGTAGTAGATAGGAAACTAAACTGGAAGGACAAACAAACGAGCGAGCAAAAAAGGCAACCACAGTTCTCTACACCTGTAAGAAAGCCTTAGGGAAAAAATGGGGATTCAACCTTTAGCTTGCCCTATGGCTATACATTACAGTCGTTAGACCTATTCTAATGTAAGGAGTGGTAGTCTGGTGGATTGCACTGGACAAAACTATATGCCATTGCAACGAGATCTATTTCTCGTTTCTCCGATCTATGGAGAAAGGGTGCTCTGATAGGGGGTAGGGCTCTCCAATCTCTTCAGTAATCCCTTCGCAGGGACAGTAAAACGCAGAGGGTTTCTGTGTTCCAATTTTTGTTTATTTATTGGTTTGCGCTTACGGGAAGGGTTACTGGAATTGAGGCTGTAAATTGTTTCACCCTCTACCGCAGGATATGCGAAATGGGAACACTTACGAACTCGGAGTTCTCTTTGTTAAGGCTTCAACACCAAAAGGCAGTAGTGTACGGTCGAATTGGCGAGGTATGAAGCGATCTCAAGCAGAAGTAAGAGCTCACGAGAAAGAAATCGTTACAATTGGCGCCCAACGTGGGACAAAATGAGAAAGAATTCGTTACACCATAAGCTTATCGAGAAGGTACAAAGGCTGGTATGCATGTGCATCACCGGGGCCCTAAAGTCCACCTCAATGGCAGCGCACAACATGATATGCCTCCTAACCCTTGGTAAGCAAATAACCACAGACACGGCAACCAGATTAAAATTGAGCTCCAAATGGACGAGCTACATTACTGGCCACTCCTCCATCTTGAATAACAGGATAGTCTTGGCGGAAAAATCAGACCGCGTCGAGCCCACCACAGTCTTTGAGAAGCAATTCAAAATGACATACCCGGACAGACGGTACTGGTGCCGCAAGGCGCAACCTCGCAAGAGCTGCGTGGACTTCTACAGCGATGGATCAAAAACCAAAGACGGGGTGGTCAGTGGAGTATTCTGTAAACAATTAAATCTGAGCCAGGCTCTAACACTACGGGATCATTGCAGCGTTTTTCAGGCGGAGATGTTGGCAATAAGGGAGGCCCTGTCTTGGCTGAAGTGGAACAGTCAATCAGCCTTGAAATCGCCAGAGTCCTATGTGTACACTTCAAAAGTAAGCCTTGACTGTCGCCTATCTCTTAACGGGATGGCCGAACAGTATACCTAACATACATCTCCCATGGGGACCAGGACAGAGCGATGTCTTAGGAAATTAAAGAGCCGACATGCTCGCCAGACAAGGAACGACGCAACAATCAAACATGGCATGCGCAGTAATACTTCTAGCAGCCATTAAACTCAAACTTACCAACCTTGCCATGGCTGAGACGAACCTAAGATGGACCCAGGGCATACCTACCTCACCACCAGGTAAACCTGGCCTCGGCCTAAAACGAACTAACATCTACGAAATGATTGGTGTCATCACCGGTTCCTGTCTCATTGGTAGTCACGCACAAAAACTAGGGCAAGTTCCGAATGACCTTTGCAGAAGCTGCTTAGACGAAGAGGAGGTCGAATCCATTCATCACCTATTCTACGCCTGTCCGGCTCTCTATCCAATCAGGAAGCGTTATCTAGGATCCAACTTCCTTTACGGAATATATAGGGAATAGCCCCTCTTGGGGAGGCTACGGACAACCTAGCCTAATCTAAGTTAGTCGAAACGACTTTGCACAGTTCTTCTTTCTTTGGTGACATTACAGCCCATGAAGAACCAGGACGAAGCTTCTCTATCGCCCATGTTGTGGATGATTTATTTTTCACACAGGTGGAAGGGACCTTCAGTTTAATGCCCATTCCGAACGGCATGAGTCGAGAAGCTTTTTCGACCCCCACTACGGGAGGTTTTGGCAGTACTCCGCCGAAGAGGGAAATAAACATTCGATGGCGTTGGTTTTATCGGAATCTGAGCTCGCTGCGTCAGATTCCAGCACATTAACCACTATGCCACGACGCCCTCGCTTTGCACACACTGGTGAGAAAAATCGAAGAATCAGTCGACCTTAATGAATATACCTTAGTAGCCCTCTTGGATATAGAGGGCGCGTTCAAAAAACGTCACATCGAAAGTAGTAACGGACTTCCTTATTGTAGCGTCACCTAGCTACAGTCCGGTATGAACCTGGGCCTCAACCAGCAAGCTTCTCCAGCTGGCACCGCCTTTTGCCAGATGTTTCCAGTGACGCACTTCCAGTTGGTTGAGGTCCCCTTCCACCTGTGTGCGCCACCTTAGATTCGGTCATCCTCTGCTGCCAACCCTAGGGGTTGGGGTTGGACTCGAAGACGCTACGGGGCTGTGCTATCCATTCGTTCTACATAGCCTAGCCATCTTAGTCGTTGGATTCGAAAACATCGTACTAGGCCGATGTCGCTGTACAGTCCGTAGGTTGGGTAAGGTTAGGTGAATGGGTGCCCTATTGACGAGAGATCAAGGCTCACTTAGACTATGAGAAGTCCATTGTGCCCAATTAACGTTTAACTCGTATAAACCTAAAAATTACGCGTTGAGCTCAATCTAAACCTAGATGCAAGTAGAAATCCCAGTAGTCCGTTCAGCCCAATGTTACTTATCTCTCCTAGTGCCGAAAGGAACTGACTTCCCAGGAATATGTTCCTTTTTTGGGCGAGTGCCGGGCAGCCTGTAGAGTTCATCGTTGTATCTTCTTCTCCACTCTCCTTTTATACAAACAGGACCATAGATTGAAAGCAGAAATGACCAAGGGCCTCCCCATCTGCTTTCATTAAAGTCCATGCCTCTGCGCCATAGAGGAGGACCCGAAGATTAAGGTTTTGTAAAGCCCAACCTTGCTGTTTCGAGAGAGGGCTCTACTTCTCAATTACCTCTTGAGCTCAAGGAAGCAGCGGTTGGCAAGAGTAATTTTGCGTTTGATTTCAGAACTGGTGTTGTTGTCGCTGGTCACTAGTGAGTCAAGGTAGACGAAGTCCTTATCAAGTGTCGATCGAAATATGATCGATTTGATTAACAGATAATTGATCAGGAGATCGCCAGGACCCCTTATGGGTATTGAGACGTGGGAATCGTGTTCTAGCTACTAGGAGAGTACGCCCTGTCGCAAAGTCTATTAGCCTGAATCCGTCGTGCAGGCTGTGCTTTCCTAAGACTCGTTCAAAGATGTCCTCTTTACCTCGCTTCGCGTTGAAATCTTCTAGAACAATCTTGGTGTCATAGCTGGGAGGAGGTTATAGAAGTCATCTTTGATGTTCCCGAAGTTAGCTCGCTCACATGCCGGAGGCTTAGGACTTTTTGCCTAAGTTCACCTCGAACAACAAATTCGCATCCAAATAGGCGTTGCTTGTTCTCCTTGTAGCAGGTTCCGTGGTTTATGTCACAGTTTTTCATACTCTTTTCACCCGGTGCATCCTATCGCACTTCTTAGAGTGCAGTAATGTCTGCTTTATAGCCGTTTAGGGCGTTTTCTAACTGTTCGGCCGCACCCGGTCTGTTAAGGGACCTAACATTCCAGGTGCAGAACTGATACTTTTTATACGTTTGCAGGGGTCATCGGCATGTAGTTCGTCCGTTAAATCCGAGGCTAGTGGGTGTCTCTGAGTTTTTACTTTTTTGTACTGTTACGGCTTACTAGGCTGTAGCCCAACTGACTGAAACTGTTTCTTGGCGCAGGAAATTTTCAGATGGCACCACGAGGAGGTGGGGATGGGACTTACTAACCATGCCGCAAGGTGTTCGTCTGCGGTGGCTCTTCTCGCTTTTTAGCAGGCCAGCATCCGTCGGATAGATGCTATCCCTTCGTGGCCCTTGTTAGTCCTTTGCCATTCGGGCTAGACAAATGCTGTTCCAAAACTATTGGACGAGACTCGTCGGCTTAAGTTCTGTAGTGGATTAGACAGAACTTATCTGAATCAGTGTGGAGATCGGCTTTGGAACCATGTTGATGCTTAGGAGGTTTTCCCATCGATTTATCTTTTTAGGAATTCAGGCAGAGCTCTGACTATTTTGGCCACTGCTTTCGTGGTCTGCTGTAGTTTTTCTGACCGATCTGCTGCAGTATTATTGACGACAAAGACGGTGTGTTTCATATATGCGCTTGCCTTCTATGGAGAGGACATTGCTTGATCATGGAGTACAAATGTTCTGACCATCACTTGGTTCGGCTTACACTGCTATGAACGTCTGATCTTCCTACAATCAGAACATAATGACATGAAAATGCCGCGTAACTTTGCCTCCAATCGCTAGCTTTCGCTCAGTCTAGCCTAGGTAACCTTTAAGCTTCTGCAGACATTTATAGCTTAATTTGCTGGGTTTTTTGCACCTCAGTCCCTCCTATTGTACACGATTTGTCTTCAGCCGACTAGTATGGATAAAAAAAACCATAAACAGCTTGAAAACCATACTTTTAAGGATCCCATCCCTAATCGCCCATCTTAGAGAAGGTACTAATTAGCCTAGACTGAGCTTCTTCCAATTCTTTTAAAGCTGCTCCTTACCAGTTTCATTCAGAAAACGAAAACAGCCGCTGTATGGGGTGGCTGTCACCCCATTCGCATGCTATTTCTCTCTCAGTGACAATTAGAATTCATTGACATTTGAAACGTCAACATTTCTTTATTGTCGTCCCCATATCTTCGCACGGAAAATAGAACAGAAAATTTGTATTTTCATCGATAAAAAACCGATTATCAAACCAATCGACGGTAAACGTCCTCAAATTAAGCGTGAAAACAAGCGTGAAAAATCCGAAAAGCGAACAGAATCTGGGTTAAAGCAGAAAATTCAATTTACAATCCGCAAAGCAACGAACAACTTGGTGATATCAAATGAGCCACCAGAATTAACCCGGCTTACAAGACACACGACACACGACACACGACAACCAGGCATCCAAAAGTAAAACAGGAAGTGAAAAAAAAATGGGCATAAACGTAAGTCGGCATGAAGACCTGAGCCAGAATGAGTTCCTGAAGAAGTTTGTGAGCCGGACGTATGTGCCAATCGAGGATACTGCTTTCTGGAATGGAATTCTCAACTACAACATAACACCGCCAGCTAGTAGGTGCGTATTGTCGTTGCGAGGGAAGAATTTCTGTTGTGTTGGCAGTTTGTTGTCAAATCACGTTGATGCGTTTGTTTGACGTTTTTTTTTTATCGTTTTTCTCCCTCGTCGGCTTTTGGTGGGTTTTGCGGTTTACCTGGTTGCAGTGAGGAGCAATTGAGCTTGGACTCGCGAGTGGAAGCGCTATGTCAATCATTTTTGGCCAACAATCTGAAGACGGGCAATTTTGGCACGTTGATTTCGGTGTTTCTGGACAAAGTGACCGAATTGTTGTCGCTCTCGGACCAGGAGAGGTGAGTGACCCTTTGCTGACAAGTGCTTGTGCTTGATCCACATGTATGTGATTGCAGTACGGTGCACGTTTGGCAGACGTTCAACGCGTTGTTTATTATCCGTTGCCTGGTGAAGTATATCAACGAGACGGGCAGTGAATTCCAGTTGTTGCAACATTTCGAAGCAATCCCGTGTCCGGATGTGTTAAGCGGCGAGGAAGTTACAACGCCTGTGCCTGAGAATACAGCGATAGCTGTCGAAGCAACAGAGGATGTAACAGTGGTTACATTGAAACCCAATACACCGGTTGCTGTGGATGGATCCAAGTTCGAAGCGTTCTTCGATGCCATCGTTAATCTTATTGTCGTTATTCCGGTCAAGTGAGTAGCGGAGGTGCTTTGCTTTTGGGCAGATTTCATGTCTTCTCTCTCTGATTTCAGGGAATTCACGTATCATTTGCACCTGGAAGCTGTGAATTTGATAATCACACTGCTCTCGGTACACTTATTCAACCAGCAGCCGGTCGAGAAATCAGTCGTTTTCAGGTAAATCTAACTTACAGGTGGTCACATTCCACAGTCCTCTGATGAGTGCTCTTTCTTTGCAGAACAATTTACAAATGCCAACACGCAAACGTACTCATGAGCGCTCTGCTCCACTTCATCTCACGAATGGTCGAAGTGCCCAGCACGATGTTCGGAGCCGGACATTCTGGCTCCTTCGTCTATGGCATCGCCGAGTCCCTAATGTCCATATTCAGTTTCCGTAAAAACCAAGACGCCCTCAAACCGAACGCCGCCGGTGCCGAGCTATCCAAACAATTCCGTGAACACTATCCGCTGGCCAATCAAAGTCTTCTTCTCGTTCTCATACTGACCAATCACTGCACGACAAAAAACAATCCCTACCGATCGAGCCTGTTTGGTTGTTGCGACTCGAAAGATTCGCCCAAGGACGGAGCAACGTTTAAAATCGATTTCACAGCCGTATACGAGACGCTCTGTCGCATTGTGACAATAGATCAAGCCACGCTTCTTCTCTACCTGTTGCTACATCGAAACGAACGTTTCTATCGATTCGTCATGGTACAGAACGACTTAGAACTACTGGTAGTACCCATACTACAGACACTGTACAACGCGCCCGACAGTACATCACACCACATATACATGTCGCTGATTGTGTTGTTGATTTTAAGTGAGGACGATGCCTTCAACAAAAATGTCCACACGATTGTAAGTAAAAGTGAAAGTGTTTGATTGTAGCGACCTAGAACTAATGTATTCGCATTTGTCAGTTGCTGCGAAACGTCGGCTGGTATACGGAGAGGACAATTTCCGAAATATCCTTGGGTGGCCTTCTAATCTTGGTCGTGATCCGAACCATTCAGTACAATTTGCTAAAGATGCGCGACAAATATCTGCATACGAATTGTCTGGCAGCTTTGGCCAATATGTCCGGACAGTTTCGTTCATTGCATCCGTATGTGGCGCAACGATTGATCAGTTTATTCGAGACTCTAGCACGAAAGCATGCTCGTGTCGATGCTCAGCTAAAGGAGCCGGTCAACAATTCGGTATCGGTGAATGTGTCCACCTCGCCGGAGGATATGCTGGCCGATTTGACCGTCTTGGAGGAGGTACTACGAATGGTTCTTGAGATTTTGAATTCCTGCCTATCGAATCAGTTGGTCTACTGCCCGAATTTGGTCTATACGCTGTTGTATAAGCGCAGTGTGTTTGAGGCATTTCGCAGTCACCACGCCTTCCAGGATATCATTCAGAACATCGACATGGTGCGTGCTCAATTGTTGTGTTGTGTTGAGAAGAGTGGGTTAGTAAATGATTTTGATTTGTTTCCCAGGTGGTAGGGTTCTTTTCGTCACGTCTGCAGAGGGTGCAGGAACAACGCGGTGAGCTGGGCGTCAACGAGGTTTTCGAAGTAATTTCCAAAGGTGCCAGCCAATGGTCGAGCGATCGTCTACGGGTAAGTGATTCTAAATGCCCTAACGAACTTCACATCTAACCATTTCGGGTTTTAGAAATTCCCCGACCTTAAGTTCAAGTACGTCGAGGAGGACGCCCCCGAAGAGTTTTTCATTCCATACGTCTGGACGTTAGTGTGCAAATACGGATGCGTACACTTTAACTCCGAAACGATCAAGGATATTACAACTGAAATCAATTGCTAATATTCAATCTCAACCGAGTGCAGCGACGTATCCACAATCAACCAGAATACGAGAAAAAACAAGAGAGTTCTTCAAAATCCATAGGATAATGATGACGATGACGATGATCGAGTGATATTGGACTGAAACTTAACTATATTCACGCGTGTCGAAAAGAATAAATGCTCCGCCTGTTACTCCCAAAATCCACTAAACTAAAATCTACTTTTCCGTTTTATGATTTATCCCTGTTGGTAGGTTTCCTCTATACATGTGTCCAGTTGATCCTCCAACTCGTCCTCCTCTCGCGTCCTACTTGCACACCTTTTCCCTTGTCCCTTTCACATGTAATTTGTACTGAGCAATGGCCATCTCAATGCAGTAAGCAATCAAAACACTACAAGTGAACGAAAAACGATAAGACGACTGCGAAGACAGTCACAGGAGAATTGTAAAAAGAAAAGTACGTTTACCCCCAATCCAAATCGTAAACCAAATTGAGAAGCAAATGAAAACGAGACGGAATAGATACAATACAATTGGCAATACCGAGAGATACATAATCGTTATTCTAGATACGCCCATATCCAATTGTTTGTGTTTATTATTACCATTATTACGATTATAATTATATTATTGACCTTCTCGTGTATGATTAATTGTAAAATAACAAAAAATAAACCGAAAATGCTAACAGGAATCCGAGTCGGAAGAGGAATGGTTGGTCTACGGGGAGGGCGCGTGGATTTACTCAAACTCTGAGGTGCATATTAGGTCGCGGAGAAGGTCGTTAACATATCTTGTCATTGGGGCGAAAGGGCAACCATTTTCTTGCACTCGTAACTTACTTACTTATCAGGCACGCGATCCATGGAGGATCTGAGCCTGAGCTATAGCTGCCTTCCATCCTTGACGGTCCCGGGCACGCTGCTTCCAATTGTCAAGACCAAGATGTCTTACATCCGCGATTACTTGGTCTTTATACCGGAGGTTCGGTCTTCCCCTTCTTCTCGAACCAGGAGGCTCGGAGTCGAAGATCCTCTTAGCTGGAGCGTTGATGTCCATGCGCTCGATGTGGCCGTGCCAGTGTAGTCGACATCCACATCTTGGTACAGCTCGTAGAGTTCGCGGTTGTGTCTTCTTCTCCATTCACCTTCCTCACAGACAGGACCAAATATCCGGCGCAGAATTTTTCTTTCCAAAGAACCCAAAATCAGCTCCGCTGTCCTGCTTATCGTCCAGCTTTCGGCTCCGTACAGCAAGTCTGGCAGAATGAGCGTTTTGTAAAGCATGACTTTGGCCTTTCGAGTGAGGAGTTTTGACCCCAGTTGTTTGGACAAGCCGAAGTAGCAGCGGTTGCCAAGGGCGATTCTATGCCGGATCTCCACTTTGGTGTCATTTGTGGAATTTACGTTTGCCCCGAGGTAGACAAACTCCTTAACTACCTCGGAATTGTAGCTGTCAATTGTTATATTTTGTCCCAGGTGGTGAGCGACGGATTGGTTTTTGCTTGACAGCATGTATTTCGTTTTGTCCTCATTGATCTTAAGACCAACTCGTTTCGCCTGTTCTTCAATCGCCGTGAATGCTTCCACAACGCCACGGCGAGAACACGCGATGATGTCGATATCATCCGCGTATCCTAGCAGCTGGATGGACTTGTAAAAGATAGTGCCTTCCCTGTTGACGCCTGCCCGTCGCACTATCTGCTCCAGCACCAGGTTGAAGAAGCCAACCGAGTTGCACTCGTAACACTTCTTCTTAAAGTGCTTGTCCGCTGCGGTTAGGTTAGGTTACGTTGAAATGGTTGGCATACGCCACACGTACCACATGGATCATATTACCTTGACCCGCTACCTGGAAACCAATCGGTGCTTCTGATAAGGCGACGGGGTTGAGCATTTTCTATATCTGCTAGCACACTTAAGTGGATGGCAAAGGACTAACAAAGGCCTCGTTGGGATAGCATCTATCCGACGGATGCTGGCCTGCTAAAAAGCGAGAAGAGTAAGTCCCATCCCCACCTCCTCGTGGTGCCATCTGGAGATTTCCTATGGAAATTGCAGACGGGGAAGGGCGAATGGTGAGCCTCCTGCGCCAAAAAAACCGGATTAGTCGGTTGGGCTACGGCCTAGTAAGCCGTAACCGTAAAAAAAAACCACAAACTCCGAAACAACCACAAGCCTCGGATATAACGGACGGGATTAATGTTGACAACCCATGCAAAAAACGAAAAAAGGACAATAATCTTCGGCTTGGTACGTGGAATGTTAGGTCCCTAAACAAGCCACGTGCAGCCGAACAACTTGCGGACGCCCTAGACCGCTATAAAGCGGACATAACCGCCATCCAGGAAATGCGATGTAAAACTGCGATATTTACTACGGCGACTGCTATAGGGAGAGAGGGCGACGATTGTTTGGATGCGGATTTGTTGTTCGAGGTGGACTAAGGCAAAAAGTCCTAAGCTTTCGGCATGTGAGCGAACGCCTCATAACGATCTGTATCAAGGCTAAATTGTTTAACATCAGCCTGATCTGCGTCCACGCCCCCATGGAAGACAAGGATGACTCTGCAAAAGATGAGTTCTACGATCTCCTAGACAACGTATGCCCAATGTCCCAGCTTACTTACTTACTTACTTAGGTGGCGCTACAGTCCGTGGTGAACCTGGGCCTCAACCAACAAGCGTCTCCAGCTGGCACGATCTTTGGCCAGCTGTTTCCAGCGCCGCACGCCCAGTGGGTTAAGGTCCCCTTCCACCTGCGTGCGCCACCGATGATGCGGCCGTCCTCTGTCGCGCCTTCCTTCCGGGGTGGATTCGAAGACTCTTCCGGTCGGAGCTGTATTTTCTATGTGCTCCACATGGCCTAGCAACCTTAGACGCTGTATCCGTAGACGACGTACCAGGTCGATGTCGCTGTACAACCTGTACAATTCTTCGTTAAATCTTCTCCTCCTCTGCACAGATAGTGTGCAGAATTTTCACCTCGAAACGATCAAGGGCATTCTTAAGGTCCAAGCCTCTGCGCCGCAAAGGAGGACTGGGATGATTAAGGTCTTATATAGTGTCACCTTGGTTTTCCAAGAGAGGGCTCTACCTCTTGAGCCCAAAGAAACAGCGGTTGGCAAGAGTGATTCTGCGTTTTATCTCAGCGCTGGTGTTGTTGTCGCTGGTCATCTGGCTCACTGATGGTGGACGAGTTCCTTGAACACTTCAAAGTTATATCTGCCCATGGTGACGTTCTGGCCAATACGTCGGTGTTGTCCGTCTCTTTTAGATGAAAGCAGATATTTGGTTTTACCCTCATTAACCTTGAGACCCATCTTCTACCTCATTGCTTACAAAGGCCTCATTGACGTCTCGCTGTGTTCTTTTTTAACATCAAAGGTCTCGGTTTGCTCATTACCGACCTTAATGGAGCAGCGAGAATTCTCCATTGTCATCCTGCACAGTCGGACGTGTTTGGCAGGGATGTTAAAACTAGACATGGCTTTGTATAGCTCATCTCTATACACGCTGTCATATGCAGCCTTGAAATCGACGAAGAGGTGGTGAGTGTCGATTTGGTATTCCTGGGTCTTCTCCAAGATCTGCCGTAGCGTAAATATTTGGTCTATTGTGGACTTACCTGGCCTGAAACCCCACTGATAAGAGCCGATAAGGTTATCAACAAACGGTTTCAGGCGTTCACACAATACGGCAGAGAAGATCTTGTATGCGATGTTAAGGAGACCTATTCGCCCATAGTTGGCGAAGTTATAGATGTCTCCTTTCTTATGGACCGGGCAAACGATGCTGAGATTCCATTCGTCGGGCATGCTTCCCTCCGACCATACCTTGCAAATGAGATGGTGCATGCACTCTACCAGCTCATCTCCAGCCGCCTTAAGAAGCTCAGTCTGCGTCCGCGGCCTTATTAGACTTAAGTCTCGATATCGTTTTTTTGACTTCGTCTAGGTCGGGTGGACGGAATTCTCTTACATCGTCGTCCATTACCAATGGATCGTTCTGCCTGACAGCGGTATCTTGTCTGTCATAGCCGTTATACAGTCTGCAGAAGGAGTCTTTCCAAATCCTCAGCCTCGACTTTGACTCTACTACCAGTTCTCCATTTTCATCCCTGCAGGCCGCCGCTCTGGCTTCGTAGCCATGGCATGTTCGTTTTATCTTATTGTAAAACTTACGGGCGTCATTCCTGCGGGAGCATCTCTCCATCTCCTCGATCTCACGCTTTCCGTGCTCTCTCTTTTTTCTTCTGAAAAGCGTGCGTTCCTCTCTTCTTATGCTCATAGATTTCGCGAGCAGCTCTCGTCCGTCATTGCAGCATGGCTTTATATGCCTCTTGTTTTGCCTCATGGGCTTGTTCGCATTTTTCCTCGAACCAGGGGTTTCTAGGTGGTAGCAGTTTGAAACCGTCTCTGATGGCGCTGTGGCGTTTGTGCTGCTGTGGGCGGATTTTGAGAGAGCTTGGAGGAAACACGATCGGCAAAGATTCTGGCAGTCTCTTGTGATTGTAGCTTTCCAACGTCAAACTTACGTTGTTCTGATCGACTCCTAAGCATTCTTGATATTCTCATTCGTACTTTGGCTACAACAAGGTTGTGGTGAGAGTCGATGTTACACCCTCGGAAGGTTCGTACGTCGAGAACACTGGAGGAGTGTCTGGCGTCGATCGCAATGTGATCAGTCTGGTTGGTGATCGATTGATCAAAAGACCGCCAGGTACCTTTGTGGAGCATGCTCCTAACCATGCACCTGGTTAGGAGCATGCACCAGCTCATCTGTAGAATATAGTCAGAGGAAAGCATGCCCGAGGAATGGAGTCTCAGCATCGTATTCCCGATCCTCAAGAAAGGAGACCCCTCTGATTGCGCCAACTATAGAGGAATAAGTCTCCTTAACATCGCCTACAAAATCTTCTCTGCCGTTTTGTGTGAACGCCTGAAGCCTTTTGTAAATAAGCTGATAGGTCCTTATCAGTGCGGATTCAGACCAGGGAAGTCCACCATCGACAAAATCTTCACACTACGGCAGATCCTGGAAAAAACCAATGAATTCCTAGTCGAAACTCACCACCTATTTGTCGACTTCAAAGCCGCATACGACAGCGTAATTAGAGACGAACTATACAACGCTATGTCTACCTTTGACATACCTGCTAAGCTCGTCAGACTATGCAGGATGACATTGGAGAATGCTCGCTGCTCCATCCGAATCGGTGAACACCTTACCGATAGTTTTGATGTCAAAAAAGGATTTAGGCAGGGCGATGCGCTGTCGTGTGATTTCTTCAACATCATATCGGAAATGATTGTGCAAAAATCACTGTCCAGTACATGAGGCACAATCTTGCAAAAGGACGCTCAACACCGACGTCTCGGCCAGAACGTTTGTATAGGCAGATATAAGTTCCAGGTAGTTAGGGACTTCGTCTACCTTGGCTCCGCAGTGACCTGGAACAACGACATCAGTTCCGAAATCAAACGCAGAATCACTCTTGCCAATCGCTGTTTCTTTGGGCTCAGGAGGCAATTGAGTAATAGTTCCCTCTCCCGAACGCAAAGTTGACCCTATATAAGACCCTTATCATCCCGGTACTCCTGTACTGCGCAGAAGCATGGACACTATCAAAAGCGAATGAGGACGCCCTTGCTCGGTTCGACAGAAAGATTTTGCGCGTGATTTTCGGGCCTATAAACGCAGACGGGGGATGGAGGAAAAGATTCAACCACGAACTTTACGGGCTGTACACCGACATGAGTCTAGTCAGGTGTCTACGGATTCAACGCCTAAGATGGCTGGGCCATGTAGAGCGAATGGACGCCACAGCTCCAGCCCGGAGAGTCTTTGAATCCAACCCCGAGGGATGAAGAAGCAGAGGGCGCCACATTTAAGATGGCGCACACAGGTGGAAGGGGACCCCAGCCCACTGGGTGTGAAGCATCCAGTCTAGTCCCGTCCAGTTCAGACCCGTCCAGTCAAATCCAGTCCTGTCCCCTCCAGTTCAGATCCGTCCAGTCCAGTCCAGTGCTGTCCAGTCCAGTTCCGTCAAATGCAGTCCCGTCCAGTCAAGTCCAGTCCAGTTCAAGCCAGTCCCGTAGAGTCAAGTCCCGGCCAGCTTTTATCCGTCCAGTCCCGTTCAGTCCTATCCCATCCAGTCCAGTCCCGTCCAATCCAGTCCAGTCCAGTCCAGTCCAGTCCCGTCCAGTCCAGTCCCGTCCAGTCCAGTCCCGTCCAGTCCAGTCCCGTCAAGTCTAGTCCCATCCAGTCCAGTCCCGTCCAGTCCAACCCCGCCGAGTCCAGTCCAGTGCTGTCCAGTCCAGCCCAGTCCCGTCCAGCCCAGCCCCGGCCAGTTTAGATCCGTCCAGTCCCGTTCGGTCCTGTCCCCCCAGTTCAGTCCCGTCCAATCCAGTCCTGTCCAGTCCAATCCCGTCCAATGCAGTCCTAACGAGTCCAGTCCAGTCCCGTCCAGTCTAGTTCCGTCCAGTACAGTTCCGTCCAGTCCAGTCCCGTCCACTTTCGACCCCTCCAGTCCTGTCAAGTCCAGTCCAGTCCAGCCACGCCCAGTTGAGATCCATCCAGCCCCATTCAGTCCAGTCCCATCTAGTCCGGATCCGTCCAGTCCATTCCCGTCCAGTCCAGTCCCGTCAAGTCTAGTCCCATCCAGTCCCATCTGGCCCAGTCCAGTCCAGGCCCATCGAGTTCAATCCAGTCCAGTCCCGTCCAGTACAGTCCCGTCCAGTCCAGTCCCGTCGAGTCTAGTCTAGTCCAGTCCCGTCTAGTCAGTTCCTGTTCAGTTCCGTACCCTTCCGTACCGTCCAGTCCCTTCCTGTCCAGGCCCGCGCAGTTCAGTCCGGTCTTGTCCAGTCACGTCCAATGTAGTCCAGTCTTGCACAGTCCGGTCCCATCCATTCCGGTCCCGTCCACTCTATTCCCGTCCAGTCCAGTCCCTACCACTCCAGTCCCGTCCAATACAGCCCCGTCCAGTCCCGTCCAGTCGAGTCCCGTCGAGTCTAGTCCAGTCCAATCCCCCCTTGTCCATTCCTGTTCTGTTCCGTGCAGCCCAGTTCCGTCCAGCCCACTTCAGTCCAGTCCCATCCCGTCCAGTCCCGTCCAGTCCAGTCCCGTCTGACGAAGTCCAGTTCAGTCCCATTGAGTTCAAACCAGTCTATCTCTGCCCATTCCAGTCCCGTCCAGTCCAGTCCCGTCCAGTCCCGTCCAATCCAGTCCCGTCGAGTCTAGTCCCGTCCTGTCCAGTCCCGTGCAGTTCAGTCCGGTTTTTTCCAGTCACGTCCAACGGAGTCCAGTCCCGCACAGTCCGTTCCCCTCCATTCTGGTCCCGTCCACTCTAGTCCCGTCCAGTCCAGTCCCGTCCACTCCAGTCCCGTCCAGTCCAGTCCCGTCGAGTCTAGTCCAGTCCAGTCCCGTCTAGTCGTTTCCTGTCCAGTTGCGTACAGCCCAATTCCGTCCTGTCCAGTCACGCCCAGTGCAGTCTAGACCCGTTCAATCCAGTCCAGGCCAGTTCTGTCCCGTTCATTCCAGTCCCGTCCAGTCCAGGACGGTCCTGTCCAGTCCAGTCAGTCCCGTCCAGGACAGTCATATTCAGTCTAGTCCCGTCCAGTCCAGTCCCGTCCTGTCCAGTCCCGTGCAGTTCAGTCCGGTCTTGTCTAGTCACGTCCAATGGAGTCCAGTCCCGCGCAGTACAGTCCCTACCATTCTGGTCCCGTCCACTCTAGTCCCGTCCTGTTGAGACCGTCCAGTCCCGTCCAATCCAAGTCCGTCCAATTCCGTCCAGTCCGGTCCCATTCAGTCAAGTCCCGTCAAGTCCAGTTCAGTCCAGTCCTGTCCAAGTCCCATCCAGTCCAGTCCAGCCCCACCCATTCAGTCCCGTCCAATACGGCCCATTCCGAACCTGACCCGTTACGTCCAGCCCGTCCGGTACAGTCCCGTCCAGTTCAGACCCGTTCAATCCAGTTCAGGCCAGTCCAGGCCAGTCCTGTCCCGTTCATTCCAGTCCCGTCCAGTCCAGGACAGTCCTGTCCAGTCCAGTCAGTCCCATCCAGGACAGTCAAATTCAGTCAAGTCCCGTCCCGTTCAGTCCCGTCCAGTCCAGTACCGTCGAGTATAGTCCAGTCCAGTCCCGTCTAGTCTTTTCCTGTTCAGTTCCGTACAGCCCAGTTCCGTCCTGTCCAGTCACGCCCTGTACAGTCCCGTGCAGTTCAGTGCGGTCTTGTCCAGTCAAGTGCAATGGAGTCCAGGCCCGCACAGTCCGGTCCCATCCATTCCGGTCCCGTCCACTTTAGTCCCGTCCAGTCCAGTCCCGTTCACTCCAGTCCCATCCAGTCCCGTCCAGTCCAGTCCCGTCCAATTCAGTTCCGTCCAATACAGCACCGTCCAGTCCAGTCCCGTCCAGTCCAGTCCGTTCTGTCCAGTCCCGTGCAGTTCAGTCCGGTCTTGTCTAGTCACGTCCAATGGACAGTCCGTTCCAGTCCGGTCCTGTCTGATCCAGCCCAGGTCAGCCCCGTCCAGTCAGTCCCGTCCAGTCCGATCCCGTCCAATCCGGTCCCGTCCAGGTCAGTCCCGTCCAGTCCAGTCGCGTCCTGTTCAGTCCCGGGCTGTTCATTCCGGTCTTGTCCCGTCACGTCCAACGGAGTCCAGTCCCGCCCAGTCCGGTTCCGTCCACTCTAGTTCCGTCCAGTCCAGTCCCGTCCAGTGCAGTCCAGCCGAGTCTAGGCCAGTGCAGTCCCGTTTAGGCCCTTCCCGTTCAGTTCCGTACAGCCCAGTTGCGTCCTGTCCAGTCACGCCCAGTGCAGCCTAGGCCCATTCAGTCCAGTCCCTTCCTGTCCAGTCCCGTGCAGTTCAGTCCGGTCTTCTCCAGTCACGTCCAACGGAGCCCAGTCCCGCACAGTTCGGTACCATCCATTCCGGTCCTGTCCAGCCCAGTCCCGTCCAGTTCAGTAAAGTCCTGTCCCATTCAGTCAAGTCTCGTCCAGTCCAGTTTAATCCAGTCCTGTCCAAGTCCGTCCAGTCCAGTCCAGCCCCGTTACGTAAAGCCCGTCCAGCCCAGTCCCGTCCAGTTCAGACCCGTCCGGTTCAGACCCGTCCAGTCCAGTCCTGTACCATCCAGTCCTGTACCAGCTCAGATTCGAACAGTCCCGTTCATTCCTATCCCATACAGTCCAGTCCCGTCCAATCCAGTCCCGTCCAGTCCCGCCCGGTCCAGTTCAGACCCGACCAGTCTAGTTCAGACCCGACCAGTCCAGTCTAGCCAAGGCATGTCACGGCGACTCTAGTCCCGTTAAGTCCAGTCCAGTCTTGTCCCAGTCCATTGTAGTCCAGTCCAACCAAGTCCAATTCAGTCCCGTCCGGTCGAGTTCCGGCCAATCCAGTCCCGTTCAGTCCAGTCCCGTTCAGTCTAGTCCCGTTTAGTCCAGTCCCGTCCTGTCCAGTCCAGTCCAGTCCCGTCCAATCCAGTCCCGTCCAGTCCCGCCCGGTCCAGTTCAGACCCGACCAGTCTAGTTCAGAACCGACCAGTCCAGTCTAGGCAAGTCATGTCACGGCGACTCCAGTCCCGTTAAGTCCAGTCCAGTCTTGTCCCAGTCCATTGTAGTCCAGTCCAACCAAGTCCAATTCAATCCCGTCCAGTCGAGTTCCGGCCAATCCAGTCCCGTTCAGTCCAGTCCCGTTTAGTCCAGTCCCGTCCTGTCCATTCACGTATAGTCCCATCCAGTCCGGACCCATCTAGTCCAGCCCAGGTCAGCCCCGTCCAGTCCAGTCCCGTCCAATCCAGTCCCGTCCAGTCCAGTCCCGTCTAGTCCAGTCCCGTCCTGTCCAGTCACGTTCAGTCCCATCCAGTCCGATCTCGTCTGGCCCAGCCCAGGTCAGCCCCATCCAGTCAGTCCCGTCCAGTCAGTCCCGTCCAAGCCAGTCCCACCCAGTCCAGTCCCGTTCAATCCAGTCCCGTCCAGTCCAGTCCCGTCTAGTCCAGTCCCGTCCTGTTCATTCACGTTCAGTCCCATCCAGTCCGGTCCCATCCAGCCCAGGTCAGCCCCGTCCAGTCCAGTCCCGTCCAATCCAGTCCCGCCCAGTCCAATCACGCCCAGTTCGGGTTCGTCCGGTCCCGTCCAGCAAGTCCAGTTCAGATCCGTCCAGTCCCGTTCGGTCCTGTCCCGCCCAGTCCAGTCCCGTCCAATCCAGTCCCGTCCAGTCCAGTCCCGCCCAGTGCAGTCCCGTCCAGTCCAGTCCCGCCCAGCCCAGAACCGCCCAGTCCCGTCCAGTCCAGTCCCGTCCACTCCAGTCCCGTCCACTCCAGTCCCGTCCACTCCAGTCCCGTCCAATACAGTACCGTCCAGCCCAGTCCCGTCGGGTCTAGTCCCGCTGAGTCCAGTCCCGTCCAGTGCAGTCTCGTCCAGTTCAGACCCGTCCAGTCCAGTGCTGTCCCGTCCAGTCCCGTCCAGTTCAGCCCCGTCCAATTCAGTCCCGTCCAAGACAGTACCGTGCAGTCCAGACCCGTTCATTCTAGTCCCGTCCAGTCCAGCACCGTCCAGGCCAGTCCCGTCCAGTCCAGCCCTGGCAGTCCAGTCCGGTCCCGTCCAGTCCAGTCCCGGCCAGCTCAGATCCGTCCAGATCCGTTCAGTCCTGTCCAGGCCAGTCCCGTCCAGTCCAGTCCAATCCCTTTCAGTCCAGTCCCGTCCAGTCTGGTCCCGTCCAGTCCAGTCCCGTCCAGTCCAGTCCTGTCCAGTTCAGACCCGTCCGGCCCAGTCCAGTTCTCTCCAGTCGAGTAAAGTCAAATCCAATCCCGTCGAGTCAAGTCCAGGCCAGCGCTTGCCAGTTCAGTCCAGTCCCTTCCAGTCCATTGCCGGCCAGCTCAGATTCGTCCAGTCCCGTCCAGTTCTGTCCCATCCAGTCCAGTCCCGCCCAATACAGTACCGTCCAGTTCAGTCCCGTCCAATACAGCCCCGTCCAGTTAAGTCCAGTCCAGTGCTTGCAGTCCAGTCCAATCCCGTCCAGTCCAGTCCCGGGCAACTCCGATCCGCCAAGACCCGTTCAGTCCTGTCCAGGCCAGTCCCGTCCAGTCCTGTGCCGCCCAATTCAGATCCGTCCAATCCCTTTCAGTTCAGTCCCGTCCAACCCCTTTCAGTCCAGTCCAATACAGTCCAATTCCGTCCAATCCAGTCCAGTTCCATCGAGTCCAGTCCAGTGCTCTCCAGTCCAGCCCAGTCCCGTCCAGTCCAGTCCCGTTCAGTCCTATCCCATCCAGTCTAGTCACATATAGTTCAGACCCGTCCAGTCAAGTTCAGTCCTGTCCCTTCCAGTCCAGTCCCGTTCAGGCCAGCCACGCCCAATTAAGATTCGTCCAATCCTGTTAAGTCCAGTCCAGTCCAGTCTGACCCGACCAGTCCAGTCCCGTCCAGTCCAGTTTAGACCCGTCCAGTCCAGTCCTGCCCCGCCCAGTTCAGAACCGTCCAGTCCCGTTCAGTCCTGTCCCATCCAGTCCAGTCCCGTCCAATCCAGTACCGTCCAGTCCAGTCCCGTACCAATCCAGTCCCTTCCAATCCAGTCCCGTCCAGTCAAGTCCAGTCCAGTGTTGGTAGTCCAGTCCGGTCACATCCAGTAGAGTCCCGGCCAATCCAGTTCCGTCCAGTCCAGTCCCGTCCAGTCCCTTCCTGTCCAGTCCCGTGCAGTTCAGTCCGGTCTTCTCCAGTCACGTCCAACGGAGTCCAGTCCCGCACAGTCCGGTCCCATCCGTTCCGGTCCCGTACAGCCCAGTCCCGTTCAGGCCAGTCCCGTCCAGCTCAGACCCGTCCGGTCCCGTCCAATCCAGGTCCGTCCAATTCCGTCCAGTCCTGTCCCATTCAATTAAGTCCCGTCCAATCCAGTCCCGTCTAGTTCAGTCCCGTCCTGTCCAGTCACGTTCAGTCGCATCCAGTCTGGTCCCGTCTGGTCCTGCCCAGATTCGCCCCGTCCAGTCCTGTCCCGTCCAATCCAGTCCGCCCAGTCCAGTCCCGTCCAATCCGGTCCCGTCCAGGCCAGTCCCGTCCAATCCGGTCTCGTCCAGGCCAGTCCCGTCCAGTCCAGTCCCGTCCTGTTCAGTCCCGTGCAGTTCAGTCCAGTCTTGTCCCGTCACGTCCAATGGAGTCCAGTCCCGCTCAGTCCGGTCCCATCCATTCCGGTCCCGTCCACTCTAGATCCGTCCAGTCCAGTCCCGTCGAGCCTAGTCTAGTCCAGTCCCGTCTGACCTTTTGGACAAGGTCACTGACCTTTTGGACAAGGTCACTGACCTTTTGGACAAGGTCACTGACCTTTTGGACAAGGTCACTGACCTTTTGGACAAGGTCACTGACCTTTTGGACAAGGTCACTGACCTTTTGGACAAGGTCACTGACCTTTTGGACCAGGTCACTGACCTTTTGGACAAGGTCACTGACCTTTTGGACAAGGTCACTGACCTTTTGGACAAGGTCACTGACCTTTTGGACAAGGTCACTGACCTTTTGGACAAGGTCACTGACCTTTTGGACAAGGTCACTGACCTTTTGAACAAGGTCACTGACCTTTTGGACAAGGTCACTGACCTTTTGGACAAGGTCACTGACCTTTTGGACAAGGTCACTGACCTTTTGGACAAGGTCACTGACCTTTTGGACAAGGTCACTGACCTTTTGGACAAGGTCACTGACCTTTTGGACAAGGTCACTGACCTTTTGGACAAGGTCACTGACCTTTTGGACAAGGTCACTGACCTTTTGAACAAGGTCACTGACCTTTTGGACAAGGTCACCGACCTTTTGGCCAAGGTCACTGGTGGGGCTGGACTGGACGGGACTGGACTGGACGGGACTGGACTGGATAGGACTGGACGGATCTGAACTGGGCGGGACTGGTCTGCACGGGACTGGCCTGGACGGGACTGGACGGGACTGGACTGGATGGGGCTGAACTGGACGGGACTGGGCGGGACTGGACTGGACGGGACTGGCCTGGGCGGTACTGGACTGGACGGGGCTAGAATCGACGGGACTGGATTGGGCGGGTCTGGACTGGAATGGACGAAACTGGACTGCTTACTGAACGAGACGGGTCTTAACGTGACTGGACAAGACGGTACTGGATTGGAGGGGACTGGACTGGATGGGACAGGACTGACCGGAACTGGACGTGGCTCGACTGGATGGGACTGGCCTTGACCGAACTAGACTGAACGGGTCTGAGCTGGACGGGACTGGACTGGATGGGGCTGGACTGGACTGCCAGCACTGGACTGGACTTGACTGGACGGAACTGGATTGGACGGGACTGGACTGGACGGGACTGGATTGGCCGGGATGTGACCGGACTGGACTACCAGCACTGGACTGGACTTGGCTGGACGGGACTGGATTGGAAGGGACTGGATTGGGACGGGACTGGTCTGGACGGTACTGGATTGGACGGGACTGGACTGGATGGGACAGGACTGAACGGGACTGGACGGATCTGAACTGAGCGGGATTGGACTGGGCGGGACTGGCCTGGACGTGACAGGACTGGACTGGACGGGTCTAAACTGGACTGGACGGGGCTGGACTGGTCGGTTCAGACTGGACTGGACTGGACGGATCTGAACTGAGCGGGACTGGACAGGGCGGGACTGGCCTGGACGGGACAGGACTGGACTGGACGGGTCTAAACTGGCCTGGACGGGACTGGACTGGACGGGACAGGACTGAAAGGGATTGGACGGATCAGAACTGGGTGGGACTGGACTGGACGGGACTGTCCTGGACAGGACTGAACGGGTCTGGACGGATCTGAGCTGGCCGGGACTGGACTGGACGGGACCGGACTGGACTGCCAGCGCTGGACTGATCGGGACTGGCCTGGACTCGATGGAACTGGACTGGATTGGACGGAATTGGGCTGTATGGGACTGGACTGAAAGGGATTGGACGGGACTGGACTGAAAGGGATTGTATGGATCTGAATTGGGCGGGACAGGACTGGACGGGACTGGCCTGGACAGGACTGAACGGGTCTGGACGGATCTGAGCTGCCCGGGACTGGACTGGACGGGACTGGACTGGACTGCCAGCACTGGACTGGACTTAACTGGACGGGGCTGTATTGGACGGGACTGAACTGGACGGTTCTGTATTGGGCGGGTCTGGACTGGATGGGACAGGACTGGACGGGACTCGACTGTACGGGACTAGACTGGACGGGACTGGACTGAACTAGTAAGCGTTGGCCTGGACTTGACTCGACGGGACTGGATTTGACGGTACTCGACTGGAGGGAACTGGACTGAGCCGGTCGGGTCTGAACTGGACGGGACTGGACTGGACGGGACTCGACTGTACGGGACTGGACTGAAAGGGATTGGACGGATCAGAACTGGGTGGGACTGGACTGGACGGGACTGTCCTGGACAGGACTGAACGGGTCTGGACGGATCTGAGCTGGCCGGGACTGGACTGGACGGGACCGGACTGGACTGCCAGCGCTGGACTGGGCGGGACTCGCCTGGACGGTACTGGACTGGACAGGACTAGAATGAACGGGTCTGGACTGCACGGTACTGTCTTAGACGGGACTGAATTGGACGGGGCTGGACTGGACGGGTTTGGACGGCACAGCACTGGACTGGACTGGACGGGTCTGAACGGGACGAGACTGGACTGAACGGAACTGGACTGAAAGGGACTAGACTCGACGGGACTGGGCTGGACGGTACTGTACTGGACGGGACTGGAGTGGACGGGACTGGACTGGACGGGACCGTAATGGATGGGACCGGACTGTGCGGGACTGGACTCCATTGGACGTTACTTTACAAAACCGGACTGAACTGCACGGGACTGGACAGGAAGGGACTGGACTGGATGGGCCTAGACTGCACTGGGCGTGACCGGACAGGACGGAACTTGGCTGTACGGAACTGAACAGGATCTGACTAGACGGGACTGGACTAGACTAGGCTCGACGGGACTGGACTGGACGGGACTGTATTGGACGGGACTAGACTGGATTGAACTCGATGGGCCTGGACTGGACTGGGTCAGACGGGACTGGACTGGATGGGACTAGACTTGACGGGACTGGACTGGACGAGACTGGATTGGACGGGAATGGACTGGACGGATCTGGACTAGATGGGACTGAACTGAATGGGGCTGGATGGATCTCAACTGGGCGTGGGTGGCCTGGACGGGACTGGCCTGGACGGCACTGGACTGGACGGGACAGGACTGGACTGGACTTGACAGGACTGGTGGGGTCTAAACTGGACTGGACGGGACTGGACTGGTCGGGTCAGACTGGACTGGACTGGACTTAACAGGATTGGACGAATCTTAGCTGGGCGTGGCTGGCCTGGACGGGACTGGACTGGAGGGGACAGGACTGAACTTGACTGGACGGGTCTGAACTATGTATATGTGACTAGACTGGATGGGATAGGACTGAACGGGACTGGACTGGACGGGACTGGGCTGGACTGGACAGCACTGGACTGGACTCGATGGAACTGGACTGGATTGGACGGAATTGGACTGTATTGGACTGGACTGAAAGGGGTTGGACGGGACTGGACTGAAAGGGATTGGACGGATCTGAAATGGGCGGGACAGGACTGGACGGGACTGGCCTGGACAGGACTGAGCGGGTCTGGACGGATCTGAGCTGCCCGGGACTGGACTGGACGAGTCTGGACTGGGCTGGACGAGACTGGACTGGACTGCCAGCACTGGACTGGATTTGACTGGACGGGGCTGTATTGGATGGGACTGATCTGGACGGTACTGTATTGGGCGGGACTGGACTGGATGGGATTGGACTGGACGGATCTGAGCTGGCCGGCACTGGACTGGACTGGACTGGACTGAGCTGGTAAGCGCTGGTCTGTACTTGACTCGACGGAACTGGGTTTGACGGTAGTCGACTGGAGAGAACTGGACTGGGCCGGACGGGCCTGAACTGGACGGGACTGGACTGGACGGGACTAGACTGGACGGGACTGGACTGAAAGGGATTGGACGGATCAGAACTGGGTTGGACTGGCCTAGACGGGACTGGCCTGGACAGGACTGAACGGGTCTGAGCTGGCCGGGACTGGCCTGGACGGGACCGGACTGGATGGTACTGGACTGGACGGGACTAGAATGAACGGGTCTGGACTGCACGGTACTGTCTTGGGCGGGACTGAATTGGACGGAGCTGGACTGGACGGGAAAGCACTGGACTGGACTGGACGGGTCTGAACTGGACGAGACTGGACTGGACTGAACGGGACTAGACCCGACGGGACTGGGCTGGACGGTACTGTATTGGACGGAACTGAATTGAGCGGGGCTGGACTGGATTAGGTTGGACTTGGACAAGTCTGGACTGGACTGCACAGGACTGGACGGACCTCGACTGGACCGGACGGGACCGGACGGATCTTAAGGGCGGGGGACTGGACTGGGCGGGACTAGCCTGGACAGGACTGGCCTGGGCGGGGCAGGGCTGGACTGGACTGGACTGGAAGGGCCTGAACTGGACGGGACTGGACTGGACGGTTGGACTGGACGGTGCTAGAGTCGGACGGTGCTGGACGGGACTCAACTGGACGGGATTGAATTGGACTTGTCTGGACTGGACTAGAATGGACAGGGACAAGACTGGACTGGACTGGACTGGACTGGACGGGACTTTATTGGACGGGACTAGAGTGGACGGGACCGGAATGGATGGGACCGGACTGTGCGGGACTGGACTTCGTTGGACGTGACGGGACAAGACCGGATTGAACTGCACGGGACTGAACAGGACGGGACTGGACTGGACGGGATTGGCCTGGACGGGACCGGATTGGACGGGACTGGACTGGGCGGGACAGGATTGTACGGAACTGGACTGGGCGGGACAGGATTGGACAGGACTGGACTGGACGGATTGACTGGACGGGGCTGACCTGGGCTGGACCAGACGGGACTGGATGGGACTGAACGTGACTGGACAGGACCGGACTGAAATAGACGGTACTGGATTGGACGGGACTTGACTGAATGGAACAAGACTGGACGGAATCGGACGGACCTGGTTTGGACGGGACTGGACGGGTCTGAGCTGGACGGGACTGGCCTGGACTGGACTAGAGTGGACGGGACCAGAATGGAAGGGACCGGACTGTGTGGGACTGAACTCCATTGGACGTGACTATACAAGACCCGACTGAACTGCACGGGACTGGACAGGACGGGACTGGACTGGACGGTGCTTGACTGGATTTGACGGAACCGTGACTGAACAGGAGGGGACCGGACTTGACGGGACTGGACTGGACGGGACTAGATTGGACGGGACTGGACTGAACTGGACCAGACTGCACGGGATTGGACTGGACGCGACTGGACTGGATCGGAATGGACCGTATTGGACGGGATTGAATTGGATAGAGCTGGACTGCTCTGGACGGGACTGCACCGAACGGGACTGTACTGCCCTGGCCGCGACTGGACAAGACGAGAGTGGACTGGACGGTGCAGCACCGAACTGACTGGAGTGGGCTGGACTGCACGAGACTGGGTAGGACGGGACTGGAGTGGACGCTGCTGTACGGAACTGAACAGGAAAAGACTGAACGGGACGGGACTAGATTGGACGGGACTGTACCGGACCTGTCAGCAACCAGACAACGTGGCCAGAAGCCAGCCAACCTAGCCACCAGCCACCCAGGCGAGAGAGCTGAAGCCAAACGGGCGAGCCTATTAGCCAGGCTACCAGCAGACCCATCCGGCTAGATCCACCGAGCCATGCCCGTCCAGCCAAATCCGATAAGTCGGGCCCATCCAGCTGGACTCCTCCAACCAGAGTCTCCCAGTTCAGGTCTGTCCAGTCCAGTCCCACCCAGTCCAGTCCTATCCAGTCAAGTCACGCCAGTCCAGTTCAGCCCCGTCCAATTCAGTCCCGTTCAGGACGGTCCATTCCGCTTGCGTTAACAACAACACAAAAATCCAGGAACGTCAAGAGAAGATAGAGGAGATGGTTCGACTATCGCGCTTGACATCACACGTGCATCAAAAGTGCAGGTAGAAAATGCAAACGGAATGCTTAACGTTTAGCAAAAGTTGGCATAAGTTCAAAAACCAGCGTGGGACTCTATAATTTCGCAGTGGCCACTGGTCACAACTTCACCTGTGCGCGCTGTAAGCTAGCAACGCGACTTTATGCGTTAAAGGTTGTGAGGTTTCGCAGCTTTGCCTCAGTTTTTGGCATAGGAACGGATACCCAGCCCCGTGTGTCCACCTAGTAAATTTGATTTTAAATTCCCATAATTGTATTCATATTGTTACGGACACAAACTGACGGTTATGTTCGAATTTCGCTGTCGAAGTTCGAATGCTCTGGTGAAGCTGCATACTGCTGAATGTCAGAGCATTCTGGAGACTTCCGAAGAGGAACGTCTGAAGGCGAATATTCGTGAAAGTGGATCGAGGGCTATATAAGCGCGAACGCTCGCCCTCGGGAGCATTCAGTTCTCGGGATTCAGTAACGAGTGATCGGTCGGTAATCAAGCCATCTAGCGAGATGTGAGGCGCAAGGATTATTGTTTTATGGTGGAATAGTAAAGTGTGTGTAATAAAGTGTAACGTGTGTAAAAGGTTGTAAAGGCTGGAGGACAGGTTAGCTGGTCGGTAGCCAGCTTGGCTGGTTGCTGGAAAGGTTTTCGGCCTGGTGGCCAGGTTGGCTGACTGGTCGCCAGGATGATTAAGTGGTGGTCAGATTGGCTGGCCGGTGACTAGGTTGGTTAGCTGGAGGCTAGGTTAACTATCTGGTGGTCCGGTTGTCTGGCTGGTGGACAGGGTTCCCGGATGGTGGACAGGTTAGTTGGCGGTGGTCAGGTTGTCGGGCATGTGATAACATTGGCTGGCTGGTGGCCAAATTGGTTGGTGGCCAGGTTGGTTAGCTGGTGTCCCCTTTGGCCTGTTGGTGGCCGGGGCGGCTGATTGGTTGGCTGGCTGGGGGCCAAGTTGGCTAGCTGGTGGTTAGGTGGTTTGGTTAATATCCAGGTGGGTTGACTGGTGGCCAGGGTGGTTGTCTAACGGTCAGGTTGGCGGACTGGCGGCCAGTTTGGTTTGGCGGTCCTGATTGGTTTTCCCGTGGCTAGGTTGGTTGGATTAGCTAGCTGTTGTCCAGGTTTGTTGGCAGGTGGCCAGGTTGACTGGCAGTGGTCAGGTTGGCTGGCCGGTGGCCAGGTTCGCTAGCTTGTGGCCAGGGTCGTTGGCTGGTGGCCAGGTTGGCGGGCTGGTGGAACGTTCCACTTGTGACATGCAACGTCCAACGCTACACGTGCAGCATGCAGCTTGCAACCTGCAACGTGTAACGTGCAACTTGCAACGTGCAATATGCGACATGCAATGTGCAGAGTGCGACGTACGAGGTACAGCGTGCAATGCGCAAAGTTGGACGTGCAAGGTGCAACGAGCAACGCGCAACGTGCGATTTGCAAAGTGCAACGTGCGACTTGCAACGTGCAACGTGCGACTTGCAACACGCTGGTGGAACGTTCCACTTGTGACATGCAACGTCCAACGTTACACGTGCAGCATGAAGCTTACAACCTGCAACGTGTAACGTGCAACTTGCAACGTGCAACATGCGACATGCAATGTGCAGAGTGCGACGTACGAGGTACAGCGTGCAATGCGCAAAGTTGGACGTGCAAGGTGCAACGAGCAACGCGCAACGTGCGATTTGCAAAGTGCAACGTGCGACTTGCAAGGTGCGACGTGCGTCTTGCAACACGCACCGTGTAAAGTTCGACATGAAACTTGTAACGTGGAATGTCTCCCTCAGCCAGCCAACCTGGCCACCAGCCAGTTAACCTGGGCTCCAACCAACCAACCAATCAAGGTCAGTGACCTTTTGTAAAAGTTCAGTGACGCCTTTCAGAAGGTCAGTGACCATGCTGTTTCAAGCTGAATAAATGACAGCCAATTTGACAGATCTAGTTTCAAAAATATGGCCGCTAACAACTGTGAAATCTCGGAAGTCCCTATTGGAAGGCACATTATATTGGTCAACAGCAGTCTAATAATGTGAAAAACACCAACTGAATACTGACCATGACAGACTGACGACATGGTTGGCCGGCCGGGACACGGTTTTTTGTTTTTTTCAAATTCGATTTAAAAAGCCATCACTTCCATCGTTTCACGCTCAGAGAACCAAGCAAAACTCAATACACGAACCCACCATTCCGGACTCAAAAGGTGTTTGTACAAGCTGACACGCCAACAGGACCAGTTCACAATAGCAATCGAATTGTCACACTCATCCACAAATACTCGTAATTCCGCCGCGAAGCTTTTCGGACAAAGCTCACGCCAAGTCGATTTAAGGATGTGGAATGCAATTTTCGTGGTTAGTGCTAAAATCGAAATGCAAACGAATTTGTTAAAACAATTGATTGTTCGACGAGAAGCGACATAGTTTTGAAACGTCCAGAATTGTACTGTCGAAAAAGTAGCTAATGTCACGGATGACAAGTGATTGAAAACCGTTTCTAAGCCAGAATGTTGTGTATGGCAGTGGTTAACGTCTTTTAATTTGAATTTATAACCGCTATTTTGAGGGAAAATTGTAACAAAAGGACTGGTGGCGTGACAGGTTGTCTACTATGCGTGATTGTTACCAATTCAGTGATAAAGTGTTTCTAGAAAAAATAAGAAAATAGAAGATAAGTGGATACAAGTGGTTAAATTGCAAATTTATGTCAATCAGTTTGTTTTCCTGTCAAAATCGTGTCAATGAAATTGCAATGAGATCAGCAATTTGCATTTCTCACTGTCTTGGCGTTTGACGTGATGATTACTTGCCTCCGACCACGTACTCCGCCCCATGGCGCCTTTTAAGCCAAAGCGTCAACAGCCCAGATAGGTGATTTGTCAACACATTTGCATAAGTAATTATGCACAGAGCAAAATGTATGTCTGTCTGACTCGCGTTCGAGATCAAAATCGAAAGAAATGATGCTTCACCTGTTTCCGCGTCCAAGTTCGGAGCGGTTTATCGACCCCGACCACTCTTAGGTAATCAGCAATTGCCATCTGATGCTGTTACACTGATCACGGTAGCCGTAAAAACAGACACTGATTGCGTCGCTGCGACTCGGAGGTTTCACCACAAGCATAACAGTTATGCGGTCAGCGTCACCATCAGTTGTAAATTACCGAAACGATCACGAACTACGTGTCCATGTCCAAATATGTGGTTTTCCATCAGCTGAATGTATGTTTCGTCACGAAATTGCACTGTAGACTGCACTTGGTAATAAGGAAACGAAAGTCAACGTGCGACCCATAGAGCGTGACTTGCGTTGACAACGCATCCGTTGCATACGTACGAGTACTACATATATGAGTTACAGGGGATTTCCCCGCGATCGATATCGATAAACGTCAATCAAAAAAAAGCGCGCGTATGGTAGTTCCACCACGAATTGGTTTGTTTACAAAATTTCGAAATTCCGAGAGACATGGATTACTGCCGGGAAATACCCCAGAGGATTGTGGTCCAGCCAATACGAGTCAATAACGTGCCTCGTGCGTGGGTCATCTTTGTTTACCGGCAAGAATAATTTCACTTTCAATTTGAGCAACACTTGAGTATGAGTCCCTTGCACTACGTGCTCACTGTTCACCTGTTTCATTGACTCTTTCTTTTCCTTTCCATTTGTATTCTTGTTTCGTAGAAGGGGTCTTGGACTGACAGGTGGTGTCATTAATTATAATTGTAATCCGGCTCACTGTGCCCCAATGTATACACATTCGGATGGCGCAGATCAGAATGATACGGGTGGCTGTGCTCTTCGAGCTAATTAGGTATCATTAATTTCATTTTTATAGAAACACTAGGAACACATATGCTCATGTAGGTTAGGTTATAAAGAAAACAATCTTCCCAGTTTACCCGTCGATTGTAGGTGTTGGCTGGCATGTATCCCTGGGTAATAATTAGGTCGACAGTCTGCTCCCTTTTTTTCCAAAATGACTTGAGGTGGTGTCACATCATTCACTACATAGTATCAATCAGAACTGGAGGTTATTGATTTCAAAGAAGCTCGTGACAAGAGCTTCTTGATTTTATGCTTTAAATCGGGGACTAGAGCAATAGCGTTTTGTCGTTGTACAATATATTACTCACAGTTGTGGCAGCAGTAGTTCCACATTTTACTTATATTTATCCATGATCTTACATTTGACAGGCATTTGCAAAAGGTGTGTCTCGATCTCCTTGCTAAAATAGAAAAAGAGCAGTATCCGACGGTTATTCGCTGTTTACATTTGAAAAGAATTTGAGTGAGCGGATAAAAGAAAATGTAGCTGGCTCCTTTATAGACAATCCTTTATTAATTACTATAGTCTGATAGTGGATCATAGAGTTTTAAAAATGCGATTTACTGAACAAAACTGCTCTCAAGAGGACAAAAGCAGTTCGAAATACGATACGAAATGGTCAATAAAAATCCGTTTTTGAAAATATAATATGTACTACTGTGTTCAAAAAGTAACTTACTTACTTACTTATCAGGCCAGCGATCTATGGAGGATCTGAGCCTGAGCTATGGCTGCCATCCATCCTTGATGGTCCCGGGCACGCTGCTTCCAGTTGTCAAGAACAAGATGTCTTACATCCGCGATTACTTGGTCTTTATACCGGAGGTTCGGTCTTCCTCTTCTTCTCGAACCAGGAGGCTCGGACTCGAAGACCCTCTTAGTTGGAGCGTTGATGTCCATGCGCTCGATGTGGCCGAGCCAGTGTAGTCGACGGATCCTTGCCTTCCGGACTACATCCACACCTTGGTACAGCTCGTAGAGTTCGCAGTTGTGTCTTCTTCTCCATTCACCTTCCTCACAGACAGGACCAAATATCCGGCGCAGAATTTTTCTTTCGAAAGAACCCAAAATCAGCTCCGCTGTCCTGCTTATCGTCCAGCTTTCGGCTCCGTACAGCAAGACTGGCAAAATGAGCGTTTTGTAAAGCATGACAATTGTTTGGACAAGCCGAAGTAGCAGCGGTTGCCAAGGGCGATTCAATGCCGGATCTCCACTATGGCGTCATTTGTGGAATTTACGTTTGCCCCGAGGTAGACAAACTCCTTAACTACCTCGAAATTGTAGCTGTCAATTGTTATGTTTTGTCCCAGGTGGTGAGCGACGGATTGGTTTTTGCTTGACAGCATGTATTTCGTTTTGTCCTCATTGATCTTAAGGCCAATTCGTTTCGCCTGTTCTTCAATCGCCGTGAATGCTTCCACAATGCCACGGCGAGAACACGCGATGATGTCGATATCATCCGCGTATCCTAGCAGTTGGATGGACTTGTAAAAGATAGTGCCTTCCCTGTTGACGCCTGGCCGTCGCACTATCTGCTCCAGCACCAGGTTGAAGAAGTCAGATGACAGCGCATCTCCTTGCCGAACTCCGGTGCATGTTTCGAATGGTCTCGAGTTGGGTGTATCGATTCGAAACTCGTTGGTCTTTTCCAGGATTTGTCGAAGTGTGTGGCAAGCCATCTGAGCCTGCGGCCTTGTTGTTCTTCAGCTTCTGAATAGCTGTGATGCTGGGTGGGAGGACTACTTCAGCGGCTGGAGTTGGGATTTCCTCGGTCCCTACCACTCTCTCTTGGTCATGCTCGTTAAGCAGCTGCTGGAAGTGCTGCTTAAATACATCCACTATTCCCTGCGGGTCGGTGACAAGATTACCCTCGCAGTTTCGAAGAGCCAGGGTGCCCTTTTTGAAGCCTCCTGCAAGGTCTTTAGCTTTCTTGTAAAAGGCTCGTGTTTTATGCTTATCCCTAGACTCCTCGATATCCTTGGGCTGGGCGAAAATTCTTTTCTTTTGTCGCAGTAGTTTTTTCTCCTCCCTTCTTCTGGCTCGGTACTCTTCCTGCGCTGCCCTGGTTTTCCTCTGCAGCGCCTTTTGGTACGCCTCGTCGGTTGCTGCCTTTTTCTGCTCACACTCGCCATCATACCACGGGTTTCTTGTCGGGGGTGGTAGGTGTCCTAAGGTGGTTTCGGCTACTTCCTGAATGGCTGAGCGGCAATGCAGCCACATATTATTGGCATTTGTGTTCGACGTAGGCATACCGTAGAGTCTTTCGCTCAGCTGCTCCCTGTAGACTCTGGCAACCTCCGGTGTGCTCAGGCGCCCAATGTCGAACCTCCTCCTGATGGGCTGGTGCAGCTTTCTGACATTGGACAGTCGAGCTCTGAATCTTGCTGCTACGAGGAAGTGGTCAGAGTCGACATTTGCCCCTCTGAATGTTCGCACATCCAGGATGTTTGACGCGTGCCTTGCGTCAATGAGCACATGGTCGATTTGGTTGGCGGTTCGACCGTCCGGAGATCGCCAGGTTGCTATGTGGATTCGCCTGCGAGGGAATCTTGTGCTACTTATCACCGCATTACGAGCTGTCGCAAAGTCAGCGAGTCGGAAGCCGTTATCTGTTGTTGTATCGTGGAGGCTGTGCTTTCCGATCACTCCGCCAAGGGTGTTTTCCTTTCCGGTCTTGGCGTTGAAGTCCCCGAGCACGATTTTTACATCGTACTCCGGACAAGCTCAGTAGGCGTTGTCCAGGAGGTCATAGAAGTCCTCCTTGATAGGGTCTTCAGCCTCGTCGGTAGGGGCGTGTGCACATATAAGGCTGATGTTATAGAATCTGCCTCTGATGCGGATCACAGCCAGGCGATCACTTATAGGTTTAAAGTCGATGACCTTCGACCTTAACCGCTTTCCCACGACAAATCCGCATCCCAGTAAGTGCAACCTTTTGTGACAGCTGTAACAAATGTCGCAATTTTTCTTCCTAATCATACCGTTTCCCCTATCCAGCGTATTTCCTGGACCGCAGTAATATCCGCCTTGTACTGCGTGAGGATTCCTTCCAGTTTATGAGTAGCTCCGGGAGTGTACAGAGCTCTGACATTCCAGGAGCATATTCGCAAATCGTGCCTCTTTTTCGTGCGTTGTCGTCGTCGAGTGTCCGTCCGTGTATCCAAGGCATCGTTGCTCATTCATAACTTTTGGGTTTTTTACGTGGGCGGGTTGTTAGCCCGCCGCACAACCGCCATTCTGGTCGGGGTAAGGTGACCTTTTAATTTAACCTACGCCTGCAAATGGACTTGGATTTAAGGTTGGTATGACCGTCTTTGATACCCGTGCCAAGTTTCACATCAAAATATTCATTAGTAGTTAAGATACACTTCGTTTTATGAGCTGCTAAAAGTGAATTTTTCGATTTTTATGTCTAAATTTGTTGAGCAAAGAATTTGCATTAAATTTTGTTTACGGAGTGAGTTTTCCGCTGCTGATTCATCGAGGATTGTGCAGAAAGCTTCGGTGATGGGGTTTTGCCGAAAAAGTGCTTACAAGAGGTAGAGAGAGTTACAAGGAGGCCGAGAACGTGTCGAAGGTAAAAAGCGTCCCGAACGGCCATTAACCTCAACTGACGAAGCTCACATCAAAGCACCCAAATGTTGCTGATTAGGCTGGCATTTCAAACTATCTTAAACAGTGATTTGAGCCTCAAACGCGTCAAACCTCGATTGGTCTTGAAAACAGTGATTTTTTTTGGAAAAACGTCATTACGTTCAAGGTGGGAGACAAGGCTTTCTGAATATCAGGAGAAGAAGAAACGCATTATCATGGGAGATGAGGCTCGGATTTATGATTACGGCCCGGAAACTATGGATCAATCAGGTGAATATCGTGCTAAAGGTGTAGCAAAACCAAACACCGCGCCAAAGCTGCTCAGAGATCCAGGTCATGTTGGGTTATGCATTTTGAGTACTATTCGCCAGGTCAAATTGTCAGCAAAGAATATTATTTGAGTGTTATGCGTCGCATGCGTGAAGCTGTTCGCCTAAAGAGGCCGGAATTTAGGGGAGACAACTCTTGGGTTTTGCACCAAGATAATGCACCGTCTTACACTGTATTGACCTTTTGTGACCATTTCGTCAAAAACAGGAACCATTTCGTTTCATATCCACCGTCTGTCTTCTGGATATTCATCAAACTCAAAAAACCGCTCCGGATCCATAGAGGAGATACAAGCCGCATCGAAGCGAGAACAGTGGGCACACCTATCGATTTGCCGTTTCGAATATTGGCAAATCGATAGGTATAAGAGCATTATATTAAGTGGCACTACTTTGAATTTGACTTGGAAGAATAAATAAAGATTTGTCGAAATATTTGCAAAGTCACCTTACTTTTTGGACATGGTAGTACAGTGCCACCAAGGGCGATTGGTATGAACTTTATGTATTGTTAATCATTAGCACGAAATTCATTAGTTTACAATTGACAGGTATTCACCAAAAATGTGTTTTTTTTCTAAAATAGAAAAAGAGCAGTATCAGTAGACTATTCGCCTTTTTTTTTTGCACAGGAAAATGGGCAAGTGGATGAAGGAAAATACAAATGCTACCTTTGGTGACACTTTAGCAGTAATGACTGCAGTCAGATATTAGTTCATCTTATTCTAATAATGCTCTTTACTGAACGAAATTGCTCTCAAGAAGATAAAAAAGCGATCGTCGGTTCAGCGAAAAACTAAAGAAGACACGGCATCATTTGGTGAAGAAGAAACGTCATATTTTGCTGCGATATGGGCCTGTGCTATCATCTGGAGTCGTCGCGACAACTTTTCTTGGTTTGCGGTACGCAATTTCCACTCCCATCGCCAGATCAGCTCTACTCGCTCAGGCTGGCTCAATTCACTCTTGTTTCTTTCTTATTTCCAGAAGATTCCAGATTGGATAGAATCGGGCGTATTGGATTATCATCTTTTGCTAGCGGACAGAGAATCAAACTAAGTTTCGCAGTTATTCAAGGCGTTTTGTGCCGCTTTGAGGTAAGTATTATCACATAAATCACCGGCGAAAGCGCGCCACACGAGCCAGAAGAAAGCAAAACACTCCCCACGAACACTTTCATCTCGAAAACAATAAAACCATAAGTCACAGATACAATAACTAACTTTATTTCTCTTTCTTAGCACAACTAGACAATAAATAGTAGCAAAAGAGCAGCATTCACGATACCGCTAATTCAGACTCCATTCACGCACATTAAGTTACAACAATCACACCACAATTCAGATTCACTTATCAATTCGAGGGCGATCAATCAGTCATCGTGTTAGTAGTCCTCACAGGTGTCCATACACTGCTTGTAGCTTGCAAAGTTGTTGGCATTACCGCCGCAGCCGCCGAATTTGAATTCTCGACATTTCTTCGTAACCGGATCGTAGCTCCAGCGTGGTATCAATGCGCGACAAACACCTTTCCGGGCTGGCATCTTGCAAAAGTTCTCCGGCTGCAGTCGACCAGATTGCTTTGGAGCGCCATCGATTAGATCCATCTCTTCGAACAATTCACTCATCTCGTCATACAGATCCAACGGCTTGGCTTGGGTGACGATGACAAGCAATGCGACTAGGCCAACAGCTGCTAGTAGATGTCTGAAGTCCATGTTCAAGAGTTTTGCTGAGTTTACGTATTCGCTTTTGGATTTTAAGTTGTCGTGATCGTAGCTGATCGTACTCTGTTGGTTGGATTGCGGTAAAGCTTGGCTTATATATTTGGATTTCGGTTTCACTGGCACTGTGTCTGGAAGTTTCCACGATAGTCGGGTGAATGCTGGTAAAACCACAGAGACAAGAGTGACGTGGGTTCGGTGACGTTCTTTTTGTGTTTTGTTTGCTTTTCGCATGCTTACATGCGGGCCGGGGAAAATACAGAAAACGACGTGTGTACATAGGTGTATACGGCTATGGTGCATAATGGCCTGGTACACTGATGGAATCACTAAACAGGGCTCGTGGGGGCCGGCGGCATGAGCTCACTCACGAGCACGGGTGAGGTGCAAGAGAAATTGTTTACTACATTCGGTCGCGGTGGTTCTCCTGCCGATGCGCTACTCGTATTCTAAGCTCAACGACTTGAACTGACATTGCGATTAGGTTGATAATCGGCCTGCAGATGTTCACAACTCACAACCATGGCGGGTAATGAGACCAATTAAATGCGCTCCTCTCGGTACTTTACACGCCAAATTGGGCTGTTTGCATTGATGTCCGTCGGTAGAGTAAGCCTGTGGGCACACAATGGGATGCTAGTGGCTTACCAACAGGTAATTTTCCACCGATTGGTGAATGATGCCATGGAATTGATCCATTTGCCTGGAGGGCCTTTGCAATTAAACGACTGACAATTGTTACGTTTTAATTGCGTCGTGACATATCATATTAAAGTGTGCCATGCAGGCCGCAGAGTAAACAATGAGACATGCACTGATGCTGACGGTATTTTGGTTCGTTTGTTGACGGTAAGCGTGCCAGTAGGATGTGGATTGATGCGCGATGTGGTCATTTATCATCATGTTGATGGGTGTAATACATTTATTTGCCTATTGTTACCATTTATTGTTGCTTATTTGTTTAATCAATTAAATAAAAGTATTTGCAGATGGGACACATTTTTTCTTTCAAGGTAATCTGATGGAGGGAGGGCGGTTTTAATTACAGGTGTGAAAGCATACATACCAGGAGCTCAGACGGTAATACGATTCATCGAGCAAGCATGTCCAATGATTCGTTTAAAATATGAATGTGTATGTGGGCTTGAAAGGCTCAAGATAAATTGTTCAAACATCAGTGACTTACTTACTTAGGTTAGGTTAGGTATATGGGAGCCCTATTGACGTAAAGTCATTCAGCAGATTTTCCGTTCTTTTCTTATCATAGACGGGCCAAATGGATGGCAAAGGACTAACAAAGGCCTCGTAGGGGTAGCATCTATCCGACGGATGCTGGCCTGCTAAAAAGCGAGAAGAGCCACCGCAGTCGAACATCTTGCGGCACTGTTAGTAAGTCCTATCCCCACCTCCTCGTGGTGCCACCTGGAGATTTCCTATGGAAATTGCAGACGGGGAAGGGCGAATGGCGAGCCTCCTGCGTCAAAAAAAAAAAAAAAAACAGGATCAGTCGTAATAAAAAAAACACAAACTCCGAAACAACCACAAGCCTCGGATATAACGGACCGGATTTATGTTGACGACCCTTGCAAAAAACGAAAAAAGGACAATGATCTTCGGCTCTGTACGTGGGATGTTAGGTCCCTAAACAGGCCACGTGCAGCCGAACAAGTTGCGGACGCCCTAGACCGCTATAAAGCGGACATCACCGCCATCCAGGAAATGCGATGGAATGGACCGGGCATAAAGCGGATGAAAAACTGCGATATTTACTACGGCGACTGCTATAGGGAGAGAGGGCAACGATTGTTTGGATGCGGATTTGTTATTCGAGGTGGACTAAGGCAAAAAGTCCTAAGCTTTCGGCATGTAAGTGAACGCCTCATAACAATCCGTATCAAGGCTAAATTTTTTAACATTAGCCTGATCTGCGTCCACGCCCCCACGGATGACAAGGATGACTCCGCCAAAGATGAGCTCAACGATCTCCTAGACAGAACGTATGCCCAATGTCCCAGCAATGACATCGAAATTGTACTAGGAGACTTCAATGCTAAGCTGGGTAAGGAAAGCATATTTGAACGAGTCATCGGCAAACATAGCCTACACGACACCACCTCCGATAACGGACACAGGCTGATTGATCTTGCTACGGGGCGAAATCTCTTTCTAGCCAGTACGAGCTTCCCGCACCTCGATATACACAAAGGCCCCTGGCGGTCTTTTGATTAATCGATCACCAACCAGATTGATCACATCGCGATCGACGTCAGACACTCCTCGACTATTCTTGATGTTCGAACTTTCCGAGGGGCTAACATCGACTCGGACCACTATCTTGTAGTAGCCAAGATGCGCTTACGGATATCACGAACGCAACGGAGTAGAGTAAGAATACAAAGTTATGACGTAGGAAAGCTACTATCGCCAGAAACCGCTCGTGCTTTTACGGATCGCGTCTCCCTTAAGCTCTCCAGTACACCTCAATCCTCCACGCTATCAATAGAACAGCAGAGGAGCCTTTACAAACAAGCCCTGAAAAGCTCTGCATCCGAAGTTTTGGGTTTCAAGGCTCCACCACGAAGAAACACCTGGTTCGATGACGAGTGCAGGAGGATTCATACAGCGAGGCAGGATGCATATAAGGCCTCACTGCATAAAAGAACAAGAGCAGCTCGTGAGCTCTACGAGTTAAAAAGAAGGGAAGAGCATAGACTTCTCAGAAGAAAGAAGAAAGAGCACGAGAAGCGCTCGATTGAGGATTTGGAGAGGTGTTACTGCAGACGTGACGTTCGAAAGTTTTATGAACAGATAAAGCGAACATGCCAGAATGGAAGCGTGCAGGGATGAGAACGGACACCTAGAAGTAGAATCGCAGTCGATGCTGAGAATATGGAAAAACCACTTCTGCAGACTGTATAACGGCGATGTTAGTCAATATACCGCTGTCAGGCAGAATGATCCATTTCAAATCGACGGAGACCGCAGAGAATTCTGTCCCCTGACCTCGACGAAGTTAAGATTGCCATATCGAAGCTCAAGTCGAATAAAGCTGCTGGCGCAGACGGACTGTCTGCTGAGCTCTTCAAGGCAGCTGGGGATGACCTGGTTGGGAGCATGCACCAGCTCATCCGTAAGATATGGTTAGAGGAAAGCATGCCCGAGGAATAGAGTCTCAGCATCGTATGCCCGATCCACAAGAAAGGAGATCCCTCTGATTGCGCCAACTACAGGGGAATAAGTCTCCTTAACATCGCCTACAAAATCTTCTCTGCCGTTTTGTGTGAACGCCTGAAGCCTTTTGTAAATAAGCTGATAGGTCCTTATCAGTGCGGATTCAGGCCAGGGAAGTCCACCATCGAACAAATCTTCACACTACGACAGATACTGGAGACAACCAATGAATTTCAAGTCGACACTCACCACCTATTTGTCGACTTCAAAGCCGCATACGACAGCGTAATTAGAGTCGAGCTATACAACGCTATGTCTACCTTTGACATACCTGCTAAGCTCGTCAGACTATGCAGGATGACTTTGGAGAATGCTCGCTGCTCCATCCGAATCGGTGAACACCTTACCGATAGTTTTGATTTGATCGTGCTAGATGGAGGGGCATGTCGCTGTACAGCCCGTAAAGTTCGAGGTTGAATCTTTTCCTCCATACCCCGTCTGCATTTATAGGCCCGAAAATCATGCGCAAAATCTTTCTCTCGAACCGACCAGGGGCCTCCTCATCCGCTTTTGATAGTGTACATGCTTCTGCGCCGTACAGCAGGACCGGGATGATAAGGGTCTTATATAGAGTCAACTTTGTTGTTCGGGAGAGGGCTCTATTACTCAATTGCCTCCTGAGCCCAAAGAAACAGCGATTGGCAAGAGTGATTCTGATTTCGGAACTGATGCCGTTGTTCCAGGTCCCTGCGAAGCCAAGGTAGATGAAGTCCTTAACTACCCCGAACCTACATCTGCCAATACAAACGTTCTGGCCAAGACGTCGGTGTTGAGTGTCCTTTTTTGATGACAGCATATATTTAGTTTTGCCCTCGTTTGCAGGATTCGAAGCACTCCTTCTAAGTTGACTCATTCAGAACCATGGTTACAGCCTCTTCGACCTGCTCTACACCGGCATGATGAGCTCCCTTGAAGTGTAAGGCCGTAACATTAGAATATTTTCATTCGCCGAAAGCTCTTGCACAATCTACGAGGAATGTGTCTGCGCATTGTCGTGGTACGACATCCGGCCCTTTTTGGCTAGTTCGGGTCGTACACGAATATCATATGGTCGAAGCCTTTTCAGCCCTCCAACTGTCAGTCACTGTCGGTAGGAACATACCCACGTTGAACAATGCCGCGGTACGAGAGGTGACTACTGATTCACGGTCCTTCTTGAACCGCTTTGCCCATTCAATCACACGTGTTTTCGACATACATACATATACTCGTGTCCATACACCACCTGCAATTTTTGGAGTATTTTTGAGGGCCTTTTACCAGATCTCATTCAATATTGAATCTTGCAATGTGAGTCACTGGTTTTTACCGCGCCACTAAAAATCTACAATCGTCGCGGTTGGTTTTTTGGCAATAAAATCACAATACTTACGAAGCTTCAAGGTGCTAAAGCCTATTCAAAAGAAGCTTGACACGAATAGTTCTCTGTTTCCATGTTTATGCCGACATAAACAGATTTGTGCACATAACGTAAGACTAATAGTGAAGGTCTTCATGGACAACTTGAGGAATTAGGACCTTTCAGACCTCGCATTATCTCTCATTGATTTAAAAGCCATTTCGTCTATGATCGTCTGTATATACATATGTGGCATCACAGCTCATAGAGAACCTAAGGCTTAGCTTCTCTCAGTCACCCATGTTATCGGCGACCTACGGCGAATTCCGAGAAGCTTTTCATTACGATTATACTACAGGGAATTTTGTCAGTACCCCACTGAGCAGAAGCACCGTGAAAAACACATTCGACAACATGGCTGTGGTTGGGATTTAATCAAATGCCATCGGCGTCAGAGGCCAACATATTACCCACAACGCCACGGCGGCGTTCCTTGCTTTCGCTTGTACTTGTGCCTGAACGTTAATTATATTTTGTACGCTTTGCAACAGACTCTGTGTCACAAGCTGATGTTTCCGATTTACGACGAACCTTATGTACGAACACTCGAATACAATTTAGAAAATTGGCTATTTCTAAATAGGGGTGTTTCGCACATATGTCTTTCCATTATATAGTCCCCCATTGATGACAAGAAGCTAAAACAAAACAATTGCCCAATTGCCCTCAATTAATTAAGAGGCTAATACCCCTGATGGGGATCCCTCTGTATTTGGCCAGAAGCCATCGCCTTAGACGTTACATTTGTAGACCTTGTCAGCTTTGACGCAGTAGAGCTTCAGTTCCCTCTCGCAACATCTAACTATCGACACAGCCAAGAACTTAGTAATCTTTTAATAAGGTCCACATCACTATGTTGTGTGGGAGAGCCAAGGTGATTTAAACAACTTTAGAAAGGGCTCTGTTTCTCACTTGCCTCTCGAGTCCTTGACGCTATAGGAACATCTTGCTGTGTTTGTCCAATCACATCAATGCCATCATAATATGTACCTGGGAGCTCGACTGCTTATCAGGTCACTATATGAGGCCGGCGGCTTGACAGGTTACCAGGCCACTATAGGTGACCGGCAGCTTGACAGCCTACTAGGGAGCGGACATTCTACAAGGCCGGCAACCCGAGAGCTTACCAGGCCACTAGAGGTGGCAGGCAGCTCGACAACTCGACAGCTCACGAGGCCACTGTAGGTGGCCGGCAGCTCGACAGTTCACCAGGCCACTATAGGTGGCCGGCAGCTCGACAGCTTACCAGGCCACTACAGGTGGCCGGCAGCCCGATAGCTTACCAAGCCACTATAGGTGGTCGGCAGCTTGACAACTTACCAGGCCACTCTGGAGTAAGCAAGCAGAGGTGGAAGGGTTCACGTTATAAAAAGGAATCCAATGTTTTTCCAACAGATGCCTTTAGTAATCTGTATCAAGCGTTTTATAGGTGCTATCGGACGAGACATCATACTAACAGCGCAGTAAATATGGACATCCGCAAGGAGAAAATACGACATTTTTCAGACGGTAGAAAGTGTGAACAGTGCTTATGGTCTTGAGAGTGCAACAGCCAACTACGCGCAGGTTTGGTTTCGCCGGTAATTTAGATGTCAAAGAAGCATCACGCTCTGGAATGTTAATTGTCAAACATTTCGACGAAATCATTTAAATCGGGAAGGCTGACTGTTAAGTAAGCATTGCTTCGACTGCTCAGAATCCTCTCCATGAGCTGCTCTCCTACCACAAAACTCTTATTTCGGACCTGTACTATAAACAGTTGGAGCATCTGAAGGAAGCAATCAACTATAAACGGCCAGCGTTGATCAACAAGAGAGTAATTATGCTCCATCAGGACAAGGCCAGTGACTCACCGGAGGCTCCGGGAGCTTAGTTGGAAGGTTCTTATGAATCCATCTTATGGCCCGGACCTGACACTAAGTGATAACCTCCTGTTCCTGTCAATTGCGAACGATTTTGCTAGGGAAAATTGCCCTCAAGAAAGGGTTGTGAAAACGAAAAACGACTATTCCAGCTTTTTACCAATAGGAACAAGGGCTTGTACGAGTTTGACAGAGGCATGACCTTAATCGGATCATTCTCTCTATGACAATGCGTCGGTTTTGTTCAGTTCGTTAACGACTTTGAGTGAAAACGGCTCTGTTACATGGTTTGAGCAGATGACATCGCCTTTCAAGATCGCTGCATGTTTTGACATTTCACCACGAAGCAGGCGATAGTGGTCTCTAATTGGAAGTGTGCAGATCAACTGATATTGGTAGTAGCTCGTGTGTCAGGTCCTTTTAGGTACTGCCAAATTTTTAGAGAAGTATCTTAGCAACGACCTTTCGATAGCATGAGTAGCTTCCAATTTTCGGCAAACCTGCAGTAGTCGGCGGTTGTGGGTATTTCTTCACACTCAACTTTACTGATTCATTGATTGAATCATCATTTCGGAAACAGATCACCTTAGTGCTCCAACTAAGTAATGCATGTAATCCAACTGCACTTAAGCAACACATCACGCCTACAGTTTTGACCCAAATCCACTTGTAGTTCAGACGGAGGAATGTTCATTTCCAGCAACTAGAGTGACTAGCCTCACAGGGTGACAGAACAAGCTCTGCCGCATGCGGCAATGATTGTTGTCATGCACAATGACTCGTTCATTGTCTGTCTGTCCATGAGGATAACAACTCAAAACCACGACAGGACGCGTAAGGATGCCTGCATCCTCCTGGAAAAGTAAATTACACCACGATAGGGATAAATAATAATTCCGTTTTTATGTTGCACTTTTTCAGAACAGCCCGGATCTGCAGGAACCTCGACGGTAACGAGTCGTCGTCGTCCACACAGTGTCGTTACATTCGAAATAAACAATTTAACAGCATCATTTGGGAATATGTCTCTGTTTGCTCCGTGTGCTTCTGTTTGCTTTGTCTATGCACCGAGCACACCGAGGGCACCTTGCTTTCCATGCTCCCGATGGTCTCGATCTCAATCACCCAGGAACAGTGATAAAGGAAGGGAACAAGGAAGACAGGCAAGAACCAAAGGTGATATCTTCTGACGACGATGACTCCTTCAAAGATTCATGAACGGTTCTCCACATCTCGCTCGGCACTCGGCATTCGAAACACACCGTCACACGGTGGAGCAGCTTCCGAGCAAATTTTCATTTTCCACACGTATTTCGATTAAATTCTCATTTCGGCCATAATTTTTCCAGTTTTAGTGCGGCACAGGCACTAAAGTAACCGCCAGCAACAGACACACAGTATCGACCATCGAGCATCGAGCTGCTGGAAAACTATTACAAGATGAGTGTATTCCCTTGATGACTCCTCCGACAGGTTGCAGAGATATGTGCTGCCCGGCATTTCCTTTCTTCGTTTCCTTTCTTTCATTTTTGTTCATCGTACTTCCTTGGCTCTTGCTGTGGATCATGGTCACAAGTGGACATGGTTGGGTTGGCCGGTGAAGGTGAATAGGGTTCCGATAGTTGCACATTCGTGGACATGTGTTTATAAATCATTGGAGGTCTTAAGTTCTCGAATTTTTCTCGCTGATTTAGAAAGTTGCCCGGGTGTAGCGATTGTGCGTTGTATGTAAGTTCGTCGAGTGCTTGGCCGCCGTCCGGGAGACATTTGTCTTCATGGATATGTTGGGAATGTCGTGTCTTGTGGAGTGGCATGTCATGGAGGTTGCAATATATTCCAATTTATTGGAATCATGTGGTTTACGATTAAGTTGTCGTGCATGCATAGGTGGATGGTGAGATGGTGGGATGGTCGTGTGCAAATTGATATCTGTCCAATGGTACTGTGGGGAATCGGACGACGGAGGGAATTGACAGAAAATAAGTTTTTTTTGAAAGGTTAATCCGTACATGCTTGACAATTGTTTGGAGCCAGGATCCCTTATCATTCGTAAAAGTTCAAGTTTGGATTTGGATGGCATATGTCCTTTATTCTGTGATTTTTTAAGAGTTTGGTTTATAACTGTCAAAAAGGACAACCACCAGAACACACAGAGTTACATAGGAGCACGTGGGTTGATGGACCATTGCTTGCCATTTAATTATTTTGATTCAGTATTAACTACGACTACAATTTTAGTGGTCCATACTGAGAGTCTAAATTTGAGTCACATTTTCGCGCATATTGGCTGATATTTCAGGAATCGCACTGCATACGATGCTAGCTTATCGGCATGGACGGGTGATATGACGCATCTTCATTGAAAATAGTCTAACGGCATCAATCGCACAATCTAAGAGGGAGCGAGCAAGCTGAGCAAAGAAGCTAACCGGGATTAACATGGGAAATGCCAGCTTCGATCCCTGTCCCTGCTCAATTCAAGTTGACACATAGCTTCCACGTGGCCTCCCCTGGATAGCTGTCCGGGTATTGAACCAGTATGTGCAGCGAACCGACCACATGTTTCTGGGAAAAGAGTAACATGGCCCTCCAGGTTGGGCAGTAACATCTCCATCACGAAAAAAAAATAAAATGTTTCGAAGGAACAACAAGCCTCAGATATGGACGGATACAAAGCAGATGACCCCTGCAAACGTCTAAATGATTTGCGAGTCCACACCTGGAATGTGAGGTCCCTTAACAGACCGGGTGCAAGCAATCAAATGGAGCAAGCCCTCAACTGCCTTAAAGCAGATATAACCGCACTCCAAGAAGTGAAATGGGATGGACCAGGTAAGAGTCAGATGAAATCGGGAATCGCCACAAACAACGCTTATTCGGATGCGGATTCGTTATTCGAGGAAGACTCTGACAAAAAGTCTTAAGCTTTCGGCATGCAAGCGAACGTCTTGCCCAATGTCCCAGCGATGATACAAAAGTATTTCGAGGAGATTTTACTGCTAAGCTTAGGACGGACCGGGGACTTTATTGCAACCAAAAGGGGAACTTTAAGCACATTAGAAAACACGTCGTCAAACTAGAGCCACCTGCCTAATGAATTCTACCGTTGCTGCATGGATGAGGAAGAAGGGGAATCAATTCACCACCTCCTCTGCTCATGTCCCTCTTTTGCGAATCGGAGGAGGATCTATCTCGGCGCGCCCTTCTACGATAACTTAAGTGAGCTAGCAGTCATAAAAATAGCTCAAATCTATCGCTTCATCAGAAGCACTGATTGGTTTTCAGGTGGCGGATCTAGGTAATATGATCCATGTGTGACGGGCCAATTTTGGCCTACGTGTGGCGTATGCCAATCACTACTACCTGACCTAACCTAACCTGAGAAAGACGACTTATTTGTGTCGGTCACGAGGAAGTATAGCCCACACGACATCACTTCCGAAAACGATCACAGGCTACGGGACTTCCTGGCAGGGCGTAATCTCCTTCTAGCTAGCACACGATTCCCATTCCCGCATCTCAGCATCCACAGAGGAACCTGGTGATAGCCTCATCAGTCGACCATCAACCGGATCAATCACGTTGCGATCGATGCCAGACACTCCTCAAGCATCCTAGATGTTCACACGAACCTTCCGAGGAGCCAGTATCGACTCGGACCATTACCTTGTTGTAGTCAAGGTACAAATGAGTGTATCAAGGATGCCACGTAGTCGAGCTGGACAACGAAAGTTTAATATCAAAAAGCTATAGTCGCAGGAGACTGCTAGAATCTTTGCCGATCGATTTTCCCCCAACCTCTCGGAAAATCCGATGATACCGGCACAGTCCACAGAACAAGAATGGGAGCATTGCTAGCACGCCATCAGAGACTCTGCCGCTAATGTGTTGGGCTTCAAACCACGGCCAGCTAGAAACCTCTGGTTTAATGAGCAATGCGGGCAAGCCTTGTAACAAAGCAAACTGCCTACAAAGCCATGGATGACATAGATAGATGACAATCGCTCGCGAACACGACAAGCAGAAAAGGAGAGAAGAACACACGAGTGCATGGAAAGCGTGAGCACGAGGAGAAGGAGAGATGCTACCATAGGAACGATGGTCGCAAGTTTTACGAAAAACTACATGCCAGGGTCATAAAGCCAGAGCAGATGCCTGTAGGGATGGAGACGGACAGCTAGTAGTAGAGTCACAGTCAATGCTGAGAATCCGGAAAGGACACTTCTGAAGACTGTTTAACAGCGACGATACATCCCATATCGCTGTCAGACAGAGTGACCCATGCGCGACTGACAAAGATGCAAGAGAATTCTCTCCAACCGATATAGGTCGGTGAAACTAAGCTAATAATTTCGAAGCTTAATACTAATAAGGCCGCGGGCAGACGGGTTTTATATCGAGCCATTTTAAGCAGCTGGAGATGAGTTGGGTGGAAACATGCACCAACTCATCCGTAAGGTATGGTCGGAGAAGAATACCCGTTTAATGGAATCTCAGCATCATTTGCCCGGTCCGTAAGAAAGGAGACCCCTATATCTGGGCTTACTACAGGGGAATAAGTCTCCTTAACATTGCACTCTGCCGTACTGTGTAAACGCCTGAAACCCTTTGTGGATAATCTAATAGTTTCCTGTCAATGTGGTTTCAAGCCAGATAAATCCACAATAGACCACTGCGACAGATCTTGGAGAACGCCCAGGAATACCAAATTGACACCCACCACCTTTTCGTCGATTTCAAGGCCGCATATGACAGTGTGCATAGAGACGAGCTATACAGTGCCATGTCTAGTATTGAGATCACTGCCAAATACGTCGGCTTGTGCAGGATGACAATGGAGAACTCTCCCAGCTCCATTAAGGTCGGTAGCGAATTGACCGAGACCTAAATGGATCGTTTGGTTAACGAGGAAAAAACGTATTGGAAAGTCGCACAACACCGGCGTCTGGCAGCTACAAATTCAAAGTGGTCAAGGACTTCGTCTACCTGGGCTCACTACTGACCGGCGACAACAACACCAGCGCTGAGATCAAACGGAGAATTACTTTGCCAACCGCTGCGTCTTCGGGCTCAAGAGGCTATAGAGAAGTAGAGCCCTCTCTTAAAAGACCAAATTTGCGCTATAAAAAACCTTAATCACCATGGTTCTCCTCTATGATGCGGACGTGCGGACTTTAACGAAAGCGGACGAGGAGGCCCATGGTTGCTTCGGCAGGAGAATTCTGCGTTCCGTTTGTATAAACGGAGAGGGAGGAGAAGACACGACGGCGAACTGTACGGGCTGTTTAGCAACATCGGCTAGGTCAAGTAGAGCGAATGAATAACACAGCTCCGCCCCGAGGAGTTTTTGGGTCCAACCCCGAGCGACGATGCAGCAGAGGACGACCGAATCTATGTTGGCGTACAGATGGAAGGGGACCCTGACCAATTGAGGGTGCGACGCTGGAAGCAGCTGGCAAAGCATCCTGCCAACTAGAGAAGCTTGTTGGTGTAAAACAACGGACACAGATTGCCAAGGCTAATGGTTGAAGTGAGTTCAAGTCAGTGATGGACACTTTTTCTCCACATAAGAAAATCTGCAAGTACATCAGGTACTGCCGAAGCTTTTACCAGAGCTCAATGGATCTCTTTTTGTTGCCCTTATGAAGCAAGTGGTTTTTAGGGAATGGAAACGAACCCTAACAGAAGAGATTGTACGACACTTAAGCTTCCCTTGTAAAAACTATGTCAATCGTACGTAGATGCACTATGGTCGAGTCTCGGTACAAAATTTGGAACAAGAGCTTCACTTCGACTTTGGAGGGGCACATGGAACGCCTCATCGCTCAAAGGACAGACGGAACTGGTCCCGCCAAACGCAACCTCGCAGGAGCTGCATGGACTTCAACACTGTTGAGTCAAAAACCAAAGACGGGGTGGGTAGTGGAGTATTCTGCAAACAACTAAACCTGAGCCAAGCTCTAAGACAACCAGATTATTGCAGCCTCCAAAAAAGGAGGCTTTGTTTTGCCTTATGTGGAACGTAATATCTACTACGGATATCCGAATTCTCACGGATAGTCAAACAGCCTTGAAATCGGTGGTGTCCTATGTGTACACCTCAAAAACAAGTCTCGACTGTCGCCAATCTTTTACCGAGATGGCCAAATAGTTTAACATACAACTCCTATGGGTACCAGGACACAGCGATATCTTAGGTAACGATAGGGCCGAAACACTCGCCAGACAAGGAACGACGCAACAAGCAGTCATGGCACGCAAGGGAATACCTCTTGCAACCATTAGACTTAAACCCTTAAATCTAGCCAGAGCTGAGACGAACCTGAGATGGGCTTGAGATCAGGAAAATACCTGCTCATCACTAGGCAGATCTAGCCTCGGCTCGATAGTCAACGGACTAGGAAACAATCTTCTTAAACAGAACTGACATTCACAAAATCAATGGTGTTATCCCGAGCAAGCTCCGAATAATTTCTGAAGAAGCTGCCTAGGCGAAGAGGAGATCGAATCCATTCACCACCGTCTTTGCGCTTATACAGCTTTCTGCGCAATCAGGAAACGCTACGAAGGATCCTACTTCCTATACGACCTGGCAGATGTTTAGTAAGTAAGGATCACTAACCTTCTTAATTTTTTAAGAAGCACTAAGTGGTTCCATGAATAGGGGATAAGCCCTACGAGTCTTTCTGGCCTATGTGTATTGTTCCCATTCTGAGGAAGGTACGAACCTACCTACCTACTTACCCAGAGTGAGAAACCAGGCAGTGCGCGAGTAGCTCAATGTTGAACAGCAACGGAAAGGGCTATGCTTCGATGGTTTGATCACTTGAGACGAATGTCCCCATCATCACGACTTCCGAAGCGTGCCCTGAATGCGATAACCATCAAGAAGGCGACCGTTTGGCAGACCCAGGGCGAGGGGATTTGACTAAGTTCAAAAACTCGCCTGGTTGGCCTTGGGCATCGCTCCTAATGAAGTAGAGTCGATGGCGGACGATCGAGTGGCCTGGAGACTCTGCGTGCGCGCATTGCCCCCGCGACCCCTTTAGTGGAACACGCGGGCCACTGAAAACGATGATGATGATGAGCTTCGCTTTTTACTTGATTTTTCTATCCAGAATCCAAGCTTTGGTTACAAACGGCAGCTGTTGAACTCTGCAAATATGTTTAGAGAGAACAGTTGTCCATAAGTTTAGGGACAGAATCCGAAAAGAGGCTCTAAAGTACTATAAAGCTCCTGTGACCATTAAAGACTTGTTTAAATGTCACCAAAAATCTTAGATGGAAGGAAAATAAGGAGAAGAAAAGGATAACAGGACAGATCGCTGACGTTTTTGAGTGATTAACAGGAATAAGAACATGACTAGTGCCGCCTACCTCAAGTCCACACCAACCAATGCAGTGTATGTCTGCGCTGCAACGTTTGTCGCCAACATGAAAGGACGAACCACACCAACAGCAAGCAACTAGCAAAACAGCCAGATTGCATTGCAAGCTAGCACCATCGCGCTGCCGTGCACTAGCGTTCATTGTACTCTTATCCTCGTGTCGCATTCGATTTAAGCGTTACCAGAAACAGCTCAGCGGCAACAACAACAACCGTGGCGGGAGGTATGAGTATATTCGGTTTGGTTGTTTAGTTGCTCAATTCGTACTGCCGGTTGGTAATGGCTTTGCGAAGGGTCTGACTGCATCGAGATTGGACTAAGGGGTCCTTCACATTGCTCAACGTAACGGAGGATGGTTGCAACCAGACCGACTCCCCTCACGATGTACCCTTGAGGTCTTCTTCAACTAAATGTACTCTCGTCGGCTATGTACGACCATGTTCACTGGATTTTTTTCGCACCACCCTACCCATACAACCACGCTTCTGTTCGTTCGTCCTTTGTCCTTTGAAATCCTCCCACCGACGACGTTATGAAAGTTTTCTGTGTTCAATGCTTTTTTTCTGGTCGATTTTTCTCAGTTGCGAGATTCGTTATTGTCCCCGGCACTCAGCCTCACACCCATTCAGCCGTCGAGCTTGCCGATTTGTGCACAAAGCCTATCATCATCCCGTACAAGCGTCATCAGCATCGTCATCATTGTCGCCGTCATCATAGACTTGAGATTGTTCCTTTGTGGACTTTCTATAAATATCATACGGCCAAATGGGGAGACGCGAGCATGAGCGGCAGAGTGGGATGCATCCGAATGGCATTGCTGCATATCTATGCGCTAAGTTGCCAGTTTGGGTTTTCATTTGGTTTCAGCAACATTGAATCGCTGGAGTACGGGACGATTGTAACTACAAGGATTCATTCCAGGGGGTGGTAGTATCGGCGGTTGGGATATTGCCACATTGTCGCTATTGTTATGCGACACTCATGCAAATGCAGGAAACAACAAATCCCCACCACTTAGGCTAAGGCTGAGGCAGAGCGCCGGACTCTCTGGTGATGAGGTGGTAAGGCGTACATCTACCGAGCATAGGCAGTGATGGTAGGAAGCAAAGGAGCGAAAAAGGAATTCTAATAATAATAATCAGGATAATGTTTTTGTTTTGCTCGTCTAAGCTTTGGTGTTAGTTGGTGGCCGATACCATAGAGCTGGGCAGTGATATCCTTTCGAGCAGGATTGGACATTGCATTGATTTGTTGTTTATCCTTTGGTTCGTTGTGTTCGGCTTTTTGTTCAACTTCAATGGTCGGCTTTTAGAAGAATAAAAAAACTTATCTCGAAATGGACTTTTGCCTTTGATTTGTCATCAGGATAACGATCGCCAGTGTTCGTATTGTACATCCTTTTCCTCGAACTTTTTGCTTTGTATTTTAATTTTCCACAATGGAGGATAATAATCGCATTCCGAATGGAGACACTTTGAATGAGAATGCTTTGTGAGTGTCCTCGAAGCAGTTCTCATGTCACAACTCGGATTGCTTTCTATTCTGCTGGATCTAGTCTGATTTCAGTTTTTTTTTTATTTAATATTTCACATCACTTTGGAGATTGTCTTGAAAGGTAAGAAGGCAGGGTAGATTAAAAAATCTACGAAGGAACTCAGTCATTTCGTTATTAAACATCTTCAGATGTCCTGGATGAAATGCATCCACATTTTGACAGAATATCTACTCTTTGTTCCCATAATTTATAAATGGTAAAGGACTCACAAAGGCCTAGGGGTAGCATATATCCGACGGATGCTGGCCTGCTGAAAAGCGAGAAGAGCCACCGTAGACGAACATCTTGCGGTACTGTTAGTAAGTCCCATCCCCACCTCCTCGAGATATCCTCTGGAAATTACAGACCACATGTTGACGAACTCCGCAAACTTATAAAAGGACAGGGATATCGGTTCTCTAGCTGGAATGTAGAGGGCATGGGCTCGGACATACGAGGGTAAAGTTGTTGATCGCTCTCAACCTGGCAGATGCAAGCAACGATCCCTGTTTAAATGTCCGGGGGTCAAGTTGACATACGGGCTCCTCTCATCGCCCTCTGTATAGCCTCTTTAACAACCGTTGGGGGGTGAACAAATGTATGCAGCGATAAAATCTCGACCAGAACAATCCGCCCACGTAAAAAGAAAGAAAAGTTATGAATGAGCAAGATGCCACGGATACACAGACGGATACTCGACGACGACAACGCACGAAAAAGGAACACGATTTGCGAGTATGCTCCTGGAATGTCAGAACCCTGTACACTCCCGGAGCTGCTCATAAACTAGAAGGAATCCTCACGCAGTACAAGGCGGATATTACTGCGGTCCAGGAAATACGCTGGATAGGAAACGGTATGATGAGGAGGAAAAATTGCGACATTGGTTACAGCTGTCACAAAAGATTGCACTTACTGGGATGCGGATTTGTCGTGGGAAAGCGGTTAATGTCGAATGTCATCGACCGATCACTTAAACCCATAACTGATCGCCTGGCTGTGATCCGCATCAGAGGCAGATTTTACAACATCAGCCTTATATGTGCACACACCCCTACCGAAGAGGCTGAAGGAACTTCTATGACCTTCTGGACAACGCCTACGGAGCTTGTCCGGAGTACGATGTAAAAATCGTGCTCGGGGACTTCAACGCCAAGATCGGTAAGGAAAGCACCCTTGGCGGAGTGATCGGAAAGCACAGCCTCCACGATACAACAACAGATAACGGCTTGCGACTCGCTGACTTTGCGACAGCTCGTAATGCGGTGATAAGTAGCACAAGATTCCCTCGCAAGCGAATCCACACAGCAACCTGGCGATCTCCGGACGGTCGAACCGCCAACCAAATCGACCATGTGCTCATTGACGCAAGGCACTCGTCAAACATCCTGGATGTGCGAACATTCAGAGGGGCAAATGTCGACTCTGACCACTTACTCGTAGTAGCAAGATTCAGAGCTCGACTGTCCAATGTCAGAAAGCTGCACCAGCCCATCAGAAGGAGGTTCGACATTGGGCGCCTGAGCACACCGGAGGTTGCCAGAGTCTACAGGCAGCAGCTGAGCGAAAGACTCTACGGTATGCCTACGTCGAACACAACACATTGCCGCTCAGCCATTCAGGAAGTGGCCGAAACCACCTTAGGACACCTACCACCCCCGACAAGAAACCCGTGGTATGATGGCGAGTGTGAGCAGAAAAAGGCAGCAACCGACGAGGCGTACCAAAAGGCGCTGCAGAGGAAAACCAGGGCAGCGCAAGAAGAGTACCGAGCCAGAAGAAGGGAGGAGAAAAAACTACTGCGACAAAAGAAAAGAATTTTCGCAGCCTCCCAGCTCAAGGATATCGAGGAGTCTAGGGATAAACATAAAATACGAGCCCTTTACAAGAAAGCCAAAGGCCTTGCAGGAGGCTTCAAAAAGGGCACCCTGGCTCTTCGAAACTGCGAGGGTAATCTTGTCGCCGACCCGCAGGGAATAGTGGATGTATTTAAGCAGCACTTCCAGCAGCTGCTTAACGAGCATGACCAAAAGAGAGTGGTAGGGACCGAGGAAATCCCAACTCCAGCCGCTGAAGTAGTCCTCCCACCCAGCATCGAAGAAGTCGGCACAGCTATTCAGAAGCTGAAGAACAACAAGGCCGCAGGCTCAGATGGCTTGCCGTCAGAGCTCTTCAAGGCTGGCGGCGATGTTCTGGTAGGGAGCATGCACCAGATCATCTGCAGAATTTAGGAAGATGAAAGCATGCCCGACGACTGGAATACCAGCTCTATATGCCCCATCCACAAAAAAGGCGATCCTACCTCTTGCAAAAACTATAGAGGTATATCCCTGTTCAATGTCGCATACAAGATCCTGTCCAGCGTATTGTGTGAACGTCTAAAACCATTTTGCACCGCACTAATCGGCAGCTACCAGTGCGGCTTCCGGCCCGGCAAATCAACTATAGACCAAATTTTCACACTTCGACAAATCCTGGAAAAAACCAACGAGTTTCGAATCGATACTCGCCATCTTTTCATCGATTTCAAAGCCGCATACGACAGCATTCCTCGTGAAGAACTGTTTGGGGCGATGGCCGAATTCGGGATCCCGGTAAAACTGATCCAGTTGTGTCGCGCCACGCTAAAAAGCACGCGATGCACTGTGCAACTCGGTTCTAGGACCTCGGAACCATTCAAAACATGCACCGGATTTCGGGAAGGAGATGCGCTGTCATGTGACTTCTTCAACCTGGTGCTGGAGCAGATAGTGCAACGGGCAGGCATCAACAGGGAAGGCACTATCTTTTACAAGTCCATCCAGCTGCTAGGATATGCGGATGATATCGACATCATCGCGTGTTCTCGCCGTGGCATTGTGGAAGCACTCACGGCGATTGAAGAACAGGCGAAACGAGTTGGTCTTAAGGTCAATGAGGACAAGACGAAGTTCATGCTGTCAAGCAAAAACCAATCCGTCGCTCACCACCTGGGACAAAATATAACAATTGACAGCTACAATTTCGAGGTAGTTAAGGAGTTTGTCCACCTCCGGGCAAACGTAAATTCCACAAATGACACCAGAGTGGAGATCCGGCATAGAATTGCCCTTGGCAAGCGCTGCTACTTCGGCTTGTCCAAACAACTGTGGTCAAAACTCCTCACTCGAAAGACCAAAGTCATGCATTACAAAACGCTCATTCTGCCGGTCTTGCTGTACGGAGCCGAAAACTGGACGATAAGCAGGACAGCGGAGCTGATTTTGGGTTCTTTCGAACGAAAAATTCTGCGCCGGATATTTGGTCTTGTCTGCGAGGAAGGTGAATGGAGAAGAAGACACAACCGCGAACTCTACGAGCTGTACCAAGATGTGGATGTAGTCCGGAAGGCAAGGATCCGTCGACTACACTGGCTCGGCCACATCGAGCGCATGGACATCAACGCTCCAGCTAAGAGGGTCTTCGACTCCGAGCCTCCTGGTTCGAGAAGAAGAGGAAGACCGAAGATCCGGTATAAAGACCAAGTAATCGCGGATGTAAGACATCTTGGTTTTGACAACAGGAAGCAGCGTGCCCGGGACCGTCAAGGATGGAAGGCAGCTATAGCTCAGGCTCAGATCCTCCATGGATTGCTGGCCTGATAAGTAAGTAAGTAAGTAGGTTATTAAAAAAACTGCTTGAGTGCGACCACTAAGGTAACTCCTAAGTAGTTTTAGCGCTGTAAAGTCAAAGTTATAATTATTCTTGAGTTTGGCTAGCAATATTTGGTGTGGCACAGTGTCAAACCCTTTCGAAAAGTCAAGCAATACCAGAGATGTTACGTGACCTTTATCCATTTCACATCGATAGTCGTCGACAAGGTTTAATAATGCCGTGGTCCACCTATGTTGTAATCTGAAGCCAGACCGATGTGGGGATAGTTGGCCAAATTCCTTCAGAAAATGATGGATTTGTTGGCTCATGAGTTTTTCAAAAGCTTTTGATATGAACGGGAGTATAGAGATCGGCCGGTACTTTTTAGGGCTCCGTACCCAAAGGTAAAACGGAACCCTATTACTAAGACTTCGCTGTCCGTCTGTCCGTCCGTCCGTCTGTCACCAGGCTGTATCTCATGAACCGTGATAGTTAGATAGTTGAAATTTTCACAGATGTTGTATTTCTGAATGAATGAATATTTAAGGGGGGCTCCCATACAACAGACATGATTTTTATCCAAAAAATCCCCTTGGTCACATACTGACCTAAGGTTAGTCGACAATATCCCACAACAAGTAGCAAACTTCGCAGCTTTGATCCTTTTTTTGTCTTTGATGTATTAATCCTAGCTGCAAACCTTTTCACATCCTTGCTGTCAAGTAAGATAATTGATTTGAATTCAGTGGACACTTTGATGATCAACTATGTAATATGCTTATAACCTGCCTGCAAGCAAGATCTGTCATCATACAAAGAATGTAATTTAATGTGATGACTGATGAGGTAACATACATAGTCTCTTTCATATTTATATATACAGATGGTATGGAACCCTTTGTGCGCGAGTCCGACTCTCACTTGGCCGGTTTTTCTTATTTCTACCGTCACTCTGTCACTCTGGCTTGCATTACTCGCTCAGTAAGTCGACTATGGTAAGTGTAAAATACTCAAAGTGAGCGAAATATTATTTTTGGAAAGCTCACATTTTGATATTAGCATTCAATCAAAATCCCCCAACACTTAGTGTACTCGTATCTAAAAGGAGGAATGCCTTCTCCTACTTAGTGGGTACCTGTGAGTACCAGATCAGCATATCAAAGTCTGGAACAATAAGCGCATTAACTCCCTCAACTTATCGCTTTTAGTAATTGAATTTTCCCAACACATATGCTTCAACCATCGACCATCATACCCATCATACCCTCCCAACCAAAAGTAAACACAATTAAAAGGCTTCACATCACCTTCAGATTTTATTTTGCTCTCTGTGTTTCTTTTGCTATAAACTTTCCATAATTAGAAGGCGCATGAATGCCATAACACCATATTGACAACTGGAAACACAAGCAACGTCGACAGCAAGCCAACGAATCAAGAGTATGAAAAATCTCGCATAATTGATTCCACAAGGAAGGCGCGCTTCACCTGACGCTGCCGCTGCCGAGGGTGCCACCCATCCACCCGTGCCATAAAATGCTTATCCCATTTGCATAAACAGAACACCCTGCTGCCTGTACGCCTGGGTCCATAAAAAATAATGAAATGTTGATTCTTCCAAAAAATCCACTTGTACGAGTCCTCGGGTATTACAAAATCTGAAAATGTTTTTTTGGTTTTGACTTGTTTCTTGACTCGACTCCATACTGCCTGAGAGCTACTCGTACACATATCGGAAGTAACCCTTTTCGGGGCGTACATAGTAGATACTTATGTATGTGATGTCGTCACCTAATGGCCCCTGAAAAGCATAAGCATCACTGAGCCCGGGGTTTGGTTGTAAGGGGTAAGGGGTGCGGAAAAAGTTTGACATTAAATGAAATAGTCACCTTTTGTTTAAGGACGAGGACGAGAATAAAGACTAGGACGGGAAGAGGTTACTTTATAATTGAAAATCACAACTCATAGAGAATTTTCTTCAGTTCGAAGTCGAGAAGGACTCCAATGACGACGACGACGACGACAACGTTCATTTTCAATTTTTCAAAAGCACTATCGCTAAACGATAAACACTATTCCTCCGAGAACCGATGTCCCAGCACGAGTGTTACTGCCTTGAAGGTAAGTTCTGCATCTCAGCAGAGGGTGAGCAGGCTTAAAACCCAACTCATCATCTTCGACTACAGAGTACTGTCGTTTGTTTTCCTTTTCCTTTCGTTGTTGTTGTTTTTTTGACTCCTGCCCGGTACAGGAGTGCGAGAATCAATTGTTTCTCGAGAAACAATACAATACGAGTCCTATTGTTCGTACATATGTGTTGGTATTATTCTCTCTCGTGATATTGTTCATATAGAGGGTACGTGCCGGGCCTATTGTGTGTTATTCGGATGACTGGATGGTTCGGGTGTACGAGGACGAATAGTAGTAGTAGCAAGTAGTAACGATCTGGTTACTATGTGCCGCATCCCATCATCGATGTGATACGCTTAAAAGCAGTTCACGAAAAGGAAACGAGTAAGTTTCAATCAGATTGGCGCAAAGCAAAAGCCTTCCTGCCTGTCTGCCTGTTATATGACTGTTGGCTGCTAGCTGCTTGCTGCTGGTGAAGCTGCTGCCAACTTGCGTTTTTTGGTTCTGTATTTCACACATAAATCGAATGTCAGGGAGGAGGGGAGGGAACGATGTAGTGCCTTTTTTCGCTCGACAACTTCAGTTACAAATGCTCAGAGTTGTACAGATACATCCGTTCTCGTTTTTTTTTTTCTGTTGCTGCTTGGGTGTCGATGGCATAGGCTCGCAGCTTGTTGCCGAGATAAGGGTTCTTCGTCCTCCTGATGGAGGATAGCTGCCAGAGGAGGCGTTACAAGAGATCGGCCGGTATCATCGGGTTTTGTGTTAAACTTTTGTATAAAACCTGAAGACTGGTAGTCAGCGTGATTCAACAGGTGTATTCGTATCATCATTCTCTAGTTGATATCTTTAAATCGTATCCTTTTTGTGGCGAGCAATGTGGTAGCTCATATACAATACAAGTACGTTTCCGTTTCAATTTGAGAGTTGTAGATGTGCATGGAGTTGTCCTTGCTGCTGAGGAACATTCGCATATGTGAATCAGGAGTGGAGGTGGGAACGGATGCTTTATTGTATGAGATGTCTGTAAATCAGTGGTTTGCCGTGGCAGAGGGTTCATCAATGCCAGTAGTGTATGGCTGAATAGTGTGATTGCCATGAGTTTTCATTTGTTGAATAGTGCGCTTCGCGGTGGAAGGTCGAAGGAGGACTGAACTTGGTTGGGTGCTATTCTGGGTTTTTCAATTCAATTTAAAGTGATGGTAATGAAGTTGTAAGTTTGTAGGTCTTATCAATAGAATTAGGAAGTTGAGAGTGATGTTTCAACATTTTTTTAATACTTCCGCGAGTATTGTTCTCTATTCTGAGTCTCCTGAGTTCATATTGTTCAATTAGGCTCTGTTGAATAAGAGGACAAGACAATTAGGAATTAGTAGACACGAGATTCTATCACTCCACTTGAGACGACTGAGACGTGCAACATTCAGTCTCGTCTTGTCCACATCCTCGACTCAAACTTGAAAACATTTCCAACGCATCTGTAAGCGCTTCCTGCGGCAAAAAATTAATTGCAAATTATGTACCGAGCCTTATATACCCAACCAGACTAACTCGAACCAATTGACCCAAATAAGACAACCTTAGTCCCGTCTTTCTAAATGGCACAAACATAGGATTTTCAGAAGAAGTCAAGTATCTAGGTATTGACCTAGATCGCAGACCCAACTGGAACTCAAATATTAAAACCAAACTCATAAAAACGACTAAGGTCATGTGGGCATGTCGACGCCTTTACGGTAAAACTTGGGGATTTAAACCTAAGATAGTTCACTGGTTATATACCGCGATAGTAAGACCTATCGTCACCTATGCGTCCACTGTATGGTGGACAAAAGTTGAGCTTCAACGCCTTCAGAGACTAGCGTGTCTCGACATTACAGGTGCTATGCCGACCTGCCCCATAGCACCCCAAGAAGCACTCATCGGGCTCACAACACTGCATCTTTTTACCATCTTTGGACCAACTCGTAAGATTTCGAAGGCCCTGGGAATGAGTTCTTCAACTTTCAAGCAGAATTACATGCCATCCTAACATGCGTCAATCTAAACCTAGAGACTGGCATAAGAGGAGTAACCATCAACTTATTCTCTGATAGCCAAGTAGCGCTTAAAGCGCTGAGTTCGTACAGCACGAACTCTACTGACCTAGTAGACTTCGCCAAAAGAAACAATGTCAAACTCTGGTGGGTATCAGGGCAATGAAATTGCCAATCAACTTGCCGGGAAAGGTTCCAGCGAAAAACATATAGGTCCAGAACCTTTCTGGGGCACTCCCAAGTCTAAGATCAATTTCTTCTTAGACAGGTGTGAAAAATCGCAATACCTGTACTTTTGGAACAGCGTTCAGGGACCTCGCCTATCGAAACGATTTATACGGCCCCTGAACAAATACTCTATTAACATACTCAAACTTAGTAGGGTAGGTATCTGAAGACTAGTCAGCTACCTGACGGGACACTGCGGTCTGAGATATCATCTTAACAAAATCAACCTCTCGTCTGAAATTGAGTGCCGACCTTGTCTTGAGGACGAAGAGACATACTGTGTGAGTGTGCTGCTCTTTGCCATCTTAGGAAGCGTATCCGTCATGACTCCTGAGGGGATCATCTCGGCACCTACGAGAAGCATTCTCAGCTTCATGAGGGAAGTGGAGAAACTCCTCGGCTCATCGGCTAGCAGGCACAATAGATCTGTAAAGGTCGCAGTTCCAAATCCTATTTGATAGCACTAGCCCCATATTAAAAAAATCTCGGTACTGGCTGCTGTAGTGGCCAGTGTTAATGAAGACTGTGATTTATCAATTCATCGGCGTCCGCAGTAATTGGGATTGTGTCACTCCACTATATGGAAGATTGTACGGAACGATTTTGATCTAAAAAACTATAGGTCGATGCCCAACCAGCTGCTGCAGAGACAAATGTTGAGCGTTGAAAAACCTACTTACTTACTTAAGTAGCGCTACATTTCGGGTTGAGCCTGAGCTTTTTCCAGTGTCGCACGCCCAGTTGGTTAAGGTCACTTAACCTCTGCAACGTCATCCTTCCGGGTCGGAGTCGAACACTCTTCTGGCCGGAGCTGTGCTGTTCATGTTGCGGTACATGGCCTAGCCATCTTAGACGTTGAATCCGTAGACGCCGTACTAGGCCGATGTCGCTGTACAGCCCGTACAGTTTGTGGTTGAATCTTCTCCTCCACTCTCCGTCAACACAAACGGGACCGAAGATTATACGCAGAATTTTCTTCTCGAAAGGACCAAGAGCCTCCTCATCCATTTTTGATAAGGTCCAAGCCTCTCCGTCATAGAGGACGACCGGTATGAATAGAGGGTCACTTTAGTTTTCAGAGAGAGGGCTCTACTACTCAATTGCCTCCTGAGCCCGAAGAAACATCGGTTGGCAAGAGTTATTCTTGTTACCAGCGAGCTTAGGTAGACGAAATCCTTGACTACATCAGAATCTAAGCTGCCAATATTGACATTTGGGCCAGGACGTTGGTGTTGTACGTCTTTCCTTGACGGAAGCATATATTTCATTTTGCTCTCGTTTACCTTAAGACCCACTTTAGCTGCTTCTGCGGCAATGCCCACAAAAGCTTCATTGACGTTTCGCTGCACTCTCAATATTCGAGCATATTCGAGCAACTGTGCAGACTTGAAGTAGATCCTGCCTCTTGTATTGGCCGCACGATCTTTTCAAAGATGATGTTGAAGAAATCATATGACAGTGCGTCGCCCTGTCTAAATCCTTTTTTGACATCGAAGGTCTCGGCTAATTCCTTACCAACCTTAACGGAGCAGAGAGAATTCTCCATTGTCATCCTGCACAATCTGAGGAGTTTGGCAGGGCTCCATATAGCTCGTTCCCATAGACACTGTCATATGCGGCCTTAAAATCGACGAAAAGGCGGGTGTGTCTTCTCCAAGATCTGCCGCAGTGTGAATATTTGGTCTATCGTGGATTTTCCTGACCTGAAGCCACATTGATAGGAATCTATCAAATTGTCCACGAATGGTTTCAGGCGTACACACAAAACGGCAGAGACGATCTTATACGCGCTGTTAAGGAGTCTTATTCCCCTATAGATAGCGCAATTATAGTGGTCGCCTTTCCTGTGGACCGGGCAAAGGATGCTGAGAGTCCAATCAAGTGGCATGCTTTCTTCCGACCATATCTTACAGATGAGCTGAAGCATGTCCCAACCAACTCCAGGCCGTCTGCGCCAGCAGCCTAATTAGTTTTCAGTTTCGATATCGCTATCTTAAACTCGTCTAAATCGGGTGGACGGAATTCTCTCTCATCTTCGTCTAGTGTAAACGGTGCGTTCTGCCAGGCAGCGGCATCTTGACCATCTCCGCCGTTATGCCGTCCGTAAAAATAGTCTTTCTATGTTCTCAGCATCGACTGTGATTCAACTACGAGGTGTCCGTGTTCAACCCTGCTGGCTTCAGCTGTGGCTTTGTGACCTTGGGATGCTTGTCTTAGTCTTTGGTAAAACTTCCGAACGTCGGTCGTACCTTTGATGGTATCTCTCCATCTGTTCGATCGCGGGCTTCTGGTGCCTTTTCTTTTTCCTTCTGAAAAGCGCATTCTTCTCCCTTCTTCTCCGCTCACAGAGCTCACGAGCGGCACAGTCTCGACAAAGTCTTCTGGGTTTTCTCCAGTCAAAATAAGACCATTTTGCTGAATGGGCTTCATCGGAGAACAACATTTTAAGTTGAAAATGAAGATCAAGCTGAATTATTTTTCGGCTATTCACCGAACCTACAACGCGCATAATGGTCACGCGATTCCAAATCTTGCACAAGCTAGCTTTTAAGCCAAGATCTTTCCGCAAATTCTTCCACAAAGTGAATGGTCATAGCTCCAGTTGTTGTGCAGGATAGCGAATCGAGTTATTCGGATTCTCCCCAACCCACTGTATGTCGTCTTTGGAGAAGAGAACTATCCACTAGAGTGTACGTAGTGCAAATCTTCCTTTAGGTGAGTCACTTCGAGGGCTCAATCTTCTTCTGGCACGGTCTTTCGCCAGCAGTCTCCAGTGCCGCACACCTAGGTGGTTAAGGTCCTCTCCCACTTGGTTGCGCCACCTTAATTTTGGCCGTCCTCGACCGCGTAGCCCCTCGGGATTGGATTCTAAGACCTTCCGGGCCGGAGATGTGTTTTCCATGCGCTCAACATGATCTATCCGTCTTAGGCGTTGGATCCGAAGACGCCATGCTGCGTTCATGTGGCTGTACAGCCCGTACAGTTCACTATTAAGTCTTCTCCTCCATTCCCCATTTATGCAGGTCGGGCCGAAAATCATACGCAGAATTTTTCTCTCAAAACGACCAAGGGCCTCCTCATCCGCTTTCGATAAGGTCCATGTCTCTGCGCCATAAAGCAGGACCGGGATGATAAGGGTCTTGTATATGGTCACCTTGGTTTTTCGAGAGAGGATTTTTTTTTTTTTTTTTTTTTTTTTTTTAAGAAATCATTTTTTATTAATATTAAACTTATAGCTATCTTACGCTAGACAAAATGACTTAAACTAGCTTAATTAACTTAATACGTTTTATTAAAAATACCTTACTGGCCCCATGCGGACGCTCTAAGATAACCTATATTTATTCTTTGTTTTTTAAATGTCTTTCGACTTTATATCATATATTTTTTTTTTACATTTAATTTTAAATATTTATTAAAAACCTAAGAAATTTTAAAAAAACTTAGCATGCTATCAAATTTTTTTCTTTATTTTTATCTTATTCTATCTTATTCTAATATAACTAAACTTAGCCTATTCTTTTTTTTTTTTTTGTGTATATACTTATTCTACCTTAGTCTACCCTAACCTACCCTACCCTATGTATGCCATTGGTGTTGGCGATTGTTGCCTTGAAGAGGCTTACTTAACCTAGTGGAGTCATCTCCAGCCACCAAAAGCGCTGCTGCTGCCTCACAACGTCTCTCCGATCGCGGTCTGAAACCGCCCTGCTGAACCTGAGGCGCTCCGGCTCACAGAGCTCGACCTCAGCTCCGTAGAGGAATCGCCGTTCTACGTAATTTCGTGCCACATGGAAGATTAGCGGCACCGCCAATCTATCCTGGATTAGTCCACAATGATCTAGATAGAGGAATGCTTCCGGAGGGACAAAGCCGCTAAGTCGCACACGCTCATGGTACATACTGTTGGGGTAGTAAGCCCCAGAGATCAAGTTATTGACCGAAGTCATTGCCCTCGCAATGTGACCTCGAATCAGCTTTATCAGAAAATTGTCTATCCGTAAAATCCTTGCCCTATTGTATAGGACCTCGTTGGGATAGAATTTCGTGTACTCGGATTCTGGTGTTCTGTGCAATGAGAGACAAGTCCTTAGACATTGTCTCTCAAACATTCGAATCCTTTCCATCAGGCTGGCACTCACATTGAACCAAACGGGACATCCATAGGCAATCATGGGCCTGATTAGGGCTATGTAGCAGATTACCTTTACTCTGCAGTCAAGTTGGCTGCTATGGAACAGCCATCTTGTCAGAGCGAAAGCGCCCCGAGCCCTTGCCAGAGCAGCATCCACATTTTTATCAAAATATAGATACTGATCCAGCCAGATCCCAAGGTATCTGACTACACTTCTATTTGCCAGTGGACGCCCTTCCGGTCCAAGGATCGAGAACCTTCGCCAGTGCTTTCTAGTGTCCCTAGAGGCCCTAGACAAAGGCGTTCTGAATAAAATAGTCTCTGATTTCTGGAAGTTGATTTTCAACTTCCAGTCATCACAGAACTGCTGAATTTTGTCGAAGTCACGCTGCAATAAAATGCCAATGACATCGATCGTTGGACCTGATCTGTACGCAACCAAGTCGTCCGCGTACGCTATCGAATGGGGAAGAGAAACTATCAGATCGCTGATGTAAATGCTGAAAAGGATCGGTGAGTTCACTGTGCCCTGTTGCAGTCCATTTTTAATTTCGAATGTTTGAGTAGAAGTCACGTTGGCAATTTTCACAACGAAGTTTCTACCCTTCATCATGTCATAGATCATATATAGCAATGGTTTACTTATGCCCAGCTGTTTGAGCTTGTAGTAGAGTCCTTCTAACCATACGGTGTCGAAGGCTTTTTCCAAGTCAACCAGGCAGGCACCCGTGCATTGGTTCTTGCATTTATTCCATTGGACATCCGAGACGAGTTTCGACGCGGCATGTATGGTATCATGCCCCGCCCTGAAACCGAATTGGTTATCCGGAATGATATTTTTGTCCTCAGCCCAATTGGACAGGGCTCTATGGATTACCTTCTCGAAGACCTTGCTGATACTCGGAAGGAGACTTATCGACCGGAGATTTGCCGGGTTAGAGGAGTCTTTGCCCCTCTTAGGGATTGGTTGGACCACCGCCGTTTTCCAATGCCCCGGATAATATGCATTATTCAGTGCATTGTTAAACAGGATGGTGTACCTCTCTACAGCCACTGGTGGGAGATGCCTGAGCACAACATTGGATATACCATCATTACCCGCGGATTTTTTCTTTCTGAGTGACCTGAAGATCAACTGGAGATCCTCCGCCGAAACGAATAGTGGGTTAGCCCCTTCATTGGTGACGGCATTGTTTGCCGTGAAATCGTCACTGAACCTGGTGAAACCGGGGTTCTCAGATCGCCAACGTTCTATATCGCTTCGAAGGTAGAAGTGGTTTAACAGGGCTCTGTTCTCCAAGTCGTGGTTCGGGCGAATGCTTTTATTCACCTTGTATACTTCCTGGAAGACAGCTCCCACTGTTGCCACTTTCTCTTGAGGATCCTCGATCACAAAGAAATCGTCGTCCAGAACAGCGCTCTCTGGATCGAGAGAGGGTTATGCTTCTCAATTGCCTCCCGAGCCAAAGAAACAGCAATTGGCAAGAGTTATTCAGCGTTTGTTTTCGCCACTGATGTCATTTCCGCATGTCACTGCGGAGCTTAGGCAGACGAAGTGCTTGACTACCTCAAAATGATACCTGCCAATATGTGCGCCCTGGCCAAGGCGCCGGTGGTTCGTGTCCTTGTTCGACCACAGCACATATTTCGTTTTACCGCCAGTCCCATTTTAGCCGCTTCCGTCTCAATGCTCGTTAAGGCCTCAATGACATCTCGCTGACTTCGTCAAATTATGTCAATGTCATCGGCATATGCGAGCAGTTGTTTGGACTTGAAACAAATGGTGCCCCTCGTATTGACCAGTGAGTTTTGCACGATCCTTTCAAGGACGATGTTGAAAAAGTCACACGATAGCGTGTCGCCCTGTCTAAAACCTCTTTTGACATAAAAGGTATCAGTTAGGTCGCTTCCGATGCTGATGGAGCAGCGAGAGTTCTCCAATGTCATCCTGCACAATCTGACGAGTTTGGCAGGGATGTCAAGATGACTAGACATGGCGTTGTATAGCTCGTCTCTATTTATACTACCGTATGCAGCCATAAAGTCGTCAAACAGATGGTGGGTGTCGATCTGGAACTCGTTTGGTTGGCACAGACAAAGTGGTCCCCTTCCTTGTGGATCGGGCAAACGATACTAAGATTCCATTCATCGGGTATGCATTCCTCTGACCATTTCTTATAGATGAGCTGGTGCATACTCCCAGCCAGGTCATTTCCAGCTGCCTTAAAGAGCTCGGCAGGTAGTCCGACTACTCCAGCAGCTTTGTTGGACTTAGAAAAGCTTAGAAAAAGCATTCCTAACTTCGTCCAGGTCAGGGGGACGGAATTCTCTGCTATCATCGTCAGCTGTGAAAGGATCATTCTACCTGACAGTGAGATCTGTTTTGTCATCGCCGTTATACAGTCTGCGGAAGTAGTTTTTCCAGATTCTTATCACCGACTGTGAATCTACTATTAGGTTTTCATTTTTGTCTCTGCCGGCTTCCGTTCTAGCCTTATATCCCTGGCATGTTTGTTTTATTCGTTGATAAAACCTCCGAACGTCATTCCTGCGGCAGCATCTCTCCATCACTACAATCGCGAGCTTCTCATGCTTCCTTTCTTTGTTTTGAGAAGCGAATGCTCGTCCCTCTATGGCTTAATCTACTTTCGGAATGTTGTAGCTAAGTTGAAGACAGACTTAGTCTTACGCCTTTACCGCATACTGTTTATACCTCTGTCGTTTACTATAATAGAATCTTCAGATTTTCTTCTCGAAAATGTGTTTCAGGATCTCAATACGAGTAGCTAAAGCCATCCTCAACTTGTAGGTACATCCAGTCCACAAGACTACTTCAAAAACTAGTCCACCGCTATAGTGCTCCTCTCGACAAGACGGATAAGAACGCAAATTAAAATTCCAGTGTCGTCCGTTACAACACAACTCCATTCAGTATCCTGGCAAACAATATTCGCTGTCTCCCACATTTTCCATTTTTCTCATTTCAGCCCATCTCATCAATCTCATTGTTACTGTTAATGAAGGAATGATGTCTGTGCTCCTGTGGCCACTCGGCTAGTCTCCCACTTTCTTCCTTTGTCCAAAAACTGCACACGAAAAACATCACCGCGCTCATATCGCTTGTTGTTCTTCGTCCGCACCCGCACTTATGTTAAAAAAAAAAAAACAAAAAAACTAAAACCAGGACCAAAGGACTAGTGACGACTGCTATTTTGAATAAAACAAAACCTGCAAAATGCAGAACAATTTTTCAGTGGAAACGGAAAAAAACTTTTAATTTTCCATCTCTTCTCGCACTGGCCCTGGTCCTGGTCCTGGTCATCTATAGAGGGCTTCATAACCCTATAGGTCTAGTTGTAGGCGTGTATATGTTCATAGAAGAGTTCCATTACTCTCTCGCTGCACTAACCACTCAAACATTCGCAATTCAAAGTGCAGAAAGCATCTCGTCAATCATAGCACCAGTACGAGCTACAACACAACAATGATCCTCGAATCGGAATCCTTCTCCTTGGCGAAGTAATTGCTGCTCACAGCTTAAACACATTTTACCACTTGAAACCTTCGCCTGTTTATCCTGGTTTTGTTTTGTTGTTGTTGTTTTGCATCTGGTTTTTTTTCGATTTTGAGTTGTAGGAAAAATATTTCGTTCGCTTTGTTGGAAGCTTCAGTAGTACGCGGCGGGCGCTTCGTCAGTCGCCACTTAAGCAGTTCTCCGAATTTTCTATTTTCACTGAAAGTATAGAGTAAAACGTCAAAAGGTCCTTGGCAAGTTCAGCGCCACTTTACTAAAAAACAAAAACAAACAATTGGTCAAATATTTATTACAACAATTTGTTGGTTTTTGGTTTTGTGGTCCCTTGGAATGGAGGTGTAGCGGGAAGTCCTTTTGACATGGATACGGATGCGGACAAAGGCGGACGACAAAGGTCCTTTTACTCGTTTGACTGTTTGTTTTTTTCCTCGTATTTGGGCTCTTCTAGTTTTTTCAGTACGTAGTTTCAATTATTCACAGGACTCTTTTGCATTGAAGTGCCGCGTAAATATCTTAAGGATGCGGACAAGCAATTGTGGTTGGCGTCTCATACATATCTGTAGTCGTACACATACACACGTTCATACGGACCGCACAAATGAAGTGGAATTTTTATTTCACACCGAGATGCATGAATAGATAGATGGAAATGGATTTGGCAGTGGCGGTGGTAGTGGATGAATCGCATCCCTACATACTGTATGCACGTACATATCCTGTGGATGTTTATTTGAGGACATTCGGAGAGTGAAAGACAAAAGTAACTGCAGTCTCGGTTGAGTCTGTGAATTGATGCCTTCGATGGGCGGTGGATAGGTGTTATGGAGAGACGAGTGTGCATCAACATCAAGGACGAGCAAATGAGGCGGAAAAACACATGAGTAAACCGGAATAGCGAAGTGTTCAGTGGAATTTGTTTCAATTGCTATGTACAGTGAGTGAAAGGTGATATCTTGCGGAAAGACACATTGACTGTGGGTACGTGGCGTTATTAGTTAGTTCTTAAAGTGATAAAGGAAGTTATTACTTCTATAGCTCATCCTATGACTTGGGCAAACGCGCCAGCGTAGTTCATTGTTTTTTCTTAGCCCGATCTTTTGTTAGCCTCTTCCATGGCCGCACACCGAGTGGCTGAGGTCCTCTTCCACTTGTGTACGCCATCTTAGCTGCGGTCGTCCTCTGTTCCTTCGTCCTTCATGGTTGGATTCAAATAAGAGTACACACCGGGCTGGAGTTGCGTCGTCTATTAGCTCTACTTGGCCTAGCCATCTTAGGCGTTGCATCCGTAGACGCCTGACTAGACTCATATCACTGTACAGCCCGTTAAGCTCGTTGTTAAATCTTTTCCTCCATCCCCCGTCTGCGTTTATAGGACCGAAATCACACGAAAAACCTTTCTTTCGAACCGACCGCTGATCACACGACAGCGCTCCGTCCTGCCTAAATCCTTTTTTAACATCAAAACTGTCGATCAGGTCTATACCGATTCGGACGGAGCAGCGAGCATACTCCAAAGTCATCCCGCATAGTCTGACGAGTTTAGGAGGGATGTCAAAGATAGACATGGCGGTGTATAGCTCGTCTCTAATTACGCTATCTTATACGGCTTTGAAGTCGACAAATAGTGTGCCGTAGTGTGAAGAGCTGGTTGACGGTGGACTTCCCTGACCTGAAGCCACACTGAAAATGACCTATGGGCTTATTTACAATAGGCTTCAGGCGGTTACACAAAACGACAGAGAAGATTCTGTGGGTTATGTTAAGGAGTCTTATTCCTCTGTAGTTGGCGCAGTCAGAGAGGTCTCCCTTCTTGTGGATCGGGCATACGATGATGGGACTCCATTCCTCAGGCATGGTTTCCTCTGGCCACATCTTACAGGTGAGGTGGTGGATGCTCCTAACCAGGTCATCTCCGGCTGCATTGAAGAACTCACCAGACAGCCTGTCTGCGCCACAGCTTTATTCAACTTGAGTTTCGATACGGTGATCTTAACTCCGTTGAGGTCTAGGGACGGAATTCTCTGCGATCTTCGTCGTTAAGAAATGGATCATTCTGTCTAACAGCGGTATGTACAGAAGTGGTTTTTTCATATACTCGACTACGATCCTACTATCAGGTTTGAACGTTCGAACGTCATGCATGCAGTAACACCTCTCCAACTCTCTTTCTTCTTTTTCCTGAGAAACGTATGCTCCTCTCTTCTATTTAAGTCGCGGAGCTCGCGGGCTGCATTTGTTATTCTATACAGGGAGGCTTTATATGCCTCCTGCTTCGCTGTTTGAATCCTCTTGCACTCGTCATCGAACCAAGTATGTCTTCGTAGTGGAGCCTTGAAGCCCAAAACTTCAGCAGTGTTTTTCAGAGCTTGTTTGCAAAGGTTACACTGTCGTTCTGTTGATTGCATGGAGGGTTGAGTTGTATGGGAGAGCTTAAGGGAGACGTGATCGGTAAAAGCACGAGCAGTTTCTGGCGATAGTAGCTTTCCGACGTCATATCTTTGTATCCTTACTCTACTCTGCTGCGTTCGTGATATCCATAGGCGCGTCTCGGCTACTACAAGATAGTAGTCAGAGTCAATATTAGATTCTCATAAAGTTCGAACATCAAGAATAGTGGAGGAGTGTCTGCCGTCGATCGCGAGGTGGTCAATCTGGTTAGTGAATGATTAATCTGGCGACCGGGGTCTAATAACCATTATTAGAATGGTTAGCAGAGGTACACCACAGGGTGGAGTACTTTCCCCTCTTCTCTGGAACGTGGAAGTCAATGATCTACTACTGTTGCTAGAACAGGAAGGGTACGTTGTGACCACTTAGGCGTCACAAGAAAGTTTTCCAGCACTCTAAGTGACCTAATACGTGGAGCATTACAAACAGTAGTAAACTGGACGATAAGGATGCGAACTGCGCACTTCTACTATAGCTTAAGTGAGCTAGCAGATATAAAAATAGCAAAAAACCCATCGCGCCATCAGAAGCACTGGCAGATGCGGATCTAGGTAATATGATCCATGTGGTATCACTACGTGTGGCATATGCCACCACTACACCTAGCCTAACCTAACCTTGAATCTGGCTATAATCTGTTAGGCGTTCACTCGCCCTAAATTTGAATCTAAGGCTCCTGTTTAGCCCTGTGCATCCAAGATCCTATTGCAACTGTTAGACAGAATTCAAAATCGCGCAACAAGGCTGATGAAGAACATCATCACATACGTCTCTGTAGGTGTGCTCGGTCTTCTTCCCCTCAATGCAACGTGCAAGGTTTTAAGATCAACGTCTATTGTTATGTCCTCTATTCTTCTTCCACTCTAATCTTCTTGGCCATCTAGATGCCAACATTTGCGAGAAGAGGCCTGGCTTGAAAAAGAACAAAATTATCTTACACCAGGGCAATGCACCTATACATATACAAAGGCGTCGATAGTGGGCAAACTGTGGCATTTAGGGTACAATTTGCCCGGCCACCTCGCTTATTCTCCTGATTTTCTCATCCAGAGATAAGCTTTTCGCATCCAGTGATGTTGGCTACTTAGCGACTAAACCTTAAACCACGATCAGGACTCTAGTCAAGATTAGATCATCCGACCCAATTGCCAATCGTCTGACTCACTGTATACGTAGCAACCGACGTGCTTCTTCCGTCTTGTCGGAATAAGTTAAGCAGCAATTCGCAAAAACCTTCAAGTGGCCCGAAACTATTCCGACCAGCAACGTATGCTCCCGCTCAACCCGGAATAGGTCATAAAGGTGTGGTATCTGCCGACTTCCAAAGCATTCTTCTTGAGATATAACCAGGTGTGTGTGTGTTACGGATCTATTTATGACCTCGAGTCGAATGCAGCAAGACCATTTGTTGGTATGCTTTGCTGGTCTGTGGATTTATTAAAAATTAACCAAACTACCGGCCAAAAACTTCGAAATGGAATTGAGCAACTCTCCACTCAGTCAGGGCAGTCAGACAGGCAGTCAGAGTGCGCTGTCGTCATTCCTACCATCCACCATCAAATGCTAGTCGTATTCTATGCGCTTCTCGTTCGGATCGTTACAGGTACGACGAATGCTTGTTTCCCTCTTCCCTCGCTCTTATTTTTGTAGAGGTTTTTACCACCAGTATGACGGGGTACAAAGTTTAGCTGAGGATTCCCCCAAGCTGGTCGTATACCATTTCGGTTTTATCTCTGCCAAATGACTTTGTGCGCTCTCAATACACAGAGAGATACGTGCTCCGACCGATACGTGCCGGTTGGAATCATGAATGGTGGAATGATGACAGTATGGCTGGGTTGGTTGGTGTTGATGGCGGTACAATGGTTGTCAGGATACTTGGTTGCTGTAGAAGTAATAGTTGTCGGTAGTCATCTTCGTTGTCTATTCTTTCGGTTAATTGAAGTCGTCGCATGTTACTTAAGGTTGAATCCTTAATCTGGCAGTGCCACAGTAGTCGCATACTTAACTCAAACTTGCCCAGTCAACTCAACGAAATTAATTCGATAATTGAGTTGGTCCTTGCAAAGGGGGCTTTATGCACGCTTCCGTGGTCGATTGGACTCTTTTTTGGTGTGACGTGGGAAGGCGAGTGGAGGATGGGTGGACATGAATATTGGGTGGATGTCTGAGGCTAAATTGGTGGCAATTACGAATTGGAAATTAAGTCTATGTACTCGTAGTACGTAGTCACTGTTTATTGACTGGCATTTTTGAGTTTTGCGGTTTTGTGGGAAGGACCAATAGGCAGTGTGCGATGTAGTTGAGGACCTTTTAGGCATACTTCGGGTACATTGCAGCGAAGTACATTGTTGGAATCGATATGAAGGGTTTCTTGAATTTGTGACAGCAGTTTCAGTGATCAAGAAAGTCGTAGGCAAAAAGTGGGGTCTCCAACCCAGCATTATGCACTGGCTCTATACAGCAGTCATAAGGCCTATCCTTCTTTACGGCATCGTAGTTTGGTCGACTGCTTTGCACAAGGCAATCTTTCGAAACCTTCTGGGGAAAGTTCAAAGATCGGGCAGCATATGCATAAGTTGTGCGATCAGATCGACACCCATGGAGGCCCTTAACATTCTACTACATCTCCCACTATTGGACCTCTTCAGCAAACAAGTTGCTGCCTGCGCACCCTACGGATTAGGGGCATAGGAAAATGGCCCACACTTCGAAGTATCCATGGACACGGACTACATCATCTCGTAAAACGTGTTCAATAGAACTTCGAAATGATGTTTCCATCCCGGGAGGAATGGGCTGAAGGAAAGTCATGCCGAAGGACTCGATTTCCCTCTATACCGATGCCTCCTAGATGGAGACGGGTGTAAGTAGTGGAGTTTATCTCCAAGGAGCTTAGCATCAACCTACCATTTAGACTTCCAAACCACTGCTGTGGTTACCAAGCGGAAGTAACAGCGAGAACAGAGGCCCTTGCATGTGTCATGTGGCCCTTAGTGTCAATGTTATGTCCGTAAAGGATATTGTCATTTGCACAGATAGCCAATCTGCGATAAGGTCCCTGGCAGCGGTATCCCAAAAATCAAAGACATCCTTCAACTAGCGCCTATCCCTAGACGAAATGGCTGAACAGTACAACAGAACAGTACAAAACTACTGTGGGTTCCCGGGCATAGGGATATTCCAAGTAACTTCGCGGTCGATGAACTCCCAGGTCAGGGTCAAGCACACTCAGTCCTCCAACCATCAAATACCTAAAAGCACAAATAAGCTTAGTAAAGCACATGATAGAACTTTAACCCATAGAGGCTACCAACGTTCAATGGAACAAATCTGACCTAAGCTAAACTTCGAATGGACCAGGGACCCTGTGGCAACCAAAAGGGGAACTTTTAGCACCTTAGCGGGTGTCATTACGGGTCATTGTGCCATTGGAAAACATGCCGCCAAACTAGGGCTACCTGCTTGGTTTTTTAAAGTTCGCGCAGGCTCAAGAGCTTATACTCTTATAACGTTTATCATCCAACCTGAAGGGAGTGCAGTGGTTTGGGTCGTAGATGTACGTTCACTACTCAGGGGTGATTGCCCTAGATAAGATTCGAGAGTAACCGACCGAATTTTCAACTTGGTTGTAGTTCACTCCTCACTCGAAAGACCAAAGTCGTGCTTTACAAAACGCTCATTCTGCCAGTCTTGCTGTACGGAGCCGAAAGCTGGACGATAAGCAGGACAGCGGAGCTGATTTTGGGTTCTTTCGAAAGAAAAATTCTGCGCCGGATATTTGGTCCTGTCTGTGAGGAAGGTGAATGGAGAAGAAGACATAACCGCGAACTCTACGAGCTGTACCAAGATGTGGATGTAGTCCGGAAGGCAAGGATCGGTCGACTACACTGGCTCGGCCACATCGAGCGCATGGACATCAACGCTCCAGCTAAGAGGGTCTTCGACTCCGAGCCTCCTGGTTCGAGAAGAAGAGGAAGACCGAGCCTCCGGTATAAAGACCAAGTAATCGCGGATGTAAGACATCTTGGTCTTGATAACTGGAAGCAGCGTGCCCGGGACCGTCAAGGATGGAAGGCAGCTATAGCTCAGGCTCAGATCCTCCATGGATCGCGGACCTGATAAGTAAGTAAGTAGTTCACAGCAACTGTTCCATGCCATTATGGTGTTATATTGGAACTGCACACACAGAGTATGAATTTGAAGTGACCATATACTGTGAGTGAGAGCGCGTGGCGCAGTAAGTAGTGTTTTGGCCTCTGACGCCGTGGACACGGGATCGAATCCCGACAACAGTCATGTCATCGAACGCGTTTTCACGGTGCTTTTCCTCAGCAGGATTCTGACTAAACCCCCTGTAGTATAATTGTCATGAAAAAGGTTCTCGACTAAGGCCATTCGGAACCGGCAATAAAACTTTAGCTCCCTTCCACCTATGGGAAAATCACATGGATGATTGAGAGAATCTAGGCTTTGGTCTTTCATGGACTATAACGCGAACATACATACATACATATACTGTGAGTGTTATGCCTTCATCAATATGTTTGATCACTTGTCATTCACAACAGCTGTGCTTGTTACACAGACCTTCCGCTCGACGGTCGTTGATGTTTACCACTGCACCACGGCCACGCCTCTACTAATGACTGCTGCCGCGGCTGCATGGATGAGGAGGAAGAGGAATCAATTCTCCACCTCTTCTGCTCATGTCCCCCTCTTGCGTATTGCAGAAGGATCTACCTCGTCGCGCCCTCCTACGATAACTTAAATGAGCTTTCAGATATATGAATAGCTCAACTCCATCGCATCAAAAGCAATATTTCGTTTTCAGGTGGCGGACCTAGGTAATATGATCCATGTGGTATCACAATGGGCCGACTTCGGCCTACGTTTTCGTATGCCAACCACTACAACCTAACCTAACCTAGCCTACAGTGATCAACGGCATGGCGCTCAACAAGGGACCATATAGGAAGTTATCCAATCAGAAAGTTCATTAACTGGAATCAAAGGTGAACGAACCTTACTCTTTGCTCGCTCGATACCTGCATCACATACAGTCATTCCACCTCGTCGTCATCATGCAAGATTCAATGAATTACGGGCCGCAGTTGATTAATGATTGCCAAGTGGCATTCGAAACGACGAGCTAACCATGTTTCCCATCCACTTGGCACTTTTTCAAGAGGATATTGTAAACAATTTTCCATTTCCCAGCTACCATCGTCATCCGGACCTAATTGCAAAACAAAACCAAAAACGAAAATCAATTTACCCAGAAACCTACTACTCCAGGGGCTTGAGCTACGGGTATGTACACTTTCCACCTCCTTATCATCATCATTATCGTCATTGCCGTCATCGTAGTTGTATCCATCGTCGTTCTCCTCGTCGTCGTCATCATGGTCACTGTTACAGAAAAAAAAAACGAAACGATGCCACATCCATTAATCATCATCGCTACCAAATGGTCTGCGCCATATTCACAAACATGATTTACTGAAAACTCATCCGCCGCCACGACCACGTTCAAAACAACTCCTTGCCTATTCCGTCCCCGAAATTCGACATTCAAAAATCGACATGAAAACAATAGACGCGCTCTGCCCGCCCGCAGGCCGACTGGTTGGTTGGGAGGACTGCTTCCGCTCCCGGATCAGGCTCTCTCGCGCTAATAGGCCAATAAATCATCGAAGGGACGACAATATTTTATTCCTCTTAATCACTTTAAATAAATGTCGAGAGTAGGTAGGTGGTACTGAGGATGCTGGTGGCAATGTACACTTTACCAGTCTCACATCCCAGCGCTCGCTTGAGGGCAATAACTCAAAACCACGGAACTTAGCCGGCCGAGTACCCACGAAGCTCTTTTCCAGAATTTGTATTAACTCCACTGCAATGGTAACGCCTGTAGTGCACAAACGCAGCTCATACCTGACTTTGTTCGCTTTTTTCTTGAATCCAAATGGACAAATGACTAATAAGGCACACGGCACTGGGAGCATAATTAAGTGGCCCGCAAGGATGTTTTCGTCTTCCATTTAGTCGTACAATTGAACGACGACGAGCGGGCGAAACAAGATTCACCCTCCGACAACCTAATTGAGCATTAAATAATAACCTGGATAAATGGAATCCGGTGCGGTACCCCGGGTAACAGTAGCAGTTTCAGTTCCAGTGGGACTTTCATCACGGTGCACTACACGACTCCATGGCAAACCAATGCCAGGAGCAGAAGCAAGATTGGAATGTTGCGTTTGTTCTTTTCTTCCTCCTTTTTGGTTTTTTTTTGTTCAACTGAACACCACCTGAGCCAGCCAGCTTTAGCTGTTGCAAATCCTGGGGTAACTGGTGTTCCATTGTGTCCACAGGACGATTAGCAGTTAAATACACGACCCGATATTTCTTTAGAGAGCTTTTTCAACGTCTAGCGTCTACCGATGGAGTACATTCAGTTTTGTCGTCATCGCTAATTGGAGAGGATCCTTGAACTGTGCTCAAGCTAATCGTTCTTGAAGCACCGGTCGATATAGAAGCGTTCGTAGATAGATTTAAGTACAGGTTCGAGCCCACTGGAACGGATGTACGGGCGGTATGATTTGTTGTTGAGGAATGACAATAGCTTATCGTGGTGACGGCAATTGTGTCAAAATGGAATTTTTATTTGAAAAGTTTGTGCCATTCTGATGCACTGCTATAACACCTTGCTGTATAGTCAGCGATTAATTTATAGATCCACTTGACAATTTTTTTTTTCTTTTTTCCAAAATATTTCTAATGATGTCGAGGACTCCTAAACAGGGAGGAATTTTGTCCTCCTATAAGGTGGGTTAAAAACCTTTTGGCGGTTGATGATCGACGATGACGTGAGCATGGTTGGTTGAGACTTTTAAACGGGCAATAGGGCTGACATATTCGCGATTGAAGGATTTCGACATACCTCTCCTTCTTAAAACACAAGCACGTCATTCATCGAGCACAGCTGGCCTTCAGGAATTCATAAGAAGACTGACAGGTTAAAATATAAGACCAATATTGATCCTAACCAATTGGTCTTCTCAAAACAGATATGAGGTAAATTTCCTGGTTGACGGAGTTTGGAGGTATCTAGCAGTGTAGACATGGTAAGACCATTTTAATGTCTACTCAAAAGGAACCCAGACGAATTTTTAATCGAGCCAGGAACATATACAAGTATCAAATTCCTAAAAACAAAACGCCCTGAATATCCGGGCGTAGAGAAGACTAAAGGGGTAGACTATGCGAACATCTGAAGGCACAAGCGCCGACACTCTAGCCTCTGTCTGCCAACTTCTACTCTCACCTCCATGAGGTGGCTCCCGGGTGCCTAGTACCTCAACTGTAGATCGGGTAGACCCCTTTGTAAGGTTGTAAGGGGGGGAGCCTGAGTCGCCACCAGGGCTCAGCTCCTTCTTCGTGACGGCGGCAGCAGAATTGCCAAGATGGAGTCAACGGCGGCGTCCACGGTTCGAGCCAGAAGAACTATCTGGTGAACACCTTTTTTCGGGCTACTACATATATTTGAGGAACGGCACGGCCGATCCTTTGTTGTTTGGGTAAATTAGAACCTTGTCCTCCAGGTTGGGGGTTGCGCTTAGGTTTGATATCCCTATCGCGTAAGACAAACATTTGTTAAAAGACAACCAACAGCCTCGGATACGGACGGATTGCATGTTGACGACCCCCGCAAACCTCTAAATGGAAACGAATTCTAGATCTGCATTTGGAACGTTACGTCCCTGAACAGACCAAGTGCGGCCGGACAATTAGACTCATTAGACTGCTATAAGGCCGACATTACCATGGGCCAGGCAAAAAGTGGATGAAAAACTGTGATATCTACTACGGAAGCTGCTACAGAGAAAATAAACAACGCTTATTCGGATGCGTATTTGTTACCCGAGGCAGACTCAGGAAAAAGTCTCAAGCTTTCGGTATGCAAGCGAACGGCTCATAACTATCCGCATCAAGGCCAATCTCGGCAATATAAGCTTAATTTGTGTCCACGCCCCCACAGAGGAGAAAGACGACCGACATAAAGACGACTTCTATGATTCCCTAGACAGAACATATGCCCAATGTCCCAGCTATGACTCCAAAGTCGTTCAGATTTCAGTGCGAAGTTAGGTAAGGAAGCTATCTTTGAACGAGTCATAGGAAAGCACAGCCTACAAAACACCACGTCAGAAAACGGACTAAGGCTAGTGGATTTTATGGCGGGACATAGTCTCGTAGCAGCAAGTACAGGTGTACAGGTGTAAGATCCTTACACCTCAACATCCATAAGGGGATTTGACGGTCCCCCGATCAATCGACAAGCAATCAAAGTGATCACATTGCGATCGACGGCAGACACTCCTCCAGCATCCTTCATGTCTGAACCTTTGGAGGAGCCAGCATCGACTCGGATCATTACCTTGTTGCAGCCAAGGTACGAATGCGGATTCCTCGGAATCAACGGAGTCGAGTAAGAACACAAAAATTCAACGTCGGAAAGTTGCAATCGCAAGAGACCGCCAGGACCTTCGCCGATCAAGCCTCCCTCAAGCTCAATCAAGTCCCGATGCAATCTGCACAAGCTATAGAACAGCAATGGAGTCGTTGTCAGAACGCCATCACAGAGGCCGCCTAAGATGTACTCAGTTTAAAGCCACCACCTTCGAGAAACCCATGGTCTGATGACGAGTGAAAACAGGCCCATATAGAGAAACAGAATGCATACATGGCTATACTGCATCGACGGACGATAGCTGCCCGTGAGCTCTATGAACAGAAAAGGAGAGAGGAGTATGCGCTTCTGAGAAGAAGAAAGTAGGAACACGAGAAGCGCGAGATCGAGGAGATGGAGAGATGTTATTGCAGCAACGACGTTCGAAAGTTTTACCAAAAAGTAAAACAAACATGCCAAGGCTATAAAGCCAGGGCAGAAGCCTGCAGGGATGAGCACTGACAACTAATAGTGGAGTCACAGTCGATGCTGAGATTGTGGCAGGACCAGTTCTGCAGACTGCTTAACGTCGATGATAATCAAAATGCCAGGCAGAACGAGCCATTCACAATAGACGAAGACGAAAGTGCATCCGGTCCACCCGACCTAGACGATGTTAAGATAGCGATACAAGACTTAAGTCTCATAAAGTTGCTGGAGCAGACGGACCTTCCGCGGAACTATTTAGAATAGCTGGCGATGAGCTGGTCAGGAACATGCACCAACTCATCTGCAAGATATGGTCGGAAGAATGCATGTCCGATGAATGAAATCTAAGTATCGCTTGCCCGGTCCATAAGAAGAGAGGCTCCTACGACTGCGCCAAATACAATTACAGTCTCCTGAACATTGCGTACAAGTTCCTCTCTGTCGTACTGTGTAAGCGCCTGAAACCGTTCGTGGACAATCTGATAGGTTCCTACCGGTGGGGTTTCAGGTCAGGAAATTCCACCATAGACCAAATATTTACACTACGGCAGATCTTGGAGAAGACCCATGAATTCCAGGTCGACCCGCACCATCTTTTTGTCGACTTTAAAGCCGTGTATGACAGTGTTTATAGAGACGAGCTATAGAGAGCCATGTCGTGTTTAAACGTTCCTGCCAAGCTCGTCAGACTGTGCAGGATCACTATGGAGATTTTCTCTCTGCTCCATTTAGGTCGGAGGTGAACTAACTGATCCCTTCGATGTTAAAAAGGGTTTCAGACAGGGTGACGCACTGTCATGTGATTTCTTTAACATGACTATTGAAGAGATCGTGCGAGACTCTGCGGCCAAGAGGTATGATCTACTTCAAGTCTACACAATTGCTTGCCTACGCAGATGACATGGACGTTAATGGTTTGACAAAGCGAAACGTCAATGAGGTGTTCGCAGGCATTGAAGCAGAAGCGGCTAAAGTGGGTCTAGGGGTAAATGGGGACAAGAGCAAATATATGCTGTCATCATAGAAAGACGCGCAACACCGACGCCTTGGTCAGAACGTCACCTTCGACAGCTATATTTTTGAAGTAGTCAAGGACTTCGTCTACCTTGGCTCTATAGTGACAAGCAGGAACGACACCACCGCTGAGATAAAATGTAGAATTACTCTTGCCAACCGCTGCTTCTTTGGCCTCAAGGGGCCATTGAGCAGTAGAGCCCTCTCTCGAAAATCTAAGGTATCCATCTATAAAACCTTAATCATCCCGGTTCTCTCTATGGCGCTGAGGCTTGGACGTTATCAAAAGCGGATAAAGAGGCTCTTGGATGTTTCGAGCGGAAAATTCTGCGTGCAATCTTTGGTTCCGTTTGTGTAAACGGAGAGTGGAGGAGAAGATTCAATCAAGAACTGTAGGAGCTGTACAGCGACATCGGCCTAGCTGGACGTCTACGGATCCAACGTCTAAGATGACTGGGTCAAGTAGAGCGGATGGACATCACCGCTCCGGCCCGAAGAGTCTTCGACTCCAACCCCGAGCGACGACGTTGCAGAGGACGGCCGCATTTAAGGTGGCGCACACAGGTGGAAAGGGAGCTCAACCAACTGGGTGTGCGACTCTGGAAATAGCTAGCAAAAGATCATGCTAGCTGGAAAGGCTTATTGGTTGAAGATCAGGTTCGCCCCGAACTGAAGCGCCACCAAAGTAAGTAAGTAGTAAGTTGTAGTCCTAAATTAAGGCAATAACCTTCAAATCTTCATCTGTAAATTAACAGCCTTTAAACTTACTGTTAAACCATCGATAAGTAAGGCAGTCAGCAAGCCAGCTGATCATCTTGTGAAGAAAAACCCATAAGCTCATCATCTCGACTGCGAAAGTAGCATAGGTTTGTTTTTGGTTATAATAGATTCCATCCCTTTGATCGAGAGCCCAGCATTTCTGCCTCTTTTTTGGACAAATTTAAGTCAGGTGCCAAATCATGGAGATAGTGGATGTAACACATCAGATGAGGAAGCTTCTTGAAAGTTAGGATCTAATGTGTCGTTTTCGATGGCTTCTGGCGTAGCGGCCAGATCTCAGCTTTGAGGTGATTCTGGTATAAGTGGTCTTTCCCTATGAGGGATCGATCTTTAAGCCAATGGCAGGTCAGAACACCCTTTGTCTCGGTAAGACAAAAATAACGATCAGATGAGCGGTTCGTTAGTTCCGTCCAAATCATAAGGATTACAAAATGCATCGAGCGAGAGAGTTTGAAGTTTTAGGTAATATTGGATCACGTGAGCCATATGGTAGACATACTACCTCTACAACGTGCTCCACCATCAGATATTCAGAAATTTCCAAATAAACTTTCAGACCATCACATTCACTTTCCGTGAAAACTTTCTCTTCCTGTACTAATGCCAATGTCGCATACTGTGGCGTTTTATGGCGCTCACATTAATTTGATAAACGATGGTAGCTCACCCCAACTTTGTCGATGACAACCGTGTGTCCTCGTAACTCAAACTGACGCTAAATGTTATGTACCTTGAAAGGGAATTTAACGCTCAACGTCCCCGTCGTTTCAGCCACCACCTCCATCTCCAGTCCAACTTACATACGTCTACATCTCCATCAACGCCTCCATCATCTTTGCCGTCGTGTAGTCGCAGTCATAATCATTGCTTTCATCTCGTATCCTTTTTTCGGTTTTTTGTTGTTTTACCTTTTTTGCCTTTCATTTTCTACTTCTGATGTCCTTCGGTTGCCTCCCCGACGTCAACCATGCAGCAGCTGTAGCGCTAGAGCGACGAGCGTTAGTGGCAGCAACTCCGACGACACATTCTTTGTGTGGTTTTTGTTTGCATTCTTAGCCTCCAGGACTTAATGGCAAAGTAATATGCATACGAGTATGTGTTTTAATTTACTGCAACTTAAGAAAAGCAATGACGCAGGGGCGACAGCCGGAGGCAAGTGGATGCTGCCAGCCGCTCACCGATTACTCTCGGTCTTGTCCGCTTGCAGTGATAATGTTCCATAAGTGTGACAGCGTATCGTGAGCGTCATGTCTCCTCGTCGTAAGTCTGCTTACTGTTTTAAGCTGAAATGTGCTGACATTAGATTCAGTATTTGTTGTTTTTGCTTTTCTGGAATGCATCCAGGACTCGCGTAGTCGTATTTTCGTAAAGGATTACAATGAATGGCTGAGTGAAATGGACACTTTAGCATATCATCGTCATAGGCCTCAGATTTCGATGTTTCTATTCGTCCACTCACCCGCGCATTCGAATCGTAAGGATCAATTCCATTTCGAGGACATTTTGCTTTCGTCCTTTTTTCATATGAAAGCTGTTGCTTTCCCAATCCAATAGATGACATAAAAAAGTAAAAGATTATGTTATCCTTTGTTCCGGCGACGAGTGTGACAGTGAAAAAAAGGCAAAAAGCAAAAAAAAACAGCGACAAGTAGGAGGAATAGAGTATCCTTGCACAGCTTGAGGGCGTTAAAGTGACAGCGGGCATAAAGAAGGAGTAAATGGAAGTAAGAGGGACAAAAAGAATGGGCAGAACAACAGAGGATGGAAATATAAGAACTCATCCGCACTAAGTTCTCTCTTCGCGTCGAGTGTGGCAAAAAGGACTTTAGTGTCTTGAATGTTTTGTTCGGAATTTCCTGCAGGAGTAAAACGGACATAATTCTCTCCTTTGGATTCGCCACCGTATAATCCACTACCACGTTGCTAGTTTTTGTTTTTCATTTATTTTGCATTCGGTTGGGGACAGTGTTTTCATTTTACTTACATATACTTGCTTGATTTGAGTAAAAAGGATTTTTTCTTTTGTATCATAGAATAGTCCTGGAGGCTATTACTTCACTATGATGTCGCATGGCAAAGTAATGCATTAAGGAACCACAATCAGATGAATTGAACGGAGGAAGGACTTGTTAAGTACGCACATCAAATGTACATGCATAATCAACTAAAACTTCTGGTGATGAGCTGTGAAATGCTAAATGAGCAGGTCCAGGAGCTTCCATGCTTGCTGTTCCGAGAAAATTTAAAATTCTTTTGAACAGGCCCCGGATGGTAAGGGACTAGCAAAGGCCTCGTAGGGGTAGCATCTGCCGACGGATGCTGGCCCGGCAAAAAACGAGTAAGAGCCTCTGCAGCCGAACACCTTACAGCTCTGCTAATCAGGACCTACTTTCACCTCCTAGTGGTACCATCTGGAAATTTCCTTACAAGGGAAGTTACTGACGGAAGAGGCCGAATGGCGGGTATCCTGCGAGTAAACCAAATAGGATTAGTGTCGGTTGGGCTACGGGCTAGCAAACCATAACCGTAAAACCACATATTGCTCAGAAACAAAAAACAGCCTCGGATAGTCAGATTGATCACATCGCGATCGACGTTAGACGCTCCTCCACTATTCTTGATGTTCGTACTTTTCAAGGAGCGAACATGGACTCAGACCACTATCTTGTAGTAGCCAAGATATGTACGTCAACGGATAACACGAACACCGATGAGTAGAGTTAGAACACCAAGCTATGACATCGGAAAGCTACTATCGCCGGTGATCGCCAGTGCCTTTGCCAACCGCGCCTCCCTCAAGCTCTCCGATACACCTCAATCCACCACTCAGTCAGTAGAGCAGCAATGGAGCCAGTGCACACAAGCCCTGATGAGCACAGCAACGGAAGTAGTGGGCCTTAAAGCTCCACTACGACGAAACACCTGGTTCGATGACGAGTGTAGAAGGATACATGCAGAAAAGCAGGAGGCATACAAGGCCTCACTACACAAAAAAGCAAGAGCGGCTCGTGAGCTCTACGAGTTTAAAAGAAGGGAGAAACATGAGCTTCTCAAGAAAAAAAAAGAAGGAGCACGAAAAGCGTGCGATTGAAAACTTAGAGGGGTGCTACTGCAGGCACGACGTTCGAAGATTTTATCAACAGATAAAACGAATGACTCAAGGCTATAAAGCCCGGATGGAGGCCTGTAAGGATGAGAACGGACACCTAGTAGTAGAATCACAGTCGATGCTGAGAATATGGAAAAACCACTTCTGCAGACTGTATAACGGACCCATTGACCCATTTCTCAATAACGAAGATCGCAGAGAATTCCGTCCTCCTGACCTCGACGAAGTTGAGATTGCCATGTCGAAACTCAAGTCGAATAAAGCTGCTGGCGCAGATGGATTGCCTGCTAAGCACTTTAAAGCAGCTGGGGGTGAGCTGGTTAGGAATATGCACCGGCTCATCCGTAAGATATGGTCAGAGGAAAGCATGCCCAAGGAGTGGAGTCTCAGCATTGTTTGCCCGATCCACAAAAAAGAGACCCCTTTGACTGCGCCAACTACGGAGGAATAAGTCTCCTTAATGTCGCATACAAGATCTTCGCTGCCGTTTTGTGTGAACGCCTGAAGCCGTTCTTAAATAAGCTGATAGGTCCTTATCCACCATCTGTTCGTCGACTTCAAGGCCACATACGACAGCGTAATTAGAGACGAGCTATATAACGCCATGTATACTTTTGACATTCCTGCTAAGCTCGTCATACTTTGCATAATGACTCTGGAGAACGCTCGCTGCTCCATCCGAATCGGTGCAGAACTGACCGATAGTTTCGAAGTCAGGAAAGGATTTAGACAAGGCGACGCACTGTCGTGTGATTTCTTCAACGTCATATTGGAAATGATTGTGCAAAAATCACTGCCCAAAACAAGAGGCACAATCTATTTCCGCAGTGACCTGGAACAACGACACCAGTTTCGAAATCAAGCGCAGAATTACTCTTGCCAACCGCTGCTCCTTTGGGCTCAAGAGGCAATTGAGAAGTAGAGCCCTCTCTCGTACGACAAAGTTGACCTTATATAAGAAACATGGACTTTATCTAAAGCGGAGGAGGAAATCGTTGGTCGTTTCGAGATAAAGATTCTGCGTGCGATTTTCGGTCCTATAAACACAAAGGGGAGTTGGAGGAGAAGATTCCATCACGAACTGTACGGGTTGTACAGCGACATGAGTCGAATGGACACCACAGCTCCAGCCAACTCCTTGAATCCAACCCCGAGGGACTAGGAAATAGAGTACGGCCGCATCTAAGGTTTCGCGCACAGGTGGAAAGGAACCTCAACCAACTGGGCGTTGTGCGGCACTGGAAAAGACTAGCGAAAGATCGGGCTAGGTGGAGAGGCATGTTGGTTGAGGCCCAGGTTCACCCCGAACTGTAGCGCCCGCTAAGTAAGTAAGTAAGTTTGAACAGTCCCCATAGGTAGTACCCAAATGTTCATTTTGTTTGTTCATATATTCACGTTTTCAAAAATAGTGAATTACCCAACTATACTGCTCTTTTTGTTTCTTGGCAAAAAAAAAAACTTGAAGTTGCCATGACAACGATAGAAATTCCTGAAAATCGAAGACGAAACTTAGCCCTAAGTAAACCTGCAGTAAGAGCCATCGTTGATCTATTAACTTCTTAGTACACACTGTCTCTCTTCGGACCTTCTAGCGTCTGCCTCTTACGCCGGGCCAAAAACCTGCACGTAGAGGACATGGTATGAGAATGGAATACGATTTGCGAGTATGCTCCTGGATTGTCGAAACTCTGTACACTCCCAAAGCTGCTCATAATTTTGAAAGCATCCTCTAGCAGTAGAAAGCGGATGTTAATGCGAGCCAGGAAGTACGCTGAATAGGAAACAGGTTGATGACGTCTATAACAGCTGTCACAAAAGATTGCACATGCTGGGGTGAGGATTTTTTGTGGGAAGGCTATAAGTGATGGCCGGGCTGTGTCCATATCAAAGGCAGGTTTTATAAAACACCAGCATCATATGTTCCTACAGAAGAGGCTGAGGACGCCATCAAAGAGGACTTTAAGATCACTTGGACAACGCCAGGGTACGACGTTGAATTCATACTAGGGAACTTCAATGCCAAAATCGGTAAAGAAAACACCTTTGTCGGGGTGATCGGAAGCCTTCGCGAAGACCATTTCCGTCTCATGGACTTTGCGGCAGTTCGTAATGTGGTGATAAGTAGGAAGAGGCTTCCTCGAAAGCGTATATAAACAGCAACCTGACAATCTCCAGATGGTCGAACCGCTAACCAAATCAACCACGTGACATGCTCATTGACACACGACACTCGTAGATGTCCATTCCTCATAGCAGCAATATTTAGAGCTCGTAGCAGCAAGATTTAGAGCTCGAATGTCCAATGTCAGAAAGCTGCGCCGGCCTGCAATGGAAAGGAGGTTCGACATTAGACGCCTGAGCACACCGGATGTTACCAGAATCTACAGGGAGCAACTGAGCGAAAGGCTCTCCGGTATGTCTACGTCGAGCACAAATGTCAATATGTAGCTGCATTGACGCTCAGCCATTCAGAAAGTAACCGAGACTACCTTAGGCTGAGGCTAGCTGCCACCCTTGACAAGAAACCCGTGGAATGATGGGAAGTATAGCAAAAAAAGGCATCCACCGATGAAATGTCCCAATGGCCCTGCGGCGAAAAACCAGGGCAACGCAAGAGGACTACCGAGCCGGAAAAAGATAGAAAAAAAAAAAACTGCTTACTACCTACTTAGATGGCGCTACAGTCCGGTGAGAACTTGGGCCTCAACCAACAAGCTTCTCCAGCTGACACGGTCTTTCGCCTGCGGTTTCTAGCGACGCACTACTAGTTGGTTAAGGTCCCCCTCCACCTGTGTGCGCTGCCTTAGAGTCGATCGTCCCCTGCTAAATCGTCCCTCGAGGTTGGACTCGAAGACTCTTCGGGCCGCAGCTCTGTTATCCATTCGCTTTATCTTCTCCTCTACACTCCGTTTATACAAACGAGACCATAGATTAACTGCAGAATTTTCTTCTCGGAACGACCAAGGGCCTCGTCATCCGCTTTCGTTAAGGTTCAGGGCTCTGCGCCATACAGGAGGGCCGGGAGAGAGAGAGCTCTATTTCTTAATTGTCTCTTGAGGCCAAAGAAGCAGCGGTTGGCAAGAGTAATTCTCCGTTTGATCTCAGCGCTGGTGTTGTTGCCGCTGGTAGCTAGGGAGCGAAGGTAGACGAAGTACTTCGAAACTGTAGTTGCCAATTGTGACATTCTAGCCAAGACGTCGGTGTTGTGCGTCTTTTTGGATGACAGTATATATTTAGTGTATGTCGACCTGAAATCCATGGGTCTTTTCAAGGATCTGCCGCGGTTTGAGTTATGGTCTATTATGGATTTACCTAGCCTGAAGCCACATTGATAGGAACCTATCAAATTGTCCACGAATGATTTCAGGAGTTCACACAGCACGACAGAGAAGATCTTATACGCGATGTTAAGGGGACTTAGTTCCCTATAGTTGACGCAGTTATAAGGGTCTCCTTTCTTATGGGCCAAGCAAACGATGCTGAGGTTCCATCCAACGAGTATGCTTCTTCCAATCATATCTTACAGATGAGCCGTTAAATAGTCTACAGAAGTGTTCTTTCTACAGGTATTCTCAGCATCAACTGTGACTCTACTACTAGTTTCCTAAAACTTGCGAGCGTCATGCTTAAGGTAGTATCTGTCCATCTCTTCAATCTCACGCTTTCCACGCTTTTGTTTGTTCTTCCTTAAAAGCGTGTTTTCCTCTCTCCTTTTCTGCTCGTAGTGTTCACCAGCGGCTCTGGTCCGTCTATATAGCATGGCTTTGTAGTCGGTTTTCTTTACTTCATTTGCTTGCTCGTATTGCTCATCAAAACAAAGGTTTCTAGCTGTCGACCGACGGTTTGAAGCCCGGTAGATCAAAGGCAGCGTCCCTGATTTCTTGGAGTTCGGTTATATCTGTTTTATAATAGTCGAGAGTTTCCTCCAATTGATTGCCTGCATCCGGTCTGTTAAGGGACCTTACCTTACATGCCAGGTGCAGACTCGCAAGTCATTTAATCGTTGGCAGGGGTCGTCGGCTTTGTATCCATCCGTATCCGAGGCTTGTTGTTGTTTCGAAACATTTTATTAACTTTCCAGTGGGAAGTTATTGTAAAAGGGGCAGATTTTGCGAATTCCGAATTTTGACATATCTCCCCGTTTCAGGGTCACCAGAATCCAAATCCAAGGTTTTTATAGAGATGTATGTGTGTATGTGCGTAAGTGCGTATGGGCGTGCGAAAATTTCGCCTCGATTATCTCGAGAACCAAAGATGATATTAACATGAGATCGAGTACATTCCACGCGTAATTACGCAACTTAGAACTGAGTAAGTTTTCAACATAATCGGTTCAGCTGTTTCTTGTTGGAAATTAAATAACTAAGAAATAAGCAAAAAAAAAAAAAAAATTAACACGCCGTGTTCCCAAGCGGTCCTCCATCTATGTGAGTACTGACCGCGTCCGACGCCAGTTGATTGCGGTGATCGGACGAGCACCGATGCATACATATGAGGCATCTTAATCGGTCCATTCGTTCAGGAGTTACGATGCCACAGACAGACACACAGACACCTCAAACTTATAATACCCGTCTTTTGGCGTCGGAGGTTTAAAAATGAAAAAATATGAAATCAAATTTGTGTTTTCATTATTCCCACTGGCAAGCAGGTCGCATCTAGACCACTTTTTTCTTCATGATAGGGAAGCACAACCCTCAACCTGGAGGGCCAGGTTCCTCTTTCCCCAGGAACAAGGGTTCGGGTCGATTGGTTCACCATCCAAGGAGGCTGTGTGTCAACTTGAGGATCGAGACTGGGGCTTGCTATGTTAAACGCGTTCAGCTACCTTTTATAAAAAGCCTTTTATAAAAAGCTAAAAACCTTGCAGAAGGTTTCAAGAAAGGCACCTAGGCTCTTCGAAATTTCGAGGGTAATCTTCTCACCGACCCGCATGGAATAGTAGATGTATTTCAGCAGCATTTCCAGCAAGTGCATAACGAGTGTGACTAAGAGAGAGCGATGGGAACTTAGGAAATCCCGACTCTAGCCGATGAAGTAGTCCTACCACTCAGCATTGAAGAAGTCGCTACAGCTATTCAAAAGCTGAAGAACAATAAGGCCACAGTCCCAGATGGCTTGCCAGCGAGTTCCAAATGGTGCAGCGGGCAGGTGACAAAGCGGAGGGCACTATCTTCTACAAGTCCGTCCAGCTGCTGGGATACGCAGACGATGTTGACATCATCGCCCGGACTCAGCGTGACGTTGTAGAAGTTAACACAGCAATTGAAGAACAGGCGAAGCTGGTCGTAAAGCTAATGAGGATAAGAGAAAACACATGTAAAGGGCAAAATCGGACCATCGCCCGCCATCTGGGACAAGACATAATGATTGACAGCTATCATTTCGAGGTCATGTAGTTAAGGAGTTTATATACTTCAAATCCGAGTCTCTTGGTTCGAGAGGGAGAGGAAGACCGAACCTCCGGCATAAAGTGGAAGGCAGCTATAGCTCAGGCTCAGATCCTGGCCTGGATCGCTGGCCTGATAAGCAAGTAAGTCAATAAAGTCTGCCGTCAGCCTATATAGACTTTTGGGGACCAAAAAATAATCCTGATCCAAAGGAGAAATGGCAAACCTGGATAGGTAGTTCTTAAGACTCATTCATGCTTTTCCACGAGGCCTTCAATGTCTAAATCTGTGAAGCACCTGCTTAGCCTTTCGCCTAAAATATACATTTCTCTTGACCAACGTTAGCCTTAGTTAAGAGCAAACCACGTCAAGGCAGCTCGTCTGGAATTTACGAAAAGGTCAACGAACCATAAGAAGCCAACAAAGTGAGGAAGTCTACATTTATGGCATCGGAATCCCTCAAAGCTTCTTTTGTGCTTTGACTTTCGCCTGGCAGTAAGCATTCGAGGCGGCTCAAGTGCAATATCGCCTTGGCATATAACCCATTAGAGTATATCACTTCACCGACCACTTGTGCCAGTCAGTAAGCAACAGAGGCATCAGCATCGATGATGGTCGTACTAGTCAACAGGAAATACGATAGTACGATTTGCACTTAACCCCAAAAACTGAACTCTCTTTCGCAATGGAACAGAACACCCATCCAACGCCCGATCTATGTGCCACTCCTCGAGGAGGAATGCATAATTAATTCCAATTATGAGTTCACCATCTTCTTAATCGACGTATCTGGGTTCTTCTTTTTCTTTTCTTTTCATTTTCATCTTCCTTTCATCCCTTACGTAGGAATCCTTCGAACGTGTCCTTATCATTATCTCGCATCCAGCAGCAATAGCAGCAAGTGGTAGAGAACCACTTTGGATGACTTTGTAGTTGGCTGCAAATTACAGACACACACGTCGCGTCGTTTGGGCGGTGAGAAAAAGGATCTGATCCATTCACGATAATCGATGATTATGGGATCGGGTAGTTGTGGTTTTGTGTAAACATTCAATGACTTTACAGCAAGGATAATAACAATAATGATTTTGTGGAGTCGAGCCGAGAGAAAGGGGGAGACTGGTAGACATAAAAGGGTTCAATGTAAAGTGGCTCGTTGAGAGATGTGCTTACTGTTGGGATTGTGCATGTGCATCAGGTTATGTGGGTGTAGAGTGCCTTAATGGATTCCATTTGTTTTTCTGATGTCCTTTTTGTTTCACTTTACTTTTCTTTTGTTCCAGTGGCAGCTGGTTAGGGAACTATTAACATTTGCATAGATTAACAGGAGCTTGTTTGCCATTGTGTGTCTACATAGGTAGTAGATATCGATAAACGCTGCATAAGCATCGGTTTTAGAGTGTAAACGGCTTGCGGGAAGTTGTTAAGAAGAAGTTCCTTCAAAGGACGTCTTGCAAGAGTGGTGCTTTTGGACGCAATATTAACCACATAAGTCAGGTTCAAGTGGGATTTTAAGTTCAACCACATCTTTAACAGGATGTTGTCCGACTCGTGCTCTAAAATAATTTGCTTCTCACCCAATTTGCCATTCCCAGCAAGAACGACGCCACTCCGTGCGAGGACAAATTGACTCCATGCCCACACCCCAGGATCATTGAGTCATAACTTACCCCCTGCAATCGTTGCTAAATAATTAAATTTGATTACAATACATCCGGTTTAATTCGCCTCAAAAGTTATATCGTTTCAGCAATCATGAAACTTGACAGCATTTCGAACTACTGCTCCTCCTGTGCCTGCTGCCAAAGGTTTACTTACAAAACAACTTAAGAGCCTGACACCATTGCTCGCCCTGTGCTCTGCTCGACTGCGAAACGATTGAGAATCGTTTTCATTTACGAAATGGGGTGCTGCTCCATAAAACTCATTTTTCCTCAACCCCTCAACCCCATCATAGTCCTTTGACAGAGTGTGTATGGCAGCAGGCAGGCAGGCAGCAATCATGGTAGATCAATAAAATTAAAATTTGCCGAAGCCCTACTTAAGGAGTCGTTACGAGTAAGCAAATTCCGATTTGGAATCAACCCGACCCCTGATACCCGCCTAAGCACGCTCTATTTGCTGGATAAATCATCAGCTGCTTCAACTCATTTACCCTGGCCTCCAGGACTCTTGCTCTCCTCTTCCTCTTACAGCTTTTCCGATTCGATATCTCTCTGTCCTGTGCTTTTGACGAGTGAGAGCCTTAAGTGCGGAACTAAATCGACATCTCTTGGTCCTGTTGACTGGGGATATTTTCCATACATTTGTGTACCATGTCGGTAGGCTGGTAGTCAGTCAAGTGGATACACATATTGCTCCCAATTGCTGCAGAGAACAGATTTACACATACACGCTTGAGAGTCGGTTGGAAGGGACGTAGTCATGCATCGTTCTGTTACACAACAATCGGCAGGAGGTCATGCCATCAAATTTTCGCCTTTCCACATCCAAACCCATTCCCATGGGATGACATTAGTTGATTTGATGCAATACATTCTAAGGACACGCAGAACAGATTGATTCGACCTGACTCCGTTTGACTTGCAATCGGGTATTCTCTGGATTGGAGCGGATGTGGATGGTGGGTGATGGGTGGTGGAGGAACACAGGAGCACAAGGATGCCCCGGCTGAGATAATCCAAATGTGATGATCGTTTGATGGATATTTGATTTTTCAATTGTTTGTTTGGCAGTTGGAATGGTCGGGGTCCAGTGTTGTCCGACTGTGCCTTCTGCCATGCCATCGTAGATTATGGGATTGAATGAGGCTTGTTGGAGTGAGACATGTCGGAGAGGAAATGCAAGTGAGCTTGGGATGGTAAATCGTATTGGAGTATGGCGATTTGGTTGATTGTCGTTAGTTAGTTGGATTGGGAGCTGCGGTATTGTTCCGCTCGGAGTGTATGTGTACAATTGGGTCTGCGTGTCAGCGTTTTGGTTTATGGGCATTTAGTGGTGTCCTTTGGGATAGATGTGACTTTAGCTAAAAAAGTGCTTCGATATTTGGTTATTGTTCGGTGGAATTTGTGGATTTATTTTCTGATTTTGCAATGGGGCTCACCGGGAAAGGTTGTGTTGACTATATGCTCTGTTCCTTAGTGCTTCCGTGAGGCAACCTGAATATGAAGCGTTTGGGTTCGCAGTTGCAATTGCTATTCCTCTTAATTCTGATTTTTCGCCAGCCCTATGCGCCAGATTTGACAAGCCGTCGGATTTGACGAAATTTGGAGCGAACTTCTGGTCACCTGCACGGCGGTTATACGGTGAATAAAGACATCTGAGGCACCTTCTGCACGGCGGAAAAGTTTACGAATTTGCATTTTGAAACAAGTTTTTCCCACTTGTCTAAGAAGAAATTTATCTTAGACCCGGGACTGCCGCAGAATGGTTCCGGACCTATATATTTATCGCTGGAACCTTTCCTGGCAAGTTGCTCCGCAATTTCATTGCCCTTGATACCTTTACGTCCTGGCACCCACCAAAGTTTAACATTTTTTCTTTTGGCGAGGTCTTGTAGGGCGTCATGGCATTCCTTGGCGGTTTTTGAGTTCGTGCTGCACGAACCCAGTGCTTTAAGCGCTTCTTGGCTATCAGAGAGTATGTTGATGGTTATTCCTCTAATGCCAGTCTCAAGATTTAGATTGGCGAATGTTAGGATGGCATGCAGCTCTGCCTGAAAGATCCTGGGGCTCATTCCCAGGGCATTCGAGATCTTGCGATTTGGTCCAAACATGCCGGCGCCAACGTCAGAAGCCATCTTGGAGCCATCCGTGTACCACCTAAGGTCTTTGACATTTTGCAGGGGATCACTGTTTTCCCATGCTGAGCGATTTGGGATCAATAACTCAAATCTCTTGTCAAAGGTGAAGGTGTGTGGCAATGCGTCCGAGACTGTGGTAATCATAACCAGCTCGGGAAGGTGTTGTAAAATGGACATATGACCTACTGGTCTACATGGCATATTTGTTCCCGAACAAAGAATTCTGATTGCGTAGTGCCACCTTTTTGATAAAAAGGTGCAGTTTAGTGAGTCCATTGAGTGCTTCTTGGGCTGCCGTGGGGTAGGTTGGCATAGCGCCTGTAATGCCGAGACACTCTAGTCTCTGAAGGCGTTAAAACTTGACAATTGTAGTTTTTTGTTCAACTTTGGTCCAGCATACGGTGGACCCGTAGGTGACGATAGGTCTCACTATCGCGGTGTATAACCAGTGCACTACCTTTGGTTTAAGTCCCCAGGTTTTACCGTAAGTGCGTCGACAGGCCCACATGGCCTTAGTCGCTTTCAACATTCCGTCTGCGCTAGAACGCATCTCTACAGGCTTCCGTTCTGACTTTATAACGGGCGCTTCTCATGCTCTTTTTCCTCCCCCCTTTACCTCTTTTGTTCTTCTATGCAGCGAGACTTTATATTGCTTCGCTGTGTGAATGCTTCGGGACTTGTTATCGAACTAGGTCTTTCATCATGGTGAAGCCTTAAAGCACAACATTTCAGATGCAGTGCTTTACAGGGCTTTTTTGCAAACGTTCTACTGTTGTTCTATTGACTGCGTGGAGGGTTGAGCTGAGTGAGAGGGCGTAAGAGAGACGCGATCGGTAAAAGCACGAGCGGTTTCTGGCGATAGTTGCTTTCCAACCTCATAACTTTGTATCCTTACTCTACTCCGTTGCATTCGTGATATCCGTAAGTGCATCTTAGCTACTACAAGATAGTGGTTCGTGTCGATGTTAGCTTCTCGGAAAGTTCGAACATCAAGAATAGTGGAGGGGTGTCGGTCGTTGATCGCGATGTGATCAATCTGGTTAGTGATTGATTGATCTGGTGACCACCAGGTGCCTTTGTTTATATCTAGGTCCGGGAAATGACTACGGGCTTGAAAGAGATTTCGCCCCGCACAATGTTGATGTCGTAGCTGGGACATTGGGCACACGTTCTGTCTATAAGATCGTAGAAGCTATCTTTAGTGGAGTCATCCTTGTCTTCTGTAGGGGCGTGGACGCACATCAGGTTGATGTTAGAAAATGTATGTAGCTTTGATGCGGATCGTTATGAGGCGTTCGCTCATCTGCCGAAAGCTTAAGACTTTTTGCCTAAGTCCACCTCGAAGAACAAATCCGCATTCGAACAATCGTTGTAATCCGTCGCTATAGTAGTCGCCATAATATTCCACGTACAAAGTCGAAGATCATTGTCCTTCTTTCGTTTCTTATAGGATTTTTTCAACATAAATCCGGTCCGTCTTATCCGAGGCTTGTCTTTGTCTCCGAGCCTTGTGGGGTCTTCCCAACCCCAAACCTGACATCAATTCTCTTTTGTGGCGCAAGGTACTCGCCATTCGTCCTCTTCCATTAGTAACTTCCATGGTCAGGAAATTTCCAGATGGTACCACGAAGAGGTGGAAGTAGGACCTGGATAACAGAGTTGCAAGGTGTTCGGCTACAGAGGCTCTAATACGCTGTTTCTAGCGGACCAACGCCGGTCGGTAGATGCTACTCCTACGAGGTCTTTGTTAGCCTTTTACCATCCAAGCTCTCTCGGATTCATAAGAAATTCTATTAACCTCCATCGATCAAGTGGTAGTATTAGTCAGAGAAGTTCAATACACGACCGTGCCTGTGTTCTTCTACGCCATGATGCCGTGTAGGAATATTCTACCTCAGAAAGCTGTAGTAGCTCCATCAGTTTCATTCAATATTGCACCTCGCATCCCACTGCATGATGCGTTGCTGTGTTTAAAATGCCTTTCCACCCATCTCGTGGGTCTGGACCTTATTTCCATCGAACGCAACATCACAGGACGAATAAACTATCGGAAATTCCAGAAGTTCCCATTTTCGGGAATACCCTGCGTCCTCTAAATCATTTTAATGAAATTTCCGCCACACTATCAGACACCAAAAATCGCATGCCAAAATGCATCGCGATCCAGGACACGTTGCACTCCAAAGCATATTGTTACGTAGCGCGGCTTATCCTTTTTTCGCAAGAGTATCTCATAAGCCTCGTTACTTTGAAGTCTTTTTTTCAGATGTTCTAACCGGCTAAAGGGCTTTTAATTAAATTTTCTACAAAACAATTTCTCTAGCGTCCGCAGCGGCTTCTTGTGCGTTTTTATTAAATTATGGAACGCATTCCACTCTGAAAATGATTAACATTTTAATTGCGATCCTTGTAACGCTATGAAACGCGCTTTTTGGCATTCAATTTGACAAATTGCTTAAGCAACCCGCGAGGGCAATAGTTGGTGTTCGCGTTAGCTCCTCATCGATGATAGGGTTAAGCTTGCCCGAAAGCCGAGTGGGGTAGACCACCCTCTGTCGGTTCATTTGTTAAGTTACACAACAATTAACGAGCAATAGCCGGAAGGCAGGGAACGTGGCGACGAAGAGATTATCTGCTAAGGACACTGCCATCGATGGAGTTCATTACGGAAACGATGACGATTGCGACGTCTGCGATAGTGGCCGAGATGAGGACGGTGTAACACAAAGTGTCTCCCCCCCCACGTCATAAGCAATTACTATAAATCAGTATCCGGTTATTGGAAGACATGCCGGTTTCGTTCGTTGGACTTGAAGAATTTCGGAAGCAAATTGTTCCTCACGAGAGGTGACGCACGGTCGTAACCTTGTTCCAGTTATATACAAATTTAGTTATTGACTCTTCAGCTGTTGGCGTCTGGCGTTCTTCAACTGGAACGTAGAAAGCGAAAGTGTTTCTAATGAGTTCCTTGGCGTTTTTAATGGACGAACGTCTAAAATGTGCTGATTTCCGTATTTATTGGTTTAAGCGTTAACAAAGGCGAAGTGGCATACTGCACGCTAATGGGGTTTCTGGGGAATTCGTTTCAAAGTGTTTACGAGAGGAGTTCCATAGTATAAGAGCAATGAAATGTTCGTTTTATGGCCAATTTATCCGACGCGTGGAATGGTTGTCATTTATACTTAATGTCGAAGCAGCTCTAAAACTTGGCTGCAATGGCCCCAAGAAGTCAGAGTTGCGATGGCTAAACGCGCTGGTCACACGTGCCCTCAAGGCTAAAGTCTTATAGCATCAGACGTTGTGTGAGCATAAGAAAACAGGGAGAGGGAGAGGAGGTGCCTATTGACATTGGTCTTAAATATCTGCATGTTGTGTTGAGGGGCAAGACCGAACGAGGAAGTGGCGCGTTCCACGTTCGTGTAGTTCGGATGAGGAAAGAATCTCTATATTTGACAGTACCTCTAAAAATGGGCTTCAAAGTGAATTCATGAGCCTGTCGGGAGAGACGTGTACGCGAGAGAAGCTTTGAAGAGCCGGAACGCAACTAGCTATTTCATCAGAGCATTTGTGATGAAGGTAGATAAGTAGGTAGGTAGGTTTGTAGCCTTCCCAGAATGGAGAAGAATACACATAGGCCAGAGAGACCCGTTGTGCAACTACGAGGGGGGCTTATCCCCCTATTCATGGAACCAGTGGTTCTTAAAAAGTTAAGAAGATCAGATATCCCTACTTGCTGAACATCCGTTAAGAAAGTGAGATCCAAGGTATCGTTTCCTGATTGTGCAGAAGCCCGGGCAGGCGCAGAGAAGGTGATGAATGGATTCAACCTCCTCTTCGTCTAGGCAGCTTCTACAGATTGCCATGAGACAGTGACCGGTGATGACACCATCGATTTTGTGGATGTCAGTTCTTTTTGGGGAGATTATTTTCCTAGTCCGTTGACTATCGAGCCGAGGCTAGATCTGCTTGGTGATGAGGCAGATATTCCACTCATCTCAAGCCGATCTCAGGTTCGTCTCAGCCCTGGCGAGATTTGAGAGTTTGAGTCTAATGGTTGCAAGAGGTATTCCCTTGCGTGCCATGACTGCCTGTTGCGTCGTTCCTTGTCTGGCGAGTATGTCGGCCGTTTCGTTGCCTAAGATATCGCTGTGTCCTGTTACCCATAGGAGTTGTATATTAAACTTTTCAGCCATCTCGTTTAGAGATAGGCGACAGTCGAGACTTGTTTTTGAGGTGTACACATTGGACTCCAGCGATTTCAAAGCTGTTTGACTATCCGTGAGAATTCGGATGTCCGTAGTAGATATTGCGTTCCACTTAAGCCAAGACAGAGCCTCCTTTATTGCCAACAACTCCGCGTGAAAAACGCTGCAATAATCTGGTAGTTTTAGAGCTTGGCTCAGGTTTAGTTATTTGCAGAATGCTCCACTACTCTTTGGTTTATGACCAGTCAGTGTAGAAATCCACGCAGTTCCTGCGGGGTTGCATTTGGCGGGTCCAGTTCTGTCGGTCCGGGTAGGTTATGCTAAAGCTCCCCCGAAAGACTGTGGTAGGTTCTATGTGGTCCGAGTTTTCTGCTTTAGTTATCTTGTGGTTCAGTTGGCTTTAAGTCTTATAGCCGTGTATGTGGCAATTTGCTTGCCAAATATATCGAGTGATGTAAGGTAAAGTGTGCCTGGGGAGTTTGAGCGCTGCCGTTGGGGTGGACCTAAGGACCCCGGTGATGCACATACATGCTAGCCTTTGTACCTTCTCGAGTTGTTTGTGGTATGTTGTTCATGATGAAAGTTGCGATAAAACAATGAAAGGCAGGAGAGATTCCTGCGATGATCCAGCCAGTGTAATGGATTTGTGATGCTGGAATCTCCTATGAGTTATATCGCGCTATTTTATATTCGGTCCAGTAAGTGCAGTAAGGTCTTGAACTCCATCTTAGGACGAATGAAGTAGATCGGAGGGTGCGAAGAATTCCTTGCATCTGTGTAGGAAACCTTGGCATTTCACGGCGTTCTTGGCGACAGTAAATATGTGATCGTTCCAACAAAGGTTGTCACTGATACACATACCCAAGATAAAAAGCTTGTCGGTTTCAGAGATACATGTGCCATTCACGGATAGCGGCATTGGGTCAGTGTTACGCTTTAACCACAGAAAACGGAATTGTCTTTTGGAAGCAGTCAACGCTACTATATTGTTTTTACTGCATTGGATAATGCTGTCGATAGCCTAGTACTTGCCTACATACCTATTCCTGTGCGCACGGTGAAAGTGTTCTCTATTCCTAAAATAGGAAAAGAGGATTACTCACTTGGCAAGAGTTTTAAACCAATTAGTCTAACATCCTTTGAAGGACCAGAGCCAAGCTTCTCTCAATCACCCATGTTGTGTGCAATTTTTTGTTTTTTTTTTTTTTATACACAGATGAAAGGGACCTACAGCTTAATGTCGATTCCGAACGGCTTGAGTCGAGGAGCCTTTTTTTTTCCAAGTATACTAAGGGGGGTTTTGCCAGTACCCCGCCGAGGAGGAACGCCGCGGAATATACATTCGATGGCATTGCAGTTTCCTGGAATATTTCTACGCCCGGGAATCCAAAGTGGTTTTATGTTGAACTGTTCAGTCATCTCGTCTAGAGATAGACGGCAATTAAGACATGTCCTTGATTTGTGGGTCACCGCGAACGATAATATCCTTAACGGATATTAATTTTTTTTTTTTTTAATAAATTGCGCGCACTCAAGGTCTAATAACCTTATTATGTCGGTGACACAGTGCGGGCAGAAGGTGGAGAGGAAGAGGAATAGAGGAGATGCCGATGGACATTGTTCTTAAATGCTTGCATGTTGAATTGAGGGGGGAAAACCGAATCCGGCAGGGAGTTCCAGATTCGTGTGGTTCGGTTAATGAAAGATTCTCTATATTTGACAGTACGTCCGAAAGCGGGCTTCAGAGTATATTGGTGAGCATTCCTAGAGAGGCGTGTATTGCGGGAGAAATGTTGAAGGGGCGGAATGCAACTGGCTATTTCATCAGAGCATTTTTGGTGGTAGTAACGATAAAACAGGGAGAGGCAGGTAACATTCCTGCGGTGTTCCTGCGAGTCTAATGTTTTGGTAATGCTGGAGTCACCTATCAGTTTTATGGCTCGTTTTTGTATTCTGTCTAGTAGGTGCAGTGAGGTCTTGGAAGCACCGGACCAGACATGAGCGTTAAACTCTAATTTGGGGCGAATGAACGCCTTATAGATTGTAGCCAGATCTAAGGGTGAGAAATATTTCTTGCATCTGTATAAGAATCCTAGGCATTTCGCAGCATTCTTGGCGACACTGAATATATGGTCGCTCCAATTAAGATTGTGAGCAACACCCATACCCAGGATAGAAAGCTTTTCAGTTTCTGAGATGCAAGTGCCATTCATGGATAATGGCTGCGGGTTATATATACGCTTTAACGACAAGAGACAGCATTGTGTTTTGGAAGCATTAAATTCCACTCTATTGTTTTTACCCCATTGGATGATGCTGTCGATATCGGAATTTAATGAGCTTAACATACGCTGCCGCTCATTATCTACAACCGAAGTGCAGGGTCGTAAACTGGTGAACGAATATGAGAAGCTGAGGGTACTGTCGTCAGCGAAAGAGTGAATTGGATTAGATGTAACAGACAAGAGATCATTTATAAAAATAAGAAAGAGTGTTGGAGACAAAACGGAGCCCTGGGGAACACCGGCATTTACAAAGTGAGTATCAGACTTGAATACTTCCACAACAACTCTAATCCATTGAAAGAGAGACTCATCGATCCCAAAAGCACGCATTTTCGACAAAAGGGCTTCATGCCAAACCCTGTCAAATGCTTTCGAAATATCCAGTGCAACAATTTTGCTTTCACCTGCTTGGTGAAGCGAGTGATTCCACATTTCAGCGAGATATGCCATCATATCACCAGTGGATCTGTTGCTGCGGAAACCGTATTGGCGGTCATTGATCCTAAGCCATGCAAGGGCCTCTGTTATCGCTGTTATTTCCGCTTGGTACACACTGCAGTGGTTCGGGAGACTAATTGATAGGTTGCGGTTAAGCTCCTTAGAGAAGACTCCACTACCTACATCGGTCTTCATCTTGGAGCCATCGGTATAGAGGGAAATCGAGTCCTTCGGCATGACTTTTCCTTCAGCTAAGATAACTTCGAAGTTCTTAGTGAACACGTTTTGCGGTATGGTGTAGTGTGTAGTCCGTGTCCATGTGTGCTTCGAGTTGTGTGATCTGGGCCATTCTCCTATGCCCCTAATCCGTAGAGCAGCGCGGGCAGCAACTTATTTGCAGAAAAGGAGAATTTGTATCCGGGGGGGTGGATCTAACCACTTATACAAATGCTCGCCGATCTTCGCACTTTCCCCAAAAGGTTTCGATGCAAAACATTGACGGACACAACACCAACTAAGCAGAGCCGTGAAGTGAAGATCCGTCGTCGGCAGTAGATCCGGATCGGGTATGTCCTTTTTGGTATTTGTGAGGAAGGCCGCACTTAAGATGGCGCACACAGGTGGAAGGGGACCTCAGCAAACTGGGTGTGCGGCAATGGAAAAGGCTAGCAAAAGATCGTACTAGTTGGAGGGGCATGTTGGTTGAGGCCCAGGTTCATCCCGAACTGTCCTTTTTGGTATTTGTGAGGAAGACTTTGCATTTTGTGGGGTCTCCTCCACTTTATCCTTGGTCTCCGAGGTTAAGCTGTAGATCTTGACAACATCAGGTCGTAGCCGTAATTCTACACTAAAAGAAAACAACTTTGACGAATCATTTACAACAATATTCGGTGGAAAGGAGAAAATGTGCAAGTGGTCCAGTGAGTAGTGTTCCAAAGCCATCCTTGACCGCTTTTCGTCACGAAAGCATCAAATACGCGAAGTAAAAACTTTATTAATTGCATCAGTAGGACTATAAACAGCGCCAGAGGCAGAAGTAGCTGAAGCTACGACGAAAGATGAAGACGAGTGTGTCGGCGAGCAGAAAAGTATCGCCGGACGATGGGGCGTATAGACCGACAGGCTAACAGACTAACAGACCAAATGACCAAATGTTCGATGGAAAAACTCGAGTAGACGAAAAAGAGCAACAAAAACTAAAAAAGTTTTCGTGAAAAAAAATTAAAAACTTTTATTTAAACAACAGCCTTAGCCGATGATAGGGCCGGATTCCGGCAGGAGTGTAGCGCGCCCAGAAAAAGAAGGACGAGCGAAACGGAGTGAACGAGAAGTTCTGTTTGATTTTCATTGTTCCTTGTCAAAACCAAAAACAAAAAAGGACAATGGCAACAGAAATATCCTTGTTGTTTATAAACTACGAATAGAGAAACGTGAAAATTATAGTGCAAAGCAGAGTACTCCAATACCTTGCTATTCGGCCACCCATCCGAACTTACTCAGCCTACCGCCTACAATTGCCTCGCCACGTCGTCACCTCGCCTCTCTGCCCTGGTTCTATTTTTACACCAAGGATACGTTGTTTTTTGTCCTCCTCCCATCCCCGCTTTTATACACTTTTTCTAGCTCGTTTTCTCGATTTTGTTGTTGTGCAAAGACGATGGCTAGGCCGGCTTGGAGAGGATGGATTGCATGGCTGTATCATGGCTGTATCTCTATCACAAGATGAATTTCGGTTCGGTTGGTAGTGGCTGGATGGTTCGGTAAGATGAGGATAGGCTTTGTCGTATGCATCACTGGGCCGTGATGATGACGATATGGGGTGGCAGCGCAGCGCAATGGTGAGAGATAAGGTAAAGCCTTCCAATTATCTGGAGCCGCCTAGTTGTTCTTTTTTTTTTTGTTTTTTTTCTATTTTCTCACTGTTGTTGTTGTGTGATGGGCGCGAGGACGAGGGCGAGATGTTGAATGACGATGGCGGTGAGGCGTTGGCTATATGGTGTCGTTAGTGGTGTGGCGCTGATGCTAGTGTGGATGGTGCTGCTGTATCCTTTTGCATTTAATGCACCTGAGGCCAATAATTACCCACGTTTTTCGTTTTTAATTTTCCTGTTCCAGCAGGCAGAATCATTCTCACTTTTCCTCTTTTTTTTTGAGTTTTTTTTCCAACATTTTCATCTGTGAGTTTTGTTGCAAGCAAAAGGCATGCAGATAGAGGCCGAAAGGGTCTCTATAAGGGAATGGATGTGCTGCTTTTTTTTTTTTCTTTTTTTTAATTTGAGGAATATTGTGTCGGTGCTGTGTGTTTATTTTCATTCATTTTGTTCATATTGTACACAGAAAATACTACGTAGAGTGACGGAAAATGTGCAGCGCAATGAGCTATCGCTGCATGTATCTATATACATATATATCCATGTACGTCCAAGGTTGTGAGTGACTAAAACGTGAAAAAAAGTGGAAGTTGAGACGTACTGCTGCATCATGAACCGGATGAATTGGGGCTGGTGACGTACCCACTTCGTACGATGGTAAGGGTATTGGCGTGTATTAAAGGTGCGATGCGCTACAATAGGGTTTGCATGTTTTATTCCAAGGATATGTTTATTAGTATTCATTTGCCGCCTGAATGGTTGTGTTCGTATTAATTTTCCGTTTTGCCTGTCATCCCTGTGGATGTACTGGCAACCCACTTTGGGACTCTAGGTGCTGTGGTGGAGTTACTTAATTGGTATTTTCAATACACTCTGGGCGTTATACCTAGTTTAGGGGTGTGGTGTAATAGTTAGTGGAAAATGCTTTTAAATTCGTTTAAGAAAACATTTCCGTTGGAGAAGTGTACATTCTTGTCGGCCGTTTCTACGAGGTTAATTACTTACAACTGTAACTACTTGTAGTCACTTGTAACTACCAAGTTGGTCGTCAGCTGTAGGCGGACACAAAAAAGACGTTGGTTTCAATGCACGAACTTTTATTATTTTTTATTGTTTTTTAGAGAAAAGTAATCCAGAGGATGGCAAAGGGCTAACAAAGGCCTCGTAGGGGTATTGTATTGTATTGTATTTAAAAGTGAAATTACATTTATACTACAAGATTGGATATCTTTTAAAAGTATAGTTTTCCAGACGTTACAAATTATACGCTAAATTAACAAATAAGGTAGTCAAAATCAAGATAAAAATCAAAAATTGAAACGATTATTGGAAAGATAAAGAAAAAGCTTTTTCTGAAAGACGGCATATGAGTTGATTACCTGCAATTCATGTGGAAGATGGTTCCAGGCGCGAATTGCAGATACAAAAAAGGATCGCTCTCCGATGCATCGTGTGAATGAAGGAATGATAAGTTTCTTTCCTCTATTAGATTGAGCAAACTGTAGTAATTCAAAAAGATAACTAGGAGACTTAGTTTGTATGATTTTAAATAATTTTAATACATTGCGGAAGTTTAAATACAATTGTAGATTCAGACCGTAAACTGAGGATGTAAAACTGGACACACTATTAGATCTTGGTATGTTATAAATAAAACGGACACAGTCATTAAACGCAACATTAAGCCTATGCTTACAAACAGAGTCAAGACAGGGAAACACAGAACAATTAAGTAAAATGTAAGGCATAATGAGCGTCTTCACTAGTCTTATTTTTACGAGTCGATGCAAGTAGTTCGCTGAGTATCGTAATTTACGCAATCCACAATAAACTTTTTTCAGAGTATCCCTTACAGCGTCACAACAGGACAGTGAAGAGTTAATGTGAAAACCAAGATATTTAACAGAATTTACAACGGTAACGGGATTACCATCAAGGACAACAGGAGGACAATAATCTGAACAGACTTCATTATTTGAAAAAACGATACAAATTGTTTTGATAGGGTTCAATTTCAGCTTGTTGCCTTTTGACCAGTTGGATATATTATCGAGGTCAGCATTCACCCTGGCAGTGCAATCTTCTATAAGACCAATAGGACGCGTAAAATATATAATCACATCATCAGCGTACATGTGAATGTTGCAATTTTTAACAATATCTGGGATTTCATTGTTAAAAAGAGAGAACAGAAGTGGCCCCAGAACGGAGCCTTGCGGAACCCCTGCATGAGTAACTTTGAAATTTGAGCAACCAAGCTCAGTTACGACCGACTGTACTCTATCTCTTAAATAACAGCTTAATAGCTTGGTGGAAGAGTTTGAAAAATTAAAGCCACTTTTAATCTTTGACAGTAATAGAGAATGGTCAATGCAGTCGAAGGCTTTGGTGAAGTCTAGAAGAACAGCTATGCAGATATCGTTACGGTCTAAAGCAGATCGAATATCAGTAGTAACTTTTAGAACAGCAGATTCACAGCTGTGTTTGCTTCGAAAACCGGATTGCCATTTTGAGAGCTTTTTATTATCGTCTAAGAATGTCCGCATTTGGAGAGATAAAATTTTTTCAAAAGCCTTTGACAAAAAACACAAAATGCTAATTGGTCTAAAGTCGGCAGGGCAATTAGGACTAAGCTTTTTGGGTATAGGAATGATTTTGGCCATTTTCCAACTATCCGGGAACTGGGAGCTGTAGATACAGTAATTAAATATGTGATGTATGTAGCAAATGATGTGAGGCAGTATAAGTTTAAGAAATCTAGGTGAGATACCATCGGGTCCTATGGCATTCGATTTAACAGAGCTAATAGCTCTGAATACATCAAATTCATCGATACATTGAAAATAGAAATTTGGAGATAGTTCAGGAGAACTCAGATCAAGGTTAAAAGATGAGGGGTGAGGAGGATCCGGAAAAAAAGACGCACTCATTTCTTCCGGAGATAACGAACACATGGACGTTTTATTATCAGAAGTTACAGCCAGTTCTTTAAGATTTTTCCACAATTGCTTGGAGCCTAGGCAAAGGTTCAAGCTTTTTTAAGAAATAAGACCTTTTGGAGTTCCGGATTAGAGTAGTAACTTTGTTACGTAAAATACAATATTTTACTCTATTTTCTATTGTTGGATTACGTTTGAATTTATTATAAAGGCGCTCACGCTCAGTAATTTTACGTTGAATTTCGGCACTGTACCAGGGACAAGAACAAGATCTAACACGCTTAGTTACAACAGGAACAAACTTGTAAAATAAGATGTTGACTAGATTATTAAAAATTTCAACCTTTTTGTTGATATTGGACGTTAAATATATATCATGCCAATTTAAGCAATAGATTGCATGTGTAAGCCCTACAAGATTGATGTCCTTAAACGATCTAAGGCTAAAAGTGTTCTCACAATTGGGTCTGTCTGTATTAAAATCAAAAGAACAACAAATCATATCATGAATGAATTCACTGGTCAATTTAACTTGGTCAAAACGTAACACACTCGAAGCACAATTAGTTAAAAACATATCAAGTAGTGAAGGATTATTTGAAGATTTGAAACAGGTGGGATGACTAGAATTAACTATAGACAGTCCTAAACTATCACAGAAATAATAAAATCGACTAGTTATATTATTGCACTTTAAAATGTTTACATTAAAATCGCCACCTACCAGGATCTTATTATATTTAAGATGTAGTTCTAATAACGTTTCTTGCAGTTCTACTAAGTTTTCTTCTATAAAACTGTGAGGGGGCGAATACACTACAACAAAAAGTATCTTGTCATGTCGAGAACTGACTTCTACACAACAAAATTGTATAACAGACTTAGAGGACGAATACACAAACTTCGGTTTAAGGCAGGTTTTGGCATAAAACCTTTATACGGTCATTCCTAAACAAGGTAAAGGTAGGAATTTTTACCGTTTCTGATAGTATATCACAGTTAAGCCAAGATTCAGAAACCATTAGAATGTCAATCTTAGAAGTACTAAATATTTGGTGTAACACCGTATACTTAGATCTTACACTTTCGGCATTAATGTGACAAATTCTGAGACCTTGATTTGATTCACCGATTGCATTGAGAACAGTCCTTATATTATCAGGATGGTTAAAACTCATAGGATGCGAAGTTATAAGAATATGTATATAGTATATACCGTCTTCAGAAAACAACAGCAAATTATAATAAGTGACAACAGAATAAGGAGCAAATAATAGAAAAAACAAAATATATATATAAATAAATAAAAAAGTTAATAAAATTTATCGAACAAATATAAAATAACAGATTAAGCACAGGATATTTCGCCAAAAATTCAAAATAAATAATTAAATTAAAAACATCAGTGATAAAAATTAAATGAAAGTACAAAAAATACATTGGCAACACTGACAGCTGATTCATTTTCACCAGAAAGGTCACAGCAACAAATTTGTTTCAGCAACACCCAATGGGATCTCCAAGAGCAGACCTGCCTTCAACATCAGCTGAATTGTTGGCGGTAGAGAGCGAATGCGTAGCCACAATACTGGTGAGAGACTCAAGAGCAGGAAGGTCACCAACTGCCACAGATCTGTCGCCTGCACCCTTTTTCACAAACACTCTCCCATTGCGTGTATACACAGAATGGAGTTGATTCTCACGTCGCATTTTCATAGCTTTCCGGAACACCGCATGATTATGTTTAGTCAGGCTTTCATAAACACGGACGAAATTGCTGCTATCAAAACCCAAGTCGCGAAGGGACAGCGGACGGGGGTTCTCTTTATAGTATGTCGCGAGACTTTTTAATAGAGACACTTTATTCTCTTCGAACGGAAGCTTGACGATCACCGCACTTGTTTTAGCGTTCATTTTCGGAAGGGCACGGGTGATGGAGATAGGGGCAACATGATTTGCGTTTATTTTGGAGCAGAGCGCTTTATATAGTTTACTGAGATCTTCATTCTCGGCAATAGGTATTCCCTGTAGGACCACGTCTCCTGCGACACGCTTGCGAAAGAGAAAATCCACTTGATCTTTCAAATTTTTGTTTTCTTTCTCCAACGACTTTATTGAAGAGAGGAGAGCATTGCTTTTTTTGTTATGGGATTCTTCCACAAACTGAAGTTTGAGTTCAAATTCACTTTTAAAAGATGTTAACTGGTCAATTAGACGCTTCTCCATTAACTTAATTTCGTTTTTAAAATCATTATTGATCACTGAAGCCACAGAGTTAACTAAGTCCGCTTTTAATGAGTCAAAGCGACTATTAATTAAATTGAGAACCTCCACGGAACCACTGGTTTTGTGGGAGGTGCCTGATTTATTAACGGACCGTAGAGATCTTTGATGAGCAGAATCTGGTGTACCGGCCATAGTAGAGAAAAATCAACTTAATTTAATTTTCACTTTTTGGTTTTAAATTGAATAATAATGTCAATAAAATAAAAAGAACTGGTACGAGTCAGATAGCCAATTTGCTTGAGACGGACTTAACAAATTAAGGAACACTATTAACGACTTTATTTTGAATTTTTTGCGGAGCAGATCTTCTTGCTAGCAACTCATACTTGTACTTGAGCATCTATCCGACGGATGCTGGCCTGCTAAAAAGCGAGATGAGCCACCGCAGTCGAACACCTTGCGGCACTGATAGTAAGTTCTATCCCCACCTCATCGCGGTGCCATTTGGAGATTTTCTATGGAAATTGCAGACGGGGAAGGACGAATGGCGAGCCAAGAAACAGGATTAGTCGGTTGGGCTACGGCCCAACCAGTTGAAGAATGCAAACAGCGGTGGAAGAGTCTGCGGGACAGATTTGTACGCGGAAAAAAAAAAATTGGAGCAGCCATCTGGCAGCGGTGCACTTGAGGGGACGGAAAGATGGGAGCTGTACCCATGAAACCTAGTAGGTATGATATGAACATTCATATATGTATGCTTATTTTATGGTATTGTTTATGTTGCTTTTTTTTCCTAGACAAATTGGAAACCACGAGCCTTCACCATTGTTTGATGAAGGTAGTGGTACCCAGCAAGAGGTGCTGTCTCCCATATCGGACCTTCCCGAATCACCTGGGCCGTCTTCATTGCCAAGGAGGAAAAGGGCACGCCCCGATGATTTCCCGATAACAGAATTCTTCGGAAATCTATCGGAAAAGCTGAATTCACGATTTTTGGACAGACCAGCGGAAGATGAGAACGAAATCTTCATGGAAATGATAGCAGCAATAATGAAAATTTTTCCAGCGCTAACGAAAATGAGGATTCAGGGACAATCCCTCCAAATAGTAAATGATGAAATGATGGCATATGTGTACCAAATTGAAAAATAAAAAAAACAAATTTAAAATTGGAACGGCTTTGTTTTAAATTTTATTTGCAAATAAATATTTTTTAGGTCATCTCGTAGCTTTAAGCATTGATTGGACGAAAAGTTGGAGGTCATACTTCTTGATGTGGGAAGCGGGTTTGTTTTTTCATGCCATTGACCTCGATGAATAATTTGGTCATTGTCATCGTACGTATCAATATATTCTGGCGAAAAATACGCAGAATCGTTCATCTTTATAAAGTTATGTAGCACCACGAATGCCTTAACAATTCGTTCTGCATCTTCAGGAAGCATATTCAATGTTGTCTGCAGAATACGCCATCTAGCCACAAGGATGCCAAAACTGTTTTCAATCACACGCCTAGCGCGTGATAAACGTTTGTTAAAATTGGTTTTTTCTGCATCCAAAAGTCTCCCTGGATATGGGCGCATCAAATAGGGTTTGAGAGGAAACGCTGAATCACCAACCAAATAATAATTGAATGCAGTATTCGAATTTGGAAGTACTGCTGGCGGTGGTAAATTCAGTTTCCCACTCAAAAGTTTGCGACCAAACGAAGATTCTGCGAATATTCCCCCATCACTTTGGCTGCCGTACGCACCAATATCCACTGCAGTAAATGTGTAAGTGGCGTCACATGCAGCAAGGAGTACTATTGAATGATGGCCCTTGTAGTTATAATATTCTGACCCAGCGTTTGGAGGACAGTTGATGTGTTTTCCGTCGATTGCCGAAACGCAATTTGGCAAATTCCATACATTGTAGAAATCGTGTGCAAATTGTTTCCAATTTTCCTGAGTTGGTGGAGATAGATACAGTGGCATCAATATTGTCCACATAATGTCGCACGTTTCATAAATTATTTTCGATATTGTTGAGTAGCCCATTTTGAAAATCCATGCCAATACTCGTTTGGCACTCCCTGGGATAGATACCTTGAAATAAACAGAAATAAATCCTTGCTATAAGTAAGTTTACATATTCTAATATACTAACAACAAAACAATAAACAGACGGCAACTGGGAGATATGGGCTTTCTCCACGATGTTTTCTCCAACGCTGGTTCGACTAAAGTACGCAGTAACGCAGTACGCAGTAAAGTACACAGTAACACATTGTGTTTCTACTTTAATGTTGACGACCGTTGCAAAAAACGAAAAAAGGACAATGATCTTCGGCTCTGTACGTGGAATGTTAGGTCCCTAAACAGACCACGTGCAGCCGAACAACTCGCGGACGCCCGAAACCTCTATAAAGCGGACATAACCGCCGTCCAGAATGGACCGGGTATAAAACGGATGAAAAACTGCGGTATTTACTACGGCGACTGCTATAGGGAGAGAGGACAACGATTGTTCGGATGCGGATTTGTTGTTCAAGGTGGACTAAGGAAAAAAGTCCTAAGCATTCGGCATGTGAGCGAACGCCTCATAACAATCCGTATCAAGGCTACATTTTTTAACATCAGCCTGATCTGCGTCCACGCCTTCACGAAAGACAAGGATGCCTCCGCCAAAGATGAGTTCTGCGATCTCCTAGCCAGAACGTATGCCCAACGTCCCAGCTATGACATCAAAATTGTACTAGGAGACTTCAATGCTAAGCTGGGTAAGGAAACCATCTTTGAACGAGTCATCGGCAAATATAGCCTACACGACACCACATCCGATAACGAACACAGGTTGATTGACCTTGCTACGGGGCAAAATCTCCTTTGTAGCCAGTACGCGCTTCCCGCACCTCGATATACACAAAGTCACATGGAGGTCATTTGATCAATCGACCACCAACCAGATTGATCACATCGCGATCGACGTCAGACACTCTTCCACCATTCTTGATGTTCGAACTTTCAGAGGGGCTAACATCGACTAGGACCAAGATCTTGTAGTAGCCAAGATGCGCTAACGGATATCACAAACGCAGCGGAGTAGAGTAAGAATACAAAGTTATGACGTCGGAAAGCTACTATCGCCAGAAACCGCTCGTGCTTTTACCGATCCCGTCTCCCTTAAGCTCTCCAATACACCCCAATCCTCCACGCCATCAATAGAACAGTAGTGGAGCTTTTGCAAACAAGCCCTGAAAAGCTCTGCATCCGAAGTTTTGGGTTTCAAGGCTCCACCACGTAGAAACACCTGGTTCGATGACGAGTGCAGGAGGATTCATACAGCAAAGCAGAATGCATATAAGGCCTCACAGCATAAAAGAACAGGAGCAGCTCGTGAGCTCTACGAGTTAAAAAGAAGGGAAGAGCATAAGCTTCTCAGAAGAAAGAAGAAGGAGCACGAGAAGCGCTCGATTGAGGATTTGGAGAGGTGTTACTGCAGACGTGACTTTCGAAAGTTTTATGAACAGGTAAAGCGAACATGCCAGAATGGAAGCCTGCAGGGATGAGACGGACACCTAGTAGTAGAATCGCAGTCGATGCTGAGAATATGGAAAAATCACTTCTGCAGACTGTATAACGGCGATGTTAGTCAATATACCGCTGTCAGGCAGAATGATCCATTTCTAATCGACGAAGACCGCAGAGAATTCCGTCCCCCTGACCTCGATAAAGTTAAGATTACCATATCGATGCTCAAGTCGAATAAAGCTGTTGGCGCAGACGGACTGTCTGCTGAGTTCTTCAAGGCAGCTGGGGATGGCCTGGTTAAGAGCGTGCACCAGCCCATGTGTTAGATATGGTCAGAGGAAAGCATGCCCGAGGAATGGAGTCTCAGCATCGTATGCCCGGTCCGCGAGAAAGGAGACCCCTCTGTTTACGCCAACTACAGATGAATAAGTCTCCTTAAAATCGCCTACGAAATCTTCTCTGCTGTTTTGTGTGTGCCTGAAGCCTATTGTAAAAAAGCTGATAGGTCCTTATCAGTGCGGATTCAGGGCGACCAAATCTGGACAAAACCAACGAATTTCATGTTGACACTCACCACCTATTTGTCGACTTCAACGCCGCATACGACAGCGTAATTAGAGACGAGCTATACAACGCTATGTCTACCTTTGACATTCCTGCTAAACTCGTCAGACTGTGCAAGATGACTTTGGAGAATGCATGCTGCTCCATCCGAATCGGTGAACACCTTATCGATAGTTTTGATGTCAAAAAAGGATTTAGGCAGGGCGATGCGATGTCGTGTGATTTCTTCAACATCATAATAGAAACTATTGTGCAAAAATCACTGGCCAATACAAGAGGCACAATCTATTTCAAATCCTCGCAATGAGGCATTTGCGAGTATTGAGATAGAGGCGAAAATTGGTTTAGCGGTAAACGAGGGCAAAACTAAATATATGCTGTCAAACAAAAAAGGACGCTCACCACCGACGTCTTGGCCAGAACGTTTGTATTGGCAGATATAAGTTCGAGGTAGTTAAGGACTTCATCTACCTTGGCTCCGCAGTGACCTGGAACAACGACATCAGTTCCGAAATCAAACGCAGAATCACTCTTGCCAATCTTTGGGCGCAGGAGGCAATTGAGTAATAGAGCCCTCTCCCGAACGACAGAGTTGACTCTATACAAGACCCTTATCATCCCGGTCCTGTTGTACGGCGCAGGAGCATGGACACTGTCAAAAGCGGATGAGGAGGCCCTTGGTCGGTTCGAGAGAAAGATTTGCGCGTTATTTTCGGGCCTATAAACGCAGACGGGGGATGGAGGAGAAGATTCAACCACGAACTTTACGGGCTGTACAGCGACATGAGCCTTTGAATCAAACCCCGAGGGACGAAGAAGCAGAGGACGGCCGCACTTAAGATGGCGCACACGGGTGGAAGGGGACCTCAGCCAACTGGGTGTGCGGCAATGAAAAAGGCTAGCGAAAGATCGTGCTAGATGGAGGGGCATGTTGTTTGAGGCCCAGGTTCACCCCGAACTGTAGCGCCCACTGAGAAGAAGAAGAAGAAGATGGATTTGTTTAAGAGTTCATCCGTGAAGCTACGGAGCGATGTATACTGCCCATATCAGGTATATGAGGTAATTATACTCTAGCTCCTCTTCGCTTCATTCAAGTAGGTCATCTATAGGTCAGAGGCTGCCATTTATATTCCCCCTTTTAGGCCAGCAAATCACTGATCACCGCCAAAATGCAATCAAATACTAACGTCTCCCCCATAATTCCTTCAAAATCCCCCAAATGCACCGCCCCACGAACCTCATCCACTTTCGTGGCATCGATGATTACACACTGCAACCGCAACCGGCTTCATAAAATCAAATTAAATCCTTGCCACACTGATTAACTGACGGCTGAACCGTCACATCCCTACACCCCCATCCGTCGTCCACTGCCCGCTCCGGAGTATATGCACAACAATGACATTCCAAAAAAAATCGGCAAAAACTCGCTTCATTGCTAAATATTGATTTTCGTATCTTCAGGATAAAATGTCCTTCCTCCGGCGCCACCCCTAGCATCCATACAACCCTTTTCTGTTTTTTCAAAGTGCAGGAGAATCATGCAGTCGAGGTTAGGGTACGCCTCACATCTCGATTTCTATGATTTCCCTTACCTACACCCCTCCTTTCGCTTTTTGTTTGCCAACTGCAGTAGTCAGGATTTAATGAATCCTTCATTCACATAGATTCGCGTATTGTTATGTGTGTGCAATTAATATTTTTAACCCTACCCCTTGGCTGTTTCCATGGTTGGATAGGGCGCTGGGATGGGGATAGATGAAAGGCTGTATTACTGGTTTCGTACTCAGTTGGGATGGATGGATTTTTGCCGAGATTCGCACGCTATTCGATTGGAAACAAATGAAGGATCTTCCTGCTCTCCCCCTCTTTGTTGTTTGGTAGTGCTAAGAACACCATACCATCTATGAACGAACGCCTACCGCATTGTGTTGCAATTGTCCTAGACTATACCGTTGGTGTTTGCCTCGTACCGGAGAAGATGACGATGACGATGTCGATGAAGCCGATGAAGGCTATAAACGGTAAGCATTGCCCTTCGCGATATTTTGATTCGATGGAGGGTGTAAACGAACGCATGGCGAAGAGAACTGATGCTGTTGCCCAAGTTCTGATGATTGGTTGCTCGATGGAATTGTTGTAACATTCTGATTTGTGAGCCGAGAACTCCCCTTCCATCCATACTCAGCAAAAAAACACTAGAAATTATCAACAACAGCCGATACGAGAGTCGAGGTACAACGACAACGGATGATGGGTGTGTGGGATGTGCACAATGGGAATTCCTCGTTCGCATCGAAAGCAAAAAATAATAGAATGCAATCAGGATCGCAAAACAATAATGACTGACAGGATATACCGATGCATGTTTGCGTCACTCACGCTCTCGAGAACTGGGATGCATCCGCAGTTGGCACACAATCCTACAAGCGCGCACGTCGAGATATAATTACGCAAAATCGATTACAGCGACATTAGGATAAATGTGAATGACTGCAAAGCGAATAATAATAGTAATTCGCCCGGATGATGCAAATGAATGGATTTGCAAACATTGCACTTTTTATCTTGCCACACATCAGTGCACCATTTCGTTTGCGTTCATCAATAAAACGGATTCTACTCGTAGGTCTCGTACAATTGCTACTTTCCCAGGCCACCTGAGGTCCCAAACATGACATCCTGTCAATTTGCCCTGCTCATACGCTCGGCAGAGGGGAACGACATGGAGCAGGGTGGTAAATGCCTACAATAAATCATTTCTTATAGCCACCACCCTCGGTCTTGTCCTTGATCCTGGGCAAATAGCAAATCTAACGCTCCAACGAGGGATTTTTATAAACACTTTACTCCAAATCCAACTGCTCGTTATACGTGCCACTATACACCAAAAGGTGTAGGATGCTTAAAGACTAACAAAGATCTCGAAGGAGTAGCATCTGCCCACGGGTGATGGTACCTCCTCGTGGTACCATCTAGAAATTTCCTCACTATGGAAATTACTAACGGAAGAGGACGAATGGCGAACATCCTGAGCCACAAAACAGGATTAATTTTGATGGGACTATGGTCTAGCAAACCGTCACCAGAAGACCCCACAATTGCTCAGAAGCAACCACAAGCCTCGGATAAAACTTATGGACGGCCTAGACCGCTTCAAAGCGGACTTAACCGCCATCCAGGAAATGCGATGGAATGGACCGGGTAGAAAGCGTATGAAAAACTGCGACATCCACTATAGCGACTGTTATAGAGAGAGAGGACCGAGACTATTTGGATACGGATTTGTTGTTTGAGGTGGACTAAGGCATAAAGTCCTAAGCTTCCAGTATGTGAGTGAACGCCTCATAACGATCCGCATCAATGCTACATTTTCTATCATCAGCCAGATCTGCGACCGCGCCCCACCGGAGGACCAGGATGACTCCGCCAAAGATGAGTTCTACGATCTCCTAGGCAGAATGTATGCCCAATGTCCTATCTTCTTCTTTGGTGGCGTTACAGCAAATGAAGGACCAGAGCCAAGCTTCTCTCAAACACCCATGTTGTGTGTGGGGTTTTGCCAGTAACCCGCCGATGAGGGACGCCGCGAAATAAACATTTGATGGCGTTGGTGGTATCGGGATCCGAACTCGCTCATCGTGCGCCAGAGTCCAACACACTAACCACTGCGCCACGGCGCCCTCTCTATGCCCTACCTATGACATCAAAATTGTACTAGGAGACTTCAGTGCTAAGCTGGGTAAGAAAAGCATATTTGAACGAGTCATCGACAAACACAGCCTATACGACACCACATCCGATAAAGGACACAGGCTGATTGATCCTGCTACGGGGAGAAATCTCCTTCTAGCCAGTACGCGCTTCCCGCACCTCGATATACACATAAGTATCTGACGGTCGCCAGATCAATCAATCACTGACCAAATTGATCTCATCGTGATCGACGTCAGACACTCCTCCACTATTCTTGATGTTTGAACTTTCCCAATAGCTAACATTGACTCGGATCACTATCTTGTAGTAGCCAAGATGCGCCTACGTTAGAAACTGCTCGTGCTTTTACCGATCGCGTCTTCCTCTAGCCTTCCACGTAGTTAAGTCGTGAGCTTGAAGGCTAATTGGAACGAAGATATAATTGGTTCGATGACAAGTGCAGGAGGATTCAAACGGCGAAGCAGGATGCATATAAAGCCTCGCTGCAAAGAGCAGCTCGTGAGCTCTACGATTAACAGGAGGAACATAAGCTTCTTAGGAGAAAGAAGAAAGAAAGGTGGAGAGGTGTTACTGCAGGCATGACGTTCGAAAGTTTTGTCAACAGATAAAGCGAACCTGCCAAGGTTATAAAGCCAGAACGGAAGCCTGAAGGGATGACAACGGACACCTAGTAGTAGAATCGCAATCCATTTTGAGAATATGGAAAACCCATTCCTGCGGACGATGTTAGTCAATATACCGGTGTTAGGCATAATGATCCATTTCTTGACGACGAAGATCGCAGAGAATTCCGTCCCCCTGACTTCGACGAAATTAAGATCGCCATATCGAAACATATCGAGAGCACCGTGGCGCAGTGGGTAGTGTGTTGGCCTCTGACGCCGATGACACGGGATCGAATCCCGACACAGCCATGTCATCGAACGTATTTTTCACGGTGTTTCTCCTCAGTGGGGTTCTGACAAAACCCCCTGTAGTAAAATTGTCATGAAAAGCTTCTCGAAACTCGCCGTTCGGAACCGGCAATAAACTGTAGGTCCCTTTCACCTATGGGAAAAATGAAATCACACACAACATGGGTGATTGAGAGAAGCTCGGCTCAGGTTCTTCATGGACTGTAACGCCAACATACATACATATCGAAACTTAAGTCGAATAAAGCTGCTGGCGCAGACGGACTGTCTCCTGAGCTGGTCATAGTCAGAGGAAAGCATGCCCGAATGGAGTCTAAGCGTCGTAGGCCCGATCCACAGGAAAGGAGACCTCACTGACACTCCTTAACATCGCCTACAAAATCGTCTTTGCCGTTTTGTGTGAATGCCTGAAGTCTTTTTAAATTGAGCGGATAGGTCCTTATCAGTCGGGCTACAGGCCAGGAAATCCACCATCGACCAAACCTTCACACTAAGGCAGATCCTGGGAAAAACCAATGTATTCCAGGTCGGCACTCGCCACCTATTTGTCGATTTCAAGACCGCATACAACAGCGTAATTAGAGAGGAGCTATACGACGCCATGTTTACCTTTGACATGCCTGCTGAACTAGTCAGACTATGCAGGATGACTTTGGAGAATGTTTGCTGCTCCATCCAAATCGGTGCAGATCTGACCGATCGTTTTGATGTCAAGTCATGTGATCGTGTTGTGTGATCTTTTCAACATTTTATTAGAAATGATTGTGCAAAAATCGTTGGTCAACACAAGAGGCACGATTTATTTCAAATCTTCGCAACTCCTTGCCAATCGCTGTTTCTTTGGACTTGGGAGGCAATTGAGTAACAGAGCCCTCTACCGAACGACAGAGTTATCATCACGGTCCTGCTGTACGGCGCAGAAGCAGGGACGCTATGGAAAGCGGATGAGGAGGTCCTTGATCGGTTCGAGAGAAAGATTTTGCGTGTGCTTTTCGGTCCTATAAATGCAGACGGGGGATGGAGGAAAAAATTCAAGCAGGAGCTCTACGGGCTGTACAGCGACATGACCCTAGTCAGTCGTCTATAGATGGCCTAGCCATCTTAGGCCCATGTAGAGCGAATGGACACAGCTCCAGCCCGAAGAGTCTTTGAATCCAACCCCGAGGGACGAAGAAACAGAGGACGGCCGCACAGAGGACGGCGCACACAGGTGGTAGGGGACCTCAGTCAACTGGGTGTGCGGCAATGGAAAAGCATAGTTGGAGGGTTCACACCGAACTGTAGTGCCCGATAAGGAGAAGAAGAAGAAGAATACACCAAAAGAGACACCCACACTTAACTAGGAACACAAGCAAGCACCAGCGAGACAACTTTGCCCGGAATCTGTTTGCCCCGCGTACAAACACATCGTAGAGTCCTTGTTTATCCTTTCACCTTCCCCTTATCACAATGAAATTATCTCAAGCTTCTCATTTCTCGCACTTTTTGCTATTTGTTCTGAATTTCTTGTTCAATTCGATTGCGAACTCCGATGCCAGTCAGCAGTTGGATGACTTCTTGAACGCAGTCAACGAGGCGGGCACAGAACTGCACTGGATTGGCGATATTTCGATGGAGAATTTACATCGTCGGAAGCGTGCCGCATCGATTGACGAGCTTCTGGGACGATTTGAATTCGATGACGATGCAGAGTTCCGCGAAGGTGCACTTGAGGGCGGAGATGCTTGGTATCAGTCGTTCAGAGCAATGGAATGCAGTCAAGGAGGATGTCCGAAGAGACCGCTGCGATGGAAGACCAGTACTGGGCATCCCGAAAACGACTATGAGTACTACGATGACAATGAACAAATGGAAAAGTCCCAAGACCTAAAGGATCAGTATGAAGAGACGCAGAATGACTTGTCGCACGAGGCGAACTACAAGCTATCGAAAGTCGAACAAGAAGCGATGGAAATGAATATACCCAAAAAGACATGGCCGCAACGACACGGCCCAGATAAGCGGAGCGTCAATCCAATGGACGAAGTTAAACTCAAGACCAGTCTTCGTTTAATTCGAAATGGCGACGGTCCAATGCTGCCCAGTGTAAATTTTGAACAAGAAAAACCAGCCGTAAACCTCGACGATGTTATATCCGGGGCCAAGCATGACGAAAGCTCGGATTCATGGAAAGAAACCTATGGAAATCGAAAACTCCTCTCGATAGAGGTCACCCCTATTGATTACGTGGTCAATGAGGAGAAAATCTGTGGCTCAAAGAACTGCATGAATCATGGGTTAGACTTTAACCAATTCGACAATCTGAAAGAAAAGCCACAAATAGATAGGACACTACAAGGCATGAATTTCGACAACCTCGAGACCAGCAATGTCGATAAGAGTGGTAGTATGTTGTCGCTTAGCGATGAATTAATGCACAGTAGAGCGTTCCTTAAACTCCAGAACTACCTTAAGGGCAAGGCAAAATCCGATTCGAATAAAGTCAATAAGACCGAAAAGCCCAGCAATAACGCCACTACTACGACCCCGTCGTCTACAACTAGTCCCCTCGGACTGATCGAAAAGGATCGTAATGTCAACATCAAGCTTCACATGTCGGTGAATGCCACGGTGCTGGGTGACTCAAAAGTTCCCGATAAGTTCCACAAGAACAACACTGTGACCTTTAGGCCCCAAACATCCACAGAACCCTCTAACGACATTTCCAAGAAGGTGCCGAAGAGTCCTTTCGACGTAAATCCTCTCGATCTGGATCGATATCGTCGTGGAATTGCGTTTCCTATACTCCCGACAAGCACCAAGCGAAAGACAAATGACGCCATCAGGTAAGGTATCATCATTTCCTGGTCTTCGAGTAATCCTTCTGATGATTCATATCTCCCAATAGTAAGTCGGTGTCTGATGCGACGGAGAATTTTCCACTGGACGAACTAATCACCGGTAAGCTAACATCACAGTTGGTCAAGGCGGTTTTTGCGCTTGTCAAGACGAGTCCCAATTTAAAGGTACTCTGGCCGGGTCTGATGAACAATCAAGTCGCGAGCGCGAAGCAAGTTCAGAACTTTTACGCTATAAGGAACCATGTAAGTGGACTTGTTGACTGACTGTCTTGACTGGTTTTGTCCTTGTGTTGAATTTCCCTTTTTTCAGACCACCGTCGAAAAGGACTACAGAGTCCAATCTGTCGGTGAACTCATTGCTCAAATCGTGAATTACACTCTGCACAATGTTGTTCCATTCGCGGAATAGCTTTGGTAGTTTTTGTTGTTAAAAATGCTCTCCGGAGTGACCCATATGGCGAAGGCCATCGGGATGACGAAGGTCCATTTAAAATGAAGGGTGTAGAGCTGCCCACGGTTTGGCGAGGTCGTTCCAAACGACTTCCTGATAAGCTCCGACATTCATTCATACTTCCGCCAATACAAAACGAGCGGAGTGCGTCCAGTCTCGGTTATACCAGCCCAAATCATCGTGGTCGCTGCTTCTTGACGACAAAATGCCTGCGATAGACCACATTCATAGCATAGCATTCGGACACCAACTTTGTTTTTGGTTTTAGTTTACGACTCGTTCGATATCGTTGAGACGAGAACTTTGTACGTTTTGCGTCCATCCTCGTTCCAAGGCCTTGGGTCATCATTCCGTCTTGGTTGTCTTTGTTGAGTTGGTGTTTTAAGGCTGTTGCCTCTAAGTTGTAGAGAAGATGAATGCTCAGCATCTTGAAGTCCTTTGATATCTACCACTACTGATAGTTATATATGTGTCCATAGATCCTACTGGTCGTGGCGTCTTTTTGACTATTTATAATCGCATCAATGCATCGTGAGTCACAATTTTTAACTCTCCCTCTTTGGATCTTGCTAGCACCAAAATTCCAGTTGTTACGTTCGTCCATCATAATCTGCCCAGGTCTACCAGCTAGCTAGCTACGTACTATCTCTTTGTTGATGCTGATCCCAGCGATGGCTTCATCGTCGTTGGGGATTTCAATCCTGGGTTCCATCAGGGAAGGAGTACTTTCTTGTCCCCATAAATGCTTCCTCTGATAGGAAAACTCTTACCGACAGTCTTGTAGAGCCTAGTATATTGTAAATTAGCAGTATCACTAGAAACCTTGGTTGACAACTCAACCTCATATTTCTGTTTGATCTCTACAACTCTATTGTTGTTGCTAGCAACCATCTGATATCTGTTCCTGATCAAGATCAAGCTTTCACCACTTCTGAAAACCCTTTCTCAAGCCCTTACCCTTCAGAAAGCCGACTTGCTATCCTTAACAATTTGGTTCACAATATAAATGTTAACCTCTTCGTACGTATAAGCTACTTACTCTCCGCACCAAAAAGTTTTCCGTCGTTCCTCGAACCCTTGTCAATCTCTTTATAACCTGCGTCTCTAAAGAGTGCAGTCGTCTCTTATTACCGGTCCTTGATGTTTCTATCAATTCATCAGTGTCAAAATAAAAGTCTGACGGGATCCCTCCCACTCTTAAATTCTCAAAATCTGGGGACTAAAACCCAAGGTGATCCACTGTCTATATACCGCGATAGTAACACCTATCACCAACTACGCGTCTGCCGTATGGTGGACAGCCGCCGTGGCGCAGTGGTTAGTGTGTTGGACTCTGACGCACGATGAGTGAGTTCGAATCCCGATAATATCATCTAAACTGTAGGTCCCTTTCACCTGTGTAAAAAATAAGTCACAAACAACATGGGTGATTGAGAGAAGCTTGGCTCTGACCCTTCATGGGCTGTAACGCCACCAAAGCAAGTAAAATGGTAGGCACCTTCAGAGACTCCACGCTAGCTCAAGCCTTGATTGGATTAATTACACAATACGCAGTGCAATCAGACTTCTTCCCTCATAAACAGACCTACCATATAGACCACTGGGTCACATATCCATTTTGCAACACCTTCCTGATCCTAAACCGCACAACTTGGGACCCCTTGCTCAATATCGAAGGCCTCTGGTGGTACACAGAAAGCTCCAAGATGGATACCAGTGTTGGCGCTGGCATCATTGGACCATATCGGAAAATCTCAATAGCTCTGGGAGTAAGTTTTGATACCTTTCAGGCCGAATTATACGCCACCTTGACGTGCATCAACCTATACTTAGAGACTCACATAAAAGCTGTAACCATCGATATACCCTCAGACAGTCAAACAGCGCTAAAAGCGTTGAGCTCGTATAGCACGAACTCAAACTCCGTTGAGCAATGCCATGATACCCTGCAGGACCTGCATTACTTACTTAGGTTAGGTAAGGTATATGGGTGCCCTATTGATGGAAAGTCAAGGCTCACGTAGACTACGTTGAATCCATTGTGCCCACTTGTTTTGTTTAACCCGTTGATACCTATACATTTACCGTCGGGCTGAACCAGCCAGACGAGGATAAAAAATCCCAGTATTCTGTTCAGCCCAATATTACCTACCTCTTCTAGTCCCGAAAGGAAGTATCTTCCTAGGAATATATTCCTTTTTTGGGCTAGCGACGGACATTCGCACAGCAGGTGACGAATGGATTCAATTTCCTCTTCGTCCCTGCAGCTTCTGCAGAAGTCATTGTAGGACTGGCCTAGTCGAGCTGCATGGTAGGGTAGCATGCAGTGCCCAGTGAGGGCACCGACTGCCATTACTTACTTATTTACTTTTCAGACCAGCAACCCATGGCGGGTCTGGGCCTGAATTAATATAGTCTTCCATTCTTGGCCATCCCGTTCACGCTGCTTCCAGTCTGAAAGGCAAAGTTGTCTTACGACTGCGATCACTTGGTTTTTATACCAGAGGTTCAGCCTCCCCCTTTTTCTCGAACCAGGAGGATCGGATTCAAAAAGCCTCCTAGATGGAGCTTTGGCGTCCGTGCTTCCGATATGGCCGAGCCATTGTAGTCGACGGATTTTTGCTCTGCCGTCCAGCTTATCGTCCAGCTTTGGACTCCATATAGCAGAACTGGGATGATAGAGCATAACCTAGGTTCTTCAGGACAGGAGTTTGGACCCTAGCTGTTATGCCAAACCTAAGTAGAAGTGGTTGCAGAGGATGGTTCCGCCCCGGATCTCCACTATGATGTCATTCGTGGAGTTTATGTTTGCCCTGGGGTATGTGAATTCCTTTACCGCCTCGAAATTGTAGCTGCCGATCGGTATATGTTGTCCTATGATGGGTGATGAACCACTTTTTTGTTGATAGCACATATTTCTTCTTCATCATGTGAAGACCAGGCCGTTTCGCCTGATCGTCAATCGCCGTGAAAGCCTCCACAATGCTGCGCTGGGAAATAGCAAGAACATCAACATCGTCTGCATATCCCAGCAAAATGGACCGATTTATGGAAGACAGTGCCTTCCGTGTTGACGTTGTCCCTCCGCACTATGATTTCCTTGCCGAATCCGGTGTAAGTTTCAAAAGGCTCGAAACTTCTGGAGCCGAACTGAATGGTGCGTCAAGTGTTTGTTAGCGTGGCTCGACACACTCGGATCATTTTTCCCGGGATCCCGAATCCGGCCAAGCTGTCATATGTGGCTTTAAAATCGATAAAGAGGTGGTGGATATCGATTCTAAACTCGCTCGCCTTATCCAGGATCCATTGCAGCGTGAATATTTGGTCTATAGTCGATGTGCCTGGCAAAACGTCTTTAGACGTTCATACACTACACTGGATAGGATATTGTAAGCCACGTTGAGCAAGGACATACCTCTGTAGTTTCTGCAAGAGGTAGGATCGTCTGTTTCTGGAATGGGGTTTATAGAGCTGGCATTACGGTCGCCAGACATGCATTCGTCATCCCCAATTCTACAGAAGATCTGCTGCATGCTTCCTACCAGAACATCGCCTCCAGCTTTGAAGAGCTCTGATAGTAGTCCATCTGAGCCTGCGGTCTTATTGTTCTTACGTTTTTTAGTAGCTATGCCTACTTTTTCAAAGTTGGGAGGGGACACAACTTCGTCGACTAGAGGCGGGATCTCTTCGTCCACCACCACTTTCTCTTCTCTATGTCCGCTAAGCAGCAGCTGGAAATGTGGTTTGAAATCATCCACTATTCTCTGCGGGTCGGTAACAAGATTGTTCTCACATTTACGATGAGCCTGGGTAGTTTTTAAAGCCCGCTGCAAGGATTGAGGTTTCTTTGTACAAGGTTCTTATCACATTATTCTCCCTGGACTCTTCGATGTGCTCGAGCTGGGAGGCTGCAAGGATTCTCTTCTTTCGCCGCAGCGTCTTTTCCACCCTCCTTCTAAGTTAGTATTCCGCGCGTGCTGCGTGTGTTCTCCTTTGCAGCATCTTTTGGTACGTCTCGTTGGTCACTTGCTTTTTATGCTCACAGTCGCTATCATACCCCGGGTTTCTTGTCGGTGGTGGCGCGTAGCCTATAGTAATCTCATCTTCTTCCTTGATAGTTGAGCGGCAATGGAGCCTCATATGGCTGGCATTTGTGTCCGACGTAAGCATACTTGCGAGTCGTCCACCCAGTTGCTCTCTGTACTCTCTGTCGATCTCTGAGGTGCTCAGGCTTCCAATGTTGAACCTCCTCTTGGTATCCTGATGTAGTTTTCTAACATGGGAAAGTCGCTCTTTGAGTCTTGCTGCCAGAGCCAACGTTTGCCGTCTGAATGTTCTTACATCCAGGATGTTTGACGCATGTCTAGCTTCTATGTATAAGCACATGGTCAATTTGGCTGGCAGTTCAACCATCTGGATACCTCCAGGTTATTGTGTGGATCTTCTTGTAAGGAAACCTTGGGCTGCTTGTTACCGTGCGAAATGCCGCAAGTTCCATAAGTCGGATGCCGTTGTCTGTTATCGTATCGTGGAGGCTGCGCTTTCCGACTGCTCCGCCAAATATGTTCGCCTTACCGATTTTGTCGTTGAGATCCCCGAGAACGATTTTAGTGTCGTATTCCGGACAAGCTCCGTAGGCATCGTCCAAGAGGTCGTAGAAATCTTCTTTGATGGGTTTTTCACCCTCGTCGGTAGGGGCGTGTGTACAGGTGAAACTGATGTTGTAGATTTTGCCTTGGATACGGATCACAGCTTGCCTTAAAATCGATGACTTTCATCCTTAGCCATTTTCCTACAAAGAATCCACATCCAAATAAGTGCAGCCTTTTGTGGCAACTGTAGTAAATGCCGCAGTCCTTCTTCGTTACCGTTCTTTGTCCTATCCTGCGTACTTTCTGGATCGCAGTAATACCCGCCTCATATTGCTTAAGGGTCTTTTCTAAATGATGAGTAGCTCGAGGAGTGGCGAGAGTTCTCACATTACAGGAGCATACTCGCAAATCGTGGTCTTTTTCTTTCCGTGTCGTCTTTGGGTATCGGTCCTTTCCTTTTACATGGGCGGGTCGTTAGTCCTCTTGCTTCTGGCGGCAGCTGCATACATCAGTTCACCACTCAACGGGTGATGAGGAGGCTATCCAGGGGGAGCCGCGAGGAGGCTGTATGTCAACTTGACCTGAGCATTAGCAGGGATCTTTGCGTACAGCAACTTTGTCCAGGCCCTACCCTTCCTGCATTAAGGGCAATGAAATCGCCGTCGCTACGTTCCAGCGAAAGGTAAATAAATGCCAAACCTTTTTGCGGCATTCCCAAGTCTAAGATTGACTTCTTCTTAGACAAGAGGGAAAAATCGCAAAACCTATCCTTTGGAGCAGCGAAAAACGATTTAATTTATTGAACAACATGTGTCTTTAGTGATCTAACAATAATTGTACTGCTAATTGGCGGGAATGTTCTTCCTGCATAATTTGTTGTAGGAGCAGCTGCGATCGGCGTGTGGTTTGTGTCTTGGGTACAGTGATGTGCAATTGTTGCATGTACACACAACTCGTTCATGGACTCCGCCAATCGAAAAGATTCATACGGCCCCTGAACAAACGCTCTCTTGATGTACTCAAAACTTAATAGAGTAGATATCAGAAGACTGGTCAGCTACCCTACGTGACACTGACTGAACTGAGTGTCGACTCTGTCTTAAGGACGAGGAAACTGCAGGGCAGTGTGCTGCCCTTTGCTATCTTAGGAAGCGTACCCTTCTTGGTTAAGTTATGACTCCTGGGAGCATAATCTCAGCTCCTACGAGAGACCTCAGCACCTTTATTAGGAAAGTGGAGAAACTTCTCATCTGATCAGCTAGCAGGCACAATAGATCTACATAGGTCGCAGTGCACCAGGCTATATGTTAGCACTAGCTCCACATACCAAGTGTTATCGAATTTATCTCCAAAACCTTTGTAACATTGGAGCAAAGCAATAAAGTCGATGCTACTACTTCCGACTTTAGCAAAAGCTTTTGATGATATCAGCCATCCATTGATCCATATTAAGCTCGAGGCTTTAGGATTCTCGCCCCAAATCATCGTGCCCTGAGAGTCACTTTTGAAGAGAATCTTATAGATACTCAGTCCCTGACCTCATTGCTGCTTCTTCCGGTGTTCCGCAAGGCAGTCGTGTTGGCCCTCTAATTTTTGTCCTAACCGTTAATGATGTCGGTCTGCGAAATGAAAATTACCGGCTAACTCGATCGTCCGCCAAAACGACCTTGATTCCTTCGGTACTTAGTGTAATAGTAACCACGATCGACTGTTGATCGGCTTACAAAATCTCTGTGGCTCAACTCTGTTAGCTGGAACTATCGACTCACCTGCCCATCTGGAATTATAGCCATAGCGAAACCAAGATAGCGTTGACGTAGTACTGATGATGGGCAAACGTTGCTCAGATGGGAAGGAGCGCACGCTGATTGCCTCAATTTCATTGTCAACCATTTAAGACTATAAGCGGTCCTAGTTGTCACCCTTTTGGAACCCCGTACCTAGACTTTTCACCTTCACTCTACTTTAAAGTGCCTTATAAGTATACGTAGCCCCCAAACTAGGAATACGATACTGCCTCTACCATCTTTCGTGGCATAACCCTTGTGAAACGTTAGGGTTTTAATATAGTTGAAGACGTAGCACACCCATATCGGTTCCAAAATGGTCTATAGGAGTCATTTGGGAAGATCAGTCACTTTAGATTTGAAATTATTTAGGCTTACTCATCCCAAACCAGGGCTGCCAGGCTCCTTAACATTTATTTTTGGCGCTCTACCATAACTGCGCAAACCTTATTTCGGTCCAACAACACGCCGGTGGTCTCCTTATCCTGACTGTCCCTTTAATCTTAACTCTTTCTACTTCTTATAGGAAAACGAGTCCGAAATGCACCGCACCGAGATCATGCTCCGCCAGGCCATGGAAACCATAAACGCCATCATCGAACAGCAAGTTCGTTCTCGCTCCTGCGTCCCACTCCGCGCCGACCTCAAGGCCTTCTACAATCAAATCCTTGCCACCAAAGCCGAAAACGATCGTCTTCAAGACCGGCAAAAACGCGAAACCGATTCAAAGGACTCACCACCAATGAGCGATTCTCAAATTCGCAAAAAGTCGCGAATCGTCAAAAAGCTTCTCAAAAACTACGAAGAACTACCAAGCGATGAACAGGAACAAGTAGCCAAGATCAAAGACAGTCTCTTGATTGCTGCCGAAGAACTACGTGAACTCGAAGAAACCGCCAAACGTCGTAAACGTGAAGTCTTCCAAAATCCATTGCTCAGCAATGCGACCACATTATATAATACGGAATCGGTCGAACCAGAGCTTACGCCAGAATACGTCAAGCTAGCCCGAACGGCTGAGATGCTTTTGCACAATTCATTCAAAGACACCGACATGCCAATAAGCTTCAGTTATATTTAGGAGACAAATAAATGTCCTTTAAGCGTTTATCGCTCGCAAAGTCCTTGTTGTATGTCCTCTACCCCGGTTGGGGGGGGTGGTTCGGGAGGTGTGCTCCAGACACATGTGTGCAGGTTATGGGCTTTCAATTTTCAGCTACATTGGCCGTATGGTCAAGTGATTGATGAACTGTAGACCCAATGCGTTCGCTATCGTATCAAGGTGCCTACGTCAACCTTGAGAATCCACGCCAACCGGCATGGGTAAGTACAATAGTTCGATACTCATGTGGGCAATCAATTTTCAATTGGTTAAGGTAGTTGGGTAGCAGACCAGGTGGATACATCCACCGGTACAGTAGGTGTACGATGCAATGGGACCGTGTCGGTTGTTGAATTTGACCAGATTTTTTGGCCATGACTTTTCGGTTTTAGTGCGAACGATTGGATTTCTCTGGACTTGAAGGTTTTCGAAATTACAAAACCCATTGCACTGTGCAAAGAGGCGGTACTGGAGTGCAAGTTGTTTTCCATGCAATCACATGGAATTGCTTGCGAATGGAATCAATGATTAGGTAAATAGCATCTGGAGTCATTCGATTGGATCGCGTTCGAGAATTGGTGGTGGTGAATCAACAGTTTAGTTAAATGGTTAAGTGGTGGCTAGACTAATGGACTAATGTGAAGCTGCTGTTGCCCTTGCCACTTGGAAAGGTAGGAATCTTCCCGGAAGGCAATATATAATAACTAATCCACTTTGCTGTGTACTCATAGCCTACGGGAAGCCATTAAGTTGCACCAAATAACCATTTCCTCCACTACGGATAAACCGCATCGACCACAACTGGTGTTGTGTACAAACCAACCAAGAGCCGGCTGGCTGTCCATAGGAAAATGTAAATTTTCCTTCAGGAAATCCAAACAATAAACACCATCCCTTCGTCCACCCACTCGCTCAGTTGTTGTCAGATTCATTGAGCATAGAGCCACGCGTGTGATGGAAACAGAGGCGAGTAGTGTCGTCTTCAGGATATCACATTTATGAATTCCATCGTTCACCTAATGATGGATCAGCATCATCAATTTTATTTATTTGCTTCCACTACACCATCTGGACACTGGGGTGAGAGGGCGTACCGGGTGATTCACCCTCTTTCGCCCACTTGGAAATTCCAATTCACAAACAGTCCATTAGACAACGACGACAACGATGTTGGTCGTGAAACCCAAATCGACGGCAAACGAAGGAAGATGGAAAGACAAAGCACACCACCGTACGTACAGATACAATACTTTAAGGAACCGATAGTAATCGCTGCCAACGAATTATGAGGATATATTCATTGATATCGAATAACACTTGATGAGCAGAGGCAGTGAAGCAGGCGGATAGCCCCCTCTTGGATCTGTAATGGTTTTTCCATGAACCATCGAAGCAAGTCAATTGACTTCCTGGCTTCGAGTAGTCAATGGGTCGTAAGGCTAAATTGGCCGTGTTTGCTTGGGCGTCTTCTGGTCTTGCCTCTTATTTGCATTCGTAATGTGGGGATGTTACTTCGGTCCTTTGCTCCTTCGTTCCGATGATGAGAATCGAGCATATTGTTTACATGACTGATAAGGACGCCGGGGCTTTTTGGCCGCGTTGACCTGTGACTTCGGCAAACAAATCGTGATTGGAGTACGACGTTGGCTTAAATTCGGCTATCGTCGCACTCCAATCACTTAAATTCGGCTATTAGTATATGACGAGGGGGGAGGGAGCGAGCAAACAGAGCAAAGAAGTTGATCGCGTTTAACATGGCAAACGGTAGCTTCGATCTCTGTCCCTGCTCAATCTAAATTGGCACACAGCCTCCGCGTGGCCCCCTCTTCGATAGCTACCCTGGCACCCGCCAGGTAGTGAACCAATGTGTGCAGCGATCCAACCCCTTGTTCCTTGGGAAAAAGGAACCTGACCCTCCAGGTTAGGGGTTGTGCTTAGGGTTAACATACTTATCACGTAAAAACCTACTTGTTCCGAGACAACCACAAGCCTTGCATATGGGCGGATACAAAGCTGACGGTCTTTGGCCAGCTGTTTCCAGCGCCGCACGCCCAGGTGGTTAAGGTCCCCTTCCACCTGCGTGCGCCACCGTTAATGCAGCCGTCCTCTGCCGCGCCTTCCTTCCGGGGTGGATTCGAAGACTCTTCGGGTCGGAGCTGTATTTTCCATGTGCTCTACATGGCCTAGCCACCTTAGACCCTGTATCCGTAGACGTCGTACCAGGCCGATGTCGCTGCACAACCCGTACAGTTCTTCGGTATATCTTCTCCTCCATACACCGTTTGAACAAACGGGACCGTAGATAGTGCGCAGGATTTTCCTCTCGAAACGACCAAGGGCATCTTCATCCGCTTTTGTTAAGGTCCAAGCCTCTGCGCCGTAAAGGAGGACTGGGATGATTAAGGTCTTATATAGTGTCACCTTGGTTTTCCGAGAGAGGGCTCTACTTCTCATTTGCCTCTTGAGCCCAAAAAAGAGCGGTTGGCAAGAGTGATTCTGCATTTTATCTCAGCGCTGGTGTTGTTGTCGCTGGTCATCAGTGAGCCAAGGTAGACGAATTCCTTGACCACTTCAAAGTTATATCCGCCCATGGTGACACTCTAGCCAATACGTCGATCTTGACTTTTATTTTGTTCTAGCCTCATTAGCCCTGAGACCCGTAGTAGCCATTTCTACCTTAATGCTTACAAAGGCATCATTGACGTCTCGCTGTGTCCGTCCAATCACGTCAATGTCGTCGGCGTACGCAAGCAATAAATCGTACCTCTTGTGTTGGCCAGTGACTCTTGCACGATCTTTTCAAGCACGATGTTGAAAAAGTTACATGACAGCGCGTCACCTTGCCTAAATCCTTTTTTAACATCAGAGGTCTCGGTTTTCTCATTACCGACCTTAAGGGAGCAGCGAGAATTCTCCATTGTCATCCTGCACAGTCGGACGAGTTTGGCAGGGATGTTAAGACTAGACATGGCTTTGTATAACTCATCTCTATAAACACTGTCATATGCAGCCTTGAAATCGACGAAGAGGTGGTGAGTGAGTGTCTTCTCCAAGATCTGCCGTAGCGTAAATATTTGGTCTATTGTGGATTTACCTGGCCTGAAACCACACTGATAAGGGCCGATCAGGTTATCCGCAAACGGTTTCAGACCTTCACACAAAGGTCTTATATGCGATGTTAAGGAGACTTATTTCCCTATATTTGGCCCAGTTATAGGGGTCTCCTTTTCATGGACCGGGCAAACGATACTGAGATTCCATTCGTCGGGCATGCTTTCCTCCGATGATACCTTGCAAATGAGACGGTGCATGCACCTTACCAGCTCATCTCCAGACGCCTTAAAAGGCTCAGCAGACGGGCCATTTGCGCACGCGGCTTTATAAGACTTTGAGGTTGTATGTCAATTTGGTCTGAGCATTAGCAGGGATCGTTGCTGGCGTCTCGCCTTTTTGAGTGCAATCAACAACTTTGCCCTACACGTCCGATAAAGAGATACGAAAAAAGACTTTGGTCATCGAACCTGTCGACCGTTATTTATTGTAAGGCATAATTCATGATGGAACAACTGCCAATAAAATCTATGCTGTCAAGAGCTGCTGAGATAGCTGATTTCAATGCTTTGAAGTGAGACTTTGATAACACCTTTCACCGATGATAAGGCTTCTATTGCCCCTTTGTCTAATCAGTTAGTCAACACCCGACGTGGGTGTAGTCTCGAGCTTACCATTCGTTTTGTTGTACCTTCTAGCACGCATTTCACTATCACCCGATTCGTTCGAAAACAAAAATAAATTTCAAATTTCCAAAACATCTGACGGGAGATACATTCTAATCTTGTAGAAATCTATTGCGGCGTCTGTGTGTTTTCATGCGCAAATCTGCGACTCTGTTGATCACCGCGTACCACCGATTACCGCCATTGCAGTCATTGACACCGGGCCGGGATGATATGATGCTTCCTCGCCCTCGTTATCGCGTGCCGAATTATGCGAAATCACACATACACAACTCTTGGATCCACAGATTGCCCACAGGCTGAAGTAGACTTTAAAAAACAGATTCATTCGTTCCATCGATCCGAACTAGTCGGTTCACGTAACTTTGCGGCTTGAAGATTTCTGTTTTGGAAATTTAGTAATGTTGGCGCCAAAGTCGCGCTCGCTGGTCGATGTGCTGGGAAGGGCACTGGCCAGCGGCTGGAGAGGCTTAAGTGTCACCGTGGAGGGTGATCAATACGTGGTGGTAAGAGATGACGAAGTGGGAAATGCATTGAAGTTTCCTGGGATTTGGTTGAGGGACAATTGCCAGTGTGAGAGATGCTTCCATCGGGACTCGCTGAGCAGAAAGATCAGTTGGGAGAACTTTAACACAAAAGTCAGAGTGAAGGAAATCGTGGTAAGTGAGAGTAGAAGTGTGGCGGGCAGGAGTTGATTTATGGAATTGTGCGCAAGCAGGCAGATAGCAGCAGGAATAGGATTAAGATCGACTGGACCGATCATCATTCGTCGCTGTTTGACATAGCATGGTTAAGGGAACATGATTTCAGTTCTCGTAATCGGGAGAAGTACCTTCAGGGTTGGTATCGGCCGAAAAGTATTCACTGGGGCAAGAAGGATTTCGAGAAGATTCTGCAGATATTTAACTACAATGATGTCCTCGAAGACGATAAAGGTAAGCGTGTGATTTGAAAGTGAAATCTTCGTTATTTTGTATGTTGTAGTACTTCAGGACTGGCTGAATGCTTTGGCTATCAGGGGTGTGGCAAAGCTGGTAAATGCACCTTCGAAGGCAGACGCTGTGAAACGGCTGGCCAGTCGGGTGGGATTTATACGACGAACATCGTACGGGTAAGTGGACAAGTGGTGCTGTCATTTCAGTCTTTGTAGTCCGACTTAGATAAGCATGGATTGCATTCTAACATTGAAACTCTCCTCTTCCTCAGTGATGACTTCGTCGTTAAATCCCGACCCGGTGCAAAAAATTACTCTTATCTATCCGAGCCCCTTCCGCTGCACACAGACCTTCCTTATTACGAGTACAAGCCCAGTGTCAGTATACTACATTGTCTCGTTCAGTCCGAGTCAAAGGGCGGCTGGAACACTCTCACCGATGGCTTCAACATCGCTGACATCCTGCAGAAACAATATCCGCATCACTTTCATACCCTTACTCGGACACCAGTTGATTGGAATGACATCGCCGTCGACAATGGCATTCCATTCCACAACATTTGGCGTGGACCAGTCATCAAGTAAGTTGTTCATCTCCTTTTTTGTTCATCGGTTTTTTGTTAGCTAAAACTTGTTCTTTCGTTCGTTCTGTTAGCCTGGATGCCGATGGTAACTACACACGCATCAATCACAGTGTTCCACAGCGTGACAGTCACTTTTCCGTTGACATTGACATCGTTATCTCCTGGTATGAGGCAAATGCCGTGTTCGTTAAATTGGCCCATGAAGAAGCAGTCACCTTCAAAAACGTACCGGGCGACGTGTTGACATTTAACAACTTACGACTGTTACATGGTCGCACTGGATATGATGATACCGAGCAGAACGTTAGGCACATTATTGGCGGTTTCATCGACTGGGATATAATCTACTCGAAGATGCGGGTCCTTCGCAAGTATTAGGTTCTAATAATGACAATGTCCATCTGAAAGTAATTTGAAATCCAGGGATCCATATCAGATCCTTCACCAGCACTCACTCTCCAATTCACTCATCCGCACAACATCCTTCGCACAGTTGATATGAATTTCGCATAATACCCTTACAGCTTCTGCCAGAAGCTTATTATCCAAACCAAACCAAGTATCCGATAAATCCTCCAGATTATTTGCATATTTATACACTATGTAGTACACCGCGAATGATACAAGGACAAGGACACATGGATTCCTCGGCCGGAAGAGTGGAAACGATGAAAACAATTGCACGAATCGTCTTGAGGCACGCGGATATCCTGCTCAATTTCCCTTAAACTAAATCATGTGACATTAAATAAGGACGACAAATCCCGGCAAGTAATTTCTTTTTTTCACGTTCACGTTTTCCTTTTGAATCAGCCACAAGGAGCATATGCTACAGCCGTCTCCGTATACCGCCAACGCTTATCCTTGATCCTGAATTAATATTTTTCGAAAAAAAACATCTGCGGTTCAGTGGAGAGTACATTACGCGATTGCATTTGTTTTCCTCCGCCGTGATGGCAATGGGAGTGGGCCGTAATGGCAATAGCACGAAGGATGTCGTTAAATTATAAAGTCGTAAAAAAAGTAGCAAAAAATGTCCTTTATTTGGTCGGACAAAGAATGGCCGGCGACCTAAGGACCTGTAAAAAGGTTCATTTTCATGGGAATTATAAGAAAAAAATTCACATACGCCCCCGATTGTTTCATGAATAATGCAACAGGACTCATTCAAAGCTCTGGCTCACGTCTAATTACAGTAAACTATCTGGAAATGTTCAAGGATATTGCGGCATGTCCACAAAATAACAAATTAATAAGTAAAGGCATCGCATTTAGAATTTAAAGAAACAACCTTTTTCCAAAGCCCGGCTAGGCAGGATATGAACTCGTAGGTGCACCCGTCGGTTTATTGCCAAGTGGATAGTTTCATTTACTGGCTCGTAACACTAATAGTCCGACTTGCCGTTGCCCAGATGTGCTCATAAACAATTAAAGCGTCATTTACATGTAACAAATGTCGTCATCGTAATCATTATTGTCGTGCACCCTTTGGATTCGGGCAAGAAAGAAACAAGGCAACCCAGCCGTCTAACTCACGCTTCTCGAAAAGGACACGTGTAAATGTCCTTTCGACCAGAAGAAACATATTTACTTGGCGCACATGCAGCTACAACACAACTCCTTGCACGAAAAGTAATCGTAAAACATTACGTTAAGTGAAAATAAATTTTGTAGCGTAGCAATGGCACAGTAAATGTCCTGCATCCTGTGGTACAGTACTTCTTCATACTTGGAGTAAAAAGCCGGAAACGAAGAGTGTAGCTGGATGAGATGGTGGCATGTTGGCTGGGGTGCTTGGTGTTAGCCGAGGCTATGCAATTCGAATCCAATTGTTTGGAAATACGAGTATTAGTGTTGCAAGTCGCTTGTGCAGTGGGTTTATTCAGATTCTGTCGTAGGAGTTTCGAGCTACCTTCTCGAGAGCGGAGTATATAAAGCAATTTGCGAGCGTTCGTGGTCTTTTATCCTGCCAGTTGGCAATTTGCTGTTGGGCTATATGTGAGTTTTGATATGGCTCGATTGGATAATGGGTGGTCGGGTTTTTATTGCGGACATTTGAACTTTGTTGTGTGCTAGCTTTGGTCATGTTATGGGAATTTATCGGTCTTCCAAGGAACAAGACGGATAGATGGATGGATGAAATTGAGCTTCGAGAAATTGGTTGTTGATTTTAAGTGAGTGGTTCGGCTATTCTCTGCCATTTATGATATTATTTTCAGAGATACACCTTCGATACTTGGGATGCCACAGTTTTATTTACGTTGGCCTCTATTATTACACCAACTCTCTTCTTCTTCTTCGACGCTACAGTTCATGACCCTGTAACTGTCGCCCCGTCTAATACCATTTTTCACATTAAAGGTCCTGGGTAAGTCGCTTCAGATCCTGATGGAGCAGCGAGAATTCTCCTGCACAATCTGACGAGTTTGGCCGGGAAAACCAGACATGACGCAGTATAGCTCGTCTCTATGTACGCTATCGTATGCTTGTTTTTTTCCAGGATCTGTCGCAGTGTGAATACTCGATCGATAGTGGACTTCCCGGGCTTGAAACCACACTGACATGAACCAATCAGTATATTAAAGATCGGCGTTCACAGAGTACAGGAGGGAGGGTCTTATAATTGATGTTCAAGAGACTTATTCAGATAGGGGCGACTCCTTTCTTGTGGATTGGGCAAACTGTACTAAGATTACATTCGTCGGACATGCATTCCTCTGACCAAATCTTACAGATGAGTGTGCGCATACTTTCAACCAGGTCATCTCCAGCTGCCTTACAGAACTCGGCGAGTAATCCGTCTGCTCCAGCAGCTTTGTTGGACTTGAGCTTAGAAAAAGCGCCGCTTAATTGGCTTGCAGTTTGGTTGCGTGTGCCCTCCTACACTCACCGTCAAACCATGGCTTTCTTGTTGGTGGCGTATTGAAACCCAGTACCTCGGAAGAAGACGAACGGATCCATTTATGTTGTACGGTGTGAGCAGGTGTTGGAAGGTGTCCGAGATCTTGAGAGGGACGCAATTGGCATGGGCTTGTATGCCGCTGGCCTTACTCGATTTTTCTCGGCCAGGCATATTTGTAGTCGTAACCTGTCTGCCACAAGATAGTGATCCGAGGCGATATTGGCTCCTCGGAAAGTTCGTACATCCAGAATATCAGATGCGCGCTCTCCATCAATCGCAATGCGGTCAATCTGGTTGACGGTTGATTGTTCCGGAGACCGCCAAGTCCCCTTACGGATGCTGAGATGTGGGAAACGCGTGCTAGCATCTAGAAAATTTTGCCTTATGGCGAAGTCTATCAGCCTAAGTCCATTTTCGGATATGTTGTTGTGTAGGCTGTGCTTGTCAATGACTCTATGTAGGAGATCGTAGAAGTCGTCTTTTGTAGCGTCACCCTTGTCGTCAGTGGGAGCGTGAGGGAAAATTAGGCTGATGTTGGCGGGCTTAGCATTGATGTAAATTGTTCGATTACAGACTCAAGCTCAAGACCTTTTGCCTAAGTCTACCTCTAATAACAAATCCGCATTCGAGTAAGTGCTGCCTTCTCTTCCTATTGCAGTCACCGTGATAGATGTCACAGTTTCTCATCCGTTTTTTCCCCGGTCCATCCCATCGCACTTCTTAGAGTGCGGTAATGTCTGCTTTCTAGCAGCTTAGGACTTTTTCGAACTGTTCGCCCGGGCCCTATCTGTAAAAAGACCTAACACTCAAGGTGCGGAATTGATACTATTGTCCTTTTATACGTTTGCGGGGATCTACATGTTGACGATTCGTCCATTAAATCTGAGGTTTGTCGTTGTCTCTGAGTTCAGATATAGTTTTTTTACGGTTACAGCCTAGTCAGGCCGTAGTCCAACCAATGAAACCTGCATTTTGGCGAAGGAAACTCGCCATTCGCCCTTTCCTATCCATTGATGGCTGGTGGCATAAATATTGTCGATATATTTGGACAATTCGACATCCACCGTCTGTTTGTCGACTTTAAGGCCGCATACGATAGCATACATAGAGACGAGCTATACAACGCCTCTAGTCTTGACATCACAGCCAAACTCGTCAGATTATGCGGGATGACATTGGAGAATTCTCGCTGCTCCATCAGAGTCGGAAGCGACTTATCCTTCAATGTGAAAAAAGGTTTTAGACAGGGCGACTTTTACAACATCGTCCTTGAAAGGATCGTGCAAAACTCACTGGTCAACACGAGCGGCACGATCTTCCTCAAATCCGTACAACTGCTCGCATGTACCGAGATGTCACTGAGGCCCTTACGAGCATTTAGGCGGAAGCGGCTAAAATGGTACTGACGGTAAGTGAGGGCAAGACGAAATATATGCTTTCGTCGAAAAAGGATAAGAACCACCGGCGTCTTGTCAGGGCGCATATATTGGCGGGTATAAGTTCGAGGTAGCCAAGGACTTCATCTACCCTGGGCTCCGCAGTGACATGCAGCAATCACATCAGTGCCGAAATCAAACGCAGGAAAACTCTAGCCAGCCGCTGTTTCTTTGGGCTCGGTAGGCAGTGGAGAAGCAGAGCTCTCTCTCGGAAGGACCTTATCATCCCGGTCCTGCTTTATGGCACAGAGACGTGGACCGTATCGGAAGCGGATGAGGAGGACCTTGGTCGTCTTGAGAGAAAAATTCTGCGTATGATTTTCGGCTCGATCTGCATAAATGGGGAGTGGAGGATAAGACTTAATTGTGAATTGTACGGGCTGTCCAGCGACATGAACGTATATAGCACGGCGTCTTCGGATCCAACGCCTAATATGGGTAGGTCATGTTGAGCGCATGGAGAACACAGCTCCAGCCCGGAAGGTCTTTGAATCCAACCTTGAAAGGCGACGCGGTAGAGGACGTCCAAATTTAAGGTGAAGAGGACCTCGACCAACAAGGCATGCGGCACTGGTGACTGCTAGCGAAAGACCGTGCCAGTTGGAGGGGTTTTTCAAAGGATGCCGAGGTTCGCCATAAACTGTAGCACCGCAGAACAAGAAGATGTGAACAGTCAAGGCATTTCCTTTTCATCTTGTTCGTTCACATCAGACAGAATGGTTATATTCTCGTTGTCGGTACAGTGGACCTGTACCCTCGGCCATGGTACCATTTCTAGCTCAATTACAGTATGAGCCGTACGAGATCGAATGCCGATAGCGTCTCCAGACACTGCGCTTCAGTTCGACTTCGGCGGAAATGATTAGCCCACTATCCCATGAGTCCGGTGCAGGAATCAAACTTAGATTTAGTCCTGTAAGTCGTAGTTTCTTTAAGCTCTTGTCTAGAATTCTATTACGAGTGAACCCATACCGCTTTTATAACCAATAGCTGTACGGGTTGTTGCCTTGCTGGGAAACATGGGAATTGACATTGAATTTCAGTAAAGGTCATCCCTGATTACCGAAATCCTTGCCAGAAAGTCAGCCTTATTTCAGGGACTGTGTATCTCGTAAACCCGAATGGCTGATGTGACTATGTATATCACGCCAGCAGGAACGATAAGGCAATCTTCAAGGATATGAATACTCGAAAAATCCTGAAACGGCAGAAGGACAATTAAACCTCATAAGATCCCGACTATTGGACAAGTCACTTAAAACCTGACAAAACACTCTCGCACTCAATTCCATAGTCGGAATGATGCTAACAAATCTCCCACTGACACCACTTCATCCAAACTTAAACTCAATTCCCTGATACGGCCAATCCTCTGACCAAACGAGCAACACCAACCATCACCCGGCTCCGGTGGATAGCTGACAAAATAGCTTTACTCCAGCACCAAATCAAGTGATAACTGCCCCCGAAATTAAAACGCACGTCAGCCCCAGCCAAGGATAATAAATCAAAATCTTCTACTCCACCACATGGATGTGTTTCGGTGATGGCGTGTTGGTATGTACAGTGTACACGTACATATGTTTGCCATCCCCACCTCCGCCGGCACATGTCCAGGGGGCAATGACACGTTGCAGTTCGGCAGCTTCCACAATTCGCATGTAACTGCCTCTTTCGTGCAATGCCAGGACACCTCGCTCCGCCAGACAATCTGTTGTCTATCGGCTCGACTGTATGGTCTTCTCTGTGCCAAGTGCGTACAAGATATGTACTACATTCGAGTATTCCTCTATTCCCATACGCATCCTAGTGTTGATCCTTTGGGTGTTTGGTGTGTTCCGTATTCTATTCCTGTGCGTGCCACAGTCCTTCCGTGTGAACAAATAACCAACACGCCAGCTATTTGTTTATAAATCGTAAATTGCATTGCGATGCATTTCAACAGAGCACTGTGGCAGTTGCACGGACAGACGCAACGATTATGTTGACAACGAAGCGGCAATAGTTATGGGAATGCCCTCCATAAATTTTATCCCCGGAAATCAAAAACATAACTCACAAACATACATGCGTACGTAGATGAACAAGGATGAATTCCCGAGATCCAGGATGCGGGCGCCAAGCGCCATGTACCGGATATGGTACTCGATGCGTGTTACGTTGCACTGAATATGACTCCTTGCGGGTGAGCTGGGACTCCATATGCGCTTTCAGTGGGTGTGGCAGTGACCAAAATAACAGACGACATCAATACGTATTGTGCAGGGGTAGTAGTTCCAGCTTCGTCCCAGTAACTCGAACTCGAACACACACGTATGTAAATGTGTGTGTGTAAATAGGAATGGGCGTGCTGGGCAAGTGGAGACTGTTGCCATTGAACGGAGGCGGTTGATGTCCTGCGGAGATATTATGTATCATCGATTTACAAATTGGCGTTAATTAGATTAAAAGAGCATCGTCTACCCTTGCCATTGACGGATCCTTTATCATTACCATACGACTGAGCTTTGCGGTGACTCTGAATGGGTGGAAGCAGGCGGCAGGGATGAGAATTGACGAAAATTTCATTAAAACGTATGATGATGGATCCCAATGCGGAATGGACAGCTTTTATTTTGAAAAATGCGGTTAATGGCTTTTAAGTGAAGGGCTAGTGGACGGTCCTGTACGTGACGTGATTAATGTCACCGATGGTCCTTTTTCCAACCCCAATGCTAAGCTGGGTAAGGAAAGCATATTTGAACGAGTCATCGGCAAACATAGCCTACACGACACCACCTCCGATAACGGACACAGGCTGATTGATCTTGCTACGGGCCGAAATCTCCTTCTAGCCAGTACACGCTTCCCGCACCTCGATATACACAAAGGCACCTGGAGGTCTTTTGATCAATCGACTACCAACCAGATTGATCACATCGCGATCGACGTCAGACACTCCTCCACCATTCTTGATGTTCGAACTTTCCGAGGATGCTAACATCGACTCGGACCACTATCTCGTTGTAGCCAAGATGCGCATACGGATATCACGAACGCAGCGGAGTAGAGTAAGAATACAAAGTTATGACGTCGGAAAGCTACTATCGCCAGAAACCGCTCGTGCTTTTACCGATCGCGTCTCCCTTAAGCTCTCCAATACACCTCAATCCTCCACGCTATCAATAGAACAGCAGTGGAGCCTTTGCAAACAAGCCCTGAAAAGCTCTGCATCCGAAGTTTTGGGTTTCAAGGCTCCACCACGAGGAAACACCTGGTTCGATGACGAATGCAGGAGGATTCATACAGCGAAGCAGGATGCATATAAGGCCTCGCTGCATAAAAGAACAAGAGCAGCTCGTGAGCTCTACGAGTTAGAAAGAAGGGAGGAGCATAAGCTTCGTAGAAGAAAGAAGAAAGAGCACGAGAAGCGCGCGATTGAGGATTTGGAGAGGTGTTACTGCAGGCGTGACGTTCGAAAGTTTTATCAACAGATAAAGCGAACATGCCAAGGTTATAAAGCCAGAACGGAAGCCAGCAGGGATGAGAACGGGCACCTAGTAGTAGAACCGCAGTCGATGCTGAGAATATGGGAAAACCACTTCTGCAGACTGTATAACGGCGATGTTAGTCAATATACCGCTGTCAGGCAGAATGATCCATTTCTAATCGACGGAGACCGCAGAGAATTCTGTCCCCCTGACCTCGACGAAGTTAAGATTGCCATATCGAAGCTCAAGTCGAATAAAGCTGCTGGCGTAGACGGACTGTCTGCTGAGCTCTTCAAGGCAGCTGGGCATGACCTGGTTGGGAGCACGCACCAGCTCATCCGTAAGATATGGTTAGAGGAAAGCATGCCCGGGGAATGGAGTCTCAGCATCGTATGCCCGATCCACAAGAAAGGAGACCCCTCTGATTGCGCCAACTATAGAGGAATAAGTCTCCTTAACATCGCCCACAAAATCTTCTCTGCCGTTTTGTGTGAACGCCTAAAACCTTTTGTAAATAAGCTAATAGGTCCTTATCAGTGCGGATTCAGGCCAGGGAAGTCCACCATCGACCAAATCTTCACACTACGGCAGATACTGGAGAAAACCAATGAATTTCAAGTCGACACTCACCACCTATTTGTCGACTTCAAAGCCGCATACGACAGCGTAATTAGAGACGAGGTATACAACGCTATGTTTACCCTTGACATACCTGCTAAACTGGTCAGACTATGCAGGATGACTTTGGAGACTGCTCGCTGCTCCATCCGAATCGATGAGCACCTTACGGATAGTTTTGATGTCAAAAAAGGATTTAGGCAGGGCGATGCGCTGTCGTGTGATTTCTTCAACATCATATTGGAAATGACTGTGCAAAAATCACTGGCCAATACAAGAGGCACAATCTATTTCAAATCCTCGCAACTCCTTGCATACGCCGACGACATTGACATAATAGGTAGATCACAGCGAGATGTCAATGAGGCGCTTGCGAGTATTGAGGTGGAGGCGGCGAAATTTGGTCTGGCGGTAAACGAGGGCAAAACTAAATATATGCTCTCATCAAAAAAGGACGCTCAACACCGACGTCTCGGCCAGAACGTTTGTATAGGCAGATATAAGTTCGAGGTAGTTAAGAAATTCGTCTACCTTGGCTCCGCAGTGACCTGGAACAACGACATCAGTTCCGAAATCAAACGCAGAATCACTCTTGCCAATCGCTGTTTCTTTGGGCTCAGGAGGCAACTGAGTAATAGAGCCCTCTCCCGAACGACAAAGTTGACTCTATATAAGACCCTTATCATCCCGGTCCTGTTGTACGACGCAGAAGCATGGACACTATCAAAAGCGGATGAGTAGGCCCTTGGTCGGTTCGAGAGAAAGATTTTGCGCGTGATTTTTGGGCCTATAAACGCAGACGGGGGATGGAGGAGAAGACTCAACCACGAACCTTACCGGCTGTACAGCGACATGAGCCTAGTCAGGCGTCTACGGATTCAACGCCTAAGATGGCTGGGCCATGTAGAGCGAATGGACACCACAGCTCCAGCCCGGAGAGTCTTTGAATCCAACCCCGAGGGACGAAGAAGCAGAGGACGGCCGCCCTTAAGATGGCGCACACAGGTGGAAGGGGACCTCAGCCAACTGGGTGTGCGGCAATGGAAAAGGCTAGCGAAAGATAGTGCTAGATGGAGGGGCATATTGGTTGAGGCCCAGGTTCACCCCGAACTGTGGCGCCCTCTAAGAAGAAGAATTCAATAGATATCCAAATGCAGCAGGAGAAGAGATAAAAACATCCAAGGATTACTAGAAATTTGAATTTCCTCTTTATTGCATCTTTAGCCTACTGTAACAGACATTGCACTCGATATCACCACAAATGCTAGCTTCCCTGAATCCGATCTGTCGTTACGTCGTCCCTGTCTGCTGCCTCGCCATCCTGCGGTCGGAAAATATTTGGCTTATACAGAACACTAACTGAGCTCCGTCGCAACGGATCGGAATAGGCCTTTAGCCGATGAACCTCCAAAAGTTTAGCATAAGTCGCCTCTTGGACATTTCGTAGCCTCTCCATTAGTCGATCGTTACTACTTACCTTCCTTGACTGTGAAGTCTGTTCTAAGAGGTCGATTTCTTCCCGAAAGGGACTTGCAAACTCTTTGGTTTGATTAGGGTCAACAGCGGATTGGCCTGATTTACCTTCATTCTGTGCGGCTGTGCTAACACTGTCGGGGCTCCGTAACGATTCGGCATTGGCCTCTTCTGGCTTATCACGAGCAGAAGTACTATTAACCGTGTGTTCTAAGGCGGGCTGGAGACTTTCGGATGGCTTATCAGGTTGCTTTTGGTTATTCAGTTTTTTTGTTTGTTGCATTTCTTGTTCCTTTTCGAGATTTTTAAGTTCTTGCTGGCGAAAGTGTCGCTGCTGATGGAGTTGTCGCTCAGTGAGTGGCTTCACTGGCTCCCGATACTTAATTTTTCGCTTGGTAACGACTGGTATTTCACTATAGGCCGAAGAACTGGTCAACGAGGATATATATGATTTAACTGCGCTGGTCTTTTTCTTTGGAAGCGATTTTTTTACGGTAGGTTTTTGAAATCCGGGCATGTTTGCCCACGGTGACGGTAGCTTCTTTGGTTTTGCTGTTGTACGGGAAGAATTGAGACTAACCGCACGTCCAGCCGATCGCTTGAGTCGACACTTTTTCTCAGCCATACTCTTCGTCCACTGTTCCTTGGTCATGCAGCCCTTGACAGCCCGATTGTACATTCCTATTTCTCTTGCTTTCGTCCGTTCCAGTAGACCAAAGAACATAAAACTGCTTCCTTTATCATCAATTGCCATTCGTTTCTCTTCTTCGGACATGGTTTCTATGGTGTTCCGGTGGGCGTCTGGCTCATCCGCGGGCGGTATAGTTTTCTTCTTCTTTTTGATTTGGGCCTTATTAAGAGGTATCCGTTTTGGTTTTAGATTTCTGGTGCGGACTTTTAGTATTTCCTTTAAACGATCCTTTGGATTAGGTTTTACCTCAGTCGTTACGCGATTTACGGTCTGAACCGTTGGCTTGTTGGCTATCTTTTGCAGTTTTTGAAGTTTAACATTTTCCATGCTCTCCTGAGCGGCTGCATCCTCTCTGACATACAGTGTCTTGACGTTGTTCTCTTGCTTTTTTAACTCTTTCTCTAGATAGCTCACCAATGCCTTGTTAATGGAAAAGGGACTATTCTTCTTGGTGAGCTCCTTTTCCTTTCCTTTCCTCTTTTGCTTGGTGGTGGTCTTTTCGTTTGAGGCGCCCTTTTCCTTTGTGGTATCTGTTTTGTTAGTATTTTCCTTTTCATTAGGCGTATCCTTTTCATTAGGCGTATCCTTTTGATTAGAGTCACCCTCCTTTTTGGGATCGGATGACGGAAGATTTTTGAATTTCTCCAGAAATAATCCGTGCGGTACAGCCGTCATATCTGTCTGTTGTTCCGATTCAACTTGTCTTTTAGTCTTCAACAGTGGTCGACCTTGGAACCTAGATTGTCTGCGTGACGGCTTTTGAGTTTTATTATTCCGTTCATTATCCTTCTTGTTGACATTTTGACGATTGTGTACACTTTTCACTCCAATTTTATCGCGAGGTTTTTTGCTCTTATTCTTTGGATCAAGCGACGTTTTCGTATCGTCCTCTGAATCCGGCTCCTCCGTTTGAATGTGCTTGTGAAACATATACCTTCCAGGACTCTCATGGAGATTGTAGTCTTCTTTGTGCTCCAATTGTCCCGGTACAGAGCCCAATTTCGATTTGTCTCTATTCCATGTAGATTGAAGTTGCGTGGACTTGGCTGGATTCCTCGAGGGACTTATGTCTCTCGAACTCTTCAACAAAGCTCTATCACGCCGCCTCGATGTGAGACTTGTACTACTTGGAAATGAGAGGTTTCGAACAGAAACAGAGGTCCTTGACGGCTTGTTAGCCAACAACATGGTTTTTTTTTTTTGGTTTTTTTTCCTTAATTTAAAAACAGCTTAATTTAGAAACGATACGTCAAAAAGGAATTTGACAAGTAATACATGTGTTCTAGGATTCCAAATGGAATCCATGACTGATGGAGTTGAGTTTTAGTTTGCTGCCGAAACGTGTTGAGTATAATTTCATTTCAGGAAGAGGAAAACTTTCGGGACATCACATTGTTTATTGGAATGGAATACAAGGGAAATTAGGGACAGTGACAATCGAGGACAAATTGCATTTCAGTTGTGGATATCGTTATCGACCATGTCTGACATTGTTTGGCCTTAAGTGGAAACAATTGTCCGGTTACATGTTCGCCACATTCAATGTCCTTGTTTCTGTACGAGCGAGTGGGGAATGAGGAGTAAAATGGCTGAAGAAGACATGTTCGGAGAATTATGTTCGACATTTATGTTGAGGAGCGCACGCAATACCAATTGGCAACAGATCACGTATCTCGTCGGTGTTCCTTCTATTTACCATATTACAAGTTCACCCACACCACCCGGTAGAGCAAGCGTAGAGCTTATAGATACTTAGAACGAATGCAAATGGAACAGAGAGAGAGCGAGCTGGTTAAGTCGCAGCAATTTTTATTCATTTTGGCACGTAACCTTATATTTATGGTCGAACATAACTCGACGAACGTAGGAGCATAAGTTTTATTGAATGATGTCCTTGCTACAGCACTTTGCGTTATTGAATCCATCTGCATATTATCCATACACTTGAGAGCCGCTTCCAACTCTAGCCCTCATTGCGCAGCGTGTGTCGTTTCAGTCTATGTCCATACTACATACGTATCCGTACACATTAGTCTTGAAGAGCGGGCTATAAAAAAAGGGTTCGAACTTTGAATACAAATAAATATTTATGCAGCTACCACCTGAAGAGGCAAGAAGGAAGAAGTGGATGAAGAAGAAACACTTTCCGCTACGACCTGTGTGTGGCGCGGAGGTTATTGAGTAAATCGACGATGGGCACACACCGCAGCACCACCAACTACGAGCGACCAGGACTAGGAACGAAGAACGAGGTGAGTTGCGACTTATGAGCTTTAACTTGGACATTTTTACGACGTGATTTTAAGATCATTTCGAGATGTTCAAATCCATTCGGCAAACGAGCAAGAGGTCCTTGCGATATGTGTACGCGTTATATGTACGTTCGAATTTATTGTCCTCCAGGGTAGTGCTCATCCTAATCCTCATCTCTGTATCTATTCCATAGGATTTCGACTATGTGTGCATGGGGGCATGTGGTGTTGTACTCGTATGCTTTCTACATATATTCCTCACATGAGCCCCTTTGAATCTCTAGAGTCGACACGGATGATGATGATGATGAGGATGATGGCGATATGGCGATGTTGATGTTCCCATATACACGGGCTGTGATGGTAATAAGCCAAAGGATGAAAGTGAAATTTGTGTGGCGAATGTTTGTGCAACAAACCCGCACAAAAGGAATGAAAGACGTGCACGGCTGTTAACCCCTTTCGAGCTTCGCGTTCGTTATATGTGACTCTTAATGCTCGGATCGCTTTTAAGGTCAATAAATTCCGGAAGAGAGATAGGTTTCATGTTTCAATTATTTCAGCATGAAATCGAAGCGAACAGGATGGGGTGAAAGCAATGCTATAAGCGTTCACAGCATGGGAGGCTGGTGAATGGCTTGTCGTTCGTTTTGTGGACAGATGAGAACTAACTATCGCGAAATGTGTGCGGCTTGTTTGGAGTTTGAGTTTACGACGCTCATTCGCCGCGATGCACGTTGGTCCACATTATTGGACTTGAATCGGTGGCCAATATCCCAAATTGAGTTTTACTGGGCGAGCGGTTATGATCGAAAACGTTTCGTAGAATCGAGAATTTCATTTTATCGCTTACGGGGGATTGTGACGGAGGTCATGTCCTTATCTTCCAAGCAATTGGCTTCATACATGGTATTGCGTAGTGTTCTTAATCCTTCTGGAAAATGAACAATTTCCATTCTGCTGTTAATACGGTGATCACATTTTAATTTCGTCCTTCAGTTCATGAATCGATGTCGGCTTTGCGGAATCCTTTGGGGATTACACGTTCAAGGATTTGTCAATAAATTCCTGATTTCCGCATTATAATTGGCTTACTGTTTAAGCCACCGAAGCCTCTGAAGAAATCGGCATACCATTCATAACCCTAGCGCTTAAAAAGTTCTTTTTAGCTTACAAAGAGTGTTTATTTTTGGGGTTCGGTTTTTAGACTGGCAACACTGTTTCTGCGGAAAGTTGGTTTGTGATAAGTACATTTTGCCATTTTACGATGAATGGACCAACGTGCTAAAGAGGTAGACTATGCGAACATATAAAGGTACAAGCGCCGGCACTTCAGCCTCTCTCTGCCAACTCCTACTCTCACCTCCACGAGGTGGCTCCTGGGTGCGTAATACCTCAACTGTAGATCGGGTAGACCCATTTGTAAGGTTGTTGGTGGCAGCAAACGAGAGAGGGGAGGAGTCTGAGTCGCCACCTGGGCTCAGCTCCTTTTTCGGGACGACGGCGTAAGATTTCCCAACATGGAGTCAATGGCGGCGCCCACGGTTCGAGCGAGAAGAACTACCTGGTGAACACCTTATTTCGGGATACTACAACATATTTCAGCTCAGGGCGATAAGGAACGGTACAGCCGATCCCCTGTTCTTTGGTTAAATAAGGACCTGGTCCTCCAGGTTGATGGTTGCGCTTAGGGGTAACATTCCTATCGCGTAAAACAAATATTTGTTCAGAGACAACCAATAGCCTCGGATACGTACATGTTGACGACCCCCGCAAATGTCTAAAAGGAAACGAATTCGGGATCTGCACCGGGAACGTTAGGTCCCTCAACAGACCGGACTCAGGACTCAGGAAAAAAGTCTTAAGGTTCCAATATGTAAGCGAACGCCTCATAACTATCCGCATGAAGGCCAATCTCGGCAATATAAACTTAATATGTGTCCACTCCCCCACAGAGGTGAAAAACGACCGACATAAGGACGACTTCTATGATTCCCTAGACAGAACATATGCCCAATGTCCCAGCTATGACTCCAAAATCGTTCAGATTTCAGTGCGAGGCTAGGTAAGGAAGCTATCTTTGAACGAGTCATAGGAAAGCACAGCCTACACAACACCACGTCAGAAAACGGACTAAGGCTAGTGGATTTTATGGCGGGACATATCCTTACACCTCAACATCCATAAGGGGATCTGACGGTCCCTCGATCAATCGACACCCAATCAAAGTGATCACATTGCGATCGACGGCAGACACTCCTCTAGCATCCTTCATGTCTGAACCTTTCGAGGAGCCAGCATCGACTCGGATCATTACCTTGTTGCAGCCAAGGTACGAATGCGAATTTCTCGGAATCAACGGAGTCGAGTAAGAACACAAAAATTTAACGTCGGAAAGTTGCAATCGCAAGAGACCGCCAGGACCTTCGCCGATCAAGCCTCCCTTAAGCTCAATCAAGTCCCGATGCAATCTGCACACACAGAACAGCAATGGAGTCGTCGTCAGAACGCCGTCACAGAGGCCGCCTAAGATGTACTCAGTTTCAAGCCACCACCTTCGAGAAACCCATGGCCTGATGACGAGTGAAAGCAGGCCTATATAGAGAAACAGAATTTATACATGGCTACACTGCATCGACGGACGAGAGCAACCCGCGAGCTCTATGAACAGAAAAGGAGAGAGAAGCATGCGCTTCTGAGAAGAAAAACGAAGGAGCACGAGAAGCGCGAGATCGAGGAGATGGAGATATGTTATTGCAGGAACGACGTTCGAAGGTTTTACACTATCGATGTTCAGATTGTGGAAGGACCACTTAAAGAAGCTTCCAAAAGTTTGGCTATGGTCCTTCATAAGCTGTAACGCCACCAAAGAAGAAGAAGACGCGGTTAAGATAGCGATACGAAACTTAGGTCTTATAAAGTTGCTGGAGCAGATGGACTTCCCGCGGAACTTTTTAAAGCAGCTGGCGATGAGCTGGTCAGGAATATGCCCTAACCCATCTGTAAGAAATGGTCGGAAGAATGCATGCCCGATGAATGAAATCTCAGCATGGTTCGCCCGATCCATAAGAAGGGAGACACAATTGCTTGCCTACGCAGATGACATTGACGATATTGGACGGACAAAGCAAAACGTCAATGAGGCGTTCGCAAGTATTGAAACAGAAGCGGCTAAGGTGGGTCTAAGGGTAAGTGGGGTTATCAAAGAAAGAGGCGCAATACCGAAGTCTTGGTCAGAATGTCACCATTGGCAGCTATATTTTTGAAGTAGTCAAGGACTTCGTCTACCTTGGCTCGATAGTGCTAAGCAGCAATGACACCAGCGCTGATATAAAACGCAGAATAACTCTTGCCAACCGTTGCTTCTTTGGGCTCAAGAGGCAACGGAGTAGTACAGCCGAAAAACTAAGGCATCCCCACACAAAACCTTGATTATAACGGTCCTCGTCTATGGCGCTGAGGCTTGGACGTTATCAAAAGCGGATGAAGAGGCTCATGTACGTTTCGAGAGGAAAATTCTGCGTGCAGTCTTTGGTCCCATTTGTGTAAACGGAGAGTGAAGGAGAAGGTTCAACCAAGAACTGTAAGGGCTGTACAGCGACGTCGGCCTAGTTAGACGTCTACGGATCCAACGTATAAGATGGCTGGGCCATGTGGAGCGAATTCACATCACCGCTCCGGCCCGAAGAGTCTTTGGCTCTAACCCCGAGGGACGACACAGCAGAAGACGACCGCATCTAAGGTGGCGCGCACAGGTGGAAACCGATCTCATCCAACTGGGCGTGCGGCACTGGACGCAGATGGCCAAAGATCGTGCCGGCTGGAGAGGCTTGTTGGTTGAGGCCTTGGTTCACCCCGAACTGTAGCGCCATCTAAGTAAGTCAGTAAGTAGGACTAACGCCAGAACAACGCGTGCAAATTGTGAACATTTGTTTTGAAAATCATCTGTTTTGGGGCTAGTTGAGGCTCGAAGACGAAAATTGATGCTGGGCGGGGCTGGTTGCGCCTTGAACACTTGAAATGGAGCAATGGAACTAACACTTTGGTTTTGATCGCGTTATAACACCCCACTGTTCTGGGTTCTTGCTTTATTGTTAGTGATTATTGGTGCCTCCGGTCACTTAGTATCGACCCTCGGCCAGCTGGTTTCTAGCCTCTTTAAGTGAGTATGTACACCACAAATGCTGATAAAACATGGATCATACTTGGATTAGGCTGAAGGCCTATATTCCTATTGCGTTACTTCAACTTGGTTGTTGGAAGGGATGCAGATCGTTGTCACTGCTCCTGTTATTGCTGTTGTGTAGACTGGTGATCTGCCTTACATTTTCTTATTGGGAATGTTGGTTCTCGTAGATATGTCTCCTGCGCATCTCCCTTGCGCATGAGTGTAATGTGCTTTGTAGATTTGGGCAATGTATGGATTCTATGTTCTATTCAAGAGACTGCCAGAATCTTTGCCGATCGTGTCTCCTCAAAGCTCTCTCAAAATCCGCCCAGAGCAGCAGAAACAATAGAGCAGGAATGGGCTCATTGCCAGAGCGCCGTCAGAGATGCTGCCTCAGAGGTGCTAGGTTTCAAACAGCCACCACCTAGAAACCCCTGGTTCGATGAACAATGCGAACAAGCCCATGCAGCAAAACAAGAGGCATATAAGGCCGTGCTGCAACGACGGACGAGAGCTGCTCGCGAAATCTATGAGCAGAAGAGAAGAGAGGAACACACGCTTTTCAGAAGAAAGAAGAGGGAGCACGGAAAGCGTGAGATCGAGGAGATGGAGAGATGCTTCCGCAGGAATGACGCCCGTAAATTTTACAACAAGGTAAAACGAACATGCCATGGCTACAAAGCCAGAGTGGCGGCCTGCAGGGATGAAAATGGAGAACTGGTAGTAGAGTCGCAGTCGGTGCTGAGGATTTGAAAAGACCACTTCTGCAGACTGTATAACGGCGATGATAGACAAGATACCGCTGTCAGGCAGAACGAGCCATTCGCAATGGACCACGAAGTAACAGAATTCGGTCCGCCCGACCTAGACGAAGTCAAAATAGCGATATCAAGACTTAAGTCTAATAAAGCCGCTGGCGCAGACGGCCTGTCTGCTGAGCTTTTTAAGGCGGCTGGAGACGAGCTGGTAAGGTGCATGCACCATCTCATCTGCAAGGTATGGTCGGAGGAAAGCATGCCCGACGAATGGAATCTCAGCATCGTTTGCCCGGTCCATAAGAAAGGAGACCCCTATAACTGCGCCAACTATAGGGGAATAAGTCTCCTTAACATCGCATATAAGATCATCTCTGCCGTATTGTGTGAACGCCTGAAACCGTTTGTGGATAACCTGATCGGCTCTTATCAGTGTGGTTCAGGCCAGGTAAATCCACAATAGACCAAATATTTACGCTACGGCAGATCTTGGAGAAGACCCAGGAATACCAAATTGACACTCACCACCTCTTCGTCGATTTCAAGGCCGCGTATGACAGCGTATATAGAGACGAGCTGTACAAAGCCATGTCTAGTTTTAACATCCCTGTCAAACTCGTCCGACTGTGCAGGATGACAATGGAGAATTCTCGTTGCTCCATTAAGGTCGGTAATGAGCATACCGAGACCTTTGATGTTAAAAAGGATTTAGGCAGGGCGACGCGCTGTCGTGCAACTTTTTCAACATCGTGCTTGAAAAGATTGTGCAAGAGTCAATGGCCAACACAAGAGGTACGATCTATTTCAAGTCTACGCAATTGCTTGCGTACGCCGACGATATTGACGTAATTGGACGAAAACAGCAAGACGTCAATGAGGCTTTTGTGAGCATTGAGGTAGAAGCGGCTAGGATGGGTCTCAAGGTTAATGAGGGTAAAACCAAATATCTGCTCTCATCTAAATGAGACGGACAACACCGACGTATTGGCCAGAATGTCACCATGGGCGGATATAACTTTGAAGTGGTCAAGGAATTCGTCTACCTTGGCTCACTGATTACCAGCGACAACAACACCAGCGCTGAGATAAAACGCAGAATCACTCTTGCCAACCGCTGTTTCTTTGGGCTCAAGAAGCAATAGAGAAGTAGAGCCCTCTCTCGGAAAACCAAGGTGACACTATATAAGACCTTGATCATCCCAGTCCTCCCTTACGGCGCAGAGGCTTGGACCTTAACAAAAGCGGATGAAGATGCCCTTGGTCGTTTCGTGAGGAAAATTCTGCGCACTATCTACGGTCCCGTTTGTTTAAACGGTGTATGGAGGAGAAGATATAACGAAGAACTGTACGGGTTGTACGGCGACATCGGCCTGGTACGACGTCTACGGATACAGCGTCTAAGGTGGCTAGGCCATGTAGAGCGCATGGAAGATACAGCTCCGACCCGAAAAGTCTTCGAATCCACTCTGGAAGGAAGGCGCGGCAGAGGACGGCCGCGTCAGCGGTGGTGCACGCAGGTGGAAAGGGACCTCAACCAACTGGGCGTACGGCACTGGAATCAGCTGGCCAAAGACCGTACCGGCTGGAGACGCTTGTTGGTTGAGGCCCAGGTTCACCACGGACTGTAGCGCCACCTAACGGAACGGATGGATTCTATGTCGTTAAGGTTGATGTGAATTGTGTGAATTCATGCGTTTCACGACTCCTTACATCGGTTGCGGCCATTTGTTTTAGTGCAGCAACACCATGGTTTGATTCGCCAGCCTGATCCTCATTTCCAACGTACAATTCTGTTCAACGAAGAGGCCTACAACATCCCACATGGCGCGCGACACCATCGATTTATGTAATTTAGGTAGAACTTAACGATTTTGCGCCATGGCGCAGTGGTTAGTGAGTTGGACACTGACGCGCGATGAGCGAGTTCGAATCCCGATAACACCAATGGCATCGAATGTTTACCCTCCGTTCGGAATCGGCATTAAACTGTTGGTCCCTTTCACTTGTATGGAAAAAAAATCACACACAACACACGACTGAGAGGAAGCTTGGCTCTGGTCCTTCATGGGCTGTATTGCCACCAAAGTAAGAAGAAATGTCCGCCGCGGATTATCTGGATGACGTGCATCGAATATGTCCAATTTTCCATGTGGGAAGTTATTGTAATGTGGCCGATGATTGCGAATTCCAAATTATGACATATCTCCACGTTTCAAGGTCATCAGAATCCAAATCCGAAATTTTTGTAGAGATGTCTATGTGTATGCATATGCGTATGTGCGCATGTGCGCATGTGCGTTCGGAATTTTCGTCTCGAGTATCTCGAGAGCCAGAGATGATATTGACATGGAACCGGGTTCATTCCACATGTAGTTACGCAACTTAGAACTGGAGAATCGGTCCAGTCTCTTTTGTTTGAAATTAAATAACTAAAAAATGGGCAAAAAAATTAACAACACGCTGTGTTTCCAAGCGGTACCCCATCTTAGTACTGACCGCGCCCGACGCTGGTTGATTGCGGTAATCGGACGAGAACCGGTACATAAGAGATTGCTCGGACAGTGTTGTGGTTACATGGAGCGACAGCAAAAAGACGGCTTAATGCCAACAACACGCGGTGTTCCCATGCGGTCCTCCACTTAAGTACTGACCGCGCCCGATGCTGGTTGATTGCGGTGATCGGACGAGAAACGATACATAAGAGATTGCTCGGACAGTGTTGTGGTTACATGCAGCGACAGTAAAAAGACGGCTTGATGGCAACAACACGCGGTGCTCCCAAGCGGTCCTCCATCTAAGTACTGACCGCGCCCGATGCTGGTTGATTGCGGTGATCGGACGAGAAACGATACATAAGAGATTGCTCGGACAGTGTTGTGGTTACATGGAGCGACAGCAAAAAGTCGGCTTGATGCCAACAACACGCGGTGTTCCCAAGCGGATCTCCATCTAAGTACTGACCGCGGCCGATGCTGGTTGATTGCGGTGATCGGACGAGAAGCGATACATTACCCATTATTCGTCTAAGAACCCTACCGCAGCTAACAAAAAGACCTGATGACTTTGAAACACCTGAAATGTTGGGGTGCGCTTTACCACCGTAGGGATCAGAATGTCGCGTCATCTGCAGGGAGTGCCTTAGAAAAGTAGTCGCCGACAGAGCACTTTGGCGTGGATGCGGGTAGGTTTAACACGTTTCTCTGATAAGGTAGCCCTTTCAAATCTGAGTAATTTGCACAAGGCGTAAAAGCACAGAATACTGGACGTGATCGAAGTCCTTTCACGGGATGCTTCCCTCATGCACCTAGTTTCCAGCCGACAGTAAAGACACATTATAACTACATGGCTACGCATCTCGTAAAGTTTACCACCAAATCACCCAGAAAAAAGAAGCAGGAAGGGCTAAGACTTAATTACTTACTTACATAATTAGGTGGTGCTACAGTACGGGGTAAGCCTGGTCTTCAATCAACAAACCTTTCCAGCTAGGACGATCTTTTGTTAGCTGTTTTCAGTGTCGCACACCACCTGTGTGCGCCATCATATGTATTTAGAAGCGGCCGTCCTTTGTAACGCCGAACCTCGGGGTTGAGGTCGAAAACTCTTCGGGCCGGAGCTGTGTTGTCCAATCGCTCAATATGGCCTGATCATCTTCAACCTGTGATCCGTAGACGTCGTACTAGGCCAATGCCGCTCTACAGCCGGTACAGTTCTTGGTTGAATCTTCTCCTCCACCCTCCGTCAACACAAACGGGACCGAAGATTGTACGCAGAATATTCCTCTCGGAATGACCAAGGGCCTCTTCATCCATTTTTGATAAGGTCCAAGACTCTGCGCCGTTGAGGAGGACCGGGATTTATACGGTTTTATAGAGGGTCACCTTGGTTTTCCGAGGGAGGTCTCTACTACTCAGTTGCCTCTTGAGCCCAAAGAAACAGAGATTGGCAAAAGTTATTCTGCGCCTGATCTCAGCGCTGTTGTCGTTGCATCGAGTATGCTTTCTTCTGACCACATCTTACAGATGAGCTGGTGCATGGACCCAACTCATCTCCAACTGCTTTATATAGCTCAGCAGGCAGGCCGTTTGGACCAGCAGCTTAATTAGACTTCAGACTTCACACTTCGTCTAATTGAGGTGGACAGAATTCTTTCTCATCTTTGTTCAGTGTGAATGGGCGTTCTGCCTGACAGCGGAACCTTGACCACCTTCGCCCTTATTCAATTCACAGAAATAGTCTTCCCATGTTCTCAGCATCGACTGAGACTACGAGACTCGTTCTGGCTTTATGATCTAGGGATGCTCGTTATACTCTTTTGTGACGCTTTCGAACGTCGTTCCTGCGATAACATCTCCCCATCTGCTAGGGCTAGAACGCAGACTTAACTGGAACTCCAATATGAAAACTAAACTTATGAAAGCGACTAAGGCCGTGTGGGCCTGTCGACGTACTTACGGTAAAACCTGGATACTTAAACCTAAGGTAGTCCACTGGTTATACCCGCGATAGTAAGACCTATCGTCACCTACGGGTCCATTGTATGGTGGACAAAATTTGAGCAAAAAACTACAATTGTTAAGCTTCAACGCCTTCAGAGACTAACGTGTCTCGGCATCATAGGCGCAATGCCAACCTGCCCCACGGCAGCCCAAGAAGCACTCATTGGACTCACTCCACTGCACCTTTTTTATAAAAAATGTGGCATTACGCAGTGCAGTCAGAATTCTATGTTCGGGAACAAATATGCCATGTAGACCTGAGGGTCACATATCCATATTACAACACCTTCCCGTGCTGGATATGATTACCACGGTCTCGGACGCATTGCCACACACCTTCACTTTTGACAAGAGATTTGAAATATTGAAACCAAATCGCTCAGCATGGGAAAACAATGATTCCTTGCTAAATGTCAAAGGCCTCAGATGATATACGGATAGCTCCAAGATGGCATCTGGCGTTGGCGCTGGCATCTTCGGACCAAATCGCAAGATCTCGAAGGCCCTAGGAATGAGTCCCAGCATTTTTCAAGCAGAATTGCATGCCATCCTAACATGCGCCAATCCAAATCTTGAGACTGGCATTAGAGGAGTAACCATCAACATACTCTCTGATAGCAAAGCGGCGCTCAAAGCGCTGGGTTCGTATAGCACGAACTTAAAAACCGTCAAGGAAAGTCATGACGCCCTACACGAGGTCTTGTACAAAGGCATTTGGCACCCACCAAAAGAAACAATGTTAAACTTTGGTGGGTGCCATGGCACAAAGGTATCAAGGGCAATGACATTGCCGACCAACTTGCCAGGAAAAGCTCAAGCGATAAGTGTATAGGTTCAGAACCATTCTGTGGCACTCCCGGGTCTAAGATAAGTTTTTTCTTAGACAAGTGGGAAACATTGCAATACCTGTCCTTTTGGAACAACGTTAGGGGACTCCGTCAATCTAAACGACTTATACGACCCCTGAACAAACACTCTATTGACATACTCAAGCTCCATGGGGTGGATATATCAGAAGACTAGTCAGCTATCTAACAGGACACTGCGGTCCAATATATCATCTAAACAAAATTAGCCTCTGGTCTGAAACTGAGTGTCGGCTCTGTCTCGAGGACCAAGAGACGGCGAAATACATACATACAGTGTGAGTGTGCTGCTCTCTGCCATGTTAGGAAGCGTATTCTTCTCAGCGAAGTTATGACTCCTGAGGGGTCACCTTGGCTCGTACGAGAGGCATTCTAAGCTTCATTAACAGCTAGCAGGCACAATAGATCTGCAAAGGTCGCAGTGCCATATGCGAAAGAAAAAAGAAATCTCCTAGGGCTGAGACTTACTCTATCAACAATTGAAACGAGCTCCCAAGGTTATAAAGCCAAAGTATAAGACTGCCTGAACGAACACGAGCAACTTGGATGGAGTCATAGTCGGGCCTAATAATGTAGGAAGTAATAATATCGAGCTTAGAGTCCGACACCAAGAGGCAGCTGCGGCTGCTGGGCACTTTAAATTTGGTGGAGATAACAAAGGCATGATTGGACGCAAAGAAACGTCAATGAATATTGTCTCAGATCGAAACAAAAACTAACTTCCACATTGCCTTTAAAAAAGGATGTGCTCGACCTCACCATTTCTTACTAGTCTAAGAGCAGTAGAGCCATGTGGAGAACAAACTAGGATAACACTTTACTTTACAAAGCTTTAATAATCTCCGCCTACCATTAGGATATAGAAGACGGGAACTTACTTTGTACCAATATACGAGATTTGCAGAAACCGAAACAAATAATAATGGCCCAGACCTTTAGGGCAGGTTTATCAAAACTTCCCAAGCAAGTTCCCTCAGTGTCTCCTACTACACAAGCTGCGAAATTTCATTGAGAAAATTTTTTTCGAGATTGGAATCAAGCAAACCACTTCTGTGGTCGGCGTTCCCTCACAAAATTGTCGCTGTACACCTTACAGATTTTTCGGAAGGTTTTCTAAACCTTTTCGCTATTACAAAGCAATCTGTTATCTTTTAAGTAAGCATTCGTTTGACGGAATCAGGTTTATGCTACTAGACCAACACCATCTGGCTAGGAAAAAACGCTCGCTTTCGTGCAACTAGAAATCGTAAGATTTAGGTCGGAAAGTTTGGATTCACCCACTACGTAGGGCAGGTGCGATGTGTTTTGACAGTCACTTGTTCCCGTCTCTTCTGTGTTTTTTCTACCGAATTAGACTGGCATCAAGACAAGTCTTAAGCTTCTGCCTCTTAGTAAGATAAACAGAGCCAAGCCTAAGTCCCATATTATAAGCTGTCCTTGTATAAACCAGTCTTCCGACAACAAGTCGACTATTTTGAACTGGAAAAGCATCGTCTTTCTTGTATTTTACATAAATCCTTGTAGGTGAGTAGCAGGAGGTAAAAGATTTTTAAGGCTTCCTCTGAATCATGTCCCTGTTGAAGTTGAGAACCCGTCCAAAGACTCCGTCACCCTTCAAATCACTTGTGCTCTATACTCAACGCCGTCCGTAAGTAAGCAAAGTACTCGACTGTCACCCAACTATCTATGCTACTGAGAGATACATATTTCAATTCAGCCGCTATTCAATAGGAAACTTCTAAAAAGAAACAAAGATGTTTGGGAGCTTCCGGATCGCAACTAAAGCCGTCAGGGTCCTTCCGGCCCGACACTTGTGGAAGTACGTCAAATTCCAATCGAAGAAATTCTGGAAAATGTTTAAAATGTATCCAAATTGAATAAAGACAAAAAGACCTTCTTATTGACAACCCAATGGTGCTTTCTTCTATATCCCCTTCAAGCCTTCTGTCCAGATTGCAATCAATTGACCTAATGGACTAGAATCCAAAATGATAGGATGACTTGGCACAGTTCCATTATCGCATAATCCTTTCTCCATCACCCCTCCGCGCGCCGTCGTGTCAGATTGATGGAAGTCTATTAAAAGTCACCAATCGACTCCAATTGGCATACAAGCGCAACAAGCGCGACAATCAGGGGGAGTGACTCGTTCCATGTGATCGCCCAGCACACCTAAATCAAATCCATCGACACTGACTTCCGCATGACGTATGATTACCATCGACTTTTTAGATACATTCCGCAAAGTAGATGCGATTACCGAAATAAATTGCGGATATTATTCAAATGAAATGAAGACGATGGTGGGCGGCTCGAGCTGGTAGAGGACGACAATAGCTTATGATGGAGATGATGACGACGATGATGATGATGATGATGTCAATGGCGATGACGATATGGCAACTAGATGGAAGGCGGATAGGGATGTTAAACACATGTCGTACCACCATCATCTATCTCCATTGTTGTCGCTTCGTGTCTCGTAGAAGCACCCAAGGCACCGCGGCTACGCAAGGAAGTCAGTCGAAAAAAGAGACTCCCACGAAGTACGGGTTCATACTGGAAAAAGGGATCTTGTCTTGTATTAAACAAACTGTTGAAGTTGCATGTGAGCAATATTTTAAGCACAAAGGATGTGGGAGGGGGAGGCAAAGTAATGAAGGTATCGACAGGATGGCAAGCCCAATACCCAAGGGTGCTATTCACCGAGGGTTTTCAATTACACATTACCATTGATCGAGGGGAAATTGGATTTGATACAAATTCGGTTGTTGTCCTTTTTTTCTTTCTGTCTTATGATAGGATTCAGCCTCTTGCGTCTCGTTGGTGTAGCACTACCGGCAGCAGGCTTTTCGTCCCTGGCCACTGTGTGTTCCCTCGTTGACTTTTATGAACTTGTAAACAACCATGAGATTATAGGGCTTACCCCTTTTATTTGCTGCGAAAGGATACTATTTTGCGCATTACACGAGCAGTGACAGTGGAAAGGATAACAAAAGGGAAACGACAAGGCAGTGGAGAATCAGGCTATGTAAGAGTACCTACCGTATGTATTGACAATGCAAAAAAAAAAAACGGAAAACAAATATGAAAGAAAAGATTCCGGATTACCTTGAATGGTATAACAAGAATAAGGACGATGAGGGTGACATGGCGATGGAAGAGAGATGCCTTCGATGTCATCAGTGCTTCCCATGCCTTCGTCACTCTTCGATTCCTCCACACTTTCGTGGAAGCCGTCGTCATTTGTTGGTTGCTTGTGCGACATTGAGGGCGTGCACTCTCGTACGTATCGACTATACACAATCGGGTCCTTAATGTAATTGTGTGTTGGTTTCATTCACCATACATACTCGTAGTCTCTGAATGACAGAAATCGTTCGATGGCAAACGGGGTTGAGCTGAAAACCCAATGTGTAACCCTAATCCATGTTGGCCTTCTGTTTTCTATTTTCTGTTCTCCGTTACCCCCGCCCCCGGCGCTTGCTGTGTTCGCCAGGATACATGCCCGATGTGCTTATGTGTGCTCTTCCGTGTTTTGGACTTTGGCATTGTGGAGTCGTTATTTCTGGTTTTATGGTATTTGATGGACAATTGGGCGGTTGATAGGAAAATAGAGTTTACCGTACCGCGTGTCCGCCGTCACCTATGTACCTACATATGTATATCCAGCTGATTAGGCGAGCTTTATGGGATGAAGATTCAATTTGGTTTTGGTTTGTTCTCTGTTATCCCAGCGCGAATGGATATGGTTATGGGCCATGTGTGTGGTGTGGTGATGGTTCTAATTTTTAATCAAAGGGTGATAGGTGGCTTACAGGACTATCCTTGGGGTATACTTTTGGTAAGTAATATACCAACTGTTACACTTTTCTGAGTGTTAAGCTGTGAGAAGCTTTTGAGCAATGTAGGAGATCTGTTTTGGAATTTATTTGGGGAATCGGATGTAGGGGCGAGAGCAGCTGGAGTTATGGTTAATAGACGAAGTGGATTATGTGAAAGGAGGTACAGATTAGCTTTTACTTACTTACTTATCCGGCCAGCAATCCGAGCCTGAGCTACATATATCTGCTATTTACTCTTGATGGTCCCGGCACGCTGCTTCCAGTTATCAAGACCAGGTTGTCCTGTGTACATCCGCGATTTCTTAGTCCTCATACCCCCGGCGTGAATATCCACCTTTTCGTGGTGCCGGGGCTTATACTGGCCCGGAAAACCATGTCAACAACATGGTATCTAAGCCAGGAACCAAGAGATAGTCAACCCTATTCCAGTGGTGGTGTGAGCTATTTCAAACCGTGCCCAAGGATTAAAGATTGGAGGGTTTATTTCCAACCGCTAACGAGCTCCGTTAAGTGCACAGGCGAGGCCTAAGGTATTCAAATGCCTTACTCCGATACTCGGCGGCTCTGTGGGAGTGGACCTATATTTCCGGCCGTACTAGTGGGAACAAGATTCCAAAAATAAATAATAGCTCAGAAAAAGGAAACAACAAGGAAGAGCTCTCTCTCGAGTCGGTGGCAGACGCACTATATGCCGTGGCCGCTGGTAGTGAGACAGAGGCCAACGTTAGGGGATCCAGCGTGTTAAACGAGGACGTCCTTGAAGAATTAGAGGAGGAATAACTCGCTGATTCTGAAGAGACATCACAGAGAGGTGTGACACGGAAAAAGGATGTCAAGAAGGCCAAGAAACTAACTCAAGCTAAGCTGAGGCTAAAGGAGCACAAAAAAGCCATACACTTTAAGCTCATACTTGAGAAAGAGTGCATTCCTCTGCTCTCCGATTTGGAGGAGGAGAACCTCGCATGGGCCGAGGTGGTGATTGCCAAGGATGTCCAAACAAGGCCAAGGGCTGACAAGGGCACGTCCAGCAAAAAAGCCAGAGAAGGCAAGGGTATGATAAACACCAACAAATCCCCAGCGAGGAGGGAGCGAAGGGCCGGGCCAGCTGGAAGAGTAGCCTATAAGGCGGGCCCAGGCCCTAGGCGACAGTGGAAGCTTGAAGACCAAGGGCAGGGAATGGATCGCAGCCGCTAAGGCAGGTCCCATTAAGGTAGCCCCTACATTGGTCGATGAAACCGGTAAAGGCAAACCAGAAACCGTGTCAGCTTCCAAGAAAAGAAAGGGTTTCATGGCGAAGAGGGTGCGATCCAAGGAGGAAGCCAACAACCCAGAAAAAAGAGCGAGGGTCAACAATACGGTGCAGTTCGGCGGGGCTGCTCGGAATGCTCTACAGCTAACTGTGATAGATTCCGGCAGGCCGAGCGGCCAGTATACCTTCGAACAGGGGAAGTTGATCGAGAAAGCCTTAGCTAGAGCGATCTTCGACTACATTCGAGGGAATACTGGAAAAACTGCGCCAACGTTTGATCTCACAAACTGGAGGCGAGGTGTGAGTAGGCTGGACGACAAGAACCAACTCTCACACTACTTTGCGGAGAAGGTCGTTCCCACCTTTAAGCTGTGGGAGGGCGCTGCACTGCAGGCAGTTACCTTAGACGAGGTACCGGAGAGGTCTAAATCCAAAATGAGTGTACCAGATCTAGGCATAGATAAAAGCGGAATCCTCGGCTTTCTCAGTTCACAAAACCCAGCTCGCCCTATGGATGACTGGGAAGTAGTCGCGCTTGAAAGCAACGAAGAAAAGTATAATCTTCGTTATCAAGGATCCGCCGGAAATTATGCAAAAAGGAGAGGCATATGCGCTTATTCTTCGGGGCTGGTGAGTTTCCTTTGAGACTCACGCCCGGCTCGACAGTCAACGGCCCAAGAGTATAATCGCCCTACAAAATCGTTGGTGGTATCACAGGACACTGCCTCATTGGCAGTCACGCGCAGAAACTAGGAATGATTTCTGCACAAGCTGTTTAGACGAGGAGAAGGTCGAATCCATTCACCATCTTCACTGCGCCTGCCCAGCATTCTGCACAATCAGGAAATGATACCTAGGATCTTACTTCCTTAACGACCTGACAGCAAGTAGGGATATCTGATCTTCTTAACTTCTTAACAAGCACAAAATGGTTTTACGAATAGGGGGATAAGCCCCGCTCGTAGCTGTACAACGGGCCTCACTGGCCTATGTGTATTCTACCTACCTTCATGTTCGCAAATTCTACAGATGATCTGGTGCATGCTATCTACTAGAACATCGTCACTAGTCTTAAGAGCTCTAATGGCCGACTTTTTCGATACTGGGTGGGAGGACTACTCCATCAGTTCGAGTTGGGAATTCCTCACTCGCTAATACTCGCTCTTGGTCTTGTTCGTTAAACAGTTGCTGGAAATGCAGTTTGACCACATCCGCTGTTCAATGCGGGCCAGTGACAAGATTACCTACGAAATTTGGAAGGGCCTTTCTGGAAGCCTTCTGCCCTTGGCCGTACGAAAATTCCCCATCATGGTGCCATAAATCATAATTAGCAAATCGAAACCATGTTTCCCGACAAGACCGATGTAAAACAAACTTGTCCACCATCCCTCACCCAACTAACTGAAAAAAACTCGATACAGCAGTCCAGCAATCAGGCAATTCAGCAGTCAGCACCAGAAAAAGGATCAACTTTCAGCCACAAATTGATTTATTTTTACTCAAAACAACATCAACTCGTCCATAACAGGACACTTCAGCCAACTCGCCTTGCAACTCCAAAATCTCTGTCAATGCGAACTTTGTGCAACATTGACTCTCGTACACGGGGTTTTGTTGTTCACCCGTTCACCGTCGTTGCATGGCATCTTGGCGGTCGGCAGTGCATCCATCTATCGCGAGTTAAGGGAAAAGTTTGTCCTTTGCGCCAAACAACGTTCACGACGACACAGGATCTTGTTGGTGTGCGAGCAGTTCACCTCGTTTATCCTTTTTTTCCTGTTGATTTTTGTACAACTTAATATTCATAAATTTAAATCGACCGTTGATGGGGCTTGTTGGCGGCAAGTGTAGGTTGTACATACATACGAGCTCGTAATCCTTTTTGCTACGATATTTGTAAATGTAATGCGCCCAACCCCCCCAAAACGAGCAGCAGGAATGCAGGATAGAGTTTATGCGGTAATAGACAGCAATGTAGCGTTCGGTTTGTTGCTTTTCGTCCTTTGACTAACAGTTACATTACAACATTACGTATCAATTGACTTTTTATGGACCATAAAATGTCCTTCGTTTTTCCTTCCCCATTTCGTGAGGATGCTTTTTGGGGCTGTTGGGAAAAAAAGTGTGCCAGCGGCCATAATGAGGGGCTGAAAAAGGGTTCCAGATGCCGGTTCGTCGGTTATTTGTTGCCTACACTCACTATATCCTGACGTGGCTGGTGGTAGTTTTGTGGTTACGCGAAGTAGAAATAAGGATCGACCCCATAGTATATATAGTACCAGTGGTCCTTCTTTTATGGGAAATTTTCGGAAGAGCCTGCTCGTAGGCAGAGAAGGATATGACACTTGTTTATGCATTTTTAATGATGGCTATTGTCGAATGAGCAAAAAGAATCACTCGCCTCCCTTCTCGGGTCGATTTTGGAATACCCCAGCGGGTATCATCGAAACGAACTTGGCCAATTACGTTTAATGGATGTCAATGTTGCCCAAAGTTTATGATTCGATTAAGCGACGACGACTTTACCACAATCAAAATCAAAAAGACGAACATCCATGTCGTCATACCTGCTTGGTAGTACTACAACCACACGGACAAGATCAAGAAATTGGCCACAGGACTTCACCTAAAACGTTTGTGGAATTGATTTTAATTTGTTCTCTCTTAATTAACATGTCTGCAGGTCATCGCAGGGAGGAAGCGGTTCAATTGTGTGTGTGTCTGTTTGCTGCGAGAAGGATACGAAGCCGTATGGGAGGCTAAGCAAAGGGCCATGTTGATAAAATCAATACTGGAGAGAAATGGAGGTGGAATTTGAGGATGAATTCCGATTTGGAAAATCATCTGAGTAATTGGTTAATGTGAGTTAATGGAATCGAATGGGTTGCCTCGGGTCGGTTGTTGTGGTATTCGCTTGAGCGGATAATTTCGGAGATTTATTCGTGTCGTTTGACTTGTTGATGATCTTTTAAGACTTCCGGACTGTGGCAGTTAAAGCAACCTTGTCTCGAGTAGACATTGTATTCATCTAGACCGTAATACGGTGTGATAGTGGTTTTGGATTTAATTAAATTCATCCAAAGTAGTCTGACCCAAATGTGATGGCACTTACTCGACAATTATCCTTGGCTACAATCATTCATAAAATCCCTAATTACGAACCTCTTTTCCTCGGTGCCTTTGGTACATCCGCCTATGATGTAGTTGCACAAGCTTCAAACTGAAATTAACGCAATCTTGAGTTCCATTTGAAAAGGAGATCCTTTCAGTTGGATTGCACGGCATCATCGTCATCATCATCAACATTGACGTCGTCGCTATCGTTGTTATCGTCACTCAACGTCATACTGCTAAAAGGACACCACAAAATGTCACCTAATTAAGACCCCTCTTCCACTTCTACCATCTACTTCTGTTTTAACTTATCATTCCAACACGTACCTATGTACCTATAGATGCCTTCACTTCCATTCAGACTGTCGTCCGCCCCATCCTATTTCCGACCTGAAAATCGTGGTATCGGTGACAGTAGGGAAACTAGTGTGAAAACTAGTGCAGTCAACTTCGGTGGTATTCAGTGCCGGGTGTCAGGAAGATTATCATTTAATGCTTGGGTAACCTCAAAGTACTGCTACCAGCCCGAGACTACACTATTCGAGTATTTAGCCGCAGTGGGTCGTGATGGTGTACCAGTTTGGGAGTAAATAATGTAACCTTCGGTGAGACAGCTTCTTCTAGATAGAATTAATCTCCCGTATTGCACGCAATATCTCGTGTGTGTGAAGGGATGGAGACCATTGATTCCTGACTTTTATTTGGCGTCATCACCAGACTGCAGATGTAGCCTTTCCTTTCTTTAAGACGCTACTATGGCTCCACTACAAATTCGGTGGTTGTGGCGACTAAGATTGCCTGTGGCACACATACCCAGGATGAAAGGGATGGCTTTGAGTCGGCGGTACGATTCTTTGTGGCCATGGTGAGTTCCGTTCAGGTATGACTTCATTTTAGGGTGGAAAAAAACGCGCGGGCAATTACGGAGCTGCTTCCATAGTCAACGAGGAATTGACTGGCGTTTTGTCGTGGGACAAGATCCAGTCCTTCTTGGACAACTTCTTCAGGACGCAAACATAGAACTGTCCAGTCACGGTCTGGTCGGTAGGATGGTACCGCTCCTTTACGTGGATCGCCTTTTACTGATTCACGACCTTTTCTGAACCGCTTTATGCATTCAGACACACGTGTTTTTGACAAACATTCGTCTCCATACACCATGCACTACCTGCACTTTTTGGAGGATTTCCGAGGGTTTTTCACCGCCGCACAATATGCAAACAAAACGTGCTGTCAACTTCAGCATGGAAGAAAAAGCCCCCTTTCTAGACGGATGTTGGTAAATGACGCAGTGTTGCCAGTTCCCGAGTTATGACTAAATTTCTGGACCTGTCTTCTTGTTTTCGTATGCAATGATGCTGTCGATGTCGGAATTTAATGAGCTTAACATACCTTGCCGCTCACTTTTTACAGTGTACAAATATATGAAGCTGAAGGTACTGTCACCAGCGAAGAATTGAAGATGATTTACAAAACTAAGAAAGAGTGTCGGAGAAAAAACGAAGCCCTGAGGAACCCCAGCACTCAAAAAGTGAATATCGGACTTCAATGCGTCCAAAACAACATGAACTGAAGATGAGGCTCATCGATCACATAAACAAACATTATTGACTAAATGGTGTCCTACAAAATCCCATTGAAATATCCTGCGCAGCCGTTCCGCTTTCACCTACTTGGTGAAGCGAGCAATTTCACTTTTTGGTAAGATGTGCCATCAAATCGCCAGTGGATATGTTGCTACGAAAGCCAGACTGTCGGTCTTTGAGGAGTTAATTAGCGTTCCTATGACCGTGGAGGGCGGGGACATTAGGACAATGAGTGCGCTCTAATCCAGGCGAAGACAAATTGCAAGCCGGTAGCTGCGAGTTGACCGTAAAGTGGGCACCAAAACCTTTGCTTTATCTATAGGAGTGACAGCTGGAATGTCGAGTTTTTAACGTTTTTTGGCAAAAGTCTAGAAACTTTTGCTACCTTTACCTTTGCATCCTTCATTTGAAGGATTTTACGTCTTAGTTCTTAGTTGGATTGAAAATTGACTCAGCGAATGTGGGTATTACACTCCTTTCTGGCTCGTATGCACTTTTTTCTTTATTTTCGAAAAGCTTTATAGGGCCCTTTCTGCAAAAATAAGGCCGAAGATGCCATGGCTGCCACTTTTACGTGGAAGCCCGCGATGATAACGGACAATTTTTTGTATCAACTTTACGGACAAGATGCAAAGGACGGTGCGACTTGACACACTACCAGTGAGGATTTCGACGAGTTGCGAGAATCCATCGAAAATCGTTCGATTTCGCGGGTGTGAACCTGGGTCTCAACCAACAGGCTTCCCCAGCTGGCATGGCCTTTTGCCAGCTGTTTCCAGCGACACAATCCCAGTTGGCGAGGGTTCCCTTTGTTGCACCGCACCGTCACTCCGCGTTGAACTCGAAGACTCTTCAGGCCAGAGCTGTGTTATCCATTCGCTCTACATGGCCTAGCCATCTTAGACGTTGGATCCGAAGACGTCGTTTTAGGTCGATGTCGCTGTACAGCCCGTAAAGTTCGTAGTTGTCTCTTCCCCCTCACTCTCTGTTTATACAAACGGAACCATGGGTTAGGTCAGGTATAAGTGGTTGTCATATGCCACGCGTAGGCTGAAGTCGGCCCATTGTGATACTACATTGATCACATTACCCTGATCCGCTACCTGAGAACCAATCGGTGCTTCTGATGAAGCGACGGAGTTGAGCTATTTTTAGATCTGTTGCTCACTCAGATTTGTATAGAAGGGCACCTCGAGGTAGATCCTCCTGCGGATCGCAAAAGAGGGGCATGAGCCCCATGCAGCCGCGGCAGAAGTCATTTGTGGGTTACCGCGGCCAGGGATTTTATCGCAGATCGGCTGTCCGTGCAACCGATAATATCCTTAGCGGATATTATATTGATTCTAAGCTATGCAAGGGCCTCCGTTATCACTGTTTTTGCTTGATACACACTGTAGTGATTTGGGAGTCTGAATGATAGGTTGAGGTTAAGTTCCTCGAGAAGACTCCACTACCTACACCCTTCTTCATCTTGGAGCCATCGGTATAGAGGGAAATAGAGTCCTTCGGTATGACTTTCTCTTTAGCCCATTCCTTCCTGGATGAAAAGACAACATCGAAATTCCTTGTGAACACATTCTGCGAGATGATGTGTCTGTGTCCATAGGTACTTCGAATTGAGTAAGAATGCTAGTATGGTCTTTATGTGATGTGGGCCATTTTGCTATGCCCCTATGCCCCACGCAGGCAGCAACTTTTTTGCTGAAGAGGTCCAACGGTGGAAAATGTAATAGAAAATTTAGGGTCTCCGTGGGGGTTGATCTGATCGCTTCGCTTATATATGTATAAGCCGGCCGATCTTTGTCCTTTCCCCAGAAGTTTGCAATAGACGGCCTTGTCCAGAACAGTCCGCCAGACTACGATGCCGTACAGGAGGATGGGCCTTATGACTTCTGTGTAGAGACAGTGCATAATTCTTGGTTGGAGATCCTACTTTTTGCCCACCACTTTCCTACATCTATAGAGGGCAGTGGTTGCTTTCTTGACGCGATCGAGAATGTTGGGTTTCCAATTCAGCTTTCTGTCAAGGACTAGGTCTAGGTATTTAGCCTGATCTTTGATTATTAATTGGATTCCAACAAGCCTCGGTGGATTAAAATAGTACTAGGTCGGTCTTCTTGGGATTGACCCCAAGTCCACAGTACTGCGTCCAGGTTTTACTAAATGTAATTCACCCTGTATTAGATCGCTTAGAGTGCTGGGAGTTTTTCCTGTCGCGTCAATAGCAATATCATCTGCATAGGCGGTCACAGCGTACCCGTCCTGTTCTAGCAACAGTAGTAGTTCATTGACCATCACGTTCCAGAGGAGAGCAGAGAGTACTCCACCCTGTGGTGTACCTCTGCTGACCATTCTAGTTGAGATGGCACCAGCGAAGTTGGCCTTGACGATTCTTTGCGTAAGCAGTTGTCGTACCAGTTCTATCACTGATCCCGTAACACCCAGATCAGACAGCGCTTTGGTGACGGCCCATGGTTCAACATTGTTAAAGGTGCCCTCAATATCGAGAAAGGCCACTGGGGTATATTCCCCAGCCTTCCAGTTGCCTTTTTATTATGCTGACCAGTGAGGGGACTGCTGTTTCCACCGATTTGCCTTTGTTGTAGGCATGCTGTTTATCCGACAGCCTTCCTGAGATATATGTAGCTGTATCAAATGTGTGCGTCTAAAATCTTCTCTAGAGTTTTCAATAGAAAAGAAGTAAGACCAATAGGCTTGAAGTCATTTGCATACGTGTGGGAGCTTTTACCTGCCTTGGCTATGAAAATGACTTTGGTTACCTTCCACTTGCTGGGGATGCAGGATAAGGAGAGGTTACTCTTATATATTACCACAAGCCAGGGAAGGATGAGATCTGCTACCTTCTGGAGCTCCGCGGGTGTGATCCCATCCGGTCCTGGAGACTTGTGCTTTTTAAAGCCCATAGGACAAAGTTGTTGTTAATAGGTTTTGAGCACGCTCGAAGGAGGATCTTTTCGGTTTGACGGGACCATAGAATGTAAAACTCTCTTCACGAAACGACCAAGGGCCACGTTATCCGCTCTCGTTAAAGTCCAGGTCTCTGCGCCATAGAGGAGGACCGGGATGATTAAGGTTTTGTATAACCCAACCTTGGTCTTTTGAGAGATGGCTCTACTTCTCCATTGCCTTTTGAGCTCAAAGAAGCAGCGGTTGGGAGGAGCAATTCTGCGTTTGATCTCAGCGCTGGTGTTGTTGTCGTTGGGCACCAGTGAGCCACTAGTGAGCACTAGTGAAGTACTTTGAATTTGTAGCAGTAAATTGTGAGGGCGCCGTGGCGCAGTAGTTAGTGTGTTGGACCGATAACACCAATGCCATCGAATGTATATTCTGCGGTGTCCTTCCTCGGCGGGGTACTGGCAAATCCCCTTGTAGTATTCTTGCCATGAAGAAGGTTCCCTACTAACGCCGTTCGGAATCGGCATTAAACTACAGGTCCCTTTCACCTGTGTGTAAACATGGTTGATTGACAGAAGCTTGGCTCTGGCCCTTCATTCATTCATAAATGGCAATGATGAGCCTTCAAAATAGAGTAAATAAAGAGAGCCTTAACTGTCAACTCTAAATCAACTCCTCAGGGATGACAGCTCTAGTGGGGCTCCAAGAATCCAAGTCTGTAAAGCTTGAATAAGGTCTTTAGAGAGTTAAAGAGTGAGAGTGATCGGATTCGACGCCATAGTGTCAGCGATGGTCTTTTCCTAGCTCTCCGTGCGGTTAGTTTGTGTTGCACTTTACCGTCCTGAGCTCCAAGCCTCAATTTAGTTCGACAGTGCTGTATTCCCTAAAGCGAGTAATGTCGCAGACACCCGGGTTGTTACATTACAACAGAAATCGGAGAAAGTGGTTCATTGGTGAACAATGATACGCATAGCGCACCAACCTCGTTCTGGTCAGACCTCCATAGACAGACGTTTCAAAAAGCGCTTGTTGCTCAGTAGGTGGACAACTTTCTCTAACCATTACCCAAAGTAGTTTTCCTAGTACCATCACCACCATCGGGCATTACCCGAAAATCAGATTTTCAATTTCCAATTTCCACATTTTAACGCCAAAAAGGCAGTATCCCCCAAAAACGAAGCCAACGAAGGCCAGCACCGAGAGCGCGACTCTGGCAGCACGCTCCACGGGACCGTCGACGATGCTTCGTTGCACTAATGTGCATGCAACGGATGCAACATACCAACCCCATCCTGCAACTACATCCCATCCACTCGCAAACATTAATATTTTAATACATCATACAACGTCGTAGGATGTCGCACAATGGCAGGGAATTTATTATTTCATTTCCATTTGCATTCTATTTAGCTTCCGTGGCTAATCTCTGGAGTGGATATCATTCGTTCGCTTTTTTGCCAGTCTTTTTGGGTAGGATTCAGAAATCCTAAATCCAAGGCTTGCGAGCAATGAACAGTGAGCAGGTAGGCGGCTGGTGGGGGGATGTCAGCGGTATTTGCTTAGTTCCCATTGTTATCCTTAGTCCTTGGGTGATTTTTTCAACATCTTGCGCTTTTGTGGATGTGGCTCTATTTTCATTTTTTGCTTTCCCCCTCCCCTGCGGTGAACAAATCTGCTCATATAGGCTCACTTGAGGCATAAGATGTCGGAATGGGGTGGCTGAGGTCGAGTAGGATGAGGACTTGTACTACTCATTTGTTATTTTGAATGTGGCTTATCCGTTTGCAGTAAATATGCATCTGGCTTGAGGGTTTTGTTGGTCCTTTTGTAGGGATTTTTTGTCTATTTGGTTGGGTGTGTGGCTCAGGGGAAAGTGGGCTGTTAGACAGATTTTTCGAAAGCATTTGTTTCGTGCTGTAGCTATACGAGAAAGTCGAGCTTTAGAATGACACGGTGACAAGTTCATCGCGGGCTATTGTCGCGATGGGGGGGAGGGAGCGAGAAAACAGATAAAAGAAGTTGATCGCGTTTAATGTGGCACACGACAGCTTCGATCTCTGTCCCTGCTCAATTCAAGTTGACACACAGACTTCGCGTGGCCTCCCCTGTATACCTGACCTGGCACCCGCCAGGTAGTGACTCAACCCGTTGTTCCTGGGGAAAAAGGAACCTGGCCCTCAGGTTGGGGGTTCCCTATCACGGAAAAAACCACTTGTTCCGAAACTACCGCAAGCCTCGGATACACGTGCAAACGAACAAATGACTTGCGAGTCTGGAATGAGAGGTCCCTTAACAGACCGGGTGCAGGCGATCAACTGGACCGAACCATCAGCTGCTATAAAGCAGACATAACCGCACTCCAAGAAGTGCGATGGGATGGACCAGGCAAAAGACGGATGAAAAAGTGCGACATTTACTACGGGAACTGCTACAAGGAGAACAGACCGCTCCCACGCGGACGCGGATTCGTTATTCGAAGAAGGCTTCGACAAAAAGTCTTAAGCTTTCGGGATGTAAGCGAACGCCTCATAACAATCCGCACCAAGGCTAAATTTGGGAACATTCGATTGATTTGCGCTCACGCCCCAACCGAAGAAAAGGACGATCGACTCAAAGATGACTTCCATGTTCTCTTAGACAGAACCTAAGCCCAATGTCCCTCCTACTAGGAGATTTTAATGCAAAACTGAGCAAAGAGGACATATTTGAGTCGATCACGGGAAAACATAGCCTGCACGACACCACGTCCGAAAACAGACATTGGCTACCTTACGCTCTGACGGGACGTATTCTCCTTCTAGCTAGCACATGATTCCCGCATCTCAAATACCACAAAGGAACCTAGCAATCAGCTCATCAGTCGACCGTTCTCGTGAAGAGAACTACATCGATCTTAAGAGGTTTGACTGACAGCCCATTTCTGGTACACCAATAATCGATCACCTTTAGCGCCGCCTGTGCTTTGAGACGGACAGCCGCTAAGCATGAGCCTACAGAAAGTACGGCGAAATCATCCTCGTGGGCCTGGGCATAGATTCCAGAAGCATTGAGAGCATCAAGCAGAGAGTCAACTACCATGCACCATAACAGCGGAGACAGGACGCCACCTTGCGGGCAGCCCCTGTTTACTCCGATACCTACCCCGTCTTTAGTTTTTGACCCATCTGCGTAAGAGTCCACGCAGCCCCTGCGGGACCATTTTTTTTTCTTTCTGGGTAGGTTACTCTGAACTTTTTGTCAAAGACCGTGGTGGGCTCAATGTAACCGAAATTCTTCGCCAAGTCGTTTGCATTACTCGTTCGCGCAACTGTAAGTGGTTAGCCACTGATCCAGTAAGATCAGCAAGATCATCTAAAACAACTCTTTGAGTTTTCCTAGCTTAAACAAATCAGAAATCATCCAAGTAAGTAAGTAAGCGAGTATTTGTTGTCTCATCAAAAGAGGTTTAAGATCAAATTCTAGTTAGGTAGGTGACTATAAGAATGGCAACGGACTAACAAAGCCCTCGTAGGGGTAGCATCTATCCGACGGATGCTGGCCTGCTAAAAAGCGAGAAGAGCCACCGTGGTGCCATCTGGAGCCTCCTGCGCCAAAAAATAGGATTAGTCAGTTGGGTCACGGCCAAGTAAGCCGTAACCCAACTCCGAAACAACCACAAGCATCAGATATAACGGACGGGATTAATGTTGACGACCCTTGCAAAAAAACGAAAAAAGGACAATGATCTTCGTCTCTGTACGTGGAATGTTAGGTCTCTAAATAGGCCACGTGTAGCCGAACAGCTTGCGGACGCCCTAGACCGCTATAAAGCGGACATAACCGCCATCCAGGAAATGCGATCGAATGGACCGGGTATAAAGCGGATGAAAAACTGCGATATTTACTACGACGACTGCTATAGAGAGAGAGGACAACGAGTGTTCGGATGCGGATTTGCTGTTCGAGGTGGAGTAAGGCAAAAAATCCTAAGCTTTCGGCATGTGAGCGAACGCCTCATAACGACCCGCATGAAGGCAAAATTTTTTAACATCAGCCTGATCTCCGTCCACGCCCCCACGGAAGACAAGGATGTCTCCGCCAAAGATGAGCTATTCGATCTTCTAGACACAACGTATGCCCAATGTCCTAGCCATGACATCAAAATTGTACTAGGAGACTTCAGTGCTGAGCTGGGTAAGAAAAGCATCTTTGAACGCGCCTGCAGCACCTCGATATACAAAAAGGCACCGGGCGGTCTTTTGATCAATCGACCACCAACCAGATTGATCACATCGCGATCGACGTCAGACACTCCTCCACCATCCTTGATGTTCGAACTTTCCGAGGGGCTAACATCGACTCGAACCACTATCTTGTAGTAGCCAAGATGCGCTTACGGATATCACGAACGCAGCGGAGTAGACTAAGAATACAAAGTTGTGAGGTCGGAAAGCTACTATCGCCAGAAACCGCTCGTGCTTTTACCGATCGCGTCTCCCTTAAGCTCTCCAATACACCTCAATCCTCCACGCTATCAATAGAACAGCAGTGGAGCCTTTGCAAACAAGCCCTGAAAAGCTCTGCATCCGAAGTTTTGGGTTTCAAGGCTCCACCACGAGGAAACACCTGGTTCGATGACGAGTGCAGGAGGATTCATACAGCGAACCAGGATGCATATAAGGCCTCGCTGCATAAAAGAACAAGAGCAGCTCGTGAGCTCTACGAGTTAAAAAGAAGGGAGGAGCATAAGCTTCTTAGAAGAAAGAAGAAAGAGCACGAGAAGCGCGCGATTGAGGATTTGGAGAGATGTTACTGCACGCGTGACGTTCTAATGTTTACCAACAGATAAAGCGAACATGCCAAGGTTACAAGGCCAGAACGGAAGCCTGCAGGTGTCCGCTTTCATGGGCACCTAGTAGTAGAATCGCAGTCGATTCTGAGATTTTGGAAAAACCACTTCTGCAGACGATGTTAGTCTATATACCGCTGTCAGGCAGAATGGTCCATTTCTACTCGACGGAGACTGCAGAGAATTCTGTCCCCCTGACCTCGACGAAGTTAATATTGCCATATCGAAACTCAAGTCGAATAAAGCTGCTGGCGCAGACGGACTGTCTGCTGAGCTCTTCAAGGCAGCTGGGGATGACCTGGTTAGGAGCATGCACCAGCTCATCTGTAAGATATGATTAGAGGATAGCATGCCCGAGTAATGGAGTCTCAGCATTGTATGCTCGATCCACAAGAAAGGAGACCCCTCTGGTTGCGCCAACTATAGAGGAATAAGTCTCCTTAAGGTCGCCTACAAAGTCTTCTCTGCCATTTTGTGTGAACGCCTGAAGCCTTTTGTAAATAAGCTGATAGGTCCTTATCAGTACGGATTCAGGCCAGGGAAGTCCACCATCGATCAAATCTTTACTCTACGGCAGATCCTGGAAAAAACCAATGAATTTCAAGTCGACACTCACCACCTATTTGTCGACTTCAAGGCCGCATACGACAGCGTAATTAGAGACGAGCTATACCACGCTATGTCTACTTTTGACATACCTGCTAAACTCGTCACATGATTTTGGAGATTGCTCGCTGCTCCATCCGAATCGGTGAACACCTTACCGATAGTTTTGATGTAAAAAAACGATTTGGGCAGGGCGATGCGCTGTCGTGTGATTTCTTCAACATCATATTGGAAATGGTTGTGCGAAAATCACTGGCCAACACAAGAGGCGCAATCTATATCAACTCCTTGCATACGTCGACGATATAGGTAGATCACAGCGAGATGTCAATGAGGCGTTTGCGAGTATTGAGATGGAGGCGGCGAAAATTGGTTTGGCAGTAAACGAGGGCAAAACTAAATATGAGCTCTCATCAAAAAAGGACGCTCACCACCGACGTCTTGGCCAGAACTTTTGTATTGGCAGATATAAGTTTGGGGTCGTTAAGGGCTTCGTCTACCTTGGCTCCGCAGTGACCTGGAGCAACGACGTCAGTTCCGAATTTAAACGCAGAATCACCCTTGCCAATCGCTGTTTCTATGGGCTCAGGAGGCAATTGAGTAAAAGAGCCCACTCCCGAACGACAAAATTGACTCTATATAAGACCCTTATCATCCCGGTCCTGTTGTGCGCCGCAGAAGCATGGACACTATCAAAAGCGGATGAGGAGGCCCTTGGTCGGTTCGAGAGAATGATTTTGCGCGTGATTTTCGGGCCTATAAACGCAGACGGCGGATGGAGGAAAAGATTCAACCACGTAGTTTACGGGCTGTACAGCGACATGAGTCTAGTCAGGCGTCTACGGATTCAACGCCTAAGATGGCTGGGCCGTGTAGAGCGAATGGACACCACAGCTCCAGCCCGGAGAGTCTTTGAATCCAACCCCGGGGGACGAAGAAGCAGAGGACGGCCGCACTTAAGATGGCGCACACAGGTGGAAGGGGACCTCAGCCAACTAGGTGTGCGGCAATGGAAAAGGCTAGCAAAAGATGGTGCTGGTCGGAGGGGCATGTTGGTTGAGGCCCAGGTTCACCCCGAACTGTAGCGCCCGTTAAGAAAAAGAAGAAGAAGGTGACTATAAGGGATACTGGTTTGAGGGTTTTCTGTTTGATTCCAACGTTAACTGCCATGGTAATGTTAACCTTCCTTTTAGCCAGAATGCTAAAGACCTAAACATTTGAGGGAACTAAAACAGGCACCTACTAGAATGGAGCCGACTGAAGGACTCCATGGGCTTTTCCTCCCGCAAAAACCTGACTACGAAGGACAATTCGTCAGAGCATGTTAGAAACGTAAGAAATCTCAGAAAAGCTCGAAACTCATTGCGTTCCACTAAATCCAATTGGTAAAAGGAACTTTTTTTTAAAATGAAGGCTCTCCACCACTCACCAGTTTCTTGCTCCGATTCCCCACACACAAATCCTAATTAATGAGAACTCCTCCACTCGTGATGAGCAAATGCAATCCCACCGTCAAGCGTACTCGGTGCATCCATCCGTCTAAGCATGCAGAACGCTCTAAAAAATCTGCATATTTAATGACAAACAAGAAGTGAAACTTTTGCGCCTGATTTAACAAAGAACCCATCATCCAGCGTTCACATCGTCCCATCGTTCAGCCACCCGCCAAACAATGCTCTTGAACAGCCAACCCCAGATTCCATTGGATTCCACAAATCCCACATATTAAACAGGGACCGGCCGGTGATACTCTGTAGGCAGCACAGTGAAGACGAGCCCCACGGCTGGGGGTCGTGCATTATAATATCAAATCTGCTCAGCATTATGCACAAATTAATAAACTCCAAATGCGAAGAAGTGCCGCAGCGCAGTTTTTTTCCTGCTGACGTAGCGCAGTGACATCAAGTCGACATTCATTTTACACTAGTCTTCCCTGCTCCATGGGCTTTTTGCCTTTTGCTTATTTGTTTGAATGGTAGGCACACTTGAGCGGCTAAACGTCAGAGCGACGAGGGCTGACGAGATGAATGGGTCTTCTGTTGGAAAAATGCATGGCTATTAGTGGGTGGTGGTAGCTGGGCATGGTACATGGCTGGATTTGTTTTCAGATTTTTATTTGTTATCTATGTTGTCCCCGGCCAGATGCCATCCACGACAACGAGCCGATATCATGCCAATTTCATTTGTATAATAGCGAGGAGGATAGATTGGCTGGAGTAAAACTCCTCCTGTCGACGGAGCTTAGCAGTCACAGACAAAAGGGATGTCGGAGTACTGAAGCAACTAAAGCAACTGAAGCAAGTGATGGTGATCCAGTGGTTGGAGTTTTCGTGTGTTCCGTGAATCGCTATGATTCACATCAGCAATTGGGGATGGGTTATAGGCAATTGTGAATCGGTGGTGTGGTGTTACATGGCTCCTTGAATATGGGGACGACATCTACCTTACTCGAAGTCCTTGTCATTTGATCAACTTTTGTAAGGAAACAAAACAACAGAAAAAGGAATCAAAAGGTCCGTCAATCCAAACAAAATCTCCGTCAAAGCATTGGACCATCTGAGCGCCATCAATATGGTAATAGCTCTGTTTACTCATAGCTCCCCCCCAGCTCTCCTCATTTTGCTTTTCGGTTACGATCTCTTATGGCTACCGGTGACGATGACGACTTTGTGCAATGTCTGATTGCGGATTTGCAGTTCCACCTTATCCCACAGACACCTGCATGCGGGGCACAGTCATATTCATTTAATACGAACGGAGAATTGCATAAAATCTCACCTGCAAATGTGAATCTCCTTCAGCTTGCCTTTTGCATGCATCTCTCACAAATAACACACCTTCACTCGGCCAGTTGTCTCGCATCGTATGTATGAAGAAACTGGTAGCTGGTTACTGGCCTAAGGAGCCCGGCAAGACCCAAGGTAAACACCAGAATGTACTCTCCCAGGATCGAACGTTCTATATAGGTATATATAGCCCACATTTCAAAAGGACGAAACTATCGATTCCTATCGGCTGAATACTACTGAAAGGTGTCGCCTTCTTATGAACAACCTTTAAAAAAAAAAATACTACACCACTCGTAGCTACTGGATATTTGCAGTGACTTTGTTAGCAACATGTTGTCTACAGGACATCATATACGATATGCGGGCTAACACCTGGAGGAGGATCAAGAAAAGAAAGGAAAAACGAGAACTGGAATGAGAAAGGGACACTCAGGGAGCAGGGATTTTGAATTTCATTAGACTGGATCAATTTTATGAGTGTCGCAAAATACACTCCATCTTGACGGAATCGAAGGATTTTATGCTTTTTAGGTGTCCTTTTTGGGTGTGTTTCTTTTATTTGTGGCACTATGCTCGTCGATGAAGGTGTAGGTGATGGCCTTTTGCGGTGATATGAAGGTTTTACGTCCCCGGTTCGTTAGGTTGTGTGCCATATTTCGATGTAGGTATAAATTTCCATGCACAGGTGGACAGGGAATCGTGTTGGTAGGCATCCGGTGGTGCTTTTTTTGGTGTTGCCTTGAGATAAAACATGTTATTGGCCATAAAACAGTGTGACATCGGGCAGATCGGGTGATTGTTATGAGAATTGCTTACCGATTTAGTGGGATGTGGTGATACTAATTGCCCTAGAGATCAATCAATGGGTTATAGCTCAGATCGTTGCGTTATATAAGGATCTGACTATTAAAAATGTCGACTTAGGTGGAACGATCTTTTGCAAGCTGTTTCCAGTGTCACACGACGAGTTGGTTAAGGCCCTTTTTCGCTGTGTGTGGACGCCATCTTAGATGCGGCCGTCCTCTGCAACGTCGTTTTTCCGGGATGGAAGACTCTTCGGGCCGGAGCCGTCCTGTCCATTTGCTCTACATGGCCTAGCCGTTTTAGACGTTAGATCCGAAGACGCCGATGTCGCCGAACAGCCCATACGGTTCGTGGTTGAATCTTTTCCTACGCAGAATTTTCCTCTCGAAACGATCAAGAGGTCCTTCGTTCAAGCCTTTGGGCCATAGAGGAGGACCGGGATGATTAAAGTTCTATAGAGGTCACCTCTTCAACCTGGCGAGATGCCAGCAATGATCCTTGTTTAAATGCCCGGGTCAAGTTGACATACGGCCTCCTCGCGGCGCCCTCTGGATAGCCTTTTCAACAATCGTTGGGAGGTGAACAAACGTATGCAGCGAAAAAAAACCCCGACCAGAATGGCGGTTGTGCGGCGAGCTAACAATCCGACCACGTAAAAAAAAGAAAAGTTATGAATGAGCAAGATGCCTCGGATACACGGACGGATACTCGACGACGACGACAATGCACGAAAAAGGAACACGATTTGCGAGTATGCTCCTGGAATGTCAGAACCCTGTACACTCCCGGAGCTGCTCATAAACTAGAAAGAATCTTCACGCAGTACAAGGCGGATATCACTGCGGTCCAGGAAATACGCTGGATAGGAAAAGGTATGACTAGGAAGAAAAGTTGCGACATTTATTACAGCTGTCACAAAAGGTTGCACTTACTGGGATGCGGATTTGTCGTGGGAAAGCGGTTAAGGTCGAAGGTCATCGACTTTAATCCTATAAGTGATTGTCTGGCTGTGATCCGCATCAGAGCCGGTTTTATAACATCAGCCTTATATGTGCACACGCCCCTACCGACGAGGCTGAAGACCCAATCAAGGAGGACTTCTATGACCTCCTGGACAGTGCCTACGGAGCTTGTGAGGAGTACGATGTAAAAATCGTGCACGGGGACTTCAACACCAAAATCGGTAAGGAGAACACCCTTGGTGGAGTGATCGGAAAGCACAGCCTCCACGATACAACAACAGATAACGGCTTCTGACTCGCTGACTTTGCGACAGCTCCCTCGCAAGCGAATCCACACAGCAACCTGGCGATCTCCGGACGATCGAACCGTCAACCAAATAGACCATGTGCTCATTGACGCAAGGCACTCGTCAAACATCCTGGATGTGCGAACATTCAGAGGGGCAAATGTCGACTCTGACCACTTCCTCGTAGCAGCAAGATTCAGAGCTCGACTGTCCAATGTCAGAAAGCTGCACCAGCCCATCAGGAGGAGGTTCGACATTGGGCGCCTGAGCACACCGGAGGTTGCCAGAGTCTTCAGGGAGCAGCTGAGCGAAAGACTCTACGGTATGCCTACGTCGAACACAAATGCCAATAATATGTGGCTGCATTGCCGCTCAGCCATTCAGGAAGTAGCTGAAACCACCTTAGGATACCTACCACCCCCGACAAGAAACCCGTGGTATGATGGCGAGTGTGAGCAGAAAAAGGCAGCAACCGACGAGGCGTACCAAAAGGCGCTGCAGAGGAAAACCAGGGCAGCGCAAGGAGAGTACCGAGCCAGAAGAAGGGAAGAGAAAAAACTACTGCGACAAAAGAAAAGAATCTTCGCAGCCTCCCAACTCAAGTATATCGAGGAGTATAGGGATAAACATAAAACACGAGCCTTTTACAAGAAGGTTTCAAAAAGGGCACCCTGGCTCTTCGAAACTGCGAGGGTAATCTTGTCACCGACCCGCAGGGAATAGTAGATGTAATTAAGCAGCACTTCCAGAGGCTGCTTAACGAGCATGACCAAGACAGAGTGGTAGGGACCGAGGAAATCCCAACTCCAGCCGCTGAAGTAGTCCCCCCACCCAGCATCGAAGAAGTCGGCACAGCTATTCAGAAGCTGAAGACCAACAAGGCCGCAGGCTCAGATGGCTTGCCATCAGAGCTCTTCAAGGCTGGCGGCGATGTTCTGGTAGGAAGCATGCACCAGATCATCTGCAGAATTTGGGAAGATGAAGGCATGCCCGACGACTGGTATACAAGCTCTATATGCCCCATCCACAAAAAAGGCGATCCTACCTCTTGCAAGAACTATAGAGGTATATCCCTGCTCAATGTCGCATACAAGATCCTGTCCATCGTATTGTGTGAACGTCTAAAACCATTTTGCACCGCACTAATCGGCAGCTACCAGTGCGGCTTCCGGCCCGGCAAATCGACTATAGACCAAATTTTCACACTTCGACAAATCCTGGAAAAGACCAACGAGTTTCGAATCGATACACACCATCTTTTCATCGATTTCAAAGCCGCATACGACAGCATTCATCGTGAAGAACTGTTTGGGGCGATAGCCGAATTCGGGATCCCGGTAAAACTGATCCAGTTGTGTCGCGCCACGCTAAAAAATACGCGATGCACCGTGCAACTCGGTTCTAGGACCTCAGAACCATTCGAAACATGCACCGGATTTCGACAAAGAGATGCGCTGTCATGTGACTTCTTCAACCTGTTGCTGGAGCAGATAGTGTGACGGGCAGGCGTCAACAGGGAAGGCACTATCTTGTACAAGTCCATCCAGCTGCTGGGATACGCGGACGATATCGACATCATCGCGTGTTCTCGCCGTGGCATTGTGGAAGCATTCACGGGGATTGAAGAACAGGCGAAACGAGTGGGTCTTAAGATCAATGAGGACAAAACGAAATACATGCTGTCAAGCAAAAACCAATCCGTCGCTCACCACCTGGGACAAAACATAACAATTGACAGCTACAATTTCGAGGTAGTTAAGGAGTTTGTCTACCTCGGGGCAAACGTAAATTCCACAAATGACACCACAGTGGAGATCCGGCATAGAATCGCCCTTGGCAACCGCTGCTACTTCGGCCTGTCCAAACAACTGGGGTCAAAACTCCTCACTCGAAAGACTAAAGTCATGCTTTACAAAACGCTCATTCTGCCAGTCTTGCTGTACGGAGCCGAAAGCTGGACGATAAGCAGGACAGCGGAACTGATTTTGGGTTCTTTCGAAAGAAAAATTCTGCGGCGGATATTTGGTCCTGTCTGTGAGGAAGGTGAATGGAGAAGAAGACACAACCGCGAACTCTACGAGCTGTACCAAGATGTGGATGTAGTCCGCAAGGCAAGGATCCGTCGACTACACTGGCTCGGCCACATCGAGCGCATGGACATCAACGCTCCAGCTATGAGGGTCTTCGACTCCGAGCCTCTTGGTTCGAGAAAAAGAGGAAGACCGAGCCTCCGGTATAAAGTACAAGTAATCGCGGATGTAAGACATCTTGGTCTTGACAACTGGAAGCAGCGTGCCCGGGACCGTCAAGGATGGAAGGCAGCTATAGCTCTGGCTCAGATCCTCCATGGATCGCTGGCCTGATAAGTAAGTAAGTAGAGGGTCACCTCAGTCTTCCGAGAAAGGGCCCTACTACTCAATTGTCTCTTGAGCCCGAAGAAACAGGTGTTGGCAAGAGTTATTCTGCGTCTATTCCCAGCACCATGCCGCAGTGGGTAGTGTGTTGGCCTCCGACGCCGATGACACGGGATCGAATCCCGGCACAGCCATGTCATCAAACGTGTTTTCACGGTGTTTTTCCTCAGCGGGGTTCTAACAAAACCCCCTGTAGTCAAAGTGTCCTGAAAAGCTTCTCGAAATTCGCCGTTCGGAACCGGCAATAAACTGTAGGTCCCTTTCACCTATGGGAAAATGAAATCACACACAACATGGGTGATTGAGAGAAGCTCGGCTCTGGTCCTTCATGGGCTGTAACGCCAACATACATACATACATTCCCAGAGCTGGCGTCGTTGCCGCATGTCGTCAGTGAGATAGACGAAATCCTTGACTACATCTAAGTTATGGCTTCCAATAGTAACGTTTTACCCATGACGTCGGAGTTGTGCGTCTTGTTTTGACGAATGTATAGATTTGGCTTTGCCCTCGTTTGACTCCAGCCCCACTTTAGCCGCTTCTGCTTTAATGCTCACAAGAGCCTCATTGACCTCTCGCTGCGTTCTCTCAATCACGACAATGTTATCAGCGTATGCGAGCAATTGTGCAGACTTGAAGTAGATCGTGCCTCTTGCATTGGCCAGTGAATCCCGCACGATTTTTTCAAGGATGGTGTTGAGAAATCACATGACATTGCGTTGCCCTGTCTGAATCCTTTTTGACATCGAAGGTCCCGGTTAGCTCCTTACTGACTTCATTGGAGCAGCCAAAATTCTCATTGCTCTATAGAGCCCATCCCTTTGGTCATATGCGGCTCTAAAATTGACGAAAATGTGGTGCGTGTCGACCTGAAATTCATGCATCTTCTTTAAGTAGTCGGCGCAGTTATAGGGATCTCTTTTTCATGGACCGGGCAAACGATGCTGAGACTCTGTTCATCGAGCGTGCTTTTTTCCGATCATGTTTTACAGATGAGCGTCGTAAGTTCGGCCAATGGGCCGAAAACATGATTCAGTCTGATACTCATTTTTGGTTAAATAGGTATGTAAACAAGCAAAATTGCCGAATTTGGAGTGGGGGAAGCCCAGAGGCCTTTGTCGAGACGCCCTTACAACTATTAAAACTCATTGCTTTTTGGGCTGGTGGAATCATCGGCCCATATTTCTTTAAGGGCGATGCCGGCCAAAATGTTGCCATCAATGGAGAACGCTATAGGAGCATGATTTCTGACTTCTTAGTTCCTGGGAGAGCTTTGGCTTTAACGAGATACCGCAACATGTCACTCGGCGCGCGACACCATCAGTTTACCGCGGGAAACATTTGCTGAGCGCATAATTTCGCGCAAAGGATATGTGAACTGGCCTCCACGATCCTGTGATTTTATATCTTTAGATTAGTTTCTTTGGGAGTCTTAGTCTATGCCGATAAGCCAGAGACGTTTAACGATTTGGAAGTCAACATTTGCCGTTATATTGCTGATATACGGCCCCAGTTGCTCGATAGAGGTGTCGAAAATTGGACTTCAAAATTGCGCTTCGTTCGAGCTAGCCATGGCGCGTATACATATGTATGTCCGAAGTCATATGGCTAAGGGCATTCAATTTTCTATTAAAAAGGGCTAATACCGTAGACATTAACATTGGCTCCTTACTTACTTACTTAAGTGGCGCTACAGTCCGGTGCGAACCTGGGCGCCAATCTACAAACTTCTCCAGCTGGCACGGTCTTTTGCCAACTGTTTCCAGCGCCGCCCTCCGAGTTAGTTAAGGTCCCTTCCACCTCTGTTCGTCACCTTAGATGCGGCCCTTCTCTGCAACGTCGTCCCTTTGGATTGAAGCTGTGCTGTTCATTCACTCTACATTGCTTAACCATCTTAAACGTTGGATTCGTAGACGTCGTACTAGGCCGATGTCGCTGTACCCCCTGTATAGTTCGTCATTCTATCTTCTCCTCCACTCCCCGTTTGTACAACCGGAACCATAGATTGAACTCAGAATTTTCCTCTAGGAAACTAGAAAGAGCCCCGTCATCCGCTTTTGTTAAGGTCCAGGTCTCTGCGCCATAGAGGAGGGCCGGTATAAGTAAGGTTTTGTATAGCCCAACCTTGGTCTTTTGAGAGAGGGCTCTACTTCTCGACAGCCTCTTGAGCCCAAAGAAGCAGCGGTTGGCAAGAGTAATTCTGCGTTTGATCTCTGCGCTGGTGTTGTTGTCGTTAGTCACTAGTGAGCCAAGGTAGACTAAGTCCTTGACCACTTCGAATTTGTAGCTGCCAATTGTCACGTTCTGGCCGAGACGTCAGTGTTGCGCGTCTTTTTCAGTTCACAGCATATATCCTTTAGCCCTCGTTAACCGAAAGCCCCTTTTTAGCCGCTTCTGCTTTCATCTAGATCGGGTGGATGAAATTCTCTTGCATCTTCGTCCATTGTGAATGGACCATTCTGCCCGACAGCTGTTTTAGATCTTTGAATGCCGTTAAACAGTGTGTTGCTTCCATATTCTCAGCATCGACTGTGACTCTACTACTACCTGTCCGTCTTTATCCCTAAAGGCCTCTGCTCTGACTTTATAGCCCTGGTAGGTTAGGTTAGGTACAAGTGGGTGGCATAAGCTACACGTAGGCCGAGGTCGGCCCATTGTGATACCACATGGATCATATTACCCTGATCCACTACCTGAGAACTAACCGGTGCTTCTGATGAAGCGATCATATTACCCTGATCCACTACCTGAGAACCAACCGGTGCTTCTGATGAAGCGACGGAGTTGAGCTATTTTAAGGTTTGCTAGCTCACTTAGATATTCATAGAAGGGCGCGGCGAGGTAAATCCTTGTTGGCCCTAATCCGTAGGGCCGCGCAGGTGGCAACTTGCTTGCTGGAGAGGTCCTCCGTGGGGTTGACCCGATCGCTCCGCTAATATATATAAACTGGCCTTCGGTAGACTGCTTTGTCCAGAGCAGTCCACCAGACTATGATGCCATATAGAAGGATGGGCTTTATGACTGCTGTATGGAGTCAGTGCATAATGCTTGGTTGGGGACCCCACTTTTTACCCACCAATTTCTTACAGCTGTAGAGGGCAGTGGTTGCTTTCTTGACGCGATCAAGAATGTTGGGTTTCCAATTCTGCCTGCTGTTAAGGACTAGACATAGATATTTAGCCTGATCTTTAATTATTAGTTGGGTTCCATCCAACCTCGCTGGTTTGAAGGGCGGAAATTTATATTTATTCGTAAACAGCACTAGGTCGGTCTTCTTAGGATTGACCCCAGGTCCAGAGTACTGCGTCCAGGTTTCTACTGTACCTTATATGCACCCTGCATTAGGTCGCTTAGAGTGCTTAGCTTTTGCCTACCTTTGGTATGAAAATGACTTTGGTTACCTTCCACTTGCTGGGCCCTGGTATGTTCGTTTTACTTTTTCGTAAAACTTGCGGGCATCACTTCTGTGGTAGCATCTCTCCACTTCCTCGTTCTCACGCTTTTATGCTCTCTTTTTTCTTCCTTAAAAGTGTGTGTTCCTCTCTCCGATTCCGCCAGTAATGTTCACGTGCGGCACTTGTCCATATAAGAACCATGGCTTTGTAGGCGTCTTGCATTGCTACATGGGCTTGCCCGCATTGCTCATCAAACCAGGGGCTTCTAGTTGCCGGTTACGTGAAACCCAACACGTCAGGGGCAGCGTCTCTGATGGCGCGCTGGCAATGCTCCCACTGTGGATTCTCTGTTTGTTGTTATATGTTGCTATTATCCTTCATCACGTCCTTTTTAGTTGTTTTTTTTTTAATGCAGAGAATAGAAGACTTATTTGTTCCCAATATTGGGGAGCAGCTTGCTATAGAGGAGTTCCAGTAAAAATTGGTATTTGTTCTCACTGGTGGTCAAGCTTATAAGAGTGGCAGCAGTCTCTTAAGAGGACATACAACTTTATTGGTCAAAGTGAATTTGAAAAAGAATCAGAATAATGGGTGATGGTTATTGAGCAGTGGACAGCGCTGGACATGGTCCTCATTGTTCGGAAAGCATGCACGACACAACTTATAGATCTCTATGAAGGAGGCGGCTCTAGCATTCTGTCGATCAAAGGACGAAATTTCCCCAAAATATTCTCCTTAACATACGAGTAAAAGATATCAGAAAAAGGAGAAACAGGTTTGTAGGAAAACCATTCCACCAATCTCCGAGCCCCGTGGGAGCAATTAATGAAAAGGCCAATCGACCACTTCTTCCATCCATTCCGCTTCCTATAAGCATAAATTCCATTCCGAATTCCAGCAATCACCGTCTAAAAACCTCCTGAAAACAAACCAACATGTTCATTGCCTGAATATGGGCATTCCCCGTATCACCTGTCCATAGATCGTGGATATCCCCAATCGAGTTTCATTTCCCAATACAACTGCTGTCCGATATCCGATATGTGTCCATTCGTTCGATACGAGTTTGATTATTAAAAATGAACGAGGAAGCGACAATGGTCGAGAGAAAGGACGACAACGGCCATGCTCGATTGAATAACAACACAATCCGCCAGAGACCTTTTCCATCTTGGTCTTGGTCCATTGTTTGCTGTCGTCGTCGAAATTGGTAAGCTTGTCGATACGAGTACGTCTTGAATTGTTGTTTTGTAATTGTGACCCATTGGAGTCTCCGGGTGACGAAAATCGCTTCGGATGGAAACCGGACTAAGTGTTTAGTCCCTCATTTGTGTGGTACGAACAATAAACAAAATGGAAAAAAGGAGAAAACAAAAAGGATGAATCAGGATACGGGAGGAAATAAGAATCTGTTCGGGTAATACCCCAAGAGTCATGATGCGATAGAGACGTGGACTACGGTGACATCGAATGGGGCTTGAGGAGTGGAAGGGAACGAGGTAAACAACCGCTAACTCTAATTTATCCTTCCCGAGGGATCGAGATCAGGATAAGTTATAATACGACTCTTCGGAGGATTGTTTACGGGAATTCCATGCTACAGCGGACGCCGAGCAAGTCACCTTGCGCGTAAGTATGTATGTAGGACCAGTCGGATGGATACGTATGTATGTTTGTGGTTGTTATTCCGTAGGCGGATAACCACATAACCGGAATACCAACTATAGATTTGAATCGAATCGAATCGAATCGGGAATGAGAATGGCAATCACACTCGAAGCGATTCCATTCCAATGGAGAAGCGGACGGCCTCGCCGCGCCGCGCCGGTTCGATTAACAATCGTTGGGGATGGGCAAGCGAGAAGGATTGTTGTCGTCTCCTTGCGAAAATCGTCCTGCGATAAATGGAATGAAAATTACAGCAAAAAGGGTATAATGGCGGGTAACGATGATGAATGGGAGTTTTATTGATTTGCCATACCGATTGCTGGCCGTGCTGGCCGGTTTGTCAGTTTGTGGATTTTTTTTTCTTCTCCTTCACCGCATCTCGGTTTCGCAGGATTGTCGGATTGTCACTTACTCGGGCGCGGAGGGTGGATTGTGTGTCTGGATAAGCTCGTAATTTGCAACAATTGTATGTGATTTTCTAATTTTTTGATATGTCACCGGCAGTGGTAAGCAAGCAAGCCTTGCTGGTCGAAAAAGATCGATCAAGCAACAATTGAGATTACAGAGATTCCGGTCGTTGGAGTACATATGTATGTTGCAGACGGCCAGACGTGCTGCAACTGGTCCTTAACCAGTGGGAAGGTCGACGATTGTGATGCGATGAATTGGAAATTTTTCTAATTAAGTGAATTGAATGGAAACGGCCAACGAATTATTCCGACCGTCACCAGTTGAAAGGAAACTGTTTTCCTTAGCCTTCTCAAGGAATCCTTGAAAGTCACCTCGAGGCACAGAATACTTGTACACACGATGCGATATGACGACGAGGCAAATCAAATTGCACGATTTGCTGTACTGTACTACGGTGGCAGATGGAATCCTGGCAACAATTCAGTGAGAAGAAGTAGACTTGGGGGCTGTATGTTGTTGTGGAGCATCAATTCAAGCCACTTAACCACTTTGCACTCTCGATGGAATCTTGAGATGATGTTCAACGTTCGTCAGGAAGTTTTTCCCTTTCCTTCTCCTTTTGCTCTACGTTTCCTTCTCGGATTTTTCGACCTCTTCACTAAAAGATTTTGTTGCAAAAATTCTTCCGAAAATCAAGTGCGACTCGTCAGCCTCCGTCGGTCGAGGCAAATCGTTGTCCTCAGGGCTACGGGAATAACGTTGATGGTTGATATGTGAAGGAGCAATTTGCTATTCGTATGCTAAATAGGATTTTCGTCGTCGTATCCGAGAGATTTTTACCGTGAAAATTGCCGGGTTAGCAGTTTATTATAAAAGAAATAGCAGTATCCGTTCAACTTCTCCCCGCTATCCGGCAGGATGAAGAGCTGTTGCAGATGGATTCACACCCTTTAGTTGTGGACTCTTTTTTCCTCTTCTTCTTCTTTTGCTTTTCAATCTTTCCGCCTTACAAACATTTGCATATGACAAGATGGTTTACGTGGCACGTCGTGCCGGGGAATATCCGTTTTGCTTTAATGTCGGAATACCGTGATATCCTTGAGGATAACATTTTAGATATAATTTATTTGCTTCCTTTGGGTGGTTTCGAACAAACAGCTAATAAAGATTCAATTTGGAACGCGTTCGATCGAAGTGAATGTGCTTTTTGACACACTGTTTGGCGGCAAGGAATGAGTGCTGACGGTTATCCGATTTTCCACTTAGACGCTATGCGACGTGCTCGGGATTGTGAAAGGGATGTGTGGAGTTACGAGTTCATGTGCTTGTTATTCATGGGATTTGTTGCTCAGATTTCAAGCTCTATTTTTGTGTTATGTACGATTTATTTTAAACTTTAATACCAACCTCGAAATGTACCTACTATCTTAGCGGAAGGGTTCACATGGCTCAGGACGGAGGGAGCGAGCGAACAGGGCAAAGAAGCTGACTGTGTTTAGCACGGCAAACACCAGCTTCGATCTCTGTCCCTGCTCAATCCAAGTTGACACAAGCCTCCGAGTAGCTCCTCTTGAATAGCTGGCCAGGCACCCGCCGGACAGTGAGCTAATGTGTGCAGCGACCAGCCCGTTGTTCCTGGGGTAGAAGAAACCTGGCCATCCAGGTGGGTGGTTGTGCTTAGGGTTGACATCCGGAAAAACCATCTTGTTACGAAACGACAACAAGCCTCGGATACGGACGATTTCAAGGTTGACGAGGAGCCAACATTGACTCGGACCACTACCTTGTTGTAGCCAAGGTACGAATGAGGATAACAAATATGCTTAGAAGTCGAGAAGAACAAAGTAAGTTTGACGTCGGAAAGCTACAATCGCAAGAGTTTGCCAGAATCTTTGCCGATCGTGTTGCCTCCAAGCTCTCTCAAAATCCAGCAAAAGCAGCTCAAACAATAGAGCAGGAATGGGCTAATTTCCATAGTGCTGTCAGAGACGCTGCCTCAGAGGTGCTCGATGAACAATGCGAACAAGCCCATGCAGCAATACAAGAGGCATATATGGCTACGCTGCAGCGACGGACTAGAGCTGCTCGCGAAATCTATTAGTAGAAGAGAAGAGAGGAACACAAGCTTCTCGAAAGAAAGAAAAGAGAATACGGAAAGCGTGACATCGAGGAGATGAAGAGACGCTTCCACATGACTACAAAGCCAAATCGGAGGCCTGCAGGGATGAAAATGGAGAACTGTTAGTGGAATCACATCACATCACAGGATTTGACAAGACCACTTCTGCAGACTGTACAACGGCGATGGCACACAAGATGTCAGGCGGAATGATCCATTCGTAGTGGACGATGATGTAAGAGAATTCCGTCCACCCGACGCATGCACCATCTCATTTGCAAGGTATGGTCGGAGGAAAGCATGCCCGACGAATGGAATCTCAGCATCGTTTGCCCGACCCATAAGAAAGAAGACCCTTATAACTGCGCCCACTACAGGGGAAAAGGTCTCCTTAACATCCCGTATAAGATCTTCTCTGCCGTATGATATGAATGCCTGAAACCGATTGTGGATAACCTGATCGGCTCTTACCTATAGGCCGCCGTGGCGCAGTGGATAGTGTGTTGGACACTGACGCACGAGGAGCGAGTTCGGATCCCGATAACATCAACGCTATCGAAAGTTTATTTCGCGGCGTTCCTCCTCGGCGGAATACTGTCAAAACCCCAGACTCACGCCCGTTCGGAATCGGCATTAAGCTGTAGGTCCCTTTCACCTGTGTGAAAAATGAATCACACACAACATGGGTGATTAAGAGAAGCTTGTCTCTGGTCCCTCATGGGCTGAAATGCCACCAAAGAAAAAGACCAAATATTTACGCTACGGCAGATCTTGAAGAAGACCCGGGAATACCAAATCGACACTCACTACCTTTTCGTCGATTTCAAGGCTGCATATGACAGCGTGTATAGGGATGAGCTATACAACGCCATGTCTAGTTTTAACATCCCTGCGACATCCCTGACAATGCAGAATTCTCGCTGCTCCATTAAGGTCGGTAATGAGTAATCCGATACCTTTGATGTTAAAAAAGGATTTAGGCAAGGTGACGCGCTGTCATGCAGCTTTTTCAACATCATGCTTAAAAAGATCATGCAAGAGTTAAAAAGAAGGGAAGAGCACAAGTTTCTCAGGAGAAAGAAGAAACAGCAGGAGAAGCGCGCGATTGAGGATTTGGAGAGGTGTTACTGCAGGCGTGACATTCTAAAGTTTTATCAACAGATAAAGCGAACATGCCAAGGTTATAAAGCCAGAACGGAAGTCTGTAGGGATAAGAACGGAGAGCTAGTAGTAGAACCGCAGTCAATACTGAGAATATGGAAAAACCACTTCTGCAGACTGTATAACGGCGATGTTAGTCAATATACCGCTGTCAGGCAGATTGGTCCATTTCCAATCGACGAAGACCGCACAGAATTTCGTCCCCCAGACCTCGACGAAGTTAAGATTGCCATATCGAAACTCAAGTTGAATATACCTGCTGGCGCAGACGGACTGTCTGCTGAGCCCTTCAGGGCAGCTGGGGATGGCCTGGTTAGGAGCATGCACAAGCTCATCTGAAAAATATGGTCAGAGGAAAGCATGCCCGAGGAATGGATTCTCAGCATCGTATGCCCGACCCACAAGAAAGGAGAACCCTCTGAATGCGCCAACTACAGCGGAATAAGTCTTCTAAACATTACATACAAAATCTTCTCCGCCGTTTTATGTGAACGCCGGAAGCCTTTTGTAAATAATCTGATAGGTCCTTATCAGTGCGGATTCAGGCCAGGGTAGGCCACCTTCGACCAAATCTTCACACTACGGCAGATACTGGAGAAAACCAATGAATTTCAAGTCGACACTCACCACCTATTTGTCGACTTCAAAGCCGCATACGACAGCGTAATTAGAGACGAGCTTTACAACGCTACGTCTACCTTTGACATACCTGCTAGGCTCGTCAGACTATGCAGGATGACTTAGGAGAATGCTTGCTGCTCCATCCGAATCGGTGAACACCTTACCGATAGTTTTTATGTCAAAAAAGTATTTAGGCAGGGCGATGCGCTGTCGTGTGATTTCTTCAACATATTATTAGAAATGATATTGGCCGACGTCTTGGCCAGAACTTTTGTATTGGCAGATATAAGTTCGAGATAGTTAAGGACTCCGTCTACCTTGGCTAAGTAGTGACCTGGAACAACGACATCAGTTCCGGAATCAAATCCAGAATCACTCTTGCCAATCTCTGTTTTTTTGGGCTTACACGGATGGACACCACAGCTCCAGTCCGGAGAGTCATTAAATCCAACCCCGAGGGATGAAGAAGCAGAGTACGGTGGCACTTAAGGTGATGCGCATACTGGTGGAAGGGGACCTCAGCCACCTGGGTGTGCGGCAATGGAAAAGGCTAGCGAAAGATCGTGCTAGATGGAGGGGAATGTTGATTGAGAACCAGGTTCGACCCGAACTGTAGCGCCCGTTAAGAAGAAGAAGAAGGTCGACGGAAAATACCCTATAAATGTTAATGTCCTTGAGAGTGTCGAAATATATGTGCGTTCTTTGCGGCCGTATGTTTTTTTTACGTTAACTTAAAAGTTTGGTTTGGTTCACAGCCCCAAGAGACTGTGTTTGTATATCGTTCCAATTTCAACTCGATACCTCCGCGTGTTCCCGAGAAAAAGGCTCGTGATAGACAGACAGACGAACGGACGGACAACAAAGTCATCCCAAGGGTTCTGTTTTCTCCTTTTTACGTACGGAACCCTAAAAATTGACATACGCGCACCCACTAAATAAAACCAGACATTAGTTTACAACAAAAATAACTTTTCTTAATTTATTTTTGGATTTAATTAATTTCTCCATTTTACCTATCATTTTAATCAGCAATAATAACGTACATATCCTTGCTCGAAATACTTAATGTAAGGTCTGTAAATGTTTTTAATTAAAAAGGTATAAGGTGTAAGCATGTTGTGAGCCAATTGCAGGACATTCATAAAATCCTTTAAATTTAAATAAAATATGCATGCCAATTAATATAATAATTCCATCAATTGAAATACAATTTAGATTTAAGTGGGAATGCATTTAAAATCATTTAAGAATAATGGTTATGCAGCACCAAGAAAGTCGTATTACCATAACCTCCTTGAAAAATTCGTTTTCAAATTATTCGGAATAAAAGAAAATTTAGGGACTGAAGTACCACTTTTTAACAATAACGTATTCAACTAAAAAAGCGTTACAGATACAATAAATAAATGTAGACATTTCCAATTTCACTATTAAATAGTGTCTTCTGGTGAATTTATTTTTAAAATTAGAGATAGTTTATCAGCAATCCTTTTCGTATAAAATCATCGACTAAACTAACAAAAGCGACTAACCACCAACTTCTTTTATTCCAACCAGATCACTAACTAGCATACCTACTCGTACTACCAATAGGGATAAAAGAGCAGCACTCGGTCTAGAAATAGAACGAGACTATCAGCAGCCGAACGAGTCCTCGTTTACCGAACAACAAGCCGAATACGAGCCGAAGTCCTTAAACGAATTCTATTCTCTCTCTGTTTCTCCATTTCACATTAGTTAGTCGTTTCGAATCTCTGTCGGATGCTGCACGAACTCACCGATGAATTCATATTTTCCGTGTGCTCTCTCCCCAGGAAGCTAGTTCATCCAGTCAATGAGGAGAAGTTTCTATCTAGGACATAGTACATTAGCCAACAAGAAAAGCTTCATAGGACTTTTTGGGACAACTTCTACGCAGCATCTGTCAACGTGTGACTCCATCACGCAGATACCGATTTGTTGGGGAAATTGTCAACGTCAGATAAAAATCTTCCTGCACAACAATACGAGTCCTTGTTGTGCGATTGAAACACGGAAAAGCTCTACCCCTTGTGTGCAAAAATCCATCCCCACCCGGAAAATTCATCGTAGATTCGTGGTATAAAAACCCCCGCAACTGGGATGTTGCTCTTATAAGTCGGATCCATTGCGTCCTGTGTGTGTCCTGTTTGTCGTCCTCGCACAAATTGCGTAACAAACAAAAAAAAAAACAGAAAGAAACAAAGCAAAAATGCAATTTGCAATCGATAGAGTGAGTGTGTTAATTAAGTGCAATTTGCCAATTCGAATGCATTTAGATACTTGTACTTAATAGCTTTACTGTGTCGTATGTGACGACATGAACGCATTAAGAACGACGCCAACGACGGGGACGACGACTACGCAGAAGTGGGTGCATTGCATAGTGTTGTTCTTATGGTGTGTTGTTGCGTGTGTACACACGTTGACAGTTGACGATAGTTGAATAAACAAAAGAAGATTTATGTGACAGATATTTGGAGAACAGAAACGAGATAAAGATACACGAACGAATAAAGCTGTTGCCAGGTTGTAAGTGCCCTCTACCCATCACAGAGTTTAGTGCATACGAGTGGTAGTAGTACTCTACTCATCCGCGCGGGTAATGTGCAACAAAGTGCACTCGTGCGTTGCTGTCCTGACTTTCGAGGCAAAAATGGGATGCAAAGTGTATCCGAACTGTACCTGGATTGTGGTAAGTGCAAATTATATTTTTCATAATTTTTCACTGCGATACCGCCGCGCCGTCTGAAGTCTCAGTCGTTCTTCTCCTCCACCCCCAGATGACCATAATTTATTCAAATTTCAATTAAATGTCAAAAATGCTCATTTAAAACTACCCACTCCGTTGTTAGCCTGCCATATGCATGTGGTATACTGCTACACAGGACTCCTGGCCGTGTAGTGCCATGGCGTTTAGTTGCCATATAGGCCCGCCGCCACACTACTGTGTTGCATGTTCCTACGGTCTATTGCCATGGTGTATTGGTAGAAAATTCCTCTTCACATACTACAACTCCCGAAAAATCCTGCATTACCTTCAGCTCCACAGCAGACTCTGGCACATAAACACAGATGCTCTCGAACCACGCGGCAGTAACTTTACATATTTTCGTAAAACGAAAAGCGCAGTGCGAGGGGAGAAGGGGGACACGAGACTAAAGGGCCACTGTTCATAGGAGCGAATGCACATCCTTCCATGTAAAGGATATGGCAATTTATTTTACTATTCCATACTCCTACAACGACTTTTGTCTGCCTGCCTGCATAGTGTGTCTCGCTGGGTGGGTAAAGTGTACATATGTATCTGACCGTGGAATGCAAGCAGATCACAGCGAGTGCACATACAGATATGCCACATGGACATTCGACGTAGCGCTGTGGATATAGTAGATTTTTCAGTTCCTTTATCCCCCACACACAGTGGACACACACAGAAGCTTGTCCTTTATCTTAAGTGCTGCATGACACACTTCAATTCATCTTATCGCCATTTGTAAGGCTTCGGCCTAGATGGTGCGTGGCAAGGGCTGAATTACCATCTTCGTGTATTCTCATTCACGACAATTGAAATTCCGATAAAGGCTTTTATTTTAATTGTTCACGGTATTCCCACGAGAGAGCGTGAATCCGCAATACACCCGCCCGATACCATGTACCTAGTCAAGTTGCCTTTATCAAACGATGCTAGAGCCTTTCGTCCTCTACGGTCTCTCTCTCTCGAGTGGATCTCCTGCTGTTGTACTGCCTCATCGCGTAAAGGGGCTTCATTATTTTTATGATATTGTATCACTTTGTGAAGTAGATCTTCCATCGCATGCAACAACTGACAATGAGGGATTGTCTCCCTGAAATGAGTGATTGGTTGACATGGCATTCAAATGTGTACGAATATTATTCACTTGCCTTATCACATTGTCACAGGTTCTGGGCGAGTATGAATTTTACGATGTGAATAAGGAGATCCCACGGGAGATGGATCACTTGAAAAAGTATTTCAAATACTAAGAGAAAGCTTGCGAGTTTTAAAAATCTCTTTAACTTTCCTCCTTACCTGGATTTCATGGTGTACAGGGTTCTTTTTCTTCTCAAACTTGTTTACACGAGGACTGGCGATCACGTAGATCAGTAACAAAAATCTGGCAAAGAAGTCGGCCTGTTTAATAAAAATTTGCTTTAAATGGCTCGTTAATGGTAGGTTAATTCTAAAAGTCTTGCGTTCAGACAAAGATGTCTCACCAAAAGGCCATATATCGGTCCGAGTATTCAAAACCTATCAGACGAAATGGGTGCGGCCCTACCAATAGATACCAATAGATGTAAACTTACCATTTTTTGAAAAGTATCTTCATCTTATTTATTTCATTGCCTGATACTAACATTAACATTTAACCTCACTTGTCAACTGACCTCTGTAGCTTTAAGATTCAACATAGAAGTTAGAAATACTTTTCAGGAAAGAATTTTTCATCCTCGATCAGCTTTTGTCAAATGCTGATAACGTACAATACCCGCATGGTGGTATACTAGGTCCAAACTTGTCATTTTGAATGTACTTTACTTGGCCTCTTGAGCCCAAAGCAACAGCGGTTGGCAAGAGTAATTCTGCGTTTCATCTCAGCGCTGGTGTTGTTGTCGCCGGTCATCAGTGAGCCATGGTAGACGAATTCCTTGATAACTTCAAAGTTATATCTGCCCATGGTGACGTTCTGGCCAATACTTCGGTGTCGACCGTCTTTTTTTGATGCAAGCAGATTTTATCTTCATTAAACTTAAGACCTATCTTAGCCGCTTCTACCTCCATGTTTACCAAGGCCTACTTAAAGTCTCGAGGTGTCCGTCCAATCACGTCAATAACGTCGGCGTGCTCAAGCAATTGCGTAGACTTGAGATAAATCGTACCTCTTGTGTTGGCCAGCGACTCTTGCACGATCTTTTCAAGCACGATGTTGTTTGACAAAGTCAAAGGTCTCAGTTTGTTCACTACCGACCTTAAAGGAGCAGCGAGAATTCTCCATTGTCACCCCGCACAGCCAGACGCGTTTGGTAGGGATGTTAAAACTAGACATGGCTTATACACGCTGTCATGCGCAGCTTGGAAATCGACGAAAAGGTGGTCTTCTCCAAGATCTGCCGGAGCGTAAACAATTTGGTCTATTGTGGATTTACCTGGCCTGAAACCACACTGGTGGTAAGAGACGATCAGGTTATCCACAAACGGTTACAGGCGTCCAGACAATATGGCAGAGAAGATCTTATATGCGACGTTAAGGAGACTTATTCCCCTATAGTTGGCGCAGGTTTAGGGGTCTTCTTTCTTATGGACCGTGCAAACGATGCTGAGATTCTATTCGTCGGACATGCTTTCCTCCGACCATACCTTGCAAATGACATGGTGCATGCACCTTATCAGCTTATCTCCAGCCGCCTTCAAAAGCTCAGCAGACTCAGCAGCTCAGGCCGTCTGCGGCCGTGGCTTTATTAGACTTAAGTCTTGATATCGCAATTTTGACTTCCTCTAGGTCGGTTGGACGGAATTCTCTTATATCGTCGTCGTCAATTACGAATGGATCATTCTGCCTAACAGCGGTATCTTGCCTGTCATCGCCGTTATACAGTCTGCAGAAGTGGTCTTGCCAAATCCTCAGCATCGACTGTGATTCCACTACCAGTTCTCCATTTACATCCCCACATGCCACAGCTCTGGCCTCGTAGCTTAAGCATGTTCGTTTTACCTTATTGTAAAACTTCCGTCGTCATCCCTGCGGAAGCATCTTTCCATCTCCTCGATCTCACGATCTCTCTTCTGAGAAGCGCGTGCTCCCCTCTTCTCCTCTGCTCATAAATTTCGCGAGCAGCTCTCGTCCGTCGTTGCAGCGTGGCTTTATCAGCCTCTTGTTTTGCTGCACGAGCTTGTTCGCATTGATCATTGAACCAGGGGTTTCTAGGTGGTGGCGGTTTGAAACCCAGCACCTCTGAGAGAGCGTCTCTGACGGCGCTCTGGCAATGCACCCATTCCTGCTCTATTGTTTGCGCTGCTGTTGGCGGATTTTGAGGTTGAAGGACATACGATCGGCAAAGATTCTGGAAGTCTCTTGCGATTGTAGCTTTCCGACGTCCAACTGACGTTGTCCTGCTCGTCTCCTAAGCATTCTTGCTTGATATTCTCATTCCTTGTTGGTTACAACAAGGTAGTGATCCGAGTCGATGTTGGCTCCTCGGAAGGTTCGTACGTCGAGAATACTGGAGGAGTGTCTGGTGTCGATCGCGATGTGATCAATCCACCATAATGACATGGAACACTTGCTGGGAACTATAGGTAACCAACATCTACATAGGCAACGAACCGACCAGGTTGTGTGGGAAGCTTTATAAAAGTCTGACTTTAGGAACCTATGCGAACTACAAAAAATTTTCATTAGCAGTTGTATGTACTTACTTAGATGGAGTTACAGACCGGCCTGAACCTGGGCCTAAACCAACAAACTGCTCCAGTTGAAACGGTATTTTGCCAGTTGTTTCCAGCGACGCTCTCCCAGTTGGCCAAGGTCTCTTTTCGCCTTCCCTTTGTGCACCACCTTAAATTCGGTCCTTCGCGGTTGGACTCAATGACTCTTGAGCCCGAAGAAACAGCGCTTGGCAAGAGATATTCTGTGTCTAATGTAAGCGCTGGCTTCGTTGTCGCTTGTTACCAGTGAGCGAAGATAGACGAAATCCTTGACTACATCGAAGTCATAGCTGCCAATAGGAACGTTCTGGCCAAGACGTCGGTGTTTTGCGTCTTTCTTTGACGGCAGCATGTATCACGTTAGCCGCTTCTGCTTCAATGCCCATAAAAGCTTTATTGACGTCTCGCAGCATTTTCCTGATTTGGTGTCGTAGCTGGGACATTTATCGTATGTCCTATGTAGGAGATCATAGAAGTCACCCGTGTCCTCTGTCGCAAATCTGGCTAATGTTTAGAATTTAGCTTATATATACATATGTATATGTTAAGCTTAAGACTTAATGCCTTAGATTGCCTCGATCAACAAATCCGCTGCCTTCCTCTTCTGTAACAACCGCCGTAGTTCCTGGTTTGCAAGGGCCGCCGAAAATTCATTGTCTACACGTGGTCTATTCCATGTGCAGAGCCGACATTCATTGTCCTTTTTTCGTTTGCTGCGGTCGTCAAGAGTAAATCCGCCCTCGTCCGAGGCTTGTGGTTGTCTCTGAACCATTATTTTTGTACGTGAAGAGGGAGTTAGTTAGTTGTGAGTGCCGCTGTTGGGTCCACTGTGTAGGGCTCATCCGCCGCCATTTCTTTTGTAGGGTCCCGATCCGACCTTCAAGATCTCCTTGGTGTTGCTCCAAAATAGGTGTTGTCCGGAGCTGTGAACGCCGTCGTTGAAGAGTTAAGCCCTCGAACCGATTTATCCTTATACTTCGCCCTCTCGAGTTTCGCCATATGGGGGTGAGAGTAGGAGTTCGTTGACAGATGCTAGGTGCAAACGCTTGTGCCCGTATGAGTCGCTTGTCCACGCTCAGAAGCACTTGGTTGTTTAGCTACCAATGTGTTCATGAAGTGCGCGATGGGTGTTTTTTAATTGATCACCATTTCTTAAGCTCAGAATAGCTTCAATGCATTTTTCGATCCAATACGATTTCATAGTGATAAATACCGAACACAGATAAGAAAATAGACTAACCATCCTTCCACGTTTAACTCATTGATTACTATAATCTCATTGGCCAAACGAACTAAACAAATGCACTTCAATTCAAAAATGAAGTGCCATCCGCCCACTTAAACGTCCATCATAAGCCTTCCTCCTAAATGTTCCAATTTAAGGCAATCCCTATTCCACAATCATCTCTCAAACACCACCGCAAAGTAAATCCCAACAAAATTCAAACAAGTCCTTCGTCTCAAGATGTTGCTCCCTCTAAAGGTCCATCGTTGTCTTTTTGTCCTCATCTATCCAAAATCTTATACCGCTACGTTACAAACAAATAAAGTACATTCCAGTCTCCGGCAGCGGCCTTCATTTCCCAACGGATCTAACGACACACCGACGCACACTAGCGAAAAGAACTATAAATAAATTGCATCACTGCAAGCGCAATTCCTTGCTCTGAATCGAAAATCCTTCATCCATTAATAATTGTACGATGTGTACATACATATATCCTTTTCTGCAGGACCAACGAAGAAAACCAAACGAAAGGAAGAAATTATTCTAAGAAAGTATGTATGTATGTAGGTAAACCGAGAAATAAGAAAATGAAGAAAAGGCGAGTAGAACTCTAACAGGATTTTCCAGGATACACACCAGAAATATGCTTTGACTTATGCGAGGATTGTGTATGTGTGTATGTGTGTGTGTGCGGATGTGGAATCATGTGTTTGGGGATGTGTTACCGAGTTTTGATTGCAAATAAAGGATGAAATTGGATTTTTTTTCAAACTCCATCTACCTTAGGACGGACGAAAGAGGACTTTCGTAGCATAAAGTAAATAGTTTGAATCTGTGAATCGCAGAATGTCCTGCAGGTGACTTGCAACTCTACTGACGACTGTTAGTTGTGAGTCTAGGTAGGTAGGTAGGTCCGTAGCCTTCCCAAAAGAAATTGAGAAGATAACACATAGGCCAAGAAGGCCCGTTGTGCAGCTACGAGGGGGTTTTGCCCCCTATTCGTGGAACCATTTAGTGCTTCTCAAGAAATTAAGAATATCAGATATCCCAACTTGCTGAACTTCGGTCAGATCGTTAAGGAAGTAAGATCCTAGGTATCGTTTCCTGATTGTGCAGAATGCCGGGCAGGCACAGAGAAGGTGATGAATGGACTCCACCTCCTCCTCGTCCTGACAGCTCCTGCAAAAATCATTCGGAGTTATACCTAGTTTTTGCGCGTTACTGCCAGTAAGGCAGTGTCCAGTGATGACACCAATGACTTTGTGGATGTCAGTTCTTTTTAGAGAGATAATACTCCTTGTCCGTTGACTGTTGAGCCAGGCCAGATTTGTCGGGTGATGAGGCAGGTATGTCCGTGAGTCCATCTCCGGTTTGTCTCGGTCCTGGCGAAATTTATAAGATTGTGTTTAATGGTTGCAAAGGGTATACCGTCACAAGCCACGATTGATTGTAGCGTCGTTCCTTGTTTGGCGAGTTTGTCGGCTCTTTCGTTTACTGGAATGTCGCTGTGTCCCGGTACCCAGATAAGTTGTATGTTGAACTATTCAGCCATCTCGTTAAGAGATAGGCGACAGTCGAGGCTAGTTTTTGATGTGTACACGTAGGACTCCAACGACTTTAAGGCTGCTTGGCTATCCGTGAAAATGCGGATATCCGTGGTAGATATCACGTTCCACTTCAGCCAAGACAAAGCCTCTTTTATAGCCAACAGTTCCGCCTGGAAAACGCTGGAGTGATTTGGTAGTTTTAGAGCTTTGTTCAGCTTAAGTTGTTTGCAGAATACCCCACTACCCACCCGTCAGTGTAGAAGTCTACGCAGTTTCTGCGAGGTTGAGTCTTGTGAGTCCAGTTTTGTCTATCCGGGTAGGTCGTTGTAAAGTTTTTTTCCAAGACTGTGGTGGGTTCTGTGAGGTCTAGGTATTCTGCCATAATTGACCTGTTATTCAGGATGGAGGAGTGACCAGTGATATAGCTCGATCAGTTTGAGTTTGCTTTAAGTCTAATGGCCGCTTGTGTAGCAATCTGCTTGCCGAAAATATCGAGAGGTGTAAGGTCAAGTATCATGTTAAGCGCAGCCGTTGGGGTGGACCTGAGGGCCCCGGTAATGCACATACACGCTAACCTATGTACCTTCTCGAATTGCTTGAGGTATGTTGTCTTGTCCAGTGCTATCCACCAGACTGTTACTCCATACATTAGTATGGGTCTGACGACCGTGATGTAGAGCCATAGGGTAATCTTGGGGTTGAATCCCCATTTTTTCCCTATGGCTTTCTTGCACCTGTAAAGAACTATAGTTGCTTTTTTAGCTCTTTCGATTGTGTTGCTTTTCCAGGTTAATTTCCTTTCTAGTATAATGCCAAGATATTTGGCATTGGAGGAATGGTTTAATCTGGTACCAAGCAAAGTAATAGGACAATGTTCCGGGATTCCGTGCTTGGTGAATAGCACGAGCTCCGTTTTCTGGGGATTCACCCTGAGCCCGTTGCTATGCGCCCAATTGCAAAGAATTGAGAATGCCGTTTGCATGCGGTCATTCAGTGTGGAAAGGTTTTTACCTGAGATTGAAATGGCAACGTCATCAGCGTAGGCAATAACGTCCAGGCCATCTTCCTCCAGTTGTGAGTCTAAATTCGATGAAAACAAAACGAATAGAATTGTGGATGTTGGAAACTAAATGAAAGGCAAATATATGTACTTCTAGCTGTAGGGTCTATATTTAATTGAATGAAATGCTTGTCATTACCGCTAATTCCACGAAAGAAAATGTTTAAATTGTACCACTTCTCCCACGTGTAACACGCAGCCTCGAAATTCTATTCGACATCAACCGCATCATGGCTCACCAAAAGCCTGACTAATTACGTTCCACAAAAGCCAGAATGAGAACGGGAACGAGAAAAACAACCTAAGACCCCCTTTCCCCCGTAACGCTGTACAAAACTTTACAAAAACCAAATAAAAACAAAAATAATTACAAAATAAACTGCGCCACTAAACTTGGCTCTAATTACGCGATGAGTTCTACGACAACGTCAGCGCCAAAGGATATCTCCTTCCTATGTACCTACCCTCCGCTCCGAAACACACCGTCAGACGATCATTCATTCTCGTCGTGCCTTTGTGACCGTTAATTTTTTGACACCATCTCCGTTCTGCCATCTGTGATGAATCTTATCTGCGATTTTTAACATTTTGCACTTAACCATTTTGGTATTCAGTATTCAACGAAACGCGAATGCGTTGTTCGTCGCAAGTGTACGAGAATCACAAGGATACGGAAATCAGAAGGAAAAGAAAAAGATTTCTTTATTTAATTCAAAAATCCTTCCACGACCCGCATCATGCTAGCTGTCATGTTCAACTTGAGCCATGGCATCTATCCTTGTTCCTTGTTTCTTCCTTTCGAGTTCCTTTCTAGTCGTGACTTTGGTGTTCTTTCCTGTCGCATTCGAGGTCTGCTTTTTTTTTTTAATGTCCTTTACTGGTGGTAGCCGTTGTTCTGCTGCATCAATTGCTGGTGGCGAGCAAGTAAGAATGGATGAATGAATCGCCACAGGACCTTAATAATGATTCCACTCATTTCTCGGACTCGCTTTTCATTCCCGTTGATTTTATGCAACTTGTTCTTCTCCTCCTTCTTCTACTGTGGGTGATACTAAGAGCTAAGTAATAAAATTAATTGAGATACTTTACGTTTGTGAAGTGTTCGTTTAGTGCCTTGAAATATACAATTTTCTTTCATTTCCATTTCCTCGACCGACGAGGACAAGTGAGGTGTTCAAATATTTTAGGAAGAATTAGAAGGGAATGGAATTATTTGCCATGAAGTCATCAGTCCTCAGGTCACGACGCTACCGTGTGCAGTAACGTGAAAAATCAGGCTAAGTGGTTGCAGGATACTACCTCTATCATATATACATTGAAAACGAGAAGCAGCGGTTAGATTTTTTAAAATTTTGCACCATTTTCCGGCGAATGGGTTGTTGAGGATTAGGAAAATATTGCAAATTTTAACGGTGGAGTAAGTTTTTACAAAAAAGTGCTGCCAACTTGCGTAAAAATGGTATAATCAAAAAGTCTTAAAAAGAAAAAAAAAAAAAAACAAACACCAAGGTACGTTAAGTTACCTAGTGGGTGCCCTACTGACGAAAAGTCAAGGCTGACCTAGACTATGTACGTAGAGTCCATTGCGCCCAATTAATTTTTAACCCGTAGAAACCTAGACCTCGGGCGCCGTAGCTCAGTAGTTAGGTAGGTAGGTAGGTAGGATCGTAGCCTTCCCAGAATTGAAAAGTATACACAAAGGCCAGGGAGGCCCGTTGTGCAGCTACGAGGCGGTTTTGCCCCCCTATTCGTGGAACCATTTTGTGCATCTTAAGAAGATAAGAAGATCAGGTATCCCTACTTTCTGAACATCTGTCAGACCGTTAAGGAAGTAAGAGCCTAGGTATCGTTTCCTGATATTGCAGAATGCTGGACAGGCGCAGAGAAGGTGGTAAATGGACTCATTCGGAACTATTCCTTGTTTTTACGCGCGTGACTGCCAATAAGGCCGTGTCCTGTGATGACACCGATGATTTTGTGGATGTCAGTTCTTTTTAGGGAGATTATGCTCCTGGTCCTGGTCCTGACCGTCGAGCCGGGGCCAGATTTGCCTGGTGATGACGCAGGTATGTCCCAGGGTCCATCTCAGGTTCGTCTCGGCCCTGGTGAGATTGGTCAGATTATGTTTAATGGTTGTAAAGGGTACTCCCTCACAAGCCACGATTGATTGTGGCGTCGTTCCTTGTTTGGCGAGTGTGTCGGCTTTTTCATCTGGTACCCAGATAAGCTGTATGTTGAAGTGTTCTGCCATCTTGTTAAGAGATAGGCGACAGTCGAGACTAGATTTTGATGTGTTAACATAGGACTCCAACGACTTTAAGGCTGCTTGACTGTCTGTGAGATTGCGAATATCCGTGGTGGATATTACGTTCTACTTCAGCCAAGACAAGGCCTCTTTTATTGCCAACAGTTCCGCCTGGAAAATGCTGCAGTGTTCTGGTAATTTTAGGGCTTTATGCAGCTTAAGCTGTTTGCAGAATACTCTACTGCCCACCCCGCCTTTGGTTTTAGACCCGTCAGTGCAAAAATCCACGGATTTTCTGCGGGGTTACGTCTGGCGGGTCCAGTTTTCATCCAAGACTGTGGTGGGTTCTGTGTGATCCAAGTTTTCTGCCATAGTTATCCTGTTTTGCAGGATGAAGGAGTGGCCAGTGACATAGCTCGTCCATTTCGAGTTGGCTTTTAGTCTTATGGCCGTGTGTGTGGCAATTTGCTTGCCGAATATATCGAGTGGTGTAAGGTCTTCCAAGTTTATTACCTAACGAGTATAATGCCAAGGTATTTGGCACTAAAGGAATAGGCTAACCTGGTATCAAGCAAAGTGATAGGGAAGATTTCCGGGATTTTATGCTTTTTGGTAAATAGCACGAGCTCCGTTTTCTAAGGATTAATCCTCCGCCCGTTGCTATGCGCCAATTTGCACAGAATTGAGAATGCCGATTGCATGCGGTCATTCAGTGTGGATAGGTATTTACCTGAGATTGAAATGCCAACGTCATCGGCGTAGGCAACAACATCCAGGCCTTCTTTCTCCAGTTTGATTAGTAGTTCGCTTACAACTACATTCCAGAGAAGAGGTGAGAGGACCCCACCTTGCGGGGTTCCCTTGGTAACCACTCTGGTAGTTGCTAGGCTTCCCCACTTAGAGTGAATCTTGCGCGTTAATAACAACTCGCTGATCAGCTTTATCAGAGTCCTCTCCACCTTAAGCTTTTCTAGCCCTTCTGTTACTGCTTTCGGAGTGATGTTGTTAAAGGTGGTGAGATTGATTGATCTTTCGATTTTCCTCACTAGTGTGTGCAAGGCTGTTTCGACCGATCTACCCTTACAGTAGGCGTGCTGTGCCTTAGAAATTAGGGAGGGATCCAATCTGTGCCGTATGTGTAAGTCTATCAGCCTTTCCAAAGTTTTTAAAGCGAAGGATGATAGACAGATAGGCCTTCGATCCTTGGGGGAAGTATGAGAGTTCCTGCCGACCTTGGGGATGAAAAGTACCTTTGCGTACTTCCACTTTTCTGGAATATGACTCCAAGCTAGGCATCCTTTAAAGATAGCCATGGTATAGTCCATTCCATAGTTTGTGTGAGTTCGATAGGGTAAATTTCATCTGTGAGTTCCTCGTGAGTGTACTGAGTCTTGTGATTCAGAGCAGCCAGGGAAGTGCGTGTTGAGGAGAAGATTTGGAGTTTCTTCCTCAGATGTTGTCCAAACTCCATAGCTCAGTAGTTAGTGTGTTGGACTCTGACGCACGATGAGCGAGATCGGATCGGATCGGGCCAAGTCGATCTCGCCGTTGCGCATGTATTGTATAGGGTTTTCCAATAAGGACTTGACAACTTTTTTCTTAAATAAATTTTTTTTAATTTGCAGACGTTGCTCGGGCGTGTACTCTACCACCACGAAAATGTTGAGCTTACTGAATAAACTGACAACGACACTTCGATGATTAGTGGAAGGGTGCGTTCACAAATTGAACTCAAAGTTGTCAATTCCCTATTGGAAAACCCGTTATTATTGGCTTTCATTAATAGCTTCGTCTTTACCTCTCTGTAGAGCGTGCTGAGTTTAGTTTTGGCTTCGGTTGCGATCTGCGAGAAGTTTGCACCGTCCTCTGTTCTGCGTCCCTCGGGGTTGGATTCAAAGACTCTCCGGGCTGGAGCTATGGTGTCCATTCGCTCTACGTGGCCCAGCCATCTTAGGCGTTGAATACGTAGACGCCTGACTAGGCTCATGTCGCTGTACAGCCCGTAAAGTTCGTGGTTGAATTTTCTCCTCCATCCCCCGTCTGCATTTATAGGCCCAAAAATCACGCGCAAAATCCTTCTCTCGAACCGACCAAGGGCCTCCTCATCCGCGTTTGATAGTGTCCATGCTTCGGCGCCGTACAACAGGACCGGGATGATAAGGGTCTTATAAAGAGCCAACTTTGTCGTTCGGGAGAGGGCTCTATTACTCAGTTGCCTCTTGAGCTCAAAGAAACAGCGATTGGCAAGACTGCCTAAATCCTTTTTGACATCAAAACTATAGGTAGGGTGTTCACCGATTGGGATGGAGCAGCGATTATTCTCCTAAGCCATCCTGCATAGTCTGACGAGTTTAACAGGTTAGTCAAAGGTAGACATAGCGTTGTATAGCTCGTCTCTAATTACGCTGTCGTATGCGGCTTTGAAATCGACAAATAGGTGGTGAGAGTCAACTTGAAATTCATTGGTTTTTTCCAGGATCTGCCGTAGTGTGAAGATTTGGTCGATGGTGGACTTCCCTGGCCTGAATCCGCACTGATAAGGACCTATCAGCTTATTTACAAAAGGCTTCAGGCGTTCACACAAAATGGCAGAGAAGATTTTGTAGGCGATGTTAAGGAGACTTATTCCTCTATAGTTGGCCCAATCAGAGGGGTCTGCTTTCTTGTGGATCGGGTATACGATGCTGAGACTCCATTCCTCGGGCATGCTTTCCTCAAACCATATCTTACGGATGAGCTGGTGCATGCTCCCAACCATTTACAGTCTGCAGAAGTGATTTTTCAATATTCTCAGCATCGACTGCGATTCTACTACTAAGTGTCCGTTCTCATCCCTGCAGGCTTCCGTTCTTTAAAACCTTGGCATGTTCGCTTTATCTGTTGATAAAACTTTCGAACGTCACGCCTGCAGTAACACCTCTCCAAATCCTCAATAGCGCGCTTCTCGTGCTCTTTCTTCTTTCTTCTAAGAAGCGTATGCTCCTCCCTTCTTTTTAACTCGTAGAGCTCACGAGCTACTCTTGTTCCTTTATGCAGGGAGGCCTTTTATGCATCCTGCTTTGCTGTATGAATCCTCCTGCACTCGTCATCGAACCAGGTGTTTCTTCGTGGGGGAGCCTTGAAACCCAAAACTTTTCAGGGCTTGTTTGCAAAGGCTCCACTGCTGTTCTATTGATAGCGTGGAGTATTGGAGAGCTTAAGGGAGACGTGATCGGTAAAAGCACGAGCGGTTTCTGATGATAGTAGCTGTCCGACGTCATAACTTCTTAGTATTCTTAGTCTACTCCGCTGCGTTCGTGATATCCGTTAGCGCCTTGGCTACTTCAAGATAGTGGTCCGAGGTGATGTTAGCCCCTCGGAAAGTTCGAACATCAAGAATAGTGGAGGAGTGTCTGACGTCGATCGTAATGCGATCAATCTGGTTGGTAGTCAATTGATCAAAAGACCGCCAGGTGCCTTTGTGTATATCGAGGTGCGGGAAGCGCGTACTGGCTAAAAGGAGATTTCACCCCGCAGCAAGATCAATCAGCCTGTGTCTGATGTTAAAAAATGTAGCCTTGATACGGATTGTTATGAGGCGTTCGCTCACGTGCCGAAAGCTTAGGACTTTTTTCCTTAGTCCACCTCGAACAACAAATCCGCATCCAAACATTCGTTGCTCTCTCTCCCTATAGCAGTCGTCGTAGTAAATATCTCAGTTTCTCATCTGCTTTATACCGGGTCCATTCCATCGCATTTCCTGGATGGCGGTGTTGTCCGCTTTATAGCGGTCTAGGGCGTCCGCAAGTTGTTCGGCTGCACGTGGCCTGTTTAGGGACCTAACATTCCGCGTACAAAGCCGAAGATCATTGTCCTTTTTTCGTTTTTTGCAAGGGTCGTCAACATAAATCCGGTCCGTTATATCCGAGGCTTGTGGTTGTTTCGGAGTTTGTGGTTTTTTTACGTTTTCGGCTTACTAGGTCGTAGCCCAACCGACTAATCCTGTTTTTGGCGCAGGAGGCTTGCCATTCGCCACTCCCCGTCTGCAATTTCCATAGGAAATTTCCAGATGGCACCACGACAAATCACACACAACATAGGTGATTGAGCGAAGGTTGGCTCTGGTCGTTCATGGGCTGTAACGCCACCAAAAGAAAGAAAGTTGGATTTCTTAAAATTTTGCACCACTTTCGGTCGAATGAGTTGTCGAGGATTAGGAAAATATTGTAAGTCTTAACGGTGGAGTGGGATTTACAAAAAAGTGCTGCCAAATTGCTTCAAAAATCACTATTATAAAAAAGTCTTAAAAAAAAGAAAAGAAAGAGATCGTCATTTTCAACAAACATCATTTTTCTTAAAACAGTGCTTACTCAGGTATGTCAACCAGTGCCTGCGGGTTGCCTATCAATTAATTACTTCCAATTCACAACTGACTGCTCATGTCATTTAATGCAAACTCACTTCTACTCGAATTTTCTTTGGCATTTGAATAGAGAACATTTATTGTAACCACTGCACCGACAAGGATTCATCCAATTTTAAACAACAAACAGTACAAAACAAAACAAGTAAAGAGGAAATTCTCGTCCTTTAGTGGGACTTGAACAATGCAATACATTACCACATCCACCCTGAATTGAAATAGAATGCAAATACGCTTGTGCATCTTCACATTCGTCCCTGTGGTAGAGATGTACCTACCTATATGTATGTATGTGTAATACTCCATACTGTTCACTATTTCAATAATCAAATTCCACTGAAAGGATACGTTTATACCTATGACTCCTTCGAAGAACCGACAGAGAACTACATTTTTCTGTTCGAGAAAAGATAATTCAAATAACTCAAGTGGAAACCATGAGATTGTGTTTCGAGAAATCAAAAATCCATGATCCTATATTCAGCTCTTCATCATATCTTCCTACTTCCTGGAATTGGGGAAAAAAAGCAGGAAACGTATGATATGCCGACGTATTCATAGTACAATGCGTTTGAAACAATATGTCTACCGGATGTTGTGAATATTTCCAAAGAATAGTTCACTGAGCTATCATAATACAATTACTACGAGCAAATGAAATCGTTTTGCTTCTTCATCACAGTCATCCACATCGTCATCGACATCGACATCGTCCTCCTCGCCATCATCATCATCTTTGTTGTCATCGTCATAGTCGTTGTCGTCCATTAACTGATTGCCACCTTCTTCACCACCCAACCTTCCGCCCACTGCAAGGATAATTTCCACAAATGTATTTTAACTTTCCTACCTTCTCTTCTAGCTTTTTTTAAAAACTTTTCTTCTTTTTGTTAGTATTTCTCAGTGAAATGCAACTAATTCCATTGCCATTGCATGAGTTCCTCTCAACAGGAAGGCAAATGCAAAAACCCAACTAGAGACTATCCTTTTTCTCGCTGACAAAATAGAAAAAGTCAAGCAACTAAAACTTTGTAGTTAGTCAGTGAGTCCTTCAAACGATAGGGAGGAGAACAACGAAAGTCGAACGCAAAGCGTCGAATCTTCAACAACCAAAGGCAATTCTATACGCGAAACAGAAGGATCCGAGCAACTATAACAAACAACTGCTAATGGTACAGGATAACATTGCTACAGAAAATGATTTTTCCGAAACCCTCAAACCCCAAAGCCATCGTAATCCAGTTGTTGAATTCTTGTTCATCTAATTTCTGTTGGGTTTATCGGATCTTTTTTTCGCTACTACTGTACTCGTACGAGTAACCGCGACTAGCCCGAGCACTTATGAGAGGACGGGGATTCCCCTTCGTCCAATTGCCTCTAATACTGGTGTCACCCAAGACCACAGGAAATGCTCAAGAGCTATGCTAAAAGTTTTTTCTTCCCAGGAAATTTACTGTGTTTTTCTTCCCTCTCTTCCTATTCCGCTCCCTTCGTTCCGAAGTTTTTAAAGGACATTTCGAGTACAAGGGAATGCAATTTACCTCGTAATATAGGCCGTTCTAGTACGAGCGGTATGAACTAGGTGTGTCGATTCGGTTGGTGTGACTCTACCATTGCTTGATGGTTGTCCGTGAGAATAGTTTGAGCGAGGAAATGAATTACAAGAGCAATAAGTTTCAACTGGATTGGATTGCGGTAGTCGTAGTGGTCGTGGAGTTTCGCAAAGACAATGGTTTTGGGAATGAAGATGTTCGTCGATGCTGGTGATTAAGCAATTCACTAAAATCCTTAAGGCTCTAGGAACAAGAGTGTTGATGAAGTTGGAGAGAATTCAGAAGACAGTGACTTTGAGCAGAGGGTTTGGTGAAATTTTAAAGGCGAAATTAAAGGGAGAGGGCTTAGCCGTCGTTACTTAATTTATAGTGTAAGGCCCACCTGATAGTCGCCGTCATATAGACTTTGGAAGGTACTGTGAATTGTTCATGTCCCATACATTGTGAGCTCAAAAATAAATTCCAAGTCACAATGACCTGTTCAACACAGAGTGGTGCTAGAAGTGAGGTTATAAAAACGTTTGCGACACGAAATCGTAAGAAGCTATTTTGGAATCGCCAAGTTGTAAAAGTCTAGTACGTTGGTCAACCATAAAGTATGTTCCCTATCAAGTACTTAAGGCTTACTTACTTACTTATCAGGCCTGCGATCCATCGAGGATCTGAGCCTGAGCTATAGCTGCCTTCCATCCTTGACGGTCCCGGGCACGCTGCTTCCAGTTGTCAAGACCTAGATGTCTTACATCCGCGATTACTTGGTCTTTATATCGGAGGTTCGGTCTTCCTCGGAGCCGAAGACCCCCTTAGCTGGAGCGTTGATGTCCATGCGCTCGATGTGGCCGAGCCAGTGTAGTCGACGGATCCTTGCCTTTCGGACTACATCCACATCTTGGTACAGCTCGTAGAGTTCGCGGTTGTGTCTTCTTCTCTATTCACCTTCCTCACAGACAGGACCAAATATCCGGCGCAGAATTTTTCTTTCGAAAGAACCCAAAATCAGCTCCGCTGTCCTGCTTATCGTTCAACTTTCGGCTCCGTACAGCAAGACTGGCAGAATAAGCGTTTTGTAAAGCATATCTTTGGTCTTTCGAGTGAGGAGTTTTGACCCCAGTTGTTTGGACAAGCCGAAGTAGCAGCGGTTGCCAAGGGCAATTCTATGCCGGATCTCCACTCTGGTGTCATTTGTGGAATTTACGTTTGCCCGGAGGTAGACAAACTCCTTAACTACCTCGAAATTGTAGCTGTCAATTGTTATATTTTGTCCCAGGTGGTGAGCGACGGATTGGTTTTTGCTTGACAGCATGTATTTGGTTTTGTCCTCATTGATCTTAAGGCCAGCTCGTTTCGCCTGTTCTTCAATCGCCGTGAATGCTTCCACAATGCCACGGCGAGAACACGCGATGATGTCGATATCATCCGCGTATCCCAGCAGCTGGACGGACTTGTAGAAGAAAGTGCCTTCCCTGTTGACGCCTGCCCGTCGCACTATCAGCTCCAGCACCAGGTTGAAGAAGTCACATGACAGCGCATCTCCTTGCCGAAATCCGGTGCATGTTTCGAATGGTTCCGAGGTCCTAGAACCGAGTTGTACGGTGCATCGCGTGTTTTTTAGCGTGGCGCGACACAACTGGATCAGTTTTACCGGGATCCCGAATTCGGCCATCGCCCCAAACAGTTCTTCAGGATGAATGCTGTCGTATGCGGCTTTGAAATCGATGAAAAGATGGTGTGTATCGATTCAAAGCTCGTTGGTCTTTTCCAGGATTTGTCGAAGTGTGAAAATTTGGTCTATAGTCGATTTGCCGGGCCGGAAGCCGCACTGGTAGCTGCCGATTAGTGCGGTGCAAAATGGTCTTAGACATTCACACAATACGCTGGACAGGATCTTGTATGCGACATTGAGCAGGGATATACCTCTATAGTTCTTGCAAGAGGTAGGATGGCCTTTTTGGTAGATGGGGCATATAGAGCTGGTATACTTAAGGCTAGTAAGCCTTAAAACTGTACACAAAGGCCCGAAAGGGACCATGGTACAAATACATATTGTGAGCTTGTATAACCTCGAGATTTAGGTGTTGAGTTTTCAACTGAGAACCTTAAGTCACTAAATAGAGCTTTATACATATCTAAACCTGGAATGTGCACACTTGAGTTATAAGAGATGAATGCAAGGCTTCCACTTGCTTTTAAAATTGGAACTTACTTAACAAAGGCTCTTCTATCTACAATGTCTGATTGAAACGTCTGACAGAAATATAGAGCCTACGAGTACAATCATGCCGATAAAGGAATTCGAAAAGCTATTGGAATTATACCTACACCTAATCGCCTAGGGCTTTAATCATTTCAACTTCTTTTAAGGAAATGCTGTAGTAGCCTATACTACTTAATCGGTTGTCAGTTTTACACTTCCAATCGCAGCTCACAAGGCTCCTAAGGCTTATAAAAGGGTTATAGACATGTTTTTAGGAATGCCTTAGGGTACTCAAGTAACAAGCTGGTGAGTTAGATAGATTTTGAATTTTAAAGTTAAGGCAATTTCCTTCACCGACTTCGACTTGGCCGATCTTTGTCCAACCTTATTTGTATGTGGCAGGTACTGCAGAGCCAATTTTTTTGATTTTATGCCATTAGTACTTGAATGTGACTTCGAGCATGTGCGCACCACTGCTAGCTCTAATAAAGCTCAATCGGGGAGTTCAATTTTCGGCAACTATATCGAACAACTGAGCCGTATATCCCTATGTTGTATTACAAATCGTCCAACGTCTGTGGTTTAGCGGCATAGACTAGTGACTTCACATAAACTCTAAGAAATTAGGGTCACAGAATCATGGAGACCAGTTCACAAGTCCATTACCCGCGCCGTGTGCCATGCTGCGCCAAAGCTCTGTCATGTCGATGCCGTTCAATTGAGGAACGAAGAGGTCAGAAATCATATTTTATAGCGCTCTCCATTGTCGGTAATATTCTGATCGACATCGTCCTTAAAGACACATGAGCCAATGACTCCACCAGCCCATAAAACTTGCTAAACAGGGAGTTTTAATGATTGTAAGGGCGTCTCGACTAAGGCTTCTTGGCTTTCTCCACTAGAAATTCGGACATTTTGCCTATACAAGGTCTTTCATTAAGTGCTTCCTATCTTTAAATTTAACTCGAATAAAGTGTGTGCAAGATGTCGTCGACATTGTTTATTCGTGTAAAGCGCTTATCGATGCCATTAGGTATGGATTCTGACATCGTTCAAATATCCCCCGCCGCTTCTCTGAGTGGTGCGCATCCGATATGTCCAATTTTACATGACTCTGTCGCATAAATCAGACTGAATTTGACCGATGGCATAGGTGGCATAGGCTTTGAGGGTCGCTGCGGCTTGTGGCTTATTCGCATAGACCTGTGGGTTCAGAAAACCCCACAAGAAAAAGTCGAACGGAGTCAAATCGCACGATCTCGGTGGCCACTTCACATCACCTTTACGTGAGACATGGTATGCCTTCAAATCACTCGCGAAGTATTTCTAGTGTTGCGTGAGGTGTATCGCATGTAGCGTGATCCAGTTGAAACCACATGTCGTTTGTGTCCACATCATCAAATTCAGGTCAAATGAAGTTGGTAATCACCGATCTATAGCGCTCGCCGTTAACGGTGATGGCCTGGCCAACGCCGTTATCAAAGGAATATGGACCGATGACGCCGCCGGCCCCAAATCCACACCAAATAGCAACTTTTTAGGGATACATTGGATGCTCTTGGATCTCATGTGGATTGGTATCATCCCAAATTTGACAATTTTTTTTTGTTGACGTACCCATTCATCCAGAAATGGACCTTATAGCTGAAGATGATTTTTCGATGAAAATCAGTTTCCAACTGCTCCAGACCTCATTCAGCGAACACATGTCGTTGCCTATGGCCATATGGTCGATTACCTTCAGCTTCTGGATCAGTTGAATTTTCCACAAAAAAGCGATCCTACCTCTTTCAAGAACTATAGAGGTATATCCCTGCTCAATGTCGCATACAAGATGCTGTCAAGCGTATTGTATGAACGTCTTAAGCCATTCTGCACCGCAATAATCGGCAGCTACCAGTTCGGCTTCCGGCCCGGCAAATCGACTATAGACCAAATTTTCACACTTCGACAAATCCTGGAAAAGACCAACGAGTTTCGAATCGATACACACCATCTTTTCATAGATTTCAAAGCCGCATACGACAGCATTCATCGTGAAGAACTGTTTGGGGCGATGGCCGAATTCGGGATCCCGGTAAAACTGATCCAGTTGTGTCGCGCCACGCGAAAAAACACGCGATGCACCGTGCAACTCGGTTCTAGGACCTCGGAACCATTCGAAACATGCACCGGATTTCGGCAAGGAGATGCGGTGTCATGTGACTTCTTCAACCTGGTGCTGGAGCAGATAGTGCGACGGGCAGGCGTCAACAGGGAAGGCACTATCTTCTACAAGTCCGCCCAGCTGCTAGGATACGCGGATGATATCGACATCATCGCGTGTTCTCGCCGTGGCATTGGGGAAACACTCACGGCGATTGAAGAACAGGCGAAACGAGTTGGTCTTAAGATCAATGAGGACAAAACGAAATACATGCTGTCAAGCAAAAACCAATCCGTCGCTTACCACCTGGGACAAAATATAACAATTGACAGCTACAATTACAAGGTAGTTAAGGAGTTTGTCTACCTCCGGGCAAACGTAAATTCCACAAATGACACCACAGTGGATATCCGGCATAGAATCTCCCATGGCAACCGCTGCTACTTCGGCTTATCCAAACAACTGGGGTCAAAACTCCTCACTCGAAAGACCAAAGTCATGCTTTACAAAACGCTCATTCTGCCAGTCTTGCTGTACGGAGCCGAACGCTGGACGATAAGCAGAACAGCGGAGCTGATTTTGGGTTCTTTCGAAAGAAAAATTCTGCGCCGGATATTTGGTCCTGTCTGTGAGGAAGGTGAATGGAGAAGAAGGCACAACCGCGAACTCTACGAGCTGTACAAAGATGTGGATGTAGTCCGGAAGGCAAAGATCCGTCCACTGCAATGGCTCGGCCACATCGAGCGCATGGACATCAACACTCCAGCTAAGAGGGTCTTCGACTCCGAGCCTCCTGGTTCGAGAACAAGAGGATGACCGAACCTTCGGTATAAAGACCAAGTAACCGCGGATGTAAGACATCTTGGTCTTGATAACTGGAAGCAGCGTGCCCGGAACCCTCAAGGATGGAAGGCAGCTATAGCTCAGGCTCAGATCCTCCATGGATAGCTGGTCTGATAAGTAAGTAAGTAGGTAAGCAGGCCGAAGTCGCGATCCAAAACTCGTCAAGTTTTGGTCTGCGAAAGGCCGAATTCTTGTGAGGGACGGGAAATCGACTGCCTCAGATTCTCCTGCACGTTCTCACGGACATACTTGTGCTGGTTGATCGTGGATTGGGCCTGTGGACTCAAATTTGTCAATCATGCTGCGAATATTGCGATTTGGCAAGATATGCTGAATAAATGGCAGCCAATTTGACAGATTCACCTTGAGCAGTATGGCGGCTATCAACTGTCAAAGTTCAAAATTTTGCATTCTAAATGGGGATCAAGCTGAATAATGTTATCGGCCCAATAACCGAACCTACGACGCGTATAATGGTCACATAGTCTAAACTCTTACTCAGGCTTCAGGATCTCATAAACTTTTAAGCCAAGATTTTCCCGTAAAATCTTCCACAAAGTAGAAGGGCATAGTTCTAAGTGGTGTGCACGATGGGGAATCGACTCATTTGGATTCTTCTTCTGCTCGCACTGTTTGTGGTCTCTGGAGATGCGTATTATCCACTGGAGTGCACGTGGTGCTAAAAGGCTTCATTGTTCTCCGAATACTCGTAACTTGCTCAGGTGGACGATTATGTCGACCGTAAACTGACCGTATCGCACGATAAGTTTGGTGTGCCGAATCATGGCTTCAAAATAAGTTTTCACAATTTGCATGAGTCGTTCTGGGGTTGGTATATAAGTAGACTTTCAGCTGTTAAATTTACGATTTACGGAAACAGCGTTACCAGCTTATTAACCGAACCTCTGGTTATATTGGCCATTTTTTACCCATGGCCCTTCGCCATTTTCCTGGTAGCCTCTGTAGTAGAACTTATCCGCTTATCGGCAATAAACTTAGCCAAGTATCTTTCAGCACTACTTTGGTCGGCCAGTTTTTCACCATCAAAAGGAGTAGAGACCGATACAAGTGGTGGTCCTACGGTGTAAAGTCCGGGCTATACGGTGGAAGCATCAAAACTTCCAGGCCAAGTTCTGTCAATTTGTTCCGAGTCGGTATGGAAGTGTGGGATCTTGCGTTGTCAGGATGGAGCATCGCCAGAGTTTCACCATGGTCGCTACATGGTCATCCTTAAATTTTGTTGCGTTTCAGCAGCGTTTCGCTGATGATTATTAGGTAAATCAAATTTCTTTGCTTTAATGCATGTAGCACCCAAACATCGAGGTACCTTCAGTAGCCCGCTGTTTTTAGATGACTGACTGACCAGAGCGAGGTCATCTTTGACATCGAAATGTCGGGAACGAAATCAAGCAAACCGTTGTTCGGCCTGACGTTTAGTCAAAACAATCTTACTGTACACTACACACATTTTCTGGCCACCAGTGCTCGTAACGTGCCTTCAGAAAAAAAGAAATACCTCTTGCAAGCCTCTTCAAAGGGTTATCTGGTCCTCAGCGCCCTCAGCACTCAGTACGCGCACGATGAGCGTGTTCGGATATCGATAGCACCAACGCCATCGAATGTTTATTTCGCGGCGTCGAATGAATTTGGTCAAGGGTCAGTACCCTCATCTGTTTTTCGAACATTCTAAGCGAAAACTATTTTTTAAAGTCCGCGTGCAATATAATGATCTGATTGGACCATACTTCCTCGGCAATGAGCTCATAGCTCATAGAGCTCATAAGCAACTCTCGTTCGTCGATGCACTCATCGTCAAACCAAGTCTCATAGGTGGTGGCTGGAGGCAGGATCCCTGATGGCGCTTTGACAACGTCTCCTTTGCTGTTCTATGGTTTGTGCAATTTGCTCTTGACAGGGATTGAAAAGGACACGATCGGTAAAGGTCCTAGTGGTCTCTTGTGATTACAGCTTCCCGACGTGAAATATTCCGATCCTACTCGACTCCACCGTGGAGCACCGTGGCGCAGTGGGTAGTGTATTGGCCTCTGACGCCGATGACTCGGGATCGAATCCCGACACAGCCATGTCATCGAACGTGTTTTTCACGGTGTTTCTCGTCAGCGGGGTTCTGACAAAACCCCCTGTAGTAAAATTGTCATGAAAAGCTTCTCGAAATTCGCCGTTCGGAACCGGCAATAAACTGTAGGTCCCTTTCACCTATGTGAAAATGAAATCACACACAACATGGGTGATTGAGAGAAGCTCGGCTCAGGTTCTTCATGGACTGTAACGCCAACATACATACATACTCGACTCCATCGCGATATCCGTATACGTGTACCTTGGCTGCAATAAGGTAATGATCCAAATCAACATAGGCTCCGCGGAAAGTTCGGACATCTAAGATGCTGGAGGAGTGTCTGGCGTTGATCGCAATATGATTGATTTAATTAACAGATAATGGATCAGGAGAGCGCCAGGTCCCCTATGGATATTGAGATGTGAGAGTCGTGGGCTAGCTACTAGGAGATTACGCCTCGTCACAAAGTCTATTAGCCTAAATCCGTTCTCAAACGTGGTGTCGATTAGGCTTTTTTCTCCTACGACTCGATCAAAGATGTCGTCGAACCATAGCTGGAACATTGAGCGTATATTCTAGCTAGGAGGTCATAGAAGTCATCTTTGACTCTGTTTTCTGTGGACCCGTGAACGCATATCAAGCTAATGTTTCCGAAGGTGGCCTTGATGCGGATTGTTATGAGGCGCTCGCTCACCTCGAACGACAAATACGCATCTACATAGGCATTGTCAGCTTTTCATCCTCTTCTTACCCACTTCGTCCCATCGCACTTCTTGGAGTGCGGTAATGTCTGCTTTATTGCGGCTAAGGGCTTTTTCTAACTGTATGGCCGCAATTGGTCTGCTATGGGACCTAACATTCCAGGTGCAGTACTGGTACTCTTGTCTTTATACGTTTGCGGGGGTTGTCAACATGTAGTCCGTTAAATCCGACGCTTATTGTTGGCTCTGAGTGATGATGATTCTTTTACGGTTACGGCTTACTAGCCCATAGCCCAATCGCCTAAACCTTCCCCGTCTGTAATTCCTAGAGGAAATCTCCAGGGTGTTAGTCTTCCGTGTCTCTTCTCGCCTTTTAGCAGGTCAGCATCCGTCGGATAAATGCTATCCCTACGAGGTCTCCATTAGTCCTTTGCCATCCATTTACCTTATAAGAAACTCATCTGAGAACACCCAGTTCTGTTGACGCAATCCACGTTCCCGCCAAGTAATCGGTTACCTCACTTAACTGCTGACACAATTGCAAGCCATAAACCGCCATCAACCCAGCAACCCATCAACCGATAAACCCTCCATAAAATCTCAATTAAATTAAATTGATACAACCCTCCACGACATAATGATTGACTCTACATTCGCCTACGTGCATTCTAGTCCTTGCAATTCATTTACCACCAGCTTAACTTAACCGAGCCTCCACATCGGCATCGGCCGCTGTACTTATATCTTATGCTACCCATGCACACCATCCGGGATCAATATTTTCCAATTTCCCCCATCGTCGTCGGAACGAATCCGCTCCACCTCTTGACAATCCACGGATAAATTAATGCGCGCGGAAAATTTAATTTCCCTCCCGGGAAAACTCATTTTATTAATTTATCCGTTGCCTGTTGACGAAATTTATATCATCAACTGGTTTGCTGGTGGACTTTCCTATCTACATACGTACAGGTGTGCTGCAGAGGATGAAGATGAAGATCCTGTCAACGTCATCACCGTAATCATCAATGACAGCATCACTAGCGACAAGCACTTAAGACATGGCACACGGAGGAAGGGTTAAACACAGATTCATTGGAAGGAAGACACAAAAAAAAAAAAAAATGGATTTGGAAAAGTATCTTAAGAAAAAGTAATTTTCAGTTCTCATTATCTTCTCTTGAGTTTTTTTCTTTTTCTAATTTCGTTTCCTTCTTCCCCTTGCGACTTGATGGGGTATACTGAACCCCGAATCACTGTGAGGTTTCCGCTTGATGTTTTCTTTTTTAATTTAGCCACGTCTACGGGAATATTCGTCAAGCCTGAAGACATGGAGCTTATTGGACCCGGGGGGTTGCATGTGGAAGGTATTCGTTCGCACGGTGAAAAAGGACATGACGCGACGATGGAAATTCATATTTCCCTCTTTCCTCCTTGGGATGTTGTAGCCTCCAGGCACTTGTCCGGGGGGTAGGTTAGGTTAGGTTAGGTTGACGTGGTAGACATAAGCCACACTTAGGCCGAAGCCGGCCCATAGTGATACCACCTGGTGTAACCGGTGCTTCTAATGAAGCGGTGGAGTTGAGCTATTTTTTGATATGCTGCTAGCTCACTCAGATTGTCAAAGAAGGGCGCGCCGAGGTAAATCCTCCTGCGATTCGCAAAAGAGGGACATGAGCAGAGGAGGTGGTGTATTGATTCCTCCTCCTCCTCGTCCATGCAGCCGCGACAGAAGTCATTGTAGGGTAGCCCCAGTCTGGCGGCGTGTTTTCCAATGGTGCAGTGACCTGTAATGACACCCACTGGAATGCTTAAGGTTGCCCTTTTGGTTGCCACCAGGTTCGTCCTAGTTCGTCCTAAGTTTAACTTGGGCTACAATTGTTTGATGATAAAGCCGATATTGCTCTCACTCCATTGGAGATTGGTCTCCTCTATGGTTTGAAGCTTTATCATGTGCTTTATCGTACTTATTGGTGTTTCTAGGTACCCGAGGGTAGGTAGGCTGAGTGTGCTTGACCCTAACTTTGCGAGTTCGTCGGCCGCGCAGTTTCCTGGAAGATCCCTATGTCCGGAAACCCACAGTATTTTAATGTTGAACTGTTCAGCCATCTCATCTAGAGATAGGTGGCAGTTAAGGGATGTTTTTGATTTGTAGGCTACCGCTGCCAGGTATTTTATCGCAGATTGGCTATCCGTGCAAATGATAACATCCTTTGTGGATATTACATTGATCCTGAGCCATGCCAGGGCCTCCGTTATCGCAGTTATTTCTGCCTGAAACACACTACAGTAATTTGGGAGTTGAGGTTAAGTTCCTTGGAGAAGACCCCACTGCCTACACCCAACTCCATCTTAGAGCCATCGGGATAGAGGGAGATCGAGTCCTTTGGTATAACTTTCCCTTCATCCCATTCTTCCCTGGATGGAAAGACAACTTCGAAGTTCCTGGTGAACACATTCTGCGGGGTAATGTAATCCGTGTCCATGGGTACTTTGAAGTGTTTTAGAATAGTGGTGTGACCTTTTTGAGATGTGGGCCATTTTCTTATGCTCCCCATCCTTAGGGCCGCGCATGCAGAAACTTGCTTCCTGAAAAGGTTTAATGGGGGAAGATGTAGTAGAATATTTAAGGCCTCCGTCGGGGTTAATCTGATCGCTCCGCTTATACATACATACATATATAAGCTGGCCGATCTTTGTACTTCCCCCAGAGGGGTCGATTGACTGCTTTGTCCAGGGCAGTCTACCAGGCTACGACGCCATACAGGAGGATAGACCTTATGACTGCTGTGTAGGGCCAGCACATAATGCTTGGTTGGAGACCCCCCTCCTGCCCACTACTTTCTTACAGCTGTAGAGGGCAACAGTTGCTATCTTGACCCGATCAAGAGTGTTGGGTTTCCAATTCAGCCTCCTGTCAAGGACTAGGCCCAGATGTTTAGCCTGTTCTTTGATTGTTAGTTGGGTTCCACCTGGGCGGAATTTAATATTTGTTAGTGAACAGTACTAGATCGGTCTTCTTCGGGTTCACCCCAGTCCACAGTACCGTGTCCAGGTTTCTACTGTACGTAGTGCACTCTACGTAAGGTCGCATGGAGTGCTGGGAAATTTTCTTGTAACGGCAATAGCAATGTCATCCGCATAGGCGATCACAGCGTAACCTTCCTGCTCAAGCAACAGCAGTAGTTCGTTGACCACCACGTTCCAGAGGAGAGGGGAGAGTACTCCACCCTGTGGTGTACCTTTGCTGACCATTCTGGTTGAGACGGCACCGCGAAGTTGGCTTTAGCAACTCTTTGTATTAGCAGCTGTCGCACCAGTTCTATCACTGATCCCGTAACACCCAGATCAGACAGCGCCTTGATGACGGCCCATGGTTCAACATTGTTAAAGGCGCCCTCAATGTCGAGAAAGGCGACTAGAGTTTATTGTTTACTTTCCAGTGACCTTTCTATTTTACTGACCAATGAGTGGAGTGCTGTTTCCACCGATTTGCCTTCGTTGCAGGCATGTTGGTTATCCGACAGCCTTCCTGGGATGCAGCTGTACCGGATGTGTGCGTCTAAAATCTTCTCTAGAGTTTTTAATAGAAAAGAAGTCAGACTAATAGGCCTTGGATTATTTACATACGTGTGGGAGCTTTTGCCTGCCTTTGGTATGAAAATGCCTTTGGCTAAATTCCACTTGCTGGGGATGTAGGAAAGGGAGAGGCAACTATTGTATTATATAACCACAAGCCAGGGGAAGATGATATCTGCTACCTGCTGGAGCTCAGCTGGTACGATCCCATCCGGTCCCGGAGACTTGTAGGGTTCAAAGCTCTTTATGGCCCAAAGGACGTTGTTGTAGTTGACCAGATCAGAAGCACGCTCGAAGGAGGGTGTCGTCGGCTGATTGACCCGAGGAGGTGTCGTATCCGAGCCACTACTGCCTGGGAAGTGTGCGCTTAGGAGTGTGTCCGGGGGGTAAGAGCTGTTGGCTAGTGGTTCTCCGACTGCAGTGGCCACTAGTAGTGGTTGCTCTAGATAATTTCTACCAACGCTATGGCACACTCTACACATGGCCATATGTATAGGTGCAGATTTTCTTACAAAGCAAATTCAAAGTAGCTTTTAGCAGCGATTCCCGAAAGGATCTATTATCCTCTACTCCACGCTCAAGATGCGAGTAGATCTCATAATGTACATCCCCATTCGCTTAATATGCAACCATGCCAAAGCTAGACTGAAAACAGAACAATCACGTCGATGCTAGTTGGAAGCAGCCAATGAGTGCTTACACACCGACGAGAGTAAAAGAGTTCTGAACGAATGCAACAGCTTTAGTGAAAGGATGCAAGATTCAAGATAGTATTATAGTATATTCAGGGCATAAGTACATAGGTGTTTTGAAATAAAGAACCTTTCCCGGAGGTGTATTAAGCACCACTATTGTTATGAGCGATTGTTATACGCTTTGTGGCCGCTGGTATATCTATACAGCACCAACAACCAATGCAATGCAGTTGAATTGCAAGACAATAAACTACTTCAATCTGCTGCAACTGATTTTCGAGTACGCTGGCTTCTTTTCATCACAACCCGTCCCCATACGATATGGCATTGTTTCGAACAACACCTGGATTTGGGTCAAAACGGGTTCAGAATACATTCCAACGATACAAATAGACACGAAAGAAAATGCAATATTGTTCGCTGAAAGGTGTTTAGTGGAACAACTTTAATTTCTTGCCACACCCTAACGACGTATCTATACTAATCCTTGAAGGCATTGCACTCGAAAGATAAAAGGAAAATAAGAAAAATCCTACAACACCACCACCACCATCGCTAGTGATACATTTGGCGCATGCTATGGATGCATACGTGCACGTGGGAGGCGTAGAAATCCTCTTTCACACGAAGGAGTTCTGTCATTCCCCGGAGGACTGAAAAACGATTCTAGAAAAAGGAGGCGAATAATTTCTCTCAAGAGACATCCTCGTGTGCGCTTTAGGGTGATCCTTGTCGACCGGCAGGTTGACGGGATGCATCGTATCCTTTCTCCGTAGGCTCCTGAATGTAATATAATTCCTACATATGCCCATCCATTCGACTCCACCACATGGGTATGTGTGATAAGTGTTTTGGCGAAAGAACCGAAGAAAGTCCATCGGAGGAGCTTTAAATTCAGCCTCGAGCTTTAACATATTGCTGCACTTGATGTGGAGTGTAATTTGATTTCTTAATAGTACCAATGGTCGTCTCATATACCCCTCTGCCTTCCTGTATACCAATGAATCCCCTTTGAGTTAGATTGAGTGATGGACCTACACACATTTGCATTCGTACATCCATGAACTCATGAATAAATCCGAGATGTTGGTGTGGTTGCATTATTTTCGGTATACCTGACAGATGGTTCATGCAACATTTAGAGCCATTAACCTTACCAAAGGGCATTCAATCACCCTTCGCAGTGGGCTTATTTCCCTAGATCCTACTTACTTCCTTACTTTGATGGCGCTACGGTTTGGGGTGAACCAGGGCCTCAACCAACAAGCCTCTCCAGCCGGCCCGATCTTTGGCCAGCCGCTTCCAGTGCCGCACGCCCAGTTGGTTGAGATCCCTTTCCACCTGTGTGCGCCACCTTAGATGCGGCCGTCCTCTGCTGCGTCGTCCCTCAGGGATGGAGTCGAAGACTCTTCGGGCCGGAGCGGTGATATCCATTCGCTCTTCATGGCCTTAGACGTTGGATCCGAAAACGTCTAATTAAACCGGTGTCACAGTACAGCCCGTACAGTTCTTGGTTGAATCTCCTCCTCCTCTCTCCGTTTACACAAACGGGACTAAAGATTGCACGCAGAATTTTCCTCTCGAAACGCCCAAGAGCCTCTTCATTCGTTTTTAATAAAGCCCAAGCCTCAGCGCCATAGGAAGGAGGACCGGAAGGATTAAGGTTTTTTAGAGGGATACCTTAGTTTTTCGAGAGAGGGCTCTACTACTCAATTGCCTCTTGAGCCCAAAGAAGCAGCAGTTGGCAAGAGTTATTCTGCGTTTTATCTCAGCGCTGGTGTCGTTGCTGCTTGTCACTATCGAGCCAAGGTAGACGAAGTCCTTGACTACTTCAAAAATATAGCTGCCGAAGGTGACGTACTGACCAAGACGTCGGTGTTGTGTGTCTTTCTTTGATGAAAGCATATATTTGGTCTTGTCCCCATCTACCCTTAGACCCACTTTAGCCGCTTCTGCTTCTATGCTTGCGAACGCCTCATTGACGTCTCGCTTTGTCCGTCCAATAACGTCAATGTTATCTGCGAAGGCAAGCAATTGTATGGACATGAAGTAGATCGTACTTCTTGTATTGGCTGCAGAATCCCGCACGATATTTTCAAGAATAGTAATAAAGAAATCACGTGACAGTGCGTCACCCTGTCTAAGACCTTTTTTAACATCGAAGGGGTCGGTTAGTTCACTTCCGACCTTAATGGAGCAGCGAGATTTCTCCATAGTCATCCTGCACAGTCTGGCGAGTTTGACAGGAATGTGGCATGTCTCTGTATAGCTGGTCTCAAAAAGATGGTGCGTGTCGCCCTGGAATTCATGGATCTTCTCGAAGATCCGCCGTAGTGTAAATATTTGGTCTATTGTGCATGTTCCTGGCCAGCTCATCGCCAGCTGCTTTAAACAGTTCCGGGGGAAGTACATCTGCTCCAGCAGCTTTATAAGTCTTAAGTTTCGATATCGCTATCTTAACATCGTCCAGGTCTGGTGGACGGGATTCTCTTTCATCTTTGTCCATTATGTATGCTCCGCTCTGCCTGACGGCGGCATTTTGACTATCATCACCGTTATATAGTCTGCAGAAGTGGTCCTTCCACATTCTCAGTATCGACTGTGACTCCACTACAAGTAGTCCATGCTCATCCCTGCAGGCTTCTGCTATGGCTTTGTATGCTTGGCATGTTCGTTTTACATTATGGTAACATTTTCGAACGTCGCACCTGCAGTAACATCTCTCCATCTCCTCGATCCCGCGCTTTCCGTGCTCCTTCTTTTCCTTCTCAGAAGCTCTTCCCTCCTTTTCTGTTCATAGAGCTCGCGCGCAGCTCTCGTTCGGCGATGCAATGTAGCCATGTATGCGTTCTGTTTCTCTACATGGGCCTGTCTGCACTCATAATCAAACCAGGGATTTCTCGACGGTGGTGGCTCGAAACCGAGTACATCTGAGGCGGCCTCTCTGATGGCGTTCTGACAATGACTCCATTGCTGTTCTATGGTTTCTATAGATTGCATCGGAACTTGAAAGAGCTTGAGGAAGACTTGATCGGCGAAGGTCCTGGCGGTCTCCTGCAATTGTAGCTTTCCGACGTTAAATGTTGGTGTTCTTACTCGACTACGATGATTCCGAGAAATTCGCATCTGTACCTTGGCTGCAACAAGGTAATGATCCGAGCGATGTTGGCTCCTCGAGAGGTTCGGACATCTAGGATGCTGGAGGAGTGTCTGCCGTCGATCGTAATATGATCAAATTGATTGGTTGTCGATTGATCGAAAGACCGCCAGGTCCCCTTATGGATGTTGAGGTGTGGGAATGGTGTACTTGCTACTACTAGATTATGTCCCGCCATAACGTGGTGTTGTGTAGGCTGTGCATTCCAATGACTCGTTCGAAGATAGCTTCCTTACTCAGCTTCGCATTGAAATCTCCTACTTAGCATTTAGTATTCATTACACTTATGTTTAAAACGTCCTAGCCTGTGTTTACTGGTCATCTTGTATGAAACTCATTGGCCTCTATTCGTCCCTAATTACATCTGACAATGCGCATCGTCCTTTAATCTCCATCAAACCACAAAAATTGTGGTGACTGCCACTTCCCTAATATCCCTGCTATCTCCTGTATAACAGTATAAACAAAACAGAAAAAACCGTTCATTTTAAAAAGCCCCAGTAGCCCTAATGTGTACACCTAATAGCTTCCTTGACCCGGAAACCGGCAACGTAAACAACGAACGAAATCCTGTGATCTTCGCTCCCCCGATGGCCCAATGCGCATTTTACTTCAACCACACCGCACCGTGTATAATTAGTCATTTGATGTCGGGGAAGGACATGCAAAGTGGAGCGCCACCAACATCCTTGCCGTTTCGGATTCACTAAGCGCACCCCGATACTTACTTATTATTTTGTTCTTTTTCATCATTTCTGCTATTTTCTGATCCTTCCAAATGGAAAATCATCCGTGTCCTTAAACGGTTCTACAACATAAGCTTCCCTCCAGACTTCTTTCACCTAACGGGCTCGCCAACGGGGTTGTGGATTGTATGTGGAAGGTATTGGCTTCTGCTTGCTTTTAATTAAAAAATAACTCCAAATGGAGATGATGTCGTAGAAAGGAAGGACCTTTTTTCCTTTGGGATGAAATTTAGCTACTTCTGGTTACTTAAAATCTTTCGTTACAGAAAAAGGAAGCGCATGAACTACGACCGGAAATCTGCTTGTGACTGAAGACAAGTTCAAGCAATTTATCACTTTGGCTTTGTCGTACATATAGCATCCTGCTGAATGTGGTCTGGCTACCATTCCAATATGCTTAAGAGGGTCACAAGGTTCTAAACCGATTTTTTTGGTCTTCACTCGAAGTCCCACTCATCAATTATACAAGTCCTCACGTCTTTATGTCGGCGATAAGGATGAAAGCATTTACCATTCCATTTACACATTAAGGATATGTATGTGCGTGTGTGTGTTTGTGGATTGTATTTGTTGAAAATACCCGATTCAACTATCGACTTTAATGCCATTCACCACTGAATCGAAGTGCATTGTAGTCATATTTGTTTTCATGCCCTCGGATTTAGGATTCATCCTTCCATTTCATAGCAAATCCTTTATTCGCACGAACTGTATACGATTTGCGGTGATTTATCCTGAATAGCAAGTGCACTTTAGTGGAACCTATTTTACATGAGCAGCTTTTCAACTGCTCCTGTCAGATGCGATACTAAACGAAACGAAGCGAGACGAAAGAAAGGATACCATTGTCCTTGGCACGAATATTTTACACACAATCGTTACACATTCATGAACTTTACTCTCCTCCGGCTGATTGTCTGAAAGTTTCTTTCTATTTTTCCTTACCCTCTCTCCTTGTTGTTCTTGTTGTTCATTTTCCCTTTAGTTGCTCGGGCAGGAATTTGAATTTGGTGGTGTAACAGGGTGCTTGTTTCCCTATTAATCGCAGCTCAATTGCGGCAGGTTAGTGACTGCAAGCTATGCACCAACATCACCAGGATAACGCTCGCTGCACATGAAATATTATTTAAAATTCGTTTTTATCGCGTAATAACTCACGCGGACGCTGCTGATGAGGTTGTAGATGCGAGAAAAAGTTGGAAGAGTAATGAACACGGATATAATGCTGATATCCTGCAATCCCTACGCGGATACACCATTATGCACTGTGCCATGGCAAATGAAGTCGTAGTGGTGTGTGAGGATTTAAGATCTCTATGTTGGAAGATGTTGAATGGTTGCATGAGTCTCGATATCCTTCCCGGTCGTGGTGGACTAAATGCATGCAAATGAATGAGTTTCAGAATGGGAGTGAGAGTTACGAAGGGTGTTTAGCTTTTATTGAGTTGGCGAGTTCCAGGAGACTGCTATTAGACGAGTGAATCCGAACTTGTTGCATTCAGTAATTGGGTGGCGATGTCAAGATGTCTGGTGACATTTATCTTCTGCTGCGGATGAAGATAACTCGCTAGAGAAGCTTGAAATGCTTATTTAGTATGCAAGTTGTTCATCATTGACTTAAGACGAATATAAGATGAGCCAATAACACTGTATCTCCTTGACGGCAGGACCTGCTTTTTCCATGAGCAGGCAATTATATACAACATGCCGATAATCACGCAAGAAGCAAATAGATTTTGCATTATTTCGTGTCCATCTTTTCTGGGTAAGAAGACGTTTGAAGAAATCCAAGTGAAGGTGCACGCCATTTATGAGAACCATGTACCTAGGTAGGTAGGATTGTAGCCTTCCCAGAATTGAGAAGAATGCACATAGGCCAGGGAGGCCCGTTGTACAGCTACGAGGGGGTTTTACCCCCCTATTCGTGAAACCATTTTGTGCTTCTTAAAAAGTTAAGAAGATGAGGTATCCCCACTTTCTGAACATCTGTCAGACCGTTAAGGAAGTAAGAGCCTAGGTAACGTTTCCTGTGGACAAGCACAGAGAAGGTGGTGAATGGATTCGACCTCCTCCTCGTCCTGACAGCTTCTGCAGAAATCATTCGGAACTATTCCTAGTTTTTGTGCGTGACTGCCAATGAGGCAGTGTCCTGTGATGACACCGCTGACCTTGTAGATGTCAGCTCTTTTTAGGGAGATTATACTCCTTGTGCGTTGACTGTCAAGCCGAGGCCCGATTTGCCTGGTGATGACGCAGTTATGTTCCTGGGTCCATCTCAGGTTCGTCTCGGCCCTGGCGAGATTGGTCAGATTATGTTTAATGGTTGTAAGGGGTACTCCCTCACAAGCCACGATTGATTGTAGCGTCGTTCCTAGTTTGGCGAGTGTGTCGCCTTTTTCATTACCTGTAATATCGCTGTGTCCTGGTACCCAGATAAGCTGTATATTGAACTGCTCTGCCATCTCGTTAAGAGATCTGCGACAGTCGATTTTGATGTGTACACATAGGACTCCAGCGACTTTAAGGCTGCTTGACTGTCTGTGAGATTGCGAATATCCGTGGTGGATATTACGTTCCACTTCAGCCAAGACAAGGCCTCTTTTATTGCCAACAGTTCCGCCTGGAAAACGCTGCAGTGATCTGGTAATTTTAGAGCTTTATGCAGCTTAAGTTGTTTGCAGAATACTCCACTGTCCACCCCGTCTTTGGTTTTAGACCCGTCAGTGTAGAAATCCACGCATTTTCTGCGGGGCTGAGTCTGACGAGTCCAGTCGTACTTCGTACCTAAGATGAAATCCAATTCAATTGTGACTGAGAAGCACGATCGGGGTGACACTGGAGGATATGGCTAACAAAATCCATGATATCGTGCTTTACAAATCACCGGGTGAAGATCAGGCAGGTTGCTGACGTCATGGGCATCTCAACATCTTACAAGAAAAATGGACGCGAGAGAGTTATCAGTGAAGTTGATGTCGCGTTTTTCGCGGTGCAGTAAAAACGGAATGGACGGGGTGAACATGGACACCTCTTAGTTGAAGCACAGACGATGTTGGGAATATGGAGAGACTATTTCTGCGGACTTTATAACGGTGACGACGGGCAAGATATCGCTGTCACACTAGACGAAGATGAGAGAGAACTTCGTTGAACCGACTTAGACGAGGTTAAGATAGCGATATCGATACTAAAGTCTAATAAATCTGCTGGCGCAGACGACCTGCCTGCCGAGCTACTTTAAGCAGCTGGAGAAGACTTGGTTGGGAACATAGACCAACTCATCTGTAAGATGTGGTCGGAAGAAAGCGTGCCCGATGAATGGAATCTCAGCATCGTTGGCCCGGTCCATAAGAAAGGAGACCCCTATAACTGCGCCAGCTATAGGGAAATTAGTCTCCTTAACATGGCGTATAAGATCATTTGATAGGTTCCTAAGAAGGTGCCTTCAGGCCAGGAAAAGCCGCGACAGACCAAATATTCACGCTCTGGCGGATCGTGGGTAGACCCATGAATTTCAGGTCAACACACACTACCTTTTCGTCGATTTTAGAGCCGAATATGACAGTGTCTTAAAGGACGAGCTACATAGAGCCATGTCATGTTTTGAAAACCCTACCAAACATGTCAGGTTGCGCATAATGACAATAGAGAATTCTCAATGCTTCATTAAGGTCGTTAAAGTGTTAACCAAGACCTTCGGTATCAAAAAAGGATTCAGGCGGGGTGACGCACTCTCATGTGAATTTTGCAACATCATGCTTGAAAAGATCGCGCCGGATTCCCTGGCCAATACAAATGGCACGATCTGCCTCAAGTCTGCACAATTGTTCGCATGCACTGATGACATTGACTTGATTGGAAGAACGCAGCGAGACGTCAGTGAAGCTTTTGTGGGCATTGAAACAGAAGCGGCTAAAATCAGAAGGCGAACGAGGGCAAAATCAACTATATGTATGCCGTTGTCAAAGATAGACGCACAACACCGACGTCTTGGCCAGAACATCACTATTGGCAGCTATGACTAGTCAAGGATTTCGTCTACCTTGGCTCACTGGTAACAATCGGCAACTACACCAGCGCTGACATTGGACGTCCCGGTCCTCCTGCAGGGTCCACCGTGCAGGGACTGGGATGTTATCAAAAATGGATGAAGCGGCCCTTAGTCGTTTTGAGAGGAAAATTCTGCGTACAATCTTCGGTCCCGTTTGTGTTGGCGGAGAGTGGTGGAAATGACTCAACCTCAGAACTGCTCGGGCTGTACAGCAACATCGGCCTAGTACGACGTCTCCGGATCCAACGTCTAAGATGGCTAGGCCATTTAGAGCGAATGGGCAGCATAACTGCGACCCAAAGAGTCTTCGACTCCTACCCCCAGGGATTATGCTGCAGACGACGGCCGCATCTAATGTGGCGCACACAGGTAGAAAGGAACAGCTAGCAGAAGGTCAAGCTCGCTGGAAAAGCTTGTTGATTGAGACCCAGGTTCACGCCGGTGAAATGTCACGATGGATGCCAGTAAAACCGATCGCGCTTGCTTGTTAGAAATTACATGGCAGTCGCGTTTTGGAAAGCGAAAGGGATCCTGCCAATTGTTAACCTTGCAAAAAGCAAAATAATTACAGGACTCCGGAAAACCTAATCTGGATGTGTCGAGCCACGCTTACAAATACTCGATACACCACGCAGTTTGGCTCTAGGACCTCCGAGCCTTTTGAAACCTGCACCAGGTTTCGGCAAGGAAATGCGCTGTCACGCGACTTCTTCAACTTCATGATGGAACTAATATCTAATGCCTCGGGGCAAACATAAACTCCACGAATGACATCATAGTGGAGATCCGACATAGAATCGCCCTTAGCAACCGCTGCTACTTCGGCTTGTCAAAACAGCTAGGGCTTAAACTCCTGTCCCGAAGAACCTAGGTTATGCTCTACTAGGCTCTTATCCTGCCAGTCCTGCTACAATCATATATGGAGCCGAAAGCTTGACGATAGGTAGGATACCAGAGCTAGTCTTTGGCTCCTTCGAAGGAAGAATTCTGCTATGAAGGCGAATGGAGGAGAAGACACAACCATGAACTCTATGAGCTGTACAAAGATGGCTCGGCATCAAGCGCAAGCACACCAACGCTCTAGCTAAAAGGGTCTTCGAATCTGAGCCTCCTGATTCGGTGAAAAGAGGGAGAGCGAACCTCCGGTATAAAGGACAAGTGATTGTGGACGTAAGACAACTTAGTCTTCCCACCTGGAAGCAGGAGGGAGAAGCATGCGCTTCTGAGAAGGAAAAAGAAGCAGCACGAGAAGCGCGCGAGATCGAGAAGATGGAGAGATGCTATTGCAGGAACGATATTCGAAAGTTCTACCAAAAAGTAAAACGAACATGCCAAGGCTATAAACCAGAGCACAAGCCTGCAGGGATGAGCACGGATACTAGAAGTGGAGTCACAGTGGATGCTGAGATTGTGGAAGGACCACTTCTGCAGACTGTATAACGGCAATGATAGTCAAAATGCCGCCGTCAGGCAGAACAAACTATTCACAATGGACAAAGGCGAAAGAGAATCCCCGTCCACCAGACCTAGACGATGTAAAGATAGCGATATCGAAACTTAAGTCTTATAGAGCTGCTGGAGTAGAAGGACTCCCCTGGCAGCTGGCGATGAGCTGGTGAGGAACATGCATAACTTATCTGCAAGATATGGCCGGAAGAATGCATGCCCGATGAATGGAATCCTAGTATCGTTTGTCTGGTCCATAAGAAAGGAGACCCTTTGACTGCGCCAATTGCAGAGGGATAGGTCCCTTGAACATTGCGTACAAGGTCCTCTCTGCCATACTGTGGAGGCGCCTGGAACCGTTGGTGGACAATCTGATAGGTTCCAACTAGTGTGGTTTCAGACCAGGAAAATCCACGATAGACCAACTATTTACACTACGGCGGATCTTGGAGAAGACCCATGAATTCTAGGTCGACACGCACCATCTTTTTGTCGACTTTAAAGCCGCATATGACAGTGTTTGTAGAGATGAGCTGTACAGAGCCATGTCAGGTTTTCACATTCCTGCCAAACTCGTCAGACTGTGCAGGATGACAATGGAGAACTCTCGCTGCTCCATTAAGGTCGGAAGTGAATAACCGACCCCTTTGATGTTAGAAAAGGTTTTAGACAGGGTGTCACATCACTGTCACGTGATTTCCTTAACATTATTCATGAAAAGATCGTGCGGGACTCTGCGGCCAATACAAGAGGTACGATCTACTTCAAGTTTACATAATTGTTTGCCTACGCATATGACATTGACTTTATTGGACGGACAAAGCCAGACGTCAATGAGGCGTTCGCAAGCATAGAAGCAGAAGCGGCTAAAGTGGGTCTAAGGGTAAATGGGAACAAGACCAAATACATATATGCTGTCATCAAAGAACTACGCAAGACCGACGTCTCGGTCAGAACGTCACCTTCGGACGACCGCATCTAAGGTGGGGCGCACAGGTGGAAAGGGTCCTCAACCAACTGGGCGTGCGGCACTGGAAGCGGCTGGCCAAAGATCGTGCCGGATGGAGAGGCTTGTTGGTTGAGGCCCTTGTTCACCCCGAACTGCAGCGCCATCTAAGGAAGTAAGTAGGAATAAATACTATGCAAGGGGGCTTCATACCTCCAGTCGAAGTAAGTCTTTAAAGCATCCCGATTCCTGCAAAGTTTGTAAGTCTCCGCTTGTCACAACGGCTTCCTTGTAAGTACAACAAACCTTTTCAACAATAGAGTCACATACATATGGTTAACGTTGCATGGATTAAACCATAAACTAGTGGGTTACATGGCCGTGTCTCTACGCATAGAAAGCCACTAATATGTCGTTAACTCACTAGCCCGTCTATTCGCTTGCTACTAATTAAAAATCTTAAATTTATTTCCACGCTATCGTCCCTTTTCTTCATACCTTTTCCCTCTTATAGCCTCTCCCCTCAGATTGAAAATTAATTTCTTTACTCCGCCTTTTTCACACAGAAAATTCTTCATCCGTTCCATCTGCTTTTGCCTGTCCCAATTGCTTGGATAAAATTTATCGATCATCGCCCACATCCTGTCGCAAACACTCTCCCATTCTTCCTTAGAGGGAGAGAGCGAGAGAGAGGGGGAGACGAAAAAAAGAAAACAAAAAAATTTAATTATTTAAGGACATTTTTATAGACACCGCCCGCATGTACACACCGTAACACACCAAACCCCATGCCAAGAAGGATCAAATGCAATTAGCACAATGTTCAACTCAATTATCAGAGCTAAGCAGCTAGCCAGAATGGCATGGCACAACTACAGATTGCTACGTATGAAGAGGTCCTTTCGCATTATTTTACGACTGCAGACACAATGTAATAAGTGACTTTAGTTAAAAATAGCTGCAAGGCAGCAGAAAAAAAAGGAAAACAGGATTCGAGCAAAACTACACGAAATTTCTTACCAGACAAATTAATGGTCATAAAAACGAGTTTACACGTTGCTTCCCTTTAACGAGAGTGTGTGTCGGCGACGGAGATGGTGGGAGTAAGGACCAACTAATATGTCTCCGATGTCGTGTGTGTGAGTGTTTTTTTTGAATGTGGAAAGTTTGAGTTGAAAAGAATCGATGTTGAAGTTCGTTTCGGTTTTAATTAAGATCTCACTTTCATCCTTCACTTGCCACACACCAAACAAAGTAGTATTATCGTATCATGTCCTTTGGAGAAGACAGCATCGGAATAGGATGTCTAATTGGGGGATGAATGCAAAAATTTATAGGACACAATCAGCGATGGTTACAAATTTAATCCTGTCATAGATTACAAGGGACTCGCTGTCTAATACAAATTACAAAGGACTTGATTAAGACGACGACATTCCACAGACGTTCCAGTGATAAGTCCTATTCGTAGCAATCATTGGCGAAATTTATTCCAACATACGAGTATGTGTTTGCCTAAATTACAAGGACCTCTTTGAAATCCACAGGCGGAAAGAATACCTCACGTGTACCTCGATGACATCTATAATCACCGTCATCATTATGATCACGTCATCGTTTGAGCATCATCACTGTATCGTCGACGTCTGACGGGATACGTAGTTGAAGGAAGGGACCGTATGCAAATAGGAATAAGCAGAGGGGGAGAGTTGCAACAATAAACGAAAACGTCCTTCGAAATATCTCATCTTCTTGTTTCGCGTGCTTGCTGATGATTTCTTTTACTTTTATCCTAGCCAAGTAGAGCGTGCACGACAAAAGATTCTTTCGCACAAGCGATGGATTGTAGGAAATGACAAATCGGAGCGAGGGCGGATTGGTTGTTATGGGTGTAAGTACTCAGGCGCCTTTAACAAAAAGCGAAATACGTTCCACATACGCCTCCTGTCACCGACTGATTTCTGGTTTTTCGAGAGCCATGACCAAACGCACTATGGTGAGCTAAGATAACGATAGATTGCGAATACGGAGAGCGGACTGAAGATACATAGGCACCTTCATCAGGAGACATGTACGTCGTTTGGATAATAATACGGCTATTCAAGGCGCCTATCCTCGTCCAAGCTTTTTAATCTACCCAATAGAAGGCATACAAATGCTGGAGGGTGTAATTGTTTTCTTTGCACGGTTCTCTGAATTTGGTCTGCGTTTCATCACCTCCTAGTTGCTCCGTCTTCCTTGTGTATCCTTAGACGAAAGGATCTAGCCAGGTGTAGAAATTGTATACGCTACGCTACACATAGCGGAGATCCATACAAAAGGTAAGGCGCGATACGTCCACCGCACTGGAAAAGCAGGAATCAAAACGAAGTGGACGACAGCGAGACGGAGCAAAACTGTGAATGGATGAGATAATTAAAAATTACAGGTTTACCGTTTTATATAATTAAGGGATGCCGCGATGAGAAAAAATTTGATTTTCGACTTTAGCCATTAGAGCCTACAGCTCCTCTCTCGGACGGTCGACTTTGACGGAGCCTGACTACCAGTCTACAGGGTGTTTAAAGACTGAACAGAGGATGTTGTATTTTTATTTATTGTGAATGTATCTAATTGAAATCAGCCTGTGGACAGAACTGTTTTCAACTTCTATACAAGTCAAGTGGATGAAAGCCTGCCGCATTACTACCAGTAGTACTATGGCTACTATAGCACTCCTTGCATGGTATTCTTATTTGCCACTTGACTATTGTGGAACTGAAAGTGCAAAGCAACCACTTTTGTGGCAAACAATTAAATGAAATAGATAGAATAGAATTTCGTGTAGCTTTGCATGCCGAGGGGGAGAGAATGAAGTGGACAAATAGTAGAAATGAATGGCAGTTGTAGTGATCTATGAGTGGTAACTGGGGATATTCAGGTCTTTGTTGCGATAGTTGCAGAAGCTCGGTGAGTGAGTTTGTTGTATGCATATTTGCCAATGACTTGTGTATGTCGTAGACGATCTTGCTGTTTCGTAAGCGATAGGAACGCCAAATGTGTAATCAAGTTAAGGCTCACAGCTCTCTAGGCAATCATTGCAACTAATTGTAAGCGTGTACTCATAGTAGTATGAGATTTCTACTCACTGAAGACCAGTCCCATGGAACCGAGTTTATATTGCAACTAAGTCGGTCTATTCTCGACGTATTCGCATTTGGCAGGCGTCATTCCAACGAAGTTTCCTGCAATTTCCTCTATGTTCGTGCGAGGTAAAGGTTTATCAAGCAAAGTCAAGAGGTTTCGTCCTTGGAAGACGGCGCACCATATTTTGTTCATCGAGTAGAGCTATTAGAGCAATGAAATTTTCTTTTCATTTCCCATAGTTACGATACTCAAATCTTGGTGTATATCCCCGTTTCTAATATACCACGGTCCATTGGCGTCAGCTCTAATTACTTTTCTTGGTGCAACCCCAGAGTTGTATAGCATTAGTCGAAACTGCACTATCCCGCATAGGTGGAGACCATCCCACTAACCACGGGATTAGGGCGCTACTAAATCTTCTTCTTCTTTGGTCGTCTTACAGCCCATGAGGGCCAGAGCCAAGCTTCTGTCAATCACCCATGTTGTGTCCGATTTATTTTACACAGGTGAAAGGGACCTACAGTTAAATGCCGATTCCGAACGACGTTAGTCGAGAAGCTTTTTCATGGCAATGTTACTACGGGGGGTTTAGCCAATATCCCGCCAAGGAGGGACACCGTGAAATAAACATTCGATAGCGTTGGTGTTATCGGGATCCGAACTCGCCCATTGTGCGTCAGGGTGCAACACACTAACCACTGCCCCACGGCGCCCTAGGGCGATGCCAAATCTTCTTCTTCTTAACGGTCGCTACAATTTGGGGTGAACCTGGGCCTCAATCAATATGCCCCTCCAATTAGCACGTTCTTTTGCTAGCCTTTTTCATTGCCGCAAATCCAGTTGGCACCGTGGCGCAGTGGGTAGTGTGTTGGCCTCTGACGCCGATGACACGGGATCGAATCCCCAGACAGCCATGTCATCGAACGTGTTTTCACGGTGTTTCTCCTCAGCGGGGTTCTGACAAAACCCCGTGTAGTAAAATTGTCATGAAAAGCTTCTCGAAATTCGCCGTTCGGAACCGGCAATAAACTGTAGGTCCCTTTCACCTATGGGAAAATGAAATCACACACAACATGGGTGATTGAGAGAAGCTCGGCTCTGGTTCTTCATGGACTGTAACGCCAACATACATACATACAAACCCAGTTGGCTGAGGTCCCCTTCCACCTGTGTGCGTCATCTTAACTGCGGCCGCCCTCTGCTTCTTCGTCCCTCGGGGTTGGATTCAAAGACTCTCCAGGCTGGAGCTGTGGTGTCCATTCGCTCTATATGGCCCAGCCACCTTAGGCGCTGAATACGTAGACGCCTGACTAGGCTCTTGTCGCTATACAGCCCGTAAAGTTCGTGGTTGAATCTTCTCCTCCATCCCCCGTCTGCGTTTATAGGCCCAAAAATCACGCCCAAAATCTTTCTCTCGAACCGACCAAGGGCCTCCTCATCCGCTTTTGATAGTGTTCATGCTTCTGCGCCGTACAACAGGACCGGGATGATAAGGGTCTTAAATAGAGTCAACTTTGTCGTTCGGGAGAGGGCTCTATTACTCAGTTGCCTCCTGAGCCCAAAGGAACAGCGATTGGCAGGAGTGATTCTGCGTTTGATTTCGGAACTAAACCAATACAAACGTTCTGGCCAAGACGTCGGTGGTGAGCGTCCTTTTTTGATGACAGCATATATTTGGTTTTGCCCTCGTTGACTGCCAAACCAATTTTCGCCCCCTCCATCTCAATACTCGCAAACGCCTCATTGACATCTCGCTGTGATCTACCTGTTATGTCAATATCGTCGGCGTATGGAAGGAGTTGCGAGGATTTGAAATAGATTGCGCCTCTTGTATTGGCCAGTGATTTTTGCACAATCATTTCCAATACGATGTTGAAGAAATCACACGACAGCGCATCGCCCTGCCTAAATCCTTTTTTGACATCAAAACTATCGGTAAGGTGCTCACCGATTCGGATGGAGCAGCGAGCATTTTCCAAGGTCATCCTGCATAGTCTGACGAGCTTCGCAGGGATGTCAAAAGTAAACATGGCGTTATATAGCTCGTCTCTAATTACGCTGTCGTATGCGGCCTTGAAGTCGACGAATAGATGGTGCGTATCGACTTGAAACTCATTGGTTTTCTCCAGGATCTGCCGTAGTGTGAAGATTTGATCGATGGTGGATTTCCCTGACCTGAATCCGCACTGATAAGGACCTATCAGCTTATTTACAAAAGGCTTCAGGCATTCACACAAAACGGCAGAGAAGATTTTGTAGGCGATGTTAAGGAGACCTATTCCTCTATAAGTGGCGCAATCAGAGGGGTCTCCTTTCTTGTGGATCGGGCATACGATGCTGAGACTCCATTCCTCGGGCATGCTTTCCTCTGACCATATCTTACAGATGAGCTGGTGCATCCTCCTAACCAGGTCATCCCCAGCTGCCTTGAAGAGCTCAGCAGACAGTCCGTCTGCGCCAGCAGCTTTATCCGACTTGAATTTTGATATGGCAATCTTAACTTCGTCGAGGTCAGGGGGATAGAATTCTCTGCGGTCTCCGTCGATTAGAAATGGATCATTCTGCCTGACAGCGGTTTATTGACTAACATCGCCGTTATACAGTCTGCAGAAGTTGTATTTCCAAATACTTAGAATCGACTGCGATTCTACTACTAGGTGTCAGTTTTCATCCCTGCAGGCTTCCGTTCTGGCCTTATGGCCTTGGCATGTTCGCTTTATCTGTTGACAAAACTTTCGAACGTCACGCCTGCAGTAACACCTCTCCAAATCCTCAATCGCGGGCTTCTCTTGCTCTTTCTTCTTTCTTCTAAGAAGCTTATGATCCTCCCTTCTTTTTAACTCGTAGAGCTCACGAGCTGCTCTTGTTCTTTTACGTAGCGAGGCCTTATATGCATCCTGCTTCGCTGTATGAATCCTCCTGTTCTCGTCATCGAACAAGGTGTTTCTTCGTGGTGGAGCTTTGAAGCCCAAAACTTCGGACGCAGAGCTTTTCAGGGCTTGTTTGCAAAGGCTCCACTGCTGTTCTATTGATAGCGTGGAGGATTCAGGTGTATTGGAGAGCTTAAGGGAGACGGTTAAAAGCACGAGCGGTTTCTGGCGATAGTAGCTTTCCGACATCATCACTTTGTATTCTAACTTTACTCCGTTGCGTTCGTGATATCCGTAAACGCATCTTGGCTACTACAAGATAGTGGTCCGAGTCGATGTTAGCCCCTCGGAAAGTTCGAACATCAAGAATAGTGGAGGAGTGTCTGACGTCGATCGCGATGTGAACAATCTGGTTGGTAGTCGATTGATCAAAAGACCGCCAGGTGCCTTTGTGTAAATCGAGGTGCGGGAAGCGCGTACTGGCTTGAGGGAGATTTCGCCCCGTAGCAAGATCAATCAGCCTGTGTCCGTTATGGGAGGTGGTGTCGTGTAGGCTATGTTTGCCGATGACTCGTTCAAAGATGCTTTCCTTACCCAGCTTAGCATTGAAGTCTCCTAGTACAATTTTGATGTCATAGCTGGGACATTGGGCACATGTTCTGTCTTTGGCGGAGTCATCCTTGTCTTCCGTGGGGGCGTGAACGCAGATCAGGCTGATGTTAGAACATTTAGCCTTGATACGGATTGTTATGAGGCGTTCGCTCACATGCCGAAAGCTTAGGACTTTTTGCCTTAGTCCACCTCGAACAACAAATCCGCATCCAAACACTAGCTCCTTAAAAAAAAAAAATTATCGGAACTGGCTTTAGCACTTGCTTGTATTGAAGGAAGAACTCGAGGTTGTCAAAGACTTCGTCTACCTCGGATCCGCAGTAACTAATGAAGTAATGAACAAAGTCAGTACCAAAAATAAACGCAGAATAACTCTTGCCACATTGCAGAGGTTAGTGTACTAAACAACATGCAGAAGTACGTTAGATGACACATATAAATGTGTCATTTCACACACTTTAAGATCAAGTGTGTCGCTTAACACGGTTGGTCTTTGAAATTGAGACACTTATTCGTGTTTAAACTGTACCACGTTCTATTGCGGGCCCTGAGTAAGAACTCTTATCATACCTTAAGTGTGTTGCAGCGACACATGTATTAATAAATCAACACACTTTTGATCGAAGAAAAAGGAAATTTCCCAACTATGTGCAAACTTGCCCGAAAGTGATTTGCGAATCAGGTCCATGGTGTAATGGTTAACACACTGGACTCTCAACCTGGTGATCTGAGTTCAAATCTCAAGCCACCAAAAAACAAAGACAATCAATTACTTCCCCTTCCCATTCTACATTAGTCTTTCGAGCCGGATGGCATGAGCATGGTGATATTGCTTCAATCAAACAAAAAACAAAGAAAAGCGTTTTGAGCTTGATGAACCTCGAGAGCTAGGACTAGATGGGTCTTCTTTTTTTTCGTTTGCTGCGAAAAGTGTTTTCAGCAAACTTCAAATTTGAACATGGGGTCACTGGGTTGAGAGTCCAGTAAGTTAACTATTACACCATAGGTCCGGGTTGTAATATACTTTCTGGCAACGTTGCATATAGTTGGGAGTTTCGCTTTTGTGCGTTATCATAATAACACACTTGACTGCAATGAAACATACATCTTGGTGTGTTATACTAACACACTTACGATTTGCAGTGGAATTGCTATTTTTTGGGCTCAGAAGGCAATTGAGTAACAGAGCCATCTCACGAAAAACCAAACTGGCTTTATCCCAGTCCTGCTTTATGCAGTCCTGCAGAGGCATGGACGCTATTGAAAGTGGATGAGAAGGCTCTTGGTCGAGAGAAAAATTCGCGGCGCAATTTTCGGAGAAGGAGATTCAACAACGAACTATACGTTCGTTCATATAAGAGTATATGAGTCTGAGCCATGGCGACAACGCAACAGAGGACGCCCTCGACTGTGATAGTCCACACAACTGGAGTGGGACCTCACCCAACTTGGTGTTCACAGTTGGAGGCAATTGGCAAAAGATCGTGCTGACTAGAGAGGTCTGTTGGTTGAAGTCCAGATCCGCCCCTGACTGTAGCCCCACATAATGTCTACTTGGACATCCTTTTACATGTTCACACGTCTCTGAATCTCGTTTCTGTCTTTAACTCGTGGCGGAAGGTTACGTTTATATAACCCGAGGTTTTCTCGATCGACGTGAGGAACGATACCAAACGCTGGTTGGGAAAATTGTCATATTTGAGCCAAACGTTTTAGACTTTAGCAAGTGATTTCTATAGGAACAAGAGCTCCTAAAAGGTTTTCGTATAAGCAAGCAATGATCTATGTACCTAACTTAGTTATGGATGTATTGGCGGATATCTTTCTATTTCTTTTTCATTGATTTACATTTTTCTTCTTTATTTTCAGATGCATACATGAATATTGACTCAAACTTATCGCAGAACCGTAAGTTGTTATTTTTATCGTACTTAACCTCGAAATTTTAATGAACTTCTGTGAAAAATATTTATTTTCGAGCTAAAAAACTGTTAGTACATCAGAACTCTGTTATTATTGTCATATGACAAAACGTCGCGGTTTCGATTTATTTAGTTTAATTGGACGCGGAGCTGGTTAAGTAAGACGGCTGTCGCTTGGATTGTGACCTAGTACTAAACTCACCCGACACAAAATAACTTTTTGCAGCCCGAACAGGTTTTGAGAGAGGTTTCGATGAGGTGGTTCTGTTTTCTCATTTTTTGAGGCATCCTAAGTGTACTGGTGTCCAGTCTCCAAGGCAGACTCAGCAGACGTGCCGCAACCCCCCTGATTTTTGTGTACTTTTCCAGTCCATTACTTACAGATACACAGGAATCTTTAACAAATAGAAGCTCGTGCATGTGATCTCTCTTTTAAACAATTTCGAATGTTTACATCTCCCATCAAGAAGTTCAGTTGAACGAACTAGACATCACTCGTCTTAACCACTCAGCATCCACACAATTGAACCTCAACGAAAGGTCTTTAAAATCAATTAAGAGTTCCTCCGTCACTTCCATCCATATCATCATCGCCCCAATCTGTATCTGTCTTATTTATCGATGTGCATATCCAAATATTTATCACAGATATTGCCCAACTTTCAGTTAAATCAACTGACAACTGTCAAAATCGGCTGACTCATCCATGTTTATGTATGAAGATACGAACCTAGAGAGATGGATGTACCATGTACACATGGAACTTCCATTAATTGTCTAATCATTTCGCCAGTACCCCTCGGTGATGGTCGGCCCTCATCGAGCATGAAGTGTGGAATCAAATAAGCGACAATGATGACGGCGGTACTCTTCCATCACGTCCGACCGACGCTTGGGTGTCAGAGTTGAATTCAAGTTCGAGAAGGGAAGATTCGTATCTTGCGCTTGTCCCATGCATGTTCTGTTATCAAACCCACTTCGGGAATCTCCCAATCAAGTGGGAAATTAATAAAGATGCACAAAGCAATTACCGGTCGATCCACATGCACTGACTGCTGTCGTCGTCTGTGCTCCTATCATCTGCTTTTGCTGTCCATATGGATAGACAGTCCAGATAGACAAGTCTCTTCCATGACTTGAAAGGCTGTGTATGGATGGCTGTATGGATGGCATTAGACTGTAGTTAGTCGGACGATTGAATGACCAGTTGTTCACACTCCTTTTTCTCGTTGCTGTTTTGCCCTCAGTTGGATTTATTAAAATTGCGTTCGCATCGTATTTCAGTGTGACCTCGAACTGTTGTTGTTGGTGTAATACGAACGCCCGGGATATGGATATTCCGACGGCCGTACTTGGCGACAGAGATGGAAGTTAACGACTGACACATTTCCATTAATTTCAAATTAAACGATGGACATGGCGGGAGCAGGAGATGTGAGCCAAACGGCGAGATGGTGGAGGAGTGCAAGTGAGAAACGACAGCTGTGTATGGACTTTAGAGCCTGTTGGGATGGAGGCGGTCAGAGGAAGATGGTAATTGGAACGTACATATGTATTTGTTTATTGGCCCGCCAGTCTGTTCATTTGACAGACGCACGAACCGACATTGGAGGTTGAGTATCTGTGAGCTGTAAAAGTTTAATGGCAGATCAGTGTTGAGCGAAGGGACTTTACTCGCCAGTGCTTTGCGTGAATATTTCAAGATACGACTAGGAACAGAGCACATGTTTCTAATCTGATTTGATGAATGCCTGTGTATTTCAAATACGAGTGATGACATCAGATGGTTGCTGCGTGCAGCAAAGCGATAATCCCCCGCAGATGTAATGAAATATTAAACGAATACGTTCCACAACACTAATACGGATGGCAATGAACGTTCCACTTATATCAAGTGCAATCAACATATAAGTAACAACAGTAGATACTACATCTTCTTCTTCTTCTTATCCGGTGCTACAGTCGGCCTCAACCAGCCTTGCCCCCTCCAGCTAGCACGATCTTTCGCTAGTCTTTTCTATTGCCGCACACCCAGTTGGCCGAAGTCCGCTCCCACCTGTATGCGCCTAGATGCAGCCATCCTCGGGGCCCTTCGTCCCTCGGGGTTGAATTCAAAACCTCTCCGGGCTGGAGCTGCGGTGTCCATTCGCTCTACATGGCCTAGCCATCTGAGGCATTGAATTCGTAGACGCCTGACAAGACTTATGTCGCTGTATAGCCCGTAAAGCTCGAGTTTAATCTTTTCCTCAATCCCCCGTCTGCGTTTATAGGACTGAAAATCTTTCTCTCGAACCGACTAAGGACCTCGTCATCCGCTTTTAATAGTGTCCATGCCTCTGCGCCGTACAGCAGGACCAGGATAATAAGGGTATTGGGAGAGGGCTCTATTACTCAACTGCCTCCTGAACCCAAAGAAACGGCGATTGGCAAGAGTGATTCTGCGTTTGATTTCGGAACTGATGTCGTTGGTCCAGGTCACTGCGGAGCTCAGGTAGACAAAGTCCTTAACTACCTCAAACTTACATACATCTGCCAATAAAAGCGTTCTGGCCAAGACGTCCGCGGTGAGCGTCGTTTTTGTTGAAGTAATCACACGGCAGCTCATCGCACTGCTATCGATCAGGTCTGCACCGATTCGGATGGAGCAGCGAGCTTTCTCTAAAGTCATCCTATATAGTTTGATGAGTTTGGCACGGATGCCAAAGGTAGACATGGCGTTATATAGCTAATTACGCTGTCGTATCCGGCTTTGAGGTCGGCAAATAGAAAATGAGTGTCGACCTGATATTGATTGGTGTTTTCCAGGATCTGCCGTAATGTGGAGCTTCGGTCGATGGTGGACTTCCCTGGTCTGAAGCCACACTGATAAGGACCTATAACCTTATTTATCAAAGGGTTCAGGCGTTCACACCAAATGACAGAGAAGATTTTGTAGGTGACCTTAAGGAGACTTATTCCTTTGTAGTTGGCGCAGTCAAAGCGGTCTCCTTTCTCGTGGATCCGACAAACGATGCTGCTTTCCTCTGGCCATATCTTACAGATGAGTTAGTGCATGCTCCTAACCAAGTCATCTCCAGGTGCTAATAGCTCAGAAGACTGAGTTCCCATATGGCGGCTTTAACTTCGTCGAGGTCAGGGGGACAGAGTTCTATGAGATCTTCTTCGATCAGAAATGGATCATTTTGCCTGACAGCGGTATATCGACTAACATCGCCGTTATACAGTCTGCAGAAGTGGTCTTTCCATATTCTAGGCATCGACTGCGATTCTACTACTAGGTGTCCATTCTCAACCCTACAGGCTTCCGATCTGGCTTTATAACCTTGACATGTTCCCTTTATCTGTTGATAAAACCTTTGAACGCCATGCCTTCTGTAACACCTCTCCAAATCCTCAATCACGCGCTTCTCGTGCTTTTTCTTCTTTCCTCTGAGAAGCTTTTGCTCCTCCCTTCTTTTTGACTCGTAGAGCTCACGAGCTACTCTTGTTCTTCCATGCAGCGAGGTTTTGTATGCCATCCTGCTTCGCTATGTGAATCCTAATGCACTCGTCATCGAACCAGGTGCTTCTTCGTGGTGGAGCCTTGAAGCCAAATTTTCAAATGCAGTGCTTTTCAGTGCTTATGTGCAGAGGTTGCATTGTTGTTCCATTGACTCTAAGGAGGGTTGAGCTGTATAGGAAAGCTGAAGGGAGACGCGATCAGTGAAGCCACGGGCGGTTTATGACGATAGTAGCTTTCTACTCCGCTGCGTTCGTGAAATCCGTAGGTGCATCTTGGCTACTACAATATAGTGGTCCGAGTCGATGTTAGCCCCTCGGAAAGTTCGAACATCAAGAATAGTGGAGGAGTGTCTGTCATCGATCGTGATCAATCTGGTTCTTGATTGATTGATCTGGCGACCGCCAGGTGCCTTTTTGCATATCGAGGTGCTGGAAGCGTATACTGGCTAGAAGAGGATTTCGCCCCGTAACATGGTCAATCAACCTGTGTCAGTTACCGCATAAGGTATCGTGTAGATTGTGTTTGCCAATGACTGGTTCAAAGATGCTCTCCTTACCCAGCTTAGCATTGACCTCACAGCTGAGACATTGGGCTGGCGTTTTGTCTAGGGGATCGTAGAACTCATCTCTGGTAGAGTCAATCTTGTCTTCCGTGGGGGCGTGGATGCATATCAAGCTGATGTTAGAAAAGGAAGCTTTGATACGGATCGTTATGAGGCGTTCGCTCACCTGCCGAAAGCTTAAGACTTTTTGCCTTAGTCCACCTCTATTGGCAAATCCGCAACCGAGCAATCGTTGGCCTCTCTCCCTATAGCAGTCGCCGTAGTAGGTTTCGCAGTTTTTCATCCGCTTTATATTTGGTCCATTCCATCGCTTTTCCCTGTATGGCGGTTAAGTCCGCTGTATAGGGGTCCAGGACGTCCGCAAGCTGTTCGGCTGCACGTGGTCTGTTTAGAGACCTAACACTTTACGTACAGAGCCGAAGATTATTGTCCTTTTTTCGTTTCTTACAGGGACCGTCAACATTAATCTTGTGGTTGTTTCTGAGGGTTTTCCGGTTATGGTTTGCTAGACCACAGCCCAACCGATATTCGTCCTGTTTTGAGGCCCAGGATACTTCCCATTCGTCCCCTTCCGTTAGTAATTTCCGTTGTCAGGAAATTTCGAGTTGGTACCACGAGGAAGTGTAAATAGGACCTGGCTAACCGAGCTTGCAAGGACCTTACTCTTTTTTGTTTAGCGGACCAACACCTATCGGCAGATGCTACTCCTGCGAGGCCTTTATTAGTCTTTTACCATCCAGACACTACATCTATGAAACTCAAATCAGTCAATTGCCTAAAAAAGCAAAAGACTCCCATCCATATGCCGTGGAACCTAAGTGGCCGAAAACCGCAATTTCAAAACAACAAAACGACCCGTCACAAGTGCACAAACTTATTCGTTCCATACACATAGTGCCAACACTCATTTCCTTCCTCTTCCTTTTCCGCTATCCTTCCTTCCGGTCGGTAGTCCTATTAAGAATGATACACGACTTATTTAAGTAAGTTCTACTAAACCGCAACTATTAACTTCTTGTATCTGCTGGCACCCGACCAACGCCAATAATTTACATTTTCCACCTTCTTTCTCTCATTCTACATCCTTCCGAACACTACTAAATGTCCTTACCAAGTCCTAGAGCTTGTTCACATTTCAATTGAAATGGAAGGACCTTTATTAAACAACTCAAATGTATTGTGTCGCAAAAAGGGGAACAGAAACTTAAAAAAGAATAGACCTGCTGCAGGAAACCGAATATCCTTTCACTATGCTGTGCGGTAGCATATTGGTGTTCTTGAAGGAGAATCCTATTGCACAACACCTAAACGTACCACCGAAGAGGAGGATATAGTAAAAATTGCATCTACATCCCAGCAACCAACCACCTAGTGAGGCTTAAATGTATGTACTTCCACCAAACCGAACGGGCTTTGGCTAACAAAGAAAGGAAACAACAAAATAAGATCAAATAAAGGACAAAAGGAAGATGAGGAAAAAATTAAATAAAATAAGTACCTACCTAACCAAGCACTTGCACTAATTTAACGATAAGGGTAGGCGCCCACAAAATGGGTTATAGAGCACAGGATGTGCCCATATACAAAAGCTTTGAAAGTAAGTTCTACACCGAAAACTACCGGAGCAGATGTTGCCTGCTCCCTGAATCGCAGCCAATATACTCCACATACAATCTGAACAAGGACATACAAATGAAGGAGCATTGGCGCATTTCCAAAAAAAAAAAAAAACGAGAGAAAAGAGCAGACAAACTAAGATCGAAAGAATGATGTAGGGAATTTGGAATTCCAACAAACGGATAGGGAGAGGGCGAACGACGTCGGTATGAAACGTATCCTTAAATGAAACCAAAACTGTGCAGATCCTGTGTGTGAAAGGCATATCATAACTCTCTTTCGCTCAGATGCACATAGCACCTTGCCCAAACGAAATGGTATAGAATGTTACATATAAGGGTAACAGAGTCTACAACACCCAAAAATGTCCTTTCTGCCACTTGTACAAACTCTGTAGCTATACTACATACGAGATGGTTGGCTTAGGTTGCAGCAGTGGGCGAATGGTAGCTTTTAGTTACTTTCTCGATGCAATAATAGTGAACAAGAAATGGAAACCTCGGCATGGAACGCGAGCCAAAAAAATACGACGAAAATTCCTTGATAAAGGATATTTTCCTTTACACACACACACATACATATATACTATGTATGAATGAGGAGGTTCTATAGGGCCAGGATGCTTTTTAATGAATGTAAGACGACAACGAGAAGAGGACGATGGCAATGTCGATGGGAAAAATAGGAAATTAAATCAAGTAAAAAGGATCTACTCATACATATATTTCCTTTTTTTCCTTCACGGATGTTGTCCTTTTTCTTTCGTCTTATCTTTACGACGACAAGTTATTCAGGAGGCAAGACCAGCATGACGACCAAGCACGTTAACGACGTCGACGATGATGGCGAATCTAAAGAAAGAAATTAAATTAAAACCTCAGTATGCGGTATCCTTATTGCCCGCTCTCTCATATACGTAATCACCTTGGCGAAAATGGGGAATATGATTGTATCCTGTGAATCCCGAAACCTCATAGTATCTCCTTAAATAAGAGCCTGTATCCGTTCGGCAATTATAATGACACAGAAAATGTCCATTCGAAACGGATGCTATAGCGAAATGTAGTTCTTGGTCTTGGTCTTGGTCTTGGTCCTCTTACTGCATCATTCCACATGCGAAATTCACAGCCTTGGATGACGGCACTATTCAATGACGTTGACTTAACTAGGACGAGTTCTTTTTCTCAATTCAAAGCCGCACGAAGAACGACAAACCAATGTGCTCCAAGGCAAGACGAGATAGTCGTCGTTCAGTAGAACTTTTACACAAAAGATTTGTTGGACGAAATTGAATGAAAAATTACAAAAAAAAAAAAAACGCAAAGAAAGTAAGACCGATTCCAGGAAGGATCGGAACTTAAGGAAAAAGGACGACTACCGTCTGACAAAAATAATCTCAAGTAATCCAGTTAGTTACATTTTAATTATCCTTTCATTCATGGATCTTTAGCGCAAACAAACAGAGTAGTGGAGGACCCGTCATCACCGCCACCAAAACGATGCAATTGGATAGTTGGTTTCAACTGATGCACGTATCTACTATCTGGATGGCACGGATTTCATTATGTTCACCTACTGTTTACTCACATGCATACTAGCTTGCTCCATTCAAAGTCGAAATGTGAAGTCAGGTGAAAACGAATGAAGGAACAAGGTCCTCTGTACCGGAAGAAAGTTCGACTCCTTTCTTGACTCCATTTCCTCCGGTGTTGATTGAGTAATGGATATAGACGAACTAGAAATTTCGGAGAAATGAAGGAAAAGTTTTTCGAGTGGTGCTCGACAGATTATCAGAGTCGTCGAAGACTGTTTTAAGAAGACACTGATTGTCAATTGGAGCCATTGACTTAGAAATGTGGCCTAGAAGCCAAGGAATAGATTTCATAATGCGGAAGGGAACAAATGAACCAACAGTTTGGCAATTGTTACATAAGTTTCAATAGAACGCGTGCTCGCTTCTTGTAGTCTTCCACGGAATTGTTCTCGGTGGGTCGGAACATGTATACAGCGGACCTCTGTATCGTTAGAAGGAATAAGGCGTAGTAAAGTGTAGCAACCTTGACTTTTACGTCACTACGTCACTTCACATTATCTATATGTAATCACTTTCAACTTGACATGGTCCATTCGGTCGCCTTCCATGGCTTGGGTCTAAGCTAGGTAAGAATCCACACGCTTTTCTTTAATAAGGCCGAACACACAACTGACACTATAACAAACCAATCACGTGTAGTTTTGGTTTCTTCAATTCCGTAGATGTATCACACTCTGAAGGACTAATCGAGTCTGACCACCATGTAAGGATTACTGAGAATGCCTAGAAGCCAAACATTGCAAACAACTATTTTGGAGCCCTTTGAATAAGGTTGGATACAGAAAGAAGCTACCGCACAAGTTAGAGCACTCCACTTCCGGAGTGGATGGTGACTGGTGGAGAAAAATGAATCACCTGCTACAAGCTCGAGCGAAAACGGTCATGCTCGAATCGGGATGAGCCTATATAAACGGCGACCAACCCAGGACTGATATCCAGGAAGGCTTTTCTGTGTGCTTGGTGGGAGTTATTTACTATGAATTACTCCCATATGGCAAAGCTTTTAATTCGGACTGGTACTGTCACTAATTGGGCCGTATGAAGGCTGCAGTCGCTAAGAAGCGGCCCGCTTTTGTTAGTGGCAGAGACCTTTTGAATAGCTAAGTACACATGCCTGGCCCAAAAGAATCGGGTAAGGCCAGCGGCATACATCGTCGCAAAAGACCGCCAGACCGTATGCCAATCGCGGCCCCCTCAAGCTCTAGAATAAGCTTCCAACACCTGCCCAGACAGTAAAACACCAATGGACCCGTTGTCAACAAGCCTTATAGTATACTCCTTCTCAAGTAGTGAGTTTGGTTTGACGACGAGTGTAGGAAGGCACACACAGCCAGGCAACAAGGCTACTAATGGGCGCTGCACAGAAGGACGAGAACTGCTCGTGAGCACTACGAGCCAAAGAGGACAGAGGAGCATGAGCTTCTCAAAAAAAAAAAAGAGGGGTATGAAAGCTCGCGATCAAAGAGATGGAGAGATGCTCGGAGGTTTTATAAACGAATAAACATGCCGGCGATATAAAGCCTGAGCGGAAGCCTGCAGGAATAGATTCATAGTCGGTACTAAGAATCTGGAAAGACTTCTGGAATGACCCATTCCCAACGCACGATGATAGCAGAGAATTTCGTCTTTCTGGCCTGGACGAAGTTAGGACTGCCTTTTCGAAGCTTAAGTCCAACAAAGCTGCTGGAGCAGGCGGATTACCTGCCGAGCTTTTTAAGGTAGCTGGAGACCTGGATAAAGTTAGGATAGCTTTTTGTAAGTTTAAGTCCAACGAAGTTGCTGGAGCAGACGGACTAACTGCCGAGCTCTTCAAGGCAGCTGGAGGTGACCATGGAGGGTACGCACCAGCTCATATGTAAGATATGGTCAGAGGAATGCATGTCCGATGAATGGAATCTTGGTATTGTTTGCCTTATAGAAGTATAAGTCTCCGGAAAATTGCTTATAAGATCATCTCTGCTGTAAGGTGTGAACGCCTGAAACAGTTTGTTAATAAATTTATTGTTCCATATTGTTCATATTCAGGCACGGGAAGTCCACTATCGATCAAGTTTTCACACTGCGGCAGATACTGAAAAAAACAACGAGTTCAAGAGGAGTTCGGGAGGCTACTGAGAAGCAGAGGCCTCTCTCGGAAAACCAAGGCAACCTTGGACCATGGACCATGGACCTTATTGCGTACGATTTTCGGCCTGATCTACATAAATGGGGGTGGAGGAGAAGACTTAATAGTGAATCGTACGGAATGTGTAGTGACATGAACGTAGCACGGCATCTGCGGATCCAACGCCTAAGATGGCTAGGTCATGTAGAGCGTATGGAAACCACATCTCCGGCGCGGAAGGTCTTTGAAACCAACCTTGATGGGAGATGCGGTCGGGGATGGTGGCGCACTCAAATGGAAGTAGACCTCAACCAACTAGGCGTGCGGTACTGGAGACTGCTGGCGAAAGACCGTGCCGGTTGGGGAGGTTTTTTAAAGGAGGCCCGGGTTCGCCATGAACTGTACCGCCGAAGAAGAGGAGAATGACTGGCTGAAATCTTCAAGAGCTTCATTGGGAGATTCTTACACATCGAACTTAAAGTCTGGGTCATGCACCAAGTAATTACACCTGCTTCTGTCCCAGGCAGACAATTTCGTTGGTGATAAATCCGCATTAAAAGAGGCTTCCGATACACGATTGCACCATCTTTTCGCCAATAGGAACGAGAGCTTAAAATAACGTATAATAGGCACACGCTTGAGTCTTCGTTTCTTTGTCACTATGTAGATGGCATTGATGCCTATACTATGTTGGGTAGCACTAATCCATTTAAACGACATCTTAGCTATATAAGTTCGGGTGCCACATAAACTAACATAAAGAAATTTGGTTGACCGAATTACCGTCGGCGAAACACTCCTGAAACGTGACGAAATCAGACCATTTTCGAAGCGAATTATTAAATAGAAAAATACCCAACGCAAGCCATCATGGCCAAAGGCCGGAGTGTCACCGGTCATAGACAACTTCAAAGCCTAGATTGACCGCAAACAAGGTGATGCTGAGGTACAACCTGGCAAAACAGTCCATTCGATCCTCTGCTATGCACAACTCGAACTTTTGAGCGAAGCAAGCAAGAGGGAGCAACGGGAATTGACAGCTCTTTCTTGATCTCATTTGTTGATGTCTCGAAACAAGTTAATGGAACTTAGTTGGAAAGTTTGAATGCATCCACACTATAGTCCCGATGTTGCGCCGTCTGATTACAATTTGTTCTGGCCTCTACAGAAGTCTCTTCATAGTAAAAATATTGGTCGGCCGAACAGCCGTTGAAAATCTGCTGCTCAAAATTTTCGCCGATAAACCACAGAAGTTCCACATCCAGGGAACTATGAAGCTTCCCGAAAAATAGCAAAAGGCCGAAGGAAATAATGGCCAATATGGATAGTCAGTAAAAACGTATTTTTTTTTTTTTTTTTTTGTCAAAAATGTACCAAGAGGCCCGCGAAATCTTTTCATATCAATACAAAGTTGGACTATTACAGTTTGCAGTCCAAAACAAAAAGGACATTTGATTGTTGCCTGAGGTACACCTTGGGAGGTACATAAGTACATATACATCGTTCACTGTCCAAATTTCGCGACCAAGGCCCAAACATGGACAATGGCAAAAACAACACTTCAGTTGATGAAACAAGTGGTTCTTCAGCGCTTTAAAGGTGGTCGTGCAGACGTAAATAATGACCGACATATTGGCCGATCGAAATTTGTGATAACCGAAAATACCATCAAAATTGTACGAGAATTCGTCAAACTTACTTACTTACTTTCTTATCAGGCCAGCGATCCATGGAGGATCTGAGCCTGAGCTATAGCTGCCTTCCATCCTTGACGGTCCCGGGCACGCTGCTTCCAGTTGTCAAGACCAAGATGTCTTACATCCGCGATTACTTGGTCTTTATACCGGAGGTTCGGTCTTCCTCTTCTTCTCGAACCAGGAGCCTCGGAGTCGAAGACCCTCTTAGCTGGAGCGTTGATGTTCATGCGCTCGATGTAGCCGAGCCAGTGTAGTCGACGGATCTTTGCCTTCCGGACTACATCCACATCATGGTACAGCTCGTAGAGTTCGCGGTTGTGTCTTCTTCTCCATTCGCCTTCCTCACAGACAGGACCAAATATCCGGCACAGAATTTTTCTTTCGAAAGAACCCAAAATCAACTCCGCCGTCCTGCTTATCGTCCAGCTTTCGGCCCCGTACAACAAGACTGGCAGTATGAGCGTTTTGTAAAGCACAACTTTGGTCTTTCGAGTGAGGAGTTTTGACCCCAGTTGTTTGGACAAGCCGAAGTAGCAACGGTTGCCAAGGGCGATTCTATGCCGGATCTGCCCCGAGGTAGACAACCTCCTTAACTACCTCGAAATTGTAGCTGTCAATTGTTATATTTTGTCCCAGGTGGTGAGCGACGGATTGGTTTTTGCTTGACAGCATGTATTTCGTCTTGTCCTCATTGATCTTAAGACCAACTCGTTTCGCCTGTTCTTCAATCGCCGCAAATGCTTCCAGAACGCCACGGCGAGAACACGCGATGATGTCGATATCATCCGCGTATCCTAGCAGCCGGATGGACTTGTAAAAGATAGTGCCTTCCCTGTTGACGCCTGCCCGTCGCACTATCTGCTCCAGCACCAAGTTGAAGAAGTCACATGACAGCGCATCTCCTTGCCGAAATCCGGTGCACGTTTCGAATGGTTCCGAGGTCATAGAACCGAGGTGCACGGTGCATCGCGTGTTTTTTAGCGTGGCGCGACACAACTGCATCAGTTTTACCGGGATCCCGAATTCGGCCATCGCACCAAACAGTTCATCACGATGAATGCTGTCGTATGCGGCTTTGAAATCGATGAAAAGGTGGTGTGTATCGATTCGAAACTCTTCGGTCTTTTCCAGGATTTGTCGAAGTGTGAAAATTTGGTCTAAAGTTGATTTGCCGGGCCGGAAGCCGCACTGGTAGCTGCCGATTAGTGCGGTGCAAAATGGTATTAGACGTTCACACAATACGCTGGACAGGATCTCGTATGCGACATTGAGCAGGGATATACCTCTATAGTTCTTGCTAGAGGTAGGATCGCCTTTTTTGTGGATGGGGCATATAGAGCTGGTATTCCAGTCGTCGGGCATGCCTTCATCTTCTCGAATTCTGCAGATGATCTCGTGCATGCTCCCTACCAGAACATCGCCGCCAGCCTTGAAGAGCTCTGATGGCAAGCCATCTGAGCCTGCGGCCTTGTTGTTCTTCAACTTCTGAATAGCTGTGCCGACTTCTTCGATGCTGAGTGGGAGGACTACTTCAGCGGCTGGAGTTGGGATTTCCTCGGTCCCTACCACTCTCTCTTGGTCATGCTCGTTAAGCAGCTGCTGGAAGTGCTGCTTAAATCCACTATTCCCTGCGGGTCGGTGACAAGATTACCCTCGCAGTTTCGAAGAGCCAGGGTGCCCTTTTTGAAGCCTCCTGCAAGGCCTTTGGCTTTCTTGTAAATGGCTCGTGTTTTATGCTTATCCCTAGACTCCTCGATATCCTTGAGCTGGGAGGCTGCCAAGATTCTTTTCTTTTGTCGCAGTAGTTTTTTCTCCTCCCTTCTTTTGGCTCGGTACTCTTCTTGCGCTGTCCTGGTTTTCCTCTGCAGCGCCTTTTGGTACGCCTCGTCGGTTGCTGCCTTTTTCTGCTCACATTCGCCATCATACCACGGGTTTCTTGTCGGGGGTGGTAGGTATCCTAAGGTGGTTTCGGCTACTTCCTGAATGGCTGAGCGGCATTGCAGCCACATATTATTGGCATTTGTGTTCGACGTAGGCATACCGTAGAGTCTTTCGCTCAGCTGCTCCCTGTAGACTCTGGCAACCTCCGGTGTGCTCAGGCACCCAATGTCGAACCTCCTCCTGATGGGCTGGTGCAGCCTTCTGACATTGGACAGTTGAGAGAATTCGTCAAAAGTCGCCCAAAATCTTAGTTACAATTAATGGATATGGAATTGAATACATCTAAATTGTGGCCAAAAATTTGGACCTTAGAAAAGTCTTGTTCCACACAAATTGGCTGGCCGCCAAAAATTGCCTATTCGCCTATTCTACGACTGCGTGTTTCCACCTAAACAGGTAAGTGCATTTGCCGATGATAGGAAACCATTACACTGAGATAGAGACGATTCAAAGGGATGGACGGACATTTCCCCAGATGGCCTAAAATATCCATTTGACAATCTTTTTAACCGTACACATCGCTGCATAGAGTTCTTATTAAAAAAATGTTTACTTCGAAACATGCCTTACACACACACACACGCCTTGGTCCATGGTGAAGCCCTTATATAGCAGCTTGAGCATAATATGATGACTCCACTCGTACTAAGTCGACGTTGATTGCTCCTTTTTTTCAAATATTTGTCCGAAAATTTGCACTAATTTTCGAGCTCACTACAAATGAATATTGCATATCAATCAACACAAAGTTAATTGCACAAATCTATAGATCCGATCCGTCGCATCGTGGCACTTTCAATAAATTTAATTTCAACCGAAAGGATACCTTTTTGCCACGTCAATCGGAAGCGCTTACCTTCGATTCACGAGTAAAATGAAAATCCCTCTCTCCAAGCACACATATGTACATATTTCGAAAATTGAAATTTGAAATAAAGAAGAAAAAAAAAACGACAAAAACCTCGTAACAACCCCTTAACAGTTCCGCATCCACCCAAAGGCTCAATGGCCCTCATCATTCCCATCGAAAGGTTGGGAAAAAGCTCACAAAACCCAGATGGAAAAAATTAATTAAAACAAAACCCTCAAAGATCCTTAATACCGTAGCTTCATATCCGGTGTCCATTGCCCATCCGTCAGCATACGAGTACATATGCACCATATCTGAATCCTTTAGCACTTTAATCTGTAACTGTAGCTGTAACTTTGCCCGAGTATTATCGATGAATGGTTGAGGTGAGAATTCGAAAAATTCGACCCAAAAAGATAGAAAAATCTGTTGGCCCTTTTGTGCATTTACAAGTGACCCGTCAAGTTCGTAATTAGTTTCGTTTCGTTTCCGAAACGGAATCCGTAAGGTACATCCTTCTCCGCAGGATTACTACTGCCACCGCCTGAGTGGTAACGGTCTTTTGTGTTTTTTTTTTTCACTATAGAACTCGAAAGTTTGTCGAATGCACAATCATTTTCACCTATCTGCTGACCCAGTAATGAAAAATGCATTTTTTCCACTCGTTCTTTCCCTCCCCCTCCAGATAGCTAGATAGTGTGCATAAAAATGGTTTATTTCGGTATTAATAGCCGCAGGAGGTGAGATAGACGGAAGCAGAAACAGAACGACAATGACATGGGGTGGGTGGACCCTGCCTGAGTGGGTATGGTCCATGGGACACAATAGTACAATTATTCTCGCCGCTATCTCACAGGACTTTGTGGCATCATCATCGTCATTATTGTCACCGTTCATATCGACATCCTTTCGTTACAGTTGTAAAGTCAAAAAACGAAAATTCGTTTAAGTACTCATAGTGACGGTGGCGGATAAATGGATCAATAAAATCCACAAATGTATCTAGATAGAGTCAACTATCCTACATGCTTGCTTCCCTATTCTTGTTGGCTTGCCTTCTTTGTCGCTGTCGTTTTTCGTCCTTGCTGTGCTATGTGTGCTCGTCCCTATAATGCTGTTATTCTTATTGTTACTGATGACGATAGCAATAGCGATGGTGCTACTGTGACTAGTGTTCTTGATGTTACACTAGCCTGGGGAGTATCCTTGCCGGCACTGTTAGTGGTTTGTTTATTTAGTTGTTGCTTTTGTTTGTTTCTTCTTGCTCCTGTATTATCGCCTACTCCACCTACATACTCCACATAGTCCTGTTCGATTTTGTGATTTCTATTGTTTCACTTTCTCTCCCTCTCTCTCGCGTGCGCGTCCTTTTTGGCGTTTGTCTGATTGCCGGGACATTCAACAGGGAAGGATGTGCGGCGCCAGGCGGCGAACGGACAGAAATAGAGATTCAATTACAGGGTGCTTCGCACTCAAACTAAAATATTCAAAACACTTGATACCAGTTATTGGATTTGCCAGCACGGGTGGATTGGATGCAACACGAGATCTGTTTGCTGTATCCTTTTGCTTCCTTACATGTTTGATTTGTAGCCGAATGCATATGTATTTGTTTTAGATTTTCTCAAATTCAGCTAGAACGGACGTAATGGATGTTGTGTGTACCTCGAGGGAGAGGCATGAATGAATAAATATAGAAAAATCTGTGCTGAGTAATTGGGGTGGGACGTTACACTGGCGCTGATGGCACAGGACGAGGACTGATTTGGCATCGGATCGAATTGCTATTGATCTGTAAAGAATTTTTTTTATTTTTTTGAATTGAGGTGAAGCAGTGAAGCAGACAAACAAGTTGATTTGCTGGATTTTATTGAAGTTGCAAGGTGAATGCAATGTACAATGTCCGAACTCAACCGATGGCCATAGGGAGAGGTTTTTTGTTTTTTGATTTTGAAAATGAATTTAGATTTGTCCTAATTGGCTGATTGAAGTCTAAATGGTTTCAGTTGGTTGCGTGTTACTAATTTAAATCAAATTAAAATTATTTTTTCACGCGTAAGAGCTCGATTTGTTTAAAGCTTTGCTGTACAACCTCTTAACGAGCTTTGATTGATTTAATATCGCAACTTCCCATACCACTTACCGGCTTGGGTACTGAATGAAACGTTTTTTGCTACAGGACTCTCGAGAAGAGGCGAGTATACTGTTATTTATTGGAACTTGTAAAGGCTCGTTATTACAAAAAATGCCCAAGGCGGCTACTTAGTAATTTTAAAGCAAGTTACTTACATACATACTTACTTAGGTGGCGCTACAGTCCGTGGTGAACCTGGTCCTCAACCAACAAGCGTCTCCAGCTGGCACGGTCTTTGGCCAGCTGTCTCCAGCGCCGCACGCCCAGATGGTCAAGGTCCCCTTCCACCTGCGTGCGCCACCGTTGATGCGGCCGTCCTCTGCCGCGCCTTCTTTCCAGGGTGGATTCGAAGATTCTTCGGATCGGAGCTGTATTTTCCATGCCTAGCCACCTTAGACGCTGTATCCGTAGACGTCGTACCAAGTCGGTGTCGCCAAATCTTCTCCTCCATAGTAGAGCTCCGAATTTTCCTCTCGATACGACCAAGGGCATCTTCATCCACTTTTATTAGGGTCCGAGCCTCTGCGCCGTAGAGGAGGACTGGGATGATCAAGCTCTTATATAGTATCACCTTGGTTTTCCGTGAGAGGGCTCTACTTCTCAATTGCTCCTTGAGCCAAAAGAAACAGCGGTCGGCAAGAGTGTTTCTGCGTTTCATCTCAGCGCTGATGTTGTTGTCGCCGGTCATCAGTGAGCCAAGGCAGACGAAGTCCTTGACCACTTCAAAGTTATATCTACCCATATTGACGTTCTGGCCAATATGTCGGTGTTGACCGTCTCTTTTTGATGAAAGCAGATATTTGGTTTTACCCTCATTAACCTTGAGACCCATCTTAGCCGCTTCTACCTCAATGCTCACGAAAGCCTCATTGACGTCTTGCTGTTTTCGTCCAATTACGTCAATGTCGGCGGCGTACGCAAGCAATAAATCGTACCTCTTGTGTTGGCCAGTGACTCTTGCAAGATCTTTTCAAGCACGATGTTTAAAAAATTGCATAACAGCGCGTCACCTTGTCCAAATCCTTTTTAACATCAAAGGTCTCGGTTTGTTCATTACCGACCTTAATGGAGCAGCGGCAGAGAAGTTCTTATACGGGATGTTAAGGAGAGAGATATGGCGATAGTAGGCTAGCCCCTAGGAGATTACGCCCCGTCACAAGTTCTATTAGCCTGAACCCGTTTTTGGACATGGTATCAGGTAGGCTATGTATGGTATGTTCTATCTAGGAGGTTTTCGAAATCGTCTTTGACTTTTCCGTCTATTCTTCAGTGGGGGCGTGAACGTACATACATATATCAAACGAATGATCTCGAAGATAGCCTTGATGCAGATTGCCTGGCGAAAGAATGCCTGGACCTTATTGCCTACGCTGATGACGTTCACCATTTCAATCTCAGGTAAATACCTATCCCCACTGAATTACCGTATGCAAACGGCATTCTCAATTCTTTGCAACTGGGCGAATAGCAACGGGCTCAGGGTAAATCCCCAGAAAACGGAGCCCGTGCTATTCACCCAAAAGCATAAAATTCCGGAACACTGCCCTATCACTTTGCTTGGGACCAGGTTAACCTATTCCTCCAGTGCCAAATACCTTCTCATTATACTAGATAGAAAACTAGCCTGGAAGAGCAACACAATCGAGAGAGCAAAAAAAGCAACCATAGCTCTCTACACATGCAAGAAAGCCCTAAGGAAAAAATGGGGATTCAACCCCAAGATCACCCTATGGCTCTACATCCCGTCGTTAGACCCATACTAATGTATGGATTGTTAGTCTGGTGGACTGCACTGGACAAGACAACATACCACAAATAACTCGAGGAGATACAAAGTCTGGCATGTATGTAGGTGCATAACCGGGGCCCTCAGGTCCACCTTACACCACACAATATCCTCGACAAGCAAATTGCCAAACACTCGGCCATAAGACTAAAAGCCAACTCTAAATGGACGAGCTGTGTCACTGGCCACTCCTCCATCCTGGAAAAGAGGATAACTATGGCAGAAAACTTGGACCACACAAAACCCACCATAGTGTTGGAGAAAAATTTTACGATGATCTACCCGGACAGGCAAAACTGGACCCGCCAGACGTAACCCCGCAGAAACTTCGTGGATTTTTACACTGACGGGTCTAAAACCGAAGACTGGATAGATAGTGGAGTATTCTGCAAACAACTAAAGCTGAATAAAGCTCTTAAATTACCTGATTACTGCCGCGTCTTTCAGGCGGAACTGTTGGCATTAAAGGAGGCTTTGTCTTGGCTGAAGTGGAACGTGACATCCACTATGGATATCCGTATTCTCCCGGATAGTCAAGCAGCCTTAAAGTCGTTAGAATCCTATGTGTACACATCAAAAACTGGTCTCGACTGTCGCCTATCCCTTAACGAGATGGCCGAATAGTTTAACATGCAACCTATCTAGGTACCGGGACACAGCGGCATTCCAGGAAATGAAAGAGCCGACACACTCGCCAGATAAGGAACGACGCTACATTCAATCGTGACTTGTGAGGGAATACCTCTTGCAACCATCAAACATAATCTTGCAAATTTGGCTAGGGCCGAGACGAACCTGAGATGGACCCAGGGATATACATATCTGCTTCATCACCATGCAAATCTGGCCCCGGCTCGACAGTCAACGGACCAGGAGCATAATCTCCCTAAAAATAACTGATATCCACAAAATCATCGGTGTCGTCACAGGACACGGCCTTATTGGCAGTCACGCGCAAAAACTAGGAATAGTTCCGAATGATTTCTGCAGAAGCTGTCTAGACGATAAGGAGGTTGAGTCCATTCACCACCTTCTCTGCCCCTGCCCAGCATTCTGCACAATCAGGAAACGATATCTAGGATCTTAATTCCTTAACAACATGAGAGATGTTCAGCTAGTAGGGATATCTGATCTTCTAAACTTTTTAAGAAGCACAAAATGGTTCCACGAATAGGGGATAGACCTTGTAGTTGCAAAACGGGCTTCCCTGGCCTATGTGTATTCTTCTCAATTCTGGGAAGACTACGAACTTACCTGCCTGCCTACCATATAGCAGCTTAGGACTTTTTCTAACTGTTCGGCCGCACTCGGTCTGTTAAAGGACCTAACATTCGGGGTACAGAACCGGTAGTCTTGTCTTTTCATCCGCTTGCAGGGTTCGTCAACCTGCAGGGTTCGTCTCTGAGTTTATGAATTTTTATGGTTACGGCTAGGCTAGGCCGTTGCCCAACTGAATACACCTGTTTTTTGACCCAGGAAATTCGCCAGATGGCACCACGAGAGGGTGATGACGAAACTTACTAAAAGTGGCTGCGGTGGCTCTTCTCGCACGCAAGCATCCGTCGGGTAGATGCTACCCCTACGAGGCCTTTGTTAGTCCTTTTGGCTTTTGTTTTGTTAGTTACGCAGGCGCTTTCGGTTATAAATAACAATTTTTAAAAATAGTTATGTATGAAGCTATCAACAGTTCGGGATTTGTGTTCAACAATATGGTCCAAGTGGTGATTTAGCTCCAACGATTGTAAAGAGATGAATTAAGAAAACTCTGACAGACCGTACCTTAGTCCAAGATCAGCGGCCATGCACATGTGTACATGTGGCGATGTCAATCAAATTTGTCTGCAATAAAAACCAAAAATCACAAGAACGTACTTAAATAACAATCTATAAAAGCAAGCCAGTTGGCAAGCATTTAAATTCAATTTCATCGCCTCCCATGCGAAAGTACGGGAAAGCCTCCCGAAAACCATTAAATCTAACGATCATACCGTACCGTGTCGTACCGAATAAAAAGATATAAGATATCCGTCGCATAAACCTCTCAAAAAGCACTTAATCTGCGTCTTGTCACTTACAACTTGTATTTCAAATCTTCCACCAGCATCTTTACGACGAGAAGGTCCATTAAAAATTTCGTGCTCCTTGAAGAGCTCTTTTAACCCCTTTAACCAATGTGAAACAAAAGAAGTTTTAAGTACCTACCGAAGCCTAAGTGTATCAAGTATGCCAAGCTCATTCATCTGGGGGCACGGCAGTGCCCCTGCCAAGTCGAGCAAAAAAGCGGCACGGCCGTACCATCCTTTTCTCGTAACATAATAGGCCATTTTCGACCCCCTATAACTTCGTTGTGGATAGAACTAGAAGTCTGAATTTTCAGTAACCAAGCAAGCATTGCATAGACACGGTATATTTCAAATTTCATTCAATTTGAACCAGTAGTTTAAGAATTATAACTAGTCAAAGTTTCTTAATTTTGTCACTCACTGACTGACTCACTGACTGACTCACTGACTGACTGACCGATCATCAAAAGTCTAAGGCACTTCTAGCAGACGTAGAAGCTTCAAATTTGGAACACAACTAGCGTTAAGTGTATAAACCAAGGAAAAACTTAAATATTTTGCAATTTCGGTTCAGTTTTCTAGATACACCAATTTTAAGTTTTCTAGATACACCAACTGCATAAATAATCCCATAAACGTATATACATACATCAGTGAATGAATCTGTTTGCCTGGATACATATACATAAACAATGGAATAATAAGGGTAGGTAGGCTTACTGTATTCGGTATCGGCGAGTATATACATACATATGTATGTATTTACGCATCAGAAAGATTTGGTTTTACTTCAAGCATATAACCCATCTATACGTAGTGTGATTTGTTCACTAATACACTTGCACGTGCATTGCATGAATTTGAACAGTGTATATCTGGCTTAGGCATTGGTATCAGCGAAATTGTGCTTACGCTGAAGAAATACATATGTATGTACATACATTACTGTATGAGGGATACATAGGACGGGTGAGAAATGGGAGATTAGACTAATTTAAAGCAGAAGGTTAACTTTATCACCCAAAATAAATAAATATAAATATAATAAAAAGTAAAAAAGTAATAAAAAGTTTCTTTGGTTTCTTTATGTGTATGTAGTTTCTACCTTCTAGTAAAAAGAAAGTAACTCAGTTTTAAAGAAAAGATGAAAATAACGATCCTCGATATATTATACATACATATGTAAGTAAAGAAAGAAGTGAGAGCACCGTGGCGCAGTGGGTAGTGTGTTGGCCTCTGACACCGATATGACACGGGATGGAATCCCGACAAAGCCATGTCATCGAACGTGTTTTCACGGTGTTTCTCCTCAGCGGGGTTCTAACAAAATCCTCTGTAGTAAAATTGTCATGAAAAGCTTCTCGAAATTCGCCGTTCGGAACCGGCAATAAACTGTAGGTCCTTTTCACCTATGGGAAAATGAAATCACACACAACATGGGTGATTGAGAGAAGCTCGGCTTAGGTCCTTCATGGACTGTAACGCCAACATACATACAAACATACATACATCTACAAAAAGGAATGAGATGCCATGAAAAACATAACTTGTAAAAAAACCAAGTCTCGCAACTCAGATCTTCTACCGTAAAAAGTTGTAAGATCAATGTATTACCAAGTCAGTTAATTTATTCAGTCCCTACTTAAGGGAACTTCTGCCTTGATTGATTACGTAATTAGCTAACCTAACAACATCTTATAGTGACCATACCAATATCAAAATCTTTTATGTTTTAAGTAAATAGATTGACTTGGAAATCGCACTAAATAATCTAACTTAATATAATATGTATTACTTGTGAGATATATTGTGTTTTCATGCGATGGCCAGGTCAATCTATTTACTTAAAACATAAAAGATTTTGATATTGGTATGGTCACTATAAGATGTTGTTAGGTTAGCTAATTACGTAATCAATCAAGGCAGAAGTTCCCTTAAGTAGGGACTGAATAAATTAACTGACTTGGTAATACATTGATCTTACAACTTTTTACGGTAGAAGATCTGAGTTGCGAGACTTGGTTTTTTTACAAGTTATGTTTTTCATGGTTTACTTATTCATTATCCCATGAGTGACATATTCAGATATAAGTACATACGTACTTACGTACGTTCCACACGCATCCATAGGGTTCTTGTCATTCATACGAGCATCGTATCCAACACAATGTTGATGGTTTTAATTTAGTGTCGGTCATAGTGAAATCTTCTCATCTCAAATACATACATATGCTCGTTGGTCATTGGTCGCCGTCCCAAGGCCATGAAATCTCAAAATGTCCCTCAATCAATAGGTAATGAGTTTGAAATTGTTTTAGGTCGTACACTTGCATCTACCGTGACCCCCATTTGCGAAAGGACAGTCCGACTTTTCGGTTTCCTCATCCTTCTATCCGTTTTATGATGATGATGTTGATGTAGATCGTCACCTTTGTACCAGCAATGACTATAAATTGGGTCTTGAATATGAACTGGCATTGTTTCGTTCCACACTGTGTTATCTGGCAGGAAGTCGGGAATAAAAACAGGACGAAGGCATTGGTTAATTAGGTCACAGTGTGAATTGTAAGCCTCCGACCGCCCAGCCTACATGTACTTACATACCGTCTCTGGCCAAATATCATTAGCTCGTATTATATGCATTGAATTTAATGACAGGACACAGGTCCTATGACACATTCGGCACAGCGTACATCCTGACATCACACGTCGGCGATACCGCAGAGAAACCATTAAAGCACGTCGTTCTCGTGCACTCCTGCCATCGTCCGTTGTCCTTGTTATTTGCCTGCGGGCCCGAGGGATGACGATGCTATTTACCGCCCTGATTAAGGGTTATCGAATCTTTTCTCTTCCTTTCTAGTTTCGGTTTTTATGTTCGCATTTGTGAAAGTGGGAACAACAGATGTCAGTCACTCAACCCCTTGCCATTTTCGAAAGGGATCACTCTCAGTACATTTCTCGAATTACAATATCGGCTGGTTAACACCCTTTTACAGCTTTCGTAAACAATTTAGGGCAACAACAGCACCTGACCGCCGTCGATGACGGGCTAGGACTATAGTCTTTGTAGCTGGATGTTCGTAAACTTACCGCCTCTCCTATTGGCTGGTTAGCAAGGACATTCCGAATAATTTATCCTCTTTTCACTTCGGTCCTTTTTTGTTGTTGTTGTTGTTTAAGTAAATTGCCAATTAGAATGTGGTTGGGTGCTTGACCCTTTTTCTTGTTTTTTTTTTTTTTGTTTTCAGTGTAATGATGGTACTACTCCTCGTCATTGTTTGCAATGGCAAATGTCCTTTCTGGGCCGCGTTGTGTGCTAACCGAAAGGGCGATCTTTTGTCATAAAAATGCGAGTACAAAGCACAAAGCACAGATAGATATGTAGGTTGGCCGGGGACAAATGCTCTCGTCGAACTATTATCCTTTATGGGGTTTTTAGTCATTTGGGGGGTTTTTGTCCTGCTTGTTGTTGTTGTTATAACTTCCTTTTTTTACGGTTTTAATTTGCTCACGAATTTTATGCTCAACTATGAGATAGTAATCTAGGGAAGGGAAAACCGTCGGCGATATAATTGAATTGCTGTGCTTTCAGGGGCCGGCATTTTGTTCTTTAATTAGATGAGAACGGTCAGGAGGCACTGATGAGGTGGGTAGGATGAAACCAGTGCGCCCGTCGCTTAAATCGTTTTATGATTTAGGGCTTGGGATAGGGTAAGGGAGAGGTACTTTGTCTGTTGATTTCGATTTAATAGAGCTTGATTGAATGAAGGAGGGGTTTGGGACCAAAGATCTGGAACAGTTGTTTGGAAGGTTTATGATTCTGAGAAGTTCTAATGAAAGCAACATTCACTCAGAAGGTCCCCGTCGTAATTTGGACTAATCGGAGTAGTTCTCCGGTTTTCTGGTTTTGAATAGGTGATTTAAAGACTTTGCGACTTTTTTCTAAATTTCTTTATTGAAAATCAATCTCGTTAAGTACATACCTATAGGCTGTCATTCTCTATGACCAGTTCCATGATTACACGAGAAACTTGACCTTTTTTACCATCAAGAGCGTTTTACAGAATCCGCCACAAAGGGTAGTCAGACGGTGCAAGATCCGGGCTGCCAGGTTTTAGCAGCTCGTAATGGACCATTCCCTTTAATCCTTCCAAATACTGAGCATCATCTTGTTTGCTGTCAATCCAATAGTTTGTGGAGTGTCACCTGCCTGCCTTAAATATTTACGTATTTAATCCGTCCGTATTCGAGGGTGTTAGTTGGCTCTGAACAAGTGTTTGTTTTATGCGATAGGGATATTAACCCTAAGCGCAACCCCCAACTTGGAGGACCAGATTACTCTTTTCCCCGGAACAAGGGGTCGGGTCGCTGCACACATTGTTTCACTACCTGGCGGGTGCCAGTATAGCTATCCAAGGGAGGCTACGCTGAGGCTGTGTGTCAACTTAGATTGAACAGAGACAGATATCGAAGCTGGCGTTTGTCTAGCTAAACTCGATCAACTTCTTTGCTCTGTCTGCTCGCTCCCTTCTCCCTAATGCATACATGGCTACATTGCATCGACGGACGAGAGCTGTCCGCGAGCTCTATAAACAGAAAAGGAGGGAGGAGCATGCTATTCTGAGAAGGAAAAGGAAAGAGCCCGAGAAGCGCGACATCGAGGAGATGGAGAGATGTTACTGCAGGAACGACGTTCGAAAATGTTACCAAAAAGTAAAACGAACATGCCAGCGCGATAAAGCCAGAGCAGAAGCCTGCAGGAATGAGTTCGGATAACTAGTAGTGGAGTCACAGTCGATGCTGAGATTGTGAAAGGACCACTTCTGCAGACTGTATTATGGGGGTGATAGTCAAAATGCCGCCGTCAAGCAGAACGAAACATTCACAATTAACAAAGACGAAAGAGAATCCTGTCCACCCGACCTAGACGATGTTAAGATAGCGACACGCAACTTAAGTCTTATAAAGTTGCAGCTGGCGATGAGCTGGTCAGGAACATGCACCAACTCATCTGCAAGATATGGTCGGAAAAATGCATTTCCGATGAATGGAATCTCAGTATCGTTTGCCCGGTCCGTAAGAAAGGAGACCCCTATGAAAACGCCAAGTACAGAGGGATAAGTCGATCTACTTCAAGAACTTGTGTGAACGTCTAAAACCATTTTGCAACGCACTAATCGGCAGCTACCAGTGCGGCTTCCGGCCCGGCAAATCGACTATAGACCAAATTTTCACACTTCGACAAATCCTGGAAAAGGCCAACGGGTTTCGAATCGATACACACCATCTTTTCATCGATTTCAAAGCCGCATACGACAGCATTCATCGTAAAGAACTGTTTGGGGCGTTGGCCGAATTCGGGATCCCGGTAAAACTGATCCAGTTGTGTCGCGCCACTCTAAAAAACACGCGATGCACCGTGCAATTCGGTTCTAGGACCTCGGAACCATTCGAAACATGTACCGGATTACGGCAAGGAGATGCGCTGTCATGTGACTTCTTCAACCTGGTGCTGGAGCAGACAGTGCGACGGGCAGGCGTCAACAGGGAAGGCACTATCTTTTACAAGTCCATCCAGCTGCTAGGATACGCGGATGATATCGACATCATCGCGTGTTCCCGCCGTGGCATTGTGGAAGCATTCACGGCGATTGAAGAACAGGCGAAACGAGTTGGTCTTAAGATCAATGAGGACAAAACGAAATACATGCTGTCAAGCAAAAATCAATCCGTCGCTCACAACCTTGGACAAAATATAACAATTGAGAGCTACAATTTCGAGGTAGTTAAGGAGTTTGTCTACCTCGGGGCAAACGTAAATTCCACAAATGACGCTACAGTGGAGATCCGGCATAGAATCGCCCTTGGCAACCGCTGCTACTTCGGCTTGTCCAAACAACTGGGGTCAAAACTCCTCACTCGAAAGACCAAAGTCATGCATTACAAAACGCTTATTCTGCCAGTCTTGCTGTACGGAGCCGAAAGCTGGACGATAAGCAGGACAGCGGAGCTGATTTTGGGTTCTTTCGAAAGAAAAATTCTGCGCCGGATATTTGGTCCTGTCTGTGAGGAAGGTGAATGGAGAAGAAGACACAACCGCGAACTCTACGAGCTGTACCAAGATGTGGATGTAGTCCGGAAGGCAAGGATCCGTCGACTACACAGGCTCGGCCACATCGAGCGCATGGACATCAACGCTCCAGCTAAGAGGGTCTTCTCCAACGCTCCAGCTAAGAGGGTTCGAGAAGAAGGAAGACCGTACCTTCGGTATAAAGACCAAGTAATCGCGGATGTAAGACATCTTGGTCTTGACAACTGGAAGCAGCGTGCCCGGGACCGTCAAGGATGGAAGGCAGCTATAGCTTAGGCTTAGATCTTCCATGGATCGCTGGCCTGATAAGTAAGTAAGTAAGTATGTTCACGTGCATCACTCCCACTCTTAAATACTTTCTTCTGGCCGATGGCACGCTAGAGTAATTTTTTAATTTAATTTCGTGGTGACTTCAAAAACCATAACCATCGACATCAAAGGACCTCTGTATTTTATATCCAAAATTTCTGCTTATTTCTGCTCCCACGTTTTCGTGGACGAAAATAAAAGAGCTAATAACCGTTCAATACTGCTCTTTTTTAATTTTCGCCAAAACTGACCACATATCCGGCGGAAACGCCTGTCAAATGTGAAATTTTGGTGTTGCGTTGTCTATCAACTTAGTGTATCAGATAGCAATCAAAAGTCGTCCCGCCGAAACCTGCTCTTATTCAAACACTTGCAGGGCAAATAAAAGAAAAATATGCTTTCAAATCCTAATGTTGTTCTTGTTAAGCCCAGTTCCTAACAAACTGCGATCCGAGTCATTTGCTTTTTTAGCATTCACCTTTCGAACACTAACAAACCTAATTCCCAAATCAAACAGCAACAAATTCGTTTCCTATCTCTCCTATCTCCTTCCAGTTTCGGATTAAATCCTGTCGTCCCCCCGCTATTGAGCAATAAATAATTCTTTAAAAAGTTCATAGAATTCCTCAACTCTGCACTATAAAACAGCATTGTAGTCTGTCCTCCTTCATGGCCATCTAGGTAGGTATACGGGGGAAAGAAATTGAGAACTTTTCTGATTTTCCGGCATAAGTTTTACTAAAGCGGCCACCCTTAACCGTATCGCTTGGAATCGGATGTAGCCGGAAACAGCTGATGAATTCTAAAATTCACTGTCACCCAATTTGCACATCAGTCAGATAGATATGTATGTATGTATGCGTGGATAAAGGAGCGATTCGTAGACCATCCATCTAAAAATCCAATTCAATTCAATCCGATCCACAAAAGCGAAAGCGCCGAAAAACGCTTATCGCACATCTACTCCCTCTCTCTCTCTCTCTTTCTCTTTCTCTGTCTTACTGTCGCCTTTCTTCTCAATATGTAGGTTAGAATTTATTGTTTCCTTGTACGAAATCCTTTTTAATATTCTGGTCCATTGAAACTTCTGGCAGCGCCACTTTTTAATATGAAACCAAAAATAAAACGTAAAGGCTAGGAGGCATCGGTCCGAGTGGAACAAAGGGGAAAAGGATAGATACGAAGACGTTCAAGGATGTTACAAAATGGAAAAGAAATAAATTATAACAGCCCGTACGCCTGCTAACCAGTCTTTTCTTCGAAACCCCATACCGCCATAGTCACTGCCGCCGTCTCAAACTCCATCACGATTACCGACGATTGCCACAGCTACCATCGTCAACATCCGCCAGTCGTGTATATACGAACCATCCTTCGTACATTAACCGTAATGCTATTTTGGGGATCATGATTGTCCCGAATATCTCATTAATCATTTTGCTGCGTGTACTAGCAAGTAGCAACCGGGAACAGGACACTACTGGGGATTGGGGGAGCGAGCGCGTTTGGATGAGATTTTTCATTCCATCCTTTCGCTTCTCATTCTCATCCATTTTTTCCCCGCATTCGTTTAAATGGTAAAGAATGGTGATGGACATGGGTAAGGGAGCTGAGTAAAGTGTCAGTTTAATCTGTTAATTTGGTTTCATTCCCTGGATGAGATAAAATTGTACGCTTAACCTAGTTATGTACATATATGCTAGCACCTTTGCCAAAGACCTCCCAAAGGACATGCATAAGTAGTGAAATTTTGTAATTTTCCATTTTCCTTTCTCCTTTGCTTATGTGTTGTTTTGCGCGACTGTATTGTACGTTATGATTAATGCGAAACGAAGGCAGTAAGCCAAGGATGGACGTCGGGAAGGACAAAGTATAAATGCAAAAAATTAGATATAATGAAAAGGACAGCAAAAAGCAATTAGAGATATGCCGCCTGAGGTGAGGCGACAACGTCCAGACATCACTTGGTCAGTTGGACATAACACATTCGACGGAAGCTTCGAGTGGCTGAACTTTTTCCCTGTTTAATGCTGTCTCTCTACTCCCTGCTCACCGTCAGCTCTTTGCTTATTATTTATGGATGAAGTTTGTCGAACTTACACCATCTTCCTTCCGTTTACTTTGAGATATGTACATATATGTGGGTGCATATATCTATCCATCTACAGATGCTTTTCTACGTATGGTGTGTTAAGGGCGAGCTATATGATCTATGCGCAGAATCTGAGAAACTTTTATTTCCATTGCTCTCTCTATCCCTCTCACTGACTCTCTTTCTTCGTGGAGGATTCGAAGATATGAAGAGAGTTCCAAAGCTGCTATCTAGCAGCTAGGTCTAGTTTTAGATACAGCTACTGTAAAAATAAATTTAAATTGAAATTTAATTTTTTATTTTTTTTCATTCTCTCCTTATTTCATATGTAGCACACCCTTTTGCGAATTTATGAGCACAAAATCGTGGAAGAGAACAATCTCTACTCTCCGTATAGCTCGAGAAGAGATAAAAGTTTTATGACAGAGCTTTCTGCAATAGTATGAATAGTGAATCCCATCAGTACAGCCTCTTTGCAACTCTCCTCAATGTACCAATCGCATTCAGTAACAGAACGTGGAAGGAGCTGGTCGAATTCGGTCGTTCTAGCCGGTTGTTTGTGCCCGCTAAATAAGTTTTGGAGTTTTATTTAACATTTTCAAATCGATGACATCAGAGAAATTGCAAAAAAAATTAACATTCAGTGTAAAGTATTGGAATTATATGTTGTGGATTGTATGTGGAACGTAAGTGGTAGTTCCCCCACTTAATTGATGATTACTGCAAAATTACAAAAGTTGATAAAAAACTAATCATACCTTATGGTTACTGAATCTATATGTTACACTTGGAGTATAGTAATTTTGTATCCATATGCCGAGTGAGGAAGATAACAGACGGTTTGATGTGGTTGGTTGGCAACTCGAGAGCACCATCATCATTATCATCATCATCATCTGTCTATCTGTGTATGTGCAACTGTGTGTATATTTTTAATGAACATTTATATGAATGAATAACGAAAAAACCACCATAAAATGGGGTGCAGAAAAAAAAACTCGTTATATGAGAACTTATCTTGTTGGCAGAGTTCATAAAATGCCTGTGCACAATGCACTTGGGCATTACGCTGTTATCTATGAAATATTACCTTGGTTTGTGGGTTGCATTCAGGACTGCGGAACATTGTACTGTCATATTAGACCAGGTTGTGTGCCATTAATACATATCTGCATATACATAGTTCCTTACTAGTGTCCTACGAAGAAACGTAGGTTTGTAAATGAAATGTTGTGAAATGTGTCAGAAGTGGGTGCGTTCGTATTATAAAGAATTTTTCCTCTATCGTTCCATTGTGACGTCATTAAAATACAATACACAACAATAGAAGTTGGGAGGGGAGAACGATGAAAGTATGAACATGTCGAGAGTGTATGAAAAGAATTAGAGTGGCGCCCAACAGAGGCATTCATACCAGCCAGATGTCAAGCGTACTCGCAGCTTATCCCCCCAAAATTTCACAAGTGGCCATATGAGCGAGAGTTGCATTGAACAGAAGAAAGGATATATGTATGTATGGAGGACATAAACACAATCATCCTGGAGAAAGGACTAAACCAAAAAACACCCCCCACCCCAACAATAACTACTGCCACTTGTGTGCGTTTTTCATTTATTCCTTTTCATTTAATATACATATGGATGTATCTACAATGTACATATACATATATCGCTCTCTTCTCGTCGAGTGTTCATTTGAAATATCAATCAACAAGTGTGTGTGCTTATGGTAAAGGAGGAATCGCGCGAGGATTCGTACGAGTACGAGGGCCTGAGTGTTGCCATCCAGATCCCACCGAACAACCATTTCTGCTTGTTGGCGTTGTCGATGACATTTACAATAAAGACAGAGAGTGAGTTGGGGAGTGCTTTACTGTGGGGGATGTGCCACGTCTACAATGTGACTACACACACTGTGACATTACTCGATACTCGGTTTCTGTCCTCCCTTTTGGCATTTGCTTCTTTGTCTCGTAATTGTGCTCCCCACATATCACCATCTAGCTGCTGAGTCTTTTGGGCTATCGTTGCGAATTCTTTCGGCTTTTCAATGTAGCCGTGGCCTGCTCTGCCCCGCTTCGTGTGTATCTTTTATGAATGTGCGGTGTGTGCGGTTGGTAAAATAAAAAAAAACAAAAATGTTGGAACGAAACGATAAGAATCCAAAATACATAATGGGAATGGACGCAAATTTTGGTTATTGAAAATGCAACACTCTTGTGTGCTCTGCTGTTTTTATGGGTGAGTTTTTGCTCTTTATCCTTTTTATCCTTTTCATGCTTTTATCTTTCATTTGATTTTATGAACGAGCATTTAAGTAAAAATGCCAGGCGACCACGCTGGATGCTTTCCTTTTATTTTTTTTTTCCTATTTTTGGTTTTGTCTATCCACTTGATTCGTAGTCTTTGAAGGGGTTATGGAGCAACTGATGTGTTTTGGGGGCCACACAGCTGCAGCAAGCGTCGATTTGACATGGGAAACTTGAGAGATAGTTTACATTGTCATAAAGGTTATCGTGGATTGAGGAGCTTTTTTATGAGAGGAGGTAGAGGTATTGGGATCTGTGTGCATTTTGGACTATATCTGGCTGTAAAATGTCTTCATTAACTCTCTGGGATCATCTAGCAAAGTCATTCCCCGTTTTAGTGTCCGTCTACTATTAAACGATTTTTGAGTGACTTTAGTTGGTAGAAGGCTGTTATACCCCGATTTACTCGAGCCAGAAGCCTTATGTGAAAAGATGAAGTCTCTGAGTGCGACTAGCAAGTTGGTTAAGGTTCTCAAGCGGGGAACATCGACAAAGCTATGTAGATGTACTCAGAACCTTTACTGAGTCTAAAGCGGAAAATCTTGGTTTACTGCTTCAGACTGCAAAGAGGTATAAGGCAATTCTCATTGCTATCCGAGCACTTGCCCACACATCCGTTCCCTGGCCCACGGTGAATTTACTTACTTTCTTACTATTTGGGGTGAACCTGGACCTCAACCAACATGCCTCTCCACCTAGCATGGTCTTTCGCTAGTCTTTTCCAGTGCCGCACGGCCAGTTGGTTTAGGTCCCTTTCCACCTGTGCACGCCACCATCTATTTCTTCGTCCCTCGGGGTTGGATTCAAAGACTACGGGCTGGAGCTGTGGTGTCCATTCGCTCTAAATGGCCTAGCCATCTTAGGCTTTTGATCCGTAGACGCCTGACTAGACTCATGTCGCTGTACAGCCCGTAAAGTTCGTGGTTGAATTTTCTCCTCCATCCCCCGTCTGCGTTTATAAGCCCAAAAATCATGCGCAAAATCTTTCTCTCGAACCGACCAAGGGCCTCCTCATCCGCTTTTGATAGTGTCCATGCTTCTGCGCCGTACAACAGGACCGGGATGATAAGGGTCTTATATAGAGTCAACTTTGTCGTACGAGTGAGGGCTCTACTTCGCAGTTGCCTCTTGAGACCAAAGAAGCAGCGGTTGTCAAGAACAATTCTGCGCTTGATTTCGACACCGGTGTCGTTGTTCCAAGTCACTGCGGAGCCGAGGTATATGAAGTCCTTAACTACCTCAAACTTATATCTGCCAATATGCACGTTCTGTCCAAGACGTCGGTGGTAAATGCCCTTTTTCGATGACAGCAGATATTTAGTCTTGCCCTCATTAACTGCCAAACCAATTTTTGCCGCCTCCATCTCAATACTCGCCAACGCCTCATTGACATCTCGCTGTGATCTACCTATTATGTCAATGTTGTCGACGTATGCAAGGAGTTGCGAGGATTTAAAGTAGATTGTGCCTCTTGTATTGGCCACTGATTTTTGCACAATCATTTCCAATATGATGTTGAAGAAATCACACGACAGCGCATCGCCTTCCTTAAATCCTTTTTTGACATAAAAACTATCGGTAAGGTGTTCATCGATTCGGTTGGAGCAGCTAGCATTCCCCAAAATCACCCTGCTTAGTCTGACCAGTTTAGCAGGTATGTCAAAGGTAGACATAGCGTTGTATACCTCGTCTCTAATTACGCTGTCGTATGCGGCCTTGAAGTCGACGAATAGGTGGTGGGTGTCGACCTGAAATTCGTTGGTTTTTTCCAGGATCTGCCGTAGTGTGAAGATTTGTTCGATAGTGGACTTCCCTGTCCTGAATCCGCACTGATAAGGACCTATCAGCTTATTTACAAAAGGCTTCAGCCGTTCACACAAAACGGCAGAGAAAATTTTGTAGGCGATGCTAAGGAGACTTATTCCTCTATAGTTGGCGCAATCAGAGAGGTCTCCTTTCTTGTGAGTCGGGCATACGATGCTGAGACTCCATTCCTCGGGCATGCTTTCCTCTGACCATATCTTACAGATGAGCAGGTACATATTCCTAACCAGCTCATCCCCAGCTGCTTTGAAGAGCTCAGCAGGCAATTCATCTGCGCCAGCAGTTCTATTCGACTTGAGTTTCGACATGACAATCTCAACTTCGTCGAGGTCAGAGGGACGGAATTCTCTGCGATCTTCGTCATTGAGAAATGGGTCATTCTGCCTGACGGCGCTATGTTGGCTGTCATCGCCGTTATACAGTCTGCAGAAGTGGTTTTTCCAAATTCTCTGCATCGATTTCGATTCTACTACTAGGTATCCGTTCTTATCCTTACAGGCCTTCGTTCGGGCTTTATAGTCTGAGACATTTGTTCTATCTGTTGATAAAATCGTCGAGCGTCGTGCCTGCAGTAGCATTTCTCAAAGTTTTCAATCGCACGCTTCTCGTGCTTCTTCTTTTTTTTTCTTGAGAAGCTTATGTTCCTCCCTTCTTTTAAGCTCGTAGAACTCACGAGCCGCTCTTGTTTTTCTGTGTAGTGAGGCTTAAATGGAAACTAAGGTTCGGAAGCTAACTTCATGAAACCTCATTTAGGATTTAAAAGTAGTCAGGTTGTTGGAAGTCGTCTCTGCTCTACTGCAAATGTTATGCTTTTTGCTTATTGTACCTGTTGTGTAAATGGATTAATTGTCAAGATTGTCAAGAAATAAAGAGAAAAAAAAAAATGCTATTGTGTTAAAAAAACACGCAGTAAGTGTGTCGTTCGACACACTTTAAGATTTAACTCGTTTGATTTTTGGAAGTGAAGAAACCCATTCGTGTGAAAACTATAACACGTTCTATTACGTGCCGTGAATAAAAACTCTAAAGACACCTAAAGTGTGTAGCAGCGACACACTTATTAATAATTAACACAATCTGGATCAATCAGTTGGAAATTTCCCTTTTTCTGGGTGCTTTAATGCATACATACATTTTCAGTGACCGGCATTTTCCACTCTAAGAGTCTCGGGGGGTAGGCTACTCGATCCTCCGCCATCGACTCTAACTCATCAGGTATTATGCCCAAGCGCACCCAGGCGAGTTCTTGGACTTGGTCCAACCACCTCGTCCTGGGTCTGTCAAGCCACGCTTCGGAAGTCGTGATGATGGCGACATTCCTCTCCCGTGACCAAACCATCGAAGCATAGCCCTTACCGTTCGCAGAAGCAGCCGCTCAACAATGAGTTCCCCGTGCTCTGCTGTGTTTCTCACCCTATCCCGGCGAGTAACTCTCACAACAGCATGAAGAAATCCCATTTCGGTAGGTTGTATTCGCGATCTTATTCCTTCGGCCAATATCCAAATTTCGTGACCATAGATCGGAAATGGAACAAATACCGAGTTAAAAACCGCTAACTTGGCTTTGGTACCAAACTCGGTCTTGAGGATTACTGCTCTTCCAAGCTGTATCAAAATTGACCCAGCATGGCCAATCCTGCAGGAAAGCTCAGTATTACACCTCCCATCACTCGTGAAGAAGACCCCGAGAGATATTTAAACTTCTCCACCTGCTCCAATTGGACTCATTAACATGTAGAGTGCATTGGACAGGTGTTCTGGAAATAACCATAACCTCAGATTTGTCCACGTTAACTGGGCCATGGTGCCAGTGGTTTGTGAATTGGACTCTGATGCACGATGGGATCGTGCAAGATGAGCACACGCTGTCGGTCGGGCTTTTGAAGATTTTCACCTACCCTCGCCAAAAAAAAAAAAAAAAAAACGATGGGATCGGATCCCGATAGCATCAACGCGATCGAATGTTTATTTCACGGCGTCCCTCCTCGGCGGGGTACTGGCAAAACCCTCTGTAGCATACTTGCCTTGAAAAAGCTTCTCGACTCACGCCGTTCGGAATCGGCATTAAACTATAGGTCTCTTTTACCTGTGTCAAAAATAGATCACACACAACATGGGTGATTCAGAGAAGCTTGGCTCTGGTCCTTCATGGGCTGTAACGCCACCAAAGAAGGAGAACCCTCATTCCAGAATCGGCACATACGGCCACAAACGTATCTTGCGCGCGCTGGAGTTCCGTCTGGGAGGATGTGAGGATAACTAAGTCATCAGCAAAAACAAAATGGCTTACCTTCAACTCTCCCCATGTGAAGCACTCCTCGCCTCGACTGCGCTGCAACATCCAGTTCATATATATAATGAAAAGGATAGGTGACAAGACGCACCCTTGACGAAGTTAAACGCCCACGGTGAACGGTGTTGATTTACTACCGTTAACCCGAGCACAACTGCAGCGGTTTGTGTATATAGACTGAATGGCTCTTAACAGAGGATCATCAATCCCATATTCCTGCAGAACACTCCAGAGTTTACCTCGAGCAGTTGTTGATCGGTTTAGCGTACTCCCGAGCCTTCTCGAATACGATTCTTAGAGTGAAAAGTTGGTCGGTTGTACTTCTGCCGTCACGAAACCCGCACTGTTCATCCCCTATCCTGGATTCGACCATAGCTATAGACCGTGCCTTCAACACCTTAGCGTAGATTTTACCAAGGACACTTAAGAGGGATATGCCCTTATAGTTGGAGCACTCTTTTTTATTCCCGTTTTTGAAAAGAGGGACAATCAGCCCAATCCGCCACCTTAATGACATGAGAGAGCCACAATGCTCCCATTTCTGGTCGAACTTCATCCACACCGGCGGCTTTGCCAACTTTTAGCGATTCAATCGATAACATGACTTTCTTAATAACACACTTTAAATTAGATAAAAAATGACTACAATGAAAACACACCTTTTGGTGTGTTGCAGGAACACACTTACCATTTGCACTATCAATATTTAGATAGGGTGTAATCACATTTCCGTGGTCTGGTACTGACGAGCCCGTAGAGTCAATCCCGGTACACTCGCCTTATCATATTAGGCGATTCTAAACGCCCCACGGAAGCAATTTATACATATTAAAGACGGAAGCCTCTGTTAGGCCACTTAAAAACCTCACCAGCTTGTTGAAGCTGTAAAGATCGATTCCCTGCTCGCCCAAAGAAAGCCTAGAGTAAAATATTCCAATTCGCGACATCTCCGACTATATCAGATAGTCCGGCCTTGGCCATCTGGGCGCTTTACCCAGACAACACGGCAAAGCGTCACCATGTAACAGGCAATACGCGTCCTTGTACAGCAGATAAATTTGTCAGAGCGTTTCATCATCAAACGAGTATCAATACGACTCTACAGCGTGACATCTGCTTAATTAAATACAAAAACAAAAGGAACAAAAGGAATGGATGACGGTTATAGAACGCCGACAAGTAACTTATATCCATTGTGAAATGCAATAATAAATTCCCGACACACACAGGGCGAAGTGAAGGCAAATCGACCGCAGAAAGCAATAATCAAGAACTCAAGCCCAATCCCAATTCCCAGCTCCATCCGAGTAGCGTTCCATCGCCACCATCGCAGCAGCTCATCACTGATGAGAAATCCAATTTAACGCGTTAATCCACCCCTACCCTTTCTCTGTATATCCCCCAGTCGCAATCCGTGAGGTTCCTCCTCGTATTCCTTTTACTTTCGTCGTTATTTCATTATTTTTTTGTTTTTTTTTATTATTGCTTTTGCTCACAGCAGGCTTACGCGAATTGGCTACTTCCGCAGGAGGCCAGCTGCTACTTCTGGACTATATTGGTCGGATTTTAGGTTAACGCCGAACGGCGGGGGGAACGTGGACCGAATGGATGCGGGGCGTCGAATAGTAACAGCAACGAAAACGATGACTACAACATAGTTGGCCATTGTCGCTGTTGTGTCGTGAGTTGCCTATGACAAGTAATTTACACAAATTACGAACGCCGTTCCAATTTCGAATCCGGGACGATGGTGTAGGACCGTCAACCATGGGGCCCATATAGCCCGTAGACTGTAGATCGTGGTCCACAGACCGCTGCTATTGGATCAGAGTACGAATGGATGGATGGATGGACGGACGGATGGATGAGTCTATGTACTATGTATCTATAGACGTCGAGATACGTCTATATTTCTATGAGTGGAAATGGTAGAGACAGAGCTTAATACTCTCCATTCGACTTGGCTGGAAATTGCTCTTAATTTCCGGAAACTAAATTTGATGTTATTTACGTCTGTTCGGTTCGACGTTTTGTTTTTTATTAGTTCCATGCTAGGACTGCGTATGCTGTTGCTGCGGTTTGCCGGCATCCTATGGGGCGTTGGGGATTGACCACTTTTTGTTGTTTTTTGGTTTTTAGTTTTTAATAGGAAATAAGCTTGCGGTTTGTTTTCCAATATAGTTCTGTCACAATATTATGGAGGCAGCTGGGAGTGTAGCTCACTCGGTAGTCGAATATTACATTTCAGCATCTGGACAGATAGATAAATAGGCGAATGAACAGATACGTATGTTGAAAAGCAGTTTATTTCTCGTCGGTTGCCTCTGCGCTTATGATATCCAATTGGGGATCAACTGTATGAATACAGACAAAGTTCTGTTTAGAACACTGTCACCACAGTTTTTCGGAGTCGAAATTCGTCATTTGGTTTCCTTAATTCACTGAGCTTATTACTCATTAACCTAATTTCGATTCAGGTTTGAAAAAATGTCCCAAATGGTATGCATAAAAACAAAGAACAACTAAATGAACAGCTCTGTAACGATCTAAATCGCCTTAAGGCTTGAGTGACTCCTTGGCATCTTGAAAAGATTTCTATACAAGAGCGAAAAAAAAAACTATTCTATGTGCCTGTAGATAGGCTACTTTCACTGCATTATGAGCTTTCAAAAATCTTCTTCTTCTTAATGGGTGCTACAGCTCGGGGTGAACCTGGGCCTCAACCAACATGCCCCTCCAACTAGCACGATCTTTTGCTAGCCTTTGCGATTGCCGCAGTTGGCTGAGGCACCTGTGTGCGCCATCTAAAGTGCGGCCGTCCTCTGCTTCCTCATCACTCGGGGTTGGATTCAAAGACCCTCCGGGCTGGAGCTGTGGTGTCCATTCGCTCTACATGGCCCAGCCATCTTAGGCGTTGAATCCGTAGACGCCTGACTAGGCTCATGTCGCTGTACAGCCCGTAAAGTTCATGGTTGAATCCTCTCCACCATCCCCCGTCTGCGTTTATAGGCCCGAAAATCACGCGCAAAATCTTTCTCTCGAACCGACCAAGGGCCTCTTCATCCGCTTTTGATAGTGTCCATGCTTCCGCGCCATACAACAGGACCGGGATGATAAGGGTCTTATACAGAGTCAACCTTGTCGTTCGGGAGAGGGCGCTATTACTCAATTGCCTCCTGAGCGCAAATAAACAGCGAGTAGCAAGAGTGATTCTGCGTTTGATTTCGGAACTGATATTGTTGTTCCAGGTCACTGCGGAGCCAAGGTAGACGAAGTCCTTAACTACCTCGAACTCATATCTGCCAATACAAACGTTCTGGCCAAGACGTCGGTGGTGAGCGTCCTTTTTTGATGACAGCGGGGTATTTAGTTTTGCCCTCGTTGACCGCTAAACCAATTTTCGCCGCCTCCATCTCAATACTCGCAAACGCCTCATTGACATCTCGCTGTGATCTACCTGTTATGTCAATATCGTCGGCGTATGGAAGGAGTTGCGAGGATTTGAAATAGATTGCGCCTCTTGTATTGGCCAGTGATTTTTGCACAATCATTTCCAATATGATGTTGAAGAAATCACACGACAGCGCATCGCCCTGCCTAAATCCTTTTTTGACATCGAAACTATCGATAAGGTGTTCACCGATTCGGATTGAGCAACGAGCAAAGTCATCCTGCATAGTCTAACGAGTCTAGCAGGTATGTCAAAGGTGGACATAGCGTTGTACAGCTCGTCTCTAACTACGCTGTCGTATGCGGCTTTGAAGTCGACAAATAGGTGGCGAGTGTCGACTTGAAATTCATTGGTTTTTTCCAGGATCTGCGGTAGTGTGAAGATTTGGTCGATGGTGGACTGATAAGGACCTATCAGCTTATTTACAAAAGGCTTTAGGCGTTCACACAAAATGGCAGAGAAGATTTTGTAGGCGATGTTAAGGAGACCTATTCCTCTATAGTTGGCGCAATCAGAGGGGTCTCCTTTCTTGTGGATCGGGCATATGACGCTGAGACTCCATTCCTCGGACATGCTTTCCTCTGACCATATCTTACAGATGAGCTGGTGCTTGCTCCTAACCAGGTCATCCCCAGCTGCCTTGAAGATCCCAGCAGACAGTCCGTCTGCGCCAGCAGCTTTATTCGACTTGAGCTTCAATATGGCAATCTTAACTTTGTTGAGGTCAGGGGGACAGGATTCTCTGCAGTCTCCGTCGATTAGGAATGGATCATTCTGCCTGACAGCAGTATATCGACTAACATCGCCGTTATACAGTCTGCAGAAGTGGTTTTTCCATATTCTCAGCATCGACTGCGATTCTACTACTAGGTGTCCTTGGCATGTTCGCTTTATCTGTTGATAAAAATTCCAAAAATAAGGAAAGGTATTTCGTAAGACCTAAGATAACGCTCTTCGAACTTGTCGAATTTATTTTAAACAAAAGCCATTAATAGCCGAAAACTTCGATTAGTAACATAAAAATTGTACGGAACCATATATCTACTTTTTTTTGCAGCCTTTAGTGCACTTTAGGCCTTAATGGAGCAGATTCATCAGAAGAACCCTACTATTCCAACTGCCCTCTGGTCTTTGACAAATTGTTCGTACCTAATATCTCATGTAGGATACTACTATTCCAAGCCAAGCCTGCGACTTCGCATGATGTTGTAAAAATCTTCTCGAATGGCCGAGATTACGTAACCAGGAGCTCATCTAAAACACGTAGTTATCCACTGTTAAGTGTCCCCATAGGTGCAATGCATTTCTTTTAGCTCCTCTCGCTGTTTTTCATCATAAAATAAAAAAGCGAATAGCCATACAATACTGCTCTTTTTCCATTTTTTCGAAAACCCATAATTCGTTTAGCGTAAATGGCTGCCATATGTAAACTGACAAGTGAATTTGCCTAGAAATTAGTATTGCGTCGCCCAGAATTGAAGGCTTTTTTAGATCAAGTTACTAAGTCAAATTAAGTTCCGGGAATTTGTAAACAAAAATCAAACAAATTAAATTTGCCGCAACATTTTCTAATAGATGTTCACAACAGTGCCCCTCTAATTCTACATATTAATTTCTACTGTGCTTCCCCTCGGTAATTAGTAAAATCACAGAGAGGGCTCCGATTAAGCTAAGCGCCAGGGCCACAGTACCTATATGACCTTAGCGTAATTCCGGGTAAAATGGAAATGATGCTGTTTACCACTATGTATAAAATACCGACTTTTAATCTCCCTCGACGCAACAACCAGACACTCTCTCTGTCTTTCGAGGCTGGATATCTAGATCAAAAGCTCAACTGGAAGCTAAATATAGAACATCGCGTACGGAAGCATGTATAGCCTTCTACGCCTGTAGCAGAACTTTTGGCAAAAGGTGGGGACTCCGGCCCGAAATGCTGCTATGCACACAGCCGTACACAGCCGTTTTACGCGCCATCCCCAGATCTCTTCTATGGTGGCCTGTCTTAAAAACAGGATGAAACACTAGCAGTTTAAATCGAGGCCAGAGGTCGGCCGGCATTGATGTAACCGGTACCTTCCGATCCAGCCCGACCGAAGCACTCAATATTCTCCCAAACCTCCTCCCTCCTGACCACTACATTAAACACATATAGCGCAATTACACCCAGAGAATCCGAGTTCTGGTCATCATAACCTTACAGTCATAGTAAGGTTCTGGACCTGTTACCTAGAGACCTGACTACGACTTCATGACATCCAAACACAACCTAAACAAAGTCGCCCAAGTCCATTTCCCATTCAGAATGGTATGAAAAAAATGGATTTCTCTTCACGAACCACTAGGTAGCGTTTTTACCGACGCCTCGAAGATGGAGTGCGGAGTCGGCTCGAGTATCCTATCAGCGGAACTAGATATCTCAAATCATGTCGACTTCCGGACTCCGCTAGTGTGTTCCAAACGGTGGTACTACCGATTAGGAAAGTTTTTTTTTAAGTATTCACCCGTTATCCTATTACTAAGGGAGACGTTGCCATCAAAGCTCTCGATTCACACACCTTAACATGCAAACTAGTCGCAGAGTTTAAAGACGAAATCAGTTGTGGGTTCCTGGCTATAGCAACATACAGGGAGATGAAAAAGCAGATGATCTGGCAAGGCACAGATCTACCCCCGATAGTTAACTGGCGAAGGTAGTATTTGCTCCCTAAAGACTGGTCAAGACAAATTTTCAACATCTTCTGTCAAGGGCGAAATCTAGATGGAGCACCCTAAGTAACTGTGCCATACCAAGAGAAATATGGCCTTCCTACAACACAAAAAGAACTTACGACCTATCTAACAGAACTCGACTGGAGATTGCTAGAATTGTAGCTACCAGTTCTGGCCATTGGCCTGTCGACACTCACGTTACCAAGTTAGACATTCCATTTAACACACCCTGACGAAGTTGCAAAAACTTGCTGGAAAAGAAATCCCCTAATCATTTCCCACGCGAATGCCCGGCTCTAGCTAGTACCAGACAGCGCACACTCAGCAATGACTTCTTCGACGACCTCAGGAAAGCCAATATTGAACTATCCAGTCCCGATCTAGTCTATAGGAACATATTACATTGATCCTGAGCCATGCAAGGGCCTCCGTTATCGCTGTTATTTCTGCCCAATACACACTGCAGTAATTTGGGAGTCTGAAAGATAGGTTGAGGTTAAGTTCCTTGACGAAGACTCTACTACCTATACCCGACTCCATCTTAGAGCCATCGGTATAGAGGGAAATCGAGTCCTTTGGTATGACTTTCCCTCCAGCCCTGGATGGAAAGACAACTTCGAAGTTCCTAGTGAACACATTCTGCGGGATGACGAAGTCTGTGTCCATGGGTACTTTGCAGAGTTTCAGAATGGTAGTATGGCCTTTTTGTGATGTGGGCCCTTTCCTTATACTCCTCTCCTCATTTTTAGGGCCGCACAGGCAACAACTTGCTTGCTGAGAAGGTCCAAAGGAGGAAGATGTAATAGGATGTTTGGGGCCTCCGTGGGGGTTGATCTAATCGCTCCGCTTATGTATAAGCTGGTCGATCTTTTTACTTTCCCCAGAAGATTTCGATTGATTGCCTTGTCCAGAGCAGTCCACCAGGCTACGACGCCAACAGGAGGATGGGCCTTATGACTGCTGTGCAGACCCAGTGCATAGTGCTTGGTTAGAGACCCCATTTCTTGCCCACCACTTTCTTTCACGCGATCGAGAATGTTGGGTTTCCAATTCAGCCTCCTCTCAAGGACTAGGCCTAGATATTTAGTCTGTTCTAAGCAGTACTAGATCGGTCTTTGTTGTAGGCATGTTGGTTATCCGACAGCCTTCCTGAGTTTCAGCTGTAACGGATGTGTGCGTCTAAAATCTTCTCTAGAGTTTATAATAGAAAAGAAGTGAGACTGATGGGCCTTTAGTCATTTGCATACGTGTGGGAGCTTTTGGACTCGTTCCCATACACTACCTGTAATTTTAGGTGGATTTTCAAGGATTTTCCTCCAGATTTCACTAAAGATTGAATCACAACACTCATTCTTGCAACGCCACTTAAAAAGTGTTTGTCGAAAAATACACAGCCTTGGACGGAAACTGGAAAGAAGGCCCCCCTTTCCAGGCAGGTTCTGCGAATGACTCTGTGTTGCCAGTTACCGTGGTATGACGACCATAAACGATGTCTCGGATATCGAAAAAAACCATCAACATTTTCCTTCAGCCGCAACTTTGACCTCCTCGCCATCGTTGGCCGCTCCTTACCTTTTTCCACCCATTGCTAACTCGTCCCCATAGGTTAGGTTAGGTTAACGTGGTGGGTATAAGCCACACGTAGGCCCAGGTCGGCCCATTATGATACGACATCGATCATATTACCCTGATCCGCTACTTGAGAACCAAACGATGCTTCTGATGAAGCGATGGAGTTGAGCTATTTTCAGGTCAGCTATCTCACTTAGATTTTCATAGAAGGGCGCGCTGAGTCAGATCCTCCCGCGATTCGCAAAAGGGGGGCATGAGCATAGAAGGTGATGTATTGATTCCTCTTCCTCCGCGTCCATGCAGATGCGACAGAAGTCATTGGAGGGTAGCCCTAGTCTGACGGCGTGTTTTCCAATGATGCAGTGACCTGACGAAATTCCCGGAACTTAATTGCCACACCTATAACTACGTGTGCTTGTGCTTTTTTCGTGCTATATTATTGACCACTAGGACATTTTATAATTGGTCACGGGCTCTTAAGCATGCCTAATTGCCATCAAGACTGAAATATTTTAAAAGAGCCTTAACCTCTACCTTTAAAAGTCGTCTATGGTCTTTTTCGCTGATCTCATAAGGTATTCACTGAAAAGGTGGGAAGGTATTCTATCTGCTGCATCTACTCCTTATTTTTCGAAATACAGGCAGAAATAGAAAAAGAAACTGTCGGCTATCACTGCGGAAGTTAGCTTCACATGTTTATTTGTTTCCGGCCCTAACATGCATTCGAGCTTCCAATTGTGCCTCTGCAACTTTCAGCAATACCTCTCTCACAATAAAGGTTTTCCAAACCATTTTTTTTTACTAAACTAAATCGAAATGAAATTGGAAAAAATGCACAACAAACGTGAATCCTTAACTTCCTTGTAGGAAGTACAGCCGTCAATTAATTTACATCTTTTCCCTGGGGACGCATTCCACCGTGTGATAGGCAGTAACATAGTTTTCTACTCTTCATTGCAGACTTTTTCATTTGTATTTCCGTAGCTCCAAATTCTGAACGGCCATCGAACTGTTCGACTATCGAATCCTGTCCAACATATTAGTTGAGCTTCAATTCAACACCCTCCATACCCTAAATACCTGCATGTAGCAAGTCTGTGTGAAAAGCGGAAACTCTTACTGGATCTGTCAAATACTTTGCAAAGTTCCTCGTACAATTACCCGGTCTAGGACGTTGGGGGTTAACATCATCCCCCCGGTGGTAGGCAGAGGACCTGTGATTGTTAGAGTTTCTTGTTTTTTCTGTTATCCTCGCTTGTCCTCGTGTTGTCATCTTGGGTAACATTTCGCAACTGGATATATGTATTTTTCATTATCAATTAAATTTCCCGTTTTCCTTCCTCACCCATCCCTCCCCCACCCTATGTCGCTATGCCTTTACCTGTCCGTGGTTTTCACCGCATACATACAACGTAACTTTTCGCCCTCCTACCATCTGTCCTGGTACTCGTATCGGGCGGTTGTGCTTCGTAAAACTTCATGGATACAAAGCGTTCAAAATACAACTCACAGGAAGACGAAAAAAAGTTGCGATAAACGTAAAAAATAGTATACGAGCACCGCATGTATCTACTCGGATCAGCCCGCCATTTTACCATCGCATCCCCCTGGCCCTCCCGGTGGTCGTTGTCACTGACATCCTGCCACGGATTGGATGTGAAACACATTGAAACACAGCGGATACAGCGTCACCGTGCGAAAAAAACGAGAAAAGAGGGTTGCACCAGTCCACCCACCCTCACCCGCAGGATCAGGAGGGATGACGATAGCCCGCCGGGATATTGCTTTAATTCCACGCTAAATAATTGAATGAAAATATGCATAATTGATAAAGTTGAGTTATGTAATCTATATGCACTATGGTGGGGCGGTGTTTGTGCAGCACACAGCAGCAGGATTCCAGATACATTAGTGTGTGTATAGCCGTAGGATGGCGGGGTCGTTTGCTTGGTTTAGCTTTTACCTTTTCGATGGCACGAAGGTGTGGAATAACATTTTTGAGTGCGGCAATACCTTTTACCCTTCGGGGTGTTCCTTTTTTTCGTATTGTAGTTTGAACTCAACCATATGTCTAGGGACGTAGGTATGCCGGCTTGCAGGCGACAAACAAGAGAGAAACGAGCAAACGTCAAACAAAAAACCTAAAAACACACCGAAAAATAAAAGAGAGTAGACGGTTTAGAGGAGGCTTTAGAAGCAGTAGCGGCGGCAGTGGCGTTGATGAAATATTTTACCAAACATCAGACAAATGCGTTTCAATTTAAATTTCGTAGATACATTTGAAAACCGACCGCAGTTGTGGGTAAAAAATTCAGTTTTATTCTCCCCGCTGTTGTCCTTTTTTCCATGCTACCCTGATTGAAATGCACTAGAGGGAATTATTTCATTTATTGGGCCATCAAATAGTCAGGTGGGAAGCAAACAAAAATAGCGGTCACAAAAAACGGCGGTGGTTTAACCCATCTGTTGGGGATATGCGGTCGTGTTTTTTTTTGATTTTGCTCAATTTAATAGTTATCAGTTCACAGAAGATTTAAGTACTGTGGTTGGGTAATTGGCGAGGTATTGGGCTTTTGTATTTTCGCTGTTCTATACATACTTACATATCGGGTCAGCGATCCCTGGAAGATCTGAGCCTGAGCTATAGCAGCCTTCCATGCTTGACGGTCCCGGGTACGCTTCTTCCAGTTATCAAGACCAAGATGTCTTACATCCGCGATTACCTGGTCGTTATACCGGAGGTACGGTCTTCCTCTTCTTCTCGAATCAGGAGGCTCGGAGTCGAAGACCCTCTTAGCTGGAGCGTTTATATCCATGCGCCCGATGTGGCCGAGCCAGTGTAGTCGACGGATCCTTGCCTTCCGGACTACATCCACATCTTGGTACAGCTCGTAGAGTTCGCGGTTGTGTCTTCTTCTCCATTCACCTTCCTCACAGACAGGACCAAATATCCGGCGCAGAATTTTTCTTTCAAAAGAACCCAAAATCAGCTCCGCTGTCCTGCTTATCGTCCAGCTTTCCGCTCCGTACAGCAAGACTGGCAAAATGAGCGTTTTGTAAAGCATGACTTTGGTCTTTCGAGTGAGGAGTTTTCACCCCAGTTGTTTGGACAAGCCGAAGTAGCAGCGGTTGCCAAGGGCGATTCTATGCCGGATCTCCACTGTGGTGTCATTTGTGGAATTTACGTTTGCCCCGAGGTAGACAAACTCCTTAACTACCTCGAAATTGTAGCTGTCAATTGTTATATTTTGTCCCAGGTCGTGAGCGACGGATTGTTTTTTGCTTGACAGCATGTATTTCGTTTTGTCCTCATTGATCTTAAGACCAACTCGTTTCGCCTGTACTTCAATCGCCGTGAATGCTTCTACAATGCCACGGCGAGAACACGCGATGATGTCGATATCATCCGCGTATCCTAGCAGCTGGATGGACTTGTGAAAGATAGTGCCTTCCCTGTTGACGCCTGCCCGTCGCACTATCTGCTCCAGCACCAGGTTGAAGAAGTCACATGACAGCGCATCTCCTTGCCGAAATCCGGTGCATGTTTCGAATGGTTCCGAGGTCCTAGAACCGAATTGCACGGTGCATCGCGTGTTTTTTAGCGTAGCGCGACACAACTGGATCAGTTTTACCGGGATCCCGAATTCGGCCATCGCCCCAAACAGTTCTTCACGATGAATGCTGTCGTATGCGGCTTTGAAATCGATGAAAAGATGGTGTGTATCGATTCGAAACTCGTTGGTCTTTTCCAGGATTTGTCGAAGTGTGAAAATTTGGTCTATAGTCGATTTGCCGGGCCGGAAGCCGCACTGGTAGCTGCCGATTACTGCGGTGCAAAATGGTTTTAGACGTTCACACAATACGCTGGACAGGATCTTGTATGCGACATTGAGCAGGGATATACCTCTATAGTTCTTGCAAGAGGTAGGCTCGCCTTTTTTGTGGATGGGGCATATAGAGCTGGTATTCCAGTCGTCGGGCATGCTCTCATCTTCCCAAATTCTGCAGATGATCTGGTGAATGCTCCCTATCAGAACATCGCCGCCAGCCTTGAAGAGCTCTGATGGCAAGCCATCTGAGCCTGCGGCCTTGTTGTTCTTCAGCTTCTGAATAGCTGTGCCGACTTCTTCGATTCTGGGTGGGAGGACTACTTCAGCGGCTGGAGTTGGGATTTCCTCGGTCCCTAACACTCTCTCTTGATCATGCTCGTTAAGCAGCTGCTGGCAATGATGCTCAAATACATCCACTATTCCCTGCGGGTCGGTGACAAGATTACCCTCCCAGTTTCGAAGAGCCTGGGTGCCCTTTTTGAAGCCTCCTGAAAGGCCTTTGGCTTTTTAGTAAAAGGCTCGTGTTTTATGTTTATACCTAGGCTCCTCGATATCCTTGAGCTGGAAGGCTGCGAAGATTCTTTTCTTTTGTCGCAGTAGTTTTTTCTTCTCCTTTCTTCTGGCTCGGTACTCTTCTTGCGCTGCCCTGGTTTTTCTCTGCAGCGCCTTTTGATACGCCTCGTCGGCTGCTGCCTTTTTCTGCTCACACTCGCCATCATTCCACGGGTTTCATGTCGGGGGTGGTAGGTATCCTAAGATGGTTTCGGCTGTTCTATACATGGTGGTCCTATATCAGTTTTGGTTCAATGTTTTTTATATTGAGGCACTGCGATTGAAGATTGTTCATGTAACGATCTCCATCCAAGATTTTGAAGATTTCGTTGACTTACTACTGTGTCCGCAAAGCATCATTGACTCAAGTACCTACAATTTGTGACTGGCACGTCTCCAATGAGGCCTCACTAGCTGATCACCCGCATATCAGATTTAATATCTCTAGTGATGTTAGGGAAGCTGAGCTTAGATATCAGCCCAAACGGACAAACTGGGCTCTTTTCCAAGCTCAACTTTCCGCTAAAGATGGTATGCTTCTTAAATCGACAGCATCGACAGATGATATTGAAGAAGCGGCTTATCAACTCAATGAAGCACTTATCTCATCTGTGTATCTTGGTGTATTGCACAACTCGATTCTCGTAGGAAACAGGTGAGAGCTCTGTTTAACAGAGCCAAACGATCGAATAGCTGGACTGATTATAACGAAATACTGCTCTCGAACTGAGAAAATCCATAAGAATGTCTTCGAAAACATTGACTTGCTACCAACTGCGGCACGACTCTATGAAATGCTGTCCCGGGAACATACGAATGGACTCGGGCTGTTTCGCAAATCAGATGATACCCTAACTCAACCACAGGGTGCATTTCCCTGGTTCTACTCGCCAGTGGATGCCTTTTGACGATCAGACAAATGTCATAAATAACATCGACAGTAGAACAAATAGCCTCTCTGGCAGAGTTTTCAGCCCCGATAAGGTTAAATGGGCATTTGGTTAACTTAAACCCTAAAAAGCTCCAGGCAAAGATGGTGTCTTTCCTGCTATTCTCCAGAAAGACCTAGACAGCATTCTAGCACCACTGATAGCTCTACTTAGGCTCTGTTTTAACTTGGGATACCTCCCTCAAATCTGGAGGGATATCAATCTTATCTTCATTCCCAAGATTGGAAAACCAAGTGCACAACTTAAATTTTGCACTATCCCGCAATGGTGTAGACCATCCCACTAAGCACTGGATTGGAGTGATTCCAGAAAACCGTATTATATCACCTACATTTGGAGAAGTCTCGGTGACAGTATCGGCAGCTAAGGGTGTCCACAAGGTGGATCCACGGTCTCGGATGCGCTACTACACACCCTACTGATCCCAAGCCTTGGGAAAGCGGCGATCCTTTGCTCAAAGTAACCGGCCTTAGGTAGTACACAGATGGCTTCAAGATGGGTTCTGGCGTTGCCGCCGGTATCTTTGGACCAGATCCGAATATCTCGAAGGCTCTTGGAATGAGTCCTGGTGCCCTCCAGGCCGAATTATTCGCAATCCTGACGTGCGTCAACCTAAACTTAGAGACTGGCATAAGGGAAGTATTCATCAATAAACTCTCTGATAGTCAAGAAGCGTTTAAAGCCCTGAGCTCATATAGCACGAACTCAAATCCCGTTAAGGAATGCCATGATGACTTACAGGACCTAGCTAAAAGAAATAAGGTCAAACTCTGTTGGGTACCAAGGTACAAAGGCATTAAGAGCAATGCAATTGCCGAAAAGGTTCCAGCGAAAGGTACATATAGGTGCCGAACCTTTCTATGGCATTCCCAAGTCTAAGATTAACTTCTCTAAGTGGGCAAAAGTCGCAACACCTGTCCTATTAATATCCTCGAACGTAATAGAGTAGAGATCAGAATACTAATATCTACTACCTTTCGTTTGAAACTGAATGTTGACTCTGCCTTGAGGACGAGGAAACTGCAGGTTACATATTATGTGAGTGTGCTGTCATTTGTCATCTTAAGAAGCGTATCCTTTTCAGTGAAATTATAACTCCTTAGGGGATCATCTCAGCTCCTACGAAAGACATTCTCGACTTTATTAAAGTCAAGAAAGTAGGGAAGCTCTTCGTCTTATCTACAAGGGTCGCAGTGCCTCAAGACCCAATCTTTGATGTGGGTATTGACCGTGCAAGCAAGTAGACCCAAGGCGGGTTTAGGTCCTGAGAAACCCTTCTCTGAGTCCAAGAGTGGATCAGATACTTCATTTCCTGGGATGACCTGGGACCCAAGCAAGCCCAAGTGTGTTTAGTCTTCCGAATTTGTTCAGAAAGACTTTAAGTTCATGCTTTGAGTGCAGCTTAGCTGTTACTGCAGATGCAATGCTTTTTCCTTTTGACCACAACATAATGCATGGCAATTTGGATAGCATATGTCTCGCTCTTAAAGACTGACGCATATTTTCCTAAGTGTAGTCGGACGTTTTCGATTTCTAAAAAAACTCAGTGCCGGACTCCAGCCCAAACTTGGAGCCATCTGTGGAAATGCGAAGACAATCTTTTCCAAGACCATTTCTCTTGAGACGAGACACGGCTTTCAGTGCACACCCTCTGATAAATATGCCAAGGGGTAGAAGGCTCATCATAGCATCTAGAGCAACGCCCGGCGAGCTTGAGATAGCCCCCATACAGCCGAGGCAAATCGTTCTTTTGGGATTTGGTGAAAGAGAGGCTACGATGGATTGCATGTTAGCCTATCTACCAGACAACTGATGCATATGAGATTATCGGTCTTATCATTGCTGTATAGATCTAAAGGACATTTGACGGCGATAAACCCCATGTTTTGCCAAAGGCACCTTTGCATTGCCAGAACGCTGATAGCGCTTTGGTGGATTTTGACTCATCATGCTTTGACCAAAGAAGCTTACTGTCCAAGATGACTCCCAGGTACTTCCTGGATATTGGGATGGGAATGGCCTTTAGGATTAGCTGAGTCACGCCAGTATTTTTCCTCCTTCTCGTGAAGAGAACGACATCAGTCTTGAGAGGATTAACTGACAGCTCAATCCGCGTGCACCACACATCATTCACATTTAGCGCCGCCTGTGCTTTGAGACAGACCGTCGCTAAACATGAGGCGACAGAGAGCGACGACATGATCCGCAAAGGCCTGGGCATAGATTCCAGAGGCATTGAGAGCATCGAGCACGATAACAGCGGATATAGGTCGCCATCTTGCGAGCAGCCCCTCCTTGTGCCAGATTTGACACAATGTCCGTGACCTTCGTCGGCGATAAATGTCCTCTTCTCGAGCATAGCCTTGATCCGTAAATCCAGTGCTTCATCTACGCCATTGCGTCTAGCAGCGTTACACATGCTGTCAAAAGTTGCGTTATCAAAGGCTCTCTCAATGTCGACGAAAATGCCCAGCGCGTACTCTTTCCCTTCGAGTGCGCATTCTATCCTTCCAACTAGGTTCTGAAGCACAGTCTCGCTTCCACGCTGATAAGCATGTTCATCACCAAAAGGGGACGCATTCGAAGGGCAACTATTGTCTCCGTGCTTTTCAGCAAGAAGGATGTTAGACTGATTGATCTAAAACTCTTGACGAGTGAGTAATCATCTTTCCCTAGTTTGGGAATAAGGACCACTTTCACCGTGCACCATGTAATATGTAGGTATGTAGGCAAGTCTCACATTAAATCGGCCCACATCGTTCCACAACCAACGTGCTAACCTAATTTGGTACCGTGCATCTTCTGACTATTCAACAAACTCAAAATACTGCTCCGGGAATAACATTTTGAGTCGATAGATAAGATACAAGCCGCATAAAAGAGAGAGCTGAAGGCCTTCCCGGATATGGACTGTCATGGGGTTAATGTTTATTGCCCCTGCTGTTCCCGACTCAACCCATGCCGGAATCAGCATTAAACTATAGGTCCCTGTCACCTGTGCGAAAAATAGGTCACACACAACATAAGTGACGGAGAGAAGCATGGCTCTGGTTCTTCATGGGCTGTAACACCACCAAAAGAAGAAGAATTTCCTTACAGTGTGTGTGCCACTCCTGCTTCACCAGCTGCAACATGTCGACTACTTTTTTCATGAATTGTGTCCCGCCAGGGCGGGGTGCATTTTTAACACCCGAATTCCCAGAACGGAATCGAAGAAACCACTCTTGGGTTCGGCTTCTACTCACAGCATTCTCAGCGTACACTTCAAACAATTTTCGGTGTGTTTTTGCAGTGATTTTACTTGTTTACATGGCGTATTCCTTAGAATATTTCATTGATTTTCCAATCACGAATTACAAAACTCTGTACCGCAAACGCGCGTTCTTTTTGGGAAAATTCTTTCTGGAAATACCAACATGCAAAGATTGCACGTTGCTTAGCCCTTTCAATTGAGGAACGGCCATAAGGCTCTCCTTTTCATCATTGTTGGTGTTGTGTGAGGTCTTAAATATATATTTTTTTACAAGAACCACGGAGTTGCTAACTAGGACGCTAATGCCTTTTATACGTTCCAAAAATGTCATAACAATTGATTACGTTACACTTTTTCGTCATCTGAAACCATTCTAACATTTCCACCATTCCGAATCGAGCTTCATTGTGCTTCCAATCAACTCATAAAATCTCAACAAAAAAAAAAAAGAAAAAAACTTGCCAATGACTCAACTGGTATCCATCTCACAGTAACGCCCGGCAAAACGCACGTTCGCCAAAGACCCAAGCAACCAGCTTCACTTGGTGATTGGCAATAGACGTTCCACAAATCGTTATTTGAAATTTTCATTTTTCGTTTTTTTATTGCTCCCTTTCGAAAAGTATCTGAAACTGAAATTCAGACGAAAATTTGTGTAAACAACAGTTGGAATATAAACAAATTTCAGATAGAGAGGAGTACACGCATCCCATCGGGTTGTAGCTTTAAAAGCTTCTTCTCTCGTCTACTTGTCTGCTTATCTGAATCAATCGAAGGTATTTCGTCAACCAATGGTTGATCTTTTGATTTTTTTTTTGTGTGGGTAGGTATTGAGGGGAGAAGTGAAGAATTAACAATTTAGATTCCATCAGGTACATACATACATGGGTTTTACCTACTATCCATACGGGTAGGATATCCTCAATCTGGATAATGGAATTCGTCGACGAAAATCCTTCGAATTGCATCATAGTTTATCGGAACTTACCTTGAGCAAATAGCCGTCAGTAGAGTATGGTGATGGGGATGAGGTTACAAATCTATTGGATGCAATCCATTCACTATATACTTACATTGGTGAATTGGGATTTGGTATACATAGTATCTACACGTAGCTCTATAGTACAATTTTAATGCTAATTGATTGACTTCTGTAGATAAAGTGAACCTAAATGTGTGTACGATTGTAGACGGGAATTGGACCGGTGATATCACCTTGGGGTAGCAATTCAAGTCGTCTACGGAAATCTAATCATTCTAAAATACTAACATTTCTACCTTTGGGCATTCTCATTCTTAAGCTACATCAGTTTACTGAGACTACCATGTGTGTGTTTGCTCGTTTGTTTAAACAACTTTGGGGATATTTGAAGCTTTTCCGAAATTCGTATAACGACAATTTGCTATGGTCGAGAAGGAGGATAAATGTGGGGGGGGTTTTGTAACCGTCAGATCTAGAAATCAGCTCTGTGCTCTCAAGTCATAATATGTCACGTGCGGAGTGAGAGACTGAGAGACAGTGGTCCTTTACTATAATACCTTAAGGCCTTCGTATCCTAGAGAACGTGTTCCAATGGATGACTTCAAAACTACAGGTCTGCCATAGTTGAAAAGGGGGTGACACATCCTAATCCCTTAAGTAAATCCGTCAAGCGATAAATGTTTCTATCAACTGCCACTCTATATAACCATCTGTGCTTTACAGCATAATTGTCAAATTATCCTGCATCAGTCCGCGGCTCCCATAATACATATAAGAATGATTCTGGCGGGACAAACTCATTTCGACTTTGCTTTCACAACATGACCTCTAATCAGTTTGATCCAAAAAGTTGTCAATTCCCTAATCTGCTCTCTTACGTAGGACCTCGCTGGAATAGAATTTTGTGTACTCGGAGCTCTTCATGCTCGAGCCCCATTTGCCCCATCCGAAATAAGGCGATCCTACGTCTTGCACTACCCCTTTTGTACCGCTCTAATTGGTAGCTACCCGTGCCGCTTCCAGCCCGGCAAACGGACTTCAGACCAAATATTCACATTTCGACAAATCCTGGAAAGGACCAACGACTTAGAGAAGATAGTGTGATGGGCAGGCGTCAACAGGGAAGGCACTATCATCTAAAAGTCTGTCCAGCTGCTAGGATACAGCAGCTGTGAAGCTTTCACAGCGATTCAAGAACAAACGAACCGAGCTGGTCTAAAAGAGCTGTGTAAGCGGGAGCACTCGCCCTCGGCAGCATTCAGTACCCGGGATTCAGCAACGAGTGATCAGTCGGTAATCAAGCCATCTAGCGAGATGTAGAGACAAATGTTGTTTTAAGGTAAAGCGCCCGCTGCTACTTCGTTTGTCCAAACGACTTGGGTCAAAACTCTTTACTCGAATAACCAAAGTCGTGCTCTATAACGATTATACGATAAGCAGGACGGCGGTTCTGATTTTGGGTTCTTTCGAAAGAAAAATTCTGAGACGGATATTTGGTCCTGTCTATGAGGAAGGTGAATAGAGGAGTCCGGAAGGCAAGGATCCGTCGACTGTATTGGCTCGGCCACATGGAGCGTATGAACACCATCTTCGAGTCCGAGCCTCTTGGTTCAAGAAGAAGAGAAAGACCAAACCTCTGGTATAAAGACCAAGTAATCGCGGATGTAAGACAACTTGTAAGACCGTCAAACCGTCAAGGATGGAATGCAGCTATAGCTCAAGCTCAAAGCCTACATGGATTGCTGGCCTGATAAGTAAGTAAGTAGGTACTCGAATTCTGGTATTCTGTACAATTCAAGACAGGTTCTCAGACCCTCTCTCAAACACCCGATTTCTTACCATCATTGGACCAAACATACTACATTCATAGGCGATTAGGGGTCTGATTAAAGCTGTTTGATATATTGTTTTCAGCTCCTTGTCCAGATGGCTGCTGCGAATTAATCATCTTAACAGAGGGAAAGATCAGACAGACACTGATCTAACCAGATTTTGTAGTATCTGACTACATTTTGGTTCGCCAGTGGAAGCTCGTTCTGTCCACTTGTCAGCTTAAACAAAACCGCGTTTCGCACACAAAAACGCTATTACCGTTAATTCTTCTCCATAAAAATGGACTTGAACAGCCATTGTGCCCAACACGATGGTGCAACTTTCGTGAAAATAATGACTAATTGCAAGGATTATTTCGGAGTAAACCTGGGCCTCAACTAACAAGCCTTCGCAGGTAGCATGCCCAATTGGTTGAGGTCCCCTTCCATCTACTTGCGCCAACTTAGATGCGGCCGTCCTCTATAAGGTCGTCCCGCGGGGTTGGAGTCGAAGATTCTTTGGGTCGCCGCTGTGGTGGCCATTTCACTCTACATAGCCTAGGCGTTGTATTAGGCCGATGTCGCCGTATGGCCCGTACAGTCCGCGGTTGAACGTTCTCCTCCAGTCTCCTACAGTCCGCGGTTGAACGTTCTCCTCCATTCTCCGTCAAACGGGACCGAACACAAACGGGACCGAAGATTGTACGCAGAATTTTCCTCTCGAAACGACTAAGGGCCTCTTAATCCATTTTTGATAAGGTCCAAGCCTCTGCGCGGTAGAAGAGGACCGGGATGATTGAGGTTTTATAGAGGGTCACTTTAGATTTCCGAGAGAGGGCTCTATTACCCAATTGCCTCTTGAGCCCGAAGAAACATCGGTTGGCAAGAGTCGCTCTGAGTCTAGTCTCAGCCCTGGTGTCGTTACCGCTTGTTACCAGTGAGACTAGGTAGACGAAAACCTTGACTACATCAAAGTCATATCTGCCAATAGTGACGTTCTGGCCCAAACGTCGGTGTTGTGCGTCTTTGTTTGACGACAGAATATATGTGGTTTGCCCTCGTTTACCCTCAAACCCCCTTTAGCGTTTTCTGCTCCAATGCCCACAAAAGCCTCATTGACATCTCGCTGCATTCTTCCAATCACGTCAATATCTTCAGTGCATGTGAGAGATTTCGCAGACTTGAAGGAGGTCGAGCCTCTTGTATTGGCCAGTGAATCCCGCGTGATCTTTTCATGTATGAGGTTACATGACAGTTCGTCGCCCTGTCTGACTCCTTTTTTGACATCGAAGGTCTCGGTTAACTCCCTACCGACTTTAATGGAGCAGCGGGTATTCTCCGCTGTCCTCCTGCACAACCCGTCGAGTTAGGCAGGGATGTCGAAACATAGCATCGTCGTCCCTATAGATGCTGTTACAAACGGCGTTAAGATCACATCTTTTCCAAGATGTGCATGGTGAACCTATCAAACTGTCCACGAATGGTTGCAGACGCTCACACAGCACGGAAGAGAAGATCTTATATGCGCTGTTAAGGAGACTTATTCCCCTCTAGTTGGCGCAGTTATAGGGGTATCCATTTTTAGGGCAAATGATGCTGAGATTCCATTAGTCGGGCATGCTTTCTTCAGATCATGTCTTACAGAATGGTGAGCTCCACTCCATTCGGGTGGAGGGAATCCTCTCTCATCTTCGTCGAGTGTGAGTACCTTCTTCGCCGTCATGCAGTCCGCAGAAATAGTCTTTCCAGCCTCCGTTCTGGTTTTATGACCTTGGCACACTCGTTTTATCCTTTGGTAATACTTTGGTCGTTCCTGCGAAAACATCTCTTCATTTCCTCGATCGCGCTTCTTGTGCTCTAACACACTCATGTAGAAATATCGGATCTTCTGAATTGCATCTGATCGTTCATACATAAGGTTTGCCGTGGATTGTTGCCAATCGCTGTTTCTTTGGGCTCAGGAGGCAATTGGGTAACAGAGCCTTCTCCCGAACGACAAAGTTGACTCGAGTCGAGTACCGCTCTCTGAACCCGGAAGACGTTCTATTCTGTGCCGTACTTGAAAACAACAACGACAATTAAAAGAAATCGTTCCTACATTGAAGACAATTTATTGTCTTCAAGTTCCAAAACTCTTAAAATGAGCTCTAATAGCAAGAGGGCTAATTACTATGCACCTTTGCAGTGCCTGCCAGACTCGGATAGTGAAATAGATGTTGATGAAGTTGCTACCCCCCCAAAATCAAACAAAAAATCTAGAATTCCGGCGATTTGTGTATTGCAAAAATCCAGTGAGAATGTGCATAGTCTTTTCCGAGATAAAAATCTCCAAAACTACAGCATCAAAAAAATGTCGATTGGCATTAAAATTAATAGTGAAGACATTAATACGTATAACATCGCGTGTGCAGTGCTAAAGGAAAAAAACTGGCAGTTTTTCACGCACGATTTGCCATCCGAAAGGACATTCAAGGTCATGCTATACGGTTTAGACGAGCTCCCTATTGATTCGCTTAAGAGTGAACTAATTGCGCGTGGGCTAAAGTGTCTGAACATTAAAATGATCAAAAAGAATTATGACAGATTCACAGATGTATTTTACATCATTTATCTGGAAATCGGTTCCATAAAACTGAGTGAACTTAAAAAAAATGTTCGCTCCATATTCAAAACACAAGTAAAGTGGGACTATGCTCGAAGGCAAAAAAACAGATTAACCCAGTGCTACAACTGTCAGATGTTTGGACATGGAGAGAAAAATTGTCACATCAAAAGTCACTGCTCTATATGCTCAGAGAACCATGCAACCAAAGAATGCAAATCAAACAACATCAAATGTGCAAACTGCAAGGGATCACACAAATCCACGGATCCATCATGCATTAGTCGCCAAAACTTCTTTGAGATTAGAGAGCGACTCTCAGCGAGAAATAAACAACAACCATTCAAGAGGGAGACCCGCCAACAACAACAACATGTACCATTTACATCGAACATCGACGATTTTCCCGCTCTCAAACCGAAGCAAAGGGACAGCAACGTGTTAGCCTCAACAGCTGGCCGCCCCAATATTCCCAACGCATGGGCCAACAACCAAAATGCCCGACTAGACCAAACCAGACAAGATGTAAGCAATGAGCTTTTTTCGTTGGACGAAATCAACGCACTTACAACAGAAATGATCACACTTCTAGGTAAATGTAATACTAAGGCTGAGCAGTTTAATACTATTGCACAATTAGCTATTAAGTATCTTTATCAAACTAAATAATGAATGTTAGTCTTAATATAATATGTTGGAATGCTAGAGGCATTCGGAATAAAGCTATAGAATTTTTTGCTTTCTTAAGCAAACATAACATTGACATTAGTCTAGTCACAGAAACTTGGTTAAGTGAAAATATTAACTTGTCTAACAAAGAGTATAAATGTTATCGCCTGGATAGAGTAGAAAGAAAGGGTGGTGGAGTTGCTATAGTTATTAAGAGAAGTATAAAACATAAAGTGCTTTCTATTATAAGAACAAAAGTGATTGAAAATATTGGCATTGAGGTACCCTTTTCTAATGGTCGCTCCATAAAAATGTTTTGTGTTTACTTCCCTGGTAGGGCTGCAACAGCTAGAAAACGATATGATCTAAAAAGTGATTTACGTAAAATGATTAACACAAATGACATTTTTCTACTAGGAGGTGATTTGAATTGTAGACACAGGAGTTGGGGGTGTTTGAGAGCTAATGCCTGGGGCAACATACTCGCCGATCTTAATGCAAGACACCCGTTCCATATTCTTTATCCCCCTCATCCAACATATATCCCACCCAATAGTAGGTCAAAACCCTCTACACTTGACCTTTTTTTGACGAACACACCTGAACTTTTTAGTCAACCAAGTGTTATAAATGAACTCAGCTCAGACCATTTGCCAGTGGCGTGTAGCGTTCTTTTAAGACCAGTGCAAAATAGTGATATAGTCTCGAACATTAAAAATATTAACTGGGAGAGATACAAAAGTCTAATAAAACAGAAATTAAGGAACCTTAATGAAAATATCTATAACGAATCTGATACAGTTAACAAATCCCAAATTGATTGCGCTATCGACTCATTCACTGCTTCAGTTTTGGATAGTATTGAGCATTCGGTACCCAAAAAACAAAGATCATGCATCAACGAAAGCTTACCCTTTCACATTTTGCAGCTTATTAAGATTCGGAACATCCTCAGACTGCACTGGATGAGAACCAGAAACGCTTTTTACCTTTCCCAAGTGAAAGTCTTTAGTGCACATATCAAAACGTTTATCATACGTTTTAGAAATCAGTCCTGGAATCATACACTTCAAAAATTAGAGAAGGGAAGTAAGCCTTTTTGGAATATTATTAAGGTAATCAAAAGAAAAAACTGTCGTATTCCTGCTTTCAATGATGGAAATTCTGTCTTGCTATCGGACACAGAAAAGGCAAATGCATTAGCTCGCCAGTTCTTTGCGAATCATCATTTAACAACCAGCAACGTAATAAATTCTGCGATCGAAAACTCTATTAACTTTCTTAATTCATGCCCGGTAGTTGTAGACAACAACCTTATACATCTCACTGAGCTGAAAGCTGTAATATCCACTTTGAAAACTAGAAAATCCGCGGGTTTTGATCATATTAGGAATTTGTATTTAAAACATCTTCCTATAAAAGGTCTTAATTTCTTAAAAGGGTTGTTTAATAGCTGCATCAAATTGGGATACTTCCCCAAATACTGGAAATCAGCCAAAGTCATTCCAATTTTGAAACCAGGTAAAAATGCTACTTTACCTTCTAATTACAGACCTATCAGTCTGTTAAGTTCGTTAAGCAAATGCTTCGAAAAATTAATAAATCGTAGGTTACAAGCCCATATAGAGTCCCACAATATTTTGCCACCGGAACAGTTCGGTTTCAGAGCGCATCACAACACCATATATCAGGTTCATCGTATTGCGAAACATATTAAAATCAATTTTTCCTTGGGTAAAAGTACGGGTATGGTATTACTAGACGTCGAAAAGGCTTTCGACACTGTTTGGCATAATGGTTTGCTGCATAAACTTATTTCGTTCAATTTTCCGATTTATCTGATCAAAGTTATAGACTCCTTTTTATCTGAACGTACCTTTAGAGTATCCGTTAATAATTGGCTGTCTGACGATTTCTCCATTGCTGCAGGTGTACCTCAGGGCTCAGTGCTCGGTCCAGTGTTATTTATAATCTACACATCTGATTTCCCACGACTGAGGAACTGTGAATTTGCTATGTACGCGGACGATACCTGTATTCTCTCGTCAGATGAAATTGGTTCCAATATTGAAACTAACTTACAATCTGCCTTGAATACAATCCAAACATACTTCAAAGATTGGAAGATACAAATTAATGCTTCAAAGTCTCAAGCTATCTTTTTTACGAGAAAAAGAAAAGCCTGTTACTTACCAAGCAACCTACTTCGAATTAATGGTGTTCCGATGGAGTGGAAACAGAGCGCAAACTATCTTGGGGTGCACCTAGATAAAACGTTAACATTTGGCTTACATATACAACAAACAATAAATAAAATTAATATAACAATAAAGACACTTTATCCATTTATAAATCGTAAGTCACAACTTAATACGGAAAACAAATTGATCATTTTTAAAACAATTTTTCAAGCTATAATGTTCTACGGCTCTCCTGTATGGGGTAACTGTGCAAAAAGTCATATACGGCGGTTGCAAACAGCCCAAAACAAACTTCTTAAAATGTTGCTGAAACTTCCTTGGTATTTTTCCACAGAAGAGTTGCATACTATTGCAAATATCGAAAAAGTACCAGAAAGTATTCTTAAACTTGCTGAGCGATACCACTTGTCATGCATCTCCTCTGACAATTCCTTAATCTCAAACTTAGCTTTGTAAATAAAATCGTTTGCTAATATACATATTTATCTATACATTCAAGTATGTTCCATAACTTACTATTTACTTACTCATTTATTTATTATTTATTTATTTATTTATTTGTTCACTATTTATTTATTGATACATTTATTCCTTTACTAATTTATTTATTTATTTATTTATTTATTTATTTACTTAATTATTATTTATTTATTTATTTGTTTGTTCACTATTTATTTATTGTTACATTTATTTCTTTACTAATTTATTTATTTATTTATATTATTTATTTATTTACTTAATTATTATTTATTTATTTATTATTTATTTATTTATTAATTTATACATTTATTCTCCTTATTTATTTATTTATTTATTTATTTATTTATTTATTTATTTACTTACTTATCTATTTATGTTATTTTGTTATTTACCTAGCTCATTGCTTATTTATTTTGTTTTGTTCAATATATACTTATTTTCTAATTTCTCTTATCTCCTCCACCCTTTCTTTCTACTCCAGATTTAGATGATTTTTCTTTTTCTCTTAATTTATGTGAAGGTTTTTTGTAGTAGCTTTTCCTTCGAACACTATAAATGGTTATGATAATAATATATTTAAAAAAAAAATTGTTATTAATATTTCAGTAGTAAGGTAACATACATGTACCATATCTCTGTAAATTGTGCAATATAGTTATAGAAAAGAAATGTATTTTATTCGCTACTAATAAAAATGAAATGAAAATGACAAAGTTGACTCTATTTAAGACCCCTATCATCCCGGTCCTGCTGTACGGCGCAGAAGCATGGACACTATCAAAAGCGGATGAGGAGGGCCTTGGTCGGTTCGAGAGAAAGATTTTGCGCGTAATTTTCGGGCCTATAAATGCAGACGCTGGGCCATGTAGAGCGAATGGAAACCACAGTTCCAGCCCGGAGAGTGTTTGAATCCAACCTCGAGGGACGAAGAAGCAGAGGACGGCCGCACTTAAGATGGCGCACACAGGTGGAAGGGGTGTGCGGCAATGGACAAGGCTAGCAAAAGATCGTGCTAGTTGGAGGGGCATGTTGGTTGAGGCCCAGGTTCAGCCCGAACTGTAGCGTCCGTTAAGAGGAAGAAGAGAATTTGACAGACTATCAACTGTCAAAGGTCGCAGGCCCCTATTGGAAGACCCATTATAATCGAGTAGTCACTCATGTGTGAGGACGCCGTGGCGCAGTGGTTAGTGTGTTGGACACTGACGCACGACGAGCGAGTTCGGATCCCGAAAACACCAACGCCATCGAATGTTGATTTCGCGGCGTCCCTCCTTGGCGAGGTACTGGCAAAACCCCCGTAGTATAGTTGTCATGAAAAAGCTTCTCAACTCACGCCGTTCGGAATCGGCATTAAACTGTAGGTCCCTTTCCCCAATGTGGAAAATAAATCACACACAGCATGGGTGATTGAGAGAAGCTTGGCTCTGGTCCTTCATGGGCTGTAACGCCACCAAAAGAATGAAGAAAATGTCACTCATGGATTATGGGACACCTTGTGTATATCTAGGTTATCATAATATTCCGCCGACTCAAAGACAGTAGGGTCGACAAGGAAGCCACATATTATATGTCCTTCTTTCCATGTCATACAATGTGGATCTTAAAGACAAGAGTCTCACTACATCTGATCCTTTGGGATGAAAACGCGTACCGCCACATGCAATTTACTGAACTTGAATAAGAAGCCATATCCCATTTTTCTCGCTCGACCGGCTACCCCTTTAACTTAGTAGCGCTTAGTGAATTGTGAGCCTGGATTTAAAGGGCACAACTTTGCCAGAGCCACGCATTACTCATAAAACATCATCTCCAACTCGGACATCGGTGTGTTCCCATTTTGAAAATCACAAAATGCGGGTACCAGGCACACTTCGCTATCAGCAAACAAAACAGGACGAAAAAAGTCCTTTTGTGTTGGAAATTCCATAGAAACACAACAAACTGGTGCTGCTGGGCCACACCCACTCCGTACATTATCCTTGGATAATAGTTTATGTTTGCATTTCATCTCTCGTAATCGTGATGAATTTTAATTGTGACGCAGGTTTTTTCGGTCCTTATTCTTTGCCGCCCCCCTCCACTCTCTACGTTGGTCTTTACGCTTTGTGTCCTCCATTCGTTGTGGCTATTGTTAAGCGAATGAAGTTGAATTTCCTCCAGAAGGATAATAGTACACCGAAAAAAATGATCCTTTTATTCGGATCACTTTTTTTTTGTGCTAAACGAAACTCCTATTGTTCAGTGCAGTGGATTCATATCAACGACAGAGAAAGAGGGATGGGGACGAGGACGAGGGAGTAGGAGTACTCGTAGTTCGGCGGAAAAAAAAATGAGACGAAGGACTAAGGATAAGAATAAGAAGACGGAGTTAGAAGCAGCTAAAGTCTGTCGTATACATAAACATCATCTGTGGTTGGCTTGTGACGGGCTTTCCATGTCGATGGATATCCTTGCCTTACTTATTCCATACATACGTATGTATATACGTATAGACATGCACACTCACTTGGTTTTATGAATTCGTGCCACTGCGAGATTTATACAAATTCACCTCCTCATTCCCCCATTTTTGTAGTACAAAAGACGCAACAGCAACTGCAATGAGGACGGGCGTGAGTCCTTCCTCTCCTTCGCTTTGTTTCGCTTTCATTTATTTTGTGTGCTGAGAGCGAGTGTAGTAATGAAAAGTGCTCCAGTAGCCAGCCGCGAATTGTGAATGCAAGATGATGGCTTTTGATGGATTCTGCAAGTGGAGTTGAGTGCAGGATATTGGTACAATGAGCGAGGACAATCAAATTGGGACATGCACCCAACACGAGTCTAGTTACATACATATGTACATGCGTACAGAGTTGTGGAAGTCCTCATCGTGAAGATCTCCTTGCAAATGTTTAAAATTGGATGCGTGACTATACAGTCACAAGGACGCGGAAGGATTCGAGAGATAAGTTATGAAAAACAATATTTTGATTAAATTAGGGAAGTGTTATGCCGACAAGTCGGTAGTTGCTTTCGTAGTCGGGAACGATATCCTTGTTCCCTTGGAAACCCCCCTTTGACTGAAATTACTACAGCTCCTGCGGTTGTATATGTATGTACATATATGTGTAACTGCTTTCCTTCTAATCATAAAATCTTTCGATTCCATCAAATCACTCATAATCGTCCATATGCATGCCAAGTGTTCATCTCCATGACACAATAGGAGGGACATGTGTTACAGGCGAATAATGAAATGAAGGGTTTTCAAAAGTCCTTTTTATATTCATTTCGCACACTCTACATACAAAGGAATACAAACAGCAATAGCTCTGAGCCACATCATTTGGTTTTGCTCCCTCGTGTGACAGATGATGCCTAGCCGAATATCCAATGCAATCTGCAATTCACTCTCATATCCTTATCCTGCGCCCATATGCAATCCGCCTCGTCTCTGTTTTTTTTTTTCTCGGAAAAAAAACGACGACAAAGGAGTAGTATTAAGGGAAGCCTGTTGCCGGTTGTTGTTTTATGTCGACCAAGTCCTCTTTTCTACAATTTATTCTTCTCTCGTCCTTGCTATTTTGTCAACCGAAATAACACACACGCATACAAAGAAAAACCAGCAAACAAGACAAAGAATACGAATCTCATCCACTTGGGTCTTTTGTTTTAAGCCCGCCACCATCGAAATACAATGCATTTGGGCGTGTAATGTGAACATTAAGGATAAGGGATAACCAGCAAGGATGGTAGCGAAAAAAAATGTGTAATTACTCCACAATTTTCTGGTTGATTCGGGCCTTAAGAGTTCCCCGTTTTGTTTGTTTGTCTGCCTTTGGTTTGGTATGGCGCTGAAAATGCAAATGCACATTTCTGGTCCTTTTTGTTATTCATTTTTCATCGTTTTTCGTCCTTTGTTCGGTTGCGGAAATCGCGAGTCATTTACACATTTGCGTTTTTCATTTTGTTCTCGTCCTTAAGCGAGTGCTAACCAACCAGTGCCATTAGCACCATGAATATCAAATAAAATATTACAACAAAAGGATAAAGAATTCCTTTCAAGGATCTTGTAATTGATTTTCATCCCTTTTATATATTCTCTCTATTTTCAGGTAGTCTCCAGAAAGAGAAAGAGAGCGGGAGCGGAGGACGTTGAGTACGAGTGCGGAGTAGTACTCAAGGGCTGTGAGAAAGGGAAAATGGCCGTCTTGCGTGATGGCAGTGAATCAGGATGCGAGTAAAACAGGCAGGATTTGCCGAATGCGGGAAATTATGGTATCCTGAATGAAATGTAAGTCAGTGATGTGTTTTTGAAAACCCCTAGGTTAGAGTGTTTTGCACCCTTTATTCCACTATACCCTTTGATTGGCGGTGTTGTGTTTCAGGATAATGGATGTGATTCATATAGCGATTTTGTGATGACGATTCTCTTGGAATACCACATGGATCTTACTACCTAGATCCGCCGTCTGAAAACCAATCAATGCTTCTGATGAAGTTAAGCTGTTTTTATATCTGCTAGCTCGCTTAGGTCCCAAGGGCGTCTCGAGGTAGATCCTTCTACGGTTCGCAAAAGAGCGACATGAACAAAGGAGACTGTGAATTGATTTCTCTTCCTCCTCATCCGTGCACCCACGGCAGGAGTCATTATCAGGTAGCCCTAGTTTGCCAATGGAACAGTGACCTGCTATGACACCTATCGGAATGCTTAAGGTTCCCCTTTTGGTTGCCACAAGGTCTATGGTTCATCCTAAGCTTAGCTTAAGTCAGATTTGTTTAGTGATAAATCCGATATAACTCGTACTTTCATTCCATTGAGCTTATTGAGCTTATTTCCAAGGGTTGGAGGACTACATAAGTGTGCTTGACCCTCTAACTTTGCGAGTTCATCGGCGTGTAATATCCTTATGCCGGGTAACCCACGGTAGTTTTATATTGAACTGTTCAGCCATCTCGTCTTCGATTTGTGCGTTACCACTGCCAGGGATCCTATCACAGATGGGCTATCGGAGCTAATGATAATAACCTTTACGGTTATAACATTGATACTAAGCCATGCAAGGGCCACCGTTGTCGCTGTTATTTCTAAAGAGGGAGGTTCGACCATCGGGATGGAAAGTTAACTTCGAAGTCCGTGTCCTGGGGTACTTCGAAATGGTTGAATATGTCGGTACGGCATTTGTGTAGTGTGGGCCCTTTTCCTATGCTCCTGATCCGTAGGGTCTCGCACGCAGCAATCTGTTTGCTGAAGAGCTCCAATGGTGTGAGATATAGTAGAATATTTAGGGCCTCCGTGGAGGTCGATCTAAACGCACCACTAATGCAAATCCTGGCCGATCCTTGCGCTTTCCTTGTCAAGAGCAATCCACCAAACTACGACGCCATATAGAAGGATAGGTCTTATGACTGCTGTATAGAGCCAGTGCATCATGCTAGGTTTGCGAACCCACTTTTTACCCACCACTTTCTTGCAGTAGACGGCAGTGGTTGCTTTCTTTATGCCAACAAAAATGTTGGGTTTCCAATCCAGTCGCCTGATCTTTGATTGTTATTTGGGTTATTCCCAGCCACGGTTGGTTGAAGGGCAACATTTTATATTTATTAGTAAACAGCACTAGATCTGTCTTGTTGGGCTCATCCTAAGTCCGCAGCTCATCGTCCAGTTTATTACTGTTTGTAAGGCTCCCTGCATTAGGTCAGTTAGTGTTCTGGACGGCTATAGCAATATCGTCAGCATAGGCGGTCACAGCGTACCCGTCCTCTCCTAGCAAAAAAAGTAGTTCATTGACTACCTCTTTCCAAAGGAGAAGGGAAATTACTCCATCCTGTGGTAGACCTCGGCTGACCTTTTTTGTTCAAACGGTACCAGCGAAGTTGGCTTTGACGGCTCTTTATGTAAGCAGTTGTCGTACCAGTTCTATCACCGATCAAGTTACACCCCCTCAAAATCGCGAAAGGCCACTAGACTATATTCCTTTTGTTCCAATGATCTTTCTCTGATACTGACTAGTGAGTGGGGTTCTGTTTCCAATGATCTGCCAATATTGTAGGCATGTTGGTTCTCTGACAGCCTGTAGCTGTGTCTAGTGTGTGCATCTAAAAACTGGTAGAGATGCACGGCTAATGTGGGAGCTTTTGCCCACCTTAGGTATGAAAATGACTTTGGTTTCCTTCCACTTACTTGGGGTACAGGATAATGAGAGGCAGCTTTTCAAAATGACTACAAGCCAGGGAAGGATAAGATCTGCCACCTGTTTGTATGGTTGTATGACTTGTATGGTTCAAAGCTTTTTAGTACCCAAAGGACAATAGAAAGAAAGAAATTATGCAACACAGCTGTTGAGGATGAGAAGTGATCAGACACACTGATGAAGGCTTAACACTCACTGTATATGGTCGCTTTAAGTTCATACTCTGTGTGTGCAATTCTAATATAGGTGGGAAGGTAGGTAGTTCGTAGCCTCACCATAGTGGGAAGAATACACTTAGGCCGGAAAGATCCGTAGTGCTGCTATGATGGGGGCTTGACCCCCTATTCATGGAACCACTTAGTGCTTCTTAAATAGTTAAGAAGGTCAGCTATGCTTACTCGCTGAACATCGGTCAGATCGTTTAGGAAGTAGGATTCTAGGTAGCGTTTCTTAATTGAGCGGAGAGCAGGGCAGGCGCAGAGTAGGTGATGAATGGATTCGACCTCCTCTTCGTTTAAGCAGCTTCCGTAGAAGTCATTCGGAACTTGCCCTAGTTTTTGTGCATGACTGCCAATGAGACAGTGACCGGTGATTACACCATTGATTTTGTAGATGTCAGCTCGTTTTATGGAGATTAATCTTCAGGTCCGTTGACGGTCGAGCCGAGGCCAGATTTGCTTATTGATGAGGCAGGTGTACCCCTGGGCCCATCTCAGATTCATCTCAGCCATGGCGAAGTTTGTGAGTATATTTTATGGCTGCTTGAGGTATACCCTCGCATGCCATGATTGCGTCGTTCCTTGTCTGGCCAGTGTGTCGGCCCTTTCGTTATCTGAGATATCGCTGTGGCCTGGTAACCATAGGATTTGTATATTAAACTATTCGCCCATCTCGTTAAGAGATAGGTGGCAGTCAAGGCTTGTTCTTGAAGTGTACACAGTGACTCCATTGATTTCAAGGCCGCTTGCCTTAAGTAATACGTTCTACTTAAGTCAAGACAAAGCCTCCTTTATTGCCAACAGCTCCGCCTGAAAGACGCTGCACTAATCTGGTAGTTTTAGAGCTTGGCTCAGTTTTAATTGTTTGCAGAATACTCCACTACCAATTCCGTCGGCGTAGAAGTCTGGTGGGCCACTTTCGTCTGTTCGGGTATGTTATTTTGAGTTTCTTTTCAAAGACTATTTTGGGCTCTATGTGGTCAACATTTTCCGCCAAGGTTATCCTGTTGTTCGTATGGAGGAGTGGCCAGTGATATAGCTCGTCCATTTGAAATTGGCTTTTAGTCTGATTTCCGTATATGTGGCTATTTGCTCGAGTGGTGTAAGGTGAAGTATCATGTTGAGCGCTGCCGTTGGAGTGGACCTTAGGGCCCCGGTGACACACGTGCATGCCAGCTTTTGTACCTTCTCGAATTGTTACGATTCTTATATAACAGCAAATGTGCATGGAATAGTTGCTGAGAACTACAGCCAACGTGAAAATTCGGTCGGTTCTTCTCGAATCCTATCTAGACAAGCACCACTGGAGGGTAGTGAACGAACATCTACGACCCAAACCACCGCACTCCGTTCAGGTTGTGTGATAAGCATTATAAAAGTATAAACTCTTGAACTTGCGCGAACTATAAAAAGACAGAAACCAGATTGCGTCATTCCACATTATTGGGCTTGGATTGTAAGCGGCCGTAGCCAGAACTGTCCTTGTTGTAGGCACTTACATAGCACTTACAAGAGCTGTCTTCAGTCTTGTTAAGTTAAAAAGGGTTATGTCACAAAATCACTTTTTTACTCTACAATTCACCCTTAGTCAACCACTGTGTTCCTGGATAGGCAAGTACGAAATGTACATAATTCCTATAGGCGTCGGTCAAGCACTCGCGTCATCAGATTTAATTTTGAGATCACAATCAACCTTAATCACTAGGTGAATTGGTGAATCTTCAAGATATTCAAAATAAGTGTTTACACGAGTCAATGACTGATTTCTACTCAGTCTATTACTATACTGCTTATCTCTACGCTCTGAATTGTATTTTTTTTGGAATTTGGAATTTTATCTCGACATACGAGTAGGTACACCCTGGGGTATACTTAAGTGCTTTCTCACTATCGTAAATTTAAGGAATTTAAAATGAAGTGACAGCGATCGTGTATGCCACCATCTGCCTCCAGAGGTGCTTCCTCATACATAGTTCTTTGCATTTTGAAAATCGCAAATTTCCTGCTAATGAGGAAGACATTACCTCCCTGTTGTCAACAGGAAATGCATACCTTCAAGACTAAGACACTAAGTGGACTGATACCAATCTACCTATACACAGCTGCAGGCAATGGAATCTAGAATCTATTCAAGACCCATTTACACACGTACTAGAGCCAAAAGAAAGAAAAAATAAATCAACTGCCGGTCACTCATCGTTCCCCTTCTCATCCCCTTTTCACCATTTAGCTTAACAAATTCCCATGCACAAAGGTCAAATACCCATTTGCCCGTTTACTACCAAACACACCCGTTTCCCATCGTTATCCTTCCATAATCTCGTCCCGATATGATTTCGAATGATTTTGGCTTTTGTCCCTCGTTTTTTCCCTCAATTCCTAATTATGTGACCATTGTTAGGTGTGTTCCAAGGGAATGGGAGCAGCAACAGCAACACAACGATAACGAAATAAATGAAAGAAAAATGCAAAACGCGTTTAATGGACGGAAGAGGACCCGAGCACACCGAGTCGTCGGTCTGCTCACTCTGCTCGGTCCATGAATATTGGATGAGTTTGAATGTGAAGTTTAAAATAAACGACACTCACACACATAGAAAAAAAAAAATGGGAATAATGCTAAAAACCTCAGAAATTCAAAAACGGAGGCACAATTTGAATTACAAAATTTTTCGGAAGAGCATGTGTGTGCCGACGACGACGACGTGTACTCGTATGGTTTACATGCATTCGATCCTTTTATTTATGGACGGAGTCTCGGTTCCTTTTTTTGGATTTTTGAATGCACACATATTGCGCCCGGATTCGGTCCTTATCGATGGCGGACATTCCAGGTCACGTGTGTAAGTTGTGTCATTATGATCATTGTCAGGAGTGTCAGGGTTGATGGAGCTGGAGATCACCCCTAAATTCGCTTTTTTCCTTTCTCTTCTATTGTGCGATGAACACTTCAAGCGATTTTCGAAAACGGGGTGCAAGCCGGTACACGGTTTTTAAAGCGTTATGGTTTACGTCGGCTAGGAACGTATCCTTTTCAAAAGAAATTCACTTTTTTGCAACAGGCTCTGAAGCATACGAATGAACTCAAATTTTATTCACTACGACCATGAGGCCCAAAAACTCATGTAAGTAACTTTGCCTGGTGTCCATTCTTAAAAAACGCCTCAAGGCCATTATGTTTTCACTCTCAATTTCTCGCCTATAATCCATATGGAAAAAAGAGTGAATCACCGAGCTATACTGCTATTTTAGTAGTCGTTAGACATTCAGTGCAGCGCTCGTATCCACGGAGTTCTCGCACAAGAGCACACTAACCAAATTCGACTGTTGAGGAGAGCAGATGGCACTTACGCGGAAAATGTTACAGTTTTAACCAGTACGCACTTCCCAGACTCCAACATCATTCCCTCCAATCTCTCTAACATTCCTCCGCAGATCAGGCTATCTAGACCCCTCAGGGAGGATTGGAAGAGAGCACGAACAATATTTCACGAGGGAAGCATAAAATGGGCCATTAATACATTTGACCCGTTCAAATCCACGGGCGAGGATGGCATCTTCCTAGCCCTTCTCCAGAAAGGAAGTGCGCAAATAAACCTCATGCAAATCAACATCTTTAGAACCAGCTATGCATGGGGATACATACCAACGAGCTGGACAGAGGTAACCCTAAAATTCATTCTAAAATCAGGCTGACCCACAGACCTACCTAAGTCCTACAGACCGTTAAGCCATACCTCTTTCTTCCTAAAAACAATGGAAAGAATTCTGGATAGGCATATTAGGGATGTTGGCCTGAAAGGATCACCACATCACTCTTCAGGAGCTAACAGCCCGGATCAATAAATCCCTGAGCGACAAAGAAATCGCGATAGGTTGCGATAATACTGACTACACCCAAATAAAACGTTGCATCCTTAGCACAGCGGTGGATAACACCACATGCATTTGCTGCCTAAATCTGTTTTTGACATCAAAATATTCCGATTCCGATGGAGCATTCTCCAAGACATAGCGTTGTATAGCTCGTCTCTAATTACGCTGTCGTATGCGGCTTTGAAGTCGACAAATAGGTGGTGAGTGTCGACTTGAAATTCATTGGTTTTTTCCAGGATCAATGGTGGACTTCCCTGACTTGAATCCGCACTGATAAGGACCTATTAGCTTATTTATCAAATGCTTCAGGCGTTCACACAAAACGGTAGAGAAGATTTTGTAGGCGATCTTAAGGAGACCTATTCCTTCGTAGTTGGCGCACCAAACGGTCTCCTTTGCTATGGATCGGTCAAACGATGCTGCTTTCCTCTGGCCATATCTTACAGATGAGCTGGTGCATGATCCTAACCAAGTCATCTCCAGGTGCTAACGGCTCAGAAGACTGAGTTCCCATATGGCGGTTTTAACTTCGTCGGGGTCAGGGGGACAGAATTCTCTGCGATCTTCGTCGTCAAGAAATGGATTATTCTGCCTGACAGCGGTATATTGACTAACATCGCCTTTATACGGTCTGGAGAAGTGTTTTTTTCATATTCTCAGCATCGACTGCGATTCTATTACTAGGTGTCCGTTCTCATCCCTGCACGCTTCCGTTCTGGCTTTATAAACTTGGCAAGTTCCCTTTACCTGTTGATAAAATGTTCGAACGTCACGCCTGCAGTAACACCTCTCCAAATCCTCAATCGCGCGCTTCTAGTGCTCTTTCTTCTTTCTTCTGAGAAGCTTATGCTCCTCCCTTCTTTTTAACTCGTAGAGCTCACGAGCTGCTCTTGTTCTTTTATGCAACGAGGCTTTATATGCATCCTGCTTCGCTATGTGAATCCTCCTGCACTCGTCATCGAACCAGGTATTTCTTCGTGGTGGAGCCTTCAAACCCAAAACTTCGGATGCAGAGCTTTTCAGGGCTTGTTTGCAAAGGCTCCACTGCTGTTCTGTTGATAGCGTGGAGAATTGAGGTGTATTGGAGAGCTTAAGGGAGACGCGATCGGTAAACGCACAAGTGGTTTCTGGCGATAGTAGTTTCCCGATGTAATAACTTTGTATTCTTACTCTACTCCGCTGCGTTCGTGATATCCGTAGGCGCATCCTGGCTACTACGAGATAGTGGTCCGAGTCGATGATAGCCCTTCGGAAAGTTCGAACATCAAGAAAAGTGGAGGAGTGTCTGACGTCGATCGCGATGTGATCAATCTGGTTGGTGGTCGATTGATCAAAAGACCGCCAGGTGCCTGTGTGTAGATTTTGCCGCGTAGCAGGATCAATCAGCCTGTGTCCGTTATCGGATGTGGTGTCGTGTAGGCTATGTTGGCGATGACTCATTCAAAGATGCTTTCCTTATCTAGCTTAGCATTGAAGCCTCCTAGTACAATTTTGATGTCATAGCTGAGACAGTGGGCATTGGCGGAATCATCCTTGTCTTCTGTGGGGGTGTGGACGCAGATCAGGCTGATGTTAAAAAATTTTGCCTCGATACGGATCGTTATGAGGCATTTGCTCAAATACCGTAGGCTTAGGACTTTTTGCTTTAGTCCACCTCGAACAGCAAATCTGCATCCGAACAATCGTTGTCCTCTCTCCCCATAGCAGTCGCCGTAGTAAATATCGCAGTTTTTCCTCCGCCTTATACCCGGTCTATTCCATCGCATTTCCTGGATGGGTTATGTCCGCTTTATAGCGGTCTAGGACGTCCGCAAGTTGTTCGGCTGCACGTAGACTGTTTAGGGACCTAACAATCCACATACAAAGCCGAAGATCATTGTCCTTTTTTCGTTTTTTGCAAGGGTCGTCAACATTAATCCGGTCCGTTATATGCGTGGTCGTGGCACCACGAGAAGGTGGGGATGGGACTTAGTAACCGTGCCGCAAGATGTTCGACTGCGGTGGCTCTTCTCGCTTTTTAGCAGGCCAGCATCCTTCGGATAGATGCTACCCCTACGATGCCTTTGTTAGTCCTTTGCCATCCAACACGTTGCTTAATTGTTCTAAATTCTCGTGTCCTCGGTAGTCTGGACACAAACCACATCCGAGCTAAATAGAAAGTTCAACATTCTATGGAAACGCTGTCAGAAATCATGATCATGACTGGGTTTGAAAGAGATGTCTACTTGACCAGAAGAAAGAAGATCGAAAGTTGTCCATATTTAAGAGAGAGTACGGTAATTCAGTATTTGATCTGTTCCATAAGGTCTTTTCTCAAATCATCTAGTCTTGGCTGATGGGTTCATCAGCTTGCTGTCGCTATTTTACATGTCAGTCTAAGTCCAAACGGGATCCATACTTTCAGTCCCGACAAGGTAACAAATGCCGGTCGGGACTACCTTCGCGACATGATGGAAAAATGACCAAACACGCCTTCGGGTATATCCATAGGTACTTCAATACCTCATACCTCGTATCCTACAACACATTTTCACAACGTGTCACATTCCCATGGAACGTTTGATATTCCCTCAACATCATCTCATCATGCCATCATCTGGCAATTGTGGCGTCATGCGACACACCACCGCAAAACACCAACAACAATAATAGCCTTCACTCCTTGTGCACATTCGGCAAACACATGTTTGCGATATGTTTCGCTGGAAAGGCAATTCAAACAGAATTCGAATGCAAACGGTCGTTGGGAAAATTTCGAAACCATTGATCCCTTTCTCTTCAATAAGGCTACAATGGGACAGGCTCAGCGTGGCATCACTTCTTACCGACCGAATGAGGTTAGGAAGATAAGAGAACAGAAAAGAAATTACCAAAAAAAAAACCATCGCATCTCAAGGATAACCTCCGCCATCGTCCGTCTGGGGTGGGCTGTGAGTGTGCGAATGTGGTTCGTGTTATCTACGATTACGATTTGCTAGAGGTGCCCTTCTCACTCGTGACTTTTTTCATTTTCTTCCACCCTTTGTGCGATTTACACGCATACGTTGACGCAGATACATAGCTACACTCATTGCTTGATTCAATTCAATTGAATTCAATTCAAATGCTACGGCCTGCCTGCGCCTGGTAGCCTAGCCTGTATCGTTTGCCATATCTCACTCGCACATATTCGTAGTACGACGAGAGACGCATTGATATTGCTCTTGCTACTTGCTCCTCTTGGCGGTTCTATCGACCGCCTCGAGTACGAGTGTATCTCTAAGTACGAAAACGAATGAATATTGTACGTGTAGTGACTGGCGGCAGTCAGCCACTCTCAAGAACACCGCGTTTTCAGATACAGTTGACGACAATGCTCAGTCGGATCAGTTGTGTTGAGTGCTCGCAGCGGCAAGGGTTGGGTGTCTGTCTACTTTTTCGTTGCTAGTTATCGAATCAAGTTTTATTTTTAAACGCCTTCAGTATATACATAGATACATAGATACAGTTTTTTTGCTCTGCATTTTGGCGAATAAATCTCATATCTTTGCGACTGAGTGTGTGTGTAACATTGTATTTGGAAGATACCCTACGTCAGCAGATCGTCATTCATCGTCGCCGTGTCGTGTATAAGTATGTGGCCGCAACTTAAGTTAATTTCGTGCAAAGTTCAGGATATTACCATACATACAAGTGTAGTCGTAGTAGTGTTACGTAGAAACAAATGTGAGCAATGCATATCGCATCTGAGATAACGTGAACGATTTTTAATTGCCCCCAATCGAAACCAATTGGAATATTGTAGAGACAACGAAGCCATGAAGCCTTTCAATTCATCATCAACATCCCATGATGGCATGCCCCAGCTACTTATGTACATATTCCATATGAACGAAAAAGGAACAAGAAAAACGCGTATCTGTTGCTGTGATTGTTCTGAAATCACATATTTCGAATACAAGTCACAAGCAAACGAGCCTCTTATCAGCACATAGCCTAACCAAATAAGGGACCCATTCACTCACTATCTCTCATTCCTGCCGTTTCTGAGTAAGTTTTGTTCGTTTCTTATCACTTTTCGAAGCGCTCGAGCACATAGTAGGTACGTATGTGTAATCCCTCCATACGGACCACAGTTGAGGTTGATTTTTTTCGATTTTTTTTACTTAAAGTGCTTAATGGAATGTGAATAGGAAGCAAATTTATTCAAATTACGCCAGTAAGTCGTCGCAGAGCAAACGGAAATTCAAAACTTGTGGATGAGTTTTTGGATAAGTTTGGGTAGGTAGTAGCGGTCTTGGGAAGTAGGGGAACAACCTTCATATAGAAGTTGGTCTTTGGTGACTTTTGCATTTGAATTCGTTATATTTTTGGCTTTTTGCATGGAACCTGGGACTAGGTACGACCTAATTACGAGCAAATAACTTAGGGTTTTTGGGTAATTTTATGCAACTCCATGACCGAGGGGTTGATAACTGGTTATCTAGTCAAATAAAACCGAAAAGGGCTGACGAGGTACACTATTGCCATATGCCATACCTAAGCTTTTGGGACTTAAATGCCTAGATAATCCCATTCTCAAACGCGTCTCTGTCCCATTTGCATTATAACGACTTCGTCTACAATAGAGACAACAGACTCTCTCTCATGAAAAAAAAAAAAAAAAACGAACAATTCTGAGCGCTAAGTACTATAAAACGGAACTGTTTTGAACCCTCCATGCGCTCGTAAAAACACTAATTAATAGGGCCGAGCACGTACGCATTACCCTACAAACCATCAGTCACTTACAGCATTCAGTCGTCTAACGTCCGACAGGAAGTTCATATCCAAGTTATGAATTCAATCACATGTAGCCTAGTGCTGGTTACTCGTCAGCTCGTCGCCGAGCTCTGGGCAATTTATAAAAACGCTGACGAATTGGTGTTTAAGCGCGCGGTCATGTGCATGTAGTTTCCTTTCTTCACTTTGTTTTGCTTCCGTTTTGAGTGATGGTGTTTGGTATGCGGGTTCGGGCGATTCTTGATATGAAGTCAACGCGCAGTAGGCAATAAACAGATGGAAATGTATGTTTTCCTCCATTGAGTCTTTGGTTTCGAAAACTTTGAAAATCATCGTTCCTCCCCGTCCCTACCCCATGTCGTTTTGCACAACATTCATTCACACATTCATTCGATCAATCGGAACCGCACGAACATGATTAATTGGCCAGCCAATTACGCTTTCCCTCTGGAAATGATTTCATTGAACCACACCGACATCATCATCATCATCGTCCTCATTGGGTATGAAACAAAAACTCGCACACAACAGCAGCAAATTACGCCAATTAATTCAAGTCCCGTCCGTTAGAGTCTGCCTTCCCCGTCCCTACTTGCTTCATTCTCCCGATCCCGAACAGACGTTTCCCTGTCAGCTTTATTGAGCAATCTGACAATACAATCAAATAGGAAAAATCACTTGGACACAAGCGTTCGATCCCATTCCTCTACCAAGCCATCTGAATCCAAGTCTCCTGCGCTCAAGCGAATACCATCCGACTTGAATCGATAACGATTAATCGCACTATCTTATCGCATTTCAGCGAGCATACTATTCTCGATCTGAAATAATCCCATAAGGTCAGCGCCATGACTCAAAATTATTACCTACCTACCCCTGCTAGGGCAGGAAGTCGCTCTGTTTAAATGGCTGTTCATTTGTTTTTCCTTTTCGGTCTCTTATCTTGCATGAGACCTAGCTTATCAGTAATGACAGCTAAATGTTCAAACAAACTGATAACGATAACGCCTCGTAATAAACATCATTTCGTTCTTTGTAACTTCCCCCTATAACACAGTGGTATTTGGCAAGACTGTGTATATACAGCTACACTGCGAGGTGTGGAGGTCTTCGAAAATAGCTATCCTTATCTCGGTGACAAATAAGTAAACATACACACACACTGGCAAACTGTATACAAATCGAAGGGAAAAACAAAGGAACGGAGATACCCGAACCACAGGTAGGGTCATTCGCGCGGTTAGAATTGACCTGAAGTAATCGGGTAGTCTAAGGACTGTTTTCGAAATTTTGGTCTTTTCGAAAACATAAATTTTGAAGTACTACACGTGGCTGTCATTCATTGTGAGTTCTCGAGTGATGGTGTCCATGTTGTTTTCTCGTAAGAGAGGTGTTTTGAAATTTTTGGGATATTTCTTGAAATTTGGTACAAGTGTTCCAAATTCATAGTTTTGCCTTAAAACGTGGTTTTTGATTGTGTTGTTTGAAGTGAATTTAGCTGTGTGACCAATTAGGAGTTGTTGCGTTCAGAATATGACTTTTCAAATAATTTTCCATGATGATCAGTGCAATTTTCGATCAGTGCAATTTTTGGAGCATTTTTACCCCTCCGATTGGGGTACTTGAAAAACTTGTGATTTGGACGCATCAACCGCTCCTTCTGACCTCTCATTTTATTTTTGATTTGCGGGAATAACAAGAAATCATTGGCTATCAAATCAGGACTGTACATTGGCCAATTCATCAATTCGATGTTTTGAGTGTTCAAAAATTGGCTTTCGGCCCATGTAATGATTCATCTTCAATTTCCTTACTTTTCCAAACACATCGGGTAAACAAATGGCGGTGTACTATTCAGACTTGATCGTTCTACGTTGCTCTAATGGGGCACGGTGGTGATACGTTCGAAAAGTCGAGGCTCACGTAGACTACGTTGAGTCCATTGTGCCCATTTGTTTTATTTAACCCGTTGAGCTGAACCAACCGGACGAGGATAAAAATCCCAGTATTCTGTTCAGCCCAATATTACCTACCTCTTCTAGTCCCGAAAGGAAGTATCTTCCTAGGAATATATTCCTTTTTTTTGGGCTAGCGCCGGACATTCGCACAGCAGGTGACGAATGGATTCAATTTCCTCTTCGTCCCTGTAGCTTCTGCAGAAGTCATTGTAAGGCTGGCCTAGTCGAGCTGCATGGTAGGATAGCGACACCCAGTCGAATATTCCCACGATTGAAAGTCAGCAGATTTTCCGTTCTTTTCTTATCATAGACGGGCCAAGTCGATCTAGCCGTTGCGCATGTATCTAAGCGACACCATCGCTTATTGGCTTTCACTAATAGCTCCGTCTCTATCTCCCTGTAGAGCGCACGGAGTGGTGCTTTGGCCTCATCTGAGATCTGCGCAATGTTAGCACTTGATCCCACCCTAGCCAGCTCGTCCGCCCTCTCGTTTCCGGAGATATTCATATGACCAGATACCCAGCAAAGGGTCACCTCATTTACTCTCCTTGCAGAGTTTGACGTGTTTGGATCTTATCCATGCTGCCTGCATGCTGATCCTTTTTCCTGAGATATTCTCTTTGCTGATCAGGTCCGCCGCCTGCTTGATAGCGAAGACCTCAGCTTGGAAGACACTGCATCCATCATCGAGCCTGTAGGAGCGATGCATATCCCGAGACTCAAAGTAGACTCGGGCACCTGTGTCAACATCCATTTTGGATCCATCGGTGTAGAATGCCAGTTCACTTTCCGTGCGTACCAAATCACCGGTCCATTCCTCCCTGGAGGGAATTCTAATAGAAAATCTCCTCTCCCAGGAAGGAAGTCGGGTGACATAGTCCGTTACGGTTCTGAATCTCGAGACGGCCCATCGATCCAAGACTGGTGCATGTCCGTGAGGACTCCTTTTCCAGAGAACGGATTCCTGTAGTCTTAGCGCAGTTCTGGTTGCGGCGCTCTCGCAGTATATGTATGACCACGGGTGGGAGGTTCAGCATGACTTCAAGAGCCGCCGTTGGTGTAGACTTCATAGATCCCGTCACTGCCAGACAGCCTGCCCTCTGAACCTTTGACACACTCTGAAGATGACACTTTTTCTCAAGCGTTTTCCGCCAGACAACCGAGCTATAGACTAGGATAGGTCTTACCACCGCAGTGTACAACCAATGTACTAACCTCGGTTTGAGGTCCCAATAGGCGATCATTTGCTTCGAAGTGTTTCGTACTCGAAAAGCTTTTGGTGGATTTGGCTCGTCTTGAAAGATCCGTCCTGGTTTGATTGATTTTAAATTTTAGATTTGTATGCATAGATCTATGATTCGTCGCCTGTCACGATTTTATAGACATCTCTTGAAGCACTGCAATTGAGTTTTCGCTGCACCAATCGAAAAGAGCAATTTTTTGACCATGTCACATGGTGATCTTGCAAGATCGCTTCACGTACGGCATCGGATTTTTCTAGCACAACAGGTGGTTTTGGATGATCTTCACGAAAGTTGTCCTGTAGCGAAATTCCAAATACGACTGGTTTTCGAAAACCAGCGGAACTTGGTGACTCGACATGGTGCTTCATTATTTAAGGTCAAAACGAGCTGATCGGCTCACTTGTCGGTTTAATCCACGTCGAAATTCATTGAAAAACGTCACACGAAAATGCTCAGGATTTAATATCATTTTTTGACCGACGTTCTGAGTGTGAACAACATTAAAAATGACAATGTCAGATCTGACATATTCTTACAGATATCATATCTCGAAACTTAAGTAGCGACTAACGTGGCATGTTGCCAATTCAGTCAAAGTTGCTCCAATTTGTAATGCAACTTCGTTCTATTGGCTGTCCCATATTTATCCAATTTTCTTGCGATGTTTTGATGCTCTATTCCCCGAATCACTCGATTAATATTACTTACACTTACATCGGTGTCTTAGTCGGCGATCAATCGCCCCAAAAGATCAGGCTCTTAAGCATGTTTCCACTAAATCTACCTTCGTTGACCGCAGTGCTTGTCATCCTTGCCTTCATAGAAAAGTGGGCCAATAATGCGCCAGTCAAATAACCAATTCTTTCACTAAGCCTGGATTTGACGGAGATACTCGGAATTCTTCCAGAGTAGTACTCTTATTAGGTTTGTCACACAACTTGGGCGCAGTGCAGACGGTTTGGGTCGTAGATGTTCGTTCGGTCCAGGGGTGGTTGTCCTAGACAGGATTTGAGAGGACTTCGACTGAATATATTCACGTTGGTTATAGTTGGCAGCAAATATTCAATACCATCATGGTGTTATATTAGAACTGTACACAGAGAGTATGAATGTGTGAGCGTTATGCCTTAATCAGTATTTCGATCGCTTCCAATTCACAACAGCTGTGTTGCCCAACTTTTCCGTATAGACATTGTCTGGGCTATGGATAGAGTTTGAAATAAGGATCTTCCTCCCGACAGTCGGTGATGTTTACCACTACACCTTGGCCACTAAATTACCTAATTTTGGCCTTAAAAAATATGTATTTCTGACTCATGGTCACGAACTTTCCACAAGCTTAACGTACAGCAGACGAGATGCACTAACATGTTTTTTCAAAGCTGGCGAAGCTGATAGCCCACTCGGTGTGTACATTTTCTATGAAGATGTATTCAAGGAGTTATTATTTCAAGATAATCTTAGAATGAATTACTCAATGTAGTCGAGGGCTTGAGAAATGAAAGAAAGGTACAAGGTCAGCGTGATGACACGTTCAACAGATTTGGTTTGTCATAATTCTTCTTTGAGGTTATCTACAGAGTCTTTCATTAAGCGCTTCCTATCTTAAAATTTAAATAAAACAAAATATGTCCAAGTTATCATCGACACTTTTTATTCCTTTGAAAGGCTTATCGATGCCATTATACACAAAATATAACATCCTTAAAACGTCCACTGCGTCTTCTCTGGGTGACACGCATCCGAAATGTCCAACTTTTCAAAGTCTAATGCATAAATCTGACTGAATTCGATAGATGACATGAGTTACATATTCTGGCTTTGCGGCCCGCTGTGGCTTATTCGAATTCCCGACAAGAAAAGGTCTAACGGGGTTGAATTGCACGATCTGGGTGACCAGTGCACCAGTGCCAGTGGTTAGTGCAAAATTTCCAACGTGGAGTGAGTTATGCGGCACGGAGCGCCGTCATCCAATTCAGGCCAAAAGAAGTTCATAATAATCGACCTATACTGCTCGCAATAGACGGTGATGGTATGGGCAACGTCGTTCTCAAAGAAATATGAACCGATGATGCCGCCAGCCTCGAAATCCGCATCAAACAGTGACTTTTTCGAGATGTATTGAACGCTCTTGGATCTAACGTGGATTGGTATCGTCCCAAATTCGACAATTCCGTTTGCTGATGTACCCATTCATCCAGAAATGGCCCTCATCGCTGAAGGTGATTTTTCAATGAAAATTGGGGTCAGATTCCAACTGCTCCAGAGGATATTCAGCGAACACACGTCGTTGTCTATGGTCGTTTACCTTCGGCTTTTGCGTTAGTTGAATTTTGTACGGGTGCAGGCCCAGGTCACGAACGAGAACGCCATGGTTAGTACGTTGGATTCTGATGCACGATGAGCGAGTTCGGATCCCGATAACACTAACGCCATCGAATGTTTATTTCGGGGCGCCCCTCCTCGGTGGGATACTGGCAGAACCCTCCGTATTATACTTGCTATGGAAAAGCTTCTCGACTCACGCGTGCCGTTCGGAATCGGCATCAAAACTCTTATTTACTTACTTTGGTGGCGCTACAGTTCGGGGTATACCAGGGCCTCAACCAACAAGCCCCTCCAGCCGGCACGATCTTTGGCCAGCCGCTTCCAGTGCCGCGCGGCCAGTTGGTTGAGGTCCCTTTCCACCTGTGTGCGCCACCTTAGATGCGGTGGTCCTCTGCTGCGTCGTCCCTCGGGGTTGGAGTCGAAGACTCTTCCGGCCGGAGCGGTGATGCCCATTCGCTAGCCATTTTAGACATTGGATCCGAAGACGTCTAACTAGGCCGATGTCGCTGTACAGCCCGTAACATTCTTCGTTTAATCTCCTCTTTCACTCTCCGCTTACACAAACGGGGCCAAAGATTGCACGCAGAATTTTCCTCTCGAAACGCTCAAGAGCCTCTTCATCCGCTTTTGATAACGTCCAAGCCTCAGCGCCGTAGAGGAGGGCCGGGATGATTAAGGTTTTGTAGAGGGATGCCTTAGTTTTTCGAGAGAGGGCTCTACTACTTAATTGCCTCTTGAGCCCAAAGAAGCAGCGGTTGGCAGGAGTTATTCTGCGTTTTATTTCAGCGCTGGTGTCGTCGCTGCTTGTCACTATCGAGCCAGGGTAGACGAAGTCCTTGACCACTTCAAATATATAGCTGCCGAAGGTGACGTACTGACCCAGACGTCGGTGTTGTGTGTCTATCTTTGATGACCGCATATATTTGGTCTTGTCCCCATTTACCCTTAGACCCACTTTAGCCGCTTCTGCTTCAATGCTTGCGACCGCCTCATTGACGTCTCGCTTTGTCGCCTTGTCCGTCCAATAACGTCATGCGTGTCAATGCATTAGGTCCCTCTAGGTCCCTCTAAATCACACAGAGCATGGGTGATTGAAATAGGCTTGGCTCCGGTCCTCAATCGGCTGTCATGCCACCAAAGCAAAGAAACGAACCAATGGACTCAAATCTATCCACCACACTGTGAATAGTCCGCCGCTCGGTAGGACGGTTGTGGCGACCATAAAATGGGCGGAATGTGGCCCGAACAGAATGCTGACAGATGTGGCCTCAGCAATGTGGCCGCTATCAATCATCAAAGTTTGGAAGTCTCTATTGAACAACCCTACAGTAGTCTTTGAAAAGCCTTAAACCATCTCATGGTGTTAAAGTTTTAAAATCATAAGCGTCCTAATACTACTCCCATCACCCAGCATCATAGTAGCCACTGGCCAGCATTCGGTATGCATGTGTCCAATAACCACTTTCCGGTGTCCTGCATCATTGATCCTCCATGTGGTCACGCGTTTATCTTGAATTATTAATGTCAACACGAAGTCTTCAATTAGCAAACTAATGAGAGTGGACAGTATCTACAAATTACCGCTCTAGATTCATGCTTATTCGCCATTTCGCCATTTACCATTTACACATTTGCCTTATCCCACATTAACGATCTCACAACGCTGTTTATCCCCCTCCTCCACGTCCAAATGCATTCAAATTCGATTCACTTCCCTAATTTAACCGAATCGCTTCTGCCTTGTATCGTTGTCGTTTATACATTCATCTGGTCATGCTGTAAGCCCGATGGAGGGGCGTCCACCACCCATTTGCAGTCAGTTATCAACCGGGGCCAAAAGGCGCTTTATGGTGTTTTGCTGAAAACAAATATCTAATTGATTTCCATCACATGAATTATTTATCACCAGATACATCAAATATATTACTTTCCACTCAACATTCCATAAATTGATTTGTATCTGTGTGCAATTCGACCGTCGACAATGGTCTCGCACATTGTTCCATGGGGGCCACAGGAACAGGCGAAGGAGCATGAACGAACAGTAGTTGGTGAGCAACTACGTAATGGTACGGAGAGCAATATATAATTATTGGCAGCGATTACGTAACGAGAATCCATCATTAGTTTGCTGTTCACCGGACTGTCGTCGATACACAGTAGTTGTTTGCCATTATTATCATCATTATCATCGGCATCCTGTGAAGCTGTTACTACAACTTCACCTACTGGTTAGTATACCATCCATGATGGTTAGGAGGGTTCTCGGTCTGTTTTGACGTTTTGCTTGTAGCCAGGGAGGGATACGGGCTGTACTGGGACAAATCAATTTAACAATTTCCACTAGAGCTTCATGTCCTCGCAGTACCAAGAAAAGAACAGTCAGATTCGTTGCGAATGCCATATAGGAGCTATGGACCCCATCCGTTCTCTATCCGCTGCCACATAAACACCCGTCTGTTCTTCGCCAATTGAACGTCTCGACTATTTGCTTGACACTAAGTTGTATTAATCGAAAATCTATTCAATTGAAATGTATCTCATTGACGTTTTTCGCTATTTTTCTGACCTTCATCTATTTCGAATTCTTTCAGATTTCGACTGCAATCGATGACTGGCCAAGTGTGTGCGGTAAGTAAAAAAAGGAAAAGTCCTAATAGGTACGAATTCCTTATGGATACAAAAAGAAAATCACACGTTACCGCATGCTTTTGTGAAAAGCTACAGATACACATATTCCATTCACTGTGCACAGATACACATCTTCGTGCCGCTGTACATGTGTTCAAGGTGTGTGTACTTAATGCTTATTTTTGGCACCTTCATCGAAATGAAAACCTCCCGATAGACCAGCTCCTGCATCTCTGGCCCACACGTTATGGTAGCAGACATTTCACATTGATATACGAGTGGATGGATGAGGTAAAACTGCTCTTGTATATCTGTCAGATTGTTTAATTTTTATGTTGTGAATCTGTGCGCGAATGTCTGGCGAGAAGAGGGATTTATAATCGATTTTGTGTGTACCGTATGGTGTATCTAGGGATTCCTTTTTCCCCCGTTTATCTTTTGGCAACTTGCCAGTGTTATCTCTATGAAGGCAGATCGTAGAAGCAATCTTTCTCTCGTTCTGTGTTTGGCTGAACAGCTGATTGGAATATTTCATTTGTAGACATCGGTGTCGGAGTGACTGAGCAATTAAGACTAGCTGCTTTGATGGACTTGTTTAGTTGGATTTGTTCAATGTCTGTTTCGCAGAATTCCATCGGTAGTCTGGCACGATATTTGCTGGATTTTAAACGCCTACCTTCATTCTTTGATTTAATTTTAAATTATCCGAAAAAAAAAACGGCTTTTCACGACGGCTTGTAAACTGGCGCCCGGGAGGAGGTCATTCAATTGCCGCCCGTGGAGAGCCAATGAGAGGACGCTATGGCGCAGTGGTTAGGGTTTGGACTCTGACGCACGATGAGCGTGTTCGGATCTCGGTAACACTAATGCGATTGAATGTTTATTTCACGGTGTTCCTCCTCGGCGGGTACTGACAAAACCCTCCATGGTATGCTTGCCTGAATACGCGTCTCGATTCACGCCGTTCTGAATCGGCACTAAACAGTACATATGTATGTATGTACGTCCGTTTCACCTGTGTGGGAAAGAAATTCACACACAATATGGGTGAATGAGAAAAGGTCGGCTTTGGTCCTTCATGGGCTGTATAACCACCAAAGAAAGAGAGTGACAATGAACCTGGCGCCCGGAAGAAGGCCACTAAACTAGCGCCCATGAGAAAGCCACTAAACTGGTGCCCGGAAGAGAGCCACTAAATTGGTGCCCGGGAGAAGGCTACAAAATTGGCGCCCGGGAGGGGGTCACTAAACTTCGTCCCAGGATCAGATCATTCAACTGGCGACCGGTAGGAGACCACTGATTTAATCAACTTCGATGCCCAAATCAAACACTATTCATACACAATATGGGTGATTGAGAAAAGGTCGGCTTTGGTCCTTCATGGGCTGTAACACCATCAGAGAAAGAGAGTGACAATGAATCGGGCGCCCGGAAGAAGGCCACTAAACTAGCGCCCATGGGAAAGCCACTAAACAGGCGCCTGGAAGAGAGCTACTAAATTGGCGCCCAGTAGGAGGCTACAAAATTGGCGCCCAGGAGGGGGTCACTAAACTTCGTCCCAGGATCAGATCATTCAACTGGCAACCGGTAGGAGGCCACTGATTTAATCAACTTCGATGCCCAAAGCAAACACTATTCATACACAATATGGGTGATTGAGAAAAGGTCGGCTTTGGTCCTTCATGGGCTGTAACACCACCAAAGAAAGAGAGAGACAATGAATCTTGCGCCCGGAAGAAGGCCACTTAACTAGCGCCCATGGGAAAGCCACTAAACAGGCGCCTGGAAGAGAGCTACGGCGCTACGGCGCCCGGTATAAGGCTACAAAATTGACGCCCGGGAGGAGGTCACTAAACTTCGTCCCAGGAGCAAATCATCCAACTGACTGCCGGTCGTCACCGGAGGTCACTGATTTAATCAACTTAGATGCCCAAAACGAACACTATACTGAACACTGACAGAACACGGATCACTAAGGTCCTAATCTTTGTCTTGTTCTCACTCTGCTCTCTTATACCTGTCAAAGGTGAAAAGCATTGCCTGCTATGTGTAATATGAGGAGTATGATCTTCCCTCAAGTTCTCGATATCCATGACCATAAATCAGTATCCTACTACGGTCAGGTAAGAATGTATAGTCCCGCATTGAGTAATGAAACCGCATAACAAACATGATCGTGTTGCTGCCCCAGTATCCATTTCAAGACAAAAAAAAAAAAAACAAAAAAGAGCACAAAAAGGAAACAAACAGAAACCAGGACACCATTACTTACATATCATCCCGCATTACGAACATCTCGGACACAAGGATCAATCAATAGACACCGTCGCCTGCCGACATTCGTCCAATGTCCTGCATTTAGGACACATGCAATGCATCATTATTGCCCAAATGCATGTGGGTATCTCATCACGACACACTTATGTACCTCAGACAGCTGTTAGATTTAGATAGATTCTCGAATTCGTAAGGTGTCACGTGTGCTCTATCCGATGGGACGAGTACATGCCTCCGATAGCATGCGGGTTTTGTCCTTAAGCACACTTTGTGCTCGTCATCTCATTTACTCAATGACCATCTGCAGATAGAATGCATACAAGGCAAGGAAAAGGCATACCTACCGATGATTAATGCAATTCAGTTTGTCTCAAACAGGAAGAACGTAAAGGACACGTTTTGATTAAACGCCAACGAATGGAGGGATGGCGTAAATTGGAAAATATGAAACAAGTTTATCGGACGCCATCAATTTCAATTCATTCTCCATCGTTATTCCATTTCTCTAGCTTTTTGCCATTCCGCCATGTAGTACTAGAGACACACAGGAACAATGAGAACATGATGAAGGACAAAAATGCTTTATTTAACCCCCCGGTTCCACTGCGCACTGAAAGGACAGGAGGACATTCTCCACGAGAAATCTAATTAGGACAATTAAGGCAAATTTATAGTGAGTCATTTCTTTCCCATTTCCTGCTAATCCCTACGAGCACATACTGCACCAGGACCACCAGCAGGACGAAAGAATGCTAGATCAGGAATTCGGAGTAACATATTGCGAAGTGTCCTTCCTTTCGTTTTTGCTCTGTTATACTCTCTGTCGGTGAGCACCCAAAACCCAAATGTACGCTGAAGAAATTTCCGTCACAGAATACACGAAATTGTTTTGCAGCATGTCCTTGTTCTGTGGAGGTAAGATGAGAAGTGAGGGATATGATTTGTATTTTTTTGCGATAAAAATCGTCCAGAATCCTAGGGATTCATAATACCGACCTTCATCTCCTCGTCCTTATTCCATGGAATGTAGTATGTATTTGCTACAAAAAGCAATACAGAGCGGAAGGGTTAGAGAAAGAAAAATCCGCAAAGTGGATAAAGGATAACATGTTCATCTCGGTATGCGGATACAGCTCTCTCCGATTAAGCAGAATCATTTCCTTTTTTTTTTTGTTTTTGTTTTACTATAGGTAGCCCTTTTCGGTATCAGAATATCGGGTTGCACGGCATGTCAGTCAGGTAAGCGTCCTGTCGGGTTTGGTTGCCTTGTCAGAATTGGTTTTTGGTCTCCTATCCCTGAAAGGTTGGTTGTTCTTTTCGAACATTGATTTTCACACTACCGACGAATTACTGCCCACCAATTGCCAATGATGGTGGCCAGAAAAGCGAGCAAGGACATTCCCACTAGCTCAGTGATGACGATAACCAATCCGCCGGTGGGTTATTTTGAAATCGAATGCATACACGAGACCAGACCCCGACTTGCGACTGTCATCGGACAATAGCCAATGGATATTGTGGTCGCGCGTTAGATAGCTAGAATCCGTCGGTGGCCAGTCGATAGGATTAAAGTCGGGAGAGATTATGAAAATTGAAATTTTCCAAGCGATTTCGGTGGCAAATACAATTTTTCTCGTTCCTTTTCGCACAGTTTTTTTACATCCTGCGGATGATTTATCGCCAGATATTGTGACTTGACTTCTGTGACTTTTCTTTGATTTGCAAAATTAAAGCCAAACAGGTGGCTTTAAAAACCATCGAAGTGGATACATCCATTTCTGATTGTGTTGCACGAAAATTCGTTAGAGCATGAACGCGATACTGAGATGCAAAAAAAGCATTTTAATGATCTTCGTAATTATGGCAGTTTCGCCAGAAACGTTCCTCATCACCAACCAATCTCTGACTAAAAAAAAAAAGGAAAAGGAGCGCTCACGAAACTAAACCCAACTAACGATCCAACAGCACACCGTTCTACAGTGACATTCTTCCGACTCGGTCCAGCTCTTCCGCCTGTTCGACAGTCGGTTCGACGGACATATTCGCCTCGTAGTAGTTGAAAAGTGCTTCAGGGCTGAGTTCATTAATCGTTGTCGTCGCCGTGTCATACGAGTACTTGTTCTCTCACATCGTCGTCGTTGTAGCTTTTGTCATAATCATCAGTATCCTCATCATCGTCATCAATCAGCGGAAGATGACTCTGAAATAGATTCCTTTTTTCACTTTTCTCTGCACTTCCTTGTCACATGGATAATAGTCGACACCGAGGAGTAGACGGAGCACGGATAAAGCCTTAGGCATACACAGATACTCGGTGTAGAAAGTCAAAAATTAACGCTACTAGCTCGTATACCTAAAAATATCTGATAGTACACACATCCGTACATCCGTTCGAGCATGTGTTGCCGTGACTTAAGGTTGAAATGAAGGAAAAATGCTTTGTATCTGCATTGCAAATTAATTTTATTTATTTATTATCTTTCGCTGCGTATTCATGTACGAAAGAGTCGAATCGCAAACGACTTTACGAGTCAACAAACAAAAAGTTATTTATGGAATTGGTGCCATGTTAACGTAAATCGAATGGATAGGCCGACCCGGCAGACCTATGAAGGTGAGAAGTACTTTGTGTATGGAAATAGATTATCGAAATGTATAAATCTAGATGGATTTCATAGATAGAACATTCAGTTGTTAGCAGCACTTCATTTCTAATAAATCCGAATTGTCAGATGTTTTTCTGACAGTTCTCTTTCGTTGGCATCACTCTGTCGCACAAATGGCGCCAAATTCAAATGTTACGTGATTTTTGCGACATGCGGTTTTTTAATCATTTGGCTTTTGATTGTTAAACAAAAACCCAGGAGAATGGCAAAAGTGGCATAGAGTATATTACTGTTATAAAGCAACTCTTGCCATTTACACCTTAAGAATTCCTTCGTTTAACACTGGAGTACACGCGCCCCTTTTTTTTTTACATGCACGCGTGGCCTGCTATGGTAGACCATTTAAAAATGTTAATATTTTTTTATTTTATAAATATGTAAATGAAACTAATATTTAAATAATACATACATTTATTGTTTTAAACATTTAAAAACCTCAATCCATAAATATTATTTAGGAACTTCAAGTTTAATTAAAATTACTTCTTCAATACAATTTTCGTAGCATTGAAGACATAGCACAGCCTGATCGTGCTGTACCTCTTCAGATGTACCTAGAAGTGTCCCAATTCTAATTTTTGGTTGCCTAGGAATTGTTTCAATCGATAGCCGGCGATTTAGTAACGGTTTTATCAGCTTGAAGGACAGGTCCTGCAAAAAGTTACGCCTCACAATTTTTTCAAAGTTGACGTTTGTATGGTTGATAACAAGAGCGTTGATTGCAGCAATGTTCATCAGATCAAAAAATATTGTGAGAGGCCATCGACGACAGTTCCTTCCATTTTATCAAGGACGTCAACACCACACTTCGTACGATTATAAAAAGTAATTATTTCAGGTTTGCACTCTTCATATGTATCGGGATCAATGGTTGCATCGTTATGCATTGTTGAAAGTAATGTGACCGACTTGTTTCATTTTTGGACATAAGATACAAGTGTCACGTCCTTCTGATATCCGAAAATCGAACTCTTGATTATTCTACTTTCAGAAGCTTTGAAGATTTGAATTTCTTTGGTATTTCAGGTCGATTAGCTTTCATAATACCCACAACTGTGATTTTCTTCTGCAACAGTTCTTTAGCCAGAGGTAGGTTTGTAAAATAATCATCCATTGTCACATTACACCACAAACCGTAAAGTGGCTCCAGAACTCTATGGACAACATCATTCACCCTGTTTGATTTTTGAAACGGACCTTCAGGCTGTGCTCCAACGTAGATTTCAAAGTTGTGTAAATACGGAAACTTTGTATCCACTACCATGAAGACTTTTATTCCGAATTTGTCTGGCTTGTTTGGTATATACATAATAAGTCCACAGCGGCCTCGAAAACTGACAAGTTGTTCATCCAAAGCCAAATAGTCACTGGGAACGAAATTATTAGGGCAATTGATACTAAATAGTTCTACAACTTTTCTTATAGGGGCCAATTTATCGAATTCTCGGCGTTGGGCTCTGTCAGTGACGTCATCAAATCTTATAGTTCTTATAAGAAAACGGAATCTATTTATTGACGTCGTCGTGTACACAATCTCTAATCCAATGCCTTGAGAGTTATCCCAAAAACATTTTAGGTTCCGACGTCCATTTCTGGATGCTCCCATAACATACAACAACCCCAGGAAAGCTCGCATTTCAATAACGTCGGTGGGTTTAGCGTCGCGGTCTCTTTGGAAGTTGTCTTTTATCACACATAATGTCTTGTGTGAAAAATAATTCAAAACTAGACACCGAATCCTTTGCATTCATAGCTGCCTCTCCTTTTGGGCCCAGTAGTCTTACCCGAATGTTATGGGTTCGGGTTCGAGTTACTGGTGGTACGTGTTATGACCAAATTGTACCATTTGGACTTTTGTAAGTTCTTGGTCTTTTACCAGTCAATTCCGCCAGAGGAATATTATCCGATTCCGAAAAGTGGTCAGAGTCAATCAATCCAGTTTCGAGTGTTTCAACTTCCTGCGATTCCGCTTCATGAACCAAGACTTCAAAATCCGGTAGCGGTGCAAGTTCGTCTTCTTCACTCTCAATTAGATCATCGGAGACACTTTCAGTTTCCGTCTCTAAAAGCCATCTCTCCACGTCTGAAATACTCATGTTAAAAAACGTTTATATCTTATAAAGCATCAAGGTTCGCCTTGTACACTTAAAAAATAACACAAATTATCAGAAATATTACCAACACCAATACTAAAAATACGAACTCTCGGAAGGGTCTGAGTGAAGACCATCGTAAACGATTGCTCAAATACACAAAAAATACAGGAAGTAGGCTACAGATGTTTTATGAAAAAATCCCCAATATCCTTATTACCCTTTTTGAGGCATAAGTTTTATTACAGGAAGCGATTAGGGATTAGGAATTGGGAAAGTTTTATTACTTGACAACTTAAGATTAGTTTAAAGTCTAGATAATATTCCTAGTCCGCTCATTATATCTTCAATAGATATATTTTTGTTAATAGTGATAGATATTTCTATACAAATGGACTGCCTTAATTTGGTACACTGATACCCGCGCGGACTACTATGGTAGACAGCTGACTTTGGCGCTTAATTATAGAATTATGCGTACGCGAACAAATCAAGAGAGGTACTAACCTGTTGACAAATTTAGTTGAGTAGGCTTATCTGAAATTACACCGCTCTTACATAAAAAACCGTTAAGTTATGAACAAGACTGCATGTGTGGTCTACTATAGTAGGCCACGCGTGTACTCCAGTGTTAAATATTAACAACGACTACGTTTTCAACGGTCCAAACGTAGAATCCAATTTTGAGCCTATTAGCTTGTATCCTGGTATTAATACGTGCCATGTTACCTTCCAAAGCTGGAAATGACACTGACTTATCGGTATAGACTAGCAGTTTGAGGCATCCTCATAATAAATAGTCTAACGCGTCAAATCGCACTATCAGACGGTTAATTCACCGGCCCAAAATGAGAGAGAAATTCCTCACCGAATTTATTTCTCAATTGGCCCATCGATTAGCGTGTTGTCTTGCTGAAACCACATGTCGACCAGGACTGGTTCGTGCATTTTGAAACAAAAAGGTTGAAAATCATTGAACGATAGCAAGCGTCATGGACGACAACGTTGTTCTCATGATCATGTTTCAAAAAACACGGTCCATGAGCCCACGGGGTCATAAACCACACTGAATAGTGCATTTTTTTCGAGACTAAGGTTGCCCATCTGATTATTCAAACAGGATCAAGCTTCGTCGCTGGGCTAGGTTTCGATAGAAACCTTCAGCTGTTTTTAGGCCCAATCACCATGTAAGGCTTAGGCCTATGACTCGATCACCACTACACTATCCTGCAGAGGTGTAGACCATCCCACTAATCATTCGATTAGGGCGATGCTAAATAGCCATTTTATATCGGCCACATCCGGAGAGAGATCTCGGTGACAGGGTGTCCACAAGGAGGGGTCCTTTCACCCGTTCTCTGGTCGATAGTTACCGACGATTTAATCCGCAAGCTTACCATTCGCGGCTACGAGGTTATCGGATATGCTGATGACCTAGTAGCTATTGTTACGGCATGCAAGCGCATGAAGCTTGCGCTTCAGTTTATCTCCGACTGGTGTGGCAGAGAGGATTTATCGATTAACCCAAATAAGGAGAAGGTTGCAACAACTGGCAACATAAAACTTTCCGAAGAAGTTGATCGCAGACTTAACTGGAACTCTAATTAATAACCAACTTACAAACGCGACAAAGGTCTTGGGGGCTGTCGACGCGCTTACTGTCTATATACCGCGATAGTAAGACCTATCATTACCTTTGCGTCCACGGTGTGGTGGACAAAAGTTGCGCACAAAACGATAATCATTAAGCTTCAACGCCTCCAGAGACTACATAGCGTGTCCCGGCTCTACAGGCGCTATGCCAACCTGCCCAACGGCAACCCAAGAAACACAAACTGGACTTACCCCACTGCACGTTTTTATTAAAAAGGTTGCACTACGTAGTGCAATCAGAATTCCTTGCTCGGGATCTATCCTGCTATGTAGACCTATGAGTCACATGTCCATCCTGCAACATCTTCCTGAGAACGGTCTCGGACGCATTACCACCCACCTTCACTTTTGAGAAGAGCTTTGAGATATTGATCCAAAATCGCAAAGCTTGAGAAACCATTGATCCCATGCTCAACGTCAAAGGCCTTAGGTAGTACACGGATGGCTCCAAGATGGTTAGTGGACCATCTTTGGACCAAATCGGAAGATTTCGATGGCTCTTGGAATGAGTCCTAGTATTTTCCATATGCCATGCTAACATGCATCAATCTGAACTTAGAGACTGGCATAAGCAAAAAAGTCCAACTCTGGTGGTTGGTAGAGCACAACGGTATTAAGGACAATGGAATTGCCGATCAACTCGCCAAGAAAAGTTCCAGCGAAAGGTATACATGTAGGTAGGTCCTGACACTTTCTGCGTCATTCCCAAGTCTAAGATTAACATCTTCTTGGCCAAGTGGGAAAAATCCAAACATCTGTCCTTTTGGAACAGCGTTCAGGGATTTCGACAATCGAAGCGATTTATACGGCCCCTAAACAAACACTATTAATATACTTCACAGTCCGGAGTGAATCTGGGCCTCAACCAATAAACTTCTCCAGCTGGCACAGTCTTTTGCCAGCTGTCTCCAGCGACGCACTTCCAGCTGGTTAAAATCCCCTTCCACCTGTGTGCGCCACCTGAGATTCGGTCGTCTTCTGCTGCGTCGTCCCTCGGGGTTGGATTCGAAGACTCTTCGGGCCGGAGCTGTGTTTTCCATTCGCTCTACATGGCCTAGCCATCTTAGACGTTGGATCCGCAGACATCGTACCAGGCCCATGTCGCTTTACAGACCGTATAGTTCGTCGTTGTATCTTCTCTTCCACTCCCCATTTATACAAACGGGACCATAGATTGAACGCCAAACCTCTGCCTGGTCTTTCGAGAGAGGGCTCTACTTTTCAATAGCCTCTTCAATCGAAAGAAGCAGAGGTTGGCAAGAGTAATTTTGAATTTGATCTCAGCGCTGGTGTTGTTGTTGCTGACTACTAGTGAGCCAAGGTAGACGAGGTCCTTAACCATTTCGTATCTGTAGCTGCCAATTGGGACATTCTCGCCGACACGTCGGTGTTGCGCGTCTTTTTTCGTTGACAGGGTATATTTCGTTTTACCCTCGTTAACCGAAAGACCCTTTTTGGCCGCCTCCCGTCCCGCTGTGTCCATCCAATTACGTCAACATCATCAGCGTATGCAAATAGCTGTGCAGACCTTAAATAGATCGTACCTCTTGTGTTGGCCAGTAAGTCTCGTATGATCTTTTTAAGCACGATGTTGAAGAAATTACATGACAATGTGTCACCTTGCCTAAATCCTTTTTTAACATCATAGGTCTCGGTCAGTTCGTTACCGACCTTAATGGAGCAGCGGGAGTTCTCCATTGCCATTATGCACAATCTAAGCCGCCAGATTGTGCATAATGGCAGGGATGTCAAAACTGGACATGGCGCTGTATAGCTCCTCTCTATACACACTCTCATACGTGGCCTTGAAATCGACGAAAAGGTGATGGGTGTCGATTTAGTATTCTTGGTTCTTCTCCAAGATCTGCCGCAGTGTGAATATCTGGTATATTGTGGACTTGCCTGGCCTCAAACTAAACTGATAAGGAACAATCAGACTATCATATCCACAAAGCGTTTCAGGCGTTCACACAGTTCGGCAGAGAAGATTTTGTAGGCGATGTTAAGGAGACTTATTCCTCTATAGTTGGCGCAATCAGAGGGGTCTCCTTTCTTGTGGATCGGGCATACGATGCTGAGACTCCATTCCTCGGGCATGCTTTCCTCTAACCATATCTTACGGATGAGCTGGTGCATGCTCCCAACCAGGTCATCCCCAGCTGCCTTGAAGAGCTCAGCAGACAGTCCGTCTGCGCCAGCAGCATTATTCGACTTGAGCTTCGATATGGCAATCTTAGCTTCGTCGAGGTTAGGGGGACAGAATTCTCTGCGGTCTCCGTCGATTAGAAATGGATCATTCTGCCTGAGAGCGGTATATTGACTAACATCGCCGTTACACAGCCTGCAGAAGTGGTTTTTCCATATTCTCAGCATCGACTGCGGTTCTACTACTAGGTGTCCGTTCTCATCCCTGCAGGCTTCCGTTCTGGCTTTATAACCTTGGCATGTTCGCTTTATCTGTTGATAAAACTTTCGAACCTCACGCCTGCAGTAACACCTCTCCAAATCCTCAATCGCGCGCTTCTCGTGCTCTTTCCTCTTTCAACACTAGCGGATACGGCAGCAATATTATCCATTAGACGTACCCTACGTAACTTATACGGGTAGGTGGTGGCTTGATGGCACGAAATTTTGTCGCTATAGCTTAAATTGCCTGAACAGTTTGACTATGGCGTCCATAAAATGGTCAAAGTATGCGAAAAGCATTTTTCACAGAATTTAATAATGAAAGTTAACAACTTACAAGCGCTATATAGGTTAGAGTCTTGCCATAATAAAATGGCATTGCCTACTGAGCCAGCCTGTTTGAGACATATGTTACAAATCACACGTGGGCTCTCAAAAATGGATTACTCAAAAACCAAACCACAAAAAAATCACAAATGGTTTTATGATTTACATGGCGTCCCACATTCTAGAGGCCTTGGGCCTATTCTATTCATTCAAACAGAATTCCACGCATAAGAAGAACAAAAACAAAAAAGCAAAAAACACCAGCCAGCAGATAATAGTCCCTCACGACTCAGAGGCACTTAAAAACCATCTCAACCCCTCCCGCGACGAGAGAAGACGCGAAAAAAGATACAAAGATACAAAGATACAACAAACCAATTGAATGGAGAAAAGAGCAAAATACTCGTGAGTGAACATCAGTCACGAGTAGTAGCGATGGAATCAACTCCTCCTCCTTGGAGACACTCGATTATCATCCCCAATTGAGCGCTGATTTTATTGTGTTCAGATACAAATTCTCCTTCGTACTATTATATGTACATAGGCGTGGATCTTCCATTCATGAGATTGCAAATTATCCAAGCCATTTACTTTTAGTACACACATGGATACAGATAGTCAATGAGGATAATTATAATAATAACACTCTCACCGCCCCCTAGGCGCTTCACAATGACGACGACGACGACGACGATTCTTTGTTGGGATTCACTTCATTTAACAAACAGGATGACATGAATAGATAAGAGATAGACCGGAGGAGCAAAGATATGTAGATACAAAAATTTGAATTACAAAGTCTCGACAGACCACACATGCAACAAATACCAGTGGCAGTCTGTCTCTGATTTGCATACGACGACGTGGTCTTGACTCGGGAATGAACTATGGGCAAGGTGGGGAGCCGATGAATAATGCAAAGTTCACGGCGAATCGGTGTCATAAGCTCATGCATGACGCACAAACCGATCGAGCCCTTTCGACCACTGCATATCCTTGTTGAATTCCCATTGCTCATAATTATGAAATTTTATATCCTCCATCGTCCAGGCTACGACTTGGCTCATTGTATACCCTTATCCTCACAATGAGCAGTTCCCGCGTGGCACTCGAATATCCTGATGGTGGTATTGTACTTAGGTCGGAAACGTGTATCCTACTCCTGGCACAGTCCAATCGGGTATATTGAATTGTAATCGGGAAAAGGAGCAAATCAGCTACAGGACGAGTATGTATGTACGTAACGCAAGACCTTGGCTTTAGTTTAGATTTTCATTTCCTTTGATATGTTCGGTGTATATCGCATGGACACCAGTTTCTCGCCCACTCCGTCGGGAATTTATTATTTATCGCACACATATCCCTGCTAGATCGTGAACTCCCTAACACCCCTCCGTGGATCCTTTTTGCATTTTTCATAGCTTCAAGCATTAAAGATATATTTTTGTTGTTTGCTTTTAACATTCATTTTTATTTTCCTCTTTAATAATTGAGATGAATTCTCCTTTCCCTTAGGGTTGCTTGCTCTCAGTACACATCCCTCGAAGCGCGTCCTCCGCCGGGTGTTGTAAAGAAGCTTTTTAGGCTGGCATAGCCTACATCTGTGCCAGCGGTTGAGGAGGATCAATTCCAGTCGAATACATCCTGGCCCGAGTCGGCTTGTATACTACCCATTCGTATGCATACACATAAACACTAACGGTAATGGTGGAATGGAAAATATTTGTATTTATGAAGCAACAAACAAATTCCCGTGAATTATAGATACATTTTCCGAGCCAGCGAATGCGACCGACTTGCCGCTCACTTTGTTTATAGTTTTTTATTTGATTTTAGTGTTCGAGATACTCTCTCGCCCGCGCTATGTGCTGTGTAGTAAACGTGTGCTCCCAATTGGATATCGGCCCCGGCGGCAGGATTACCATACAACGTTGGCGGTTTTATGGCTTTAATTTGATGTTGGTGTGTGGGCAGCACACCGGTGTATTCGTACCCTTATCATTCTCTCGCCCCGTGTGATTTTATGAACTACTGGACGGAGAACTGATAAGGGCTCGTGTCACCATTTAAACAACAGATAGTGATAACACAGATAGATGCCGGGCAAACATACATAAATAGATAGAGAGCGTACTACCAATGTGGTCTGTTGCTAACCTGTTGACTTTTATTTCGTCTTTTTGCTGACGTGTCAAAGTGAAACGAGTGCGTGTTAACGGTGGAGTAAAAGGGATGTTTATTCCATGCATATAGGTTTAGGTATTCTATGAATGGCTTTCTGTGGGGTAAGTGGTGGATATGTTGAAAAGTTTTTCTCTTTTTATGACCAGTTATGAGGTTTCTTTTATTGAGTGGAATAACTTTTATGTCACAAAACCTTGTTTAAGCTCGAAATGAGGGGGCTGAAAAGTTGTCTTTTTTTGGGCTATCTGGGGACATTTGTAGTTTAAATTCTTACGAAATGTATTTAGGATTCGGTTTAGATACATATTTGCTTTTATTTTTTTATTCCGAGCGAGTGTTTTTACAACGTTTCGGAGGGATTTTGGCAGTGCTTAGGTGTTACAACCTACGTGGCTTTATCTTATCGTAAATCAGGGTTTATGGTTATTTCTTTCATAAACTTGTTTGTATAGTGAAGAAAAATATTATTACCTGTATAGGCCTGAGGAAGCATTTCTAGGCACCTTCGTTTGCATAGGCTATAAGAAATTGACCGCGATTGAGGATTTGAAGAGGTGTTACTGCAGGCGTGACGCTCGTAAGTTTTATCAACAGATAAAGCGAACATGCCAAGGTTATAAAGCCAGAACGGAAGCCTGCAGGGATGAGAACGGACACCTAGTAGTAGAACCGCAGTCGATGCTGAGAATATGGAAAAAACACTTCTGCAGACTGAATAACGGCGATGTTAGTCAATATACCGCTGTCAGGCAGAATGATCCATTTCTAATCGCCGGAGACCGCAGAGAGTTCTGTCCCCCTGAGCTCGACGAAGTTAAGATTGCCATATCGAAGCTCAAGTCGAATAAAGCTGCTGGCGCAGACGGACTGTCTGCTGAGCTCTTCAAGGCAGCTGGGGATGACCTGGTTGGGAGCATGGGATTTAGGTAGGACGATGCGCTGTCGTGTGATTTCTTCAACATCGCATTGGAAATGATTCAGGACCCTTATCGTCCCGGTCCTGTTGTACGGCGCAGACGCATGGACACTATCAAAAGCGGATGAGGAGGCCCTTGGTCGGTTCGAGAGAACGATTTTGCGCGTGATTTTTGGGCCTATAAACGCAGACGGGGGATGGAGGAGAAGATTCAACCACGAACTTTACGGGCTGTACAGCGACATGAGCCTAGTCAGGCGTCTACGGATTCAACGCCTAAGATGGCTGGGCCATGTAGAGCGAATGGACACCAGCCCGGAGAGTCTTTGAATCCAACCCCGAGGGACGAAGAAGCAGAGGACGGCCGCCCTTAAGATGGTGCACACAGGTGGAAGGGGACCTCAGCCAACTGGGTGTGCGGCAATGGAAAAGGCTAGCGAAAGATCGTGCTAGATGGAGGGGCATGTTGGTTGAGGCCCAGGTTCACCCCGAACTGTAGCGCCCACTAAGAAAAAGATAAGAAATTGACCTCTATAGCCGGATCAGTATTTGGGAAATGCGTGGCTTACAATGGCCTTTTGCCCATGCTATGGGAGCACTTCAAACTTGAATGATCTGACAGGCTCCTTCCGACGGAGTCAGTTTAGTTTCCAGTCCGAGGGACCTATTATGGACCAGGTATTTTGGTAGGGTTGTTTGGTTAGGTGGCTTCCCTCCGTAAAGCGATGGCGATCATTCAGACCAAGATAGGTACATTGTGCCATTCAATGAAATTGAATAGTTTGCTGTCTAGTATTCTTCCAGATATAGTCTCCTTATGGAGGCTTTGGTTGCGCCAAACGGATGTGGAATCTTCGAAAGATTCCAGCAACCCGGGGCTGCTGGCATGAACGATTCGCAAGCCTTCGATGCCAGGAATACGCCTAAGTACTAAACCACACCCTGCACCATTCAACCACTCTCCCCGCGGAACTGCCGTTAGGTATTACTTCGCGGGGCTGGTTTGCACTTTATGCCCTTCTTTCTCTAATTGGAGTTTCGTGTTCCAATGGAGCTGCCGTTTGGTTTTGGTTGCTCTCCCTGTTTCTCTCCAGACACCGGAGTTCCTTCATGGTTCTCGCTGCGGTTTCTTTCACAGCGTCCCATATTTCTCTCGATGTCAGCATATGCTTTATGATGTTCTCGGGAGTCGGTGTTTCTCCAATTTTTTCTTCAAGATATTCATATTCTACCTCGAAATGTGAGCATTGAAAAAATACGTGTTCTGCATCTTCTCTAGCCTCTCCACAGTTTGCACAGATAGGAGATTCATCAAGGCCAAACCTTTAAAGATAGGCTCGGAAGCAGCCATGTCCGGTTATGAACTGGGTGAAATAAAAATCTGCTTCTCCGTGATGCCGGTTTATCCAACTTTGTATGTCCGGTATAAGTCGATGAGTCCATCTTCCCTTTGTTGACAGATTCCATCTCTCCTGCCATATTCCAATACTACGCCGTCTTTCTTCCAGTCTAATATCTCTGACTGAGGCAAGGGGTTCCTGAATTTTGGCGTCGTAGGACCTTTGCAACTCGATGGACAAGATGTCGGCTGGTAGCATTCCAGCAATTACACATATAGCATCGTCCGATACCGTCCGAAAAGCGCTGCACACTCTTAGTGCGGATAGTAGGTTGGTGGAATTTACTCTTCTTGCCCATATTGGTGCCGCGTACATAACTAGCTATTGACTGCGCCACTCTTGACAATACTAGTCTGATTTGCTACCTGGGTCCTCCGATATTTGTCATTATTCTGGCTAAGGCAGCGGAAACCTGAGATGCTTTATCGCACTTTTTTTCAAGGTGTTCCTTGTAGCTGATCCTAGCGTCAATCATCACACCTAAGTATCTGATATCCGGTTTCGACGTTATGTTTTGATCGCCTACCCTGATGGTGATTGTTTCCTGTTTTTTTTGCGGCTACATACTAGTACTGCTTCTGTTTTGTGATCGGCGAGCTCTAACCCGACTGTTGACATCTAGCATCTCAATTTTCTGATACATTCGTTCTCTATGTGCTCTATTTCTTCCAGGTGTTTCGCTTCTACTACGATTGCAATATCATCAGCGAAGTCTATGATTTTTGCCTCATTGAGAATTTCTAGCCTCAGAACTCCATCATACATACTGGTACTGGTACTACACTTCCCCGTCGTCGGTATCATTAGGCAGCAGCACCAAGCGTTGTTTCTTCCATTGGTCTGGAAACACCCCTTCGATTAGGCATTTATTGTACATTTCTAGGAATGGCCCCGTGTTTGCTTTAATGGCTAGTTGGAGGCTAGGGCTGGACAATTGCATAGTAGACGGGATGGAAAACCTTCGTCTTCCTCTTCATGACACCCACTGCAATAGTGATTATATGGTAGTCCTAATCTAGTCCTGTTAGGACTCCAATTAAGCTGCTTAAACATTCTACATTTAAAGTATCTCGGCCAGGACTGTCTCGCGTAGTTGCATGTATAATTCACGGAAAAATTGTGCAACATAGCTGTTGTGAAGGGGAAGTCATCAATAAATACTGATGAATGCATACCACTCACAGTATATAGTATATACTTCGGGGTGAGTCAGGGCCTCAACCAACACGCCTCTCCAGCCGGCACGATCTTTGGCCAGTCGCTTCCAGTGCGCGAGCCCAGTTGGGTGAGGTCCCTTTCTACCTGTCCGCACCACCTTAGATGCGGTCGTCCTCTGCTGCGTCGTACCATGGGGTTGGAGTCGAAGACTCTTCGGGTGGGAGCCATGTTGTCTATTCGCTCTACATGGCCTAGCCTTCTTAGACGTTGGATCCGAAGACGTCTAGCTAGGCCGCTGTCGCTGTACAGCCCGTACAGTTCTTGCTTGAATCTCCTCCTCCACTCTCCGTTTACGCAAACGGGACCAAAGATTGCACGCAGAATTTTCATCTCGAAACGCTCAAGAGCCCCATCATACGCTTTTGATAACGTCCAAGCCTCAGCGCGGTAGAAGAGGACCGTGATGATTACGGTTTTGTTGAAGGATATCTTAGTTTTTCGAGAGGCTATTGAGTAGCCTCTTGAGCCCAAAGAAGCAGCGGTTGGCAAGAGTTATTCTGCATTTTATCTCAGCGCTGGTGTCGTTGCTGCTTGTCACTATCGAGCCAAGGTAGACGAAGTCCTTGGCTACTTCAAAAATATAGCTGCCGGAGGTGACGTACTGAACAAGACGTCGGTTTTTGTGTCTTTCTTTGATGACAGCATATATTTGGTCTTGTACCCATTTACCCTTAGATCCACTTTAGCCGCATCTGCTTCAATGCTTGCGAACGCCTCATTGACGTCTCGCCTCGTCCGTCCAATAACGTCAATGTAATCTCCGAAGGCAAGCAATTATGTGGACTTGAAGTAGATCGTACCTCTTGCATTATCTGCAGATCCCCGCACGATCTTTCCGGAATGGTGTTTAAGAAATCAATGAAGCCGCGAGAGTTCTCCGTAGTCATCCTGCACAGTCTGACGAGTTTGGCAGGAATTTCAAACATGACATGGCTCTCTATAACTCGTCTTTATAAAAACTGTCATACGCGGCTTTAAAGTCGACAATAAGATGGTGCGTGTCGACCCGGAATTCATGGTCTTCTCCAAGATCTGCCGTAGTGTAAATATTTGGTCTATCGTGGATTTTCCTGCCCTGAAACCACACTGGTTGGAACCTACCGGATTGTCCACGAACGGTCCCAGGCGCTTACACAGTAAGGCAGACAGGATCTTGTACGCGATGTTCGGGAGACCTATCCCTCCTTAATCGGAGACCCCCTATCTCCTTTCTTATGAACCGGGCAACTGATGCTGAGATTCTATTCATCGGGCGTGCATTCTTCCGACCATATCTTGTAGATGAGTTGGTGCATGTTCCTGACCAGCTCATTCTCAGCTGCTTTAAATAGTTCAGAGGGAAGTCCGTCTGCTCCGACAGCTCTATAAGGCTTAAGTTTCGATATCGCTATCTTCACATCGTCTAGGTCGGGTGGACGGGATTCTCTTTCGTCTTCGTCCATTGTGAATGGTTCGTTCTGCCTGACGGCGGCATTTTGACTATCATCGCCGTTATACAGTCTGTAGAAGTGGTCTTTCCACAATCTCAGCATCGACTGTGACTCCTCTACTAGTTGTCCGTGTCCATCCCTGCAGGCCTCTGCTCTGGTTTTATAGCCTTGGCATGTTCGTTTTACTTTTTGGTAAAATTTTCGAACGTCATTCCTGCAGTAACATCTCTCCATCTCCTCGTTCCCGCGCTTCTCGTGCTCCTTCTTTTTCCTTCTCAGAAGGAGGGAGGAGCCCTACTTTTCTGTTCATAGAACTCGCGGGCAGCTCTTGTCCGTCGCACACTGGAGTATTTGTATGATAAAACAGCTCAAAATTATATGACGTTTGTTTTGTGCACAATAATTGAGTAAAACACCATATTTAAGCAAAATTCATTGTTTATTCTTAAAAAATATATACATACATACATATTCAAAAAAAAAAAAATTAATCTTCGTCTTCATCTACATCCTCTGTATTTCTTGTACTATGACTTTCCAGAGGTAAAGGTGCGCTTGCGATCATAAGATCAAGGGCTTCTCGTGAAAAAGGCATGGCTTTTTTGTACTTCTGTGCTCTAAGGCTACTGAGATACGGGTCCGAACTCAGTAACAATCTGTGTAACACATCTCTGTTGCAGTCAACCCGTGAAAATTTTCGACTAAAGCATAATCTATATTGCCTGAAGTGCTTGTTACGAGCCTCAGCGGCCTCCTCCGACAACTGACCAATAGGAACAATTGCGTGCTTTATTACTTCGGGGCCATGTATCAAAATTTTGTGCATAGTTGGTGACATGGGATGCCAACCATAAAGGTCTACATACATTTTGGCGGTATCGTGAGCAAAAGCATCAAATTTGCCCTCATCAATTCTGTATCCGCTCGAAATCACTTCCAGGATAGTTTTAAGACGTTTTATTAAATCCCGATTGACGCCAGTGATATGAGAAGAGCATTCCGGATTACCGAAAAATCTTCTGGATGTGTTGCCATCATTAGTACTTCCGAATCCCTGTTTGGGTATATCTACTAAGAGGCCCAGTTCTTCTTTAAAGGCTCCTTGAATTTTTTCCTTTGTTTCTCTTACAATTTTTTTTTCGTCAGCAGATCGTACTTGCCACTTTTTTAAAGGTATTTTATAAGCCAAATGAAGTATTGATTCGAAAAAGCGAATCCTCGCATGAAGAATCGAGAGCCCATACTTCAGTGTTTCTACATTGACTTGCTCGGTCTTAATCAATTTATTAAAATCTTTAGAAGTCTGTCCACAAATATAACACCTCATGGTAGAAGTAGTATCAGTGGCAGCATTGCAGACCTTTCCATCAACCATTGTTAGCACCAAGTTATGCTTTATTTTTCCACTTCCATTGCACACCTCTGTTTCTCTGAGCTGCGTAATTTGGTTTTCAACGTATGAAATTTCATCTCTGGTTACATCTTTAGATTCGCTAATAAAGCGTATGCGTATCGGCCTGCAGAATCTAGGAGAAGAAGTAACTGGGTTTTGCCATATAGTTTTTTTCAGTTCGCCATGAATTACAACAACAAGTCTAAGAGGAACAAATGAGCTTTGAAAAATATTAGCATCACTGCCAACGCTGCTTTCAAATTTTTGCTTATACTGTTTCTGTTGCGATCCATCACAGCCCCATTTTGATAATAAAACCATATTTTGCTTCTCTTCTTTTGAACATGTCTCAACTACCTCTGCGACATATTTATATAGACGTAGTCCAGTATGATCAAGCAAGGCTTGAAATTCTATATCGGCGCAGGTTTAAGTAACTTTTATGGATTTCTTATCAGGGTAACATACAACTTTGGCTTTTTTTATCAATGAGTTACAGGGATAAATATTTTTATTGGCACCTTGTATCACTTCCCATTGTATTCTGGTAAAGTCGCCTTCTACAAATATTGCCAGTGCCTCTTCAGGTGTAAATTTCATAACTGTTACTTGCTTCGCAGAAGAGCCAGTTAGTTTGCACATTTTTTTAGCTCTGGTTGGCGAGCAGGTCATAACTTTAATTAATTTTGACGCTTCAGAATTTCCTGAAGTGCGCTGACTCATGCTGGCCGCATACGTCAACTCTTCAACTGGAAGTTGCTCGCGTAGCTCTTTAGTTTTTCGTCGCTTACTGGATTCACTAAGCTCTTCGAAGCATTTGGATGGGCGTCATGGTTTCCATCCAGGATCTGCAAACAGATAAGGCAGCTTAACAGTTGATTCTAACCATTTTTCATTGTTTTTAAGGAATCGTTCATCTTTGTAACTTGCAGCTATCCATTTCTTCTTAAAACTTTAAGGCAGTATTCATATTAGTTTTTTTTTTTTTTTTGTTGTAGTGGATATTTCGTAATTTTAATAAGTTTTTCCTGCAACAACGAAAACTTTTCATCTACTTTCTTCCCTTTAAAATGTTTTAGAATATCGTATAATTCTCTTCGAGTAAAGCTTTTGACGTTATCCGAAGAATCTGCAGGACAAAAGCAAATTATATCTTAATTGACCTAATTCAATACTTTCTCATTATCTTTGAAGTGATATAAAACAAAATGGCGGACATGAGCGGATAATTTTATGGTGGCGTATGATTGCCAATAGAGTAAGGTTTAGGCCCGTGAACAAAATATAACCCGACAATGCCATACATATATACATAAACACTATTATATAACAAATTGCAGTCAAAATGAATACTAAAATAGGCCCTCATAAGCATTGTTCGTTTACACATTAATATCAAAAAATAAATAAAAAAATTATAATTTAAAACACAGAAAATACCTTCCACTTCAATGGTAAATCTTTTTTCCAATTTCCACCGAAAAAAAAAACACAATAGTCAGACAGCGAAATACATATAACACGAACGAAGGCCACGTTAGAAATAAATGCTATTCCGATAGTGACTGCGTTCTGACTAAAATGCAGCAAGGCACAAAATCGGGGGGAACTTTTTGAGATGCCGCTTTATAGAACGGATAATAAGCTATAAGAATAACGGTACTAACCGAAATGGTTGCCAACTTGAATTTTCTGACTTTTGAGCGATTTTATCATATAAATACTCCAGTGTGCGTCCATGCAATGTAGCCATGTATGCATTCTGTTTCTCTAGATGGGCCTGTCTGAACTCATCATCAAACCAGGGGTTTCTGGACGGTGGTGGCTCGAAACCAAATACATCTGAGGCGGCCTCACTGATGGCGTTCTGACAACGACTCCATTGCTGTTCTATGGTTTCTGCAGATTGCATCGGGACTTGAGAGAGCCTGAGGGAGGCTTGATCGGGAAGGTCCTGGCGGTCTCCTGCGATTGCAGCTTTTGGCTGGCCAGTACCATCGCACTTCTTGCAGCGCGGTAATGTCTGCCTTATAGCAGTCCAAACAGTTGACCAGTTGTCCGGCTGCACCTGTTGATGGACCTAACGTTCAAGATCCGGAATGCGTTTCCTTTTTGACGTTTGCGAGGGTCTGAAATATGTAATCCGTCTGTATCCGAGGCTGTTAGTTGTCTGTGAACAAGTGTTTGTTTTATGCGATAGGGATGTTAACCGTATGCGCAACCCCCAACCTGTAGGACCAGGTTTCTCTTTCCCCAGGAACAAGAGACCGAGTCTTCTTAAGGATAAGAAGAATGCTGTGGATTTCTTGCAGACATCAGGGCGTACGCGCTTAGTCATCCCCTCCATCCTGGGTTAAAAACCCAATCGTTGATGTGGGTACTGACCGTGGAAGCAGGTAGACCCAAGGGGGGTTCATGTCCTGAGGAACTCTCCTCTGAACCCGTCTTGGCGAAAATCAGGGATCTCATTCCCTGGGATCCCAGAATGACCTGGAGTCCAAGCAAGCCTTAGTGAATTTAGTCCACCGAATTTGTTTAGGAAGGCCACTAACGTGGAACTGCTTGGTTTGGCTGTCACCTATGCCGCCTATGCTTCACAACATAGTGCATGGCCATCAAGACTGCGTATATCTCTGACTGAAAGACAGACGCATATTTTCCTAACGAATAGTGCAGTTCGCAGCACCGGACCCCAGCCCAGACTTGGAGCCATTTGTGAAAATGCGAAGACAACCTTTCCAGGTCCAGTATTGTGGCCAAAGCCAGTCCTGGCGCCATTGAAATTCGACTGTGAAGTTATAGCGTAATAGGATGACAGTTATCAATGCGTCAGAGGGCATATCCATGAGACACGGTTCGTAGCATATTTCGCGCGCAAGCGCACTGTCACTCCAATGCGTGATGTACCAAAAACTATTTGTCTGGAGACGAGACATGGCTTTCAGTACACACCCTCTGATAAATATGTCAACGGGTGTAAGGTTCATCATAGCATCTAGAGAAGCGCCCAGCGTGCTGGTGAAAGCTCCAGTACAGCTGATCTAAACCGTCCTTGGAGTATGGTGATAGAGGCTACGACGTGTTTACGTGTTAGCCTCTTCCACCAGACAACCGATGCATGAGATTATCGGTCTACCGGAAGACCCTTGCCAGCGATAAGCCCCATGTTTTGCCAAAAGTAACATGTTTTGGACTCAACATGCTTCGACCAAGGAAGCTGGCTGTCTAAGACGACTCCGAGATACTTAGATTCCTTGGATATCGGGATGGGAATACCTCTTAGTACCAGCTGAGTCATGCCAGTATTTTTCCTTCTTCACGTGAAGAGAACGACGTCAGTCGTGAGACGATTAACTGACAGTCCATCAACCTGTCGAAATTGTCCATTCGGTCGTCTACTAGTTTTGCACAGCATGAAGCATACGTATGTATATGATGGTTTGAATGAAGCAGTCAAGAAAGTGCAACTAAAATTGGCCAAGAGAAAAGGCGATGTGGCCCATCATGACATATTTTCGATGGCACGGGCTAACTTGACGGAACTTGGTTGGAAAGCTTTGATACATCCACGGTATAGCCCAGAACTTGCAGCGTTTAACTACCTTTTTTCTCAGTCCTCTGTAAAACTCTCTTCATGGTAAAAAATTGGTCAGCCGAACAGCCGCTAAAAATCACTTGACCAAGTTTTCCGCCGATAAATCAGAGGAGTTTTTCCCAAAAATCGGCAAAAGGTCTTAGGTAACAATGGCCAATGTCTACTTAATCAAATTTTGATTTTCAATCGTTATTATTGTAGTAGTCAAATTGTGCTCCCAGCCTGGCGGGATGCCAGCAACGATGTATACAGCCTACTCGCGGCGCCACCTGGAAAGCCAGTACAACAACCGTTGTATGGTGAACTAACGTATGTAGCGCTCGTCCTCCGCCTGAGGGTAAACAAAATTGTCCTGGCCTCCCAGTTGGGGATGGTGCCTGAGGCTAACCCCCCTCACCACAACACAACGACTCAACAACAAGGGTCGGATACGGAAGGATATACTGCTAACGACCCCAGCAAATGGAAACGTGGAATTTGAGGCCCCTTAGAAGACCACGTGCAACTGATGAACATGATGATTAAATTTTTAACAAAATTTTTGGACAAAATAAAACCTCATTCAGCCTCAGCCTGTCTATTAATAGGAAACTATCAAATCTGTTCCCATTTGGAGCACTTCCTTCACTACAATTTTCGCGCAAAGTTCCCAGTTTTTTTTTAATTTTCTTTTTTCCATACAAACTCGAACACCCCGTTTCGTTCTATTTAGTCTTTGACTCTAGACATCGGTAAAAAGAGTGTTTAGCTATTTATCGAATACATACAACATTCAACTGCGACATATAAGTTCGGCTTGAAAAGGCCAATGCAATGTTTAACACCCTGTTTAATCAGTCCAAGGATTGCTGGTTGCTTAATTAATCTCAATCTTCAATTGGAGATGGGAAAATTAATTAAAATTCAAACCATCGCTTCGCTGTAGTTTTATAAAGCCAACTCTTGCGATCCCCTTTTACAGAGATGTGTCATACAAAATTCTATTTATAAGCTCAAGCTCTAAGGGTAGGAGGTCATGTTTGAACCCCATCCTTTGATCCATCTCTATTCAATGACGTAAATACCATGAATCACTAAATATCCCAACTATTCCAGGCCATTCATTCCGTCGCCTATCCTGCAGATGTGATCCAATCTAAACTGTTCACAAATTTATCAAAACACCACAGCTACTTGAGGCTTCGTTTGATACCTATGCTTGCGTTACTCCTGCGCTAATCAACTAATGAAAATCCTTCTGTTCCTCATACATATCATTCTAAAGGGTCCCCCCTTGTTCTGCCAGGATATTAATAATCAACAACATATGTATGCAAAAGGGCGCTGTAACAAGATATCCAGGAGGCAGTAGGGCGAGACAGGAAAGTCGTCATTCCTTTTGGGTCGTGGGTGGAATGGTGGAATGTTACCTGCGCGCGTTGAAAAAGGACGAAACAAACAAAAAAAAATTAAAAATGTCTCTCCTCTCGTACTGAAGACTGGACCACACCGAATCTTCATTTATTATTTAGTCCAATCGTATCTGGTTGTGCTGGTCGTTTTCTGCTCCTTTTTAGTCCTTTTTCCGGGGCCTTTGCGTTCGTTTTTTTTTTTTTCTTTTTTTGATTTTTCGTGTTTGGTCTTTCGTCCTGGTTGGCATTATACTCGACCCCAAGGGGCAATGCCGGTATCATGAACTGAAGCCACCATAATCATCGCTCTGCTCATCCCCAGAAACCACAGAAGATTAAGATCCTTTACTTCTTTTTTGCATGCTTTTTGTCCTTTAGATTTTGTTGTTTCTGCTCCTTTTTGAATTTTTTTATTTGTATTGCCGGTGTGTAGAGTGAAATTTCGCAAATTGAAATTTTATTTCACTTGTGGCTCCTTAGTTCCTTAGTCGTTGTCCTGTGCGCTGGGACTCGTCCTTTTGTCTTTGATATCGATTGTTGTTGCTTAGGCGCTCCTGTAAGGAGTTAGTTCGATAATTACTTCGTCCCTTCTGCTCGGTGTCCGGTGTGGCAAGGTGCACTATACATGTGGATGGATCTTGGCTCACCCAAAAATAAAATCGAAACTTACTACTACATTCGAGTCTAGAATTCGGTGCCTTGGTGTATCTGGAACTATTTTATGGCAGACGATAGACATTGATACAAGTATCTTCTATCCTGCAGGCTTCCCTCTGCTCATACATTATATACATTTCAATTTGTTGAAAGAACTTCTTTCGTTATTTGTGTCTGCCTCTGTCGGCAAAACTTAGGCGTATCCCTGTAGTTGTTCTACACTCCCTCCTCCTAGGAGGAGGATGGTGACGAGATGCGAGCGTCAGAGTTCATGGATATCGTGAAAAAGTGCTCTCCTGGGAATGTAGCAACGACCGTAGAAAGATGACGAGGCCAGGGACGAACAAGGACGACCAACAGTGAACGAAGGAGTGATATGCAGAAGCGGACTGGTCTCCCAAAGGTGTTCAATTTATTCTCATTTAACCACATTAGTAGCGGTTCGTTTTACGCCCGCATGGATGTTGGAAATTATCGCTTGGGTTGGGGCTTTAGCGTTGTTCGCTTTAACTTTTCTCGGGAGTGGAGGACATTCTCAGGACTACGTTGTTTTGACGAGTGTTCTTAGAGGTTGTAAACGACTTGGTGTCATTTATTCCACGAAACAAGTCTTTTCTGTAGCTTTCCTTAAACCACATGTTATAGGGTTAAACAAGGGAATTTTCGACAACATTGTTCCGTTGAATTGAATGTAGCTTGTAGCATTGTCGGAGGGCTCCACCTGTGTAGTAACTTCTTAAATCCTGTGAAAAACAGACGTGATAAACAGATCCTTCCTGGACTCCTAGCAAATGAATTCTGCGAAAAGTAGCTGCCTAGACTGAGAGGAAGAAAGGTCTTTTCGGATTTTCTATATTTCTTCATGGGATGGCTGACCAAACCTATGACGTTTAAAAACCCATACAGCTTGTGACTACGGATCAAAAGCCAAATGCTTCCTTCTTCTTATCTGGCTTTACAGTCCAGGGTGGACCTGGGCCTCATCCAAGAAACCTTTCCAGCCAGCACGAGGAGGTTGAGGTCCCTCTCAACTCGCTTGCGCCATCTCCGTTCTGTTGCTTTGTCTCCGTGGCTCAGAATCGAACACTCATCGGGCCGGAGCTGCGGTATCCACACGTACTACATGACCTAACCATCTTGAGCGTTGTATCAGTAGAAGCTTGACTAGGTGCATGCCGTTGTAGAACCCGTAAAATTTGTTATTGAATCTTCTCTCCCAGATGCCATCGACGCAAACAGGACCAAAAATCCCACGCAAAACTTTTCTCTCGAAAAGAGCTTCCACATCCCCATTCAATAGCGTCCATTCTTCTGCGCCATGGAGCAGGGCAGGGTTGATTAAAGTGTTATATAAAGCCAACTGGATCTCCCGAAAGAAGGCTCTATTACTCAATTGCCTCTTGAGCCCAAAGAAACAAGGATAGGCAAGAGTATGTGTGTGATTTCGGTACTGATGTTATCGTCCCTATTTATTGGGGAGCCAAGGTAGATGAAGGCCTTTACTACCCGACGCTCTGTCGATGTTGAATGTCCTTCCTTGATGACAGCATATACATTGTTTTGCCCTCACACACTGTGTTCGACCAAACACGTCAATGTCATATAGTGTTAACCCGTGAGTTTTGCACGAAAAAGTCACATGACAGCGTGTCGGCTTCCCTAAAATCTTTTTTGACATTAAGGGTCTCGGTGAGTTCGAGAAAGTTCTGAATCGTCATCCTACACAACCAAACGAGCTTGGTAAGAATGTCAAAACCGGACATTGCACTGTATAGCTCGTCTCTGTGCACACCGTCATATGCGGCCTTGAATGCGACAAATTGGTGGTAAGTGTCGAGTTGTATTTGTTGGATCTTTTCCAGGATCTGTCGTAGTGTGTTGATCTGGTCTATCGTTGACTTCTCTAACATGAACCTACACTGATTTGGACCTTTTTGATAGGTTTTTGACGAACGGTTTCAGGCTTTCACACACAACGGAAGAGAGGATCTTATACGCGATGCTAAGGAGACTGATCCTTCATTAGTTGGCATTGTCAAGGAGGTCTCTTATAGATGAGCTGGGGCATCCTCCCAATCAGATCATCCCCAGCTGCTTTAAACAGTTCTACGGACAGTCCATCCGACCCAGCAGCTTTGTTCGACTTCAGTCTCGAAATTGCTGTCTTGACATTGACCTCGTCTAAGTCCAGGGAGCGGAATTCTTGTCCATCGTTGTCCAAAGTGTATGTACCGCTATGCCTGACACCGGTATTTGAGTCTTAATTGCCGCTTAACGGTCTGCAGATATGAGTATTGTCTAATCTCATCCCGACAGGTATCAGTCCATAGTCTGTATCTACCGGATAGCAATTATACCTTTTGGTAGAACTTTCGGGCTTCGTTCCTGCTATAACACCTTTCTATCTCCTCGACAGTAGTCGATCCTCTTCCATTCTTTTCTGTTCGTACAGCTCACGAACTGCTCCCATCGTTTGATGCAGCTTTGCCTTGTAGGCTTCCTATTTGGCTACATGAGCCTGCCTACACACGTCGTCCAACCCTGGGTTTTCTTTGGTGTTGCCGTAAAAACCAGCCCGTCAGTGATAGCTTCTATGATGGTCACAAGCCTCTACCTTTAGTTTTTCGAAAGAGGGCACAATTGCTGTTTCATATTCTCCTTCTCTGCTAGGATACGCGAATGATTTTGACATCATCGTGCGGTCTCAACGTAACCTTGTAGAAGCTTTCACGGCGATTGAAGAACAGTCGAAATGAGTTGGTCTTAAAGTCAGTGAGGATAAGACCAAATCTGTACATGCTGTCAAGCTAAAGTCGATTCGTCGCGTTGCTCACCAACTGGGACAAAATATTGTTACGGACACGAACCGATGATTATGTTCCAATTTTGATGTCGAAGTTTGGAATACACTGGTGAAGCTGAAATGGAAATGATGGTAACTCTCAGCGGCATACTGCTGACTGTCAGAGCACTCTTTAGACTTCCTAAAGATAACGTCTGACGGCGAACATTCGAGACTCCACAGTGGAGATCCGGCATAGAATCGCCCTTGGCAACCGCTGCTACTTCGGCTTGTCCAAGCAACTTGGGTCAAAACTCCTCACTCCAAGAACCAAAACGCTTATACTGCCAGTCGGAGTCGAAAGCCGGATAATAAGCAGGACGGCGGTGCTGATTTTGGGTTCAAGCGAAAGAAAAATTTTCCGCCGGATATTTGGTTCTGTGTGTGAGGAAGGTGAATGGAGGAGAAGACGTAACCAGGTACTCTATGAGGTGTACAAAGTTGTGGATAGAGACCGGAAGGCAAAGATCCGTCAACTTCATTCTTGGATCGGCCACATCGAGCGCATGAACATCAACGCACCAGCTTCTTCTGCTTAATGGGCGCTACAGTTCGGGGTGAACCTGGGCCGCAACCAACAAGCCCCTCCAACTAGCACGATCTTTTGCTAGCTTTTTCCATTGCCGCACACCCAGTTGCCTGAGGTCCCCTTCCACCTTTGTGCACCATCTTAAGTGCGGTCATCCTCTGCTTTTTCGTCACTCGGGGTTGGACTCAAGCACTCTCCGGGCTGAAGCTGGGGTGTCCATTCACTCTACATGGCCCAGCCATAGTAGGCGTTGAATCCGTAGACGCCTGACTAGGCTCATGTCGCTGTACAGCCCGTAAAGTTCGTGGTTGAATCTTCTCCTCCATCCCCCGTCTGCGTTTATAGGCCCGAAAATCACGCGCAAAATCTTTCTCTCGAACCGACCAAGGGCCACATTCGCTTTTGATAGTGTCCATGCTTCTGCGCCGTAAGGCAGGACCGGGATGATAAGGGATATAGTCAACTTTGTCGTACGGGAGAGGGCGCTATTACTCAATTGCCTCCTGAGCGCAAATAAACAGCGATTAGCAAGAGTGATTCTGCGATTGATTCCGGAACTGATGTCGTTGTTCCCTGTCACTGCGGAGCCAAGGTAGACGTAGTCCTTAACTACCTCGAACTTGCATCTGCCAATACAAACGTTCCGGCCAAGACGTCGGTGGTGAGCGTCCTTTTTTGATGACAGCGGGGTATTTAGTTTTGCCCTCGTTTACTGCCAAACCAAGTTTCGCCGTCTCCATCTCAATACCCGCAAACGCCTCATTGACATCTCGCTGTGATCTACCTATATCGTCGACGTATGCAAGGAGTTGATATAGATTGCGCCTCTTGTGTTGGCCAGTGATTTTTGCACATTTCTAATATGATGATGAAGAAATCACACGACAGGCACCGCCCTGCCTAAATCCTTTTTTGACATCAAAACTATCGGTAAGGTGTCACCGATTCGGATGGAGCAGCGAGCATTCTCCAAACGCTGTCGGATGCGGCCTTGAAGTCGACAAATAGGTGATGAGTGTCGACTTGAAATTCGTTGGCTTTTTCCAGGATCGATGGTGGACTTTCCTGGCCTGAATCCGCTTAATTACGAAAGGCTTCAGGCATTCACAGCAGAAAAGATTTTGTAGGCGATGTCAAGAAGACTTAATTCTCTATAGTTGACGCAGTCAGAGGGGTTTTCTTTGTTGTGGGTCGGGCGTACGATGCTGAGACTCCATTCCTCGGGCATGCTTTCCTCTGACCATATCTTACAGATGAGCTGGTGCATGCTCCTAACCAGGTCATCCCCAGCTGCCTTGAAGATCTCAAGTCTGTCTCTTGACTTGTCCGTCTACGCCAGCAGCTTTATTCGACCAGTATTTCGATATGGCAATCTTAACTTCGTCGAGGTCAGAGGGACGGAATTCTCTGCGGTCTTCGTCTATTAGAAATGGATCATTCTGCCTGAGAGCAGAGCCATTGTACAGTCTGCAGAAGTGATTTTTCCATATTCCCAGCATCGACTGCGATTCTACTACTAGGTGTCCGTTCTGACTTTATAACCTTGGCATGTTCGCTTTATCTGTTGTCAAAACTTTCGAACGTCACACTCTCCAAATCCTCAATCGCGCGCTTCTCGTGCTCTTTCTTCTTTCTTCTGAGAAAATTATGCTCCTCCCTTCGCTCCGAGCTTCTCTGGTTCTTTTATGCAGCGAGGCTTTATAAGCATCCTGCTTCGCTGTGTGAATCCTCCTGCACTCGCCATCGAACCAGGTGTTTCTTCGTGGTGGAGCCTTGAAGCCCAAAACTTCAGATGCAGAGCCTTTCAGGGCTTGTTCGCAAATGTTCCACTGCTATTCTATTGATAGCGTGGAGGGTTGAGGTATATTGGAGAGCTTAAGGGAGACGCGATCGGTAAAGCACTCGCAGTTTCTGGCGATAGTAGCTTTCCGACGTAATATCTATGTATTCTTTCTTCGAGCCGACGTTAGCCCCTCGGAAAGTTTGAACATCAAGAATAGTGGAGGAGTATCTGACGTCGATCGCGATGTGATCAATCTGGTTGATGGTCGGTTGATTAAAAGCCCGCCAGGTGCCTTTGTATATATCGAGGTGCGGGAAGCGCGTACTGGCTAGAAAGAGATTCCGCCCCGTAGCAAGATCAATCAATCTGTGTCCGTTATCGCATGAGGTGTCGTGTAGGCTATAGGCTATGTTTGCGGATAGCTCGTTCAAAGGTGCTTCCCTTACCCAGCTTAGCATTGAAGTCTCCTAGTACAATTTTGATGTCATAGCTAGGACATTGGGCATGCGTTCCGTTTAGGAGATCGTAGAACTCATCTTTGACGGAGTCATTCTTGTCTTCCCTGTGGGCGTGGACGCAGATTAGGCTGATGTTAAAAAAATTCAGCTTTGATACGGATCGTTATGAGGCGTTCGCTCACATGCCGAAAGCTTAGGGCTTTTTGCCTTAGTCCACCTCGAACAACAAATCCGCATCCGAACAAATATCGCAGTTTTTCATCCGCTTTATACCCGGTCCATTCCATCGCATTTCCTGGATGGCGGTTATGATCGCTTTATAGCGGTCTAGGGCGTCCGCAAGTTGTTCGGCTGCACGTGGCCTGTTTAGGGACCCAACATTCCACGTACAGAGCCGAAGATCGTTGTCCCTTTTCCTTTTTTTGCAAGGGTCGTCAACATTATTCCGGTCCCTTATATCCGAGGCTTATGGTTGTTTCGGAGTTTGTGGTTTTTTCTACGGTTTACTAACCGTTGCCCAACCGACTAATCTTGTTTTTTGGCGCAGGAGGCTCGCATCAGCTAAGAGGTTATTTTTTCGACTCCGAGCCTTGGTCTTGATAACTGGAAGCAGCGTGCTTGGGACCGTCAAGGATTGAAGGCAGCTATAGCTCAGGGTCAGACCTTCATGGATTGACAGCCTGTTAATAAGTAAGTAAGTAAGTATTCTCCTTAGACTAAATCCAGCAACTATTGGCAGCTCAGCGCGCTTTTTTTTTGTTTTAGCAATGTAGGTGTCTGACGTCGACCACGTAGATCTATGAAGGAAGGTCCACTGGGCTCCTTGCAATTGGAGTCGGAATCACAAAGCACAATTCAGACTTGGTTCTAGGAACCGAAAATATCTGGTTACTTAAAAACTTTGGCAAAATTCAAATGAGCTCCCAGAATTACCGATGTTCACGCATCTGCTGCCCTATATACTCTTACATTCATTACTTACGTCGACCTACTTTGTTTCATTTGCACACTCTCGGGCTTTTTCATTTCGTCCTTACAATGGAAAAAAACCGAAACCCCCAAGCTCTTCACTTTATTTAAAACCAGAAAGACGGCGAAGAACTAAAGAAACAAAAGCCACATCACACCTTTCACCATCATGCCTGAGGCATTGTTTGCCGCCTACAAATATTTAGAGACCTTGAGCGACAGCGGGGTCCCTCCATCCACACACACATGCAGAACAAAGGACACGAATGTTACTTGCATCTGGGATTTTGTTGTCGCATGCTCGATAGCGGTGGGAGTGGAAGAGTGTCTCGATTCAGAGTATGTAGATTGCACCTCCCGGTCTGTCTAACTTACAAATACGAGAGCATGTGGGCGATGGTGATGCTGTTGTTCGAACGACAACAAAACTATTTCCATAAGTTACAAGTTTATCGTGCCGAAAGGGCTAGAACTGAAGAAACGAGAAAAAGGTAAACCAAAAACGAGCATACAAAAGGAATAATACATAGGAAAGGACACCATGTCCTTCTGAAGGATGAGAATGAAACCGAAACAAATGTCGGGTATCGAGAGCAAGGTTTCGAGATGTTCCGCTGGAAAATGGATAAAACCTTTCACCGACTAGCACTTGGAAAATAGATTCTTCATTGCCACCACCCACCAAATAGCTGTGACCGCCCATCTCATCAATTCATTTCTCATCACTCGCGCATTGTTGTAGTCGGAAGTAGTACTCGTAGTTGTAGTATGAAAGCGGATATCCTTTCGTGCGATGCAAATGACGGTGTTTTGTAACTGACGACCATGACGATGATGATGATTCTGCTACCTAACAAGTGAGATCGTAAATGTTTTACGACTTTCTCCACCTACATCTCCATCACCCATAATGTTCGGTTTTCTGCCTTCACGCATAATACCAAACCGAATGTCGTCAGTCGATACTTGAGCATTGTGTCCTGATGGGTACGGTTCATTATCGTTATTGGCTGTAAATCGTAGCTCCCCAGTGCTACATAAATAAAATCGTAAAAACTGGATCAACGGCGATTATCCTTTTTAAACCGAATTGACCTCAATTCAACCATTAAATCATCTCTCGAGCAGATAGTCCCTTTTACGGGCGAGTATGTATGCTTGTGAGCATTTTGAACGTTTTGAAATTGAAAATCTATTCGTCCTGCATGATTTTCGGGCAAGAAAATATCCTTTTTCTCTCCCCATCCCCCCCCCCATTCGTAGCGTTTGCCAAATTCGGAATTGCAACATTCACTCCATCAGTATCGGGTAGTACTGGGCGAGCCAGAGGATGAATGCAACGGAGAAGAGTAGAATGCGATAGGAAGTGAAAAGGACTCGCCTAACATTTTCCGGTCGTTATTACCGCTGCGCGCGTGCACTCAACCGACAAGGATAAACTTTTTAAATCAAACAATTAAATTCCCTACGCTTGCCTGATTTCCTGACAGCCAGGCAAAGTGTACGCGACGACGACCATGGCACAAGGATGCGGAGGAGAGTTTAAGAAAGGAAGAAAGGACAGCGAAAAGCGAAAAGCGTTATATTCTGCAGCGTCGCGCCAGACCGTTGAGTGCCTCATACTTGAACGTCCCACTCTTGCACTTACCACTTACCGCTCGGAGCTCACAGTAAACAGCGACTGGCGTGCTTATCGCGAATGCAGTTGTAACGAGAATGGGCGGATGAGTGTGGGATGCCTGCTGGGAGAGTTAAGTTAATTCCAGCTCCCTCCTCGGTGGTGCTTGCTTTTAATTTCAATCTTTTGCGTTGGCTTGACGGTGCGTTCGTTTTCGGTTTTATTTCGTTTTACGGACCAGTAACGGGATATAAATCCAAATCCAATTGAAGTTATTTCAACAAGAATGGGATTAGGTTATGTGTGATTGGATTCGAGTCCACGATGAGATGTAGTCTCTCTCTGTGGCGAAGTTGAGATACTTTTTTCCATGTTGGCACTGAAACAATTGGCTTTCGGGGGATGTTGAAGGATTTGCCAGATAATTCGTGTTGTTTTTTCGAGTGTAATTATGACTAAGGGGATAACAAGCAAAGCGGTTTAGATGCAGATGAAGTGTAGCTTGCAGTTGAGGCAGACGTTTATGGGACTGCTGATGGCGAGAAGTGGATATGACGGATGTGCTATGCTTATATAATCTCTTGGATTGCTGATCAGGAGATATGCAAATGTTTCAGACGCAAGACGACAGTTTAGAAGGGAACCAACCGTTCTGTAAATGGAATTGACATTGATTCATTCATTCGTCACAATGCTTCTTTGAGGTTATCTACAGAGCCTTTGTTAAGCCATGCCTATCTTTAAATTAAAATTAAACGAAGTGTGTGTGAGATATTACCAAACTTATTCTTGAAGGAACTAATGCGACAATATCAAGGCGGTCTCCGAAGCCTCAAGAATAAGGAAGATTCTGACTTCGGCCCCGTACAACCCAAGCAACCTAATGTATATGATGGTTCTAGGACGACCTCCAGTACGAAAGCCCTGGAATTTTTTCTAAGCGCACACTTTCCGGGCAGTAGTGACTCGGCTATGACACCTCCTCAGGTCATCCAGCCGACGACATCCTCCTTCGAGCGTGCTCCCAACCTGGTCAACCAAAACAATGTCCTATTGGCCATAAAAAGCTATGAACCCTACAAGTCCCTAGGACCGGATGGTATCATACCAGCTGAGCTCCAACAGGTAGTAGATATCATCCTCCCCTGGCTTGTAGTCATATACAAGAGTTGCCTCTCCCTATCATACATCCCTAGCAAGGGGAAGGTAACCAAAGTCATTTTCATACCCAAGGCAGGCAAAAGCTCCATACAAATGACTTGAGGCCTATTAGTCCTACATCTTTTCTATTAAAAACTCTAGAGAAGATGTTAGACGCACACATCCGAGACAGCTGCATCTCAGGAAGGCTGTCGGATAACCAACATGCCTACAACAAAGGCAAAATGGGTGGGAACAGCACTCCACTCACTGGTCAGCAAAATAGAAAGGTCACTGGAACGTAAAGAATATAGCCGCCTTACTCGACATTGAGGGCGCATTTAACAATGGGGAACCATGGGCCTTCATCAAATCGTTGTCTGATCTGGGTGTTACGGGATCAGAGATAGAACTAGCACGACAACTGCTAACACAAAGAGTCGTCGAAGCCAACTTCGCTGATGCAGTCTGAACTAGAATGGTCAGTGAAGTACACCCAGGGTGGAGTACTCTCCCCTCATCTCTGGAACGTGGTGGTCAACAAACTACTGCTCTTGCTTGAACAGGAAAGGTACGCTGTGACCGCCTTTGCAGATGACATTGCTATTGCCGCCACAGGAAAATTTCCCAGCATTCTATGCGACCTTATGCACATTGCATGACATACAGTAGAAACCTGGACGCAGTACTGTGCACTGGGGAAAACCCTAAGGAAACCGATCTAGTACTGATTACTAATAATTACAAAATTCCGCCTATCAACCCACTGAGGCTGGGTGGAACCCAACTAATAATCAAAGAGCAGACTAAATATCTAGGCCTAGTCCCTGACCGGAGGCTGAATTGGAAGCCCAACATTCTTGATCTGGGCAAGAAATGGTGTCTCCAACCAAGCACTATGCACTGGCTTTACACAGCAGTCATAAGGCCCATCCTCCTGTTTAGCGTCGTAGTCTGGTGGACTGCTCTGGACAAGGCAGTCAATCGAAACCTGGGGAAAGTACAAAGATCGGCCAGCTTATATATAAACGGAGCAATCGTATCAACCCCCACGGAGGCGCTAAGGATGAGGACTATAAGAAAATGGCCATATCACCATTCTAAAACACTTCAAAGTACCCATGGACACAGACTACATCATCCCGCAGAATGCGTTCACTGGGAACTTTGAAGTTGTCTTTCCATCCAGGGTGAAATGGGCTAAAAGGAAAGTCATACTAAGGGACTCTATTTCCCGCTTTCCCGCATGCTCTAAGATGGAGTCGGGTGTAGGTAGTGAAGTCTTCTCCAAGGAACTTAACCTCAACCCATCTTTCAGATTACTGCAGTGTGTATCAGGCAGAAATAAAAGTGATAACGGAGGCCCGTGCATGGCTCAGGATCAATGTAATATCAGCCAGATCAATTGGACAGCCAATCTGCGATAAAATCCCTGGCCCCGGAAACCCACAAATCAAAGACATCCCCTAACTGCCGCCTATCTCTAGATGAGATGGCTGAACAGTTCAACATTAAAGTACTGTGGGTTCCCGGGCATAGGGATATTCCAGGACACTGCGCGGCCGACGAACTCGCAATGCACACTCAGGTAGGTAGGTAGCACACTCAGTCTACCTACCCTCGGGTACCTAGAAGCATCAATACGTACGGTAAAGCACATGATAAATCTTCAAACCATAGAGGCGAACAACTTCCAATGGAATAAGAGTAATATCGGCTTTGCCACAAAACAAATTTGGCAAAATAGGACGAACCAGAGACCTAGTGGCAACCAAAAGGGCAATCCTAAGAACTCTAGTGGGTGTCATTACAGGTCACTGCATCATTGGAAAACACGCCGCCAGACTAGGGCTACCCTCCAATGACTTCTGTCGCGGCTGCTTGGACGAGGTGGAAGAGGAATCATTACATCACCTCATGCCCCTCTTTTGCGTATCGCAGGAGGATCTACCCCGGCGCGCCCTTCTTTGATTATCTAAGTGAGCTAGCAGACCAAAAAATAGCTCAACTCCATCACTTCATCAGAAGCACCGGTTGGTTCTCAGGTAGCGGATCAGGGTAATATGATCCATGTGGTATCACAATGGACCCACTTCGGTCTACGAGTAACTTATGCCAACCACGTTAACACAACCTAACCTAAGAGCCCAAAATCGATGCAGTCCTACTCCGTCTTTCTAAATGGCAACATAGACTTTTCAGGAGAAGTTAAGTTGATAGGTATTGATCTTGAACGCAGACTTAACTGGAACTCCAATATTAAAAACAAACTTACAGAGGTCACTGTGGTCCCGTCGACGTACTTACGGTGAAACCTGGGTATTGAAACTTAAGGCAAACCATTGGCTATGTATCGCGATAATAAGACCTATCATGAGTCTGCAGTATGGTTTATATAAATTGAACAAAAAACGATAATTGTTAAACTTCTACGCCTTCAGAGACTAGCGTGTCTCGGCATCACAGGCGCTATGCTAACCTGCCCTGCGACAGCCCAAGAAGCACTGATTGGACTTGCTCTACTGCACCTTTTCATTAAAAAGTTGCAATGCATGGTGCAATCAGAATTATCCGCTCGGAAACAGGCCTGCCATGTAGACCATTGGGTCACATGTCCATTCTGCAACAAATTCCTGAGCTGGATATAATCACCACGGTCTCGGACGCACTACCACACACCCTCACTTTTGACAAGCGATTTGAGAAACTGATCCCAAACCGCACAGCTTGGGAAAGCGGCGTACCCCTGCTCAATATCAAAAGCCTTAGGTGGTTCACAGAAGACTACAAGATGAGATCCGGAGTTGGTGCTGCAACCTTTGGAGCAGATCCGAAAATCTCGAAGGAATGAAGGAATGAGCCATAGTATCTTCCAAGCCGAATTATACGCTATCCTAACGTGCGTCAACCTAAACTAAGAGACTCGCATAAGACGAGTAACCATCAACATTCTTTCTGTTAGCCAAGCACCGCTTAAAGCACTGAGTTCGTATAGTACGAAACCGATAAGGAATGCCATGATGCCCTACAAGACTTTGCTAAACGAAACAGAGTCCAGGAGTACAGGACTAAGGTCTGAGATATCATCTAAAAAAAAATTAACCTCTCGTCTAAAAGTGAGTGTCGACTCCCTCTCGAGGACGAAGAAACTGCAAGGTACATACTATGTGAGTGCGTTGCCCTTTCCATCTTAGGAAGCGTATGCTTCTCAGTGAAATGATGACTCCTGAGAGGATCACCTCAGCTCCTACGAGAGACATTCTCAACTTCTCTATACATATGTATGTATGTCCGGTATAAGTCGATGGGTCCATCTTCCCTTTGTTGACTGATTCCATCTCTCCTACCATATTCCAATGCTACGCCGTCTTTCTTCCAGTTTAATATCTCTGACTGAGGCAAGGGGTTCCTGAATTTTGGCGTCGTAGGACCTTTGCAACTCGATGGCCAAGATATCGGTTGGTTGCATTCCAGCCATTACACATATAGCATCATCCGATACCGTCCGAAAAGCGCTGCACACTCTTAGTGCGGATAGTCGGTTGGTGGAATTTAGTCTTCTTGAGTGGGACATAGTTTTTATCGCCTATGCCCAAATTGGTGCCGCGTACATAACTATTGACTGCGCCACTCTTGACAATACTAGTCTGATTTGCTACCTGGGCCCTCCGATATTTGTCATTATTCTGGCTAAGGCAGCGCAAACCTGAGATGCTTTATCGCACCTTATTTCGAGGTGTTCCTTGTAGCTGAGCCTAGCGTCAATCATCACACCTAAGTATCCGATAGACGGTTTCGACGTTATATTTTGATCGCCTACCCTGATGGTGACTGTTTCCTTTTTTTTTGCGGCTACATACTAGTACTGCTTCTGTTTTGTGATCGGCGAGCTCTAACCCGACTGTTGACATCCAGCATCTCAATTTTCTGATACATTCGTTCTCTATGTCCTCTATTTCTTCCAGGTGTTTCGCTGCTACTACGATTGCAATATCATCAGAGAAGCCTATGTTTTTTGCCCCATTGGGAATTTCTAGCCTCAGAACTCCATCATACATAAGGTTCCACAGAATAGGACCTAGCGCCGATCCTTGTGGCACTCCGCCAGATATGTGGTACTGCACTACCCCGTCGTCGGTATCGCTAGGCAGCAGCACGAAGCGTTGTTTCTTCCATTGGTCTGGAAACACCCCTTCGATTAGGCATTTATTGTACATTTCTAGGAATGGTACCGTGTTCGTTTTAATAGCTAGTTTAAGGGCCTTATTTGGAATGCCATCCAGTAAACCGCATGTTTTGCCAAAAGCACCTGCGCATTGCCAGAAAGCTGACAGCGCTTTGGTGGTTTTTGACTCAACATGCTTTCACCAAAGAAGCTTGCCGTCTAAGTGAATGGCCTGGATATTGGGATGGGAAGGCTTTTTAGCACCAGCTGAGTGATGCCCATATTTTTCCTCCTTCTCGTGAAGAGAACAACATCAGTCTTGAGAGGATTAACTGACAGCCCATTTCTTGTGCACCACACAGCGAGCACATGAGTCTACGGACAGAACCGCGACATCATCCACATAGGTCTGGGCATAGATTCTGAAGGCATTGAGAGTATCGAGCAGATAACGAGCAGATTTGACACAATGACCGAGACCTGCATTTGCGATCCTGTGCACGAGCATTGCTTCAATCCACAAGGCCAGTGCTGCATCTACTCCATGCTGTCGGGCTGCGTTACATATGCTGTCGAAAGTTATTAAAAGTTCCCTCAATGTCGACGAAAATGTCCAGCGCGTACTCTCTCCTTTCGAGTACACATTTTATCTTCCCAACCAGGTTTTGAAGCGCAGTCTCGCAGGACTTTCCGCGCTAATAACCACGTCGCATCTCCAAGATAGGATGAATTTGATGGGCAAATTTGCGCATGTGCAACTCAACTATTGTTTTCATGCTTTTCAGCAAGAAGAATGTTAGACAGATAGGCCGAAGGCTCTTGGCGATTGAGTGATTTCTCACTCTTCCACTACTTTGGGAATAAAGACTACTTTCACCGTGCGCTAAGGAATGAGTATATAGGTAAGTGTCAGGCTAGCAGTGAAAATTCTTCTCAACGCAGGAAGCAGCTGCCTTATACCTTTTTGCAGCATAACAGGGTATATCCCGTCGGTGGCTGGCGATTTAAGGCAATCAGAAAATGCCACAGCAAATGCCACGCACGACACAGTATACCAGCTACGCCGAGTTGCTTTCATCGTTACAGTCGCAGTTACGTGCCGATGATAGTCTGATCTGAGAGTTTCCGATTTAGACTCAGTAAAGTTACCATCAGTTTTCCTGAGTGAATCCAGCTTTGTCGACTTCCTCCGTTTAAGGATCTTAGCCAACTTGCTAGTCGCACTCATAGATTTTATCTCCCCGCAGAACCTTCTTACATTTCTCTTGCTTCGATCGCTACTTATTCCAGTCATATTCCGTATTCGATTTGAGCGATCTATTTAGGAGGCATCTGGGTTCCCTGGGAATAACCAACTTCGTGCAGGGAGGACATGCGAGTTTAAAAAAATGTGTGATGACGCTGCTCAGGTTGTGAACAGCATCAGCTACCAATTGCGTTGTTCTGGGTTTAGGCAGATTGTGGATTTCTCAAGCTTCTTTCTAAACCGTCTCCAGTCCGTCTTCCTCGGATTCCGCTTGGGCTGCGTGGGGGAGATTCTACAACTTATGTAATTGGTCAGAAGTCAGTTTGCTTGAGCTCTTGTATAACCTGAACGTTTCATGGCTGTAAATTATAATTTGCATCAAACTGATCCGTTAAATGCCCAATTCAAGTGACTGACTCGTTGCTGATTGCTTCGGATCATCTTTAACACTTTGCTCGACACCAGCGATGCTATTCGGTGCATGAGCAGTTTTCGAGCAATCAGATATCGGTGCATCTCCCCCCGAACCCGTAAGCTCGAATTTACATGTGAAGCGCCCTGCAATCATAGATCAGCATTCAGCAGCCGCGGCTCACTCATCCTAGCTTCAAACACGCGTCTGCTTCGACCTGTACGTCAAAATGCCAGTTGCCATTAGTCACTTAATCTGAAAATAGTTCCCTACCTTTGACACCACGCCAGATTCCTCGTGACGTCCTTGAGATTATTTTAAAAGCCAACGGCCAATTCCTCCTTAAACCCATTCATCCATGATAAAATGCAAGTCATCAACCGGCTGTCAAACGTGTGTCTCTATCAAACAACAATTTACTTTGCCCAACTTGATCAAAAGAAAAAGGACGAAACGACAAACTCACTTCAAGGATGGCAGAAGCAAAGCAAAAGCAAAAACCTCTAACCGCACTTTAAGGATCTCATTTACACCTTTGCACAGTGACTCAAACAGCAGTTACCACTCCTTTCTGCCACACGTACTCTATACCGGTCCGTGTGCATGTACGCGTCAAGCATTTCCATCGCTCCGCTGCTCCTCGCCCAAAAGAAAATGCAAAAAAAAAAAAAAAAAAAAACAAAACGTTCACACCATTCCTATTACCCGGAGTAGGAGTACTGTAAAAGGTGGTACCTGTACCGATTCCTAGAGCCCGGCGCTACAACTGGGAGTGTTGAAAGTGTAAACAAAACATGCTCTGCTCAGGCATTGTGCCCGTGCCACTTTGCTAAGTATGCTTGATGGTTGGTTAACCCCTTTCCTCAATCGCTCAGGAATATGAATGCCTGCTCCCCCCCTCTGACTAACAGTTGCTTGGCAAGGACACGCTAACGAAAGCAAAAGCGAACTGCAAACAACAGTAGTTGTTTCTCCTTTTAATTTCCCGCATATAGTAAAGTAGGTGCATCCCTACTCGTATACTTGTAGCTTGTTCGTCCACACTCGCCCATCGACATTAGTTTCCTGCCTCGCCCGATGGGCGATGACGAAAGACAAATGGACCAGTAAACAGGAGAAACTGAAGAAAAGGACTCGAGCTTAGAGAGTGCCAATTCAAATGAATAGATTGAATGGTATCGTTCGCATACCCTAACGACAGAAGCAACCCTACGACAAGGACAACGATTATTATCTCTTCTACCACACAGTGATGATGGGTGACGGGTGACGATGATGACAGGAACAGATGACAAGAAGGATGCTTGCCAAAGTTCAACTCAAACTGAATCGTTGTTGCCACTGTTCCTGTCTTCGTCAGTCATCAGTCTGTGTCCTTGTGGTACCGGTGGTATGCTATTGTCCTGATGGTGATATCCGCCCCTTAATCAGACGGTAACCTATTTGTATAAATATTTTGATGATGTTGTGCTCTATTGCTTCGAGATGATAACACTGTTTGTCTTCTTCCGTTGCTGCCCCCCGAGATAAGGGATGAGTGAACGATTCCATTCTCTTCTGGGTCTGGATGTACGAGGTACGAGGTGTACCTCTTCGTTCATACGAATACGTTCAGTCAGGGGTTTACAAGCAGAAGCATCAGTAACGAAACGTGGGTGCGTGTGTCTTGGAACGCTTTGTAATTCAAAATATCCAAATTGAATGACAAAAGATTTTCGTCGCCACCATACCCATCTCCTCTCCTCTGCATATATTACAACTTTTCACCTTCGTACAGAAGACGACATGCAATAGAGGGACGAGGAAGCGAGCAGCACCAACAACCAGCTAATGACACATTTCCACTTTAATGGCAGATTGAAGCGTTTTATCTCTACCAAACACCTTCGTCTTGTCCTCCTTCGTCTTTTGGGGTGCTACATATGTTTGTACTACATACTACGAGTATCTACATCCAAGGAAGCGAATTCAATTGATGCTGATACAGAGACTTTCAGCACGGATTCGGCGAACGAATAGCCCGAACAACACAATCCTGCATATGTCAGCACGACTTGTACCATGTGAGCAGTCCTTTTAATTTATGTCACTTCTCCTAATAGTTGTTGGTCATTCGGACCTGAGATTGGGAATTCGAGTGTCGGTTGTGGGCTATTTGGGCGCCGCCGATGGAATGAGTGTTTTCGGGGGTAACTTGACCACTTGGGCACTTTGTGGCGTCCATAAAGTGGCTTTATGTTTGTCAGCAATGCAAGGAGACTGCTTACGTGTATGTGTATGTCCTGGCACGGATGTGTTTACTTTACACAAACGGATAACAGCTACTTGATGTTGTACTTGATGATTTCAAGTGATGTGAGAATATATCCGTTTGGTCTGTTCAGGTGATAACTCATTTTGGTTCGTACCGATGAGCATTTCTGATCTGGAAGGAAGGACCGGTTATGGGATCCAGCGATGTGGTATTGGATAACGGAAGGCGAATGACTGGAGTGGAGCAAATTGTGTTAATCGGGAATTTAGTGCGGTCGTTTAAATGTCTTAACAAGCAATTGCTGTGGTGACAAGAAGTAAATAAATGCTTGTGATCCTTTAGCAAAGACATTAACCACATACTAACCAGCTGCCTGCTAACCACTAATGTGTGCGCGTTTTTTTGGTTAAGAAACCACGACTTTAAGTAATATTTGTTGGCGCAAGCTACTCTGTTTAGGTATACCGAAGAACGCAAGCTTGGAGCGAACGTACTTCGTATTCCGTGGCGTTATAGAAAAGCCAACATATCTAAGACCACAACCAACTGGAAAACGATCATTTTAACTACAAATTGTTGAAATTGTTGATCTTGAGGTTTCGTCTCAGCCGTAGTTGAGTGGGATACGGGATAGCAACCTCAGATAGAGTGATGTGACAGCGATCCCGTTGAAGGATAACAAGACGGAATTGGTTTGCTGAAAATGGACAAGCAAGCAGTGTATGTGACTTCCAGGGATGAGCTCTGAGAAGAACTGGTCGAGCGGCTCCTGAAGTCTGTGAGTGGAGCAAAAGCGGCGCTAGAGTGTGCTGGGACATCGACAACTAAGTTGGACAAGTCAGACAAGCAGAGCGAGCGGTTTGAGTAGTGTGTGGATGACGGTGGACGGAAGGTGGAGTGCTATAGATTCAGTAGTTGCACAGGGGATCCACCAGGGTTCATTATAGGTGCGGTCACTTAGGGCAGAATTTAAGAAGCTGCAACAACAGTTGAACAGTAAGCTGATGAAGACGACAGATGCAGGCGAGCAATCTTATGAGCGGGAGAACCGACGCAACCGCTATAATGTGCGCGACATAGCAGACATGATACCGGAGTTCAATTCAAAGAATCTTGGAGAGGGACATCCAGCGTGGGTACAAATTGTATGAGTGCTTGTTGCTGATGGCAGCAACTTATGGCAGTCTAGCATCACCTGGGAGTCGTTGGACAAAAAGGCTGATATCCATGAGGCACTGAGACTGAAGCGGCAAAAAGGAACGTGTTTAGTATGAAAACGATTGCTTCACGTGGGTAGTTTCAGGAATCATCTCTTATATGATACGTTGTTCAGGGGATATCAGACACTCGACCCAAATAGGCATTTAGAGCGATGAGTCGGTTGGCGAGATGCTGGAGCGAGCACGTTAGGTTTCTGGACTGGAAACTAAGAAAAGACAACGAACAAACGAGGAGAGGCAAAGCGGGGGACAACCGTACGCAGCCCAAAGTAACAGGAGCAACTGCTTCCGATGTCGTCAACCAGGACACCTTATGAGAAACAGTCCACAACTACGTAGTCGAGCAAGCGCAAGTGACGCAACCACAACTGCTGATAAAAAGCGAACACTCGGAATACCTGAGAGAAGCGACCATCAACGGATACCAAGTGACGTTTATTGACCTCGGAAGCGATTGTGGGACCTTGCAAAAATCAATTATGGAGAAGTACACCCATATCGCTTTGCCGCTGACGGAACTAACAACGACGTCACAGGAGAAGGCCTTTAAACAGATAAGAGCAGCGCTCAGTAATCATTCGGTACTGACCATCTTCGACCCAGCCTGTGAACACGAGGTCCTCACAGACGCATCTTCAATAGGGATCGGAATATTGTTCCAAAAAGCGGAAGGAGAATCAGCTTGGCAACTGGTGCTGTTCTTTAGTCGCAAAATCACAGAAGTTGAGACGAAATATCACTTCCATGAACTGGAGGTGCTCGCAATTATCTACAGCCTGAAACGGATATGAGTGTTCCTTATGGAGGGGACTGACACACCGAGTAAGAAACAGATGCAACAGAGGACGGAAGTTGCATTATAACGAATCCAGCAGTGCATAGCGACCGGAAGAAAAGGTATGACCAACGACATCCCAAGCCACTCACGTACGAAGAAGAGGATCTGATACAAATAGAGAACGAAGCCACAGGTGACTCAAGGAAGATGGAACCGGTGTACCGGGGCATATCCAGCTGCTGGGATATGCGGATGATATTGACGACATCACGCGGTCTCAGCATGACGTTGTAGGAGCTTTCATGGCGATTAAAGAACAGTCGAAACGAGCTGGTCAACCAGGATGACACAAAGTACATGCTGTTAGGCAAAAACCGATCCGTCGCTCACCACCTGGGACGATTGAAAGCTATAATTTCGAGATGGTTATGAAGGTTGTCTACCTCGGGGCAAACGTAAGCTCCACAAATGACACCACAGGTTGCCCAGCACAGCTACTTCGGATTGTCCAAACAACTTGCGTCAAAACCACTCACTCGAGGAACCAAAATCATGCTCTACAAAACACTTATACTGCCAGTCTTGTTGCACGGAGCCGAAGGCCGGACGATTAGCAAGACGGCGGAGCTGATTTTGGGTTCTGCCGAATGAAAAGAACCTCCATCATCTGTGAGGAAGATGAATGGAGGAGAAGACATAACCGCGAACTCTACGAGCTGTACAAAGATTTGTATATATTCGGGCACATCGAGTGCATGAACACCAACGATCCAGCTAAGAGCGTTCTGGTTTGAGTAAAAGAGTCAAGGATGGAAGGCAGGAATAGCTCAGTCTCTGATACTCCATTGACTGATGGCCTGATACATAAGCATATCAAGGTAAAAACGCTGCAAAACATGTAGAAAAATGTGTGAAGTGTACAACGAGAATGTAGTGAATGAACACCGGACGCAAGAGTGGTGGAGGCTACTCAAAGTAGCTCAATGAAAACTGGGTTAAATACGAAATTTCCATCGCAAGCGAATCATGGCTGTTGACTCTCAACAAACGACCTCAAAGCCTAGATTGACGACAAGTCTGTTGAGATTGGACCGGAATTGTCTATTACTAGGTGATACAACCTGGCGAAATGGTCAAGGCGGTCCTCTACTGTATACAACGTGTGGAAGAGGCAATCTGAAAAGAACGGCCAGAATCAGTCAATAGAAATGGAGTTCCATCATGACAATACCAGGGTAAACACAACTTTGATGCCTCGGGACAAATTGGCGGAACCTTGTCACGTCTGACTACCATTTGTTTCGGTCTCTGCAAGACTTGATGGTAAAAAATTAGCCGACTGAACAGCGAGTATGAGTAGCTCGTAGAGAAGCTATGGTTCATATCAAGGCTGCTACTGGTGGTGATGGCGATGATGGTCTAAATACCACTGTCAGCTAGAATTTATCAATCACACTCGGCGGGAGAGATTACATTTGGTCGAGTATTTTGCGGCTAAGACTGCAGCTAAGGTCTTATAAAGTTACAGACGTGCCAGCTGACTTCCATTAGCGGTTGAAGACAAGCCTTTGCCTACCATGGGAATGTCCAATTTGTGTTGACCTTAAAGCTGCTCATCACCATAGCTCCTCCAGCTGATAGATTCACACAACCAAAGCAACCAAACCCGCTCTCATCAGATTCAATCAATCCATCGCCAATGGTTGATTAGAAAAACTATAAAAAGCAAATCATCTGCCTACGAATACCCTTTAAAGTCAGCCAAGGTATCGATCTAAAATTTCAATCACATCTCGCCATCACCATCACCATCTACCATCGTCTACCACCAGTATCGTCGAACGGCATTGCTCTAGCTACTCAACAAGTTCGCAGTTATTTCGGAGTCAAGTTAACCACTTCCATGCTCTAATTCAGTTTTCCGAACTCTGCTCCACCAACCAACCACTCAGTTGTGTCGCCTTGTGTTGTGGCCCTTTTCGCTCTATGCTCATTGCGAAAATTGAGGAAATCTGATCATCAATTTATACTCTTGCTCCCGAGATAGAGTCTCGATAGCGTTTCGACTAAATGGAAAAAAGAGGCAAAAAGGACGACGGAAAAGCAAACAAACAGGGGGAAAGAAATGAAGCAAAATACACAATCAGACGGAGCCAGAAGGGGTTTTAGTGCCTTGAGCTACGCCAAACTAACACCAGCCCATCACTGCTGCCGCGCGGCATTCATCTCGATTTCAAGTCAACGGCAGGGAGCAGCTGGAGCAGAAGAAAAAGAAAAAGAAGAAGCGGGGTAGCTGTGCAGGTTGCGGACTCTACAGAGGCATCTCTCTTCCTGGAACAAACGGAAGGGAAATTAAAGGTTGTTTCAGCTTTTTTTGGTTTTTTGTTTTTCAGTTCTTGTTTGAGATATTTCCCATTGAAATAGCGCCTCGAGGGCAGTAGAATGGATATGGATGAAAGCATCGAGAACTCACTGAGCACTCAGTTGCGTCTACTGAACGGGCGGTGCTGCACCATTACACGTAGAACCACCTACGACAGGCACTGGCACTGGTACCGGCAACGGCAACGGCCGGCACCGGCACTGGAGTGACTTTGATTTGGAACTTTCAACTCAATCTCGACATCTCTTCATCGCTCCATAGATCGCTGAATGTCGGGATAGATAGATATCTGGATACTGGATCTCTGCACCTCTTACTCACTTAACCTGCACAATGGAATCATCATAATCGTTTGACTTAGTCTCCTCGGTTTTTAGTTTGTTTTTTCTTCCTTTTTCGTTCCATGCCGCTCTGTACATAGGTGGTTGCTGGTCGGTTCACTGATATCATGCTGCATACCATACGTCTCTCGCTTCACTTGTACATACATCTGCAGTGGCAAAGGCAGTACGGTAGCGAGTAGGAAGAGATTTTTCCAATTAGTCTAATTTGTTCCTTCCGCTGTCGTGTAGTCGTCGATTCGAGCCCACACCCACACCGACATTCACATCCATATCCATGCCGTCAACATTAACATCAACAGCGCACCATCGAATGGATAGCCCAGAGAATTAGAGAATCAGAGTTCGTAGAGCCCGTAGACTGGACTGAGAGGCGGCAGCAGAGAACTGAAGAATGAATGAATTTACGAGTATCTGCGAGGGAAGAGCTCTCGGTTGCCTTATAACAACGGAAGTCACTAGATTAATGGAGGTGAGTCTCGCCAAGTACCCGGAACGTTGCAACACAAAGCGGAAGACCTATACAGCGTACGGGTACACATGCACACTAGAGTATACCGAGAGAACCACGGGCCGGGTTGAAATCGGTCTCGTGTATGTAGGTCCCAACCACACGTTGTAATTAATGACGCTTTAGGAACAGCAACGTCATTCCATCTGGACCCCTTGCATTTACGCGTACCATAAGGTATGCGATGGGAAAGTTGGAAAGATGTCAGATCAAGAATAAATGAGTCCTTCCGCCGCGAATGCAATGATGGGCAATTGCTGGTGTAATCACAACCATCATGAGATGATGTGTCACCCCCTACTACACGGGCATCGTCATCAACATCATCACCAATCATCCATTCGACTTAATCTATCAAACGTACTACGTGCCATATGGACCCTTACCTGCATAGATACACTCTCATAGAGAGTAAAGGGTCAAAAGCACTCCATTAACCAATCCAACTGAGTCAGTGGGGGGTTGCGGTCGATAGGGAGGGTCACCAAAAACTTGTCAATATTTATGAAAAGGGTTAGTTGAGTGCGCCACCAAGGAGCACTACATTCCGACCTGCTTAAAGCAGGACTTGACACATTCGAACGGTTAGTAGTCACTTAAAGAATTCTATGTAGATACGAGCTCCGATCCGGCACGAATACGACAACGAGGACGGGATGAAGCGCATTTTAATCATGATGGATGGCTTCGGAGTTCGGGTATCTCGTCTTCCCTTCTCACCCGTTCTACGTTAGGGTATTACCAAAAGCGAGATCGGGCAAGGAGTAGACGGTTCTTTTGTTTGTGTTTTTTGTGTGAAATTATGCCAAAGTGCGCAGACAAGTGGAGGGGAAAGCGAGGAAAGTTTTTTGCTTTCTGGTTGGCTATTGATTTATTGTCAAGTATTCGGTGTTTGGGTTCTAGTCAGATGGACGAGTGCTGTTGGCTCTCATGTGCTTGAGTAAGGCTTAGATGGCAGTGGAAAGCGAGTGTATCTGCGGTTAATGTGGTGAACACGGTATGTGTATCGATTTGCTTTTCGGTTGAGTTGTGGACGTGCACAGATGTGGGGAATTGGACTGGCTTAGTGGCTGACAGCGTTTGCGGGTAATGGTAGACATGAACTCTTTAAATTTGTTTTGGAATTTCTTTTGGACTGCTTGAATGGTAGTTGCAATTAGAAGTTGTGGGACAAAGTGTCTTTAAGGCTGGTAAGAGTGGGCTTAAAGTGGTTACTTCGGTCGGAAGGTCGTGGTCTTGGTTAGCGAAGACTGCTGTGGGGGGTAGAAGCATGCCAGCACTTTCGGCATGCGCCTCAATCTCTTTTCCTCTTACTGGGGAGGACCAACTCCCCAAAAAGATTGTCATAGGTTCCCGAACTGGCGGAGCCGGAGGGTTGAGGGTTCTGCTATGGCCGACGCTGCCGCCGAAAAAGGTGGCGATGCGGACGGGCAGTCTCCGAACGGAGAAGGCTTCAAAGGAAGCAGGAGCTCGAACCAAAAACGGCAAGAGCGCCCGCAAACGGAAGACGGTGGCGCTGTAGAGAGAGTGGGTGATGTCTCATCCTCTAACGTGGCATCGGTAGATCGAAGTCTGAAGGCAGATGTGACGATCCAAGATCAAAGTATAAACCACAAGACGAAGAAAACAAAAACCTGCTCCCAGGAGGCTGTCATTTCACATAAAAAAACCCTTGGGACCGTAAGGAGACGAGAAAAGCAGCCTTCTTACAAAGAGGCGCCCATCTCCTCTGAAAGGGTCAGGATAGGGAAAGCTGGCAGTGACAGTGGAATAACCAGCGCCGATTGCAAACACTGCAAGGATCGTCTACTGGAGCCAGCTTTAGCAACGGGCTTCTGTATTCAGGCTGAGAAGTCTGCTCTAGTGAATGGCACCTTCAAGGTGAGCTGTTCCTCACAGCGGACATCGACCTGGATCAGAAGCATGGTGCCTAAAATCTCGCCTTTAGGAGCTAGCTCTCAGGTAGTTCGTCTCTCTAAACTAACGCGCGTTATCTGCCGGATTCCGGAGAAACCTGGAAACAAACTGGATGTCCTGACGCGTTTACGTTCGCAGGATCCCAGGTTTGACACGAGGGCTTGGATTACCTATTCTTACAATGAGAGTAAGGGTACTCTGAAAAAAAAAGAGGGCTCTACTCTGGGATGGATAACTCCTTTGTCGAGACTTTTCAATCTGCGTACGACTCACGCCCATACTTCGGCCTTGGGTGGATCGTATTCCAATCCAATGTCAAGTATTCGAAGGATGCAACGTGCACTACAATAAAGATGCTTGATTTGTACTCAAAATAATCTACTGCACCTTAAGGCTGCTACCGCTCTTTTAAGTAGCAGAATTGCATGCAGCAGTACAAATCATCACGTTGTATCCATTCAGGAACAATGGGTGTGGAGTAAACGCCTGTGTGGTCTTGGTGGTATACGGGATGCTATGATTCTCTATAACGACTGGTTGAAAGGCCCAGGGTCTACCTCATCGTATCGATCTCACTGTTGGCAACCAACACAATCGCAGATGGGGGGAATATCCCAGATGAAGGATGTCCTGATGTCAGCAGGAAATCCGGAGCATTCTTCGTATCCCTAAGGAACACAGCAGAACACTTTCTTTGCGACTGTTCCGCCTTTGCTTGCGCACGGTGGAGCACCTTTGGGGCCGACGGGGTGTATGCCAAATCTCTTAGCTTCTCCGGAAAAAGGGGTGATTCACCAATAGCGTAAATTTAGTAACGCGACCTGTTTTGGTAGCCCATAATCTTACCTCTTGAACCCACGGTTCTTGGATGAGTCCTAGGAAGATTTTGGCACGATAGAGTCGCAAGCTAAAGATGTCCGATGGGCCCCTGGCATGGTGCAGGTTGCCCTACAGCACACGTAGCCCACTCATTTATTGCGATAGTAGGCCGGGTTCTTTATTCGGTATGGCTTATTATTGCCACACCAAAGGTTTCCGGTGCAATGGCAGTGATCTACTGATATTCTGCCTATCAAGGAATTTCCGAGTATTGTTCGCGGAATGAACTCGTTTCAAATCCGGACCCTTGGTGGCAGAGACAGATTTTGCATACACTAGAGCCTCATCTCTAGTTTTACCCTGTTTGATGGCAGCCTTAAAGCGTCGCTGCTCGGGAGACTTTAGTTTAACAAATCCGCCGTATGGTAGAGACTTGTTCCCCACAGGGTTGGTGGTTTCGTTTCCCGCCACAACTGGAAGTTCACCTGGTGTCGGAATAGAAGAGTGAAGACTCATCTTTTGCTTCCGTCCGACTGCAATGTCGGCAAAGGATAACGACATCGCTTTTATTCGTTAAGCCGCTGAGATCTCGCACGCCCTAGCAGGCGATGACATTTCAAATGCATCACTTCCTTTAGAATTAATTTGTGAAGAAATTTTGTTCCCACGGTTCCACGGGAAAGTAGAGTCACCTATAGCAGAGCCCGAATCGCTAAGTTCGAAAGTTCGCATACTAATAGCTAAGCACCCTCTTAGCCATGCATCCGTCGGCGTATGTTGTTCCACCTTGGAATGAGGAGGTATCTTGAGGTAAGATACTATGTACATATGTATCTTACCTTAAGACAAACCGTCTCGACAGGTTCCGTCGGAGGTATCTGATTGAAACAGGGGGGACAAATCGGTATCTAAATTCATATATGCACTTATAAAAAAGCATTTTATTGTGTAGGCCAGGTACTTATGGGACAACGCTCAAAGCTCCTTAAAAAAAAAAGAAGCAAATAACGAAAATAGAGAACCAGCTGTCATGCAATCGATGTCCTGTCGCGGGCAGTTCTGTCATTTTTTATCTAAAACTGCTACATTTATCGAGGAATCCGTGGGCTAGTTCATTATTCCGTTTTGCCGATAGCGAGAAATCGATCTCCAGAATCACATTCTCCAGAAATACTCAGCTCTTGGGGTGCTCTTCTACAACAGTTGATAATATGGCAGGTCACTATGATCAGCAAGTCAAAAGTCCTTGACTAGCGCTGCAATCACACAACCGCCGCACTCGTTGTCAATGACACTGACAAAAAAATATCAATTGAATCCACATTGCATAGAAACTAAAACCAAAATGAAAACATAAAACCTTTCTCTCACGTTGATTTGGGGTCACAGATCCTTGAAGCCCATCTTTTCGGTGGATGTTCAAATTGAATTGAATTTTTTTATCGCAATTAAAGTTGTCGCTCCATTTTCCTAAATTTGATGACATCCTGTTAAAAAAATTCAATTTAATCCGCACCCCATCGCAAGATACATCCACCAACGGCATAGGATGTAGCACGCGCAACGGTATAGCAACATGAAGAGGTTTCAAGTCGTACAGACCTATTTGTGGCTATTTAAAGTTATTGTCCAATAAAACGATTTTCAACACCCACTTCTTTCATATCTGCTCCACTCTGTCGTACTCATTTGGAATAATTATCTCCAGAATCCCCTGCAAGCACAACCTACAGCGCACGAAGGAAAAAATAAAAATTCTTCGCCGAAAAAAAGAAGAAAAAATAAAAAGGACGAAAAGGAAAAAGTCCGAGCAGGAGGATGTGGAGCAAGAAGTTTTTCGTTTTAATTCCCATTCGCCCTATTTGACCATTATCTGGTCGACAAGTTTCCATAAGTTTCATCGCGCACTCCAACCAGCAGCCATTCAAGCAGCAATGCTACCATTGACATAACCACAGATCTAGTTGCATTCCGCAGACACTTGCATAGCAAGGCTATCTCACCAACCGACTGAGTGAATGGAAACGAGAACGAGAACGAGGGAAGGGTATCTAAAGTGTGGATGAAATGTAATCGACCATTTCGACACTCCGCATAGTATTTGTCGCCTCTTAGATACTTTCAAGTGTTATCGTTGAAATTTCAGCACGAGATGAAGCGCATTCCATTCCCGAATGGACTCGTAAGTTTGTTGCTCCCCGTGCGAGTGGAGTGGCATGTCATGTACTTTACTCGGCAGAAAGCGGAGGAAAGTGACTTTTATTTAGTCGGAATTAATGGAATAATTGCTTGGTAGCTTCTTGTCAGACTGTCTGTCCTGGTAGGCGATGACAATACAACCTATGTTGGATCCTCTAAAAGCCTTTTAATTTCCTTTCCTTGCTCAGTGTACAATTGCGAGAATCTAGGTCGCGAAGTTGGCATTCAAAGGTACGTATGCGCTTTGCGTCATCAGTATTTCTTACATTTGTACAACCACTCAGCACTGACCTGTCTTCAGAAAGGACTTGTGCATAATTTAATTGCCATCCACACCACCGGTTTCCTTATACCTAATGAAGGGCTATGTACTAAGTATTGTGCAACATTCAGGCGAATGCGACTATGACCCACCATTGACATCGCTGACATTCTAATTTCCTCCTCCTCGCTGCTAAAGTGGATGCAAAATATTTCTCATTATGGCACAGTAACACAATATGCTTAGTTCTGTCGGTGGTACTGGTTGGCTACCTTGGACGACAGAACTCAATTAGTAAAAATCACTTTACGGGAAATTAAGAAACTTCTCGCCACTTAAGACCCATTCCAGTTGCTGAGCTTCGACTAGAGGAAAGTAGTCAAACAATCCGTCCCACAACTCGACCCCCGATAAAGTGACAGAAACATTTCTAATCACAAAAACGAACTTGCCACTTCACCACCCGCTCGTTTAATGTTTTTCTTTGTTGTTTTCCAAACTGGAGTTTGTTTTTTTGTTTTTTTTTTTTTGGGAATCCATCGTCGATATTCAATCTTGCTCCGTTACAAGTCAATTTTCCGGTAAATTTCCTCTCCGTTATAATAATTTCCAATCAATACTCGCCATCCTTCGAAACGCCCTTGTATATGGCCACTCTGCCACTGTGTACCACCGCCCACAGTAGCCACCCGTACTAGTGTACTGTCCAAATAGAGTGGGAATAAATCAGAAACCAATCTCGCTACCTGTTTGTAACATTGACAAAAGACCAACGCGAGAATTCAATCAAACTAAGGAGACCAAGTCCTGAACCGAATCAGCAACGATACAAACAACACAACACAGGACGAAGTAAGGAGACGGGAATAAGATTCCTTTAGAGGAAACGGTGGGGTTGCATCCGTTACGTCTTATGTAATCTTCATAACAGACCGTAAATCACTATTCACCCAACATTTTTCTCTCTCCTCATTTCGTCCTTTGGCTCTCACTTACGTTCCAGTATACCGAGAGCTTATACTATAGGTACCCCAGCCTCCATTGGGCAGAGGTCCTTCTGGTGGATTCTTTTTACGCCGCTTACTTAAATCATCGAGTGGTCCAAGAGGGAACGACATATTTACGAGTTTTAATTTTTAATCTACCGGCACGACCGATGAAAAGGACCCACTTCTCCATATACGGAGGCATCTACTCTAACTAAGCTCTAGGTGGAGGTGGGTAGATATTTTTAAGTACTTTTGTCGGTGGAACAAATTACTCTCGAGCGGATAAAATGACCATGAGGACGCAAGGATATGAAATCGTTTTTTGGTTTTTTTTTTTCGAGTTTTTACCTTTCACAGGATTGTAGGGAAGATATGTTGGTAAGTGGTTCAAAGAAGTTCTTAAGCTGGATTAGCTGGGACTTATGAATTTATCTAAAGAGCTCGAGCTCTTAGAAATAGCTATGTGGTTGGAGAGGTATGATGGACGAGGCGCTAATTGGACATTTTTTGCGTGAAATAGGCTCAGGATGTTTGGAGTGAAATTCCTTCTCGAAAGGAGAGATTCCAATAAATAAATAAATTCGACCGACCTAGAGCACAAATTTTGTCGTTCTTCGTTCTACTTAAGGATTTTCTCCATCGAATTGTACATTTTCCTCTGAGATAGACTATTGCTACCTCGAATCGTAAGCTGGGCGAACGTTGGGATTAATTTCTGGTGGCGAGCTGCTCTGTGAACGTCTGGAGGAGGACTCTAATTTAGCTCTAAAATGTTTGGATATCATCTTTTTGTGTGGAGCTATAGTCTGGGGTGAACTTGGGCCTCAACCAACAAACCTCCCTCTCCACTTGTGTGCGCCGTCGCAGTCGAGGGGACATCTGTTGCATTGTCCCCATGGCTCAGATTCTAATACATTTCGGACCGGATCTATATTGTCCATACGCTCTACATGGCCTAACCATATAAAGCGTTGTTTTTGTAGAAGCTTGACTTGGCGGATACCGCCGTACAATCTGTACAGTTTGTTGTTGAATCTTTCACCCCAGATACCATCAACGCAAACAGGACCAAAAATCGCACGCAAAACTTTCCTCTCGAAAAGACCAAGAGTTTGCTCATCCGTTTTCAATGGCGTCCATGCTTCCGCGCCATAGAACAGGACAGGGATGACTAAAGTGTTATATCTATAAAGCTAACTGGGTCTCTCAAGAGAGGGCTCTATTATTCAATTGCCTCTTGAGCACAAAGAAACAACGATTGTCAAGAGTAATTCTGCGTTTGGTTTCGGTACTTATGTACAGACTAAAAGAGTCGCGGGGGTAATGCACGCTCGCGGGATCTCCAGGCCAATCGATCCTCTGCCATCGACTCAAACTCATCAGGAGCTATGCCGAAGCGCATGCAGGCGAGTTTTTGGACCTGGTCCAACCACCTCGTCCTGGGTCTGCCAAGCGGTTGCCTGCCTGATGGTATTGCATCCAAGGCACGCTTCGGAAGTCGTGATGATGGCGACGTTCGTCTCACGTGACCAAACCATCGAAGCATAGCATTTTCCGTTCGGAGAAGAAGCTGCTCAACATTGAGCTCCCCGCGCACTGCCGTGTTTCTCACCCTATCCCGGCGAGTAACTCCCACAACAGCATGAAGAAATCTCATTTCGGCAGCCTGTATTCGCGATCCTATTCTTTCGGTCAATACCCAAATTTCATGACCATAGGTGAGAATTGGAACAAATACTGAGTTAAAAACCGCTAACTTGGCTCCGACACGAAGCTCGGTTTTCCTGATTACAGATCTTCCAAGCTGTTTCAAAATTGACCCAGCTTGGCCAATCCTGCAGAAAAGCTCAGTATTACTCCTCCCATCACTCGTGAAAAAGACCCCGAGATACTTAAACTTCTCCACCTGCTTCAATGGGTCTCCACGAACATGTAGAGTGCTTTGAACAGGTGTTCTGGAAATAACCATAACCTCGGATTTGCCCACGTTAACCCTCATTCCAGCACCAGCACATACGGCCACAAGCCCATCTAGCGCGCGCTGGAGTTCCGTCTGGGAGGATTTGTGGACGACTATGTTATCTGCAAAAATAAGATGGCTTATCTTCAACTCTCCCAATGTGAAACACTCCTCGTCTCGATTGCGCTGCAACATCCAGTCCATATATACAATGAGAAGGAAAGGTGACAGGACGCAACCTTGGCGAAGTCCAACGCCACAGTGAAAGGTGTTGATTTACTACCGTTAACCCGAACGCAGCTGCTACAGTTTGTGTATAGAGACTTAATGGCCCTCAAAAGAGGACGATCAATCCCATACTCCTGCAGAACACTACAGAGTTTACCTCGAGGAACTCTGTCATACGCCTTTTCCAAATCTACAAAATAGCTGTAGATTGGTTTGGCGTTCTCCCAAGCTTTCTCGGTACTTATGTTATTGTCCGTATTTACCTGAAAGTTTGTGCTGCCCATTGTCACGCTTCTCGAAATTCGCCGTTCGGAACCGGCAATAAACTGTAGGTCCCCTTCACCTGTGTGAAAAATAAATCACACACAACATGGGTGACTCAGAGAAGCTTGGCTCTGGTCCTTCATGAGCTGTAACGCCACCAAAGAAGAAGGATATGACAGCATTCATCGCAAAGAATTGTTTGATGCGATGGCCGAATTCAGGATCCCAGGAAAACTGATCCAGCTGTGTCACGCCACGGTCTCCGAACCTCTGAACCGTTTTAGACATGCACCTCTGCAATTTAGTATTGGAGCAGTTAGTGCGACGGGCGACATCAACAGGGAAGACACTATCTTCTATAAGTCTGACCAGCTGTTACGATACGCGGATGATATTGACATCATCGCGCGGTCTCAGCGTGACGTTGTAGAAGCTTTCACGGCGTTTCAAGAACAGCAGAGCAGGCGAAACGAGTTTATCTTAAACTCAACGAGGATAAGACAAAGTACATGCTATCAAGCAAAAACCGATCCTTCGCTCACCACCTGGGACAAATGGTTAAAAGGTTTGTCTACCTCCACAAACGAAATCACAGGTTTCCCTTGGCAACTGCTTGGCAACTCCGGCAAAGATCGGACAACTACATTGGCTCGGCCACATCGAACTCATGAACACCAACGTTCCAGCTAAGAGGATCTTCGACTCAGAGCCTCCTGGTTCGAGAAGAAGTGGTAGACCGAACCTTCGACCAAGTACTCGCAGATGTAAGACACTTTGGTATTGATAACTGGAAACAGCGTGCCTGGTATCGTCAAGGATGGAAGGCTCAGATCCTCCATGGATTGCTAATTCTTCGGTCAATCGAGTCCTTCAATCCTTTCTTGTGTCGATTTCGCTTACGACCTTGAGAGTAGGAAAAATCTGATTTTCGCTTTTACCCCAATGAGAACTGAAGAGCTACAAACGTCTGTACGCCTTATTGTGCGCAACATTATTGACATAAACTGCATGGTGGTATGGTAGACTAGAAGGCGCACTACTCAATTTCGATCAGTGGTTTTACTGACCTGGTCTGTCTTGTAGCTCTGCTAATGGCATTTTCTCACGTGAATTTGTTGCATTCAGTAGGAAACATAGGGGAGAAGGGAGCGAGCAAAGTAGTTGATCGCGTTTAACTTGGCAAACGCCAGCTTCGATCTCTGTTCCTGTTCAATCCAAGTTGACACACAGCCTCCGCGTAGCCTCTCCTGGATAGCTATACTGGCACCCGCCAGGTAGTGAACCAATGTATGCAGCGACTCGACCCCTTGTCCCTGGGAAAAGAGGAACCTGGTCCTCCAGGCTGGGGGTTGCGCTAACCCTAAGCGCATCCCTATCGCATAAAACAACATAAAACAGACATGTCGACGACCCCCGCAAACGTATAAAAGGAAACGAATTCCGGATCTGCAACTGGAAAGTTAGGTCCCTCAACAGACCAGGCGCAGCCGGACAACTGGTCAACTCTTTGGACTACTATAAGGCAGACATTACCGCGCTCACAGAAGTGCAATGGGATGGGCCAGGCAAAAAGCGGAGGCAAAACTGTGATATCTACTACGGAAACTGCTACAGGGAAAATAGACAACGCTTATTCGGATGCGGACTTGTTGTTCGAGGCAGTCTCAGTAAAAAAGTCTTAAGCTTCCAGTATGTAAGCGAACGCCTCATAGCTATTCGCATCAAGGCCAATCTTGGTAATATAAACTTATTATGTGTCCACGCCCCCACAGAGGAGAAAGATGACCGACATAAAGACGACTTCTATGATCTCCTAGGCAGAACATATGCCCAACGTCCCAGCTATGACACCAAAATCGTTCTAGGAGACTTCAATGCGAAGCTGGTTAAGGAGGCTATCTTTGAACGAGTCATTGGAAAGCACAGCCTACACAACACTACGTCAGAAAACGGACTAGGTCTAGTGGCCTTTATGGCGGGACATAATCTAGTAGTAGCAAGTACACGATTCCCACACCTCAACATCTATAAGGGGACCTGGCGGTCTTTCGATCAATCGACAACCAATCAAATTGATCATATTGCGATCGACGACAGACACTCCTCCAGCATCCTAGATGTCCGAACCCTTCGAGGATTCAACATCGACTCGGATCATTACCTTGTTGCAGTCAAAGAACGGATGCGAATTTCTCGGAATCAACGGAGACGAGTAAGAACACCAAAATTTAACGTCGGAAAGCTGCAATCGCAGGAAACCGCCAGTCTCCCTCCAGCTCTATCAAGTTCATAGAACCATTTACAATGGACAAAGACGAAAGGGAATCCCGTCCACCCGACCTAGACGATGTTAAGATATCGAACCTTATGTCTTATAAAGCTGCTGGAGCGGACGGACTGCCCGCGGAACTGTTTAAAGCAGCTGGCGATGAGCTGGTCAGGAACATGCACCAACTCATCTGCAAGATATGGTCGGATGAATGCATGACCGATGAATGGAATCACAGCATCCTTTGCCCGGTCCATAAGAAAGGAGACCCCTATGACTGCGCCAAATACAGAGGGATAAGCCTCCTGAACATTGCGTACAAGGTCCTCTCTGCCGTATAGTGTAAGCGCCTGAAACCGTTCGTGGACAATCTGATAGGTTCCTAACAGTGTGGTTTCAGGCCAGAAGAATCATGATAGACCAAATATGTACACTACGGCAGATCTTGGAAAAGACCCACGAATTCCAGGTCGACACAGAGCCATGTCATGTTTTAATATTCCTGTCAATCTCGTCAGACTGTGTAGGATAACTATGGAGAACTCTCGCTGCTCCGTTAAGGTCGGAGGTGAACTAACCGATCCCTTTAATGTTAAAAAAGGTTTTAGACAGGGTGACGCACTGTCATGTGATGTCTTTCACATCATATTTGAAAAGATCGTGCGGGACTCTGCGGACAATACAAGAGGTACGATCTGCTTCAAGTCAACACAATTGATTGCCTACGCAGATGACATTGACGTTATTGGACGGACAAAGCGAGACATCAATGAGGCGTTCGCAATCATTGAAGCAGAAGCGGCTAAGGTGGGTCTAAGGGTAAATGGGGACAAGACCAAATATATGCTGTCGTCAAAGAAAGACGAACAACACCGACGGCTTGGTCAGTACGTCACCTCCGGCAGCTATATTTTTGAAGTAGTCAAGGACTTCGTCTGCCTTGGCTCGATAGTGACAAGCAGCAACGACACCAACGCAGAATAACTCTTGCCAACCCCTGCTTCTTTGGGCTTAAGAGGCAACTGAGTAGTAGAGCCCCCTCTCGAAAAACTAAGATATCCCTCTACAAAACCTTAATCATCCCGGTCCTCCTCTACGGCGCTGAAGCTTGGACTTTATCAAAAACGGATGGAGAGGCTCTTGGGCGTTTCGAGAGGAAAATTCTGCGTGGAATCTTTGGTCCCATTTGTGTAAACGGAAAATGGAGGAGGAGATTAAACCAAGAACTGTATGGGCTGTACAGCGACATCGGGCTAGTTAGACGTCTTCGAATCCAACGTCTAAGATGGTTAGGCCATGTATAGCGAATGGACATCACCGCTCCGGCCCGAAGAGTCCTCGACTCCAACCCCGAGGGACGACGCAGCAGAGGACGTCCGCATCTAGTGTGACGAGTACATGTGGGAAGGGACCTCAACCAACTGGACTTGCGGCACTGGAAGCAGCTGGCCATAAATCGTGCCGGCTTGTGAGGTTTGTTGGTTGAGGCCCTGGTTCCCCCCGAACTGTAGCGCCAACAAGGTAAGTAAGTAGGACACATACTCGTTCAGTGGCGATTGAGAATATGCAGTTAAGGACGGCAAATGCTACCGGTGGAATCCTGTGAAACGTATGCTGCTTACTATCTACGAGTAGCACCTACTAGGAACGTATTCGTCCTGAAGAACACGAAGCGACTAAAGGCGCTTCTAATTATGTGCAATCCGTGTCCCTTCGATAGTACTTGCACCTTTTCGGGTTCGATTACGTCTTACCAAAAGAACAGATAGGAACAGTCGGAAGAGTAAGTAAAAGCGAATGGAAATGGAATGGCGAGAGCGGTGAAACGAACGGGTGATATCGTCAGAAAAGTTGAATCAAGGGAGGAGCGACGTCTGCCGAAGGTAAGTGTCTTTGCCAACGCCGTAATTGAAAATCTACTTGGAATGATATTTACCCAGTTCCGCATTCATTGTCCTAATACCTAGCAACGCACCTACGCCATCAAATTGTATCCATTGTCCATCGCCTTCGCTCATGAATATTGTTGTTACACAGTGTTTTTATGAGGGAGAAAGGACAACTGATGCCCGACTAGACCAGGTGGGTAAGTGGTACATTCTCGTTCATTTCCATCATGAAGTCATCGTTTTTGTTTCACTAATTCAGGACTGAGCTTTATGTATTCGTCGTCATGAGGCAAGAGCACGATGCTCAGGACCTGCGGAGGAGAAATTCCCATTGGATTCCTTCGCTTGTTTTCCACAGTTGTGTTGTGTTTGCTGATCCTTTTCTGCGTGTGTCCTTGCCAATACTACAGACACAAATGTATTGAATGTGATGTGCGAACGTGCTCATATGTCCCCATGTGGGTAGTCATTCGCTGTGGTCGACGTGAAATTGTTTGAAAATTTAATTAATGGATGAAGGCTCTGTTGGCAGGTTGGCCGAGCTTAGTGAGGTAGCTTACTGAGATGGCGAATAGTAGGCGTATAGTGTGGCAGCAACTGTGTGGAATAGAAAACAAAAGGGAACGCGCCTGTATCAAGTTATCCTTTTTTCCGTTTACGTTCTCGCATCCTGGACATGTGTACGAGGTGACATTGCCTTGTGTAGACATTTTATAATAGGACAGCCGCTGGCCAGACCACCTAGTTGTGGTTCGTATAATTGAGAGAATGTTTTCCGTCCCCGGACCAATACCAGCAAATGCTTGCTGTTGGCCACATTTGTTGTCGAGTACCTACCTCCTTGGAATGCCTCCAGATTTCCGGCGCGGTGGGATCATATGTGGCGCGATTCGAAAGTTATCCGGTCGACAACGGATTTGGTATCCGAAGCGAACGAGCATGCCCTGAAGCCCGCAACAGACTTATTCCGGATGGAAATTGTGTGTGTGGGATGCGAAACGCTTCGAGAGGATACCCCGAGACTCTAATTAGCACATTTAGATGACCGTAAATCTGTTTTGTATCCGGCAGATACAAGGTGAATATTTTGAATGTAATTAAAATCTACCACAGTGTTGGAAGTGTTGGATGTCGTTCGAGTGTGTTTGTGTGCTTGAAAGTTTGCTCGACTTCCCGCCCGTCGACTGGTGTGAAGAGGAATTTCAGAATCTTAGACACACATCAACTGGAGATTCGAACAAATCTCCGGAAGTGAAAGTAAAGTTCTCCTCCGGTTCTCGTTGAAACTTCCTAAAGTACCATTAAACGCTAATCGAACACTCTCACGCACGCGAGTACATATCCTTTCATCGGGGTGGATTGCTTTCGTTTTGTTCACTCTGTTCGACTCTGCTATAATGGCCTTTCAAGGATACCCTTGAGAGGAGTTCGAGATTCGGATGATTTGATAATTGAGAAGGTGTTCAGGGATCTTAAAGATTCCAATCTGCCCGGCAAGGCTTTAAGGGAACTGCAAGCTAACCGAATTGGCTGCTGGCAAGGATCTGAAAGATTTGCCAGGCAAACAAACAAAGCAAGGATGGAGGGAGGCGAAAAGAAAAACGCAAAGAACATCCATCTTATTGTGTTAATGGGGTTCAGGAAATTTCTCATATCGCTAACCCGACAGCATCAGCATAAATATGGAAACATCGCTACGTTAGTATGAAGCGTCAGTGCAGCACATCGTTGCTGTGAGGCAACGTTATTAATAAAGTTCATAGATGATGCTACACGCTGCTTAGATGATGCTTGCTCGGTTGAGTGGCTTGCGTTTATGAGGCCACCGCTGTTATTGCCATTTTCAGTTGCAATCGCTGTATTCTGTGATAATGACGTTGCACTGCGCCAATGATAACGACCCGCTATCCATCCATCTACCCTCTACGTAGCCCAATCCAGGGGAACATGGAACTTAGTCGGGACACAATACGGACGAGATAGGAACGGGCATAGGGACGAGGAAAAGCAGTGGATCGTAAGCGCAAAGGAACAGCGAAACAATACACTGCGGAGTACAATTAAACAAAGGGATACTGGATACTAGGAGTCTAGTATACAAACTAGTACGACTACTGTGTATCGTCATTGCACATCGCGGCACATCCTTGGAAAGTTGACGACATCAACGTGGAACTGGCGGGCAGGCAACATCGCTGAGGTTTGCTTTGAATGCGCGAATTCAAATTAACTCATTGGATATGAGTTTTGTCGATGGATAACACAATAGTCTAGTCCGTGCGGGGCGCTTTAAAAGGGACGAGGAGCGTAGCACGCGGAAAACTGGAAACTTTTGCAAGAGAAAAGTTTTGAATTTTCTTTTGAAAGCCACAACAACTCGGATGGCTTAGAACGCATTGTTAGACATGCCAGGATGCAGATACCGGAATTTTAAATGGAAATTGAGTAGAGTCTTAAGGAAGGCTGATCCTTGCGATACGACTAGTTGCGTTTGGATTCATGATGACGGCACGTTTAGCAATTTGGAATCAATTCGGAAGAAAGCTGACGACTTGATTTTGACTTCTATACTTTATTCCATGTTGATCATATACTACTGTGTCCAAAAAGTAAGGTGACATGGTATGAAGATGCGGCTTGTATCTATCGATTTAAAACAACATTTTGAGTATATTGAATAGCCAGAAGTTGCACGATTCCAAACCAGGGAAATACGGTGACTGTGGAACGATATGGGATTTGTCGTGGCAAAGCGGTTAAGGTCGAACGAAAGTCATCGACTTTAAACCCATAATTGTCGCCTGGCTGTGGTCCGCATCAGAGGCGGATTTTATAACATCATATGTGTACACGCCCCTACCGAAGGGTCTGAAGACCCTATCAAGGCGGATTTCTATGACCTCCTATACAACGCCTACGGAGCTTGTCCGGAGTACGATGTAAAAATCGTGCTCGGGGACTTCAACGCCAAAATCGATAAGAAAAACACCCTTGGCGGAGTGATCGGAAAGCACAGCTTCCACGATACAACAACAGATAACGGCTTCCGACTCACGGACTTTGCGACGGCTCGTAATGCGGTGATATGTAGCACAAGATTCCCTCGCAAGCGTATCCACACAGCCACCTGGCGATCTCCGGACGGTCGAACCGCCAACCAAATCGACCATGTGCTCATTGACGCAAGGCACTCGTCAAACATCCTGGATGTGCGAACATTCAGAGGGGCAAATGTCGACTCTGACCAGTTCATCGTAGCAGCAAGATTCAGAGCTCTACTGTCGAACGTCAGAAAGCTGCACTAGCCCACCAGGAGGAGGTTCGACATTGGGCGCCTGAGCACATCGAAGGTTACCAGAGTCTACAGGGAGCAGCTGAGCGAAAGTCTCTACGGTATGCCTATGTCGAACACAAATGCCTATTGCATGTCGCTGCATTGCCATCAGCCATTCAGGAAATAGCCGAAACCACCTTAGGATACCTACCACCCCCGACAAGAAACCCGTGGTATGATGGCGAGTGTGAGCAGAAAAAGGCAGCAAATAACGAGGCGTACCTAAAGGCGCTGCAGAGGAAAACCAAGGCAGCGGAAGAAGAGTACCGAGCCAGAAGAACGGAGGAGAAAAAACTACTGCGACAAAAGAAAAAATCTTCGCAGCCTCCCAGCTCAAGGATATCGAGGAGTCTGGGGATGAGCACAAAACAGCAGCCTCTTACAAGAAAGCCAAAGAACTTGCAGAAGGCTTCAAAAAGGGCACCCAGGCTCTTCGAAATTGCGAGGGTAATCTTGTCACCGACCCGCAGGGAATGTATTTGGCGTTACAGTCCATGAAGGCCAAAGCCGAGCCTCTCTCAATCACCCATGTTGTGTGTGATTTTATTTTTCGATAGGTGAAAGGGACCTACAGTTTTATTGCTGGTTCCCCACGGAGAAATTCGAGAAGCTTTCGTTGACAACTATACTACAGGGGATTTCGTCAGTACCCCGCTGAGAAGAAGCACCGTGAAAAATATGTTCGATGACATGACTGTTGTCGGGATTGGATAGGCCAACACACTACCTACTGCGCCAGGGCGCTCTCGCAGGAAATGGTGGATGTTTTTAAGTAGCGTTTCCAGCATCTGCTTAACGAGCATGACCAAGAGAGAGTGATAGGGCCCGAGGATATCCCAACTCCAGCCACTGAAGTAGTCCTCCCACCCAGAATCGAAGAAGTCAGCACAGCTATTCAGAAGCTGAAGAACAACAAGGCCACAGGCTCAGATGGCTTGCCATCAGAGCTCTTCAAGGCTGGCGGCGATGTTCTGCTAGGGAGCATGCACCAGATCATCTGCAGAATTTGGGAAGATGAAAGCATGTCCGACGGCTGGAATACCAGCTCTATTTGTCCCATCCACAAAAAAGGCCATCCTACTTCTTGCAAGAACTTTGGAGGTATATTCCTGCTCAATGTCGCATACAAGATCCTGTCCGGCGTATTGTGTGGACGTCTAAAGCCATTTTGCACAGCACTAATCGGCAGCTACCAATGCGGCTTCCGGCCCAGCAAATCGACTATAGACCAAATTTTCACACTTCGACAAATCCTGGAAAAGACCAGCGAGTTTCGAATCGATACTCGCCATCTTTTCATCGATTTCACAGCCGCATACGACAGCATTCATTGTGAAGAACTGTTTGGGGCGAAGGCCGAATTCGGGATCCCGGTAAAACTGATCCAGTTGTGTCGCGCCACGCTAAAAAACACGCGATGCACCGTGCAACTCAGTTCTAGGACCTCGGAACCATTCGAAACATGCACCGGATTTCGGCAATGAGATGTGCTGTCATGTGACTTCTTCAACCTGGTGCTGGAGCAGATAGTGCAACGGGCAGGCGTCGACAGGGAAGGCACTATTTTCTACAAGTCCGTCGAGCTGCTAGGATGCGCGGATGATATCGACATCCTCGCGCATTCTCGCCGTGACATCGTGGAAGCATTCACGGCGATTGAAAAACAGGCGAAGCGACTTGGTCTTAAGGTCAATGAGGACAAAACGAAGTACATGCTGTCAAGCATAAACCAATCCGTCGCTCACTACCTGGGACAAAATATAACAATTGACAGCTACAATTTCGAGGTAGTTAAGGAGTTTGTCTACCTCACCTACAGTGGAGATTCGGCTTGTCTAAACCACTTGGGTCAAAACTCCTTACTCAAAAGACCATGTCATGCTTTACAAAACGCTCATACTGCCAGTCTTCCTGTACAGAGCCGAAAGCTGGACGATAAGCAGCACAGCGGAGGAGATTGGGTTCTTTCGAAAGGAAAATTCTACGCCGGAGATTTGGTCCTGTCTATGAGGAGGGTGAATGGAGAAGGAGACATAACCGCGAACTCTACGAGATGTACAAAGATGTGGATGTAGTCCGGAAGGCAAAGATCCGTCGACTGCACTGGCTCGGCCACATCGAGCGCATTGACATCAATGCTCCAGCTAAGAGGGTCTTCCACTCCGAGTCTTCTGGTTCGAGAAGAAGAGGAAGAACGAACCTCCGGCATAAAGACCAAGCATTCGCGGATGCAAGACAACTTTGCCTTGACAACTGGAAACAGCGTGCCCGGGACGGTCAAGGATGGAAGGCAGCTATAGCTCAGGCTCAGATCCTCCATGGATCGCTGGCCTGATAAGTATGTAAGTAAGTAAGTGGAAGATATGAGTCAAGTTTTTGGCAAAAGTGGTAACGAAGAATCAATGCAGTGGGATACATTATCGTGGTACAAAAGCCAAGAGTTACCTAGCCACGATTCCGACCTCTTTAGGCGAATAGCTTCACGCAAGCGACGCACAGCACCAAGGACCATTCTTTATTGACAGTTTAGCTCGGCGGATGGAGCTCAAAATGCATATTACCACGGTAATAGAAGAAACACTCAATATGACATTGATTTTGAGAAACTTTGGGGCGATGTTTACTTGATCCATTGGTTGCTCCCGGGTCGCCTCATCTCATCTTCATGTTTCTTTTTTATCTTGTCAGAAAGCATCGTTTCACACGCTTTAACGCGACGATGGTTTTCCAAAAAAATTCGATGTTTTCTGTACCAATCGAAACTTGACGCGTCTGATGCCCAAAACTTCCTTGAAAACGGTATTGACTGACTCATTTGACCTCTAATTGTTAATCGCTGGTTTGCAAACATCAGGTTATCGTTCTTGTTCTTGTTTTCGACACGTTCTCGGTTTTCCTGGGACTTCTTATCCCACTTGTAAATTTTTTTCTTTGACAAAGCTTAAGAAATGAAACAAAAACCCTGAAAAATCTGTGAAGTGTATTGTGGTGGTTTGCTCGCTTCCATTTCAGAATTTTCGGTGTCAAAGGTGGAGTTCGCTGTGAGTGGCCAATCTCTGTAAAAGTCGCTAAAATTTAGCATGAGCAGCACGTAAGTTGTCAGGAAGCACTAAACATTAGCCGAACGACCATTTGGACTTATCTAAAAAGGACAGGCTACTCAAAAGATCACCGTTCACAAACGAATGGGTTGAGGCCGCTACAATCTGGTGAAACCTTAAATTTGGTTCTCTAATTTGCACAACTCGTCCGTTTGAATGAAGCAATCAAGAAGGAAGATTGGTAGGTAGTTCGTAGCCTCTACGAGAGGGAGTACACACCTAGGCCAGGTAGGCCATTTGTAACGAGGGGGATGACTCCCTATTCATGGAACCATTTTGCGCTTCTTACAAAATCACCCTTATCCGCTGAATGTTAGTCAGTTCTTTAAGAAAGAAGGATCTTGGGTATCCTAGGGCCGGACAGGCGCTGAACTGGTGTTGAATGGACTCACCACCTCTTCGTCTTCACAGCTCCCTCAGAAGTCATTCGAAACTTGCCCTAGTCCTTTTGTATGACTGTCAATAAGATAGTGACCAGTGATAACAAGACCGATTTTTTTGATGACGGTTCGTTTTAGGGAGATTAGTCCCATGGTTCGCTACTGATAGAGTCGTGACTGGATTTGCCTGGTGATTAGACAGGTATGCCCTTGGGTCAATCTCAGGTTCGTCTCAGCCATGGCTTAATTCGCTAGCTCTAGTTTAATGACTGCTAGTGGTGGACCAGCGTATGCCATGCTAATTCGTTGCATCGTTCCTTGTCTGTCATTTCCTGAAATGAGATGTGAATGTTAAATTGTTCATCCATATCGTTAAGAGATAGGCGGCAGTCGAGGCATAAGACTCCAGCGATTTCCGGGCAACTTGGATGTCAGTCAAGATTCGAATATCTGTGACAGATATCACGTTCCACCTTAGCCAAGACTTCCTTTATTGATAGCAGCTCCGCCTGTAATATGTATATTGCAATAGTGTGGTAGTTTTAGTGCCTGACCTAGTTATAATTGTTTATAAAAGATTCCGCTACCCACCCCGCCTGCATAAAGGTCCACACAGCCCCTACGGGTTCGCGAGAACTCAATTGAGCTTACCTTAGATTCGCAGATCACGCCAAACACATACCTTGGCATTATACTCGACAGGAAGCTCAGCTGGAGATTGAATGCAGAAGAATGCATCAAACAAGCAACAAATGCACTATACACCCGCAAGAAAGCCTTGGTCCCAGATGGGGTATCAAAACCCATATCCCGCACTGGCTGCATACCGCGGTTGTTAGGTCTACACTAACGCATGGCGGCTTAGTCTGGTGGATGGCACTGTGCGGATCTAACTATGCCTAACTGTTATGTAGAGTACAAAGGATGGCATGCATCACCCTAACCGGGGCACTGTGAACAACCCCCACTGTAGCCTTCGAAACGATGCTTCACCTACTTCCCTTGGATCTTTTTGACAAGGAAAAGGGAAAGAAATCGCGGCGTTACGACTTAAGGAATCAGCTTGTTGGAGGTTCTCCGATATAGGGCACGCTGGTATTCTACGCCAAAACAGTAATTTAAGTGAAGTCGGGGACTACTTAATTCCGATCCTGGACTTCAAGATTCTATATAATGCAACAATACACCAACGAAGACAAAGAGAAGGGAATAAATTCCCAAGCAAGGACGCTGCTCACACCCAACATGGGTGTTTGAGAGAAGCTTGGCTCTGGTCCTTCTTGGGCTGTAACGCTATCAAAGAAGAAAGAAGGACGCTGCACTGGAAATATACACTGCTGCACTTTAACATTGTGCTGGGTACACGGGCATAGTGATATACCAGGTAACTGTCAAGCAGACGAACTAGCCAGGATGGGCACCACCCTGGAGATCTCGACTGTTAAAGGGGACATCCATCAATTAATGGAAACGCTAAAATATAAAATCTCGAAACAGGCACTGCTACAGGTTAATGAGAGGTGGCGTAGCCTTGATACATGCAACTACCTGAGACAAGCCGGAGCCAGGTACTGTCAACGTAGAACCATAAGCAGGGAATGTATAAACAGCCTAATTGGAGTCCTAACAGGGAACTGCACTTTAGGGAAACCTATTGCAGTAGGTGTCATGATGAAGAAGAGGAAGAATCGCCACCCCATCTCCTAAGCAATTACCCTGCTTCCTAAAGCGGCAATTTCTGGGAGAATACTTCTTGGCCGAACTGGCGGATCTATCCGAAACGGAGATCAGCAAACTATCGAATTTTATTCAAAACTCAAATTGGTTTCAGCAGTAGCGGTGACCAAGCCGACTCGAGTGATAGCACAATGGACCTACTATCTTGGTCTAAGTGATCCCCACCGCTTAACGGAGGGAAGCCACCTAGCCAACCAGGCATCTGCCTTAGCATGTGTACATAAATATCAGACCTAAGTGTGGCATCCTGTCCTGATGACAGCCTTCGACACTTATACTCCTCTTGGCATCAAGTCTCTTTCGTACTCGTGTGGAGACGCCGCTGTTTTGTAAAACCTGACCGCCTACTTGTCCCTGGTCAGTTAGCAGCTCGCTTCCAGCATTTTAACAAAACAAAGAAGCCACCCAAAAAAACCTGAACTAAAACAAACATCATCACCATAATTCAATCCACACTTTCATGCATTTACAAAGTGTTGCTTATCCAAGGTCGGTGCTCCAACCAGTAGTACATCCAGTAGCAAATGCATTGCACATTCGGGCATACATAGTAAAGTCCATCCTGTTGCCGAAAACCCCATTTTTAGCTACTGAGCTCATAAATTAACCTCTATCCTGGAAAATGGGGACACAGCTGCAACAAGCGAAACGAAAATGCATCGCAGCTCCTTCGTTAAGTAATGACCATGCACAGAACACCAAAAAAAAGCGAAATGTCCACCGTCCACCGCCATCGGTAGCACCACCAATATCACCAATGTTTCAGTCCAGTCTCACTCTCACCTTTAATGGACTCTATACCGAAAGGTACCACCGTCACATCTGTCCTATTCCACGTTCTATCGTCCAAGCCAAGTAGTTACCCTTCCAAAGAACCACCAGAAACCAAAAGCAAGAGAAAAAAAAAATAACACGAAGGACGTGACTCAATAGTTTTAGACCAGAAAAGGGCATGAGGGGATGCACATAGGAGCGAGGCAAACCTGCAACAAGGTAAGTGGACAAATTGCAAAATGTTACAGATACCCAGGAAGAAAAAGAGCACGGAACCGGGTACGGTTGACACGCAAATGTGGTCATTTGCGGGTGTGCCAGTTTTTCCTTCCGTTCACTCCGACTATACATAGTCCGAGCACTAGAGCATCAGTAAAGATTACAGGACGACATGATGGCAAAACAAAAAAACTTTTCCATTGACTCCATTCTTGATTCTGAAGAACATGCACTTCACTGGAGACGATTGAACACGATGACCAGTCATCCGGTGGCCAGTAGAGCAAACTGACCGACGACCGAGAGACGAGATTACGAGTTCAGTCAAATCGAGTCGAAGGAGCGAATAGAGCGGGCCCGATACCAGTGATTGTCGGCCTGTCACCATCATCGTCTTTGTATTTTCCAGAAATTGACAACTCAACACCAACAACAGCCAAAGACCAATGATCCAAAGTGAAATCGACAACATCACCATATACACTCCCATGTAAACTGCTCCCTCTACCTCTATGTATGCACTATGGAAGGTGGATTGTGCTGCATGGCTCTGGGCAGGGTGATTAATAAACAGATAACAAGTCTGGCTTTGCCGGTCGTGTACGTGTCATCACCAGTGTGACCACACGCATGTGATAAATCCGAACTGATGGGCGGTTATCCCTCAACTCACTACCCCATCAGCTCTGTTGCACGAGGCAAACTACCCTATATGGACGTGTCTCCATTCTCGGGGCAAGCAATGGTCGGGGATATTGCTTAATCCCCCCCCGCAAGAGTGGTGAAGTATACGCAGCGAAATGGAAGGACTTACATGTGTTTTTATGCTCGCGAACGCTCGTCCGTATCCTCTGTTGCTGTGGTCCATTTTCACTCCTGAACAATGGCGCGATTTATTACATTATCAATAAAGTGAATAAATTTTGAGGTTATGTGGTGTGATAACTGAACGTTGGATGTGCATCGCGATCCGTTCTGTAGGAAGCGAACCGGAGAGGATTCGGACCCGTGCTCGATGGGCTGTTAATTAAAACGAGTACACTCATACGCTTAAGCTGGTCTATAGCTCTTGCTATCCGCGTCGAAGGCGGGCATGAAGTGCTGCCCGATGTAAAACGAAATTAATTGATTAAAAACGGCCACATGGACTTGAGCGTTGTGAGAACTGGCCAAATGAAGTGGCCTGATGGGTAGGCACTATGCGATGTGACACTACTATCGATTGGAAATTCGAATTGCGGAAGAGCAACTGACAACTAAAGCTGAAAGAAATCCTGTATAATCCACTGTGGGTTATGGGAAATAATAAGAGGCAAAATGGATGTGGAGTTACACCAACTGGAAGAATGACGTAAGGATGAAGGTCAGGTTCACTTTCTGATTGATGCTGACGCATTCAAGGCGAAGGCAGATTAGATTGGAATTTGAAGCTTATGTTGAACAGAAGACGGTACATTCTCAGTCCGAATTTGAATTCTATTAACCGAACCATACTAATCGATACTCAATAGAAGTGTAACCGACTTCCAACTGGTCAGGTCGAGGTGCCAGACTCTATTCAGAGTTTACCTGTCGTTCAATTATCCGTCAACGCAAGTAACTTCTTGAGATATAAGTATCACCTAACTACGCCATGGACTTGCATTACTGCGTGACGGTAGGGGACGTAGTCCGCCTGCAACTTCAGCTGAGAACGTAAAGAAGTTATGAAGCAAACACACCTCTGCCCACTTCAACCGCTCTCCCCGCGGGACTGCCGTTAGGTATTACTTCGCGGGGCTGGTTAGCGATTTACGCTGTATCTCGAGTAGAAGCTTCTTGGGTTCTTCTTTCTGCTTCGGCTTGCCGCAGCGTTATTTGTACAGATGCAATGTACGAGCATGTTTGGTTCCAATTTTCCACCGAGTTCATCATATAGGGGACCAAGTTTTCAGAACTCGGTACATTTAGCCTTTGCCTGTCCTGCATAAAGCGACTACAACAGAAAACTGTGTGTTCTGCGTCCTCCTCGGAATTTGGGCATTGTGGACAAAAGGGCGAGCTATCATATCCAAATCTATGCAGACACTTTCGATAGCCACCATGTCCAGACAAAAACTGCGAAAGATGATAATTGCAGTCTCCTGCCGGTCTTGATGTCCATGTTTCGATGACGGGAATGAGTCTCTGCGTCCATCTTCCTTTTGTGGAAGTGTCCCATCTGACTTGCCACATTGCCATGGATTCTGCCCGTTCTTCTGCTTTTATAAGCCCGGTCTGTTGCCGGTCTGGTGTTCCCCTGCGGTATACCCTTTTGAGCTCGTCTGCCAATATATCGATGGGTAGCATTCCTGCTATCACGATCGCTGCGTCATCTGATATGGTTCTGAACCCACAGATTACTCCTATTGCGCACAGTCGATAGACTGAATCCAATTTCCGCTTAAGTCCTTTTACTGCAAGGGCTTCCGCCCAAATTGGAGCAGCGTAGAGTAGGACTGAGCTGACTACCCGTGAGAGTAGCACTCTGCGTGCATACCGCCTTAATTCGGAAGCATTCGCGAAAGAGCTCGTTGTGCGTGTGATGCCTTCTCACTGGCATACAGTATGTGTTCACTGAAAGAAAGCCTGTTGTCTAGGATGACTCCTAGATACTTGACTGCTTTCTTGGGCCTTATCGCCCGATCTCCGGCTTAGAAGTTCGCATATTCCAACTTTTTACGGCTGGTTATAAGCACAGCCTCCGTTTTTTGGGCTGCTAGTTCCAGACCGGCAATTGAGAGCCAATATTTCACTCTAGCGATAGCTGCGTTCGCAGTAGCCTCTACTTCTTCTATATGCTTAGCCACTGTGACGATGGCAATATCGTGGGCGAAGCCGATGATTCGTACTCCTTCGGGAAGCGCTAGTCGTAGAACGCCATCGTACATGATGTTCCACAGGAGAGGTCCAAGGACTGATCCTTGAGGGACACCCGCCGTTACTTAGTAGAACTTTACGCCTTCATCGGTATTGTACCTTAGCCTCCTGTTGTTAAAGTAGTCGATGACAATCCTTAATAAATAGGAGGGGGTACCCATGTCAATTAAAGACTTTTGTATATGCGTCCAGCTAACCGAGTTAAAAGCGTTTTTTATGTCAAGCGTAATTACTGCACAATACTTCTTCTCCCCCGATTTCCATCTTTTTCCTTTGATGGCGTCCGCGGCCAAGTTTACCACTGTTTCTATGGCGTCGACCGTTGATCGTCCTTTTCTGAAGCCGTATTGGTTGGCTGACAATGCACCGTTAGCTTCCGCCACCGCCAGTAACCTATCGTAGATCACTCGTTCTAGTATCTTGCCTAATGTGTCCAAAAGACCATACAGTTGTTCGGAAGGATATGCGGCTCCAAGGATCAACGGCGTTGAAGCAGCGGTTTTCTCGGGGCGACTTGTTCAGTGATGAGAAGGTATTCACTGTGCAGCAAACAAAACGATCGGATTTGATTTTCGAAACACTCTGCTATGAACTTGGATCAATTGCGAGTAATTTACGAATAGAAAGACTAACTCGGAAGGTTTTAGGAATGTAATTCAAAAAGGTATTAGTCTAAGAGTGCCACTTAGGGCGCCGTACGAAGATTTCGAAGTCGACCGATTCATTGAAGCTATTCAGCATGCAGCTTGGCATATAACTCCTCTCCGAAAAAAGGTACCGCTGGCAGGGAATCGAATTACTCCCTTCGGTGTAATAGCTTTTAAGGGCATTAAAAAGCATGAAATGCAGGTGCCACCAATAAGGAAAGATCAAAATGAATGAGCGAAAGGTGATGAAGAAAAGGCTGAAGTTTTTGCTGAATATCTTCCTGAAACCTTGGAACCATTCAAAGGACAACCACTCCATGAAAATGGCAATACCCTGGAAATGACCGGGGAATATAGAATCACGCGAGCCACGTTTTCCGAACTGGAAAATATCATAAAATCCCTCAAAGCCACATAAAGCACCAGGCCACGACTTAATTACAGGGGACGTGCTTAAAAATTCGCCGAGAAAAGCTCTGATCTTAGGTAAGAACCACAAGCCACGGACGGATTTAAAGTTGACGATCCCTGCAAACGCCTAAAGGATCTGCGAGTCTGCACCTGAAATGTGCGCTCCCTTAACAAACCGGGTGCAGGCAATCAATTGGAGCAAGCCCTCAACTGCTATAAGGTTAGATATAATCGCGCTCCAAAAAGTGCGATGGGATGGACCAAGCAAAAGACGGATGAAAAATTGCGACATCTACTATGGGTATTGTTACAAGGAGAACAATCAACGCTTATTCGGGTACGGATTTGTTGTTCGAAGTGGGGTATGGCAAAAAGTCCTAAGCTTTCGGCATGCAAGCGTACGCCGCATCAAAACTAATTTCGGAAGCACTGGCTCGGTATATGTATGTGCGCTCACGCCCGAGGGTCAACTATGCCCAATGTCCTGGCTACGATATAAGAGGAGTACTAGAGGAGTACTAGGAGAACGATCACGTGGAAGTATGTATACTTGACTTCCTGGCAGGGCGTAAGATCGATTCCCGCATCTCAACATTCGCAAAGGTACCTGGCGATCACCTGATCAGTTTACCATCAATCAGATTGATCACGTTGCGATCTACGCCCGACACTCCTCCAGCATCCTAGATGTACAAACCTTCCGAGGAGCTAACATTGATTCGGATGACTTCCTTCTTGTAGCCAAGGTACATACGAATGAAGATATCAGGGATACCACGGAGTCGAGCTGGACAACAAAAGCTTGACGTTGGAAAGCTGCAATAGCAGGAGACCGATAGGAACTTTGCCGATCGAGTTTCCCTCAACCTCTCGCGAACTCCGATGACACCGGAACAATTCACAGAACAACAATGGGTGCATTGCCATCGCGCCATCAGAGACGCTGCTTCTGATGGGCTGGATTTCAAACAACCGGCAACCAGACACCCCTGGTTTGATGAGCAATGCGGCCAAGCCCATGTAGCAAAACAAGCCGCCTATAATGCCATGCCACATAGACGGACGAGAGGTGCTCGTGAACATAACGAACTGAAAAGGAGACGCTTTTAAGCGTGATATCGAGGAGACGGAGAGATGCTACCACTGGAATGACGCTCGCAAGTTTTGCGAAAAAGTAAAACGAACATGCCAGGGCTATAAAGCCAGAGCAGAAGACTGTAGTGAGTAAAGTAGTAATAGAGTCACAGTCGATGTTGAGAATATGGAAGGAACACTTCTGCAGACTGTTTAACGGCGACGAAGGATCTAATTCCGCTGTCAAGCAGAATGATCCATTTGCAACCGACGAAGATGCAAGAGAATTCCTTCCATCCGGCCTAGATGGAGTTAATCTGGCAATTTCGAAGCTTAAAACTAATGAAGCCATTAAGGTCGTAACGAATCGACCTTAGATTTAGACAAGGTGACGCACCGTCATGTAACTCAACATCGTGCTTGAAAAGACCATATGAGAGTCACAGGCCAACATAAGAGGTACGACATATTTCAAGTCTACGCAACTGATTGTGTACGCGGATGAGTGGACGTCAATGAAGCGTTTGAAAGCACTTGAGCGGAAGCAGCTAAAATAGGTCTTTTGGTTAATGAGGGTAAAACGAAATACATACGAAATACAACACCGACGTCTCGGCTGAAACGTCACAATTGGCAGCTAGAAATTCGAAGTGGTCAAGAACTTCATCTACCTTGGCTCACCAGTGTCCAGGGACAACAACACCACCGCTGAGAACAAACGCAAAATGGCTCTTGCCAACCGCTGCTTCTTTGGGCTCAGGAGGTGATTGAGAAGTAATGCCCTCTCTCGAAAGACCTAGTTTGCGCTATACAAAACCTTAATCGTCCCGGTCCTACTCTATGGCGCAGAGGCCTGGACTTTAGCGAAAGCGGAGAGAAAAAAATTCTGCGCTCAATCTATAGTCCCGCTGACAAAAGTCCATGCCAACTGAAGAAGCTTGTTAGTTAAGGCCCAGGCTCACACTGGAATGCAGCGCCACCTACCTAAGTAAGTAAGCGGTTAGTGAAAGACCCTGAAGTGGCAAATCGCCGAACAGAGGAGTATTGACTCGAAAATTAGTAACGAAAAAGTCCCTCGTCTTACTTACTTACTTATCAGGCCAGCGATCCATGGAGGATCTGAGCCTGAGCTATAGCTGCCTTCCATCCTTGACGGTCCCGGGCACCCGGCTTCCAGTTGTCAAGACCAAGATGTCTTACATCCGCGATTACTTGGTCTTTATACCGGAGGTTCGGTCTTCCTCTTCTTCTCGAACCAGGAGGCTCGGAGTCGAAGACCCTCTTAGCTGGAGCGTTGATGTCCATGCGCTCGATGTGGCCGAGCCAGTGTAGTCGACGGATCCTTGCCTTCCGGACTACATCCACATCTTGGTACAGCTCGTAGAGTTCGCGGTTGTGTCTTCTTCTCCATTCACCTTCCTCATAGACAGGACCAAATACCCGGCGCAGAATTTTTCTTTCTAAAGAACCCAAAATCAGCTCCGATCGTCCAGCTTTCGGCTCCGTACAGCAAGACTGGCAGAATAAGCGTTTTGTAAAGCATGACTTTGGTCTTTCGAGTGAGGAGTTTTGACCCCAGTTGTTTGGACAAGCCGTGGTAGCAGCGGTTGCCAAGGGCGATTCTATGCCGGATCTCCACTATGGTGTCTGTACGAACTTGTAAATACTTTCCTAATTTTTAAGTTTACATTGTACATATTTTATTTCAATCTTTGTAACGGGAGCTACTGTGTGACAGAGATTATTCGAATCCCCTTTATCGTGGGAATTGTTTTGTAAGCAACGACGAATGCTCGGATTACGTCTAGTGAACCGCAAACATCAATTGTTCTCACAGTAGCTCATCGAGTGATAATTATGCGTTGTACCTACGCAAGGTGGAAAATAAAGTCATTATTAATTTTGACACTGAAGGCAACGGTTGAACATCTCTTTTACTATACATTTTTTGGCGACCGTGACAGGACACTACTAAAAGAATTTAGTGTGCCTGAATATTAACAGAAAAGCAGTGTGTTTAAAATTATAATCAATCATACATTAACTTGAGTGTCTGGTCTTTAACAAACATTTATCTTCTCAATCAAAGATATACCAAATCATTTGTTGTGTCGTGTATTCAATTTTCAGTGCTCATTAACTAACTGAATTCTAGTGCACAGTGTTAAGCCCTAACAAAAATAGACCTTAATATACATAGACGCTTCATACAAATTATCAATCATCATGGTTCGAACACTAGAGGAATTAACTGACCTGCAAGAGCAAGTAGGAAAGGAGATCTGCATCCTCGCTCGAAACTATGGGAAGGATAGTGACAGCCGCAAAACCATGAAAAAATTACATGAAAGGAGGGAAAAATTAGAAAACTTGTGGGACTGTTTCGACACCAACGACAGTGAAATTCGAGATAAGTATGCGGACTCGATACAACATGAATACTTCGCTAAGGGGTACTACGACGAGATTCAGAAGGTGTACGAAAACATGAAGTCAGACATTATCACTCGATTAATGAATTTGCAAGGACGGGACGCAGACCAGATCCAGGAGGAGTCACCAGCAACACCGCCATCAGGATCATCGGTCACACCATCATCAACAGCAACAAAGATGAATCCACCTGAAGCGAAACAAAGGCATCAGGACATTAAATCTTCAAAGACAAACACACTTTCCACTAGAGAAAGATTTAAGGTGCTTTCAAAATATTTCCAAACATCATTGGATAAGTGTGCACCAAATTTGAAAGACACCAACCCCCAGATGTTCAACGTTAAGGTAAACAATATCAAGGAGAATTTTGAAGAATTAAAAATTATGTATCGGCGAATGGATGGTGAATTAAAAGAAGAAGATATCGAAACATATTTCCATCTTCAAGAGCAGTTGGAGTTGCGATTAAGTGAGGTTCTAGTAAGAGTTACACAGGATCAACCATCAAGTACTACGTTAAAGCTACCGAAAATTGAGTTGCCCAAGTTCGACGGAAATTACCTTAAGTGGCGCCAATTTCACGATCTGTTTAAGCCAATGATCCTTGAACAACCTATACCACTTGCTCAAAAACTTTATTTTCTCCGTGCTAATCTAACAGGAGAAGCGCTAAGCTTAATACAAGGATTTCCGGCTACAGACAACAACTTTGAAACAGCTTGGAAGACTCTGATTGATAGATACGACAATAAGCGGCTTCTATTGTCAGCACAGTTGGATAAGCTACTACAGCAACCATCAGCATCAGGAACTGCATCAAGCTTACGGAAACTTCACGACAATACAAAGGAAGGTATCCAGGCACTTACTAATCTGGGATATCAAGCTCATGACTGGGACCCCATAGTAGTTCATCTAATACTGAAGAAACTGGATAAGGAAAGCAGAACGCTGTTTGAGCAATCGTTGATTGATCCGAGATGCAGTCCTTCGCTAACAGAATTGCTGAAGTTCATTGAATCCCGGTTTCAGACACTTGAAACAATTAATAGTGCAGACGATAGAAGGAAGCCCACAACAGTTATAGCAGCTAAAGTTGATGGCTGCCTAATGTGCAGCTCAGGTAACCATAAAATATTTAACTGTAAGACATTTTTATCTCTTTCAGGTGGCGATCGTGAGAGAGCTGTTCAACGTCTTGGAATTTGCCGAAACTGTCTTAGGTCGGGACATGCCTCCAACACATGTCACTCGAGAGGATGCCAAAGTTGTAATGGCAAACATAATACTCTCCTACACTATCAAAAAGATTCAAGGCAATCTTTGAAAACAAAACCAATTAATAACCATAATCATTCCATAGGTGGTCAACAGCAGCAACTAGCTCAACCATTGGTGCAATCAGCTCAAAGGGGGGAAGGTCAATCAACCAACCATTATACGAATTCCATAAGTAATCAGCAGCATCAGCTAGTTCAAAGAAGAGAAGCTCAAGCAGCCAATGCAGCTAGCTATTCGAGAAATAAATCACGCCAAGTTTATCTAGCAACAGCCTTAATTAATGTCAAGTCCGCATGCGGAACATGGCTTACTTGTCGTGCTTTGTTAGACTCAGGATCGCAAATCCATTTTGTGACTGCAGCTTTTGCACAAGCACTGGGTCTTCCAAAGTATCAATCAGAAAATTCAATAAGCGGCATAGGAGGACATGGCACAAAAACACAATTTGCAATAGGACTCACTTTTCAAGCACACAATTCAAGTTTCAAGGCAAGTATTGAAGCAAACATAATGGCTAGGATTACAGATTACCAGCTACGTGAGGTTCAATCAGGAAATTGGAATATCCCTATCCACATTCAATTGGCTGATCCAGGATTCATGTCTAATCAAAAAATAGATATGCTTATTGGTGCTGAGTTGTTTTTCGATCTTCTTCTCCCAGGGGAAATAACAATTGGACCTCAGCTTCCTAAACTCCGTAACACAAAACTAGGATGGATTGTCGCGGGTGGCATACAGGCTACAAACTCAAATGTTGTTTGCACCATTGCCACGAAGCCATCTCTATCTTCATTAGAGAAACTGGTGAGTAGATTCTGGGAGTACGAAACCCATGAGACGGAAGTGAAACGTATGAGTAATGAAGAACATAACTGTGAGGAACATTTTAAATCGAACACAAAAACTTTGTCAAATGGAAGATTTATGGTAAGTCTTCCTTTCAAAAGGAATCCGACTTGTTTAGGTGCATCTCTCGAAAAGGCACGGAAAAGATTTCTTTCATTAGAACGCCGATTTGAAGGAGATAATGAATTGCGTGAACTTTATTCTCAGTTCCTGCTAGAATACGAGGAATTAGGCCACATGAGTCCGATCGAGAACGATGAGATTCCTCAAAATCATTATTTCATTCCGCATCATTGTGTGCTGAAGCCAGAAAGCTCCTCAACAGCATTGCGTGTGGTCTTTGATTGTTCAGCAAAAACGACATCTGGAGTTTCTCTCAATGATGTTCTTGGCGTAGGGCCAACAGTCCAGAATGACTTGTTTGCAATAATTATTAATTTCAGGTTAGAAAGGTATGCATTTACAGCAGACGTAAGCAAAATGTACCGACAGGTATTGGTAAGGCCAGAAGATAGAGCCTTTCAACTAATTCTTTGGAGATTTCACAGCAATCAACCTCTGAAGGCATATAAGCTTAACACGTTGACTTACGGTTCAGCATGTGCTCCATATTTAGCAACAAAATGTCTTGTTCAACTTGCAGACAATTATCAACAACTTCACGAAAGAGCATCCCAAACTATCCGTGAAAGTATTTACGTCGATGATCTACTTACTGGAGCGGACACAGTTTCAAAAGCCAGAGAACTGCTGGAAGAAATAACGCATCTTCTAGGAAAGGCTAAATTTGAGCTAAGGAAATTCTGTGCAAATGATAACAATATTCTCAAGAACATTCCTGACACGCACAAAGAAAGGTTAGTAAGATTCCATCAGTCTGACGTAATCAAAACCCTGGGACTGATTTGGGATCCAACGCTGGATCAATTTGAATTTGGATTTAATTCAGAAAAATTTACAACATATAAGACTCCTATTACACGCAGGACTGTTTTATCGGATCTCGCACGATTGTTTGACCCTCTAGGTTTATTGAGTCCAGTCATAATGCTTGGCAAACTTTTCCTACAAGACTTGTGGAAAACAGAGCTCTCATGGGATGAACAGCTTCCTACGGACATTGCCGAAAAATGGAGCAGGTACGTAAATCAATTCCTTGAGTTAAAAAACCTGAGTATACCTCGATTTGTAATGTGCCCGTTTCCGAAAAGAACTGAACTACATGCGTTTTCTGATAGTAGTATGTCTGCCCTAGGGGCGTGCGTATACGTTAGATGCATAGATGAATCAGGAATTATCTATAGTAAGTTACTTTGCTCAAAATCTCGAATCGCCCCGATGAAGGCTATTACAATCGCTCGTCTGGAGCTTCAAGCTGCAGTGCTATTGGTTGAGCTAGTAAGCAGAATACTTAAGACATTTAAGAAGTATATTCATAAGATAGCATATTATACGGATTCAACAACTGTGCTGGCATGGATAAGTTCTCCTTCTTATGTCTGGGACACATTCGTAGCAAACAGAGTAGCGAAAATCCAGGCAGAAACTCAAACAGCACAATGGAATCATATTAAGGGAGAAATTAATCCAGCTGATATAATAACGAGAGGATGCACTCTCCTTGACCTATCATCATCATTGACATGGTTCGAAGGTCCATCATTTCTTAAATTAGGAGAATCAAATTGGGAGCCAAGTAATTACACCATTCCGCAGGTGATACCAGAATTACGAAAAAATAAAACCGCATTGACCACTACAAATCAGAATCAAGATATATTGAATGTTATTAATCACAGAAACAATTTCTATACGTTGCAGAAAATATTCTCATTTTGCAGCAGATTTTTAAGGAATGCCCGACGGCCCGACTTTCTTAGAAGAAGCGGCATGCTTTCTGCTGATGAACTACGAGAAGGAACTCGCTTACTCTTGGTGTACACTCAACGTATGGCGTTTCCAGAAGAATACAAGGCGCTAAAGACAAATGTTAATATAAGTACTCAATCAAGCTTATCAACATTGACGCCATATTTTGACAAAAAACATAACTTAATTCGAGTAGGAGGCAGATTAGCAAATTCTGCACTTTTGCCGGATGCAAAAAACCAAATACTACTGCCGAAGAACAACATCGTTACAAGGCTGCTTTTGGAAAACATACATAGAACAAACTTACATGTATCCCACAGGGCTCTTGTAGCAATTTCACGACAACGGTATTGGATACTAAGCATTGGAAGAGAAGCAAGATCAGTGATCAGAAAGTGTATCATATGTGCGAAATCAAGACCAACATCCATAGCACAGTTGATGGGCGATTTACCTATGCAAAGAGTAACACCATCTCGCCCATTTTACTACACAGGAGTGGACTTTGCTGGCCCTATAAAATCACACTACAAAATCAGGGGTAAGACTCCTTCAAAATCTTATTTAGCAATTTTTGTGTGCTTTTCAACGAAGGCAATCCATATAGAAGTTGTTGGAGATCTCTCCACTGAATCGTTCATAAACTGCCTTAAGAGGTTTGTAGGCAGACGAGGATTGTGCCACACTATCTTCTGCGATAATGCAACTAATTTTGTTGGTGCAAACAATAAACTTAAGGAGCTTAAAGAAGTTATGCAGTCAAAGAGAATGGAGTCAGCCATTCAATCATCATGTATTCAGGCGGGAATTAATTGGCAATTTATTCCTCCCCGTTCTCCGCACTTCGGGGGACTCTGGGAGTCAGCTGTAAAATCTGCTAAGGGATTGTTGGTTAAACACCTGGGTGAGGCTTCGTTAACATATGAAGAGCTCACCACGATCACAATTCAAATAGAAGCTATACTCAATTCAAGACCCTTGACGCCAATTACATCGGATCCAAATGATTTAGAAGCTCTTACCCCTGGACATTTTCTGATAGGAGCGCCACTCCTTTCAATAGCTGAGCCCGATGTCACTGATAAAAGGGTAAGTTCTCTAAATAAATATCGACAAATCCAGCATGTTCAACAGTCTTTTTGGAAGAGATGGTCGAGTGAGTACTTACATAACTTACAACAACGAACTAAGTGGAAAACTGAATCCCAAAACTTGAAGCCAAACACTCTTGTTTTATTAAAGGAATCTAATATGCCACCAACAAGATGGAAGTTGGGACGTGTACTAGAAGTTATCAAAGGAAACGATGGATTGGTTCGTGTTGCTAACATTAAGACCCAAGGAGGAGTTCTTCAGCGAGCTATTCATAACTTGTGTCCTCTGCCGTTAGAAGAAACAGCTGAGGCGGAGTCTCCAGCAGATGAGCATGAGAAAGAGCCATATCTAAGAAATGAACGAGAACCAACATCACGGAAACTCAGAAACGGCAAGGTTAGAACGGGAACTTTATTGGTGTCATTTTTGATTGCAATGTTGGTTGGACCAGTTAACACAACATACACAGACAACCACGTCCTTACAAATCAGCTCGATAATGCAGTCGGAATCTACTTTGAAGACATTGGAACTCTTCGAATCGTCAACAATTTTTGGAGCCTTTATGTTTTTTACAATCTTACCAATTATTGGTTTGAATTAAATGAAATTAAAACGTATATAAATGAACTGGAAAAAGCTTGCACGACAGATAAAACGGACAAGATTTACTACTGTCATTCGACGGTTGACATTTTTCGACAAAGAGTAGCTATCATTGATCAAAATAACGAATTCATTCACGGGTTTAATACTTCAAGTCGGGCAGCGATTCGACATCGCAGGTCTCCATTCGATTTTGTTGGTAGTGTAGCACATAGTTTGTTTGGCATCCTTGATCAAGAAGAGGCTCAACACATTCAAAATCAGATCAACTTGGCGAATAAACATGAAACTCACTTAGCTGCTCTCATTGAAAAACAAAGTTCCATTTCAGATTCCACTGTTAATATTTTGAGGCAAAATTCATTGGAAGTCAAAAGGCAATTCCAGACACTGAACACATATTTGGCCAGGACGTTTAATGTAATCGAAAAACAGCAAGATAACATTGGCACAAACCAACACTTTGTATCGCTTACGTCTTATTTAATTATGATTTTATCCAACTTTCAGCGCACTCAAGATATTCTACTGGATGTTATACTTGACTTGAATCATGCAAAAATTAACCCTCAGCTTATCACACCAAGGCAACTCAATGACCAGCTGCAGCTTATTCAAGGAAACCTCCCATCAACTTTGAGATTACCTAATGTTTCAGTTTTGGACATGTTTAAAATAATAACAGTCAGGGGACGGACACTTCATGATTCAATCGTTTTTGAAATGCTCATACCATTAGCTGACGACCAAGAATTCCAGATGTTCAATCTAATTCCATTACCCATCATTCACTACAACATCAGCCTCCTAGTGGATATACCTAAATCATACCTTGCAGTTACATTAGCAAGAGACAAATTTTTTAGATTAACAGAGTTTGAATTCTCATCTTGCAAGCTTATAGCTGCGAGAACCCATCTCTGTACTCAGATTGTTCCAACTAATATCCATCAACACAATTTGCAAGTATGTGAAATGGCCTTGATGAATCATGAAAATAATGCATTGGCCGATTGCATCTTAAACGAAATACCATCTCAAAATCGTTGGATCGCACTCAAAGAAACTAACAGCTGGCTATTTTCATTGATTACTAATTCCACAGGTCTACTCATTTGCAATGGAGTTACAAGCAGCATCGCCTTAGCAGGCAATGGAGTGATAGAATTCAAAGAGATGTGCACTCTTAAAGTTGGAAACACGATTATAACCGGACGCTCAAACTTAAAAACAGTTATATCTAACTCGTTCGTTCCGAGTGCAAAAATCAACAACTGGATCGAAAACCATAACTTCACAAAAGACCTTGTCCCCCCATTGAAGGTAAGCACCATTGAACATGATCAATTTAAAAATATTACACAGGAAATAGAAGACCTTAAGAAAGACATGAGAGCACCCGAAGAACCGCAATTGAACATACACGATTACCATCACTACAGTTTGAGCTACCTGCTGCTGTCGATTACCATTGGAATAATAGTATATTCTTGCCGACGCCGACATCAGAAAGGGCCGATTCCAGCTCAACGAAGAACAGTTCCTCGCTTTGAAGCCAATATTTGAATTGAAGGTTAAGAACCTCCAAGGAGGGGTGTATGTACGAACTTGTAAATACTTTCCTAATTTTTAAGTTTACATTGTACATATTTTATTTCAATCTTTGTAACGGGAGCTACTGTGTGACAGAGATTATTCGAATCCCCTTTATCGTGGGAATTGTTTTGTAAGCAACGACGAATGCTCGGATTACGTCTAGTGAACCGCAAACATCAATTGTTCTCACAGTAGCTCATCGAGTGATAATTATGCGTTGTACCTACGCAAGGTGGAAAATAAAGTCATTATTAATTTTGACACTGAAGGCAACGGTTGAACATCTCTTTTACTATACAGTGTCATTTGTGGAATTTACGTTTGCCCCGAGGTAGACAAACTCCTTAACTACCTCGAAATTGTAGCTGTCAATTGTTATATTTTGTCCCAGGTGGTGAGCGACGGATTGGTTTTTGCTTGACTGCATGTATTTCGTTTTGTCCTCATTGATCTTAAGGGCGGTCATGCACTCGGACGTACAGGGTAAAGTTGTTGATTGCTCTCAACCTGGCGAGATGCCAGCAACGATCCCTGTTTAAATGCCCGGGTCAAGTTGACATACGGCCTCCTCGCGGCGCCCTCTGGATAGCCTCTTCAACAACCGTTGAGAGGTGAACAAACGTATGCAGCGAAAAAACCCCGACCAGAATGGCGGTTGTGCGGCGGGCTAACAATCCGCCCACGTAAAAAAAACCCAAAGTTATGAATGAGCAAGATGCCTCGGATACACGGACGGATACTCGACGACGACAACGCACGAAAAAGGAACACGATTTGCGAGTATGCTCCTGGAATGTCAGAACCCTGTACACTCCCGGAGCTGCTCGTAAGCTAGAAGGAATCCTCACACAGTAAAAGGCGGATATTACTGCGGTCCAGGAAATACGCTGGATAGGAAACGGTATGATTAGGAAGAAAAATTGCGACATTTATTACAGCTGTCACAAAAGGTTGCACTTACTGGGATGCGGATTTGTCGTGGGAAAGCGGTTAAGGTCGAAGGTCATCGACTTTAAACCTATAAGTGATCGCCTGGCTGTGATCCGCATCAGAGGCAGATTTTATAACATCAGCCTTATATGTGCACACGCCCCTACCGACGAGGCTGAAGACCCTATCAAGGAAGACTTCTATGACCTCCTGGACAACGCCTACGGAGCTTGTCCGGAGTACGATGTAAAAATCGTGCTCGGGGACTTCAACGCCAAAATCGGAAAGGAAAACACCCTTGGCGGAGTGATCGGAAAGCACAGCCTCCGCGATACAACAACAGATAACGGCTTCCGACTCGCTGACTTTGCGACAGCCCGTAATGCGGTGATAAGTAGCACAAGATTCTCTCGCAAGCGAATCCACACAGCCACCTGGCGATCTCCGGACGGTCGAACCGCCAACCAAATCGACCATGTGCTCATTGACGCAAGGCACTCGTCAAACATCCTGGATGTGCGAACATTCAGAGGGGCAAATGTCGACTCTGACCAGTTCCTCGTAGCAGCAAGATTCAGAGCTCGACTGTCGAATGTCAGAAAGCTGCACCAGCCCATCAGGAGGAGGTTCGACATTGGGCGCCTGAGCACACCGGAGGTTGCCAGAGTCTACAGGGAGCAGCTGAGCGAAAGACTCTACGGTATGCCTACGTCGATCACAAATGGCAATAATATGTGGCTGCATTGCCGCTCCGCCATTCAGGAAGTAGCCGAAATCATCCTAGGATACCTACCACCCCCGACAAGAAACCCGTGGTATGATGGCGAGTGTGAGCAGTAAAAGGCAGCAACCGACGAGGCGTACCAAAAGGCGCTGCAGAGGAAAACCAGGGCAGCGCGAGAAGAGTACCGAGCCAGAAGAAGGGAGGAGAAGAAACTGCTTCGACAAAAGAAAAGAATCTTCGCAGCCTCCCAGCTCAAGGATATCGAGGAGTCTAGGGATAAACATAAAATACGAGCCTTTTACAAGAAAGCCAAAGTCCTTGCAGGAGGCCTCAAAAAGGGCACCCTGGCTCCTCGAAACTGCGAGGGTAATCTTGTCACCGACCCGCAGAGAATAGTGGATGTATTTAAGCAGCGTTTCCAGCAGCTGCTTAACGAGCATGACCAAGAGAGAGTGGTAGGGACCGAGGAAATCCCAACTCCAGCCGCTGAAGTAGTCCTCCCACCCAGCATAGAAGAAGTCGGCACAGCTATTCAGAAGCTGAAGAATAACAAGGCCGCAGGCTCAGATGGCTTGCCGTGGCCGTGGTGCAGTGGTTAACATCATCGACCGCCGAGCGAAAGATCTATGGTTCAAATTCGCTTCGTAGCCAAGAAAAAGTAATTCCTATACGGACAAAAAAAAAGTGTGCAACACAGTTGTGAATGGAAAGTGACCAGACGTACTGCTGCAGGCATAACACTCACAGTATATGGTCAACTGAAATTCATCCTCTGCGTATGCAAAACTAAAGTGCTCGAACGAGTTACTATGAACTATAACCAACGCGGAATTTGGTCGGCTCTCGTCCTATCTAGGTCTAGGACAACCACCCCTGAGAGTAGTGAACGAACTTCAACGACCCCAACCACTGCGCTCCGTTCAGGTTGTGTGTGTGAACACATCATAAGAGAATATAAAAACTCTTGAACCTGCGCGAGTCTCTAAAAAAAAAAAAAAAAATCAGAGCTCTTCAAGGCTGGCGGCGATGTTCTGGTAGGGAGCATGCACCAGATCATCTGCAGAATTTGGGAAGATGAGAGCATGCCCGACGACTGGAATACCAGCTCTATAGCCCCATCCACAAAAAAGGCGATCCTGCCTCTTGCAAGAACTATAGAGGTATATCCCTGCTCAATGTCGCATACAAGATCCTGTCCAGCGAATTGTGTGAACGTCTAAAGCCATTTTGCACCGCACTAATCGGCAGCTACCAGTGCGGCTTCCGGCCCGACAAATCAACTATAGACCAAATTTTCACACTAACATAAATCCTGGAAAAGACCAACGAGTTTCGAATCGATTCACACCATCTTTTCATCGATTTCAAAGCCGCATACGACAGCATTCATCGTGATGCACTGTTTGGGGCGGTGGCCAAATTCGGGATCCCGGTAAAACTGATCCAGTTGTGTCGCGCCACGCTAAAAAACACGCGATGCACCATGCAACTCGGTTCTAGGACCTCGGAACCATTCGAAACATGCACCGGATTTCGGCAAGGAGATGCGCTGTCATGTGACTTCTTCAACCTGGTGCTGGAGCAGATAGTGCGATGGGCTGGCGTCAACAGGGAAGGCACTAACTTTTACAAGTCCATCCAACTGCTAGGATACGCGGATGATATCGACATCATCGCGTGTTCCCGCCGTGGCATTGTGGAAGCATTCACGGCGATTGAAGAACAGGCGAAACGAGTTGGTCTTAAGATCAATGAGGACAAACCGGAATACATGCTGTCAAGCAATAACCAATCCGTCGCTCACCACCTGGGACAAAAAAAAGCAATTGACAGCTACAATTTCGAGGTAGTTAAGGAGTTTGTCTACCTCGGGGCAAACGTAAATTCCACAAATGACACCACAGTGGAGATCCGGCGTAGAATCGCCCTTGGCAACCGCTGCTACTTCGGCTTGTCCAAACAACTGGGGTCAAAACTCCTCACTCGAAAGAACAAAGTCATGCTTTACAGAACGCTCATTCTGCCAGTCTTACTGTACGGAGCCGAAAGCTGGACGATAAGCAGGACAGCGGAGCTGATTTTGGGATCTTTCGAAAGAAAAATTCTGCGCCGGATATTTGGTCCTGTCTGTGAGGAAGGTGAATGGAGAAGAAGACACAACCGCGAACTCTACGAGCTGTACCAAGATGTGGATGTAGTCCGGAAGACAAGGATCCGTCGACTACACTGGCTCGGCCACATCGAGCGCATGGACATCAACGCTCTAGCTAAGAGGGTCTTCTTCTCCGAGTCTCCTGGTTCGAGAGGTATGATCGCCTTTTTTGTGGATGGGGCATATAGAGCTGGTATTCCAGTCGTCGGGCATGCTTTCATCTTCCCAAATTCTGTAGATGACCTGGTGCATGCTCCCTACCAGAACATCGCCCCCAGCCTTGAAGGGCTCTGATGGCAAGCCATCTGAGCCTGCGGCCTTGTTGTTCTTCAGCTTCTGAATAGCTGTTGGGATTGCTGTTGGGAGTTGGGATTTCCTCGGTCCCTACGACTCTCTCTTGGTCATGCTCGTTAAGCAACTGCTGGAAGTGCTGCTTAAATACGTCCACTATTCCCTGCGGGTCGGTGACAAGATTGCCCTCGCAGTTTCGAAGAGCCAGGGTGCCCTTTTTGAAGCCTCCTGCATAACATAACCAACTAGTACAACCTAACTGACCTAGTCTTGAACTCACTTTTCGTTGAGTGCTTTTAGGAGGTAATGACTACTGCATAACAACATCTTCTCTCCGATGTCATTAACAACATTTCCAAAAAAAGGCTTTCCCAAAAGGGAATCTGGAAACTAGCTTCCTGCTCCCATGTTCTGGAAACAACTTACTTACCGTTAAATCGATTTCCTTTTTCTTCCGAAACAATCAAGATTTCTTTTCCATTCAACACGTTCTTGAAATGTAGCCATAACACTGACATCCTCCATTAACCATCTTCCATCCATTTATCGCACCGAAAGAATATAACCAAATCGCCCACATGTCCTTCTCCTTTACCATTGCATTCATAGTCGACTTAACACGATCCAGTGCGAGCGAACAGAATTCCTTAAGACAATGCCTCCTTCGCACAATTCCTTACTTCCGTCCCATAAAGCTGAGGCAGCAACTCGGCCACAATCACTGTATCGTCGTTTTGAAATACTTGGGCCACATTCTTCGTCGGTTGCTTTCGACCCAAACAAATCCCGACACCATTGGGGTATATAAAACAAGAAACCAAAAAAGCAACAGAAACAAGGATCCAGATACTCGAGGGCATAAATTGTTCCACAAGTCCGGTCACGTACGGCCATTGCCACGTCTCATGCTCACTACGAAATTTAATAGTTTTCCACATAATTTTCCAGGTTACAGCACTCCACATACAATCACAAACGAGAGGGACTCCGAGACCCACAATTGGAAAGGACGAAAGCACCGATAAACCTTAATGGAGCTCGATTAACCCCCCACAAACTAATTTAATTACGAGCACAAAAAAGCACCCCCAAAGGGGGATCTTATGATGATAAGAACAGTAACAAATGCATTTGCACAGATACAGATACCTACCATTTCCGGAATGCCATCAAGATAGTATTTGAATACTTTGACATCCGTAAGGACGAGCGGGTTGGCAAGAAATGTTAGAATCATTTGCCAACTTAAGTGGCGGCGGACAAACAAAATCCAATACATTCCTAGTGTCCTTGAAAGGATACTCATATACGTACGTGTGTATGCATTCATATGGCCATCAAACTCAAGTGGTGCAGGATAAAACAATAGCCGCTGGTGCGGGGGGAGGCAGTCAAAATAGATACTCGTATAAGCAAAAAAGCAAGAAATGAATGCAATTCGCAAATGAGATTGCACACGATAGCGTACGAGTGGTACGCTGCTCGTCAGGCATTTCCGTCCCGCAAAACAAAATGAGTTTCCTTTAGCGATGGTACTCCGGAGTCTGGAGTGTTATTTCCAAAATACTTCGTGAACGAAAGTAGGTCGCAAACAGTGCCTATTGCCATCCTGGCCCAGGATAATGAAAAAAAAAAAAAAAATGCAAAATGAATGGTGGGTAAGTGGGGCCTTATCGTTGCCGCAGACAACGAATGTTGAGGATCGAGGAGATGGCCCAGATGCAGATTCGGAGGGCAGTTTGCAGTCTGAATCTGGGCAAAGTACAAAAGGACCAAGGAATAGTGAAGCCGTAAATACCGTTTGGTATACATACATGCTTGGACACTTGGCTACTAACGCCATCATCATGCGAGTACACTCACTCCTACCATCAGGCCGCGTCACCAAATGGTATCCAATAACACGAGGATTCATTGGACACCCTGTGTCTACTGTCTCGTATGTGTCGATGACGATGTATGGGTACATACATATGTATACACGTTGAATATCGGTCGGTGATGGGTGCCTTTGGGCTGCATTCACACCCGCTCAACGATAGAAACATAGGGAGAGGAAGAGCAAGGATGAAGAGAATCTGTTGGTTTGTGTAAATGTTTTGAAAGCGGCAGGATATTGCATATTTACTTAACATGGGAAATGGACATAAATGAAAAAAAAAAACTGCTCCTCCGACTCCTTTGTCCCGTAGCATGTCGTCGTCCTCCGTCCTCGTCGTTCCATCTGCTCCAACTTAACCTGACCATTTGCGCTCGACTGGCTGCCTTCTGTGTATTGTGATACACCTCCTTCAACCACGATGATGATGGTGCACGGACATTTAACAGCAAAGCATCGCCTAGTGACGGAAATATTAGCTCTGGTCTAGTCGGTTACCAGGTTTCCTTGACGCTATGCTAAGGCGGATTAGGCAACTTGCACTGTTGGCGTGGAATTCCCTCGGAAACCATGCACTATAGTGATGATATGAAGGTCCTATTGTAAGGCACTTTGCGGACCAGTCCGGTTAAATTGGTGTACGATGCGGGAACAACTCCCTTCCCGATTGAGTAGAGTGCCAAGATGTTAGAAGTTCCAAGAAATCACTAAGTACAGCTCCAGGAAAAACGGTTTACCTCATCTCGACAACCTAATCCCTTATATGCTCCTGATCCACTTTAAGCATTAGCAACGTCTTACACAGCAATCTCCATCCTCCCATCGAAGAGGAGTACCGCTCCGACCACACACCTCTTGAAAGACATTCATACGTAATGCTCCTAAAAATGTAAGTCACCCTAATTCCGAAATTATGTTCAAAAATGTAAGGACGATTATTAGAAGAAAATGGTGTTCAGAACGCTTCGACTTCATGTACATGTCCCGCTTAGGAAGTACGTGCATACTTACGTATGTACGAACAATAGCACGAGCGGGACAACCCCTTGTCGAGAATTCCTTGCAAAGTCGTTTACTGGGTAATCTCCTTTTAAAAAGTTTCCTGCCCCAGTCACCACAATTTCGCACGAAGCATCATCATCATCGTCATCCTTCTACCGCCTCCTGGGAGTCGATTTCGAGAACACTATGTACACATACGAGTACACACCTAGTCCCTTGTTACCGCTCTCATCATCACAGTCATCGTCTTACATACAACCACATTCCAGGTTTTAATAAATTTGTAAACAGATTTGTTAATTTCACCATAAAATTTTGATGAGAACCTCTCCGTTACTATGGAGCAGAAAGGACGAAAGGACGAAAGGCATGAAGATGGTGAGAAAAGGTGGCAAGAGCAGATGGGAACTGGGATCAGGGACAAGAAGTGCCAGTTATGATTAACTAAACCCCAACACCACATACATATTGCACATCACACATTTGGGGGACGAAAGGACGAAAGGACGAAATGACGGGTTGTTCTCAGTTAAGCACTGAGACAGGGACAGTGTGTGTATGTTATGTATGTGCGCCGGAAGGCTTTATGCTGTCACTTGAAAAGGCAGCAATATGAGCGATGTGTCTTATGCTCCTCATTACAGTTAGTGTGATGCGTACCAACAATTTGCCACAGTGATTTTCGTTTGCTAATTGCGGAATCAACCACCAGCCGTGAATGGAGGTGTTTAATAAAGCCAAGTCATTATGGTGTAACCCCTTTTCGAACTAATTTTTACTACACTCGGGCTTGCCTCATAGTAAACGGCGTTGGGAATCTTCTGAGGAAGAAACTCTAAAATCTTCTCCTCAACACGCACTTCCCAGGCTGCTCTGAATCGCAGGACTCTTCGCGAGGAACTTACCTCTCCTCCGCGACAGAGGCACAGTACGAAGATATTATCTCTAGAGAGAAAATGATGTGGGCGTTAAATAGCTTCAAGCCCTATAAATCGCCAGGTCTGTGTGAAATTTACCCAATCGAAGTCACAAAACCTATGGAATTGACTATACCATGGCTAGAGAATATCTAACCATGCCTACCTTAGAGTCACATTCCAGAAAAGTGGAAGTGCGCAAAGGTACTTTTCATCCCCAAGGCCGACAGGAACTCTCACACTTCCCCCAAGAATCTAAGGCCTATCTGCCTATCATAGGTTAGGTTAGGTTGACATGGTAGGCGAAAGCCACACTTAGGCCGAAACACGGCCCATTGTGATACCACCTGGATCAGGTTACCCTGATCCGCTACCTGGGAACCAACCGGTGCTTCTAATAAAGCGGTGGAGTTGAGCCATTTTTTGGTTTGCTAGCTCACTCAGATTGTCTAAGAAGGGCGCGCCGAGGTTAATCCTCCTGCGATTCGCAAAAGAGGGACATGAGCAGAGGAGGTGGTGTATTGATTCCTCCTCCTCCTCGTCCATGCAGCCGCGACAGAAGTCATTGTAGGGTAGCCCCAGTCTGGCGGCGTGTTTTCCAATGGTGCAGTGACCTGTAATGACACCCACTAGAGTGCTTAAGGTTGCCCTTTTGGTTGCCACCAGGTCCCTGGTTCGTCCTAAGTATAACTTAGGCCACAATTGTTTGGTGATAAAGCCGACATTGCTCTCATTCCATTGGAGATTATTCTCCTCTATGGTTTGATGCTTTATCATGTGCTTTACCGTACTTATTGGTGTTTCTAGGTACCCGAGGGAAGGTTGGCTGAGTGTGCTTGACCCTAACCTTGCGAGTTCGTCGGCCGCGCAGTTTCCTGGAATATCCCTATGCCCGGGAACCCACAGTATTTTAATGTTGAACTGTTCAGCCATCTCATCTAGAGATAGGCGACAGTTAATGGATGTTTTTGATTTGTGGGTTACCGCTGCCAGGGATTTTATCGCAGATTGGCTATCCGTGCAAATGATAATATCCTTTGTGGATATTACATTGATCCTGAGCCATGCCAGGGCCTCCGTTATCGCAGTTATTTCTGCCTGAAACACACTACAGTAATTTGGGAGTCTAAATGAAAGGTTGAGGTTAAGTTCCTTGGAGTAGACCCCACTGCCTACACCCGACTCCATCTTAGAGCCATCGGTATAGAGGGAGATCGAGTCCTTTGGTATGTCTTTCCCTTCAGCCCATTCCTCACTGGATGGAAAGACAACTTCGAAGTTCCTGGTGAACACATTCTGCGGGTTGATGTAGTCAGTGTCCATGGGTACTCTGAAGTGTTTTAGCATAGAGGTGTGGCCTTTTTGAGATGTGGGCCATTTTCTTATGCTCCTCATCCTTAGATGAGGAGCGCGCATGCAGCAACTTGCTTGCTGAAAAGGTTGAATGGTGGAAGATGTAGTAGAACATATAAGGCCTCCGTGGGGGTTGATCTGATCGCTCCGCTTATATATAAGCTGGCCGATCTTTGTACCTTCCCCAGAAGGTTTCGATTGACTGCTTTGTCCAGAGCAGTCCACCAGACTACGACGCCATACAGGAGGATAGGCCTTATGACTGCTGCATAAAGCCAGTACATAATGCTTGGTTGGAGACCCCACCTCCTGCCCACTACTTTCTTACAGCTGTAGAGGGCAACAGTTGCTTTCTTGACCCGATCAAGAATGTTGGGTTTCCAATTCAGCCTCCTGTCAAGGACTAGGCCTAGATATTTAGCCTGTTCTTTGATTGTTAGTTGAGTTCCACCCAGCCTCGGTGGGTTGAGGGGCGGAATTTTATATTTGTTAGTGAACAGTACTAGATCGGTCTTCTTTGGGTTCACCCCAAGTCCACAGTACCGTGTCCAGGTTTCTACTGTATGTAGTGCACTCTGCATAAGGTCGCATAGAGTGCTGGGAAATTTTCCTGTGACGGCAATAGCAATGTCATCCGCATAGGCGATCACAGCGAACCGCTCCTCCTCCAGCAACAGCAGTAGTTCGTTGATCACGTGTACCTTTCCTGACCATTCTGGTTGAGACGGCACCAACAAAGTTGGCTTTGACAACTCTTTGTATTAGCAGCTGTCGTACCAGTTCTATCACTGATCCCGTAACACCCAGATCAGACAGCGCCTTGATGACGGCCCATGGTTCAACATTGTTAAAGGCGCCCTCAATGTCGAGAAAGGCGACTAGAGTGTATTGTTTATTTTCCAGAGACCTTTCTATTTTACTGACCAATGAGTGGAGTGCTGTTTCCACCGATTTGCCTTTGTTGTAGGCATGTTGGTTATCCGATAGCCTTCCTGAGATGCAGCTGTACCGGATGTGTACGTCCAAAATCTTCTCTAGAGTTTTTAATAGAAAAGAAGTGAGACTAATAGGCCTTAGGTCATTTACATACGTGTGGGAGCTTTTGCCTGCCTTGGGTATGAAAATGACTTTGGCTACCTTCCACTTGCTGGGGATGTAGGAAAGGGAGAGGCAACTATTGTATATAACCACAAGCCAGGGGAGGATGATATCTGCTACCTGCTGGAGCTCAGCTGGTATGATCCCATCCGGTCCCGGGGACTTGTAGGGTTCAAAGCTCTTTATGGCCCAAAGGACGTCTTTCATCTTTTGCACTAAAAACTTTGGAAAGGCTGATAGACGTGCACATGCGCCACAGTTTTGATCCTTCCTTAATCTCTAAGGCACAGCACGCTTACTGTAAGGGAAGATCTGTCGAAACAGCCTTGCACTAGTGAGGAAAATCGAAAAACCAATGATTATACCCTAACAGCTTTCCTAGACATAGTGGGCGCCTTTAAAAACGTCACTCCGAAAGCAGTAATAGAAGGGCTAGAAAAGCTAAAGGTGGAGACAACTCTGATAGAGCTGATCAGCGAGTTACTTTTAACGAGCAAAATTCACTCTAAATGGGAAAGCCAAACAACCACCAGAGTGTTTACCAGGGGAACCCCACAAGAAGGGGTCCTCTCACCTCTTCTCTGAAACGTAGTTGTAAACGAACCACTAATCAAACTGGAGAAAGAAGGCCTGGATGTTGTTGCCTACGCCGATGACGTTGCCATTTCAATCTCAGGTAAATACCTATCCACACTGAATGACTGCAAGCAAACGGCATTCTCAATTCCTTGCAAATGGGCGCATAGCAATGGGTTCAGAGTAAGTCCCCAGAAAACGAAGCTCGTGCTATTCACCAAAAAGCACAACATTCCGTAACACTGCCCAATTACTTGGTAAGCAGGTTAACCTGTTCCTCCAGTGCCAAATACCTTGGCATTATACTAGATAGCAAATTAATCTGGAAGAGCAACGCAACCAAGAGAGCAAAAAAAAGCAACCATAGCTCTCTACACATGCAAGAAGGCCATGGGAAAGAAATGGGGATTCAACCCCAAGATCACCCTATGGCTCTAAATCACGGTCGTTAGGCCCATACTAATGTATGGATTGTTAGTCTGGTGGACTGCACTGGAGAAGACAACATATCACAAACAAATCGAGAAGGTACAAAGGCTGGCATGCATGTGCATTACCGGGGCCCTCAGCTCCACCCCAACGGCTGCGCTTAACATGGTACTCGACCTTACACCACTCGATATTTTCGGCAAGCAAATTGCCACACACACGGCCATAAGACAAAAAGCCAACTTTAATGAACGAGCTATGTCACTGGCCACTCCCCCACCCTGAGTAACAGGATAACTCTGGCAGGAAATTTAGACCACACAGAACCCACCACAATCTTGGAGAAGAATTTTACGAGGATCTACCCGGACAACTGGACCCGCCAAACACAACTGGAGTATTCTGCAAACAACTAATGCTGAATAAAGCTCTAAAATTACCAGATCACTGCAGCGTCTTTCAGGCGGAACTGTTGGCAATAAAGGAGGCTTTGTCACGGCTGAAGTGGAACTTAATATCCACTACGGCTATCCGTATTCTCACGGATAGTCAAACAGCCCTAAATTCGCTGGAGTCCTATGTGTACACATCAGTCCTACTTAAGTGTTCGGCCATCTCTTATCGAGACGTGCCCTCGAGCTCTATGAACAGAAATGGAGAGAGGAGCATGCACTTCTGAGAAGGAAAAAGAAGGAGCACGAGAAGCGCGAGATCGAGGATATGACCGTTAGTGAGACCGCATATGACAGTGTTTATAGGGACGAGTTATACAAAGCCATGTCATGTTTTAACATTCCTGCCAAACTCGTCAGACTATGCAGGATGACTATGGAGAACTCTCGCTGCTCCATTAAGATCGGAGGTGAACTAACCGATCCCGTTGATGTTAAAAAAGGTTTTAGACAGGGTGACGCACTGTCATATGATTTCTTCAACATTATTCTTGAAAAGATCGTGCGGGACTCTGCGACCAATACAAGAGGTACGATCTACTTCAAGTCCACACAATTGCTTGCCTACGCAGATGACATCGACGTTATTGGACGAACAAAGCGAGACGTCAATGAGGCGTTCGCAAGCATTGAAGCAGAAGCGGCGAAAGTGGGTCTAAGGGTAAATGGGGACAAGACCAAATATATGCTGTCATCCAAGAAAGACGCACAACACCGACGTCTTGGTCAGAACGTCACCTTCGGCAGCTATATTTTTGAAGTAGTCAAGGACTTCGTCTACCTTGGCTCGATAGTGGCAAGCAGCCACGACACCAGCGCTGAGATAAAACGCAGAATAACTCTTGCCAATCGCTGCTTCTTCGGGCTCAAGAGACAATTGAGTAGTAGAGCCCTCTTTCGAAATACTAAGGTTTCCCTCAACAAAACCTTAATCATCCCGGTCCTCCTCTACGGCGCTGAGGAGGCTCTTGGACGTTTCGAGAGGAAAATTCTACGTGCAATCTTTGGTCCCGTTTGTGTATACGGTGAATGGAGGAGGAGATTCAACCAAGAACTGTACGGGCTGTACAGCGACATCGGCCTGGTTAGACGTCATCGGATCCAACGTCTAAGATGGCTAGGCCAAATAGAGCGAATGGACATCACCGCTCCGGCCCGAAGAGTCTTCGACTCCGATCCTGAAGGACGACACAGCTGAGGACGACCGCATCTAAGGTGGCGCACAGGTGGAAGGGAACCTCAACCAACTGAGCGTGCGGCACTGGAAGTGGCTGGCCAAAGAGGCTGGAGAGGCTTGTTGGTTGAAGCCCTGGTTCACCCCGAACTATCGCGCCATCTAAGTAAGTAAGTAAGTGTGAGGAAGGTGAATGGAGGAGAAGACATAACCGCGAACGGTACGAGCCTTACAAAGATGTGGATATAGTTAGGAATGCAAAGATCCGTCGACTACATTGGCTCGCTCACATCGAGCGCATGAACACCAACGTTCCAGCTAAGAGGGTCTTCGACTCCGAGCATCCTAGTTCGAGAAGAAGAGGTATAATGTAATACAAATTGGGCTTGATGACTGGAAGCAACGGGCGCGGGACCGTCAAGGATGGAAGGCAGCTATAGCTCAGGCACAGATCTTCCATGGATTGCTGGCCTGATAAGTAAGTAAGTGAAGCGCCCTCCCATGACGAAATGCTTGCGGCGGTACCGTTGCGGTCCAGGCAGCAGAAGCAGGAGGCGATTTTGGTGGGTTAAAGTCCCACATACTTTGGACTATAGACATGCGCCACCAAGAGTTCTATATCTTCTAACTGAACTTTATTGGATCGTCCACTGCTCGAAAGGGTTAACCGAACACTTTAAATTCCAGAACAGTGGTCTCGTCGAGAGTCATTGGCACTATCAACGACATAGCGTTCTCCTATCGAACCCCTTTAATAAGCTTTTTCCCAGAACCCAAACCAATAAAGTAATCGTTAAGGATGCGAAGCATTTCCCTGCGACGACATAAACTGTCTACAAACCAATCACCTTGAAAGGCCACTTTGAGTGCAGTTTGAAAAATTTATCGGACAACAGCTTTACACCATTGAGACGTTTTACATTCGCATAAACAACCAGCACACCGAGTCACTGGAAGAACAGTAGCAGCCAAGGGCAGATGAACCACCACCACTACCACTGGCCTTGGAATCACGTGTTCTCTTCCGATTAAGTCTGTAAATTCCCCCAGACGAAACCAAATACAAATTTGAATCCGCATGCATTATTGATGACAAAATTGTCTTCTCCCCAACCTCCACCTTTGTTTACTCGAGATGCGCGCTACACCCAACTATGGGGGCATGTATCAATCCACAATCCATTAGACATGCACACGACTACCATTGCTACCCGTGCTCGTACAGCTCGCATTCCATGGCGCAACGGAAGAGCAATGAAATTTACTGTCTCAACATAAAGTTGCCAAAGTAATTGCTACGGCGATGTGCCTCAAGATGCTTCGACTTGGTTCGGGTTGGTTCCGCCTTGACTTCGTTCTGGTTTCCATAAGACAAACCGATAAAGTCATAATTTTTCGTCAAAAATTACTCGGAGCGTTCCATAGCAGTGAGGGAGCAGGAGTCAGTATCCATAGGTACATAAGAGCAGTGAATAAATGATGAAACTCAATTCATACCAATTCGCTTCATTCCCTGGCAATATACCTATACCCAGATAGAGAGAGCGAGGTAGAGACAGTTAAATCGATATCCACATTTGCCTCATTCAAATTCCTTGTGTTACGTCCAGGAGCATCCGGTTGCCCAACTCATGGATACAAATGGCTTACGTCGAGATGTCCTCCTTCATCTACTGGTTCACTATTTTTGGCCACTACTGAGCTTTCGTCAAAGCTCTCGTCTATTTTTTCATTACTCCATTATGCCCAGCAGGAGACAGAAGATAGGAGACACTAGCAGAGAGGGTGCGAAAAGCCATTCGGGTTAATTGTGCGCGATAAGTGTCATGTCCTTGTGCGCTAGGATGAGCAACGATAGCAGTGAATAGGATACGACACAGACCAAGACCAGAGTCGAACACCGAACAGGACCGGACAGACTTCATGGCATTAAAATGGGATTTGTATCTACAAGTCGGACACAAATTTCTGGAGATTTTCGATACTACGTACATAGGTTAGAGGGACGCTTTCCACTCGGTGGACCACACTATTGTGCACACAGCATTAGTTTATCCGTGTGGAATCAGTGACGAGTGGTTTCCTTTATTTCTTCCTTTTTCTGTTTTTGTTTCCTATTTTCTGTATGCGCTTCATTCTTTTGTGGCTAGCACTTTCAAGGTGTTTGGGAAACGTATCCTCCAATTCATTTGACTGTGTGCAGCACGGTGGATTGGGGGCTTGCGAAGTGATGGAGAGCTGTAGGCAGGCAGTTGAGAGGCGAATTAATATCAATTTGTTATACGGAAAGCTGTTGTGCTGAATGGTCTTAGTTGAATGGAGATGCTTAAGCCCGGGCTTGAGGTGTGCATTTTGTGGATTTTAAGAGGTGGCACAGATTGTATGCACTTTCCCTGCTGGTTTGCTCTCTGATTGTAATGGTGCATTAGGTGACAGTTGGATGAATGCTTAGATGGAAAGATTGTGTAAGGCTCCTTTAGAGCTTAATGTAATGGGACTAAATCAATGTAAACCTATTGGTGGCTAAATGGTTCAAGGATGTTGAGGAAAGATTAAGGAGACATGGGAATGCAGACATTGTCCGGTGCCAAAGATCGAACGAATCTTAACGGTGTCCATCCAATCATTGTAGTATTCTCTCTGCTCTCTTAGACTGTGAGACTGTAGCTAGTCATCATGGCTTTAGTAGGGACGCTATCATTATCTGCGATAAACCACTCCACAGACCAATGATGTCACGATATGGGAACAACATCAGGTCGAAATGGGCATTCAACATGCTTTTTAAACTTGGACAGTATTGGCAGGATCTGTGCAAGAATATCAGTTAAAAGGCAGGAAGGCCACCAAAAAGGGCGAAGGAAGGCCAAGTGATTAAACTAATCGCGGAATCCTGTATAGGAGCTATATGGAAACAAGTGTTAGTCAAAAGAACAAAAGTCCCATTCAGTGCCATTGTAGCAAATTCCAGGGGTGCCCGTTGCCCTTAGCCCAGGAAAAGGACTTCACCGGAAAACATGCTCGGTTATCTAAATAACATTGTCGTAGGCAAACATTTTGATGCCACCTCTGGAGGTTTGGAGAAATTCACTTGCTGAAAATGAGCCCTTCGAAAGGGGAAGTTTTGCAAAGGCCTTGTCAACAGCTGCGTCCGAGTTTTAACAGCTTATTGCCTAGATGTCTTAAGTGGCAAGACTATCACCTTTTCCTATTTGTTTTCGGCATTACATTGCTGCTCTCTCCATTTCTCGTCGTGCTTAAGGTGTTGGCCTTCTTAGTAGATCAACGAATTCCGTGTGGAAGGACTTGGGCTTCCATCGATACATGTGCATATGTATAGGGTCTTCCAATAGGGGCTTCTCAACTTTGACAGTTGACAGTGGCCATACTGTAGAAGCTATGTCTATCAAATTAGCTGTCGGTTATTCAGCCTGTTCTGCCAAAGCGTTCGACAACGCAACTGACAAAATTGTTTTATCAAAATGGGTGTTCTGTTTGGGCCACATTCCGTGTGCTTCGCCCATTTCACGGTCGCCATAATCATCCTACCGAGGGGACTGGTTCAGTAAACGATACAACTATCGTTCGTCGACCAAAATGCAAGATATGGCGATAACATCGTCGCTGTCCATAAAAGTGTACAGAAGAATCCGAAAGGCAGTCCATTTCACGTCGCTCACAAGAACTCGGCCTTTCGCACGCGACAATTTGGCGATTTTTGCGTCGTGGCTTGGGTCTCATGCAAAATTCAACTGAACCAGGAGCTGAATGGGCTCTGAAGCAGTTGGAAACTGACCGTAGTTTTCCTCGAAAAATCATCTTCAGTGATGAGGCCTATTTCTGCATGAATGAGTACGTCTTACTTACTTAGATGGCACTACAGTCCGGTGTGAACGTGGGCCTCAACCTGGGTACGTCGACAAACAAAATTGCCGAATTTGGGGTTATACGAATCCACAAGAGATCCAAGGGCGTCCAATGCATCCCGAAAAAGCCCCTCTTTGGTGTGGATTTTGGGCTGGTGGCGTCATCGGTCGAAATTTCTTTGAGAATGACGTTTGCCAGGCCATCATCGTCAGCGATGATTACCAACTTATTTTGGCCTGGTATGGCCCCTATGACATGTGGCTTCAACAGGACAGCGTTACGTGCCACACAGTTCATGCCACATGGGCACGGGCATCTCACGTGGAGGTGATGTGACCCGTTAGACTTTTCCTTGTGGGGTTCTCTGAAGTTGCAGGTCTATACGAAAGGCCACAAACCACAGCGGCCTTCAAAGCCAACATAACCCATGCCATTGGTCGATTTCATCTTGATATATGCGCCAGAGTCATGGAAAATTTTACATTTCGGATGCGCGAGTTACATGCTGTAACAACCCTACACCCTACTTTCCCCACACTTGGTGTTTTGTTCAGCAAAACAACAAGTGTATTGTTGATCTTTGCTACGGTATCTCTCTCCAACTCTATCTTCGAAAGAAGATAAAGCTGGAGCGAATTACCAAGTAGCAAAGTCAGTCAAAAGTCAGTCATTGTTTAAGTCTCGTGTTGTTTAGGTCGTAGTATGTATTGTGGTGTTCTAATAAATATATAAAACAATGTTTCTTGTGTTTTATTGTATGACTGCTGTCATACGAAATATAACTCGCGCCACCCAGAGAAGTCGCGGCAGATATTATATTCCGTAAACAATGGCATCGACAGGCCTTTCAAACGAATCTAAAACTTCGATCACGTCCGGGACGCATTTGGCTCTTCTGTATTTGGGGAGGGAGTAATTCACAGCTGTATCCAAAAATCGCCTTCTTCTTCTTTTTCGTCGCTACAGGACATGGCGAACCTGGGCCTCTTTTAAAAAACCTCTCCAACTGGCACAGTCTTTCGCCAACAGTCTCCAATGCCGCACTCCTAGTTGGCTAAGGTCCTCTTCCACTCGGTTGCGCCACCTTAAATTTGGCCATCGTTGACCGCGCCCCTCAAGGTGATTTCCATGCTCTCTACATGACCTAGATATCTTAAGCGTTGGATCCGAAGGCGCCATGATACGTTCATGTCGCTGTACAGCCCGTACAATTCTCTATTAAGACTTCTCCCCGATTCTCCATTTATGCAGATAGGTCCCAAAATCGTACGCAGAATTTTACTCACAAAACGACCAAGAGGCTCCTCATCCGCTTTTGATAAGGTCCATGTCACTGCGCCATAAAGCAGGACCAGGATGATAAAGGTCTTATATACATATAAGCAGAGAGAGGGCTCTGTTTCTCTGCTTCTGCGTTTGATTTCGGCACTGATGTCATTTCTTCATGTCACTGGGGAGTCTAAGTAGATGAAGTCCTTGACTACCTTGAAATCATACCTGCCAATATGTGTGCCCTAGCCAGGACGACGGTGGTTCGTGTCCTCTTTCGACGACAGCATATATTTCATCTTACAATGTTAAACTTTGGTGGGTGCCAGGTGGATGCTACTCTTAGCATATGGCACTGCGACCCCAGCAGAACTATTGTGCCTGCTTGCCTATTAGCCGAGGAGCTCCTCCATTTCTATAGTGAAGTTGTGGATGCTTCTCGTTGAAGCCAAGTTGATCCCCTCAGGAGTCATAACTTCGTTGAGGAGGATACTTTTGCTATGATGGTAGAGATCAGCACACTCACACAGTAAGTGTTCCGCCGTCTCTTCGTCCTCGAGACTGATTCGACACTCAGTTTCAGACGAGAGGCTAATTTTGTTTAGATGATACCTCTGACCGCAGTGTCCTGTCAGATAGCTGACTAGTCTTCTGATATCCACCCTATTGAGTTTGAGTATATCACTAGAGTGTTTGTTCAGTGGACGTATAAGTCATTTCGACTGACGGAGTCTCCGAACGCTGTTCCAAAAGGACACTTGCTTGTCTAAGAAGAAATTTATCTTAGACTTGGGGATGCCGCAGAATGGTTCTGGACCTACATGTATGTTTATCGCTGGAACCTTCCCTGGCCAGTTAGTCAGCAATTTCATTACACTTAATACCTTTGTGCCCTGGCACCCATCAAAGTTTGACATTGTTTCCTTTGGCAAGATCTTGTAAGGCATCATGGCACTCCTTGACGGCTTTTGAGTTCGTGAGCGCTGCTTGGCTGTCAGAGAGTATGTTCATGGTTACTCCTCTAACGCCAGTCTCAAGATTTCGATTGGTGCATGTTAGGAGGGCATGCAACTCCCCTTGAAAGATGCTGGAACTCATACCCAGGGCCTTCGTGATCTTGCAATTTGGTCCAAAGATGCCGGCGCCAACGCCGAAAGCCATCTTGGAGCCGTCCGTATACCACCTAAGGCCTTTGACATTTAGCAAGGGATCACTGTTTTTTCATACTGAGCGATCTGGGATCAATACCTCGAATCTCTTGTCAAAGGTGAAGGTGTGTGGTAATGCGTCCGAGACCGTGGTAATAATATCCAGCTCGGGAAGGTGTTGTAATATGGACATGTGACCCACGGGTCTGCATGGCATATTGGTTCCCGGACAAAGAATTCTGATTGCACTGCGTAATGCCACCTTTTTGATAAAAGGGCAGGTTGAAATAGCGCCTGTAATGCCGAGACACGCTAGTCTCTAAAGGCGTTGAGGCTTAACAATTGCAGCTTTTTGCTCAACTATCGTCCATCATATTGTTGACCAGTAGGTAACGATAGGTCTACTACCTTAGATTTAAGTCCTTATGGCCTTAGTCGCTTTGATAAGTTTAGTTTTCGTGTTGGAGTTCCAGTTGAGTCTGAATTCTAGGTCAATACCTAGATACTTTACTTCCACTGGGAATCCTATGCGTGTGCCAACTAAGGGCTGTACCTTTCTCCTCGTTGTAAACGTTACTAAGACTGTCTAAGATTGTATGCATACTGAGTGGGATGCAGAGGTATCTGATTCTCCAAGATCCCTCTAATGTGGAGCTCTATCAGCTTCTCCAATGTTTTAAGAATAGGATTTAGGTTGCTCACTTGGCTTCCCAATCTTGGGGATGAAGACATCATTGACCTCTCTCCAGATTTGGGGTATGTATCCAAGATTGAAGCAAGACCTGAAAAGAACTATCAGTGGGGATAAAATTCTGTTCAAGCCTTTCTGTAAGATCGCAGGAAAGACACTGCCTTTGCCTGGAGCCTAATGGTGTTTAAATTAACCAATTGCCCATTTAACCCTATAAGGTTGAATTTAGTTAGAGCAGATCTATAATAAGTTCAACTATTATTCCGTTTAGCTCTGTTAAACAACGATCTCACCTGTTTCCTTAGGGATTCTAACTGAATATTCCACCACGGCACACGCCGTTTGTGTGTATTTGACCTGGGTGTACAGCTGTCTCTAAAGGATGAGATAAGTGCTGCATTGAGCTGGTAAGCCGCTTCATCGGTATCATCTGTCGATTCAATCGTCTTGAGAAGCATATCCTCTTTCCCGGCGAGTTGAGCCTGAAACAGAGCCCAGTTAGTTCGTTTGGGGTGGTATCTAGGCTCAGCCTCTTTAAGTTCACCGGAGATTTTTAATCTGATATGCTGGTGCTCAGACAGTGAGGCTTCATCGGAGACTTGCCAAGATAGTGAGGTCAAGCACCTAACTCTAACTGCATTTATAAATGTAGGTTTGTTGCCTCTATTGGTAACGGTGAGATCATTGCTTATAACAAATTCAATGAGTGAATCACCTCGTTTATTTGTATTGCTGCTGTCCCATTCCGTATGAAGTGCGTTTGCATCACAACCGATTATCAGGTGATGTTTCTTCTGGTTGCAATACCTAACCAGGTCCTGAACTTCGGTGGGAGGGATTTATTGGCCGTCTTCAGGAAAGTAAGCGGAGGCGCATACAATCTCCCTTTCTCCTCCATCGGTGGGGACTTGCACAATGACGGCTGCCAGACCTCTTGTGATGAATCCTGGAATGGCGAGAAAATGTACATATATTAGTACCGATCACATATGCGGCCCTAGGAGGAGATCCTCCTGTAGTGTAAACTAGTTCACGCTGGTTTACGGGCGACCCTTAGTAGTCGTCGACTCAGATGTGGCAGCGGATTTTCGTTCGTCACATCTTGGCGTCTCTACTACAGCAGTAGGTGCAACCACCATGCTGCTGGCTGTAGGTTTTTCTACTACGGCAGTAGGTGTAACCACCATACTGCTGGCTGTAGCCTTTCCTACCAAGGCATACTGCTGGCTGTACGTTTTCCTACAGCGATTGGTTATACATCTACTGATGTTTTCCCTTAGCTCTTGACGATCATCTTAATGATGTCGAATCGATAAGCCACTTTGAACTTGAGTTAAATAAGTCGAGCTAGAGACTTGTCGCTGACTGCCAGAACCAGGTGCAGGAGGTCTTTCTCCTTATTTGACGTGCTCGGCATGACTCTCCAGTTTTGTGCATATGGGCTGTCATTTTGGGAACCGAGCGTCGCCAACACCTTTATGATAGGTAAGCCGATGCTTTGTGGGAAGTAGCCCCGAACGATGTGTGGTTTCGACAAAGCTTCTTCTTTCACAGGCATGATAGCAAGTCCACTCTTGTTCCTGATGGCCCTTAAATTGGTTTTCATCCAATCGGCCGTGGCGGGGTTGTCACACACAAGGTTCAACCACCCTGACTTGTAAGTCGATCCTCTGAAGCGAGGCTTGGGTGCCTTACCCAGCTGCTCGATGGAGGTGTCAATTACAGCCTCCTGAACTGCTGCCATCTGCGCTATGGTTAGAGGGTTCGCGCCCAAGTCCTTGGGGACGATGCCGAGTCGGATCCTCCCGGCTACACTACTGTAACTCTTTTTATCGACTTGGTGGTTGCCGATCCTGCTGCGTTTAGCAGCCGGGTTTGGTGGAGTGTTGTCAGCGGAACGATCCCATTTCAGTTCGCATAAACTAGGGCCTCATCTCTGGGTTTGCCCTGTTATGTATGTATGCTGGCGTTACAGCCCATGAAGGACCAGAGCCGAGCTTCTCTCAATCACCCATCTTGTGTGTGATTTAATTTTCCCATAGGTGAAAGGGACCTTCAGTTTATTGCCGGTTCCGAACGGCGAATTTCGAGAAGCTTTTCATGACAATTTTACTACACGGAGTTTTGTCAGAACCCCGCTGAGGAGAAACACCATGCCCTGCCTTATAGCAGCTTTAAAACGTCGCTGTTCCGACGATTTGAATTTAACGAAGCCACCAGGTGGTAGAGGCTTTTCCTCTACATGATTGATGGTTTCGTTCTTTGTTACACTTGGGAGTTCATCTGAGAGCATACTCACAGAATCCCCGCCGAGTGGGTTGTCAAAATCGGAGAGTAAAGGCACATCTTCTACTTTCCGTCCGGCTGCAAAGATGCCGGCATCACTTACGGTTTTTGAGCCGCGGAGGGCTCACAAGCTCTAGCAGGCGATGACGTTCGAGAGTCAACATTCTCTTCAAAAATATATAAATGGTCAATGGTTTCCACGAATACTTACTTACTTTGATGGCGCTACAGTTCGGGGTGAACCAGGGCCTCAACCAACAAGCCTCTCCAGCCGGCCCGATCTTCGGCCAGCCGCTTCCAGTGCCGCACGCCCAGTTGGTTGAGGTCCCCTTCCACCTGTGCGCGCCACCTTAAATGCGGTCGTCCTCTGCTGCGTCGTCCCTCGGGGTTGGAGTCGAAGACTCTTCGGGCCGGAGCGTTGATGTCCATTCGCTCTATTTGGCCTAGCCATCTTAGACGTTGGATCCGAAGACGTCTAACTAGGCCGATGTCGCTGTACAGCCCGTACAGTTCTTGGTTGAATCTCCTCCTCCATTCACCGTTTACCCAAACGGGACCAAAGATTGCACGCAGAATTTTCCTCTCGAAACGTCCAAGAGCCTCTTCATCCGCTTTTGATAACGTCCAAGCCTCAGCGCCGTAGAGGAGGACCGGGATGATTAAGGTTTTGTAGAGGGAAACCTTAGTTTTTCGAGAGAGGGCCTCTTGAGCCCGAAGAAGCAGCGATTGGCAAGAGTTATTCTGTGTTTTATCTCAGCGCTGGTGTCGTTGCTGCTTGTCACTATCGAGCCAAGGTAGACGAAGTCCTTGACTACTTCAAAAATATAGCTGCCGAAGGTGACGTTCTGACCAAGACGTCGGTGTTGTGCGTCTTTCTTGGATGACAGCAAATATTTGGTCTTGTCCCCATTTACCCTTAGACCCACTTTCGCCGCTTCTGCTTCAATGCTTGCGAACGCCTCATTGACGTCTCGCTTTGTTCGTCCAATAACGTCAATGTCATCTGGGTAGGCAAGCAATTGTGTGGACTTGAAGTAGATCGTACCTCTTGTATTGTATTGTTGATCGTACCTCTTTTTTAACATCAACGGGGTCGGTTAGTTCACCTCCGATCTTAATGGAGCAGCGAGAGTTCTCCATAGTCATCCTGCATAGTCTGACGAGTTTGGCAGGAATGTTAAAACATGACATGGCTTTGTATAGCTCGTCCCTATAAACACTGTCATACGCGGCTTTGAAGTAGACGAAAAGATGGTGCGTGTCGACCTGGAATTCATGGGTCTTCTCCAAGATCTGCCGTAGTGTAATAATTTGGTCTATCGTGGATTTTCCTGGCCTGAAACCACACTGGTAGGAACCTATCAGATTGTCCACGAATGGTTTCAGGTACTTACACAGTACGGCAGAGAGGATCTTGTACTTGATGTTCAGGAGGCTTATCCCTCTGTAATTGGCGCAGTCATAGGGGTCTCCATTCATATGGACCGGGTAGTCGATGCTGAGATTCCCTTCATAGGGCATGCATCCTTCCGACCATATCTTGCAGATGAGTTGGTGCATGTGCCCGACCAGCTCATTGCCAGCTGCTTTAAATAGTTCAGCGGAAAGTCCGTCTGCTCCGGGAGCTTTATAAGACTTAAGTTTCGATATCGCTATCTTAACATCGTCTAGGTCGGGTGGACGGAATTCTCCTTCGTCTTCGTCCATTGTGAATGGTTCGCTCTGCAGAAGTAGTCCTTCCACAATCTCAGCGTCGACTGTGACTCCACTACTAGTTGTCCGTGCTCATCCCTGCAGGCTTCTGCTCTGGCTTTATAGCCTTGGCATGTTCGTTTTACTTTCTGGTAAAATTTTCAAACGTCGTTCCTGCAGTAACATCTCTCCATCTCCTCGATCTCGCGCTTCTCGTGCTCCTTCTTTTTCCTTCTCAGAAGCGCATGCTCTTCCTTCCTTTTCTGTTCATAGAGCTCGCGGGCAGCTCTCGTCCGTCGATGCAATGTGGCCATGTATGCATTCTGTTTCTCTACATGGCCCTGTCTGCACTCATCAACAAACCAGGTGTTTCTCGACGGTGGTGGCTCAAAACCGAGTATATCTGAGGCGGCCTCTCTAACGGCTTTCTGACAAGTACTCCATTGCTGTTCTATGGTTTCTGCAGATTGCATCGGGACCTGAGAGAGCTTGAGGGAGACTTGATCGGCGAAGGTTCTGGCGGTCTCCTGCGATTGCAGCTTTCCGACGTTAAACTTTGGTGTTCTTACTCGACTCTGTTGGTTCCGAGAAATTCACATCCGTACCTTGGCTGCAACAAGGTAATGATCCGAGTCGATGTTGGCTCCTCAAAAGGTTCGGACATCTAGGATGCTGGAGGAGTGTTTGCCGTCGATCGCAATATGATCAGTTTGGTTGGTTGTCGATTGATCAAAAGACCGCCAGGTCCCCTTATAGATGTTGAGGTGTGGGAATCGTGTACTTGCTACTACCAGATTATGTCCCGCCATAAAGGCCACTAGACCTAGTCCGTTTTCTGACGTAGTGTTGTGTAGGCTGTGACTCGTTCAAAGATAGCCTCCTTAACCAGCTTCGCATTGAAGTCTCCTAGAACGATTTTGGAGTCATAGCTGGGACATTGCGCATACGTTCTGCCTAGGAGATCATAGAAGTCGTCTTTATGTCGGTCATCTTTCTCCTCTGTGGGGGCGTGGACACATAGTAAGCTTATATTGCCGAGATTGGCCTTGATGCGGATAGTTATGAGGCGTTCGCTTACATACTGGAAACTTAAGACTTTTTTCCTGAGTCTGTCTCGAACAACAAGTCCGCATCCGAATAAGCGTTGTTTATTTTCTCTGTAGCAGTTTCCGTAGTATATATCACAGTTTTTCATCCGCACTTCTTGGAGCGCGGTAATGTCTGCCTTATAGCAGTGCAATGAATTGACCAGTTGTTCGGCTGCACCTGGTCTGTTGAGGGACCTAACGTTCCAGGTGCAGAACCGAATTTCGTTTCCTTTTTGACGTTTGCGGGGGTCGTCAACATGTAATCCATCCGTATCCGAGGCTATTGGTTGTCTCTGAACAACATTTTTATTTTAAGCGATAAGGATGTTAGCCCTAAGCACAACCCCCAACCTGGAATGCCAGGTTCCTCCTTCCCCAGGAACAAGGGGTCGGGTCGCTGCACACATTGGTTCACTACCTGGCGGGTGCCAGTATAGCTATCCACGAATACACGGGAATACACGGAATACACGGGAAAATACGGTCATCTGTAGCGGAGCCCGAGAAACTGGAGTAAGGCTTTCTTGAAATCGGAGGTCGCCCGGTATCCGAAGTTCGCATGCTAGTAGCTAGGCACCCTCTTAGCGATGCATCCGTCGGCGTATGCTATTCCACCTTGGAGTTGAGGGAGTGATGGGTACAGAGGAAGCGGAGAGGTGGGGAGAGGGAGGCGACAATTCCGTGTCAAAAACATGTACACCTACACGTGGACATACCAATGACTCCCCACGTATACGCCTGCCGACGCAAGCTGATTTGTAATTCTCTCTGTCATTTCTAAATCCTATACAAGTACCTTACCTATGTACACTTCTATGACAATTAATCCTTCGTTCGGGTCGTTTCTTTTTTCTTACTGTACCCCCTGATATCTGGCGGTTCAAAGAAAAGAGAAAAAGCAACAATTCGTCCTTGGGAACACATAACAAATAATCCTTACCTCATACTCATTACCCCCAGTGCAGTCTCCATTTACCATGAGCTCCACAATTCCAATTCATCAGCACAAAACTGAAATAGTACAACAGCCGAACCGAATTATTAGGGCAGAAATCAAATGCCCAACGAGCCATGATCTAAACTCGAAAACCAGCAGCAATGCAACATGAATCTCGAACAGAGCACATCACAGAGGGATCACGAGGAACTGGGCAACGATTTGTATTGCCGCCATCATCTTCTGAATTAATTGTTCTAAATATTCCATTTTTGCCGGATTCTGTGGTGTCCTGATGATGACAACCTTGCCCCCTTCCTCTCCCACCATCCTTCACCCTGCCACGGATTATATTCTGTGAAGGAGTAAAGTAGCATGGTTGGCTGGGTTTGGCTTGGCTTGGGTATCATTTCAGTTGTTCATTTCGTACGAGTGAGGATTTCTGATCAGCGAAATTGAAAAAGTTCTTCATCATTGTGTGAACCGGCCGACGAGTTGGAACAGGGTACAAGTTGTAATGACGACGGATTCACTAAACTTGACAAGACGAATTCCGAACCGAAAAAAAAACAAAAAAAAGTGGAACAAGAGGAAGCGACTAGTTGACCTCGTCCATCGTAGCGTAGTAGTCATCACTCGACTCGAGTTGTTGTGCAATAAAGTTGCTCATTTCGCTTCACTTGTCCTTATTCTCTTCCTTTTTTCCGTTTTGCTTCTTTTCATCTTTGCATAGCGCTGAAGCGGAATTAAAATTAAAGAGCGGTGCGGTACGTTGCAATTGCAATTTAAATTGTCCTGCAAGACGACAGTAACGACGACTCTCCCTACTCCTTGCATGTGTATGTCGACTGTATAGGTTTGTCTAATTACGTCATCGTTATCATAATGACTGTTGCAGTTTTGAATATTTTAACCCTTCCCTAGCCACTCCCTCCACTCTCACTCTTTGCACAGAAAGTAGTAGAAGAGCAAGTGGTGATGGAAGGGTCCTTTGATCCTCATTTCGCCGTTCGTACTCAAACACCGGACTCCTGCTCTTAGTCGTTTACAAAGTGTAATGTACCATGCATGCTTTAATATGGTGATGATTATATCCTAGACCATCCGAACATCCGATGCAACTCGGTGGAGAACGAGACCGACCGGAGCAAGGGAAAGTTACAACGAAAAATCACCAGAGTACATGGGCATTCCTCCCACTCGAGCCCAACGGCTAGAAGAGGCCCAAGGACCGTTGGCCAAAGTAAATAATATATTATGCAGCATGGACAAGTTTTGCAATTTATTTCCAAACATGTAATTTAGAATGAACGAGCATCCATCTCGGCGGGCCCTGGATCGAACCCATCGTCCAGCCCTTCTTAGCCGAAGCTGTTTTTCGTTCCTCTTTTCCCAGTGCCTCTTCAACTGTTTTCCGATTTTTTGTTCGATCCATAGTTGCACTCGTACTAAAGCTGCCACTGTAGGTTGCATAAATTCGTAGGTTTTTTCGCCGAAATTTTAATTAACACGTTTTGCCTGTGTACAGTTCTACACGTTTTTTCTTCTCTCTCTCTCTCTCTTTTAGTTTTCGTTTCGATGGCGCGCTAAGGGGCGGCAGATTGCATTACAAGCTGTTGCCGAACAACATTCCCTGCGGCTGAACCTGAAACTGGGGGGGCGACAACCCCCGCGTGTTGTGGATGTACAAGTGTGTTGTTTGCCACAACACACGGGGTACACACAGTGTTTCTGATTATTTATTCATTTGTTTGGTCGCGTGTTTATTTTTATTTTTTTTTTATTTATTTATTTAAATTCAAAAATAAAATTTAGAAAATGAGTGTGGCCACAATGAAAGTGAATTACTGGCGGAATTTTAATTTTGCATTTCATTAAAACTACCGTGAATCATTCCGCATTACACGATTTTGTCCTTTTCCAGCAGCTCCCATAACGCAGCGAGCATGGACGTAGACGGATAGGAAGCGGTTTTGTTTGGTTTCAAAGTCATTAGGAAGCGGATGTCCGGATGTTGTTTTAATCTAAATATGATGTTTTATGTCATTACGAGTGGTTGCAACAAGTAAGTTATGACATTTGTCTGGCGGGTGGCATTTTGGATCGTTTCGGCGCAGCTCGACTGGATGCGGCTCGGTGTGTTAACGACAATCGAGTGTGGTTTGGCGATTTATTGTGCGCGAAATGAAATGGTAATTCGGTTATTCATTTTAGAATATGTATCTAAGCGACTAGTGTGGTTGTTTGGATTATGAAAATTTATTCATTTTGACCTGATCTATGCGTGTCCTCTTTGACCGAGGTTTTGTCTGTTGATTGAGTTCGTTTATGCAGTGGTCTATGCATCTGGTTTTTATATCTTAGTTGAACTCAATTAAAGTTAACCTAACCTAACCAAAAAGGACAATGATCTCCGGCTCTGTACGTGGAATGTTAGGTTCCTGAACAGGCCACGTGCAACCGATTAATTTGCGGACGCCCTAGACTGCTATAAAGCGGACATAACCGCCATCCAGGAAATGCGATGGAATGGACCGGGTATAAAGCGGATGAAAAACTGCAATATTTGTTCGGATGCGGATTTGTTGTTCGAGGTGGACTAAGGCAAAAAGTCCTAAGCTTTCGGCATGTGAGCGAACGCACCCTGTTTAAATGCCCGGGTCAAGTTCACATACAGCCTCCTCGCGGCGCCCTCTGGATAGCCACTTCAACAACCGTTGGGAGGTGAACAAACGTATGCAGCGGCAAAACCCCGACCAGAATGGCGGCTGTGCGGCGGGCTAACAATCCGCCCACGTAAAAAACCTAAAAGTTATGAATGAGCAAGATGTCTTATCACAACTCACGAAAAAGGAACACGATTTGCGAGTATGCTCCTGGAATGTCAGAACCCTGTACACTCCCGGAGCTGTTCGTAAACTAGAAAGAATCCTCACGCAGTACAAAGCGGATATTACTGCGGTCCAGGAAATGCGCTGGATAGGAAACGGTATGATAAGAAAAAAAAATTGTGAGATTTATTACAGCTCTCACAAAGGATTGCACTAACTGGGATGCGGATTTGTCGTGGGAAAGCGGCTAAGTGATCCCCTGGCTGTGATCCGCATCAGAGGCAGATTTTATAACATCAGCCTTATATGTGCACACGCCCCTACCGACGAGGTCGAAGACCCTATCAAGGAGGACTTCTATGACCTCCTGGACAACGCCTACGGAGCTTGTCCGGAGTACCATGTTAAAATCGTGCTCGGGGACTTCAACGCCAAAATCGGTAAGGAGAACACGCTTGGCGGAGTGATCGGAAAGCACAGCCTCCGCGATACAACAACAGATAACGGCTTCAGACTCGGGGACTTTGCGACAGCTCGTAATGCGGTGATAAGCGGTGATTCGTAAGCAAATCCACACAGCAATCTGGCGATCTCCAGACGGTCGAAACGCCAACCAAATCGACCATGTGCTCATTGACGCAAGGCACTCGTCAAACATCCTGGGTGTGCGAACATTCAGAGGGGCAAATGTCGACTCTGACCACTTCCTCGTAGCAGCAAGATTCAGAACTCGACTGCCTAATGTCAGAAAGCTGCACCAGCCCACCAGGAGGAGGTTCGACATTGGGCGCCTGAGCACACCGGAGGTTAGACGAGTCTACAAGGAGCAGCTGAGCGAAAAACACTACGGCATGCCTACGTTGAACATAAATGCCAATAATATGTGGCTGCATCGCAGCTCAGCCGAAACCACCTTAGGATACCTACCACCCCCGACAAGAAATCTGTGGTATGATGGCGAGTGTGAGCAGAAAAAAGCAGCAACCGACGAGGCATATCAAAAGGCGCTGCAGAGAAAAACCGGGGCAGCGCAAGAAGAGTACGGGGCCAGAAGAAGGGAGGAGAAAAAACTACTGCGACAAAAGAAAAGGATCTTCGCAGCCTCCCAGCTCAACGATATCGAAGAGTGTAGGGATAAACATAAAACACGAGGCTTTTACAAGACAACCAAACACCTTGCAGGAGGCTCCAAAAAGGGCTCCCAGGCTATTGAGAAGTAGGGCCCTCTCTCGAAAGACCAAGGTTGCGCTATACTAAACCTTAATCATCCCGGTCCTCCTCTATGGCGCAGAAGCGTGAACTTTAACGCTAGCGGATGAGAAAGCCCTTGGTCGTTTCGGGAGGAAAATTATGCGTTCAATTGACGTCCCGTTATGCGTCCCGTTTCTGTTGACAGAGGGTTGAGGAGAAGATTCAACCACGGACTGTGCGGGCTGTACAGCGTCATCGACCTAGTACGACGTCCTCGAACGACCACGGGCCTCTTTATCTATTTGTGATGAAGCGCAAGCCTCCGTAGAGGATGGCCGAGATAATTAAGGTTTCAGGGTCACCAAGACTTAAGTCCAATAAAGCCGCGGGCGCAGACGGCCTGTCTGCTGAGCTTCTTAAGGTGGCTGGAGATGAGCTGAAAAGGTGCTTGCACCATGTGATTTGCAAGGTATGGTCGGAGGAAAGCATGCCCGACGAATAGAATCTAAGCATCATTTTCCCGGTCCATAAGAAAGGAGACCCCTATAACTGCGTAAACTATAGGGGAATAAGTCTCCTTAATATCGCATGTAAGATGATCTCTGCCGTATTGTGTGAACGCCTGAAACCGTTTGTGGACAACCTGATCGGCTCTTTTCCGTGTGGTTTCAGGCCAGGTAAATCCACAATAGACCAAATATTTACGCTACCGCAGATCTTGGAGTATACCAGGAATACCAAATCGACACCCACCACCTCTTCGTCGATTTCGAGGCTGCATATGACAGCATGTATAGAGATGAGCTATACAAAGCCATGTCTAGTCTTAACATCCCTGCCAAAATCGTCCGACTGTGCAGGATGACAATGACAACTTTTCCAACATCGTGCTTGAAAAGATCGTGCAAGAGTCACTGGCCAACACAAGAGGTACGATTTATTTCAAGTCTACGCAATTGCTAGCGTACGCCGACGACATTGACGTGATTGGACGGTCACAGCGAGACGACAATGAGGCCTCTGTAAGCATTGGGGTTGATGCGGCTAAGATGGGTCTCAAGGTTAATGAGGGTAAAACCAAATATCTGCTTTCATCTAAAAGAGACGGACAACAACGACGTATTGGCCAGAACGTCACCATAGGCGGATATAACTTTGAAGCGGTCAAGGAATTCGTCTACCTTGGCCTACTGATGACCAGCGACAACAACACCAGCGCTGAGGTAAAACGCAGAATCACTTTTGCCAACCGCTGTTTCTTTGGGCTCAAGAGGCAATTGAGAAATAGAGCCCACTCTCGGAAAACCAAAGAGACACTATATAAGACCTTAATCATCCCAGTCCTCCTTTACGGCGCAGAGGCTTGGACCTTAACAAAAGCGGATGAAGATGCCCTTAGTCGTTTCGAGAAAATTCTGCGCACTATCTACGGTCCCGTTTGTTCAAACGGTGTTGGAGAAGAAGATATAACGAAGAACTCTACGGGGTGTACAGCGACATCGGCCTGGTACTGCGTCTACGGATACAGCGCCTAAGGTGGCTAGGCCATGTAGAGCGCATGGAAAATACAGTCACCACGGACTGTAGCGCCACCTTAGTAAGTAAGTAAGTTAGTAGGAGGGTCACCTTGGTTTTCCGAGAGAAGGCTCAACATCTCATTCGCCTCTTGAGCCCTACGAAATAGCGGTTAGCAGGATCTATTCTGCGTCTAATCTCAGCGCTGGTATCGTTGCCGCTTGCTAGTAGTGAACAAAGGTAAAGGAAATCCTTGACCACTTCGATCTTGGAGCTGCCAATTGTGATGATCTGTGCGAGATGTCGGGTGTTTATTTAACAAGAGCATATTCATACCTGGTTTGACCTTCGCTTACCCTCAGACCCATTTAGCCGCTTTTGCCTCAATGCTCACATGAGCTTCATTGACGTCTCCCTGCATTCTCCCAATCACGTTAATGTCATCAGCGTTGGCGAGCACTTCTGCAGACTCGAAGTAAACCGTGTCTCTTGTATTGGCCAGTGAGTATCGCGCGATCTTTTCAAGGATGATGTTGAAAAATCCCATGACAATAGGTCGCCCTGTCTAAATCCTTTTTTGACATCGAAGGTCTCAGTTAACTCCTTACCGATCTAAATGGAGCAGCTAGAACTCACCAATGTCATCCTGCACAACCTGATGGGTTTGGCAGGAACGTCAAAGCCAAACATATATATAACTCGTCCCTCGTCCCTCGACACTGTCATTGCGGCTTTAAAACCAACGAAAAGATGAAGCGGCTTCTCCAGGATCTGTCCAGGTTTGTCGTGGATTTTCCTGGTCTGAAGCCACATTAATAGGAACCTAACAAATGTTAAGGAGACTTAGTCTGCTGTAGTTGGGCCTTTTATAGGAGGACCGGGAAAGAGATGTTGAAATTCCATTCGTCGGGCATGCTTTCATCTAACCATATTTTACAGATGAGCTGGTGCATGGCGCTTTAAATAGCTAGGCAGACAGACCGTCTGCACCCACGTCTTTATTAGTTTTGAGCTTCGAAATTGCCAGCCTAATTTCATCTAGGTCGGCTGGACTGAATTATCTTGCATCTTCGTCCGTTGCGAAAGGATCATTTAGGTCTTTCATCGCCATTAAACAGTCTACAGTCGTCCGTCTATGTAGCATGGCTTTGTATGGCTACAGAGCTTATACGCTCAACCAACAAATAAAAATAATTCCCACATCCTTACATCTTCTTTCTAATCGACCTTTAGGCTCGGCTAACTGTCCCTTTCCTCCTCTGTCCAGAGTCATAGTTCCACGTGAATTAATTTGTCATGTTCGCAGCTCTCTTGGTGTCCTTTTTAGAGCGCGCGTCCACATGTCCAATGTCCCGTTCGCACTCGCTACTCGCCATTCGGAATTATACCAAACATTCAATTGTAGACATCCCCACGGGAAGGACATAGCATCCATCAAGGGTGTGCGAAAAAAAGGTTGATGAACGCCTCCCATGTCGCTGCAACCCGGTCATTACCATCACTGCGTCACCAATTTATACGACACCCGCAATGCAATAGGCCGACCATAACAACTAGCCAGCGCTACTAATGCTCCCTCTATTCCTGTTCGCCTCAAAGGACACTATGCCATCAATACGTCAGCACATGAGTGTGTATTGTCCACAAGGATTGAATGAATTGAATTGGTGTGACATATCATATCAAACGTGTGTCACCAGTTTATGCAAATTTCTGTTCACGTTATTGACTAACACAGAATCGTGCTAGCCATTCTGTATACCCGACTTAGCCCGCAATAGGAGGGTGGATTGAACGAGGGAATAGTGTTGTCCTGGTGTCTGGCAACGGGCTAGGAAAGGGTGACGAAAATTGAGTTTTAATTTCCAACCACAGCGCTGCGACCGTCAGCTAACCAACAGATTTGGTGCTTTAATTCGATAACGGTAAATTTAATCCACGATTGGCTGTCCTGGTTCCATGGAACGAAAGCGTAAATCAATTGCACTGCGATTAAATCCTTTTTTTTTGTTCGTGTGTACTGCCCTTGGGGAAAGGGATAATAGCGACAACAAAACACTCGCACAGCGATGCAGCGGTATTGAGCTAGAACAACCCCACTTGGGGCGATTTCGAAATAGCTCAGTTAATGGGACAAAAAACTGTAACTAATGACACTTTAAAGGGTCATTGACAGTTCCGGGCTAGGTCCGCTCACTTTCCGGCCACTACGATAGCATTAACCTCCGGATCAGTGCGTCGAGTTTGCCACTTACGAATACACTCGAAGGCATTTTCAGAACATCATACAATGGAGTGTAAAGTGGAATTGTGGAGCGTGGAATATGAGGTGTAGATGATGTGTTCGATAAGGATTCATAACGCCAAAGAAGCTTGAATTCTTGTCCTGAACAACACGGCACGAGGATGTGGAATATATGTACATATGTATGTCTCGTTTCGTCTTCCTTAGTTACGCATGTGATACTTTTGTCGAGCCGAAGGATGCAAGGATGAGTTTTGCTTCAATCAAGGACATCGTATCATAAACTGCTTGTGACTGAAAGCGACGCCACCCACAGGGTTAGTGACGCATTGGCGTGTTAGATACACCGAAAACGAGCAGATGATGTTTATGATGGTGATGATGACTATTAGATGTTTTGAGCGACATTGGAACTCGGATGGATGGAGGCAGTGAAGAGACGGAGACAGATTGACATCCTATCACGCAGCTAATTACTCGTATTACATACGAAGGTACATGCCTACTATACATGCATGTCGTTCTGTGTGTATTTGTGTTTAGATGATTTGGCTGTTATTTTGGGATCAGGCAGCAATGTTCTTATGAGCTTTTGGTGTATTTGTTTGTTTATCTGTTACTGTTGTTAGTCTCGAGTATTGGCTGAAATTGTGACTGTTGCCTGTGATTGAGGGTGAGATTAATCACTTCTGTTGTTTTATGGCTCAAAGAAAGTCTCAGAGGCGGATGTTCCAGCGCGAATTAATTCTTGATAAATATGGTGCGAATAGGCTAGCCTATCGATGTGTCAATCCTAGTCCAACCGAAGAAGCTTGGGTTCGATTTCATTATTTACTGGTGCCGTCAGTCAAACTCTGTGGTGAAGGTGAACTCTGGTCATGAATAGACTCACGACAAAACTATTTTTTTCCACTTTTTTGAAAATCGACATTCAAGCGTGCATAGAGGGTATTACTTCGAAGCGGGGCCAACTCCAGACCGATACATAAGTGCAACGCCATACCGAAATGCCATACGTTCATTTGTCATATTATTGTCTGTCAAACGCAAGTAATCACTTAAATATAAACAATACTAAACGGACGCTCCCTTGGATAGCTGCCTGACACCCGCCAGGTATTGAACCAACGTTTGCAGCGACCCGAACCCATTGTTCCTGTGAAAAAAGGAAACTGACCCTCCTGCTTGGGGGTTGTGCTTAAGGGTATCATACATACATACGTACTTATAATGGATAAAAATAAACTTCTGCGAAGCAACCACAAGCTTCGGATACAAAGCTGACGACCCCTGCAAACGCCTAAGTGACTTGCAAGTCTGCACCTGGAATGCGCGGTACCTTAACAGACCCGGTGCATGCAATCAATTTGAGGAAACCCTCAACTGCTATAAAGCAGATATAGCCGCACTCCAAGAAGTGCGATGGGATGGACCAGACAAAAGACGGATGCAAAACTGCGACATCTATTATGAGAATTGCTACAAGGAGAACAAACAACGCTTTTTCAGATGCAGATTCGTTATTCGAGGAAGACTCCGACAAAAAGTTTTAAGCTTTCGAGATGTAAGGAGCGCCTCATATCAATCGGCATACATATGTACGCTTACGCCCGACGATCGACTCAAAGACTTCTACGATCTCTGAGACAGAACCTATGCCCAATGTCCCAGCTACGGGATCAAAATAGTACTAGGAGATTTGAGTGCGAAACTGACAAAAGAGAACATATTTGAGTCGATCACAGGGAAGAATAGCCTACACGATACCACGTCCGAAAACGGACACAGGCTACTTGACTTCCTGGTAAGGCATACTCTCCTTCTAGCTAGCACACGATTCCCGCATTCCAACATCCAACAAGGAACCTGATCAGTCGACCACCAACCAGATTGATCACATTGCGATCGACGCCAGACACTCCTCCTCCAGCATCCCAGATGTAAGATTCTTCCGAGGAGCCAACATCGACTCGAATTACTACCTTGTTGTAGCCAAGGTACGAATGAGGATATCAAGGATGCCACGGAGTCGACCTGAACAACGAAAGTTTGACTACGGAAAGCTACTATCTACGCCGATCGCGTTTCTCCTTAACCCATAGCAAATTCCCATGACGCCGGCATATTCCACAGAACAACAGTGGGAGCATTGCCAGCGGGCCTCAGAGACGCTGCCTCGGATGTGTTGGGTTTCAAGCTACCGCCAACTAAAAAGCCCCTAGCCCATATAGCAAAGCAAGCCGTCTACAAAGCCATGCTACATACATGGACGAGAGCTGGTCGTGAACATTACGAGAGAAACACACGCTTTTAAAGAAAAAAAAATTAGAGCATGGAAGGCATGGAGAGCATGCTACCAGAGGAATGACGCTCTTAAGTTTTACGAAAGACTAAATCGAACTTGTCAGGGCTATAAATCCAGAGCGGAAGCCTGTACTACAGTCGATGCTGAGAACATGGAGTGAACACTTCTGATAAACTACGATGATAGATCTGATACCGCTGTTTGTTTAATCTAAAGTATTATATTACCATTAACCTTTAGCTTCCCTTATGCATTGGAGATAGCTAATGGTTTATTGCTGTTGAAAGCTCCTTCCATGTCGAGGAAGGCAATTATGGTGAATTGTTTGTTGGAAAATGATTTTCAACGGATCGAACAGTCTCTACTGATGTACCCTTACAATAAGCATGGTGCGATGTCGAAAGCGTACTTTTTTGTAAGTTTTCACGAATATAAGGTCAACCCGTCTCTCTAGTGTCTTAAGAAGAACCAAGAGAGACCGATAGGTCTGCAGTCTGTGGCTGTTGAGTGGGAGGTTTTCCCTGTTTTTTATATAAATGTAAAGTTGACTAGCCCCAGTCTAGACTGAAAGAGAAGAGTTCTAAAAGCCACGGTTCGAGAATGCCGTAAGCATGTTGTACGGAAGGAAGATATTTACTGCCCATTGGAGTTTCCTTTTGTTTACTACTCCCTTTGTCACTCGGTATGAGTTGTTCAAAATTATAGCTGCAAGCCTCTGCGTTACCAGGAAAATGTTTGCTGGTTACCATTGCGGTGCCATATGTTTGGTAGTTAGCCTGGGTATAGTGGAAGCCTTTGACAGAATCTTTCTCATCCTACTGACCTCATTCTATTTCCGAGCAGCAATTACGCCAGGATGTCCTTTGCGCCTTTCTTATCACTTTTTGTATAGTTTGAGGCTGTTCTTGTAACGATTTCAGTCCTCCGTTCCATTTTGAATCATTACTTACTTACTTAGGTAGCCCTACAGTTCGTGGTGAACCTGGGCCTCAATCAACAAGCATCTCCAGCTCGCACGGTCCTTGGCCAGCTGTTTCCAGCGCCGCACGCCCAGTTGGTTAAGGTCCCCTTCCACCAGCGTGCGCCACCGTTGATGCGGCCGTCCTCTGCCGCGCCTTCCATCCGGGGTGGATTCGAAAGACCCTTCGGGTCGGAGCTGTATTTTCCAGGCGCTCTACATGGCCCAGCCACCTTAGGCGCTGTATCCGTAGACGTCGTACGTCGTCGTCTTCTCCAACACCGTTTTAACAAACGGGACCTTAGGTAGTGCGCAAAATTTTCTTCTCGAATCGACCAAGGGCATCTTCATCCGTTTTTGTTAAGGACCAAGCCTCTGCGCCGTAAAGGAGGACTGGGATGATTAAGGTCTTATATAGTGTCACCTTGGTTTTCCGAGAGAGGGCTCTACTTCTCAATTGCCTCTTGAGTTCAAAGAAATAGCGGTTCGCAAGAGTGATTCTGCGTTTTATCTCAGCGCTGGTTTTTTTGTCGCTGGTCATCAGTGAGCCAAGGTAGACGAATTCCTTGACCCCTTCAAAGTTATATCCGCCCATGGTGACATTCTGGCCAATACGTCGTTGTTGCCCGTCTCTTTAAGATGAAAGCAGATATTTGGTTTTACCCTCATTAACATTGAGACCCGTTTCAGCCGCTTCTACCTCAATGCTTACAAAGGCCTCATTGACGTCTCGCTGTGTCCGTCCAATCACGTCAATGTCGTCGGCGTATGCAAGCAATTATGTGGACTTGAAATAAATCGTACCTCTTGTGTTGGCCAGTGAATCTTGCACGATCTCCACGATCTTTTCAAGCGCGATGTTGAAAAAGTTGCATTACAGCGCGTCACCTTGCCTAAATCCGTTTTTAACATCAAAGGCCTCGGGTTGCTCATTACCGACCTTAATGGAGCAGCGAGAATTCTCCATTGTCATCCTGCACAGTCGGACGATTTTGGCAGGGATGTCAAAACTAGACATGGCTTTGAATAGCTCATCTCTATACACGCTGTCATATGCAGCCTTGAAATCGACGAAGAGGTGGTGAATGTGGATTTGGTATTCCTGGGTCTTCTCCAAGATCTGCCGTAGCGTAAATATTTGGTCTATTGTGGACTTATCTGGCCTGAAATCACACTGATAAGAGCCGATCAGGTTATCCACAAACGGTTTCAGGCGTTCACACAATACGGCAGAGAAGTTCTTATATGCTATGTTATGGGGACTTATTCCCCTATAGTTGGCGCAGTTATAGGAGTGTCCTTTCTTATGGACCATACCTTCCAAATGAGCTGGTGCATGCACCTTACCAACTCATCTCCAGCCGCCATAAAAAGCTCAGCAGACAGGCCGTCTGCGCCCGCGGCTTTATTAGACTTTAGTCTTGATAACGCTATTTTGACTTCGTCTAGGTCGGATGGACTGAATTCTGTTACTTCGTCGTCCATTACGAATGGTTCGTTCTGCCTGACAGCAGGATCTTGTCTATTATTCAGTCTGTTATTCAGTCTGCAGAGGTGGTCTTTCCAAATCCTCAGCATCGACTGCCACTCTACTACCAGTTCTCCATTTTCATCCATGCAGGCCACCGCTCTGGCTTTGTAGCCATATCATGTTCGTTTTACCTTATTGTAAAACTTACGGGCGTCATTCCTGCGAAAGCATCTCTCCATCTCCTCGAACTCACGCTTTCCGTGCTCTCTCTTTTTTCTTCTGAAAAGCGTGTGTTCCTCTCTTCTCTTCTGCTCATAGATTTCGCGAGCAGCTCTCGTCCGTCGTTGCAGCGTGGCTTTATATGCTACTCGTTTTGCTGCATGGACTTGTTCGCATCGTTTATCGAACCAGGGATTTCTAGGTGGTGGCAGTTTGAAACCCAGCATCTCTGAGGCAGCGTCTCTGACGGCGCCCTGGCGATGTGCCAATCCTGCTCTATTGTTTGATCTGCTGTGGGCGGATTTTGAGAGAGCTTGGAGGAGACACAATCGGCAAAAATTCTGGCAATCTCTTGCGATTGTAGCTTTCCGACGTCAAACTTGCGTTGCCCTACTCGACTCCTAAGCTACTCGACATCGACGCGGAGGCTGTGTGTCAACTTGGATTGAGAAGGGACAGAGATCGAAGCCTGCGTTTGCCATGTTAAACGCGATCAACTTCTTTGCTCTGATTGCTCGCTTTGTTAAAAGTCCGTCTGTTTTCCCTTCTGAGGGTACCAAGATCTGCAGACCACCATGGCGGTTTGATTCTCTTTGCTGGTCTACTACTTGGGCAGGACTTTAGAAGGGATTTGTTCATTGCTCCTGGTACTTTAATCGCCAGATGTTCAGTGTCCACGTGCGACTTAGTGTCACTTAATTGAGAGCGGTCAAGGGTTTGGGATTCCTAAATGGTTTTATAAGTGAGAGCTCAAAGTTTGGTGGAAGGCGTTCTTTTCTGACACCGACCAATTTGCAATCGAAATGTTGGAGGAATTGGATACCATGGTTATATCTTAACCCGGCATAGTAAACCAAACATACAGTAATGGACGTCGACCGGCTACAACATCAGCTGAGAGCACGAAACGAATCGAAGGGAAACCTTCGATGCACTGGAGACGCATTGGTAAGAGAGTTAGGTGTGTATGTTTGCCGTAACACGTTGTACGGAATATGCTGGTGGTGGTTCCTTGTGCACCAATTCGTCAGTAAACAAACCGATCAAGTTTAGTGGTATGAATGCCCTGGTATACATTTGGATCGCTTTCCGGCATATCCTCGTCAAAAACCAGCATCCGTTACTGCTTGGGCCGAAGTAACAGAGACTGGCCGCCCTCTCTCGCTCCTTTTTCTGTCGGCGGCACGGAAATGAACACCGGTCTTTATCAGCAAGTTGTGTTGGAAGGTTGGGTCAAAACTTGGACAGCAAAACTCTTCAAAAAAGGTGAAGGTGCACATCTCAGTCTTGGCTTCTAAACAACGTTCCTGACTTCATTTCAATGGCAGATTGGCTTTCGTCCTCATCCGACCTCAACCCAATGGACTTCCAAATATGAGACATTTTGGAGAGCAAGGATAGGAACGTGAAGTACGAAAGCGTCGAAACTTGAAAACGTGCGCCAATCCGCGAACGGATCAAAACTCCGCAAAATGTCACTCGAGACTCATGTAACGCGTTCGCCGACAGATTGGATACTATGATCCTATTCAAATGTGGCCTTAGTGAATCCTGCATGGGACAAATGTTGTAGAGAGGTGTGGCAATTAGGTTTCAGGAATTTAGTCATAACTCTAGAACTAGCAACACTGGTAGGCTTATGCCTACCACGTCAACCTAACCTTCGCTCGTCAAGATCTGTTTAGAAAGGGGGCTCTTTCAGTTTTCATCCAAGGCTGAAGTCGGCAGCGCGTCCTCTTTATTTGAAAAAAAGCCTTTCTAGTGGCTTCCTAAAAATGAGTGACTCACATAACAAGCAACGTGTTGTGATCCTCCGAAAATCGCAGGCGGTGTATAGAGGTGGACAAAGAATGGGTTAAGTGGTTCAAGAAGGGCCATGAAGCAGTAGATGGAGCTTTCATTACCGCTCGTACTGATGCAATTGTCGGACATCTGCGCACGCTGATTACATCTGGCCGGTGCTTAAGAATTCGCGCGTTGGCTGACGAGGCTGCGAGCACGTGTTTTTCGTGTGCGGGCCGAACTCGCCAAAAAAAGCTGCATCTTACACCACGACAATTCGCCGGTCCGTCCATTCCTCGTTGATTGCGCAAGAGTTTTTAGCGAAAAAAGCATTCCAACGTTGCGGTCCCGATATTGTCCTCTGTGACGTTTTTTTATTCCTTAAGATGAAGTCACACCACTTCAAGGAAACTCATCATGACAGTGTGGAGAAGGTCAAAAAGGCTATGACCATGGTTCTGTACGAGTTAACTTCGGAGGATTATCAGGGGTGCTTCGATGTGGAAGCAACGTTGGAATCCTTGTGTAGAGTTAGAGTTAGAGAACGAGATAAGCCTCCCTTGGGATGAATTTTTCACAAAAAAATCGTTTGCCAATGTCAAGAGCAGGTGGTAATCCCTTGGTGTCAGGTCCTGACTATGATGTGGATCCATAAGAGCATGCAGATCAAGTTCCCTGAGCTTCTGGCTGGTCAGTATCGATGTTTGTGGCTTTAAGTTTTCCTGACGGGGAACATAACTCCTCTCCTATTAGGCAATGATTGCCGCTTCTGGGCGATTGGATCCTTCGGACAGTTCAACTGTTGACAGTACAGGACCAATTAAAGAGGAGCAGCTCATAGTATATGATTCTCCACCAATCTGACTAATCACATAGCGAGACCCTTCCTGACCATCCATCCAGCTCACCACGACCGTTTTTGTTTGCGGTTGCTGCAAGTGATCAACTTTTCATCACCAGTCACCATCAGAAATGGGTCAGCTTGTTAGCTCTTTCCGTGCCGGCACATCGAACTTCTTTAGTATCCAAACGAGTTTTTGGGCAATATTTAGTTCGTTAGTGGTCAGGTTCCAGGATTTCTATCATTTTATCGACGTTTTCGTCAATTGGCCTTCTGGTGGTGTGGTGCGTCTTTGACATCAAAATTACTGGATCAGAATCCGCGTAACCCAAACTGTGCATGACTGGCTGTTACAGTAATAGGAATGGAATCATTATTCACTGGTGTCCACTTTCACGTGCTCCCAAACAAGACAGAATCAACCATTCACTAAACCGTCAGAGAAGTTTTCAGCATTTATTGTACGTCCGAAAGGATATATACGACGCGAGAAGCAGACCTAACATGTAGGTCCGCAAGATCCTTGTGTCAGGAAACACTCTCAATTCCCGGAAGTCAGCCAGTTCCGGCAACCATCTACCGCCACTACTTAGTTAACATCATCAAATCCTGTCCTTGGATAATTCTCTATAATCTCCCCACATATCCACGTGTTCCCGGTCCTGATACTACCATTTGGTTTAATGATGAAAATGACTCTTAAAAAAGGACACATTGATACTCACAAAAAACAGAAAGCAAATGAACATCATTATCCTGTCGATGCAGTGCCCTCAAAAATCCAAACTCAACCCCAGATGGCCGGGCAGTAAATCACTTTCTCGGATCTAATGCAGTGTCAAATGCATTTCCATCCCCACGAACGTGAAGGGAAGAGATCCAAGGCTCACAGGAATGAAAATGGGCGCTTACACACATGTCATCACTGCACACAGTCCGTGTTCCATGTGCCCCTTTAACATCCATACAGAAAACTGTGGATGCAGAAGGAAGTGATTATATTAAATATGCACACCTACCCGGGGCCAGGACGCAGAGAACGCTCCAACTCTAAACGGCATATCTTCATGCCCCGGGCGCTGAAAACTTTCCAAATATTGTATGCACGCTCCCACGTCTAAGGCGTCGTCGTGTGCCCGTTTATCGGTGCTCGACTGCTCGATGCACGGCTGTTCGTGCGTATGCGAGTGTGTTTGGGGTAGTGTGCACTATTCGGGGTAACCAAGTTTCAGCAGTGTCACACTTCAGCACTTTTGTCCTTTCCATCTAGCACGGCACAACGGTAGGATAGGGCTTGAGCTTATCCCCAAAAGTATCTTCCATCGTCCGGAAGGCAGGACGCCTCCTCTGTTTTTATCTCTACTCATCATGATGTCGGATGTTGCGGGATTGTGTGGCGGCAAATATTAGAACCTTCCTATATCCTAGCTCTCTCTCGCTCTCTCTCTTTGGTTTTTGCACGACGAACTACAGGGAATGTCTGGTGGCGTATCTGTGTTGACTGTTTGCGGGAATTTTGTGATTAAAATATTTGCATACTCGGTGGAAGCCTTGAATTGGTACCAGGCTTTCGCTTCCATACAAAAATTCCGGACGAGATCTGGGTAAAAAATTGCTACTGCGTCCCTTACTTACATTCTCCCTACCCGTAGGTACATATGTACATTGTATTCGCGCTGACTCTGCTGACTGCTTTCCTGGTTTTTCAGATTTTGGATTTTAGATTTTAGTTGCCCGACCGAAAATGCACTCGAAAGGGCATCAGGAAACAAAGGCATGGACGAGAGCAATTTCGGTCATCGCAGAGGTCACACACACCGATTGCCAAGCGAGTGTGCCATGAGTATGCCAATTTGTGGGAGTGCTCCATTGCTTAACTGCTTCAATGGTGTTCTGGTGGTGATCGGGCCACAGTAATGCTCCATCATCGCACCGTCATCGGGGTAGAGAATGATGATAGTGAAACGACCTGGTTTTTGCGGATATGCAACCACTTCCACTGTACACACATGCTCGTAGCACTCGACAGTTACGCTAAGGCCTTAGCATTAGCTTCGTCTGTGGCTGTAGCTGTGACTGGGATTGTGATTGTCACTGCCACTGCCATTTGGCCGGGGCCAATAGGTTTGTCGTGTGCTTCTTTCGTTCGTGGATGACTGCGACGAACTGTTAACACTGAGGAGATGCTTGCCCATCTGTGTTGATTGCTGTTCCTCCTTGTCCACACCACTCCACGTTGGATGGTGACTTATTTTAGTTGTTCCTCAATCGGTCGGTTGGGGCTTGTGAGCTTGTACTCACAACAACGACGAAATGAGACTTTTTTTGCGGTTCGGACTCAGTGGTAGCTGTTTGGCAATGTGCCTTGTGGGCAATTGAGTGAATATGTGGAGCTCCAAATCGTGTCCTTGTCTACAAAACTCTCGATCCTTTTTTTTTTTCTGTTATTGTTGTCGTGTTGATTTCGTTGTTGTAGGTTGTTTGAAGTGGACGCATGTGGAACTAACGTGGATTTGTTTTGGTGCGCTCGACTTGACGCCACAGAACGACGGCTTGAAATCCTAGAAACACACATAGATCAAACTGGCCGATGGACAGTTGTAAAGTTGAATTTCAAATGATGCAACTCGTTATGTATGTAGATTTCAGTCTTAAAGTAAACACCTCGAAAGAATCTCTCCTACTCCGCCAAGTAGATACCCTCGGACTAGGACGAAACCAGGCAACTTTGCTTTGATATATCCGCCTGTGTTGTGTAAAGGAAGGCACTGATTAAAACTAATTTCAAAAAGTCTGAGAATGTCCTTTTTTTAATTAATGCTTGTCCTTTGCTTACATATTTCCTCTTGCCTCCCTCCCATCTTTGCTTGTGTTAACCGCCGATTAGAAGACATCAGGAGAGATGAATTTATGAAAGTAACAACCACAAAAGGATCGCTTCGAATGACAGATGGGCAGGCGGGCAGGAATGAAAAATGTCAAACTTGTATCACCCCTAAGATGATGCTTTGTTTGGCCCTTTCTTCTGGTGTTTTTCTCTTTGATTTTATTCACCTTCCGGCCCACGTTAGCTGCTCACTTTTTCTGAGCTCTCATTTCGTTTCGTTTAGCCTACAGTAGGGGTGGGTGGAGCAATTATTATTCGTCTTCTTTGGGCTTGACGTCGTCTGACGACTGACAACTGGCGACGATTTTTAATGATTTGGAGCAGCGTTTTGGTTTCTTTTACTTTTGGTGTTGCTATTGGATTTTTTTTGTGCCCCAAGGAGTTGCTGCTATCTGCTTGCCTCTGATGGACTAAACAGTATGGTGAAGGGATACAGCTAAAGGCAGCTTAAGGTGGCATTAAAGCTGAGGGAAATCGCTGTTCATTGCACTGCAAATCACTGAAGAAGGATCCGAGCCTTGGGTTTTCGTTCAAAATTCAATTTTTGAATATATGCAAGTGTTCGTGAAATAACTAACTTGTGTTGGAACAAATAGTAATTAATTTAAATTAGTTGGCGTGTTCTTTATTGGGCTACTACAGACCGAATGCCTTCGGTCGTGGAATCGACCCGCCTTATGTACCTTTTTTCAGAAATTAAATTAAATCATTAGGAGGGAGGGAGCGAGCAAACAGAGCAAAGAAGTTGATCGCGTTTAACATGGCATAATGTTTCGACGTACGAACCTTCCGAGGGGCCAACATCGACCCGGACCACTACCTTGTTGTAGCCAAGGTACGAATGATGATATCAAGTATGCTTAGGAATCGAGTAGGACTACGTAAGCTTGACGTCGGAAAGCTACAATCGCAAAAGACTGCCAGAATCTTTGCCGATTGTGTCTCCTCCAAGCTCTCTCAAAATCCGCCCATAGCAGCACGAACAATAGAGCAGGAATGGCACATCACCAGAGCGACGTCAGATACGCTGCCTCAGAGATGCTGGGTTTCAAACTGCCACCACCTAGAAATCCCTGGTTCGATGAACGATGCGAACAAGTCCATGCAGCAAAACGAGTAGCATATAAAGCCACGCTGCAACGACGGACGAGAGCTGCTCGCGAAATCTATGAGCAGAAGAGAAGAGAGGAACACACGCTTTTCAGAAGAAAAAAGAGAGAGCACGGAAAGCGTGAGATCGAGGAGATGGAGAGATGCTTTCGCAGGAATGACGCCCGTAAGCTAAAACGGACATGATATGGCTACAAAGCCAGAGCGGCGGCCTGCATGGATGAAAATGGAGAACTGGTAGTAGAGTGGCAGTCGATGCTGAGGATTTGGAAAGACCACCTCTGCAGACTGAATAACGGCGATGATAGACAAGATACCGCTGTCAGGCAGAACGAGCCATTCGTAATGGACGACGAAGTAACAGAATTCAGTCCACCCGACCTTGACGAAGTCAAAATAGCGTTATCAAGACTAAAGTCTAATAAAGCCGCGGGCGCAGACGGCCTGTCTGCTGAGCTTTTTAAGGCGGCTGGAGATGAGCTGGTAAGGTGCATGCACCAGCTCATTTGCAAGGTATGGTCGGAGGAAAGATATGGTCCATAAGAAAGGAGACCCCTATAACTGCGCCAACTATTGGGGAATAAGTCTCCTAAACGTCGCATTTAAGATCTTCTCTGCCGTATTGTGTGAATGTCTGAAGCCGTTTGTGGATAACCTGATCGGCTCTTATCAGTGTGGTTTCAGGCTAGGTACATCCACAATAGACCAAATATTTACGCTACGGCAGATCTTGGAGAAGACCCAGGAATACCAAATCGACACTCACCACCTCTCCGTCGAATTCAAGGCTGCATATGACAGCGTGTATAGAGATGAGCTATACAAAGCCATGTCTAGTTTTAACATCCCTGCCAAAATCGTCCGACTGTGCAGGATGACAATGGAGAATTCTCGCTGCACCATTAAGGTCGGTAATGAGCAAACCGAGACCCTTGATGTTAAAAAAGGATTTAGGCAAGGTGACGCGCTGTCATGCAACTTTTTCAACATCGTGCTTGAAAAGATCGTGGAGATCGTGTAAGAGTCACTGGCCAACACAAGAGGTACGATTTATTTCAAGTCTACGCAATTGCTTGCGTACGCCGACGACATTGACGTGATTGGACGGACACCGCGAGACGTCAATGAGGCCTTTGTAAGCATTGAGGTACTTAGAAGCGGCTAAGATGGGTCTCAAGGTTAATGAGGGTAAAGCCAAATATCTGCTTTCATCTTAAAGAGACGGACAACACCGACGTATTGGCCAGAACGTCAACATGGGCGGATATAACATTGAAGTGGTCAAGAAATTCGTCTACCTTGGCTCAATGATGACCAGCGACAACAACACCAGCGCTGAGATAAAACGCAGAATCACTCCTGCCAACCGCTGTTTCTTTGGGCTCAAGAGGCAATTGAGAAGTAGAGCCCTCTCTTGGAAAACCAAGGAGGCACATATGTAAGACCTTAATCATCCCAGTCCTCCTGTACGGCGCAGAGGCTTGGACCTAAACAAAGCGGATGAAGATGCCCTTGGTCGTTCGAGAGGAAAGTTCTGCGCACTACTTACGGTCCCGTTTGTTCAAACGCTGTAGGGAGAAGAAGATATAACGAAGAACTTTACGGGTTGTATAGCGACATTGGCCTGGTACGACGTCTACGGATACAGCGTCTAAGATGGCTAGGCCTTGTAGAGCGAATGGAAAATACAGCTCCGTACCGAAGAGTCTTCGAATCCACCCCGGAAGGAAGGCGCGGCAGAGGACGGCCGCATCAACGATGGCGCACGCAAGTGGAAGGGGACCTTAACCATCTGGGCGTGCGGCGCTTGAAACAGCTGGCCAAAGACCGTGCCAGCTGGAGACGCTTGTTGGTTGAGGCCCAGGTTCACCAAGGACTGTAGCGCTACCTACGATTTTGCGAATTCCAAATTTTGACATATCAAGGTCCGAATCCAAGGTTTTTTTTAAAGATGTATATGTGTATGTATGTATGGGCGTGTGTGCGTATCGGAAATTTAGTCTCGATTATCTCGAGAACCAAACATGATATTGACATAAGATTGGGTTCATTCCACACGTAATTACGCAACTTGGAACTGAGTAAGTTTTCTGTCAAGCCGTTTTTTGTTAGAAATGAAATAACTAAAAAATGGGCAAGAAAAAAATCAAAACAAACAACACCCGGTCCTCAAAGTACTAAGTACTAACCGCACCCGACGTTGGCTGATTGCGGCGATCGGACGACAAACGATTCATATCAGATTGCTCGGACCGTGGTGTGGTTGGGTAAGGTTGTGCACATCATCGCTGCCTACCTACCTGTCACCCCACGTTAGATATAGACAAGACATCGATATCCTAACAATCACATTTGGCAACGCACGGGCCAACAGCTGCGCAATCCACAAATCAAGGAAAAACTCTTACCCTTCTTGGTGGAACACAGCTTTAAGCAAGCTCCGTAAGGACTGTCGAAAACTCTTCAATAAAGCAAAGCTTACAAGAAACGACAGAGACTGGAGCTTACACAAAGATTCACTCAATGTGTACAAACGAACCCTGAGGAAAGAGCAAAAGTTGTCTTGGAAACTCTTTTGCAACGACATGGAGAAAATTTCAGACGCCTACAGATTGAGGAAAATACTGTCGAAAAATCCACAATCTCCGAGCTGCCTCATAGCAAACGGAGTTTGGTCAACGTCTGAGGAAGAAACTCTAAGTCTTCTCCTCAACACGCACTTCCCAGGATGCTCTGAATCGCAAGACTCAGTGCACTTGCGAGGAGCTCACTTCTCCTCCGCGATAGAGGGACAGTAGGGGAACATACTGGCATGTCTCCGCTGATGCTAAAAGGCATTCCCATCCCGATATCCAATGAAACTGTGTGGGAGTTATCTTATACAGCAAGCTTCTTTGGTCGAGGCATATTGAGTCAAGAACCCCACAAGCGCTGTCAACGTTCTGATGCATTGGTTGTTTGGTGGAACAGGCTAACACGCAAACACGTCGTAACCTCTTTCACCAAGCTCTTCCAAAGACCGGTTTGTCTCAGCTGTACGAAAGCTTTCCCCAGAACTCTGGGAGCTACTTGACAGCTACATCCGTTGACATATTTATAAGAGGGTGTGCACTGAAGGCCATGCCTCGTCTCAAGAGAGTTTTTGGTACAATTCGTACTGGAGTGACAGTGGGCATATACTACGACCCGTGTCTCATGGATATGCCCTCTGATGCAATGACACCTGTCCTCTCACTGCGCTATAACTTCACAATTGAATTCCCATGGCGCCAGAATTGGCTATGGTCACATACTGAACCTGGAATAGATTGTCTTCGCATTTTCACAGATGGCTCCAAGTCTGTCTTGGGGTCAGGCGCTGGGCTTTTCTTTGAATGTGAAAACGTCCAACTGCACTTTTCGCCAGGAAAATATGCTTCTGTCTTTCAGTCCGAGATATGCGTGTGCAGTGACAGTCGATCTGCAATCAAAGCTCAATCAACCCTTAACCAGCTCCAAACTAGTGCATGACCTCCAGATCTTTTTGAACAACATCGGTAGACTAAATTCCCTAGGGCTTGCACGGGTCCCAGGTCATTCTGGGATCCCAGGAAACGAGATCTCTGATGAACTCGCTAGAATGGGCTCAGAGGAGAATCTACCTACACCCACGGTCAATTCCTACATTAACGATTGGGTCGTTAATGCATACAATCGTAGATGGAAGGAATATCTCGGATGCAGGATGACTAAGCGCGTATGTGCTGAAGTCTGCAGGAAATCCGGAGCGTTCTTCTTATCCTTAAGGAGAATTGACTGCAGAAAACTTGCGGGCTTCATTACGGGCACAACACTTTCTCAATGACTATCCCGCCTTTGCTCGCGGACGGTGGAACATCCTTGGGGCTGACGTGATGTGTGCCGAATCTCTTAGCTCTACATCAATGAAGCCCTTTCTCATTTTTCTCTGGAAAACGGGGCAAATACACTGAAGGTAGGTGTCTGCCTGGCTGTACAATGGACAAGTATTTGCATCTGGGTGCTCCAAATAGCACAAGTCTCTAAAAAACAAGAGCGCTTACCCACTGTGTGAGTAAGAGTTAAGGCAAAAGGTACTATACCTCGTTCATTTGGTCATCGAAAGTGTGTGAAAGTCCAAGCCATAGGGTTTGATCTTTAGGCGATATACTCCAGCTTTGAAATTTCCATTGGAAGATCCTCTTCCAATGCTCGTAGGATCCCTTAACTTTGCTTGTAAATTTCCCTAAGTCGGAAACCATGTATACCACCGTATACATGGAGAGTTCTAGTTTCACACTTCAGTTTCCAAGGCGTCATAGCACATGGCTTTTTGGAAAATTAGGCAATGGCACCCATCACCCGTCCAAGTGGTCATCGCTTACAATCCCCTTCCGTCTTTGTACAGCGACAAGCTCGAAAGAAGACGAAAAACAGATCGGAAACGAAGGAGAAAGGGAAGGAAATTAGGAAAACGCATTAACGCAGATAGCTAACACGGATTTCCTTTTTAACTGCCTCACTCCCATATGTCGTATGTCCTATATGTGCGTCCTTACATCTTGTAAGAGTTGGTAAAGTGGCCAAAGGAGAAATGGAGAAAAACACTCGAGTAATACGATGATGCATTGGAAGTGTTTCCTGTGCCGCCTGCCGAAAAGGGGTTAGAATTCGAAGCACGCAAGACAGTAAAAGGCGGAAATGACTCATTACCGGGCAGATTAGTTAACATGTCGCCCAGTCGAGTACCTACTGTCATTGGGAGGGTGTGAGTTAGAATGTCACTGGTTCTATGGGCCATGGAGTCACTGTTGATTTTGACTAAACAGACTCAATGTGTCACTTTCTCAAGCAAACATCGTCGACGCCTCCGCACTATGAATCTGTGGATGTACATTCGAGTCCGATGTTAACGGATCACACGTCCAATTAAAATTCTTTCACCAACAATCCGGCTAGAAGACAAAAGCACACCAATCAATGGAGCAAGAAACAGTCAAACATCGCTAATGACTGAGTAAATATCGTCATCGAGACGGAAGGTTGTACTCACGGTTCCAAAGACCGCCTTCGAAAATTGGTGCCTTCTCAGTGGGATAGACGAGCATGGGTATTCGAAGAAGCATTCTCGTCAAAAAAGCCGATCAACATTTGTCTACCTCAATTAGCACTCATCTGTGGGTGGTATTCGCGCGTAGATACATCGTTTTCGAATGGTCTTTCAACACTTTCATGTATCGCACGCGTTTTTATCTCCTATCTACCCGTACTCGTACTATCTACCACCTATCGATTGCAACATTCGCACTCAAACGATAACGATAAGCGAACGGTAGTGAATAGCTGTCTGAAGAATTCGCTCGAATTTCATTTCATTCACTCTGTCCAGCCGAAGCTTTGCTTCGTCGAAGACAAGAGAGCCCGAAAAGGTCAGCATCGAAAGGTAAATATTGACTTTGAAAAGAAAGGAAAGGAAACGGACCGTACGCACTGTGGGAATGTCATCATCGCCATCATCATCAATATTGTTCTAGCCCGTTAGTGTCCATTGAACCCTAACCGCAGCCAGGGAGTTGGTATAAAAGTACGTTCACGCTCACGTCAGCAATTAGTTCGATAGAATGACGTTGATTGATCGTTTCGGTGGCAGCTTCATTCTGCTCTTCATTGGCACGACGGTGATCCTCAGTTGCGGGGTAGTAGGCTCTGAGGATTCCAGGCTACTGGAGTTGGATACTAATCGGACGGGAAAATACCTCAGACCGGGAAACAGAGGCAACAAGGGAGGAGTTAATTTGAATAGTTGCGAAACTACTGCAGGATACGCTGGAACCTGTATGACTCGTTTCAACTGTCTACGGAATGGAGGCATAGTAGCCGGTTACTGTGCAACATATGGAGTTTGTTGTGAAAGTGAGTGTTACCATTACCAATCTTTGTGTGGATACGAATCGGTGTGCTTTTTATTTCAGCGAATATGCAATGTGGCAGGACGTCGAGCCTTAAACGGACACTCATCCAAACGCCTTCGTCACTCCCATCGCGATGCACTTACGTCTTCGAGCCATACAGCTCGCGGGTCTGTCAGATCAAGATCGAAATGGAGGAATTCCGTCTTCAGCAACCGCAGACATCTAGCACCGGTGCAGTGGCCGGTGACACGATTGAGTGTCTTGATAAACTCGAAGTTGGCACTCTAACTCTCTGCGGAAATAACGACGGACAGCATTTGTATATTCCGTTCGATGTCTCGGGCGGCACGGATGCTAATGTGAATTTGATCTTTACGCTGCCCACTCGGGATGCGGTGACACGATGGCGTATGATTGTCACTCAGCTCGAATGTCCGGCGATCCCAAATCGCAGGGGACTACTTCCGTTTGCGAAAAACGCAGGATTTCAGGACTTTAAGAGCATTTTTTCGTCAAGAAACAATGACATGTCAAGTCTAGCTCCGCGGGGATGCACGCAGTACTTCACCGAACGAAGCGGCACATTTCAGTCGTTTAACTACAACGGCGGAACGGGACCGTATATGGCGAATTTGAATTACGCGATTTGTTTCCAGCGCCTCGTCGGTGACTCGGCTGTGAGGTAAGCTTGACTTAAGATTGAGTGTGTAAACGACTCACGTTGTGGCTTAAGGTACACGTTTACGGATTTTGGCTTTCCGAACGAGGGGACGAATTTCGGATACGACAGCGATTGTCATACATTGATCCCGACGACGGGGAAGCACGAGGACTACCTGCTGATCCCAGAGTCTATGGTCACCTCGACGACCTTGGGCACACTGCAACCGACCTATTTCTGTGGAACCACAACAAAGGGGACCGAAGCCATCTGTGAGATTATTGAATTCTATCCTCGTGCGAGTGTTGATTCATTTTTGTCTCTTTTCTTGTCTCGATAGATGCCGCTCCTGGTCCGTTTGTGATTTACTTCAATAGCGATCAGTACTGGTCACCGGAGGACATTGGCTTCCAGATAACCTACGAGATTGTATAGTCGAATTTAATAAATATTTGTTAATCCGTATGGAGTGTGTTTGGCTACAAATGGACGTGGAGGCTTGTGTTGACTTGGGTCGGGTCGGGTTGATGTTAGCGTTAGTTTGTTGTCATTGCTGAAACGGAAGCAAATCACTTTGAGGTGCGAAGTAGTTGGTTATTTGAGAGATAAGTGTTTGTTCTCTTGAGACATGCCAGGGAGATGGGTGAACGTGTGTGTGGACAAGGTTGGGTTAACAATTGGGGTCCCTGTGGGAATAGTCTTCACTTTTAGTTAAAAGACTTGAAGGCAACGGTCACTTTGGTCAAACGTTTACTCAAGTAATTGTGTCGTTGTGTTGACGCTATAGCGAACATAGATTATACTACACCGAGTGGGATAAAGCATTCTTATCTGAGGACGTTTTTGACACCCGTTTAGCTTGACCCAGTCCTGCACGATCTTTTCAAGAATAATGTTGAAGAAATCACATGACAGTGCTACACCCTGTCTAAAACCTTTTTTAACATCAAAGGGGTCGGTTAGTTCACCTCCGACCTTAATGGAGCAGCGAGAGTTTTCTATAGTCATCCTGCACAGTCTGACGAGTTTGGCAGGAATGTTAAAACATGACATGGCTCTGTATAGCTCGTCTCTATAAGCACTGCCATACGTGGCTTTAAAGTCAACGAAAAGATGGTGCGTGTCGACCTGGAATTCATGGGTCTTCTCCAAGATCTGCCGTCGTGTAAATATTTGGTCTATCGTGTATTTTCCTGGCCTGAAACTACACTGGTAGGAACCTATCAGATTGTCCACGAACGGTTTCAGGTACGCGATATTCAGGAGGCTTATCCCTCTGTAATTGGCGTAGTCATAGAGGTCTCCTTTCTTATGGACCGGGCAAACGATACTGAGATTCCATTCATCGGGCATGCGTTCATCCGACCATATCTTGCAGATGAGTTGGTGCATGTTCCTGGCCAGCTCATCGCCAGCTGCTTTAAAAAGTTCCGTGGGGAGTCCGTCTGCTCCAGCAGCTTTATAAGACTAAAGTTTCGATATCGCTATCTTAACATCGTCTAGGTCGGGTGGACGGGATTCTCCTCCATCTTCGTCCATTGTGAATGGTTCGCTCTGCCTGACGACGGCATTTTGACTATCATCGCCGTTACACAGTCTGCAGAAATGGACCTTCCACAATCTAAGCATCGTCGTGACTCTACTACTAGTTGTCCGTGCTCATCCCTGCAGGCTTCTGCTCTGGCTTTATAGCCTTGGCATGTTCGTCAAACTTTCTGGTAAAATTTTCGAACGTCGTTCCTGCCGTAACATCTCTCCATCTCCTCGATCTCGCGCTTCTCGTGCTCCTTCTTTTTCCTTCTCAGAGGCGCATGCACCTCCCTCCTTTTCTGTTCATAGAGCTCGCGGGCAGCTCTCGTCCGTCGATGCAATGTGGCCATGTATGCATTCTGTTTTTCTACATGGGCCTGTCTGCACTCATCATCAAACCAGGGGTTTCTCGACGGTGGTGCTGGGAGAGCTTGAGGGAGACTTGATCAGCGAAGGTCCTGGTGGTCTCCTGCGATTGCAGCTTTCCGACGTTAAATTATGGTGTTCTTACTCGACTCCGTTGATTCCGAGAAATTCGCATCCGTACCTGCGTGGACACATAGCCTTGACGCGGATAGTTATGAGGCGTTCGCTTACATACTGGAAGCTTAAGACTTTTTTCCTGAGTCTGCCTCCAACAACAAATCCGCATCCGAATAAGCGTTGTCTATTTTCTCTGTAGCAGTTTCCGTAGTATACATATATCACAGTTTTTCATCCGCCTTTTGCCTGGCCCATCCCATCGCACTTCTTGGAGCGCGGTAATGTCTGCCTTATAGCAGTCCAAAGAGTTGACGGCTGCACCTGGTCTGTTGAGGGACCTAACGTTCCAGGTGCAAGTCCGAAATTCGTTTCCTTTTTGACGTTTGCGGGGGTCGTCAAATGTAATCCGTCCGTATCCGAGGCTATGGATTGTCTCTGAACAAAATTTTCGTTTTACGCGATAGGGATGTTAGCCCTAAGTGCAACCCCCAACCTGGAGGGCCAGGTCCTTTCCCCAGGAGCAAGGGGTCGGGTCGCTGCACACATTGGTTCACTACCTGGCGGGTGCCAGTATAGCTATCCGGGGGAGGCCACGCGGAGGCTGTGTGTTGAGCAGGGACAGAGATCGAAGCTGGCGTTTGCCAAGTTAAACGCGATCAACTTCTTTGCTCTGTTTGTTGGCTCCCTTCTCCCCTAATATCCCGAACGCTAATGAATATTTTGATGGGAAATTTGGCACAGATATCAAGGAAAGTCGACATTTTCCGAAAGGTTAATGTAAATCATCGTAGCGTCCGTGTAGCTGAGTACTTGGCTAACCATGTCGTCGACTGTAAACAAGTATTCACTTCACCTACGTCCGTAAAATGACGGTTTTTCTATTGTATTCGTTTGGAGCCTTACCTCTACCAGATAATTATGGCGAAGTATCGTCTTACATCACACGCTCATCGACAAGACTAGGAATCTTCTAAATCATCTCCTTTCGATCTAATCGGGAACAACAGCGATTGCATAGAACACCCCCACAACAACACTTGACATAGTTTCCTCGAAAACGACACAACAACCTAACCGACTTCTGCTGTCAATCTGATAGCTGAGTGCTTTCATCGAGCAAAAACACGCGACTAATTGAGGTAACTTGTTTTCTACCTGCGTTATCTACTGCTCGACGGTCGCATCCAGCCCTTACAAGAGGCACAATCATGTTCGGGTACAAGATTGCATCTCAAAGGCTGTTCCATAAAACCAGCAAGTTTCACGGCTTCCGTATAGTTGGTCGGTGAAAAGATTCCGAAGATGTTAGCTCCAGGGTTTGTTATTTGTACAGCTCTTTGCTTGGGGCTTGGCGAGGCGGCTTCATCAGTCGCCTGTGGTAGATCAAGTTCATCGAATATTGCATTGGTTAATCCAGCCTTTGCTCCGCGGGAATGTACTTATATCATCGCGGCTTATAGCAGATATGTACGTCAGGTAAGGATAGGTATACACTTTACACCAAGAAGTATGATGAACGCGTTCTTTACAGCTCCGAATTGACCTTGCCATGATTCTGGCTCAACCGTCACTGCCGGACCGCGTGCCTTTTAATTGATGATCTGAAACTCCGTGGCGTGGAAACGTCCCAACATGTCTATGTGCCATTCAACTGGACCGCCGGGACGAAGTCGATATCACCTTCGTGACAGCTGTCAGGTCAGGTGGTTCCCGACTGCCAGCTCCCTCCTGGGGTCTGCAAGTTACCCAGCTCGAATGCCCGGCCGGGGCGTCCGTCAGGCAGCTTGAAGAAAGTGATGAACATGAAGCTCGTTCGATTACAGACGGTTTTTTCGTAGCTCCTCCAGGTTGTGACCAGTACTTCCCATACGACGAGGGTAAAATCCAGTCCTTCATCTACGGTAAGGGTAATGGAATCTATCCCTATAACCTGAACTACGCTATCTGCTTCAGGAGGACCACCAGCACTGTAAATATCTTGCTCGCCATCTTCACGTCCCATGTGAACGGGCTTTCGTTGTAGAATCAAGGGATTGCATATTAACATTGCAGCCAACGCGGATCTTTACTCCGCGATTGAGGAACAATGTCATTCGCGCGTATTGACAGCCAGCCGTGTTGAAGACTACCTCATGATCCCACAGACCACCGTAGTGAACCGTGAGATTCACGCTAACTACTTCTGTGGACGTAGCTTGGAGGGAAACACTGCGTTGAGTGAGTACAGAAAATCTATTGATTTTGCTCGACATCCAGTTGAGTGATTTTGATGAAACTCATTTCAGGCACTAACCCCGGACCGTTGTTAATGATTTCCAACAGCGATAGCTACTACAAGCGAGGAATATAGTCGCAAGGATTCGCGAAAGAACACCAAATACTTTCGGACAAATCTTCGGATACGGAATGGCTGGACGAATTTCGTCTGTTGTTCGCGGATTCTGGTGTCGATTTCATATGTGTTACTGAAACCTGGTTCAGTCCTAAGCTTCCTGATAGTGCATATGCTGTTGAAGGTTATAAAGTATTTCGAGCGGACAGAGCAGATCGAGTAGGGGGAGGTGTAGCAATATATGTACGAAATGAAATAAACTGCAAACTCGTATGCAAATCAAACGCCGAGCCCTGTGAGCACCTGTTTATCAGCATATTGTGCGGTTCAGAGCATGTTCTTCTAGGAGTGGTGTATAGACCAAACAAGCAGACGAACATTTCTCCCTTCTTAAGTGTTTTAGAGGAAATATCATGTATTGCGCCGAATATAATTGTCTGTGGTGATTTAAATAACGATATCCTTGCTGATCCTTCCTCTAATATGATTGACAATTTCAAAAGTTTGGATCTCACCCCAATCAATATGACAACACCCACGCACTTTACAAACCACTCCTCTACCTTGTTGGATATCTTTCTTGTGAATGACACAACTAAAGTTTTACTCTATACCCAACTAGCCGCCCCAGGGTTTTCCAAGCACGATATGTTGTATCTATCATACGACGGGTACTTGAAAAGGGATCAAATCAGTTTTAGGTATAGAGATTTCAAGAACATTAATTACAATGATCTGAATGTAGATGTAAGAGCAATCCCATGGGAAGAAGTTTTTCGCATACCCTCGGCTAATGATCAACTCTTGTTTATACAAAACAATATACAAAGGCTTTTTACCCAGCATGTACCCTTAGTTTCTAAAGTAATAAGGCATACATCTCCACCATGGTTCAATATTAGCCTACTCGAACTTATTCAAAAACGTGACACTGCTTATTCTCGATGGAAGCGTTACAAACTGCCAGAGGATTACAACACCTATCGCCATCTCAGAAATTCAGTCGTTGTGCGCATAAAAAGTGCGAAGCGTCGCTACTTCGACCGTACCTTAAACCACGACCATCATGATAGGAAAGTTTTATGGCACAAGCTTCGTAAAATGGGTATTGGCAAAAACACCTATCGCCACCAGACGATATAGATTGTAATCTTCTAAACCAACAGTTTGCGGCAGTCTCCAACTTACAAACACAAAATACGAGTTCTCAATTTGAATCCTCCGCATGGCAAAACAGGCACGAATTAGAAGGCGAAACATATTTTAGATTCATTCACCTTATAGACGAGGACATAGTCCATGCTGTTTTGACGATAAAGTCAAACGCGGTAGGCCTCGATGAAATTAGTCCTCAGTTTACTAAAATCATCCTTCCTTACATACTTAAGTATATAACACATGCATTCAACACAATTCTAACAACTTGTGATTACCCACAAGTTTGGAAAAATGCCAAAATTATTCCCATACCAAAAACGTCACACCGCACTTGCACCGACTATAGGCCTATATCCATACTTCCCTTTTTTTCCAAGGTGTTTGAGAGGGCAATACTGAAACAAATGCAAGTTCATCTAAGCCGAAATGAACTCTTGTGTAGTAATCAGTCCGGGTTTCGAACTAAACGAAGCTGCAAAACCGCACTACTATGTGTTGTGGATGACATACGATTGGCAATGGACTCAAATTATTGTACATTTCTAACACTGCTGGATTTTTCCAAGGCATTTGATACAGTAAATCACAATGTGCTATGTAGAAAACTGTTAACCAGCTACAAGTTTTCTCATTCGGCAGTAAAACTTATATTCTCCTATCTATCTGGCCGACAGCAATGTGTCTCAACCAATAACAAAATATCATCGTACCTTGAGATTTCGGCAGGAGTTCCCCAAGGATCCATTCTTGGCCCACTGTTATTTTCATTATACATCAACGAGCTTCCGAAGCGTGTTACTCATTCCTCTATGCACATGTTTGCTGACGACGTACAACTCTACTTAAGCTGCCCGGTGGCCAACATTCCAAACGTCACAAGTTATATAAATGAAGATTTACAGAAAATCCAAGAATGGGCATTGGAACACAATCTATCACTCAATCCTAAAAAGTCAAAGACGTTGTGTATATACAAACGTGTGTTAGATACTTCGAATTTTCCCCGAATATTGTTACAAAATACACCTATTGAATACGTTAGCACAGCCAGAAATCTTGGAGTTATATTCAATAACACCCTAACTTGGTCAGACCACGTAACAACTACAGTAGGAAAAATTTACAATGGCCTCCGCCTGTTATGGTCAACTCAAAATTTGATACCAATAAGCACAAAAATGATCTTAGTAAAGGCCCTACTTCTACCCATATTATTGTACTGTTGTGAGGTGCTCGGTGAGTTCGATTTCAACACCAGACGAAAATTAAACGTAATATTCAACAATTTAGCCAGATATGTTTTTAACAAAAGATATTCCGATCACATCTCATCTTATGCTTTACAAATACTTGGAATGAATTTTAATAACTTCGTGAAATTTAAATCCATTGTCCTTCTGCACAACATAATGCAAACACGACAAACCGAACTATTTGTACAACAGACTTATTCTCCCCGGTTCAAATCGCACTAACATACTTATTCGACCAAGTTTTGATTGTCTTCAATCAAAACGCTCGTTTTTTGTTTATGCTACATTCTTATGGAACACGCTGCCAATCACGCTTAGGGGAATCACAAACACAAACAAATTTAAAACTCTGCTCTTCCAACACCTGGCCAATGATAACTAAAGCTACAAACATTCACAAATAATTAATAAAACTTATGTACATACTCTATTCTGCTCTATTCTAATTATTTATGTTATATCCAAAATACTGTAGTTGAAATCTTGTAATATTGTATCCTTGTATCCACCTAGTTTAAACTTTAAATTGATGTATCTACAATTAAATGTATACATGCGTTAAGCGTTCCACCCATAAGATACGAATCTTGCTGTGGAACATTATTCGAATAAATAAATACAAATACAAATACAAAAAATGGTTGTGAGAGTGAATAGAAAATAAAGTGCATTCGCTAAAGCGTGTCTCGTGGTTCATGTTCGAGATAAGTTGTAGGTGGATAGTGGGAAATTTCTTTGAATTCGTCCCACGGTTGGTGTACAAGGTGATTAAATGAATTTAGCCGTTAATTTCAAATTCAAAAATTACTTGACTAAGCGTGGTGGAAACGAATGGTGAGCAACTACAATCCCAGCCAACGAAAAGGTCCTGTTGGTCGTCTCTGACTACCCTACAATGGATTCAAATGTAATCCGATTTTGAGAACTGATAAGAATCTCGCAAAAATCCACGTTAGAAATGGAGTCACCCCATGCGTCTCCCAAAAGAAATCAAGAAAGGGGCAACATTGAATAATTTACTCGTTCAGGGCCTCCAGGATTTCTGCTCAGGAATGATAAGTTACCCTCCAAACGTCCCTTCTGATACCCGTTTCGCGTGACGATATCCATGTGATTACATATGGGTAAGGTATTCTTGCCTTGGCATCGCCTTAAGATGAAAGTTTGTGCGAAATTCGTCTGGAGGGGCTGCTGGAAACAATTTAATTATTGAAACCGAAAATTAAGGGCTCGTGCGTCGGAGTAGAATACTCCCGGGACACAGGTATTGCTATCCTTAAAGTCGTGAAATGAAGTTTGTATGTCTGAAGTGGTTTGCGAAATTGCACTTATCCTTTAAATTCCAACTTGAGCTTTCTGTATTCCTAAATGAAGTCACACGAAGCAGGAGGAGGATGAAAAGGAAAGTTAGGAAAGTACCCCTAACAGGCAGTAAAGAATAAACATTCAACGATAATCCGATTTTTCACATGCGCATAATACATACAAGGACGATTCCCTTTCGTTTTCTTTTATCTACACGCCTTAGTGCCTCCTTTCCATTCCACTCGCAACTCGAATTTTTCTTTGATTTAATTGGCTTGCAGGAAACGTTCTGGCTTCTGCTCAGGATTCGTTTTGAGGTAACCGACTTAAGGTATGTATTGTCGCTGACTGTGAACTCAAACGTTAGGCTCTTTGTCATCAGACGGAAGCAAACAATGGTGGTTGGAGAGAAAAGGGTGGATAGGTGGCGTGAACTAGAGAGAAGTAAAGGGATAAGGTCAAGTGCGTATTGAATTTCAATAGCGGAGTTCGTAAATACCTACATACGTGTGAGCAAAGAGACGGGTGTCCATGTAAACAGTGTTAATGAATTAACAACACTCAATTAGGGAGCACCTCTATTAATGGGCTTACTAGGTGTAACTAGGTGCGTCGCCTCAATCCACATACTCAATAACGTGACGGAAACAATTACTTGAGGACATTCCATGGTACAGGTATACTCGTACATTGCGCTAGAGCCGTTTAGGTTAGGAATTGATCATTGAAGTTGTCAGAGACCTCCAGAATATATGAGCTTCACAGAACTTACTTACTTACTTTGATGGCCCTACAGTTCGGGGTGAACCAGGGCCTCAACCAACAAGCCTCTCCAGCCGGCCCGATCTTCGGCCAGCCGCTTCCAGTACCGAACGCCCAGTTGGTTGAGGTCCCACCTGTGCGCGCCATCTTAAATGCGGTTGTCCTCTGCTGCGTCGTCCCTCGGAGTTGAAATCGAAGACTCTTCGGGCCGGAGCGTTGATGTCCGTTCGCTCGACATGGCCCAGCCATTTTAGACGTTGGATCCGAAGACGTTTAACCAGGCCGATATCGCTGTATAGCCCGTACAGTTCTTGGCTGGATCTCCTCCTCCATTCTCCGTTTACACAAACGGGTCCAAAGATTGCACGCAGAATTTTTCTCTCGAAACGTCCAAGAGCCTCTTCATCCGCTTTTGACAACGTCCAAGCCTCAGCGGCGTAGGCTTGGACGTTGTCAAAAGCGGACCGGAGGACCGGGATGATTAAGGTTTTGTAGAGGGAAACCTTAGTTTTTCGAAAGAGGGCTCTTCTACTCAATTGCCTCTTGAGCCCGAAGATGCAGCGATTGGCAAAAGTTATTTCTTCGTTTTACCTCAGCGCTGGTGTCGTTGCTGCTTGTCACTATCGAGCCAAGGTAGACGAAGTCCTTGACTACTTCAAAAATATAGCTGCCGAAGGTGACGTACTGACCAAGACATCGGTTTTGTGTGTCTTCCTTTGATGACAGAATATATTTGGTCTTGTCCCCACTTACCCTTAGACCCACTTTCGCCGCTTCTGCTTCAATGCTTGTGAACGCCTCATTGACGTCCCGCTTTGTTCGTCCAATAACGTCAATGTCATCTGCGTAGGCAAGCAATTGTGTGGACTTGAAGTAGATCGTACCTCTTGTATTGGGCGCAGAGTCCCGCACGATCTTTTCAAAAATAATGTTGAAGAAATCACATGACAGTGCGTCACCCTGTCTAAAACCTTTTTCAACATCAAAGGGGTCGGTTAGTTCACCTCCGACCTTAATGGAGCAGCGAAAGTTCTCCATAGTCATCCTGCATAGTCTGACGAGTTTGGCAGGAATGTTAAAACATGACATGGGGGCTTCACAGAAGCCTTGCGAAAAACAAACGAACTAAGGACATGTGCTTTTCAAGGCAGATGCACAAAGTCGAAAAAAGGGGTTGTCCAAGTGAGGTGCGGTTGTATGCCGTTTCGTTAGTTAAGTACTTGCCATGGAGGCTTACTACTTACTTACTTCGGTGGCGCCTCACCCAATAAGCTTCTCCAGCTGGCACGATCTTATGCCAGCTGATTCCAGCGCTGCATGACCAATTTGTCAATATCCCCTTCCACCTGTGTGCGCCACCTTAGAATCGGTCGTCCTCTGCTGCGTCTTCCCTCGGGGTTGGATCCGGAGACTCATCGGGCCGGAGCTGTGTAACCTGCAACCAAACCCTGAACCGAATCCATAACCTTAACCGGCTTCATACCCTGAACCCACCCTCATACCCTCTACTTACTCCATACCCTGAATCGACTCCTTACCCTGAACCGACTCCATGTCCTGAACCTATTGTATACTCTGAACCAGTTCAGGCACCATACCCTGTCCACTCGTTCTACATGGCCTAGCCATCTTAGACGTTGAATCTATAGACATCGTACTATCGTCGTTGTGTCTTCTCCTCCACTCCCCGTTCATACAAACTGGTCCATAGTTTGAACGCAGAATTTTGCTCTCGAAACGACCAAGTGCCTTCTCATTCGCCTTCGTTAAAGTCCAGGCCTCTGCGCCATAGAGGAGGACTGAGATGATTAAGGTTTTGCATAGCGCAACCTTAGTCGTATGAGAGAGGGCTCTACTTCTCATTCGCCTCTTGAGCCCAAAAAATCAGCGGTTGGTAAGAGTAATTCTGTGTTTCACCTCAGCGCTGGTGTTGTTATCGCTAGTTATTCGTGGTCGATGGAGTGGTTAGGATTCTAGAAGCGGATTGTTTTAACATCACGGCCTACGCCTACGACATTCCGCAGGTCCTCAGCGATAGACCAAGATATGCACTGATGTTAGTTGATAACTTGGTCAAGGGGCGAGGCTTAGGAGTAAGCCCGAGAGATAGTACTCTTCACAAGGAAAAGATCTATTACAAGTTACACCTACCCCCGTATGAATGGTATCGATCTGATCCCTGGAAAATCTGCCAAATATCTTGGCATAATCCTCGTCTCCGTGCTTAGCTGGAGAGACAATATTGACGATATCGTGCAGTGTAGCCTTTGGAAAGACACGGGGCCTCAGAACAAAGTTGGTACATTGGTTATACACTGCGCACATACATACATCCATTTTCAGTGGCCCGCATTTTCCACTAAAAGGGTTGCGGGGGTAATGCGCGCACGCGGGTTCTCCAGGCCACTCGATCCTCCGCCATCGACTCTAACTCATCAGGAGCTAAGCCCAAGCGCCCCCAGGTGAGTTTTTGGACTTGGTCCAACCACCTCATCCTGGGTCTGCCAAGCGGTCGCCTGACTGATGGTATTGCATGATGGTGACATTCGTCTCACGTGACCAAACCATAGAAGTATAGCCCTTTCCGTTTGGAGAAGCAGCTGCTCAACATTGAGCTCCCCGCGCACTGCCGTGTTTCTCACCCTATCCTGGCGGGTAACTCCCACAACAGCACGAAAAAGTCTCATTTCGGCAGCTTGTATTCGCTATCTTATTCGTTCGGTCAATACCCAAATTTCATGACCATAGGTGAGAATTGGAACAAATACTGAGTTAAAAACCGTTAACTTGGCTTTGACACCAAGCTCGGTTTCCCTGATAATAGATCTTCCAAGCTGTTTCAAAATTGACCCAGCTTGGCCAATCCTGCAGAAATGCTTAGTATTACTCCTCCCATCACTCGTGAAGATGACCCCGAAATGCTTACGTTTCTCCACCTGTTAACTCCACTAACATGTAGAGTGCATTGGGCAGGTGTTCTGGAAATAACCATAACCTCGGATTTGTCCACATTAACCCTCATTCCACATACCTATCTAGCGTGCGCTGGAGTTCCGTCTGGGAGGATGTGAGGACAACTAAGTCATCTGCAAAAAGAAGATGGCTTACCCTCAACTCTCCCAATGTGAAACACTCCTCGCCTCGACGGCGCTGCATCATCCAGTTCATATATATGATGAAAAGGAGAGGTGACAAGACGCACCCTTGGCGAAGTCCAACGCCCACGGTGAAAGGTGTTGATTTACTACCGTTAACGCGAACGGTAGTTCTGGTTCAGCTTGCAACCAGAGAAAGTCCACTTGAGCGGCTCTTGGGAGTGCTTAGGACGTTGCTCAAGTCGCTTTTGGACGTGCTGCATAAGAGGAAGTGCAGCTTTATACAATCCTCACCAAATCGGAGACGTCGTTAATTGTCGTTAACTTATATAAGTGATGACGCGGAAGATCTATTGCCTCTAAGGTCAGCTCATTTTCTTAAAAGGACAAGTTTCTGAATCTCCTTCGTCACAATCTCAGGTACAAATCTCCGTAGAATACACGAACCGCTTGAGATCAGCACACTTCTTGTTATCGTCTATGACCAATAGGTCCTGGAAGCCCGTATTGATAAGAACGGGTTTTCCTGGAAAAGATGGCAAAGTCAGGTCTTGCGAACCGATTGCCAGAAGATCTCGAGCTAAGATCCTTCAACTCGCTTTCTTCTTATTCTGTTTTGAACCGGTTGAAACGGTCAAATGGATTCCTGCAGCTCTGGTGATTCTACCTGCGGAAAGTAAATCTTCGGTAGAAGATGTTGCACATACAGTGAAATCTAATAAAAATTGAATTCAACCTTCCACCATTTGTCCCATTTTGGGACTTGAATAAGGGGAAACTTGAAAATAACCGCAAAACTTATGGGTACCGCCATGAAGTATGCTACACTTTTTATGACTTCTGATGTACTTCAGGTACATCTAGGTTGGTAGGTAGGTATTTTCAAGCCCTGAACATTCGTATTTCTTCTCAAAGTTAATCCAACCCAAAGCCATCTAAGCGTAAGTATTCGCCATTAATATAAGCTCTTCACTCTCACATCAGAGTAAACAAGCCAGATACTCACCTATCACAGACTGTATCCACTTCGCTTTACTAGAAATTTATTTAACTTTGCCTGTTTGTATAACGATTAGCAAAATCACTAAACAAATAAATCCATCGCACTTCAAATCGCTAGCCGATTTGAATCTTCGACACATCATTCGCCATACCGGATCAATAGTCACAATCGCGCCCCACCAGCTGACAGCTGGTAACTTTGTATCTTCTTATGAGTAACGAAAGCGTTTTCATGTCCACACATGCGAACGAATAGATACGAAAGCCAAAATGTGAAATGTAAACAACCGAAAAAGATTTTTTTTTTTGAAATACGTATTTGCAATTCTACTCGTATCTCGCCTGCTCTGTGGTGTGGTTTAGTTACCGTAAGAACCACCCACTGTGAGTCTAGCTTCTTCATGTCTGAAGTGTTTCCGGCAGGAGGATTCGCTCGGTACTTTGGTGGCTGCCATATATATATAAAAGAAAATTCGAATTTTCCTTCTTAACAGTCCTTTCGGAGCTCTTTAATTCCACACAGCGACGGTGTGGGTGCTTAAGGGGAGCTAATTAAAGTGCTCGGCAAGTGTGCAGGATACGCAAGGATTAGCAAGGGTCCTGACCAAATTGAATATCAAAATTACGAGTAAATGAGTAGGAATTGGTCAATACCACGCAATGGTTATCATTTAAGACACAGTTCGGTGGCTTGCACACCCGGGAATGACACAGAGACAGAGCCTGATGAGCTATTGGAATTCAGTGCTCGGTAATTTGCAAATAGTTCACCTCGGCGAAGCGGTAGGCATCTAGAGGCTGAAAGGCACGTGGCAAATTGGTGCTGCTCTCAACAGTGCCAGTCGAATTAACAGACAGTTGCAAATGAGAAAAGTAAATTAAGGAATTTCGGGTGGTGGTTTTCTCATTATCAAGAAATCCTCGTGCCCCACGACCGCCTCGGTATGCGACACCAAGGAGCAAGTCATAAGACGAACATCTGATTATCCTTTTTCATCTCGCTTAATCCGTTTTGTCCATAGCATTTACACACATGATTGCAGTTTATGTTTACTTTCTGGCTAATTTGATTTGTCTGGCTTGTATCCTTTGGGTCGTTTATGGAAGGGTTTCTTTTTTGTCTTCGTTTTATCCTTTTTTTTCTAGTGCCCTACGCGAGTGGGAGACCGGGGATGAAACGTCTTGTTGGGAAAAGCCCCAGTTGGGGATAATAATTTATTCAAGTTTAGGATGGTAGCAGGACAGCTAGACAATATTTTGAACAGAGTGGATGATGTTGCATTGTCGGGGGTATGGAGTATACTTATGGGTTCCTGACCTGGTTCATTGAAGGCGACAGTCAATATGTTGGGTAGAATAATGGAGCGGAAAGTAATCAAATTACCATGATATCTCTGAGCCCAATTTGAGAGAAATCCAGGGTCAGTCAAGAATGACACAAAATCATGTTTAAAGAGGCACCTTGAAGGACACGATCTCTCAAAATTAAGCTAAACTTGAAATCCTGCTTAACAGTAAAGGAGACGCCTAACCACTAATGTCATTCTTGCCTTATAAAACGCAAAGAGTATACATAAATGGTTGACCCAGTGAATTGAATTAGAAGATCCAAGCTGCTAACCTACTTACCTAGAAGGATCCTATAGACACCAGAGTGTCTTGCACCACGGGGGCTTGTACTAGTGTGGCTTGCAGCAGTATGGCTTATACCATTATGGCTTGCACCAGTGTGGCTTGTACCAGAGGGGCTTGTATCAGTGGGACTTGCGCCAGCATGGTTTGCACTAGTGAGGCTTGCAGCAGTGTGGCTTATATCCATGTAGCTTGTGCCAATGTGGCTTGTCCCAGCGTAGCTTCTACCAATGCGGCTTGTGGCAAAGTGGCTTGTACCAGTGTGGCTTGTACCAGAGCGGTTTGTATCAGTGTGGCTTGTACAAAGTGGCTTGTACGAGTGGGAGTTGCATCAGTGTGGCTTGTACACGAGTGGCAGCGTAGCTTTTACCAGCGTGGCTTATACCAGCATAGCTGCTACCAGTGTAGCTAGCACCAGTGTGACTTTTTCAAGAGTGGTTTGTGCCAGAGTGGCTTGTATCAGAGTGGCTTATACCAGTGTGGCATGTACCACTGTGGCTTGTACCGGTGTGATTTGTACCAGTGTGGCTTGTACCAGAGTGCCTTATACCAGTGTCGCATGTACCATTGTGGGTTGTACCAGTAGGGCTTGTGTCAATGTGGCTTGCACCAGTGTAGCTTGTACTAGTGTGGATTTAACCAGAGTGATTTGTACCAGAGTGCCTTGCATCTGAGTGGCTTGAAGAATTGTGGCTTGCACCAGTGTGGCTTATACCAGAGTGGCTTGTACCAGTGTGGCATGTGCCAGTGTGGCTTGTACCGACGTGGTTTGTACCAGTGTGGCTTGTACCAGAGTGCCTTGTACCAGTGTGGCATGCACCATTGTGGGTTGTGCCAGTATGGCTTGTGTCAATGTGGCTTGTACCAGAGGGGCTTGTATCAGTGGGACTTCTACCAGTGTGGCTTGCGCCGGCATGGTTTCCACTAGTGAGGCTTGCAGCAGTGTGGCTTATATCCATGTAGCTTGTGCCAATGTGGCTTGTCGAAGCGTAGCTTCTACCAATGCGGCTTGTGGCAAAGTGGCTTGCACCAGTGTGGCTTGTACCAGAGCGGTTTGTATCAGTGTGGCTTGTACAAAGTGGCTTGTACGAGTGGGAGTTGCATCAGTGTGGCTTGAACACGAGTGGCAGCGTAGCTTTTACCAGCGTGGCTTATACCAGCATAGCTGCTACCAGTGTAGCTAGCACCAGTGTGAATTTTCAAGAGTGGTTTGCGCCAGAGTGGCTTGTATCAGAGTGGCTTGTAGCAGTGTGGCATGTACCACTGTGGCTTGTATCGGTGTGGCTTGTACCAGTGTGGCTTGTACCAGAGTGCCTTATACCAGTGTCGCATGTACCATTGTGGGTTGTACCAGTAGGGCTTGTGTCAATATGGCTTGCACCAGGGTGGCTTGTACTAGTGTGGATTTTACCAGACTGATTTGTACCAGAGTGGCTTACATCTGAGTGGCTTGAAAAATTGTGGCTTGCACCAGTGTGGCTTATACCAGTGTGGCTTGTACCAGTGTGGCATGTAGCAGTGTGGCTTGTACCGGCGTGGTTTGTTCCAGTGTGGCTTGTACCAGAGTGCCTTGTACCAGTGTGGCATGCACCATTGTGGGTTGTGCCAGTATGGCTTGTGTCAATGTGGCTTGCACCAGTGTGGCCTGCACTGGTGTGGATTTTACCAGAGTGATTTGTACCTGAGTGGCTTGCATCTGAGTGACTTGTACCAGTGGGAGTTTTTCTAGTGTGGCTTGTACCAGAGTGGCTTCTACCAGCGTGGCTTATGCCAGCATTGTTGCTACCAGTTTTGTTTTCCTTTTTTTTTTATAGTTCGCACAGGTTCAAGAGTCATACTCTTATGATTTTTGCCACACAACGACGGAGTGCAGGTGGTTTGGGTCGTAGATGTTCGTTCACTACTCTTCAAGGGTGGTTGTCCTAGACAGCAGGAGAGGAATCTACTGAATAATCATGTTGGTTGTAGTTCCCAGCAAATGTTCCAGGCCATTATGATGTTGTATGATGTTGTATTAGAACTGCACACACAGAGTATGAATTTGAAGTGACCATATACTGTGAGTGTTATGCCTTCATCACTTCCTGTTCACAACAGCCGTATTGCACAATTTTTTGTTATAGGAGTTGGATTCCTCTGGCTATGGACATACTTTGAATTATAGACCTTTCGTTCGGACTGTCGGTGGTGTTTACCATTGCACCACGACCACCTCAATGTGGCTAGTACGAGTGTGGTCCGTATCAGTGTGAATTTTTCAGGAGTTCGTTTGCACCAGAGTGGCTTATACCAATGTGGCAAGTGTGAACCAGTGTAGCTTGAAGCAGTGTGGCTAGTACCAGTGTGACTCGCACCAGTTTGGCTTCGATTTTTTTAACCCTCATGCCGGTATCGAAGACATTTCTTCAGGTCAATCACCGTACATTGTGCGACGAGTTTCGACTTACACTGGTTCACTCATGCCGCTGTTTATAGAGGCAAACTGTTTTCGGTTTTCCGGTTTCTTCCTTTTTACTTCTGAAAAGCGCATGCACCTCCCTCCTTTTCTGCTCTCAAGCAGCTCTCGTCCATCGATGCAACGTGGACATATCTGTACTCGTCATCAAACCAAGGGTTCTAACGTTTCTGTAGTTTGGACCGGCTCTTGAGAGAGCTTCCTGGCAATCTCTTATGAATAAGCTTCCCGACATCAAATTTTGATGGTCCTACGCACGATGAGCGAGTTCGGATCCCGATAACACCAACGCCATCGAATGTTTATTTCGCGGCGTCCCTCCTCGGCCGGGTACTGGCAAAACCCCCCGTAGTATACTTGCTGTGAAAAAGCTTCTCGAATCACGCCGTTCGGAATCGGCATTAAACTATAGGTCCCTTTCAACTGTGTAAAAAATAAATCACACACAGCATGGGTGATTGAGAGAAGCTTGGCTCTGGGCCTTCATGGGCTGTAACGCCACCAAACGAAAGACTGGAATCCGCAATGTTCGCGATATCCGCATACGTACTTAGGATGTAACAAGGTAATGATCCGAGTCCACATTGGGTCCTGGGAAAGTTCGGACATCTAAGATGCTGGTGGAATATCTGGCGTCGATCGTAATATGATCGATTTGGTTAACAGATAATTGATCAGCCTGAATTCGTTTTCGTTCTATCTAGGAGGTCGTAGAAGACATTTCTGACTCTGTCGTCTTTTTCTTTTGTGGAGGTGTGAAGATAGCTCTGATGCGGATTGTCATGAGACCTTCGCTCACATTCCGGAAGTTTTAGACTTTTTGCTTAAGTTCACCTCGAACAACAAATCTGCATCCAATTAGGACTTGTTTGTTCTCTGTTCTCAATTAAGCCCACTCGACGCAGGCTGAATGTAACCCACTGAACGCGTTCAACCCCTGTCAGTGATGATAGTCCACGTTAACGTCACTTTTGTTCATTGGCTCTGACAAGCCGGCTAGGTCTTAATCTTAAAAAATAAAAGGAATGAATTGCATTTATTGCCTTTTTCTTGCACCAATCTCCTTGTAGCAGTTTCCTAGATTATGTTACAGTTTTTCATCCTCTCTTTATCCGGTCCATCCCATCGCACTTTTTGGAGCGCAGTAACGTCCGCTTTATACCAGTTTAGCTCATCTAACTGTTCAGCCGCATCCGGTCTATTAAGGGACCTAACGTTCCAAGTGGAGAACCCATGCTCCAGTCCTTTTATGGTCCATCTGTCAAATCCGAGGCTTGTCCCTGAGTTTTTAAATTTTTTTACGGTTACGGCTTACTTGGCCGTAGCCCAACCGACTGAACCTATTTGTTGGCCCCGAAAACCCGCCATTCGTCCTTTCCCGTCTGTAATTTCCAGAGGAAATTTCCAGATGGCATCACGAGGAGTCCCATCCCCTCGACTTACTAACAGTGCTGCATGGTGCTGCCGTGGCTCTTCTCGCTTTTTAGCAGGACAGCAACCATCGGATAGGTGCTACCCCTACAAGGCATTTGTAAGTCCTTTGCCATCCAGCTGTATGTCCTCTATATATGTATATTGCAAACAAAAAAGTGATGAACAGTTCACTAACTCCCATCGAAGCTTTAATAAAAAATTCAGTTTCCTTCCTACAACCTTGTATCATATTGATTGGCTGCGTCATCGCTTTAAAGACCCGCAAGTTTGTTTTGAAAATTCCTACGACAAAGCATTGTTATTCCGCCAAACATGCAAAAATCCACTCTGCCTCGGCCACAAAATCGGCCCCCCATCGGCTGAATTTGTTTATTTTACGGTTTTATTGGAATATTCATTCATACCGCCACACCAACACTAGAAAATCCTGGTTATTCGAATGGAACTGCTTTTTGAATAAATTGATCACTACACCGCTGGATGAGAGGATAGATACTTCGATTCACATGTGTCCTTCAAGAAAAATTACACACTTTGGATCATTTTTCAAAAACTAGCAGATGTGTTCCATAAACAGGCCACCGACGGACGACGCTGTTGGGGAATCTGTAAAATGAAACTAAATCAAATGACTAATGAAAAGCACTCAATCCTGGATGATGGGCAACCTGTTGAACTAGCACGGCCTTAGGGTTGATAAACACCACGTGCGTCAAGTGCTCTTATCAGCCATGGAGCTCGAGCGATGGAGCTGCTGTCTCAAGGCATACTCCCCCTTTTTTCGCTCTCTCGAACACGCCGTTCGAACATAACACAACATGATGCGATACAACATGATGGTCGTGGTAAAAGCTTTACTCAAAAGCTACATTCGGGTTTCGTTGGTTTTTTGGTCTAGCGAGGAAGACCTGAGCCGGTGGAGATGGTACTTCAAGGTAGTGTCGTGGTGCTTTCTCCATGTCGGTGGTCGTGTCATGGCTGGAGCATTTGCCGCCAAGTAGTAGTGTAACACACGTCTTCTTCGTCGGTGGCTATGCGATAGACAAACGAGTACGAGTACGTTGTGTTGTTTAGTCGACGATGTTAGACACTCGCGATTAGATGCAGTGAATTACGCGAAAGACGCGATTGTGTATGAGAAAAAAAGGAATATCTAACGGATGCGTGATTGCTTGAGTGGTGATTATAAAAAAAAAAAAAGGAAAATTGAGTGAAGGCAATAGTGATTTTGTGAAAACAGTGCCCGATTTGAATTTTATCCTTTTTCAAATGCGCAGTTACAGGAATAGTCTAGGAATTGTGTCGACAAGTGTCGTGCCAGCACAGCATCAGTGACGAGGATTACCATTCAATAAACTATCGGACCTAAAGGTATACCTATCTATTATTAGCAGCCTATTTACTCATGTATGGGATCACTCTAAACACCTGCGTTCGAGGGCGTATAGTTTGAAAATTCATGGAAATTTTGAAAACTGTCTTAGATACATTCGAGGGGTTGTATTCGAAATGGATATCTTCTCGTTATTATTCCGAAGGGTCATAGGACCCGGGATTGAAATTGAAAATAGGGAAAAGGACGGACGGATACAAACTGATAAGGCTGAATAGAAAAGTCCTGATGAGCTTACGCAGGCGGAAGTAAGCCATTTTGAAAACGTATCCTGCTTAAGCAAACACCGATATCCTCGTGTGGGGATGTGTTTGTGAACAATTGTTTCACGGATTATATGCTAAGAACTTTGCGAGAGTGAAATTGATCGAAGTTTTTTGCTTGTTCGTCGAGAATTCGATGGGATTTTATTGCCCGTTTGTGGGCTTGAGTATAACAACGTATAGGATTGCTTTAGAAGGTTTGAAAAGGTTAATGGGATAACAAGGTATTTGCTTTGATGATGGGAGTTGCCATTAATTTATTTCCGGATTCATGCATTTGGATAACTCTGTGAAAGTTTCATTCTTGTTGTTTCTGTTTTTCTTTTTTCGATTTCTGTGTAATTTGCGATTTTGTATGCGCTCGTTAAGCATGTAATTTTGAGCAGCGTGTTGAGCGGGAGAACTCTGGCATTTGACTACACTTTCGTCGCTTTTTTTAGTCATACATGGTACACATCTCTTCTGTTCTTGATTTGATTTTATTTATGAAATTCATAAGCCTTGTGGGTTTTGTACCCGTTTGAACCTCTTTACTCCAGTAATTCCTCTTTCTATTCAAGATTTACATAACTCGGCCATTTTTTTAAGCTTCTCAGTGGGAAGTTATTGTAGTGGGGCCGATTTTGCGAATTCCAAATATCGATATATGCATCTTCACGTTTCAAGGTCACCAGAATCCAAATCCAAGGATTCACGTAAGTGCGTGTGGTATTTTCTCGAGAACCAAAGGTGATATTGACATGGGACCAAGTCCATTCCACGCGGCATTACTTACTGACTTACTTTGATGGCGCTACAGTTCGGGGTGAACCAGGGCCTCAACCAACAAGCCTCTCCAGCCGGCACGATCTTTGGCCAGCCATTTCCAGTGCTGCACGCCCAGTTGGTTGAGGTCCCTTTCCACCTGTGCGCGCCACCTTAAATGCGGTCGTCCTCTGCTGCGTCGTCCCTCGGGCTTGGAGTCGAAGACTCCTCGGGCCGGAGCGTTGATGTCCGTTCGCTCTACATGGCCTAGCCATCTTAGACGTTGGATATGAAGACGTCTAAACAGGCCGATGTCGCTGTACAGCCCGTATAGTTCTTGGTTGAATCTCCTCCTCCATTCTCCGTTTTCACAAACGGGACCAAAGATTGCACGCAGAATTTTTCTCTCGAAACGTCCGAGTGCCTCTTCATCCGCTTTTGATAACGTCCAAGCCTCAGCGTCGTAGAGGAGGACCGGGATGATTAAAGTTTTGTAGAGGGAAACCTTAGTTTTTCGAGAGAGGGCTCTACTACTCAATTGCCTCGTGAGCCCAAAGAAGCAGCAGTTGGCAAGAGTTATTCTGCGTTTTATCTCAGCGCTGGTGTCGTTGCTGCTTGTCACTATCGAGCCAAGGTAGACGAAGTCCTTGACTACTTCAAAAATATTGCTGCCGAAGGCGACGTTCTGACCAAGACGTCGGTGTTGTGCGTCTTTATTGGATGACAGCATATATTTGGTCTTGTCCCCATTTACCCTTAGACCCACTTTAGCCGCTTCTGCTTCAATGCTTGCGAACGCCTCATTGACGTCTCGCTTTGTTCGTCCAATAACGTCAATGTCATCTGCGTGGGCAAGCAATTGTGAAGACTTGAAGTCCCGCACGATCTTTTCAAGTTTGATGGGAAAGAAATCACATGACAGTGCGTCACCCTGTCTAAAACCTTTTTTAACATCAAAGGGGTCGGTTAGTTCACCTCCGACCTTATGGGAGCAGCGAGAGTTCTCCATAGTCATCCTGCATAGTCTGACGAGTTTGGCGGGAATGTTAATACATGACATGGCTCTGTATATCTCCCTCTATAAACACTGTCATACGCGGCTTTAAAGTCGACGAGAAGATGGTGCGTGTCGACCTGGAATTCATGGGTCTTCTCCAAGATCTGCCGTAGTGTAAATATTTGGTCTATCGTGTGGCCTGAAACCACACTGGTAGGAACCTATCAGATTGTCCACGAACAGTTTCAGATACTTACACAGTACGGCAGAGAGGATCTTGTACGCGATGTTCAGGAGGCTTATCCCTCTGTGATTGGCGCAGTCATAGGGATCTCCTTTCTTATGGACCGGGCAAACGATACTGAGATTCCATTCATCGGGCATGCGTTCTTCCACCATATCTTGCAGATGAGTTGGTGCATGTTCCTGACCAGCTCATCGCCAGCTGCTTTAAACAGTTCCGCGGGGAGTCCATCTGCTCCAGCAGCTTTATAAGACTTAAGTTTCGATATCGCTATCTTAACATCGTCTAGGTCGGGTGGACGGGATTCTCCTTCGTCTTCGTCCATGGTGAATGGTTCGCTCTGCCTGACGGCGGCATTTTGACCATCATCGCCGTTACACAGTCTGCAGAAGTGGTCCTTCCACAATCTCAGCAACGACTGTGACTCCACTACCAGTTGTCCGTGCTCATCCCTGCAGGCTTCTGCTCTGGCTTTATAGCCTTTGCATGTTCGTTTTACTTTCTGGTAGAATTTTCGAACGTCGTTCCTGTAGTAACATCTCTCCATCTTCCCGATCTCGCGCTTCTCGTGCTCCTTCTTTTGCCTTCTCAGAAGCGCATGCTCTTCCCTCCTTTTCTGTTCATAGAGCTCGCGGGCTGCTCTCGTCCGTCGATGCAATGTGGCCATGTATGCATTCTGTTTCTCTACATGGGCCTATCTGCACTCATCATCAAACCAGGGGTTTCTCGACGGTGGTGGCTCGAAACCGAGTATATCTGAGGCGGCCTCTCTAATGGCTTTCTGACAACGACTCCATTGCTGTTCTATGGTTCCTGCAGATCGCATCGGGACCTGAGAGAGCTTGAAGGAGGCTTGATCGGCGAAGGTCGATTCCGAGGATGATTCCGAGAAATTCGCATCCGTACCTTGGCGGCAACCGTGGCGCAGTGGGTAGTGTGTTGGCCTCTGACGCCGATGACACGGGATCGAATCCCGACACAGTCATGTCATCGAACGTGTTTTCACGGTGTTTCTCCTCAGCGGGGTCCTGACAAAACCCCCTGTAGTAAAATTGTCATGAAAAGCTTCTCGGAATTCGCCGTTCGGAACCGGCAATAAACTGTAAGTCCTTTTCACCTATGGGATAATGAAATCACACACAACATGGGTGATTGAGAGAAGCTCGGCTCTGGTCCTTCATGGGCTGTAACACCAACATACATACATACCTTGGCTGCAACAAGGCCGAGTCGATGTTGGCTCCTCGAAATGTTCGGACATCTAGGATGCTGGAGAAGTGTCTGCCGTCGATCACAATACGATCAATTTGGTTGATTGTTGATTGATCGAAAAACCGCCAGGTCCCCTTATGGATGTTGAGGTGTGGGAATCGTGTACTTGCTACTACCAGGTTATGTCCCGCCATAAAGTCCACTAGCCTTAGTCCGTTTTCCGACGTGACCCGTTCAAAGGTAGCTTCCTTACCCAGCTTCGCATTGAAGTCTCCTAGAACGATTTTGGTGTCATAGCTGGGACATTGCGCATACGCTCTGCCTAGGAGATCATAGAAGTCGTCTTTATGTCGGTCATCTTTCTCCTCTGTGGGGGCGTGGACACAGTAAGCTTATATTGCCGAGATTGGCCTTGATGCGGATTGTTATGAGGCGTTCGCTTACATACTGGAAGCTTAAGACTTTTCTCCTGAGTCTGCCTCGAACAACAAGTCCGCATCCGAATAAGCGATGTTTATTTTCTCTGTAGCAGTTTCCGTAGTATATATCACAGTTTTTCATCCGCCTTTTGCCTGGCCCATCCCATCGCACTTCTTGGAGCGCGGTAATGTCTGCCTTATAACAGTCCAAAGAGTTGACCACTTGTCCGGCTGCGCCTGGTCTGTTGAGGGACCTAACGTTCCAGGTGCAAGTCCGAAATTCGTTTCCTTTTTGACGTTTGCGGGGGCCGTCAACATGTAATCCATCCGTATCCGTGGCTATTGATTGTCTCTGAACAAAATTTTTGTTTTACGCGATAGGGATGTCAGCCCTAAGCGCAACCCCCAAACTGGAGCGCCAGGTTTCTCTTTCCCCAGGAACAAGGGGTCGGGTCGCTGCACACATTAGTTCACTACCTGGCGGGTGCCAGTAAAGCTATCCAGGGGAGGCCACGCGGTGGCTGTGTGTCAACTTGGATTGAGCGGGGACAGAGATCGAAGCTGGCGTTTGCCAATTTAAACGCACTCAACTTATTTGCTCTGTTTGCTCGCTCCCTTCTCCCCACACGCGTTATTACACAACTTAAATAAATAAAAAATAAGCAAAAAGCGGCGGCTGCCGCGGCTTGATGACAACAACACGCGGTGTTCCTAAGCGGTCCTCCTAGCGCTAGTGCTAACAAATAACACGAGGCACTGCGACATTTACTGATCTATTGTGCCTACTAGCCGATTAGACGAGGAGTTTCTCTCTTCCTTAATGAAGTAGAGAATGTCTCTCGTAGGAGCTGAGATGAACCCCTTAGGAGTCATAGTTTCACCTTTCACAAGCGCACTAAAGGCTAAGTCCGTATATTGTGGAACGTTGTGCTAGCGAAGTTATCAGGGAGAGGGAGACTATCACGCACGTTTTTGATCTTTGAAACACAACCTGAACGGAGTGCAGTGGTTTGGGTCGTAGCTGTTCGTTCACTACTCTCAGGGGTGGTTGTCTTAGACAGGACGAGAGCCGACCGAATTTCGCGTGGGTTATAATTTTCATCAATTGTGTCACGTAGTTTCGGTGTTATATTGCATATGGGGAAGATGAATTTGAATTGACCATATACTGTGGGCGCCGAGGCGCAGTTGAGAGTGTGTTGGACTCTGACGCACGATGAGCGAGTTCGGATCCCGAATGCCTATTTCGCGGCTTCCCGTCTCGGCGGGATACTGGCAAAATCCTTCGTAGTATAACTTGCCTGGAAAAAGCTTCTTGACTCACGCCGTTCGGAATCGGCACTAAACTGTAGGTGCCTTTCACCTGTGGGAAAAATAAATCACACACACCGTGGGTGGTTGAAGAGAAGCTTGGCTCTGATCCTTCATGGGCTGTAACGCCACCAAAAGAAAAAAGGAAGAAGATATACTGTGGCTGTTAAGCCTGCGGCAGTACGTTTGATCACATCCCATTTACAAGCGTGTAGCATTGCTTTTTGCCGTATAGGAATTGCTTTTTCTTGGCTATGAAATGACTTTGAACTATAGACCTTCCACTCGACGGTCGATGATGTTAACCACTGCACCACGGCCACCCTCACTGAGAAGGATACGCTTCCTACGATGGCAGATAGCGAAACGCTTTTCGATTGGCGAAGTCCTTGAATGCTTTTCCAAAAGGACAGGTGGTACGATTTTTGCCACTTGTCTAAGAAGAAGTTATTCTTAGACTTGGGAATGCAACAGAAAGGTTCGGTACCTTTCCCTGGAACCTTTCCTAGTGAGCTGATTGGCGATTTCATTGCTCTTAATACATTTGTGCCCTGGCATCCACCAGAGTTTGACCTTATTTGTTTTAGCTACGTCCTGTTGAGCATCATGGCATTCTTTAACGGATTTTGAGTTCGTGCTATATGAACTCAGCGCATTAGGCTTGGCTAATGGAGACTCTATTGATGGTCATACCAGCCTCTAAGTTTAGGTCGATGCATGTTAGGGTGGCACATATTTTTTTTTTTAAATAATTTGGGCGTACTCAAGGTCTAATAATCTTATTGTGTCTTCCAAGCCGAATTATACGCTATCCTGCCGTGCGTCAACCTAAACCTAGAGACTGGCATAAGAGGAGTAACCATCAATATACCCTCTGATAGTCAGACAGCGCTCAAAGCATTTAGCTCGTATAACACGAACTAAAAGTTCGTTGAGGAATGCCATGATGCCCTACAGGACCTAGCCAAAAGAAAAAAGGTCAAATTCTGGTGGGTGCCAGGGCACAAAGGTTTTCAGGGCAATGAAATCGCCGATAAACTCGCTGGGAAAGGTTCCAGCGAAAGGTACGTAAGTGCCGAGCCTTTCTGCGGTATTCCCATGTCTAAGATTAATTTCTTCTCAGGCAAGTGGGAAAAATCGCAGCTCCTATTCTCTTTGAACAGCGTTAAAGGGTTCCGCCCATCGGAAAGATTCATACCGCCCCTGAGCAAAGACTCTATTGATAACCTATAACTTATTAGATTAGATATCAAAAGACTGGTCAGCTACCTTACTGGACACTGTGGTCTGATTTATCCTCTTCTTCTTCTTCTTTGATGGCATTACAGCCCATGATGGACTAGAGCCAAGCTTCTCTCAATCATCCACGCTGTGTGTGATTTATTTATCACACAGGTGAAAGGGACCTACAGTTTAATGCCGATCCCGAAGGGCGTGAGTCGATAAGCTTTTCCATGGCAAGTGTACTACGGGGGAGGGGGGCTAACAGGCACAATAGCTCTACACAGGTCGTAGTGCCGCATTCTATTTGTTAGCACTAGCCCCATACAAAAAGGTAATATTTTAAAAGCACGTTGGACTTTCCGCATTACACTTCTCGCTCGCTATTCAAGGCTTTCAAACTAGAAACTTCTGGGATTAAAGTCCCCAATTTGACAGTATTTTTCCTTGACGTGAAGTAACTGTGTATAGTAGAGGAAAAAATAAGGACCGGAAACGGTGGAAAATACACAAAAGATGACAAATGGGATGATACAGGCTGCGTACATCCGATGCCTCACCCACGCGACGGTACTATAATTGAAAAACTTCCATCGAGACATTCTTCCCCCCAAAGTTATTTTTAATCTAAAAATCAATAAAAAAGATGCGAATACAGATATTTTTACCTACACTGGTGCTAAAGCTTTGTAACTTGCGAACGGAACATCTTAGAAACAAGAAGTTCATCACAAAGTTCCAATCCGGTTTACGCGCTAAACGGAACTGTACAACAGCGTTAATTAGAGTCTGTGAGGATATTCGTGCAGGAATGGACAGAGATATGGTCGGTCTTATGGTTTGAGAGCACCGTGGCGCAGTGGGTAGTGTGTTGGCCTCTGACGCCGATGACTCGGGATCGAATCCCGACACAGCCATGTCATCGAACGTGTTTTTCACGGTGTTTCTCCTCAGCGGGGTTCTGACAAAACCCCCTGTAGTAATATTGTCATGAAAAGCTTCTCGAAATTCGCCGTTCGGAACCGGCAATAAAACTGTAGGTCCCTTTCACCTATGTGAAAATGAAATCACACACAACATGGGTGATTGAGAGAAGCTCGGCTCAGGTTCTTCATGGACTGTAACGCCAACATACATACATACATACATTATGGTTTGCTTAGACTTCTCAAAAGCTTTTGATTGCGAGAGTCATGATAACTTACTTAGATAGGTGGCGCTACAGTAAGTGGTGAACCTGGGCTTCAACCAACAAGCGTCTAAAGCTGGCACAGTCTTTGGCCAGCTGTTTCCAGCGCCACATGCCCAGTTGGTTAAGGTCCCCTTCCACCTGCGTGTGCCACCGTAGATGCGGTCGCCATCTGCCGCGCCTTCCTTCCGGGGTAGATTCGAAGACTCTTCGAGTCGGAGCTGTATATTCCATGCGCTCTACATGGCCTAGCCACCTTAGACGTTGTATCAATAGACATCATACCAGGTCGATGTCACTGTAACCCGTTCAGTTCTTCGTTAAATCTTTTCCTCCATACACCGTTTGAACAAACGGGATCGTAGATAGTGCCCAAAATTTTCCTCTCGAAATGACCAAGGGCATCTTTATTCGTTTTGTGAAGGTCCAACCCTCTGCGCAGAAAAGGAGGACTGGGATGATCAAGGTTTTATATAGTGTCACCTTGATTTTCCGAGGGAGGGCTCTACTTCTCAATTGCCTCTTTAGCCCAAGGAAACAGCGGTTGGCAAGAGTGATTCTGCGTTTTATCTCAGCGCTGGTGTTGTTGTCGCCGAACATCAGTGAGCCTAGGTAGACGAATTCCTTGACCACTTCAAAGTTATATCCGCCCATGGTGACGTTCGGGCCAATACGTCGGTGTTGACCGTCTCTTTTAGATCAAAGCAGATATTTGGTTTTTCCCTCATTAACCTTGAGACCCATCTTAACCGCTTCTACCTCAATGCTTACAAAGGCCTCATTGACGTCTCGCTGTGTCAATTGCGTAGACTTGAAATAAATCGAACCTCTTGTGTTGGTCAGTGACTCTTGCACGATCTTTTCAAGCACGATGTTGAAAAGTTGCATAACAGCGCGTCATCTTGCCTAAATCCTTTTTTAACATCAAAGGTCTCGGTTTGCTCATTACCGACCTTAATGGAGCAGCGAGAATTCTCCATTGTCATCCTGCACAGTCGGACGAGTTTGGCAGGGATGTTAAGACTAGACATGGCTTTGTATAGCTCATCTCTATACACGCTGTCATATGCAGCCTTGAATTCGACGAAGAGGTGGTGAGTGTCGATTTGGTATTCCTGGGTCTTCTCCAAGATCTGCCGTAGCGTAAATATTTGGTCTATTGTGGATGTACCTAGCCTGAAACCACACTGATAAGAGCCGATCAGGTTATCCACAAACGGCTTCAGACATTCACAGAATACGGCAGAGAAGATCTTAAATGCGACGTTTAGGAGACTTATTCCCTTATAGTTGGCACAATTATAGGGGTCTCCTTTCTTATGCACCAGGCAAACGATGCTGAGATTCCATTCGTCGGGTGCATATACCTTACCAGTTCATCTCCAGCCGCCTTAAGAAGCTCAGCAGACAGGCCGGCTGCGCCCGCGGCCTTATTAGACTTAAGTCTCTATATCGATATGTTGACTTCGTCCAGGTCGGCTGGACTGAATTCTCTTACATCGTCGTCCATTACGAACGGATAGTTCTGCCTGACAGCGGTATCATCTCTGTCATCGCCGTTATACAGTCTGCAAAAGTGGTATTTCCAAATCCTCAGCACCGACTGTGATTCTACTACCAGTTCTCCATTTTCATCCCTGCAGGCCGCCGCTCTGTCTTTGTAGCCATAGCATGTTGGTTTTATCTTATTGTAAAACTTCCGGGCGTTATTTCTGCGGAAGCATCTCTCCATCTCCTCGATGTCACGCTTTCCGTATTCTCTCTTCTTTCTTCTCAGAAGCGTGTGTTCTTCTCTTCTTCTACTCATAGATTTCACGAGCAGCTCTCGTCCGTCTTTGCAGCATGGCTTTATATGCCTCTTGTTTTGCTGCATAGGCTTGTTCGCATTGTACGTTGAACCAGGGTTTCTAGGTGGTGGAGGTTTGAAACCCGGCACCTCTGAGGCAGCGTCTCTGGCGGCGCTCTGGCAATGCGCCCATTCCTGCTCTATTGTTTGTGCTACTGTGGGCGGATTTTAAGAGAGCTTGGAGGAGACACGATCGGCAAAGATTCTGGCAGTATCTTGCGATTGTAGCTTTTCAACGTCAAACTTACGTTGTCCTACTCGACTCCTAAGCTACTCGACAGCGATGTGGAGGTTGTGTGTTAACTTGGATTGAAAAGGGACAGAGATCGAAGCCTGCGTTTGCCATGTTAAATGCGATCAATTTCTTTGCTCTGTTTGCTCGGTTCCTCCCCCTGAGTCATGATAAGCTCATACATGAATTGAAAAGCCAATTCCTACGTGGTGGATCTCTATGTCAGCTTATGTCGTCGTACCCTTCCAATCGGTCGCAATATGTGTATCGCAACAGTAAGTGTTCTTAATGTATTTCTGTCACCTCCGGTGTTCCGTAAGGCTCGGTGTTAGGTCCGCTATTATTTTCATGATTTATTAACGATGTCCATCAGTGTTTCAACGTGTGTAAGTTCCATGTCTATGCCGATGATGTTCAAGTTTACTCTATGCTTCATAAGTCATGCTGCTCCATGCAATAGCATCATTCACCATTATTTCGAACTACGAGTAGACGCGAGTACTTATCATCTACTGTAAACGTCTCTGACTAGCGATCTGCTTTATTAGATTTTTTTATGATTCTCGTTAAGAACACTTCCTTCATGTTAATTCGGGTGCCCAAAATAAAGCACACCAAGTTGGAGCCTGGTCATAAAAAGAAAACAAAAAGAAATCCGTAAACAAGTTTGTGATAATACAGCTCCTAGGCCTGTGTGTAAACGATTTATCGCATAGCTCACACGAGGGTGACATGTTTATATTGCACTCGTGTGTGATTAGTGTAATGACATCGTGTAAACAAGTGAACAGACAGAAGCTTCAATACTGTCGGAAGTGCGATTTAATTGGCTGGAAATCATGTATAGAAAGGTGAACAACTTCTCTGGAAACAATTGTTCAAAGAGTTTCGGATGTAAACATTCTAAAATCCATGGGATATGGAGCAAATCATATTCTATTTGCTTTTAATCATCACCTAGAGCTACTTCCTTTGCTAGCAAATTGCCATACATTTTGTGATAAACAAACGATTCTTTACCTTAAAGTGGAAGAGTTCCATCCCGTCGAAACGATGAAGAACATTTTCGGCAATTTAACTTTTAATTTCTGAAATTGTGTTAGCTGCTCACTTTTCGATGGTAGTGACGGCTTCAAAGTCTTCTTCTTCTTCTTTGCCGATGCCGCTGTACAGCCCGTACAGTTCTTGGTTGAATCTCCTCCTCCATTCTCCGTTTACACAAACGGGACCAAAGATTGCACGCAGAATTTTCCTCTCGAAACGTCCGAGAGCCTCTTCATCCGCTTTTGATAACGTCCAAGCCTCAGCGTCGTAGAGGAGGACCGGGATGATTAAGGTTTTGTAGAGGGAAACCTTAGTTTTTCGAGAGAGGGCTCTACTACTCAACTGCCTCTTGAGCCCGAAGAAGCAGCGATTGGCAAGAGTTATTCTGCGTTTTATCTCAGCGCCGGTGTCGTTGCTGCTTGTCACTATCGAGCCAAGGTAGACGAAGTCCTTGACTACTTCAAAAATGTAGCTGCCGAAGGTGACATACTGACCAAGACGTCGGTTTTGTGTGTCTTCCTTTGATGACAGAATATATTTGGTCTTGTCCCCATTTACCCTTAGACCCATTTTCGCTGCTTCTGCTTCAATGCTTGCGAACGCCTTATTGACGTCCCGCTTTGTTCGTCCAATAACGTCAATGTCATCTGCGTAGGCAAGCAATTGCGTGGACTTGAAGTAGATCGTACCTCTTGTATTGCCCGCAGAGTCCCGCACGATCTTTTCAAGAATAATGTTGAAGAAATCACATGACAGTGCGTCACCCTGTCTAAAACCTTTTTTAACATCAAAGGGGTCGGTTTGTTCACTTGCGACCTTAATGGAGCAGCGAGAGTTCTCCATAGTCATCCTGCACAGTCTGGCGAGTTTGACAGGAATGTGACATGTCTTTGTATAGCTCGTCTCTATAAACACTGTCATACGCGGCTTTAAAGTCGACGAAAAGATGGTGCGTGTCGACCTGGAATTCATGGGTCTTCACCAAGATCTGCCGTAGTGTAAATATTTGGTCTATCGTAGATTTTCTTGGGCTGAAACCACACTGGTAGGAACCTATCAGATTGTCCACGAACGGTTTCAGGTACTTACACAGTACGGCAGAGTTCAGGAGGCTTATCCCTCTGTGATTGGCGCAGTCATAGGGATCTCCTTTCTTATGGACCGGGCAAACGATACTGAGATTCCATTCATCGGGCATGCGTTCTTCCGACCATATCTTGTAGATGAGTTAGTGCATGTTCCTCCCCAGCTCATCGTCAGCTGCTTTAAGCAGCTCCGCGGGGAGTGCGTCTGCTCCAGCAGCTTTATAAGACTTAAGTTTCGATGTAGCTATCTTAACATCGTCTAGGCCGGGTGGACGGGATTTTCCTTCGTCTTCGTCCATTGTGAATGGTTCGCTCTGCCTGACGACGGCATTTTGACTATCATCGCCGTTACACAGTTTGCAGAAATAGTCCTTCCACAATCTCAGCATCGACTGTGACTCCACTACTAGTTGTCCGTGCTCATCCCTGCAGGCTTCTGCTCTGGCTTTATAGCCTTGGCATGTTCGTTTTACTTTCTGGTAAAATTTTCGAACGTCGTTCCTGCAGTATCATCTCTCCATCTCCTCGATCTCGCGCTTCTCGTGCTCCTTCTTTTTCCTTCTCAGTAGCGCATGCTCCTCCCTCCTTTTCTGTTCATAGAGCTCGCGGGCAGCTCTCGTCCGTCGATGCAATGTGGCCATGTATGCAAACTGTTTCTCTACGTGGGCCTGTCTGCACTCATCATCAAACCAGGGGTTTCTCGACGGTGGTGGCTCGAAACCGAGTATATCTGAGGCGGCCTCTCTAATGGCTTTCTGACAACGACTCTATTGCTGTTGTATGGTTCCTGCAGATCGCATCGGGACCTGAGAGAGCTTGAAGGAGACTTGATCGGCGAAGGTCCTGGCGGTCTCCTGCGATTGCAGCTTTCCGACGTTAAATTTTGGTGTTCTTACTCGACTCGGTTGATTCCGAGAAATTCGCATCCGTACCTTGGTTGCAACAAGGTAATGATCCGAGTCGATGCTGGCTCCTCGAAAGGTTCGGACACCGAAACCTTTAATGTCAAAAAAGGTTTTAGTCAGAGCGACACGCTATCGTGTGACTTTTTTAACATCGTCCTTGAAAGGATCGAGCAAAACACACTTGTCAATACGAGGTGCATAAGCTTTTTCAAATCGTGGAACCGCTCGCATATGCCAATGACATTGACATAATTGAGCGAACTCAGCGAGATGTCATTGAGGCCTTAAGGAGCATTGTGGCGGGAGCGGGTTAAATGAGACTTATGCTGTTGTCAAACCACCGGCGTCTTGGCCAGGGCGCACATAGTCAAGGACTTCATCCACCTTGGCTCCGCAGTGACATGCAGTAATGACATCAGTGCCAAAATCAGACGCAGAGTAACTCTTGCCAACTGCTGTTTCTTTGGGCTCGGGAGGCATACTGAGAAGCAGAGCCTCTCTCGGAAAACCGAGGTGACCATATACAAACCCTTATCATGCCGGTCCAGCTTTATGGGGCAGAGACATGTACCTCATCGAAAACGGATGGCTAGGCCCTTGGTCGTTTTGAGAGAAAAGTTCTGCATACGATTTTTGGGTCAATCTGCAAAAATTGGGAGTCGAGGAGGAGACTTAATAACGTACGTAGTAACGTAATCCGAGCGAGTTCGGATCCTGATAACACTGACGCCATCGAATGTTTATTTCGTGGCGTGCTTCCTCGGCGAGGTACTGGCAAAACCGCCCGTAGTATACTTGCCGTGAAAAAGCTTCCCGACTCACGCCGTTCGGAATCGGCATTAAACGTAGGTCCGTTTCACCTATGTGAAAAATAAATCACACACAACATGGGTGATTGAGAGAAGCTTGGCTCTGGTCCTTCATGGGCTGTAATGCCATCAAAGAAGAAGTAACGTAACGAACGTAGCACGGTCATGTAGAGTGCATGGAAACCATAGCTTCGGCCTGGAAGGTCTTTAAATCCAACCCTGAGGGGCGACGCAGACGAGGACGGCCAAACTTAAGTTGGCGCACGCAAGTGGAAGAGGGCCTCAACCAACTAGGTATGCGGCTCTGGAGAATGCTGGCGAAAGACCGTGCTAGTTGGAGAGTTTTTCTTAAAGGAGGCCCAGGTTCGCCATGAACTGTAGAGCCGAAGAAGAAAAAGAAGAAGAAGCTTCAACATTATGGCCGCTATCAACTGTCAAAGCTCAGAAGCCCCTATCGGAAGACCCCATAGTCCCAATACTAAGGCAGGTTCTTGGAAATTATGACTCCTTTGGTAAATGAAGCTACGCAGTCAATCCCACATAAGTATTCAAGTTAAATTGACAGTTTGGATTGGCCATTTTTAGAAAACAATTTCACTCACAACCCATAACGAAAAAAACCACTCAATCGATGTGCTCGTATGTCCAATGTGATCATAAACAATTCGACTCCTCATACCGCGATTTGTGTATTTTTCATCCAATACTTCCCATGTTCACTGCGGATTGAAGTTAAATCAATATTTACAGAAACAAGCGAACAACTGCACACCGGGGAAAACGTCTGCAAAAAGTTGCGAAGTGAAAGTAACAATAAACAATCTGCACGCAATTCCACTCGCAGTTTTCTTATTGTGCTTGTCATTAGATATTTCATAGATACAGATATCGATGAGGAAACGGGTAGCAGACAATTGCTCAACTTGGAGAGAACCACCTTCTCTAGTAGCAACTGCAAAACCTTCATGCATATGTAGGGAGACATGTCATTAGCATAGTGACAACCTTCGTCCTGTGTAATGAGGTATCTGTATGCAAATTGCTTTTAGGGAAAACTAATTACCTTTGGCGTGAGGAGTGAGAATGCAGTCTGTTCTGAATGTATATTCAACCCGTTAGTAGCTAATAGTGTTGTGTCGCGGCTTTGAATGAAAACCACTTTCCACGTGAATGCTTACTTAGTTACTTACTTATCAGGCCAGCGATCCATGCAGGATCTGAGCCTGAGCCATAGCTGCCATCCATCCTTGACGGTCCCGGGCTCGCTGCTTCCAGTTATCAAGACCAAGATGTCTTACATCCGCGATTTCTTGGTCTTTATACCGCGGAGGTTCGGTCTTCCTCTCCTTCTCGAAACAGGAGGCTCGAAGTCGAAAACCCTCTTAGCTGGAGCGTTGATGTCCATACGCTCGATGTGGCCGAGTCAGTGTAGTCGACGGATCTTTGCCTTCCGGACTACATTCACATCTGTGTACAGCTCGCAGAGTTCGTGGTTATGTCTTCTTCTCCATTCACCTTCCTCACAGATAGGATCAAATATCCACCGCAGAATTTTAGTTCCGAAAGAACCGAAAATCAGCTCCGCTGTTCTGCTTATCGCCCAGCTTTCGGCCCCGTACAGCCAGACTGGCAGTATGAGCTCTTTGTAAAGCATGACTTTGGTCTTTCGAGTGAGGAGTTTTGACCCAAGTTGTTTGGACAAGCCGAAGTAGCAGCAGTTGCCAAGGGCGATTCCATGCCGGATCTCCACTGTGGTGTCATTTGTGGAATTTCCGTTTGCCCCGAGGTAGACAAACTCCTTAACAACCTCGAAATTGTAGCCGTCAATCGTTATATTTTGTCCCAGGTGGTGAGTGATGGATTGGTTTTTGCTTGACAGCATGTACTTCGTTTTGTCCTCATTGACTTTAAGACCAACTCGTTTCGATTGTTCCTCAATCGCCGTGAATGCTTCCACATTGTCACGGCGAGAACACGCGATAATGTCAAAATCATCTGCGTATCCTAACAGCTGGACGGACCTGTAGAAGATAGTGCCTTCCCTGTTGACGCCTGCCTATCGCATCTGCTCCAGCACCAGGTTGAAAAAGTCACACGACAACGCATCTCCTTGCCGAAATCCGATGCATGTTTCAAACGTTTCCGAAGTCCTATGTAGAACCGAGTTGCACGGTGCATCGCGTATTTTTTAGCGTGGCGCCACACAACTGGATCAGTTTTCCCGGGATCCCGAATTCGGCCATCGCATCAAACAGTTCTTCACGATGAATGCTGTCGTATGCGGCTTTGAAATCGATGAAACGGTGGTGTGTAACGATTCGAAACTCGTTGGTCTTTTCCAGGATTTGTCGAATTTTTGGTTTGAATATTTGGTCTACAGTCGATTTGCCGGACCGGAAGCCGCACTGGTAGCTGCCGATTAGTGCGGTGCAAAATGGCTTTAGACGTTCACACAATCGCTGGACAGGATATTTAATGCGACATTGAGCAGGGATATACCTCCATAGTTCTTGCAAGAGGTAAGATCGTCTTTTTTGTGGATGGGGCAAATAGAGCTGGTATTCCAGTCGCCGAGAGCACCGTGGCGCAGTGGGTAGTGTGTTGGCCTCTGACGCCGATGACACAGGATCGAATCCCGACACAGCCATGTCATCGAACGTGTTTTTCACGGTGTTTCTCCTCAGCGGGGCTCTGACAAAACCCCATGTAGTAAAATTGTCATGAAAAGCTTCTCGAAATTCGCCGTTCGGAACCGGCAATAAACTGTAGGTCCCTTTCACCTATGGGAAAATGAAATCACACACAACTAGGGCGATTGAGAGAAGCTCGGCTCAGGTTCTTCATGGACTGTAACGCCAACATACATACATACATTCCAGTCGCCGGGCATGCTTTCATCTTCCCAAATTCTGCAGGTTATTTGGTGCATGCTCCCTACCAGAACATCACCGCCAGCCTTGAAGAGCTTTGATGGCAAGCCATCTGAGCGGTCTTGTTGTTCTTCAGCTGCTAAATACCTGTACCGACTTCTTCGGTGCTGGGTGGGAGGACTACTTTAGCGGCTTGAGTTGGGATTCCCTCGGTCCCTACCACTCTTTCTTGGTCATGCTCGTTAAGCAACTGCTGGAAATGCTGCTTAAATACATCCACTATTCCCTGCAGGTCGGTGTCAAGATTACCCTCGCAGTTTCTAAGAGCCTTGGTGCCCTTTTTGAAGCCTCCTGCAAGGTTTTTGGCTTTTTGTAAAAGGCTCGTGTTTTATGCTTATCCCTAGACTCCTCGATATCCTTAAGCTGGGAGGCTGCGCAGATTCTTTTCTTTTGTCGCAGTAGTTTTTTCTCCTCCATTCTTCCGGTTCGGCACTCTTCTGGCGCTGCCCTGGTTTTTTATCTGCAGCGGCTTTTGATATGCCTCGTCGGTTGCTGCCTTTTTCTGCTCACACTCGCCATGATACCAAGGGTTTCTTGTCGGGGGTGGTAGGTATCCTAAGGTGGTTTCGGCAATGCAGCTACATATTATTGGTATTTGTGTTCGACGTAGGCATACCGTAGAGTCTTTCGCTCAGCTGCTTCCTGTAGACTCTGGCAACCTCCGGTGTGCTCAGGCGCCCAATGTCGAACCTCCTCCTGATGGGCTGGTGCAGCTTTCTGACATTGGACAGTTGAGCTCTGAATCTTGCTGCTACGAGGAAGTGGTCAGAGTCGACATTTGCCCCTCTGAATGTTCGCACATCCAGGATGTTTGACGAGTGCCTTGCGTCAATGAGCACATGGTCGATTTGGTTGGCGGTTCGACCGTCCGGAGATCGCCAGATTGCTGTGTGGATTTGCTTACGAATCACCGCTTATCATCGCACTACGAGCTGTCGCAAAGTCAGCGAGTCGGAAGCCGTTATCTGTTGTTGTATCATGCATTCTCTGCATTCCGATCACTCCGCCAAGGGTGTTCTCCATACCGATTTTGGCGTTGAAGTCTCCGAGCACGATTTTAACATCGTACTCGGGACAAGCTCCGTAGGCGTTGTCCAGGAGGTCACAGAAGTCCTCCTTGATAGGGTCTTCAGCTTCATCGATAGGGGTGTGTGCACATATAAGGCTGAGGTTATAAAATCTGCCTCTAATGTGGATCACAGCCAGGGGATCTCTTATGGGTTTAAAGTCGATGACATTCGATCTTAAGTGCAATCTTTTGTGACAGCCGCAATAAATGTAATAAAATATCCGCCTTGTATTGCGTGAGGATTCTTTCTAGTTTATGAGCAGCTCCGGGAGTGTACAGGGTTCTGACATTCCAGGAGCATACTCACGATTCGTGTTCCTTTTTCCTGCGTTGTCGTCGTCAAGTATTCCTGCGTATATCCGAGGTGTCTTGCTCATTTATAACTTTCAGGTTTTTTACGTGGGCGGATTGTTAGCTCGCAGCACGACCGCCATTCTGGTCGGGGTTTTGTCGCTGCGTACGTTTGTTCACCTCCCAACGGTTGATGATGAGGCTATCCAGAGGGCGCGGCGAGGAGGCCGTATGTCGACTTGACCCGGGCATTTAAACAGGGATCGTTGCTGGCATCTAGCCAGGATGAGAGCGATCAACAACCTTACCCTGTATGTCCGAGCCCATGCCCTCTTTCCACGTAAATGCACTTATTAAAAAAAGACTCAAAAAAGTCTCCAAAACCCGACCATCGGAAGTCGTTAAGTGTCAATCATACAATTTCTTATCGACTTTTCCGGCTCTAGAGTAAATCACAGCAGCGCGCTTAACACTTGCCATGTCACTAGGATGACAGCGATCGAAATTTAGTTATAAATTTCTTTGGCATATCCGTATCTACAACCAACGCAATATAAAGCAGAATTACAATAATAAGTCCCGATAAGACGCTTAGCACTTCCAAGCTAATCGTTTAAGTGACTCCACATCAAGCGATTCAAGGTAGAGATAGGTAACGAAAAATTGGAAAGCAATAGAGAAAAACCACAACGTGCCACCGATGTATAGTATCTTCGACCTGCCATCGTTGATAAATTGCCTGTGAACTTTAGACCTCACCATCAGCTATTGCTCCAACTTCATAATCAATCATCGCGCAATTCGTTAGGAACCCCATATGTGGCATAGGAAGTTCTGAAGCTACGCAGGTAAGCCGCCAATTTTGTTCATAATGAGACGCCGCACACTCCCAGCAAGGCGCACTCATAACGCAATTAATTAGTAGCCGCAACTGACATGGGAGATGGGAGATGGAAGACATGTTTTTCTTTTTACCCCTTCCTATCTGAAGTGCCTTAATTAAAAACATTCGCACTATGAGAATACGATGCATCTGGCGGCTTTTTGCCTCACATTCTGAAGATACTTTAGTAATTTCCGTGCCATTCAGTCGCCCAAGCGGATATGAAGCCGTTTGTCTACTTGATTAATTTTCTATCGATGGAACTGTGGAGTAAACCAGATAGTCGATAGTCCGAGACTCCTACAGATCAAGTACCAAAGATATCCACTGTACATGGCATATGGCAAGAGATGACCATACCGATAGGTTCATGCCACCCATCAGAATCGAATCGTTATTCCTTGCATGGATCCCATGGAATGGCAATGGTTTTTCTCTACCATTCATTTCCCGACTACATCGTCATCATAGAACAGCAAATGAATGAAAAAAGGAATCTCCAGTAGTTGGATTGCAAAGCAGGAAATACTGCAAAAAACGTCAAAGAGAACAGAGAGTACTCTTGCTCGTTTAATTCATAGATGGAGATACATAATGCATTTATTGCAAGAGATTCTGGAATCCATTTACAGCTGCAGTCAAAGTGTTTGTGGTAGTTCTTGCTGCATTAGCCCTTTTGTGGAACCTGTCTCCCAGGGGGGACTATGATGCGGCCTGGCTTTGACTCTATACCCCCTCTTGGCAGATAGATATTAATGGCACTAAGTGCAACACCTTAGGATTTAATAGTTCCGCGCCTAGCAGAATGCAAGATGACTTTGGTAGGCATTGAATTGAGTGTTGCTTTGATCTCATACAAGGAATAGTAGCTATGGGGCTTTGCACAAGAGACTTATGACAAGAAAATGGTTTTGACTGCTGTGAGGGGAACGCCAGCCCCAGAAGACTAGTTTAGTATTCCAGTCACTTTCTGGTTTAATTGCTTCGAGCAACACTGAACTGGATTTTTACAAAATCGAAAGGCAAAGCTAAGTGGTAACATTCCAATTAAAAATACTCGTAATTAGTACTGGAGGATATGATCAACGGAGTTCGTGGTGCAAAAACAGGGGCATTGGGTTCATCATGAACTCAAGCCCAGAGACGTCGAGCGTGGTTTTCCCACGTGCGACCAACTGCTCCAAAGACAAAATCGGAAGGGATTAAATGTGGATCAACTACGATAATCTGAAGCGCAGAAAACCGTGGCGCAAGCCCGGCCATACGTCAACATCATAATGCTGTGCTTCTGGTGGGTTCAGCTCGGAATGATCTATTAGGAGCTACTCCATCTTAACGAAACTATCACTGCCGATCGTTACCAACAACAACTGATGCAATTAAGTCGAGATCCGAATATGCAAAAATATATGACAAAGTGACCTTTTAGTCCAACAGTGTTCGGCCACTGGTAAAGCCTCCAAGTAAACTTTGGACAGACATTACTCCTTCCGACTACCACTTGTTACGGTCGATTGCTCATAACCTGGCCGAGCAGCACTTCACTTCTTACGACTTACTTACTTACATAGGTGGCGCTACAGCTCGTTGTGAGCCTTGGCCTCAACCAACATGCCTCTCTAACCGGCAGGATCTCTGACCAGTTGTTTCCAGTGCCGCATGCCCAGTTGGTTGAGGTCTGGTTTCACTTGCGTGCGCCACGTTAGATGTGGCTGATGGCTAAGGGATGTCCACAAGAAGGAGACCTTTCACACTTTCTCTGGTCGGTAGTTATCGACGGCCCTCTCTACAAGTTAACCAATCTCGGCTCCGAGTAGCAATTGTTACGGACAGATGCGAAGATTCTTCACGTGAACGCATCCAACTTGCGCTTCAGTCTAACTCTGAGTGGTGTGGCAGAGAGGTTTTATCGATTAACCCAAATAAGACAATCTTGGTCCCGCTTACAAAGAGGAGTAAGAAACAGTCTCACTCCGTCTCTCTAAATGCTACAAAGATAGGATTTTCGGAAGAAGTTAAGTATCTCCAGTTAAGGAACCCCAACATCCAAAACACTATCCACTGGTTATATACCGCGATAGTAAGACCTATCATCTCGTATGCGTCTGCAGTTGGACAAAAGTTGAGCAAAAAACGATAATCGTTAAGCTTCAGCGCCCCCAGAGACTAGCGTGTCTCGGCACTACAGGCGCTATGTTCTACGGCAACTCAAAAAGCACGGATCGGGCTTACTCCACTACACCTTTTTATTGAAAAGGTTGCAATACGCAGTGCAATCAGAACTATCCGCTCAAAAACAGGCCTATCATGTAGACCATTGGGTCACATGTCCATTCTGCAACATCTTCTTGAACCACACCACCCTCAATTTTGACAACAGATTTGAGATACGGATCCCAGAGGCGATCCCTTCCTCAATGTCAAGGGCCTTAGGTGGAACAAAGCTGGCTCCAAGATAGATTCCGAGTTGGCGCTGGCATCTTTGAACCGAATCGAAAAATCTCGAAGGCTCTTGGAATGCGTCTTATATAGTATCTTCCAAGCTGAATTATACGCCATTCTGACGTGCGTCAACCTGAACTTTGAGACTGGCATAAGAGGAGTAACCATCAATATACTCCCTGATAGTCAAGCAGCTCCCAAGCGTTTAGCCTTTATTGCAAGAACTCGGAGTCCATATGATGCCCTACAGGACCTGAAATCGCCGATAAATTGGGTAGGAAGGTATATAGGTGCCGAACCTTCTGCGGCATTCTCTAGTCTATAATCTTTTCCTAGACAGGTGGCAAAAATCGCAACACCTGTCATTTTGGAACAGCGTTCAGGGACTCCGCCAATGTAAAAGATTCATACGATCCCTGAACAAACACTCTATTGCTTCCTCCTTGTTGGCGTTACAGCCCATGAAGGACCAGAGCCGAGCTTTGTAGGTCTATTGTGCTGTTAGCCGATCAGACGAGGAGTCCTCCAATTCCTGAATAAAGTTGAGAATGTTTCTCGTAGGAGCTGAGATGATTTCCTCAGGACTCATAATTTCACTAAGAAGTATATGCTTCCTAAGCTGGCAAGGGGCAACACGCTCGCACTGTATGTGCCCTGCAGTTTCTTTGTCCTCAAGACAAAGTCGACACTCAGTTTCAGAAGAGAGGTTGAGGTGATGACTTACCAGACCACAGCGTCCCGTAAGATAGCCGACCGGTCTTCTGATATCTACTCTATTAAGTTTTAGGATATTAATAGAGTGTTTGAGAGCACCGTGGCGCATTGGGTAGTGTGTTGGCCTCTGACGCCGATGACTCGGGATCGAATCCCGACACAGCCATGTCATCGAACGTGTTTTTCACGGTGTTTCTCCTCAGTGGGGTTCTGACAAAACCCCCTGTAGTATAATTGTCATGAAAAGCTTCTCGAAATTCGCCGTTCGGAACCGGCAATAAAACTGTAGGTCCCTTTCACCTATGTGAAAATGAAATCACACACAACATGGGTGATTGAGAGAAGCTCGGCTCAGGTTCTTCATGGACTGTGACGCTAACATACACATACATACATCCCCCGTCTGCACTTTCAGGCCCGAAAATCACGCGCAATATCTTTCTCTCGAACCGACCATGGGCCTCCTCATCCGCTTTTGATAGTGTCCATGCTTCTGCGCCGTACAGCAGGACCGGGATGATAAGGGTCTTATATAAAGTCAACTTTGTCGTTCGGAAGAGGACTCTATCACTCAATTGCCCACTGAGGCCAAAGAAATAGCGATTGGCAAGAGTGATTCTGCGATTAATTTCGGAACTGACGTCGTTGTCCCAGGTCACTGCAGAGCCAAGATAGACGAAGTCCTTAACGACCTCAAACTTATATCTGCCAATATAAACGTTCTGGCCAAGACGTCGGTGGTGGGCGTCCTTTTATGATGACAGCTCATATTTAGTTTTGCTCTCGTTTACTGCAAAACCAATTTTCGCCGCCTCCACCTCAATACTCGCAAACGCCTCATTGACATCTCGCTGTGATCTACTTATTACGTCAATATCGTCAGCGTATGCAAGGAGCTGCGAGGACTTGAAATAGATTGTGCCTCTTGTACTGGCCAGTGATTTCTGCACAATCATTTCTAATATGATGTTGAAGAAATCACACGATAGCGCATCGCCCTGCCTAAATCCTTTTTTGACATCAAAATGGAGCAGCGAGCATTCTCCAAAGTCATCCTGCATAGACTAACGAGTTTGGCAGCTATCGAGGTGCGGGAAGCGCAGTATATCGAGGTGCGGGAAGCGCGTACTGGCTAGAAGGAGATTTCGCCCCGTAGCAAGGTCAACCATCCTGTGGGCGTAATCGGATGGGGTGTCGTGTAGGCTATGTTTACCGATAACCCATTCAATGATTCTTTCCTTAGCCAGCTTAGCATTGAAGTATCCTAGTACAACCTTGATGTCATAGCTGGGACATTGGGCATACGTTCTGTCTAGCAGATCGTAGAACTCATCTTTGGCAGAGTCATCTTTGTCTTCCATGGGGGCGTGGACGCAGATCAGACTGATATTAAAAAATGTAACCTTGATAAAGATCGTTATGAAGCGTTCGCTTACATGCCGAAAGCTTAGGACTTTTTGCCTTAGTCCACCTCGAACAGCAAATCCGCATCCGAACAATCGTTGTCCTCTCTCCCTATATGTAGCAGTCGCGTAGTAAATATCGGAGTTTTTCACCCGCTTTATACCGAGTCCATTCCATCGCTTTTCCTGGATGGCGGTTATGTCCACTTTATAGCGGTCCAGGGCTATACGTCTTCGGCTGCATGTGGCCTGTTTAGGGACCTAACATTCCACGTATAGATCCGAAGATCGATGTCCTTTTTGAGTTTTTTGCAAGGGTCGTCCACATTAATCCGGTCCGTTATACCGAGGCTTGTGGTTGTTTCGAAGTTTGTGGTTTTTTTACGGTTACGGCTTACTAGGCCGTAGCCCAACCGACTAATCCTGTTTTTTGGCGCAGGAGGCTCGACATTCGCCCTACCTCGTCTGCAATTTCCATAGGAAATCTCCAGATGGCACCACGAAGTGGTGGGGATGGCGATGGGATGTTCGACTGCGGTGGCTCTTCTCGGTTTTTAGCAGGCCAGCATCCGTCGGATAGGCCTTTGTTAGTTTTACAGTTTTTTTACCGAAGATTATATGCAGGTTTGTTCTCTCAAAGCGTCCAAGTGCCTCCTCATCCATTTTTAAAAGGGTCCAAGCCTCTGCGCCCTAAATGAGGACCGAGATGATTAGGGTTTTATAGAGCTCTACGTCTCATTGCCTCTTGAGCCCGAAGAAACAGCGATTGGCAAGAGTTATTCTGCGCCTATCCTCAGCGCTAGTGTGGTTGCCGCTTGTCATAAGTGAGCCAAGATAGACGAAATTCTTGAACAACTCAAATTTGGCCAAAACGTCGGTGTTGGGCAACTTCTTCTTACAAAGGAAGCAAAAATTGGGTCGATTCTTGGATCGCCCCAGAAGTTGAGGAATTTTATAACCAAGGTATCCGTATGCAGCCTGAAAGACCGTCAAAGGTCATAGAAAACAATGGGCAATACTTTAAAGAACATGCATTGTACCATATACTCTGAATAAAGCTTCAGCATTACAAAAACTTACAATATTCGTTCACCTAAAATTTGGACGTAAAAGTTTTGATGGAATCATCTGCCAAACATCTAATATGGTTTGTAAAAGACCTGAAGCTTGGACAAGTATATTGAAGCAGGCACAAGACCCATCAACTAAATCTGCGATCGAAGAAACATAGCCTTTGGTTAGTCATGGGCCTTTAGAATTCAAATCCGCACTCATCGAACGCTGAATATCATGGCCATGTTGTCGGTTCATTTTGTCATTTTTCGCTTTCTCTTTTTAGGGTTCCGTACCCAATGGTAAAACGGAACCCTATTACTAAGACTTCGCTGTCCGTCCGTCCGTCTGTCACCGGGCTGTATCTCATGAACCGTGATAGTTAGACAGTTGAAATTTCCGCAGATAATGTATTTCTGTTGCCGCTACCACGACAAATACTAAAAACAGAACAAAATGAATATTTAAGGGGGGCTCCCATACAACAGGCATGTTTTTCATCCAAAAAATCCTGCCTGCAACCAAGATCTGTCATTTGATGAGGTAACACACATAGTCTCTTTCATATTTATATATACAGATGGTACGGAACCCTTCGTGCGCGAGTCCAACTCGCACTTGGCCGGTTTTATGTATAAACGATACTGCTGACAGTCTCGACGCTTGGTCTATAGGACCATGGGTACGCCCTTGATGGATGTGTCCACATGATAAACGAGACAAATATCCTTTACAATCCGCCATTTTTTTCATTTTACCTTAGTTTCATGTGTAAATGTCCTATTCCGGCGAAACCTTAATCAAATATGCAAATATCCTGATATCTGTCAGCAATAGATGTCATTTTTCCTTGCAAACCAGCACAGCAAAGATCCATTCACGTCACCACCCAAAACTATTCCATCCAAGGATACAATACCAAACTCATCGTATAAAACGGACAACTTAATCCCGACCACTGTCAACCGCATCTATCGCTGTCAGTTCGAAACATCATCAGCAGATCTAGAAACCGATGTGGGTCTCTATTAGGCGACAACTGGGATTATTTATGCAAAATAATTCTCTCGGATCCGTAGATACCATAGCATCCTGCGTATCGACAACGTGGACAATATCCATCCTATTTCTAATACACGGATTGCTCATGCATCCGAATAGCTCAACAGTCCACGTAGAACGTAAAGATACATTTACCCATACAGGTCGTAATCCCATGCTGTGAAATTTATGGGCAATAATTCCTTTCGCAACTGAAGAAAGCTGCATGCTGCTGAGTGCTACGAGTCATGTGCCGTAGACTTTTAGATAAATGAAAAATGGAATTTCTGCTCGTTGGTATCTTTATATCCCTATCCGGCGGCAAATGAAACAATCAAGCCGAAAAGAGGCACGGGGAAAGCCATTATTCTGGATACAATTACACTCGTAAACCCGTGCACGAGTATATATGTATCTAAACGTGGTACGTGGTCTTTTGCTTTTCTTCACCCCTTGCCCTTATACGAATATATGTACATGTGTACGTCGCGGGTACTTTCAAACTTTTTGAGCGTTAGAGGAAAGTTTAAAATTGAACAAAGCTGACAAGTTGTTTTCGGTTTCCTCGGCTTTACCTGGAAAAAATACGAGTAAAAGATACAAATTCATTTCGTGAATATCACAACAGAGAGAGACGGCGAAGACTCATGCACAAAGTCTTTTATGTCAAGGGTGAATGGAAATCAAAAGTGAAAACATTTCATTTATAAACACGTTTTTTCTCTCTTCTCGTTGAGATACATTTTCTTTTGAAAAGTACACCGAATTCTCTGCCAGTTCAGACTGTACTTAGTATCATCCGAGGACCAATTTTGCGAATGTTCTGCCTTTGAGCATGAAATGAGTGAGATTTTAAACAAAGACAGTGGCTTTAGGTCAGGGTATGGTGATGTGTAGGTTGACACTTCCGTCGGGATTTGGACATTGAATATTGGCACTGACCTTTGTGGAGTAATTCAGACAAACAATCGCTTCGTGTTATCTATGGCCAACTTTTGAGACAAGATAAAGTACTTTTATGGAAAGTACTGTGGGCCCAGTGCCCCTGGGGAGCACAACCGTCCGGCCGCCTTTTCGCTTCAACCACGTACAACATATATTTCAATTCATTTTTAAATGTTAGTTAAACGGCGCTGTCGTTGTCATAAGACTCTGTATAGTGCGAAATATGACAAGTGACAGGCAAAGATAATCACTGTGACACAACAAACTGACTTACCGCTAATGGACTTTCACCCTCCCTGCGATTTTCCATCGAATTACTCTCGATTGACACTTTAATCGAGCACGAGGCATATCTACAGACACCAGAAGCTTAACACCTCCAACGAAACACAAATGACAGTTGACGGCATTTACTTGACTGTCGCGCGATTATATTCCATTCAATCGATTCCATTTCATTTCTCTTCTTCGGAGAAAGCCCTTTGAAGCTACACAGCAGTCATTTAGTTATTGCCAAGAGCTTAGTAGTCTTCATCAAGGATCTGCGTGGAAACTTATTGTACCATCGCTGGCAGGGGAGGATTGAATTTATTAACTTTTGGTACCAACATCTTGGTATACGTCTGCCGAAGACGTTTGTGCAGTGTGGTGGAGAACGCGAGGAGATGTTGAGTGAATAGGCGAGATTGAGTCATTGGTCGTATCGGTTGGAGTACCTTCGTTTCGCAGTGAGTGTGCCTTATTGTGTGGAGAATTATGTTTACTGAGGTGACTCACACATGTAAAAAGCGATTAAATCCCTCGTTAAAAATTTTAACGAGCACAGGCCCAAGTTTACACTCATGTGGCATCCCAACGATTACAGAATCTGAAATAGATAGCCACTAAAATCCAATTGATAATCGATAACCTTTACAAAAGGACACAGAAGCGTTATCGATGGCCTTAGTTAATGAACGTGTAAGGGGAGCATCACGATTGTGAACTCAATTATCCTATTCTAGGTTTCCATCTGAAAAAGAGAAAAGAAAATTTTTGGTAATATCACGTCTGCGACTATCGTAAAGAACTTCTGTTGGACGACACTGACCTCCTCCTCCTTGATTTCTGTCTTCCTCCGGAGGCGAGCATACAAGTAGTTGTATAACCATCGCTCCTTCCGTCGAGAGAAAACAGGAAGGAGAACAAAACGTCAATGCAAACCGAGCAGCTAAGAACAACGAAGAGAAGAAGAAACAAGATTCGAGTACAAGTCTTCCTCCCTGACCTATACGACAATATGTATCTGTGAGGTTGTGAGGATAGAAAACAGGCCATATTCCAATATCCAATTATTTGCTCACCAATTCAAGGAACCGGCTTTTGTTGACTGATTGTATGAGACAACAATCGTTTGTCGCCCCAGGCACAGTGGGCGGAATGCTAGAGTTGCTTTATGCGTAGATAAATTCCAAGAAGGATTATGAGAAATCTAAACCTAGAGCGGCTGAACCGGCTTCCATGTTTCCTGGCCATTATAATTGATGTACGAGAAGTACTCGTATATCTCCACTTGACATTGTTGCTATTCGAGTTGGTCTAGATGGAACGCGTCAGACGGCAAGTCATGTAGTTTAGTTGTAGAGAGCATGTGTCTACATCATTTAACAAGAATGAAGCCATTAACATCTCTTCTACTAACCAGAATCACTTTGGTCTACCTTCGACTGGATGCCAGTGGGTATGAGTAGGCTACGCCTTCATCGACCTCATTGGGTTTCCTGATTAGGTTTCCTGGTTAATGCCGACCGGCTATTGTGGTGACACTTGGCATTGTCGGGTGTTTAGTTATTTTCTTTTCTTCTCAGTTTGTTTTTTGCATTGTTGAGACGCTTTTTTGCCAATCAGTGGAAGTGGTTGTGGATGTGGGCTGTTGAAAGGCCATGAAATTGTCTAGAATAATAAGGTGAGTCACTGTTTAATTATCCGTTAGATACGAACCTCATCGTATGCAACATTGGGTGTGAACCAACTTTCATCATCAAAAACACACAAGAAATTCTAGATGTAACCCTTGCATCAGAGGACATTGTCGATAAAATCAGGGAATGAAGTCCTTAAGTCCTAAAAGAGCAGTCATTCTCTGAACATCAATACATTCAATTAAACCTAGCCAGTCAGGCCATTGCCTAAGCTCCTTTTATGAACTACAAGAAAGCTGACTGGCACAAACACAGAACCTATGTTGAACCCACTTAGGGGCCAAGCACCCTATCTATCCGCGTAACTCTGCGGACTTAGACAACTTAGTTAATGAACTGTCAGGAACTCTGAATAGAACAATATCCAAATCTTGCACGATCAGCACTCCCAGAGAAAAACCCAAACCCCCTTGGTGGAGAAAAGAGATAATCTTCCTTAGGATGGAGTAAAATTTACTGGCTTGCAAGAGGAATGGGACTCCTATAAGGAAGCGCTCAAATCCTTCAAAGCAACGACCGGAAAGGCCAAAAGACAATCTTATAAGAACTACTGCGAGAATATCAAAGCGGTCTCCGAAGCCTGAAGAATAAGGAATATTATAGCTACGGCCCCTTACAATCCAAGCCACTTAATGCGGAATGACGGCTCCTGGACGGCGTTCTCTACGGAAGCCCTGGAACTCCTTCTGAACACACACTTTCCGGGCAGTAGTGCCTCGGCTACGACACCTCATCAAGATATCTAACCGAGAGTGTCCTCCTACAAGCAAACTCGAAATCTGCTCACAAATAATATTATCCTTTGGGCTCTAAAAATCCATCCAGGCCCGGATGGGATCATACTAGCGGAGCTCCAGCAGATGGCAGATCTCATTCTTCCTTGGCTTGTAGTCATCTTTAAAGGCTGCCTCTTCTTATCCTATATCCCATGCAAGTAGAAGGAAACTAAAGTAATTTTCATACCCAAGGCAGGCAAAAGCTCCCACACGTATGCGAAGGACTTATGACCCATTAGCCTTACTCCTTTTCTTCCAAAAAACTCTGGAGAAGATTATAGGTGCACATGTTAGACACAGCTACGGCATAGGAAGGCTGTCGGAGAACCAACATACATACAACAAAGGTAGATCGGTGAAAACAGCACTCCACTCACTAGTTAGTATCATAGAAAAGTCACTGGAACACAAGGAATATAGCCTAGCGGCCTTTCTCGATATTGAGGGCGCCTTTAACACTTTTGAGCCATGGGCCGTAACCAAAGCCCTTACTGATCTAAGTGTTATGGGATCAGGGATAGAACTGGTACGACAACTGCTAACACAAAAAGTCGTCAAAGCCGACTTCGCTGGCGCTGTCTTAACTAAAATGGTCAGCAAAAGTACACCATAGGGTGGCACACTTTTCCCTCTTCTAACGTGGTAGTCAATTAACTACTACTTTTGCTAGAACAGGCGGGGTACGCTGTGACCGCCTATGCGGACGATATTGCTATAGTCGTCTCGGGAAAGTTTCCCAGCACTCTAAGTGACCTAATGAAGAGAGCCTTGCAAACTGTAGTAAACTGGACGAAGAATTGGGAACTCGGGGTGAACCTCAAGAAGACTGATCTACTAGTGTTTACTAATAAAAAATAAAAGTCCGCCCTTCAACCCATCGAGGCTAGGTGGAACCCAATTAGCAATCAAAGATCAGCCCAAACACCTCGGCCTAATCCTTGACAGGAAACTAAATTGGGAACCCAACGTTCTTAATCGAATCAAGAAAGCAACCACTGTCTTCCACAGTTGCAAGAAAGTGGTGGGCAAAAAGTCTCCAACCCAGCATTATGCACTGGCTCTATATAGCAGTCATAAAACCCACCATTCTTTACGGCATTGTAGTTTGGTGGACTGCTCTGGACAAGGCAGACTATCGAAATCTTATGTGGAATGTGCAAAGATCGACCAGCATTTGCATCAGTGGTGCGATTAGATCTACCCCCACAGAGGCCCTAAGCGCTCTACAACATCTCCCACTATTGGACCTCTTCAGCAATCAAGATCCTGTACGGATCTAACTAACATTTTTAACCACTTCGAAGTACCCATCGACACGGACTGCACCATCTCGCAAAACGTGTTCACTAAGAACTCCGAAGTTATCTTTCCATCCCGGGAGGAATTGGCTGAAGGAAAAGTTATACCGAAGGACTCGACATCCCTCCATACCGATGGCTCCAACCTATCATTTAGACTCCCAAACCACTGCAGTGTGCATCAAGTAGATATAAGAGCGATAACGGAGGCCCTTGCATGGCTTAGTATGGTGGGTTCCCGGGCATAGGGATATTAGAGGAACCTAAGCGGCCAATGAACTCGCAAGGGTAGGTCCAACCACGCCTAGTCTTCCAACCCGCAGGAATTTAAAAACTCCAATAAGCTCGGTAAAGTTCATGATAAAACTTCGAACCATAGAGGCTACCAACCTTCAATGGAACGAAAGCAACATCAGCTTAATCACTAAACAAATCTGGCCAAAGCTAAACTTAAGACGGACCACGGACCTTATGGCAACCAAAAGGGAAACATTAAGCACTTTAATGGGTATCATCACAGGCCACTGCACCATTGGAAAACATGCCGTCAAACTAGGGCTACCTGCCAATGACTTCTGAAGAGGAATTAATTTACCACCTCCTCTGCTCATGTCCCTCTTTTGCGAACCGCAGGAGGATCTACCTCGGCGCTCTATTCTACGATAACTTAAGTGAGCAAGCAGATATAAAAATAGCTCAAATCCATCCACTGGTCCATTGTACTCCAGACAAACACCTCATATTACTGTATTCTCCCCCTTTTCCTGAGAAAAATTTGAAGGAGCTTCAGGGATGTAGAGCTAGGGATTCGGCACACGCCACGTCGGCTCCAAGGGTGCGCCACCGTGCGCGAGCAGAGGCGGGACAATCACGGAGGAAATGTTCTACAGTGTCTCCTCGCAACATGTAGCACAGGTAAGCTTCTCACTGATGCCAAAGATGTAGAGATGCTTGAAAAAAGTGTAATGGCCCATGATAACTCCCACAAGCCTTCTGCTGTCCATTCTCCTTAAAGACAAGACAGGATTTTTTACCGACATTAGGGCATACGCGCTTAGTCATCCTGCAACCTGGACAATCCCTCCATCTACGATTGTGTTTATTAAATACACAATCGTTAATGTAGGAATTTACCGTGGACGCAAGTAGACTTAGAGCAAGTTCAGGTCCTGAGAAGCTCTCGTCTGAACCCGTTCTGGCGAGTTCATCAGAGATCCCATTTTCTGGGATCTCAATTTGGCCTGGAACCCGTACAAACCTTAATGAATTTAGTCTGCCGACTCTGTTAAAGAAGGACTTGAGTTCAAGCACTAATTTGGAGGGGTCACACACAGCTCTTAGTGCAGGTTGGCTACCACTACAGACGCATATGCTTTCCCCCTTCCACCTGTGCTTCACAACATAGTGCATGGCCCTTAGGATTGCGTATATCTCTGAGTGGAACACAGACACATATTTTCCTAACGAGAAGTGCAGTCGGATGTTTCGCGCTCAAAGAAAACCCCAGCTCCGGACGCTCGCTCTGACCTGGAGCCACCCGTGAAAATGCGAAGACTATCCTTTCCAAGTTCAGTATCCAGCCATAGCCAATACTGACGCCATGGAAACTCGACTGTGAAATCACGGTGTAATAGGATAACGAGCGTCAGTGTGTCAGAAGGCATGTGCATGACAATTCTCGCAGGACAATTCTTACGATAGCACACCGTTATTCCTATGCGAGTTATACCAAAAGCCCTTTCTCTTCAGACGAGACATGGCTTTCAGAGAACGCCCTCCGATAAATATATCAAGAGGTGGTAGGTTCGTCTTAACATCTAGAGCAGCGCCTGGCGTGCTGGGGAAAGCCCCCGTGCAGCTGAGACAAACCGTTCTTTGGAGCTTGGTGAAAGAGGCTAAGACGTATTTGCGTTTTAGTCTGTTCCACCAGACAACCGATGCATATGGGATTATAGGTCTTACCATTGCCGTGTAGATCCCGAGGGCCTTTACCGGCGATAAACCCCATGTTTTGCCAAAAGCTCCTTTCCATTGCCGGAAAGCTGACAGCGCTTTGGTGGCTTTTGACTCAACATGCTTTGACCAGAGAAGCTTGCTATCTAAGATGACTCCTAGAAACTTAGCCTCCTTCGATATCGGGATGGAAGTGCCTTTTAGTACCAGCTGAGTCATGCCAGTGTTTCCCTCCTTCCCGTAAAGAGAACGATATCGGTCTTAAGGGGATTGACTGACAGCCCATTTCTGGTACACCAACTATCGATCACATTAAGCGCTGCCTGTGCTTTGAGATGGACAGTGGCTAAACTTGAGTCAACAGAGAAAACGACGACATCATCCGCATAGGTCTGGGCATAGATTCCAGAGGCATTGAGAGCATCAAGCAGAGAAACAACCACCATGCCCCATAACAGCGGAGACAGGACGCCACCTCGCGGGCAGCCCCTGTTTACGCCGGATTTGACACACTGGTCGAGGCGTGCATCAGCGGGTAATGTCCTGTGCATGAGCATTGCTTTGATCCATAGGACCATTACTTCATCTACGCCATGATGTCTGGTAGCGTTGCACATGCTGTCAAAAGTTGCGCTATCAAAAGCTCCCTCAATGTCGATGAAAAAGCTCAGCGCGTACTCTTTCCTTTTGAGCGCGCATTCAATTCTCCCAACTAGGATCTGAAGCGCAGTCTCGCAGGATCTTCCGCGCTGGTAAGCATGTTGCATCTCCGAAAGAGGGTGTATTCGAAGTCTATCCATGCTTTTCAGCAGGAAGGATGTTAGACTAATTTTTCTGAAGCTCTTGGCAAGTGAGTAGCCCTCTTTTCCTATTTTGGGAATGAAGACCACTTTCACCACATTCCTTTCGCCAAGGAATGGGTATGTGAGCAAGTGCTAGACTAGCAGTGAAAATTGCAATAACGTACTTACCATTTGCAGTGATCTTGATTGGTTCAAGCAACGTTGAGTTATTCGCGCAGGTTCTAGAGTCATACTCTTAATATGTTTGTCACAGAACCTGGACGGAGTGCACATGTTTTGGGACGTACTCCTGTGATGGTTCTTTTGGTCAATATTTGGTACAAATTTCGCTAACATATGAAACGAGTGAGAGTGGCCAAAATATGTGAAAAAAAATCTATGGCATGATCTAGCTGATTTGCCACTATCCTCAGCAATTCCTCTGATAGTGATTCAAGGTTTTCGTATCTTGTTGTCATGGTGGCGCATCCAACTTGCGAGATTCGAAAAGTCGAATTAATTTTCGATCAAACCTCGTACATACAAATTGTAGCTTGAAATGTGACCTTTCAAATGATTGCCGACAGTTGTCAATGCAATCAGCTGTTTTTGAGTTAGTCAAAGTTAACGCCATCTATCGCCAAAAAGAAACCTCACGAACTAGTATCTCAAAGGCAAGGGCTAAGTGACCCCGTGAGCATAGTGAACCGCCAGTGTTAACCAATATCAGGTCTTCACGAATCTATACCGACAAAAGTTGGATACAAATCAATCCCATCAATCCTTTAGCGAACACTGCCTGCCATTCTAGCATTCTCACCTTAATCCCCTGCCAATCGACATACAGCTCTATAGAATCCTGCCCACGCTGTGAAGCGCTGTCTTCTCTCTTAATTACACCAAACCGTTGCATTCATCTATGTTGCAATGTACATGCGAGTAATTAATTACTTGTCGTCAAATACAACTTTTATCCATTTGTATCCTGTGTTCTTCCATCGCACTACTTCCATCCTGCTACTGACGTACTGCACTAAACTGTGTGCGAATAAACTTGATTGCGATTCATTGCATTCGTTATTCTGTTTAATTGCCCACATGTGGGCGGACAGATGGATTCGTCATACAGATAAATGCATTATCGTCGAAACGGAGAAGTATCTATCGTTGTTGGTGTTGTTTTATTTTTCCATAAATAGATCCGGTGGAAAGGTGTATCTATTCTCTGGCGGCTTAGCGATAAATATAGCGGTCCTAGTGGTATCAAATCAGAGATATGTCGCGTCATTTGTCACCTCAAATATCCCCGGGGATTATGACAAGCGTGTAAATGTACGTCAATACGTATACACGATCGGTCTGTTGTAGCATGAAAAACCTGTTGGCGACCATATACCAGCATTGCTGTTGCTCTACCAGGTTGCAGCTCTATGAACACCTCACCTGGCCGCACGATCACCGATCGTACTCGACTGGGTATTTTCCTTCATGCCCCATTTCGTACCATGTGACGGTGGGTGACTCCGTCTCCTAGTCGTTAAGGAGTTCAGGTTAATCAATTCAGATGATCGTAAAAGACGACGAGTTGTAGCGTTTAAGCGATCTACATCGCTATGCCGGTATAGACCAATTTAGAGAGAATGTGAGAACGTGGTTTGCATCAGATAGCTTATAAACAAGCATGTGTACAGGGTATACATTGATTCACTGTTAATTGGACACAATTGATGGTCAATTACGAACGGCGATGAAGTTGATTAGGAATCAGGTTTCACTAGAGCATGTTGGCTCGTTTACTTACCCTGATAGTGAACCTGAGGCTCTCAATTACAACCATCGCCACCAGCACCGCTAATGAGATTGAATTTTCCAATTTACAACTCATTAATGGAACTGATTCTTGCACTTCTTCTGTGACTATCTATAAAGACAGACGACGATAGCATTCATGGAAACTACCGCACATGCAAGCTAATAATATTCAATTGCTCTAGTGCTCACTCAGTTCATATTCCCTGTGCGCATCCTTCCTTTCATCTAGGTCTACTGTGCATTTCTGATAGCACATCGTGCCATCGGTGACAGGCAAGTGTTCAGGTTTTGCTCCACCGATTATGGATATATGACAGCTGTCACTCAGCGAAAGCAAAACCAATTAAGCACAGACGCCAGTGGGTGATAGACAACCACATTGAACGCAATCTGATTGATATTGACAGATGTAGACCTCCCGCGATATCCCACCCTTTATACCACTAACGAGGCGAACAGGTGAACTTGGTTCCATTTAGTCATATGAAATTCCTCATACAACTCGGGGGTTATCAGAATATGTTGTAAAATCATGAAAGTAGAAAGGGGATTCCCCTCGGGTTGACTGAGGATTCTGTTTTGCCGGATTTTCGTCTACATACATACTTACATAAGTTCCCTTCTACCGTATAGATCGTTTGTTGTAACGTTGTAAGCGATGAAGGGAATCGTTTATTTATGAGATACTTTGCTCGAAACAAACCATCATTCCCTCTTTGAGGGATTTGGGAAAGAAGAATCACTGGGATGAATGTAAATGGATGCTTTGAGGTACTGCACTAATAGGCTAATCAACATTTAATACCGAAGGATATAGGTAAGCATCGACAGGGAGCATATCGTTCGACGCAAGTAAACTCAACAATCGCTTATATGTATGTAATTGGCAAGCTCGTCCTTGAGTATAACCGCAAATGAAGGCGCAAAGATAGAAAGTGGATTTATCGGAACACTTACGACAGCTGTGATGTATGAATGGTCGTTAGAAATGGAACATTGTAGTTGTCTCACACTAACGATTGTGAAGTGATGCATGGTTCGCTTGTGGGATACCTAGATCTGAGTAGTTTTTCATTTGTCCTTCTGAGACATCACTTGAGAAGAGGAAGGGAAGTCCCAGAAGGAAATGTGCAATCAGTTGGGAGTTATTATTGTTTTTTTGTCAGTCGGGGACTTATGGAATCATATATCTCACCACGGTTGTCGCAAGATGCTTTTCACTATCATCAAATTAATCAACATTGAAGTAGTGTCAAGCTCCTTCGTAAATGTTCTACGGATACAAAGATATTACTCAGAGAAAAGGCGATTTATTACATGAAGCGAAAAAAGAGCAGTATTGTACGGCAATTCGCTTTTTTACTTTTGAACAGAAAAATATCTGGATGCTACCTATGAAGAGCATGGTTCAGATCAATTTCCCGGGAAATCAGACTGTCATCGGCTCGTTGCATACACCTTCAAGAGTAACTGCGACTGAAACTGGTTTTTCCGTCGCGCGTGACAGCGACTGTGGTCATTGAATTTGCTGTGGCATCCTTTGATGGCTTTAATAGCCAGGCACCGATGGAATATACCCTGTTATGATGCAGCAAGGTATAACCTAGCTTCTTCCTACATACCTATTCCCTGGCGCACTGTGAAAGTAGTCTTTATTCCCAAAATAGGAAAAAGGGATTACTCACTCGCCAAGAGTTTTAGATCAATCAGTCTATCATCCTTCTTTCTGAAAATCTTGGAGAGAGAATAGTAGAACTGCACGTGTGCGAAATTGCTCTTCGAACGCATCCTCTTTCGGAGATGCGACATGTCTGTCAGCGCGGAAAAACGTGCAAGACTGCGCTTCAGATCCTAGTTGGGAGAATTGAATACGCGCTCTTGTACGCGCTGAGCATTTTCATCGACATTGACAGCATATGCAACGTTACCAGACATCATGGCGTAGTAATGGTCCTATGGATCAAAGCAATGCTCATGCACAGGTCATTGACCGCTGGTGCAGGCCTCGACCTGTGTGTCAAATCCGGCGTAAACAGGGGCTGCCCGCGAGGTGGCGTCCTATCTCCTCTGTTATGATGCATGGTGGTCACCTCTCAACTCGATGCTCTCATTGTCTCTGTAATCTGTGCCCAGGCCTATGCGGATGATGTCGCCGTTCTCTCTGTTGACTCATGTTATAGCGACCGACTGTGTGTCTCAAAGCACAGGCGGCGCTAAATGTGATCGATGAGTGGCGCACGAGAAATGGACTGTCAGTTAATCATCTCAAGACTGATGTCGTTCTCTTCAGGAGGAGGAGGAAAAATACTGGCATGACTCAGCTGGTGCTAAACGGCATCCAAAGAACTTAGCTTCCTGGGAGTTATCTTAGACATCAAGCTTCTGTGTTCAAAGCATAATGAGTCAAAAACCCCAAAGCGCTGTCAGCGTTCTGGCAATGGTGCTTTTGGCAAAACATGGGGATTATCGCCGGTAAAGGTCCTCTGGATCTACACGGCAATGATAAGACCGATAATCTCATATGCATCGACTGCCTTGTGGAATAGGCTAACCCGCTAACACGTCGTAGCCTTTTTCTCCAAACTCCACAAACGGTTTGTCTCAGCTCTACGGACCCTTTCTCGCCCGCCGGGCGTTGCTCTAGATGCTATGATAAACCTTCCATCGGTCAACACATTTATCAGAGAGTGTGCACTGAAAGCCATGTCTCGTCTCAAGATAAATGGTTTTTGGTACAACTCACATTGGAATGACAGTGCGCTTGCGAGGGAAATGTCCTACGACCCTTGTCTCATGGACATGCCTTCTGACGCATTGACACCCGTTATCCTTCTGCACTGTGATTTCACAGTCGAGTTTCCATGGCGTCAAGACTGGTTCCGGTTGGATACTGAACCGGGAAAGGTTAGTCTTCGGATTTTCACGGAAGGCTCCAGGTCTGTCCGGGGGTCCGGAGCTGGGGTCTTCTTTGAGCGCGAAAACATCTGACTGCACTTCTCGTTAGGGAAATATGCATCTATCTTTCACTCATACATATACGCACAGGTAGAAGGGAAAAAGCTTATGCGTCAGCAGTATAAGTTAGCGCTTGAACTCAATACCTTCTTGAACAGAGTCGGTAAACTAGATTCACATTGGTTCCAGGTCACTGTGGGATTTAAGGAAATGAGATCTCTGATGAACTCGCCGGAATGGACTCAAAGGAGACTTTCTCAGGACCTGAACCCGCCTTGGGTCTACCTGCTTCCACGGTCAATACCCACATCAGCGATGCGGTCTTTAATGCACACAGTCGTATATCGAGGAAATAAGAAATATCCAGGAACCAGGATGACTAAGCGCGTACGCCCTGATATCTGGAAGGAATCCGCAGCATTCTTCTTATCCTTAAGGGGAGGAGAACTGACTGCAGAAGACTTGCAGGCGTCATTACGGGTCATAGTACTATTGCCTAAGCATTTCTGCATGCTCGGCTTCATTGAGACGCTTTACGAAGAGGACGACACAGCAGAACACTTTCTCTTTGACTGTCTCGCCTTTGCTTGCGGACGATGGCGCACCCTCGGGGTCGACGTGGTATGTGCCGAATCCCTTAGCTCAACCTCACTGAAGCTCCTTCTCATTTTTCTCTGGAAAATAGGGAAAATACATTAATGTAAGGTACGTGTTTGGCAGTACGATGGACCAGTATTTGCGTCTGAGTGATCCAACAGATAGAAGAGGCCTACACCAAAAAAAAAGAAAACACAAAAAATAATGAGAAGCATTAGACCTCATCAGTTAGATGGTGGATTTTTTGTAAATATCCACGACAAGTTATCTGCCTGGTAGTAGAAATTGGTTGGAAGTCTTCGAGCTAGGTACTCCTAACAGCATGCCCTTATCGCATCTCAGAATTGGGACTTCAGACCGTATTGTTGCGTGTCAAGACATCAATAAAAAGACCACGGCGGAAATTTCATCATATCTGCTTCCTTACTTTCCTATCCTTAGCTCTATTGTTCTTGGAACGCGCTAATATCCGCTTCAAAATTGGTATTGATTTTCCTTCTTCTCTGATAACAAGCATTTGAAACTCGGTCGCGAATATGTCCTGGGCGTTGGAGAAACCGCTTAAGTATATACTCATGCGGGTAACCCGACCTAGTATGTATGAGACTGTCCTGCTTCCTATTTAACTTGAGTATCGCCCCATTTCTTAGCATTATCCGATTTTAGTCCATTGTTACACCTACAATTATGACGAAACATCTTTCTCTCGTTTCGAAATCCTTTTATCTCATACCAGCTTTTGTTGTTTCCAAGTGCTTTTCTTATCTCGAATGAAAACAAGGCAGAAGGACAATGGAGGGTACTCCTTTAATGCCTTTGTATTCTTCTCCGATAATCAATCATCGCACACTACGAGGAAACAGTATATTTCCATACAAGCTGCTGGTGACAGGGTATTCAAAACACTCCTTTAAGGGACTTGTTCGGAAAAAGTTATCAACCCTTGACCTCTGCGATACGTGGTAGAAAAATCACGATCCATTAGCTCACTAAAGGTAATTAATGGATTCTCCCACTCGAGAACCCATCAGATTAGTATGCAGCACTGCACCAAAATGCCATCTGTTCGCATGGAAATGTATTCGTGACCAAAGAATCGAGTTCTTCTCCTAAGAATCGCAATCAAATAGAGGACATCTCAGACGGATATTAGCATTGACTGCGAATGGTAGTTGCACGACCACCGTGGTGCTGTCGATTACACGGATGCAATGACAGAGTCGCCCGCAGTGGGTGCAGTGTCAATAAGATATCATCGAATTGGTGGAAGCGCATGTTTACTTCAGTTGCTCTGCGGACACATAGGTGATTGGTTCTTATCTGATTTCTGTCACCATGCCAATGCCAATTAAGCGGGAAAAGCGTATTGAGTGAGCACTTAACACATTGCATTCAGTCCAACTATGTAGTATTTGGAAAAGCACAATGTCTTGTCATCCCGTTATGGGGATCATAGCCTGACCCGATGGATGAATGTGCACGACACTCGTGCTAGAGAAGCTCAAGACGAATGCAATTAGAGATCTTGCACTGTCCTCAGTTCGTTGGATGATAACGATTTTTAAACGAGCGCCAACACCAATATATTTCAGAGCCAACAGTAGTTCCTTAGTGAATACCATAAACTCGAGCATGGGATTGAGGATGAACATGAATCACCAGACATTACTGCACTATACTCTCCCGAACTCGACTATGTACGTATGGAGTGTACTACAGCTGGAATGCTTAATATACAAATTCATGTCATGTGACGAGACTGGGGATATGGAGTTCGGACACATTTCAAGCTTACGTAGCTGCCTTTTTTGTATTATTGCTATTTTATATCAAACAATCGAATACTTCCTTTAGCAGCAAAAAAATCCATTTATTTCAATAACACTCACGACCTCGTTTAAACATTCTGCTCCGAGAGATTATTAAAGTGGCTACCAGCAAATCAGGCCATAACAACTTTAGAGAAATCTTTCTGGTCATATTCAAGATTTAAATGCTCTTTCGGAAGTGAATCATCACACAGACAGATGTGCTGGAAATGGAGATGAATGTCCTCGGCAAAGATTAATAAAAATGCCTTTTGAGTTCTGAGTAATGAAACGATACTGCATTTCGTTGTATCTTTATTTGAAAAATTTTGTTTTTTGGTGAGGTTCAAAGGGAATCCTTGTGACCCACCTGAATGAGCATTTTCGTCAACTCAAATCTTCTGAATATGGAAAAGGAATTTAATAATATTTTGTTCATCTAGTTAGAGCTACTCAAAAGGAACCCCTGAGTTCCTTGCCAAGGTATATCCAAAAATAAACCCAATCATCCTGCATTCCTTTTCCACTGAACATTAAAGGATCACCTTCTTCTTCTTCTTCTTCTTCGTGGCGCTACATACCGGTTTGGTATAGGGCCTCAACCAACAAGCGACTCCAGCCAGCACGATCTCTTGCCAGCCGCCTCCAGTCACGCAAACCAAGTTGGTTGAGGTCCTTCCCCACTTGTGTGCGCGATTTGAGTCGAGCGTGGCCTCTGTTGCGTTGTCCCAATGGCTCGGTTCGAAGATTCTTTTAGCCAGAGCTATGTTGTCCATACGCTGTACATGGCCTAGCCATCTTAGACGTTGGATCCGTAGACGTCGTACAAGATCAATGTCCCAATATAGCTCACCCAATTCTTGGCTGAATTTTCTCCTCCACTCATCATACTCATCATACTTTTTTGATAAAGTCCAAGCTTCTACGCCGTAGAGTTGGAGCGGGATGATTATGGTTTCATAAAGGCTCTACTGCGCAAGAGCTTAAAGAAACAACGGTTGGCAAGAGCTACTCTACGTCTAATCTCAGTACTGGTGTCGTTGTCGCTTGTTACCAGTGAGCCGAGGTGGATGAAATCCTTGATTACATCAAAGTTATAGCTGCCATTAGCAACGTTCTGGCGAAGACGTCGGTGTTGTGCGTTTTTCTTTGAGGACCAAATATACTTTTACCTTCAGACCCACTTTAGCCGCTTTTGCCCCAATGTTCACAAAAGGTTCATTGATGTCTCCCTGCGTTTTCCCAATAACGTTAATGTCATCAGCGTATGCGAGTCATTTTGCAGACTTGGAGTAGATCGTGCTTCTTGTATTGGCCAGTCAGTCCCGAACGATCTTTTACAGGATGATGTTGAAAAAATCACATGACAGTGCGTCGCCTTTGTCCACTGTCATCCTACATAATCTGACAAGTTTGGCAGGGATGTTGAAACATGGCATGGCTCTATACAGCTCTTCCCTTTGGACACTGTTATTGCAGCTTTACAATCGACCAAAAGGTGGTGTGTGTCGACCTGAAATTCATGGCTCTTCTCCAAGATCTGCTGCACTGTGAATATTTGGTCTATCGTGGATTTTCGTGGCCAAAGGCCACATTGATAGGAACCTATCAAATTGTCCACGAGTGGTTTCCGGCATTTAGGCAGAGAAGATCTTATACGCTATGTTAAGGAGACTCATTTTGCTAGAGTTGGCGTAGTTATAGGGATCTTCTTTTCATCGGGCCCGCTTTTTCCGACCATATCTTACAAATGAGCAAGTTCCCAACCAACTCATACTCACCTGCTCTAAATAGTTCAGCAGGCAGGCCGTCTGCGCCAGCAGCTTTATTCGATTTCATATTTGATATCGCTAGGTTGGGTTAGATAAGTGGGTTCCCTATTGACGAAAGGTCAAAGCTCACTTAGACTACGAGGAGTCCATTGCGCCCAGTTAACCTTTAACCCGTAGAAACCTGAAAATGTTCCGTTGAGCTCTGAACCACTTACATAGATGCAGATAGAAATTTTAGTAGTCTGTTCAGCCCAATGTTACTTACCTCCTCTAGTCCCGAAAGGAAGTGACTTCCAAGGAACATTTTCCTTTTTTAGGCTAGTGCTGGGCATTCACACAGTAGGTGACAAATGGATTCAATTTCTTCTTCGTCCCTGAAGCCGAAGTCATTGTGAAGCTGGCCTAGTCTGGCTGCAGTGATAGAGGGGCCATGTATCTAATGATACCATCGCTTATTGGCTTTCAGTATAAGCTCCACCTCTATTTCTCTGTAGAGTGTACTGAGGGGCGTTTTAGCTTTAGTTGCGATCTGAGCGATAGAATAGCTAACTAGCTAGAACAGCTAGCTGATCCTATTCTAGCTAGCTCGTCCGCCTTCTCATTTCCGAAAATATTTACATGACCTGGTACCCAGCTCCAGCCTCCCCTTACAAAGTTTGACGAGTTTGGATTTTTTCATCTTCCTGGCTGTCAACATAAATGTCCTGAGAGGTTTTCTCTAAGACTCAGAACCGCCGCCTGCTTGATTGCGCAGAGCTCAGCTTGGAAGACGCTACATCCATCATCAAGTCTATAGGAGCCGGTCCTGTGCCGGTATCCATTTTGGATCCGTCGGTGTAGATTGCCAGTTCATTTCCGTGCGTACCATACCACTGGTCCATTCCTCCCTGGAAATAATTCTGATAGACAAACTCCTCTCGCAGGAAAGAAGCGGGGTTATAAAGTCTGTTTTGGTTGTGAATCTCTACATGGCCCATCGGCCCAAGACCGATGCGTGGCCATGAGGGCTCATTATCCAGATACCGGATTCCTGTAATTTTAGCGCAGTCCTGGCTGGGATTCTCTCGCAGTATATGTCCAAGGGTGGGAAGTTCAACATTGTTTCAAGAGCCGCCGTTGGTGTGGAATTTCATAGGTCCAGTCACCGACAGACAACCTGCCCTCTGAACCTTTGAAACACTTTGAATATGGCAGCTACTCTGGGCAGATATAGCACCACATAGGCCTTTTTTGATATCGCTATCTTAACCTCCGCTAAGTCGCGTGGACGGAATTCTTTCTCATCTTCGTTTAGTGGGAATAGTGCGTTCTACCCGACAGCAGTATCTGTCCATATTGTCAGCATCGACTGTGATTCAATTCGGAGGTGTCTCTGTTCATCCCTGCTGGCGTCCGCTCTGGCTTAATAACCTTGACATGTTCGTTTTACTCTTTAGTAAAACTTTTCAAGGTCGTTCCTGCGATAACATCTCTCCATCTCGTGTTCCTTCTTTTTCCTTCTGAAAAGCACAGCACCTCCCTTCTTTTCCGCTCGAAGAGCTCATGAGCAGATCTCGTTCTTAGATGCAACGTAGCCATGTATGCGTTCTCTTTTTCTGCATGTACCTGTCTGCACTCGTCATCAAACTAAGGGTTTCCCCTAGGTGGTGGGTGGAAACCTAATACATCAGAGGCACCATCTCTGATGGCGCTTTGACAACGTCTCCGTTGCTGTTCTATGGTTTGTGCAGCTTGCATCGGCACTTGCGAAAGAGTTTGGGAGACGAGATTGGGGAAGGTCCTGGCGGCCCAAAATACACAAGCTAGAGATGTTCGACAAGTGGTTCCAGAAAGACGGAGCTACTTGCCGCATACGCGAATCGGTGGGCCAATTGAGAAATGAAAAATGGGGAGCCATTTTTCTCTCGCTTTGAACCGGAGAAGTGGCCAGGTAGATCGTGCGGCTTGGCACATTTTTACTATACTGATGGGGCTATGTCAAATCAGAAAGGACAAAGGACTAACAAAGGCCTCGTAAGGGTTACCTCTATCCGACGGATGCTGGCCTGCTAAAAAGCGAGAAGAGCCACCGCAGTCGAACATCTTGCTGCACTGCTAGTAAGTCTCATCCCCACCTCCTCGTGGTGCCATCTGGAGATATCCTATGGAAATTGCAGACGGGGAAGGGCGAATAGCGAGCCTCCTGCGCCAAAGGCTACTAGGACGTAGCCGTAACCGTAAAAAAACCACAAACTCCGAAACAACCACAAGCCTCGTATATAACGGGCCGGATTAATATGGACGACACTTGCAAAAAAACGAAAAAAGGACAACGATCTTCGGCTCTGTACGTGTAATGTTATGTCCCTAAACAGGCCACGTGCAGCCGAACAACTTGCGGACCGCTATAAAGGGGACATAACCGCCATCCAGAAAATGCGATGGAATGGACCGGGTGTAAAGCGGATGAAAACTGCGATATTTACTACGGCGACTGCTATAGGGAGAGAGGACAAAGATTGTTCGGATGCGGATTTGCTGTTCGAGGTGGACAAGGCAAAAAGTCCTAAGCTTTCGGCATGTGAGCGGACGCCTCATAACGATCCGTATCAAGACTACATTTTTTACCATCAGCCTGATCTGCGTCCACGCCCCCACGGAAGACAAGTATGACTCCGCAAAAGATGAGTTCTAAGATCTCCTAGACAGAACGTAGGCCCAATGTCCCAGCTATGACATCACGGTTGTACTAGGATACTTCAATGCTAAGCTGGCTAAGGAAAGCATCTTTGAATGGGTCATCGGCAAACATAGCCTACACGACACCACATCCGATAGCGGACACAGGCTGATTGATCTTGCTGCGGGGCGAAATCTCCTTCTAGCCAGTACGCGCTTCCCGCACCTCGATAGACACGAAGGCACCTGGCGGTCTTTTGATCAATCGACCTCTAACCAGATTGATCACATCGCGATCGACGTCAGACACTCCTCCTCTATTCTTGATGTTCGAACTTTCCAAGGGGCTAACATCGACTCGGACCACTATCTTGTAGTAGCCAAGATGCACCTACGGATATCACGAACGCAGCAGTGTAGAGTAAGAATACAAATGCTTTTACCGATGGCGTCTTCCTTAAGCTCTCTCATATACCTCAACCCTCCACGCAGTCAATAGAAAAACAGTGGAACCTTTGCACAGAAGATCTAAAAAGCACTGCATTTGAAGATTCGAGCTTCAAGACGAGTGCAGGAGGATTCACACAGCGAAGCAGGATGCATATAAAGCCTCGCTGTATAAAAAAACAAGAGCAGCTCGTGAGCTCTACGAGTTAAAAAAAGAGAGAAGCATAAGCCTCTTAGAAGAAGGAAGAAAGAGCACGAGAAGCGCGCGATTGAGGATTTGGAGATGTGCTACTGCAGGCGTGACGTTCGAAAGTTTTATCAAAAGATAAGGCGAACAAGCCAAGATTATAATGCCAGAACAGAAGCCTGCAGAGATGAGAACGGATACCTAGTAGTAGAGTCGCAGTCGATGCTGAGAATATGGAAAAACCACTTTTGCAGACTGTATAACGGCGATGCTAGTCAATATACCGCTGTCAGGCAGAATGATCCATTTCTAATAGACGAAGACCGCAGAGAATTCCGTCCTCCTGACCTCGGCGAAGTTAAGATTGCAATAACGAAACTCAAGTCGAATAAAGCTGCTGGCGCAGACGGACTGTCTGCTGAGCTCTTCAAGGCAGCTGGGGATGACCTTGTTAGGAGCACGCACCAGCTCATCTGTAGGTCAGAGGAAAGCATGCCCGAGCAATGGAGTCTCATCGTATGCTCGATCCACAAGAAAGGAGACCCCTCTGAATGCTCGATCCACAAGAAAGGAGACCCCTCTGAATGCGCCAACTAGAGAGGAATAAGTCTTCTAAACATCGGCTACAGAATTTTCTCTGCCGTTTTGTGTGAGCGCCTGAAGCCTTTTGTAAATAAGCTGATAGGTCCTTATCAGTGCGGATTCAGGCCAAGGAAGTCCACCATCGACCAAATTTTCACACTACAGCAGATCCTGGAAAAAAACAATGAATTTCAAGTCGACACTCACCAGCCATTTGTCGACTTCAAAGCCGCATACGACACACTCGCCAAACAAGGAACAACGCTACAATCGGTCGTGGCTTGTGAGGGTATACCCTTTGCAACCATTAAACACAATCTTATAAATCTCGCCAGGGCCGAGACGAACCGGAGATGGACCCAGGGACATACCTGCCTCATCACCAGGCAAATCTGGCCCCGGCTCAACAGTCAACGGACTAGGAGTACTATCTCCTTTAAAAGAACTTACATCCATAAAGTCATCGGTGTCATCACTGGACACTGCCTTATTGGCAGTCACGCGCAAAAACCAGGTATAACTCCGAATGATATTTGCAGGAGCTGTCTGGACGAGGAGGAGGTCGAATCCATTCATCACCTTCTCTGCGCCTGCCCGGCATTCTGCACAATCAGGAAACTATACCTCGGATCTTACTTCTTTAACGATCTGACCGAAGTTCAGCAAGTAGGGATATCAGATCTTCTTAATTTCTTAAGAAGCACAGAATGGTTCCACGAATAGGGGGCTAAACCCCCTCGTAGCTGCACAACGGGCCTCCTTGGCCTATGTGTGTTCTTCTTATTTTCTTTTTGAGAAAGCTGCGGTCCCACCTACCTACCTACCTACACTTTCGTCCAATTTTTCAGTGACTCTCATACAACTAAAAACCAAATGCTTGAAAAATCACAGTGACTGATGTACATATGTATTGCTTGGTATTGTCTTTCGTCCTTTCTTTTAATTTTTCTTTCAACTGCCACCTAATTGCCCTCTACCTTCCGAGAGTATTCTCGTTTTATTAAAAAACACCAAATATTTCACCAAAGTAAAGCTCGGAACGCAATATTGTGGCCAACGACTTCGCTTATTCAATTTCACTGAAAAACATTTTCCAGATGTTGTGGTTTCGTTGCTTCTTCTTCCAGTTCATTGTCTAAAAGTAGACTCTTGTTGTCAGTTTTGAATAATGAGTACAAAAACACAATAATAAGAAATTGGTTTGACCAGAGAATGATGTATACAAAAATGAGATACAATGACGGAATGAAAGCCAGATGGCTCGCCATAGATGTGGTCATAAATACTTTTGCGGCATGGCTCGGTTGGTGACCTTATCTACGCGATCAATCATCAGCGAAAATCATTTCATTGATCGATAAGTGCCATTCACTGACCTTTCACAAAAAGAGAAAAAACAAACCTCTGGCCTACGTGACTATGGACATATGTCCAACCGCCCTAACAACTGGTTCTTGGAAACGACATGACCACGTCTTCGCGGGCCCATTATAACCGGAAATCTCTGCGAACTAGATAGCCAGCAGGTTCAGTCGCAACATCATATCTGGTGCACGAGGAATTCGATTAAGAAAATCTCATCATCAAATGCCGCCAGGCATTTTCCTCCATCTAATCAAGCACGCATCTCAGTTTAAAGTTAAAGTAAACCCCCACGATGGGGGTGGAGGTAAGAAACCAATTATATTTCTATCTTACCCGTCGACGTAAAATGTCCATGAGAATCGCAACTTTCGATAGCCTAACTCTCGCGATGTGCATGTGAGCGAGATAGATATTTCTTGTAGATCCATCCAAGCCATTTCCATTAAACGGCTGTCAACATTCAACTAAGTGATTTGCTTCAAATTCAATTTAAAGTTAAGCAGCTTAACCTCACCATTAACCATAATGCCATAGACACTTCAACTAATCCAATGTATTGTACTTAAACAGCCTGAGTCGGTTGGACGACACTTGTTCCCCGCCTCTGCTTAATTGCATGCTGTCGCATAAACTCGGGGCTTTACTCTGACTTATCCTGTCTCGTTTCGTAGTTTGCCTCGAATAAAACCCACAGCTTATGAGCTAGGTATCAAGTAATAGATGCAGGAGAATGCGGCATCTTAACACGCATATATGTACATATAGATACACATTCCCGTAATGTATTCATATATTACTCAATTGTATCTAACACAAACGATTAGGGGGATGGCATCATTTCAATATGAGCACACACAGCTGTGAAGATAAGGAAGACGATACTCGAGATGGATCCTCTTTGGCTGGACATGTTCACTTTCCACGTTTATTGATTCAAATTTATTCCGAAACCCGTGACGGGGTCGTCGCTATCTGCTTGTCAGTGAAGTGAATCTGCTTCCAACGTAGGTACCATGTTTTGTTTTTCTTTTTATTTATTTTTTATATTTTATTTACGTTTGTTGGTGGGTGCTCCCGCGGCCTGTCGAAGAAAATGAAATGCAAATTGGCATGTGCGCTACAAACATAAGCGCAACATTTGTGTAGAAATTCAATCTATCTACATGATGTTTACAAGCACATCTCATTGTACATCTCAACTTGGGCGCTATCTGGTGGAATTGTTGTCGACTAGCGCGTCTAGCGATGCTCCAAGAAATGGCTACCCACGTTGTAAGCTACAAATTCCATGAAAGGTACCTTCTAGCTGATTGACAAAATGTTTTAGCAGCTTTTTCTCAGGTCGCATTCACATAGTACTATTTACTCATCAGGCCAGCGATCCATGGAGGATCTGAGCCTGAGCTATAGCTCAGGCTATAGCTCTTCTTCTCGAACTAGGAGGCTCGGAGTCGAAGACCCTCTTACCTGGAGCGTTGATGTCTATGTGCTCGATGTGGCCGAGCTAATGTAGTCGACGGATCTTTGCCTTCCAGACTACATCCACATCTTTGTACAGCTCGTAGAGTTCGCGGTTGTGCCTTCTTCTCCATTCACCTTCCTCACAGACAGGACCAAATATCCGGCGCAGAATTTTCCTTTCGAAAGAACCTAAAATCAGCTCCGCTGTCCTGCTTATCGTCCAGCTTTCGGCTCCGTACAGCAAGACTGGCAGTATGAGCTCCTTGTAAAGCATGACTTTGGTCTTTCGAGTGAGGAGTTTTGACCCAAGTTGTTTGGACAGGCCGAAGTAGCAGCGGTTGCCAAGGGCGATTCTATGCCGGATTTTCACTGTGGTATCATTTTGTCCCAGGTAGTGAGCGACGGATTGGTTTTTGCTTGACAGCATGTACTTCGTTTTGTCCTCATTGACTTTAAGACCAACTCGTTTCGTTTGTTCTTCAATCGCCGTGAATGCTTCCACAATGTCAGCTGGACGGACTTGTAGAATATAGTGCCTTCCCTGTTGACGCCTGCCCGTCGCATCTGCTCCAGCACCAGGTTGAAAAAGTCACATGACAACGCATCTCCTTGCAGAAATCCGATGCATGTTTCAAACGGTTCCGAAGTCCTAGAACCGAGTTGCACGGTGCATCGCGTATTTTTTAGTTTTCCCGGGATCCCGAATTGGGCCATCGCACCAAACAGTTCTGCACGATGAATGCTGTCGTATGCGGCTTTGAGTTCGATGAAAAGATGGTGTGTATCGAATCGTTGCTCTTTTCCAGGATTTGTTGAAGTCTGAAATCTGTGCACTGGTAGCTGCCGATTAGTGCGGTGCAAAATGGCTTTAGACGTTCACACAATCGCTGGACAGGATCTTGTATGCGACATTGAGTAGGGATATACCTCTATAGTTCTTGCAAGAGGTAGGATCGCCTTTTTTGTGGATGGGCCAAATAGAGCTGGAATTCCAGTCGTCGGGCATGCTTTCATCTTCCTGAATTCTGCAGATGATCTGGAGCATGTTCCCTACCAGAACATCGCCGCCAGCCTTGAAGAGCTCTGATGGCAAGCTATGTGAGCCTGCGGCCTTGTTGTTCTTCAGCTTCTGAATAACTGTGCCGACTTCTTCGATGCTGAGTGGGAAGACTATTTCAGCGGCTGCGTTTGGGATTGCCTCGGTCCCTACCACTTTTTCTTAGTCATGCTCGTTAAGCAGCTGCTGGAAATGCTACTTAAATACATCCACTATTCCCTGCGGGTCGGTTATAAGATTACCCTCGCAGTTTCGAAGAGCCTGGGTGCCCTTTTTGAAGCCTCCTGCAAGGTCTTTGGCCTTCTCGTAAAAGGCTCGTGTTTTATGCTTATCCCTAGATTCCTCGATATCCTTGAGCTGGGAGGCTGCAAAGATTCTTTTCTTTTGTCGCAGCAGTTTTTTCTCCTCCCTTCTTCTGGCTCGGTACTCTTCTTGCGCTGCCCTGGTTTTCCTCTGCAGCGCCTTTCGATACGCCTCGTCGGTTTGCTGCCTTTTTCTGCTTACACTCGCCATCATACCACGGGTTTCTTGTCGGGGGTGGTAGGTATCTTAAGGTGTTTTCGGCTACTTCCTGAATGGCTGAGCGGCAATGCAGCCACATATTATTGGCATTTGTGTTCGACGTAGGCATACCGTAGAGTCTTTCGCTCAGCTGCTCCCTGTAGACTCTGGTAACCTCCGTTGTGGTCAGGCGCTCAGTGTCGAACCTCCTCCTGGTGGGCTGGTGCAGCTTTCTGACTTGAACAGTCGAGCTCTGGATCTTGCTGCTACGAGGAAGTGATCAGAGTCGACATTTACCCCTCTGAATGTTCGCACATCCAGGATCTTTGACGAGTGCCTTGCGTCAATGAGCACATCGTCGATTTGGTTGGCGGTTCAACCGTCCGGAGATAGCCAGGTTGCTGAGTGGATTCGCTTACGTGGAAATCTTGTGCTACTTATCACTGCATTACGGAAGCCGTTATCTGTTGTTGTATCGTGGAGGCTGTGCTTTCCGATCACTCCGCCAGGGGTGTTCACCTTACGGATTTTGGCGTTGAAGTCCCCGAGTACGATTTTAATAAGGTTCTTCGGACAAGCTCCGTAGGCGTTGTCCAGTAGGTCATAGAAGTCCTCCTTGATAGGGTCTTCAGCTTCATCGGTAGGGGTGTGTGCACATATAAGGCTGAGGTTATAAAATCTGCCTCTGATGTGGATCACAGCCAGGGGATCTCTTATGGGTTTAAAGTCGATGACACTCGACCTTAAGTGCAATCTTTTGTGACAGCCGTAATAAATGTAATAAAATATCCGCCCTGTATTGCGTGAGGATTCTTTCTAGTTTATGAGCAGCTCCGGCAGTGTACAGGGTTCTGACATTCCAGGAGCATACTCGCAAATCGTGTTCCTTTTTCATGCGTTGTCGTCGTCGAGTATCCGTCCGTGTATCCGAGGTATCTTCCTCATTCATAACTTTTAGGTTTTTTACGTGGGCGGATTATCAGCCCCGACGCAAAACCGCCCTTCTGGTCGGGGTTCTTGTCGCTGCATTCGTTTGTTCACCTCCCAACGGTTGTTGAAGAGGCTATCCAGAGGACGCCATGATGAGGCCGTATGTCGACTTGACCCGGGCATTTAAACAAGGATCGTTGCTGGCATCTCGCCAGGTTGAGAGCGATCAACGACTTTACCCTGTATGTCCGAGCCTATGCCCTCACGTAGTATCGGTCCAAACATTTGTACTACTCATCTCGTCTAACTTATTTCAGATCAGCAGTGTCAGAACAATCTTCGTCACCATCACATTTTTCTCTCATTTCGTCACGACTCTCCACCACTGAACACTTTCCCTCAAGCGCCTAGGTCTTACGACTTCCACAAAGCAAATTTTAACCTTATCAATGAATATCTCAATAGGGCCTCCTTCAATTTTGACAGCCCTACAATAAATGACGCCATATCCTTATTCTATGTATAGAGAGATACTTAATTCTATTTCTCTTTACGTTTCCCTCTTTCGATTCAATCATTTATCTTCTTTCCCTACTTGGTATAATCCCAGGCTCCAGTCTCTAAGAAACACAAGAATCAAACGCTGGGCAATCTTCCTTCGTACTCAATCCCTCTATTACTTTTCCAACTATATTGGTACCTATTTATTATTTATCGAGATTCGTAACTCGCCACTTGAGCAAGTCAATCTTATCAACAAGCCCTTCTTTCAATTTTTCAACTACAAAAGGAAATTTGATAGCTGCCCAACTTCAAACTCTTTCACTGGCGAAACCTCGAACGATCCCAATACTATCGCAAACCTTCTTGCCAACTCTAATTCACTTCAACTGCAATCTAATACTCTTCAACTGCCTTCCCAAGGCTTTGGACCCACTGCATTGAAGTGGATATCTTCTTATTTAAAAAACCGTTACCATAGTGTTCGATTCTAACCCTTTCCTGGCCTCTTCCGGCGTTTCCCAAGGCAGCCACCTAGGTTCACTTCTTTTCATTCTTACCATTAACGACATTGAGATAATCATCACACATTCCCATCTCTCACTCAACACCGACTTCACCAAGTTCTTTAACACAATTTCCTCGTAACAAAATTGTTCCCTTATTCCCTTATCCGATTTCAATAGCTTTTCTTATCCTCGTAATACTCGCAATCCTCGTCTCTTCTATCTATCCACCCCACCCACCTCATATGGCTTCAATGAACCTATTTCCCGTATGCTGAGAAGTGTTAATTCGAACACTAACTTCTATTCCAACCTCAGTGATCCATGCCTAAAACTCCGACTTCTCAATAGGCTTCCCTTATCCCAATCATAGTTCTCTAATCGCGCTCCCCTCGCCCTTTCTGGTTAGTTAGTTAAGTTGGATTAATTAAGAATGTTACCTTTGATTAAGCTCAATAAATGGTGTGTCTAACCATTTGCTATCCACTATCGATCAATATCATTCCCTGTTATCCTTTAAGTTTCCCTAAAATCAAATCAATCTTCCACCACTTATGATAACTTTTTCTTTTTTAACTTCCGATATAGGCTTTACCCTCTTTAGGTGCGAAAATACACCTATTGACATCGCATTGATATTCCTCTTCACCGCTCTCTCTAACTACATACTCCAATTTGTTCCTTACGTCCCTCGGTAAAATTGCTTCCTAACCCCTCCTTGGTATAACAAGGAACTACGCACTCTCCATAATACGAGAAATAAACTATGGAGAGAGTTAATCATATTAGATTCTGCCCTTGACTATGCGAAGTACCAACAAGCCTTTCTACGTTTCTCTATCTTATTAATTGATATTAATGGACAACTTCTCTCCGGGTCCCGAAGGTCTTCCAGCCAAAATCCTCAAGAAACGTATCAATTTTCTTTGCAAACCTCTTTCTACCCTCTTTCGCCTTTCACTTCGTCGAGCTTCCTTCCCAACTAATTGGAAAAATCCTTACATTTTTCCTACACAAAAAAAGGGCTTCAATACTGACATTTCTAACCACAAACCGATTGCCAAACTGTCCGCTATCCCTAAGCTCTTCGAGTCCATTGTGTATGACATAATGTTCTTCCACTGCAAATCCATCTTTTCCCCGGCAGCATGGTTTCCTTAAAGGTAGGTCCACCACAACCAACCATATCGAATTCATCTCCAAAACGCTTTTAACATTGGAGCAAAGCAACGAGGGGATGTTATTACTACCGACTTCAGTAAAGCATTCGACAGGCTAAGCCATACATTAATTTATTTTAAATTAGAGGCTTTACGCTTCCCACCCCAAACCATCGCATGGCTAAAATCGTACTTCGAGAATCGCCATTATAGAGTATTTTTCAGAAGCTCCCTATCTGATCCCATCCTCGTTTCTTACGGTGTCCCACAAGGTAGTAATCTCGGCCCCTCAATCTTTGTCGTTACTGTAAACGATGTCGACCTCATCATAAGAGACTCCCATTTGTCAATCTACGCAGACGACATGAAAATCAATAGGGCAATATCAACTTTGGCTGACTCGATTCCTTCGGTACCTGGTGTCGTAATAACCTCTATCTCGTAAACGCTTCCCCTTAGCTCATAGAACGTTCTACCTACTTAACGAGCCTGTTTCCAATGTCTCTCTCAATATCAACTTTGGCTGACTCGCTCGCACTCCAAAACGACCTCGATTCCATCGGTACCTGGTGTCATAATAACCTCTTGGAGCAACGTCGGTAAATGCCAATTCGTCACCTTTTCTCGTAAACGCTTCCCCTTAGCTCATAGAACGTTCTACCTACTTGACGAGCCGGTTTCCCATGTCTCTCTCATTAGGGACCTAGGAACCATTGGCGGTAGAGAGAAAATTTTCTCTCCCACATCAATAAAGCCAATTTTGCCCTTGGCTTCATAAAACGATAGTCTAAGGAACTTTCGGACCTCTACGTTACAAAATCCCTCCACGTCACTTACATCAGACCTCTCCTGGAATATGCCAGTCAAGTCTGGTGTCTTTACCACGTTAGCGATTGAAGCTGTGCAACGTAGATTTCTGCCTTTTGCCCTAAGGGGTCTCCTATGGTCTGTCAAAAATGAACTAGCATCCTACGAAGACCGACTGCAGTTGATCGGCTTACAAACAATGAAAGCACGCCGGGAAGTAACCGACATCCTCTTTGTACATATACCGGAGTTATCGACTCCCCTGCCCTGCTGCAAATTACCTTCCTGAACACTAACCCCCGCCGCTTAAGGTCTACCCCACTTTTTCGACTGCCCCTTCGTCGCACCAACTACGACCACTTTGAACCAATTTTTATGGTTCCGCTTAGACGGTATTGTACCTTTATATGCTTCGTAGTTGTATTGATGAGGGATATCTGTGTGCAATTCTGCACCATTCGTGGGTTACGGAAGAATTTCTTGGCCACGTATGTCCATGCTTCCTTCCACAGACCGGCTGTTTTGGCACTTTCTGAAACACAGGTCGATGAAAAGACTGATTCTTCGGATTTTAGTCTTCCTGGACATAGCTTAGTGCCATTATTCGTTTCTCACCGCGGACTCGCCATCTATGTTCGTAGTGATATTGCTTACCAGTTCCTTCGGCAGTATAGCCAAACATCCACGTCGAAATTTAATTTCTTATGGCTGAAATTCACACTCCGTAAGCACTCCGTTCACTACTGTTTTATTTATGGATGCCTCCAATCTAGACAGGAGTGCAACATATGATGCATTCGACGCACTGTCTGATTCCATCCAAAGAATTGTTTCCCAGTTTCCTCGCACGAAAATCGTTTTAGCGGGCGATTTCAATGCACACAATTCTCAGTGGCCTCGACATCCTGGAGAGACAATAGGCAAAGGTATGTTGAAAATAGACCATTTCACTCAGCTTTTAAATAAGCCATCCTGTATCCCGGATGTTGCCAGTCATACCGCCAACACACTGGACTTGTTTCTTAAGTACATCCCAGCCTAACAAATACACGATCGATGTATTGTCGCCTTTAGGTTCGTCCGACCACTGCGTGATATCAGCTAAATTCTCAAACTCCCAGCATCCAGATAAAGAAAAAGCTCCTAAGAGAACATTATGGCTATACAAGCAAGCCAACTGATGCGGTCTTAACAACTTCTTTCCTTCTTTAACTCGTCGTTGTGCTTCCTCGACAACGACGTGAACGCCGCAACTGATGTTACCGGAAATGTTATCCCTATCGACTTGGCAAATTTTATTACTTGCAAGATTAAAAGCACTAGGCCAAAGGATAGTGCTTTGACACGTGGTTTGACTTAAGCTGCAAAGACGCTATTAGGCTCAGGGAGCCGAGCTTTCGGGCCGATAAGGCAAACAGCTATGAGGAAAGTCGAAAAAAGTACGAGTACATACGAGCCAGATATCATTGCAACACCCACTTTCGACGGGTGTGTTAAGGCGTGAAATCCTTCAAGTCCCAAAGGTAGCAACCGTTTCTAGTCGTTTGAAAAAACCGTAAAAATCTCAACTACATCATCTATACCAACGCTCATCCACAATGACATTCCAACTGTCACCCCTTTAGACAAAGCTAAGTTTTCAGCTTCCAGCTTGTACCTTGTCTCCGTCTGTACTAGAGTGCGTCAATTCCACCATAGGACTAATCCACTTCCGCACTCCTACAGTCGCCAGGGTTCCTAAGGACCTCGACATACACAAATCCGCTGGTTCCGATGGTATTGCCCCAATAGTTCTGAAGAGGTGTTCTTCTTCGCTGGCAAAACCACTGCGTAAGCTTTTTCACCTTTCCCACACCTTTGGGCTCTTTCCGAGTAGGTGGAAAACAGCATCTGTCCAGCCTATACCCAAAAAAGGCGAATCATCTTTTCCCTTCAACTGCCGACCCATTGCACTAGTGTCCCTTCTTTCCAAGGTCATGGAAACGCTGACTAACGGTCAGCTTGTGAAATATCTTGAATCACGGAAACTCCTCAATGACCGTCAGTACGGTTTCCGCAGCAACAGATCTCCTGGTGATTTGATAGCATATCTCACCAAAAAGTGGAATTGCTCGCTTCACGAAGTAGGTGATAGCAAAATAGTTGCACTGGACATTTCGAAAGCATTTACCAAGGCTTGGTATGAAGCCCTCCTTCTCAAAAATGCGTGATTTCGAGATCAATAAGTCTCTTCTTCTATGGATTAGAAGCTACCTTTCGAATCGTTCAATTCAAGTTGTTTTACATTTCTTAAATGTCGGTGTTCCCCAGGGCTCCGTCTTGTCTCCAACACTCTTTCTCACTTTTATAAATGATCTCTTGTCTGCCACTTCTAATCCAATTCACTCCTTCGCTGACGACAGTACCCTTAGCTTCTCATATTCGTTCACTACTTTACGACCGTGCATTTCGGCTGTAGAGATGTATTGAGCAGTAGCGTGTGTTAGGCTCATTAAATTCCGATATTGACAGCATCATCCAATGGAGTAAAAACAAGAGAGTGGAATCGAATGCCTCCAAAACCCAATGCTGTCTCCTGTCGTAAAAGTGTGTCAAGGACCCGTCACATAGAACGCGTCGGTGCGTGCGTGCGCTAATTTTCATTGACAGCCAACGCGCGCGAGGCAAGCATCGTCACATAGAGTCCGTCCACGCGTGCGCCTGTCAGAAATGAATGTCAAATTGGTGTTGTGCGTTCAACTGGAAAACATTCCTAATTGTTAAATAAAACATAAAAATATGGACGAGCTTATTTCGACAATCATATTTATATGTATTTTGTCGCAAGCATTTCGTATTTGTATTTTGTCGCAAGTATATTGTGGTCGAAACCTGGAATAACCTCGGCCATATATATTTGTCAGTCCCGAATAAGACTTATTGCCAGTGACTATACACCAACTAAACACTCGTTCTTGTGACATCAAATCGAATAGTACTTTGAAATGTCAACCGAATTTGAAGTTTCTCTCATTGCGAGAGAGTTCCTCAACATTCTCTCAATGCATCCACCAATGAACGTGGTTACTCTCAACTTGTCTATATGTGAACTTCAAATTGTAAATGTGAAGCTCCAATATGTGAATGTATGAACTGTCAGCGCGTTAAAAAGTAGGAGAGTAGCTCCACTCGGCACGTCGAAGCGCGTGCGTGCGTCGGCTATGTGCCCTTTCCCATAAAGAACGTTAGTATTCTACTTGGCTGTCAAAGCACGCACGCACGGGCGCGTTCTATGTGACTAGCCCTTCACCACCAAACAACAGTCAGTCGTCAACCAAGCGTCAGCGAGTGCAGACGGTTCTCTCTAACGTAAAATATAAAGTAAATAAAAGGTTTTCTCCGAAGAGAGTTTTGTTTGTGTTTTCTTCCTACCTTCCCCTATGTGTTCCTGACAAGTACATAACAAACCCGCAGCCATTATCCATGAATGGTACTTGCATTTCAGAAAGCGAAAAGCTTTCCATCCTGGGTATGTATGTTGTATGTTGCTCACTATCTTGATTTGAACGGCCACATATTCAATGTCGCCAAGAATGCTGCGAAATGCCTGGGCTAGACCAGCCCAGTCAGACCACCTAGCCAGACTACCTGGCCAGACTATCCAGCCAGACCACCCAGTCCGACCATCCAGTCAGACCGTCTGCCAGACCACCCAGCCAGTTAGACCGCCCAGTCAGACCGCCCAGGGAGATCACCCAGTCTTACCACCCAGCCAGGCCACCCAGACCGAGCACCTAGCCAGACCAACCAGGTCTCCCAGCCAGACCACCCAGCCAGACCGCCCAGTCAGACCACCTAGCCAGATTACCTAGCCAGACTACCCAGCCAGACCACCCAGTCAGACCTTCTGCCAGACCACCCAGCCAGTTAGACCGCCCAGTCAGACCGCCGAGGGAGATCACCCAGCCTTACCACCCAGCCAGGCCACCCAGACTGAGCACCTAGCCAGACTACCTAGCCAGACTACCCAGCTAGACCGCCCAGTCAGACCACCTAGCCAGACTACCTAGCCAGACTACCCAGCCAGGCCACCCAGTCAGACCGTCTGCCAGACCACCTAGCCAGTTAGACCGCCCAGGGAGATCACCCAGTCTTGCCACCCAGACCGAGCACCTAGCCAGATCAACCAGGCCTCCCAGCCAGACCTAGCCAGACTACCTAGCCAGACTACCCAGCCAGACCACCCAGTCAGACCGTCTGCCAGACCACCCAGCCAGTTAGACCGCCCAATCAGACCGCCCAGGGCGATCACCCAGTCTTACCACCCAGCCAGGCCACCCAGACCGAGCACCTAGCCAGACCAACCAGGCCTCCCAGCCGGACCCCCAGCCAGACCGCCCAGTCAGACCACCCAGCCAGATTACCTAGCCAGACTACCCAGCTAGACCGCCCAGTCAGACCACCTAGCCAGATTACTTAGCCAGACTACCCAGCCAGGCCACCCAGTCAGACCGTCTGCCAGACCACCCAGCCAGTAAGACCGCCCAGTCAAACCGCCCAGGGAGCTCACGCAGTCTTACCACCCAGCCAGGCCACCCAGACCGGGCACCTAGCCAGACCAACCAGGTCTCCCAGCCGGACCCCCAGCCAGACCGCCCAGTCAGACCACCTAGCCAGATTACCTAGCCAGACTACCCAGCTAGAGCACCCAGTCAGACCGTCTGCCAGACCACCCAGCCAGTTAGACCGCCCAGTCAGACCGCCCAGGGAGATCAACCAGTCTTACCACCCAGCCAGGCCACCCAGACCGAGCACCTAACCAGACCAACCAGGCCTCCCAGCCAGACCTAGCCAGACTACCTAGCCAGACTACCCAGCCAGACCACCCAGTCAGACCACCTAGCCAGATTACCTAGCCAGATTACCTAGCCAGATTACCTAGCCAGACTACCCAGCCAGACCACCCAGTCAGACCGTCTGCCAGACCACCCAGCCAGTTAGACCGCCCAGTCAGACCGCCCAGGGAGATCAACCAGTCTTACCACCCAGCCAGGCCACCCAGACCGAGCACCTAGCCAGACCAACCAGGTCTCCCAGCCAAGTACCCAGCCAGTTAGACCGCCCAGTCAGACCGCCCAGAGGGATCACCCAGTCTTACCACCCAGTCAGGCCACCCAGACCGAGCACCTAGCCAGACCAACCAGGTCTCCCAGCCAGACCAACCAGCCAGACCGCCCAGTCAGACCACCTAGCCAGATTACCTAGCCAGACTACCCAGCCAGACCACCCAGTCAGACCGTCTGCCAGACCACCCAGCCAGTTAGACCGCCCAGTCAGACCGCCCAGGGAGATCACCCAGTCTTACTACCCAGCCAGGCCACCCAGACCGAGCACCTAACCAGACCAACCAGGTCTCCCAGCCAGACCACCCAGCCAGAGCGCCCAGTCAGACCAGCTAGCCAGATTACCTATCCAGACTACCCAGCCAGACCACCCAGTCAGACCGTCTGCCAGACCACCCAGCCAGTTAGACCGCCCAGTCAGACCGCCCAGGGAGATCACCCAGTCTTACTACCCAGCCAGGCCACCCAGACCGAGCACCTAGCCAGACCAACCAGGCCTCCCAGCCAGACCTAGCCAGACTATCTAGCCAGACTACCCAGCCAGATCGCCCAGCCAGACCACCCAGTCAGACCGTCTGCCAGACCACCCAGCCAGTTAGACCGCCCAGTCAGACCGCCCAGGGAGATCACCCAGTCTTACTACCCAGCCAGGCCACCCAGACCGAGCACCTAACCAGACCAACCAGGTCTCCCAGCCAGACCACCCAGCCAGAGCGCCCAGTCAGACCAGCTAGCCAGATTACCTATCCAGACTACCCAGCCAGACCACCCAGTCAGACCGTCTGCCAGACCACCCAGCCAGTTAGACCGCCCAGTCAGACCGCCCAGGGAGATCACCCAGTCTTACTACCCAGCCAGGCCACCCAGACCGAGCACCTAACCAGACCAACCAGGTCTCCCAGCCAGACCACCCAGCCAGAGCGCCCAGTCAGACCAGCTAGCCAGATTACCTATCCAGACTACCCAGCCAGACCACCCAGTCAGACCGTCTGCCAGACCACCCAGCCAGTTAGACCGCCCAGTCAGACCGCCCAGGGAGATCACCCAGTCTTACTACCCAGCCAGGCCACCCAGACCGAGCACCTAGCCAGACCAACCAGGCCTCCCAGCCAGACCTAGCCAGACTATCTAGCCAGACTACCCAGCCAGATCGCCCAGTCAGACCACCCAGCCAGACCGCCCAGATTAAATGATTTCATACTTTTTATTGTTATAAATGGTAACTGCCAAGTAATACTTAGGTGTCAATCGGCTTGAAGTGGGTGCGAATTGTATTACATGAACGAAATTTTGTCAGACCGCCCAGTCAACCCGCCCAGACAGACCGTCCAGCCGAACCGCCCGGCCAGACCGCCAGGTAACGGAAATTCGTGACGGGATTTCGTGATGGAAATTCGTGATGAAAAATTCTTTTTCGCCTAGCCTCCACCCGATAAATCCGTATCGTCCGATAAGAAACTTCGTTCCAAAAAAAATGAATTTAAAGCGTGACAGCGTGTCAGGTTAATAAAAATGAAAAGTTACACAAAAGAGCAGCGCATTAAAAAAAAAAAACAAATATTGCGGGGGCACCCACCCCTTAAAAATATAGATTCCTTTAGCTGGAACGTCACGAAAATGCTTACACCCCCAGTCTACTGTATTGCAACATTTAGAGTTCTCCATTTACGATCTTACGAATGACGTAAATCAGAAATGTCACGAGAATAATATGAATACATTAATACACTTTTATTTCCATTATAAAACCCGCCCAATCGGGCAGCTTAAAGATATATCAGAATCATAGCTCCACATTTCCTGTCATCCGTTAGCGTTAATGCAAAAACCATATCTAATCTCGTATGCTTCATCTCGAAAGCTTTAAATAAAACGATATTCGTAAGTAAGATTCAGCTCGTGCTCGATATCACGTATAAAGTAACGATGGAGCGTGGCGCTTGATATGCGCTTCAGGATGTATGTAAGTACAAACGAGTATTCTTGGTTTGTATTTTTATTCCTGTTAGGGGAACGGGTCCTTTGGCGAGGGACAAGGATATTTTGACACAAATTACCACCAACTTTTCACTTTTCTCGGTCTCCTCTCCAAATTCCTTTAATTTGCACAATTCGCTCGTTTTTTGTGTTTTTTTTTTTTACGAGTCCTTTCCAAGGACTCTGGAGCATTATTCTCCTAATTGGGATTTTAAATACCAAAAGGGTAGATCAGATTTCAAACGCAAACGACGTTTTCTCCCCCTCGTTAGGCTAAGTCTACTAAAATGAACAGAAAAAGTCCTTCGCATCGAGTTAAAAAGTTTGCCAACATTAAATCACAGATGAATAGGATGACGAGCGACAATGTAGATGTGTGAGAGAGCACTTAAATCCAAGGGGTCGGTGGTAAAAAATTGATTGATCCACGGAAATAGGTATGCTTCTCTCGCTCTTGTTACGACATCCCATCGAGTGACCATTAAGTGAGTTATGACACACGTAACAAAGGACCCTTCAGCGCTTTAACTTCGCATTTCCTTAAAAGCGACAAACTCAAGTTTCCACGGTGACTAACACCTATCTGTGTACTCGTATACCGCAACTGAAAGTTCGATGATTCGAAGATGCATAAGGCGCAACAGAGCGTTTATCAGATGCTGGCTGCATGACGGGAGATTGCTGATAACGGACGGCGCGGCGGCGGTTTGATTAATCTGTACTCGTAGACATGATGGGACGGAAGTGGCTTTGAGATTGTATAATAATAACTTAATTACAGATAGAACACAACAATGACCTGGATGCAATGGGCACAAGGTTATCGCTACGTGCATGAGTATAGAAGCGCATGGGTCGCATTTTGTTTTGTCGGTCAAGAGATAGAAGTTCATTGATTAGTGGAGAAATCAATAAGTTGTTGGATGCTGTAGGGTGACAATAAGAAGGCGAAGGATGAACGTTGACGTACGGATTGTGGTGAGGGGAAAATCATGAAAGAATGAGAACAGATTTGAAGTACCATAAATCGTCTTCATAGCATTCGGGCTTGAGAATCTCACGAATGTGATGGAAAGTAGTGACGTAAATGTACGTGAATGGGAATGAGATAAACAAGTGCATCAAGGTAAACTGACGTATCAAGGAGACGGCGAAGTTTATATGAAGAGCAATATTGAGTGCAATGAAAAGCAAAAGGGAGAACATTGGAATCCGAAACTACACGGATAAGCGCATCAATGGAACTATACATAGACCTGTCAGGGATCCATGTGGTTGGAACTGAACTTAATTTAAAAGAAACATAATGTGGACATGGATACAGAGTTATTAAACCCACATACAACCCTCTTTTAGGCAATCGGTTATTTTTGTTTCGTCCGTCCTGTAGGTCCAATTTAATTTCTTTGTTTTTGTTTTTTAGGAAAAAGGGTCTTAGGAAGAAAAATGTATTTCATTTGTCAAGTATATCTACGGTGGACCTTATTGTAATAATACTGTAGGAAACGCAATACCCGCCAAGCTCGGAATGAACTTTATTCTATCACCACTAATAGTTCTTTATGGGTCCTGTTTTAACTTGGGCTACATCCCTCAAATTCGGAGAGAAGTCAACCTTGTCTTCATCCCCAAGATTGAAGAGCCAAGTGAACAACCTAATTTCCATCGCCCTATCATCCTCACACCGTTCCTATTAAAACAATGGTAAAACTGATAGAGCTCCATATTGAAGGTACCCTAGAGAATCAGATACGACTGCATCCTAATCAATATGCATATGCGCTACGTCACTTAGTGGCGCTTGTTGAAAATAGCTTCGCACGCAAGGAGATCGCAATTTGCGCCTTCCTCGATATTGAGAGGACCTTTGACAATACTGGCTATGACACAATCATCACTGCACTATCCTGCAGAGGTGTAGACCATGCCTTTAATCACTGGATTAGGAAGATGTTAGATACAAAGGGGAGAAGGTTGCAACCCTGTTCCGTTTTTCTAATTGGTATAAGCATAGGATTTTCACAAGAAGTTAAGTATCTAGGAATTGCCCTTGGTCGCAGATTTAGCTGGAACTCTAACATTATAAACAAACTTACAAAGACGACCTGTCGACGCACTTACGGTAAAACCTGGGGATTGAAACCTAAGGTAATCCATTGGCTATATATAGTAAGACCTATCACTGCCTAAGCATCCACGGTGTGGTGGACAATAGTTGAAGAAACAACGATAATCGCTAAAACTTCACTGAGTTACGAGACTTGTGTGCCTCGGCATTACAGGCGCTATGCGCCTGATTGGACTTACTCCACTACACCTTTTTATTAAAAAGGTTGCATTACGTAGTGCAATCAGAATTCTTCGCTCGGGAACAGGCCTGCCATGTAGACCCATGGGTCACATATCTATCCTTCAACATCTTCCTGAGATGGATATGATTATCACGGTCTCGGACGCATTACCACACACCATCATTTTTGACAAGAGATTTGAGATATTGATCCCAAACCGCACAGATTGAGAAACCAGTTATCCCTTGCTCAACGTTAAAGACCTTAGGTGGTATACTGATGGCTCCAATATGGTTTCTGGAGTTGGCACCGGCATCCTTGGACCAAATCGGAAGATCCCGAAGGCCCTAGGAATGAATCCCAATGTCATACAAGTGGAACTATATGCCATCACAGGTGTCTATCTAAACTTAGAGACTCGCATAAGAGGAATAACCATCAATATGCTCTCTGATAGCCAAGCAGCGATTAAAGCGCTGAGTTCGTATAGCACGAACTTAAAATCTTTATTCCTTCAAGACCTTCCCAAAAGAAACAATGCCCACGCCCTGTTGGGTGCCAGGGCGCAAAGGTCTTAAGGACAATGAAATCGCCGATCAACTCGCCAGGAAAGATTCCAGTGAAAGGTACGTAGGTCCTGAATCTTTCTGCGGCACTCCCAAGTCTGAGATTAACTTCTTCTTAGACAAGTGGGAAAAATCGCAACGCCTGTCCTTTTGGAACAGCGTTCAAGGACGAATCGAAGCGATTTATATGACCCCTGAACAAACACTCAATTAATATACCCAAACTTAATAGAGTCGATATCAGAACACTAGTCAGCTACCTTACGGGGCACTGTGGTCTGAGATACCAGACCAATACCCCGCCGAGGAGGACTGCCGCGAAATAAACATTCGATGGCGTTGGTGTTATCGGGATCCGAACTCGCTCATCGTGCGTCAGACTCCAACACACTAACCACTGCGCTACGGCGTCCTCAGCTGCGTTGCATAATTTTTTTGTTGCCTTGTTTTAGTTATTTCGTTTCTAACAAAAAGCGGCTAGAAGTTTAATCAGTTCTAAGTTACGTAACTACGCGTTGAATAAAATCAGTCCCATGTCAATGCCATCCTTGGCTCTCGAGATAATCGAGACTAAAGATTCCGAGCGCGCGTGCGCACATACACACACATACGTCTCTATAAATACCTTGGATTTGGATTTTGGTGACTTTGAAACGTGGAAACGCGAATCGTGAAACGCAAAATCGGCCCCACTAAAATAACTTCCCACTGGGAAGTTAAAAACAAAATAAATCACAAACAACATGGGTGATTGACAGAAGCTTGGGTTTGGCCCTCCAGAGGCTGTAACGCTACCAAAAACAAGAGCAAAGTTTAGTAAAACCGAAAGACTCCAGTGCATTCTGCCACTTAGCCAAACTACATGCATATTAGTTCCGGGGACTGCTATTATTGAACAATCTTAAATGGAACTTTCTAAAATTCTGTCTAGGTTACGTGTCCTCTTACTACACTATGTATTCATCAAAAGCCATTGTCAGCGATGAGGCGCATTTCTCGTTAAATGGGACGATGAATAAACAAGCCTTCTGCACTTGGACCAACGGAAATCCAAGTGAATATCAAGAGTCGCCTATGCATCCCCAAAAACTGTCTCTTTGACTTGCTTTTTGGCATCATGGGATGACGACAGACTATTTCTTGCTCCAGCTTCATAGAATCAGCTTGTATAAGACTTTTTCTTCGACAAGATGGTGCAACTTGTGCATTACGCATGAAAATGTCGACCGCTTGAAAGGATTCCTTGAAAATTGCTAATTTCACGTCGCGAAAATGCGATGTGATTCAACACCACTAGACTATTTGGCTTTTCATAAACCAAGTGTACGCAGAGAGGCAAGTCACCATGCAAGACCTAAAAAACAATGTATTGGAAGAATCGTCCCTATTGGAAGATGTCATCGAAAATATTGACCATCGGACTGACGTTCGTAAAACATAAAACATAAATGGCTTCGACGAACCTTTAAAACGAGGTACCCAACTTGATTGTAACCCTAGTTTGCGTCAACCCTATTTAAATAAAAGCAACATTCTCATCCACTGACTCTACCTGAATACATAACATTCTAGTCCATATCAAATGCGCCATCAAATGCGGGCTTTGACATTAAAAATACCAACAGCAGCACAGGGAGCCGTGATCTCTTCACATCTATTTAATATTTACACAAGTGATCTTGGGAGCTTGCTAACATATGCTGTAGCGTACCTGACGACTCGGTAAAATACGCATTAGAAAAGGGCATTCAGGTCATTAACACACTGCTGATATTGAGAGATAATGTAGTTACTGGAAGTTAAAAATACACTAGCTGAAACGAGAAGACTCGTTCGTAATAGACAACTTGAATAAAAATGTTATTATTCTCAGAGAGCGCCGTGGCGCAGTGGTCCTGTGATGGCGACGCCGATGACACGGGATCGAATCCCGACAACAGCCATGTCATCGAACGTGTTTTTTCAAGGTGCTTTTCCTTAGCGGGGTACTGATAAAACCTCCTGTAGTATAATTGTCGGAACTGGCTATAAACTGCAAGTCCCTTCCACCTATACTTTACTTTGCTTTATCAGGCCAGCGATCCGTGGAGGATCTGAGCCTGAGCTATAGCTGCCTTCCATCCTTGACGGTCCCGGGCACGCTGCTACCAGTTGTCAAGACCAAGATGTCTTACATCCGCGATTACTTGGTCTTTATACCGGAGGTTCGGTCTTCCTCTTCTTCTCGAACCAGGAGGCTCGGAGTCGAAGACCCTCTTAGCTGGAGCGTTGATGTCCATGCGCTCGATGTGGCCGAGCCAGAGTAGTCGACGGATCCTTGCCTTCCGGACTACATCCACATCTTTGTATAGCTCGTAGAGTTCGCGGTTGTTTCTTCTTCTCCATTCACCTTCCTCACAGACAGGACCAAATATCCGGCGCAGAATTTCCACTGTGGTATCATTTGTGGAATTTACATTTGCCCCGAGGTAGACAAACTTCTTAACTACCTCGAAATTGTAGCTGTCAATTGTTATATTTTGTCCCAGGTTGTGAGCGACGGATTTGTTTTTGCTTGACAGCATGTATTTCGTTTTGTCCTCATTGATCTTAAGACCAACTCGTTTCGCCTGTTCTTCAATCGCCACAATGCCACGGCGAGAACACGCGATGATGTCGATATCATCCGCGTATCCTAGCAGCTGGATGGACTTGTAAAAGAGAGCGCCTTCCCTGTTGACGCCTGCCCGTCGCATCTGCTCCAGCACCAGGTTGAAAAAGTCACATGACAACGCATCTCCTTACCGAAATCCGATGCATGTTTCAAACGGTTCCGAAGTCCTAGAACCGAGTTGCACGACGCATCGCATATTTTTTAGCGTGGCGCGACACAACTGGATCAGTTTTCCCGGGATCTCGAATTCGGCCACCGATGGAGTGTATCGACTCGTTCGTCATTTCCAGGATTTGTCGAAGTCTGTAATGTGTGCACTGGTAGCTGCCGATTAGTGCGGTGCAAAATGGCTTTAGATGTTCACACAATACACTGGATAGGATCTTGTATGCGACATTGAGCAGGGATATACTTCTATAGTTCTTGCAAGAGGTAGGATCGCCTTTTTTGTGGATGGGGCAAATAGAGCTGGTGTTCCAGTTGTCGGGCATGCTCTCATCTTCCCAAATTCTGCAGATGATCTGGTGCATGCTCCCTACCAGAACATCGCCGCCAGCCTTGAAGAGCTCTGAAGGCAAGCCATCTGAGCCTGCGGCCTTGTTGTTCTTCAGATTCTGAATTGCTGTGCCGACTTCTTCGGTGCTGGGTGGGAGGACTACTTCAGCCGCTGGAGTTGAGATTTCCTCGGTCCCTACCACTCTCTCTTGGTCATGCTCGTTAAGCAGCTGCTGGAAATGCTGCTTAAATACATCCACTATTCCCTGCGGGTCGGTGACAAGATGACCCTTGCAGTTTCGAAGAGCATGGGAGCCCTTTTTGAAGCCTCCTGCAAGGCCTTTGGCTTTCTTGTAAAAGGTTGGTGTTTTATGCTTATCCCTAGACTCCTCGATATCCTTGAGCTGGGAGGCTGCGAAGATTCTTTTCTTTTGTCGCAGTAGTTTTTTCTCCTCCCTTCTTCTGGCTCGGTACTCTTCTTGCGCTGCCCTGGTTTTCCTCTGCAGCGCCTTTTGGTACGCCTCGTCGGTTGCTGCCTTTTTCTGCTCACACTCGTCATCATACCACGTGTTTCTTGTCGGGGGTGGTAGGTACCCTAAGGAGGTCTGAGATGTCATCTCAGTAAAATTAACCTCTCATCTGAAACTGAGCGTCGACGCTCAGGACAAAACAACTGCAGGGCACATACTGTGTGAGTGTGCTGCTCTTTGCCATCTCAGGAAGCCTATCCTGCTCCTCGTCTAATCAGCTAGTAGGCACAACAGATCTATAAAAGTCGCACTAGCCCCGTAATAAAAAAAAAACACCCTTGTGCGCGCGCGAATCGTAAGACAACAACGAAGAATAGCTAGCACAAAAAGATGAACAGCGTTGCCTCCCTTAAAGCCGGACAAAACCCCATTTCACGCAGCACAATACCCCAAGCTTCAGCAGATTATACTGTCCTTTGAAGGACAACGTTTGTTTAAAACAATGGATTTTTTCAGCCTCACAATCAGAATAGCACTTCACTCCCTGTTTTGGTGCCAATCCGGCATTTTAATGCTTCGTCTATGAGCATCTTCATCCTATCGTAGGGTGCAATCTTCAAAAACCTTTTGCTGAAGATATTGTTCCACATTAAGGCAAAGACCCGAGGAGAAAACAATTTCGTCGACTTTATGACGCAATCCCTCTGATTCGTCAGCAACGTTGAGCAAGAGCGATATTTCAAGAAATGATTTACGCGGAGCCTATCATTTTGCATGAACTCGTATAAGATTGATGAGTGTTCCCCTAAAGTATTCCCAAACGACGTACATATCTCTACGTATGGTACAGGCACAGTGGATGGCACAGAGCCATTTCAATCAATTTAATTTCAGTCTGTTGGTTGGACTTTTGAAGTAGAAGAAGCCCCGCGTCGGCGGATATCCTTGTTCCTGTGAATTAACATTTCAGTCATGCTCCATGCACTGCCCACCTCAGGCAGTGGCAAAACTCCCTTGGCACTTTTATATTTCTGAACGCCCATCTTCTCTTCCCCCTTTTGGGCTCAAAATGGTCTTAGTCTGGTTTTTCGCAGGAATCAGGACCTTAACTCAACGGAGTTTTGCGATTTTATTGATGACGGGCAACTGGCAGTCGGCACGTTTCAAAAGCTTTTACGACGGCGCTATGAAAATGTTAATATCATAGCTACGGTTAAACGCCTCTGAAATGACCAATACCCGCCGTGGGGTGAAGTATACCACTTCGTCAGTGGCATAGTCTGAGGCGATTCCTCTTCGGTTTGATGGTAATCTAAGTTTTTTTATGACGCTTAGGACTTTATTGGTGGGGCGTAGGTTGTATGATCTACATATAAAGGGGGGTTGCAGCCGCGAGATTAGATCTGATTTACATGGCGCTAAACCACTGCAAGCCATACTGCGCAGAATTGCTTACACAAAAAACTCGTATTCGTGCCGTAAGTGCTGGTAATTTATTGTAATTGCATCTGCTCGACGGGTGAGTTTGGTGGGGGAGAGAAGTCGTAACTCAGAGTACTCGTACGTTAGATATTTATGATGTGCTCGGTGAGTATTGCATGGTATGGATGCGTTTTAATCTTATTTGCTCGCAGTTGTTTGTGCAGTTTTGCCGTTTCAGTTGTTTTCGATTAGGATGGCGACAAGGTGAATTGAGAGTGAAGAGCTGGCACCAGTTCCGAGACGGTATCCGGAGATAGCAATGCAAATTATGGGGTGAGGAGGCACTAGTCTAAGGTTTTCTTTAGCGTCAGACTGCGTGCATTGTCTATCTTGCAGTTTGTACAAGGATTAGGGTAGACTGGAGACAGTGCTTGAATGGGATCTGTATTTTCCCTGGAAAAGAGTGTCTCGTAAGTGGTTTTTATGGTACCAAGAATACTGCATATTAGCTGCTTCTAAAGTAGTGAAGTTAATCAGAGTCTCATTGTTCATGTATGAGAACTGAGAGCAATTTCACTTCGCCTTAATTGCTTTTATTAGACCTTCGTTTTAGGGTTTGGTAGACGTTTTTTTACGAGACTACGGCCGGTATGAGACCCAACTGGAAACGCAGGGAATGACCCTCGCATAACAACTCGCATCAAAGGCAGCCTCTTGAATGTAAGCCGTATATGCGTTCATGCGTCCACGGAAGAAAAAGACAATCGACTAAAGGGTGACTTCTATGGTCTTCTTGATTCCAGTTATGACACCAAAAACTGGGAAAAGGGGCATATTTATCTCGATCATAGGAAAACATACCCTCCATAACACCACATCCCGCAACGGACTCAGACTAGTTAACTTAATAGCAGAACGTAACCTCCTTGTAGCAAGCACACGACTCCGATATCTCAACACCCTCCGTGTAGCTGGCAGTCGTGGTAGTCAATTACGGGGAAGTATGATCTACACGACACCATGCCTGAAAATGGACATTGGCTACCTTAATTCCTGGCGGGGCGTAATCTCTTTCTGACCACCACACAATGCCCGCACCTCAAAATCCACAAAGGAACCTGGAGATCACCTGATCAGTCGACCACCAACCAGATTGATCACATCGCGATCGACACCAGCCACTCCTCCAGTATTTTAGATGTACGAACCCTCCGAGGAGCCGACATTGACTTGGAGCACCACCTTGTTGTAGCCAAGGTACGAATGAGCAAACTTACGTCGGGAAGCTACAATCGCAAGTAACTTTGCCGTTCATATCTCCCTCGAACCTTCTCAAAATCCTATGATAACCGCACAATCGACAGACCAGCAGTGGAAGCATTCCCAGACGCTGCCTCTGAGGTGCTGGGTTTCAAACCGCCAGCTCATAGAAACCCCTGGCTTGATGTACGATGCGAACAAGCTCATACGGCAAAGCAATATGCCGGCAAGACCTTGCCATAAAGATGGACAAGAGCTGCTCCCGAAGTCTATGAGCCGAAGAGAAGAGGGGGACACACGCATTTTAGAGAGAAACAAAAGAGCGCGAAAAGCGTGAGATCGAGGAGATAGAGAGATACTACCACAGAAATGACAACTAGTAATAGAGTCACAGCCGATGCTGAGACATATACCGCTGTCAGGTAGAATGATGACCTATTCGCAACGGACAGCAACGTTAGGGAATTCCATTCACACAGCATATACGAAGTCAAGAAATAGCAATATCGAGCCTTAAGTCCAAACAAGTCGCGGGTGCAGACGTCCTATCTGCTGAGCTATTTAAGGCGACTGGAGATGAGCTGGTAAGGCGCATGCACCCACATAAGGTCGGAGGAAAACGTGCCCGACTAATGGAATCTCAGCATTGTGTACCCGGTTCACAAGAAAGGAGACACCTATAACTGCGCCAGCTACAGGGAAATAGGTATCCTTACCATCGCCGTATTATGTGAATGCCTGAAGCCTTTTTGTGAATAACCTGTTCGGCTCTTATTGGTGCGGCTTCAGCCTAGACAAATCCATAATTGACCGAATGTTCACACTGCGGCAGATCCTGGAGAAGACCCGAGACACCCAGCACATTTTCTTCGATTTCAATGTGTATGACAGTGTGCCTAGAGACGAGCTATACGGAGCCATGTCTTGTTTTAACTTCTTTGACAAACTTGTCCGACTCTTGCTACTCCGTTAACGTCGGTTACGAGACCTTTGATGTTAAGATAGGATTTAGATAAGCGACGCAATGTCAGGTAACTTTTCAACTTCGTACTCGAAAAAATCGTGCCAGAGTCACTTGCAAACACAAGAGGTAAGATCCCTTTCAAGTCTGTGCAATTGCTAGCGTACGCGGATGTCATTGACGTGATTGGAAGGATATAGCGAGACGTCAATGAGGCCTTCGTTAGCATTGATGCGAAAGCGGCTTAGATGGGTCTTAAGTTCAGTGAGAGTAAGTCCAAATATAATCTGTCATCGAAAAAAGACGCACACCACCGACGTCTTGCCCATTCGAGAACTTCGTCTACCTTGGCTCACTTATCACTAGCGACAACAACACCTGAGGTAAAACGCAGAACTACTCTGGCAAACCGCTGCAAAGGCAATAGGGAAGCATGGCCCTCTCTCGAAAGACCTAGGTTGCGCTATACAGAGCCTTAATCATCCTCTACGTCACAGAGGCCTGGACTTTAACGAAAGCGAATGAAGAGGACCTTGGTCGTTCGAAAAGAAAATTCTGAGTCTAATACATATACGGTCTTGGTATCGTATAGCCAGAGTTTGGAGGAGAAGACCAAGAACCAACCAAGAACTCTGTGGGCTGTAGAGTGTCTAAGACGGCTGGGCCATGTAGAGTGTATGGACCACGCAGCTCCGGCCCGAATAGTCTTTGAATCCCACCGGGTGGAACGATGCAGCAGAGAACAATCGGATCTACGGTGACGCGCACAGGTGAAAGGGGACATTTACCAACTGGGAGTGCAGCACAGAAAACAGCTAGCCATAGAACGTGCTGGTTGGAGACTCTTGTAAGTTGAGGCCCAGGTTTACCCTGGACTGTAGCGCCGCCAAAGAAGACGACGGGTGAGATGAGAATCACTAAAGGAAACAATTGCCGATTTCGATCACTGCTACCCATTTGGATCACCTCTTTCCTGCAGCAAATAATAATCTACCAGAAGCCTCTTTAACAGACCAGATGTAGCTAATAATTAGAAAAAGTCCAGGGACTACCATATTCCAAAAAATGGGAGAAGAGGCAACCCAATGGACAGATGCAAGATGAACTTTTCTGTTTAAAGTTCTTAACAAGCCACTAACGCGTGACTTTGTCCACCCGACTACAACCCCACAAACATCTCGTTTATGACTTCCCTACCTGCCGTCACGTATTTAATGGAAAAGTTACTTCCATCACCTCTCCCTGGCCAACTTAGACACCAAAAACTTTTGCAGTACAAGCGTGTTAACATCATAATTACAAACTTCTTCAAGCAATTAAGGTACCATTACGGCATGAAATTTCTTTATACACCTGATGGTGACCAGCAAGTAAGTCATAAGCCAGCAAACCCTCAACATGTAATCGTCGCGTGAAGCTATCAAACGAAAACTACCACCACTCCTTGAACCTGATTGTTGCTCCATCAATTATCTGCCTAACAGCTTGACACCAACAATCTATCTAAGTTCCCTGTCCACCTGACCGTATCGTAACAGTACGTATCTTAGTATCTTATCGGAAGCACTTCTTTGTTATCTAACACCGCTCAATAAGGTAGGTGCGCCGTACCACCACCATCACCTAGTTGACGGATGAATATTCAATATTCAATACTCATCGAGGGGATGCTTGCCGTTGCGTTGCACCTGCACTCGAAGCCCATCGTTGGCGTTTCTTAACGCCATTAGAAATGCAAAGCGCCCGTCGGTTACTCGTGCATTGACCGAATCGCTCCACTGCGCCATATCAGTAACGAACACACATTCAACCTCGTGACTTTGCACGATTGATGAACCAAGCCGCCGGACAACAAAGTCGTGGGGCAGTTCGCCAGTAAGCTATTGACCAAGTGACATGGAAATGATGCAAATTTGGATGAGATTTGCGTACACATGTTGGATGCCCTGTAGCCATCACCGTCAGTCAATATTCCTTTTGTATTATTGTATGCGATATCGTGATATTCCAATTCAGCGGTAGCCCGCCGTGCCTTCCTTGTTCACGAACCTGAAGGCCGGTGATTGGATAATGGTCTTGAGGAAACGGAGTGGCTTTGTTCGATGCTAGCGTGATTGCTTTCATGTTTTTGACTTTCTGGTTTTGTGTGAGTTTGCAAAAGCGTACCCGTAATTGATTTGGTCTTGACATGAGATGAGGGTCAACTCGATATGGAATCTATGTATCTAAAAAGTGTTTCGTGTTGATGATAACCAAACCATGACAGAGCATTACTGTTTTGCTGTATCCAGCAGTGGCAGGAACACGACCCTGGATGTGGGCGACCAACTATGTTATTTGCTTTAATTGGCTTTGCTCATAGCCACTCAGAGTGGTCGAAAGTCGAGATGGAACTTGGCTTTTTGTGGATCTAAGGTCGTTTGTGGAGTAGTCAAACTTTGGGTACCATAACCTACTTCGGGATACACGTTTCCTTTGATCTGGCACACACATGCCGATAGTATTTCCATAGAACCGCAGATGATTTTTAAAAGATACTCGTACATCCCCCATAACCATCGGCATTCAAGTTATCAAACAAAAACCATATTTCCTCCTGGAAAGCCTGGGTGTAATTTAATTTGCTTTTGAATCGCTTCGTCTCACATGGTACCTGGGCAGCATTTTATTCGAAAACTTTTGGCACTTAACCTCACATTGGAACTTGGCAGTGTACGCCGTTTCCGTTTTCAATTCAGTTACCGGAAATAGATTTGCAGGGACCTTGGAAGAGGCTTTAGAGCTATTCCTTTCTCCAGGCACAGATTCCGTTTATAGTAGACGATGACTTCCACGGATGACAAATTATACGGCACGATTTCAACGACAGTTTGTTGCGTTCCTGACATACTCCTAACAGGTTAACGTGTGATGCCGCAGGTTAATGGCACGAATCGTATTTAGATCAAATCAAATTCAAATCTTCAGAACGCAGTTGTGCTAATGTGAAAATTGCTCGTTATATGTACCTCGAGCGATTGTTCCAAAGTATTCGCTATGCTGGTTGAACGCGGAGTGATCCGGCTCTGTATACTCAAACAGCTTTAAGGTCCGAAATGCCTTTGCGGCAATTGCTGTTCCACATGCTTCACTCCAATTATGTTTGCCTGCGGGGTGGGCACGTGGAAAAATGAGCACGTCCGAGGCATACATAATGAGTGAGGTAGTCAAGTAGGCATAGGAGCTTCGGCTTGGAAGTGGCCAGGCAATTAGAAGTCTCTAGAACAGACGGCTGTGATTTGATGAAGAAATTTGAAACGGACGTGGCTCCCAGTTGGCAATCTCTGCAACCCGTTTAAGGCGATTTCGATATTCTCGAACAGAAAATGGTAATTAAGAGGAGGAAAACTGCGGTTCAGAATTTCGAAAGAACATATCATTAATTACGAGCACTACTGCGGGTTGTATCTACGAGGGAACCGAGTGGCAAGCGGTAGGCAAATAAGGTCCGAACATTGCCGCGAGATGGCTTGATAAAGTCCTTTGTCCATGGATACATGTGTATTTAGCAAGGAATCTGCCATTGTTCCTTTTCTATATGGGACGTCCATAATTTATTTTATCCCAAGGAGTATGTCCGTTTCTCGTTTGTCATGCCATGAACTCTTCATACCATTCGACAGTGTCGGGTGACTAACCATATTTTCTGGAATCGGGTTCCTATGAAGCTATGTTCTGACTTCGTCAATACGTTCGGTAAATATGGGTTGGTGCCATGTTTGAGGAAGGAATTTGGTCCTCGTCATTCGCTCTTAAAATAGAGTCCTGACTCTGTGCTTCCATTTCGGTCTTGCTGGCTCCCTTATCGGTTTATAGCTAGTCGTCTACATGCGAATGTGAGCTCCATAGAACTTTAAATGTATCGCCCCCTAATGTGTTTGGGTATCAGCAGGAAAGTCCGACCAATTACTGAGACCATCAATAGCCTTATTTTCGAGGGAACCGTTTCGGGCACCATTCGATCAGCTATTCGAAATCATCACATCAAAATTGGTCAAAGTCCATCGTTGATAACTGCTTCCCGTTATAAAGGCCAAGATGTCTTACATCCGCGATTACTTGGTCTTTATACCGGAGGTTCGGTCTTCCTCCTCTTCTCGAACCAGGAGGCTCGGAGTCGAAGACCCTCTTAGCTGGAGCGTTGATGTCCATACGCTCGATGTGGCCGAGCCAGTGTAGCCGACAGATCTTTGCCTTCCGGACTACATCCACATCTTTGTACAGCTTGTAGAGTTCGCGGTTGTGCCTTCTTCTCCATTCACCTTCCTCACAGACAGGACCAAATATCCGGGGCAGAATTTCCCTTTCGAAAGAACCCAAAATCAGCTCCGCTGTCCTGCTTATCGTCCAGCTTTCGGCTCCGTACAGCAAGACTGGTAGTATAAGCTCTTTGTAAAGCATGACTTTGGTCTTTCGAGTGAGGAGTTTTGACCCAAGTTGTTTGGACAAGCCGAAGTAGCGCGGTTGCCAAGGGCGATTCTATACCGGATCTCCACTGTAGTGTCATTTGTGGAATTCACGTTTGCCCCGAGGTAGGCAGACTCCTTAACTACCTCGAAATTGTAGCTGTCAATTGTTATATTTTGTGGCAGGTGGTGAGCGACGGATTGGTTTTTGCCTTCATTGACCTTAAGACCAACTCGTTTCGCCTGTCCTTCAATCGCCGTGAATGCTTCCACAATGCCACGGCGAGAACACGCGATGATGTCGATATCATCCGCGTATCCTAGCAGCTGTACGGACTTGTAGAAGATAGTGCCTTCCCTGTTGACGCCTGCCCGTCGCACTATCTGCTCCAGCATGAAATTAAAGAAGTCACACGACAACGCATCCCCTTGCCGAAATCCGGTGCATGTTTCAAACGGTTCCGAAGCCCTAGAACCGAGTTGCACGGTGCATCGCGTATTTTTAAGCTTGACGCGACACAACTGGATCAGTTTTACCGGGATCCCGAATTCGGCCATCGCACCAAACAGTACTTCACGATGAATGCTGTCGTATGCGGCTTTGAAATCGATGAAAAGATGGCGTGTATCGATTCGAAACCCTTTGGTCTTTTCCAGGATTCGTCGAGCTAGTATTCCAGTCGTCGGGCATGGTCGAAGTACACTACGACTTATTGAATTGGCGCCAAATTGTTTTTTATTTGTGATTAGGAGAGGGCGCCCTGGCGCAGTGGTTAGTGTCTTGGACTCTGACGCACGATGAGGGAGTTCGGATCCTGATAATACTGAAGCCATCACATGTTTATTGCGCGGCGTCCCTCTTCGGTGGGGTACTGGCAAGACCCCCTGTGGTATAGTTGTCGTGAAAAGCTTCTCGCTTCACACCGTCCGGAATCGACATTAAACTATAGGTCCCTTTCACGTACGTGAAAAATGAATCACACACAACATGGGTGATTGCGCAAAGCTTGGCTCTGGTCATTCATGGTCTGTAACGCCATCAATGGAAAAAGAGAAAATGGCATAGGACTCCCAAGGAGGGGGCCATCGCCGCGGCAGAAGGCTATTTTACAGAGTTCGAGTTAGTTGGTGATTTTTTTATTGCTTGGTTTTTTAGTGCTTAATTTTTGACAGGTCGTATATCTCTAAAGACATGTGTTAAAAACAGGCAAACTCGGCTAGAATTGCCATTTTATTATAAGAAGCTTTGTACTCGAACAATACTCAGAAATTATTAATTTTTATCATCAAACTTTGTACTCATACAGAGCAAGCTATTTAAGCCAATGTGAAATGACCTGCCACGATTTTACTCTTTGAGACTATTACCTGTGAGGCTATAGGATAGCTTTTTGAAATGCTTTTTGTTGCCAAAAACAATCATCGAGAAATTGGCCAGCGCACTGTTATGGTGCAAGATCCTGCCCTTCTTGGCGAGTTTGTGCCGCACACGAAAAACACGTGCTCGCTGCCTCTTCAGAACACCAACATAGAGCTGTCCAGTCGCTATCTGGTCGTGAGGAATACATTCACGATGAACGATGCCGCAGTACGAAAGGCGGCGGGAACGTCTTCACGTGGATCGTCTTCTTCCGATTCACGGTCATTCCTAAACCGCTTGGCCTATACTTTGTTCGTCTCTATACACTTGCCCGCAATTTTTGGAGGATTCCGAAGGGATTTTCGTCAGATTTCACTAAAAATTAAACCACAACATGCCGCTTGTAAAATGAATGTGTTTTTACAAAAATACGCACAACACGCAAACAAATCGTGCTGTCGACTTCAACCTTGAATAAGAACTGACAGAGGGGGTCACTCTTTCTAGACACTTTGTTGACGAACGACGCAGTGTTGCCAGTTCTCGAGTTATGACTAATTTTCCGGACCTTGATTGCCACACTCAGGCTGGGTTATGTGGGCTTTGAGGGCCGCTATGGTTTGTGGCTTATGCGCATGTTGGCGTTACAGCCCATGAAGGACCAGAGCCGAGCTTCTCTCAATCACCCATGTTGTGTGTGATTTTGTTTTCCCATAGGTGAAAGGGACCTACAGTTTATTGCCGGTTCCGAACGGCGAATTTCGAGAAGCTTTTCATGACAATTTTATTACAGGGGGTTTTGACAGAACCCCGCTGAGGAGAAACACCGTGAAAACACGTTCGATGACATGGCTGTGTCGGAATTCGATCCCGTGTCATCGGCGTCAGAGGCCAACACACTACCCACTGCGCGACGGTGCTTACAAGAGTAAGTCTACCGGGGTAAAAACGCACGATCGCGGTGGCGAGTTCACATCACCTCCAAGTAAGATGACCATACCTTCGAATCACTCGTGCAGAATTTCCCATGTGGTGTGAGCTGTGTGGCACGTAGCGCCGTCTTCGTAAAACCACATGTCTTTGGTGTCCATATCATCCAAATTATTCCAATAGAAGTTGGTAATCAGCGGTGATAGCCTGGCCAACGTCGTTCTCAAATAAGTATGGCCCAATGACGCCACCAGCCCGAAATCCACACCAAAAAGTGACATTTTCGGCATCGTCCCAAATTCGACAATTTTGTTTATTGACGTACCCATTCATCTAGAAATTAGCCTCATCGCTGAAGATGATTTTTCGATGAAAATTAGAGGCAGTTTCCAACTGCTGCAGAGCCCATTCAGCGAGCACACGTCGTTGTCTATGGTACTTTACCTTTAGCTCCTGGGTCAGTTGAGTTTTGCACGGGTGCAGGCCCAAGTCACGATGCAAAATTCGCCGCCAAGTTGTGCTCTGCGGTGGCTTATGGTTTACTGAACAAGTGGACTCAAATTTATCCACCACCCTGCGAATAGTCCTCTCGGAACGTTGCCCGAATAGAACACCCTCTTTGGTAAAACAATTTCATCATTTGCGCGTGCTGTTAAACGCTTTGTCCATGTCCATGGACTAAAGGAACGATAGCCAATTAGACAGATGACAATATGGCGTTCATTGTACTTTGAGTTTCTGTCAAGATGGAAAAAGAGCAATTTCGCTCCGTCATTCGCTTTTTTATTTTTTAATGAAAGAACTTGCGAGCAGATAGCCATAGAGAGCTATGTGGAATTGAATATTTGAGCGATGCTGTATGTGAATTTTTTAGATAAAAAGGTGTTAAGGCCAACGAGAGGCTAAGACACAGCTATACACCAAGGGCCAAAAAGCAGTCAAGGCAGTAAGATCCCAGGGGGTGAATCTACTCCAAAATGGGGAAAAAAATTATTAGCTTTACGTCTTCATGTGAATCCCTTTCGTTTTCGTTCCAATATATTTGTTTTGTGCACATAAACCTAAACACGAACTTCCTCTTTGGTGGCGCTAGTCCCTGTAGGTCCCTTTCACCTATGGGAAAATGAAATCACACACAACATGGGTGATTGAGAGAAGCTCGGCTTGGTTCCTTCATGGACTGTAACGCCAACATACATACATACATACATAAACCTAAACACGAACTTCCTCTTTGGTGGCGCTACATGAAGGACCAGAGCCAAGCTTCTTCTCTCTATGGTTTAGCATTTAGTCAATCTTAAATTAGCGCACCCTCTTGCTAAGATGCTTAAGTATATTCTATTTCTCTCATGAAGACAATTAGATAAATTGTTTTAGCACGTGACACCCTGTACGGGTGTGAACAATCCAATCCGGCAACCCAATCATCATTCTTCATTTCCCCAATTACTCCATACTTTCAGGAGCAGTATACACAAACCATAATCGCTTAATCCGTCAGAATCCATTGCATACGCATTGGGGTAACTCTGATAAACGAGTTTTCCCTCCTGCCATGGCGGTCTAACAAGTGCTCCGCAATGCTTCGAACGCGAAAAGAAAACGCAGGAGAAAATGAATTATTATGGCTCATCCGCCGACCCCCTTTGTCGCTAGAATCGTATGTTTTCTGGTCGAAATACGGCTTTGTATTACACCCACATTGTGGAACACACCGGTTGGGTGATGGATTCCTAAACTGTCGACGCTCCAACGGCCATTGACTGATTTCTAATTTCATTCTCATCTGCTTGTGTAGAATCTCCTATTTTCGGATCAGAATACAAGAAGCAATGAGCACAAGCAGTCCTTCAACAAGTAATGCTGTACCCACGCTATCGCCCGAGGAAGGAGCCACACAGAATCCATTAGAGCGACTGAAGGCAGAATGCCTAACGAGGCTCACCAACTCAACTACTGACTGGCCAGCAGGTTAGTACTCCTAATCCCTAAATAAACGACAGCTTTCTTTCGTTCTTGCACCTTTCAATCTTGTTACATTCCACAGGTAGCTACTGTCCGGGTACGTGGGACGGATGGCTGTGTTGGCCGGACACACAAGCTGGCACGTCTGTTCTCGAGAGATGCCCATCTTTCATCGTCGGATTCGACCCAACAAGTAAGTATTCCCCCTAATTGCTCTTGAGGAATAAGGTTACATGGGCTGATAACAATAACGCACTTTCGACCTTGTCAAGTAACCCTTTCGTGATCCGATGATTTCGGGTGTCCGGACAGATGGAAGCAATAACGAACAGGAGCAAATGTGAAATACGAGTCTCCGCTTTACTTTATCTCTTCTCTACTGTGAGTTTGTTTCATTCTTGAATGTCCTTGCGGCTGATTTATGTGGCAACGAAGAACTTTCCCCTGTGATACAATCGAATGTAACCAGTTGCCATCCAAGGAACAAGGAGTGAATCGAATACCTAAAGCTCCAAGCACCAGAAGGCTAAATATGATGCCGACACTTACGCGTATCGCGAATGTTTCGAGCAATTTTGACACATGTTTCAAGATATGATGTTTTATGACCCATTCAGCCCTATCAGCGTGAACGGGAGTAATGGCCATGACCATGACCATGACAATGATGTTGTTTTCGAGTTAATGTCTCACACGAGCGACACTCGTAAAACGACTTGAATATTGTTTTCCCATTACCCAGTGACGAAGGCACATGTTCCTCGGAAGAAAGGAGTGGAGCACACAGTCAGCGGGTGGCGGAATTGGCCAAGAGACAGATGGGTGAGTGAGTGCATGCAGAATGAGTCGCTTAATGAAGGGTTTAGTGGGAGACGAATCTGCGGGATTGAATTAATGGGACTTGGGGATCTGTGTATCTGCAGAAGGATTTCTCAATTAATTGAGTTCACTTCGGATTGCTCCTTTGTCGTGATGTTCATTTCGTCTGCGGTCGGCGTTGATTTCTTTATTGTTTCGGTTCTTTCACATTTCGTTAAAGAACCGACGTTCAAGGACAGTTCAAGTTGGGTGTAGAAGATATGAAACTGATTACCTTCACGTTTAGATATATTTCGCTTCCATACGTTCTTTGTGGTTAGCTTTCATGTTACGTATGTAGCTATACTCCTCAGAAAGATAGAGCTATTGGCAGACCTGCTTCGGAGTTACATACAATTTCCAACTGCACAATACATTTATGCCTACTACAGACGAGAAGACGACCACGTTAGCTGTAAGAGTCTTCTAAAAGAAGTTGACATTCGCGGGTAGAAGTGTTGCTTACCGTGTTAGGACGCTACTTAGATGCGTGTGCTACTGCTGATAGTATTACTCGAATATCTGCTCATGCAAGACTCCTATTATCCCGGTTATGATGACATTCGTGTACACCTAAAGGCATGGGTTTGCAGCAAAAGCCTTATTAGCCATGTACACTCGTAAATAGAACACCATAGCTCTGGTTAAAAACATGCGCAGTACAGTGCAGTTCAGTTCAATGTTAGATCACACCACCAAGTGATCGTCGGGCAGCTAATTGGTGTGGCCTTAACGACTTCTTTCGAAGCTTTAACTTGTCGCTATGCTTCCTTGACAAAGACGTGTACACCGCAACTGATATGATCACAAACATTATCCACAGTTCCTGCCTAAATCCTTTTTTGACATCGAAACTATCGGTCAGGTCTTCACCGATTCGGATGGAGCAGCGAGTGTTCTCCAATGTCATCCTGCATAGTCTGGCAAGCTTAGCAGGGATGTCAAAGGTAGACATGGCGTTGTATAGCTCGTCTCTAATTACGCTGCCGTATGAAATTCATTTGTTTTTTCCAGGATCTGCCGCAGTGTGAAGATTTGGTTGACGGCGGATTTCCCCGGCCAGAAGCCACACTGATAAGGACCTATTAGCTTATTTACAAAAATCGTTAGGCGTTCACACAAAATGGCAGCAAAGATTTTGTAGGCGGTGTTAAGGGGACTTATTCATCTGTTAACTACAGAAGTCAGAGGGGTCTCCTTCCTTGTGGATCGGGCATACGATGCTGAGACCCCATTCCTCGGGGATGTTTTCTTCTGACCATATCTTACAGATGAGCTGGTGCATACTCCTAGCCTGGCCATCTCCAGCTGCCATGAATAGCTCAGCAGAAAATCCGCCTGCGCCAGCAGCTTTATTCGACTTGAGTTTCGATATGGCGATCTTAACTTTGTCGAGGTCAGGTGGACGGAATTCTTTGCGATCTTTGTCGTTAAGAAATGGGTCATTCTGCCTGACCTAGACGACTATATTGACTAAGATCGCCGTTATAGAATCCGCAGAAGTGGTTTTTCCATATTCTCAGCGCCGACTGCGATTCCACTACTAGGTTTCCGTTCTCATCTCTGCAGGCTTCCGTTCTGACTTTATAACCTTGCCATGTTCGCTTTATGTGTTGATAAAACTGTCGAACGTAACGCCTGCAGTAACACCTCTCTAAATCCCCAATCGCGCCTTCCTCGTGCTCTTTCTTCTTTCTTTTGAGAAGCTTATGCTCCTCCCTTCTTTTTAACTCGTAGAGCTCACGAGCTGCTCTTTTTCTTCTATGTAGCGGGGCATTATATTCTTCCTGCTTCGCTGTGTGAATCCTCCTGCACTCATCATCGAACCAGCTGTTTCTTCATGGTGGAGCCTTGAAGTTCAAGACTTCAGATGCAGTGCTTTTGAGGGCTTATTTGCAAAGGTTCTACTGTTGCTCTATTGACAGCGTGGAGGGTTGAGGTATGTTGGAGAGCTTAAAGGAGACGCGATCAGTAAAAATACGAACGTTTTCTGGCAATAGTAGCTTTCTGGCACTACAACTTTGTATTCTAACTCTACACCGCTGCGTTCGTAATATCCGTAGGCGCAAGGGCGGAAAGTTCGAACATCAAGAATAGTGGAGGACTGTCGTGTCTGAGGTCGATCGCGATTTGATCAATCTGGTTAGTGATTGTTTGATCTGGGGACCTCCAGTTGCCTTTGTGTATATCGAGGTGCATGAAGCGTGTACTGTGTCCGTTATCGGATGTTGTATCGTGTAGGCTGTGTTTGCCGATGACTCCTTCAAAGATGCTTTCCTTACTCAGCTTAGCATTGAAGTCTGCTAGTACAATTTCGATATCATAGCTGGGACATTGGGCATACATTCTTTCTAGGAGATCGAAGAATTCATCTTTGGTGAAGTCATTCTTGTATTCCGTGGGGGCGTGGACGCATATCAGGCGTTCGCTCACATGCCGAAAGCTTAGGAATTTTTGCCTTAGTCCACTTCGAACAACAATTTCGCATTCGAACAATCGTTGTCTTCTCTCCCTATAGCAGTCGCCGTAGTAGATGTCATAGTTTTTCATCCGCTTTACACCCGGTCCATTCCATCGCATTTCCTGTATGGCGGTTAAGTCCACTTTATAGCGGTCTAAGGCGTCCGCAGGTTGTTCGGCTGCACATGGTCTGTTTAGGGACCTAACATTCCACATACAGAGCCGAAGATCGTTGTTCTTTTTTCGTTTTTTGCAAGCCAGAAATGGCTGCTACTCCCACAATCCTAGAATGTCCCAAAGGTAGCAGAAGTTTTTGGTCTTTCGTCAAAAACATCAAGAACTCTGTCGCGCCCATCCACAATGATATTTCAGCTGTCAAACTCTTAGACAAAGCCAATCTGCTGGCTGCCCACTTCGCAGCAAACTCGCCGCTTCCCAAATCTTCTTTGTCCTCGCCTGTTCTGGAGTACGCTAATTCCACCATGGGACAAGTTTACTTCCCTGTACTCGCAAGGGTTCCCAAAGACCTCGACATACACAAATTCGCTGATCCAGATGGTATTGCCGCAATAAATCTGAGGAGGTTTTCTTCTACACTGGCGATACCACTGCGTAAGATTTTTCACCTTTTCGGGCTCTATACGAGTGGATGAAAAACAGCATTTGTCCAGCCCATTGCCGAAAAAAGCGAAACTCCTTTTCTCCCCAATTACCAGCCCATTGCACCCATATGTAGTCAGCTAATGAAATATTTCGAGTAGCAGAGAACTCCTCGTTGCACCTAATATTTCGAAAGCATTTGACAGAGTTTGGCATGAAGCTCACTAGCCGAAAATTCGTGCATTCGGGATCGATGACTCCCTTCTTCTATGGATGAGAAGCTACTTTTCGAATCGTTCAATTCAAGTTGTCTTGGATGGACTCAAGTCTAATACTCACTTTGTAACTGCTGGTGTTCCCCAAGGCTCCGTTTTATCTCCGACATTTTTTCTCATTTTTATGAATGGTCTCTTGTATGTTACTTCTAATCCAATTCACTCCTTCGCTGACGGCAATACCCTCAGCTTCTCGTATTCGTTCGGTTGTGGATAGTGAGCGGCAACGTATGTTAAGCTCATTAAATTCCGATATCGACAGCATCATCCATTGGGGTAAAAACAACAGAGTTAAAGCGTTAAGGCGGCGTTAAAGCTTAACACTGACCCAATGCCATTATCCATGAATGGCACTTGTATCTCTGAAACCGACAAGCTTTCTATCCTGGGTATGTGCATCAGGGACAACCTTTGTTGGAACGATTACATAGTTAGTGTCGCCAAGAATGCCGCGAAATGCCTAGGTTTCCTATACCCTCCGATCTGGCTACAATTTGTAAGGCATTCATTTTTCCTAAGTTGGAATTCAACGCTCATGTCTGGTCTGGCGCACATAAGACGTTATTGCACTCACTGGGTAGAGTACAAAATCGCGCGATAAAGCTCATAGGATCATCGTAGAAATGTCTCCTGCCTTTCATTTCATAGTTGTATCGTAACTTTCATCCTAGGTGCTCTGATGAAATAGCCAGTTGCATTCCGCCCCTTCAAAACATCTCCCGCGATACACATCTCTCCCGGAATGCTCACGAATTCACAAGCCCATTTTCGGTCGTATGTCAAATATAGGGTACGCGCTACCTTGTTGGGTCTTCCCCTCTCAATACAGACCAAGATATTTAAGACCAATGTTAATAGGCACCTTTCTAATTACTAATTGCCAAATTGTACAGACGAGCTTATGGCCAGTTTATTGCCTCTATACAATTAAGCGTTTATTGCCCAATAAAATCAGCTGCAAACTTCCCAAGTTTTTTGGCCATCTTCCAAATAACCTTATCCTGCCCACAGCACCTCGCCTACTCCACCGCAAACGACGTCTTTCCCATTAAAGCACATTCCATAGCGATATTAATCACAAGATTTTACGACTTTAATCTTCCACCGCAAGCTCATGTACCTCCTCCCCTGCTCCACAGGAATAGAAGTCACATATGCCGAACCGCATGTACTCATATGTGCTCCCCTCCCGATCAAGTCATTAAAGAGTATGTAATCCACATGCTTCCTTGGTCGAATCCCGCCATGAAGGCAAAACCGCTTCAGTTGCCCTTTAACTATTGAAATCAATGTTACTCGGTGCTGCCACCTGTAAAGTGTTCCACCCCAACATGTGTCCCGGTGTCCCTTATACCATTTTCGTTATGTAATGTATCCCCTACCGACAAGGACTGGGTTGTTTCCTGAATTATGTTCACTTTGTTGCGTTTTATCCCGTTGCAGGAACCGCCCACAAGGAGTGCATGTCCGATGGCGAGTGGTTCAAACATCCTTCGACTAATAAGACCTGGTCCAACTACACGACATGTGTAAACTTTGACGACCTAGAGGTGATTACATATGATTTTGCGTTCAGAGTGTGTGTGTGTGTGTATGTGTATATGTACACTTCCGCGTGTCCTGCGTGCCTAGTATACGCGACAGAAGGAGGAAATTAACAATTTTGTTCTGTTATTGTATTTACAGTGGAAGCAAAACATCAACTTGATATATGAAACCGGCTACTGCATATCCTTGGTCGCTATCCTCATGTCCTTGGCCATTCTGGGATACTTTAGGTAAGTGACACTACATCGACTGACTACTGTCTACTACGACGACACCGACTGCGATGTAGCGTTGGGCGCGGTAATTGATTTCCTTTCAAAGCGGGTTCAAAGAAATTCATTTAAAATTGTCCAGGCGACCGACGCCACGACCGCTCCTTTGTTTAATCCTTACCAGAGCTCCCCACTTGTAAGCAACACGCAGTGCCAGGATAGCATTGCTTTTCTTTATGGAAACAGCAATAGGGAAGTGAACGAGGATGCGAGGGTTTTGCAATGTTACAAAATCGATATTCCTCCGATGCGGAAGGATTGAATCCACTAACCCGTTTTTTCTTTCTGTGTGTTGGGCTTGTATATATGTATGTATGTATGTACGTTTGGTGGTGGTGATAGGAATTTTTTGATTAAGATCGGCAAACCATAACAGAATGCTCTCGATTTGATTGAGAGACGTTTGGGACGTCATCGGAGTGATGCTACCCACTCGTTAATTTCGACAAGGAAGATTCGTTGGGATGCTTGGGGAAAGACCGCGGTTTCGGAAGCTGCTCAAAATTATTTTCCTCGAAGACGAATTTGATGTATAGGAGGAGGAGGAGGATTATTCGATGTTATTAAATGGAAAAGAATTATCGGCAAAGAGAGAGGAAAACTGAATTAATCAATCATTCCGCTAAGAGATGGGTGACATTTCAAAGTTGTTCCAAAAGTACTCATTTCGCTGATTTAATTGGATTATGTAGAAAACGACACCACCCTTGGAGCAGTAATGTAAAATCTGAGAACTCCAAAAAGCTATTCCTTGTCTCTATAATGAGTGATATAAAAAGTGCCGGCGGGCACTGTTCTTGTTGTAAATTGATTTAATGAAGGCCATATTGGCCATTAATATCCAGGACTTTCTCCCAATCTTCGGGTAAAACTTCAGTGGTTTACTGGTGAATAACTTAGTTAAGTGATTTTCGGTGTCTGTTTGGTTTGTTGGGGAGAAGCGAGCGAGCAAACAGAGCAAAGATGTTGATCGCGTTTAACTTGGCAAACGTCAGCTTCGATCTCTGTCCCTGCTCAATCCAAGTTGACACACAGCCTCCGCGTGGCCTCCCCTGGATAGCTATACTGGCACCCGCCAGTTCCCAGCTATGACACCAAAGTCGCTCTAGGAGATTTCAATGCGAAGCTGGGTAAGGAAGCTATCTTTGAACGAGTCATTGAAAAGCACAGCCTACACAACACCACGTCAGAAAACGGACTAAGGCTAGTGGACTTTATGGCGGGGCATAACCTAGTAGTAGCAAGTATACGATTTCCACACCTCAACATCCATAAGGGGACTTGGCGGTCTTTCTATCAATCGACAACCAATCAAATTGATCATATTGCGATCGACGGCAGACACTCCTCCAGCATCCTAGATGTCCGATCCTTTCGAGGAGCCAACATCGACTCGGACCATTACCTTGTTGCAGACAAAGTACGGATGGGAATTTCTCGGAATCAACGGAGTCGAGTAAGAACACCAACATTTAACGTCGGAAAGCTGCAATCGCAGGAGACCACCAGGACCTTCGCCGATCAAGTCTCACTCAAGCTCTCTCAAGTCCCGATTCAATCTGCAGAAACCATAGAACAGCAATGGAGTCGTTGTCAGAACGCCATCAGAGAGGCTTCCTCAGATGTACTCGAGAAATGATGAGTGCAGACAGGCCCATGTAGAGAAACAGAATGCATACATGGCTACATTGCATCGACGGACGAGAGCTGCCCGCGAGCTCTATGAACAGAAAACGAGGGGAGGAGCATGCGCTTCTGAGAAGGAAAAAGAAGGAGCACGAGAAGCACGAGATCGAGGAGATGGAGAGATATTACTGCTGGAACTATGTTCGAAAATCTTACCAAAAAGTAAAACGAACATGCCAAGGCTACAAAGTCAGAGCACAAGCCTGCAGGGATGAGCACGGACAACTAATAGTGGATTCACAGTCGATGCTGAGATTGTGGAAGTACCACTTCTGCAGATTGTATAACGGCGATGATACTCTAAATGCCGCCGTCAGGCAGAGCGAACCATTCACAATGGACGAAGACGAAAGAGAATCCCGTCCACCCGACCTAGACAATGTTAAGATAGCGATATCGAAACTTAAGTCTTATAAAGCTGCTGGAGCAGACGGATTCCCCACGGAACTTTTTAAAGTAGCTGGCGATGAGCTGGCCAGGAACATGCACCAACTCATCTGCAAGATATGGTCGGAAGAATGCATGCCCGATGAATGGAATCTCAGTATCCTTTGCCCGGTCCATAAGAAAGGAGACCCCTATGACTGCGTCAATTACAGAGGGGTTAGTCTTCTAAACATTACGTACAAGATCCTCTCTGCCGTACTGTGTAAGCTCCTGAAACAGTTCGTGGACAATCTGATAGGTTCCTACCAGGGTGGTTTCAGGCCAGGAAAATCCACGATAGACCATATATTTATACTACGGCAGATCTTGGACAAGACCCATGAATTCCAGGTCGACACGCACCATATTTTCGTCGACTTCAATGCCGCATATGACAGTGTTTATAGAGACGAGCTATACAGAGCCATGTCATGTTTTAACATTCCTGCCAAGCTCGTCAGACTGTGCAGGATGACTATGGAGAACTCTCGCTGCTCCATTAAGGTCGGAGGTGAACTAACCGACCCCTTTGATGTTAGAAAAGGTTTTCGACAGGGTGACGCACTGTCATGTGATTTCGTCAACATTAATCTTGAAATGATCGTGCGGGACTCTGCGGCCAATACAAGAGGTACGATCTACTTCAAGTCAACACAATTGCTTGCCTACGCAAATGACATTCACGTTATTAGACGCACAAAGCGAGACGTCAATGAGGCGTTCGCAAGCATTGAAGCAGAAGCGGCTAAAGTGGATCTAAGGGTAAGTGGGGACGAGACCAGATATATGCTGTCATCAAAGAAAGACAGACAACACCGACGCCTTGGTCAGTACGTCATCTTCGGCTATATTATTGCTATATTTTTGAAGTAGTCAAGGACTTCGTCTACCTTGGCTCGATAGTGACAAGCAGCAATGACACCAGCGCTGAGATAAAATGCAGAATAACTCTTGCCAACCGCCGCTTCTTTGGGCTCAAGAGGCAATTGGGTAGTAGAGCCCTCTCTCGAAAAACTAAGGTATCCCTCTACGAAACCTTAATCATCCCGGTCTTCCTCTACGGCGCTGAGGCTTGGACCCGTTTGTGTAAACGGAGAGTGCAGGAGGAGATTCAACCAAGGACTGTACGGGCTGTATAGCGACATTGGCCTAGTAAGACGTCTTCGGATCCAACGTCTAAGATGGCTAGGCCATGTAAAGCGAATGAACATCACCGCTCCGGCCCGAAGAGTCTTCGACACCAACCCCGAGGGACGACTCAGCAGAGGACGACCGCATCTAAAGTGGCGCGCACAGGTGGAAGGGGACCTCAACCAACTGGGCGTGCGGCACTGGAAGCGGCTGGCCAAAGGTCGTGCCGGCTGGAGAGGTTTCGATTTCGTTGCGTTGCCACATTGTTTCACTGACGGTCAATCAAATTTTATGTGGCACCGAAACGTAAGGCATCTTTGAGTAGTCTGCTCTCCTTAGATGATTCCAGATTCTCACGTGGATGACGTGACAGGTTACGTGCCACCCTTATTACACCAGCTACAAAATGTCATGGACTTTTTCAGTGATTGGCCGACCATATTGAGGTGCATCTTTGACACCGAAATTTCCGGAACCGAATTGAGCAAACCACTTCTGGCTCCCGCGTCCATTCACAGCATTCCCACTGTACACTTCACACATTTTACGTGGCAATAGAACTAGAAACACTGCATCGTCAAGACTGAAGTCGATAGCACGATTGGTTTGTGTACTGTGCGTATTTTTCGAAAAATAAAAAAACTTTTATAGTGGCGTCGTGAAAATGGGTCACTCACTTTACAAGCAACGTGTTGTGATTACAATTTAAGTGAAATCTGGTGAAAAACCCTCGGAGATCCTCTGAAAATTGCAGGTAGTATATACAGATGAGTGCATTACGAAAACACGCATGTTTGAATGGGCAAAGCGGTTCGAGAAAGGCTGTGAATCAGTAGAAGACGATCCACTCCCGGCACCTCTCGTACCACGGCAGCTTTCGTCGTGAGTATTTTCCTACTGACCAGACAGTGACTGGAGAGTTACATGTTGGATTCCTGAAGACGCTGCGAGCATGTGTGCGACCCGAACTCGCTAAGAATGGCTGGATCTTGCACCACGACAATACGCCGATCGATTCCTCGGTGATTGTGCAAGAGTTTTTGAAAAGGAAACTTTCCAACGTTGCCGCATCAACCCAAAAGCGACTTTTACTCCAAGATGAAGTCACAACTCAACGGCACTCATCGCGGCGTCGGTCGGAAAGTAGTAAACGAACATCTACGATCCATCTACGATCATCCTGCATCTTGGATAACACCTCCATCTAGGGTAGTGTGTATTAAACACTCAATCGTTAATGTAGGAATTGACCGTGAACGCGGGTAGACCCAGAGCGGGTTCGGGTCCTGAGAAACTTTCCTTTGAACCCATTTTGGCGAGTTCGTCACAGATCTCATTTCCTGAGATCCCAGAGTGACTTGGAGAGCATACAAGCATTAGTGAATTTAGTCTACTGTCTCTGTTCAAGAAGGTCTTGAATTCATTCACTAATTTGGAGTTAGTAGATGAGTTGGACACAGCTTTGATTGCAGCTTAACTGTCACTGCAGACGCATATGCTTTATCTCTTCCACCTGTGCTTCACAACGTAGTGCTTGGCCATTAGGATTACGTATATCTCTGATTGAAAGGCAGACGCATATTTTCCCAACGAGAAGTACAGTCGGATATTTTCGCCCTCAAAGAAGACCTCCGGACCTCCGCCCAGACATGGAGCCATCCGTGAAAATGTGAATACTATCCTTTCCAGATTCAATGCGCCTTCTGGCGCAGCATATCCATGAGACAGGGGTCGTAGGACGTTCCTTGCCCAAGCACACTGTTATTCCTATGCGAATTGTACCAAAAGCCCTTTTTCTTTTGGTAAATATATCAAGGGGTGGAAGGTTCATCATAGCATCTAGATCATTGCTCGGCATGCTAGGGAAAGCCCCTGTACAGCTGAGACAAATCGTTCTTTGGAGTATGGTGAAAGAGCCTGTTGCACCAGGCAACCGACGCACATAAGATTATCGGTCTTATCATTGCCATGCAGATCCAGAGGATCTTTGCCAGCGATAAGCCCCATGTTTTGCCAAAAGCTCCTTTACATTTCCAGAAAGCTCACTAATCATCGATCACATTTAGCGCCGCCTATGCTTTGAGACGGACGGTCTCTATGCATGAGCCGACAAAAAGAACGGCGACATCATCCGCATTAGCCTGGACATAGATTCCAGAGGCTTTGAAGGCATCAAACAGAGAGTCGAGTACCATGCACCATAACAGCGGAGACAGGACGCCGCCTTGCGGGCAGCCCTTGTTTACGCTGAATTTGACACATTGGTCGAGGCTTGCATCAGCGATCAATGTCATATGCACGAGCATTGATTTGACCAGCGCTTTGTCTACGCCCTGCCGTCTGGCAGCGATATAAATGCTGTCGAAAGTTGCGTTATCAAAAGCTCCCTCAATGTCGACAAAAATGCCCAGTGAAGTCTAACAGGATTTTCCACGCTGATAGGCATCTCTACCAGTCTCTCCATGCCTTACAGCAGGAAGAATGTTAGACTAATTGGTCTAAAACTCTTGGCAAATGAGTAATCCTCTAGGCAAGTGCCAGACTAGCAGAGAAAATTTCTTTCAAAGTAGGAAGCAGCTGCCGTATACCTTTTTGCAGAACAAAAGGATATATCGCGTCGGTGCTTGGCGATTTAAAGCCATCGATGGATGCCAAAGCAAATTTAATGGCTTCAGTCGTTACCGCGCGCGACGTAATATACCAGCTACGCGAGTTGTTTTCATTGTTTCCGCTGCAGTTTCCCTTAAAGGAGTGTGCAACGAGCGGACGCGACGGCGATCTGATTTCCAGGGAAGAGTTTCCGCTTTAGACTCAGTAAAGGTACCACCATTGATTTTCCCCGTTTAGGGACTTTAACCACCTTGCTAGTCGCACATTTGATCCCTTGGCATAAGGTCTTATAAGAATCATTTTTGAGGGTTCCGTATCCACCATTAAACCTATTCAGCAACCAAGTTGCTGCATGCGCGGCCCTAAGGATGAGGAGCATAAGAAAATGGCCCACATCTCAAAAAGGCCACACCTCGATTCTAAAACACTTCAAAGTACCCATGGACACTGACTACATCAATCCGCAGAATGTGTTCACCAGGAACTTCGAAGTTGTCCTTCCATCCAGGGAGGAATGGGCTGAAGGGAAAGTCATACCAAAGGACTCGATCTCCCTCTATACCGATGGCTCTAAGATGGAGTCGGGTGTAGGCAGTGGGGTCTACTCCAAGGAACTTAACCTCAACCTATCATTTAGACTCCCAAATTACTGTAGTGTGTTTCAGGCAGAAATAACTGCGACAACGGAGGCCCTGGCATGGCTCAGGATCAATGTAATATCCACAAAGGATATTATCATTTGCACGGATAGCCAATCTGCGATAAAATCCCTGCGGCGGTAACCCACAAATCATAAACATCCATTAACTGTCGCCTATCTCTAGATGAGATGGCTGAACAGTTCAACATTAAAATACTGTGGGTTCCCGGGCATAGGGATATTCCAGGAAACTGCGCGGCCGACGAACTCGCAAGGTTAGGGTCAAGCACACTCAGCCTACCTACCCTCGGGTACCTAGAAACACCAATAAGTACGGTAAAGCACATGATAAAGCTTCAAACCATAGAGGAGACCAATCTCCAATGGAATGAGAGCAATATCGGCTTTATCACCAAACAATTGTGGCCTAAGTTAAACTTAGGACGAACCAGGGACCTGGTGGCAACCAAAAGGGCAACCTTAAGCACCCTAGTGGGGGTCATTACAGGTCACTGCCAATTGGAAAACATGCCGCCAGACTGGGGCTACCCTACAATGACTTCTGTCGCGGCTGCATGGACGAGGAGGAGGAGGAATCAATACATCATATCCTCTGCTCATGTCCCTCTTTTGCGAATCGCAGGAGGATTTACCTCGGCGCGCCCTTCTTCGACAATCTGAGTGAGCTAGCAAACCAAAAAATAGCTCAACTCCACCGCCTTATTAGAAGCACCGGTTGGTTCCCGGGTAGCGGATCAGGGTAACCTGATCCAGGTGGTATCACAATGGGCCGGTTTCGGCCTAAGTGTGGCTTACGCCTACCACGCCAACCTAACCTAACCTAACCTAGGGTTCCGTACCCAAAGGTAAAACGGAACCCTATTACTAAGACTTCGCTGTCCGTCCGTCTGTCCGTCTCTCACCAGGCTGTATCTCATAAACCGTGATAGCTAGACATTTGAAATTTTCACAGATGATGTATTTCTGTTGCCACTATCACGACAAATACTAAAAACAGAACAAAATTAATATTTAAGGGGGGCTCCCATACAACAGACATGATTTTCATCCAAAAAATCCTGCCTGCAACCAAGTTCTGTCATTTGATGAGGTAACATACATAGTCTCTTTCATATTTATATATACAGATGGTACGGAACCCTTCGTGCGCGAGTCCGACTCGCACTTGGCCGGTTTTTTTCAAATTGCGACACGTACACGCATGCAAAAGTATGTTGATTTATATAGAAAACAAGTTCTGGAAGAATACGGCCATCTTTGGTTATATATTGACGATCTCAAAACTTATGGTAGAAACACAATGTGGCGTGCGCGCGCGCGTGCTTTTGATCGGCTTTGTACCGATTTACGGGATAATGTGTCAAACGCACGCAACCACAATTTGCAACACACAATCTGGCTTCAAGTCAGCTGCGTGTAGAGAGCTTAGGAATATGACAATACTATGTTCTGTTTCCTCAAAATGTACACATATGAATTTAGTGCAGAAAGAAGAGCAGATTTGTGTTCTGTTCTAATTATATGATTTAATTGAAACATAAATATAAGAAAATTTCAGCTCAAATAAAGGTATGTGTTTATAAAAAAATATGCATTTAGTTCTGTAACACCCATCATGATTAGTTTGCATCCAAAAAATCTAACAATAAGCTACGAAAATGTATGCATGTTGAAAGCGAACAACTCGGAACACTACATGACAGAACACGTTACACTATTCTGCTACAATCGAACAACACTATGAAATACATCTGTCAAACGCACGCCTTGGGTAGAGAGTAGCTCTACTCCGGCGCTTTGCTCGACTTTACGATATTTACGATATGAGGTCGAGCAAAAGTTGAGGTAACATTATGTGTTGCTTCATAAGATATCGTTGTTCCTACTCATGCTGTCAAAAGCACGCGCGCGCGCACGCCACATTGTGTTTCCACTATTAAGTGGCAATACTCTATAAATCACTGTAATCGCTCTTTGATTACAGTTTTCTGAAATTGGAGCTATTTTCAAGACAATTCTCAGTAATTGTCAGTCGCATCTGTTTATTTTCCATTGCAATTAAGTGAATCATCGAACAAAACTGCTCTTTTCCCAATTCGGCAAAAACTTAAAGCAACAAAGACGACCAAAACCATTCACATTAAATTTATCATGGCATCTTTCAGGTCGTTAAAACCCAATGTCTTCCATAATACCAACATCGTTGTTAAAATACCGCCACCATCGTTGACTGCTTTGATCCGAACACAAATATGTTTTCCCAAAAACAACCACATAATGCCCGCCAATCATCCCTCGAGCAAAACGTCCTTAAACGTAAGCAATTCGCCTCCGAAATAGCAGTGACACCGACATGCCTTGTGCTTAAAAAATAGCCCACCACCTGGGGCCTATTCAACCCGTATCATCATCGAGGGAGATATTAGATATTAGTATCTAGGCTGTTATCCGCCCCCTAAATCGTTCATAAAATGTCGCCTAATGCATGGCAGCGCATTTTGGAGAGAAACAATGTAACACTCCTGTGTTCCATCCAGATGTTTCGTGGATCAACCGCTGAGGATAATCCATACAATTAGTTGTCTAGCTGTTACGACGACGGACGTTCACGTGTACCACTTTTCTGTGGCGACATGTTCTTGGCGTTGCTTACTGAATCCCTGCAATTAGCTAGTGTTGTTACCTCCCGTAGTTCTGTGCTTTTAATTAACTTTGAGTCAAATCGGGAAGGTGATTCGTTGTATTAGCCATTCATGAAATTCGTTGAAAATAATAGAGTGAATCTCTCTGTGTGTATGATGGTTTCGAATTCCCATCAGAATCACGTCAATGATGAAATGAACTGCGTTTGACGCAAACATCTGCAGTCCATGGCAAACCGTGAAAGATCAAATCAATTAGCACCGAACACAGTGGCCCCAAATGGCCCATGACCGACAATAACCGACGACCGATGGACAGACGCACATGAAATTCTCATTAACCAAGTGACTACCATTATACCACATTCTTTCCACCTTCCAGGTCATTGAAATGCGCCCGAATAACGTTGCACATGAACCTCTTCGCATCATTCGCCGCCAACAACTCCCTGTGGCTCATATGGTATTTGATCATCATCGCGGACACGGATACACTCAAAGCGAATCCGGTAAGCCCAACTGTCCCATACCTCGACCACATCAATCCTCATGAATTTGGTCTATTGTTTGCAGCCGAGCTGCATTGTAGTACACGTGATTCTACACTACTTCCTGCTGACGAACTACTCCTGGATGTTATGCGAGGGTTTCTATCTGCACACGGTGCTAGTGTCGGCGTTCATATCCGAGAAGAAGCTCGTCAAGTGGCTGATAGCTTTTGGCTGGGGCTCACCAGCCATTGTCATGTTCATCTACGGGCTATCGCGCGGCCTGGCCGGCGAGGGCGAAGAGATCGAACAGTAAGTCTCAGGCTTTGCTACTTATGTAACTTGACTACTGACCCTTATCGTACATTATCTATGTGTAGTTGCTGGATGAATTCGACGGCTTATATGAATATACTCGTGGTACCTGTATGCATATCGATGCTACTGAATCTATTGTTCCTGTGTAATATAGTGCGGGTGGTGCTGTTGAAACTGAAGGCGCCCGCAAGTATCCAGGGGAGTAATGCACCATCACGAACCGTCCTCCAGGCTTTTCGGTGAGTATGGTTTTTGTGGTTTTTGCCTCCTTTCACGCACGGTATCCTTAAGTGTTGTTTTGTACCTTTGTGTTTGTGTTTAGAGCAACGCTATTGTTGGTACCACTTTTGGGGCTTCAGTACATATTAACACCGTTTCGACCGGATCCAGGACATCCGTGGGAACGTGCTTACGAAGTCATATCGGCGTTCACAGCGTCATTTCAGGTGAGTAGTCATTATGAGTTCGTTGTAATGGATACTTAGTGCCGATAGGGCAAGTTTTTCCAATCAAAGCAAAGTTCACGTCCTTCAGGTTGAGAAAGTACGGAGAAGAGTTTCACTCTGTTGACTTCGGGTCACCACTAATGATGTGGCTCTGACATCTGGCTGAAAGCAAAAGTGTCAGAGGTTTATCTAAAGAGGTATAGGCAGTCACACTCAATTTGTGATGTCCTTTCGGTCTAATGATTCTCGGTTGTTTTGGAGTTTGACTAATGCGATGTGATTTTTAAGCGTTTGGTTTTTAAGGCCGATATTACTGCGGACCAGGAAATACGCTGGATAGGGAACGGTATGATTAGGAAGAAAAATTGAGACATTTATTACAGCTGTCACAAAAGGTTCCACTTACTGGGATGCGGATTTGTCGTGGGAAAGTGGTTAAGGTCGAAGGTCATCGAATTTAAACCTATAAGTGATCGCCTGGCTGTGATCCGCATCAGAGGCAGATTTTATAACATCAGCCATATATGTGCACACGCCCCTACCGACGAGGCTGAAGACCCTATCGAGGAGGACTTCTATGACCTCCTGGACAACGCCAGGGGGGGACTTCAACGCCAAAATCGGTAAGGAGAACACCCTTGGCGGAGTGATCGGAAAGCACAGGCTCCACGATACAACAACAGATAACGGCTTCCGACTCGCTGACTTTGCGACAGCTCTTAATGCGGTGATAAGTAGCACAAGATTCACTCGCAAGCGAATCCACACAGCAACCTGGCGATCTCCGGACGGTCGAACCGCCAACCAAATCGACCATGTGCTCATTGACGCAAGGCACGCGTCAAACATCCTGGATGTGCGAACATTCAGAGGGGCAAATGTCCACTCCGACCACTTCCTCGTAGCAACAAGATTCCGAGCTCGACTGTCCAATGTCAGAAAGCTGCACCAGCCCATCAGGAGGAGGTTCGTTATTGGGCGCCTTAGCACACCGGAGGTTGCCAGAGTCTACAGGGAGCAGCTGAGCGAAAGACTCTACGGTATGCCTACGTCGAACACAAATGCCAATAATATGTGGCTGCATTGCCGCTCAGCCATTCAGGAAGTAGCCGAAACCACCTTAGGATACCTACTACCACCGACAAGAAACCCGTGGTATGATGGCGAGTGTGAGCAGAAAAAGGCAGCAACCGACGAGGCGTACCAAAAGGCGCTGCAGAGGAGAACCAGGACAGCGCAAGAAGAGTACCAAGCCAGAAGAAGGGAGGAGAGAAAACTACTGCGACAAAAGAAAAGAATCTTCGCAGCCTCCCAGCTCAAGGATATCGCGGAGTCTAGGGATAAACATAAAACACGGCCTTTTACAAGAAAGCCAAAGGCCTTGCAGGAGGCTTCAAAAAGGGCAACCAGGCTCTTCGAATCTGCGAGGGTAATCTTGTCACCGACCCGCAGGGAATAGTGGATGTATTTAAGCAGCATTTCCAGCAGCTGCTTAACGAGCATGACCAAGAGAGAGTGATACGGACCGAGGAAATCCCAACTCCAGCCGCTGAAGTAGTCCTCCCACCCAGCATCGAAGAAGTCGGCGCAGCAACTCAGAAGCTGAAGAACAACAAGGCCGCAGGCTCAGATGGCTTGCCATCAGAGCCCTTCAAGGCTGGCGGCGATGTTCTGGTAGGGAGCATGCACCAGATCATCTGCAGAATTTGGGAAGATGAAAGAATGCCCGATGACTGGAATACCAGCTCCATATGCCCCATCTACAAAAAAGGCGATCCTACCTGTTGCAAGAACTGTAGAGGTATATCCCTGCTCAATGTCACATACAAGATCCTGTCCAGCATATTGTGTGAACGTCTAAAGCCATTTTGCACCGCACTAATCGGTAGCTACCAGTGCGGCTTCCGGCCCGGCAAATCAACTATAGACCAAATTTTCACACTTCGACAAATCCTGGAAAAGACCAACGAGTTTCGAATCGATACACACTATCTTTTCATCGATTTCAAAGCCGCATACGACAGCATTCATCGTGAAGAATTGTTCGGTGCGATGGCCGAATTCGGGATCCCGGTAAAACTGATCCAGTTGTGTCGCGCCACGCTAAAAAACACGCGATGCACCGTGCAATTCGGTTCTAGGACCTCGGAACCATTCGAAACATGCACCGGATTTCGGCAAGAAGATGCGCTGTCATGTGACTTCTTCAACCTGGTTCTGGAGCAGATAGTGCGACGGGCAGGCGTCAATAGGGAAGGCACTATCTTTTACAAGTCCATCCAGCTGCTAGGATACGCGGATGATATCGACATCATCGCGTGCTCTCGCCGTGACATTGTGGAAGCATTCACGGCGATTGAAGAACAGGCGAAACGAGTTGGTCTTAAGATCAATGAGGACAAAACGAAATAAATGCTGTCAAGCAAAAACCAATCCGTCGCTCACCACCTGGGACAAAATATAACAATTGACAGTTACAAATTCGAGGTAGTAAAGGAGTTTGTCTACCTCGGGGCAAACGTAAATTCCACAAATGACACCACAATGGAGATCCGGCATAGAATCGCCCTTGGCAACCGCTGCTACTTCGGCTTGTCCAAACAACTGGGGTCAAAACTCCTCACTCGAAAGACTAAAGTCATGCTTTACAAAACGCTCATCCTGCCAGTCTTGCTGTACGGAGCCGAAAGCTGGACGATAAGCAGGACAGCGGAGCTGATTTTGGGTTCTTTCGAAAGAAAAATTCTGCGCCGGATATTTGGTCCTGTCTGTGAGGAAGGTGAATGGAGAAGAAGGCACAACCGCGAACTCTACGAGCTGTACAAAGATGTCAATGTAGTCCGGAAGGCAAAGATCCGTCGACTACACTGACTCGGCCACATCGAGCGCATGGACATCAACGCTCCAGCTAAGAGGGTCTTCGATTCCGAGCCTCCTGGTTCGAGAAGAAGAGGAAGACCGAACCTCCGGTATATTGACCAAGTAATAGCGGATGTAAGACATCTTGGTCTTGACAACTGGAAGCTGCATGCCCGGGACCGTCAAGGATGGAAGGCAGCTATAGCTCGAGCTCAGATCCTCCATGGATCGCAGGCCTTATGAAAGCATTAAAACAGTGATAAGAATTGTAACGAGAGCTATTAAATAACTATTACAAAAGCCGCGAGAGTTATTAACATATCAGTTGGCTCATGCCATGAATTTTTTTTCAAATATTTTGATCATAAAAGCGAAATTTGTTCCGAAATTTTGACTAATTTTGCTAAATTTGGACCAAAACAACTGTGGTATGGGCGTCGCTCGGGAGATGTTGAATGACGTATATGGCGAGCCACATTTGCTTAAAGGGGTCATCACTGGTGATGAAACATGGGTATATGTATGGCTATGACGTCGAAATCAAAGACCAATAATTTCAATGGAAGGGACCCAAAAGCACCACTTTCCTATGATTACAATCAGTGAAAATGGTAAGTATGTTACTGTAACACACCAAATGGTGTAGTCATTTTTAATGCAAATTTAAGTGTGTTATTATAACACACAGGCAAGGTTACATACAGTTGGGAATATCCCTTTTGTTTGATTGACTGTTCAAAAGCGTTTTATATTAATAAACGTGTCGCTGCAACACACTTATGGTGTCCTTAGAGTTTTTACTCAAGACACACAATAGAACACCCCTGTCAGGCAGAATGATCCATTTCTTAACGACGAAGATCGCAGAGAAGTCCGTCCCCCTGAACTCGTTGAAGTTAAGATCGCTATATCGAAACTCAAAACGAATAAAGCTGCTGGCGCAGACGGACTGTCTGCTGAGCTCTTCAAGGCAGCTGGAAATGACCTGGTTAGGAGCATGCACCAACTGTAAGATATGGTCAGAGGAAAGCATGCCCGAGTAATGGAGTCTCAGCTTCGTATGCCCAATCCATAAGAAAGAAGATCCCTTTGACTTCGCTAATTACTGATGAATAAGTTCCCTTAACAGCGCCTACAAAATCTTTTCTGCCGCTTTGTGTGAACGTCTGAAACTTTTTGTAAATAGGCTGATAGCTCCTTATCAGTGGGGCATGAGGCCGGGGAAGTCCGCCGTCGACCAAATCTTCACACTACGGCAGATCCTGGTAAAAACCATTGAATTTCAAGTCGACACTCACCACCTATTTGTCGACTTCAAAGCCGGATAGGACATGTCTACCTTTGACATCTTTACTAAACTCGTCAGGCTATGCAGAATTAAATCTCGCTGCTCCATCCGCATCGGTGAAGACCTGACCGATAATTTTGATGTCAAAAAAGGGTTTAGGCAGGGCGATGCGAGTATTAAGGCGGAGGCGGCGAAAATTAATTTGGCAGTAAACGAGGGCAAAACTAAATATATGTATGCTATCAACCAAAAAGGACCCTCACCACCGCCGTCTCGGCCGGAACATTTGTATTGGCAGTTATAAGTTTGAGGTAGTTAAGGATTTCGTCTAGTGACCTGAAACAACGAAATCAGTTCCGAAATCAAACGCAGAATCAATCTTGCCAATCGCTGTTTCTTTGGGCTTAGGAGGCCAACGAGTAATAGAGCACTCTCCCGAACGACAGAATTGACTCTATACAAGACCCTTATCATCCCGGTCCTGCTGTGCGGCGCAGAAGCATGTACACTATCAAATGCGGATCAGGAAGTTCTTGGCCGTTTCGAGAGAAAGATTTTGCGTGTGATTTCCGGCCCTATAAATGCAGACGGGGAATGAAGGAAAAGATTAAATTCAGGCGTCTATGGATTCTACCCCTAAGATGGCTAGACCTTGTAGAGCGTATGGACACCAAAGCTCCAACCCGGAGAGTCTTTTAATCTAACAGAAGACGGCCGCACCTAAGATGGTGCACATAGGTGGAAGGTGACCTCAGCTAATTGGGTGTGCTGCAATGGAAAAAGCTAGCAAAAGACCGGGCTAATTGTGGTGGCATGTTGGTTGAGGTCCAGGTTCACCCCGAACTATAGCGCCCGAGAGGAAGAAGAAGAAGAAAAAAGAGAGAGAGACTTAATTCCTATATTTACAACTTAGAGGTTCTACTTTGAACGGCTTCTGCTATAGCCATACCAAAAATATACTGAAATCCGTATGAACCGGTGATTGTAAAATGCTACAAGGTCGATACACGACAACCAGGCGAAGTTGAAATGTCTTCTCAATTTATTCCTAAGTTTTTCTTGCTAAACTCAATGAGCCTTACGTTGTCCATAGCATCTTTTGGACTATAAACTTACTGCCACCTACTAATGATCATGAAAAATTCATTTTCAGTTCCAATTTTCACGATTGTGCCCCGAAAGTCAGTGAACCCATCCCTTTTCGTACTCAACTAATGGCGGACGTGTGAAACCTTTCTCCCGATTCCCTCATTCTCTCTAAAATGGACGAAGAAAAAATCATAATTTTCTACAAAACTTGTCCCTGCAACAGACAAACGTTTCTTGCAATCTTTTTTACGAGTACACTCTGTCTGAATTCGCCATTCAACGTCGACAATTTGTGGACACTTCCTCGTACGTACTACGCGGAATACATCTGTGCATTCATGCAGTTCCTCGCCTTTGTACTGAGAGCACATTCTATCCTACTATTTGCTCCACACTTTGCAGAACCAAAAAGGATACAAGTGGGTGGGAGGGAGTGAAATGCTTTGGATACTTGTTTACTCGCTGAATGCCCGAACTAGTGCGGAAACAACGGTAACAGAATTTTTTTTTCTACATTTTTCTACGATGTTTCCTAGAATTTTTTTACTTGACAACGTTGTTGTTCCTTTTCTATTCTAAGGGAACCCGACCTGTCACGAAGTGATCCCGAGAGAGTGGGATATGGGGTCCTTTTTTTGGATTCAATTAGTTGTTCGGGACTCAATTAACAATTGTGGCGGCTTCTGGCAACTGTAAATGCTGTTAGCGGCCACCCGAGGCATGTGCGCCTTAATTATATTCCTCAAATGTATTTACATCTTTTTCCTCTTTATTTTAAATTTCTTTTTCTTTTTCCTTTAATGACCAGCAGAAAGGAAATATTTTTCTGCGGTTGCCTGGCTATCCCCAGGATAGGTTTGGTTGGGTTCTGCTCTGTGCTTTTGCGGTCGGAGAAGTGAAGTAAATTGAAACCCATTTGTGGTTATGGGTTTGTTTTGTTTTCAGGAATCATTTTTCATGAATCAAAATTGAATTGGACTGATAGAAACGTGATAGGGGATGGAACCCATTAGAAGTCCTGTTGGACGAGTCCTTTTTTTGTGAAAGTAGGAAAATAATGATGAACCCTTATGGAAGCAAAAACTTTTAGAGTCGTAAGTTAACGCAACAAAAAAATAAAAGGAAAAATGATATTCGGCTCTGTATGTGGAATGTTAGGTCGCTCAATAGACTACGTGCAGTCGAAAAACTTGCGGAGACCCTAGACTGCTATAAGGCAGATATTACCGCAATCCAGGAAGTGCGATGGGATGGGCCAGGCAAAAAGCTGATGAGAAACTGTGACATCTAATTAGGGCGACTGATACAAGGAAAGAACGCGATGCTTATACGGATGTGGACTTGTTATTAGAGGTAGACTTAGGCAATGCAAGCGAGCGCCTTATAACAATCCGCATCGAGGCTAAATTCGCCATCAGCCTAATTTGCACTCACGTCCCTACCGAGGACAAGGGTGACGCTACAACTACGATGTTAAAATCCTACTGGCAGACTTTAACGCGAAACTGGGCAAGGAAGTCGCTTTTGATAGGGTCATTGGCAAGCACAGTCTACACAACGCTACATCCGAAAATGAAAGTGAAATCTTCTAGTTGCTAACACGCGTTGCCCACAGCTCAATATCCGCAAAGGAACTTGACGACCTCCAGATCAATCAACCGTCAACCAGATTTTGACCAGACATTGCCGTTGATGGCAGGCACGCATCCGATATTCTGGATGTACGAACTTTCAGAGGAGGCACCATCGACTCAGACCACTATCTTGTAGTAGCCAGGTTACGACTACGAACATGCCTGGCCCAAAAAATCGAGTAAGGCCAGCGGCATTCAATGTCACAATGCTACAATCGCAAGAGACCGCCTGAGCCTATGCCAATCGCGTCTCCCTCAAGCTCTCGGAAAACGTTCCAACCCCTGCTCAGACCGTACAACACCAATGGACCCGCGATCAATAAGCCTTAGAGAGTGCTGCTTCTCAGGTACTAGCCTTCAAAATGCCACCAACAAGAAACTCATGGTTTGACGACGAGTGTAGGAGGGCACACGCAGCCAAGCAGCAAACCTATCAAGAGGCGCTGCACAGAAGGACGAGAGCAGAAGAGGTGGGAGGAGCATAATCTTTTCGGAACAAAAAAAAAAAACTAAAACATGAGAAGCTCGCGATCGAAGAGATGGAGAGGTACGACGATCGGAGGTTTTATCAACGAATAACCCAAACACCCCAGGGACATAAGGCCAGAACGGAAGCCTGCAGGGACGAAATTGGAAACCTAGTAGTGGTTTTATAGTCGGTACTAAGAATCTGGAAAGACTACTTCTGCAGACTGTATAACGGCGATAACGAAACAGATCCCGCTGTCAGGCAGGATGACTCATTCACAACGGCGATGATAGCATAGAATTTCGTCCCCCTGACCTGGACAAAGTTAGGAATGCTTTTTCTAAGCTAAGGAGCAAATGGACTACCTGCCGAGCTCTTTAAGGCAGCTGGAGATGACCTGGTTGGGAGTACATATGTACCAGCTCATCTGTAGGATATGGTCAGAGGAATGCATACCGGATAAACGGAATCTTAGTATCGTTTGCCCGATTCACACGAAAGGAGCCTCCTTTGTCTGCGCCAATTACAGAGGCATAAGCCTCCTGAACATCGCTTATAAAATCTTCTCTGCTGCACTGTTTGAACGCCTAAAACCGTTGGTTGATAAACTGATTGGTCCATATCAGTGTGGTTTCAGTCCCGGGACGACCACTACCGATCAAGTATTCACACGAATTCCAGATCGACACCCACCATCTGTTTGTCGACTTTAAGGCCGCATACGATAGCATACATAGAGACGAGCTATACAACGCCATTTCTAGTTTTGACATCCCTGCCAAACTCGTCAGGTTGTGCAGTATGATATTGGAGAACTCTTGGTGCTCCATCAGAGTCAGAAGCGACTTGACTGATACCTTTTATGACAAAAAAGGTTTTAGACAGAACGACACGCTGTCGTGTGACCTTTTCAATATCTTCCTTAAAGGGATAGTGCAAAACTCACTGGTCAATACGAGGGGCACGATATTTTTCAAGTCCCTACAACTGCCCGTATATGCCGATGACATTGACATAATTGGACGAACTCAGCGAGATGTCATGGAGGCCCTTTCGAGCATTCAGGCGGAAGCGGCTAAAATGGGACTGGCGGTAAATTAAGTCAAGACGAAATATATGCTGTCGTCGAACCACCAGCGTCTTGGCCAAGGCGCACATATCGAGGTAGTCAGGGACTTCATCTACCCGTAGTGACATGCAACAAGACATCAGTGCCGAAATTAAACGCACCGCTGTTTCTTTGGGCTCGGGAAGCAATTGAGAAGCAGAGCCCCCTCTCGGAAAACCAAGGTGACCATATACAAGAACCTTATCATCCCGGTCACATGGACCTTATCGAAAGCGGACGAGGAAGACCCTGGGTCGTTTTGAGAGAAAACTTCTGCATACGATTTTCGGCCCGACCTGCATAAATGAGGAGTAGAGGAGGAGACTTAATAGTGAATAGTACAGACTGTACAGCGATATGAACGTAGCGCGGCATCTGTGGATCCAATGCCTAAGATGGCTAGGTCATGTAGAACGCATAGAAAACACAGCTCCGGGCCGGAAGGTCTTTGAATTCAACCCCGAGGGGCGACGCGGTCGAGGACGCCAAATTTAAGGTGGCGCACGTACGTGGAAGAGGACCTCAACCAACTAGGCGTGCGGCACTGGAGACTGCTGGCGTAAGACCGTGAAGGATGCTCAGGTTCGCCCTGAACTGTAGCGCCGAAAAAGAAGAAGTAGAAGGTAGAAGTCAACGAACATACATATGCCATGAAAAACACAACTTGTAAAAAAACCAAGTCTCGCAACTCAGATCTTCTACCGTAAAAAGTTGTAAGATCAATGTATTACCAAGTCAGTTAATTTATTCAGTCCCTACTTAAGGAACCTTCTGCCTTGATTGATTACGTAATTAGCTAACCTAACAACATCTTATAGTGACCATACCAATATCAAAATCTTTTATGTTTTAAGTAAATAGATTGACCTGGCCATCGCATGAAAACACAATATATCTCACAAGTAATACATATTATATTAAATTAGATTATTTAGTGCGATTTCCAAGTCAATCTATTTACTTAAAACATAAAAGATTTTGATATTGGTATGGTCACTATAAGATGTTGTTAGGTTAGCTAATTACGTAATCAATCAAGGCAGAAGGTTCCTTAAGTAGGGACCGAATAAATTAACTGACTTGGTAATACATTGATCTTACAACTTTTTACGGTAGAAGATCTGAGTTGCGAGACTTGGTTTTTTTACAAGTTGTGTTTTTCATGGCATCTCATTCCTTTTTGTAGATGTATGTATGTTTGTATGTATGTTGGCGTTACAGTCCATGAAGGACCTAAGCCGAGCTTCTCTCAATCACCCATGTTGTGTGTGATTTCATTTTCCCATAGGTGAAAGGGACCTACAGTTTATTGCCGGTTCCGAACGGTGAATTTGGAGAAGCTTTTCATGACAATTTTACTACAGAGGATTTTGTTAGAACCCCGCTGAGGAGAAACACCGTGAAAACACGTTCGATGACATGGCTCTGTCGCGATTCCATCCCGTGTCATATCGGTGTCAGAGGCCAATACACTACCCACTGCGCCACGGTGCTCTCACTTCTTTCTTTACTTACATATGTATGAGTAAAGTAACTGAGTTACCTTCTTTTTACTAGAAGGTAGAAACTACATACATACACATAAAGAAACTAAAGAAACTTTTTATTACCTTTTTTACTTTTTATTATATTATATATTTATTTAATTTGGGTGATAAAGTTAACCTTCTGCTTTAAATTTGTTTAATCTCCCATTTCTCACCCGTCCTATGTATCCCACATACAGTTATGTATGTTCACACGTATGTATTTCTTCAGCGTAGGCACAATTTCGCTGATACCAATGCCTATGCCAGATATACACTGTTCAAATTCATGCTATGCACGTGCAAGTGTATAAGTGAACAAATCACACCACGTATAGATGGGTTATATGCTTGAAGTAAAACCAAATCTTTCTGATGCGTAAATACATACATATGTATGTATATACTCGCCGATACCGAATACAGTAAGCCTACCTACCCTTATTATTCCATTGTTTATGTATATGTATCCAGGCAAACAGATTCATTCACTGATGTATGTATATACGTTTATGGGATTATTTATGCAGTTGGTGTATCTAGAAAACTTAAAATTGGTGTACCTAGAAAACTGAACCGAAATTGCAAAATATTTAAGTTTTTCCTTGGTTTATACACTTAACACTAGTTGTGTTCCAAATTTGAAGCTTCTACGTCTGCTAGAAGTGCCTTAGACTTTTGATGATCGGTCAGTCAGTCAGTGAGTCAGTCAGTGAGTCAGTCAGTGAGTCAGTCAGTGAGTGACAAAATTAAGAAACTTTGACTAGTTATAATTCTTAAACGACTAGTTCAAATTGAATGAAATTTGAAATATACCGTGTCTATGCAATGCTTGCTTGGTTACTGAAAATTCAGACTTCTAGTTCCAACCACAACGAAGTTATAGGGGGTCGAAAATGGCCTATTATGTTACGAGAAAAGGATGGTACGGCCGTGCCGCTTTTTTGCTCGACTTGGCAGGGGCACTGCCGTGCCCCCAGATGTATGTGCCAAAATTCGGTCATTACCGCTAACAACAATGTAGTCCACGACCACAAAACAACACTCTACCAAGCAACAAATCACAGCCCATCCAATTGCATGTCTCCGTGTTCGGTTTGCGTGCAATTCCTCGCTACCAAGTCGTCTTCTTCCATTCTGGTAGAGGCGGTCTATTAAAAGCACCACTTAAGGACATCCTCGAACTAAATTACTCCCTTATGCGTCGTCCGCAATAACGCAGCAAACGATGTATTAAATAGAAATAACGGTCTTTATTTCGTTCATTAAGCATTGGAATACGACACTCCTTGTGCATATAAAAGTCTCCTTTCGTCCTAATGAGAGCGCGTAGGCTAGAACGTCTAAAAGCGAAATAATTTACGGACTCCTTTCAGGGTTTTATTCGCGCTTTGTTGTCATAAAGTTGCGAGTTTGTCTGTTCAGGACTCTGTTTGTGTTTAGAGATCTGTCAGCACTTTATATGGCTGTGACAGTTGTGTGACTAAAGGACTTATTAAGAACAAAATCATTTTTTTTTTTTTTGGTCTATTTCCAGGGACTATGCGTTGCAACGTTCTTCTGCTTCTTCAACGGTGAGGTTATCGCCCAAGTCAAGCGCAAATGGAGGACTGTGTTCTACAGTAATCGGCCGCGTTCGAACTCCTACACTGCTACTCAGGTCTCGGTAAGATTTTTATACTTTGTGTGGTGTCGGTTGGTGGTGGTTGTTGGCGGATTGGAGCATGGCATACAATTAAAAAAAAAAATAAACTAAGCAAACAGCAAGCAAGGAAATATGTAGGACTCTTTACGGCTATCCGGATGACGTCGTCATCCTGTTCTGCTTTCTGCTCTTTGTGACAAACATTTCCGTTTATTTAAGCATTTTTCCGCTATTATCTTGAAGGCCGCTAGTTAAGGTTGATGGCGTCCCTAAGTGTTTTGTGGTTGTGTCGTCGTATCCTGGGCAAGATGATATCGTGTATGGAGTTATGTGCGGAACAAGTTCGTTTTCTTACATCACTCAATGTCTGGAGAAATTTTGTTGACATGTTGGAGAGCACTCCAGTCGAGATAGTCGTTTAACTGGATGAGAATCAGGGAAGACAACTTGATATGCACGAGTACGTTGCGTTAGGAAGAGTTATAAACTGAAGGAAGTTGTGGGGAGGAGAAGTGTTTCTGTTTAGGAGAACTATGCCCGGAGCTAGAGAGTTTTATGTGCTCACTCATGATAGTACAATGTTTGGCCCATTATACAATAGCTCTACCTCCCGCCTTTTATTACTCTCATTCTGACCATACAACTCACAGCAAACACTCGTCTCACTTTGCATATTTCATAATTTTACAAGTCCCTACATTCCACTCAGTATACTTGGTCCTTTCATTCCTTTCCGAGAATGCTGAAACAACGTAATTCCGTGCATGTAGCAAATAACTTTCACATCTCACAACGTAATTTCCTCACCCGGAATGGTGTTGTTCATATCCAGCAAATTCTACCCACGCTCTCATATCATATTTCCCACAAACAGGAAAGCGGAAAGGATAATCCCAAAACAAGCGCAACCGCCCAAGGATACCGACGAAAACAAGATGCTTATTAATATGTATGTAATTCATCGACAAATCCCTATCGTCCTTGTTGCTAAAACATATCCTCCTCATACACCACCTAATATCCACTGTATCTCATGTTGTTTAATTCTTCATCTCCATCTATCTGTCAATGCAAATCGTCTTAAAAATAACAGTTATTTTGATTGCAGTTCGTGCGCTGTGGTCCCCCCATACCGGGCGAAGAGAAGGTATGACTAAAAGAGATGTCATCGCGCCGTGCATCTAGCGCTGTCATATCCTCATCGACAAGTCATCATCACCATGTACGCGTGCGTAGTAATAGCAGCACCGGAAGGAATTTCCCTTCCGCTGCCAGGATATTTCGTCGCAAAACCATCGATAATTCACGTATTCGCCAGCCGCTAATGGAGGAGGCGATGACAGGCTCCCTACAACAACAACATCAACAACAACCACAACAGCAAAATCAATTAGCACCAATTCAGCAACAGCAAACGTCGGTCAATGTGTCAACTACTACCAATAGTATTAAGAATGGCGGTAATGTCCTTGTTACCACCACCACCACCACCACCACCACCACCACCACCGTCAACGAGTCCCTCTGTACAAACAATAATCTCAATCTGGACGGCAATAAAATTGCCGATGACGCGCTATAAACCAAACCACAAACTTAAAAATGGACTGAGACATCTGCTGAATGTATTGTAGTAACTTAACCGAAAATTCATTTACTATTTATTTGTAATCTAAATCGCGAAGTATATATTGTTTTTTGTATCTACGGATCTTGCTGCTGTATTTATCTGTGTATAACTCTGAGCTGTAGTAGAAATACCTTTTTGTTTATTTAAGTTATCATTTTCAATCCTTAATTCCACTCCGATCAACGAAGCGGGATGGGAAAGGTTCCAATTTTTGGTATTAAATACCAACTTGAGATCCTGGATTTATATTCAATTTTTAGGTAAGGATACAGATTCAGGTTTATTTAGTTATTTTGTAAAACGCAACTGGTAATTGTAAGTTTTCTGTTTATGGATATTTCCAAAAGAAATAAAAGAAAAGGAATTAAAGAAAAAATAATCAAATATACTAAAATAGCAGAAAATTTGTGGAAGTGTATAATAAAAAAAACTTTTTGTTTTACTATCGTATGAAATCAAATGAAAAATTGAAACAAGGCGCTTGCGGGTTAGGGCCTGATTGCAAGTGCAATTGCATGTGGCACCAATAATATCATTACAAAGGCTCAGTGTCAAAACAATTCCTTATTGAGCCCAACGAGAGAGAATACTGGTGCATTCTACACAAGGCGCTATCAACTTGTTTTTATCTAGGAGACTCAAGGCTAAATCACATAGGAAGTTATCGAGTGGCGTTGAAACGCATGCGCGCCGACAGGATAATTGAAAGATTGGCTCTCAATTGCCGGTCTGGAACTAGCAGCCCAAGAAACGGAGGCTGTGCTTATAACCAGCCGTAAAAAGGTGGAATATGCGAGCTTCTTAGTCGGAGATCGGGCGATAAGGTCCAAGAAAGCAGTCAAGTATCTAGGAGTCATCCTAAACAACAGGCTTTCTTTCAGGGAACACATACTGTATGCCAGCGAGAAGGCATCACACGCACAACGAGCTCTTTCGCAAATGCTTCCGAATATAGGCGGTCCCGGATATGCATGCAGAGTGCTACTCTCACGGGTAGTCAGCTCAGTCCTACTCTACGCTGCTCCAATTTGGGCGGAAGCCCTTGCAGTAAAAGGACTAAAGCGGAAATTGGATTCAGTCTATCGACTGTGCGCAATAAGAGTAATCTGCGGGTTCAGGACCATATCAGATGATGCAGCGTTTGTGATAGCAGGAATGCTACCCATCGATATATTGGCACACAAGCTCAAAAGGGTATACCGCAGGCGAACACCAGACCGGCAACAGACCAGGCTTATAAAAGTAGAAGAACGGGCAGAATCCATAGCAATGTGGCAAGTCAGATGGGACACTTCCACAAAAGGAAGATGGACGCACAGGCTCATTCCCGTCATCGAAACATGGACATCAAGACCGGCAGGAGACTGCAATTATCATCTTTCGCAGTTTTTGTCTGGACATGGTGGCTATCGAAAGTATCTGCATAGATTTGGATATGATAGCTCGCCTTTTTGTCCACAATGCCCAAATTCCAAGGAGGACGCAGAACACACAGTTTTCTATTGTAGTCGCTTTATGCAGGACCGGCAAAGGCTAAATGTACCGAGTACTGAAAACTTGGTCCCCTATCTGATGGACTCGGTGGAAAATTGGAACCAAACATGCTCGTACATTGCATCAATACAAATAAAGCTGCGGCAAGCCGAAGCAGAAGGAAGAACCCAAGAGGGTTCTACTCGAGATACAGCGTAAAGCGCTAACCAGCCCCGCCTAACGGCAGTCCCGCGGGGAGAGTGGTTGAAGTGTGCAGAGGTGTGGTTAAGTACGTAGGCGCGTGGAAAAAGGAGAATAATATCCCGCGAATCATGCATGCTGGCAACACGGGTTACCAGTATATTTTGAAGATTCCACATCCTTGGGCGCAACCACAAAAAAAAAAAAAAAAAAAGAGGATAAGAGCAAGACAACTTACTGACTTAGGTGGCGCTACAGTCCGTGGTGAACCTGGGCCTCAACCAACAAGCGTCTCCAGCTGGCACGATCTTTGGCCAGCTGATTTCAGCGTCGCACGCCCAGTTGGTTAAGGTCTAATTCCACCAGAGTGCGCCACCGTTGATGCGGCCGTACTTAGCCGCACCTTCCTTCCGGGGTGGATTCGAAGACTCTTCGGGTCTGAGCTGTATTTCCCATCCGCTCTACATGGCCTAGCCACCTTAGACGCTGTATCCGTAGACAACCGTGCACAACCCGTATAGTTCTGCGTTACATCTTCTCCTCCATACACCGTTTGAACCATAGATAGTGCGCAGAATTTTCCTCTCGAAACGACCAAGAGCATCTTCATCCGCTTTTGTTAAGGTCCAAGCTTCTGCGCCGTAAAGGAGGACTGGGATGATCAATGTCATACATAGTGTCACCTTGGTTTTCCGAGAGAGGGCTCTACTTCTCAATTGCCTCTTGAGCCCAAAGAAACCGCGGTTGGCAGGAGTGATTCTGCGTTTAATCTCAGCGCTGGTGTTCTTGTCGCCAGTCATCAGTGAGCTAAGGTAGGCGAATTCCTTGACCACTTCAAAGTTATATCCGTCCATGGTGACGTTCTGGCTAATACGTCGGTGTTGACCGTCTCTTTCTGATGAAAGCAGATATTTCGTTTTCTACCTTCTACCTCAATACTTACAAAGGCCTCATTGACGTCTCGCTGTGTCCGTCCAATCACGTCAATGTCGTCGGCGTACACAAGCACTACGCAATTGCTTGAAATAAATCGTACCTCTTGTGTTGGCCAGTGACTCTTGCACGATCTTTTCAAGCACGATGTCGAAAAAGTTGCAGGACAGCGCATCACTTTGCCCAAATCCTTTTTTAACATCAAAGGTCTCGGTTTGCTCATTACCGACCTTAATGGAGCAGCGAGAATTCTCCATTGTCATCTTGCACAGTCGGACGATCTTGGCAGGGATGTTAAAACTAGACATGGCTTTGTATAGCTCATCTCTATACACGCTGTCATATGCAGCCTTGAAATCGACGAAGAGGTGGTGAGTGTCGATTTGGTATTCCTGGGTCTTCTCCAAGATCTGCCGTAGCGTAAATATTTGATCCATTGTGGATTTACCTGGCCTGAAACCACAACTGATAAAAGCCGATCAGGTTATCCACAAACTGTTTCGGGCGTTCACACAATACGGCAGAGAAGATCTTATATGCGATGTTAAATAGACTTATTCCCCTATAGTTGGCGCAGTTATAGGGGTTTCCTTTCTCCTGGACCGAACAAACGATGCCGAGAGTGAAAGCCTGCAACCATAGGGGAATACCATCACGTATTCCCCATTCGTGGATAATTTGATAAATTCATATCAATGTGGCTTGAGAGCGCCGTGGTGCAGTGGATAGTGTTTCAGTCTCTGGCGCCGATGACACGGGCTCGAATCCCGACAACAGCCATGTCATCGAACGTGTTTTTCACGGTGCTTCTGACAAAGCCCGCCACTAGTATATTCGTCAAGATAAGCTTCTCGAAATTCGCCGTTCAGAACCGGAAATAAACTGTAGGTCCCATTCACCTATAGGAACACAAACTATGGACTATACCATGGCTAGAGATAGTCTTTAAAGGATGCCTAGCTTGGAGTCACATTCGAGAAAAGTGGAAGTGCGTAAAGGGTCTTTTCATCCCCAAGGCCGACAGGATTTCTCACACTTTTCCCAGGGATCTAAGGCCTATCTGTCTACCATCTTTTGCACTAAAAACTTTGGAAAGGCTGATAGACTTACACATGCGCCACAGCATGGATTCCTCCCTAATCGCGAAGGCACAGTATGCCTACTGTAAGGGTAGATCTGTCGAAAAAGCCTTGCTTACACTAGTGAGGAAAATCGAAAGATCAATCCATCTTTAAGAATATACCCTAACATCCTTCCTACACATACCGAACGCCTTTAACAACGTCACTCCGAAAGGGTAAAAGAAGGGATAGAAAAGCTAAAGGTGGAGAGTACTCTGATAAAGCGGCGTTCTCAATTCTTTGAGAATGGGCGCATAGCAATAGGATCTGGGTAAGTCCCCAGAAAACGAAGCTCGTGCTATTCACCAAAAAGCACAAAATTCCGTAACACTTTGCTTGGTATCATGTTAACTTATTCCTCCAGTGCCAAATACCTTGGCATTATACTAGATAGGAAATTAACTTGGAAGAGCAACACAACCGAGAGAGCAAAAAAAGCAACTATAGCTCTCTACCCATGTAAGAAAGCCCTAGGGAAAAAATGGGGATTCAACCCCAAGATCACCCTATAGCTCTACATCAGAGTCCTTAGACCCATACTAATGTATGGCATGATAGTCTGGTGGACTGTGCTGGACAAGACAACATACCACAAACAACTCGAGAATGTACAAAAGCTGGCAGGTATGTGCATTACCGGGGCCCTCAGGAAAATTTGTCCCCTGCTCGACAGACAACGGACTATGAGCATAGTCTCCCTAAAGTGAACTGACATCCACAAAATCATTGCTGTCAACACAGGACACTACCTTATTGGCAGTCACGCGCAAAAACTAGAAATAGTTCCGAATGATTTCTACAGAAGCTGTCAGGACGACAAGGAGATTGAGTCCATTCACCTCCTTCTCTGTACCTGCACAGCATTCTGCGCAATCAGGAAACGATACCTAGGATCTTACTTCCTTAACGACCTGACAGATATTCAGAAAGTAGGGATATCTGATCTTCCTAACTTCTTAAGAAGCACAAAATAGGAGGATTAACCCCCCTCGTAGCTGCAAAACGGGCCTCACTGGCCTATGTGTATTCTTCTCAATTCTGGCAAGGCTACGAACCTACCTACCTACCTACCTTCACCTAGAGGAAAAATGAAAGTAGACACCATAAGGGTGATAGAGAGAAGCTTGGCTCGAGTTCTCCATAAGCTGTAACGCCACATACCATACAATCAAAATATCAATGTGGCTTTAAGCAGGGAAAATTTGCGATAGACCAATTATCCACACTGCACCAGGTCTTGGAGAAGACCCATGAATTTCAGGTCGACACACACCAGGGGGCATAGGGACGAGCTATATAGAGCCATGTTAGGTTTTGACATCCCTGCCAAACTCATCAAGTTGTACAGGATGGCAATGGAGAATTCTCGCTGCTCCATTAAGGTTGGTAAGTAGTCAACCGAGATCCTCGGTTTCAAAAAAGGATTTAGACAAGGCGACATACTGTCATGTGATTTTTCAACATCATTCTGGGAAAGATCGAGTGGGATTCACTGGCCAATACAAGAGGCATGATCTATTTGAAGTCTGTACAATTACATGCATACGCTGATGACATTGACGTGATTGAGAGAAAGCAGGAAGACGTCAATTAAGTTTTGATGAGCACTTAAGCAGAGGTGGCTAAATTGGATCTGAAGGTAAACAGGGGCAAAACCAAATATATGCTGTCACACCGACGTCTTGGCCACAACGTCACTATTGGCTTCTATAACTTTGATGTAGTCAAGGATTTCATCTACCTTGGCTCACTGTTAACAAACGGCAACTACACTAACGCTAAGATTAGACGCATAGTAACTCTTGCCAACCGCTGTTTCTTCGGGCTCAAGAGGCGATGGAGTAGTAGAGCCCTCTCCCTGAAAACTAAAGTGACCCTCTATAAAACCTTAATCGCCCCGGTCCTCCTCTACGGCGCAGAGGCTTGAATCTTATCAAAAATGGATGAATAGGCTCTTAGTCGTTTAGAGAGGAAAATTCGGCGTACAAGCTTTGGTCCCGTTTGTGTTGACGGAGAGTGGATAAAAAGATTCAACCACGAACTGTTCTGGCTGAACAGCGACATCGGCTTCATACGGTGTCTACGGATTCAACCTCTGAAATGTCTAGGCCATGTAGAGCGAATGGAGAGCACAGCTCTGGCCCGAAAAGTCTTCGACCACAACCCGGAAGGACGAAGTTGCAGAGGACGGCCGTATCTAAGGTGGCGCACACGGGTGGAAAGGGACCTTAACCAACTGGGCGTGCGAGACTGGGAACAGCTAGCAAAATATCGTGCTAGCTGGAAAGGCTTGCGGGTTGAGGGCCAGGATCACCCCGAATTGTAGCGCCACCTAAGTAAGTAAGTAAGTAACCGGCTTGTTGTAATCGAATTTACACCTGAATAAAGCTTGGTCGCTGAGAGCCTTAGACCCATAAGTGTAATTTCTATTTCTTATGAAATAGATGGACAGGAAGAAAGATCTTACGTCTATGGTTAGATGAACGATTATTTTCGTTGCTTTGGTACTCTGGAGTCTTCACGTTTATATATTGCCTTCCTTTCTGTTGATTTTTGACACTAATGGGCCTGATTCTTTTATAATTGAATTTACGAGACCGAGGAAAACAACGGGTATGACCCAGCCAGTGGGGGCTAATGTCCAAGGAAGCTCAATACCTAGAAGTCACCATACATAGTAAGCTATTACCTTTAAAAAAAAAAGTAGATCTCCTGACCATGAATATGATTTACGCAGGACTGTCACATAAACACATCAAGAGCTACTTCGCCACTTAATTTTGATTAACTTTTGCGAGAATTATTCAAAGTTTCACTGGCGCTTGGAAATTCCAAGGCATTCCAATAGGGACTTCTGAACTTTTTCAGTTGGTAGCGACCATATTGTTGAAGCTATGTCTGTCACGTTTGCTGCTGTTTATTCAATCTATTTTGCCAAATCATGACGCATAGACATAGCTTTCAAAAATACGTACAAATGATAAAATTGTTTTTCAAAATGGGTGTTTTGTTCTGGTAACGTTCGCCATAATCATCCTACCGAGAGGGCTATTCGTAGTATGTGGAAACTGACCCTAATTCTCATCGAAAAATCATCTTCAGCGACGAGCCCATTCTGGATGAATGGGTACGTCAACGAATAAAATCTGGACTTTGGGACGATACCAATTCACATGAGATCTAAGAGCGTCCATTTCATCCCGAAAAAGTCCCTGTTTGATATGGATTTCGTGCTGGCGGCGTCATCGGTCCACATTTCTTTGAGAATGACATTGGCCAGATAATCACTATTAACGGCGAGCGCTATAGGTCGATGATTACCAACCTCTTTTGGCCTAAATTGGATGACATTGACACCAACGACATTTGGTTTTAACAGGGCGCCGCGCCCTGTTGGAAATTCTGTATGAGCAATACGAGGGCATGATTATCTCAGGTGGAGGCTGCCTACCGAGATCTTACGGTTTGACCACGTTAGACTTTTTCTAGTGGGGTTTGCTGAAGTTGCTGGTCTATGCGAATAAGCTACAAACCACAGCAACCCTCAAAGTTAACGTAACTCACGCCATCGGTCAAATTCAGCCTAATTAATGCGCCAGAGTCATAGAAAACTAGACATTTCGGATGCGCGCTACCCAGAGAATTCGCGATGTTCATTTGAACGATGTTATACTCCAAGGCATTATTGCATCGATAGGCACTTTGTTTTATTTAAACGTAAAGATAGGAAGCGCTTAATGAAAGATCCTGTATTACTTACTTATCAGGCCTGCGATCCATGGAGGATCTGAGCCTGAGCTATAGCTGCCTTCCATCCTTGACGGTCCCGGGCACGCTGCTTCCAGTTGTCAAGACCAAGATGTCTTACATCCGCGATTACTTGGTCTTTATACCGGAGGTTCGGTCTTCCTCTTCTTCTCAAACCAGGAGCCAGTGTAGTCGACGGATCCTTGCTATCCGGACTACATCCACATCTTGGTACAGCTCGTAGAGTTCACGGTTGTGTCTTCTTCTCCATTCACCTTCCTCACAGACAGGACCAAATATCCGGCGCAGAATTTTTCTTTCGAAAGAACCCAAAATCAGCTCCGCTGTCCTGCTTATCGTCCAGCTTTCGGCTCCGTATAGCAAGACTGGCAGAATGAGCGTTTTGTAAAGCATGACTTTGGTCTTTCGAGTGAGGAGTTTTGACCCCAGTTGTTTGGACAAGCCGAAGTAGCAGCGGTTGCCAGGGGCGATTCTACGCCGGATCTCCACTGTGGTGTCATTTGTGGAATTTACGTTTGCCCCGAGGTAGACAAACTCCTTAACTACCTCGAAATTGTAGCTGTCAATTGTTATGTTTTGTCCCAGGTGGTGAGCGACGGATTGGTTTTCGTTTCGCCTGTTTTTCAATCGCCGTGAATGCTTCCACAATGCCACGGCGAGAACACGCGATGATGTCGATATCATCCGCGTATCCTAGCAGCTGGATGGACTTGTAAAAGATAGTGCCTTCCCTGTTGACGCCTGCCCGTCGCACTATCTGCTCCAGCACCAGGTTGAAGAAGTCACATGACAGCGCATCTCCTTGCCGAAATCCGGTGCATGTTTCGAATGGTTCCGAGGTCCTAGAACCGAGTTGCACGGTGCATCGCGTGTTTTTTAACGTGGCGCGACACAACTGGATCAGTTTTACCGGGATCCCGAATTCGGCCATCGCCCCAAACAGTGCTTCACGATGAATGCTGTCGTATGCGGCTTTGAAATCGATGAAAAGATGGTGTGTATCGATTCGAAACTCGTTGGCCTTTTCCAGGATTTGTCGAAGTGTGAAAATTTGGTCTATAGTTGATTTGCCGGGCCGGAAGCCGCACTGGTAGCTGCCGATTAGTGCGGTGCAAAATAGTTTTAGACGTTCACACAATACGCTGGACAGGATCTTGTATGCGACATTGAGCAGGGATATACCTCTATAGTTCTTGCAAGAGGTAGGATCGCCTTTTTTGTGGATGGGGCATATAGAGCTGGTATTCCAGTCGTCGGGCATGCTCTCATCTTCCCAAATTCTGCAGATGATCTGGTGCATGCTCCCTACCAAAACATCGCCGCCAGCCTTGAAGAGCTCTGATGGCAAGCCATCTGAGCCTGCGGCCTTGTTGTTCTTCAGCTTCTGAATAGCTGTGCCGACTTCTTCTATGCTGGGTGGGAGGACTACTTCAGCGGCTGGAGTTGGGATTTCCTCAGTCCCTACCACTCTCTCTTGGTCATGCTCGTTAAGCAGCTGCTGGAAGTGCTGCTTAAATACATCCACTATTCCCTGCGGGTCGGTGACAAGATTACCCTCGCAGTTTCGAAGAGCCAGGGTGCACTTTTTGAAGCCTCCTGCAAGGCCTTTGGCTTTCTTGTAAAAGGCTCGTATTTTATGTTTATCCCTAGACTCCTCGATATCCTTGAGCTGGGAGGCTGCGAAGATTCTTTTCTTTTGTCGCAGTAGTTTCTTCTCCTCACTTCTTCTGGCTCGGTACTCTTCTCGCGCTGCCCTGGTTTTCCTCTGCAGCGCCTTTTGGTACGCCTCGTCGGTTGCTGCCTTTTGATCCTGTATACGCTTCCTTAAGTCAATGAAGGGCTGCAAGCCAAGACTAGTTCTAATACCGAGGCTCTTGTGGACAACTTTTGACTATCCCTGAGCAAATTTGATTTTGGGGAACGGCTATAAACATTAATATGTATCAAGACGTAAATCCGCTCTTAATTTGTCAAGATCTTCCGACAGGTCTTCTATCAATGGCTGGAGGCCTACCGTAAGCCTACTGTGATGGTTCACAAAGTTTATATTCCCTAGAAGGTATGGCATAGCAGGAACTCTGCATAATTTTCATATCGAATAGCTCCCATTATCATATCGGTTTTCAAGTCTACTCGACTGTCGTTTCACGCTCACACATCTCCCGAAACCCAAAACAAAGCATCGAGGTCATATCGTGTTTGATGCATCCTTTGATAACCTGTCCAATAGCTCCACAATTCTCGTAATCCCCGTCCCGACCACGATCTCAATTAGGGCACAGTACCCAGTCAACTGGATATGACCAAAACTCAGCAATCATTCCGAACAATGTACTCCGATAACATTAATCTCTTGCCGCCACACGACATCAGTTCTCCACCAACATAGTACTCTTCTTCATGGCAGCTTATTCAGGCAGAATGCCGATTGGGAGGATGAGGTTCCTTCCAGTGACATGAATACAAGAGGATTTGCTTTCATTCGAGTGTGATCTAATTGGAAGAAGATGGGCAGTGTTGACCTTACACTGTGTCCTGTTTCCCAATCTTTACGATACAGTCACTAATGAGTGCATGTATTTGCTATCCAGGTGTTCACTTTAGCTGTTCGCTTCAATTAACCATAAAAACGACGCTGATGAGGTGGCAGTGAGTGTAGGACAACTGGACAAGAATTTGGGACGATTAAAGTCCTTTTTTGTTGACTTAAATCGTCGGAAAGTTGGTGCTTTATGGAAACAAACAGTCGCTTATGCTGTGCTACACGCCATTTGGTTTGGGTGGGAAACTTTCCGGAATGCGACCAGTGGGATATGGTGGATTTCCGTCTTTTCTGTTACCATGGCCTTCTGGGGTTAAAGTTGCCAAAATAAAAACAGTCGGAAACAGAAAAACATTTGCGGAAACAAGGAGGAAAGGAATTGCATTCCAACTTTACTTGACGCTGCGTGGAGTGTCTGAGTCGTTCGAATACAGATGCAATTTCTTTATCCTTTTTTTCGGTAAATAAATGGATAAATTGTATTGTGGATTGCATGTTTCATGGATGTACGTCGTAAGTATGTCAACTAAGCAAATTGGAATCCCATCCTCCCATGGGGTACTTGGCTCCAAAGGAGTCGGGCGATAATCTTTGGAATACAAAATTGGCTATCTTGGAGGGTGTCTGGAATTTGTGGTGCTGGTTTCAGTAATTTATTGCAGTTTTCCTTCCTCTGCTTGGGAGATTGGTAGATTGGGAGAATGTGTTTCATAAGGACTGGATGACGAAGTACCAGTAAAGAGATTTTGTCCATGTCCTCCTATAAGTCGACTCAGCCTCGGGTGCTACGAAAAGCGCATTTAAATGAAAGAATCACACCGCTTGCAGGTTATTTTCCAAAAGCAAAATCAAAAACGAAACGACTATCGTCAAAAACAACAAACAGCAGAGGAAATTGTTTGCCCCGAATCCATATCCGCGCAAATATACGACTCCATCGCCTGTGTACTTAACATTGAACTGTAATTACGGTCAGCTCTTGAAAGGCAAAGTAATTGATACCTTGACAGCCAAGCCACTACTTGGCATAAATTATCCTCCATAGCCATAATATAATTTCCCGGTGTCCTTAGCCTCTGGTAAGAACAATCCCTCTTTCTCTCTGGCTTTCCGGCATTCAAACATCTTCAAGTTAAATTTACGCTACTATGGTTCGACGGAGATTTATTTCCGCCCACTACCCTCCTGTCTTGCTTTTGTTTGTCCTGTTCCTTGAGACCATTCTATCTAAAGGACTTTCTCGCTCTCTCTCTCTTTCTCTTTCTCTCCATCTAAATATGAATCCGCAACGCTGACTCGTTTAGTCCTTCGCTGATAAGGACGAACCAAATTAAATGTCTCTCAAATGTTGACACCAAGACTGCTCAATACACAAGTCCACTTGTGTGTCACAGTTTGACAGAACGACAGGATATTTTATAATGATCCCTAACAGACCAGCAGGCTGCCGTCATCAAGAAAATATGTCAATTCGTTGTCCGGCGATACCAATGTGTCATTTACAAAACCAACTTATTGCTGTAATGACGTTTGGTATTTTTGGTACTTAGGTGTCCTTAACCAGCTTTACAAGTACTCCGCTGTCAAAACGTAATCCTTTCAGTGGATAGTATCACATTTCGGGATGTATCTTTGACATTTACGTTGAGAGCACTGCCAAAAAAGTATGACATTTGACATGTTAACGTAATCGAGATACCTGAATGGAGGGAAGTATACCATATATCCTGACAGCCTTAACTACCTTCGTACTGGAATGAAAATTCGATGCCAAAAAAATTCCACAAATGTTTACAGATGAATGCGGGCGTTCTCTCTGTGCATCTTACCTGTCCGAGTGTAGTATATGTGTGCACGTTTGAGAGTTTATCTTGTTATTTTAGTTCAGACAACAGCAACAGGGGGAGGTTGAGAAAACGAATTTAATTAAAACTACCGACGAAGAGCAGAGTATCATGAAAAGTGGCGAGAAGCTCTTCTCTATGCAGAGTACCATAGTTGGAATTTGTGTTAACTGTTGGTTGCTCCAATTCTGGAATTACCATTGCGAGTCTTTATAAATGTTGTAAAAGCTAAGCACAGATGATGCTGGTCATAAAGTTCCACAGATTTAACAAGATACTCGTGGGTAGGGTAAGTTCATGAATGAAATATGGAGACCACCAAGAGTATTTGTTGGGACTCACCTTGAACTCTGTTCTCGGGAATGCATGAATTAGACTCACATGACTGGTGTTGCGACCGTGTGTTGTCCTTTTTTGCCATGTTTCGACGAGGTCGTCTGTCTGAGTGGAATGTTGAGCAGAAATAAAAATTTTAAATTAGGAGGGTACATGTAGGGTAAGATCACGTAGATTTGCTTTTAGCCCTAAGACTGGGACTAATCAAACTGGATACCCTGAAAATGTCGCATGCGTCAGTAGATGTTGAAATTCACTTGAAAATAGGAAAGGGCGTGCAAGAAACCGCCAGAGGGCTTATATTTACTACGATATTTACTACGGCGACTGCTATAGGGAGAGAGGACAACGATTGTTCAGATGCGGATTTGTTGTTTGAGGTGGACTAAGGCAAAAAATCCTAAGCTTTCGGCATGTGAGCGAACGCCTCATAACGATCCATATCAAGGCAACATTTTTTAACGTCAGCTTGATCTGCGTCCACGCCCCCACGGAAGACAAGGATGACTCCGCCAAAGATGAGTTCTACAATCTCCTAGACAGAACGTATGCCCAATGTCTCAGCTATGACATCAAAATTGTACTAGGAGACTTCAATGCTGAGCTGGGTAAGGAAAGCATCTTTGAACGAGTCATCGGCAAACATAGCCTACACGACACCACACCCGATAACGGACACAGGCTGATTGATCTTGCTGCGGGGCGAAATCTCCTTCTAGCCAGTACGCGCTTCCCGCACCTCGATATACACGAAGGCACCTGGCGTTCTTTTGATCAATGGACTACCAACCAGATTGATCACATCGCGATCGACGTCAGACACTCCTCCACTATTCATGGTGTTCGAACTTGCCGAGGGGCTAACATCGACTCGTACCACTATCTTGTAGTAGCCAAGATGCGCCTACGGATATCACGAACGCGGCGGAGTTGAGTAAGAATACAAAGTTATGACGTCGGAAAGCTACTATCGCCAGAAACCGCTCGTGCGTTTACCGATCGCGTCTCCCTTAAGCTCTCCAATACACCTCAACCCTCCACGAATTCAAAAGAACAGCAGTAGAACCTTTGCAAACAAGCTCTGAAAAGCTCTGCATCCCAAGTTTTGAGCTTCAAGGCTCCACCACGAAGAAACACCTGGTTCGATGACGAGTGCAGGAGGATTCACACAGCGAAGCACGATGCATATAAAGCCTCGCTGTATAAAAGAACAAGAGCAGCTCGTGACCTCCACGAGTTAAAAAGAAGGGCAGAGCATAAGCTTCTCAGAAGAAAGAGGAAAGGGCACGAGAAGAGGATTTGAAGAGGTGTTACTGCAGGTGTGACGTTCGAAAGTTTTATCAAGAGATAAAGCGAACATGCCAAGGTTATATAGCCAGAACGGAAGCCTGCAGGGAGGAGAACGCACACCTAGTAGTAGAATCGCAGTCGATGCTGAGAATGTGGAAAATCATATACCGCTGTCAGGCAGAATGATCCATTTCTAATCGACAAAGACCGTAGAGAATTCCGTTCCCCTGACCTCCACGAAGTTAAGATTGCCATATCGAAACTCAAGTCGAATAAAGCTGCTGGCGCATGCTGCTGGAATGACCTGGACAGGAGCTTGCACCAGCTCAATTGTAAAATATGGTCAGAAGTAAGCATGCCCAAGGAATGGAGTCTCAGCATCGTATGCCTGATCCTCGAGAAAGGGGCCTCTCTGACTGCGCCAACTACAGAAAAATAAGTTTTCTTAACATCGCCTACAAAATCTTCTCTACCGTTTTGTGCGAGCGCCTGAAGCCTTTTGTAAATAAGCTGATAGGTCCTTATTAGTCCGGATTCAGGCCAGGGAAGTCCACCATCGACCAAATCTTCACACTGCGGCAGATCCTTGAGCAGTACGTCTGGTCACTTTCCATTCACAACTGCGTTGCATACTTTTTGTCCGATTAGGAATTACTTTTTTCTTGGCTATGAAGCGAATATCAACAATAGACCTTCCGCTCGGCGGTCGATGATGTTAACCACTGCACCACGGCCACCCCCATGTAATGTACAATACCGATGATGGCGTAATATTCTACAAAGTAGCGGCGTTTGTTTCTCAAGGATCACTCCTTGGACCTCTCCTGTGGAACATCATGTACGATGGCATTCTACGACTAGCGCTTCCCGAAGGAGTACGAATCATGGGCTTCACCGACTATATTGCCATCGTCACAGTGACTAAGCATATAGAGAAAGTAGAGGATACTACGAACGCAGCTATCGCTAAAGTGAAAGATTGGCTTTCAGTTGCCGGTCTGGAACTAGCAGCCCAAAAAACAGAGGTTGTGCTCATAGCCAGCCATAATAATGTGGAATATGTACATATGTGAGCTCCTTAGTCGGAGACCAGACAATAAGGTCCAAGAATTATCTAGGAGTCATCCTAGACAACAGGCTTTCTTTCAGGGAACACATACTGTATGCCAGCGAGAAGGCATCACACGCACAACGAGCTCTTTCGCGAATACTTCCGAATATAGGCGGTCCCGGATATACACGCAGAGCCCTACTCTCACGGATAGTCAGCTCAGTCCTACTCTACGCTGCTCCAATTTGGGCGGAAGCCCTTGCAGTAAAAGGACTAAAGCGGAAAATGGATTCAATCTATAGACTCTGCGCAATAAGAGTAATCTGTGGATTTTGGACCATCTCAGAGGATGCAGCGTTCGTCAAAGCAGGAATGCTACCCATCGATATACTGGCAGACGAGCTCAAAAGGGTATACCGCAGGCGAACGCCAGACCGGCAACAAACCAGGCTTATTAAAGCAAAAGAACGAGCAGAATCCATGGCAATGTGGCAAGTCAGATGGGACACTTCCACAAAAGGAAGATGGACGCACAGGCTCATTCCCGTCATCGAAACATGGTCATCAAGACCGGCAAGAGACTGCTATTAGCATCTTTTGCAGTTTTTGTCTGGACATGGTGGCTATCGAAAGTATCTGCATAGATTTGGTTATGATAGTTCTCCGTTGTGTCCACAATGCCCAAACTCCGAGGAGGACGCAGAACACACAGTATTTTACTGCAGTCGCTTTATCCAGGACAGGCAAAGGATAAATGTACCAAGACCTGAAAACCTGGTCCCCTATGTGACTCGGTGGAAAATTGGCATGAAATATGCTCGTACATTGCATCAGTACAAACAAAGCTGCGGCAAGCCGAATCAGAGAGAAGGACCCAAGAGGCTTCCACCCGAGACACAGCGTAACCAGCCCCGCGAAGTAATACCTAACGGCAGTCCCGTGGGGAGAGCACCGTGGCGCAGTGGGTAGTGTGTTGGCCTCTGACGCCGATGACACGGGATCGAATCCCGAGACAGCCATGTCATCAAACGTGTTTTTCACGGTGTTTCTCCTCAGCGGGGTTCTGACAAAACCCCCTGTAGTAAAATTGTCATGAAAAGCTTCTCGAAATTCGCCGTTCGGAACCGGCAATAAACTGTAGGTCCCTTTCACCTATGGGAAAATGAAATCACACACAACATGGGTGATTGAGAGAAGCTCGGCTCAGGTTCTTCATGGACTGTAACGCCAACATACATATATACAGTCCCGTGGGGAGAGTGGTTCAAGTATGCAGAGGTGTGGTTTAGTACATAAGTGCGTGGAGAAAGGAGAATAATATCCCGCAAATCGTGCATGCTGGCAACACGGGTTGCAGTTCCGCCTGGAAGAAAATGGTCTGTTAGTTTTAAGCCCTGAATCAGTTTCAATTGTTGGCGGAAATTCCGCTACCCACCTCGTCCTTGGTATTTGACGTATCTGTGTAAAAGTTCACGCAGCCCATGCGGGGTCGCGTTTGTCGGGACCATTTTCTCCATCCTGAGTATGTTATTTTGCCCATTTTTTCAAAGACCTTAGTGAGCTTAATGTAGTCGGAGTTCTCTACCAAAGTTGTCCTGCCTTTCGGGATTGATAGCTCGTCCATTTTGAGCCGGCCTTATATCTCGTAGTCTTGTATGTGACTAGCTGCCAACCGTCGATATCGAATGGGGTAACGTTGGGTAGCATGTTGATCGCCGCCGTTGAAGTAGATCTTAGGGCCTTGGTGATGCACATGCCTGCTAACCTCTTTACTTTCTCGACTTACTTGCAGTATGTTGTTTTGTTTAGTGCAGTTCAGCAGGCTAAAACCCCGTAGGCACAATAGAATAGGTCTAACGACTGGAATATACAACCAAAGGGTTGTTTTGGGGCTAAAACCCCATTTTTCGCTAAGGCTTTCTTGCAAGTGTAAAGAGCTAGATATGGTTGCCTTCTTTGCTCGTTCGGTAATGTTTTCTTTCCAGATTAATTTCCCGTCCAGTATGACGCCAAGATATTTGGCACTTGAAGAATAGGTACCTGGTACCGAGTGGAGTGACTTGACACGTGTCTTCTGCTTCCTAGTGAAACTGAGGTCAAACTGTCACATACATATGTAACTATAATGGCATTTTGTTTTATAAGAAAAACTTTTAAAACTTCATTCAATTTAAACTCATCATATCAAGAAATCACGAACACTTCCACCACATCACTGAGTTTAAATGAAATTGAATGCCCCTCCTCCACAGGAGGACACTCCATATGCACAGCTATTATCATTCCGCCTTGAAACTTTCGGAATTCCTGAACGTCACATTCCCTCTCGGTTGACACTGGATCAGATTTAGAAACTTCATCCGCGATAGGGTTTTCAATGCCGTCGTTAGTGATATGCAAATTTCTATTGCGCACGTAATCTCTCGTCCATTTCCTTTGGCACGAGATCGAGACGAATGACGTTCACATTGACATTCACCGACTGCAATCGGTGCGTGTTCTGATAGATGTGAATTGGAGATGAAACATTTGGATCCATCTCCTGTTGCCATGGGCAGTTTTGTGTTAATAACTGAAGTAACTCGATTAAGGACTTGCCATTATGGAAAGTTCCCACAAAGAAGTTGTCCCAAAGAAAGGCTGAAAATCTAATTTACCTGAATCAGGAAACGAGGACGTAAGGATGAAAAAAGCCCCCTGGCCTGTATGGAATTGCATGTTTCTATGAAACTCTGATGATGATGCAGCCATGAGATTCTATTGTTAGTAGCTAAATGCTAGCAGGCGGAGGGTTAAGTAATTCTATAGTAGAGTTTGTTCTCTAAGAGTTCTGGAAGTGGAAGTTATGACGAGGAAGCAATTGAAGGTAAAGCAGATGGTTATATGCAGCGAAAGTGTTCCAAGGAGAGAGAAACTTTTTATTTGTATTAAGAGAAAGTTTTCAAAGTCATTATGCAATATAATGAGGAATTAATCTCCTTGAGGAACAGAATAATTAAATTAAAACCGAGAAAGTGTTGATTTTGAATAGAAACCAGAATAATGGACACAAGTTGAGTGCTACAGCTTGCAGTAGATTATTTAAAAGTTCTGCGCACGTTTTCTATTCAGCTGTCGCGTGCAATAAAAATGGAAAACAGATCCTCAGTTACAGTTGCCCTACATCTAGTTCCTTTACCAATTCAACTCTGAATCAATGTCCCCAATTCCCATGCATGCCATCGCAATTCACGAATCAAACATAGTGCATTCTCCTCTCGACATGCATAGTACATTCACCATGCAATTCTCGAGCCAGGCAAGTCGCCAATGTAATTTTTATGGAAGCAATTACAGATACCTCCATTCCAGAATGACTCTTGAATTTCCCACGACGGAACATGTTAATGGTCTGGCGCCAATAAGCAAAATGCTCCTATTAAGGATTACTACTATTTCTTGACCTTAGCTGCATCGTTGTTTAAATGAATTCGGTGAATGGATTACAGAAATTGCCAATAATACTTTCGACGTTCGTATTTTGGAATAGTAAGCCAAGAAAGCCTAGTTGGCATTGGAACAGGAAATGAGGGAAATCGAATTTCCGATTCTAATCTACACTCCGAAGGATGTGCATTTTCCGAGCGAATATTTATACAGCAAGGCAGAAGGAATTAGTATTCAATGTAGGATGCGGGGACAGTGGGGAGATAGCATTCGTCCCTGTCTGAGGAAAAGGACAAACAGTTGTAAATAAGATTGACCAACAGCAGTAGCGATTGTAGCAGTAAGCTACAATCACAAGAGACTGCCAGAATCTTTGCCGACCGTATCTCCTCCAACCTCTCTTAAAATCCACCCACAGCAGCGCAAACAATAGAGCAGGAATGGGCGCATTGTAAGAGCGCCATCAGAGACGCTGCCTCAGAGGTGCTGGGATTCACCACCTAGAAACCCCTGGTTCGATGATCAATACGAACAAGCCCATGCAGCAAAACAAGAGGCAAATAAAGTCACGCTGCAACGACGGACGAGAGCTACTCGCGAAATCTATGAGCAGAAGAGAAGAGAAGAGCACACGCTTCTCAGAAGAAAAACGAGGGAACACGGAAATCGTGAGATCGAGGAGATGGAAAAATGCTTCCGCAGAAATGACACCCGAAAGTTTTACGATAAGGTAAAACGAACATGACATAACTACAAAGCCAGAGCCAGAGTTACAGTCCATGAAGGACCAAAGCCAAGCTTCTCTCAATCACCCATGTTGTGTGAGATTTTATTTTCCCATAGGTGGAAGGGACCTACAGTTTATTGCCGGTTTCGAACGGCGAGATTCGAGAAGCTTTACTTGAGAATTATACTACAGGGAGTTTTGTCAGTACCCCGCTGAGGAGAAGCACCGTGAAAAACACGTTCGATGACATGGCTGTTGTCGGGACTCGATCCCGTGTAGTGGAATCTCAGTCGATGCTGAGAATTTGGCGAGACCACTTCTGCAGACTGTATAACGGCGATGACTGACAAGATACCGTTGTCAGGCAGAACGATCCATTCGTAATGCACGACGATGTAAGAGAATTTCCTCCACCCGAGCTAGACGAAGTGAAAATAGCGAAATCAAGATTTAAGTCTAATAAAGCCGCGGGCGCAGACTGCTGAGCTTTTTAAGGTGGCTGATGATGAGCTGGTAAGGTGCATGCACCATCTCATTTGCAAAGTATGTTCGTGGGAAAGCATGCCCGTCGATTGGAATCTCAGCATCGTTTGCCCGGTCCATAGAAAAGGAGACCCCTATAGCTGCGCCAACTATAGGGGACTAAGTCTCCTTAACATTGCATATAAGATCCATATTGTGTGAACACCTGAAACCGTTTGTGGATAACCTGATCGGCTCATATCAGGCCAGGTAAGTCCACAATAGACCAAACATTTACACTACGGCAGATCTTGGGTATTTACGCTACGGCAGATCTTTTCGTCGATTTCAAGGCTGCGTATGACAGCGTGTATAGGGATAAGCTATACAAAGCCATGTCTAGTTTTAACATCCCTGCCAAACTCGTTCGACTGTGCAGGATGGCAATGGAGAATTCTCACTGCTCCACTAAGGTCGATAATGAGCTAACCGAGACTTTTAATGTTAAAAAAGGATTTAGGCAAGATGACGCGCTGTCATGCAACTTTTTCAACATTGTGCTTGAAAAGATCGTGCAAGAGTCACTGGCTAACACAAGAGGTACGATTTATATCAAGTCTACGCAATTGCTTGCGTACGCCGACGACATTGACGTAATTGGACGGACACAGCGAGATGTTAATGAGGCCTTGGGAAGCATTGAGGTAGAGACGGCTAAGATGGGCCTCAAGATTAATGAGGACAAAACCAAATATCTGCTTCTATCAAAATGGACAGGTATAACTTTGAAGTGGTCAAGGAATTCGTCTGCCTTGACTCACTGATGACCGGCGACAACAACACCAGTGCTGAGATAAAACCCAGAATCACTCTTGCCAACCGCTGTTTCTTTGGGCTCAAGAGGCAATTGAGAAGTAGAGCCCTCTCTCGGAAAACCAAGGTCCTCCTTTACGGCGCAGAGGCTGATGACCTTAACAAAAGCGGATGAAGATGCCTTTGGTCTTTTAGCCAAAGACCGTGCCAGCTGGAGACGCTTGTTGGTTGAGGCCCAGGTTCACCACGGACTGTAGCGCCACCTAAGTAAGTAACAGTACGACTTTAAAATTCGCTGTAATTTTAAGTTAGCATTCATCGGCGTACGCAGTGCTATTCTTGAACTCCATCTCCCGTCTGATTTATGCATCAGTCGCCAGATCAACGTTCCTTCCATCGAAAAAACAAAACACAATTTCAATCCGAGATTAATTGACAAAGCCCGTCAAATCCCTCCAAGGATTCACTGACTTGCCGGCTTTAAAACCCAAATCAATTAATCACGATAGTCAGCCTCTCCTTAACCATCCGTCAAGCATTCCATCAGCAGTCCGTCACTCAGACAACTTGCCATTTATTTTACAGCATATTTTGATACAATTTCGCAGCTGAAATTCTTGGGAATTCTTTTGAAACCGATCGCTTCATTGAATAATGACCACCCAGTAGGCTATTGTTTGTCACAGAGATTAATTGATCCGATGGCACGTCATGATAGATTATATCGGACTAATTTCCATTAAGCTACCAACATTCAAGTCAATGTGACTATAATGCTGTTTACGGTATTAAAATAAATTGTGGTCGAACCGCACGTTCCCTTTGAATCAATCACATCAATCTGTTAAGCTACGAGTATCTGGAACATATTACAAAATAATTCCATCACACTCCCCTCTCGCGGCATGCAGTTGTATTCGATTCCAACCGAATGTGATGATTCAATGAAGCATCAAGGACAGTTTTCGAACACCATCCGCGACAGGTGACACCTGAGCTTATTATTGTTGGCACCTCACCGGAATGTGAATGCGGATGCGGATGCGAGAGTGAAAGTGAATTTGATTAGGTTTATTGGTATAGAAGGGGAAGTGAATGAAAAAATAAGACGAAAAAAATTGGTCCTTTGAAGGATAACACACAATTTATAGGAGAAAATTTGAATATTTAATCGAATTGAATTAAGGCGGTGAATCAAGGCCAGTGATTGGCAATCTTTTTTCTTTAAAGCTTCTGTTTTCTTTCCTTTATCATATTCTAAATATTAAACAGATATTGCTTTTGGGGAGGGATTAGAACATACCCGAGGTAAGGCATGCCTGTCATAAGGGTCGACTAAAATCCATCGTTAGTTTAACTAACATCTGGGCTGAATTTAATTGTTAAGCGACTCGTGCCGAAAATTAGCCTGGTCGGGAGCCCAGTGCAATCTCAAACGGAGCATCCGGATACCTGGCAACCTCCGGACCAGCTAGCCTTATCTGTCTATTACGGATCTCTGGGCAAAGGGACCATAATTTCTCCGCCATTCGTTAACAAAACTTTTTAAGAACTAAACCTTTTTAGAAAAAAAACTCAAAGACTAAAAGATCCCCTTCGTCGAGATCTACGAAAGAAATCAAGCGCTCTGAAAAGACGAAAATCACAGGCGAAAAGTTTTTCCCTCCCTAATTAAATACAAAGCATGAAAGAGGAAATTGCTGATCATCGCCTAAAACTACGTAACATGGAGCTTCTTTGCGAAGAACTGAAGAGGGAGTTAAAAACTCTAGGAGCACGCAACTTTGCAACGATAAAGTGCAAAAAGACAAGCAGCGAACACCGTCGCCGAAGAACAAAGTAGTTGCCATTGTCAGCCGTCGCGCGTGGTCACGTATTCACGACACGGAAACGGAAACGAAAAGAAAAAATGTGCTCACGTGCGTGTGCAGTTTCGATTGCTGAAAGTTTCTTATTTAGACTTTATAGAAAATGAAGACATTTTAGACAGGGGTGAGCTTCTATAAATGCACACTAGTGTTCGTAAGTGAAAATAAAAATGCTCACAGGCAATTACACGTGAGCGCGTGCGTTGCGTTGCGTGAGTATGCGTTGTATGCGTTTCCTTACTCAACCACAACACTATACCAGTAATCGCATATGTATCGGTTCTCGTCCGACCGCTTGGGAACACCGCGTGTTGTTAATTTTTTTGCCTATTTTTTAATTCGCGAATGAACCCGGTCCCATGTCAATATCATCTTTGGTTCTTGAGATAATCGAGGCGATAATTTCGCATGCACATACGCACCCACACAGATATGTACATACACACACACAGAGGAATATCTACGAAAACCTTAAAGGGCCCACAGACCTCACACTTGTGTGCACACATGTGTCGGTGTGCGGCCATGTGTGCTGTTTGTGGGCTGGTGCAAACACCGTTTTCGGTGTCAGACACGGAGCGAGTAAAAATCAAAAGTCTTTGATTTTTGATGTCGGTGTCTATATCGGTGTGACGTGTGTGGCGGAATCACGCACAGATGCCGATACACATGTGTGCACACAAGTGTGAGATCTGTGGGCCTTTTTAGATTTGGATTCTGGTAACCTTGAAATGTGAAGATATGTCAAAATTTGGAATTCGCAAAATTGACCCCATTACAATAACTTTCCACTGGGAAGTTGAAAAGGCAATCTCCTGCTACAGAAGCTTACTCGAGAGCTTCTTATTGCGAGCCAATTACTATGGCTATTTTCCTTACAAGCAGTCCTTCATTTCATCGTAAAGAGATAATCAAAAGCTACATCGTTATCCTATAACCTATCCCCGAACTCCTACATCATTGACGCATCGCCATCTCAACTATTCACTGAATCAGATCACGTATGAAGGTTACCGTAATAAGTGTGCAATCATTACAAAACCTACCATAGTATGAATGTCTGAAACCGCATGACAAAAAAACCGAGATTTAACAGGTATTTACCACTTCATAAGCTCGGGTTTTCGGCTGTTCTGCGAAGTTATGTGGATGCTGTTTACCCCATTCAAGGACAGCTTACCAGTCCACAATAGGTAGCCGGCAGTTCAGAAGTTCGGCGGCTTAGCCCAACACCATAGGTGGTAGACAGCTCGACAGTTTACCAAGCCAGCATAGGTTGGCAGCAGCTCGACAATTTACCAGGCCACCATAGCTGGCCAACAGATCGACAACTCACAAGTCACCTGGTCAACACAGGTGGCCAGTAGCTCGACATTTTAACAGGCAAAATGCAGCTTAGGGCAGCGTAGGTAGCCGACAGCTTGACAGTTTACCAGGCCTCCAAATGTGGCCGGCAACTCGACAACTTACCAGGCCATCATAGGTATCCGGCAGCTCTACAGCTTACCAGGCCACCATATGTGGCCAGTACTCAAGGTAACTTAACCGACCAACTCAAAACCCCTATTACTAAAAACGCTTTGTTTTGCAGGATATTGACATTCATCGAGCGTAATATCATCCAATGCCTATTTTGTAACTTCGTCTTCTTCAAGAAGTACATGATCAACCGAACCTAGATTCCCAGAAACCATTCATTGCTCCTACTCATTACCTCAACGTAAGGGCGCCGTGGCGCAGTAGTTAGTGTGTCGGACTCTGAGTCACGATGAGCGAGTTCGGATCCCGATCACACCAACGCCATCGAATGTTTTTTACGCGGCGTCCCTCCTCGGCGGGGTACTGGCAAAACCCCCCGTAGTATAACTTGCCTAGAAAATTTTTGTCGACTCAAGCCGTTCGGAATCGGCATTAAACTGTAGGTCCCTTTCACCTGTGTGAAAAATAGAATCACACACAACATGGCTGATTGAAGGGAAGCTTGGCTCTGGTCCTTCATGGGCTGTAACGCCACCAAAGAAGAAGAAGAAGCTCCACTTTGACGAGAATGATAAGGCAGACCCCGGCTTCAGCACCCTCAACCAAATCTACTAAATATCTACTAAATATCTACATATATCCAAAATATCTAAATATTTTGAGAGCACCGTGGCGCAGTGGGTAGTGTGCTGCCCTCTGACGCCGACGACACGGGATCGAATCCCGACACAGCCATGTCATCGAACGTGTTTTTCACGGTGTTTTTCCTCAGCGGAGCACTGACAAAACCCCCTGTAGTAAAATTGTCATGAAAAGCTTCTCGAAAGTCGCCGTTCGGAACCGGCAATAAACTGTAGGTCCCTTTCACCTATGGGAAAATGAAACCACAAACAACATGGGTGATTGAGAGAGAAGCTCGGCTCAGGTCCTCAATGGACTGTAACGCCAACATACATACAAATATCTACTGTCGACACTGTCGACAACTACAATTTGTAACAATTACAAATTACGAAATACATTATATTTCCTTTTGGGTTTTACAAATGCAATTTGCGGTTTTTGTTTAGTTAAAATATTTTTCCATATTCAAAATTCAAAAGAACACTTACCTGGGTAATAGACTCAACCAAGCAATCTTTCAAGATATCTTATTTGAATATCATCGAACTGAACTACACCAAACAGAACCGAAAATTGTGAAAAAATGGACCCAATGCCGGGCGAAAAACACCTTTTTCTTATTTTTGTTTTTTTTTTCATCCTTTACACGATAAACCAAAATCAAAACGCAAATTGCTACTGAGCAGCTGAGCAAGATTGCCCTTTTTGCACGACACAGCAAATACAAATTTCAAACATTGAACCGAACCGGACCGAAATTCGCGAAAATCATAGAATACCGCCATCTCTTTGAGGAGAACGGAAGAAAAAACACTGTTTTCTTAATTTTTCTTCATCTTCACACAAAACACTATAAAAACACAAATTGCTTGAACTACCAAGCATAATTCACCTAAATAGCCATTTTTGCACCAATTTTCACTTTTACATCTAAACGATTCAAAACGCTAAAATTTAACGGCACAGCACATTTGAATTTTAAATTTTTAAAATTTTCTAACCGATAAAACGGACGAACGATGGAGAATCCGATGCGCAAACTACTTAACTTCCACTGAGACCCGGGAGTAACTGAGTTGAATTCACGCAAAGAAAACTGCAGTATGTGTCAAAGCTAAGCTCACCACCAGGCTATCCAACAAATTGCTGAGTGATTGAGTGGAGAGAGTTTATACTGGTAATTGAGTTTCACCTCTGGTGGTGAGCATTTTTTGTGCTCCAAAAATTATGCAAAATTTTTCCGAGCAATTTTTGTGGGAAAATAATTTTTCGCAATTGAATTTACGTTGCGTGATTTTTTCGCCATTTGGGTTTTAAATGTTATTTTTTGATAGCATACGTACCATTTGTGACATGGGTCAAAGTCGAACTTACGGAGATAAGATAGCCATTTTTTCACAAGAACTGTGGTCTAGGTACGACCCACAAGGCCCACACGACTAACTTCCCAGTGAAAATGAAAACATCCATGGGCTGTCTGTGTCCATGTGGCTGTGTGTCTGGATGTGGCATCGTAACTCCTGAACGAATGGACCGATTATGATGCCTTTTTTGTTTTTGTTTTTTTTTTAAAGCTAACGTGGTCGAAATAGTTCCTAGCTACGATTTGTGAAGATCTGTTCAGGTGTTTCAAGGTCACTAGCTCCTTTTGTTAGCTGCGGTGGGATTCTTAGACGAATAACGGGTAATGTATCGGTTCTCGTCCGATCACCGCAATCTACCAACATCGGGTGCGGTCAGTACTTAGATGGGGAACCGCTTCAGTACTGAGGCAATAGTGTCCAGCCTTCATATGACCCAAATAAACCCGGGAATATGCAGTTGGATTGGGCAAATGCTGAGTATTCGTGTACGAATCCCGGTAATGGGTAGAACGAGTGGAAGGGTGAGAGTAAATAAAGGTACACCACAAGGTGGCGTTATATCACCCCTCCTGTGGCTTCCTGTGTTCGATGGAATGGTTAAGATTCTAGAGGCGGATGGTTTTAACGTCACGGCCCACGGAATGGTATCGATCTGATTTATGGAAAATCTGCCAAATACATATCTTGGCATAATCCCGGTCTTAGCTGGAGCGACAATATTGACGAAAGAATCAAAAAGGCCTACGTGGCGCTATATTCGTGCAGGGTAGCCTTTGGAAAGACATGGGGCCTCAGACCGAAGTTGGTACATTGGTTATACACTGCGGTGGTAAGACCGATTCTAGTCTATGGGTCGGTTGTGTGGTGGAAGGCGCTTGAGAAGATATGTCATCTTCAAAGTGTGTCAAAGATTCAAAGGGCAGGGTGTCTGGTGGTGACGGGATCTATGAAGTCCACACCAATGGCGGCTCTTCAAGTTATGCTGAACCTCCCACCCTTGGACATATACTGCGAGAGCGTCGCAGCCAGAACTGCCCTAGGACTACAAGATTTCGGTCTCTGGACAAGGAGTCTTCACGGCCACGCATCAGTCTTGGATCGATGGGCCATTTCGAGATTCAGAACTGATACGGACTATGGCACTCGACTTCCTTCCTGTGAGAGGATATAATCTATAAGAATTCCCTGCAGGGAGGGTGATACGGTACGCACGGAAAAGGAACTGGCAATCTACACCGACGGATCCAAAATGGATGTCGGCACAGGTGCCGGAGTCTATTCAGAATCTCGGGATATACATCGCTCCTATAGTCTTGATGATGGCTGCAATGCTTCCCAAACTGAGGTCTTGACAATCAAACAGGCGGCAGACCTTGTTAGCAGAGAGAATCTCTCAGGAAAAAAGATCAACATCTATATTGACAGCCAGGCAGCCATTAAGTCTCTGCAGGCAGCATGGATAAGATCCAAACTCGTCAAACTCTGCGGAGGGAGGCTAGAAGAAATACCGAATGTAAACGAGGTGACCCTCTGCTGGGTACCTGTTCATGTGAATATCTCTCTAATCGAGAGGGGGGACGAGCTAGCTAGGCTGGGATCAGGTGCAAACTTCGCGCAGATTGCAGCCGAAATCAAAACACTCAGTGCCCCCTACAGATAGATGGAGGCGGAGCTATTAATGAAAGCCAACAAGCGATGGTATTACTTAGATACATGCGCAACGGCGAGATGGACTTGGCCCGTCTATAATAAGAAAAGGACAGAAAATCTGCTGAAGTTCAATAGTGGGCACTGCATGCAATCCTACCACGCAGCTAGGCTAGGCCAGCCCCATAATGACCTCTGCAGAAGCTGCAGGGATGAAGAGGAAATTGAATCCATTCGTCCCCTGTAGTGTAAATGCCCGGCGCTAGCCCATAAAAGGAACGTATTCCTATTCCTAGGAACGTATTCGGGACTAGACGAGGTAAGTAAAATTAGGCTGAGCATAATACTAAGACTCTTATCCTCGTCTGTATGGTTCAGCTCAACGGGCAATGTCTAGGTCTCTGCAGGTTAAAAATTAACTGGGCGCAATGGACTCCACGTTTGACTTTTCGTGAGTAGGGCACCCACTTACCTAATCTAACCCAGGGGATCCGTTGGAAACACCGCGTGTTGTTGGCATCAAGCCGCCTATTTGATGTCGCTCTATGTAACACAGGGTAAGGAAACGCACACTCATGTGCGCACATTCAACAATCTATTGCTCATAAACTGCTCACGTGCGTGTACAATTTCGATTGCTCAAAGTTTCCATATTTTATCATTCTGCAAACAACTCCCGAGCAGTAAATCAACCCATTTTAGCTCACGAACGCGAGTGTTTGCATTTATGGAAACTCACCGCATGTGCGTTAAACATAACCCACCCTACAAAGTGCACAAAAGTGTGCGCTCTCTTTAACGAACACATGAAGTGCGCACAGGGGTAAATTTCCATAAATGCACACACACACACTCGTGTTCGTGAGCGAAAATAAAAATGCTAATTTCACATGAGCTTACTTACTTACTTAACGGGCGCTACAGTTCGGGGTGAACCTGGGCCTCAACCAACATGCCTCTCCACCTAGCACGATCTTTCGCTAGTCTTTTCCAATGCCGCACGCCCAGTTGGTTGAGGTCCCCTTCCACCTGTGCGCGCCACCTTAGGTGCGGCCGTCCTCTATTTCTTCGTCCCTCGGGGTTGGATTCAAAGACTCTACGGGCTGGAGCTGTGGTGTCCATTCGCTCTACATGGCCTAGCCATCTTAGGCGTTGGATCCGTAGACGCCTGACCAGACTCATGTCGCTGTACAACCCGTACAGTTCGTGATTGAATCTTCTCCTCCAACCCTCCTCTGTGTTTATGGGACCGAAAATCGAACGCAGAATCTTTCTCTCGAAAAGAAAAAAGGATGGTGAAGGACTAGCAAAGGCCTCGTAGGGGTAGCATCTGCCGACGGATGCTGGCCCGACAAAAAGCGAGTAAGAGCCTCTGCAGCCGAACATCTTGCAGCTCTGCTAGCCAGGTCCTACTTCCACCTCCTCGTGGTGCCATCTGGAAATTTCCTTAGAGGAAGAGGCCGAATGGCGAGTATCCTGCGCCACCAAACAGGATTAGTGTCGGTTGGGCTATGGTCTAGCGAACCATAACCGTAAAACCACTGATTGCTCAGAAATACCAAACAGCCTCGGATAATAAAACGGAACGGATTTCACATGAGCGCGTGCGTTTAATAATTGCTCGTTTGACCCGTAATTCTGTAGAACTGCGACTCATTTACGAACCTGACGTCGCGCTCTGTGAGCCCGAGCACTTCAGGTTCAATAGAATGGTTTCTCGCCGAAATAGACAAGTAAATGTCCGAATGGAACGGACTCCGTAGTGGAATTTTTTAACATAGCCTCTTCAAGGCGAAGCCCGCCGTTAATTTTGTTAGCATACAACTTAATAAAAGGGTCTGATTTTCTGTAAATATTAAGTTGTTGTTAAGGTTCCACAACAGTGGAACCTTTGCAAACAAGCCCTGAAAAGCTCTGCATCCGAAGTTTTGGGCTTCAAGGCTCCACCACGAAGAAACACCTGGTTCTCGCTCTACGAGTTAAAAACAAGGGAGGAGCATAAGCTTCTCAGAAGAAAGAAGACAGAGCACGGGAAGCGCGCGATTGAAGATTTGGAAGGGTGTTACTGCAAGCGTGACGTTCGAAAGTTTTGTCAACAGATAAAGCGAAAATGCCAAGGTTATAAAGCCAGAACGGAAGCCTGCAGGGATGGGAACGGACACCTAGTAGTAGAATCGCAGTCGATGCTGAGAATATGGAAAAACTACTTCTCTAGACCGTATAAAGGAGATGTTAGTCAATGTAAAGCTGTCAGACAGAACGATCGATCCATTTTTTAACGACGAAGACCGCAGAGAATTCCGTCCCCCTGACCTCGACGAAGTTAAGATTGCCATATTGAAACTCAAATCGAATAAAGCTGCTGGCGCAGACAGACTGTCTGCTGGGCTCTTCAAGACAGCTGGGGATGACCTGGTTGGGAGCATGCACCAACTCATCTGTAAGATATGGTAAGAGGAAAACATGCCCGAGGAATGGAGTCTCAGCATCGTATGCCCCATCCACAAGAAAGGAGACCCCTCCGACTGCGCCAACTACAGAGGACTAAATCTTCTCTGCCGTTTTGTGTGAACGCCTGAAGCCTTTTGTAAATAAGCTAATAGGTCTTAATCAGTGCGGATTCAGGCCAGGGAAGTCCACCATCGACCAAATCTTCGCAACATGGCAGATCCTGGAAAAAACCAATGAATTTCAAGTCGACACTCACCACCTATTTGTCGACTTCAGAGCCGCATACGACAGCGTAATTACAGACGAGCTATACAACGCTATGTCTTCCTTTGACATACCTGCTAAACTCGTCAAACTATGCAGGATGGCTTTGGAGAATGCTCGCTGCTCCATCCAAATCGGTGAACACCTTACCGATAGATAATGGTTGGGAGACGGCGCCCAAACTTGGCGTTAAAATAGTTGCCAGAAAACAAATGAATTAACCATTTATGTAGACCATTTGAATACCGTCGCGCCTTCATTCAACCGCGCACTACGCAACAGTTTGAGTTTTAATTAAACTACTTACCATAATTCCCATAACAACTATGGCCTTTATAGCCCCAAAGAAATCAACTAATATAAACGCCTAGTATCAGCCCTTCAACCACCCATTTAATTTCCATTTCCGGTCCAACAAAGGAAAACTAATAAAAAACAAATGAATAAGAAAAGGTTGCGTACCTCAGCTGCATTTGCTTTGTAAATTACGAACAAGTCTGCCTCAGGAAAGCGTTTCAATTGAATTTCCGTTCTTGTCCATTCGGCTTTTCTTTCCTCGCTATACATCCCGGTAGTTTCTCTCTTCCTCGGCGTCGAGCGATGTCGTCCTTCTAACGATCCCTTTGAATCCTGTACTCGTATCCGGCACGCAAGGGAAGTAACCTGTTAAGTTTTAGCCCAAGGGTCAATACGACTTTTATTCATACCGTTGTATTCGCTCCCTTACCCACCTGACTTTGTGTACTTCCTTCCTTTTAGTCGATTTAATTACCAAAGGAATAGATGGAATTATGTATGAATTGTGTGTTTATGTAGAAAAGGATAAGATGGGGGGTGACGGAAACTGGTATTGTTTCCGATTCCAGTTGGAGGTGATAATGGATTGACGGGCAGTGGAATAGACACACACTTTAAACTATTGACGACAGAGGAGTAAGCTTTGGGTTCGTTGTTCTTCAAGTTAGTGTGAAAACTCAAGACTTGCTATTTAAAACATTCCTAGCCGTCGCATTGCCCACAGAGGATAGGACTATTCGCAGTGTTTCGGATAAATTTGAGACCCCTGGTTCAGTAAATAATCCTTTCACAATGGATGATGAGAGCAGAGAATTCCGTCCCCCTGACCTGGACGAAGTTAGGAATGCTTTTTCTAAGCTTAAGTCCAACAAATCTGCTGGAGTAGACGGACTACCTGCCGAGCTCTTTGAGGCAGCTGGAGATGACCGGGTTGGGAGTATGCACCAGCTCATCCGTAAGATATGGTCAGAGGAATGCATGCTCGATGAATCTTAGTATCGTTTGCCCGATCCACAAGAAAGGAGACCCCTTTATCTGCGCCAACTACAGAGGAATAAGTCTTCTGAACATCGCTTATAAAATCTTCTCTGCTGTTCTGTGTGAACGCTTGAAACCGTTAATAAGCTGATTGGTCCATATCAGTGTGGTTTCAGGCCCGGGAAGTCCACTATAGATCAATTATTCACACTGCGGCAGATCCTGAAAAAAACAAACGAGTTCCAGATTGACACCCACCACCTGTTTGTCGACTTTAAGGCTGCATACGATAGTATCAATAGAGACGAGCTATACAACGCCATGTCTAGTTTTGACATACCTTGCCAAACTCGTCAGATTGTGCAGGATGACTTTGGAGAACTCTCGCTGCTTCATCAGGGTCGGAAGCGACCTAACCGATACCTTTTATGTCAAAAAAGGTTTTAGACAGGGAGACACGCTATCGTGTGACTTTTTCAACATCGTCCTTGAAAGGATAGTGCGAAACTCACTGGTCAATACGAGGGGCACCATCTTTTTCAAGTCCATACAACTGCTCACATATGCCGATGACATTGACATAATTGGACGAAGTCAGCGAGATGTCATTGAGGCCCTTTCGAGCATTGAGACGGAAGCGGCTAAAATGGGACTGGCGGTAAATGAGGGCAAAACGAAATATATGCTGTCGTCGAAAAAGGGCACGAACCACCGGCGTCTTGGCCAGGCTCCGCAGTGACACGCAGAAACGACATCAGTGCCGAAATCAAACTCAAAATAACTCTTGCCAACCGCTGTTTCCTTGGGCTCGGGAGGCAATTGAAAAGCAGAGCCCTCTCTCGAGAAATCAAGGTGAGCATATACAAGACCCTTATCATCCCGGTCCTGCTCTATGGCGCAGAGACATGGACCTTATTGAAAGCGGATGGGGAGGCCCTTGGTCGTTTTGAGAGAAAAAATTTGCGTGCGATTATCGGCCCGACCTGCATAAATGGGGAGTGGAGGAGAAGACTTAATAGTGAACTGTACGGGTTGTACAGCAACATGAACGTACCACGGCGTCTTCGGATCCAACGCCTAAGATGTCTAGGTCATGTTGAACGTATGGAAAACACAGCTCCGGCCCGGAAGGTCTATGAATCCAACCCCGAGGGGCGACGCGGTCGAGGACGGCCAAATTTAAGGTGGCGCAGCCTATTGGAAGAGGACTATAACCAACTAGGCGTGCGGCACTGGAGACTGCTGGCGAAAGACCGTGCCAGTTGGAGAGGTTTTTTTTTTTGAAGGAGGCCCAGGTTCGCCATGAACTGTAGCGCCAAAAGAAGAAGAAGAAGAAGGTTCAGTATACTATTTTTGTTTTTTTTTTTTTTTTTTGTTGGGGCTAGTGCTACTCTTAGCATATAGCACTGCGACCTTTGCAGATCTATTGTGCCTTCTAGCTGAGGAGCTTCTCCACTTCCGTAGTGAAGTTGAGAATGCTTCTCGTAGGAGCCAAGGTGATCCCCTCAGGAGTCATAACCTCGCTGAGGAGGATACGCTCCCTAAGAAGGCAGAGAGCAGCACACTCACAGAGTATGTGTTCCGCCGTCTCTTCGTCCTCGAGACAGAGTCGACACACGGGAGGCTAATTTTGTTTAGATGATATCTCAGAATGCAGTGTCCTGTCAGATAGCTGACTAGTCTTCTAATATCCACCCTATTGAGTTTGAGTATATCAGTAGAGTGTTTGTTCAATGGACGTATAAGTCGTTTCGGCCGACGGAGTCCCCGAACGCTGTTCCAAAAGGACAGGTGTTGCAATTCTTCCCACTTGTATAAGTAGAAATTTATCTTAGCCTTGGGGATGCCGCAGAATGGTTCTGGACCTATGGACATGAACATACCTTTATGTCCTGGCACCCACCAACGTTTAACATTGTTTCTTTTGGCGAGGTCTTGTAGGGCGTCATGGCATTCCTTGATGGATTTTGAGTTCGTGCTGTACGAACCCAGCGCTTTGAGCGCTGCTTGGCTGCCAGAGAGTATGTTGATGGTTACTCCTCTATTGCCAATCTCAAGATTTCGATTGGCGCATGTTAGGATGGCATGCAACTCTGCTTGAAAGATGCTGGGACTTATTCCCAGGGCCTTCGATATCCTGCAATTTGGTCGAAAGATGCCGGCGCCAACGCCAGAAGTCATCTTGGAGCCATCCGTATACCACCTAAGGCCTTTGAAATTTAGAAAGGGATCACTGTTTTCCCATGCTGAGCGATCTGGGATCAATATCTTAAATCTCTTATGAAAGGTGAAGGTGTGTGGTAATTCGTCCGAGACCGTGGTGATCATATCAAGCTCGGAAAGGTGTTGTAATATGGACATGTGACCCACGGGTCTACATGGCATATTTGTTCCCGAAAAAATAATTCCGATTGCACTGCGTAATGCCACCTTTTTGATAAAAAGGTGCAGTGGAGTGATTCCAATGAGTGCTTCTTGGGCTGCCGTGGGGCAAGTTGGCATAGCGCCTGTAATGCCGAGACACGCTGGTCTCTGAAGGCGTTGAAGCTTAACAATTGTAGTTTCTTGCTCAACTCTTGTCCACCATATGGTTGACCCGTAGGTAACGATAGGTCTTACTATCGCGATGTATAACCATTGGGCTACATTAGGTTTAAGTCGCCAGGTTTTATCATAAGTACGTCGATAGGCCCACATGGCCTTAGTTGCTTTCATAAGTTTAGTTTTCATATTGGAGCTCCAGTTGAGTCTGCAGCGGTCTAGGTCAATAACTAGATACTTTACTTCCTCTGAAAATCCTATGCGTGTGCAATTTACAAAGATTGAGCAGAGCTGTACCTTTCTCCTCTTTGTAAACGGGACTAAGATTGTCTTATTTGGGTCAATCGATAAACCCTCTCTGTCACACCAGTCAGAGACAAATTGGAGCACACTCTGCATGCGCTCACAGACAGTGGATTCGCATTTGCCCGTAACAACGATTACTAGGTCATCAGCATATCCAATTACCTCGTAGCCCCGAGTGGTTAGTTTGCGTAGTTAGGTCATCGATGACTATCAACCATAGCAGTGGTGAAAGGACTCCTCCTTGTGGGTATACTATATCCGCCGATACTGTCACTGAGACCCCTCCGCATGTGGCTGATATGATACGGCTATTTAGCATCGCCCTAATCCAGTGATTAGTGGGATGGTCCACACCTCTGTAGGATAGTGCAGTGGTGATCGAATCATAGCCAGTATTGTCAAAGGCTCCCTCTATATCGAGGAAGGCGCAAATCGCGATCTCATTGTATGTGAAGTTGTTTTCAACACACGTCACCAGATGGTGTAGCGCATTCTCAGTAGATCGCTCTCTGGGGTATGCATACTAATTGGGATGCAGAGGTATCTGATTTTCCAAGATACCTCTAATGTGGAGCTCTATCAGTTTCTCCATTGTTTTAAGAATGAACGAAGTCAAACTGATAGGGCGATAGGATTTAGGTTGCTCACTTGGCTTCCCAATCTTGGGGATGAAGACAGTAAACGATAAACCAACACCGAATGTATGTCGACGAAACGCAAGATCTGCCGAAAACATCGCCACTGTCCGTGAGAGGGTACAGGAGCATTTGGCAACTGACCCTAGTCTTCATCCAAAATTCAACTTGAGCGATAAGGTTCAGTTCTGGATGAATGGGTACGTCAACAAACAAACTTGTCGAATTTGGGACGATACCAATCAATATGAGATTACCAACTTCTTTTGACTTGAATTAGATGATATTGACACCAACGACATGTGGTTTTAACAAGACGCCGTGCTGCTACGTGCCATACAGCTCCCGCCACATGGGAAATTCTGCATGAGCGTTTCGAGGGCATGATTATCTCAGGTGGAGGCTGGCCACCGAGATCGTTCGGTTTGATCACGTTAGACTTTTTCTTGTGGGATTCGCTGAAGTTGCAGGTTTATGCGAGTAAGCTGCAACCCACAGCAGCCCTCCCTCAAAACCATCATGGCATGAGTTCATCGGTCAAATTCAGCCTAATTTACGCAATAGAGTCATGGAGAATTGGACATTTCGGATGCGCGCTACCGAGAGACTTCGCCACGTTAATTTGAACGATGTTATGCTCCATATATAATGGCATCTATAGGCCTCTCAAACGAATGAACAATGTCGATGATAATTCACACAATTAGGAAGCGCGGTTTTTATGGCGCCGAGGAATATGGAATCTTCGGAAGATTCTAGCAACACGGGTTACCAGCATGCACTTTTTACTCGCACCTACTTACTTAACCACCTGCACATTTGAACCACTCCCCCCGCGGGACTCCCGTTAGATGTTACTTCTCTCTGTTCTCTCTGCTTCCGCCTGCCGCAGCCTCGAATGGACTAACGCAATGTACGAGCATAGCTCCTTCTAGTTATCTACCGAGTCGGTGCTTAGTATGTTCACCATTTGTCTATTTGAACATTGTGGACACAGCGGGGACCTATCATGTTCACATCTATGAAGATACTTGCGATAGCCGCAGTGTTCAGTCAGAAACTACAAAAGGTGGTAATCACAGTCTCCTACCGTTCTTGATGTCCAAGTCTCGATAGCGGGAGACCACCTACCCTTTATGGAGGTATCCCATCTGGTCTGCTATATTGCTAAGGATCCTGCCTGCTTATACCCTCTTGAGCTCCTCTGCCAGGATGTCGATAGGTAGCATTTCTGCTATGACGAACGCTGTGTCATCTGAGACGGTCCTGAATCCGCTGTTTGTTCTTATTGCACACAGTCTATAGACTGACGTCATCATTCGTATCAGTCGTCGTACTGCGAGTCCTCCAGCCCAAATTTGGGCAGCGCACAATAGGACTGAGCTGAGTACTCGTAAAGGTAAGACTCTGCGCGCATATCCTAAATTCGATACCATTCGTGAGAGTGCTCCTTGTGTAAGTGATGCCTTCTTGCTGGCAGAACTTATGTGTTCCCTAAAGGAGGTCCTGTTGTCCAACATAAGCCCTAGGTGCTTCACTGATTCCCAATCGTCTGATCTCCAACTGAGAAGCTCGCATATTCCACGTTATGAGCACAGCCTCCATTTTGTGGGTCCCCAGTTCCAGGCCGGCATTTACAAGCCAATCATTCACTTTGGCGAAGGATGTGTTTGTAGCCACCTCTACTTGCTTGGACACTGTAACAATAGCAATGCCTCCTTCGGGAAGCGCTAATAGTAAGACGCCATCGTACAGTAGAGGTCCGAAGACTGATCCCTGCGGAACTACCGCCATTATTCTGTAGAACTTGATGCCTTCGTCGGAGTAGCGCATAAGCCATGAATGACCGGATATAAAATATACATGAAGGACCCTGCAACTGTCACGTATCCGATAGGGGAAAAACTGAAAGTTCCTTCATCGAAATCTAGTTAAATCGACCCGAACCCCTAGCGAACTTTTGCACTTAAAAATTGGAATATTCTGTCAAGCCACACTCGACCATAACTTTGTACCATTCGATAGGGCGAACTTAAAGGTGATGAATACTAACTAAACGTCGGATATGTAAAGGGAGTGATTAACAGATATTAGTATGCAGGCGAGATAGTTTAGAATTCGCTTCGTAGGAGTGCTCTATTGTAGATGTGATTATAAAAAAGTTTCTATGGCCGTGGTCAAGGCAGTGAAAAAGTATGTACGTGTTGCAAAGTTGCGTCCATCCTGAAGGGATGAATGTAAAAGATCCTACCAAACCGACCGTGCCTTTAATTGGTTCCCATCAACCTTTCCGTATGTGAATATATCTACGTACGTCTCGACGCTACTGCGTCTACATTTCATCGATTCTCCTTCGAACGTGACCGTATCAAATTTCAATAGCCTAATCGAATGATTGTTTGCCATCCGGTATTACAAGACAAATTCTCGACATCGATCAGAAGGATAAAGCCCTAAAGGAGACATCCTTCATTGTCAAATTAAAGTTGCCGGAAAACTTGTACCTATGAGTTCAGTCATTGAACGCCTGTCACTTGAGACGTCGTCCTATCAATGGAGACACTGGCTGTGTAGAGTTTTCCTACAGATCAATGGTATTTTGTGAATTGGAGCCTGCTGTAAGGCTTTACCTCTCTACTGTACTATAGTTATATCCAATTAAAGTCGCCCATCGGTGGTTGTCGACAGCAATGGAGCATAGTCTTGGCTTGTGGGCACTCACGTCAATGAAGTGTTCCCTTGACAGCTGTTCCGCACAGCAGTTAAGCCAACGTATCCCCAAAGCTATGTAATAGGAACCAAATTCAAATACAATATTTGCCTATTACACATAGATCCTTATATAGTTATTGACCAACACGAGCCTATCATGTCCTAATCATTTCCTAGCTGTGAGTGGGGATGATGTAATGAAGGACATGTCATGCGATAAGCCGAGACAGAACTTTGCCTACATCTATTACGCATGGAGGCTTCGTTTACTTTTACTTTCGGTCTTTCTTTAGCTCCTTCGTCCTTGTATGTGTGTTGATTCCTTCAATCAAATTGTATCGATTGGCATGACCATCATTCCATGTAGCGAAAGAACATTATTCAAAGCACACAGGTTGGTGGCAGTGATGGTTATTTGTACGTATGTCCCATCAGATTATTAGCAATTAAAAGGATGTTTTTACCGTTTTTAAGGACGATTGATAAGTGATTGATGTGTGAGTAAAGGTGACGTTTTGGGTATGGAACCCTTTGAAATGCTGTTGGAATTACAAAGAGCATTTGCGGCAGCTCTCTCACGGGCTTTTCAAGATAGAATTGACAGCGTACCTGGCGCAGACCTTATTACACAAGCCAGCCATATTTTTCTACATAGTCCCTGTTCAATGTGAATACGTATTATAGCTGTCTCTTTTTTCTTCTTTCTTCTTCTTCTTCGTCTTTTCTTGCAATTTTTGTACTTTCCCTTGTTGATGTCATTCGTTCATTTGTCGTCGAATACAACAGAACCCTCGAGATCGAGAACAAATAAAAATAATAATAAATCGTTTTACAGTCCATTCGTTCGCATTTTATTTTAGAAAAATTCGTGTTCCGGTCTAACATTTGGTCCATCGACCCAGATTTAAGTTGTAATTATATAATAATTCGGTATTAAAATCGCACAAAAACATTAATTCATCGCTGCGTTGTGAAATTGATCACACACACACACACACATACATACTTAGGACACACTGCAAATAGTATCGGTTGTGTATTGTTATTTCTCATACTGTGCTCTCCTTTGCACTTAACTGTTCAACTACGCCAAGACATTGAAGCTGTCGTAGCTGTCACTGTGTTTCGCTCTCTTTAAAAATACTGTCATGTCGACCGAGAAACTGAAAGCATCTCGTGCTGTAAAAAAAGGATGTATCACTAGAATCCAGACAATAATCAAAGAAAACCAAAAAACTATTACCGCCACGGATTTGGAGTGCCGTCATCAGCTACTCGAAGGATACTTCACGCAGTATCTTGCAATACAAGATGCTGTCGACGACCTTCTCCCTGCAAGCGGGGAAGAGGAGGATTATAGGGCAAGTGTTGAAGAGTTATATTGTTCCGTCAAATCACAAATTCTCGCACTTTTAGCACAAACGAAAAGTATCTCCTCCAAACATGGTATTGCTAACTCCGTTTCTGGAGATGATCTTCCAAAAGTAAAGCCACCAACATTCTCGGGCGAATATACGGAGTATAACACGTTCATTCAGCAATTTACTGCAACGATCGATTCTAAAGCTATACCAACAATTAGGAAATTTCAGTTGTTAGTGGACGAGTGTTTGAAAGGCGAGGCGAAGTTAACCATCAATTCATTAGATGTTACTGAAGAGAATTATTCGAAGGCGTTGGAGTTGTTAAAAGGGCGTTATGACAACAAATGTATTGTATTCCAGTCGCACATTCGGGGAATGTACCATCTTCCATCAGTTCCAAGAAATTCGGGAACTGAACTTCGTCGTTTCGTTGACGGAGTGGAGGGACATCTCGGTGCCTTAAGATCATTGGGTACAGATACTGATATCGTTAATGCATTTCTACTCCATATAACATCACTCAAGCTGGACACTGAGACGCATGCTAAGTGGGAGGACTCTTTGCATTTGGACAAGTTACCTACATGGAAGGAGTGTTCGCTGTTTCTTACAAAGCGGAGTCAACATCTCGATATAAGAGATCCTCGAAGCAAGACAACAACATCCATGTCATTACCATCGTCGTCGTCATCGAAGCAGTACCTTTCGAATAGTGATACCAAATTTAGAAGTCGTCGCATAACTTCATTAGCCGTCGCTGAGCTGCGTTGTGCCTTCTGCAATTTAAGACAACACACTATATCAGATTGCCACAAATTCATCAAGCTTTCTGTATACGAACGGTTTCGGACTGTCAAGAACATTGGATTGTGCATTAACTGCTTAGCTGCTGGTCACTCAGTGAAGGATTGCAAGTCGTCGAAGTGCAAGGTATGTAGCGAACCGCATCACACAATACTCCATCGGTTTCAGGTTGCAGCTTCAAATTCAGCGGAGACAGTCTCAGGCCAGAAAATTGCCAGCAATTCCATCCCTAGCACATCGAATTCCAATGAAAATCATATATCATCTGCACTTCATTCCAGCGCATTAAAAAGAAATTCAAGAAGCCACGTGTTCCTAGCTACCGCCATAGTATATGTCAAAGCTGCAAACGGTGAGTACATTCCGACTCGTGTACTTTTGGACTCGGGATCACAGATAAATTTGATTTCGATGCACTTGGCGCAAAAGCTACGTTTGAAGCTTATCGAGTTCAATGGAGAATTAGGTGCAGTCGGAAACATCAATATGACAGCTCATCACAAAACATTCGCTTCAGTAAAATCAAGGTTCAATAACTTCGAAACTAACTTAGACTTGTTGATTTTGTCATCGATAACATCAAATCAACCCGAAGTTCACATCGACATCAGTGATTGGTGCATGCCTTCAGATGTTTCGTTAGCCGATCCCAACTTCAATAGACCTCAACGCATTGATATGCTTATCGGAGCTGATATCTTTTTCGACCTGTTAGCCGATGGTCAGATAAACTTAGGAAAAGAATTTCCTTTACTTCAAAACACTTTATTCGGTTGGATCGTCGTCGGCAAGTTTACTCCCAAGGGCGCCATTCAGCGCGATTTCAGTTTGATTGCACATGCGCGCGAAAGCACAGACAATTTTAATGGAACCGCAGATATTGCTCTCAACGAAATGCTGCAAAAGTTTTTTACACTCGAAGATGTCCAATCAAATTCGCCAAATTGGACCGAGGAACAGATAGCATGTGAAAACTTGTTTTGCAAAACCACCAAGCAAAGATCGGATGGTAGACTGGAAGTACATTTGCCATTCAAGGAGGATCCCAGTGCCCTTGGGAACTCAAAGCGAATTGCAGAGAAACGTTTTTTAAGTCTTGAGAGGCGTCTCGAGAAACTTCCTGAAATAAGAGAACAATATATTTCATTCATGCGAGAATACGAGTCTTTAGGACATATGGAAGCTGTACCATCGAATGAGATTCCAAATGTACAATACTATATACCTCATCAATTTGTTCTTCGCCCAGAAAGTTCGTCAACACGATTGAGAGTGGTCTTTGATGCGTCCTGTCGAACATCATCCAACGTATCACTAAATGATATCCTTATGGTGGGGCCTACAGTGCAACAGGATTTGTATTCCATCTCGCTTCGATTTCGTTCTCATCAGATCGCCTTAACTGCGGATATACCGAAAATGTATCGGCAATTTTTCGTTCGGCCTTCAGATACTAATTTTCAAGCAATCTTGTGGCGTGAGAATGTGAATTCCAACATTAATATCTTTCGACTGAAAACCGTAACGTATGGCACGTCCTCAGCACCATACCATGCGACTCGATGTCTTTTATATTTAGCTGAGAAACATCGCCACAAATTTGCACTCGGCTCGGCGGTTATGGAGAGAGACTTTTACATCGACGATCTAATCTCTGGTGCTGATACTTTGGAGGAAGCTGACGAGATTCGTTTTCAGATTGAATCAATTTTGCACACCGCTGGACTTGAGTTAAAAAAATGGTTTTCAAATGAAGGTAAGCTGCTGAACAAAATTCCTTTATCTGATCGTGAGACACCATTAAGGATTAATGATAGTGATGTAATTAAGGCTCTTGGTGTAGTTTGGGAGCCTTCAAAGGATGAACTACAGTTTGTAAATCCAGTGATGTCGGTGCAGAGTACCAATGTCGTTTCTAAAAGAACCGTATTGGCGGACGTGGCACGGTTATATGACCCGTTGGGGCTAGTAAACCCAGTTATTGTATTAGGAAAGATATTTCTTCAACGATTGTGGATTTCTAAAATCGATTGGGATGAGGAGTTGGCCGATGACCTGAAAAAAGAGTGGATCAATTATCGTTCAAAGCTCGATGAACTCAAAAGGGTACATGTTCCAAGATACATATTTTCACAGGAAGCAGTACGTTGCGAGTTGCATGGGTTCTCGGATGCCTCTCTCAAAGCCTTTGGCTGTTGTCTTTATGTCCGCATCGAGGACATGCTGGGAAATATAAGTGTTAATCTTTTAAGTGCGAAGTCCAAAGTTGCACCTGTGTCAACTCAAAGTTTGCCTCGGTTGGAGCTATGTGCTTCATTGCTTCTGTCCAAATTGCTCCGTCGAGTAAGGGAATCCTTTAACAAGAAATTCGATCAAATCGTATTGTGGACAGACTCAGAAATTGTGCTGAATTGGCTTGCTGACCATCCTTCATCATGGAATACGTTCGTTGCAAATAGAGTGTCCTCCATACAGGAATTAACTGCGGAAGCAACGTGGAGGCATGTCAATACGAAATCAAATCCAGCCGACATCGTATCGCGGGGATCAATGGTTGCAGAATTGATTGAATCCTGTTGGCTTAAGGGGCCTGCCTTCCTCCATCGTCCTGCTACTGAGTGGCCATCTAATGGGAAACAAACGGGGGTCGATATTCCTGAACGTCGTAAGATAACATCTGTTCTTCTTGGGTTAGAACACCAAAATAATTTTGACAATTTAATTAAAAATCATAAATTCGTTACAAACTACAAAAAAATTATTCGAATCTTCGCCTACTGCGTTCGATTTGTGGAGAATTTGAAGAGAAAACGTCAAAAGGAAAGGTTATTGCTAAGTGAATTTTCACCAAAGGAGTACGAAGTCGCCTTGTTAAAAATAGTATTTTGTATTCAGCAGAATGGCTTTGAAGGTGAAATAGCAGACCTTCAATCAAAAAATCACGTTAGTTCGAAGAGTCCTATCAAGAAACTTAACCCATACCTTCACATCGGTTCCTTGGTGACTTTGATACGCGTTGGAGGTCGGCTGGAGCTGTCAGATTTGCCATATGATGCGAAGCATCCAATTTTGCTGCCGAAGTCTCATCCATTTGTCAGAAGTTATCTTAATTTTTTACATCTTAAAAATCTTCATGCGGGAGCGCAAGCGTTGGTATCAATTTCCAGGCAACAATTTTGGATTGTTAATGCACGAAACATGGCAACTGATGTGGTACATAATTGCTTGCGATGTTTTCGAATGCGGCCTAGATTGCAAGGACAAATTATGGGTAATTTACCCGCTTCCAGGGTATGTAGTGGACGGCCATTTCTAACTTCGGGGGTGGACTTTTGCGGCCCCTTCTCTACGTCCATGAGATCTCGTGGATTTCATACCAAAAAATCTTATATGGCAGTCTTCGTATGTTTCGCTACCAAGGCTGTCCACTTGGAGGTTGTCTCGGACCTATCGACAAAGGGATTTTTGGCCGCTCTTAGACGATTCATTTCTCGTCGTGGGATATGTTGCCACCTATACTGCGACAATGCTACTAATTTCGTGGGAGCAAGAAATGAATTAGCAGAACTACGACAACAATTCTACAATGAACATACTCAAACATCAATTTCAAGAATTTGTGCTGAAGATAATATCGAGTTCCATCATATACCACCTCGTTCCCCACATTTCGGAGGTCTGTGGGAGTCGGCAGTTAAGTCAGCAAAGAGCCTTTTGGTCAGAGCGTGTACTTCTAATTCACTAACGTTTGAAGAACTGTCAACAGTAGCAGCTGAAATAGAAGCCATTCTTAATTCACGGCCTCTTACTCCATTAACTTCGGATCCTAGTGATGAACAAGTGCTAACTCCTGGGCATTTTTTAATTGGCGGCCCTCTCACTTCGTTCGCAGAACCAGATGTCACCAATGTCTCCCGTCTTGATCGTTGGCAGCAAATAAATGCTATCCGACTGCATTTTTGGAAGCGCTGGTCTCGGGAATATGTGACCCAACTTCAACATCGCCACAAGTGGAGTTGTAAATCAGATAATGTTAGACCTGGTATGATGGTTCTTGTCTCCGATGATAATTTACCTCCTCAAAAATGGTTACTCGGTCGTATCGCAGAGACTGTTCCCGGCAAGGACGGACATGCTCGGGTCATACGCATTAAAACGAAAAATGGCATCATATCGAGAGCTGTACACAAGGTGGCACCACTACCATTTGAAGATGTGTCTTAAAGAATGTGGGATTCTTTCAGAGGCGGCGGAATGTTCAATGTGAATACGTATTATAGCTGTCTCTTTTTTCTTCTTTCTTCTTCTTCTTCGTCTTTTCTTGCAATTTTTGTACTTTCCCTTGTTGATGTCATTCGTTCATTTGTCGTCGAATACAACAGAACCCTCGAGATCGAGAACAAATAAAAATAATAATAAATCGTTTTACAGTCCATTCGTTCGCATTTTATTTTAGAAAAATTCGTGTTCCGGTCTAACAGTCCCTCTTGACTTCAGGACACTGCGTTCTCCGTTTTGCTAACATCAGTAATCCTTTCGATTTCCTTTCCTTTCATCTATGGCCCTCTCATTGAATGCAAAGCACTTTAAAAAAACATTTTTTGTCGAATGTGAACAGATGGAGTTCTGAGAGTACCAAATCAGGAGAATAAGGACTATGGGCGAGCAAAACGTATCTCAAATCATGTCAAGCCAGTTCTCTTTTTTCGAATTTTGGCATCCAGCTGGTCAATATAGCGAAGTATTGACCAGTAATTGTTCACTCACAAATTGCCGCACAAATGCGGTCGAATCCCTATTGAATCAGTCCACAGGTTTGCTTATTTGCCTTTGATTACTTACTTACTTACTTAGATGGCGCGGCAGTTCGGAGTGAACCAGGGCCTCAACCAACAAGCCTCTCCAGCCGACACGATTTTTATTTGTGGTCCCTTTCCACCTGTGTGCGCCATCTTAAATGCGGTCGTCCCTCGGGGTTGGTGTCGAAGACTCTTCGCGTCGGAGCGGTGAAGTCCATTCGCTCTACATGGCACAGACATCTTAAGCGTTGGATAAGAAGACGTCTAACTAGGCTGATGTCGCTGTATAGCCTGCACAGTTCTTGGTTAGATCTCCTCCTCCACTCTCCGTTTACACAAACGGTACCAAAATTGCACGCAGAATTTTTCTCTCGAAACGCCTAAGAGCCTCTTCATCCGCTTTGGATAACGTCCAAGCCTCAGCGCCGTAGAGGAGGACCGGGATGATTAAGCTTTTGTAGAGGGATACCTTCGTTTTTCGAGAGAGGGCTCTACTACTCAGTTGCCTCTTGAGCCCAAAAAAGCAGCGGTTGGCAAGAGTTACTCTGCGTTTTATCTCAGCGTTTTACCATCGGAAAAGCGCATGATATCGTGTTGGACGATAGGCGAGCATACGTTATTGAGAGAGCTGAGGCTCTGGGGATATCAGAGAACTGTTGTGAAAGATTTTGTATTAGGGATGCGAAAGCTGTGCACAAGATGGGTGTCGCATTTTGTAAATGCTATGCTATGACTGCGTCAATTACAGAGGGGTAAGTCTCCTGAACATTGCGTACAATATCCTCTCTGCCGTACTGTGTGAACGCCTGAAACCGTTTGTCGATAACCTGATCGGCTCTTATCAGTGTGGTTTCAAGCCAGGTAAATCCATATTAGGCCAAAATTTACGCTACGGCAGATCGTGGAGAAGACACTCACCACCTTTTCGTTGATTTCAAAGCTGCATATGACGAGCTATACAACGCCATGTCTAGTTTTAACATCCCTGCCAAACTCGTTCAACTGTGCAGGATGACAATGGAGAATTCTCGCTGCTCCACTAAGGTCGATAATGAGCTAACCGAGACTTTTGATGTTAAAAAAGGATTTAGGCAAGATGACGCGCTGTCATGTAACTTTTTCAACATTGGGCTTGAAAAGATCGTGCAAGAGTCACTGGCTAACACAAGAGGTACGATTTATATCAAGTCTACGCAATTGCTTGCGTACGCCGACGACATTGATGTGATTGGACGGACACAGCGAGACGTCAATGAGGCCTTTGTAAATATTGAGGTAGAAGGTAGAAAACGAAAAATCTGCTTTCATCAGAAAGAGACGGTCAACACCGACGTATTGGCCAGAATGTCACCATGGGCGGATATCACCTTGAAGTGGTCAAGGAATTCGCCTACCTTAGCTCACTGATGACCGGCGACAATAACACCACCGTTGAGATAAAACGCAGAATCACTCCTGCCACCGCTGTTTCTTTGGGCTCAAGAGGCAATTGAGAAGTAGAGCCCTCTCTCGGAAAACCAAGGTGACACTATATAAGACCTTAATCATCCCAGTCCTCCTTTACGGCGCAGAGGCTTTGACCTTAACAAAAGCGGATGAAGATGCCCTTGGTCGTTTCGAGAGGGAAATTCTGCGCAATATCTATGGTCCCGTTTGTTCAAACGATGTATGGAGGAGAAGATTTAGCGAAGAACTGTACGGGTTGCGCATGGAAAATACAGCTCCGACCCGAAGAGTCTTCGAATCCACCCCGGTAGGAAGGTGCGGCAGAGGACGGCCGCATCTACGGTGGCGCACGCAGGTGGAAGGCGACCTTAACCAACTGGGGGTGCGGTGCTGGAAACAGCTGGCCATAGATCGTGCCAGCTGAAGGCCTGCTTTAGCACGTCAGGGCACACATTTTTTTCAGGGTGTATGATTGTTCCAACAAAGCGGCCTGCTGACCCCCAACGCGCCATTTCTTCCCAAAAATTGTGCTTTAGGACCAGTGCGTGCAAGCAAAAAATATAGACAGGTATAACCATAGGTGTGACGGATTACTTATGAAAGTTAGGCCGCAGAACTTTATCAAAAATATTGTATTCCTACCACTGTAAGTATTGGCTCAGTCAATTTAGTCATATTCACTTACTTAGGTGGCGCTACAATCCGTGGTGAACCTGGGCCACTTGCACGATCTTTCGCTAGCCTTTTTCATTGCCGCACACCCAGTTGGCTGAGGTCCCCTTCCACCTGTGTGCACCATCTGAATTGCTGCCGTCCTCTGCTTCTTCGTCCCTCGGGGTTGGATTCAAAGACTCTCCGGGCTGGAACTGTGGTGTCCATTCACTCTATATGGCCCAGCCATCTTAGGCGTTGAATCCGTAGGCGCCTGACTAGGCTCATGTCGCTGTACAGCCCGTAAAGTTCGTGGTTGAATCTTCTCCTCCATCCCCCGTCTGCGTTAATAGGCCCAAGAATCACGCGCAAAATCTTTCTCTCGAATCGACCAAGGGCCTCCTCATCCGCTTTTGATAGTGTCCATGCTTCTGCGCCGTACAACAGGACCGGGATGATAAGGGTCTTATATAGAGTCAACTTTGTCGTTCGGGAGGGGGCCTAATTACTCAGTTGCCTCCTGAGCCCAAAGAAACAGCGATTGGCAAGAGTGATTCTACGTTTGATTTCGGAACTAATGGCGTTGTTCCAGGTCACTGCGAAGCCAAGGTAGACGAAGTCCTTAACTACCTCGAACTTATATCTACCTATACAAACATTCCGGCCCAGACGTCGGTGGTGAGCGTCCTTTTTTTATGACAGCATATATTTAGTTTTGCCCTCGTTTACCGTCAAACCAATTTTCGCCGCCTCCATCTCAATACTCGCAAACGCCTCATTGACATCTCGCTGTGATCTACCTATTATGTCAATATTGTCGGCGAGTGCAAGGAGTTGCGAGGATTTGAAATAGATTGTGCCTCGTGTATTGGCCAGTGATTTTTGCACAATCATTTCCAATATGATGTTGAAAAAATCACACGACAGCACATCGCCCTGCCTAAATCCTTTTTTGACATCAAAACTATCGGTAAGGTGTTCACCGATTCGGATGGGGAAGCGAACATTCTCCAAAGTCATCCTGCATAGTCTGACGAGTTTAGCAGGTATGTCAAAGGTAGACATAGCGTTGTATAGCTCGTCTCTAATTACGCTGTCGTATGCGGCTTTGAAGTCGACAAATAGGTGGTGAGTATCGACTTGAAATTCGTTGGTTTTTTCCAGGATCTGCCGTAGTGTGAAGATTTGGTCGATGGTGGACTCCCCTGGCCTGAATCCGCACTGATAAGGACCAATCAGCTTATTTACAAAAGGCTTCAGGCGTTCACACAAAACGGCAGAGAAGATTTTGTAGGCGATGTTAAGGAGACTTATTCCTCTATAGTTGGCGCAATCAGAGGGGTCTCCTTTCTTGTGGATCGGGCATGCGATGCTGAGACTGCATTCCTCGGGCATGCTGTCCTCTAACCATATCTTACGGATGAGCTGGTGCATGCTCCCAACCCCAGGTCATCCCCAGCTGCCTTGAAGAGCTCAGCAGACAGTCCGTCTGCGCCAGCAGCTTTATTCGACTTGAGCTTCGATATGGCAATCTTAACTTGGTCGAGGTCAGGGGGACAGACTTCTCGGCGGTCTCCGACGATTAGAAATGGATCATTCTGCCTGACAGCGGTATATTGACTAACATCGCCGTTATACAGTCTGCAGAAGTGGTTTTTCCATATTCTCAGCATCGACTGCGGTTCTACTACTAGGTGTCCGTTCTCATCCCTGTAGGCTTCCGTTCTGGCTTTATAGCCTTGGCATGTTCGCTTTATCTGTTGATAAAACTTTCGAACGTCACGCCAGCAGTAACACCTCTCCAAACCCTCAATCGCGCGCTTCTCGTGCTCTTTCTTCTTTCTTCTAAGAAGCTTACGCTCCTCCCTTCTCTTTAACTCGTAAAGCTCACGAGCTGCTCTTGTTCTTTTATGCAGCGAGGCCTTGTATGCATCCTGCTTCGCTGTATGAATCCTCCTGCACTCGTCATCGTACTAGTCTCCTAGTACAATTTTGATGTCATAGCTGGGACATTGGGCATACGTTCTGTCTAGGAGATCGTAGAACTCATCTTTGGCTGAGGCATCCTTGTCTTCCGTGGGGGCGTGGACGCAGATCAGGCTGATGTTAAAAAAATGTTGCCTTGATACGGATTATTATGAGGCGTTCGCTCACATGCCGAAAGCTTAGAACTTTTTGCCTTAGTCCACCTCGAACAACAAATCCGCATCCAAACAATCGTTGCCCTCTCTCCCTATAGCAGTCGCCGTAGTAAATATCGCAGTTTTTCATCCGCTTTATAACTGGCCTACCTAAGAAACCAAAAAACCTTGCTTTAAGAATTCAATTTCGTTCTTACGTGTTCACCATGTTCACCATGCCACCCATCCTAGCCGTCTGGCACTACGGTAATATAGTTTTAATTTCAAAACCTAAGTTTTACCATAAGTATATACCAAAAATCAACAAAACAACGAACTTTCCCCAAAACCTCCATCTGTTTTCAGAGAAATTTGTATTAAAACTGATTTTCAACGGAGGGCAACGGAGAAGCCAGGCGAGCTTATGCAAATTATATATACTACTTCAGGCAATAAGCTACAGAAGGCCAGGTGGTGATTGTATCTTGAAAAATGAAAACTCACCGGCTGTTAGGTGGTGACGAAGTCGAGGAGTTAACTCATGCCCCTCAAATTAACAACAGACTTTCCATCGTGTATCCTTTGCATTAGTTGTTTGAAGAGTAGAGACCTATTAACGATGGGAATAGTGTCCAGGCGGGCAAGGTAAAATCAATATTTCAACATAAATACTTATATCATAGGTAAGTGTCAAAAGGATATATGAGAAGTGATGTAAACGTTATCTAAAAGCTGACAGGTTGTTACAAATTTCCACTCGAAGGGATTTAACAAAATTCAAGTTCGAACCCCAAAGGACGCGAGTCCATACAAGCAGCTATTGACAACCTTCACCTTCGCTCAAAATCAAGAAAACATAATCAACAGAGTCCCGGTGACCGATTCCCATGGGGAGAAAAGTTTGATTTGGTAAGAGTATAGAATCTGAATGAGAAGAGGTATTTATGGCCCTTGGGTAAAGAGCTGGTAAAGCAGGTAGGTGAATATGGATGGACCAGGGTGAAAAAGTCTGCAGAAATCTTCCCGAGCCCCGGGAGAGTTTTTCATCCTTGTTTATGTTTTTCTGTTGTTTTTGTTTTTTCTTTAACTCACCTTTCCTACCTTGGCGGAAGTAAGAAGTAGAATAATAGGGTGGTACAGGGAGCTCCTTTTTCGATATCGAACTTTTGTTTTTCTAAATGAAAGGCTTCGGAGGGACATGGAAGCAATCTTTCGCTATTTATAAAAAAAGTAAAAGTACACCAGAGTCGTTACTTTTGGTTGCGACCTCAGAAACACTTTGTTAAAAGCCCAATCTCTTACAGCATCCACACAACGAATTAGTCCTGAGAAAATCCCACCACCCTGTGCCGGATACACGTTAGAATGTAAGCCTTGTTTATTGGTATTCTCAATTTGTTTTTATTCCCTATTGCCACCGATTCTACGAATCATAAATAAACTTGTAAGGAAAAATATTGCGAGAGGCAAAAGCCAAAATCCAGTGAACCGGTTCCCCAAGGAGCAACAGGGAAAAAATGAATCCAAAACCCAGAATGTAATGTAACAGGAAATCATCGTCCCCTACCCTGAAGGCTAACCTACCATTCCATCGACACCATCTATTCCAGGAGCCGCATCAGACGTCGTAGATTCAGATCGGCCAACTGTTGGGCCTGTTTCATTTCATCCGTTTTTGCCCGCAGAACTGAAGCCTTTCGAACGGACTCGTCATAGTCTAAAAGTAGATCAGGCTTGTCGAGTAATCCACCAAGAAAGCTGATGCGTTGACTCTCCCGCCGAATGGCGCCACGTTGCAACTTCAATGTGTTAACATACTCGCGACATTGTTGCTTTTCCTCGATGAGCTCGTCATAGGTATCCTGTTGCGCGGATATGGTGTTCTTGATCATGAGAATCTTCTCGCGCATATGAGCAATAGTATGAATGTCGGCATTACGACGTGCATGTAGACGACTTAACTCGGTATTTCGTTCTGAAACAAACATACGAGGCCTGGGAGAATGCTAAGTTTACCTTGACTAAGTGATGGTACCTTCGATTTTCTTGCCTAGTGCCTGATTTTCGGTTTGAAGATGCTCGTAGTCCATCATTTTCAGTCCATTACCTAGATCTTCCAGCTTCCTTGCTTTCTGCAAAATAGTCATATACATGTGTGTACGTGATGTATGCCTTAGAACTTATGTACATCCTGCAACGTGGCCATAGAATGCTGTCTTTGGATCAGCACCAACCGAACATCGGATATCTCCTGGCGCATGTGCTCCATTTTCGTCAATAGATAGTCAATCAACTGAAAGACACAATTTCAATTTAAGCCGCCATCTGATCGTCATCGGCATAACATACCGAATCCATTTTATCTGAGTTCGCCAAGCTAAAGATCTTTATCACCAATGACTGGAACTGAGTAACACCCGCATTCACCTTTGCCTCAAGTCCACGCACCACTTGCATTAAGTCTGATTTCTGGGCATCTGTCGTGTTTTTAATTGCCAGCTCACGACCTTTGTATTTGTTCAAATTCATTAAAGCATTACGGTACTTCCGTAACTCGGTGAGGACAAGCTCAGGTGGATCGTCCGTCAATTGACGAAGTGCCCTCTTCCTGCGAAAGTAATCAACTGTCTTTCGATTGAGAAAGAATCGAACTTTCTGTTCAACATCCAACTGCAGAACTCTCTCATCGAGCTCGCGCCAAAGATGGCCTTTATTAAGCCTCGTCCGGAGGATCTCATCCGGATCCTCATATTCACAGATCTCAACTACTTTATTGATCAAATTGCTTATGTACTCATGGGTACTTTCAACTATATGCAACATCAGCTCCTCCTTTGCCGAATCTTGGACCTTTTTTTCAAGATCATCGAAATCCCTTCTTAGAGCCTCCATTTCGTACCATTCATCAGCTGCCGGTTTAGCGGGCTTAGTTACTTTCTTCGCCTCGGTCACTGGTATTTCGTACTCATCTTCAGACGGGACTTCAACGGGAGCAGCTTCATCAGGCTCTTCAATATCCGCAACCGATCCAGTTTCCTCAACTTCAGCTTCTGCAGCACCTTCAGTTACAACACCTTCTTCGCCTTCCCCTTCGGCCTCCGCTTCTAGTCTAGCTGCAGCTGCAGCTTCAGCTTCGGCCTTCTCCCTCTCGAGTTCTCTTTGGATGAAATCATCGAGCGACGGCAAACCGGACGGTATTTGAAGCACCTCCGACTCAATGATCTCGACCTCTGGCGGTGGAATCCAGTCACACTCGTCGATGTCATCCTCTTTAATCGGTTCACTTTCCTCAGCCATACTTAGTGCAATGGATTAACTTCTAGTTTTGAAAAATAATATAAAAAAAAAATTGTGTTTCAGGCGATGCTTTCAATTTACTGTTTTTGTTTTTGTTTTTGTTTTTTCTATTTTTTTTGTTTTTCATTTGAATTTTGACTTTTTGTATTTTGACTTTTGTTTTCAAGGCTATGGGATGTGGGTTTAGGAATGACCACGCCAGTGGTGGAGCTAAGGGTTTCGACATTCCGATTAATCGACATTACGAATTCGGATTCGTTTATTTCAGATACAGCATCACTTGCCGCCTTCAATCTTTGCTCAAGTTCTTTAGCAGCCTTTGCGGCTGCAGCTTCCTTTTGCAGTTCATTGCGAACGAAAGTGTCGAGTGACGGTAGACCAGAGGGTAGTAGAATGAATTCACTGGACTCTTTGATTGGCGTATCGGGTGGTGTTTTGAAGTCACATTCCGAGTCCTCCTCCTCCATGCCTTGTATATATAGAATTTAAAATATTCAACTGACAGAATTTGGTCGGGACGAATTCCTGGCTGAAACTGTCACAGGGACCCGGTGAAAATCGGTCGTGATAGAAATCGAGAGAGAGAGTTGCCTGTCTATGGGTGCTTTGATGTGGCATTCAGTAAAGTTTTCGGATGAGTGACCGAATCGCTGGAGTACGAGGACGGTTTTTGGATCATGTTTGTATTTTGCAATTGAGATTTGGACTTGTTTAGATTGACGGATGGTTGGGGTGTGGTTTTACTTTCATAGCGATGTCAGTCAGGCACGAATCGTCGAAGGACGATATCTCATTTGCTTGATGGAGACATTAACACCTTCTGTGTGCGATTTCTCTTGGGAAGCGAATGTTGTTCAAAGAACGGCGTGTACTATCGTAGAATTGAATTTCCTCTTTTGTTTTGAAAGTATTTTAAAGGATGTATCGGTGTTCGATTATAATCATTCTAATGGCAGTAAATAGGGGGGAGAGAGCGAGCAAACAGAGCAAAGAAGTTGATTGCGTTTAACATGGCAAACGCCAGCTTCGATTTCTGTCCCTGCTCAATACAAGTTGACACACAGCCATCGCGTGGCCCCCCCTTCGATAGCTACCCTGGCACCCGCCAGGTAGTGAACCAATGTGTGCAGCGACCCAACCAATTGATCCTAGGGAAAGAGGAATCTGGTCCACCAGGTTGGGGGTTCTGCATAGGGGTTACATCCCTATCACGTAAGAACCCACTTGTTCAGAAGCAACCACAAGCCTCGGATTTGGACGGATACAAAGCTGACGGCCCCTGCAAACGACTAACGGACTTGAGGGTCTGCACCTGGAATATGAGGTGGACCTGGACCGGGTGCAGGCGACCAATTAGAGCTATAAAGCAGATATAACTGCGCTTCAAGAAGTGCGATGGGATGGACCAGGCAAAAGACGGATGAAAAACTGTGACATTTACTACGGGAACTGCTACAAGGAGAACAAACAGCGGCTATTCGGGAACGGATTCATTATTCGAGGAAGACTCGGGCAAAAAGTCTTAAGCTTCCGGGATGTAAGCGAATGCCTCATAACAATCCGCATCAAAGCTAGATTTGGAAACTTTAGCTTGATATGCGCTTACGCCCCAAGGGAAGAAAAGGGCGATCGACTCAAAGAAGAATCCTACGATCTCCTAGACAGAACATATGCCCAATGCCCCAGCTACGACACAAAATTAGTTCAAGGAGATTTTAATGGGAAACTGGGAAAAAGGACATATTTGATTCAATCATAGGAAAGCATAGCCTCCATAACACCACTTCCGATAACGGACTTAGGCTAATCGATTTCCTAACGGAGCGTAACCTCCTTGTAGCAAGAACACGATTCCCCCATCTCAACATCCACAAGGGTACCTGGCGGTCTTTTGATCAATTGACCATCAACCAGATTGATCACATTGCGATCGACGTCAGACACTCCTCCAGTATTCTCGATGTACGAACCTTCCAAGGGGCCAATATTGGCCCGGACCACTACCTTGTTGTAGCCACGGTAGGAATGAGGATATCAAGAATGCTTAGCAACGTAAGTTTGATGTCGGAAAGTTACAATCGCAAGAGACTGCCAGAATCTTTGCCGATCGTGTCTTCTTCAAGCTCTCTCAAAATCCGCCCACAGCAGCACAAACAATAGAGCAGGAATGGGCGCATTGCCAGAGCGCCGTCAGAGACGCTGCCTCAGATGTGCTGGGTTTCAAACCGCCACCACCTAGAAACCCCTGGTTCGATTAACAATGCGAACAAGCCCATGCAGCAAAACGAGAGGCATATAAAGCCACGCTGCAACGACGGACGAGAGCTGCTCGGGAAATCTATGAGAAGAAGAGAAGAGAGGAACACACACTTTTCAGAAAAAAGAATAGGGAGCACGGGAAGCGTGGTATCGAGGAGATTGAGAGATGCTTCCGCAGGAAATACGCTCGTAAAACGAAAATGCCATGGCTACAAAGCCAGAGCAGCGGCCTACCGGCATGAAAATAGAGAACTGGTAGTAGAGTCACAGTCGATGCTGAGGATTTGGAAAGATCACTTCTGCAGGCTGTACAACGGCGATGACAGACAAGATACCGCTGTCAGGCAGAACGATCCGTTCATAATGGACGACGATATAAGACAATTTCGTCCACCCATGCACCATGGAATTTCAGCGTCGTTTGCCAGGTCCATATGAAAGACACTATAGGGGAATAAGTCTCCTCAATATCGCATATAAGATCTTCTCTGCGGTATTGTGTGAACGCCTGAAACCGTTTGTGGATAACCTGATCGGCTCTTATCAGTGTGGTTTCAGGCGAGGTATATCCACAATAGACCAAATATTTACGCTACGGCAGATCTTGGAGAAGACCCAGGAATACCAAATCGACACTCACCACCTTTTCGTCGATTTCAAGGCTCCATACGACAGCGTGTATAGAGATGAGCTATACAAAGCCATGTCTAGTTTTAACATCCCCGCCAAACTCGTCCGACTGTGCGGGATGAAAATGGAGAATTCCAGCTGCTCCATTAAGCTCGGTAATGAGCTAACTGAGACATTTGATGTTAAAAAAGGATTTAGGCAAGGTGATGCGCTGTCATGCAACTTTATCAACATCGTGCTAGAAAAGATGGTGCAAGAGTCACTGGCCAACACAAGAGGTACGATTTATTTCAAGTCTACGCAATTGCTTGCGTACGCCGACGACATTGTCGGGATTAGACGGTCACAGCGAGACGTCAATGAGGCCTTTGTAAGCATTGAGGTAGAAGCGGCTAAGATGGGTCTCAAGGTTAATGAAGGTAAAACCAAATATCTGCTTTCATCTAAAAGAGACCGTCAACACCGACGCATTGGCCAGAACGTCACCATGGGCGGATATAACTTTGAAGTGGTCAAGGAATTCGTCTACCTTGGCTCACTGATGACCGGCGACAAAAACACCAGCGCTGAGATAAAACGCAGAATCAGTCCTTCCAACCGCTGTTTCTTTGGGCTCAAGAGGCAATTGAGAATAGAGCCCTCTCTCGGAAAACCAAGGTGACCAATAAGACCTTCATCATCCCAGTCCTCCTTTACGGCGCAGAGGCTTGGACCTTAACAAAAGCGGATGAAAATACCCTTGGTCGTTTCGAGAGGAAAATTCTGCGCAATATCTGCGCAATCGTAATATCTTCTCCTCCATACACCGTTTGTTCAAACGAGGAATATGTGCTCACACCCCTACCGAAGAGGCTGAAGACCCCATCGAAGATAACTTCTATGATCTCTTGGACGGAGCTTGTCCGGAGTACGATGACTTCAATGCCGTAATTGGTAAGGGAAGCACCTTTGGCGGAGTGACCGCAAAGCACAGCCTCCAGGATACAACAACGGATAACGGCTTCCGACTTGAGAACTTTGCGACAGCTTGTAACGTAATGTAATGTATTAGCACAAGATTTCCCCGCAAGCGAATCTACACAGCAACCCGGCGATCTCCGGATTTATGCCAATCAAATCGACCATGTGCTCATTGACGCAAGACACTCGTCAAACATCCTGGATATGTGAACATTCAGTGGGCAAAAGTATACTCTTACCATTTCCTCGTAGCAGCAACATTTAGAGCTCAACTGTCTAATTTCATAAAGCATTGACACCCCTGAGCACAGAGTCTACAGGGAGCAACTGACCGAAAGGCTCTACGGTATGCTTACGTAGAACACAAATGTCAACAATATGTGGCCACATTGCTGCCCAGCCATTCAGGAAGCAACCAGGATCATCTTAGGCTACCTACCACCCCGACAAGAAACCCGTGGTATGATGGCAAGTGTGAACAGAAAAAGGCAGTAAACGGCGAGGTATACTAAAAGGCAATGCAGCGAAAAGCCCGGTCAGAGCGAGAAGAATACCGAACCAGAAGAAGGGAGGAGGAAAACTGCTGCGACCAAAGAAAAGAATCTTAGCGTCCTCCCAGCTCAAGTAGATATATCGAGGAGTCTAGGGACAAGCAAAAAATACGGGATTTTTATAAGAAGGCTTAAGGCCCTCCAGGAGGCTTCAAGAAAGGCACCTAGGCTCTTCGAAATTGCGAAGGCAATCTTGTCCCCGACAGGACTCCAGAAAAACTGAACCGGTTGTGTCGCCACACCGTGCTCAGAGGTTCGGTTCTAGGAGCTTTGAACCGTTTGAGGCAAGCACTGAATTTCGGCAAGGAGACGCGCTGTCGTACTTTTTCAAATTGGTGCTGGGGCAGATAGTGCGACGGGCAGGCGTCAACAGGGTAGGCACTATCTTCTACAAGTCTGTCCAGCTGCTAGGATACGCGGATAATATTGACTTCATCTCGCGGTCTCCGTCGCTCACCAGGAACGCCGAGGAGTTTTCCTACCTCAGGGCAAACGTAAACTCCACAAACGAAACCACAGTGGTTTGTCCAAACTACATGCTTCACAAAACGCTTATACTGCCAGTCTAGCCGTACGGAGGCGAAAGCTGGACGACAACCAGGACGGCGGAGCTGAATTTGGGTTCTTTCGAAAGAAAAATTCTGCGCCGGATAATTGGTCCTGTCTATGAGGAAGGTGAATGGAGGAGAAGACATAACCGCGAACTTTGCGAGCTTATAAAGGTGTGGACACAGTCCGGAAGGCAAAGATCCGTCGACTACATTGGCTCGGCCACATCGAGCGCATGAACACCAATGCTCCAGCTAAGAGGTTCTTCAATTTCGAGCCTCTCCTGTTTGGAAAAGACTGAACCTCCGGTAATCGCGACATAAGATAGCTTGGTCTTGTAACTGGAAGCAGCGTGCCCGGAACCGTCAAATATAGAAGGCAGCTATAGCTCAGTCTTAGATCCTCCATGGATTGCTGGCGGGATAACTAAGTAAGATTGTACAATTTGATGGCTTCATAAGCTTAACAAATCACACCATACTTGGTGTTTGTCTGTCTTCTGGATAACGAGAATGCGTTACTATTTGTTACCGTGTTCGAGGTCGATGCCGAACCACTTGCTGTGGTGACGGCACGACCGCCGCGACCCTTTTACCTCCATTACGAAGTTTGGAATGAACCTAAAGTCAGGAAATGAGAACAATAGAGGAAGGCACATGAGGAAGATTGAAGTTTGTTGCCAATTAGATGTTACTCAAGACTCCCAGGGCTTCGGGTCTCGGTAAAATTGTTGAGTTCTAGCGTTAGGGCGGCACTACGACCACGTCCCTTAGGTGTGCGCGAGGCAAGCTCTTGCACTACCTGACATTTACCACCAGAACACAACCCTCGGTCTTATGCCATACAATACCCTCGAGGAGTCCGATGTGCCTCAGACAATCTGATTCGGTGATCGTTCCCAGCTGACGTACCCACACATACGTATGTCGACCATCTCCGTTGGGTTGCGCTTTGCCGATGGCATTGACCGACACCGAATTCGTATGGTGTACCGCGGCTGAGGTCATGCCAGGCACGTTTGCTGATGATGATTCGCAATTTGAGATGGAATTTCCGCTCACATTGTTGCTAGCGTTGGTTTGCTCACTGGTTATATGGCAATGCTGACGACGTCGTGTTGGTGGAGTTCGCTTATTCTTTGCGCTAAAGGCTTCGTATCGAAACAGCTGCCACTGGTTCGGTTGCGATGCAAACGAGATTTGTACGTGGACTCTGCATATTACCCATTTTGTGGCCACAATTGCAGGTCGATGATGAGCCCCAACCACTGCCTGTTGCCAATCCGCCTTCTCGGCCTGCTGGCGTTGAGTTAACACCGCCAGACAGTGATGAGGATCCGAACGATAAGTTCTAGGCGCGATCATATCACGAGTGTAAATTGGAGGAACTGTTGGCGTTATTATTGCCCCCGTTTCCGCTACTGTCCCCAGTACCACGATCCGATTTATCCCGCGAATGGGGTGTCTTGTCTTTCGTCTTCTCGCGACGATGACCACTACTGCCACGCTTGGTGCCCTGTTGAGCGGGCGCTATTGCACAGCAAGCGGTTGATTGCTTTGACTTTGTGAACCACTACCCCCACTACCGCCTCCGCCATTATTTGCATTGCTGTTATTTTGATCACTCAAATCCGAAGGCGAGAGTCCCTCAAATATCGAGATCCGTCAAGTGTCCTTGTAAATCCTTCCATAAGAAAGTCAAGCTATTCCTGAACCGCGGGTCATAAACTGCGTCCCAAAATGTTGCTCCAAAACGCACGTTAAAAGTAATTTTGGTGCACACTATCGATGTTTGGTCTAATATTGCCAGAGTTTTCCTAATTTATTAAGGATACAGTATAGGGTTACACATGTTGGAAAAATAAACTGATTTCAAGGTGTTGCTGGCACACAAACACTTTTTTTTATCGAAAATCCCCATTGTAGTTGAGTAAGGACGAAATTCGTTGGTACCACTAAGTTCCCTAGACTTGCTGAGCACCCTTCAAAATGCGGCTATTGTCTATTTGTCCACTTCCAGGGGCATCACTCCCCCACCTGAGGCATAAGACAATCATTGTTCAACTTGCTCCTGCCCATCCGCCACACCGTTTCCAATCAAGAGGCATTCCAAAGCGAACAACCTTATCGCTTGAAATCACCATCGTCTACTGTGAGCTCTTAACTAATCAAACACCTCTTTCACGCATGGCTCCAAATCAATTACTCGCTCGACTACACGTCACTCAACATCAGCCCTGAGAATGTGCTCCAAATAGTTACTGACTCATTACCCGAATCAACAACTCAGGGGCCAATGTCTCTCGCCTACCGTCCCTTGCCCATCCGCATCGGCTCTTCTAGGATCGCTCAATGTCAGACCGTCAGACCATACGCTCTCGTTCTGGAATGTTTTATCACAATCAATACTTAGCATCTCGTCATAGATACTATTCTTAGTACTGTGCATTTCACTCTCCTACTGTTTTGAAATGCGGAATATCTGTATCTGTAATCGCGTATATTTAGCATTCTCCACCTGTTTGTGTTCGACGTTGACTTCCACCTGCAAACAACTCAGCCAATACAGAAGCAAATCATATTGAAAAGTATTTGTATCTCTTAAAATACACTTCGGATACGACGACAATCGTCTTGGTTTATGTGGGCGGATGGATGGACAGCAAGATCGATGGAACTATGAACCGAACGACAATGACTGCGACGAACGAGGAAGGCTAATGAATAGTTCTTGCCGAAAATAAAACCAAAATTCATGGTCATAGATAGCCTTTCCGCTTATTTGGTGTTCCTAAATTGGTCACGTCCATATCCATGTCCTTGGTCACCCTTTCGTAATCAAATCTAATCGAGAAGAATGCGATGATCGCAATAAGATGAGTTGTAATCGCGTGCGAAATTTTATTGCGCACCTGACCAGCCTGTTCAGGTGGACTCTATTACACTGTTGGCAAGAAGTTTTCGGCCACTGCGCAGTTGTCATATGTACTGCATATGTGGGTTGATGGCAGTTTTTTTGGCATGATGTGGAGTCGATTCGTAGAAATAAATGTCGTGGGTCGTTTGATGTAGTTTGATGGTATTATCTGGATTAATTGCCATTTGGATGGCGCGTGAACATACCCCCGCGAAGGAAAACAAAAAAGAAAAAAAGAACTTCTAGTTCGGCCTCTGACGGCTAGTGTGAGTTGCTGTCGCCATTTTAAGCCATGGACTCGAGGATACACAACTATTTTTGTATCCGACTTACCCGTGAAATTGATTTTCAGCGAAAGACTGTTTTATATATTGAAGGTACATGCATATGGCATTTTCAATTGTGGGACATTTGAACAAAACAAAACTTAAGTGAAACGTTCACATTCGTCTAACCCCTAAGTAAGCCATAACCAAACACGCATAATAGGCGGCGTAAAAAACCTCTGCGTATTACTTACTTACACACTTAAATGGCGCTACAGTCCGCGGTGAACCTGGGTCTCAACCAACAAGCGTCTCCAGCTGGCACGGTATTTGGCCAGCTGTTTCCAGCGCCGCACGCCCAGTTGGTGAAGGTACCCTTCCACCTGCGTGCACCACCGTAGATGCGGTCGTCCTCTGCCGCACCTTAATTCCGGGGTGGATTCGAAGACTCTTCGGGTCGGAAATCTTCTCCTCTATACTCCATTCCTCTTGAAACGACCAAGGGCATCTTCATCCGCTTTTGTTACGGTCATCAGCCTCTGCGCCGTAAAGAAGGACTTGGATGATCAAGGTCTTATGTAGTGTCACCTTGGTTTTCCGGGAGAGGGCTCTATTCTCAATTGCCTCATGAACCCAAAGGCACAGCGGTTGGCAGGAGTAATTATGAGTTTTATCTCAGCGCTGGTGTTGTAGTCGCTGGTCATCAGTGAGCCAAGGTAGACGAATTCCTTGACCACTTCAAAGTTATATCCGCCCATGGTGACATTCTGGCCAATGCGACGGTGCTGACCGTCTCTTTTAGATGAAAGCAGATATTTGGTTTTACCCTCATTAACCTTGAGACCCATCTTAGCCGCTTCTACCTCAATGCTTACAAAGGCCTCATTGACGTCTCGCTGTGACCGTCTAATCCCGACAATGTCGTCGGCGTACGCAAGCAATTGCGTAGACTTGAAATAAATTGTACCTCTTGTGTTGGCCAGTGACTCTTGCGCCATCTTTTCTAGCACGATGTTGATAAAGTTGCATGACAGCGCATCACCTTGCCTAAATCCCTTTTTTAACATCACATGTCTCAGTTAGCTCATTACCGAGCTTAATGGAGCAGTTAGAATTCTCCATTGTCATCCTGCACAGTCGGATGAGTTTGGCGGGGATGTTAAAACCAGACATGGCTTTGTATAGCTCATCTCTATACACGCTGTCATATGGAGCCTTGAAATCGACGAAAAGGTGGTGAGTGTCGATTTGGTATTCCTGGGTCTTCTCCAAGATCTGGCGTAGCGTAAATATTTGGTCTATCGTGGATTTACCTCGCCTGAAGCCACTGTGATAAGAGCCGATCAGGTTATCCACAAACAGTTTCAGGCGTTCACACAATACGGCAGAGGAGATCTTATATGCGATGTTAAGGAGACTTATTCCCCTATAGTTGGCGCAGTTATTGGGGTCTCCTTTCTTATGGACCGGGCAAAAGATGCTAAGATTCCATTCGCCGGACATGCTTTCCTCCGACCATACCTTGCAAATGAGATGGTGCATGTACCTTACCGGTCATCTCCAACCGCCTTAAAAAGCTCAGCAGACAGGCCGTCTGCATCCGCGGCTTTATTAGACTCAAGTCTTGATATCGCTATTTTGACTTCGCCTAGGTCGGGTGGACGGAATTCTCTTACATCGTCGTCCATTACGAACGGATCGTTTGCCTGACAGCGGTATCTTGTCTGTCATCGCCGTTATACAGTCTGCAGAAGTGGTCTTTCCAAATACTCAGCATCGGCTGTGACTCTACTACCAGTTTTCCATTTTCATCCCTGCAGGCTGCCGCTCTGGCTTTGTAGCCATGGCATGTTCGTTTTACCTTATTGTAAAACTTCCGGACGTCATTCCCGCGGAAGCATCTCTTCACCTCTTCGATCTCACGCTTTCCATGCTCTCACTTCTTTCTTGTGAGAAGCGTGTGTTCCTCTCTTCTCTTCTGCTCATAGACTTCGCGAACAGCTCTCTCTGCGTCGTCTCTGTCGGCGCTCTGGCAATGCGCCCATTCCTGCTCTATTGTTTGTGCTGCTGTGGGCAGATTTTGGGAGAGCTTGGAGGAGACACGATCGGCAAAGATTCTGGCAGTCTCTTGCGATTGTAGCTTTCCGACGTCGTTTAGGTTTAAGTTGTCTCAGCTGTACGGGGGCTTTCCCCAGCACGTTGGGTGCTGCTCTAGATGCTATGATGAACCTTCCACCTCTTGATATATTTATCAGATGGTGTGCTGTGAAAGCCATGTCTCGTCTGAGTAATGGCTTTTGGTACAACTGAATTGTCCTAAGACCAGTGTTTCATGGACATGCCTTCTGACGCATTGACACCCGTTATCCTATTGCGCTGTAATTTCACAGACGGGCTTATATCGCGTCAGGATTGGCTCTGGCTGGATTTTCACGGATGGCTCCAGGCCTGGGTGGACGTCCGGTGCTGGGGTCTTCTTTGAGCGCGAACACATCCAACTGCACTTCTCGTTAGGAAAATATGCGCCTGTCTGCCAGTCAGAGATATACGGAATCCTAATGGCCAAGTACTATGTTGTGAAGCACAGGTGGAGGGGAAAAAGCCTAGTCGTCTGCACTGACAACCGAGTTGCACTCATAGCTGTGTCCAACCCCCTAACTACCCACGTCCACGGTAAATTCCTACATTAACGATTGGGTGTTCATTACACAGTTGATGATGATGGAGAGATTATCCAGGTTGCGGGATGACTAAGCGCGTATGCCCTGATGTCTGCAAGAAATCCGCAGCACTCCTCCTGTCTTTAAGGAGAGTCGACTGCAGAAGACTTGTGGGAGTCATTACGGACCATTACCCTTTTACTAAGCATTTCTGCATGCATGGCATCAGCGAGACGCCTATTTGTGCTGCATGTTGCGAGGAGGATGACACAGCAGAGCATTTTCTCTGTGACTGTCCTTCGCGCACAGTGGCTCTACATCACTGAAGCTCCCTCTTATTTTTCTCCGGAAAACGGGTAAAATAGATGAATATAAGGTGTGTGTCTGGCAGTACGATGGACCAGTATTTGCACCTGAGTGTTCCAACAAATAGCAGAAGCCTTCAACGCAGTAGGAAAGAAGCTCATCAGAGGCCCGCCCAGCTAGGAAGAAAAACAACACATTCTAAAAGATGTAGTCTTCTTCAGTCGGCAAAAATGTATGAGGGAAACAGTATGGCCCTATGTAGACCATAAAGGTGTTTTAAGTTGATACAAATAGATGAGGACATAGGTGATTTGAAGAACAAAATTTGGGAATTCTATCGATTGGAGGGAGTCGACCAATCGCTTACAGCGAAGCAATGGGCTTCCCAAGCCGAAAGCATTGCCCGTATTACTAAGGATGCCGTGCCAACTCGGTCCCCTGAGCCTTTATGAGCAATTTTTTTACGAAAGTGCTTCAAGACGTCCCCGCTATCATGTCAATATTTACCAAACCATTTGACTTTATGGTTATAACCACTTTGAAAATGATACGTAGTGCCTGACGGTGATACGACGACATCTGTCAAAATGTCCTTGTCAGCCACAGATCAAACAAATGCACTCTGGTCTGTCACGCTACTCTCGCGGCTTGAAACAACAAACCCTCCTCAAAACGAGGAAAATTGTCCAACAAGTGCAAGGCGTTCCATGCATGACTGCATTTCATAAATAGGTAATCGACAATTACGTATTCAAACACAAGTATAGGTACATCGACAGTGTTTTTTTCATTCCTATTTTTTGCAATTTTTTCTCTATGAATAAAATTCATAAAAATAAATACGAATTTGGGAGAGCTAGCCGCCACGCCTACGCACCAAACAAGCTTGCCGCTCTTCTCATATGTGGATACCACATACCATACGATATACACAATCGACCAAACAGCCATGATGAAATTATTTTTGGAAAATTCTTGAACATTTGATGAGAACCCGGTTGTGCCTTAGGACGTTCCGTTTAAAAGCAACCGCCACCCAGTGGATCTCCATCAGTATTTGGTGATTAGTCTACTTGTTCGGAACGCAGCAAATCAACTCGATAAACCAAAATGTCTCTAGAACGCGCCGTTCGTGCTAAGGTGAATACCATAACGAAAATTTTAGTGACTTTTTTCAAAAATTTCAACTTGAAAATCCTTTTTTTGTTTGAAAATGTGAAATGAAAAATACAAAATTCTTACAGATTGCTGGCAAGCGCAATCCTGAAATGGACAAAGAAGCTCAAGAATGGATTGAAGCCATATTGGGAAAGAAATTCCCAGCTGGCCAATCCTACGAGGATGTCTTGAAAGACGGTCAAGTTTTGTGCCATCTGATCAACAAACTGTCGCCAAATGCCGTGCCAAAGGTCAACAGCTCTGGCGGTCAATTCAAAATGATGGAGAACATCAACAACTTCCAGAAGGCCATCAAGGATTGGGGTGTACCCGATATAGATGTCTTCCAGACTGTCGATCTGTGGGAGAAGAAGGATATCGCCGGCGTCACCAACACCATCTTCGCCATTGGCCGTGCTGTAAGATCAATAACCCACTGCCCAAAGGTGTGGATAGAGTGTGAATTAATGTTAATTTTATTTTTCATTTAGGCCTGGAAGCACGATGAATTCAAGGGACCATACCTAGGACCCAAACCTGCTGATGAATGCAAACGGGATTTCTCCGAGGAACAATTGAAGGCTGGACAAACCATTGTCGGTCTTCAAGCCGGCTCAAACAAAGGTGCCACACAAGCCGGTCAAAACATCGGTGCTGGCCGCAAAATCTTGCTCGGCAAGTAAAGTCAAAACCACGAGCTCGATGTTGGGAATATGTACACCAAACAACAGGTTGAGGAGAAGGAGTCTTTATTTTTTAAATTTTTTTCTTTTATTTATAAACATTTTCTGACTACTCTTAAGCAACAATTCCTCGTTTAATAACTCTTTTGTATTTAGCGGTTATTCATAAGAAAATTTGTACGAAAAACAAGAAAAGAAACAAAGAAAAATCCAGAACAAAAAAACCAATAGATGGAAACGCGTTTCTAACTAACAAAAAAAACGAAAAATTGTCTTTTCCTTTCTGATCTTCTAGTCATCGGTATAGCGCACCTCGCGCCTGGAATGGTCAGTGAGATTCGATATTTACGGTATTCGTCATTTGGCTAATTTTAGTTCGCCATTGAAGAGTTTTCAGTCCTCTTTCGGTCTGTTTATGGGAGAGGGTCATGCGCCACATTTGCGAAAATGGGGTGTAAAGTGGCATGCAATAGCAGTCATAAAGGCGAATGGTGTTGCCAAGTGGGGTGTACTTGGACCTTATTGTTTCGATATTTCAAGTGATTTTCGAGAAAAAGTGCTTCTCATTGAACCCTCATTACTATCAATCCCATTACTGCACATCCAAATAGAGAGAAAGAGGATCGAAAACATCTGGATAGTCGAGTGGTATTAATACTTCACGTTGGCATCACGGAGACGTTACTTCCAATTTCGATAAACAAAAAGTATTTTTAGACTTCATTGCTAAGCATCTGTAAAACATATACAAAAGCTGTTTTCTGAATTATTTTTTGCCGTGTTTTGATGGGAGTTTAATTCGAAATGTTCTAGAAAATATTGCGTCACTTAAGGTTGTTTTCCGGTAGGAGAGTGTAAAAACAACGACGAATCTTGAGACATTTTGAACTTGAAAGGTTATCAAGAAAAACAGAAAGAGTAGACGTCACCCATTAATATATGACTTAAATTGCGGCGTAGCAGAAGGGATGAAGTAGCACTACTCAGGGCATCCTAGTTGACATGGATAATAAATGGAGATGTTTATGGTTGGATGTTATCCTATTGGGGAAAGGGATTATTGTATTCTTCAGGAATTTCAAGATGTTTGTTTACCTGTCGTGAAATGCAATGGGGGAAGAGGAAAATTCCTTTTGGCTCATTGCATTCCTTGTTTATCAGGTAAATATTTTGTGTTTAAAGCGGCAATTGGCTATTTACCAAGAAACTATTTTTTTGATGGAGATTCGCTAAAAACCAAACAGCACAGACACTGAAGTGAAAGCCAAGCCTTACCATCTCGTCTCCCGGGTCCCTAATCGATTAACAGCCAATCTTACCTACTTACTTAGGTATCGCTACAGTCGTTGGTGAACTTGGGCCTCAAAAAACAAGCGTCTCCAGCTTGCACGGTCTTTGGCCAGCTGTTTCCAGCGCCGCACTCCCAGTTGGTTAAGGTCCCCTTCCACCTGCCTGCGCCACCATAGATATGGCTCTCCTGTGCCGCACCTTCCTTCCGGGGTGGATTCGAAGACTTTTCGGGTCGGAGCTGTATTTTCCATGAGCTCTACATGGCCTAACCACTTTAGACGCCAGGCCGATGTCGCTTTACAACCCGTACAGTTCTTCGTTAAATCTTTTCCTCCATACTCCGTTTGAACAAACGGGACCGTAGATATTGCGCAGAATTTTCATCTCGAAACGGCCAAGGGCATCTTCATCCGCTTTTGTTAAGGTCCAAGCCTCAGCGCCGTAAAGGAGGACTGGGATGATCAAGGTATTATTATTTCCGAGAGAGGGCTCTATTTCTCAATTGCCTCTTGAGCCCAAAGAAACAGCGGCAAGAGTGATTCTGCGTTTTATCTCAGCGCTGGTGTTGTTGTCGCTGGTCATCAGTGAGCCAAGGTAGACGAATACCTTGACCACTTCATAGTTATATCCGCCCATGGTGACGTTCTGGCCAATACGTCGGTGTTGACCGTCTCTTTTAGATGAAACCAGATATTCTCATTAACCTTGAACCTATCTTAGCCGCTACTACCTTAAAACTTATAAAGGCCTCATTGACGTCTCGCTGTGTCCGTCAAATCACGTCAATGTCGTCGGCGTACGCAAGTAATAGCGTAGACTTGAAATAAATGTTACCTCTTGTGTTGGCCAGTAATTCTTGCACGATCTTTTCAAGCACAATGTTGAAAAACTTGCATAACAGCGCGTCACCTTGCCTAAATCCTTTTTTAACATCAAAAGTCTCGGTTAGCTCATTACCGATCTTAATGGAGCAGCGCGAATTCTCCGTTGTCACCCTGCACAGTCGGACGAGTTTGGCAGGGATGTTAAAACTAGACATGGCCTTGTATAGCTCATCTCTATACACGCTGTCATATGGAGCCATGAAATCGACGAAGAGGTGGTGAGTGTCGATTTGGTATTCCTGGGTCTTTTCCAAGAACTGCCGTAGCGCAAATATTTGGTCTATTGTGGATTTACCTCGCCTGAAGCCACAGTGATAAGAGCCGATCAGGTTATCCACAAACAGTTTCAGGCGTTCACACAATACGGCAGAGAAGATCTCATATGCGATGTTAAGGAGACTTATCCCCCTTTAGTTGGCGCAGTTATGGGGGTCTCTTTTCTTATGGACCGGGCAAAAGATGCTAAGATTCCATTCGCCGGGCATGCTTTCCCACGACCATACCTTGCAAATGAGATGGTGCATGCACCTTACCAGCCCATCTCCAGCCGCCTTAAAAAGCTCAGCTGACAGGCCGTCTGCGCCCGCGGCTTTATTAGACTCAAGTCTTGATATCGCTATTTTGACTTCGTCTAGGTCGGGTGGACGGAATTTTTTTGCATCGTCGTCCATTACGAACGGATCGTTCTGCCTGCGGTCATGGCTGTTATACAGTCTGCAGAAGTGGCCTTTCCAAATCCTCAGCATCGACTGTGACTCTACTACCACTTCTCCATTTCCATCCCTGCAGGCCGCCCCTCTGGTTTTGTAGCCATGACATATTTGTTTTACCTTATTGTAAAACTTACGGGCGTCATTCCTGCGAAAGCATCTCTCCATCTCCCCTTTCTCACGCTCTCCATGCTCTCTCCTTTCTTCTCTTCTGCTCATAGATTTCGCGAGCAGCTCTCGTCCGTCGTTGCAGCGTGGCTTTATATGCTTCTTGTTTTGCTGCCTGGGCTTGTTTGCATTGTTCATCGAACCAGGGATATCTAGGTGGTGGTGGTTTCAAACCCAGCACCTCTGAGGCTGCGTCTCTGACGGCGCTCTGGCAATGTGTCCATTCCTGCTCTATTGTTTGTGCTTCTGTGGGCGTATTTTTAGAGAGCTTGAAGGAGACACGATCGGCAAAGATTCTGACAGTCTCTTGCGATCGTAGCTTTCCGACGTTAAACTTACGTTGGCCTACTCGACTCATAAGCATTTTTGATATCCTCATTCATACCTTGGCTACAACAAGGTAGTGGTCCATGTCGATGTTTGCTGTTCGGAAGGTTCGTACGTCGAGAATACTTGAGGAGTGTCTGGCGTTGATCACAATGTGATCAATCTGGTTGGTGGCTGATTGATCAAAAGACCGCCAGGTAGCCTTGTGGATGTTGAGATGGGGGAATCGTATGCTTGCTACAATGAAGTTACGCCCCGTTAGGAAATCGACTAGCCTAAGTCCTTTGTCGAAAGTGGTGTTATGGAAGCTATGCTTTCCTATAATCGTCTCAAATATGTCTTCTTTGCCCAGTTTTCCATTAAAATCTCCTTGAACTAATTTTGTGTCGTAGCTGGGGCATTGGGCATAGGTTCTGTCTAGGAGATCGTAGAATTCTTCTTTGAGTCGATCGTCCTTTTCTTCCGTTGGGGCATGAGCGCATATTAAGCTAATGTTTCCAAATTTAGCTTTGGTGCGGATTGTTATGAGTTGTTCGCTTACATCCCAGAAGCTTAAAATTTTTGTCGAAGTCTTCCTCGAATAACGAATCCGCACCCGAATAAGCGCTGTTTGTTCTCCTTGTAGCAGTTCCCGTAGTAGTTGCCGCTGTTTTTCATCTGTCTTTTGCCTGGTCCATCCCATTGCACTTCTTGGTGTGCAGTTATATCTGCTTTATAGCTGTTGAGGGTTGCTCCAATTGATCGCCTGCACCCGGTCTGCTAAGGGACCTCATACATTTTCCAGGTGTAGACTCTCAAATCCTTTAGTCGTTTGCAGGGGTCGTCAGCAAACAAGGTGATGCTAATTGTTAGGATTGGGATTGAAGGGGAATTGTCAAGTATGTGCTGCGTGCTGCTACAACCTGGCGATTCGTTGATTCGGTCCTCTTCGGCCGTTTGAACGAATCGATCAAGAAAGAGTGACCAACGCTGTGTAGCAGAGAAAGAGTTGTGACAGTATCAGGCCGCTCATATGTTCATTTTTGATGTCTCGGAACAAATTAACGAAACTCGGTTGCATTCGGGCAGAAATCGAGCCGAATCAGATCAAAGAAGACAGGAGTTGATGCTTTTGATGTCTTCCTGCCAACATTTACACGTGACTATCCTCAAATTAAATTGCAACAGGATCAATACCCTTGAACTCAGTTCGTGCTAGAATTCAGGGCATGAAAAGAATCGTCCTAGGCCGTCGACAAAAAATTTGCATCCGGTTATATAAATGTCCACTCATAGGCCTACGTGGCACTAGATCATAAGAATTCCGCCACGCATCTTGTGATTTAAATCAGATTCTCCCTCACCATTGCGTCTTAGGTGTTTGTTCCGAAAATATTTTCCTTGTCCTTCGGTTTTTGAATCTTATTTATTACAGCACAACAAATGTGCTTTTGATCCCGCCCCGGCCGATCCCGTAAATCTTTAACGTTTTTCCCGAATTAAAATTAAATTTTGATTTCAATAGTCCCCCTCCTCCTCTTCTGTATCAGGAAAATGGAAAATAAAGAAACTAATAGCTACTATCCATTAACAGAAGCGAATCTACTTAAGAACGTTGGCATACGTCCAAGAATCAAATGCCGACAACTATGTGCATAATCGCGGACAAATTTGTTAAAAAAAAATAAGAAACGTTACAGATACACTATCTATTTTGAATTAAACGACAAAATGTAATTTTTGTAAGCCAATTGGAAGGGAAGACTCTTCATTGGCGTGGTGTCAGTTAATTGGCGGGCATCGCGCATCATAATGGCTAAGTATGCCATCACAATCTAGATACCATCGCGTCAAAGCATTTATTAAGGGTCATCACCATAAATGATGTCCTGAGTAGGCATACACCTTATTACGAGACAGTAGCTGTTATTAAATACAATTAGAAAGACAATTAATCTGCTACTGCTTTTAGGATATTACGTTTACGGTAATAAATTTTTCCATTTAACAAGGACGAATATGCCTCAAGTTCAAAGGCTCCGCCTGTAAATTGAATTCTGTTCAAAAACGTTTTTTTTTTGTTCCTCTCCATTACGCTTTAGAATCCTGCCATTGGGCAGAGGATTAATTGGACGTGTAGCCAACGTTGACAGAAATATTCACATTTCAAACGTTTCATAAAGATCTCGAGAATCGTATACTAGAGTGTAGGCGTTGCGGTGATACCTACGTAACCAGGACCGAATTGTTGACTTTCATAAATCGTTGGTTTTCTTGATTTGTTTGTTTGTTTTCGTGTGTGTTATGGGCTGTTTCCCTTCCCCTCACCAGATGGCAAGAGATTTCATCCGAATTCAAGGTCCTGGTGCTCATATGCTTTATGGCTTTTCAATATCATAGAGAGGGATGTGGGTGCTGAGTGCGATGATGATGTTGATGATAGGTGAATGGCAGTCGCGTTGCCAAATTTTTTCTTATTTATGCTTCGGGGCGGCCTTAAATTTCAGGTGTTTTCGTCGTTTTCGTATTGATTTACATCTTTTTAATGTAGCGATCGCTCAAGAAGAGACATTTTTGTAGGTCGCATGCCTCGTAAGTAGGTCGTTTCAAGATCAGCAGTTTGTACTTTATCTTCACCAGCAACTTCCCGCTAAACAGCATAATAGTGGCGGCTTGTGAAAAAACCTTATGCAACGCCAATTGGTAAATAAGCTTGTACTTACTTACTTACTTACCTGGGCCTCAACCAACAAGCGTCTTCAGCTGGCACGGTCTTTGGCCAGCTGTTTCCAGCGCCACACGCCCAGTTGGTTAAGGTCCCCTTCCACCTGCGTGCACCACCGATGATGCGGCCGTCCTCTGCCGCGCCTTCCTTCCGGAGTGGATTCGAAGACTCTTCGGGTCGGAGCTGTATTTTCCATGCGCTCTACATGGCCTAACCACCTTAGACGCTGTATCCGTAGACGTCGTACCAGGCCGATGTCGCTGTACAACCCGTACAGTTCTTCGTTATATGTATCTTCTTCTCCATATACCGTTTGAACAAACGGGACCATAGATAGTACGCAGAATTTTCTCGAAACGACCAAGGGCATCTTCATCCGCTTTTGTTAGAGTCCAAGCCTCTGCACCGTAAAGGATAACTGGGATGATTAAGGTTTTATGTAGCGTCACCTTGGTTTTCCGCGAGAGGGCTCTATTTCTCAATTGCCTCTTGAGCCCAAAGGAACAGCGGCAAGAGTGATTCTGCGTTTTATCTCAGCGCTGGTGTTATTGTCGCTGGTCATCAGGGAGCCAAGGTAGACGAATTCCTTGACCACTTCAAAGTTATATCCGCCCATGGTGACGTTCTGGCCAATACGTCGGTGTTGACCGTCTCTTTTAGATGAAACCAGATATTCTCATTAACCTTGAACCCAACTTAGCCGCTACTACCTTAATACTTACAAAGGCCTCATTGACGTCTCGCTGTGTCCGTCCAATCACGTCAATGTCGTCGGCGTACGCAAGCAATAGCGTAGACTTGAAATAAATGGTACCTCTTGTGTTGGCCAATGATTCTTGCACGATCTTTTCAAGCACAATGTTGAAAAACTTGCATGACAGCGCGTCACCTTTCCTTAAATTCTTTTTTAACATCAAAAGTCTCGGTTAGCTCATTACCGATCTTAATGGAGCAGCGCGAAATCTCCGTTGTCACCCTGCACAGTCGGACGAGTTTGGCGGGGATGTTAAAATTAGACATGGCTATGTATAGTTCATCTCTATACACGCTGTCATATGGAGCCTTGAAATGGACGAAAAGGTGGTGAGTGTCGATTTGGTATTCCTGGGTCTTCTCCAAGATCTGCCGTAGCGTAAATATTTGGTCTATTGTGGATTTACCTGGCCTGAAACCACACTGATAAGAGCTGATCAGATTATCCACAAACGGTTTCAGGCGTTCACACAATACGGCAGAGAAGATCTAATATGCGATGTTGAGGAGACTTATTCCCCTATATTTGGCGCAGTTATAGGGGTCTCCTTTCTTATGGACCGGGCAAAAGATGCTGAGATTCCATTCGTCGGGCATGCTTTCCTCCGACCATACCTTGCAAGTGAGATGGTGCATGCACCTTACCAGCTCATCTTCAGCCGCCTTAAGAAGCTCAGCAGTCTGCGCCCGCGGCTTTATTAGACTTAAATCTTGATACCGCTATTTTGACTTCGTCTAGGTCGGGTGGACTGAATTCTGTTTCATTATCGTCCATTACGAATGGCTCGTTCTGCCTGACAGCGGTATCTTGTCTATCATCGCCGTTATACAGTCTGCAGAAGTGGTATTTCCAAATCCTCAGCATCGACTGCGACTCTACTACCAGTTCTCCATTTTCATCCCTCCAGGCCGCCGCTCTGGCATTGTAGCCATGGTGTGTTCGTTTTACCTTATTGTAAAACTTACGGGCGTCATTCCCGCGGAAGCATCTCTCCATCTCCTCGATCTCACGCTTTCCGTGCTCTTTCTTCTTTCTTCTGAAAAGCGTGTGTTCCTCACTTCTCTTCTGCTCATAGATTTCGCGAGCAGCTCTCGTCCGTCGTTGCAGCATGGCTTTATATGCTTCTTGTTTTTCTGCATGGGCTTGTTCGCATTGTTCGTCGAACCAGGGGTTTTCAGGTGATGGCGGCTTGAAACCCAGCACCTCTGAGGCAGCTTCTCTGACGGCGCTCTGGCAATGCGCCCATTCCTGCTCTATTGTTTGTACTGCTGTGTTACAGCCCATGAGGGACCAGGGCCGAGCTTCTCTCAATCACGCATGTTGTGTGTGATCTAATTTTTCCCATAGGTGAATGGGACCTACAGTTTATTGCCGGTTCCGAACGGCGAATTTCGAGAAGCTTTTCATGACAATTTTACTACAGGGGGTTTTGTCATGGCTGTGTCGGGATTCGATCCCGTGTCATATTCGTCAGAGGCCAACACACTACCCACAGCGCAACGGTGCTCTCACCGTACCGGAACTTTAGCAGTTACCTTTCTCTAAAGCTATACATCTAGGGTCGGTAATCTAGCGTAAAAGTCTTTAACTATCTTTGTCCCAATTCTACCCATTTTCTACCGAACCTATTCAGTTGTCAAATAGTGATACACACCTTTGACACATAATACAAATTGTAGGTTATGGCAGACCCGTATATCAAGGGTTAACAATGCTTGATTTTCAATGACTTTCAATGCGTACCCTAATTCGTCTGTTGGGTAAACCTGATTAATTAACTGTTTATTTAGCATGAACGGCCAGTGTCCAACGACAAATTATTTGCATCAATTATCCCATCCATAAATCGCCATCGCTGTCAGACCTAATCCACAGAGGCTACGAAACTACGAATAATAAATGTTGATGCCATAATTCATAGATATTGTATCCAACACAGGACACAGGTCCCACGCCCGCCAATATGTAGTACTAAAGTCCTAAGCTCCCACCGCCCAAAAAACAAATTTCCGAATCGATAGTTATGAATTCGTTAGCAACGATTTGGGCCGCAATAATTGAAGCGAAATGCCTTATCTATGTATCTAACTTTGCATTTGTTTTCTCTTTATTTTATACATTTTCAATCATTTGGGCGGAGGGTGTGCGCTGGGATGAGACTTGCCCTACAATTAGATTTGTTCGATGTGATGTCCACGAGAGTGGTGCGAACGTTTATGGATCGTGGGATTGCTTACAATAGACTAGATAGTCTGAAATTGATTGGGACTATGCTATGAATGTGACGCCCCTGGAGAGTGTGGATCAGAAGCACTCGGCTGGCATCGAAATTGTATGAGAATCGTTCTCGAATCTATGTATGTGTACCTATGTATGTATGTGCAACGTGGGGTAGATACAATAATTATATGTATGTGGGTGTTGGAATCTGATGTGCTTTTCAGATGGAAAATATCCGAATTACATTAATAAGGGATATCTGTCATTATAAGATTTATGGAATGGTGTGGATACGTTTTCAGGTTATTCCTTTCTTTGTTTTTTTTTTTTTTTTTTTTGCTAGCTTTCGCTAGTGCGATGAGCTGGTCAGGAACATGCACCAACTCATATGCAAGATTGGTCGGAAGAATGCATGCCCGATGAATGGAATCTCAGCATCGTTTGCTCGGTCCATAAAAAAGGAGACCCCTATGACTGTGCCCATTACAGAGGGATAAGTCTCCTGAACGGATAGTGAAGCATCTGCCGACGGATGCTGGCCCGACAAAAAGCGAGTAAGAACCTCTGCAGCCGAACATCTTGCAGCTCTGCTAGTCAAGTCCTACTTCCACCTCCTCGTGGTGCCATCTGGAAATTTCCTTAAAAGGGAAATTACTGACGGAAGAGGCCGAGTGGCGAGTATCCTCCGCCACCAAACAGGATAAGTGTCGGTTGGGCTATGGTCTAGCGAACCATAACCGTAAAACCACTAATTGCTCAGAAACACAAAACAGCCTCGGATAATAAAACGGAACGGATCTATGTTGACGACCCTATAAGAAAACGAAAAAACAAACAAGGACCTTCGGTTCTGAACGTGGAATGTTAGGTCCCTAAACAGACCACGTGCGGCCGAACAACTTGCGGACGCCCTAGACCGCTATAAAGCGGACATAACCGCCATCCAGGAAATGCGATGGAATGGACCGGGTAAAAAGCGGATGAAAAACTGCGACATTTACTACGGTGACTGCTATAGGGAGAGAGGACAGAGACTATTTGGATGCGGATTTGTTGTTAAAGGTAGACTAAGACATAAACTCCTAAGTTTCCAGTATGTGAGTGAACGCCTCATAACGATCCGCATCAAGGCAAATTTCTGTAACATCAGCCTCATATGCGTCCATGCCCCTGCCCCCACGGAAGACAAGGATGACTCAATCAAAGATGATTTCTTTGATCTCCTAGACAGAACATATACCAAATGCCCCAGCTATGATACCAAAATCAGACTAGGAGATTTTAACGCTAAGCTGGGTAAAGAAAGCATCTTTGAGCGGGTCATCGGCAAACACAGCCAACATGGCACCACATCCGATAACGGACACAGGCTGATCGACCTTGCCACGGGGCGAAATCTCCTTGTAGCCAGCACACGATTTTCCCACCTCGATATACACAAAGGCAGATCAGTCAGTCACCAACCAGATTGACCACATCGCGATTGACGTCAGACACTCCTCCACTATTCTTGATGCTCGCACTTTCCGAGGAGCGAACATCGATTCAGACCACTATCTTGTGGTAGCCAAGATACGTCAACGCATAACACGAACACCGCGGATTAGAGTTAGAACACCAAGCTATGTCGTCGGAAAGCTACTATCGCCGGAGATCGCCAGTGCCTTTGCCAACCGCGTCTCACTTAAGCTCTCCGATACACCTCAATCCTCCACTCAGTCAGTAGAGCAACAATGGAGTCTGTGCAAACAAGCCCTGAAGAGCACAGCAACGGAAGTGCTGGGCCTTAAAGCTCCACCACGACGAAAAACCTGGTTCGATGACGAGTGTAGAAGGATTCATGCGGAAAAGCAGGAGGCATACTAAGCCTCACTACACAAAAAAACAAGAGCGGCTCGTGAGCTCTACGAGCCTAAAAGAAGGGAGGAGCATTAGCTTCTCAGGAGAGAAGAGAAAGAGCACGAGAAGCGGGCGATTGAAAACTTGGAGAGGTGCTATTGCAGCCACGACGTTCGAAGATTTTACCAACGGACAAAACGAATGTCTCAATGCTATAAAGCCCGAACGGAGGCCTGTAAGGATGAGAACGGACACCTAGTAGTAGAATCGCAGTCGATGCTGAGAATTTGGAAAAACCACTTCTGTAGACTGTATAACGGCGATGACAACCAACATACCGCCGTCAGACAGAATGATACATTTTTTAACGACGAAGATCGCAGAGAATTCCGTCTCCCTGACCTCGACGAAGTTGAGATTGCCATGTCGAAACTCAAGTCGAATAAAGCCGCTGGCGCAGATGGACTGTCTGCTGAGCTCTTCAAAGCGGCTGGGGGTGAGCTGGTTAGGAGCATGCACCTATGCTCATCTGTAAGATATGGTCAGAGGAAAGCATGGCCGAGGAATGGAGTCTCAGCATTGTTTGCCCGAACCACAAAAAGGAGACCCCTTGGACTGCGCCAACTATAGAGGAATAAGTCTCCTTAATGTCGCATACAAGATCTTCGCTGCCGTTTTGTGTGAACGCCTGAAGCCATTCCTTATCAGTGTGGCTTCAGGCCAGGGAAGTCCACCATCGACCATATCTTCACACTACGGCAGATCCTGGAGAAAACCAATGAATTTCAAGTCATACGCACCATCTATTCGTCGACATCAAGGCCGCATACGACAACGTAATTAGAGACGAGCTATACAACGCCATGTTTATTTTTGACATCCCTGCTAAGCTCGTCAGACAATGCAGGATGACCCTAGAAAATGCTCGTTGCTCCATCCGAATCGGTGCAGAACTGACCGATAGTTTCGAAGTCAAGAAAGGATTTAGACAGGGCGATGCGTTGTCGTGTGATTTTTTTAACATCATATTGGAAACAATTGTGTAAAAATCACAGGCCAATACAAGAGGCACAATCTATTTCAAATCCTCGCAACTCCTTGCATACGCCGACGTTATTGACATAATAGGTAGATCACAGCGAGATGTCAATGAGGCGTTTGCGAGTATTGAGATGGAGGCGGCGAAAATTGGTTTGGCGGTAAACGAGGGCAAAACTAAATAAATGCCGCCATCAAAAAAGGACGCTCACCACCGACGTCTTGGCCAGAACATTTGTATTGGCAGATATAAGTTCGAGGTAGATAAGGACTTCGTCTACCTTGGCTCCGAAGTTCCCTGGACATCAGTTCCGAAATTAAACGCAGAATCACTCTTGCCAATCGCTGTTTCTTTGGGCTCAGGAGGCAACTGAGTAATAGAGCCCTCTCCCGAACGACAAAGTTGACTCTATATAAGACCCTTATCATCCCGGTCCTGTTGCACGGCGCAAAAGCATGGACACTATTAAAAGCGGATGAGGAGGCCCTTGGTCGGTTCGAGAGAAAGATTTTGCGCGTGATTTTTGGGCCTATAAACGCAGACGGGGGATGAAGGAGATGATTCAAACACGAACTTTACGGGCTGTACAGCGACATGAGCCTAGTCAGGCGTCTACGGATTCCACGCCTAAGATGGCTGGGCCATGTAGAGCGAATGGACACCACAGCTTCAGCCCGGAGAGTCTTTGAATCCAACCCCGAGGGACGAAGAAGCAGAGGACGGCCGCGCTTAAGATGGCGCACACAGGTGGAAGAGGACCTCAGCCAACTGGGTGTGCGGCAATGGAAAAGGCTAGCGAAAGATCGTGCTAGATGGAGGGGCATGTTGGTTGAGGTCCAGGTTCACCCCGAACTGTAGCGCCCACTAAGAAGAAGAAGATTCCAGTCGTCGGGCATGCTTTCATATTCCCGAATTCTGCAGATGATCTGGTGCATGCTCCCTACCAGAACATCGCCGCCAGTCTTGAAGAGCTCTGAAGGCAAGCTATCTGAGCCTGCGGCCTTGTTGTTCTTCAGCTTCTGAATAGCTGTGCCGACTTCTTCGATGCTGGGTGGGAGGACTACTTCAGCGGCTGGAGTTGGGATTTCCTCAGTCCCTACCACTCTCTCTTGGTCATGCTCGTTAAGCAGCTGCTGGAAATGCTGCTTAAATACATCCACTATTCCCTGCGGGTCGGTGACAAGATTACCCTCGCAGTTTCGAAGAGCCTGGGTGCCCTTTTTGAAGCCTTCTGCAAGGCTTTGGCTTTCTTGTAAATGGCTCGTGTTTTATCTTCATCCCTAGACTCCTCGATATCCTTGAGCTGGAAGGCTGCAAAGATTCTTTTTTCTTTGTCGCAGTAGTTTTTTCTCCTCCCTTCTTCTGGTTCGGTACTCTTCTTGCGCTGCCCTGGTTTTCCTCTGCGGCGCCTTTTGGTACGCCTCGTCGGTTGCTGCCTTTTTCTGCTCACACTCGCCATCATACCACGGGTTTCTTGTCGGCGGTGGTAGGTATCCTAAGGTGATTTCGGCTACTTCCTGAATGGCTGAGCGGCAATGCAGCCACATGTTACTGGCATTTGTGTTTGACGTAGGCATACCGTAGAGACTTTCGCCCAGCTGCTCCCTGTAGACTCTGGTAACCTCCGATGTGCTCAGACGCCCAATATCGAACCTCCTCCTGGTGGGCTGGTGCAGCTTTCTGACATTGAACAGTCGAGCTCTGAATCTTGCTGCTACGAGGAAGTGGTCAGAGTCGACATTTACCCCTCAGAATGTTCGCACATCCAGGATGTTTGACGAGTGCCTTGCGTCAATGAGCACATGGTCGATTTGGTTGGCGGTTCGACCGTCCGGAGATCGCCAGGTTGCTGTGTGGATTCGCTTGCGAGGGAATCTTGTGCTACTTATCACCGCACTATGAGCTGTCGCAAAGTCCGTGAGTCGGAAGCCGTTATCTGTTGTTGTATCATGCAGGCTGTGCATTCCGATCACTCCGCCAAGGGTGTTCTCCTTACCGATTTTGGCGTTGAAGTCACCGAGTACGATTTTAACATCGTACTCCGGAAAAGCTCTGTAGGCGTTGTTCAGGAGGTCATAGAAGTCCTCCTTGATAGAGTCTTCAGCCTCTTCGGTAGAGGCGTGTGCACATATAAGGCTGATGTTGTAAAATCTGCCTCTGATGCGGATCACAGCCAGGCGACCACTTATGGGTTTAAAGTCGATGACCTTCGACCTTGACCGCTTTCCCACGACAAATCCGCAGTTTATGAGCAGCTCCGGGAGTGTACAGGGTTCTGACATTCCAGAAGCATACTCGCAAATCGTGTTCCTTTTTAGTGCGTTGTCGTCGTCGAGTATCCGTCCATGTATCCGAGGCATCTTGCTCATTCATAACTTTTGTTTTTTTTTTACGTGGGCGGATTGTTAGCCCGCCGCATGAACGCCATACTGGTCGGGGTTTTGTCGCTGCATACGTTTGTTCACCTCCCAACGGTTGTTGAAGAGGCTATCCAGAGGGCGCCACGAAGAGGTCAACTTGACCCGGGCACTTAAACAGGGATCGTTACTGGCATCTCGCCAGGTTGAGAGCGATCAACAACTTTACCCTGTATGTCGGAGCCCATGCCTTTGAACCTCACTAATTTGTATTTACTAACGGCTCTAAGTTACTTTCCCACATAGCCCCGTAAACGGAATACATAAATATGAAAACTCGGCCGAAGATAATCCACAATGAGTCAATAAATTTAATTAAACGAATCAAGTATTAATTTATCTTCCAAACTTAACCTGTTGTCCAAACCTCCAGCAGGCATAAGAGCTTCTGGGTAACACCTCCCTTAAAAAACTTGCTGATTCCTATCATAAAACCGATAATCTACCGACAAACTCAAGCGGCGTCGAATAAGTCTTCCGCCGCAGCACTATCTTATTAGAAATCTCCACCCGAACTTTAAACGCCACTCGCGAAGAAGTAGCATCCATCGAAGTTGACTAGGACTGCGCGCAAAACCAACTTGATTATCCTTGGGGATTTAACTTTCTAAGAATGATGATACCATCTAAACTCGTCCTCTGCCCATAGAGTGTGAATAATGATTTCAATTCAAGGCAAAGGGTAGATCCTTGAACTGCCTGAATGAAATTATCCTCAAAATGTAAACAGCTTAACGAAAACCTTCTGTAAATGATATCATAAATCCACCGGCGTTACTTTACATTGCTCTGCTCCAGCACAGGTTCCTCCGCAATCCGAGGGCCGAGGCGCCATTTGCACATGATGCCCTCGAGCAAGGAAGCGAAACTGCGGGTAGGAAGGACAATTTATTTAATCTTGATACAAATGGTCGTTGGAAAATTTGTTTACCTCTTGCCTGGTGAGCTGTAGCGATTGGAGTAAAAAGAAAAACAAAACATTTCAATTAACTAGCGATACAATTTACACGACCATATTGTGGATACAACGTGCCCACCGTCTTTTATCTACTTTTGAGATACTACTTTTAAAGCGCAAGGGAAACCGTTGAAAGGAAGTCCGTTCGTGGGTATATACCCGCCTCCAGTATAGGCTTATTCCTTGTCACAAATCAATCCAACCTGATTAGGCTGCTGATGATGAAGTATAGTATCTACAAGCACGCTCGCGGCGATAATGGAAAAATATACTTTCTCTGAATTACGAGGCACTTGACTTGTATCTTGGTTCCGTGCTCTTCTTTTCTTTCATGTCCGTGAAGAGGATACGAGTACTACATGCAGACAACCGCGGATATTTTCAAATTAAGAATTCTTCTTTATCCCTCGACACGATGAGTAAAATGACGGCATAAACCGCGTCCTCGCAAATGAGGAGGAATGTTTGATTTCAATTATCTCTCGGTTGACGGTATCTGGATACATGTAACGAATACATCCATCATGTGATACATATGTATATGTATGAGTTATTGAACTTCATCTCTGTCCTTGGTTGTAGGCGTATTCATCAATCATTGTAGGGTTCGTTGTTTCATACGCACCTTGGAAACTCGAAATGCCTGAAGGATGTCGAGTGGTGCTTTGGTGTCGAAAATAGGAAGAATCGCTTGATTGGACTGAAGATGATCTTGGTGCTTACTCTCTCTCGATAAATTGGTAACTTACTGTCGGTAAATGTTCACTTGAACTTGAAAGAATTCTATTGAATTAATTTAGCAGATCGCATCAAAACAACGGTGTCTTGAGGAAGCTTGAGCGAGACATGACGGTTTTTTGCGACTGCGGCACTTTGCCCTATTCGGCTCAGGACTGTATAGGACTCAATCACTGTTTATTGATGGAAGTCGTGCCTTCGGGAAAATAATTATCGCAACGTTACTCGTAGTCGAGTGGTACTAGTGGTTACGTCTTCGGGGGATTTTTCTGTCACGAGATCCATGATTGGATAGCACTTATTTGATTCTGTCAAACAAACTCAGATTTGAAAGTTGACATTTCAGACTATGCATATTTTGATTGAATGAAATATCTGAAGAAGTACGCTATGCGATGCTTTTTTAAGGTATAAAAATCTGCAGAAATGTGCTGAAAAATACGTAAAGTGTATGGTGGGAACAGATATAACCGCGCTCCAAGAAGTGCGATGGAATGGACCAGGCAAAACCCGGATGAAAAACTGCGACATCTACTACGGGAACTCCTACAAGGAGAACAAACAGCGCCTATTCGGGTGCGGATTCGTTATTCGAGGAAGACTCCTACAAAAAGTCTTAAGCTTCCGGGCTGTAAGCGAATGCCTCAGAACAATCCGCATCGAAGATAGATTTGGAAATATTAGCTTGATATGCGCTTATGCCCAACGATCGGACGATCGACTCAAAGAAGAATTCTACGATCTCTTAGACAGAACCTATGCCCAATGCCCCAGCTACGACACAAAATTAGTTCAAGGAGATTTTAATGGGAAACTGGGCAAAGAGGACATATTTGAGTCGATCATAGGAAAGCATAGCCTCCATAACACCACATCCGACAACGGACTAAGGCTAATCGATTTCCTAGAGGGGCGTAACCTCCTTGTAGCAAGCACGCGATTCCCCCATCTCAACATCCACAAGGGTACCTGGCGGTGTTTTGATCAATCAACCACCAACCAGATTGATCACATTGCGATCGACGCCAGACACTCCTCCTGTATTCTCGACGTACGAACCTTCCGAGGGGCCAACATCGTCTCGGACCCCTACCTTGTTGTACCTTGGCTACAACGAGTGAGGATATCAAGAATGTTTAGGAGTCGAGTAGCACAACGTATGTTTGACGTCGGAAAGCTACAATCGCAAGAGACTGCCATAATCTTTGCCGATCGTGTCTCCTCCAAACTCTCGCAAAACCCGCCCACAGCAGCAAAAACAATAGAGCATGAATGGGCGCATTGCCAGAGCGCCATCAGAGACGCTGACTCAGAGGTGCTGGGTTTCCAACCGCCACCACCTAGAAACCCCTAGTTCGATGAACAATGCGAACAAGCCCATGCAGAAAAACAAGAGGCATATAAAGCCATGCTGCAACGACGGACGAGAGCTGCTCGCGAAATCTATGAGCAGAAGAGAAGAGAGGAACACGCGCTTTTCAGAAGTAAGAAGAGAGAGCACGGAAAGCGTGAGATCGAGGAGATGGAGAGATGCTTCCTCAGGAATGACGCCCGTAAGTTTTACAATAAGGTAAAACGAACATGCCATGGCTGCAAAGCCAGAGCGGCGGCCTGCAGGGATGAAAATCGAGAACTGGTGGTAGAGTCGCAGTCGATGCTGAGGATTTGGAAAGACCACTTCTGCAGACTGTATAACGGCGATGATAGACAAGATACCGCTGTCAGGCAGAACGAGCCATTCGTAATGGACGACAATGAAACAGAATTCAGTCCGCCCGACCTAGACGAAGTCAAAGTATCGATACCAAGACTTAAGTCTAATAAAGCCGCGGGCGCAGACGGCCTGTCTGCTGAGCTTTTTAAGGCGGCTGGAGATGAGCTGGTAATGTGCATGCACCATCTCATTTGCAAGGTATGGTCGGAGGAAAGCATGCCCGAAGAATAGAATCTCAGCATCGTTCACCCGGTCCATAAGAAAGGAGACCCCTATAACTGCGCCAACTATAGGGGAATAAGTCTCCTTAACACCGCATATAAGATCTTCTCTGCCATATTGTGTGGACGCCTGAAACCGTTTGTGGATAACTTGATCGGCTGTTATCAGTGTGGTTTCAGGCGAGGTAAATCCACAATAGACCAAATATTTACGCTACGGCAGATCTTGGAGAAGACCCAGGAATACCAAATCGACACTCACCACCTTTTCGTCGATTTTAAGGCTCCATATGACAGCGTGTATAGAGATGAGCTATACAAAGCCATGTCCAGTTTTAACATCCCCGCCAAACTCGTCCGACTGTGCAGGATGACAATGGAGAATTCTAGCTGCTCCATTAAGCTCGGTAATGAGCAAACTAAGGCCTTTGATGTTAAAAAAGGATTTAGGCAAGGTGATGCGCCGTCATGCAACTTTATCATCATCGTGCTTGAAAAGATCGTGCATGAATTACTGGCCAACACAAGAGGTACGATTTATTTCAAGTCTACGCAATTGCTTGCTTACGTCGACGACATTGACATGATTGGACGGACACAGCGAGACGTCAATGAGGCCTTTGTAAGCATTGAGGTAGAAGCGGCTAAGATGGGTCTCAAGGTTAATGAGGGTATAACCAAATATCTGCTTTCATCAAAAAGGGACGGTCAACACCGAAGTATTGGCCAGAACGTCACCATGGACGGATATAACTTTGAAGTGGTCAAGGAATTCGTCTACCTTGGCTCACTGATGACCGGCGACAACAACACCAGCGCTGAGATAAAACGCAGAATCACTCGTGCCAACCGCTGTTTCTTTGGGCTCAAGAGGCAATTGAGAAGTAGAGCCCTCTCTCGGAAAACCAAGGTGACACTATATAAGACCTTGATCATCCCAGTCCTCCTTTACGGCGCAGAAGCTTGGACCTTAAGAAAAGCGGATGAAGATGCCCTTGGTCGTTTCGAGAGGAAAATTCTGCGTACTATCTACGGTCCCGTTTGTTCAAACGGTGTATGGAGGAGAAGATATAACGAAGAACTGTACGGGTTGTACAGCGACATCGGCCTGGTATGACGTCAACGGATACAACGTCTAAGATGGCTAGGCCTTGTAGAGAGAATGGGAAATACAGCTCCGACCCGAAGAGTCTTCGAATCCACCCCGGAAGGAAGGCGCGGCAGAGGACGGCCGCATCAACGGTGGCGCACGCAAGTGGTAGGGGACCTTAAACATCTGGGCGTGCGGCGCTGGAAACAGCTGGCCAAAGACCGTGCCAGCTGGAGACGCTTGTTGGTTGAGGCCCAGGTTCACCAGGCACTGTAGCGCCACCTAAGTAAGTATGGTGGGAACGCTATCTGTGAAGGCCGGATATAGAAGTGGTCATTGCAGAAATCTCGGTGTCAAAGTAACACCTTACTCTCACTCACACTCACTGCGACATCTATTGCAGCTGCCACAAAAGATTGCACATGTTGGTATGCGGCTTTGCCGTGGGAAAGCGATTAAGTTCGAAGGTCGTCAACTTTAAGCTTATTAATGATCGGCTGGCTGTGATCCGCATTAAACGCCCCCATCGAAGAGTCTGAAGACCCCATCAAAGAGGATTTCTATGATCTCTTGGACAACGCCTACGGAGCTTGTCTAGAGTAGGATGTTAAAATGGTACTCGAGGACTTCAATTCTAAAATCGGTAAGGAGAACACCTTTGGCGGAGTGATCGGAAAGCACAGCCTCCATGATACGACTACGGATAATGGCTTCCGACTCACGGACTTTGCGACCGCTCGTAATGCAATGATCTCCGGATGGTCGAACCGCCAACGAAATCGACCATGTGCTCATGTGCACGCAAGACACTAGTCAAATATCCTGGATATGCGAACATTCGGGGGAGTAAACGTCGTGTCTGACCATTTCCTCGTAGCAACAAAATTCAGAGCTTAACTGTCCAATGTCAGAAAGATAAACCAGCCCCCCATGAGGAGGTTCGATATTGGACGCCTGGGCACATAGTTTACAGGGAGCAACTGAGCGAAAGGCTCTTTGGCATGCCTACATCGAACACAAATCTCAACAATATGTGGCTGTCAGCGATTCAGGAAGTAGCCAGACCACCTTAGGCTACCTACCACGACTGACAAAAAACCCGTGGTATAATGGCGAGTGTGAGCAGAAAAAGGCAGCAATCGACGAGGCGTACCAAAAGGCGCTGCAGCGAAAAACCAGAGCAGCGCGACGGGAGTACCCAGCCAGAAGAAGGGAGAAGAAAAACTGCTGCGATTAAAGGAAAGAATCTGCGCGGCCTCATAAATAAACAAACATGAAATACGGACCTCTTTTAAGAAAGAAAAAAGCCTTACAGGAGGCTTCAAGAAAAGCACCTAGGTTCTTCGAAATTTTGAGGGTAATCTTGTCACCGACCCGGAGGGAATAGTGGACGTATTTAAGCAGCATTTCCAGTAGCTGCTTAACGAGTATGACCAATTCAAGATTAAAGCATGCCCGACGACTGGAATATCAACTCTATTTGCCCCATCCACTAAAAAGGCGATCCTACCACTTGCAAGAACTATGGAGGTATGTCACTGCTCAATGTCGCATACAAGGTCCTGTCCAGCGTACTGTGTGAACGTCTAAAGCCCTTTTGCACCGCACTAATTGGCACCTACCAATGCGGCTTTCGGCAAGGAGATGCGCTGTCATTGTGACTTGTTCAACCTGGTGCTGGTGCAGATAGTGCGACGGGCAGGCTTCAACAGGGGAGGCACTGTCTTCTAAAAGTCCGTCCAGCTGCAAGGATACGCGGATGATATCGACATCATCGCGTGCTCTCGCCGTGACATTGTGGAGGCATTCACGGCGATTGAAGAACAGGCGAAACGAGTTTGTCTTGAGGTCAATGAGAACAAAACAAAGTACATGCTGTCAAGCAAAAACCAATCCGTCGCTCCCGACCTGGGACAAAATATAACAAATGACAGCTACAATTTCGAGGTAATTAAGGAGTTCGTCTACCTCGGGGCAAACGTAGAATCCACAAATGACACCACAGTGGAGATCTGGCATAGAATCGCCCTTGGCAACTGCTGCTACTTCGGCTTGTCCAAACAACTGGGGTCAAAACTCCTCACCCGAAAGACCCATGCTTTACAAAACGCTCATTCTGCCAGTCTTGCTGTACGGAGCAGAAAGCTGGACGATAAGCAGGACAGCGGAGCTGATTTTGGGTTCTTTCGAAAGAAAAATTCTGCGTCCGATATTTGGTCCTGTCTGTGAGGAAGGTGAATGGAGAAGAAGACACAACCGCGAACTCTACGAGCTGTACCAGGATGTGGATGTAGTCCGCAAGGCAAGGATCCGTCGACTACACTGGCTCGGCCACATCGAGCGCATGGACATCAACGCTCCAGCTAAGAGGGTCTTCGATTCCGAGCCTCCTGGTTCGAGAAGAAGAGGAAGACCGAACCTCCGGTATAAAGACCAAGTAATCGCGGATTCAAGACATCTTGGTCTTGACAACTGGAAGCAGCGTGCCCGGGACCGTCAAGGATGGAAGGCAGCTAAAGCTGAGGCTCAGATCCTCCATGGATCGCTGGCCTGATAAGTAAGTAAGTAAGTAGTGCGGCTTTCAGCCCGGCAATTCGACTATAGATCAAATATTCACACTTCGACAAATCCTGGAAAAAAACCAACGAGTTTCGAATCGATACACACCATCTCTTCATCGATTTTAAAGCCGCATACGACAGCATTCATCGCAAAGAATTGTTTGATGCGATGGCCGAATTCGGGATCCCAGGAAAACTGATCCGGCTGTGTCGCGCCACGCTAAAAAATACGCGATGGACCCTGCAGTTCCGTTATAAGACCTCTGAACCGTTTGAAACATGCACTGGATCTCAGCAAGGAGATGCGCTGTCGTGTGACTTCATCAATTTGCTGCTGGAACAGCTAGTGCGACGGGTAGGAGTCACCAGGGAAGGCACTATCTTCTACATGTCTGTCCAGCTGCTAGAATACGTGGCTGATATTGACGCAATCACGCGGTCTCAGCGTGACGTTGTAGAAGCTTTCACAGCGATTGAGCGCCTGCTCCTCAGGCGTCTTGGTCTTAAGATCAACGAGGGACAAAATATAACGATTGACAGCTGTAATTTCGAGGTGGTTAAGGAGTTTGTCTACCTCGGGGCAAACGTAAGCTCCACAAACGACACCACAGTGGAGATCCGGCATAGAATCGCCCTTGGCAACCGCTGTTATGTCGGTTTGTCTAAATAATTTGAGTCAAAACTCCTCACTCGAAGAAGTCGTGCCTTACAAAACGTTTATACTGCCAGTCTTACTGTACGGAGCCGAAAGCTGGATGATAAGCAGGCCAGCGGAGCTGATTTTTGGTTCTGTCGAAAGAAAAATTCTACGCCAGATATTTGGTCCTGTCTGTGAGGAAGGTGAATGAAGGAGAAGACATGCGCTCGGCTACATTGAGCGCATGAACATCAACGCTACAGCTGAGAGGGTCTTCGACTCCGAGCCTCCTGGTTCGAGAAGAAGGGGAAGACCGAACCACTGGTATAAAGACCAAGTAACCGCGGATGTAAGACAACTTGGTCTTGATAACTGAAAGCAGCGTGCCTGGGAACGTCAAGAATATAAGGCGGCTATAGCTCAGGCTCAAATCTTCCATGGAATTGCTGACCTGTAAGTAAGTGAGTAAGTCAGACAGAATTGAGTAAGCCAACCATAAAAGCTGTTAAAGTATGAAGTCTTTCTAGTGATATTGTTGTACGCCGGCTACGACGTGTACAACGTAAGGTACAGATTACTGAAGCCATCTTTTGGAAAAAGAGTGGATTTCTTTTTACTGCAAGCTTAAACGTAAGTGAATACAGGAGCTGGAGCTGTGAAGAGCTTCACAAAAGCCATAAAATTATGTTTATCACACGTTGTTACCTTTTACGAGTATTAAGGCCTCCGACTAATTTAGTTATTCGTTCTTCCGACACACGGTTTATGACATTCATTTCGCGACACTTAATCCGCCGACTGTGTTTCCCGCCGATTTTTCATTTTATAGGCCGCACTCCAAAATCGTATCCATAAACTTGCTCCACCTTAATTGCAGCGTGAATCAGCACTAATTAAAGCCATAACATGCCCTATTCCTCTTGCCCATGGGCAGTCGTAAAAAAGGATATGTAATCCAATACAATTTGGAAACGATGCCTGACCGTTGATTGCATTTTACACCCATCGGTGTATCCTAGTGCGAGAGATGTCATGAACGCTTTTGGATATTTAATTATCTGTCCACTGGACTGGCAGCTTCTCGAATACCAGTCACGTATGTGGTAGTTAGTCCGTGGAAGGACTAGCATACTGCGTCGTCTGAGAATGTCGACATGAAGGATATGAATTTGCATAGATGCGGACAAATGGTATTTGGATGGCATGAGTGGCATTTATCACCAAGCGCATATAGTACGTGGAAAATGTTATTACCGCCACTGGCTCGACCTAAATGGAAACGAGAAAACACCACTTCAATGGCTTATGATCTTTGAGTGAGCTGTTACTGGAACTTTTGTAATGGATGTTGTAATGGCATTTGTAATGAGTAGTGTCTAGAATGTGACAAGCCGGGGCATCACATTCCATTTTTTGTGGGATATTCAGAAAGTGGTCGACATAGATTACTTCCGGGAAACCATTACACCTCCATGTTGTCCCGAATTCGCTTACTACAGTCATAGGACAGGATACTAAATTCCTTTCGCCGAATTTCCAATTCTACGAACACTCAAAACGTGCTTCCATTTCACTAGGACTAGGTACGAGTACTAACAACCCATCTAACTTCCATCTAACTTATCCAGACCTAGAAAGATTAGAGAATCTAATTAGAGTACTTCTCGCTGTAACAACCACCACTCTATTACCCCCGACTAACGACCTAGACACGAAATTTGAATCACTCTTACTCCTCACATACAGGATGCTACACCGTTGCGTCGACTGCCCCGTCGGCGGTCGGTTCGCAACGAGTTATGCGTTTAATTTGTTTAACATTTCAAACCAATTAAGGATTCTTAGCCGGAAGGAGAGAGGAAGACCAAGTTTTGCAATCGTTCAACGGTCACTTGAACATAAAGCCCAATCACATCAACTAAGCACTCGCTATGTGTCTTCCTTTCTTTGGAACTTCCCGTCCGAAGTTTCCTCGACAGCATCACCAACTTTCCGTCTTCGAAGTGATTTAAAAGTTTTTCCATTTGAGGGCGGAAAATCGACTTACATTTTCTACTCTCCTGAAATTGTCAACTGGAAATCAATGAGGTGAAAGATTGTTGTGTACCTCTTGAGATTGAATTGATTCCCTTGAAGTTGTCGTACTGCAGTTGGGTGTTTGAGACACGGGGGACAGTATGTTTAACGACAAGTGCCAAACTGACCATTCGATGTAGTACGAGTAGAAGTAGACTAAGTGGACTGACACCTATAAGTTGCAAGTTGGAAGTGCTGGAGCGGAAAATATTTCACTTATGTTGGACAGATATGGAACTATTGTGTTTCTGGATCTGATATTGATTTCAATTGGGATGGAGTGCGGAACTATTACACAAGTTAGAGTCTGAAGGTATTCCTTAAGAGTACAAGAGCCGAATCGCCGGAAAAATTGTTTCGTTTCCTAGGTGGTAGAGAACTGAAAAATGATGTGGAACGCGTGTGAAAATATGAGATAAGTGATTTTTTTACTATTTGGTTTTTAAGTGTACTAGGTTTGGCAGTCCAGGCATGGTTCGGGACTTACGTTGAGGACAGCTTTACTCTATTAGCACTGCCATTTTATTATCGAGAGACTTATTTTCGAAGAACGTTTACAAATGATTGAATTTTATTATCAAAATGAATGCTAGTTAACCAATTTTTTCGTGCACTTGGACCAGCGAGATTGTGGAAGGACCACTTCTGCAGACTGTATAACGACGATGATATTCAAAATGCCGCCGTCAGGCAGAGCGAACCACTCACAATGGACGAAGACGAAAGAGAATCCCGTCCACCCGACCAAGACGATGTCAAGATAGCGATATCGTAACTTAAATCTTATAAAGCTGATGGAGCAGACTCCCCGCGGAACTGTTTAAAGCAGCTGGCGAGAAACAGTCGGAAGAATGCATGCCCGATGAATGGCATCTCAGCATCGTTTGCTGACTGAGCCCATTACAGAGGCATAAGTCTTCTGAACATTGCTTAAAAGATCCTCTCTGCCGTACTGTGTAAGCGCCTGAAACCGTTCGTGGACAATCTGATAGGTTCCTACCAGTGTGGATTCAGGCCAGGAATATCCACCATAGACCAAATATTTACACTACGGCAGATCTTGAAGAAGACCCATGAATTCCAGGTCGACACGCACCATCTTTTTGTCGACTCTAAAGCCGCATATGACAGCAGTTATAGAGACGAGCTATACAGAGCCATGTCATGTTTTACATTCCTGCCAAACTCATCAAGTGTGCAGGTTGACTATGGAGAACTCTCGCTGCTCCATTAAGGTCGGAGGTAAACTAACCGACCCCTTCGTTGTTAAAACAGGTTTTAGACAGGGTGACGCACTGGTATGTGATTTCTTAAACCTTATTTTGATCGCGCGGGACTCTGCGGCCAGGTCTACACAATTGCTTGCCTACGCAGATGACATTGATGTTATTGGACGAACAAAGCGAGAAGTCAATGAGGCGTTCGCAAGCATTGAAGCAGACGTCTTGGTCAGAACGTCACCTACGGCAGCTATATTTTTAAAGTAGTCAAGGACTTCGTCTACCTTGGCTCGATAGTAACAAGCAGCAATGACACCAGCGCTGAGATAAAACGCAGAATAACTCTTGCCAACCGCTGCTTCTTTGGGTTCAAGAGGCAACTGAGTAGTAAAGCGCTCTCTCGAAAAACTAAAGTATCCCTCCACAAAACCTTAATCAGCCGCCCGGCCCCTCTATAGCGCTGAGGCTTGGACGTTATCAAAAGCGGATGAAGAGACTTTTGGACGTTTCGAGAGAAAAATTCTGCGTATCATCTTTGGTTCCGTTTGTGTAAACGGAGAGTGGAGGAGGAGATTCAACCAAGAACTGTACGGGCTGTACAGCGACATCGGCCTAGTTAGACGTCTACGGATCTAACGTCAAACCGCTCCGGCTCGAAGGGTCTACGACTCCAACCCCGAGGGACGACGCAGCAGAGGACGACCGCATCTAAGGTGGCCCGCACAGGTGGAAAGGGATCTCAACCAACTGGGCATGTGGCACTGTCCGTATAGGAGTTGCATTTCTTGGCTATGGGCATATGTTGAACTACAGACCTTCCATTCAACAGTCGGTCATGTTTATCTCTGCCCCATGGCCACCCTGTAAACTAGACCATCAACCGAGATTAATCCCATTTTGGGGCGCAGGATACTCGCCATTCGTCCCCTTCCTTCAGTAATTTCCCTGGTCAGGAAATTTCCAGATGGTACCACGAGGAGGTGGAAGTAGGACCTGGCTAACAGAGCTGCACGGTGTTCGGCTGCAGAGGCTCTCACACGCTTTTTTAAGCAGATCAGCAATATCGATTTTGCTGGAAACTTACTCAGTTCTAGGTTGAGTAATTGCACGTGGAATGAACCCAATCTTATGTCAATATCATCTTTAGTTCTCGAGATAATCGAGACGAAATTTCCGATACGCACATACGCACATACGCGCATACGCACATACATACACACACATATGTACATCTCTATAAAAACCTTGGATTTGATTCTGGTGACCTTGAAACGTGGAGATATGACAAAATTTGGAATTCGCAAAATTGGCCCCATTACGATTCCCACTGGGAAGTTCAAAATTGAAAACGCTACGAGCATTTGCGGCCAATTCGTCATCAATCTCTGCAAATCACAGAAATCCCATCAACCACTGACGTTCCCTCATAAAAACAGCATTCCACATCGCTTAACTCCTTCACTGACCCATCAATCATCAAATGTATATGTCATTCAACATTCGCTCCACGTCACTGACATAAACCTGCAGTACACCACTTCCCAGTTGAAATGTGCGCTCCTCTGCCCCCCTGTCAATCGTTTCGCCGGTTTCACCGTCGTCAAATTTTATTGATACTTTCAGCAACCAGATACACGTAGCTCAGAGCGTTTGTTATCCTTTCTAGAAGTGATTGAAAAAACATAATCAATCGAAGACGTATCTAAATGTTCGATGATATCCGGTTGAAGTAGAGTAATGAATACGTTCTTGAAAGAAGATATGCCCACAAGGGTACGGATAGAATACAACTAACGTATGCGTACGTGTTATTGCACTCTTGTGCCCACTCACATAACCTTTCCAGGCGGCTTATTGAAGTTGTATCAAATCGTATCACAGTTCGATTAATCGTGCTCCTGAGTGGAATTTTAATCGACCGTTATGGCGACAGTTGACACATATATGTATGTACGAATCCGTCGTACGAGGAAATCCCATCAGGATTATCGATGGGATTACGTGAACAGAGGAATTGTCTATTTGTCTGTAAACCCGATTACCCAACGGAGGTTTCCAAGTTTATCCGTGAACGTTTGCGCTTTTTAAAATCAGGATACGAGCTAACTCAATCCGTATTTTATTGAAAATATTGTATATCACGTATGCGTTACTCCCGGAACGGTGATTTTAAAGGATAATCGAATTTCAAGTTTCCTTCAGTGAAATTCAGTCAGCTTTTAAGCTCTAGAGGCACAGTCGCCTTATCAAAACGATATAATTCAATCAAAAGCACCTTTCCCCGGTGACCCAAATTACAGCGATGTATTAAGACGAAAAGAATTTCATCTCAATACTCCATAGGAACGTGCCATTTAGCTATTTCCATTAATTACTACTATCCCCACAGCAGTGAGGTCGGCAGAATCTCTTAGGCACGTATATATCATAGGACCTGTATGCACGCCCAAGACGAGTAATTGATTCCTTTTAAGCTCATCAGTAGAATAAGCGAGTTGTTTCAATTAGGCGCCAGTAATTCGTTTTCGAAATTCAATTAAATTCATTTTCACGGTATCTTGGAACAGGACTTGTTCAATTTCTCCTGTCGGCTGTTCGCTTACCTAATAGGGATTTGAAAGCTATCCCTTGTGACCGGAAACCATTATAAGAGGCAAAATATGCCGGCTGCAGGAAATAACTCCCCAATGAAATAACCCCCCAAACGGAAAATGAAATAACCCCCCTCGCTTCTACAATAAGGACAAAAAACGAATGGATGTCGCTCAACGATTGACTTTGCCTGCAATTTTAGATTACATTCTGAGCAAACCTTGAGATGCCTGCATGGCATAAAAAGAATGTTTGGCGTCAAATCTTGGCAAACGACGCATAGGTTTTGAATCCCTTCATCTTCAGGCGAATCTTTTTCAAATTCGTCTAGAGAGATCTCATGGTCATCATCATTTTCCTCAAAAATGTCATCTATAGGCTCCATATCCTCACAGATGCCTTGGCTCCAAAAAATCATCCGATTTAAAAATGCCATGGGAGTAATTTGCCCCTTTTCCAACATTTTACTGGCCATTAAAATCTTAGCATGCTTGTTTTCGGACGTTTTCCTTCTTTTTTCGCCACTGGTTCCCCCACTTTCGGCAAGCAACAGAAGTTCTCGGGATTTAAAGAACTCTTCATCTCGAATAGCTTTAACAAACTTAAAGAAATTTCCGTTTTTCTGAATAATACGCCCTTACTTACTTACTTATCAGGCCTGCGATCCATGAAGGATCTGAGCCTGAGCTATAGCTGCCTCCATCTTTGAAGGTCCCGGGCACATTGCTTCCCGTTGTCAAGACCAAAATGTCTTACATCCGCGATTACTTGGTCTTTATACCGGAGGTTCGGTCTTCCTCTTCTTCTCGAACCAGGAGGCTCGGAGTCGAAGACCCTCTTAGCTGGAACGTTGATGTCCATGCGCTCGATGTGGCCGAGCCAGTGTAATCGACAGATCCTTGCCTTCCGGACTACATCCACATCTTGGTGCAGCTCGTAGAGTTCGCGGTTGTGTCTTCTTCTCCATTCACCTTCCTCACAGACAGGACCAAATATCCGGCGCAGAATTTTTCTTTCGAAAGAACCCAAAATCAGCTCCGCTGTCCTGCTTATCGTCCAGCTTTCGGCTCCGTACAGCAAGGCTGGCAGAATGAGCGTTTTGTAAAGCATGACTTTGGTCTTCCGAGTGAGGAGTTTTGACCCCAGTTGTTTGGACAAACCGAAGTAGCAGCGGTTGCCAAGGGCGATTCTATGCCGGATCTCCACTGTGGTGTCATTTGTGGATTTTACGTTTGCCCCGAGGTAAACAAACTCCTTAACTACCTCGAAATTGTAGCTGTCAATTGTTATATTTTGTCCCAGGTGGTGAGCGACGGATTGGTTTTTGCTTGACAGCATGTATTTCGTTTTGTCCTCATTGATCTTAAGACCAACTCGTTTCGCCTGTTCTTCAATCGCCGTGAATGCTTCCACAATTCCACGGCGAGAACACGCGATGATGTCGATATCATCCGCGTATCCTAGCAGCTGGATGGACTTATAGAAGATAGTGCCTTCCCTGTTGACGTCTGCCCGTCGCACTATCTGCTCCAGCACCAGGTTGAAGAAGTCACATGACAGCGCATCTCCTTGCCGAAATCCGGTGCATGTTTCGAATGGTTCCGAGGTCCTAGAACCGAGTTGCACGGTGCATCGCGTGTTTTTTAGCGTGGCGCGACACAACCGGATCAGTTTTACCGGGATCCCGAATTCGGCCATCGCCCCAAACATTCAGAAGTGATGCCTCTTTGGAAACTCTAATAAAGGGTCCGCCATCTAACGTTTTTTTTTTTTTTTTTCAAGTAGTGCTTAATTCGTGAATGGAAACACTTAGCTCATGTCTGATTTGACAGATAATTAGTTTTATCCTTCCGCTGAACGAATATGGTTGTGTATACGCTTGAACAACGCTGGGAAATATTGCGACATTACTTTAAAAATCATGGTAATGTTGCAGAATGTGTGCGAAAATTGTGTACGGATTTTGGAAGAAGAGAAGCACCGTCAGCCCCGTATGTTCGTTATCTTGTGAAAAAAGTGAGAGAAACTGGAATCCTCATCGATAAACCAAAGCGTGAAAAGCCAAAAACAGTGCGTACCCCCGAGAATATTGCTGCTGCGGCAGAAAGTGTGCGTGAAGCGCCATCAACATCAGTTCACCGTCGTTCTCAACAATTGAACATTTCGGAGGCATCATTGAGACGAATTTTACATAAAGACCTTGGTATGACGCCATACAAAGTCCAATTGGTTCAGGAGTTGAAGCCAACTGACCATCCAATGCGTTTTCTCTTCGCTAAGTGGGCCTGCGATCGACTTACAGAAGATGCCGATTTTGCCAAAAAAAATCATCTTTTCAGCTGAAGCTCATTTTGATCTTGGCGTGTATGCAAACAAGCAAAATTGTCGCATTTGGGGCACAGAAAACCCGCACGCATACATTGAAAAGCCGGTGCACCCAAAACGAGCCACTGTTTGGTGCGGATTTTGGTCCAGAGGCATAGTTGGGCCATTTTTCTTCTAAAATGAGCAAGGAGTGGCCGTTACAGTCAATGGCGATCGTTATCGGGCCATGTTGAACGAATTTGGCAACATTTGGTTTCAACAGGACGACGCTACGTGCCACACAGCCGAAGCTACACTCGATGTTTTGCGCCCTGTTTTTGAAGATCGCATTATCAGCCGCAGAGCTGATGTCGTTTGGCCACCTCGGAGCTGCGATTTGACACCGTTGGACTATTATTTGTGGGGTGCCGTCAAAGATAAGTTTTACGCCGACAAGCCAGAGATAATTGACGCTTTAAAGGACAATATTCGTGAAGCCATTGGTGAAATACAGCTGCACACAATCGATAATGTGTTTAAAAATTGGACCGATCGTGTAGGCTACTGCATGGCCAGCCGAGGCAGCCATTTGAATGAAATTATTTTCCATTATTAACCGGAAGGATTGTACTTTCATTTCATATGAAAAAAACAATCCACTCGATACAAATTTTGGGGGGTTATTTCATTCGCGCGTTTGGGGGGTTATTTCATTGGGGAGTTATTTCCTGCAGCCAAATATGCCGCGAGCGTTGTACCGGAAGCTCTTGGTGAATGAAATGCTGAATGAAGGAAAATCGAGTTGAAAGATTCATGTACATGTAGTTTCCAGAAGACTATGGCTTCAAGGTTAACGATTGACTGCTTAAGGATATCTCATATTCTCTTTAAGACCATCAAAGTGCAGGGATTATCGATTCTACGCCGCTTATGTGTAAGCGAATTATACGAGTACACGAAACATACAGAAGCTTTGTTCCCGTAGGAAATGTCTAAAACTTATTACCAACAACCCCCAGGCACATCATTTCAGGAGGAATCAGGGATATCTTTTAAGAAGCGAATTCCACAAAGACGAAACAGATTGAAAGCAACATACAAAGTCGGACTATCATACAAAATAACTTCATTTCCCCTCAATTAGCAAGGATATTCCAGTACACAGAGGTATTAACACACACATTCCGCACTCGTATCTTCTTATCGCAGAGCAAACAGATAACAAGCCTTAAAGCTAAGACGTGCAAGTGGTGTCGCAGTCGTGTATAGACGTCCTTTATGCTTCATCCCGGTTTCCTTGATTCCGATAATTGCCTCGAATACAGGATGTTCAAGACTAAACAGACGTCAATTCGCCTTAATTAGATCCCTTTATGCTGACTTTTGCAAATAAATCAACTACGAAGTGCTTGTGCAGTTCTACGTGAACCTTCCCAACCTTTTAAGCTGTCTCAATCCATCTGCGTTGTGTAGGAAAAAACTCTATGCTAATGAGGATATTTGTTGAATCGTGACGTCACTATGAACACGAATTTGCATTTGCCGTCGTTATTAGTCTATTTACCATAAATAGAAGGCGAGTACGCTCGACAGTTTTATGACCGTCTGTCACAGCTCTGTTGCTTGCTGATGATAGATTGATGCAGCTTTGATTACAAGTGGAATAAGCAGTATTCCATTGATGACATCACATGTCCTTGGAGTTTAATTGACACATAAACGTTCAAATACTATGGAGAATAGTTCCGGACAATTGAAAACTCATTTGCATGCGAATCGAGCGTTAAATAAGCGCCATGACTACCATTTCTATGAACGAATCGGGATAATAGTTGCTTCTAATGACGATAGAGAACAAGGACTAATGGGTTAATGGACACTCGCTAATTGCTATTATTGATATCGTAATACTCGTTCACATCATCTGTTTATCGAATTGGAAATCAAGTAGTAATTGCTTTTAAGTGCAATTTTGTTAATTGATAAGCTCTTATACCCGGATTGGAACTTCTTTGTTATTGTACTCCTCTGGAACCGCTACTGCAATCTTGACCAAACTTGCCACGGTGATAGTATAGGTGCTGCTGAGTGTCGTAAGGGGTCGGGTGTTCGAATCGAACTTGCCATCGAGGAATAACCGCCAAAAAACTTAAGCATACGCTATAAGAGAATATTGCTACTTCTCAAGTAAAAAAAACCGACCTAGTGCGAGTCGGACTCGCGCACGAAGGGTTCCGTACCGTCTCTATATATAAATATGAAAGAGACTATGTAAGTTACCTCATCAGTCATCACATTAAATCAAATTTTTTGTATGATGACAGATCTTGGTTGCAGGCAGGTTATCGGCATATTACTTTGATAATCAAAAATCTTCATGATGAGATATAGTTGATCATCAAAGTGTCCTTTGAATTCAAATCAATTATCTAACTTGACAGCAACGATGTGAAAAGGTGAATAACAATAATGGGAAATAGGGGAAAAAAGCTTGCAGCTAGGACAAATTTATCAAAGGCACAAATGAGATCAAAACTGGGAAGTTTGCTACTGGTTGTGAGTTACTTACTTACTTAGGTGGCGCCACAGTCCTTGGTGAACATGGGCCTCAACCAACAACCGTCTCCAGCTGGAATAGTCTTTGGCCAGCTGTTTCCAGCGCCCCACGCCCAGTTGGTTAAGGCCCCCTTCCGTCCTCTGTCGCGCCTTCCTTCCGGGGTGGATTCAAGAACTCTTCGAGTCGGAGCTGAATTTTCCATGCGCTCTATATGGCCTAGCCACCTTAGACGCGGTATCCGTAGACGTCGTACCAGGCCGATGTCGCTGTACAACCCGTACAGTTCTTCGTTATATTTTCTCTTCCATACACCGTTTGAACAAATGGGACCGTAGATAGTGCGCAGAATTTTCCCCTCGAAACGACCAAGGGCATCTTCATCCGCTTTTGTTAAGGTCCAAGCCTCTGCGCCGTAAAGGAAGACTGGGATGATTAAGGTCATATATAGTGTCACCTTGGTTTTCCGAGAGAGGGCTCTACTTCTCAGTTGCCTCCTGAGCCCAAAGGAACAGCGGTTGGCAAGAGTGACTCTGCGTTTTATCTCAGCGCTTGTGTTGTTGTCGCCTGTCATAAGTGAGCCAAGGTAGACGAATTCCTTGACCACTTCAAAGTTATATCCGCCGATGGTGACGTTCTGGCCAAAACGTCGGTGTTGTCCGTCTCTTTTAGATGAAAGCAGATATTTGGTTTTACCCTCATTAACCTTGAGACCCATCTTAGCCCCTTCTACCTCAATTGACGTCTCGCTGTGTCAATTGCGTAGACTTGAAATAAATCGAACCTCTTGTGTTGGTCAGTGACTCTTGCACGATCTTTTCAAGCACGATGTTGAAAAGTTGCATGACAGCGCATCACTTTGCCTAAATCATTTTTTTACATCAAAGGTCTCGGTTTGCTCACTACCGACCTTAATGGAGCAGCGAGAATTCTCCATTGTCACCCTGCACAGTCGGACGAGTTTGGCGGGGATGTTAAAACTAGACATGGCTTTCTATAGCTCATCTCTATACACGCTGTCATATGCAGCCTTAAAATCTACGAAGAGGTGGTGAGTGTCGATTTGGTATTCCTGGGTCTTCTCCAAGATCTGCCGTAGCGTAAATATTTGGTCTATTGTGGATTTACCTGGCCTGAAACCACACTGATAACGCTGTGTAACGCTGCCAGACAGCATGGCGTAGATAAAGCACTGGTCCTTTGGATCAAAGCAATGCTCATGCACAGGACATTGACCGCTGATGCAGGCTTCGACCAGTGTGTCAAATCTGGCGTAAACAGGGGCTGCCCTCAAGGTGGCGTCCTGTCTCCGCTGTTATGGTGCATGGTGGTCGATTCCCTGCTTGATGCTCTCAATGCCTCTGGAATCTACGCCCAGGCCTATGCGGATGACGTCGCCATTCTTTCTGTCGTCTCATGTTTGGCGACTGTCCGTCTCAAAGCACAGGCGGCGCTAAAAGTGATCGATGATTGGTGTACCAGAAATGGGCTGTCAGTCAATCCTCTTAAGACCGATGTTGTTCTCTTTACGAGAAGGAGGAAAAATACTGACATGACTCAGCTGGTACTGAAAGGCACTTCCATCCCGATATCCAAGGAGGCTAAGTATCTAGGAGTCATATTAGATAGTAAGCTTCTCTGGTCAAAACATGTTGAGTCAAAAACCACTAAAGCGCTGTCAGCTTTCTGGCGATGCAAACTAGCTTTTGGCAAAACATGGGGCTTATCGCTGGCAAAGGTCCTTTGGATCTACACGGCAATGATAAGACCTATAATCTCATATGCATCGGTTGTCTGGTGGTACAGACTAAAACGCAATTACGTTGTAGCCTCTTTCACCAAACTCCAAAGAACGGTCTGTCTCAGCTGTACGGGGGCTTTCCCCAGCACGATGGGTGCTGCTCTTGATGCCATGATGAACCTCCCACCTCTTGATATATTTATCAGAGGGTGTGCTCTGAAAGCCATGTCTCGTCTGAAGAGAAATGGCTTTTGGTACAACTCGCATAGGAATAACGGTGTGCTTGCGCAAGAATTGTCCTGCGACCCCTGTCTCATTGACTTGCCTTCTGACGCACTGACGCCCGTTATCCTATTGCGTCGTAATTTCACAGTCGAGTTTCCAAGGCGCCAGGATTGGCTATGGCTGGATACTGAGCCTGGAAAGGATAGTCTTCGCATTTTCACGGATGGCTCCAGGTCTGGGCGGGGGTCCGGTACTGGAGTCTTCTTTGAACGCGAAAACATCCGACTGCACTTCTCGTTAGGAAAGTATGCGTCTGTCTTCCAATCAGAGATATACGCAATCCTAAAGGCCATGCACTATGTTGTGAAGCACAGGGGGAAGGGGCAAAGCATATGCGTCTCTAGTGACAGCCAAGCTGCATTAAAAGTTGTGTGTAACCCCTTAACTAGCTCCAAATTAGTGCTTGAACTCAAGTCCTTCTTGAACAGAGTCGGCAGACTAAATTCATTAAGGCTTGTATGGGTTCCAGGCCACTCTGGGATCCCAGGAAATGAGACCTCTGATGAACTCGCTAGAATGGGTTCAGAGGAGAGCTTCTCAGGACCTGAACCCGCTCTAGGTCTACCTGCGTCCACGGTAAATTCCTACATTAACGATTGTGTATTTAACACACACAACCGTAGATGGAGGGATTGTCCGAGTTGCAGGATGACTAAGCGCGTATGCCCTGATGTCTGCAAAAAATCTGCAGCATTCCTCCTGTCTTCAAGGAGAATCGACTGCAGAAGGCTTGTGGGAGATATCACGGGCCATTACACTTTTGCCAAGCATCTCTACGTGCTCGGCATCAGTGAGACGCCTACCTGTGCTGCTTGTGGCGAAGAGGAGGATGATACTGCAGAGCATTTCCTCTGTGATTGTCCCGCCTTTGCTCGCATACGGTGGCGCACCCTTGGAGCCGACGTGGTGTGTGCCGAATCCCTTAGCTCTACATCACTGAAGCTCCTTCAAATTATTCTCCGGAAAACGGAGAAAATACAGTTATGTAAGGTGTCTGTCTGGAGTACAATGGACCAGTGATTGCGTCTGAGTGCTCCAGCGGATAGCAGAAGGTTTCAAGTTATAGGGGTCTCCTTTCTTATGTAGTTCGTAGTTGGTCGTATCAAATTCGTCCTAGAATTCCTCTTTTCATTTTCGAGAAATTAATCATATGTTGGTTCCCTCTATATCAGTCGGTGATTTAATCAATTTTTCCGCATGCTTCCTTAGTTTCCATTTCTTGCGTTGCTTAAAGCGTAATTCATGGATTTTTATAAGCAGAGAACGACAGTGACGTAACTCGAACAACTGTGCCGAAATCAGCTTCTAATAGCACCTTCAATCCTGTTTTTATTCATATCTGCCCATTGTGCAATTTGATGTTTACGTATGTATGCCAAGAAAATTAATTAAACAATGTTCCCTGTCATCAAATAAATCAACAGAAAATGTTATTATTAAAAGCGAAGTTCGTTATATAAAAGAAAATCTATTGTTTTCTAACCTAAGACGTTGACAGTGGCTATAGAGAATTCAAAAACGCAAACACCTACAGTAAGCAGATGAAAAAGAAATAAATAATTCAAAGCACAATATCGTCCAATACCGTCATCTTAATCCTCTAGAATGTTGCAGTAGCGAACATGATCAACCCGGAAATATGTATATTTTTTTAAGATATTGGATGGATACTCCATTCTTTCTAAATGGAAATCATCAATCCGTCTGTTGTGATGAAAGTACGACAAAGAAAATGAACAGCATTCAATGTCAGACACCTATCTCAAGGTGACGCCACTTTAAATATAGTTTTTGACCTATCCAGAGCAAAACAACCACATTTATTCGCTCGCAGACAAAACAAACATTTTGCGCCTAAATTCTAAATTTAAACAAAAACAAAAACAAAAAATATTTTCTTTTTGAAAATTCCTTTAAAAATATTTAAGGAAAACAAAAAGATCGTCAGTGAATGGCAGCATACTCACAAAGGTCGTTAAATCGACGGATAGCAAACTATTTGTATCTTGTGACTACAAGAATTGCTTAGAATAGATATTATGAATTAAATATAGTCAAAGATTTATAAATAGATGCACATGTATCCTCGCCAGGACACAATGGACACCATTGATAATAATATATTCTTCCAAGCGCTCAATATACGGAGCACATTAATCCTGACGACACACAGGATCTGTCGTCATACCGTTGGCATCGTGACATCCTTTGTACGTTTAATCGGTATTAAATTGAATCCACTTTACACACCCCGTGCTCTTTATCGATTCATAGCAACACATCCGTTATATAACGTGCCGTACGTTCCAATTTTTCAATCCAATGCCCCACATCCAATTAATGCAAAGAATTGAATTGGATAAGTCCCTTTCTGAACTGCATTATACTGTAGGGGAGGGATTATTCCTTTCTGGTAGTGAACGACTTGACTGGATGTTTTTCGAGTTAATTGCAACACCAAATGTCTGTAGTCGACAAATACAATCTAAATACGATAAAAAGGAAAAGATTGGCCACAAAGTATTTAAAGTTAACTTAAAGTGTTCCTAATATAATCCCTCAATTCATACATTGCAAAACAAGCCTATGATACATAGGTACATTTGGCGGCATTGAGTTCATAGATACATTGGCATTTATCCCAATTAGACTCATCGAATTTCCTACCGCACCATTCGATAAAAGATGAATGAATCATCTTGGGAGGTGATTGATTGAAAAATTAGCTGCGTAATATAAAATTGTAAAATTGTAAAATGTACTACAGGATGGCAAAGGACTAACAAAGGCCTCGTAGGGGTAGCATCTATCCGATGGATGCTGGCCTGCTAAAAAGCGAGAAGAGCCACCGCGGTCGAACATCTTGCGGCACTGTTAGTAAGTCCTATCCCCACCTCCTCGTGGTGCCATCTGGAGATTTCCTATGGAAATTGCAGACGGGGAAGGGCGAATGGCGAGCCTCCTGCGCCAAAAAAAAAACAGGATTAGTCGGTTGGGCTACGGCCTAGTAAGCCGTAACCGTAAAAAAAAAAAAACACAAACTCCGAAACAACCTCAAGCCTCGGATATAACGGACCGGATTTATGTTGACGACCCTTGCAAAAAACGAAAAAAGGACAATGGTCTTCGGCTTTGTACGTGGAATGTTAGGTCCCTAGGGCCACTTGCGGACGCCCTAGACCGCTATAAAGCGGACATCACCGCCATCCAGGAAATGCGATGGAATGGACCGGGCATAAAGCGGATGAAAAACTGCGATATTTACTACGGCGACTGCTATAGGGAGAGAGGGCAACGATTGTTTGGATGCGGATTTGTTGTTCGAGGTGGACTAAGGCAAAAAGTCCAAAGCTTTCGGCATGTGAGCGAACGCCTCATAACAATCCGTATCATGGCTAAATTTTTTAACATCAGCTTGATCTGCGTCCACGCCCCCACGGAAGATAAGGATGACTCAGTCAAAGACGAGTTCTACGATCTCCTAGACAGAACGTATGCCCAATGTCCCAGCTATGACATCAAAATTGTACTAGGAGACTTCAATGCTAAGCTGGGTAAGGAAGGCATATTTGAACGAGTCATCGGCAAACATAGCCTACACGACACCACCTCCGATAACGGACACAGGCTGATTGATCTTGCGAAATCTCCTTCTAGCCAGTACACGCTTCCCCCACCTCGATATACACAAAGGCACCTGGCGGTCTTTTGATCAATCGACTACCAACCAGATTGATCACATCGCGATCGACGTCAGACACTCCTCCACTATTCTTGATGTTCGTTCGGGCTAACATCGACTCGGACCACTATCTTGTAGTAGCCAAGAAGCGATTACGGATGTCACGAACGCAACGGAGTAGAGTAAGAATACAAAGTTATGACGTCGGAAAGCTACTATCGCCAGAAACCGCTCGTGCTTTTACCGATCGCGTCTCCCTTAAGCTCTCCAATACACCTGAATCCTCCCAACTATCAATAGAACAGCAGTGGAGCCTTTGCAAACAAGCCCTGAAAAGCTCTGCATCCGAAGTTTTGGGTTTCAAGGCTCCACCACGAAGAATCACCTGGTTCGATGACGAGTGCAGGAGGATTCATACAGCGAAGCAGGATGCATATAAGGCCTCGCTGCATAAAAGAACAAGAGCAGCTCGTGAGCTCTACGAGTTAAAAAGAAGGGAGGAACATAAGCTTCTTAGAAGAAAGAAGAAAGAGCACGAGAAGCGCGCGATTGAGGATTTGGAGAGGTGTTACTGCAGGCGTGAGGTTCGAAAGTTTTATCAACAGATAAAGCGAACATGCCAAGGTTATAAAGCCAGAACGGAAGCCTGCAGGGATGAGAACGGACACCTAGTAGTAGAACCGCAGTCGATGCTGAGAATATGGAAAAACCACTTCTGCAGACTGTATAACGGCGATGTTAGTCAATATACCGCTGTCAGGCAGAATGATCCATTTCTAATCGACGGAGACCGCAGAGAATTCTGTCCCCCTGACCTCGACGAAGTTAAGATTGCCATATCGAAGCTCAAGTCGAATAAAGCTGCTGGCGCAGACGGACTGTCTGCTGAGCTCTTCAAGGCAGCTGGGGATGACCTGGTTGGGAGCATGCACCAGCTCATCCGTAAGATTAGGTTAGAGGAAAGCATGCCCGAGGAATGGAGTCTCAGCATCGTATGTCCGATCCACAAGAAAGGAGACCCCTCTGATTGCGCCAACTATAGAGGAATAAGTCTCCTTAACATCGCCTACAAAATCTTCTCTGCCGTTTTGTGTGAACGCCTGAGGCCTTTTGTAAATAAGCTGATAGGTCCTTATCAGTGCGGATTCAGGCCAGGGAGATCCACCATCGACCAAATCTTCACACTACGGCAGATACTGGAGAAAACCAATGAATTTAAAGTCGACACTCACCACCTATTTGTCGACTTCAAAGCCGCATACGACAGCGTAATTAGAGACGAGCTATACAACGCTATGTCTACCTTTGACATACCTGCTAAACTCGTCAGACTATGCAGGATGACTTTGGAGAATGTTCGCTTCTCCATCCGAATCGGTGAACACCTTACCGATAGTTTTGATGTCAAAAAAGGATTTAGGCAGGGCGATGCGCTGTCGTGTGATTTCTTCAACATCATATTGGAAATGATTGTGCAAAAATCCCTGGCCAATAGAAGAGGCACAATCTATTTCAAATCCTCGCAACTCCTTGCATACGCCGACGATATTGACATAATAGGTAGATCACAGCGAGATGTCAATGAGGCGTTTGCGAGTATTGAGATGGAGGCGGCGAAAATTGGCTTGGCGGTAAACGAGGGCAAAACTAAATACATGCTGTCATCAAAAAAGGACGCTCAACACCGACGTCTCGGCCAGAACATTTGTATAGGCAGATATAAGTTCGAGGTAGTTAAGGACTTCGTCTACCTTGGCTCCGCAGTGACCCGGACATCAGTTCCGAAATCAAACGAAGAATCACTCTTGCCAATCGCTGTTTCCTTGGGCTCAGGAGGCAACTGAGTAATAGAGCCCTCTCCCGAACGACAAAGTTGACTCTATATAAGACCCTTATCATCCCGGTCCTGTTGTAAGGCGCAGAAGCATGGACACTATCAAAAGCGAATGAGGAGGCCCTTGGTCGGTTCGAGAGAAAGATTTTGCGCGTGATTTTAAGGCCTATAAACGCAGAAGGGGGATGAAGGAGAAGATTCAACCACGAACTTTACGGGCTGTACAGCGACATGAGCGTAGTCAGGCGTCTACGGATTCAACGCCTAAGATGGCTGGGCCATGTAGAGCGAATGGACACCACAGTTCCAGCCCGGAGAGTCTTTGAATCCAACCCCGAGGGACGAAGAAGCAGAGGACGGCCGCCCTTAAGATGGCGCACACAGGTTGAAGGGGACCTCAGCCAACTGGGTGTGCGGCAATGGAAAAGGCTAGCGAAAGATCGTGCTAGATGGAGGGGCATGTTAGTTGAGGCCCAGGTTCACCCCGAACTGTAGCGCCCTCTAAGAAGAAGACGAAGAAAATGTACTACACGTATTTTTACTATAACCTTACTGTAGGCTAGGTTAGGTAAATGGGTGCCCTACTGACGAAAAATCAAGGCTCGCGTAGACTACGTAGAGTCCAGATCGATCGAAAGATCGTGCTAGATGGAGGGGCATGTTAGTTGAGGCCCAGGTTCACCCCGAACTGTAGCGCCCTCTAAGAAGAAGACGAAGAAAATGTACTACACGTATTTTTACTATAACCTTACTGTAGGCTAGGTTAGGTAAATGGGTGCCCTACTGACGAAAAATCAAGGCTCGCGTAGACTACGTAGAGTCCACTGTGCCTAATCGATTTATTTAACCCGTTGATACCTAGACATTTACCGTTGAGCTGAACCTTCCAGACGAGAATAAGAATCCTAGTATTCTGTTCAGCCCAATGTTAGCTACCTCTTCTAGCCCCGAATGGAAGTATCTTCCTAGGAATATATTCCTTTTTTGGGCTAGCGCCGGACATTCGCACAGCAGATGACGAATGGATTCGATTTCCTCTTCGTCCCTGCAGCTTCTGCAGGAGTCATTGTAGGGCTGGTCTAATCGAGCTGCATGGTAGGATAGCATGAAGTGCCCGGTGAGGACACCGACTACCAGTCGAATATTCCCACGATTGAACTTCAGCAGATTTTCCGTTCTTTTCTTATCATAGACGGGCCAAGTCGATCTCGCTGTTGCGCATGTATCTAAGCGACACCATCGCTTATTGGCTTTCACTAATAGCTCCGTCTCTATCTCCCTGTAGAGTGCACTGAGTGGAGCTCTGACCTCAGCTGAGATCTGCGCAATGTTAGCACTTGATCCCATCCTAACCAGCTCGTCCGCCCTCTCGTTTCCGGAAATATTCATATGACCAGGTACCCAGCAAAGAGTCACCTGATTTACATTGGATATCTCTTCTAATTTCTCCTTGCAGAGTTTGACGAGTTTGGATCTTATCCATGCTGCCTGGCTGTCAACATTGATGCTGATCCTTTTTCCTGAGATATTCTCTTTGCTGATCAGGTCCGCCGCTTGCTTGATGGCGAAGACCTCAGCTTGGAAGACACTGCGTCCATCATCGAGCCTGTAGGAGCGATACATATCCCAAGACTCAAAATAGACTCCAGCAACTGTGCCAACATCCATTTCGGATCCGTCGGTGTAGAATGCCAGTTCACTTTCCGTGCGTACCAAATCACCGGTCAATTCCTCCCTGGAGGGAATTCTAATGGAGAATCTCCTCTCCCAGGAAGTCGGGTGACATAGTCCGTTACGGTTCTGAATCTCGAGACGGCCGATCGATCCAAGACTGATGAATGTCCGTGAGGACCCCTTTTCCAGAAACCTGATTCCTGTAGGTTTAGCGCAGTTCTGATTGCGGCACTCTCGCAGTATATTTTCAGGGGTGGGAGGTTCAGCATGACTTCAAGAGTCGCCGTTGGTGTGGAATTCATAGATCCCGTCACCGCCTGCCCTTTGAACCTTTGACACACTCTGAATATGACACTTTTTCTCAAGCGCTTTCCACCAGACAACCGAGCCATAGACTAGGATAGGTCTTACCACCACAGTGTACAACCAATGTACTAACCTCGGTTTGAGGCCCCCTGTCTTTCCAAAGGCTACCTTGCACGAATACAGTGCCACGTAGGCCTTTTTGATTCTTTCCTCAATATTTTCTGTCTAAATAAGTTCGGAGCTCAGGATTATGCCAAGATATTTGGCAGATTTTCCAGGGATCAGATCTATACCATTCATACGGGGGTAGGATTCTAACGTGGCCGCATATTAATTATCGTACGATTGTCCTATCCCTTTCGTGCTCCGGTTTTTACCACGGTTTTAAGCATTGCAGATACTTCCGATTCAACTGGCAAAATTAATTCCGAATATTGCGCTTTAGATACGGCAGACATAGCATCTCGGAAAAGCCAACATTTTCCGAATGAATATTCAATGCAACCGCATCACTTTCCCTCAAACAGTTTTCAAGGATTTCGGTAACTATCATTACCATTCGTCCGTTGTTGCTCCACAGATCTATCAAGAAAATTTCCATAATCTCATTCCTACCCCGAACGTGGGCTGTCATCCATCCAACAAACCGTTTTCATGACGGATAATGAGATTATACACTTTTCATCCCACGTCTTCGTGTACCGCTGCTGGTTTGACTGAAAGGATCATAAATCATAGGACGGTTGTCAACACACAGATTTCCTACCATCCCGATCTAAATAGGCACAATTACGTAACACATGTGCTCCATGTCACCTGACTGGCAGAGTGTCCTTTCAAAGTAAATAGCTCATATTCATATCCACACCGGCTTCTATCTCATCAACCGCAAAATAAGTGTACCAAGTCCTTAAACATCGTTCAGCTCAAAGCAAGTATCATATTATCCTTGGTAGATATGTACCACCAAATTGAAAGTCAAGCACCCGCCATTAGGTATGGATGTATGTATGTTTGGTAATCCTTCAGGTAAGATGGCTCTAATACTAATTATCCTTGTGTAAACCTGAAATTAATTACGAGATGTCATTAATGCACACACCTCGTTTGTCGGTCGGTCCTGTCGAATGAGTTGTCAGCTCTTCACCACTGGCCCAAATGGATTAGATTCCATCTGTCTGTCTGTTTGTCTGGAGCGTGTATGCTTGTGTGAAAAAGCGTGAAACATTTTGGCACGTACTCTTCCGTTTTTTAATCAGCAACGGAAAACAAAATTCGAAAGAATGGGGTACATAGTATGTGTCACTTAAGGTTAAGTGCGCTCTCCTTCATGTGGTTCCGTGGTTGGGATGATAATGAAGCGTCTAATGCTTCATACTTGTAGGTATGCTCTTAACTTGAAAAATGGTGCTGTAATGAGAGTGAATTAGGATAAGTGCACGGCGTTGGTGGTATGGAGATGAACAAATAGCTGGAAAGTGGAGGTAAATAGCACAGCTAAGCCGGGGAGTGCCTCTTAGCGGTAATCAGCCTGGCGTTGTCGTACGCGTTCAGCTTGAGATAATTGACTTTTGGCTGAGCTCCAAGCGGAAATGTTTAAAATGAGTTAATGGCAGGTGGGAAGTGATCGTTGAATGGAATGCGGGAAAAATCCAGAAAGTTGGCACGCTTCTTAGACGATAGCAATTATGTATATCCTTTCATGTGGGTGCCTGTAGTACGTCAGAAAAGTCGTTCACTGATACGGAATAAGGGTTTTCAAGATCGGAAGCAGGCACAATTCCCTAAGACATGCTCCTGCGGTGTCCGAATGTGGACAGCTGGGAGAAAGGCTTTAATATCACCTTGGCTAGGTCAGCAAACAGATTTTAATCGATTTCGAGTTTTATTGAAAACTTTCACATACATATTGCAAGAAACTTCAGTTGACACCCTAGACCTGGAGTTAAAAATACACTTTGCACCTACATCGCTCTCTATTGCCTCGTGGCCCTCTCAGGAAACTTGAACTTTCCCATCATCTCGACCACATCCCGTAGTTTCTCCAATCCAATCGCATTGCATTCACCATAGTCCTCGCCCAACGACTCCCTCATCCTATCGAACCAATTCCGCAAACGTGGCCACTTCTCCGCACTTATTTCAAACATAAGATCAACAGTGCTTAGGGTAGTCAAGAACGATATGTCTGCAATCGTCATCTGAAAAATAGAAAAAATAGAAACCAACAAACCACCCATCGATTGTCATCGGCCACAGCCTCGAGGGACATCAGCAGTAATGTCCACAACATGCTATCAGCCATGTGCACAAATTCCCATCGATATCCGGCTAGGTGTCGACGACGAAAGGTTAAAGGACAAATTAATGATAACTTCAATGTAAACATTGATTAATTGGGATTGGTCATCCTATGGCCATTCGAATAACAAATGTCCACCCCGGCAGGTTAGTAGTCACAACTACTCAACTTACCCGATTGCCAGCCATGTAGGGTTCGTTGCCCGAAAGATTCCTCTCCAGCGCCGAATACACGTCGAGTATCTTTCGTTCGTGGTACGGTAGATCGATATTATCAAACCCTTTCCTCACAATTTCCGACTGAAAGATAAACCAACGCACAAACATATGAGAGAAAGGATACAAGGACACGATGGAAAAGAAGAAAAGGAAGAAAGTAGAAATCGAATTTAATTGAAATTGTAGATAATGGAAGGAAACTGGGAACACATTGAATGTGGTGGGACGAAAGATAAGGGCATCCGTTAATTTCGATTATCGCTGCCGGGACGACGTCATTCCATTGGGCCCGGTGCCTTATGTCTGGGTGGGTCTTGGGTATTCGGTGGGATGACTTTTCACCTTTAAATACTGTTTAACTCCTGAGACAGGATGCGGAGGAGGACAATTTCGTGCTGGTGGAAATTAAGAAGTTAAATGCTGAAGATTATACTAAAGTCGAGACATCAATTCTGGAAACTATGCGGAGTAGTACCTATAAGATGTGTGCGTTTAACGACTTTTTAGAATGAGGTACTCATGTTTAAGGAAGATTGTATTGAAGAGCTGCTGTTTACGACCTCTTGAAGATTGGAGACCAGGGTAATCAAAAGCGCTTTAGACTTATGACTTGTTGATTAAAAAGCCATACATGAGGCTTAGCACATTTATTTGTTCACACATAACCTCTAATTGACGACGAATGAATTTCATCGTGACTGTTTGCATGATTTCTTTAGTTTTGGGCTTTAGTGATGTAAAGACTACTTTTCGCCATGTTCGCAAAATCTAATGTAGTGATTGGCTATTCTGTCCTTTGATCTAGGACTACGAGCTAACATATGGAGGACGATAGTGGCTTCATTTGAGCAAAATGTTGGTGTTTATGGTTAAAAATAATGTTACGAGGTCAAGATGAAAAGCTTTCGTATTAACACCTAGAAACAGACACTCCCTCTGTATTCCGAGGCTAGATATCTAGAAATTATCCTAGATCCAAAGCACAATTGGAAACTAAACTTAGAACACCGAGTACGGAGAGCATGTGTCACTTTCTACGCCTGTAGCAGAGCTTTTGGCAAGAGGAGGGGACTTCAGCCCAAAATGGTGTTGTTGATGTACACAGTCTGCTTTAAACAAAGCTTTTAATATTTTCGAACTAAACCGAGTCCAGAGGTCGGTCGGGATTGGTGTAACAGGTGCCCTTCGGTCCCGCCTGATTGATTGAAGCACCCAACGTACTCCTAAGCTTCCTACCTCTGGACCACCACATTAGACATACCACATTTTGTAGCGCAATTAGGCTCAGAGAATCCGGGATCAAAATCATATGGTCATAGTAAAGTATTAGACCTGTTACCTGGGGACCTGGTTATGACCTCAACTGACTTAATGACGCCCAAACCTGAACATCGCGTACAAGATCCTCTCTGCCGTACTGTGTAAGTACCTGAAATCGTTCGTGGACAATCTGAAAGGTTCCTACCAGTGGGGTTTCAGGCCAGGAAAATCCACGATAGACCAAATATTTACACTACGGCAGATCTTGGAGAAGACCCATGAATTCCAGGTCGACACGCACCATCTTTTCGTCGACTTCAAAACCGCGTATGACAGTGTTTATGGAGACGAGCTATACAGAGCCATGTCATGTTTTAACATTCCTGCCAATCTCGTTAGACTATGCAGGATGACTATGGAGAACTTTCGCTGCTCCATTAAGGTCGGAGGTGAACTAACTGTGACCTTCGATGTTAAAAAAGGTTTTAGACAGGGTGACGCACTGTCATGTGATTTCTTCAACATTATGCTTGCAAAGATCGTGCGGGACTCTGCGGCCAATACAAGAGGTATGACCTACTTCAAGTCCACACAATTGCTTGCATACGCAGATGACATTGACGTTATTGGACGAACAAAGCGAGACGTTAATGAGGCCTTCACAAGCATTGAAGCAGAAGCGGCGAAAGTGGGTCTAAGTGTAAATGGGGACAAGACCAAATATATGCTGTCATCCAAGAAAGACGCACAACACCGACGTCTTGGTCAGAACGTCACGTTCGGCAGCTATATTTTTGAAGTAGTCGAGGACTTCGTCTACCGTGGCTCGGTAGTGGTAAGCAGCAACGACACCAGCGCTGAGATAAGACGCAGAATAACTCTTGCCAATCGCTGCTTCTTCGGGCTCAAGAGGCAATTGAGTAGTAGAGCCCTCTCTCGAAAAACTAAGGTTTCCCTCTACAAAACCTTAATCATCCCGGTCCTCCTTTACGGCGCTGAGGCTTGGACGTTGTCAAAAGCGGATGAAGAGGCTCTTGGACGTTTCGAGAGGAAAATTCTGCGTGCAATCTTTGGTCCCGTTTGTGTAAACAGAGAATGGAGGAGGAGATTCAACCAAGAACTGTACGGGCTGTACAGCGACATCGGCCTGGTTAGACGTCTTCGGATCCAACGTCTAAGATGGCTAGGCCATGTAGAGCGAATGGACATCAACGCTCCGACCCGGAGAGTCTTCGACTCCAACCCCGAGGGACGACGCAGCAGAGGACGACCGCATTTAAGGTGGCGCGCACAACCAACTGGGCGTGCGGCACTGGAAGCGGCTGGATCAGACCGGCTGGAGAGGCTTGTTGGTTGAGGCCCTGGTTCACCCCGAACTGTAGCGCCATCAAAGTAAGTAAGTAAACAAAACCTAAGCAAAGCCATCCAAGTCTATTTCCCATCCAGAGCGGTATGGAAAAAAGTATTGCACTTCATGAACCATCTGGTGGCTCGAAGGTCGAGTGCGGAGTAGGCTCGGGTATCATCTCAGCCGAACTAAATATCCACAAATCAGTTCGACTCCCGGACTGCGCTAGCGTTTTCCAAGGGGAAATTTATACTAGCGATTAAGGAAGTTTACAAAATACTAACACCTTACCCCATTACGTTTACATTTGTATTGACGGCCAGTCAACTATCAAAGCTCTGGATTTACACACAATATCATCCATACTAGTCGCGCAGTGCAAAAACGAAATCACCTGTGTAGGCGATTATTTCAACATCACTCTCTTCTGGGTTCCTGGCCATAACAATATAGAGGAAAACGAAAAAGCTGATGCCCTTGCAAGGCACGACTCCATCCTCGATAAATACCTGGCGGAGGCAGTATACCCTCTCATAGGACTGGTCAAGGGACTTTTTTTTTGAACAGAAAAGATATGGCTTTCCTTCACCCGCAAAATGAACTCACGATCTAACTAACTGATCCCGACAGGAGAATGCCAGAATTGTAGCTATCAGTACTGGCCATTGGCTGGCACTCACGCTGCCAAGTTAGGCATCGCATTTAACACAGACTGCCGATGTTGCCTAAGCCCGCTGGAGGAGGAATCCCTTATGCGAATGTTGAAAAGTGGGCAGCTGAATTTTAAGATGTTCCTACTTACCTGAAAGATGATCCACATGAAGGACGACCGAAAACAGCAACCACACCGGAAACCATCGAAAAAGTGCATGATATCGTGTTAGACGTGGGCGAGCCAAGGTGAGTGAGATAGCTGACGTTGTGGGAGTATTGAAAGGTAGAATGGCAAATATCTAGAGATGCGAAAGCCCTGCGGAGAATAGGTGCTGCATTTGGTGAATACCAATCAAGAGTAAACACGCAAACAATCCGACTGATTTGTGTAGCGTTTTGTCACCTCAGATGAGACAGGTCCACGGTTACCCGCCAGAAACGAAACAGCAGTCCAAGCAGGCGGTAGAAGTCAGTGGCTCAACGACAAAGATCAAAGTCGATCGCATTGCTGGAAAGGTCATGTCCAACGTGTTTTGGGATGAGGAAAGGATCAGGCGGATAATTCTCCAATCTTCTTGGCCAGTTGAATATCAAAATTGGCAAGAGGAGGCTTGGCTTGAAGAAGAAATAAATCATCTTTCACAAGGATAACACACCCATACACAAGGGTGCGTCCGCGATTGGGGAACTGCGGGATTTGGAGTACGATTGCTAGGTTTGTTCGGCCATCCCACTATTCTCCCGACTTGGCACTCTCCGTCCCCCAAGTGATTTCAAGCTCGAAGAAATTTGTTTCTATGAAGCGCTTCGCATTCAATGAAGAAATTAAGTGTGGCGTAGAGGAATATTGTTACAGCCTTCCAGACACTCACTTCTGGAAATGTATCCTGATGCTGGAAAAAACGCAGGAGTGAAATAAGGTAAAGTCGAGCGAGATTATGTAGAAAAATAAATTTATTTTTCGACTGAAAATCGCAGCCTTTCATTGTCAGGCGAGGATCTTTTCACCTTCTTGTATAGGACCATACGCGATTGGTCTGGTGCAAGATTCAGCCATTCTTGACGAGATCAGGTCGCAGACGGAAAACACGTGTTCACAGCCTTTTCAGGATACCAACGCAGAAATATGCAGTCACTGTCTGATCGGTAAGAATATATTCACGATGAACGTGGATATCGAAACAAAACGAGCTCCTTCGCGTGGATCGTCTTCTACCTAATCATGGTCCTTCTTGAACCGCTTTGGCCACTCAAACACACGTGTTTTCGACATACACTCGTCTCCATACACCATGTGCAACATACAAATCAAACGTGCTATCGACTTCAGGCTTGGATGAAAACTGAAAGAAAGGACACCGTTCCCGAGTTATGACTAAATTCCTGGAATTTAATTGCCACACCTCGTGCACTTCGCTTCTTAATTGTTAGTGACTTCCAAGGATGTCGTTTTTTGGGCTAGTGCCGGGCATTCACACAGTAGGTGACGAATGGATTCAATTTCCTCTTCGTCCCTGCAGCTACTGCAGAAGTCATTGTGGGGCTGGCCTAGTCTGGCTGCCAGGTAGTATATCGAATATTCCAATATTCCCACGACTGAACTTTAGCAGGCTTTCTGTGCTTTACTTATCATAGACAGGCCATTCTGACCTTGGCTTTGCGTATGTATCTAATTGATACCATCGTTTATTGACCTTCGACATTAGCTCCGTCTCTATTTCTCTGAAAACTGTACCGAGTGTCATTTTAGCTTCAGTTGTGCTCGGTGCTGATTTTGCGCCTGAGCCTACTCTGGCCTATTCTGAGAAGGCGGATGAGCTACCACCTTCTCAATTCTGAAAATATTCAAATGACCTGGCACCCAGCAGAGGGTCACTATATTGACATCTGATATCTCCTCTAGCCTCTCTTTGCAGAGTTTTACGAGCCTAGACCTTATCCATGTTGCCTGCAGAGCCTTGATGGCTGCCTAGTTGTCAACATAGATGCTTATCCTTTCTCCTGAGAGGTTTTCTCTAAGAATCAGATCCACGGCCCTTTTGATCGCGAAGACCTCAGCTTGGAAAACGCTACAGCCATCATAGTCGATAGGAGCGATTTATTTCACGAGATTCGAAATGGACCCTGGCTCCTGTATCGGTATCCATTTTGGATCCGTCGGTGTAGATTGCCAATTCATTTTCCGTACTTACCACGCACCTGGACCATTCCTCCCTGGAAGGAATTCTGATAGAAGATCTCCTCTCGCAGTAAGGAAGTCGGGAAGTCCGTTTCGACTTTGAATCTCGATATGGCCCGTCGACCCAAGACTGATGCGTGGCCATGAAGACTCCTTGGATTCTTGCATTGTTAACGCAGTCCTGGCTGCGCTACTTTCGCAGTATGTCTAGGATTGGAAGGTTCAGCATTGTTTCAAGAGCCGTCACCGTTGGTGTGGATTTCGTAAATCCAATCACCGCCAGACAACCTGCCCTCTAAATCCTTAAAACAGTTTGGAGATGGCCTTTCTTCTCAAGTACCTCCCCACAAATAATCGAACCATAGACCGCAGTGTACAACCAATATACCACTTTTGGTTTGAAGCCTACTCTACACGAATACAGTGCTACATAGACTTTTTTGATTCTTTCATTAACGCTTTCCTTGCAGTCTCGGATTAGGCCAAGGTATTTGGCAGATTTTTCGCGGATCAGATCGATACCATTCACACAGTGGTATGTGTATTCTGGTATAGATGTTAGCCCTATGAAGAGGACTATCTCGGTTTTCGCCGGGTTTACTTCCAGGCCTCGCGTCTTGACCAAGTAATTAGCCAGTAGCAGTGCATAACTTAGTCTTTCGCTGAGGACCTGAGGATATTTCCCAGATATCAGAATGGCAATGTCGTCAGCATATGCCGAGAGACATTGTAACCATTGTAACTCGAACAATAAAGCAGCGGGCGCAGACGGGCTGTCTGCCCGTCTGGTAGGGCGCATGCACCAGCTTATCTGTAAAATATGGTCGGAGGAAATCATGCCCGACGAATGGAATCTAAGCATCGTTTGCCCGGTCCTTAAGAAAAGAGACCCCTATAACTGCGCCAACTACAGGGGAATAAGTCTCCTTAACATCACATACAAGATATTTTCTGCCGTACTGTGTGAACGCCTGAAACCCTTTGTGGATAATCTGATAGGTTCTTATCAGTGTGGTTTCAGGCCAGGCAAGTCCACAATATACCAGATATTCACACTGCGGCAGATCTTAGAGAAGACCCAAGAATACCAAATCGACACCGATTACCTTTTCGTCGATTTCAAGGCCGCGTATGACAGTGTGCATAGAGACGAGCTATACAGCGCCATGTCTAGTTTTGACATCCCTACCACACTCGTCAGACTGTGCAGAATGACAATGGAGAACTCCCGCTGCTCCATTAAGGTCGTTAGCGAATTTACCGAGACCTTTGATGTTAAAAAACGATTTAAACAAGATGACGCACTGTCGTGTAATTTCTTCAACATCGTTCTTGAAAAGATCATACGAGACTCACTGGCCAACACAAGATGTAAGATCTATTTCAAGTTTGCGCAACTGCTTGCGTACGCAGATGACATTGACGTAATTGGACGAATACAGCTAGCTGGACGTCAATGAAGAGTTCAAAAGCATTGAAGCAAAAGTGGCTAAAATGGGTCTTTCGGTTAACGGGGGTAAAACAAAATAAATGCTGTCAACCAAAAAAGACGCGCAACACCGACGTCTCGGCCAGAACGTAACAATTGGCAGCTACAGATTCGAAGTGGTCAAAGACTTCGTCTACCTTGGCTCACTAGGGACAATAACACCAACGCTGAGATCAAACGCAGAATTACTCTTGGCAATTGCTACTTCTTTGGGTTCAAGAGGCAATTGTGGAAGAAGAGCCCTGTCTCGAAAGATCACAGTTGCGCTGTACAAAACCTTAATCATCCCGGTCCTCCTCTATGGCACAGAGGCTTGGACTTTAACGAAAGCGGATGAAGGCCCTTGGTCGTTTCGAGAGGAAAATTTTGTGTTCAATCTACAGTCCCGTTTGTATAAACGGCGAGTGGAGGAGAAGATACAACGACGAACTATACGGGCTTTACCGCGACATGTGCCTGGTACGACGTCTGCGGATCCAACGTCTAAGATGGCTAGGCCATGTAGAGCGAATGGAAAACACAGCTCCGGCCCGAAGAGTCTTCGAGTCCAATTGCGAGGGACGACGCAGCAGAGGAAGACCGAATCTAAAGTGGCGCACACAGGTGGAAGGGACCTTAACCAACTGGGAGTGCATCGCTGGAAACAGCTGGCAAAACACCGTGCCAGCTGGAAAAGTTTGTTGGTTGAAGCCCAGGTTCACACCGGACTGTAGTAAATAAGTAAGTATTGTGGCAAGTTACACCATTTTGTTGAACATCATCCAAGTCGATATCCCCAACATGAGCCAAAAATAGTCCGTCGTCACTGCATGGTATCCGCAGAATTTACGGTAATTGCGTTTTCGTCGTCAGGAAAAAAGGGTCCATGATGCCCATGGGCGCCGTGGCGCAGTAGTTAGTGTGTTGGACTCTGACGCACGATGAGCGAGTTCGGATCCCGATAACACCAACGCCATCGAATGGTAATTTCGCGACGTCCCTCCTCGGCGGGGTACTGGCAACACCCTCCGTAGTATAACTTGCCTAGAAAAAGCTTCTCGACTCACGCCGTTCGGAATCGGCATTAAACTGTAGGTCCCTTCACCTATGTGAAAAATAAATCACACACAACATGGGTGATTGAAGGGAAGCTTGGCTCTGGTCCTTCATGGGCTGTAACGCCACCAAAGAAGATGATGCCTTTTAACCCGAAGTACACCAAACATTCACTTTTTGGGAATACTACTCGGCTACTCTTGATATTCGCGAAGAGTTCCGATTGCCCTAAGACGGCAATATTGCTTGTTCACCGTCCCATACAAGGTGAAATGCTTCTCATCACAAAAGTTTATTTTGACGCTGCAAGATCCATTTGGTGAACCACGACGCAATGGATGACCAATACCACAGAACCCATAACCTCAAATTTACGTATCAGCGTATCAGACGACCCATGGTTGTTTCTTCCACATGGGAAGAAGAACACACCACTTTACGGTGGTCTTCTATGGAATACAACATATGTATGTCACTGTCAAATTGACGTTTACTTTCCTAGACCTCACTAGCACAACCCTTTACAAGGTACAAGCCCCAAATGATCAATTAAATTTGATATTCCGAACGCAAGCTAACTGAGTGAGGAACTCATGACCAAACGACCACAGAAGGTTGTGTAAGCAAATTTCTTGAAAATAAAAAGTAATCGCTCCCACCACAATGCCGTACTCACCATCATATCACTGTCTCTCCGGAACAGGAACGAGCACTCCAAGAACAGCTTGTTGATCACATTGATCCGCTGTAGCTTGTCATCCGGCCACAGTGCGTTGCCACCTTCGAAATTCTCGCAAAGATAAATTAAAATCGCATGACTGTCGGTGAGCGTGATTTCTTTATGCTGCAACACCGGCACCGTGTGCGATGGATTGATCTACAGAGCAAAGGCAAAGTGAAAACAATAAGAGAACAAGATTCGTTGTCTGTCTGATGAACTTACGACCAAAAATTCCGGTTTCAATTGTTCTCCCTTGAACAGATCAATGAATTCCATGTCCACATCTATGCCCAGAATTTTAATGAGCAGCAGGCAACTGCGCACGGGTGGACTTCGATCGTCGTAGTACAATATTGGCTTCATCTGGACTCCGGAGAATCTGATTGGCAACTGAATTAAATCTCCAAGCTGGGACGTCGCTAAAGCTGGGGAATGAATGTAATTAGATGCAAATGTAATCTGAATTGAGGCAGGCAGCTTGTGGTATTGTTTTGTGTAATCGGTATTCACTTTGTGGATGGGCTTGTGTAAAGCAGTGCCTTGTGGCGTGCCAGTGGGATTTCTGCTTGAAATTAATGAAAAGTGAGACTCAACTGTATAGAGTTTTAACGATGGGCCTAATTGATACCTCGAGGTTTAATTTGCGACATTTATATAGCTGTACTGATCTTCTATAGCCTGGTCGATGCTGTAGGTCACATTGTCTATTGCCCAGCTTTCTAGCCCCGCAAATTACTTAGTGAAATAAAGGACTGACTTTGAAAGAGAAGAGAGTGCAGATGGTTTGGGTCGTAGATGTTCGTTCACTACTCTCCAGGGGTGGTTGTCCTAGATGGGATTCGAGAGAAAATCGACTGAATTTTCACATTGGTTACAGTTCCCAGCAAATGTTCTATGCCATTATGGTGTTTTATTAGAACTGCACACACGGAGTATGAATTAGAAGTGACCATATACTGTGAGCTCTGCATCCGAAGTTTTGGGTTTCAAGGCTCCACCACGAAGAAACACCTGGTTCGATGACGAGTGCAGGAGGATTCATACAGCGAAGCAGGATGCATATAAGGCCTCGCTGCATAAAAGAACAAGAGCAGCTCGTGAGCTCTACGAGTTAAAAAGAAGGGAGGAGCATAAGCTTCTTAGAAGAAAGAAAAAAGAACACGAGAAGCGCGCGATTGAGGATTTGGAGAGGTGTTACTGCAGGCGTGACGTTCGAAAGTTTTATCAACAGATAAAGCGAACATGCCAAGGTTATAAAGCCAGAACGGAAGCCTGCAGGGATGAGAACGGACACCTAGTAGTAGAACCGCAGTCGATGCTGGGAATATGGAAAAACCACTTCTGCAGACTGTATAACGGCGATGTTAGTCAATATACCGCTATCAGGCAGAATGATCCATTTCTAATCGACGGAGACCGCAGAGAATTCTGTCCCCCTGACCTCGACGAAGTTAAGATTGCCATATCGAAGCTCAAGTCGAATAAAGCTGGTGGCGCAGACGGACTGTCTGCTGAGCTCCTCAAGGCAGCTGGGGATGACCTGGTTGGGAGCATGCACCAGCTCATCCGTAAGATATGGTTAGAGGAAAGCATGCCCGAGGAATGGAGTCTCAGCATCGTATGCCCGATCCACAAGAAAGGAGACCCCTCTGATTGCGCCAACTATAGAGAAATAAGTCTCCTTAACATCGCCTACAAAATCTTCTCTGCCGTTTTGTGTGAACGCCTGAAGCCTTTTGTAAGTAAGCTGATCGGTCCTTATCAGTGCGGATTCAGTCCAGGGTAGTCCACCATCGACCAAATCTTCACACTACGACAGATCCTGAAAAAAACCAATGAATTTCAAGTCGGCACTCACCACCTATCTGTCGACTTCAAAGCCGCATACGACAGAGTAATTAGAGACGAGCTATACAACGCTATGTCTACCTTTGACATACCTGCTAAGCTCGTCAGACTATGCAGGATGACATTGGAGAATGCTCGCTGCTCCATCCGAATCGGTGAACACCTTACCGATAGTTTTGATGTCAAAAAAGGATTTAGGCAGGGCGATGCGCTGTCGTGTGATTTCTTCAACATCATATTGGAAATGATTGTGCAAAAATCACTGGCCAATACAAGAGGCACAAACTATTTCAACTCCTCGCAACTCCTTGCATACGCCGACGATATTGACATAATAGGTAGATCACAGCGAGATGTCAATGAGGCGTTTGCGAGTATTGAGATGGAGGCGGCGAAAATTGGTCTGGCGATAAACGAGGGCAAAACTAAATATATGCTGTCATCAAAAAAGGACGCTCAACACCGACGTCTTGGCCAGAACGTTTGTATAGGCAGATATAAGTTCGAGGTAGTTAAGGACTTCGTCTACCTTGGCTCCGCAGTGACCTGGAACAACGAGATCAGTTCCGAAATCAAACGCAGAATCACTCTTGCCAATCGCTGTTTCTTTGGGCTCAGGAGGCAACTGAGTAATAGAGCCCTCTCCCGAACGACAAAGTTGACTCTATATAAGACCCTTATCATCCCGGTCCTGTTGTACGGCGCAGAAGCATGGACACTATCAAAAGCGGATGAGGAGGCCCTTGGTCGGTTCGAGAGAAAGATTTTGCGCGTGTTTTTTGGGCCTATAAACGCAGACGGGGGATGGAGGAGAAGATTCAACCATGAACTTTACGGGCTGTACAGCGACATGAGCCTAGTCAATCGTCTACGGATTCAACGCCTAAGATGACTGGGCCATTTAGAGCGAATGGATACCACAGCTCCAACCCGGAGAGTCTTTGAATCCCACCCCGAGGGACGAAGAAGCGGAGGACGGCCGCACCTAAGATGGTGCACACAGGTGGAAGGGGACCTCAGCCAACTGGGTGTGCGGCAATGGAAAAGGCTAGCGAAAGATCGTGGTAGTTTGAGGGACATGTTGGTTGAGGCCCAGGTTCACCCCGACCTGTAGCGCCCACTAAGAAGAAGAAGATATACTGTGAGTGTTATGCCTTCATCAGTATTTTTGATCACTACCCAGTCACAATAGCTGTGTTGCACAATTTTTCCATATAGGAGGTGCATTACTTTGGCTATGGACATACTTTGAACTGCAGACCTTCCACTCGACAGTCGGTGATGTTTACCATTGCACCACGGCCACCCCTTTCTCTGTCCCTTTCCAAATGTATGCACCACCTTCGGGCCGGGCCATCGAGCCGTAGTAGTTGTACGAGGCCGATATCGCTATACATCCCGTACAGCTCTTGGTTGAATCTTCTCCTCTACTCTCCGTCAACACAAACGAGACCAAAAATTGTACGCAGAATTTTCCGCTCGAAAAAATGCTCACAAAAGGTTCATTGACGTCTCGCTGCGTTCTCCCAATCATGTCAATGTTATGAGCGTATGCGGGCAATTGTGCAGACTTGAAAAAGTTCGTGGCTCTTCTATTAACCAGTGAATCCCGCGAGATCTTTTCCGAGCATGATGTTGACAAAAATCATATGACAGTGCGTTGGTCGCCCCGGCTGAATCTTTTTTGACATCAAAGGTATCGGTTAACTCCTTACCTTAATGGAGCAGCGAGAATTCTCCATTGTCATCTTGCACAACCTAACGAGTTTGTCAGAGATGTCAAGACATAACATGACTCTATATAACTCGTCCCTATAGACACTGTCATATGCAGCTTTAAAATCGATGGTGTGTGTTGACCTGAAATTCATGGGTCTTCTCCAAGACCTGCCGTGGATTTTCTACGATAGACCACGAATAGTTTCAGGCGTTCACACAGCATGGCAGAGAAGATCTTATAAGCGATGTTAAGGGGTCTTATTCCCCTATAGTTGACGGAGTTATAGGGATCGCCTTTTTAATGAACCGGGCAAATTATACTGAGATTCCATTCATCGGGCACGATTTCTTCCGACCATATCGTACAGATCAACTGGAGCATGTTCCCAACCAACTCATCTCCAGCTGCCTTAAAAAGCTCAGCAGCCAGGCCGTCTGCGTTAGCAACTTTATTAGACTTCGGTTTTGATATCGCTATCTTAACCTCGTTTAAGTCGGGTGGACGGAGTTTTCCCTCATCTTCATCCAGTGTGAATGGTGCGTTCTGCCTGACAGCAGTAACTTGACCATCTTCGCAGTTATACAGTCCGCAGAAATAGTTTTGCCATATTCGTCGCATCAACCGTGATTCAACTACGGGGTGTCCGTGTTCATCCCTGCAGTTGGTAAAATTTTCTAACTTCGTTCCTGCGATGACATCTTCCCACCTCCTCGATCGCGAGCCTCTTGTGCTCTTTCTTTTTACTGGAGGAATGTCTGGCGTCGATCGCAACATGATCGATTGATTAACAGATAGTTGATAGCTTTGATGCGGATGGTTATGAGGCCCTCACATGCCGGAAGCTTAGGACTTTTTGCCTTAGTCCACCTCGAACAACAAACCCGCATCCAAATAGGCGTTGTTTGTTCTCGTTGTAACAGTTTCGGTAGTAAATCCCAGAGTTTTTCATCCTCTTTTTACCCGGTCCGCACTTCTTGGAGTGCGGTAACGTCTGCTTTATAGCAGCTTAGGGCTTTTTCTAACTGTTCGGCCGCACCCGGTCTGTTGAGGGACCTACTATTCCAGGTGCAGAACCGATACTCCTGTCCTTTCATACGTTTGCGGGGGTCGCAAACTTGAGACTTGTGGTTGTCTCTGAGTTTCAATATTTTTTACGGTTACGGATTACTAGGCCCTTAGTTCAACCGACTAAACCTGTTTTTTAGCGCAGGAAACTCGTGCCCTTCCCTGCCTGCAGTTTCCAAAGGAAATCTCCAGGTGCCACCACAAGGAGGTTGGGATGGGACCAGATAACAGTGGCGCAAGATGTTCGTCTGCGGTGGCACTTCTCGCATGCCTCGAATAGATTCTACCTCTACGAGGCCTTTGTTAGTCCTTTGCCGTCCCAGTTCCCTTTTTATATATCGTCGAAATGACAGATTCTGCAATTGTTCCTATCTATCGAATGCCTTCAATTCTAGTATCAGCAGCTAGGTACCATTCGAAAAAGTATTTTCAGGGCTAGTGCATTGTAGCTTGACCTTGGTTTTCTTGGCAATATCCTTCCTTGACAGATATGGTGATGTGGCGACACGACGTTAGGGTGGAGGTCACAAATTCCAGCGCCATAATTCGATCTCATTTTCGAGTCACCTATGTACCATTTAAGGCCCTTAGGCATTTTATAGGCGACATTCAGTCTTCCATGCTAAACGATTTTGGATAAATACCGCATTTCGTACTTGGCGTATGCCCTTAAGAAAATAGTAAAAGACGGTCATGTGATTTATGTGATTTATTATTTTTCAAGAGAAAGACTTTCATAGCATTACGCATTGCTGCCTTGTAAGCTCAATCAGTGTGTCCTAAGTAGTCGTGATGCGTAAAGCCAGTGATGCCGAGGCAAGCCGCCTGGAAGAAGCAACGTAATTCTGATGGACGGTATAATATAGTTTTCCCAAGCTTTTCGTCAAAAAGCCATTCCTGGAATGATGCCAGAAAAACTCCAGTTTTGGCAGGGCTTTAAGGCTTAAAAAACTGATAAATTTAGTCTGTCTGTGCTGAGAATTATGGGAGAAAGTCCTTTAGTTCAACTGTCAGAAGAATGAAACATAGTGGCTCTGAGATTACCGAGATAACCAAAGGAGGAAGTAGAATAAGCCGAGTGTACCTTGGGCAAAGCTTGCATAATTTTCTTTCAATGAACGTGAACGTTCTACTTTTTATTTTAAAAAATTTCCCAAACCAGTATGCACGGACCCCAAGGCATGGTTCATTCCAATTCATTTCGGCCACCTCCATATGACAGCTGTTTGTTATGTCACTTTGACACCCACAGTGTTAGGTTATGTCTTTTGAGTGGAATATTTTCCTCGACGAACATAACAAAATTCTCCACAAAACAACTTTATTCATTTGAATTTGGCAAAAATTCAATGAAAACATGTTCCTGGCACGAAGGGTAAACCGATTTCCCGCATTTCGCCATCAGTTCCTAAGCATTTCGGCGAAAAATTGGGTAAACAACACGAGTAGTTCGAGCAACACCCCCAAGGATCAAACGACCGACGATATAGAGCAAATTGAAATTCCATATCGGATTCCGCGCGGTCCAACAGACATTCTCATGGCTCTGTCGAGCACCGTGAAACCGGATCCAACAGCTGCGCATTTCAAGTACCACGACGATCCGTATCTCATTCCGATGACGAATGTCACCAAACGCACGTATGCCATGGCCCAGGAGGCCGGCAGGAAAGCAGCCAAATGGATTAGGAACAAGCACGGTGACTTATTCCAGGTGATCAACTTCGAATTTAATGCAAGAAAATCGTTTTCTTATTGGATTATTTGCAGCACCAAGAGGCACAGCCGCCAGTTCAAGAATTCGCCCCCAAAATGGCATTCACCGAGGAATCAGATGTCGATGAAAACTGCCTCCAAACACTAATCAATAGCTCCGAAGTCACTGATGCAGTACTCGTGTACAATCTCATGAAGAAAAAAAGCATACCCGTCAGCGATGAGCTCGTGCAAAGTCTCTTGGAACTAGTTTGCTTCTACAACAACGACAATCCTCTACCGGATGAGTACATCGAAGAACGATGGTTCAATCAGCAGCACTCAATCAGTGCGAATCGCCAGCGGAAGACATGGAAAGACGGCGAACTCGCTGAACAGATTTTCAACGAATTCAAGACCAAAACTCCCCAGTCGTATGCCGCAATCATCCGAGGTATGGCAAAATACGGTCAAGCCGAGCGGGCGTATGCTCTACTTCAAGACGCGAGTGATAAACAGCTGGAACTGGACACAAAGACGTTTAATTCGGTGATTTCGGTTGTGAATTTCCTTAGAGAATCGGCCGACCAGAAATGGGAATTATGCCAAGATCTCCTGCAGCAAATGGATCAACGTCAGCTCAAGCCAGACCTCGGCACTTTGAATTCACTGTTGGAAACCATTAGCAGTTTGGGCAACTACAAGTTAGCTCGCCAAACCGCCCTCAAGGTGCTCAGCACACTCACCAAACTCGGCATAGAGCCCAGCCTGGGAACGTACTACTACGTTTTGATCATCTTTTGTCGCGAACGCGGACCGGTTTCCCACGTTCTTGTCGACATTCTCCATGAAATCGACGGCAAGGAGTTCACCATACGCCACCCGAAGGACACTTTCTTCTTCGTCACCGCCATGGACGTCTGCCGGAACCACTTGCATGACAAGTCGTTGGCAAAACGAGTTGACGACCTACTCCACACCGGCAGGAACTACGATCTAATTGGAGATTCATACAAGGAAGCCATCTACTATCGGCATTTGTTCGCGCTCCTCTGCCAGACCGAACCCATCGAGGTCTTCATGCAAACCTACGACAATCTGGTGCCGAACATCTACATCCCCGAGCCAGGAATCATGGAAGAGATCATCAAAGCCGTCGAGGTAAACGGCGCTATCGAACTCATGCCCCGCATGTGGTCCGACATCGTCATTTTCGATCACCTTAACCGCGAGAGTCTACTCAACCGAGTACTCAGGATTGTCACCGAAAAAAGACCGAATCCCGAACAGAACCCTTCACATGCCGACCTCGATCAGCACTTTACCAAAATAGCTTTAGACATCTACACAAAGGTGCAGGAGCCCGGCACGACTCGCTCTACGAAACGACTAACATTCTCGGGACAGATGATCGGAGATATCCTCATGCTCCTGGTGCGTGGTGGTGACTTTGAGAACGCCACCAAAGTCTTCGAGACAATCGACAAAGAGCAGCACAAGATTCCCGGCACACCGTCGGAGCAATGCCTCAAGGAGTTCATCGAGTGTTGTGTGACGAACAAAGCGCCCAGTTTGGCCATAAACTGCCTGCAGTATTGCGTCGAGAACAACATAGAGTCGGCACAACTGGCCAGAATCATCAATAAAGGCTTTACGCTCAACGAAGTGCATTTAGCGAAGATGAAGAGCCTCATCGGCGAGGGATTCCTGGCGGCGTAGAGCGTGTCGTTTAAGTGGAATAAAGTCTTGTTAGAGTTGGAAAGACGTTTGTCTCATTGTTCGTGAAAACATTTTTATTTCGTTGGTTTGCAAGGAACGCATAATACTGTGCTGTGACTCTGGGTCATGGGGCTGTTGCATTGACTAGGACAGGACTATGACTAGAAATAGATTTGAACTTCGTTGGCTTCGCTCCATCGATTGGTTGTGTGTTCGCTTAACGATTCTTCTGGGAGTGCTGTAGGACGGTCTGCCAATTGATACCGTCGTGAGGCAGTGGACTGTTGATAAACGGCCACAGCCATACTAGGTGCTTCCGGGTGCCCAACACCATTTCCAGATTCTTCTTCCATCCGAGATCGTATTTGTAGGCATTTCGCTCGTGGATCACGCCTCCGCGGAGAATGATCTGCCCGTGGTAGACCAGAAGAACCATCGAGTAAGCAAACGCGACGACGTTCAGCTCGTAGATGAGGAGATAGAAGTTGTTCCACGACGTATCGACGGTGAACATCAGCATGGGCAAGATGATCTTGAAACAGGTGAGGTAATTGGCATAGACATCGGCCTTGATCCACCAAAAGTAGATGGAGTTGTAGACGGTGGTGTATAGCGAGCCGAGCATGAGGAACACGAGGAACATGAGGAAATACCGATGGTTCTTGTGGCCCACACAGCAGCCAGTGAACAGACAGTGATGGTCGCGCTTCAGGATGCATGTGTTGCAGGTGTTACAGTGCCATGAGCGCGGCGGCGCTATTGTCTCGCAGACAGAGCAAAACCTCCAACGTTTCCGCTCGTCATGATCGACGGGTGGTGTCAACAGTAGATCTGGAAACCAACTAGATCAGAAATGGCATACATGACAACGAATTCTTACTTTTAATGCTTGTGTCCACGAGCATGCAGGCCAGCATGTTGCCTTTTATGTTGACGATGATGTACACGCCTGCGACCAACGTGGCACAGTAGAAGAAGCTACCAAAGGCATGGAATTGCGGCAGGACGACAGCGAACTCGAATACGAATGTGATTGGAATGAAGGTGGCGAGAAGCAAGAAGCAACCAATGTCGGCCAGACTGCGTGGCAAGATATTCTTTCGGAGTTTCATTTCCCGACGCATTGACTTGAGTATGTTGTCCAGGGCTATGTCATGTGAGGAGGGAGCCGGTAGGGCTTTACTTTTACTAAGTTTCCGTGAAAATTTGTTAATAACTCATCACTAGTTGATTGTTGGTCGTTTGGTTTGGCTCTGTTGACAGTTGGGATGTTTTGCTGTCAGAATGGAACGGGTTGGAATTGGAATGGTCAACAGGGTCTCGCAGAGGAATGGGCTGCTTAACACGTAACGTAAGTGGTAGGGAATTATGGAAAAAGGTTCGTGCCATCGAGCCAGCAAGGCATCAGAGTTTATAAAAGGTCTGACGAGCTAGAACATAGGGAAACACTGCTACCTGTACTGGATGGGGTTACGCATACAGGGTAAAGTCTTTGATGGCCCTCAACATGGCGAGTGGCTAGAGGTGATCCCTGCCCATGCGCAGCCCAAGTTGACAAGGGAACCGATGTACGCCACGCGCATTCTAAACAACAGAGCGTTAACCAACCCAACCAGCCCGGCGGTTGGATGTAGGGTTAACAACGCAACCACATAAAAAAATCAGGTAATGAAAGACCGACCACAAGAAAGGAGACCCCTATGAGTGCGCCAATAACAGAGGGATAAGTCTCCTGAACATTGCGTACAAGATCCTCTCTGCCATACTGTGTAAGCGGCTGAAACCCTTCGTGGACAATCTGATACGTTCCTCTCAGTGTGGTTTCAGGCTACGAAAATCCACGATGGACCAAATATTTACACTACGGCAGATCTTGGAGAAGACCCATGAATTCCAGGTCGACACGCACCAACTTTTTGTCGACTTTATAGCCGCATATGACAGCGTTTATGGAGACGAGCTATACAGAGCCATGTCATGTTTTAACATTCCTGCCAAACTCGTCAGACTGTGCAGGATGACTATGGAGAACTCTCGCTGCTCCATTAGGTTCCGAGGTGAACTAACCCACCCCTTTGATGTTAAAAAAGGTTTTAGACAGGATGACGCACTGTCATGTGATTGCTTCAACATTATTCTTGAAAATATCGTGCGGGACTCTGCGGCCAATACAAGAGGTACGATCTACTTCAAGTCTACACAATTGCTTGCCTACGCAGATGTAATTGACGTTATCGGACGGATAAAGCGAGACGTCGGCGTGGATGTTATCGGGTTCCGAACTCGCTCATCGTGCGCCAGAGTCCAACACACTAACCACTGCGCCACGGCGCCTTGCACCAACTACTGAGGTATAATTCTGCTCAATGTCGCCTACAAGATCCTATCCAGTATACTATGTGAATGTCTTAAGCCGTTCACTAATAGGCACGTACCAGTGTGGCTGCCGACCTGGCGAATCGGCTATAGACCAGATCTTCACAATACGCCAGATCCTAATAAAAGCCAACGAGTTCCAGGTCGCTACCCACCACCTGTTTTCCTATCGATTTAAAACCGCATACAACAGCATTTATCGTAAAGAGCTCTACAGGGCGATGGCCGATTTTGGAATGCCGGGAAAATTGATTCAAATGTGTCGCCCCACACTGGAAGACTGGTAATGCACTGTGCAGTTTGGACCCCATACCTTCGAACCTTTCCAAACATGCTCCGAGTTTCGGCAAGGAGACACGCTGTCATGTGATTTCTTCAATGTAGTCAAGGATAGTGAGGCAGGCAAATGTCAACACGGAAGGCACTATCTTCTTAAAGAGTCAAACTGCGGACCACATTGCCATCATGGTAAGCTCCTAGCGCGCCGTAGTAGGAACAATCACGGCAATTGAAGGAAAGGCAGGCCTCGTTGGTTTAGAAGTAAGTGAGGATAAAACGAGATATTTACTGTCGACTAAGAATCGATCCGTTGAAGACCGCCTTGCGCAGAACGTAACCATCGACAGATATCATATTTTTGGTAGTTAAGGAGGCAAACGTTAACTTATTCTCTACAAAACCCTGATCTTGCCAGTCCTGCTTTACGGAGCGGAATGCTGGACGACAAGCAAGAAAACGGAGATGATTCTAGGCTCTTTTGGAAGAAAAATTCTTTGTCCGATATATGGTTCTATCTACGAAGAAGCCCAATGGAGGAGAAGACACAACCGCGAACTCTACGAGCAAGTCAATGATGCGGACGTCACTCCTACAGACTTGTCTGTATTGTCCTAGAGGCTTAAATCTTCGCAATTAAGAAGGGCGCGGATCTGATTCTTAGGGAGAATCTCTCAGGTAAGAGAATCAAAATCTATGTTGACAGTCAACATGGATGAGATCCAAGCTCGTAAAACTCTGTAAAGAGAAACTAGAAGAAATTTCGGATGTCAGTGAGGTAACCATCTGCTGGGCACCAGGGCATGTGAATATTCCCGGAAATGAGAAGGTGGATGAACTAGCCAGACTGGGCTCAGGCGCAGATACTTCGCAGATCACAACTGATGCTAGAACGCTACTCAGCATACTATTCAGAGAAATAGGGGTGAACTACTAGAAAAAGTAAACAATCGATGGTGTCGATAAGACACATGCGCTACGGCAAGGCTAACATGGCCTGTCTATGACAAGAAAAGGACGAAAAGTCTGCTAAATCTTAGTAGAGGGAATATACGACTAGTAGACGGTGCCCTGACTGGGCACTGCATGGTATCATATCATGCAGCTAGACTAGGCCAGTCCTAAAACAGTTTTTGCTGAAGCTGTAGGGACAAAGAGAAAATAGAATCCATCCGTCACCTACTGTACGAATCCTCGGCACTGGCCCGAAAAAGATGTACGTTCATCGGGAACTAATTCTTCCGGGTTTGCTAAGATTCTTAATTGGTTCAGCTCATAGGTTTCCCTCGGGTTAGTTTTTCAAATTGGGCACAATGGACTCCTCGTAGTCTAAATGAGCCTTGACTTCATGTCAATAGGGCATCCAACTAACCTAACCTAATGATGCGGCAGTAGTCCAGAAGGCAAAAATCCGTTGACTACACTGGCTCGGCCACATCGAGCGCATGGACGACCGCACTCCAGCAAAGAGCGTCTTCGAATCCTAGCCACCGGGCTCGGGACGGCAAGAGAGACCGAACCTCCGGGTCAAAGACCAAGTCCTTAGCAAACTTAGACTCCGCAATTGAAAGCAGCAAGCCCGGGACCGATATGAGTGGAAGCAGGCTCTCGTTCGGACTCACAACCTCCAAGGGTCGCTAACCTGATAACTAAGTGTACTGCTACCTGTCCTCGAAGCACTATTGGGCTTGATTTTGCAACGAACTTATGAGAGCACTTAATCAAATGCCTGCTATTTCGTATGTCTTTAGGGGGCGTGCAGTGCAGTGAAGTCTCTCTCGTCGATTTCCAGTGTAGACTTTTCTTGTTTTCGTAATCACTATTACCGGTAGCTGTATAACCGATTCAAGTAACATAGTTGAACCAATGACTCCTCTGATGAGCCCATCGCAGAGAAGAAAAAAGTACGGTGGCATTTGAATTTAAACTACGCGCGCATATAGTTTTGCGGAACGCTTTTAGTCTTGGGTTCGTGGGACTGTCTCTGACTAGCGTGGCAAGTTTCACGTCAAACTAGCCTTACTTACTTACTTGGGTAGTGCTGCAGTCAGGTGTGTGTCTGGGCCTCAACCAACTTGCTTCCTAAACCGCTACGATCTCTGACCAGCCATTTCCAGTGTCGCACACGCTCAGTCGGTTGATGTCTTCGCTATCAACGTGCGTCACCTTAGATGCGGCCGTCCTTTGTTGCATCGGAGACTCTTCGGGGTGGAGCTGTGGTGTCCACCCGCTCGATATGGCCCAGCCATCTTAGATGCTTTATCTCAAATTTGCAGCCACCAATTGTGGCTATCTTAACTTCGTCTGGGTCGGGTGGACGGAATTCTCTCTCATCTTCGTCCAAGTTGAATGGTTCATTTTACCTGGCAGCTGTTATACATACTGCAGAAGTGATCTTTTCGTATTCTCCGCATCGACTGTGAGTCAACTATCAGATGTCCGGTAATGGCTAACAAAGGCCTCGTAGGGGTAAAATCTGTCCAATGGATGTTGGATCCACAAAAAATCGAACCAACTTTCTGCTGCTGGTTCGTTGAGGCAGGCGCAGAAAGCTTTGTCTACAAGTCCTATAAGAAGTTCTAAGAAAGCCGAAATAATAACGAAGACGAAGAATGTCCCAAACCGCCAAAAACCTCAACCGACGAGATGAGACTTGGAGTTATGTTTACGAACAGGAAACAGACTATAAATCAAAGGAATATCGCGCTTATGGTGTGACAGGACCAGAAAATTCGCTCAAAAATCAGATCGTTTTCTTTGACTATCGTGGTGTTGTGTATTTTGAGTTCCTTTCGCCCGAAGTTCCAATCGTGATAATGCACCGTCTTACACTGCATTGACTCTTCGTGACCATTTCGCCAACCATCGCATTCACTTGATTTGACACCGTACGACTTTTGGCTAGCAAACTCAAAAGACCGCTCCAGGGAAACCGTTTTGAGTCGATAGAGGAGATACAGGCCGCGTCGAAGAGAGAGCTGGAGGCCATCTCGAAAATCGGGTTAAACGATGATTGGAAAATCCATTCGCATAAGTGCATCAGGGCGTACATGGGATCATACTGCATGAGATTATTATGCTTTATGCCTGTTGCCTGCAACTGCCTGATGTACTAAACGGGTTGACCTAGTCTAAGGTGACGTTCGTACTAGAAGCTGCCTTGAGCTTTTGTAATTTTGGAAAAGTTTTGGGACTCATTGGTCTGTCGATCCCTATCCTGAAAATTCTAGTAGAACGCTCAGATTCCTACAATCGTTGCGGCAGAGATGCTAGCAGGAAGAACGGTAGAAATCAAACACAATGGGTAGTAAGACCGTTTGGAAGACTGTTTGGATCATAGGGATTACACCTTTGATATAAAGGTAACTTTAGTAATATCAACTAGAAATGATTATGCGGACGCTCATTTACTATCTTCCTCTTCTTCTTTGGAACGAACACTGAAAGAGGATGATTGCGTGGCGCAATTATGGGCGACATTACTATAGCCATTTCTGACTAGTACCCTATCACACTAGGTGAGCTCGTGGAGGGCAGTTGGTCTACACTACCACCTGTCGGTTTACAGTCAGCCTTCAGAAACAAAATTGCTTTCTTTGAACCATCTATGCTGATAGCCAGTCTAGAGGAGGTACCTAACACCAGTTCTGAGGACTTACAATTTTGAACGTTGTCCAAAGGCCACCTTCGTCGTTCATGTGTTTGGCGATCAGCCTATGACAGAGACGCCAAAAAGTTTGTTTTCTATGCGGGCTCACTCTCAACCCCCTAAACCCTTCCTACAGGGTATCAGAAGTAGCATGCCCTTAGAGAAATGGTATTAAAATTGGTCCATAAACGGGCCAAGGATTTGATATAAAAATATCTTTTGGACGACTGAAAGGGGTACCCTGAAATTCAACCGATCGGGCAACTGTTTGAAAAAATGGCCAATAGTCCTCGCCCCTGTGCTATAAATGAGGAGCAATAAGAATGACTCTGAGACAGCCACACAATAGCACTGTTTCGTTCTTCGACATTAACGACGACGACGTTACCAACCTTGAAAGAGCAGCAAGGATGTCCCACCGTTATACTGTGCAACATGCGGAATTTGGCCAGGACAGCAGAATTGTCACTAAGGAAAAAAGAAAAAAAAACCGGAAAGCCAAATCCGATTAATTCGATTTAATGAACATCAAAAACAAATACTCATACTCGTCCCGCACATAACGGTAATACTTCCCTCCTCATTCACTTTTCTCTGTTACCGTCCTCGTCCAATGAACACCGTCATGTGGCAACTCACTCCTTACCAAAGGCGACAGCCAAACCATCTTCATCTGCTTGCCAAACACCATCTCCAGATTCTCTCTCCAGCTCAGCCTGTACGGATACTTCCCGCGTTCGTGACAGACTCCACCCTTCCAGATCGTAGTCCCATGATAGACAAACAACATCACTGAATACAGGACCGCCAGCAAATTCATGTTGTACACAATCAAGCAAAAGTTCCTCTCCAACGACCCGGACACCATCATCAGCAGCGGACAAAACATCTTCAATGCTGTCAGCCAGTTCCAATAAATTGCCGCATTCGCCACCCACAGATACAAGCTATTGTACACCAGAGCATAGATTGATCCGATGAGCAGGTACACCACAAACACCATAAAGTATCTGTGATTCAAGTGACCGACGCAGCAGGCGGTGAATAGACAGTGATGATCGCGTTTCAGGATGCACTTCTTGCACACCTGACAATGATACGATCGTGGCGGCGCTAACTTGCCGCACGCGTCACACTCGCGCCACTGCTTCAACGCCGTCTTGTCCTCAGGCGGTCGCACTGTCGAAACTGTGAAACGCATGAAAACCATGAAGCGAGAGAGCAAAGAGAAATGTCAGCTAACTCACAGTCCACACTTGTGTCGATCAGAATGGTCGCGATCAGGTTGCCTTTGATCTGGAATATGAGAAAAGTCGCCGCGATGATGGTGAATATGTGAACGAAGCTTCCAACTTCATGGAACACCGGCAGCACAATTGACAGGTCGTAGATGAATGTTATTGGCGTGAATAGAAAGATTATGAGGAAACAGCCTGCGTCGATCAGGCGGCGAGGGAGAAAGCTGCGTCGAATTCGAAAAGCGAGTTCCCTGGCACGAGACATTCTCTTGGTTGATCGGTTGAAATGCGAATAGCTACTGACAGAAGAATCACATGAAAACAGTGAGGGGAGTCTTATCGCAGTGATTACTTTTGGATACGAGGCACAGTGCCTTGCCTGGTAGGTGGATGGTGCGTGAGGTGGGAGATGGGAGGCGGACTATCCACGAGTGATGGTGTTAATTGACTCATTGTGTTGGATGTACGGTGGAAGAGCACGCATTTGGCCGGTCATAACTCTAAGTAGAAATAGAATACAGACAGTCCGGCAGTTCGATTTATTGTGACTACAATTGTTCTACATTGGATCGTAGAGTCACTTTCAAGCCATTAAGTCAATGGGCCACTTCTCCAAGCTTTAGAAAAGGGTAGAAATGCTTCAATGAGCCATGTTCCTTGCCTGTTTGGTTTAAGTCAGTGGATTTAGAATAGAGCTATTGGCGTTTAGCATGCCATAGGTGAGTACATACCACGAACATCTATGGATGAGACAAGTTGTTTGACCTTCAGGAAGACAGCTCTTTAGCGCCTGGCGGAATTCGTTTGTACAAGTAGCCATAAATAGCCAAATTGATCTCGTCTTAGACGAATGGCACGTCCTGGCTGACAGTGACTTTGATTTTTTTTTTTTTTTTCTCCGAAGCTTTAAGAATAAGAAAGATTCTGGCTGCGGTCCCGTACAACCCAAGCCACCTAATGCGGAATGATGGTTTCTGGACGACCTCCAGAACGGAAGCCCTGGAACTTCTTCTGAACGCACACTTTCCGGGCAGTAGTGACTCGGCTATGACACCTCCTCAAGTCATCCAGCCGACGACATCCTCCTTCGAGCATGCTCTCAACCTGGTCAACAACAACATTGTTCTATGGGCTCCGAAAAGCTTTGAACCCTACCAGTCTCCAAGACCGGATAGAATCATACCAGCAGAGCTCCACCAGGTAGCAGATCTCATCCTTCCCTGGCTTGTGGTAATATACAAGAGTTGCCTCCCCCTGTCCTATATCCCAGCAAGTGGAAGGTAACCAAAGTCATTTTCATACCCAAGGCAGGCAAAAGCTCCCACACGTATGCAAATGACTTCAGACCCATCAGTCTTACTTCTTTTCTATTAAAAACTCTAGAGAAGATTTTAGACGCACACATACGTCACAGCTGTATCTCAGGAAGGCTGTCGAATAACCAACGTGCCTACAACAAAGGCAAATCGGTGGAAACAGCACTCCACTTACTGGTCAGTAAAATAGAAAGGTCACTGGAACGCAAGGAATATACTCTAGTCGCCTTTCTCGATGTTGAGGGCGCCTTTAACAATGTTGAACCATGGGCCGTCACCAAAGCGCTGTCTGATCTGGGTGGTACGGGATCAGTGATAGAACTGGTACGACAACTGCTAACGCAAAAAATAGTCAAAGCCAACTTCGCTGGTGCCGTCTCAACTAGAATGGTCACCAGAGGTACACCACAGGGTGGAGTGCTCTCCCCTCTCCTATGGAACGTGGTGGTCAATGAACTACTACTGTTGCTAGAACAGGAAGGGTACGCTGTGACCGCCTATGCAGATGACATTGCTATTGCCGCCACAGGAAAAATTCCCAGCACTCTAAGCGACCTAATGCAGGGTGCATTACGTACAGTAGAAACCTGGAAACAGCGGTAGCAGCCTAAGAGGACTGTGGATTAACTTAAGTACAAATCATGGATTTATACTGTGGTACACGTCCCATCCTTCGACCAGTTGACATTGAAGTGGAACAGAATCTTACCCAGTTCGAAGTAGGGACGTCAGTCATATGCATATTCCAGAGTCTCGAAAAAGGCGTTATCCATCCCTACAACCTGAGCAGGGCCCTCTTTTTTTTAGAGAGCCCTTACTATCCTTGTAAGAATAGACAGTCCAAGTCCTCGTATCAAGCCCTGGATTCTGTGAACGTAAACGCGTCAGCATATCCAGCTTGTTTCCAGGTTTCCCCGTAATCCAACAGAAGCAGGCATTAGTTTAGAGAGACTGACTGCCTGATACGTAGTATCTCTGAAAGGCGGGATTTTCCGCACCATGCTTCTGATCCAGGCCGATGTCCGCTGTGAGGAAGAGCTCACCATGAAGCTGCCATTCACCAGAGCAAACTCCTCAGCCCGAAAACAGAAGCCCGTTGCTGAAGCTAGTAACGCAGTCTGCGCTGGCCATTCCACTGTCACTGCCAGCTTTCCCTATCCCGACTTTTCAGAGGATATGGCCGTCTAGGGCTGCTTCTCTCGACTCCTGACGGTCATGAGGGCTTCTTTTCCGGAGGAAAGGGTTCTTCTGTGTGAAGTGCTCGCCTCCGACGAGCAGGTTTTGGTTTTCTTCGTCTTCGGGGTCATCCTTTGATGTGTGGCTGTCTTCCGTTTGTGGGCGTTCTTACCTTTTTCGGTTCGTGCTCCTCCTCAGATGAGAGAGTCGGATCCACTCCGTCGACGTAACCCTCTTACCTGATTACTCCAGTGGTTTAACCACCTGATTACTCCAGTGGTTTAACCACTTTCCTGCGGGACTACCTAACTCTAACACGCGATCATCAGTGCCACATCTGCCGGATGTACTACTTAAGCTCAGTCCAACCAGGTTGTCGGACAATGAGCCGCAGGAATCGGTGCCATTCAGAGTTGCCGATGAGTTGACAATGAATGTTGGGGCCTCCAGAATCCATGCCCCGACGGCGGTCAAAGAGTCCTTAAAGCTGTCCATTCGTTTAGGGCTTCGAGTCTTAGTTCGAGGTCCATGACCTCTTAAACCAACCGCACAGCCTTCCCGACTGTCGTCCTTTAGCGAAGTGCGAACAAGATTGGATCCGGAAAACCCAAGAAACACGACGCTCGAGATGGTGCTTCATTTTCAAAAGTCGAAGCAATTTGATCGGCACACTGTTGTTGGTTTAATCTATCGCAAGATGAATGCTCCAAGTTCCTGTCAACAACACAAACTGCATTCCCACGACAACTGAGGACAGTTGCCATTAAGAATGTACGGCTAACATATTCACACTTGTTATTCGCCGCGTAGGGCGATGGTGGCTCAAGCTTCTAAAGTTCGACTATGAGACGGTTCATCAGTCCGGGAAGGGAACCGCATACGTCGATGTCTTTCTTGCTGCCCACTTCGCAGCCAGTTCTCAGCTCCCAGCTTGAATTTTGCCTTTGCCATTTCCATTTCCGCCCTCGTACAGTCGCAAGGGTTCTTAAGCACCTCGACATACACAAATCCGCTGGTTCAGATGTTATTGCCCCAATAGTTCTGAAGAGTTGTTCTTCTACGTTGGCAAAACAGCTGCGTAAGTTTTTTCATCTTTCCTACTGCTCTGGGTTCTTTCTAAGTAGGTGGGAAACGCGCATATGTCCAGCCTATACCCAAAAAAGGCGAATCATCTTTTCCCTTCAACTGCCGACCCATTGCACTAGTGTCTCTTCTTTCCTCAATGACCGTCAGTACGGTTTCCGCAGCAACAGATCCACTGGTGATTTGATGGCTTCTATCTCGCCGAAAAGTCAAATCGCTCGCTTCACCAAGCAGGTGAAAGCAAAATAGTTGCACTGGATATTTCGAAAGCCTTTGGCAGGAAGCCCTTTTATCGAAAATGCGTACTTTCGAGATCGATGAGTGCCTTCCTTAATGGATTAGATAGAAGCTACCTTTTCAGCTACCTTACCTAGCTGGAGCGTTGATGTCCATGCGCTCGATGTGGCCGAGCCAGTGTAGTCGACGGATCATATCTTTGTACAGCTCGTAGAGTTCGCGGTTGTGTCTTCTTCTCCACTCACCCTCCTCACAGACAGGACCAAATATCCGGCGCAGAATTTTTCTTTCGAAAGAACCCAAAATCAACTCCGCTGTCCTGCTTATCAGCCAGCTTTCGGCTCCGTATAGCAAGACTGGCAGTATGAGCGTTTTGTAAAGCATGACTTTGGTCTTTCGAGTGAGGAGTTTTGGCCCAAGTTGTTTGGACAAGCCGAAGTAGCAGCGGTTGCCAAGGGCGATTCTATGCCGGATCTCCACTGTGGTGTCATTTGTGGAATTTACGTTTGCCCCGAGGTAGACAAACTCCTTAACTACCTCGAAATTGTAGCTGTCAATTGTTATATTTTGTCCCAGGTGGTGAGCGACGGATTGGTTTTTGCTTGACAGCATGTACTTCGTTTTGTCCTCATTGACCTTAAGACCAACTGTCGATATCATCCGCGTATCCTAGCAGCTGGACGGACTTGTAGAAGATAGTGCCTTCCCTGTTGACGCCTGCCCGTCGCACTATCTGCTCCTGTACCAGGTCGAAGAAGTCACATGACAACGCATCTCTTGCCGAAATCCGGTGCATGTTTCAAACGGTTCCGAAGTCCTGGAACCGAGTTGCACGGTGCATTGCGTATTTTTAGAGTGGCGCAACACAACTGGATCAGTTTTTCCGGGATCCCGAATTCGGCCATCGCACCAAATAGTCCTTCACGATGAATGCTGTCGTATCGTGTGCATCGATTCGATTGGTCTCTTTCAAGATTTGTCGAAGTGCGAATATTTGATTTATAGTCGAATTGCCGGGCCGAAAGCCGCACTGGTAGGTGCCAATTAGTATGGTGCAAAAGGGCTTTAGACGTTCACACAGTACTCTGGACAGGACCTTGTATGCGACATTGAGCAGGGATATACCTCCATAGTTCTTGCCTTTTTAGTGGATGGGGCAAATAGAGCTGGTATTCCAGTCGTCGGGCATGCTTTCATCTTCCCGAATTCTGCAGATGATCTGGTGCATGCTCCCTACCAGAACATCGCCGCCAGCCTTGAAGAGCTCTGAAAGCAAGCCATCTGAGCCTGCGGCCTTGTTGTTCTTCAGCTTCTGAATAGCTGAGCCGACTTCTTCGATGCTGGGTGGGAGGACTACTTCAGCGGCTGGAGTTGGGATTTCCTCGGTCCCTACCACTCTCTCTTGGTCATGCTCGTTAAGCAGCTGCTGGAAATGCTGCTTAAATACATCCACTATTCCCTGAGAGCACCGTGGCGCAGTGGGTAGTGTGTTGGCCTCTGACGCCGATGACACGGGATCGAATCCCAACACAGCCATGTCATCGAACGTGTTTTTCACGTTGTTTCTCCTCAGCGGGGTTCTGACACAACCCCCTGTAGTAAAATTGTCATGAAAAGCTTCTCGAAATTCGCCGTTCGGAACCGGCAATAAACTGTAGGTCCCTTTCACCTATGGGAAAATGAAATCACACACAACATGGGTGATTGAGAGAAGCTCGGCTCAGGTTCTTCATGTACTGTAACGCCAACATACATTCCCTGCGGGTCGGTGACAAGGTTACCCTCGCAGTTTCGAAGAGCCTGGGTGCCCTTTTTGAAGCCTCCTGCAAGGCCTTTGGCCTTCTTGTAAAAGGCTTGTATTTTATGCTTATCCCTAGACTCTTCGATATCCTTGAGCTGGAAGGCTGTGAAGATTCTTTTCTTTTGTCGCAGTAGTTTTTTTTTCCTCCCTTCTTCTGGCTCGGCAATCTTCTTGCGCTGCTCTGGTTTTCCTCTGCAGCGCCTTTTGGTACGCCTCGTCGGTTGCTGCCTTTTCTGCTCACACTCGCCATAATACCACGGGTTTCTTGTCGGGGGTGGTAGGTATCCTAAGGTGGTTTCGGCTACTTCCTGAATGGCTGAGCGGCAATGCAGCCACATATTATTGGCATTTGTGTCCGACGTAGGCATACCGTAGAGTCTTTCGCTCAGTTGCTCCCTGTAGACTCTGGCAACCTCCGGTGTGCTCAGGCGCCCAATGTCGAACCTCCTCCTGATGGGCTGGTGCAGCTTTCTGACATTGGACAGTCGAGCTCTGAATCTTGCTGCTACGAGGAAGTGGTCAGAGTCGACATTTGCCCCTCTGAATGTTCGCACATCCAGGATGTTTGACGAGTGCCTTGCGTCAATGAGCACACGGTCGATTTGGTTGGCGGTTCGACCGTCCGGATATCGCCAGGTTGCTGTGTGGATTCGCTTGCGAGGGAATCTTGTGCTACTTATCACCGCATTACGAGCTGTCGCAAAGTCAGCGAGTCGGAAGCCGTTATCTGTTGTTGTATCGTGGAGGCTGTGCTTTCCGATCACTCCGCCAAGGGTGTTTTCCTTACCAATTTTGGCGTTGAAGTCCCCGAGCACGATTTTTACATCGTACTCCGGACAAGCTCCGTAGGCGTTGTCCAGGAGGTCATAGAAGTCCTCCTTGATAGGGTCTTCAGCCTCGTCGGTAAGGGCGTGTGCACATATAAGGCTGATGTTATAAAATCTGCCTCTGATGCGGATCACAGCCAGGCGATCACTTATAGGTTTAAAGTCGATGACCTTCGACATTAACCGCTTTCCCACGACAAATCCGCATCCCAGTAAATGCAACCTTTTGTGACAGCTGCAATTTTTCTTCCTCGTCATACGGTTTCATATCCAGCGTATTTCCTGGACCGCAGTAATATCCGCCTTGTACTTGAGGATTCTTTCTAGTTTATGAGCAGCTCCGGGAGTGTACAGGGTTCTGACATTCCAGGAGCATACTCGCAAATCGTATTCCTTTTTCGTGCGTTGACGTCGTCGAGTATCCGTCCGTGTATCCGAGGCATCTTGCTCATTCATAACTTTTATGTTTGAGCGGATTGTTAGCCCGTCGCACTACCGCCATTCTGGTCGGGGTCTTACCGCTACATACGTTTGTTCACCTCCTAACGGTTGTTTAAGAGGCTATCCAGAGGGCGCTGCGAGGAGGCCGTATGTCAACTTGACCCGGGCATTTAAACATGGATCCTTGCTGGCATCTCGCCAGGTTGAGAGCGATCAACAACTTTACCCTGTATGTCCGAGCGAATGCCCTCTTAACGCTCATGTCTGGTCCGATGCTTCCAAGACCTCATTGCACCTACTAGATAGAATACAAAAACGCGCTATAAAACTGATAGGTGACTCCAGCATTACCATCATTGCACGCTGGAACATCGCAGGAATGTTTCCTGCCTCCCCCTGTTCTATCGTTACTTCCACCAAAACTGGTTTGAGGAAATAGTCAGTTGCATTTCGCCCCTTCAACTATTCTCCCGCAACACGCGTCTCTCTAAGAATGCTCACCAATATACCCTGAGGGCCGTTGTTTGGTCGTACCGCCAAATGTAAGGAATCCTTCTTTAACTGAACCACACGAATCTGGATTCGGTCGGATTCGGTCTTTCTCCCTCTATACAACATCAAAGATCAATAACCATCGGCATCTCCTCTACACTGAGTCCCCGACATAATAGGGTTATTAAGCCTTGAGTGCGCGCTAACCAGCCCAGTAATACCTAACCACCAGAAAATCCTGTTCTAATCTGTTCGGAACAACCTCATTGAACACAAAGCAGAGCACTTCCAGGCAGAAAATTGTCTCACTTAACACAAAACTTGTACTTTTCTGTTCTGAACTACTCAGAACAACCTCATTGAACATGTACTCGCTGTCATTTATTAACAAATTTAACATTTTTGTAACGCGTTGTTCAGGCCACAGAACTAGCTCCCATCATACAACCCAATGGCCGTCACGTTACGTCGTCTCCGCTTAACTTATTCTAGGTAAAACGCTTAAACCTATCTTAAATATCTTATCTATTTAACGTAGCATACTGGACCTGAACGGGCACTCTAAGCTATACAATATATTTTTAATTTTGTCTTTCGACGTCTATTCTATTTGTTGTGGAATTCGTTTATTAGTTTATTAGTATTAAGGCTAAGAAAAATTAGTTAAAAAAACTTAGCATATTATTAGTGAGTATAACCTTAAAACTAACTAAAACTAGTAATCCTAATCTAGCCTATCCTATTTTATCTGTATGTATATACATATATATATATATTTATTTCATGCATAGACATGTATATATAAATATATATATATACATACACATATATACATAACTTACAGCTAACCTAACTAACCTAATTAACTTACTACTACCTAACCTATATTCAGCAATTGGCCTTTTATTTAATGATTTTTTATGACGCTAGGCCCAAAGGATTCAGCGACGGAGACTGTACAAGCCACCAGAAACGTTGCGTTTGTCGAGCAACGTCTGCTCGATCCCGATCTGACATTGCCATACTGAAACGGAGTCGCCCCGGCTCACGGAGTGCTACATCCCGTTCGTAAGATAAGCTCTTTTCCACAGACCTTCGGGCCACGTGGAAGATTAACGGAATCGCCGATTTGTCCTGTATCAGTTCGCGGTTGTCGTAATGTAAGAACGCTTCTGGGGGAACAAAGCCGCTAAGACGAGCTCTCTCGTGATATAACTCATTTGGGTAATAAGCCCCAGATATCAAGTTATTGGTCGAAGTCATCGCCCTTGCAACGTGACTTCGAATCAATTTGATCAAAAAGTTGTCAATCCTAATAATTTTGGCTCTATTGTATAGGACCTCGTTGGGATAGTATTTTATGTACTTGGATTCTGGTGTTCTGTGCAATGAGAGACAGGTCCTTAGACATTGTCTCTCAAACACTCGAATCCTTTCCATCAGGCTTGCACTCACATTGAACCAAACGGGACATCCATAGGCGATCATGGGCCTGATTAAAGCCATGTAACAGATTATTTTGACTTTCTTATCAAGTTGGCTGCTATGAAACAGCCATCTTAACAGAGTGAAAGCTCCCCGAGCCCTGGCCAAAGCAACATCTATATGTTTATTAAAATACAGATATTGATCCAACCAGATACCGAGGTATCTGACTACATTTTGGTTCGCCAGTGGACGCCCATCCGGACCAGTTATGGAGAATTTTCGCCAGTTTTTCCTGGTATCCCTAGAGGCCCCAGACAATGGCGTTCTAAACAAAATAGTTTCCGATTTTTGGAAGTTGATTTTCAGTTTCCAGTCATTACAAAACGTTTGAATTTTTTCGAAGTCACGTTGCAAGAGAGTAACTATGACGTCAATCGTTGGACCTGTTCTATACGCGACAAGGTCGTCTGCGTATGCTATCGAGTGACGAAGCGAAGCTATCAGACCACTGACGTAAATATTGAAAAGGATCGGCGAGTTTACCGTGCCTTGTTGTAGACCATTTTTGATATCAAATGTTTGAGAAGAAGTCACGTTGGCAATTTTTACAACGAACTTTCTTCCCATTAACATATCATAGATCATATACAGCAGTGGTTTACTTATGCCTAGCTGGTTAAGCCTGTAGTAAAGTCCCTCTAACCATACGGTGTCGAAGGCTTTTTCCAAGTCAACCAGGCAGGCACCTGTGCATTGGTTCTTGCATCTGTTCCATTGGATATCCGACACGAGTTTCGACGCTGCATGAATAGTACCATGTCCCGCCCTGAAACCGAATTGGTTATCCGGAATGATGTCTTTGTCCTCAACCCATTTTGAAAGGGCTCTGTGAATCATCTTCTCGAATACCTTGCTGATGCTCGGAAGGAGACTTATCGACCGGAGATTTGCCGGGTTGGACGAATCTTTTCCTTTCTTGGGGATGGGCTGCACCACCGCTGTTTTCCAACGCACCGGATAATATGCATTATTGAGCGCGTTGTTAAACAGGATAGTGTATGCCTCTATAGCCATCGGTGGAAGGTGTTTAAGTACAGTATTAGAGATTCCGTCGATGCCTGCGGATTTCTTCTTTCTCAGAGATTCGAAGATCGTTTGAAGCTCTACTGTCGATACAAAAGGGGGGTTAAACCCATCGTTGGCGACGACATTGTTTGCCGTGAAATCGTCCCTGAACCTGGTGAAACCATTGTTCTCGGCTCGCCAATGTTCGATGTCATTTCGGAGATCGAAGTGGTGGAGCAGAGCCCTGTTCTCCAGGTCATGGTTCGGGCGAATGTTCTCATTCACCTTATACACTTCCTGAAAGACAGCCCCCACTGTTGCCACTTTCTCCTGTGGATCTTCGATCACAAAGAAGTCGTCATCCAGAACAGCATCTTCTGGATCTATGCTCACGGTTCGTAAAATTCGTTCATTGTCTGGCGTCCTCAGAAGCTTCAAATTTTGTAAGTCGTTTTGATTATTTCTCCGAAAAATTTGATTTATTTGCGGGAACATATTCGGGTTGTTGGACTTCACATCCCGAATTTTGTTGTTCCAGTACGAACTTACAGAAATTCTGTAATTCTCTGTAATCAATTGCTGGAGGTTTTTAATCAAAGATTTCAGTGTCCTGATCTCTGGATCATGTCTATCAGTAAACCGTCTGTACAAGAGTTTGAGTCTTGACAGGAGTCTACTTTTTTGTCTGTGAAGTGCGTCTATGGTCACGTTTCGGTACACGTCCGTGGTATCGTAATGCCGTTGGCGTGGTATCGTTCTGTCCATCGTTTGTTTGATTGTCACATCCATATTGTCAAGATACCCATCAATTTCATGATTTGATAGGTTTCTGTTGAATGGTGGAAGGGAGGCACTCGAAGTGAGTGCGCTTGTCAGGGATCTGGTGAAGCGTGGCCAACGCACTCTACTATAATCGTAAAGATGCGTTTGCGCATACTCCCCCAATTCCGTGAATTCGTCTGGTATTTTGATTACGGCTCCAAAGCCGCAATGGTCACTGTCGTATGCCAAGGTCCGTAGACAGTTAGTAGACCGTTCGTTTGTATCTGTCAGGCTCAGACGTGAGTCGAGCAGCATGAGATCCAGATAGGAGCCACTCCTTGGGAATGACGGACTTTCTGTTGCCAGTAGTTTGAGCTTATACTCAATACTGTGTTGGTTGCACCAATGACTTAAGAGGTTGCCTTTAGTGTTGGATGATGTGTTACCCCAGTCGGCGTGTTTGGCATTTAAATCTCCTGTTAAAAGATAAAAGTTCTCATCCGAGCTTAAGCGTAGAGAACGAAAAAGCGATTCGAGCTCTGCGATAAAGACTGTGGGTTGAGGGGTTTCAGGTGCATAGGCCGATACTATGTATATCCTCTTTCCATTTCGAAAGGGAATACACACAATACAAGCCTCTAGCACCTGGAACCTCCGCACTTCACGGCTATAAATGACCTTATGATGAATATCTTTTTTAATAAAGATCGCAACTCCTCCACCTTGAGTGGCGTTGGGTCGATCTCTTCTTATTATGTTGTAGGACTTGTGTCGAATTTTGTGCCTCTGGTTTAGCTTAGTTTCGCTAGCCAGAAGCACATCAGGGCTTTCGTCCTTCATCAAGTTGAAGAGCGCGGCTCTTCGTTCGATCCTAATTAGTGAGTTGACGTTCACTGCCAGGATCTTAAGAGGCCTCTCGTTTAACGTGCCCATTACGATTGGAAATGGGCTGGGCCCGGCAGAAGCGAGTAGAGTCGGTCTACCCGGGTCGCCTGTTCCTGTAGCTGCTGTTGAAGTTGGCCGATTTGCCTCTGAATAGAGGACAATATCGAACGCAAGTCCAACTCTGCTTCTGGTGCTTTAGGGACAACAACTGGAGCTTTGGAAGCAGTTTTCGGTTGCTGTGCTGTCTTTCCCCAACCTGACGCCATTTGGGCGTAGGTCATTTGGGGTGTAACAGCTGGTGTTTGCCAGTGAATTGGAGGGCGTCTCTCATCGACTCCCCTCTGCCGGGCCAGCCTATTTTGCTTAAACTGGTGATATCTAGGGCAACCCCGATAACTTGCGGGGTGACCCTTATTGTTGCAGAGCGCACACTCAAGCAACTCCATCTTTTCAACTTTATCCGGACCCAGTTCACACTCACCGGGCTTATGGTCTTTTGCGCACCTTACGCATCGATACTGCATCTCGCAGTTCGACGCGACGTGCCCAAACCTCTGGCATCGGTTACATTGCAAAATGTTACCGTCCCTTCTTACTCTCTCCCAACGCACGGTCTGGCAGCCTACGACTTTGATCGTCTTTAGGCTTTCCACCCTGCTTTCGGGAGTCAATTGGACCAGGAAAAATGGCAATAATCGCTTCTGCCATCTGGACCTAGTCGTGGCAAAGTGCCTAACTTTGACGAACGAGAAGCTCTCGCAATCGAACCTCTTAAGGCACTGCAGGAGCCGCTCTGGGTCTGTATGGGGATCCATGCCCTTTAAGAGCATGGTTTGGAGTCTTTCGGATTTTGGCGTGTATGAAAAGTACTCCGTCTCGGAACCCTTTAGCAATTCCTTAATTTTTTTGTGCTGATCTACTGTGTTGCAGTAGATAGCATGCCTATCGTCACTTAACCTAGTAATATTAAAATTAAGGCCAATTGCTGACTCACACATTATAACGGTGTCATCCAGGTCCAGTTTATAGGTGTTGATTGGTGGCACCTTTTCTTTTGATTGTTGCTGTTGCCTTTTGTCTGGCTGTTGTTGATTCTGCGGATGTTTTTGTTTCTGACCTGGCTGTGAAACATGCTGCTTCTTTTCTGTTTTTTTGTTTGGTTGGGGTTGCGTTTTCTGTTTTTGCTGCTGCTGTTGTTGTTGCTGTTGTTGTTGTTGCTGCTGATGTTGTTGCTGCTGCTGTTGTTGTTGTTGCTGGTGTTGTTTTTGCTGTAGTTGGCATTGTTCTTGTTTTGGCTGTTGTTGTTGTTGTAGCTTCTTCCTTATGTTTTGTTGGATAGTAGCTTCTTGTTCCCTTTGCCTTCTTGCCCTTTGTTTCTCCCTAATAGCACGCACCTTCTCCTCGATGAGACGAATGCGTCTATTTAGGACTTGCACGTCTTCGTCCTCGTCGTCCGATTCAGAGCTCGCCAGAACGCCGAAGGAGTTTTTTTCCGACACGTATGGTGCCTGGTCTTGCGTAGGGTGGTCATTGCATTGGCGTTTTGCTGCTGCCAATGCTGATGTTGTTGGAGTTTCCTCTGTTGTCTCCGCCGTCGAGGTGTTATGGGACGGTCGCTTGAGGAGGTTTGGTGTCGGCTTTAGCCCCCTTCTGGTTGATGGTGGGGTTTTGCTTGGTGCGCTTATTGACGCACTTTCGGAATCGTAGCCCGACACTTCCATAGTGCGGAGCGCGGGCTGCAGGTGTTGTATTTGATGTTTTCTGGATGGTTTTGCTTTTTTATTCAGATTGTTTTTTTTTTTTTTTTTTTTTCTTGGAGATAAAAATTATTTTTTTTAAAATAACGAACAAGTGAACACATCCCCGCGACACCAACTGACAGCCACCGGATGACATTTCCAATTTGCAAATTTCTCACCACACACACACTCACACACGCCTTCCGTAGCCAGTCTCCTCTTTTGTTTTCTAATTTCTTGAGTTCCTCCTATTCGACCCTCCGCCCCACCCGCACTGTTCGAATTAAAAAAAAAAAAAAAAAATAAAAAAAACATTCCTTTTGACATTTCGCTTTAAAGCCCCATTCCGGACGGTCGAAGTCGTCGTTTTTGGCACTCGAATTCTACGTGAACCGTGACCAGAAGTGTGCGTAATACTTGTTTTCGTCATCCCACGACCCCACGACGTTCGAGGAGCAGAGAGTAAAACGAAAGAAAAGTCCGGAAATTGAAGAAAATCAGTAAATCCAAGGCAAGAAACTGGGCGGACAAGTGGAAAGGAAAGAAAAGTTCTTTGCCAAAAAACACAAAAAACAATTTCCCAATCGCCGTGCTCGAGTGATGATGGTTTACTTGGAGTGAAGAAGGTGTTTTCGTCGCGAATAATAGATTCCCCCTCCGCATAATGAGCTCGAGAATCAAGTAAGTTGAGATGCTGATCGTGTCGTGTAGTGGTGGCCAGGCCAGGCTGGAAGTGGTCAAAGTGACGGTGACGACCTTCTATAGACGAGTGCCAGCTCAGAGAATTTTTTTTTTTTTTCAATGAAATCCAAATGCACAGCTTGGAGTGTTGTGTTGTTGAATAAGTGATTTTCCTAATTGCGTGTATGTATGTGGGGTTTTTTGCAGGGAGGATGTGAAGAAATTATTCGAGTTCTGGTGCGAGGTGACCCGAATCGAGGATGGATCGTCGGATGGATGGCCGACTGGCGTGATTACCGAATCGTTTCCGGAGAGTTTCAATGACGAGCAGATTGTTGCGAAAATCCCTGACTTTGCCTATCCTTGCGAATTCGACAAGTGAGTATTGTGCTTTCGTTTGTTCTTTTCTCTTTTTTTTGGTTCAAAGGCATTGTGCAATCCCAGCACACGCTTGTTGCTTCATTTCTTTTGAACTGTATGCCCGCATGGACACATGTCCCCACCAGCACTCCATTGATAACGATGAACCTTTGTTTAAATTTTAATTAAACCTCAATTGATTGTGTGCTGGTGTCTACGTTCACCCTACGGTACCCTTGACAGTTCAACATGGAAAAAAGTGGGTGGAGAAGGGGCGGACGATAACCACACCTAGAAATACGCGATAAAAGTCGTGAGAATACATTCCACAATCAAAACAAAGCCCTGTCGCGTACATACAAAGCAGTAGCCACAGAAAACAATCGCAGAATCTCTGGGTAGTGCTGGATTCAATCGTACAACCAGTCAATTGACCTTGCTTGAACATTTTTCTCTTCCAACTTAGGCCTGCTGCCCTTTCTGCCGAAATTGAAAAATTCTCATCTGATCTGAAGTATCGGACAGAAGATGTATCTTCGGCGCGATAGTCAATTAAGCACACACTACAAACGTACGAAGAAAATAGAAACAAGTGATGACTAATGTTTACTCTCAGAGATAAACACTGTAATCGGCAATCGGGTCTTCGGTGCTGTACACGACGAGTCGTCTTATTTACATTTCTTTTCGTTTTGTGTCTGATTAGGCAAGTTGCAGATTACATACAGACGCGTGATGATAGCAAAGTTATTTAACGTAATTGGATACACGATTTGAATTGGAATGGGAGAAATTGGCTACCTGAAGCTTAGGTGGTTTGGCGGTCTTTTGTACGATTCGAATGATGACGATTGCGTTGTTCTGTACGATATAAACAGGTGTTCGCAGTGAGTCATTGGATTTTCTTGAAGAAGACCGTCAATAGGAATAGAAATGCAATAAGAGTCGACAAAGAATTGCTCAACAGGTGCAGTAAATTGTGGACAAGAGGCAAAGTTGGTCAGACAGGAAGAAATAGGAAACTTGAATGGTAACGCAGCGGCGTGTTGACGCCTCTAATAGATGACTGTTCCAATTAAGGGTGTCACAATGGCACACGTTGGAAATCTCTTCGATGTACATACGAGTTGTGTGCTATTTGTGGATTGTGGTCGAGTGTGTAGTCTGCTGTGGTGATGAATAGGAGAGAGAAAAGGAAGATGATGTGTTCTGATTTCGTAAAGGCGAGGTGCAGATAAAGCGGTTGCATCCAATGCAACGTGCTTCTATTAACAAAATTGTGTCATAAATCTTCGTTTGTCGAGTGGAACATGGATGACACCCGTTGTCTTCCGTTCCCAAGAAAGGACAGGTACCATGGATTGCATAACTCAGGAACTAACCATGCAGCCACAACACTTCGGTTTTTTCCTTAAAGACCAACCGTGCACCGGAGAAGCTCTGTTGTGCTACATTTTCGACCAAACAGGCCTTTTAATGTCGTCCTCCTTTCGTCCTGCAACCAAGTATAAGACATTCAGCGTGGCAGTGTACAAATCGAGATTCTTCCGACTCAAGTCCAAGATTTTTCAGGAAAGAATCAACGACTTTTCATGCCGCTATCGACGGCTCTTCAGGCCATAATCGAAAATCGTACGGGTCGGAATCTAGGACTATTCGGACCAAGAATTTAAACTGTACTCTAAGATTCTCAGCATCGGAATCTAACATTTTCCGGGCCAGAATCACTGACTTGTTGGGCCAGAATTAACGACTTATCGAGCCAGAATCAGCAAGTTTTCGGACGAGAATCGACGATTTTTGGATTTGAATCAGGAACTTTTCAGGCAAGATTCATCGATTTTTCAAGCCAGAATCAACTGTAAATTCGAGGTAAAATTGGCGGTTTTTTGACTTTAATTAGACTCTTTTCGGGCCAGAGTTGTCGACTTTTTGGTTCAGAATCGGCGATTTTCTGAACATGAATCAGAGACCTTGCGCGCTAAAATCGGCGGTTTTTGGACCTGAGTCAAGGATTCTTCGGAATAAAATCGGCGATTTTTTCGGATCAGATTTGGTGACTTTTCGGGTCAGAATTGGCGAATTTTCGGGCAAGAATCGTCGACTTTTCGGGCCAGATTCGGTAACTTCCGACCTGAATCAGCGATTTTTCGGGTCAGAATCGGTGATTTTTCGGCCCAAAGTCGGTGCCACCTCGAGCCAGAGTTGGCGAATTTTTGGGTAAGAATCGACGACTTTTCGGGCAAGAATCGTAAACTTTTCGGGCCAGAAGAAGCGACTTTTCGAAACCGATTCGGTGACTTCCGAAATGTATCAGAAACTTTTTGGGACAGAATACGCGACTTTTCGAGCTAGAATCGGCGATTTTTTCGACTTGAATTAAGGATTTTTCGGGTCAGAATCGGCGAATTCTCGGGCCAGAATAAGCGACTCTTCGAGTCAGAATCGGTGACTTCCGATCTGAATCAACGATTTTTCGGCCCAAAGTCGGTGTCACTTCGAGCCAAAGTTGGCGACTTTTTGGGCAATAATCGGCAGTCGTAGACTCTTGGAATCGAAGGCTTTAGAAATCGAAGACTCTAGGTATCGAAGACCCTAGGAATCGAAGACTCTGGGAATGAAAAACTCTAGGAATCGAAGACTGTAGGAATCGAAGGAAGTAGGAATCGAAGACTAGGAATGAGAGGCTGGGAATCGAAGAATCTAGCAATCAAATACTGGGAATCGAAGGCACTAGGAATCAAAGACTAGGATTCAAAGACTCTAGGAATCGAAGACTCCATGTATCGAAGACTATGCATCGAAGACTCTAGGATTCAAAGATTCTAGGAATCGAAGACTCTAGGTATCGAAGACCCCAGGAATTGAAGACTCTGGGAATGAAAAACTCTAGGAATCGAAGACTCTAGGAATGAGAGGCTGGAAATCGAAGACTCTAGGAATCAAATACTGGGAATCGAAGGCACTAGGAATCAAAGACTAGGATTCAAAGACTCTTGGAATCGAAGACTTCATGGATCGAAGACTATGCATCGAAGACTCTAGGAATCCAAAACTCTGGGAATCGATGGGTCCCAATCGGGAACTCTTCGGACCGTAATAGTCTACTCTTCGGGCCGAATAACTCCTTTTGCTAATAAGCATCTTTTAGGAGAAAAGACTTGCCGTCTTCATTAGTCTTAGATCCATATAGCGACCTCGTTTGAATAAGCATTTTACAATCCATGTTTTCCGGCTCTAAGCCTATCTCTCCTTACTGCACCTGCCGTAGGTTTATGGGAATAGTTCGTGCTGATGTATCTGGCCTGCCTAATGTGTCTCTCTTAAATCAATGTAAGCCTATTATCGAGTCATCTGAATCCAAGCCAGCTTAAGGTTAAAACCGCAGTAATGTTCGAAGAAGGAACTTCGGTTTTGAACTTTCTTCATGAACGCTTTTGAACTATTTACGGCCACATTCTAGACTTGTTGTTGGTGACATCAATGGCAACCAAACTCTTCATCATCAACCAGCTTCTCAATCGTTTGAGAACGAATAGAACTGCTCTACCAAGCGACTTGATCCATTTGGAAGATGTTGCAAAGCAGTAGAAGACGAAACAATTCAACTGGAAAGAAATGTGTATTTTAAGGTCCCTTCGTAGACAAATCGCGGGCGTAACTAGACCATTTGCCGAGAAGCAATCGTTTAGTTTAGCAAAGAATCTACTGTGCCGTTTACTTACTCGTAATAACTTAGCGAGAGCACGATCGGTGTGTTATATCAGAATTATTTCTCCATCAAATGCTCCTCACTTGAACCCAGTGTTGGCATTAATCGATTAATTTTTTAATCAACTACTTAATTTGATTAATTTTAATCAGATTAAATTAATCATGATTGAAATAATCGTGATTAAAAAAGTAGTCTTAATCACGATTATTGGAGTTAATCATTAATCAATAGTCATTAATTGATTAACTTGATTATGATTATTTCTTGAAACATATGTACTTACTTATCAGGCCTGCGATCCATGGAGGATCTGAGCCTGAGCTATAGCTGCTTCCATCCTTGACGGTCCCGGGCACGCTGCTTCCAGTTGTCAAGACCAAGATGTCTTACATCCGCGATTACTTGATCTTTATACCGGAGGTTCGGTCTTCCTCTTCTTCTCGAACCAGGAGGCTCGGAGTCGAAGACCCTCTTAGCTGGAGCGTTGATGTCCATGCGCTCGACGTGGCCGAGCCAGTGTAGTCGACGAATCCTTGCCTTCCGGACTACATCCACATCTTGGTACAGCTCGTAGAGTTCGCGGTTGTGTCTTCTTCTCCATTCACCTTCCTCACAGACAGGACCAAATATCCGGCGCAGAATTTTTCTTTCGAAAGAACACAAAATCGGCTCCGCTGTTCTGCTTATCGTCCAGCTTTCGGCTCCGTACAGCAAGACTGGCAGAATGAGCGTTTTGTAAAGCATGACTTTGGTCTTTCGAGTGAGGAGTTTTGACCCCAGTTGTTTGGACAAGCCGAAGTAGCAGCGGTTGCCAAGGGCGATTCCATGCCGGATCTCCACTGTGGTGTCATTTGTGGAATTTACGTTTGCCCCGAGGTAGACAAACTCCTTAACTACCTCGAAATTGTAGCTGTCAATTGTTATATTTTGTCCCAGGTGGTGAGCGACGGATTGGTTTTTGCTTGACAGCATGTATTTCGTTTTATCCTCATTGATCTTAAGACCAACTCGTTTCGCCTGTTCTTCAATCGCCGTGAATGCTTCCACAATGCCACGGCGAGAACACGCGATGATGTCGATATCATCCGCGTATCCTAGCAGCTAAATGGACTTGTAAAAGATAGTGCCTTCCCTGTTGACGCCTGCCCGTTGCACTATCTGCTCCAGCACCAGGTTGAAGAAGTCACATGACAGCGCATCTCCTTGCCGAAGTCCGGTGCATGTTTCGAATGGTTCCGAGGTCCTAGAACCGAGTTGCACGGTGCATCGCGTGTTTTTTAGCGTGGCGCGACACAACTGGATCAGTTTTACCGGGATCCCGAATTCGGCCATCGCCCCAAACAGTTCTTTACGATGAAACGATCAGCCTTTTAAATCAATCAAATTTAAACTTACATTTAATTTGGACATAGTTAATCTAATAATCAAATTAACGATTAATATTTATGATTAATAATCTTAATCATTTAAAAATTGATTTTGATTAATTAATCTTAATCAACATTTTTGATTACGATTTTAATCATTAATTTTTAATCGTTAATCAGATTAACTTTGGGCCAACACTGCTTGAACCTAATTAACGTTATACTAGTACCAGCTGCCACGTGTATGCGGGGATTCCCCCACAACATATTTCGCCTACTACGCTTGCAACCATAAAACCATATGATAATTGCTCTCCTTTATTTCTAGTGACTCCGTGCAAATATACTCGTTCGTGCTGACTAGCGACGATTCGAAATGGCGTTTTGGCTTCTGTCGGCACGATCCTAAAACTGACACTGCAATGCTAATCATCACCTACCTTCCATGGCATGACACGTTCCTACGACTAATGCAAGTGCTCGCCGAGCTGCGACGTACTGAAAAATCCGACTTTCAAACGTTTCTTTCCGAGGCATACAACAAGGGTGTTCCGGATCTTGGCGGTTCCTTGAGTATTTTCTACAATGGCGGGCAAAATGTAAGCACAACTCCCTGCAACCCGGTTGGAATTGGTATTCAATTTGATTTTCTTCGACAGCACTTTACGTTCCAAAGACCGTTGCAGTTCCAGCTGCCAAGCATTCCCGAGAACGTAAGTTCGATTAGTCGATAATGTACTTATCACCGCCCATAACCCATGTTGTCCCTTTAGCATAACCTGAACATCTACTACAACTTCGTGTCGCCAAAGAATATGATATCAGTATTTGCTGCACTATTGGCCGAGCGTAGAATAATTTTCACATCACGCCGTTTGGACAGGCTATCGTCGTGCGTACAAGCGGCGAATGCCTTCCTCTACCCGATGGTGTGGCAACATATCTTTATTCCAATTCTTCCAATGAAACTCAAGGATATTCTAAGTGCCCCGATGCCCTATTTGATTGGTGTACCACAGCCAGTACTCGAGACGGTAAGTCATCGATTCGATTCACATCATCCCATGCGATCATACATATGGATTGGTTGTTTTGTTCCAGATGATGCCAGAGGAACTGGGTGATGTTGTGACCTTAAACTGTGATACAAAAAAGTTCGAGAGTCCCTTCGATGACGTACACGAAATGCCACCGGAGATTATCTCGCATTTAAAGAAACATTTAAATAATTCCCACGAGCACATCGGTGATCGTGTATCGAAAATATTCCTCGGAGTCTTGGTGCAATTAATCGGTGGCTATCGTGATGCCGTCGAATTCGGTGACGTGAGGACCTTCAATCGGGATAAGTTTATCGAGACGCGACCGCATCATTTACGGTCGTTTTTGGCGAAAGTGATGGAATTACAGATATTCCAGCAGTTTATCGATGAACGATTGCAAATGCTCAACACCGGACTGGGGTATTCGGATGAATTCGAACTGGAGACCGTACGGTATGCGGAGAAGATGAAAAAACGGGGGAGAAACTATGCTTTCCTGAAGAATGTCAAGGAGAAGGTGAGTAGGACGTTGATTGATAAGTGCTATTGTGGTGAATATGCTTGAAATCTGCTTGGAGAAGAAGAGACAACATTGTTCATACCTTTCCTTACCCTAGCAGCTATGGCTTTGTTTCTAGGAACGTTTCGTTCATACTTTGTTTGCGCAATGCTTTCATTTCTTTATTTTCTATTCATTCTTAGTTCAAATACAAACCGAGTCACGTACGGCTGCATGGGGGGATATCGTTTTAATCAGAACAAAACGAAATCCACCTTAAAACTCGATGGAATGTATTTGGGTTTTAAAATTGCTTTGTATATCTGGAATATTCTGCACACAAACACACCCGTTGTTGTGCACCAAATAGCCCGTACTTGTAGGTCATGCTGTGTTTATATACATTTAATGACAAAAAACCTTTCAATCTATGGATTCTTACGATTTAATTGTATTTTATGTTTAAAGCTTTTTTTAAAGAACTTATGGATGAAGAGACTGAAAGCGGTAAGATGACAATAAAGGAGTAACGACTTGAGAACGCACTGTGTTCTAGCTTATAGTTTTACTCTTTGTTTTTTTGTTTTAATCTGCCCTGCTCTTTGATTTGCTTGCGTTTTGTTTGTCTTACATCAAAATCATTTTTATTTCAGTTTGGTATCGGCAAAAGGAATTGCAAGACTTGTAGTCGAAGGTATAATTTGTAGAATGATCGCTAGATCTCAGCTGCAGCAAGCTACACACGCACACACATGCCAAAGTGAATACACTTTTCCTTTTTTTCTTAGTATTTTTGTTACAAAATCACTGTTCTGCAAATGGGTTTTTAGGTAGAAGTTAAGTAAGAGGGCAGGTCAATAAGTAACCGGGTTTGATATGGCGATGTTATTTAAAAATATTCATTTGTTTACTCTTTTAGTTTTGTATAATTCTCCCGATATCACAGTGTCGCTGAAATGTTGGTTTCAAATCAAGGATTTGTTGTCAAATTGTCCGAAATATGGCGTTTGTCCTATTTACTCACCAAATGGGACAGTTCTTTCTTTCATTTTTTGCCGTTCTTCTTTTATCTAAAGAGTTCATGTGATTTGCATTCTCTGCATCCAAGTGAGCAAGATTTTGACACCAGTGAAAGCGCTCTTTCCGTCTTTACAGCTGATTTACGCAGAGAAATCGATTATTTTAACAATTTCTCGCTTTCTGTGTATACGACGCCATGTTTTCCGGCCGAAAAAGAAAATGCGATTTTCCATATAATATTGCTCTTTTTCGAAAAGAGCAGTTTTTTTTTTTTTTTTTTTTTTTTTTTTTTTTTTCTCAAAATACGTGCCCACTATAATATAATGGAAGAATTTGCGTGAGATTTAGGAGAATACCATTTAACGAATGATGCGAACACGGCAACATCACATATTTCACGGTTACACGGGTGTTTATTGACCTGCTCGCCTATTAGCCTTGTTACTAATTGGGAAGAATTTTTTTTAATACCTTTTCTTTAGACTAAATGGGAACTGGAGCGTAGATTGTAGAGATTTTAACGTTATCACTGCCCCGTAGAAATTGTTTTTTTTTTTTTTGTCCTTTAATGTTTAGTTTATTTTTTGCACAAGCGGATGTAAATATGTATATGTATATCCCTACAGCACCTAGTGTAGTCATTCCCTGAACAGGTAAATCAGTAGACGTTTTTTTAAAAAGCATTTAGAAGCATTTGGACTATTAAGCAACGAATAACTACGCATTTTTGGACTTAAGTTCAAAAATTTGTTCAGAATTTAGATCAACATTTCAACCAACATTTGTTCACAGTTGTATCCGTTTCAATTCCTTTGACTAAGGTGTAGGTGATCGCAGGCTTTTTGCCAGAAGTGTTCGGTTATAATAAACTGCAAAGAAAAATGGTATGAATACAAAATTTAGCTTATCACGTTATGAAAGTGATCGAAATTAACTCATCTTGTCTGACGAGACACCCTTCTCTTAATTGCTCAGCAATGAAAACGCTTTATTCTCCCCTGTAGCGCTTTAGTTTCTCTGACCCTGAACTGGCTACTGTCACTTTACCATAAAAATGGTACAAAATTCAAATTTTGCGTACATTTTGGGCTACCCATTTAGAAATTTTCTGAACAAGACGTTGTTCTGTCAGGTGCAGAAGGTATTCGCTTCTCTTCCGAAACCCTTTTACCCTTCACGCTCTACCATAGCACTTTAGCGTTGAAGTTCCCCATTAAAGTGGCTACGCTTATTAGATCAAAAGGTCCTCAGGTACGAAGTCCCTGCGTTATTGCTATTTTTCGGATAGCTTCATAAACCCATCATTCGTTGTTGAACTTTTGTGATTTATCGGCGAAAAAACTTGACCGAGTGATTTTCAGCGGCTCTTCGGCCGGCCAATTTTTTGCCATCAAGGGGATTTTGCAACGACCGAAAGAAATGGTAGTCAAACGGTGCAACGTCCGGGTTATACGGTACATGCATCAACATTTCCCAGCCAAGTTCCGTCAATTTCCGACAAAATAGGTGGTGAGTGTCGACTTGAAATTCATTGTTTTTTTCCAGGATCTGCCGTAGTGTGAAGATTTGGTCGATGGTGGACTTCCCTGGCCTGAATCCGCACTGATAAAGACCAATCAGCTTATTTACAAAAGGCTTCAGGCGTTCACACAAAACGGCAGAGAAGATTTTGTAGGCAATATTAAGGAGACTTATTCCTTTCTTGTGGATCGGGCATACGATGCTGAGACTCCATTCCTCGGGGATGTTTTCCTCTGACCATATCTTACCGATGAGCTGGTGCATGCTCCTAACCAGGTCATCCCCAGCTGCCTTGAAGAGATCAGCAGACAACAGCTTTATTCGACCTTAGCTTCGATATGGCAATCTTAACTACGTCGAGATCAGAGGGACAGAATTCTCTGCGGTCTTCGTCGATTAGAAATTGATCATTCTGCCTGACAGCGGTATATTGACTAAAATCGCCGTTATACAGTCTGCAGAAGTGGTTTTTCCATATTCTCAGCATCGACTGCGGTTCTACTACTAGGTGTCCGTTCTCATCTCTGCAGGCTTCCGTTCTGGCTTTATAACCAGAAAGCATGTTCGCTTTATCTGTTGATAAAACTTTCGAACGTCACGCCTGCAGTAACACCTCTCCAAATCCTTAATCGCGCCCTTCTCGTGCTCTTTCTTCTGCGAAGCTTATGCTCTTCCCTTCTTTTTAACTCGTAGAGCTCACGAGATGCTCTTGTTCTTTTATGCAGCGAGGCCTTATATGCATCCTGCTTCGCTGTGTGAATCCTTCTGCACTCGTCATCGAACCAGGTGTTTCTTCGTGGTGGAGCCTTGAAACCCAAAACTTCGGATGCAGAGCTTTTCAGGGCTTGTTTGCAAAGGCTCCACTGCTGTTCTACTGATAGCGCGGAGGGTTGAGGTGTATTGGAGAGCTTAAGGTCTGACTGTAACTTGTTAAAGTAGACCAGTCCTCATGCGCTTGTTTCTCTAAGCAAAGTTGCTTCGGAATACCACATTCCAGGTATACCCAATACAAAGTTGTCTTTGTTGCCTGATTGCCTACTACCACTTCCGATATTTAGATCCCCATTTACCCGTCATGACTTTAACTACTGTCGATAAAATCGCCCACGAAACTCATATTAAAATCAAACGACTTCTTGGCTCATTTACCTATTAGCCGACCATTTACCATCTCATTAGTGACTGTCATTGCCATTGCCATTGCCTCTCTATCCATTATTACCGTCATTTATATCTAAACTGATCGAAAATATAGTTTACTGTCATGTATCTTGGTTTTCTTGTTTTTGGTTTTTGAATAAAATTAGAAAAAAAAAACGAAAATAATCTAAACAAAGCAAACGTTTCGTTCTCTTTTTCCTTTTGCCACATTCATGCTGTAACAAACCTCATTGATTGCTCTCACTTGGGTTCGTTATTGTTATCTTTTGCAGACTAATCCGGCTGTTAAGTCTGCGGTTAAATCGGTGAGTGGTGTTTTATCTTTATCTTTATCTTTTGTCGTTTTCTTTTTCTTTCAATTAACAATTTCAGTGTCTTAATGCTATGTAGATAGAGTCGTTTTGCTTACTATAAACTATAAACAGGAGACGTCCTCCACAAATTCGAGTATAATCATTAACTAATACGTGACTTTTGCATGTTTACAGGTGAAAGAAGGATCTCGCGGCGTAAAGACAGCGTATAAAGATCTCAAGTCGAAATTTCGTGACATAACTCCACCGAAAACCAATTTCCGATCGCACGTGTCCAGTTCGCATCACGATGGTATCGATGGACTTAGTGGCAAAAAGCTCGGTCCACACTCTGCACCCAGTTCGCCGATATTCAATAAACGAGGCGGTTTCGCCTACGCCAGCCCGGATAGTATTAGTGGAGCGGCTACGGCCGTACGCAAACCGTTGGCTATGTCCAGTTCGAATTCGAAAATACAGCAAAATGGTTTTGCTAATTATGGTAATAGTGCTCCTCTATTCAATAGTAATTTGGATGCAAGTCCGACGATTAGTCCGGCGGGTTCGATGTGCTCCTCGGAGATGAATCTATCGCAGGAGTTACAGAATCATCCGCTCTTCAAGAGTCCCACTGTCGATCGAAGCGTAAGTGTGTTTTATTGCTAAGCGTACATACATCCATACGTAAACGAGTACAAATGCTAGTTACGTTCATAGTATCGGTGTTAATCAGATTTCTCTCTCCAGTATCTCATGTTGTCTCTCTTTGTCAATGTTTGTTTGTTGTTGCCTATTAAATTCTTCCGTTACATTATGATTAAGTTTTTCTTTTTCGATTTTTCGTTGATTGCACATGCATTACACACATACACACATACATTATACATTCAAACGAAATTATTTCAACAAATTAGCTTAAGCCCAGTAGCAGTTTAGACCTAAACTACCGCACAAGTGGTGTGCGAAGTGGTGCTCCTGCTGCCCGAACACTGCCACCGTTACATCACCATCAACATCTGCATCAGCATCAGCACCAGTACCACCATTATCACGTTCATAATTCTCAGTTGCCAACGCAACAAGCGCCACCACCACCACCACCACCATCATCATCATCAACGTCAACCAAGACTCATCAGGAACATCATAAATCCGGAAGCAGATTAGTGATGACCGATTCAGTATTTGATTCACCGCCAAATATGCTATCGCCACCGGTGCCGCCACGACGTAACGGGTGTGTTGGCATACGTAGGCATACGTCGACGCGGACCGAACGAACATGGAAGGGATTCGATGATACACCGCCTAATGGCCAACCACCGGTTCCAGCACCGCGACATAAGAAAGAGGTACTACACAAACAAACGCACGCGCACAACAAGCACACCCTCTGAAACCGAATCGCGATGGACGCGAAGCGGATTTTCTTCTATCGAAAAGCCGAGATGACCTACGGGTTACATTGTCGAGATTTTGTTGTTGATTTTGTTGTCGTCATTGGGACCAGATCGATCACCAGTTTGTCTTCAGGGGGTAGTTTGGTTTATCTGTTATTCTTGTATCACATTGTCGTGTGACCCTTACGCTTTTCCGTTTGTACACTTCACGGCTTTTTGTGATTTCATTTTCGCTTTCGCTTTTCTTTTTTTTGTTTTCGTTTGATTTTGTTTTATTATTTGATTTCTGTTTGATTTTATTCTGGCAGAACATGGGACATCCCGATGGAATCTATCTTATGAATAAGAAATACATTAACGTAATGCCACATCTCAAGAAACCCGAACCGAAAATCTGAACCGTAGTCGAAGGGATTGCATTCCTTTGCGCTTCCAAGTATTAACCACACATTCACAGTCATGCATTTTTGAAGAACAAAAACAACATTTATCTGTACATTAATACGTTGCTTATCGTCTCATTTAATCATTTCATCCATGCCCTGACCAAGGACCTTTGAAGAAAAGGTTCCAGCCAGTGATGTTTTATCTAAACCATAACTTGAGCACGACAGCATAGACTAAAATGACTCGAAAGGGTACGTAATAAACTTGATGTCCTCCTTTTCGTTACGAGACGGATTTCATCTTGAAAAGGCCCACAGACACCACACTTGTGTGTACACATGTGTATCAACACCGGTGTGTGATTCCGCCACACACGTCCCACGATAGAGACACCGACACCAAAAATCAAAAATTTTTGATTTTTACTCGCTCCGTGTCTCACACCGAAAACGGTGTGTGCACCAGCCCACAGACAGCACACATGTTCGCACACCGACACATGTGTGCACACAAGTGTGGTGTCGGTGGGCCCTTTAATGCTAAGCCTAGCACACCACACCCTCAGTGCACATGATCGTTTTATTGACTTACATCGTTTGGCGTACGACTTGAGTTCGAGTTGGTGCAGCTTATAACTCAAATTCACTGCATAATTCTTGATAGGAGAAAGCTCCTTTGTGGATTGCGCCCTCATTTTTAACTTTCGTGAGGGCAAACACACCCCCATTTATTGGGCTTAATTCAAGCCAACTTAATCGGACTTAATCTAACTTAGGAGCTAAGGATGGTGGGGGAGGGGGGCATGATTAAGAAGACGAGTTTTTAAGCATGGAGTCGAAGTAAGGATTTGAGTTAACACTTCCCAGCATACGAGAAATGGGTTCATTGGAGTGGGGGATGGGTAGATAGAAAAGACGGGGACTACGTACATTGCGAGGGTTAGTGTTAGAGACAGAGTCATAAAGGGTCGCGCAATCAATTGTACCTGAAAGGAGTCGATGGATGAAGAGAATGTCAGATACAGTTCTTCTTTTCTCCAACGTGTTCTTACTTACTTATCAGGCCAGCGATCCATGGAGGATCTGAGCCTGAGCTATAGCTGCCTTCCATCCTTGACGGTCCCGGGCACGCTGCTTCCAGTTGTCAAGACCAAGATGTCTTACATCCGCGATTACTTGATCTTTATACCGGAGGTTCGGTCTTCCTCTTCTTCTCGAATCAGGAGGCTCGGAGTCGAAGACCCTCTTAGGTGGAGCGTTGATGTCCATACTCTCGATGTGGCCGAGCCAGTGTAGTCGACGGATCCTTGCCTTCCGGACTACATCCACATCTTGGTACAGCTCGTAGAGTTCGCGGTTGTGTCTTCTTCTCCATTCACCTTCCTCACAGACAGGACCAAATATCCGGCGCAGAATTTTTCTTTCGAAAGAACCCAAAATCAGCTCCCCTGTCCTGCTTATCGTCCAGCTTTCGGCTTCGTACAGCAAGACTGGCAGAATGAGCGTTTTTGTAAAGCATGACTTTGGTCTTTCGAGTGAGGTGTTCCAACGTGTTCATGTTGATTAATTTAAGACGGTCTTGATAGGGTGGTAGGAGCAAAGGATTATTCCAGGGGAGACCTCGAAGTGCAAAACGTAGGAATCGGCGTTGGATGCTCTCGATTCTAGAAATGTGGGTTTGTTGACGTACATACATATACAATTTTTCTGGCTGCTACACGAGAAGCTTTGTCGCTCGTTGTTTCAAGACATTCGTTGTAAACGAGCCATCTGTGCTTTATAACTGGTTTTAGCGAAAACGCCTAGCATGAGCATGAAACCATATACATAATCTCCTTGACTTCGACACACTCGGTCCAGCGTTTCTTCAACAGCAGTATTCCATCTACGACCTTCTCGACTTCTTCATTGGATGCGAAGCCATTCCCGGAAGAAAATCAGGAGAATAGGGAGAATAGCCAAGCAATTAGTACCCCGATTCCCGCAGTTTTCCCACTGCCAACGCACCCTTGGGTACAGGTGCCTCTTCTCGCTAGTTTTAGCATCTAACAGTAATATTCGCCAGTAATTGTTCTGTCTTTTGTCAGACAATCAATTAACAATATCTCAATCGCAAACACGCTGGCTGTAACCTTTCCGAAATAGACTTTGCTTTCTTTGGTGCTGAACCACTGTCTTCCACCTATTTCTCGGACTGCTTTTCTATTTCTGGCTTTTAATGATGGAAGCATATCTCATTCTTGGGGACAAATCACCACACAAAACCGGTCGAATCCCTATTGAATCAGCGCATTTGCTTTTCAACGGCCTTAAGCAAATGCGGCATTCATCTTGCGCAGAGTTGTCGCATCCCTAGTTCTTCGTGCAAGATCTTTCGCGCGCTGTTTTCGAATATACCCGCAGCCTTGGCTATCTCACTTACCGTCAGTCGCGTACTGTTCAGCACGATATCACTCACTTTTTCGATGGTTTCCGGTGTGGTTGCAGTCTTTCTTCTTTGAAATATCGAAGTGCCCCCGTACACTTTCGTTATCTTCGGATAAGTGTTCTTCGGGATTAATCCACTCAAATCGAAAAAATGTTGACCGCACGAAAGTCGGGTTACATAAACAAACTACTGTCTTACGAACTAATGGCACGTGTCCCCAGCCATGGAACATCGGCTTTCGGCTGATTGGAACGTCATATCTGAGTCAGGCCAAACATTTTTCCTCCTACCTCTCTTCGCTGACTACATTTTCTGGTTTACTTTCTGCCAATCGTAACCCAACTTGGCTGTCACCTTATTGCACATGATATTCAATAGTTCAGGTCCTACCACTCACTCCTGTGGAACTCGAGAACTAAGCTAAATCCTACAACGAGATTCGCGGTCTGAAGTTAGACCGGCTAACCAGGCCTTTATTTTACAAAAAAAAAAACTGTAATCATCCGTGGTATTGATGTGACGGAGAAATCTAGGTCTTTACCCAGACGCTTGCTAGTTTGATATATCTTCTGTTCACCAGGGAATGAATACCGTGATGCTCTGGGACAATTAGTAACGAGATGGGTACTGAGGTATAGAGGCATTATGGTTACTGACATCGTCGGAAGGCGCATAGGACAGTCGGGAAAGGGTTTGGTGAAAATCTTCAAAAGACACTATGAGAACCGACAGTGTGAGATTTGGCTCCTGAAAAACACCATTCGAGTTAATTATTCTTTTCTTCACTACAACTAAGTCAATTTACTTATCTAACAACTCTACGTTCTCGAGGTAATCAGTAAGAGTTCCTACAATCCGCAGAGTGCGTGCGGTTTAGGTTCGTTGCGCTAAATCAAGTGGCTTTGTCCTTTGAAGACGGCGTAACAGGTTTCGTTTCTCTATTGATATAACCTTTAAGTCGAACTCTATCTTTTCGGGTGAATAGTTTAGCTTAAATCACGAATAATGGTGTGGTTTCGAATATACCATGGCGCGTTGATACTGTAAGCCCAAGTTGGTTTAAGCATTTGCTTGTAGAGAAGCAGCTTGTTTTCAGTACTAAGAGGGGAATGTTTTCCTAGTAGCCAGCACATTCCTCTATATTTCAATTACAGCTCTTCAGATCGCGTCGAGAGTCATGCCTAGGTATTTTGCCAAAGAATGGTAGTGAACTTACTTTTCTATTTGGTTTTGTTAAGCGCGATCCGCCAAATCCTTGTCCAGTCGTTTATACGGTTTAGGGCATATTGCAATTTAGTCGTTGATTCTTCGACAGATTTTCCTGTGGCCCAAAGTTGCAGTATCATCGGCGAATGTGGTCAGCATAGTGTCATCCGTTTGTGGTAGGTCTCTGGTATACAGCAGGTAAAGCAGCGGACCAAGAACGCTTCCATGAGGGATGCCAGCCGTAATTGCTCTAAAATTTGAGTATTCGCTTCCGTGCTTAACACGTAAGAGTCTATTAGGAAAGTAGTCTCAGTTTATGTCCCAAAACTTCGTGCCACACTTTGTTAAATGCTTGGGTGTCGTCAAGAAATACACTCGAACATATTGGCTTATATTCGAGTGTTTTTTCGACCACATCGGTTTTTCGATTCACTTGGTCTAAAGTGGAATGCTTGCTTCTGAAACCAAGCTGATGATCCAGCAAAAGACGCTTTTCTTCGACGATTGGCTTTAAGTTATTGATTATAATTCTTTCGATGATTTTCGATATTATCAGCAACAACGATATTGGGCGGTAAGATTTTTTATCCGTCGGCGCCTTTCCGGGCTTTAGAACCATAATGACTTCGACGACCTTCCGTTGGCTCGGTACATGTTCTAACCTAAGCGCTGCGTTAGCAAGATATAAAACTTTGAGCAGAGCATTACTCGACAAAGTTTTAAAGACATCTCCTGTAGCACCGTAGCCTGGTGCTTTATTTGGTTTGGCGGATTCTATGATAGAAGCGTAGACCGCGTCATTCTGTATTCCGCGGTCATTTTCAGAGTATTGTTATTGTCAGGTTGCGGTTGTCATTTGAACGGCTTAAACGTTTCAGCAAAGACTTGAGCTCTTCAGCCTTTTCCTCATCGCCTTTCGACCATTCATTTTAATTTTTCCTTATTGGTGGTGCCTGCAGTTTAGGCTTTTTGATTCTTTGTCAGCGGTTAGTCTTTCTAAGTACCCGGGCCTCAACCAACAAGCCTTTCCAGCTACCTCGATCTTTTGCCAGCTGTTTCCAATGTCGCACGCTCAGTTGGTCAATGTTCTTTTTTCCACCTGTGTGTGCCACCTTAGATGCGGCCGTCCTCTGTAACGTCGTCCTTCCGGGTTGGAGTCGAACACCCTTCGGGCCGGTGCTGTGCTATCCATTCGCTCTACATGGCCTAGCCATCTTAGTCCTCTCTAAACGACCAATGACCTCTTCATCCAGGTTACATAGTCGATTTAAATATGATTTATGTTGCGGCGCGCGACTTTGTTGCCATCGTTTACGGGCTTTTCGTTTCTCCTTTATCAGCTCTTTAATAATTTAGGAAAAAATTCTTTGGCACTTGGCACTCAGAAAGGAGTATTAGGAGTCGGTCGACTTCGAATTCTAATTCGACGACGTCCTAAGTGGCACTTTTAGGCTAATACCTTCTTGAATTTCGTTCCTAAAACCTTCGCAGTTTGTCCTTTTATTCGTAAGCCTAGGTGTCTCAGACAGGTCTAGGCTCATCGTCAATATAATTGGAGAATGGTCTGAGGAGAGATCAAAGTTCTAGAAGCTACTTCAGATATGCCTTTTGCAACGAAGAAATTGATAAGGTCAGGTGTTTTCGCAATGTCTGCAGTAAGTTGCTAAAAACTGATTCAGCATCAGCAATGAAGGCTTGCTAAACGCCTTGCAGGGCACTAATTTCAGAGATACCACGTCTAAGATTAACTTTTCCCCCCAAACAGAGTGTAGACTCTATTGAAAACGACAAAAGTGTAGATCACACACGTTAGGAAATTAATCTTTCGCAGTGAAACCTGAACGCCATGCTATATTGTCTTCAATAGGCCCTAACATTCACAATCATTGTCATTCGAAAAACACGGAATTCCGGATCTAACCACTACACCCGTTGCTTTCTACTACCATTTTGTTTCGGATGGCCCAAAAGCTCGATAATGTAACCTAACCAGGTTTTCAGGCGCATTTCTACCTCACCACGCTTCCTCTTTCTCTCTTTATTTTCTCTTTCTCTTACTCTCTATCATCCATCACATCCCAAACTCACAAACTCACTTAATCGTTTTAATTTCGTTCATCTCTTCATTTTGTTTTCAATTTTATGTTGCTGATTACGAATATAATCGAAATGTTCTCAATAACCACCCTAGTCTTCCCCACTTTTCCCTCTTTGTGTGCTCCTCTTGTTTTCGAATTCCCTAACGTTATGAACCAATGATCTGTATTTTGATTAGTCCTTATTCTTTGTTTTTCTTTTAGAAACAGAAACAAGCATATCCAGTCACCCATTTGGCCTCGGCCATTCATACAGCGGTCGGAATGAATGATCTAATATCGCTGGACGATAGCAGTAGCACAAGTTTCGATCTTGAAGATTTCGATCCATTAAATCAAAATGCCAAACCATTGCCGTTAATAACACCCGGAACAGCACAATCTACTGCTGGTCAGAGTACAAAATCCACAACACTTCCAACTAGTACAGTCTCGAATATAGCCGGTGTCAGTAATCCATTGTATCCGTATTTTACACCACAACATCGTAATACGTTACCAACAGAAAATGCGACCAGCAGCAGCGTGAAGGATGATGATTTCGAATTGCTTCGCAAATACGGTTTAGATCAGTTTACGTTGACAATAACACCAAGTACATCGAGCGGATTGAATACGTCGTCGAATACGAATCGTATGCCAACGGCAACGGCAACGGCGGCTGCCACCATGAACAATTGGACTACATTTGACTAAGTATTTGGGAGGGGAAAAGCTAGAGCTACGGAGTGAGTGGGGATGGCCTGAATGCCTGAATTAAATGCGTGTGATAGATTAAGAACAAAATTTCAAAAAGCCTCTGTAAAAGATTCTGTTGCGATGTTATGATTTGTAAAATTTCGTTTTTTTTTTTTGTATGTTCTTTTGGCCAAAATAGTATTTCTATAAGAAGAGAATGGATGTGACCTTGTAGAGGAGTGGGTCAGCGGGAATTGGGAGGCTTTTAGTGTTGCGTAGGATTTGATAGAGGCAGTAGTGCTTCAGAAGGGCGTGCATTGTGCACACAAGTAGGTTAGGATTATTGCTTAGAGACGAATCCAAATGGTTCTATACAGGGAAGTTGTCTGTTGGTGAGTACTCGTAAGCCTTTTTCGAAGCTCTAGTGATGACGATGCATTTATTTTGTTACCCGAGACACGCTGTCAATCGTCTTTAAAACCATTCCAATGAACATTGCCGACTATGGGATATAACTTACCATATTGCCTTTAAGATTGGAATATCAAATATCGTACGATATATGTCGGGCTGAGTAGAGATGCTTTTAAATATTTTCCTAATTGTTTATATGACCTTGTTGGCCCTAAACCTGTTATACACTTTTTTAAATTGCTTAAATTACCATTAGTCCCTTATTCCACGGCGCGTTTTTAGTACAGATTGAAATAAGTACGAAAGAGATGGTCAGTGAGACAGTAATACACTGGCACAGTAACGCGTGGGTAGCTACTTCGTGCGGCTTTTTGACATTTCCTTATCTCCTTTTCTTTGTTTGGCGTTGTCGCTTCACTCCTGGGGTGTAATCGGCTAAAGTGATTTGTGACAAGTGACAGTCACATTCGCGGTTTCGGTATCGTGTAAGGTGATAGTCACTGTGATTGTCACATTTTTGTGACAGTTTTCTGGTGACAGCTATTTAGTCAACACTTTCATATGTTCTGTGCGTTTGATATGGCTTTGTGCTTTTGTGTGTTTTATAAAATAGAAAATATGTGTTTCCGTGCTTGGAACTATTTTTAAGCGTAGATGAAGAGCTCAATGAGACATTGATGGAAGTTATAATTCTGAGGAAGAATTCGAGAAATCGGTTTCCTTTCCCTGTACGCCGACAAAATGTATAATTGGCCAATAAATGAATTGAATGCAATAAAAGCATTTCTAATATGTACAAAACAATCGGTGACAACGGCCCTGATTTTAATTTCAAAATTTCTTTTTAACTATCCAACAGCTGTCTTAAGGCAGCCCTACACGGCGAACATGTTCGCCGATTTTGTTCGTGAATTTGCTGTGAATGTCGCCGAGTAAACATAAATAAATAACCATAAGCGCAACCACTTGTGTTTATTTATCGTACATGTTTACCCTCTGAAGAATCAGCACGAAATGAATGTTCTCCAAATGTGTTCGCCGTATAGAGAGTAACGCAAACAAACGGATTCGGCGAACATGTTCGCCGTTTAGGGCTACCCTTATCTATCAGTAACTCCGAAAAAGCAAGTGTTGCTCCTTTTCTAAACTTTTTTTGTGATAACCCGATACCAACAGATGATGATAGTCACATATGACTGTCACCAAAGTGAATATCACCTATCACCTTATCCGATTCCACCCCTGTTTCAGATTTGAAAGTGTACGTTTGGAAACCATTCTTACTTTTCAAATTTCACCACAGGCTAACGAAATTGAAATGTGAAGCGGAATGTCAAAAAACAGGCGCGCGCAGAAAAGCTCCGTGTGGACGCGTCCTTAAATTGGAACGTAGGTTCAAAAGAAAAAGGCGCAAAAAGAAAGCCCTCATGTAGACTCCGACGTAGCTACTTCGTGCGGCTTTTTGACATTTCCTTATCTCCTTTTCTTTGTTTGGCGATGTCGCTTCACTCCTGTTTCAGATTTGAAAGTGTACGTTTGGATACCATTCTTACTTTTCAAATTTCACCACAGGCTGACGATAATGATATGTGAAACGAAATGTCAAAAAAAAAAAAGAAACGCACACTGCTGCGAAATGAAAAAAAGCTCCATGGAATAACTCTTGCCTGCTCGGAATGTCAGTCCAAAAGGAAATCACCGAGACCTGCAAGTCAAAGAGACGCGCCGTGGAATAAGGGACTTACCAATGTCATCACAAGACGAGCGAGAAAGCTACGAATAAAAACTCACCCAAAAGTACTAAAAAAAATTAGAAAAGTAATAATAGATAAAAAGGAGAACTTCTTAAGCTTACGTAGAATAAATTCACGAGATGCTCATTATTATCATATTGGACAGTAACCAAGGGACTACTGTTCAATACAATTACGTAGAATAAAAGCAAAAATTCAAACATCCGGCAAAGCAGTCAGGTTTTGTACTAAAAAAATTTAAATCTACGCATCCAAGACTAATTGTAGTTATTTATTGTGTACTAAATAAAAAACAAATAAAAAGAAGCAAACGAAAATGCTTTGCGTAGTTTTCTTGAATTTAGTTTCTTAAATCAAATGTACTCGTGTATAGACTACCAAATAAATAAATTAATTAAAATTCAATAGAAATGAGATTGCCGCCAGAATTTGTTAACTAATTGTAGATAACCACTATTTATACACACATTTAAATGTATACATATGCTATATCTATATACACCTAATATATACATACATATATGTATACAAACCTGTATGCAACAAAGGTCTATTAAGTAAAACAAACGTTTATCTATACACCTCTTCGAAGCAGGCACGTTTTAATTTTTATTTTCTACTTTTAGCTACTAAGAATCAAATCACCCCATCATTTAATGTATCTAAAACAAATTTCAAAATGAAATTCGAAACAAAAGAAAAGAAAAAACTCAATACAAACAATTCAAATCAGTTGGCGCCTTTTTCTCTTCTACACTGTGTATACCGTGATTCTATTTCGGTGCGAGGAAGGACTTGATACGTGTGGCAAGTTGCTCGGCACCAATTTTATTCTGATCGTTGTCGGGAAGTGATTCGAGACGTTCCAACCAGGCGTTGATTTTGGGATACCTGCAAGGGGATTTATTTATTAAGTTACTCTACTTAAACAATCTAAACTTAAATATTGGCTACTTAACCTACGAGAGAATAGGGTGAAGTGGTGTGTGGGAGGTAGGAGATTAGAGGAAGGATTTTTTTTTTGACGTGATACTTACTTACTTATCAGGCCAGCGATCCATGGAGGATCTGAGCCTGAGCTATAGCTGCCTTCCATCCTTGACGGTTTTTTTTTTAGAGACTCGCGCAGGTTCAAGAGTTTTTTTATTCTCTTATGATGTGTTGACACACACAACCTGAACGAATACAGTGGTTGGGGTCGTTGATGTTCGTTCACTACTCTCAGGGGTGGTTGTCGTAGACCTAGATAGGACGAGAGCCGACCAAATTCCGCGTTGGTTATAGTCCGTAGTAATTCGTTCAAGCACTTTAGTATTGCATACGCAGAGGATGAATTTCGGTTGACCATATACTGTGAGTGTTATGCCTGCAGCAGTACGTCTGGTCACTTTCCATTCTCAACAGCGTTGCATACTTTTTGTCCGTATAGGAACTACTTTTTCTTGGCTATGAAGCGAATTTGAACCATAAACCTTCCGCTCGGCGGTCGATGATGTTAACCACTGCACCACGGCCACCCCCGGGTGTCTTACATCCGCGATTACTTACTTACTTTGATGGCGCTACAGTTCGGGGTGAACCAGGGCCTCAACCAACAAGCCACTCCAGCCGGCCCGATCTCGGCTAGCCGCTTCCAGTGCCGCACGCCCAGTTGGTTGAGGTCACCTTCCACCTGTGCGCGCCACCTTAATGCGGTCGTCCTCTGCTGCGTCGTCCCTCGGGGTCGGAGTCGAAGACTCTTCGGGCCGGAGCGTTGATGTCCATTCGCTCTACATGGCCTAGCCATCTTAGACGTTGGATCCGAAGACGTCTAACCAGGCCGATGTCGCTGTACAGCCCGTACAGTTCTTGGTTGAATCTCCTCCTCCATTCTTCGTTTATACAAACGGGACCAAAGATTGCACGCAGAATTTTCCTCTCGAAACGTCCAAGAGCCTCTTCATCCGCTTTTGACAACGTCCAGGCCTCAGCACCGTAGAGGAGGACCGGGATGATTAAGGTTGTGTAGAGGCAAATCTTAGTTTTTCGAGACAGGGCTCTACTACTCAATTGCCTTTTGAGCCCGAAGAAGCAGCGATTGGCAAGAGTTATTCTGCGTTTTATCTCAGCGCTGGTGTCGTTGCTGCTTGTCACTATCGAGCCAAGGTAGACGCAGTCCTTGACTACTTCAAAAATATAGCTGCCGAAGGTGACGTTCTGATCAAGACGTCGGTGTTGTGCGTCTTTCTTGGATGACAGCATATATTTGGTCGTCTGCATATATTGACAAATGGGAATCTTTTAAGATAAGGTCGACATCGTTAACAGCGAGGACAAATATTAAAGGGCCGAGATGACTACCTTGCGGAGCACCGGAAGAGGCAATGATGGGGTCAGAGATAGAGTTTCTAAAAAATACTCTTTATTGGCGATTCTCGAGGTACGATTTAAGAGGCCTAAAACCTCTAATTTAAAATAAATGAATTTATGGCTTAACTTATCGAATGCTTTACTAAAGTCTGTAGTGATAACATCTACCTCGTTGCCTTGCTCCAGTGTTAGAAGTATTTTGGAGGCAAATTCGGTAAGGTTGGTTGTGGTTGACCTGCCTTTTAAGAAACCATGCTGCCGGGAGGAGAAGATGGATTTGCAGTGGAAGAACATTGAGTCATACACGACGGACTCGAAGAGCTTAGGGATAGCGAACAATTTAGAATTCGGCCTGTTAGTTAGAAATATCCATCTTGGGGCCCTTTTTGTGAGTGGGGAAGATGTAAGAATTTTTCCAAATGGTTGGAAAGGAAGCTTGAGGAAGTGAAAGGCGAAAGAGAACGGAAAGAGGTTTGCCGAGGGAAGCGATACATTTCTTGAGGAGAATGGCTGGGAGACCATCGGGACCCGGAGAGAAGTCATCTTTAAGTTGGTTTAGCTTGTGGTGAACCAAGTCTTCATTAATATCAATTACGGAGAGCGATGTCTGTAGTTAGCGATGAGTAGTTATTCATATAGCTGAATACAGGGTCGGGTTTATGACTGCAGTGGTTAAATGATAGGCTAAAGAATGGGGCAAAAAGGTTCGTAACGATCTTGGGGTCGTCGGAGGTGGTGTTGTTCCATTTGAGAGTGGAAGGGACTCCATCCGATTTTTTTTTTTGAGGTTGATAAATTGGTAGAAGCGTCTAGGATCAGTAATAAGTGACGTCTGCATTCTTTCAAGATATGAGTTGTAGAGGGTGTCACAGAAGATAGAGAAGCGTTGGGAGGCTTGTTGGTACTTCGCATAATCAGAGGGGGAATTTGACGTTAAAAACTTCTTCCAAACTTTATTTCTCGTATTACGGAGAGGACGCAGTTCCTTGTGATACCAGGGAGGTGTTGAGAAACAATTTTTTTCGAGGAACGTAAGGAACAAATTGGATTATGCAGTTAAAGAGAGCATTGTAGAAAAATTCCAATGCGATGGCAATAGGCGTGTTTTCGTTCAAGAAGAGGCTAAAGTCTATGTCGTTAACTGAAATGGTAAGTGAGGCGAAGTCGGCCTTTCGGAAGTTGAAATAGAAAGAGTGATCATAAGTGGAGGAAGTTTGGTTTATTTTATAGGAGAACTTAAGGGATAAGGGAGGTTTATATTAGTCCAGGGTGGACAGTAGATGGTTGCTTTCGATAACAACAGAGTTGTAGGCATCAGAAGAAAATATAAGGTCTAGTTGTCTTCCAAGATTGTTGGTGACACTGCACAAGATGGTCTACAAGATGGTCAGTGAAAAGAGTTTCCTTGTCAGAGGAAGCATTAATATGGACAAGAAAACCCTCGTGATCTGAAGGGGCCCATTGCAAGAATGTAAGATTGAAATCTCCAACGACGATGAAGTCATCACTTGCATCGACGTCTGAGAAAATAGAGCCTGATAGAGTCTATTGTGACAGTCTACAGCTAGCTGGTAGACTTGGGCAGGTTGGGATGGGCGGATGTAACAGCAAAGGATGTAGATAAAGCTTTTGGTGACTGGTATATTGGCGCATACAAGTTCAAAAGGTGCAGAGTTCGAAATTGCAACAGCCGATGCATTGAGACAGCTATGGATAGACAAAGGGACACCTCGCCCAAGGGGAAGTGCGTTATTGCGTTCACCGTCAGTTCGAAAAACGTCGAAGTCGGAAGAGAAGAGTTCGGAGTCGAGAACGCTAGGGTTGAGGTTGGTTTCAGTTAAGGCGAAGATATCGTAAGGAAGCGTTAGAGGTTTTGGGACGAACGAAGACCTCTTATATTCTGATAGTATAGTGGAGAAAAACTTAAGTGTAATAGTTGGAGGTGTATATAGGTAGTATGGTGATCTTGTACTTACTTTTCCTTATCGACGGGGATCATGAGGTGTAGAGTGATAAGAGTCGTGTAGATTGATACATCAGCGATCGTTAAGTGATTTCCCACCACGTAATTGTTATTCCCGAGGAATGTTTCCAAGAATCCATAAGCTATGTGACAATTCTCGATTGTTTTCGGGTTAATGTCCGTTTCTCCGCCGTATATAATGCGAGCCTAAAGCATGAGACATTGGTTATAGAAAGAATTAGAGACAAAAAGCCAGGTGATCCGTAAATTACTCCAACGGATGTACAGATGATACCAATATTGTGAACCTTAAATTTGAGGTTAAGTTTTACGATGCTTTGTCTAGTTTATGGGATATTACAACTGAAGTGTAACCAACTGGATGAATAACAACATTAAATAGCTAATGAAGGGCAGGGACTTAGCGTATTACCGTTGGAAGAGGTATAGGGTGGACATTTTGCGTCTGAAATACCGCGAACTCAGGAATAAAGTGACCCTTGAGATCCGAAACGCATAGAAAACCTTCTACGCAAATCTTACCCCAAATATTTAGACATCTCTCCGCTGAAAGATTACTCCACGATAGCCAATCAGGTTTCCGCCCCAATCACAGCTGTAAAACTGCTCTGTTGTTTATTGTTGATGAGATCAGGAAAGGTTTAGATAAAAAAGAATTGACCATCCTTACGTTACTCAACTTCTCCAAGGCCTTTGACACAGTGAACCACATTATCTTGTGTAACAAGCTACTGAAAAATTTAGAATTTTCAAGGCATACCGCAAGGCTCTCCCAGTCCTACTTGGTTGGCAGACAACAGAAAGTAGTAATTGGCGATAAGATGTCGAACCTTTTTTTCACGCATGCCGGTGTGCCACAAGGTTCTATACTTCTTCTTCTTTGATGGCGTTACAGCCCATGAAGGACCAGAGCCAAGCTTCTCTCAATTACCCATGTTGTGTGTGATTTATTTTTCACACAGGTGAAAGGGACCTACAGTTTAATGCCGATTTCATGTCAAGATTACTACGGGCGGTTTTGCCAGTACCACGCCGAGGAGGATCGTCGCGAAATAAACATTCGATGGCGTTGGTGTTATCGGAATCCAACACACTAACCACTGCGCTACGGCGCCCTCTATACTAGGTCCGGTTTTATTCCTGCTATATGTTAATGAATTACCCAATATTGTCAAACATTGCCGGGTAGACATGTACACAGATGACGTGCAGTTACAAATATCCTTTCCATTTAACTTGGCAGTAGCATTCGTTGCCAAAATGAAGACCTCCAAGGTATCCTTGACTGGGCCCAAGCCAATACCCTTTGCCTCAATCCCAGCAAATCGAAGTCACTGGTTTTATACCGAAATCTGGTGGACACCTCTGCCCTCCCGGCTATCAAACTACGTTAATATAATATCGATTTTATTGAGAGCGCGAGGAATCTAGGACTAAACTTTAACCGCACTCTTACATGGAACGACCACGTCAACGCCAGCATCGGAAAGGTGTACGGCATGCTGCGAACTCTCTGGGCATCACAGCCCTACATCCCTGTAAAAACTAAAATGATGATCGTACTGACTACATCAACCCGCAGAATGTGTTCACCAGGAACTTCGAAGTTGTCTTTCCATCCAGGGAGGAATGGGCTGAAGGGAAAGTTATACCAAAGGACTCGATCTCCCTCTATACCGATGGCTCTAAGATGGAGTCGGGTGTAGGCAGTGGGGTCTTCTCCAAGGAACTTAATCTCATCCTATCATTTAGACTCCCAAATTACTGTAGTGTATATCAGGCAGAAATATCATCGATAACGGAGGTCCTGGCATGGCTCAGGATCATTTGCACGGATAGCCAATCTGCGATAAAATCCCTGGCAGCGGTAACCCACAAATCAAAGGCAGCTCTTAACTGTCGCCTATCTGTAGATGAGATGACTGAACAGTTCAACATTAAAATACTGTGGGTTCCCGGGCATAGGGATATTCCAGGATATTCTGCGCGGCCGACGAACTCGCAAAGTTAGGGTCAAGCACATTCAGCCTACCTACCGTCGGGTACCTAGAAACACCAATAAGTACGGTAAAGCACATGATAAAGCTTCAAACCATAGAGGAGACCAACCTCCAATGGAATGAGAGCAATATCGGCTTTATCACCAAACAATTGTGGCCTAAGTTAAACTTAGGACGAACCAGAGACCTGGTGGCAACCAAAAGGGCAACCTTAAGTACTCTAGTGGGTGTCATTACAGGTCACTGCATCATTGGAAAACACGCCGCCAGACTGGGGCTACCCTACAATGACTTCTGTCGCGGCTGCCTGGACGAGGAGGAGGAGGAATCAATACACCACCTCCTCTGCTCATGTCCCTCTTTTCCGAATCGCAGGAGGATTTACCTCGCCGCACTCTTCTTCGACAATCTAAGTGAGCTAGCAAACCAAAAAATAGCTCAACTCCACCGCTTTATTAGAAGCACCGGTTGGTTCCCAGGTAGCGGATCAGGGTAACCTGATCCAGGTGGTATCACAATGGGCCGGCTTCGGCCTAAGTGTGGCTTATGCCTACCACGTCAACCTAACCTAACCTAATGACGGCAAGACAAAATATCTGCTGTCATCGAAAAAGGACATTTACCACCGACGCGACGTCTTGGACAGAACGTGCATATTGGCAGATATAAGTTTGAGGTAGTTAAGGACTTCATATACATCGGCTCCGCAGTGACTTGGAACAACGACACCAGTTTCGAAATCAAGCGCAGCATTACTCTTGCCAACCGCTGCTTCTTTGGGCTCAAGAGGCAATTGAGAAGTAAAGCCCTCTCTCGTACGACCAAGTTGACCTTATAATTACTTACTTACTTATCAGGCCTGCGATCCATGGAGGATCTGAGCCTGAGCTATAGCTGCCTTCCATCCTTGACGGTCCCGGGCACGCTGCTTCCAGTTGTCAAGACCAAGATGTGTTACATCCGCGATTACTTGGTCTTTATACCGGAGGCTCGGTCTTCCTCTTCTTCTCGAACCAGGAGGCTCGGAGTCGAAGACCCTCTTAGCTGGAGCGTTGATGTCCATGCGCTCGATGTGGCCGAGCCAATGTAGTCGACGGATCCTTGCCTTCGGGACTACATCCACATCTTGGTACAGCTCGTAGAGTTCGCGGTTGTGTCTTCTTCTCCATTCACCTTCCTCACAGACAGGACCAAATATCCGGCGCAGAATTTTTCTTTCGAAAGAACCCAAAGTCAGCTCCGCTGTCCTGCTTATCGTCCAGCTTTCGGCTCCGTACAGCAAGACTGGAAGAATGAGCGTTTTTTAAAGCATGACTTTGGTCTTTCGAGTGAGGAGTTTTGACCCCAGTTGTTTGGACAAGCCGAAGTAGCAGCGGTTGCCAAGGGCGATTCTATGCCGGATCTCCACTGTGGTGTCATTTGTGGAATTTACGTTTGCCCCGAGGTAGACAAACTGCTTAACTACCTCGAAATTGTAGCTGTCAATTGTTATATTTTGTCCCAGGTGGTGAGCGACGGATTGGTTTTTGCTGGACAGCATGTATTTCGTTTTGTCCTCATTGACCTTAAGACCAACTCGTTTCGTTTGTTTTTCAATCGCCGTGAATGCTCCCACAATGCCACGGCGAGAACACGCGATGATGTCGATATCATCCGCGTATCCTAGCAATTGGATGACCTTATATAAGACCTTAATTATCCCGGTCCTGTTATACGGCGCAGAAACATGGACATCATCTAAAGCGGATGAGGAAATCCTTGGTCGTTTCGAGAGAAAAATTCTGCGTGCGAATCTATAATCACAGAGGGGGGTTGGAGGAGAAGATTAAATCACGAACTGTATGGGTTGTACAGCGACGTGAGTCTAGTCAGGCGTATACGGATCCAACGCCTAAGATGTTGAGCGAATGGACACCACAGCTCCAGCCCGTAGAGTCTTTGAATCCAACCCCGAGGGACGAGGAAATAGAGGACGGCCGCACCTAAGGTGGCGCGCACAGGTAGAAAGGGACCTCAACCAACTGGGCGTGCGGAATTGGAAAAGACTAGCGAAAGATCGTGTTAGGTGGAGAGGCATGTTGGTTGAGGCCCAGGTTCACCCTGAACTGTAGCGCCGGTTAAGTAAGTAAGTAAGAGGATACTGTCGTCAGCTAGTAGTTTGGATAAGAAGTGACAGACAAGAAGTAATTTATAAAAAATGGGAGAGTGTCGGAGACAAACCGGAGCCCGGAGGGACACCAACGTTTAACAAGTGGATGTCGGACTTGAATCCATCCAAAATTAGGTGTGATCGGAAGGTAGTTTTTAATCCATTGAAAAAAGAGGGCCATCGATACCAAAAGCACGCATTTTAGACAAAAGGTCTTTGTGCCAAACCCTACAAAGTGCCTTCGAAACATCCATGATCTAAATCGATCTAAACCCAAACAGAGAAATCTCAACGACTGAGTACGTGTATGAACACAAATCCAGAAAGAAAAAACTCAGAACTAGGGCATTGGAAAACGACTAGTGTTTCCAAGAGCTCCAGATGCACTGTTTCTGAATCGGATCATATCGGCACAAGTTAGTGGAAACACTTACCACTAAATCCTTAATCACTTGAAATAGCACTCCATTCTCATAGTGCAGCCGCTGATCTACACGAGCTCTCGTCGATAGATCTTTCGGGTACAGAGCATCATTCTCAGCGTACTTGGCAACAAGATATGGCATAATAGCATGACTGTCAAATGCAATTACCATTGAGTGAGATAAGCCACATACGAGGCATGTGTGATTGTGTTACCTGTCCCAGTAGGGCTCGCCCTCATCGATCAGCACTGGAACTTGATGCTGCGGATTCAACTGTAAATTAGAATAAAACCAAAATCAAAACTTTGATAAAGCGAACTTTTGCACTTTGGATCCAACCTTTAGAAATTCTTCACTGAGATGTTCCTTCTTCGCGAAATCCACTGGCCTGGAAAGGTGTTATGTATGTACATATGTATACAAGGATCATGTATCATACTCACTTCAGTTCTACGTCGAGACCAATTAGTTTTGATGTTAAAATACATGCCCTTGCAGGTGGACTGAAAAGGGCGTAGTAGATGGTTGGTTTGGACATCTTTACAATGACTTCCCCGGTGACAAGTTGATTTCTGTGATTTTTACTTGCTCGGACAGAAAGCTTTTATGACGAGTGCAACGATATAAGTTGTGTCGACAACTATATACTCTGCTCATCGCTCATTCTATCTTTGTCTGCTCAGTGTGCTTTGGATGCTGTGTGTGGGTAAGCAATTGCCTTAGTGATAAACATTGATTTCTATTCAACAAGTGGTAGCATCCCCACGAACGGGTCGATTTATTTAATTTTCAACAAAATAGACATTCAAATCGGCTCCTCAGTCAGTCTTCAGACGATTTTCAGTCAAACCGGCCAGAATCCGAGCGTACTGCTGATAGGCGCCCTGTTCATTGATATCATAGTACTTGGGAACGATCTTCATCCGCTCGATCCACGCATAGGTCATCGGATATCTACAAAAAAAAGACAAGTAGCTATTTAGGACGGCATATTCACATATCCGTACTTCTTCTCATCGATAGGAACCATTTTGGTAAGCGTAATCAATGTCGTATTGATGGACAGGTCTGCAATGGTCAGCTTGTCGCCGGCAACATATGTATTTTGTGCGAGGTAGCTCTCCAAGAACGAATATGCCTTGTGGCACATTACAACAGATTTTGGATTATAATCCGTATCCTTGCCATAGAGTATTCCAGCCTGTTTAGATGAGTATGGCTTAGATAATCGTCTGCATCGTGCTCCGATATTGTCTCACCACAAATTCCTTGACGCACGGAAATAACACGCCATTCTCATAGTACATCAGTTCGTCCACCTTCGCTCGCTTGATCGGCAACTTTGGATAGAGATCGTCACGTGAGCTGTACTTGGAAACCATATACGACATAATTGCATGGCTGCAAGGCAAGGATATAATTAAGAGGATTCTTCGTACCAAGACAACGTCCAACCTGTCACATACCGGCACCTTGTTATCCACCATCACTGGAACAGTGTGTTTAGGATTAATCTGTAAGAGAAACGTAAGAAATACTTGACAGATTACTGCACCTGTACTCATGGGTTGTACCTTTAAAAACCATTCGGCGAGATGCTCCTTTTGGGAGAAATCAACCGGCCTAAGGAATGGAATATATCAAGACTCGTGCATTTCTACAGATGATAACTTACTTCAAATCTAATTCCAAATTGATTAGTTTAGCAGCTAAGAGGCAGGCACGCGACGGTGGGCTAAATAGCGTATAGTACAGGGCAGGTCTCGGCATTTTGTAGCGAATCGAATGTGTTGGACGAGTTTGTTTTAATTTTGACTCCTAATCCCAATATTTACTGAATTGTATCGTCACTTTGACATGTCATTCCCTCATTCTTTCATTTTGACGTACGGCGTGGAGAAGCTTTAAACAGAGGCTATCCTTGTTCAGTAGGAGAAATGACAGTACAACTAATGCGGTGGTCTCGGTTCGCTTTATGAAGCGGAAGCTTTGTGCTGCTGGAGTTCTGTCTCTTTTATCGAGAGCGCTTTTCGTCAGATCTCCGTAGAGAAATTCAGCTTTGGATTTGTTTGTGTAGCGCTTTTCCACTCTGTCCGTTTGGTTTTTCGGTATAGAGTTCGAACCAATTGAGTGTTAACGTAATTGAAGGTGAAAGCAATCGCTGGAAGCAAACTATTCGCAATTATAGCGTTAACGTAGAAGAATTTCTCATTAGTGACAAGGGCTAATGAGGCCATCATCGAGTTCAATCATCGAAGCTGGCAAGATCATCCAGCTTTCGTTTATCGGGACTGTAAACCTCAACAGGTTTAGGTCCCTAAACAGGTCACGTGCAGCCGAACAACTTGCGGACACGCTAGACCGCTATAAAGCGGACATAACCGCCATCCAGGAAATGCGATGGAATGGACCGGGTATAAAGCGGATGAAAAACTGCGATATTTACAACGCGACTGCTATAGGGAGAGAGGACAACGATTGTTCGGATGCGGATATGCTGTTCGAGGTGGACTAAGGCAAAAAGTTCTAAGCTTTCAGCATGTGAGCGAACGACTCATAACGATCCGTATCATGGCTACATTTTTAAAATCACCCTGATCTGCGTCTACGCCGCCACGGAAGACAAAGATGGCTCCGACAAAGATGAGTTCTACGAACTCCTAAAATCGTATGCCCAATGTCCCAGCTATGACATCAAAATTGTACTAGGAGACTTCAATGCTAAGCTGGGTAAGGAAAGCATCTTTGAACGAGTCATCGGCAAACATAGCCTACACGACACCACATCCGATAACGGACACAGGCGGATTGATCTTGCTACGGGGCGAAATCTCTTTCTAACCAGTACGCGCTTCCCGCACCTCGATATACACAAAGGCACCTGGCGGTCATTTGATCAATCGACTACCAACCAGATTGATCACATCGCGATCGACGTCAGACACTCCTCCACTATTCTTGATGTTTAAACTTTCCGATGGGCTGACTCGAACCACTATCTTGTAGTAGCCAAGATGAGCTTACGGATATCACGAACGCAGCGGAGTAGAGTAAGAATACAAAGTTATGACGTCGGAAAGCTACTATCGCCAGAAACCTCTCGTGCTTTTACCGATCGCGTCTCCCTTAAGCTCTCCAATACACCTCAACCCTCCACGCTCTGCATCCGAATTTTAGGGCTTCAAGGCACCACCACGAAGAAAAACCTGGTTCGATGACGAGTGCAGAAGGATTCACACAGCGAAGCAGGAGGAATATAAAGCCCCGCTACATAGAAGAACAAGAGCAGCTCGTGAGCTCTACGAGCTTTAAAGAAGGGAAGAGTATAAGCTTCTCAGAAGAAAGAAGAAAGAGCACGAGAAGAGCGCGATCAAGGATTTGGAGAGGTTTTACTGCAGGTGTGACGTTCGAAAGTTTTATCAACAGACTGTACAACGGCGACGTTAGTCAATATAAAGCTGTCAGGCAGAATGATCCATTTCTAATCGACGAAGACCGTCCCCTGACCTCGATGAAATTAAGATTGCCATATCGAAGCTCAAGTCGAATAAAGCTGCTGGCGCAGACGGACTGTCTGCTGAGCTTTCAAGGCAGCTGGGGATGACCTGGTTGGGAGCATGCACCAGATCATCCATAAGATATGGTAAGAGGAAAGCATGCCCGAGGAATGGAGTCTCAGCATCGTATGCCCGATCCACAAGAAAGGAGACCGCTCTGATTGCGCCAACTATAGAGGAATAAGTCTCCTTAACATCGCCTACAAAACCTTCTCTGCCGTTTTGTGTGAACGTCTGAAGCCTTTTGTAAATAAGCTGATAGGTCCTTATCAGTGCGGATTCAGGCCAGGAAAGTCCACCATCGACCAAATCTTCAGGCTACGGCAGATCCTGGGAAAAACCAATGAATTTCAAGTCGACACTCACCACCTATTTGTCGACTTCAAAGCCGCATACGACAGCGTAATTAGAGACGAGCTATACAACGCTATGTCTACCTTTGACATACCTGCTAAACTCGTCAGACTATGCAGGATGACTTAGGAGAATGCTCGCTGCTCCATCCGAATCGGTGAACCCCTTACCGATAGTTTGATTGGTTTGGCGGTAAACGGGGGCAAAACTAAATATATGCTGTCATCAAAAAAGGACGCTCACCACCGACGTCTCGGCCAGAACGTTTTTATAGGCAGATATAAGTTCGAGGTAGTTAAGGACTTCGTTTACCTTGGCTCCGCAGTGACCTGGAACAACGACATCAGTTCCGAAATCAAACGCAGAATCACTCTTGCCAATCGCTGTTTCTTTGGGCTCAGGAGGCAACTGAGTAATAGAGCCCTCTCCCGAACGACAAAGTTGACTCTATATAAGACCCTTATTATCCCGGTCCTGTTGTACGGCGCAGAAGTATGGACACTATCAAAAGCGGATGAGGAGGCCCTTGGTCGGTTCGAGAGAAAGATTTTGCGCGTGATTCTTGGGCCTATAAACGCAGACGGGGGATGGAGGAGAAGATTCAACCACGAACCTTATGGGCAGTACAGTGACATGAGTCTAGTCAGGCGTCTACGGAATCAACGCCTAAGATGGCTGGGCCATGTAGAGTGAATGGACACCACAGCTCCTGCCCGGAGAGTCTTTGAATCCAACCCCGAGGGACGAAGATGCAGAGAACGGCCGCACTTAAGATGGCGCACACAGGTGGAAGGGGACCTCAGCCAACTGGGTGTGTGGCAATGGAAAAGGCTAGCGAAAGATCGTGCTAGATGGAGGGGCATGTTAGTTGAGGCCCAGGTTCACCCTGAACTGTAGCGCCCACTAAGAAGAAGCAATGGATTGAACAAATAAACCGAACAAAATCGCGTTGAGTCACCTTACTTTTTATGACAAATGTACTTAATACGATTAGATAATATACATATGTATCTGAGACTGTTGATTTGTTAGCAGCACATATGTAGAACCCTGTGCACTGATATACGCGCTAGTCAGATTGAAAAAGACTCTTGCTTATTCACTTTCTGTTCTCAGGCACTATTGCCAGTAGGAAGACACACTCATCGGGTTGTAACACTGGAAGCAATTGTTTGTTAAGATATTACCATATCGGGAGGTTTATTGGTTGAACAAATTCCTCTTAATTTTTATAACAAACAAGTGGACTTATCTATTCTACAACTAAATCGTTTATTTGTACTCAATCGGTATCCGATAAGGATTTTATGTATATAGATACTCCTTTAATTCCTTCAGCGTTCACTTCGTCGTAGTACGGCAGCTTTGTTATCGTTTCGTACCAAGCCGTTAATTTTGGTCTCTTATCCACATTGGAGACGGGAACAATTAGGTCGAGTGCTGAAACTCTACTCACAAGGCTCAGGTCCGCTATGGTTAAATGGTCACCAGCCATATAAGAATTTTGAACAAATATTTCCAAAAGACTGTAGCACTCTTCGACACAGGCTGCAACACTAGTAAGTTTCTCCTCCTTACTAAGGTCTTTTGATTTGTATATTTTAACGATCTCTGCAAATGATTGGCCAGCATCAAAGTAAAGTCGCTGATCAACTACTGCGCGTTGGTAATAGTCTTCCGGGTACAGGTAGTCCGTCTTGCCATATTTACGTGCCAAATATGCCAGAATCGCATGGCTGTCTGCAATATACTGCCCGTCATCCTCCAGTACAGGAACTGTGTGTTGCGGATTTATCTTTAGAAAGGCTTCTGTTCTGGTTTCTCCCGCGTGGACGTCAATTTTCTTGAATTCATACTCCAAATCGAGTTCTTTGAGTGCCATGAGGACGGCCCTGACTGGAGGACTGGTAATTGTACCGTAAAGAATGAGTTTGCTCATTTTGTTTAAATGCAGACGAACTTAGGGCCGAAGAGGATGAAATAAACTGAACAGCCTAACGATGAACCACCTTGCCTTTTATAAGAATAGATATGACCATATGACCAGACTCTGGTGAACCTGATTAGATACTCGTATCATGTGCCGTGTGTGCTGATAGTGCTTAGGAAGGCAATACATTAAGTACAGACTAGAGATAAGGGCAATTTGTCTTTAGATATAATCTGAATATAATGACTTGCGATTTTTAGTTTTTCACGAGACGTTATTGCAATAGCCCAGAAAATATTTGTCACATCCCTTAGATTTATTTTATTACGCGTACTATTACTTAATAAAGGATTAAAGAATTTAGACAAAGATGTAACATGGCTTCTTCGCAAAGAGTTCCAGGACAGGTTATGGGCTTTGTTTCGAGATCGATTTCAACCGACGCCTGGTTACATACGTAAGTTCTCCGAAGCGGAGTATCCGGTTGGTAGCACAGTGGACCAGTAGTTATGTTTGCATATTCCAACATATAGCATAAGCCCCAAGGGTGGTAAACGACTAACAAAGGGCTCGTAGAGGTCGCCATCATCAGCCTAATTTGCGCTCACGTCTTCAGCGAGGAGAAGGATTACGCCACATAAGACGACTTCTATGAGAATCGTACTAAGAGAATTTAACGCAAAACTTGTCAAGGAAACCGCTTTTGATAGAGCCTACACAACACCACATTCGAAAATAGATTAAGGCTGATAGACTTCACAACGGGATGAGAATTTCCAGCTGCTAGCACACGTTTCCCGCATCTGAATATCCACAAGGGGACCTGGCGATCTCCGGATCAATCAACGGTCAACCAGATTGGCCACATTGCGATTGATGGTAAGCCCGCATCTGATATTCTGGGTGTACGAACTTTCCGAAGAGCCAATATCGACTCGGACCACTATCTTGTGGCAGCCAAGTTACGACTGCGAATATGCCTGGCCCAGAAAAATCGAGTAAGACCAGCGGCATATAACATCGCAATTTTACAATCGCAAGGGACCGCTTGAGCCTATGCCAATCGCGTCTCCTTCAAGCTCTCGGAAAACCCCCAATGGACCCGTTGTCAATAAAATCGAGTAAGGCCAGCGGCATATAACATCGCGATTTTACAATCGCAAGGGACCGCTAGAGCCTATGCCAATCGCGTCTCCTTCAAGCTCTCGGAAAACCCCCAATGGACCCGTTGTCAATAAGCGTTAGAGATCGCTGCTTCTGAGGTAATGAGTTTCAAAACGCCGCCAACAAGAAACCCAAGGTTTGAAGATGGGGGGGGGGGGGGGGGGAGCTGCTGGAGCAGACGGACTACCAGCCGAACTCTTTAAGGCAGCTAGAGATGACCTGGTTGGGAGAGTGCACCACTCCCATCACTAGAATATGGTCAGATGAATGCATGCCCGAGGAATGGAATCGTAGTATCATTTGCCCGATCCACTAGGTTAGGTTAGTCGGGTGCCCTATTGACATGAGGTCAAGGCTCACTGAGACTACGAGGAGTCCATTGTGCTCATTTTGAAAAACTAACCCGAGGGGAACCTGTTAGTTGTCCGCTGAGCTTAACCACCCAGATTTAGTTAAGAATCTTAGCAGTTTGTTCAGCTTAATGTCTCCTGCCTCCTCTTAACCCGAGAAGTGCAGGGCATTCACACAGTAGGTGACGAACAGATTCTATTTCTTCTTCGTCCCTACAGCTTCTGCAAAAATCGTTGTAGGGCTGGCCTAGTCTAGCTACATGATATAATATCATGCTGTGCACTGCACTGCGCACTGTGAGGGCACCGACTACCAGTCGTATATTCCCTCTACCAAGATTTAGCAGACTTTCCGTCCTTTTTTTGTTATAGACAAGCCATGTTAGCCTTGCCGTAGCGCATGTGTCTAATTGACACCATCGCTTGTTGGCCCGATCCACTAGAAAGCAAACCCTTTTATCTATACCAATTACAGAGGTATAAGTCTCCTGAACATCGCTTACAAGCTCTTCTCTTCTATACTGTATGAACGCCCGAAACTGTTCGTCAAAAAGATCTGATAGGTCCTTAACAAAGTGATTGCAGGCCAGAGAAGTCCATTATAGACCAGATCTTCATACCTCGGCAGATCCTGAAAAAGACCCAAGAAGTGCAAATCGACACTCACCACCTATTTGTCGACTTCAAGGCCGCGTATGACAGCGCGCATAAAGATGAGCCATACAGTGCCATGTCTGGTTTTGACATTCCTACCAAGCTCGTCAGATTGTGTAGGCTGACGATGGAGAACTTTCGTTACTCCATCAAGGTCGGTAACGAGCTCACCGAGACTTTTGATGTCGAAAAAGTTTTAAACAAAGCGGCACGTTGTCATTTGACTTTTTCAAAATTTTACTTGTGAAGATCGTGCCAAACAAACAGGTTAACACTGAAGGCACGATCTTCCAAGATTCCGTCCAACTGCTTACTTACGCGGATGATATTGACGTGATTGGTCAAACACAGCCAGCCGTCAAGGAAGCGTTTGTTGGCAATGGATCTGGCGGTAAACGAGAGCAGAACAAAGTATATGCTGTCATCAAAGAATGACATTCAACATCGACGTCTCGGACAGAGCGTAACAAGGTGTTAATTGGCTTTATGTAACACTTTAATCATACCTTTCCTGCTCTATGGCGCAGAAGCACGGGCGCTATTGAAAGCGGATGAGGAAGCTCTTGGACTTCTGCGTGCGATTGTTGGTTCTGTTTGCGTCGAGGAGATTCAACAACGAACAACGAACAAATGTGGTTAAGCAGTTCAAATTGTAGTTTCTGGATGTTCCCAAGGCAAGCACTAAGGTGGTAGAATTCGTTTTTAATTTGCCCAATCCTATTGCCTTTCGAAAACAAAGAAAAACACTACCATTGTCTCACTCAAAGGCTTGCCAAGTAACAACTATAATCTATGCTCTTCTAACAAGAGAGTTGACTGTGATCTGGACCAGCTGGGAATTGGCAAATGTTTTTTTCGGCTCTCAGCCGTCGAGTATCCGGACGGCTGAGAGAGCACCGTGGTGCAGTGGGTAGTGTGTTGGCCTCTGACGCCGATGACACGGGATCGAATCCCGACACAGCCATGTCATCGAACGTGTTTTCACGGTGTTTCTCCTCAGCGGGGTTCTGACAAAACCCCCTGTAGTAAAATTGTCATGAAAAGCTTCTCGCGCCGTTCAGAACCGGCAATAAACTGTAGGTCCCTTTCACCTATGGGAAAATTAAATCATACACAACATGGGTGATTGAGAGAAGCTCGGCTCAGGTCCTTCATGGACTGTAACGCCAACATACATCCGGACTGCTGAAAGCCCGGACACACCGCAGAGCATGCACTTTTCTAATGCTATGCTGATCCTAATCCTGTGTGCTGTTCTTAAACCTTTTTGAAAAGTTAGACGCTAGCTGAAGGTTTCCCTGAATAAGGCTGCAGGACAGCCTTATTTTGTAGAATTGGCATCCACAACGAGTTGTGATTAACTTTTTAGTGAAATCTGGTGAAAACCTCTCGAAAATGCATCGAAAATTGCAGGTGGTGTATAGGAACGAGTGTATGTCGAAAACACGCGTGTTTAAATGGGCAAAGCCGCTCAAGAAGGGCCAACCGATCCACATGAAGGTGCTCCCGTCACCGCTCGTAATGCGGGATCGTTTATATGCTCCTACCGACCAAGCTGCACTAAAAGCTGTGTGTAACCCCTTAACTAGCTCCAAATTAGTGCTTGAACTCAAGTCCTTCTTGAACAGAGTCGAAGAATAAATTCATTAAGGCTTGTATGGGTTCAAGGCCACTCTGGGATCCCTGTAAATGAGACCTCTGATGAACTCGCTAGAATGGGTTCAGAGGAAAGCTTCTCAGGACCTGAACCCGCTCTAGGTCTACCTGCGTCCACGGTAAATTTCTACATTAACGATTGTGTATTTAACACACACAACCGTAGATGGAGGGATTGTCCGGGTTGCAGGATGACTAAGCGCGTATGCCCTGATGTCTGCAAAAAATCTGCAGCATTCCTCCTGTCTTTAAGGAGAATCGACTGCAGAAGGCTTGTGGGAGTTATCACGGGCCATTACACTTTTGCCAAGCATCTCTACGTGCTCGGCATCAGTGAGACGCCTACCTGTGCTGCATGTGGCGAAGAGGAGGATGATACTGCAGAGCATTTCCTCTGTGATTGTCCCGCCTTTGCTCGCATACGGTGGCGCACCGTCGGCGGAGCCGACGTGGTGTGTGCCGAGTCCCTTAGCTCTACATCACTGAAACTCCTTCAAATTTTTCTCCGGAAAACGGAGAAAATACAGTTATGTAAGGTGTCTGTCTGGAGTACAATGGACCAGTGATTGCGTCTGAGTACTCCAGCGGATAGCAGAAGCCTTCAACAAAAAAAAAAACAAAAACAAAAAAAAAAACAGTGGCGGCCTTAGCATCATTTACACTCCAACAGATTGGTTTTAATAATGAAGAACCATATTATTCTCTGCTCCTTTTCTAAACTATAGAGTATGTACATATGTAGTCTAAAATGTCCTCGCACTTAAGGGCACTTCATCGCACCGAATATATATACACACGCATCCTTCCCTAAATTATAATAAAAAGTTCACTAGTTAACAACCAATTTCGCTCTGAAATCCATATAATCTATTTGTTCAGTTAAACGTTCTACACTTAATTATTGGCTAGTCGTGCTTTGATTAATTCACCTAATATCTTGGCTCCCTCCGCGTTCACTTCATCGTAATACGGCAGTTTTTTTACCCTCTCAAACCAAGACGACAGCTTTGGTCTTTTGCCCCCATCGGATACAGGTACAGCCGAATCTAGTGCAGACACCGTAGTTACAGTACTAAAATCAGCGATAGTCAAATGGTCACCTGCCAAGTACGAACTTTGAAGAAATGCTTCCAAGAAGTCGTAGCTCTCTTCAATGCAAGCAATTTTCTCCTCCTTAGTGCTATGTACTGATCTGAATATCTTTACTAGCGCTACGAATAACACGCCCGATTCGAAGTGAAGTCGCTGGTCAACTACGGCACGTTGATAAAAGTCCTTCGGGTATAAGGTGTCAGTTTTGCCATATTTGCAAGCCAAATTGCCCATCATCGTCCAGTAGGGGAACTGTGTGTTGTGGATTCATTTTTAGGAAGGCTTCTGTCCTGGTCTCTCCCGCTAGAGTGTTGACTACCTTAAATTCATATTCCAAGTCAAGTTCTTTGAGTGCCATAAGGACGGCTCGGACTGGAGGACTAGCAATCGCACCGTAGACAACAAGTTTACCCATTTCGTTTAAAAAGGAACTGATTAAAGCAATGTACTTAACTATCGGTTAGACTCTAGCAAACTGAAGATGATTGCTTTGAACAGCTGGACTTTTATAAGCACCGATAAGGTGAAACATTAATAGCCATGGTTAGGTGCAAGTATGTACCTACGTAGATATCAAGGGTTGGCTCAAAGATGTTATCATTGTTTCTAATTAAAACTGTCTATCACAATTTGTCTTGAAATTGAATAAATAAGATTAGTGATTCGAATACTCGTACAATAAATTATATTTAATCTACAAGGCGTCGGTAGAAACCATGATAAAAAGAACATAGAAAAAGCTCTGAATTGCCGTGACGAAGTCTCTTAATCGTCTTTTTCCAGCTGTGAGTATTCTAATACAACCCAAATTGCATTACGATAAAAATGCCTATCTTGAACGTGGCGATACTATTTGTGGATAGTGTACCCTAACTGATGTGTGGCCCGGAGACAGGTCACAAATTGACCATCGTCAGGGTAAACAGCCAGAAGCGTAAAACGTTTTCTTTTCAACTTCCTCAAAGACTCCATCTTTTTTGGAATACCTCCAGAAAAATTTCATTTGACAAATTTCCCAAGAAACGGATCAGTAATAATGATCTCGTCATTGAAGCTCATATTTTTCCTACGATCCAGTGGTTTTTTTTAGTAGACATTAGACATATGTATCTGCGCACGATGAGCGAGTTCGGATCCCGATAACACCAAAGCCATCGAATGTTTATTTCGCGACGTCCCTCCTCGGTGGGGTACTGGCAAAACCCTCCGCAGTATACTTGCCTTAAAAAAGCTTCTCGACTCACGCAGTTCGGAATCGGCGTTAAACAGTAGGTCCCTTTCACCTGTGTCAAAAATAAATCACACACCACATGGGTGATTGAGAGAAGCTTGGCTCTGCTCTTTCATGGGCTGTAACGCCACCAAAGAAGAAGAAGAAGATGTTAGACGTCCGGATTAATCCACGACTCTTGCCGTTTCTTGGTTTTTCTTTATACATATAGTGGCCCATGTGTGATACAGGTCTTTTTCAAAAGAGGATTATGGATGAAAGGATAAATTTGTATAAAATAAATTAGAGAATACAATAAGAAGGTAATTACAACTTCGAAGTTCTTCCCACTAAACAACCGCCTACATTATTACAAGCCTGCGAAGCTTTTTTTTTCTGTTAATAATGAGTGTGCCCTCAAGGTTGAACTATATAATTTCGGTGACACAGTGCTTGCAAAAGGTGAAGTAAGAAAAAATGGAAGGAGACACCAATGGGCATTGATCTTAAGCATGTCGCCGATTTCGCAAAAAAACTAACTACCGTAGGTACCATAGCGTGGTTTGCTCCACCAGTAAAGACTAAAGAGCAACACCCACGACTCGCTATGCGCCAATTATGTTTGCTTCTGTTCAGTATGACAATTGTTCAACACAGGACGCAAAAGGAATTTATTTTTAATTTTTGTTCCCCTTATCGGATACTTGCGTCCGTGCTCGATTGCTGTCGTCTTCCGTTTGTTGTAGTAGTCCTGCCAAATGTTGTGAAATATCTACTGCGAATTCCAAATTTCGACATATCTCCACGTTTCAAGGATCCAAATCCAAGGTTTTTAGAGAGATTTCCGTGTGTGCGTATGTGCGTACCGGATTCGCCTCGATTATCTCGAGAACCAAAGATGGTATTGACATGATATCAGATTCATTCCACGCGCACTTATGGAACTTATAACTGAGTAAGTTTTCAGCGAATCGGTTCAGCCGTTTTTTGTTAGAAATTAAATAACTAAAAAATTGGCAAAATAAGTGAACAACACGCGGTGTTCCCAAGCGGTCCCCCATCTAAGTACTAACCGCACCCGAGTGACGCTGGTTGATTGCGGTGATCGGACGACAACCGATACATATGAGACAGCTCGGACAGTGTTGTGGTTGGGTAAGGAAACGCACACTCATGAGCTGCTCGTAAGTGTGCACTACCCAACCTTCTTCTTCTTAGTGGGCGCTATAGTTCGGGGTGAACCTGGGCCTCAACCAACATGCCCCTCCATCTAACACGATCTTTTGCTAGCCTTTTCCACTGCCGCACACCGAGTTGGCTGAGGTCCCCTTTCACCTGTGTGCGCCATCTTAAGTGCGGCCGTCCTCAGCTTCTTCGTCCCTCGGGGTTGGATTCAAAGACTTTCCGGGCTGGAGCTGTGGTGTCCATTCGCTCTACATGGCCCAGCCATCTTAGGCGTTGAATTCGTAGACGCCTGACTAGGCTCATGTCGCTGTATAGCCCGTGAAGTTCGTGGTTTAATCTTCTCCTCCATCCCCCGTCTGCGTTTATAGGCCCAAAAATCACACGCAAAATCTTTCTCTCGAACCGACCAAGGGCCTCCTCATCTGCTTTTGATAGTGTCCATGCTTCTGCGCCGTACAACAGGACCGGGTCCGTTCTCATCCCTGCAGGCTTCCGTTCTGGTTTTATAACCTTGGCATGTTTGTTTTATCTGTTGATAAAACTTTCGAACGTCACGCCTGTAGTAACATCTCTCCGAATTCTCAATCGCGCACTACCCAACCAGCAATTATTAAACGCACGCGCTCATAAGTAATTGGCTATGAGCATTTTTATTATCGCTCATGAACACGTGTGTGTGTGCATTTATGGAAACTCACCCCTGTGGGCACTTCATAAGTTCTGTGGGTGGGTTCTGTTAAACGCACATGTGGAGTGCACAATGCGGTGAGTTTCCATAAATGTACACACTCGCAAATGAGTTGATTTACTGCTCGGGAGTTGTTTGAAGAATGATAAAACATAGAAACCTTCTACTTGACATTCTACTTTTTTTATTTTCCGTTTTTATAATTTTATAGTCTAAGATGGCTTCATTTTCTGTTGAGTTTAAACTGGAAACTTTCAGCAATCGAAATTGCTCACGCAATGAGCAATAGATTCTTTAATGTGCGCACATGAGTGTGCGTTTCCTTACCCTGGGTTACATCGAGCGACAGCAAACAGGCGGCTTGATGCCAATAACACGAGGTATTTACAAGCGGTTCCCCATCTAAGTACGGACCGCACCCGATGCTGGTTGATTGCGGTGATCGGACGAGAACCGATACATTGCCCATTATTCGTCTAAGAATCCTACTGCAGCTAACAAAAAGAGCTAATGAACTTGAAACACCTGAACAGATCTTCACAAGCTGTAGCTAAGAACCATTTCGATCACGTTAGCTTCTAAAAAAAAACAAAAAGGCATCATAATCGGTCCATTCGTTTAGGAGTTACGATGCCACGGACAGACACACAGACACCTCAAACTTATAACACTCCTCTTTTTGCGTCGGGGGCTGAAAATGAAAATAAATGGGTGTCTTAATTTTTCCCACTGGGAAGTTAGTCGTGTGTGCCTTGCTAGTCGCACCCGGTTGGATGAATTGTTTAGTTCCGAACACAATAAAGACAAATGAAACACGAATCAAATTAGAGAACAATTAACACTTTAATGAATTGTTTCATTTTTAATACAACGAAGGAGATTACTTACTTACTTACTTTGATAGCGCTACAGTTCGGGGTGAACCAGGGCCTCAACCAACAAGCCTCTCTAGCCGGCCCGATCTTCGACCAGCCGCTTCCAGTGCCGCACGCCCAGTTGGTTGAGGTCCCCTTCCACCTGTGCGCGCCACCTTAAATGCGGTCGTCCTCTGCTGCGTCGTCCCTCGGGGTTGGAGTCGAAAACTCTTCGGGCCGGAGCGTTGATGTCCATTCGCTCTACATGGCCTAGCCATCTTAGACGTTGGATCCGAAGACGTCTAACCAGGCCGATGTCGCTGTACGGCCCGTACAGTTCTTGGTTGAATCTCCTCCTCCATTCTCCGTTTACACAAACGGGACCAAAGATTGCACGCAGAATTTTCCTCTCGAAACGTCCAAGAGCCTCTTCATCCGCTTTTGACAACGTCCAAGCCTTAGCGCCGTAGAGGAGGACCGGGATGATTAAGGTTTTGTAGAGGGAAACCTTAGTTTTTCGAGACAGGGCTCTACTACTCAATTGCCTCTTGAGCCCGAAGAAGCAGCGATTGGCAAGAGTTATTCTGCGTTTTATTTCAGCACTGGTGTCGTTGCTGCTTGTCACTACCGAGCCAAGGTAGACGAAGTCCTTGACTACTTCAAAAACATAGCTGCCGAAGGTGACGTTCTGACCAAGACGTCGGTGTTGTGCGTCTTTCTTGGATGACAGCATATATTTGGTCTTGTCCCCATTTACTCTTAGACCCATTTTCGCCGCTTCTGCTTCAATGCTTGTGAACGCCTCATTGACGTCTCGCTTTGTTCGTCCAATAACGTCAATGTCATCTGCGTAGGCAAGCAATTGTGTGGACTTGAAGTAGGTCGTACCTCTTGTATTGGCCGCAGAGTCCCGCACGATCTTTTCAAGAATAATGTTGAAGAAATCACATGACAGTGCGTCACCCTGTCTAAAACCTTTTTTAACATCAAAGGGGTCGGTTAGTTCACCTCCGACCTTAATGGAGCAGCGAGAGTTCTCCATAGTCATCCTGCACAGTCTGACGAGTTTGGCAGGAATGTTAAAACAGGACATGGCTCTGTATAGCTCGCCTCTATAAACACTGTCATACGCGGCTTTAAAGTCGACGAAAAGATGGTGCGTGTCGACCTGGAATTCATGGGTCTTCTCCAAGATCCAAGGAGATTAGGGAACAATTAACACTTTCCTTTATTTTTTAATAACAATATATGTAGTACACAGAGTACATGCAATCGGCTTCGATGATGTTTACCAACTGACCATCAGCATCTTGCCTTCAGCAACTAGACTACCCACTTACCACTCACACCAACACATGGTTTGATCGCACCTGTCTGGTGAGTGGATCGTACGATCCGTGCTGGCGCAAGCCGATAGGCTGGTAGTGATGACCACTTCGATCAGATGTAATGTTGTTGATCGGTGATGAATGGACAGATGATGACGACAAACAAAAAGAAAACAAAATCTAGTTTAACTAGTCTCCAACACACCTAGACCACATTTTTCTTTTTTGCTTTTCAAGCACAAATAGCTCTACATTCTCTGTTAAGAGCCGGCGTTTCGGATGAATGCATACAGTGGTCAGTGCAATCAACTTAATGCTGAGTAGATTACTACTCTGGCTCTGGCCCTTCATAGGCTGTAACGCCTATGGGATATGACAGCACCAGCGCGAATAAAGAGAGAGTCCTCAACCAACTTGGTGTGCGCAATTGGAGGCAGCTGGCAAAAGGTTGCGCTGGCTGGAGAGGTTTCGCAGATCCACCCCGGGCTGTAGCGCCACATAAGAAGAAGGTGATGGTCTTCTTACTTGACATCCGAGTACATTTTTCAATTAGAAGGGTACAGAGAAGTCGCTGAGAGCTAGAGTAAGTAATGTAGCTAAGCAGTTCAAATTGTAATTTCTAGATGTTCCCAAAGCAACCCCTGCGGTGCGAGACGGCGAATTGTCGACCTTCAGCTTGTCAAGTAATGATTTGCAGTGTGCTCCTCCAATGTGCCGATAAAAAAACAATATTTGCTTATTTTGTAGCCGATTCCCCATTCACAGTCCTGTCTATGTATTTGTTCCAGGCTTATAATGGCGCATCCATATCTCACCTACTGTAATGGGCGTGTTGCTTTCTCACGCCTAAATCTTGATTCAATATGTGATAAACACGTTCTTTAGACATATTCATAGCCTCTGCTACCTCATTCACTTTAATTCCACTGTCGTTTAGCACTATTGCGGGTTGGGCGTGGTGCAGTGGTAAACGTCACCGACTGTCGAGCGGAAGATCTATAGTTCAAAGTCTGTTCATATCCAAGAAATACAATTCGTATACGGAAAAAATGTGTAACAGAGGGAAGTAGTCAAAATGTTGACGAAGGCATAACACTCACGGTAATGGTCACTTCAAATTCGTACTCTGTGTGTGCAGTTCTAATATAACAGCATAATGTCATGGAACATTTGCTGAGAACTACAACCAACGTGAATATTCAGTCGAGTTTCTCCCGATTCCTATCTAAGACAACCACCTCTGGGAAGTAATGAACTAACATCTACGATCCAAACCATCTGTACTCCGTCATCATAAAAGTATGACTCTTGAACCTGCGCGAATAAAAAAAAAATTGGTAAGCTTGAACGATGTTATTGCCATTAGTTGCGGTTTTAGGACGCCTTGAATGCTTGTCATCTTCCAAGTTGGTTCGGCAGCTGCCGAACATTTCACAGCGGTAACTGATGGCGCAGATTCCCCGTATGCAGCGTACAATTACGTAGTTTTTAATTTGCCCAGGCGTATTGCCTTTCACAAACAAAGAAACACACTACCATTGACTCACTCAAACGCTTGTCAAGTAACAACGGCGCGTCTGACTGAAATATGTGTAAACACATTCGCTAGCTTTTGCTTACAGCTGAGTGTTGCCGTTTTCATGTTATGGTTGACCGCTTTTCAGGCCACACTCGTGTGTATTCGATCGTCTTTTGAAGCCTTACAAGACCACTTTTTTAAGTCAACTCTTCCTGGAACTGGATCAGCGAGCAACTGGCAAATGTTTTTTCGGCTATAAAATGATAGTCCTTCCTAACATAGGTTCAACCCTTCTTATACAATGCAATTTTTTTTTCTGTAAACAATCCCAACAATCTATTCTACGTACTTTGGTTAAAGCATATTAAGTCGAAAACAGAAAAAAGTGTTTTGAGCACAACATGAAAATCAATGATCCTAATGCTGTCTGCTGACCTTAAACCTTTAAAAAAAATAGACGCTAAGCTAAAGGTTTCCCTGAATAAGGCTGCAAGGCAGAATCCACAGAATTGAGTTTTAGCCCCAGGTTGAGATGTTAGATAAAACTGCTAAAATCCTTCCTAGACCTGCATGCATACTGTTTATACATATGTTCCGTCAACAACTGCGTCTTTAGGCATACATACGATATCTGGCAATAAGGTTTTGAGAATTTAGTCATAACGCTGGAACTGGCAACACTGCATCGTTCGTCAATATCTGTCTAGGAAGCGGGCACCTTTCTTTCAGTTTTCATCTAAAGCTAAAGTCGAAAAAAAAAGCTTCTTTAGTAGCGTCGTAAAAACGAGTGATTCACACTACAAGCAACTTGTTGTGATTTATTTTTTAGTGAAATCTGGTGAAACCCCTCGGAAATTCCTCGGAAAATTGCTGATAGTGTATGGAGATGAGTGCAGTGATTGGACAGTTCTATATTGGTGGCACAGCGAAGCAGGATGCACATAAGGCCTCACTGCATAAAAGAACAAGAGCAGCTCGTGAGCTCTACGAGTTAAAAAGAAGGGAAGAGCATAAGCTTCTCAGGAGAAAGTAGAAAGAGCACGAGAAGCGCGCGATTGAAAAAAAAAAAAAAAACAGAAAAAACGACCATGCCAAGGTTATAAAGCCAGAACGGAAGCCTGCAGTGATGAGAACGGACACCTAGTAGTAGAATCGCAGTCGATGCTGAGAATATGAAAAAACCACTTCTGCAGGCTGTATAACGGCGATGTTAGTCAATATACCGCTGTCAGGCAGAATGATCCGTTTCTAATCGACGAAGATCGCAGGGAACTCCATCCCCCTAACCTGGACGAAGTTAAGATTGCCATAACGAAGCTCAAGTCGAATAAAGCTGCTGGCGCAGACGGACTGTCTGCTAGCCCTTCAAGGTAGCTGGGGATGACCTGGTTAGGAGCATGTACCAGCTCATCTTTAAGATATGGTCAGAGGAAAGCATGCCCGAGGAATGGAGTCTCAGCATCGTATGCCCGATCCACAAGAAAGGAGACCGCTCTGATTGCGCCAACTATAGAGGAATAAGTCTCCTTAACATCGCCTACAAAATCTTCTGTGCCGTTTTGTGTGAACACCTGAAGCCTTTTGTAAATAAGCTGATAGGTCCTTATCAGTGCGGACTCAGACCAAGGAAGTCCACCATCGACCAAATCTTCACACTACGGCAGATCCTGGAAAAAACCAATGAATTTTAAGTCCACACTCACCACCTATTTGTCGACTTCAAAGCCGCATACGACAGCGTAATTAGAGACGAGCTATACAACGCTATGTCTACCTTTGACATACCTGCTAAACTCGTCAGACTTAGCAGGAGGACTTTGGAGAATGCTCGCTGCTCCATCCGAATCGGTGAACACCTTACCGATAGATCTGATGTCAAAAAAGGATTTAGGCAGGGCGATGCGCTGTCGTGTGATTTCTTCATCATCATATTGGAAATGATTCTGCAAAAATCACTGGCCAATACAAGAGGCACAATCTATTTCAACTCCTCGCAACTCCTTGCATACGCCGACGATATTGACATAAAAGGTAGATCATAGCGAGATGTCAATGAGGCGTTTGCGAGTATTGAGTTCGAGGCGGCGAAAGTTGATCTGGCGGTAAACGAGGGCAAAACTAAATATATGCTGTCATCAAAAAAGGACGCTGACCACCGACGTCTTGGCCAGAACGTTCGTATTGGCAGTTATAAGTTCGAGGTAGTTAAGGACTTCGTCTACCTTGGCTCCGCAGTGACCTGGAACAACGACATCAGTTCCGAAATCAAACACAGAATGACTCTTCTTCGGGCTCAGGACGCAATTGAGTAATAGAGCCAGTCCTCTCCCGAACGACAAAGTTGACTCTATATGAGACTCTTATCGTCCCGGTCCTGTTGTACGGCGCAGAAGCATGGACACTATCAAAAGCGAATGAGGGGGCCCTTGGTCGGTTCGAGACAAAGATTTTGCGCGTGATTTTCGGGCCACGAACTTTACGGGCTGTACAGCGACATGAGCCTAGTCAGGCGTCTACGGATTCAACGGCTAAGATGGCTGGGCCATGTCCATGGCCACACCGAATGGACACCACAGCTCCAGCCCGGAGAGTCTTTGAATCCAACCCCGAGGGACGAAGAAGCAGAGGACGTCCGCACTTAAGATGGCGCACACAGGTGGAAGCGGACCTCAGCTAACTGGGTGTGCGGCAATGGAAAAGGCTAGCAAAAGATTGGTTGAGGCCCACGTTCACCCCGAACTGTAGCGCCCGCTAAGAAGAAGAAGAAGAAGATATTGGCGGCCTGAAGAGGCTGCGAGCACTTGTTTTCAGTGTGCGACCCGAACTCGCCAAGAAGGGCTGCACCACGACAATGCTGCCAGTAAATTCTAAGTTTTTGATATTTTGACCGAGTTTCAATATTCGTTAAAAACAGTGGCGACCATCATTTACACTCCAACAGATTAGTCTTAGTAATGAAGAGCCATATGTATTCTCTGCTCCTTTTCTAAACTATAAACATAGTAGGCATCCTTCACTAAATTGTAATAAAAAGTTCACTAGTTAACAACCAGTTTCAGTCTGAAATTTATATAATCTATTTATTCAGCTCAAAAGTCCTACACTTAATTATTGTCTAGTCGTGCTTTGATTGATTCAGCTAATGCCTTGGTTCCTTCCGCGTTCACTTCATCGTAGTACGGCAGTTTTTTTACCCTCTCAAACCAAGCCGTCAGCTTTGGTCTTTTGCCCCCTTCGGATACAGGTACAGCCGAATCCAGTGCAGACACGGTAGTTACAATACTAAAATCAGCGATAGTCAAATGGTCACCGGCCAAGTAGGAACTTTGAAGAAATGCTTCCAAGAAGTCGTAACCCTCTTGAATGGAAGCAATTTTCTCCTCCTTAGTGCTATGTACTGATCTGAATATCTTTACTAGCGCTACGAATAACACGCCCGATTCGAAGTGGAGTCGCTGGTCAACTACGGCACGTTGATGAAAGTCCTTCGGGTATAGGGTGTCAGTTTTGCCATATTTGCAAGCCAAATAGCCGAGAATGGCATGGCTATCCCAAATGTATTGCCCATCATCGTCCAGTAGGGGAACTGTGTGTTGTGGATTCATTTTTAGGAAGGCTTCTGTCCTGGTTTCTCCTGCTAGAGTGTTGACTACCTTAAATTCATATTCCAAGTCAAGTTCTTTGAGTGCCATAAGGACGGCTCGGACTGGAGGACTAGCAATCGCACCGTAGACAACAAGTTTACCCATTTTGTTTGAAAAGGAACTGATTAAAGCAATGCACTTAACTATCGGTTAGACTCTAGCAAACTGAATGTGATTTCTTTGAACAGCTGGTCTTTTATAAGAACCGATAAGGCAAAACATTGATAGCTATGATTGGGTGCAAGTATGTCCGTAGATATCAGGAGCTGGCTCACGTACATACGTTATCGTTGTTTCTAATTTAAACTTTCAATCACAATCTGGCTTGTGAAATTGAATAAGTGAGATCAGTGATTTGAATACTTATACAATGAATTCTACTTAATCTACAAGGCGTCGATAGAATACATGAAAAAAACATATGAAAAAGCTCTGAGTGGCTGTCGAGAAATGTATGCGGAATTGTCGATTAAACGGGTCAGTAATAATGATCTCGTCATTAAAGCTCATACTAAGCCAACGAGCCAGAAATAAATTGTAGGAGGCTATATCGTGCCTTTTTCGGAATAGATGTATGTATGTTGGCGTTACAGTCCATGAAGGACCTGAGCCGAGCTTCTCTCTCAATCACCCATGTTGTGTGTGACTTAATTTTCTCATAGGTGAGAAAGGGACCTACAGTTTATTGCCGGTTCCGAACGGCGAATTTCGAGAAGCTTTTCATGACAATTTTACTACAGGGGGTTGTGTCAGAACCCCGCTGAGGAGAAACGTGAAAAACACGTTCGATGACATGGCTGTGTCGGGATTCGATCCCTTGTCAGAGGCCAACACACTACCCACTGCGCCACGGTGCTCTCGGTGCTCGCGGTGCTTTCGGAATAAATACATCTAGATTAACTCACGACATTTGCTTTTACATTTTCCAATTGCAAACTAATGGATGAGTCTGTATAAAATAAATTACAGAATGCAAATGTAATTACAGCTGCTAAGTTCTTCTCAAGGGAGAAGGAGCCAGCAAAAGGAGCAAAGATGTTGGATGGCGTTTAATATGGCAAACGTCAGCCTCGATCTCTGTCCCTGCTTAATCCAAGTTGACACACAGTCTCCGCGTGGCCTGCCCTGCATAGCTGCCCTGGCACCCGCCAGGTAGTGGAGCAATGTGTGCAGCGACCCGACTCCTTGTCCAGGTTGGGGGTTGTGCTTAGGGGTAACATCACTATCACGGAAAAAAATGAATTGTTACGAAATAACCACAAGCCTCGGATACGGACGGACACAAATCTGACAACCCCTGCAAACGATTAAATGACTTGCGCGTCTGCACCTGGAACGTGAGGTTCCTTAACAGACCGGGTGCATACAATCAATTGTATTTTTTTTTTTTTTTTATAGGGCTAGTGCTATCAATAGCAATGCGGCACGGCGACCTTTGCAGATCTACCCCCACAATGAAGTTGAGAATGCTTCTCGTAGGAGCCAGGGTGATCCCCTCAGGAGTCATAACTTCACTGAGAAGGATACGCTTCCTAAGATGGCAGAGAGCAGCACACTCACAGTATGTGTTCCGCCGTCTCATCGTCCTCAAGACAGAGCCAACACTCAGTTTCAGACGAGAGGCTAATTTTTTTTAAATGATATCTCAGACCGCAGTGTCCCGTTAGATAGCTGACTAGTCTTCTGATATCCATCCTATTGAGTTTGAGTATGTCAATAGGGTGCTTGTTCAGGGGTCGTATAAGTCGTTTAGATTGACGGAGTCCCCGAACGCTGTTCCAAAAGGACAGGTGTTGTAATTTTTCCCACTTGTCTAAGAAGTAATTTATCTTAGACACGGGAATGCCGCAGAATGGTTCCGGACCTATATACTTGTCACTGGAGCCCTTCCTGTCAAGTTGGTCGGCTATTTCATTGCCCTTGATACCTTTATGGCCTGGCACCCACCAAAGTTTAACATTGTTTCTTTTGGCGAGGTCTTGTAGGGCGTCACGGCATTCCTTGACGGTTTTTGTGTTCGTGCTGTACGAACCCAGCGCTTTAAGCGCTGCTTGGCTATCAGAGAGTATGTTAATGCCTACTCCTCGGATGCCAGTCTCAAGATTTAGATTTACGCATGTTAGGATGGCATGCAGCTCTGCTTGGAAGATGCTGGGACTTATTCCCAGTGCCTTCGAGATTTTGCGTTTTGGTCCGCCGGCGCCAACGCCGAAAGCCATCTTGGAGCCATCCGTGTACCACCTAAGGCCTTTGACATTTTGCAGGGGATCACTGTTTTCCCATGCTGAGCGGTTTGGGATCAGTATCTCAAATCTCTTGTCAAAGGTGAAGGTGTGTGGCAGTGCGTCCGAGACTGTAGTAATCATATCCAGCTCGGGAAGGTGTTGTAATATGAACATGTGGCCTGCGGGTCTACATGGCATATTTGTTCCCGAGCAGAGGATTCTGATAAAAAGGTGCAGTGGAGTGAGTCCAATGAGTGCTTCTTGGGCTGCCGTGGGGCAGGTTGGCATAGCGCCTGAGATGCCGAGACACGCTAGTCTCTGAAGGCGTTGAAGCTTAACAGTTGTAGTTTTTTGCTCAACTTTTGACCACCATACGGTGGACTCGTAGGTGACGATAGGTCTAACTATCGCGGTATATAGCCAGTGGACTACCTTAGGTTTAAGTCCCCAGGTTTGCAATCAATTGTAACAAACCCTCAGCTGCCATAAAGCAGATATAACCGCATATAAGTGGGATGGGATGGACCAGACAAAAGACGGATGAAAAACTGCGACATCTACTACGGGAATTGCTACAAGGAGAACAAACAGTAGTTATTCGAGGAAGACTCCGACAAAGAGTCTAAAGCGTTCGGGATGTAAGCGAACGCCTCATTACAATCCGCATCAAAGCTAATTTGATGCTTGAAACGCGCTCACACCCCAACCGAAGAAAAGAATGATCGACTCAAAGCAGAGTTCTACGATCTCCTAGATAGAACCTATGCCCAATGTCCTAGCTACGATACAAAAATATGTAGTTCTAAGAGATTTTAATGCGAAACTAGGCAAAAAAGAGGACACATTTGAGTCGATCACGGTGAAATATAGCCTACACGACACCACGTCCGAAAACGGACACCGGCTATTCGATTTCCTGGCAGGGCGTGATCTCCTTCTGGCTAGCACATGATTTCCGCATCTCAACATTCACAAATGAACCTGGCCATCAGCTGATGAGTCTACCATTAATCAGATTGATCACGGTGCGATCGACGCCAGCATCTACGAAATTTCCGAAGAGCCAACATCAACTCGGATCACTACCTTGTTGTAACCAAGGTATGAATCAAGATATCAAGGATACCACGGAGTCGAACTGGACAACGAAAATTTGACGTCGGAAAGCTACAATCGCGGGAGACCTCTAGGATCTTTGCCGATTGAGTTTCCCTCAAACTCTCGCAAATTCCGATGGCACCGGCACAATCAACAGAACAACAGTGGGAGCCTTGCCAGCCATTAGAGACGCTGCGTCTGATGTGTTGGGTTTCAAACCACTGCCAACTAGAAACCCCTGGTTTGATGGGCAATGTGGGCAAAGCAAAACGCCTACAACACCATGCTACATAGACGGACGAGAGCCGCTCGTGAACGTTACGAGCAGAAACAAAGAGAGGAATAAACGCTTTTAAGGAAGAAAAAAAGACGTGAGATCGAGGAGATGCTACCACAGGAATAGTGCTCGCAAATTTTAGGAAAAAGTAAAACTAACATCCCCAGAGCGGAAGCCTGTAGAGATTAAGACGGACAACTAATAATAGAGTCACAGCCGATGCTGAAAATATGGAAGAAACACTTCTGTCAGGCAGAACGGACGAAGATGCAAGGGAATTTCATCCAACCGACCTAGATAAAATTAAGCGGCTGGGAGGTGCATGCACCAGCTCATCGGAGTAAAGCATGCCCGACGAATGGAATCTCAGCATCGTTTGCCCAGTCCCCTATAACTGCGCCAACTTCTTCTTCTTTCTTCTTAATGGGCGCTACAGTTCGGGGTGAACCTGGGCCTCAACCAACATGCCCCTCCAACTAGAACGATCTTTTGTTAGCCTTTTCCATTGCCGCACACCCAGTTGTCTGAGGTTCTCTTTCACCTGTGTGTGCCATCTTAAGTGCGGCCGTCCGCTGCTTCTTCGTCCCTGGGGGTTTGATTCAAAGACTCTCCGTGCTGGAGCTGTGGTGTCCATTCGCTCTACATGGCCCAGCCTTCTTAGGCGTTGAATCCGTAGACGCCTAACTAGGCTCATGTCGCTGTACAGCCCGTAAAGTTCGTGGCCCGAAAATCACGCGCAAAATCTTTGTCTCGAACCGACCAAGGGCCTCCTCATCCGCTTTTGATAGTGTCCATGCTTCTGCGCCGTACAACAGGACCGGGACGATAAGGGTCTTATCGGGAGAGGGCTCTATTACTCAATTGCGTCCTGAGCCCAAAGAAACAGCGATTAGCAAGAGTGATTCTGCGTTTGATTTCGGAACTGATGTCGTTGTTCCAGGTCACTGCGGAGCCAATGTAGACGAAGTCCTTAACTACCTCGAACTTATAACTGCCAATACGAACGTTCTGGCCAAGATGTCGGTGGTCAGCGTCCTTTTTTGATGACAGCATATATTTAGTTTTGCCCTCGTTTACCGCCGGACCAACTTTCGCCGCCTCGAACTCAATACTCGCCTCAATAAACGCCTCATTGACATCTCGCTGTGATCTACCTATTATGTCAACATCGTCGGCGTATGCAAGGAGTTGCGAGGATTTGAAATGGATTGTGCCTCTTGTATTGGCTTGTGATTTTTGCACAATCATTTCCAATATGATGTTGAAGAAATCACACGACAGCGCACCGCCCTGCCTAAATCCTTTTTTGACATCAAAACTATCGGTAAGGTGTTCACCGATTCGGATGGAGCAGCGAGCATTCTCCAAAGTCATCCGGCATAGTCTGACCGGCTTAGCAGGTATGTCAAAGGTAGACATAGCGTTGTATAGCTCGTCTCTAATAACGCTGTCGTATGCGGCTTTGAAGTCGACAAATAGGTGGTGAGCGTCGACTGGTCTTTCCCAGGATCTGCCGTAGTCTGAAGATTTGGTCGATGGTGGACTTCCCTGGCCTGAATCCGCACTGATAAGAACCTATCAGCTTATTTACAAAAGGCTTCAGGCGTTCACACAAAACGGCAGAGAAGATTTTGTAGGCGATGTAAAGGAGACTTACTCCTCTATAGTTGGCGCAATCAGAGCGGTCTTCTTTCTTGTGGATCGGGCATACGATGCTGAGACTCCATTCCTCGGGCATGCTTTCCTCTGACCATATCTTACAGATGAGCTGGTGCATGCTCCTAACCAGGTCATCCCCAGCTGCCTTGAAGAGCTCAGCAGACGGTCCGTCTGCGCCAGCAGCTTTATTCGACTTGAGCTTCGATATGGCAATCTTAACTTCGTCGAGGTCAGGGGAGACAGAATTCTCTGCGGTCTTCGTCGATTAGAAATGGATCATTCTGCCTGACAGCGGTATATTGACTAACATCGCCGTTATGCAGTCTGCAGAAGTGGTTTTTCCATATTTTCAGCATTGACTGCGATGGACTGCATTTCAGTAGGCCAGTAGGAAGAAGGGAAGGCACCGATCCGAATCCCGTTGATATAGACGCACACTACTTTGCAAACACGTTCCTTTAACGTCCTGTTGAAACACTCTGTCATCCCATCCGACTGCGGGTGGAGAGGTGTCGTCCTTGTTTTGTTGATCCCGAGCAACTGACGTACCTCCTGGAATATTTTGGGCTGAAAGTTTCTTCTCTGGTCTGAGTGTATCTCCTGTTCACCCAATTGTTGGCGATTGCTCCACAATCGTCTTCGTTCCTTGGTTGGGAATGGTGAGCATTTCAAACCACTTACTGAAGTATTCCATGACGATTATGGTAAATCGGTTGCCATTGTATGTTTCCGGGAACGGGCCTGCGATGTCAACGGATGTCAACGGCTATTTGTTCGAAGGGCGTACATTCCTACCAGTTTCCACATTAGGACATTGGCTGGCTCTACACGTGACGCATTTTCGACACCATTTCTCGAAGTCATCTCTCGCACCGAACCAATAGAATCGTTCCCTTATCTTCTTCAAGGTCTTGTTTACTCCCAAATGCCCACCCGATATGCCGTCATGGATCGCTCGGAGGACGTCCTGTACTTTTGAGCGCTGCACAATATGCTGCAACCTAAATGTTTTCTCGCCTGGCATTTTCCCATTTTCGTTTCAAGACACCGTCCTCGATATGGAGTGAGTCCTATTGTGCCCAATATGCTTTCATAGTAGGGCTTCTGTCGACTTTGTATATCTCGGACGTCGGGTTTTTCGATATGCTCCTTCCACGCCAGTATGGGCTCGATATCCGTGGCTATTTCGAATTTCTTTTTTGCTCCAGCCAGGACTTGGTTGGGCTCTTATTGTCTGGTTGAAGGCAGCATCCTTCTCTTCCCTTTGCGCGCAATGCTTCCAGTCGACTTTGCACATCGCAATTGTACTAGAATGGAGCTTTCCTTTACGATGTTGTATGTCAAATTCGTACATCTGCAGTCGTCCAGTCCATCTCGCAATTTGTCCCTCGGGATTCTTGAACTGCAGCAACCATCTCAAAGCCGCGTGTTTTTTTTTTTTTTTTTTTGTCGCGCAGGTTCAAGGCTCGTACTCTTATTATATTTGTCACAAAACCTGGACGGAGTGCAGATGGTTTGGGTCGTTGATGTTCGTTCACTGCTATTCAGGGGTGGTTGTGCCAGATAGGATTCGAGAGATACTCGACTGAATCTTCACGTTGGTTATAGTTCTCAGCAAATGTTCGATGCCATTATGTGATACCGATGCCAGAATGTGGATATAAAGTGACCATATACTAAGAGTGTTAAGCCTTCATCAGTATTTTTTATTGCCTCCCATTCAAAACAGCTGTGTTGCACAATTTTCCATATAGGAATTGTTTTGGCTATGGACAGACTTTGAACTAGAGCCACTGCACCACGGCTACCCCTGTACTCAAAAGGAATTTTTGTCCATTTGTAGAAGTGTTTCGTAGCCAGAATTAGCGCCAAGAGTTCCCACCACAATTTCTTCATGCACCTGGGAAAGTACAGCTCCAACACTTACATTATTAAAGTCTGCATCAACGATAAAAGTTTATCCCGGCGTACGACAATATCGGCACTTCACGTAGTTGTTGTTTCAATTGCTGAAAGCGCCTCTCACACTCGTTGATCCATTTATATGATCTCCCCTTATCCGTCAAGCTCTTTGCGATCCCGGCGAATTCCTTTATGTATCGCCTGTAATAGGTGGCCAGCCCTAGAAAACTCCTCAATTGATGTTTGTTTCTGAAGTTGCCCTTCCCATCTTCCTTTCTTACTTACTTACTTATCAGGCCAGCGATCCATGGAGGATCTGAGCCTGAGCTTTAGCTGCCTTCCATCCTTGACGGTCCCGGGCACGCTGCTTCCAGTTGTCAAGACCAAGATGTCTTACATCCGCGATTACTTGGTCTTTATACCGGAGGTTCTTCTTCTCGAACCAGGAGGCTCGGAGTCGAAGACCCTCTTAGCTGGAGCGTTGATGTCCATGCACTCGATGTGGGCGAGCCAGTGTAGTCGACGGATCCTTGCCTTCCGGACTACATCCACATCTTGGTACAGCTCGTAGAGTTCGCGGTTGTGTCTTCTTCTCCATTCACCTTCCTCACAGACAGGACCAAATATCCGGCGCAGAATTTTTCTTTCGAAAGAACCCAAAATCAGCTCCGCTGTCCTGCTTATCGTCCAGCTTTCGGCTCCGTATAGCAAGACTGGCAGAATGAGCGTTTTGTAAAGCATGACTTTGGTCTTTCGAGTGAGGAGTTTTGACCCCAGTTGTTTGGACAAGCCGAAGTAGCAACGGTTGCCAAGGGCGATTCTATGCCGGATCTCCACTGTGGTGTCATTTGTGGAATTTACGTTTACCCCGAGGTAGACAAACTCCTTAACTACCTCGAAATTGTAGCTGTCAATTGTTATATTTTGTCCCAGGTGGTGAGCGACGGATTGGTTTTTGCTTGACAGCATGTATTTCGTTTTGTCCTCATTGATCTTAAGACCAACTCGTTTCGCCTGTTCTTCAATCGCCGTGAATGCTTCCACAATGCCACGGCGAGAACACGCGATGATGTCGATATCATCTGCGTATCCTAGCAGCTGGATGGACTTGTAAAAGATAGTGCCTTCCCTGTTGACGCCTGCCCGTCGCACTATCTGCTCCAGCACCTGGTTGAAATAGTCACATGACAGCGCATCTCCTTGCCGAAATCCGATGCATGTTTCGAATGGTTCCGAGGTCCTAGAACCGAATTGCACGGTGCATCGCGTGTTTTTTAGCGTGGCGCGACACAACTGGATCAGTTTTCCCGGGATCCCGAATTCGGCCATCGCACCAAACAGTTCTTCACGATGAATGCTGTCGTATGCGGCTGTGAAATCGATGAAAAGATGGTGTGTATCGATTCGAAACTCGTTGGTCTTTTCCAGGATTTGTCGAAGTGTGAAAATTTGGTCTATAGTTGCATTGTCGGGCCGGAAGCCGCACTGGTAGCTGCCGATTAGTGTGGTGCAAAATGGTTTTAGACGTTCACACAATAGGCTGAACAGGATCTTGTATGCGACATTGAGCAGGGATATACCTCTATAGTTCTTGCAAGAGGTAGGATCGCATTTTTTGTGGATGGGGCATATAGAGCTGGTATTCCAGTCGTCGGGCATGCTTTCATCTTCCCAAATTCTGCAGATGATCTGGTGCATGCTCCCTACCAGAACATTGCCGCCAGCCTTGAAGAGCTCTGATGGCAAGCCATCTGAGCCTGCGGCCTTGTTGTTCTTCAGCTTCTGAATAGCTGTGCCGACTTCTTCGATGCTGGGTGGGAGGACTACTGCAGCGGCTGGAGTTGGGATTTCCTCGGTCCCTACCACTCTCTCTTGGCCATGCTCGTTAAGCAGCTGCTGGAAGTGCTGCTTAAATACATCCACTATTCCCTGCTGGGTCGGTGACAAGATTATCCTCGCAGTTTCGAAGAGCCAGGGTGCCCTTTTTGAAGCCTCCTGCAAGGCCCTTGGCTTTCTTGTAAAAGGCTCGTATTTTATGTTTATCCCTAGACTCCTCGATATCCTTGAGCTGGGGGGCTGCGAAGATTCATTTCTTTTGTCGCAGTAGTTTTTTTTTCCTCCCTTCTTCTGGCTGGCTCCCATCTTCCTTAACAACCATAATCACATTCAAACTCATAGGCGATAACATGCTAACATCCATACATAGATAAATGAAGTGGTTTAATCTAAAAGTTTTTTGCAACCTAATGGTGAAATTCGAAACGGAATGAGCTCTCAATATAGTTTGATTGTTTTAGTAATAGTTATAGTGGCAATACATAAGGTCAAAGGGGAAAATCCTTGTTGATAGTATCTTAATTCGTTAATCATCATTATTTGTATAGGCGACCTAAAAAAAAATGATTCCTGAAGGGTAAAGGTCCTTCACTTGAAACCTTGGTTAGTCGCTGTATTATTTGCTCATTAATGGTGTACATAAGGTAGTCAAGGACATCATATGATTTATTGACTCTAGTTTACAGCGCTAATGTAGCTTAACTAAGTTTAACGTTCAGCACTATTAACCAGAACCAAATAAATACAACTGTCGATGTCAATATAAGTGTGGCTTGGTAGGGAGTGAGACGTAAAAGGACTAAGAAGGTCAGGAACTATTTTCTAATGCTCTACTCGATTGCAGTGTTGGACAGTCTCATTCTGCTTATACGCGAGTTCGTGCTAGAATCCTCTCCCCAATTAAGCGTCTAAAAAATCATAATCGAAATGGATGAAGATTCATATATCCGTTTTCTATAAGGTCCTAAAAACCGCCCTTGATATTTGAGAAGACGCGTTCGTACTCAACCAACGCTGATTGATTCTGCATTCCTTTACAAGACTGGGTGACATGCTTCTACAAAATTCAAGTCACTTAAGATGGGTCAATATTTGTAAGTAATACTAAAATCGCAACGTCACTTCCAGGGTGATGTCACACAGTAAACAACACACAAAAGTACTGAAGGTCAAATGGATCCTGTGTCTTAAAGTATTCTAAGCACCCGAATTGCAGGCTTTAGATCCGGTGGTCAGGAAGACACGTTTCACTGACGTGTTATTTGGACTTGTGATAGAGATAACAATAACAGCTTTCTTCCTAAAACAGCCAAGTGCATATGTACATATATACTTGGTTGATACCATCTGTCATTGCGTCATAAATTCACTATCTTCCAATTACCGAGACTAACTATCCATTATTTCAATCTAAGATTTCTTCAATACTGTCTCTGTAGCGCTGATTTTTTTTTCGTCAGCACTCGATACACTTATGTACTGGTATCTATACCCAAAGTAAAAGACCAAAAACACTCTCAAAGCACAATGGTAAGACGCTGCCGAAAGTTTATAGCTTTTCACCAATGCTTATCAGAACACCGGCCATGTATCGAGCTCACATTCAGTTGGAACTTTTCTCTCTGGCAGTACGCTTCGTCTAAAGGCAGGCAAGAGCACAATGGGCAAACTTGTATTTTACGGTGCACAGCCTAGTCCCCCGTCACGCGCTGTATTACTTATGCTGAAAGAATTGGGTCTTGAATATGAATACAAGAACGTCGATTTACGAAAAGATGAACAAAAAATCGAGGAGTTTCTGAAGAAAAATCCACAACATACGGTGCCAGTGTTAGAGGATGACGACATTACCATTTGGGATAGTCATGCAATCTTGGCGTATCTAGCACGGAAGTATGGAAAAACCGACGCGTTGTATCCGAACGATTTCTATCAGCGTGCTGTTATCGATCAGCGACTTCATTTCGATTCGGGAATTCTATTTTCAACTGTCATGAAAGGAATCTTGTCACCGCAAAAGACTAAGGAGGATAAGTTGGCTTCCATTGAGGAAGCATACGATTTCTTAGAGAAATTCCTCACGGACACCTACTTGGCTGGCGATCATTTAACAATTGCTGATTTAAGTATTCTACCTTCGGTGATGACAATTGATCTTATTACACCAGTAAAGGCATCAGGAACAAGACCGAAACTGGCTGCTTGGTTGGAATTGCTCAAGCAATTGTCATATTGTGAAGAAGTCAACGCGGAGAGTCAGACGAAAATGGCTGCTATGTTGCAGCCCATCATAGCTAGCATCAATGGTGACTCATAAACAGTGGCTGCGTATAATAGAAGTGACCTTGAATCTATTTACGAGCATTCTATGTTTCCAATAAAATAAGTTTAGATACTTGCGATACATCTGATTTTTAATTGAATTTTCTATCCACAAGACTGCAGATATGGGGCCATAATCAGTTCGTGTGGGATCCAACACTCAGCCGGGTGGTACTAATAATTCGTGCGATAGTGTCCTATCGTTATCAGTATCACCTAGATACAATGATGAGCAAATACACGGAAATACACAAAATGTTTTTTAGCAGGGCGCAGGCATAAAGCTTAAATGCTTTTTGGGGCCAATCGGTTCTGATTAGATGAGCTCTCTTAGTTGCTTGTTTTTAGAAAAAACTTTGTGGAAATCTATTAAAACTGAATACTGAAAGTCGAAAAGGCGGTATAGACCAGTGGTTTCCAATCTGTTTCAGCCCGCGGTGCTCCTACACGTTTACATTACGTCCTAACCTACCACATAAAAGGAGACCCTTTGTCTGCGCCAACTACAGAGGAATAAGTCTTCTGAACATCGCTTAAAACGCTTGAAACCGTTCGTTAATAAACTGATTGGTCCATATCAGTGTGGTTTCAGGCCCGGGAAGTCCACTATAGATTATTCACACTGCGGCAGATCCTGGAAAAAACAAATGATATGATACAAAAATGAGGTGATACAAGTCCCTTATCAACCCGATCCTGCTTTATCGCGCAGAGACATGGACCTTATCGAAAGCGGATGAAGAGGCCCTTGGTCGTTTTGAGAGAAAAATTCTGCGTACGATTTTCGGCTCGACCTGCATAAATGGGCAGTGGAGGAGAAGACTTAATAGTGAACTGTACGCCTAAGATGGCTAGGTCATGTTGATGTTGAGCATATGGAAAACACAGCTCCGGCCCGGAAAGTCTTTGAATCCAACCCCGAGGGCGACGCGGTCGAGGACGGCCAAATTTAAGGTGACGCAACCAAGTGGAAGAGGACCTTAACCAACTAGGCGTGCGGCACTGGAGACTGCTGGCGAAAGACCGTGCCAGTTTGAGAGGTTTTCTAAAGGAGGCCCAGGTTCGCCATGAACTGTAGCGCCAAAAAAGAAGAAGAAGAAGCTTCATAAAGTTGCAAAGCAAAATCGTTGCCTTTCATTTTTACTATTAATTATGAATCCTTCGACTGATAGTATTGTTTGATAATTTGATATTCTTCCAACATAATATTCACCATGTCGAGAGCAGTCGGTAAAATAAGCTTTTCTACAATAGCATGAGGTTTTTTGCATTTTGCCAACCTGTATGCCACCTTGTCACCTTGCCCTGGCTCAGGGGTTAGAGTGTTGGACTCTGAAGCACGATGGGCGAGTTCGGATCCCGATAAACCCAACGCCATCGAATGTTTATTTCCCATAGTATAACTTGCCTTAAAAAAAGCTTCTCGACTCACCCCGTTCGGAATCGGCATTAAAACTGTAGGTCCCTTTCACCTGTGTGAAAAATAAATCACACATAACACGAGTGACTGAGAGAAGCTTGGCTCTGGTTCTTCATGGGCTGTAACGCCACCAAAAGAAAAGAATGCCACCTTGAATGATGCTAACAGGGCGTTGTTAGATACTAATGGTAGAAACACAATGTGGCGTGCGCGCGCGCGTGCTTTTGATCGGCTTTGTACCGATTTACGGGATAATGTGTCAGACGCACGCAACCACAATTCGCAACACACAATCTGGCTTCAAGTCAGCTGCGCGTAGAGAGCTTAGGAATATGACAATACTATGTTCTGTTTCCTCAAAATGTTCTCTTATGAATTTAGTGCAGAAAGAAGAGTAGATTTGTGTTCTGTTCTATTTATTTGAAACATAAATATAAGAAAATTTCATCTCAAATAAAGGTATATGCTTATAAAAAAATATGCGTTTAGTTCTGTAATACCCAACATCATTAGTTTGCATCCAAAAAATCCAATAATAAGCTACGAAAATGTATGCATGTTGAAAGCGAACAACTCGGAACACTACATGACAAAACACGTTACACTATTCTGCTACAATCGAACAACACAATGAAATACATCTGTCAAACGCACGCCTTGAGTAGAGAGTAGCTCTACTCCGGTGCTTTGCTCGACTTTACGATATTTACGATATGAGGTCGAGCAAAAGTTGAGGTAACATTATGTGTTGCTCCATAAGATATCGTTGTTCCTACTCATGCTGTCAAAAGCACGCGCGCGCGCACGCCACATTGTGTTTCTACTTTAAGGCTTGCTGAGTGAACACGTTTGTTGTTTTTTTTTAACCCGTTCGCGGACACATGGTTTTCGGCGGGGGATGATAGAATGACACACGCATATCTCCGACATTTTTAGAGATATTTTATCCGGGATTGGACAAAATGGTAAAAATCGATATAGAATGCGATTCAATTTGACGGCTATTGCCGCCGCAGCCCAGCTATAGCGTTGAAGTTTGTCAACATTGTCAGGACAGTTTTTGCACCTATATGAGGTTTCCTTTCTTATCTTTGACTTGTTACATTTCTTGCATCTCTTATAAACAACTTTCCTTTTTCGATTAGTTTCAAATGGAATTCTTTCAATGAAGTGTGCACGAGAACTATCAAATGAAACGCCTTTTGAAGTTGGCCCCAACAGTGATCTAGATTTGATGAGACTATTTCTAAATTGAATAAATTCCAATTTGGTATCATCCGTTTTTATTTTGTATATGTAAAATGAATTCCAGACCGCAACATCTACCATGTGGAACATCACTTCCTTATACCAGCGAATAGTTTTTCTTGGTGAGGAATAGTACAATGTCATTTGATCCGCTCTATCTATCCCAGACATATAGCGATTATGAACATCAATTTGCTTGGGCTTTCCCTTAAAATGTCCATGTCGGTTGAAAATTGTGATAATTGCAGGATGGTTTGCAGTTGTAATACAAAGTACGTCACGTCTGTCGCGCCATTTCGATACATATACCTAACCTTTGGGGGTGGCCGTGGTGCAGTGGTTAACATCATCGACCGCCGAGCGGAAGGTCTATAGTTCAAATTCGCTTCGTAGCCAAGAAAAAGTAATTCCTATACGGACAAAAAGTATGCAACGCAGTTGTGAATGGAAAGTGACCAGACGTACTGCCTGCAGGCATAACACTCACAGTATATGGTCAACTGAAATTCATCCTCTGCGTATGCAATATTAAAGTGCTCGAACGAATTAGTACGGACTATAACCAACCCGGAATTTGGTCGGCTCTCATCCTATCTAGGACAAGTTGTGAACGTACATCAACGACCCAACCACTGCACTCCGTTCAGGTTGTTCAGGCACATCATAAGAGAATGTAAAATCTTGAATGAAAAAAAAACTTGAAGGAGCTAAACATGTTCTCCTCGTGTAAGTGTCTTGAGGCATGTCCCCACTAGAGTCTATTCGCTCACTATTCGAATAGAGAGCTATAATGGAAACGCTTTAGTCACTATTAGGTCTCTATTAGGTGTCCATTCTGTTACTACTTTTTGAGAGCTCTCTATTCTCGAATAGACAGTCTATTCGCTCACGTTGGAAAATAATTCAAAATTAATTCAGACAAAATTTTAAACATGTGCTCCATTGTTTATGTTTTGATATTCATAAGTTCATGGCGTGTTTCCAATGGGAACGGTCTGAACTTTAGAGAGTGAATAACGAAGTGAGCGAATAGACTCTAGTGGGGACATGGCTTTAGTCGTTATTTTACTAAGGTTTCCTTTCCGATTGGTGCTTAACGTTCTGGTAGTATGTGTCCTTTGAAGTCAAGAGAGTTTTGGAGAGACCAACACTATCGTAGAAATGATCCATAAGGCGAGTAACTATATCACCAAATTTTAAAGATTTGTTGTTGATTGCTTTCCCTTGGTAGATTTCGACATTTAAAACATACCCTTCACTCGTTGTAAGCTCGTAAAGCTTTATCCTATATCTCGCTCTCTTTCCTTTAATATACTGCCTGAAACTAAGTCGTCCTCTGAACAAAAGAAGAGATTCATCCAGCGCAATGTGTTCCTTAGGATAGTAGGCTTTTTGAAAACTTTCGCAGAAAAGCTTCATCAACAGTTGGATTTTCTTCAATTTAGTTTCCTCACCTTCCCCAGTAGAGCAGCTGAAGCATCTTAATAGTTTTTCAAATCGCCGGCCGAATATTGGATGATTATATAACGGGTCATTAGAAAAGGGATCACGGATCCTTGGCGGTTTGACTTGTGCTTGAAGCAAGCAAAGTCCAAGGAACTTAAACATCTCTTCGGAATGCGTTGGCTTGAAAACAGCAAAACGTGCATGTCTGTTTTTACGAACATTCCTTGACCAAAGTTTTTCTCCATAATTATTTGTCGAACTCACAACTTTATCAACTATTTCCGATCCAAATATTTGGTAGAAAACGTCAAGAGGAGTACATCTGCTACAGCTAAGAATACAAAATATTGTATACTGCTCAAAACTTGGTCAACACAGTAATTGGAAACGAATAAAAAACGACTTGAGGCTGGCACGGTCTTTGGCCAGCTGGTTCCAGGGCCGCACGCCGAGTGATGGTTAAGGTCCCCCTCCCCCTGCGTGCGCCACTGTTGATGCGGCCGTCCTCTGCCGCGCCTTCCTTCCGGAGTGGATTCGAAGACTCTTCGCGTCGGAGCTGTATTTTCCATGCGCTCTACATGGCCTAGCCACCTTAGATGCTGTATCCCTTGACGTCGTACCAGGCCGATGTCGCTGTACAACCCGTACAGTTCTTCGTTATATCTTCTCCTCCATACACCGTTTGAACAAACGGGACCGTAGATAGTGCGCATAATTTTCCTCTCGAAACGACCAAGATCTTCATCCGCTTTTGTTAAGGTCCAAGCCTCTGCGCCGCAAAGGAGGACTGGGATGATTAAGGTCTTATATAGTGCCACCTTGGTTTGCCGACAAAGGGCTCTACTTCTCAATTGCCCCAGAGAAACAGCGGTTGGCAAGAGTAATTCTGCGTTTTATCTCAGCGCTGGTGTTTATGTCGCTGGTCATCAGTGAGCCAGGGTAGACGAATTCCTTGACAACTTCAAAGTTATACCCGCCCATGGTGACGTTCTGGCCAATACGTCGGTGTTGTCCGTCTCTTTTAGATGAAAGCAGATATTTGGTTTTACCCTCATTATCCTTGAGACCCATCTTAGCCGCTTCTAGCTCAATGCTTACAAAGGCCTCATTGACGTCTCGCAGTGTCCGTCCAATCACGTCAATGTCGTCGGCGTACGCAAGCAATTGCGTAGACTTGAAATAAATCGTACCTCGTGTGTTGGCCAGTGACTCTTGCACGATCTTTTCAAACACGATATTGAAAAAGTTGCATGACAGCGCGTCACCTTGCGTAAATCCTTTTTTAACATCAAAAGTCTCGAATTGCTCATTTCCGACCTTTATGGAGCAGCAAGAATTCTCCATTGTCATCCTGCACAGTCGGACGAGTTTGGCAGGTATGTTTGTATAGCTCGTCTCTATACACGCTGTCATATGCAGCCTTGAAATCGACGAAGAGGTGGTGAGTGTCGATTTGGTATCTATTTTGACTTCGTCTAGGTCGGGTGGTCTGAATTCTATTACATCGTCGTCCATTACGAATGGTTCGTTCTGCCTGACACTTTATCTTGTCTATCATCGCCGTTATACAGTCTGCAGAAGTGGTCTTTCCAAATCCTCAGCATCGACTGCGACTCTGCCGCCGCTCTGGCTTTGTAGCCATGGCATGTTCGTTTTACCTTATTGTAAAACTTACGGGCGTCATTCCTGCGGAAGCATCTCTCCATCTCCTCGATCTCAAGCTTCCCGTCCTCTCTCTTCTTTCTTCTGAAAAGCGTGTGTTCCTCTCTTCTGCTCAGATTTCGCGAGCAGCTCTCGTCCATTGTTGCAGCATGGCTTTATATGCCTCTTGTTTTGCTGCATGGACTTGTTCGCATTGTTCATCGAACCAGGGGTTTCTATGTGGTGGCGGTTTGAAACGCGGCACCTCTGAGGCAGCGTCTCTGAGGGTGCTCTGGCAATGCGCCCATTCCTGCTCTATTGTTTGTGCTGTTGTAGGCGGATTTTGAGAGAGTTTGGAGGAGACACGATCGGCAAAGATTCTGGCAGTCTCTTGCGATTGTAGCTTTCCGACATCAAACTTGCGTACTCCTACTCGACTCTTGAGCATTCTTGATATCCTCATTCGTACCTTGGCTACAACAAGGTAGTGGTCCGAGTCGATGTTGGCCCCTCGGAAGGTGAGTACGTTGAGAATGCAGGTGGAGTGTCTGGCGTCGATCGTAATGTGATCAATCTGGTTGGTGGTCGATTGATCAAAAGACCGCCAGGTACCCTTGTGGATGTTAAGACGGGGGAAATCGATAAGCCTAAGTCCGTTGTCGGATGTGGTGTCATGAAGGCTATGCTTTCCTATGATCGACTCAAATATGTCCTCTTTGCCCAGTTTTTGTGTCGTAGCTGGGACATTGGGCATATGTTCTGTCTAGGAGATCGTAGAATTCTTCTTTGAGTCGATCGTCCTTTTCTTCCGTTGGGGCGTGAGCGCATATTAAGCTAATGTTTCCAAATTCCGCCTTGATGCGGATTGTTATGAGGCGTTCGCTTATATCTCGGAAGCTTGAGGCTTTTTGTCGGAGTCTTCCTCGAATAACGAATCCGCACCCGAATATGCGTTGTTTGTTCTCCTTGTAGCAGTTCTCGTAGTAGATGTCGCAGTTTTTCATCCGTCTTTTGCCTGGTCCGTCCCATCACACTTCTTGGAGTGCGGTTATATCTGCTTTATAGCAGTTCAGGGCTTGCTCCAATTGATCGTGTGCACCCGGTTTGTTAAGGGACCTCACATTCCAGGTGCAGACTCTCAAGTCCGTTAGTCGTTTGCAGGGGTCGTCAGCTTTGTATCCGTCCGTACCCGAGGCTTGTTGTCGTTTCGAAACAAGTAGGCTTTTACGTGATAGGAATGTTACCCATAAGCACAACCCTCAACCTGGAGGGCCAGGTTCCTCTTTTCCCAGGAACAAGGGGTTGAGTCGCTGCACACATTGGTTCACTTAACCTGGCAGGTGCCAGTGTAGCTATCCAGGGGGGGGGGGGCACGCGGAGGCTGTATGTCAACTTGAATTGAGCAGGGACAGAGATCGAAGCTGGCCTTTGCCATGTTAATCGCGATCAACTTCTTTGCTCTGTTTGCTCGCTCCCTCCCCCCTATATCGAAATTTGGAATTCGCAAAATCGGCCCCATTACAATAACTTCCCACTAGGAAGTTAAACAAAAAAACCTACAAGACTAGGTGACATGCTTCTACAAAATGCAAGTCACTTTAGATGTGTCCATATTTTCACGTTGTACTAAAATCGCAACGTCACTTCCAGAGTGATGTCACAGAGCCGAAGTAAACCACACACAAAAGTACTGAAGGTCAAATGGTTTTTAAATATTTAGCTGAAATGTCTATATACCGGGGTAAGCGTGTGTCTTAAAGTATGCTAAGCACCCGAATTGAAACCCGATGGTCAGGAAGGCACGATTGATGAACGTGTTATTTGGACTCGTGGTAGAGATAACAATAACAGCTTTCCTTCTAAAACAGACAAGTGCATATGTAAGTTAACACACCGATATCCACCGCATTACCTATCGCGAACTTAGGTACAATGCAAATATGCTAACTGTGCATCTTTCCGTCAAATCCGGTCACACGCGTTTCCCATTGCAAGTGCATTTGTTCCTCGTCACACGGGTCAACGTACACGCGTTTCCTGTGATAACGCTGATCCAACACCTTCCCATTCCCACGCTCCCTAAATTCCCGAGAATAATGTAACGTACTAATTTAGGCTAAGTCAGCGAATTGTGAGTATAAATAGATGGAAAATAAATGATTGGTTCGTTCAGTTGTTGTGATCGACCACCTGAGGTAATTGTGTGTTTTTTTTAACGTACCGCGTACGCGAGCACGTAACTGGCGCCCGAGCAACTAAATCCGGTTAAAAAATAAATCGAAGTGTAGTAATAACACGAGCAATTAAAACCCGGTTAAAAAATAAATCGAAGTGTAGTAATAACCCGAGCATTTAAAGGGTAAAAATCAAAGCATATTAGCTTAAAAGTGCGAGCATTATAAGTCCGGTTAACTCTTCGTGAAAAAGTCCGAACATATTAAATCCGACTAAAACCCTTGCGAAAAAATTGAACCATACGTAAGCTTAATCCGCACATCTCTTACGAATCAGACACGTCGCCTTAAGTCAGTGACATCACAAAGTGCATACAGTAAAAAGTGTGTAAGTGTGCTTCAAAAAAAAGCGTTCCATAAGAACACGCTTCTAAAAAACTGACAGTATAAAGTTGTGCGATCATACCACAAAAGACGTGGAAGAACGGTGTGTAAAGTGCGTGAGCAACAAATAAAAACGCGTCATAAACACTCACCGAAACCGAAAACCGATCGTTCACATAAGAACACGGTCAAAAGGAGAACACACACGAGCAACTGGACCAAAACTCAACATTCAACAGTGGCGCAATCCGTGCCCAAGTAGGCAATTCAACGTGCTAAAAAGGACAACACGGACCTCCCGACGGAATGCTGTTAATCCTATTGTAAGCGAAATATTTTATTTTCTATTAAACATTTTAAAAAAAAAGATACCAAGTGAATTAATGGTATTGTATGTCAAATATTTTATTTTGTGTTAAATACTTAAGAGAAGCGAAATATTTTATCTTCTATTAAACATTTTAAAAAGAAACCAAGTGAATTAATGCTATTGTAAGCCAAATATTTTATTTTGTGCTAAATATTTAAGAGAAACCAATTAAATTTGTAAAGAAAAAACGAGTACTTTCTTTAAAACCTTGTGAATTTACTAACATTATTATTGTACCCAAAAACCCATCACTCCTCAATATAATGGAGCAAATGCACGAAACTATTAAACAACTCACTGGTGCGCTTAACGCACAAATTGAACAAATTAAACTGCTGAATAACAGAATTCAGCAAATTGAGAGTAGAGTTAGTCCTCCCTCAACAGCCCCACAGGCACTCGTAACCCCCAGAACTGAGAAAGATCTCGAGGAGATCAGGAAATTACCTGACTGCGTCAGAGATCTACAGGTGTTCGACGGCAACCCTGTGCAGTATGTTTCATGGATTCACAGTGTGGAATCCATTTTAAGCGACTATGATATTGTGAGACAAAAGCCTATTTATAGGGCTATTGTTCAGCACATACGTCGAAAAATAAGAGGTCCGGCCGACGCCGCCCTCATTTCGTACAATCTATTTGACAACGATTGGTGTGCAATAAAAAAATGTTTATCCTTGCACTATGCGGATAAACGTGATATTCGTACTTTAGAGTACGAACTCAATTCCATGACCCAACTAAATCTAACGGTTGACGAATTTTATGCAAAGGTCAACCACCAACTATCCCTGCTTATCAACAAAATAAAAACGGAAGACTATTCCCAGGAAACTGTAGACGCCTTAACTGGTAACTACAGAAATAGAGCATTGGATATCTTTATTAGAGGTCTCAACGGAGACATATCTAAAATGCTGATTATCCAAAAGCCCCTAACGCTTCCCGAAGCTTACACCTCCTGCTTAGAATTCCAAAACCTCAATTTTAGGAATGTTTCTATACACCGAAAAGACGTGCAGAATTCTATAACTGCGCCAATAAATCAAATGTTCCCTTCAAGAAACCGTTCGAATGTGGTACAGCCACAAAAACAGATTCCAGCTTATCAAAGAAACCAAATTTATAATCTTCCCCGTAATCCAAAGCCTTCATTTAACACCCCACCACCCCCCAGACCAACAAACCCAAAACCCCCTCAACCAATGGAAGTTGACCCATCAATACAAACTCGTCTTGTCAATTACATGAACAGGCCCACTGATAAGGTCCCAAATCGAAGATCTAATGACTCCGAGAATCTGCCACGAAAGCAGCAACGTCTCTTTGCGACCAACGCAATAGATACTTCCGAGGAAAATACAGAAGAACACCTAAACGAAAAATACTTCGAGTCTTATCAGAACCAAGACTACGAAGAAAATTTCGAAGAAGTATCAGATGAGCTAAATTTTATGATGGAAGCCTCTCTAGCGTACCATACCTAGAGTACAGTACTCGAGATGGCAAAACTCTAAAATTCTTAATTGATACAGGGGCCAATAAAAATTTCGTTTCTAACAAAATAATCCACAATAGTAAGCCAGTCAGATCCCCATTTAAAGTACAATCTGCAGCAGGACAGATAGAAATAACCCAAAAAATTTCCGGCCCATTTTTTAAAAGCATAGGCAATAACTCTATTATTGATTTCTTTGTGTTACCAGGACTAATGACATTCGACGGCATCATAGGGGATGATACCCTAAAGAAGCTCGAAGCAGTCATTGATAGGAAAAATAATATTCTCCATATCAGCCCCAATATTAAAATTAAACTCAAAGAGAAAAAATCCAAACAAGTAAACAATATCCAAATCAATTCTGATACCGAGATAAGGGAAGTTCTGGCCAAACATGAAACATTATTTGGACCGATTTCTGATAGTGGCACCGTAGACACCAACGTCTGCGCAGAAATTAGAACAACGTCCTCTGAACCAATCTATACAAAATCGTACCCATACCCTGCAAACCTTAGAAATGAAGTTGAAAAACAAATAGGGAAGTTGCTTGCGGACGGAGTAATCAGACCATCAAAGAGTCCCTACAATTCACCGCTGTGGATTGTACCGAAAAAACCCAATGCAGCAGGTGAAAGGCAATATAGGCTAGTAATCGATTTTAAGCGGCTAAACGCGGTTACAGTCCCTGATGCTTACCCTATACCAGACATAACTAACACACTAGCAAGCTTGGGAGAAAGCAAATACTTCACTACACTGGATCTAACATCCGGTTTCCACCAAATTAAGATGAAGGAAAGCGACATTCCCAAAACAGCGTTTTCAACATCTAATGGTAAATTTGAATTCACTCGATTACCGTTTGGGTTGAAAAACGCACCGGCCATCTTTCAACGGATGATCAATGACGTATTAAAACCCCTTATAGGAAAAACGTGCTACGTCTATATAGACGATATTATCGTCTATGGAAAAACCAAAGAAGAGCACATACAAAATCTTGATGAAGTTCTTTCGCTTTTAGAACGCGCTAACCTTAGGGTGAACCTTGAGAAGTCCAAGTTCCTTAAAACTGAAGTCGACTTTTTAGGGTACGTAATAACTCAAACAGGCATCCGCGCTGACCCCAAGAAAATCGCCGCAATACAAAGAATTCCACCACCACGCAATCTAAAAGATTTAAAAAGCTTTTTAGGCCTTGCTTCATACTATAGGAAGTTTATTAGAGACTTCGCAAAAATAGCAAAGCCACTAACGAACCTAACCAGAGGCTCACTTGCCCAAATAAAAGCAAACCAATCCAAGAGAACGGAAATCCATCTGGATGCAAAAGCTTTGAAAGCATTCCAAGACCTTAAGGAGATGCTGATGTCTTCGGATATCCTAATTTTTCCCGATTTCAATCAACCATTCATCCTCACAACAGACGCCTCTAATTTTGCAATTGGAGCCGTCCTATCACAGGGTGAAATCGGTAGAGATAAACCCGTGACATTCATATCAAGATCCCTAACGAAAACCGAAGAAAACTATTCCACTATAGAAAAAGAAATGCTGGCAATAGTTTGGTCCTTAGACAAACTTAGAACATACCTATACGGTGCTAAGTGCATTAAGATCCTTACGGACCATCAACCTCTTACTTTCGCCTTGAGCAACCGAAACAACAACGCCAAGCTCAAAAGGTGGAAAGCGAAAATTGAGGAATTCAACTACACTCTAGTTTACAAGCCAGGCAAAACGAATCTGGTTGCTGACGCTCTTTCTCGACTACCGCTTGAACTTAATGTTCTA